>CM028133.1:240787500-245587500 GCA_016271365.2 Neoceratodus forsteri | reverse complement strand
AAGTTAGTTTAACTATTGCAAACCCTGACCTCTGGGTGGAGGCACCGCCATCAGATCCAGGCCCCTCAACCTGTTAGTGGCAAATCAGGCAGGGGTAGTAGCCCCTGGGATAGCGCCATCTAGGGGTTACATACACTTTATTTAAACAACTTCAGCAGTACATAGGAATACAGACACATACTATGGTTAAAAGGAAAGTAAGTCATTTGAGGTTACAGGCTTCCATGTCATACACAACCTACCCCCATCCAAACCTTCATTTAAAGGGGCTTTTCCCCACCAAAATTATATTAAGGGTATATCTTAGTTCTACCTCGGATATTCAGACCAAAACTTTATGTGCAGTTTAATCCAAGCAGAGCAAAAGCCATTCAACATCTGTCTCAAATTCTCTCTCTAACTTCCTCTCCATTCCTCAGAAGGCTGGGAACCAGGGTTGTAACAATGCCTTCTCAACTGGAGACCATATCTCATCTAACAGAGCACTGAATTTTTTCATATTTCATGCAATCTAAGAACGCCTTTGTCCACTTGGCTATAGTTGGAATAGGCTGAAGCACCCAGTGCATAGCCAATGCCTTCAGCCCCATCACATTTCCTAACCTCCATAAAGTAAACCCAGGTTTTGCAAGTTTTCTTCCCATCTGGCTCAACCAGGCAAGCTAGGAGAATTTCCACTGGATCCAGCCTAAGAGGCGTGTTCACTAATTTAGAGAGGATTTCCTGCACTCCCAACCAGAAGTTTTGGACCTGGTTACATTGCCAAATCATATGATAAAATACTCCATTGTGGATTTGGCATTTAGGGCAAATGTCCCCCCCTATAATGATATCATCTGGGAATGGAGCCAGAGTAGTCCCCAGGTGAGTAAAAAAATCTAGGGAATCTATATTTGGGCCATAGACAGAGACCAGAGTAGTAGGGTGCCTCCCATCCCACCACCACCACCACATATCTCCCTGGGATCAGTCACTGAAGACAGGATTTTGTGAGGAAACCCGTCTAATCCATACTGCAACACCACGGGCATTAGAGGTGACGCGAACAATCAGCGTACCCCCCCCATGAGCGATGTAAACCCTCTAGTTCCGTATTGGTACAGTGCAGCTCTTGTAGAAATACAATATCCCCTTTCATTTTATGCTTAATTTGGTTATATACCCTTTTCCTTTTTATCACCATACGTAGCCCATTAACATTCCAAGATATTAACACAATTTAAGCCATTTGGAGTTCGAGGATAAATTAATTGGCATAGCCAGCCCATCACATATAACAGAGTACAACCTTCTTTCCACTGCGGAAGAACATTTCTAACTTTTTCATAAAACCTTTGAATTAAACAACTAACTCCCAAACCCCCCAAATAACTCAATTTATGAACAGTAACAGCATATCCCTTCCCCATCCCACCCACCAAACAGACAAAATAGACAAAATACCCCACATCTCCTCCCCACCCCATAATAAAGCCCCAACTTAGAACTACCTATACTTCTCGTGGATTGTGCATCCATCCCTTGCAAACTTTAAGCACTAAAATGTATATTAAATACCAAAACTTGGTAAACCCTCTTTTATA
Organism: Neoceratodus forsteri; assembly: GCA_016271365.2. Lineage (NCBI taxonomy): Eukaryota > Metazoa > Chordata > Ceratodontiformes > Ceratodontidae > Neoceratodus > Neoceratodus forsteri. The sequence continues at coordinate 245,585,917 of CM028133.1, read as the reverse complement.
TCATAATAAAAAAAAAAACAGCTGAGGGGAGCATACAACTGAAATTATTGTGTAAGGAGGATCTTTGAGACCCATTGCCCCTACTGAGAACAAAACTAGGCAGAGGGGCTCAAAACAATGGATTTTTCAGCATTATCCTAAGTGCTGTTACTAAAACACAAATTCAAAATCGATCCTGCCTTTCAAGCCCTTACCACCAGGGCTTAAGGTAACACAGTGGTTTCAGCCCAGGAAGCCCCACCCCCAGCTTCAGAAAATACTAGTTTCCCCATAAACACTAAGTAACAATCTACATATCTTTATATATTATATTCTAAATCAACATGTAATAGGTGAGGTAAACTTCACTGGTATGTCACATATGGAATTACCAACACAGTTTTTGAGAAAGAAACAAAAAAGCAAAAAAGTAACAGCCATCCATAACTCATGGCTAAGTTAATTTTAAAACTATCAATAGGTCATCAACTGTCCCAACACCTTTCAAAATGAAAGCCTTTATATACAACCCAAGAGGGAGAGGAAGGGGCAACCTTCGAATCCAGCCTTTATAGGCCCCTGATGGAGTTATGGACGAGAGAATCACTCCCCCCCCGCGGTCAAGGGAAGACAGTACCTTTGATCAGGACAATCCACAAGGATAAAGTCATGTGGCTTTCTGTTTCCAGATCCCTGACAAATTCCATGGCTGCCATCGGATCGGAGAAGGCCTTCAAGTTACCCCCATGGGATGCACAATCAGCAGGCCAGGTAAAGCAGAGAAAAGGGGAGTTAATTGAGTGAAGACTCGGCGGACCTCCACAAATGCTTGCGCTGCTGTTGAAGGAGCCAAGAGTAGTTGGATAGAGACTATCATGCCTTTGCTGCTCGAGAATAATGCCAACTTTCCTAGCTGCTTCCAGGACTAGCACCCTATCTTGATAACGTAAGAATTTTTACAATGATATGTCTGGGCTTCTGGTTTGATGTGGTTTCGGCCCTGGAGCTCTATGGGCCCTTTGAATCTTCAGGGAAGTATCTTGGGGAAGCTTTAAATTATTTTAAGCCATTCTTGTAGAAAAGTGATGCAGTTTTCCCCTCAGTGCCTCTGGAAGGCCGATAATGTGAGCGTTGCAATGGCGCTCTCGATTTTCATGGTCATCTAGTGAATTTTAAAGGTAGTCTGTTTCCTTCAGAGCTTTAGCCAGTTTGATCACTTGTGAGGAGGATTTGTCTTCTTGATCACTGAGGCGTTGCTCTAAATCTGTCAAGTGCCATTCATGTGTCTCTTCTTGTTCCGAGGTGACATTAACAGCCTGCTGCAAATGTTGAATCTGGGCAGTTATGTTCTCAAAGCCTGCCTCCATTCTAGACCCCAAGTCATATTTCAGGTCTTTAATGAGCTTCTCTAGTTGCAGGTACCCCTCAGCCATGGCTTGATGAGATTTAGGTTCTGGATTCTCTCCCCCGAGGTTTCCTTCTGCTGGATGTAGAGACCTTCCCGGCTGGGTCACCCGCGAGCTTCCCGGAGAGTTATCCGGCTGCGTAGGACCTTTGGCAGAAGGATTCCAAAGCATCGATTTAAAAGCTATCTGAGATCGCTTTTTTCCTGATTTTTGCTTGGACAACATCAGCACTGCGTCCTTGTTCTTTTCTGGTATTAAAGGTGGGGAAATGAGTTAAAATAAGAGAAGACCGCAAGGGATAGTTACAGAGCTCTAACTTTATGCTGCCCTCTCGATCTGCTGCTAGGCCACGCCCTCCCACTAGCTACTGGTCTGGATTTTCATATTTCTAAGACATTCTAAGACATCAGTAACTCCCATTCCAGGTTATTCATCTGAATGGCCTGGAATGGGAGTTTCTAATCTCATAGAATGTTCAGGCAGTATGAAAAGAGAGATCAGCAACTGCTAAGGATAGAGGTATTCAGCGTAGTTACAAAGGCAACAAAATGAGATTATTAATTTAACAAAAAAGGTCAAACACATATCAGCATACTAGGTAACCAATAAAAGATCAAGTGGAGGATATCTAGAGGTGTAAAAACTGTTTCGTATCACCTTTAAGAGTTTCAAATTGACTAGGCCAGCCAGCCACAGATACAAATAATTTGTTTCACTTTGCACTTTTAATGTTAATCACTTTTCATTAAGGGCCCCAACAACAGCTGCAACCCTGGGCACCAATTCTGGCCAGCTAGCATAGATCCTGGGTAGGCAGTAGCAAAGGGACTAAACTGATTATATGTCAAATAACTTGGCACGATCCAAAATAGTAATTTTTTGCCGAGATTTGCTTCACCTCCCTGTTACTGTCCCTTTAACGAACCTGATTTGCTGTGTTACTTTGAATCAATCTTGTGAGCATATTATTCCTTGGCTTAAAGTGATAGGCTCAGTATTGTATGAGTTGAATGTGCATACTGTATTGCTAAACTGTCTTTACAGGGGGTTGCAGGGCACACACCAGGACCAGAGACCCTGCTGGTAAGTGAGACAACTGTGAGCATATTATTAATGTTTTTTTGCAAACTATCTATTAAATACTGTTTATGGTTATTGTCAACTCCTAGGTAATTGGTCACTAGGAGGAATTGTTGGGGGTTATAGCTTCCCAGAGGGGTATGCCAGTCTAGATAGATACCCACACAAACTGTACACTGGGTGGAGGCACCAAACTATTGTGTTTACTGAGGGTAGGGAACCCCAGTACTTATCAGTTTTGAACCTAGGCCCCTCAACCTGTTGTTAGAAAGGCAGGCAGGGGTAGCAGCTATTGCAGTAGCCCCACCCTAGGGTTACATCTTTAGAAGCTTCACAGGGATTAGTGCTCCCTAGTGGCCAAATTACAAAATTTTAATTAGGCTCCACCTGGAACCCACTGTTCTTATGGGCAACTACATGCAGTCTGCCACCAGTATGGACAGTCTTACTGGAACAGATTCTGACTCCTTCTCTAGTGAAATGGCTGTGCAAGATTTGATTAGTTGGTGAGGGGCAGAAGAGGTTAACCCCCAGAATGCCCTCTTCCTACTAGATATCCCCTTGGGCACTGCTAAAGGTACTACTGAGGTGGCCATAAATAAGGCTAAATGCCTGGGTAAAGCTGTTATAAAAAGCCGACATGCTGATTCGACTGCACAAACTTTAATGGCCTTAGTGGAGTGTAGCAATCCAGTGGACAGTGAAACAGTGTCCAGGGTCATTACCTCTGATGGGTCCCTGGTGATTTGGAAGGTAGTTATCATGCATAATGTAATGGCTACACCCAACGGGTCCCCTAAACCTAAAGGACCAAAACACAAACTGATAAACTGTTACAAGCTGAGGGCCAGACCCTCAAGGACTTGAAAAAAAGTTTTGAGACTCCAGGGGTTACCCCTCCCTCAAATCCCTCTCCAGCTCCCTTGGAGCCAGGGCCTGCCCCTGTACCTGCACCAGCCCCTGTACCTGCCTCAGTACCGGCAACTATACCTGTGCTTATACCCTCCATCAGCCTTGATTCTTACCACAGGTTACAAGTATTTTCTGGCACCCTTCCCACACCTAATGGGGAAGATGACTGGAAGACATGAGCAGACTATGCTGTACCCTTAGCGCAAGAGTGGCAGTGTAGAGAGGCTAAGAAAAGAAAGAAGATTATGGAAAGCCTCAGTGGGCCTGCGCTGGACACCATCCAAGCCTTGAGGTCCACCAATCCCGGTGCTGCTACACAAGAGTATTTGGTTGCCTTAGAAACTGTTTTTGGTGAAGACCTTATGTGGAGGTTCAAGGCCACTCAGCAACAGAGAGGGGAGACCTTGTCCACTTATCTGACAAGAGATGAGCGAAGGCCTGGGAAAGAGTATTTAGGAGGGGAGGTGTGGCCTCAAGTGAACTGAATCGAGTCAGGTTGGACCAGATACTGAGGTCCACCAAGCATTCCAGTTTCCTGTTGCTCAAATTGAGACTGAGTCCGTAAAGAAAATCCTCCCTCTTACATTCCCTTGATGCAAGAAGTACGAGAAGCAGAAACGGAGGAGGAAATGGCAGATCTTTGGGTCAGTGTGGCAGCTGCAACTCCTAACCCTGGGAGGGGGCCTACTGCTGATAGTAGTCAGTTGGATAAAGTTCAAGGGTGTGATATGAGACCATCAGAGGATAGAGATACTGTTACTAATTCACAGCAGATGAAAAATTTGTTAAAAGAGTTGAGCGAGCTAAAAGTCAGTGCCCGAGTGCTGTGGAACTGGTAAAGGGTCAAACTGCTCATCTTTCTGCTGCTGTAGTATCGAGTGAAGTCCTGCCCACTGCAACCAGTGCCAGTGTTTGAGTCCCTGGAGAGGAACCAACTGACAATATGTTAGAAGAAGTGAGAGAGCTGCGAGCTATGGTGAGAGATCTTATTCACTTGTCTGGAAACTATGGTGGAGCTAAATCCAAGTCTAGGCCCAAGGAAGAATACTGGCCTGCACCTCCTGACCCCCGTAAACCCAGGGAAGACTCTGCTCAGCCTTCTGATCCCCAACCTTAAATATTCTGTTATAATTGTGGGGAAGATGGACACACTAAGAAAACTTGCTGCTCTCCTGAAGATTTAGCAGAGTGACTGCCAAGCTGCTAAACCATCTCAAGCAAAGTAACAGTGAAGCTTCAATCTGGGCCTCCTCTCAAGTCTTTTTCATCCAAGACAACTGCCCAGTGACCTGAAAATACTGCACCTCTTGACTGGTCTGAGATGGTAGGTCCTTCAAAGGAAACTGCTGTACGTATTGACGAAATCCCAGCCCGGGACACATTAGACAGCAGATCTCAGGTCACCATAATATTTAAAGACTGGTATGACCTGCATCTGTTAGACAACCCTCTACAATCTCTAGATGGACTGCATGTGTGGGGTCTGAGTGATAAATCCTACCCGTACTTTGGTTACCTAAGAGGATGGCTCACTTTCCCATCCACTGTAGCCAGCGTGGATGAACCAGTAGAGACATTAGCTTTGGTCTGCCTTCCAACTGGCTTATATGATGGAATTTCCTTGTTGACTGGCATTAATGCACATATGTTTGGCCGTCTAGCACAGATGTGTCAAGAAAAGCAAGCCCAGAAGACCAGATAGGCTTTCCACATCCATGCAATGGTACAAAAACTTATGAGATGCAAATGCAGAGCAAAGTAAGTGACAAGGAAGAGCTAGTGGGATATGTCTGGGAGAAGGACCCATCACCTCTTGTCTTGCCACATAATGCACAGTACCATGTCAGTGGAGAGGTGCATGTCAAAAAGGATGTAACAAACAAGATTCTCATGCTAGATGCCCCAGAAGAGGGGAGGTTGCCTGATGGACTATTGATTAAACCAAGTGTGCTGCCAGTTCGTGCTCATGCCTACACCAAAAGAGAGGTGGTGTAGTTGTGCAGTGTAGCCAACAGAGACATTGAAGCTACTCGGCGATGTACCCTGGGCAAAGTATACTGTGCTGATACTGCAGTGTTGCCAACCAAGTGCCGCAGAGAGGAAGATGATAATGTGTCCCCAGATATGTTCAACTTTAGAGAGTCTCCCATCCCCAGTAAGTGGAAAGACAGAATCAGTGCAAGCTGGTGAAATGGAGCAAGTATTTTCATTAAAAGAATGGGACATTGGACGCGTTACTGGCGCTGAACGCCACATCAGGCTCCATGATGAGAGAACATTCGAAAGAGATCATTCCAATTAGCACCTGCAGACATTGATGATGTCAGGCACCATCTCCAGGAAATGTTAGCAGCTGGAATCATCCAGGAATCATGCAGCCCTTACAAATCTCTGACTGTGGTGGCCCAGAGAAAAAAATGGCTCTGTGAGGATGTGTGTTGATTACAGGACACTTAATAGAAGGACCATACCAGATCAATACACAATACCTTGCATCCTGGATACCCTTGACTGACTCAATGGAAGTCAGTGGTTTTCTGTTCTAGACCTCAGAAGTGGGTATTACCAGAACAAGAAGGCACTAGAGGATAGAGAAAATATGGCATTTAGCTGTCCCCCTGGGCTTCTACAAATTTTCGCACATGCCCCAAGGCATATCTGGAGTACCTGCAACCTTTCAGAGACTAATGGAGCATGCAGTGGAGGATATGAACCTCCTTGAATGCCTTGTGTACTTGGATGATGCCGTGTTTGGCAAAAACACTTGAGGAGCATGAAGCTCGGCTGTTTAAAGTTTTGGACAGATTGGAAGAATTTGGGTTAAAATTATCTGTAGACAAGTGCCAGTTTTTCCAAAAAGCTGTAAAATATGCAGCCACACCATGTCCTCTGAAGGCATCCAGACGGACCCGAGCAAAGTAGAATCTTTAACCACCTGGCCGAGGCCCAACAACCTCAAAGAGCTTCAAAGATTTCTTGGCTTCTGTGGATATTATCAGCACTTTGTAAAGGACTACACAAAGGCAATTTGGCCACTGTTAAATCTGACATAAGGATACCCTCCTACCAACCAAGAGTTCAGAAAGAGTACTGTGAAGGAAGGTGACAAGGTCTACTGTAAGCCTAATTAATTCTTTGGGTCGAGGTGGACTTAAGATTGTGATGCAGCATTCCAAGAAATTATCTACCAGCAGACACATGCACCCATACTCACATATGCTGACCTAACCAAGCTGTATGTACTACACACAGATGCCAGCCTAAGTGGCTTTGAAGCTGTACTTTATCAAGAATATTAAGAGGGACTGCACCCAGTAGCATTTGCAAGTAGAAGCCTTACGCCATCTGAACAGAACTACCCAGTTCACAAATTAGAATTCCTAGCTTTGAATTGGGTTATAGTCGACCAGTTTCACCAGTATTTGTGCCAAAATCTTGGTGATAAAAATGGCAATAATCCCCTGATGTATGTAAAAACATCAACCAAGTTGGATGCAACTGGACACAGGTGGCTGTCTGCTCATTCAACATATGATTATTCAGTAGAGTACTGTCCAGGCCTAATCCATATTAATGCTGATGCCCTCTCTGGGAGGCCTGCTTCAAATCAAGAGGTTGTGCAAATGTCAAACAGTCCGTGAAGGCCTTGTGCCATAAATTTGACAAAGATGAACACCCATTGGCTAAAACTGTAAATTAGTTAGTCGATTGCCTAGAACCTCTAGATACTTGTGTGCCTGTAGCCTATTGTAATTTTGTAGCACTAGACCTGAGTGCCTTACCGCAGCTCACCACGCCAGATATTCAAAAAGAACAGTATCAAGACCCTGTAATCAGTCCAGTTCTAAATACATTACAAAAAAGGGATGATGTCTCCAAGCTGCAATTGAATGATCAAAGAACTGCCTTAACAGCAAGATTTGCTTGCTGATTCTTTTGCTGGATGCATATTGCTAAGTTCTAAAAATTATCCTTCTTTCAGGTAGCCTCCTGAGGATGGGTTTGTTGTGTTGCAAGGTTCATACTACGTTGATTCTTCCTGTTATGAGAGCATTTTCCTGGTAAGTGCATGACACGCAGAGATTAGCTGGCAAGTAGGTCTGTGGCCAATCTAATGCTGGAATTTATGTATCTGCTATATATCATAGCTTTTGGCTATGTACTGGCTATATGTGGCTTATGTTTGCTGTCCCAGTACACCTTTCTTGTTTATAAGGTTAAATTACATATTCTATATTGCAATACTTAAAATGCATTTTCAAAGAAAGTGTTGGCTGATTTTTAAATGTGCATTAAACTTATTACCTAGCAGTGTTACAAAGTGGGGTTTTGTTTCTTCTGTTATAGGTCATTGTTGGTTTGTGTGTATATCAATTTGAGGTTAAAAACCTTAGTGGTCAAATGTACAAACTCCTTGATTGCGTTGTTTTTTTTTCCCTCTATTAGTAATATCCACTAATTATATCTCTCTTAAGATAGGTAAGGATAAGTATTGCTTAGCTTTATAACTGTTGATGTTTCTGTTTATTTGTTAAACCTATCTTTGGGTTTTGGTGTATAATTTTTATTGAAAATTCATTTTATTAAAGTTTTTTTTTTTACTTCTAATAGTATATTGACAAATACAAGAGTATTTAGTGTAAGATGAGTAACATTAATATTTGTACGTGGAATGTTCAAGGTTTGTGGTCTCCAATTAAAATATATAGAGTACTGAGACATTTAAATATTCGTCAGATAGACATTACACTATTACAAGAAACTCATTTAAAGAAGAAGCTGACAAACTAGCTCATAGCTGGGTAGCTTTGGTTGAATACTGTTGCTTCTCATTTTAGAAAAGAGGGGCTGCGATATTAATAAGGAGGGGGATCAATTTTGTCAAACATTTACATATTACAGACCCTGAAGGTAGATTCCAAATCCTCATAGGCAATTTGTATGGTAAGGATATAGCTATCTGCAATATATATGTCCCTAATACTTGTCAAAAGGAATTTTTTTTCATAAATTGACATTTGTTTTAACTAATTTGGGATCCTATGAGATTTTATTAGGAGGGACTTTTAACACTGTTATGGATTCCTGGTTAGATAAATCACAATGTCATCTAGCTAATTCCTATCTCCAGCACAGGAAAGTCTGCATAAATTATTAGATGATATGGGGTTATTAGATTCATAGAGGTTGTCTTATCCTAGTGGAAGAGATTATTCCTTTCTGTCTGCCAGACATGGAACTCTAAGCAGACTGGATTGCCTTTTCATGTGGTTAAGTTGGTGTAATAATCTAAGTCACATTTCTTATGAAAACATCCTTATATCTGATCACTGTTTATTGAAATGTGTAGTTATGCTGGATAATAAGTCTGACAAATCGCCTAGCTGGAGGTTTAATGTATCCCTACTTCAGGATGTTAATTTTCAGAATTGGCTCAAAGAAGAAGCTAAAGTTTATTTTCAGATAAATGATACGGGTGAAGTAAGTTCAGGCACTGTATGGGATGCTTATAAAGTTTTTATAAGAGGCGGTGTTATTAGTTTTGCATCAAAAAAGAAGAAAGAGAAACTTAGAGATCTTAATTCTAAAGAAAAATCACTAAGTGAGGTACATGATCAACTTAAATTAGATCTCCCTAATAGAAAAGATCATATGTACTAAGCATTAGGTCTCAAATATGAAATAAACAAAATACACTCTGGGAAGATTAAATACTCCCTATTTAGAATTAAGCAAAGTTATTGGGAAGCAGGTGAAAAAGCAGGAAAACTATTATCGTATTGCTCACGTAAAATGCAAAAAATCAGAATAACATTAAAAGCATTACAACTGATGTAGGATCCATTACTAACAATATTAAGAGGATTAATGACTGTTTTAAAACTTTCTATGAAAAATTATATGATTCAAAAGGAACTCCCAAAAAAAGATCTCATAGCAGACTTTCTGAAGACAGATGGGCTTCCTACTATTTGTCAGGAGGAAAAGCAATATCTTGACAGACCCTTATCATTACAGGAAATTTCTGAAATTATTGCTAATTCTCCTAAAGGGAAATTACCTGACCAGAGCCTTCAGGAGAAGTTTATAAATTTCTAAACACTTCTATCACACCCCATCCACTTTCAGCCTTTCAAGAATCTGTCATGCTAAATAAAAACCTGACTCCATGAATTTAGCCTATGTTTGCCTGTTGCATAAAAAGATAAGGACCACTTAAAATGTGAAAATTATAGGCCTATTTCACTTTTGAATTTTGATTATAAGGTCTTGGCTAAAGCATTGGCTAATAAATTTCTAAAGTGCTTATTAAATTGATAGGTAAGGAACAGGTTGTTTTTGCAGGGCAGGCAAGCAGCTGACAACTTCCAAGGCTTATTTCTGTTATCTGGGCCTCATGTAATGCTAAAAACAAAACTGTTCCCTTGGCTGCTGTTTCCCTTGATATAGGTAAAGCATTCAACTCTTTAGAATGGGGTTATCTTTATGAAGTTTTGTATGATAATAATTTTGGCCCTGATATTATTAAATGGATTCAAACACTATATGCTTCACCTAAAATCTGCATAATAACAAATGGTCTCCAATTATTTCCATTTCAGCTTAAAAGGGGTTCTAAACAGAGATGTCCTCTCTCTCCCTTACTTTTTGTACTAGCCATAGAGCCATTGATAAGGAGAATAACCCAGTCTGACAGGGTTCATGGGATAAGGGTTGGCAATTACAACAATAAAATATTTGCGTTCGCAGATGATATTTTGTTAACCTTGTCTCAACCTTTCTTTTCCCTTCAAAATGCAAAAAGGCTGTTTAATGATTTTGGGGGAGATTTCAGGCCTTTTTGTTAATTGATCAAAATCAGAGTGTTTGATGCTGGGTCATTCTGATTTAGAAGTAGCAAAGCTAAAATAATTTTTGGATATTGATGGCTGGATAATGGATTAGTGTATCTGGGTGTTAAAATATTTAATTTTATTGAAAAAATCCTCTCCCACAACTTTACGAGAATTCTAAGTGTTTTTAAGTCTGACTCAGACCGATGGTCTAGTTTACATCTCTCGCTCTCTCTCTATGGGATACAATTAACTCAATTAAAATGATTTTGACCCCTAAACTATTCTATTTTATGAACAATTTTGCAGCCAACATACTGGGTTACTGGTTTGGTAGGGTGGAGAATCTTATATCATCCTTTTTATGGAATGGAAAGCCCCCAGATTATCCAAAATCAAACTTAGAGCCCCAATTACACTAGGCGGTTTTGCTCTACCTTGGTGGCAGGGTTATTTTGGGGCCTTTAAACTAAAGCAGATGGCTTGCTGGTTTTTAAATCATCAAATGCCCTCCACTCCTCTTTGGGTTAAAGTAGAAAATAATTTTATTGCTCCTTTGCAGTTTCCTGATCTACTTTTTATTAGGACTCCATCAAGCTTGACAAACCATCCTACCTTGCAGATTTCAATAATGGTGTGCAAAAAATTCAATAGCCTTAAAAATATTGAACATGTTCCCTTGAAATTTGTGTCCATTTGGGGTAATCCCATCCTCTCTACAGATAATAAGGGCAGTTCAGTCACAGTTTGGAAACAGAAAGGCATAAAAACTCTAGGTGATATGTTGGATGATGAAAATAGGCTAGCTTCATTTGTTATTCTGCTCAAGAAATATAGGCTTAATAAATGTGACTTCTGTTTGTACTTTTAGTTAAGAAATATTCTTACTAACAGAATACTGAGTGTGGATTACTCTATTCCTACAAATCTAGCATGGACGTCTCTTTTAAAGATTGCTTATCTCCCTAGGGGTTTAGTCTAATATATAAACTAATACATGATACAGATGATAAATTAACTGATCACACTAGGTTGAAATAGCAGAATGATTTGGGTATTAAAATATCCACTGAGTCTTGGAACAAACTTTGGAACAATGCGCATAAAGCATGTAGAGAAATGCAAGGTAAATTAATTCAATTCAAAATTTTACACTATTATTACTATTCCCATTGTCTGTTTTTTTCTTTAGGTTTATGACCAAATGTGGCTTGCTGGAGATGTGGTGAGATTGATGCTGAACTTGCCCATCTCTTATGGTCTTGCAAAAGACTTAATAGGTGCTGGAAACAAATCCATGACTGTTGTCAGATAATTCTGAAAAATAAATATTCCTTTCTCCCCTGAGATATTTATTCTTGGTGATTTGTCTTCCCTTGAGTTTATGCACAAAGGTAATAAACTCTGGATTCTAGCAGCTGCACTAGCATATAAAAGATTAATAATGAAAAATTGGAAAGAAAAGAAATCCCGTTCGTTTCAACAATGGTTAGATTCTCTGGAAAGCCTCGCCAATAATGAGAGAATCTATTATGTGTCACAAAATAAAATAGAAACTTATAATTATATTTGGGACCCTTTCCTTATCTTCTGTTCATAGATTTCTTCTGGGCAATTAGTTTAAATTGTTTTAACATATATGCATATGATATCTATGATATATTTGTAATAGATAATAATAGACTGATATTGCTTGTAACATTGTTAAACATTTGGAAAATTTCTGTTACATATGATGTTTTTTTTTGTGTGTTGAAAACTTAATAAAAATTGTAAATTAAAAAAAAAAGTACTGCCTTACTGTTTCAGAAGGGACCCAAACTTAAGCTCCAAGAAAAACTGTTACATTGAGAACTAAAAGATGGCAAGGAAAAAGTTGTAAGAAAACAACTGGTGTTATCTTCTAAGTTTAAAAATGTAGTCTTGAAAGCCCTCCATGATCAGATGGGACATTTGTGTAGTGAGAAAACCTTGGACTTAGCCCATGCCCATTTCTATTGGCTCAAGATGGTGCAGACAGTGATCAATATATCAAAACTTGTAACGATGTCTTCAAAGGACCACTCTCTACCACCCACAAGGGAATCCACAACCAGAAAGATTTATTAGGATGTTGCTAGACATGCTGGGTACCCTTTACCCCAAAGACAAATCAAGATGGAGTCAGCAGATAAGTACCTTAGTGTACATCTATAATTGTACCAGAAGTGATGTGACACGTTTCTCCCCATATCAGTTGATGTTTGGTTGTGCAGCACATCTCCAAGTGGACATTTGCTTTGGAGTGTCACCAGATAGAGTTCAAGCTGATTCTTATCTGCAATATGTACACAAGCTTAAAGCACAACTTAACCACACTTATCACCTTGCCCACACTATGGCTGCTAAGAAAAATCTAGCGCATAAAGTAAGACATGATAAAAGAGTCAAGGCTCAAGAACTCCAACTGGGAGATTGAGTTCTTATGAGAAATTTGGGATTGCAAGGAGAACATAAGATAGCAGATCACTGTCGTCACACTCCATACATAGTCATTAGTAAGTTGGATAACCTCCCAGTCTATAAAATATGGCCAGAAGGAGATCCCCTTGCTATAAAAACAATCCACTGGAATCACCTCCTGCCAATTGGGCAAATCGTCATAGACACTGTACCACAAAATGTTGCTCCAACCGGGCCTGTGACTAGATCTGCCTCTCAAAAGAAACTGTCAATCCAGCCTCCTGCTACCCAACAGACCAAGCCTTCAACAAGCAATAATGTTATTAATGATGACACTAATTCTGAGTCTAGTGAGAGTGAATGTGAGATGTGCATTATCCTTCCTTGAGCTACAGTACCTCAACTGTTCCAAGGAATTTCTTCCTACAATGTTAAGACAAAATGCTCATGACCAAGAAAATGCCAGATAATCTTGCCCTTACAACTTCTCCACTGCCACCAGAAAGTGAAGTGCAAAGTGTGACCTTTGAGGTAGCTGATTCTTTGTGCCTTGTGGAACTGTCTGAAATTGAAATGGCTAGTCCTGACCACAAAAATGAGGAACACAATGGTGCACCTAAATGTGAAGCTGAACTAAGTGAGCCTAGTGAACCTGTATGTGTAGGTGAAATAAGTGGGCCTAGTGAACCTGAATTCATTTCAGAAAATATCGCTATTCCTGAAAATGACAACAGTGGACTCAATGACTCAAATTTTGTTGAAGTACCTCTTACTGATGAACCAGAGTCTACAGAATGGGAAAATTCAAGTACTACTACAAATACAAGTAATGCAACCAACTCGGAGCAACAAGAGTGCCCCTTTCTGCAAAAGCTGTCTTATTGGTGGACAATAAGCTGGGATTCATAGGTATCATAGGCATCATAGGTAGTACAGAGCTTTGGATTAGACTTTCGTCCATAGTGCTCACATAGTAACTCTAAGGACATTGTGTTCCTTCCCGAAAATGATTGTTTAAGTTAATCTTGAACTGGTCTGTTGACCTGCTACCGACTACCTCCAAAGGAAGTGCTCGACCTGAATGCCAATGTTGAGAGGACTGAGCCTATGCCCCTTTCACCCAGAAGAGCTGGCAGAATTATAAAACCAGTAGTGCGCCTCACCTATGACTTACCAGGAAAGCCTGTAGACCTGCCTCTAAATGTGGTCCATAAAGGGATATACATCACAGCTAACTCCCTTCCTAAAATAGGGTCCACTGCATTTTCCAAGCTAATAATCAATCCCTCTTCCCATTATGTTAGGGATCACCCTTACAAAGTAATGAAGGTCAATTAAAGGGGTACAAGGTAATTACCAGTTATGCAACTGCACAGAGGTTTCAAGAAAAAGGGTAATGTCTATGGGTAGTTGTGTGAAACACAGTGAGAAATGTGAATTTGACATTCCAAGCTAAAAATGCCTTTAATTAATTTAAAGTAAAGCATGCTACATTGTATACATTGATAGTAAACTGTGCAAATAACGTATATAATAATATATGGTTGCAACCTGTAAACAGTGTAAAAAGTGTTAATGTCAATTGTTACTTATGTTTTAGACTTGACATGGATGCCAAGTTTCCTAGGCAGGGAAAGTGTAATCCTACCCAAATTGGGGGCTTACCTTAAGTATCTCCCTGGGATCCAGTAATGCCCACTGCCAGGCAGATGTCCTGCAGAGATGGTAAATCCATAATGATTGGTGGCCTCCTATTGATCTGCATGAGAGTGCCATGATGTGTCTCCCGTGCCTGTCTATTTAAGTGCACAGTCAGTGTAAATGCTGTAAATGGCCTGGGCTAGGTCTGAGTGCTTCGGATCTCACAATCAACCAGGCATCACTTCAATTTGCACCACTCTGCAATTGCTAATAGAGCAAAGGGAGCTCTACATAGCACTGCAGTTATTTACTTCTAATTCTTAGTTGTCTCTAAGATATAGATTGCTATTTAATCTGCCTTTATTATGGCATGCATTTTCCAATGGAAGCCTTCTTGTTTAGACTGGGACATCCCGTTTGGACAAATTAGTAAACAGGGGGCCTCAAGGGATCCTTTGCTCAGGTGCCGCGTGGGAAAAAGCTGTAGTTTTTGTAGTTTTTCAGGCTGGTGCCTAAACTGACAAATGGGAGCACCAGAACTATAATTGACAGCTCCCCTAGCCAACTGGAATCCAGAGAAACCAAACTAGTTTAAGAACTTTTAGAAAAAGAGGGCAGTTGCTTGTAGAGTGGGGAGAGAAAAGACAGCTCAAGCCATCAAGAAGCAGCTCCAGGGAAGTACTGAAGAGAACTGGCAGGCTAAAGGCCTGACTTGCCTCCATGTTACCATTTTCAGAACTGGACTACAGAATAGCAGAAAAACGGACAAGCCTGAGGTATATGTTAGAACAGCGAGAAGTGTAGTTCGAGCTTTTAAACTGAGAGGTCTAGTTTTCTTCTGTATTACATCCTGTGGTCCCACCAGAGGATTGGTCACAGGACAGCCTGACTGCAAATCTGAAGGTTTGCTCAGCAAAGTGACTGATATTGCGAACGGACTGAAGTTAAAGGAAAATTCGGATAGTTGGATGTGTCTAAAAATAAATGTGCTGAATGTTCATTGTGGGTCAATGCCTACTGTCCAGGGACTCCTGATTGCCAGAGAGGAGCCCACCTTTACCAGTGACCAAACTGTCTGCCAGCTGGAGGGGTCACCAGTAAAAAAACTGAACTCTGTTGAACTTGGGCCCATGTCCTGCCAGCCCATGCCGACAGTTCTTGTGCCAGCTACAGTTTTAGTGGCAAGAGACTAGGTTCAGAGATCCAGACCCCTGTGCAGTAAGTCATTGCAGGTTGCGGCCTCCTTCAGGGAAAGACCATGAATTGAAGGTAAGTTATGATAGCCCCATTTCCCCATGTGCAGCAGCTTCCAGCATTGGGTCTTCATTTTGCCAGGCCATCCTAAATTGTCTGGTACAGTGAGTAAATTCAGGGTAGCTCCCTGCAACAGGCATCTTAATTTTCTAATGGTACCATCTAATTGTTCACAGCATAGTATTAAGAGTTTCAAATAGACTAGGCCAGCCGGCCATGGATACAAATAATTTGTCTCACTTTGCACTTTTAATGTTAATTGCTGCTTTCGATTAAGGGCCCCAACAACAGCTGCAACTTGGGCACCAATTCTGGCCAGCCAGCATAGATCCTGAGTACCCAGTAGCAAAGGAACTAAACTGATTACATATCAAATAACTTGGTACAATCCAAAATAGTAATCATTTGCCGAGATTTGCTCACCTCCCTGTTCCTGTCCCTTTGATGAACCTGATTTGCTGTGTTACATTGAATCAAGCTTGTGAGCATATTATTCCTTGGCTTAAAGTGATAGGCTCAGTATTGTATATGTTGAACGTGCATACTGTATTGCCAAACTGTCTTTACAGGGGGTTGCAGGGCACACACCAGGACCAGAGACCCTGACGGTAAGTGGGACAACTGTGAGCATATTATTAATGTTTTTTTTGCAAACTGTTAAATACTTTTCAAGGTTATTGTCAACTCCTAGGTAACTGGCCACTAGGTGGAAGTGTTGGGTATTATTGCTTCCCAGAGGGCTATACCAGTCAAGATAGCTACCCATGCAAATTGTACTCTGGCTGGAAGCACCAAATTATTGTGTTTACTGAGGGTAGAGGAACCCCAGTACTTATCAGTTTTGAACCCAGGCCTCTCAACCTGTTGTTAGAAAGATAGGCAGGGGTAGTAGCCCCTGGAGTAGCGCCATCTAGGGGTTACATTAAAATAGTATTTTTTTTTTTATTTTGTTACTGCAAAAGCCCATTTTTTAAGCACAATAAAACCCTTCAAGGTGTGGGTTGTTGGGGGGATATCCTCACTTTCAGGGGCTGTAAGGCTCTCAGCCTGCATCGTTGTGCTTCGCTGCTCCCTGGGCAAGCGTATATCCGCCAGCACTCTATACCCTGTTGGTCTTTTTGCTTACTTATGTAACCCCTATTCGGCGCTATCTCTAAGGTTATAACCCCTGCCTTTGCTTCTAACCACAGGATGAAGGGCCTGGATTTGATATTACATAGACAGTGTTGGCAGATAAGGGCCTATGGCCCACCCAGTCTGCCCATTTAAGTTTGTAAGTTCAGTTTATGTTTTCCAGGAAGTCTGTTGCCCCTTACCCCTGACCTCCAGAATTCCTTTATGTCTATCCCATGCATTCTTAAATCCCGTGATTGTTTCAGCCCCCACCACTTCCTCTGGCTTCCACCCAGAGTAATAACAGTGGGGGTATCTACTTAACCTGGTATAGCCCTCTTCGAAGCTATAACCCCCCACAAACCTGCCTAGTGACTAAATACCTTGTAATAGGAGATAACCCTTTGCAATAGTTGCCACACAGTTAACAATGAGCAGTAATGATATGCACACACCCCTTGCACTTACCACCAGGAACTGGTCTTCAGCAATTTCCCTGGAACCCCCTGTAAAGACAATGCTAGCAAGGCAAGCATGCACTTTCAGTACTGTACACCAACTAAGAATATGCTCATAAGCCAGTTTAAACATGAAACAGCAAATCAGGTTTATTTAGGGGACGTGAACGAGGATGGGGGCATGAATCTAGAAGAATGATTACTTTACAAATTTGATTCAGGTTACTGTGCATTCATGCACTCTAGTCCCTCAGTAGACAGTCTGACAACACTGGTGTAGCTCTCTTCAGTGCCGTCCTGTAGAGGGCCACTGCAGGGGTCTGGGTTCCCATAGCTGACCTACAGGGGTCCTTTCCCAAAAGTTAACAAATAAAATGCCAGTGGCTCCACCCAGAGTACATATCAGTGGGTCTGATTACCTGCAGTACAACCCTGGGATGTCTTACCAACCCACCTCCCCAACAGTTACCCCAGACATGGACTTACCAGGATTCGAATCTCCCATATTCCGTTACACCACTGACCTTCCCATTTCATCAATAACATGCTCACTAAAATTAGGCTCTGGAATACTCTCTGCTGCAAAACAAGAACATCCAGTTTATTTACAGGGGGGAGGGTTTAGGGTTGGGTAATTGGAATAGAGTTCAAGAAAATCACTTTAGTTCTCATTTCAAAGATTTGCATTTCCCAGAATCACATTTCCCTTTTTATTCAATCCCATATTGCAATCATCGCAGCCACCAGATTTAACTAAACTAGCTAACTGCTACAGAAGTGCTCAAGCCCAGACCCGCAGGTGCCAGCTAATTTCAAACCTCAAAGTCCGTTCACTGGGTACCCAGATTTAAGCTGCAGACCTGAGGTGCAGCTGGTAGCCAGCATTGGCATGCTTACTTGAATTAAATAACTTTTACATTCCTCTCTCATCCCTTGTGTTCTATCTCCTGCCCTGATGGGCATGTAAACTAGTTACAGTCCCCAGGTGCAGGGAAATTCCTGCTTTTTACTCACAGTTCTGCAGAACCAGTCCTAGGATGGCACAGTTCACTGAAGTCCTGGAGGCTGGTGGCAACACAGGCAGAACCGGGCACTGTGCTTGAAACCAGGGGCACAGAGGCTGCAGCTTGCTCTTTCTTCCTTCCTCTTGCTTGCAGATCTTGCAGCTTCTTCCCTTCAGCCCATTACAGGCCCTGCTGCAGAGCACGTGTGCAAGGCCTGCCAACTACAGAGGACCCAGACCAGGGAGTGGCCCCATGGCCTGGCTCCCTCCAATCAAAGTGCCCTAGCACTCAGGAACAAGACCCATGATCCCCTGCAGTGGCAGACCCCACTTGATGGAGGTTAACGAGTTCCCCACCTGTCCCTTTGATGTCAGCAGAAACCATGCAGCACATTCTCTTCTGTTCTCTTTCTTTCTCTTTTTCTGCTACAGTGTGTAGACTAAGCAATCTGTTTCTTTTTCTTGCTGTATCTCAGGAGCAGCCAACAGGCACCTGAACCTTTGAAAAGCACCTGCCCATCCTTCTGCTTTCACAGTCTCTCAGATTCAACACAGCCACTTTCGCGCTCTGGCTCACACATATTTCCTGCACTCAAAGTCCTTTTTCTCACCATGCACTCACCCTTCCTTTCCTTCTCTCAGCACATTTATATTCTCTTGTTCCTTATCATTCCTCTGTATTCCGTCTTTTCCCAGGCTTAGGCACAACCTTTGTCTTTTTACCAGGCTCAGGACACAACCTTTGTCTTTTTCCAAGCTTAGAAACAACCTTTGTCCTTTTTCCAGGTTCAGGACACAACCTCTTTTCTCCTCTTCCCACTGCTCAGGTGCATCTGCAATTCAACGCAAATTTTTGCACTCTGCAGCTTTTCCTTTTCCATTTGAGCTGCCTTTATCTCACCGCTGTGGTGCAATTTCAGAATAACGCACAGCATTCAGAAACCTGCAGCTTTCCTTTTTCTCTTCAAAGCTGCTTCTTCCTTGTTTGTGCTTTCCTTTTCCTGATGGGGCAGGCACTCCCTGCCCTAGGGGACAAATTGCTGGCAGCCCCAGGCAGGCTCATCCTGCAGTCCCAATCTCTCCAAGAGCAACAGCCCCTCTCTTTCTGGAGGAGCTCCACGAACTAACTCAAAACACAACAGTTTTGT
Source organism: Neoceratodus forsteri (assembly GCA_016271365.2). Classification (NCBI taxonomy): domain Eukaryota; kingdom Metazoa; phylum Chordata; order Ceratodontiformes; family Ceratodontidae; genus Neoceratodus; species Neoceratodus forsteri. The sequence goes on along the minus strand of CM028133.1, from coordinate 245,566,648 downwards.
CCTCTTGGGAGCTTTCTGGCAGCTCCCCACTGACTGGAGCCACAGTCCTTCAGAAAAATTAATATGTTGGGAGGGCCAGCCCAGTGGTGTAGAGGTTGAGGGCGCTGGCATCTTCCCTCGATGCATGCTGGCGACCGGGTTCGGGGAAACAGACTCGGGTGCCAGGGTCAGCAGGGGAGGGAGAGGATTGAGTGTCCAGAGGACTGCTCTCCTCTCCGGGGATGGGATCAGGGGATGCATCACTCGGCAGCGGCCCCCACTGGAGACTGGAGGCACTACCTGAGCATGCACTAATGGGGACACTGAAAACCAGGGAAAACGGCGCCTGATGCAAGCAGCTTGATGGCCGTCTGCAGTTTCGCTGCAGCACCCGCCTGGATCCGTGTTCCATAGGGAGTTGGGGGCTCCCTGTGGCCCCGCTGTGGGGGGAAGCCACAGGAGTCTGAGTGCCCATGGTAGAGGTGGTCAACAGAGGGATATCCCCAATAAGTGAAGCAGGTCAGGTGGCCAAGGAGGAAAAATAGATTACAAAAAAAAGAAAAATGAAAATGTATGAGACTGCCTCGATGCCTCATTGGTGCAGGAAAAGGTGCCTAAACGTTCCCAGGTCTTTTCTCCCAAAAGTCTGCTCACACAGCCCCAGAGTCCCTGGCAAGAATTCTGGCTTGGTGGTTGGCTGGCTGGTGTCACATGGCTGCTAAACATGGTGGCTGGGATAAACAGTCCATCACTGCTGCAGCTGCAGCCGCATCCAAGAGCAGAGCCATTCTCGATGCCCTACAGGTGGCATGCCTCAGACAGCTAGTTTTGGAACCCACTCATGAGGGACCAGTCTTAGACCTCATACTCTCAAATGTGGACAGTGAGAGATGGTAGATCTAGAAGTGGGTAGCCATCTGGAATAAGTGACCACCAAACAGTGTGGTTCATAATAAACTCAGCTACAGAGTCAAACCATACAAAAGCGAGGGTACTGGACTTCAGGAGGGCTGACTTTGGCAAGATGGGAGAGTGCCTTAGAAAAGCACTAGCAAACAGGCTAGAAGGAGGGTGGAGTAACAATGAGAAACATCAAAACTGCCATCAGAGAGGCAACAAGCCTTGTGTGAAGCAAATAAACAAATCAAAACAAAAAAAAAAGCCACTATGGTTCTCCAAAATAGGGGCGGGAAGGTCAGGAAGAAAAGGCAGCATTCAGGAAGTATAAGGAAACACAGAGGAGCAGGACAGAGAGCTGTACCAGTTAAGGCAGAAGGAAGAAGGGAGGAAGTCAGAATAGCAAAGGCCCAAACTGAGGAAAAGATAGCCAACTCAGTTAAGAAGGGGATAAAACCTTTTATAGGTACATCAGGGAGTGTAAAAGACAAAGGGAGTGATAGTGAGGCTGAATAGAATGAACGATGGGTGGGCAGAGAGGTACAGTGAAAAAGCAGGGATACTGAATGAATACTTCTGCTCAGTATTCACAAAAGAGGAGGAGGGGAGGTGCCTAATTCAGTTAACAGAAGCACTCTGGATAAGGGGTCGATCCCAGTCCTTTCACAGAAGAAAGGGTTTTGAAAGAACTCCTAAAACTGAAGATGAACAAAGCAATGGGCCTGACAGAATTCACCCAAAATTCTAAAAGAATTAAGGGAGAACTAGTGAAACCACTGACTACCCTTTTAACAAATCGTGGGAGGATGGTGTGGTACCTAAGGACTTGAGGGAAGGCGGATGTGATTCTCTTCACAAAAGTGGGACCAAGACAGAGGCAGGAAACTACGACCTAACAGTTTGACCGCTATGGTAGGGAAAGTGATGGACTCACTTCTGAAGGAAAGAACTGTTGAGTACCTAGAGGCCAGTGGGGCACAGGACCCAAGGCAGCATGGGTTCACAGTGGGAGGGTCATGTCAGATGAATCTAATTGATTTCTTTGGCTGGGTGATCAAAGTAGTAGACCAGGGAGGGGCTGTGGACATGGCCTACCTAGACTTTAGCAAGGCATTTAACACAGTCCCTCACAAAAGGTTAATAGACAAATAAACCAGCCTTGGAGTGGGTCCCAGGGTGGTAGCCTGGGTAAAACATTGGCTGGACAACAGGCCACAAAAGTTAATCGTAAATGGAGTCCACGCTGAAGAATGAGGGGTTACTAGTGGAGTACCACTGGGTTCAGTACTGGGTCCAGTCCTTTTTAATGTCTTTATAAGTGACATTGCAGAGGGACTGGAAGGAGAAGTATGCCTCTTTGCAGATGACACAAAGATCTGCAACAGGGTTGATACACAAGAAGGCGTGGAAAGGATGAGAAGGGACTTGGCAAGGTTAGAGGAATGGTCAAAAGTATGGCAGTTTGAATTCAATGCATAGAAGTGCAAAATAATGCACCTGGGAAACAAAAACCCAGGAGAAGATTATACAATGGGGGTAGTAACAACAACAAAATGGCCAAGCGGTCCTTATCTGCCACCAAAGTCTATGTTTCTGTGTTTCTACATCACAGATTTTACAGTGTCCCAGGTTTAAAGCACTACTGTAGCCAAATTCTTTACTTTTAATTCACATTTGCCCCACTATTTGAGAGCCACCCCGTGCCCTGTAAAGCGACTGTACTCTGACCATAGTTCTTCTGCACTTTCCCAGTCACTGCTGCCATTTCTCATTGCTCCTATGCAGCTTGTATACAGTCCCAGTGCAGTACATGTATGCCCCAACTTCCCCACTCTGCTGCAGTCTGTGTAAGCCCCTTTGTTTATTTACACCCCAACAGACTGGCAGCCTTTCCTTTTTTCTTGCACCTCCTTACATTATTTATTTATTTTATCTCTCACCCATGACCGTCCCTTGCATTATACACTATGCCCCAGCACTAGGCAAGATCCCAGCTCATGCATTATTCATGCAGCCTCATGAATATTAATGAGGTGGCATCCTGATTCACAAGCATGATTGGTGCTCATCAAAAGGTACATTCTCTTCCTCCCGGTTGTCTCTCCCTCTCAGCTAAAGTCTCTGGACCCTCTTTTACTCTGCCCAGGGACCAGGACCACCGAAGAGGCAAACCAAACTGGCTTCAAATGTCCGCACGAAAATGTGCTTCTGCGCATGCGTGGAGCTCGCGGGCACCATACTGCCATTTCTGAAACTGGCAGATCTGCGAACCAGCTCCTCCAGGCCAGCTGTCCTTGAAAATTACGTGGGGGCCAGCAGGAAAGAACAGAACACGGGGGCAAGCCATGAAAACAAAAAAAAAGAATGGGGTTGGAAGCAAAACCCCAGAGAAAACAAGCTTTTTTGGGGGGCTCACAGGTAAGCCCCTGACAAGGGAGTTATGCTGGGTACCCAGATTGTTGTGCTGACTGGCCAGTATCGGTGCCTGTGGGTGACTGGCATTGCAGCTGTTGTTAGGGCCCTTGATGGAAAGAAAAAACAGTTAAACATTGCATAAACAAGGCTTTGGTTATTTGTATCCAGGGCCAGTTGGCCCAGTCCTTTGTAACCCTGAAATGCACTGGAGCAATCAGAAGTACCACAGAAAGATTAAAAGAAAAGTTGCAGGGAGCCACCCTTATTTTACCCATGACACCAGCTGGTTGAGAAAGGCCTGGCAATATGAGGACCTGCTGCTGGAAACTAAAGAGCATGGGGAAGGTGGGTCTGCATGACTCACCTCCTCCGCTTCACAGCCTTTCCCTCCAGGGGGCCACAACCTATGATTTCTTGCTGCACAGGGCTAGATCCCCAATCTGATCTCTCACCAAGAAAACAGTCACTGGTGTAGAAATAGATGGCTTGGGCGAGTTTAGTACAGGCCAAGGCTGTACAAGCACTTTTGGCAAAGTTCAGTTTGTTTGCTGGTGAAACCCCTCCAGCTGGCAGTCAGTTTGGTTACTGGTAAAGAAGGCTCCTTTTTGTCAAGCAAGAGTCCCTGAACAGTAATACATGACCCACAATAAACATTAGACGCATTTAACGAGAACAACATTCACTTCTTTACCTCTCAGTTCGGTTTCAGGCCAGTTCACTATTTCAGTCGATTCACTGAGCAAACCTCTAATTTCACAAAACAGTCTTTCACACAACTCTTGGGCCGAACTCTTCACAGAAGCTTTTCTCAGTCCAATATCTCAAGCTGCACTTCTCAGAGTCTCGGGCAAACTGCCACAGGTCAAAGTAGAGGTGCTTGGATGGTATCCGGACCAATCTGGATCCACCAGATACCAACCCTCGAGGCAGGAGAGCGGATCTGGCTGAATACCACTGCTATCTGCCCATGGAGCTGTCCGTTGGATCTCGGGTCAGATCCCGCATAATCCAAAGCCTGGATCTCTGGATCCGGCACTGGATAACATGGTATCCGACCTCCATATTTGGACGGATCCCGGGCCGGATCCCACTTGAATTGTGTTGCCATCTGCTAGATCATTGGCGGATCCATGGCAGCACTATCCGAGCACCACTAGTTCAAAGATTAGCTTCAGATTAGTCCTGATACTGCTATCAAGCAATCCAAGGCTGGAAAACAATGGCAGGAAGGAAAGTCAGGCATTTTCCTGCCAAATGTCCACTGCTCCTTTCCTGGACCTGCCTCTCAATGGTTTGAGCTGCTCACTCTCCCTGCTCTAACAGCATCCGAACTCTTTTTTCTAACGGTTCTTGAACTAGTTCGACTTTCTAGCAATCCAGTTGGCTGGGGGCTGTCAAGCACAGTTCTGATGCTCCCAATAGTCAGCTTAGGCACCAACCTGTAAAACTACATGAACTACAGTTTTTCTTCCCACAAGGCACTTGCACTAAGGATCCCTCAAGGTCCCCTGTCCAAATTGGTCCAAATCCTGGAAGTCCCAGACCAAACATGGTGGCTCCCATTTAGATGAATAAGCTGCAAGAAGGCAGGTTAAAGCAAACACTCTAATTCAAATATAACAACAGATTAGAAATAAACATGTGTAACCCCTGGGCGGCACCACCCCCAGTGTTACACCCCTGCCTACTACCCCGAACATAGGCTAAGGGGGTTGGGTTCGCTAACTTATAAAACCTTTGCGCAGTGCCTCCATTCAGGGTGCTTTACGTGGGTGAGAGGGTACTGGGTGTAGCTCCCTGAGCTGCTACACCACCCACAATGACCAGTTACCTTCCCCAGACATGCCCCAATACACACTTCCCCACATTTCCACATTTTGAATTAAAGACTCTCTCTAATAATATGCTCACACAGGATTTCAAACAACAACAACAAGATATTTATTTTAGGGGTAATAACGGAGCTAGGAAAGGGAAACAGGAGGAGCAGAGGTTATCTTACCATATTTACACATGTACAGAGATCATTTCGGAATTTTGCTGGTGAACCCTCCAGCTGGGTGACTACATATTAAAGGCAGACATAAATCAGATTTTATCATTCGACTTAAGACATCCAGAGCCCTGGCTATCTAGCTGCTAATAAATCAGATGTTAAACATAATTATTAATATTACCCACACTGGTACCAGTCCCAGATACAGCAGAAACCCCACAATCTCATACCATACTGGTTAAACCGATACCACAGTCCAAGATGTTGCAGGCCTGATAGAGTTGCAGCTGGTCGAGGTGGCTGGCTATTAATTTGAGGGAGGGGCAACTTGAAACAGATTTTTGTAAAGCAGGAAATTACTATTACAACCACAGCAGGGATTGCCCTGCACTTAACGAGACAAAGTAGGGATTGCCCTGCATTGCAGACAAAGCAAGGATTGCACTGCACTTGCAGACTTCCGAACATTCAGAATAAACTATGTGGATCTTACATCCAGAACATTCAGCACAATATTGGAAGTCCCATCCAAAGCAATAAGGGTGATGCTTCTGTCAAGCATCCTAAGCATGAGTTTAAACACGGTCACATCCAGTACTTTATATACCAAAAGCATCCATCCAGAGTAAGTTGGTAACGACACTTTTATCAAGCATCCCATACTTTAGTCACAGGCAGTCACATCCAGTACATTCTATATACCAAGTAACATTATCCACAAGCTGAGTTCTATCCAGCATGTCTAGCCATTTAACACGTACAGTAGATCAAGCGCACTTAGACGAAATTCTGTGCAGACACAGGTACATTCTCTTTAAGGTATCTTTGACATTAACATGCTCTAAGCCAGGGCCTCCTGTCTCCTGAAGTGGCAAGCGTGTGTAACCCCCCTGCAAATGGGGGTTCCCAAAAGACTTCCAGGAGCTTGCTTGAATGCTCCAAGCCTGAATGGTGTTTGGCGTTTAAGCCATTTATCAGTGAGTGTTTTTAGAGCCTCTGGTACTGTCTCTTTAAGAGCTGTCTGCTTGCAGACATAATTAGTTTATATGGGGGGACTGTGTGTTTCTCTGTTTGAGTACCACTCAAACTACTGCCAATTCACTCCATTTTGCAGTCACTAGGAGTACAAAGGAACCTATCTGAAAGATGTAACTGTTTGCCAGAAATCAGTTAGAGTAATAATGAAATTACAGTTTGTCTAACCTGCTTTCTTTGCAGTCAGAACTGTGTCTGCCTAGTTCCCCATTCTGGTTTTGAACTGCTGAACTGGACCAATCAGTGTGGGTAAGCTAGCTCTAAAATGGTGCCTTGGACGAATCAGAACTTGGACTCATAATCTGAGCCAGCTACAAGAGGATTGTATGGGCAGTGACTCTGGGAGATGTAGTTTAGACTTGCGCCTTTTGGACCAACAGCAGCAGTCTATTGTGAGTGACAGCCAATCCAGTCAAGAACTGGGAGGAACTCAAAGGAAGTGCCCGTTTTGTCTGTTGGAGTTTCAGTCTGCTCTGGCAGTGAAGGGAAAGGAACCCTGTGCTCCTTCTGTGCACAGTTTTAGTCAAAAAACATGTGTAAGGTCCAGAGTTCCGGTCTGCAGCTTGTTAGACTGAATCCGTCTGTGAAGAGAATCAAAGGATATCTGAAGAGTAGAAACCAGGCTCACCCTGTAGAAGACTGGAGGAATTGCTGAAAATTGCACTTGGTCTGTCAGGAACTGAATCTGCTGTGTGTTCTCCCGGGTATTGTGCAGTAATTGCGATCGGGATACAGATGCAGCCTGCCTGGTATAGTGTTTTCTTTTTACCATATAAATGTGTGAGGAGTCTCTTGGAGCTCAAGAGTAGCCCTGCTGACATTGAAGGACCCTATCTTGTTTGGAGGTCATGAGTACTAATTCAGGGTCGCTCCCTGTTGAATTGCCACATTAAATCCAAATGGAATTACTGTACTGTTGACTGTTTAATTTTCCTTTCTCTGTGTGAAAGGGCCCCTACCAGCTGCCACGGTTTGGACTAGCCACTAGGGCTTGGGTACCCAGGGACAGTAACTGATAGGGATAGGCCTGTGCACAGAGCCATAGGTAGATGAGTAGAGTGATAAGCTAATTAACCTGATTTCCCCTGTCCTTGTTATATCCCCTAAATAAATCAGGCTGCTTGTTTCAGCAAAGTTATACTGCCTGGTATTTGTCTATGTTAAAGTACTGTACTGTGATTGTTGCACTGTATCTTATTTCACAGGAGGTCCCAGTGCTGGAACCAGTCCTGGGGTAAGTGTATACTGTGAAGGTAATTCTGATATATTGTGTGGGCCACTAGTGGGAAGAAAGGGGTTGCAGTGTCCCAGAGGGCTGTGACCAAGTTAGTTTAACTATTGCAAACCCTGACCTCTGGGTGGAGGCACCCGCCATTGGATCCAGGCCCCTCAACCTGTTAGTGGCAAATCAGGCAGGGTAGTAGCCCCTGGGATAGCGCCATCTAGAGGTTACACGTGTCTTGGCAGACAGCTCCACGATGGCAGAACTCTAACCCTAGCTACACATTTATATGATTCACTAAGCCCAGCATCTTGCTGCTTCTGCAACTTAGCCATTTGGGCCACAGACAAGATGCATCCATTCCTTGAACTAGGCAGTATCTTATGGGTTAGTAGCCCAGACTGATGACTTCAATACTTCACACTTAACAGCGCACATTCCTTAATGGGGCATGGAACCCCCAAGATTACTTGCTTAACTTCTCCCTCGCACCGGGGTACGAGGGTACTCACTCAGGTCCTCCACGGGTCTCATCTGCAATCGAAGGCATCCTGAAGACTTCTTCAGCTCTCTCACCGCTGAGGTACTTGGTCAGCGCTCTCATGATGTCATCTGGTCTGGTCAGCGCTCTCACCGCTGCTGGACATCTGATTCTTCGGTCCACATCTTTCCCCGACGTGGGAGGGAAGGCTAGCCTCTGGAGGACAGTACTGGCAACCTCCACACTAGCTGTTGCAGAAAGCACAATTACTATAACTAGTTAACTGTTAACTGAAGAAAATAACAAATGCCCTCTGAAGACTGAAAGGGCTTGAATTAAGTGGCCCAGGCCTAATGGCATGGCTGGATCCTGAGCCCCTCCCCCATGGGGGGGCTCCCAGCAGGCTGGAGCCTGCTCTGCTGCAATCTCAGCTCTGCATCTCTGAATGAATCTCCCAGACAAACTGGCAACATTGTCTCTTTATAGACCTCCTAGCTCGACTCCTGATTGGTAGCAGGATGGGGTGACATGTCTCCAAGTTGCTGAAGAACCTGTCAATCAGAACCTCGAGGGCACAATTGAGTTGTGGAATTTGCGCCAAAAATAATGTCCCTTAAGCCCCATAAGCACTTGAGTCTTTCCCATGAAATGCAGTGAATGTCCCACAAGTCCTGGCTTTCCGTTGCTGCAATTCCAATTGGCTGTACTGCTGGCAATGGCTGCTAACCCACTGTGTCCTTATAGCAGATTAGATACAGTCCTGAATAATGTCCTGGTGCAGCCAGAAAGAAGTAATTATTTGCCCCAAATGCCGCACAGTTCTATGGCTTAAAGGCTGCACTTGTAGTTGCTGCACAGATAAAGAATGTGGCTCCTTTACTTTTTCTGTTGCTACTGCGCATTTGCAAGCTCCCCTTGCAGCAGCTGACAGACTGACATATAGAGTCCCACAATACTGGAATTGCCAAGGAAACAGTATTAGTTTTAACTTTAAACACTTTTTCCCACATGTACAGCATATTCCCAACAAGCAGCAACAGTTCCATCATTTAAAACTTTTTAATTTTTACTTTTCGCTGGAGCTGAACATAGCTACCCTAGGCAGCCAGAAAAATTAGAAGCCAAGTCAGGAGAAGCACAGAACAAAATGGGCTAAGGTAAATCCAGACTGGCATTTCTAGAACACCATTTACAAGGGGGTTACAGATGCATTTATTATTTATTTAACACACTTTTGGAATTAAAACCCTTTGAGTCGGGGACTCATTTACAAACTGCTACATCAGGAAAAGAGACAGAAGTACGGAAACAAAAACAATAATACAATAATAATACATGATACAGTAATGCATGAATATTTCAGGTTCCAGTTGTACAGTTAGACACAATAATACAGTTTCCAGATAAGCTATACATATCAAGGAGCGAGCTACAAGGAATTACAGATTTGCTATTAGACCTGTGCATTGTAGGGTGAACCTGACAGACATCAATAAGAGCAGCCACTAGAGGCATTGTTGAGAGTTGTTTGACAGCTCCTCTCAGGTGACTAGTGGAGCGCGAGATCAGCTGACAGGCAGTTGCACGAGAGGGAGCTGCCTCGAGGGGGTATTGTCAGTGCGCAGCCTGTAGGAGCTTAGGTATGGTGGTAGGCAAGCAGACTGGGACTAGCTGGTACACTGGTAGCATCTTGGGAGAGAGAGAATGTTTTCTTTGTGGGCTAACTTGAATGAACCTAATTGGTGATAGAGGTAATGGCCAAGGGAGCACACTGTACCAAGCTAGAGCTCTGTAGGAAAGGACCTTTGAACTAAAGAGGTCCTGACCCTGGGAATGGACCAGATCTGTATATTAGCAGTGTGAGTGTTAACTGAGGCGTGGGATGTGAGGAGAGAGGCAGAGACCCCTAAGGGGGGTAACCCCAGGTGGATTTTTTTGGTGAGGAGGCAAGTTTGGTAGTATAACCTTTCTCGAGTGAGTATATTTGTTAAGGCATACAGGCCACAGGTATGAGTACGTTTATCTGCCCCAGAGAGGAATCTGCATGCTTCGTTTAAGGCCAGGTGGATTTTATTCAGGGTTGTGTGAATAGCAGCAAAGTGGATAGTGAGCCCATAGTCGACTAGTGAGAGAACTGAGGAAGTAACAGCTAGGTTCAGGGCCATTGGGGGAAGACAGTCTCTATGTCTTTAAAGTAGGCCAATGTGGGTATCTATGGCACATGAGAGGCTGTTAATATGGGAGAGGAAGGAGAGTCTGGAGCCGAAAGTTAGATTGAGGTATTTATATGTACAGACCTGTTCTAAGGGGAGAAGGGCATGGGAAAGGATGGTTAGCTGTGCAGCCATAAACTTATTCTGTCTATGGGCAAAGAGCATAGACTTTGTCTTATTTACATTGACCACAAGTCTACAGTCAATAAACCAGTTTTCAATCTGGTTGAAGGCATACTGGAGGGAGGACTGCAAGTCTGCGGGGTCTGGGTGGGAGGTGAAAAGGACCGCATCAACCACGTAAAGCTGTAGCTTACCAGAACAGGATTTTGGTAGGGCATTCAGACAGATGTTGAACAGTAGAGGAACGAGAATGGAGCCCTGGGGATCCCAGAGCAGACTGGTAGGGTGGATGAGAGGGTGTCATTTATCTTGACACATTGGGACCATGATGTTAGGTATCAGGTAAACCACGAGATGGGTCCTGGGGAGAAACCAATGTGATGGAGCATACTTAGGAGTAGAGGATGGGAGACTGTGTCAAAGGCCTTTGACAGGTCGAATGAAAACAGCTCATGCAAGGTGTTTTCTATCCAGGGCAGCATGAATGAAGTTAGAGAACTCCGTAAGGGCGGTAGTTGTATTATGCCTAAATCTAAAGGCACGTTGCACTCTGCATAGAAAGCAGTGTGCAAGCAAGGATCCGGTGAGTTGGAAAAGCTCAATTTTTTCAAGGGCTTTGGAGAGGGGGGAAGAATGGAGATGGTCTGGTAGTTATTGGGGGAGGTGGTATCACCACTCTTCATAATTGGGGTGATAGTGGCCATCTTCCAAGTTGTCGGGAACCGACCCAGGCATAGGGAGTGGTTAATGAGGCCAGTCAGAGGGGAAGAACAGTGTCTAGAACCATAAAGGATTTGTATGTCAAACGAATCTTTGTAGTAGCAGGATCCACTGAGAGCATTTGCTAGGTAGGACCTTGCCTCACTCATGGTGATGACCCTGAGGTGGAAAGGGGGTTACTGGGTGTTTGGCTCGGTGGTCCCCAGGATAGGATCAAAGAAGTTGTTTGAAAGTATGGCACTTAGGTCAGAGAAAGTAGAGTTAAGGCAATCTGCGATGGTCCATGGGTCTGAGGTGGTAACATTGTTGATGATTAGTTTGGAGGGGGAGGGAGCTGGGCTTTTCCATTTAGTTTCTTTGTGTTGTTCCAAAACAAGCGCGCATTCCCCCAGGAGGAGGCAAGGGTAGTTCTGTAGTAGTCAGATTTAGCCCTCCTTATGGCCTAGGTGCACCTGTTGTGTTCTGCTCTGTAGGCCTGCCTGTCTGTCTGCGAGCCAGAGGTGACGGTTTTATGTCAGAGATCATCTCTGTATTTTAGTTGGTGAAGCAGTGCAGAGGAGACCCAACGGGCATTATGCTTTTTGGATTGCACTTTTGAGAGTGGGGCATAGGTGTAACCCATTTTTTTAATGCACAGGTGGAGTAGGCAAGGGCTTCATCTATGGTGGAGGCCCAATTGATAGGGTACCAATCCAGAAGAGCCAAATAGTTCTTTAGCTTACTGAGGCCTCCAGGTTAGAGCCAACTTTGGGCTTGGCTGTTAGGTTGAGGTTTATGCCATTGACATGACCAGGAGAAGAGGATGGGGGAGTGATCGCTTAGGGAGTCCAGAAGGACCGTAAGGTTTGAGACTTTGTGGGGACAGCTGGTAAATTGAAGGTCAAGTAGGGTGCTGTAGCCACTATTGGGGTTCACCCTGCTTGGTTGGTCAACCAACTGGGTAAGATCGAGAGCAGTGAAGGTGTCTTTGACCAGGGAGACTGAGTTGTTCACATTAAGCCAGTTCACATTAAAGTCCCCAAGGATGATGTGTTCCATTTTGGGGGAGAAGGTGGAGATATAGCTGACACAGGATTGTATGGCAGGAACTTGATTTCTTGGGGAATATAAGTGACAGTAACTGTTAAAGGGGCTCTAGAGGGATCAGGAGAGAGTTTTATTGTCATGGCGTGGGCCTGTGGTCTAGAGAGGTGCTGAAAGAGCTTGGCGTAAAAAGAGTCCTGGACATAAATTGCACCCCGCCTCATTTTCCCATTCTATCAGCCCTATTTAGGGTGAGGCCTAGGAAGGTGACAGAGAAGTCAGGGGTCTTCCTGGAAAGCCAGGTTCCTGTAAGGGCTAGTACATAAGGCTGATGTTGCTGAATCCAGCATTGTAGGGTCGCCATCTTCTTGGGCAGGCTGCAAATGTTCATAGCAGTGATTCTGAGCCCAGTTTACAAGGAGCACAGGCTGTGAGAGATGGGGCCTGGACTGGGATGTACATTGCCCGACAAAAGTAGGACTAGAGCAAACACTCTGAGGAGGCGAGAGTTCGTAGCTTGTTAGTCTGGGACAGATTCCAGTTAGTTGCAGTGCACGTAGTGCAAGGGATGGACAGGGAGATAAGGGTTGGAAAGGAGAGGAATGTCATACAGCAAGGAGGGTGGTTGTGGTGTGTGACATCTGGGAAATGAGTAGGGGTGAGGTGGGATGAATGACTGAAAATGGCAGTGTGGGCGGTAGCCGAGGGTGGGTCAAGGGGAAGGGGTGCGAGACTAAGGACCTTTGGAGGAGGGCTGGAAGGTTCCAGGAGGAGAAGAGCAATGGTGCCCAGCAGGAGCCTGGGAAGTCTGCAGGATAGGGTGTGCCAGGTGGGTGGCCATAGGGGGACAAATGAACAGAGCTGGTATGAGGGGCGATGACACACATCATTGTGGAGGTCTCGTGGCAAAGTGGTGGTGCAGGAGGTACCAGGTTCAAATCTCGGGGGGATGAGCACTGAATAAGAGACCTAGCAGTGCCCTGGGAGAGGAGCTAAGAGGTATCAGGCAGTGGACAGAAAGACCAAAAATGGAGGATGTAACAGTGACTCCCATAGGTGGCAGGTGGAGGGGCAACTGTGGGGACACAAGTGGGCAGGAGGAGGTTGAGGCAGGGAGTAGAGAAGCAGAAAGTGCAAGGCGTGAACCTGCTTGGGGGGGGTTAGAAAGAAGTATAAGTTAGGGGCTTTGAGAGAGGAAGCAGAGAGAACAGGTGGTCCAGTGTGTCTAGAGGTGGAGAAATAGATGGGCTAAATTTGGAAGAAATTGGGAGATCCACCTAGTGGATGGCTCCTATAAACTGTTAATGGCAAACAGGGGACTTAGAAAAAGTAGGCACAGGAAGTCACATGACAGAGGAGGTATTTAAATTAAGGTCCGAGCATGGGTGGGAGGGTGGCTGGGGCAGGCGGGGCACTCAACGCACAGCGTCAATGGGTGAACACCCCTTAGAAACAGTGCTGGTATAAGGTAGCAGGATTACCTTCAAGAGCCACGCAGAAGTGTGTGCTGCTCCAGGTGAGCACAGTGGCTTGTGTGGACTTCAGATGGGGGTCCCGTGGCCTACATGGGACAGCAAACCAAAAAAACAGATTGGCATGCAGCGGGAGGCAGGCTGCGGCATGGGGAGGTAGGCCTGACTTTAACTGTGCATGCACAAACTACTGGGCCCTACTGCACATGCGTGAACTTCAGAAGGCTGAGAAGAAACAAGATGGTGCATGTGGGAGGCCTGGAAGACGCCATCCAGATGGTGGGCCAATGGGCACTCCCAGCTCTAGTACAGCAGCACAACAGGTACACAAATACAAAGCTTTCAATGATGTATGGCTAGTGACTTAACAGTGTGGCAGAGAGGCCTACATAAACTGTAGTACCCTCACTATACTAAGTGCAGTAAACAGATACACAGCAAACCACAGGGAATTGAAGCACAGCAATGTCCAGAAAAATGGCTCTTAGAGCTCCAATGGTAGTTGCAGGAATCCAGGCGAGCAGAGGAGGTGAAGCAGGCTGTCCTGACACTATCAGTCATTGTAGGAGGTCAGAAAAAGTTGCCTAACACCCCTCAGAAACAGTGCTGCTAGAAGGTAGCAGGATTACCTTTAAGAGCCCCACAGGAGTGTGTGCTGCTCCAGGTGAGCACAGTGGCTTGTGTGGACTTCAGGTGGGGGTCTTGCGGCCTATATGGGAGAGCAAAACAAAGAAATAGATTAGTATGAAGCAGAAGACAGGCTAGGGCTTGGGGGGGGCAGGCCTGACTCTAGTGTGCATGTGCAAACTACTGGGCCCTACTGCACATGCATGAACTCCAGGAGGCTGAGAAGAAGCAAGATGGTGTCTGTGGGAGGCCTGGAAGACGCCAGCTAGATGGTGGGCCAATGGGCACCCCCAGCTCTAGTACAGCAGCACAACAGGTACACAAATACAAAGCTTTCAATGATGCCTGGCTAGCGACTGTAACAGTGTGGCAGAGAGACCTAGATAAGCTGTAGTACCCTCACTAGACTAAGCACAGTAAACAAATCCACAGCAAACCACAGGGAATTGAAGCACAGCAATGTCCAGAAAACAGGCTCTTAAAGCTCCGATAGTAGATGTTGCTCCAGCTGAGCTCAGCAGCTTGTATTTACAGTAATAGCTAGAGCTCCCTCTGCTTCACTGTTGACCACAGAGTGAAGCAAATTAGAGCGGTGCCTGGCCGGTCGCGGGCTTTGAAACACTCGGACCAGCCCAGACCATTTACTGCATACACACCATCTATAGTCATAAAGGGACAGGTGCAGAGGCACATCATGGTACTCTTACAGAAATCAACAGGGTCAAACAAATAACCATAGATTTACTATCTCTGCAGGACATCTGCCTGCAGTGGGCATGGCTGGAGCCCACAAAGACACTTAAGGTAAGCCACCAAATTGGTGGAGGGGGTTACTCTTAGAAACGTAGAATGCAGAAAATAAAAACAAATTCCTACAGAAAGGGACTGGGGAATTTGTTGTCCAGGAAAAGCACACTGAACCAGAACTCACCTCCAGTGTGAACTGGTGGAATGGTTATCAATGGAGACAAATCAGCAAAAATAAAAAGATCAGCAGGAAGAATACAACAACAGAAAACAATGTACATTTTCATCAGACGGAGCCTGCAGGTACAACCCTTGAGTATCAATGAGAAGGCAGCAATTAAGTATAGAATAATGCACGGAAATTCAGTGAAAATTAAGCATATTAGGCCCTATGCACAAATGGGCAGGTAATATGTGCCGGAGGTGCCTTACCCACCCATGGCGTTCTGCACCTGTGGACAGGTGTGCACCAACCGGTATTCACTGCCAGCCACCACCTGTCCACAGCCCCACCCCCCTGATGCACAGATGTGCAGATGACATTTCCGTGGACCGTGCATGCATCCAATGGGATGCCCAGACCCAATCTGCTAACAGATCCCTTGCGCCTGCAGGACATGGATTACAGCAGTGGGCGCAATGTGCACCACCAGCTATGGGCAGGTGGGTGCTCAGTCAGCCACCCCCAGCCCTCCTTGTAGATCGATGGGCTGGGGCGGCATGTGGGGGTCTGCAGTGCCCCTACTTTGGTGCCAGCATCCTAGGGGAGCGCGTATCCCTTACGGCTGGGTGTTACCCAGCATAAGGTGCACCCTCCACGTCCAGCACTCTGCACCTTTGTGAATGGTGCAGAGTGCGACCACGCCCCCGACACACCTCCCACCCACCCCCGGTGTGTTGTTGTCTGCGCGGCCTGGGAATTAGGTGCTTAAATGTTGCATGCACCCTCTGTGAATGCCACGCAGGGTCCATGGAACCTAACACTCCATGGCATTCCGTCATAGCGATGCAATGCACTCAGTGCACGTGGCGTGTTGGCATCATGCTTACGGACCAATGTTTGTAACAGATCAGGTTGTAGTTTTTCTTCATCCAACTACAAGTGTGTATAATGGAGCAACAAACAGCAGTCAATCAATGAAAAAACTCTTACATTTTTAAACAATAATGGTGCGCACTGACCTAATGAATAATTAATTAAACCTATTGTCGCCTGTGCCATGCAGCCATGTCAGTTTCATTGACTGGGCAGAATAACAGCATGACAAAACTTCCATCCACTTTTAATGCCAGCAATTATAAAACATGTAGGGAATATGGTAACACTTCCCCCATTAGGCACTTTTTTTTTAACCAGGAAAGCTCCATGAGCAAAGCTCATTTGCAAGGAGGTCCTGGGTAGGACAGAGAGAACAAAAGTAATCCTTACAAACATACAGTAGTATAACAATCTCCAACATCATATCTACAAAAGGTGTTTTTTTTTAAATTGCAGAATTTTTTGCTGGAAAGGCATTCTGAGCCGAAACTAATTTCTAGGTGCATCCCAGGAACACATTGAGTTTAAGTGACTTGCTCAGGGTCACACAGTATGCAAGCTGAGGTCATGGGATTCAAACCCAGGTTTGCAGAGTTCTCTAGGTTCTCAGCTTGCACTCTAATCTCTAGAGGCTTAAATCATTCAAGCTTTGTTCTTCTGGGTTTGTTGCATCATGTTTAATTTACCATGGGTTGACCTACACAAGCCCGGTGTGCTGGCAGTTTCAGAGACGCAGCTAAAGCCCCACATCCGAACCCACAGGAGAGACAGGGAGAACAAAAAAGGTGGAGGCATTCTCATATACTCCAAGGATACTCATGACATCTCCCTCGCACCCCTATCACTTAGTGATTACACAGGCTGAGAATCACTATGTGTGAAGATTACCCTAGGGCAGGCCAAATCCTTGCTAATAGGTTGCCTCTATAACACCCCTGAAGCTGCCTCCAAGGTACTGGATACCCTCACCAAATCCCTGGCTGAGCAGGCACACTCTGAACTAATTATCCTGGGTGATTTCAATCTGAACTGGGCCCCAGACAAAGAGCAGGAGCTAAAGACATCTCTCCTGGACGCTCACCTATCACAGATCATCACGGTGCCCACAAGACACAATGCAAAATTGGGCAAGCACACCAAACTAGATTGGGTGCTGGTATCCAATTCCCTCAACAATCAGGTGGCTGGGACCCTAGCAGACGTCCTCAGTGATCATTCCCTAGTCTTCTGTATATGGAAGTACCATCCACCCAGACCCCCACCTAGACTGTTCAGAGCTTTCCAACAGCACCTCTTTGGCATAGACTGGAGCCCCATCAAGCTTCTTCCCACCATCAACGATGCCCTGGAATATTTCTGAAACACTTTTTCCTCCGCTGCTATCTTATTTGTCCCCTCCAGAGGTTAAGAACTCAGGGGCAATGTTACAGGTGGATCACCCCTGCATTTAAGTCACTGATGATCCAACATGACAGGGCATGGGCCAAACATAAAGCATCCGGTTTCTCTGCTGACTGGACAGCATATAGAGCACTGCGGAACCAATATAGAAAACTGTCCCTGACAGCAAAAAGGTACTATGTGAATGTCTTGCAACAGGCAAACCTGTCTGACCCAAGGTCCTTCTGGGACCAAATTAAGTGTCTACGAAAGGGTAATGCCCACCCCAATGGATCAATTTCCTGTGGGATACACACACTCAGTAATAGTCAAGAGGTCATAGACACCTTTAGCATGTTTTTTACTGACCTTGACAAATACAAGGCTGACCTACCACCCTCCACTGGGCACCTGGGGGCCAGGAGGCTTGAACGTAGCCATCCGGAATTCCATCTGAAGTTAGCAAATCCAAAAGATGTACTTCCCCTACTTAAGACAATTAAGACCAGGGGTTCTGCTGGCCCAGATGGTCTTGAGTCCCGACTGTTGAGGGCCACCACCCCGGACATTGCCTTACTTGTAACATGACTTGTCAATAGATCCCTCCTCAATGGGACTGTTCCAGCCCAATGGAAGCAAGCCCATGTGGTTCATATACACAAAGAGGGCACCAAGGAGCAGGTTGGTAATTATTGGCCTACATCCCTCCTGTGCATACTAGCCAAAATTCAGGAGAAGACAGTGTATGGACAGCTCCGAGACTACTTGGAAACAAATAACTTGCTTGCCGCACCCAGCACGGGTTCAGAAAAAAGCATGGCATGGACACCGCCCTGATCAAATTCTCCACTGACATCCTCCAGGCCCTTGACAATGGCACCCCCACTGGACTGTTTTCATTGATTTAACCAAGGCCTTCAACTTGGTGGACCATAGCCTTCTTATGGACAAACTGAAGTGCTTTGGTTTAGACTAGCATGCCCTTAACTGGGTCTCCAGTTACTTATCTGGTCGCTCACAGCAGGTCAAGTGGTGTGATGCTGTATCTGACCAGCTCCTCATTATGGATGGGATGCCCCAAGACTCTATCCTGTGCCCCCTCCTGTTTTCGCTATTTGTAAATGACCTTAGCACATACTGTGGGGGAATTTCTGTAATCCAGTATGCAGATGATGCCATGCTCTACATAACCTAGGGCAGTGTAACCAACCTTGGCGGGCACCTGCAGGAAGATTTCCTGTCCCAGAAGAGTTGGCTCCAGGTCAACAGATTTCTCCTAAATACCACCAAAATGAAAGCAATGTTGTTCGGCCCAAGGTTTCTTGTCCCTGACTGGAGTATTTGCTGCCACTCGCCTCCGTCTCAAGGTCTGTGATTGAGGTGGCCAACCCATTTAAATACTTAGGAATGGGGGGCAGCCCGTCCGGTATAGCGGTTGGATTTCCGGCTTGCGGCGCGCCGGTGACCCGGGTTCGGGAACGGACCCGAGTCGTCGGAGGGCTGGCCGGGGGGAGATGGATCGAGCGTCCGTTGGACTGCTCTCCTTCTCCGGGGGGAGGGCTGGGGCAGCATCCAGGGCGATGGGGACTCCTAGCGGAGGCCAGGAATACCACGCGCACGCTCAAAAAAGTATGAGGCGGGCGGATGTCAGGCATCATTACCGACCCGCCTTCCCGGAAGAAAGGGAAAATGGACGGTTGCGGCCGCCCTCCATGAAGCCCGCCGCAGCTTGATTAGCCCCCAGGCCAGTCCTCTGACCGATTACGGTCTCTGCGGATATCTCGCCTCTCCATCCCCAGCCCCACTGTGGGGGGTAAGCCACGGGGTATCGGAGGACCCGAGGCCGATTTGAGGGGTGGAAGCCGTCGGCCCGTGACCGGGCTGAAGCATCGGGTGGCCGGCAGCTAGGAAGACGTTAAAAAAGGCAAATTTAAAAAAAAAAAAAAAAAATACTTAGGAATGGTGCTAGACCACAGTTTCATCTCGAAACTCCATGTTGACAAGATCACCAGAACCATACACCAAAAGCTGGGGCTGCTTTATTGGCTGAGCCCACAGTTAATCCCTGAAACTAGGGCTACTAATGTGAACAGCATCCTACTCCCCAATCTTACCTATGCTGCACCAATGCTGCACTGTCTCCAGAAACAGGAGCTCAGTAGGTTACAAACTCTGTATAACAAGATAGCCAGGTTTCCTGCTAATACGCACTCTCGACAGCACCACTGTGATGCCCTGGCATCCCTAAAATGGCCTTCCCTTAGCCACCAGCTCCAGTACCCGCTTCTGTGCCTTGCCCTTAAAGTGACACAGGATCCTCCACCTGAGGGACTCACTGGCCTGCATAAACACAAAACCTCAATCAGACTGTTATGCACCACTGACCTGAAATTGCTGGAGGTGCCTAGAATAAAGACAGCGGCCAGCAGTAAATCATTTACCTACTCGGCTCCAGTGCTGTGGAACAAACTCCATCCCTCCCTTCAGCTCTCCAGCTCCCTGGGGTCCTTTCAAAACAGGCTGCGAGTACACCTGCTAGAAAGTAGCACTTGTTCCTGTACGTAAGCACTGTGATCAACCTTGCTATCCCTCACTTGATCTCCCAGCCGACTAGTGGTACTTTACCACCAACAGTTCCATTGTCTATGGGTTGCCTGGTCAGACCCTAGCAACATTTATTGTTATTTTCCTTCCCCTGCCAAGCTAGAGTCTGACCTGTTCTTTTCTCTTATTTGCTTTCTTCATGCTTGTCATCCTATACTTTGTATTTACTGATGAATTGTACTGTATGAGTCCTCTGTACTGTTGGCACTGTTTTTACCACTCTGTGACCTGTATGTGCATATGCTATCTATTGCAAATTATTGTTTATGTAACCAACTCCGGGTCGCCCCTGAAAAAGGATCCTTCTGGATCCAGCGGGCCTACCCAGTTAAGAAAATTGAAATAAATAAATCAAAACCAACAACATTTAGCCAACCCACCCAGTCATTAGGTGTGTGTAAAAACAAACTCATTAACACTCTTTCCTATGTATAACTTTAAGAATAATGTATAGGCAACCATACACAACAAGGGTGCACTTTCATCAAGAGGTTGAGATAACATCATAGGGGACCTCAAGTGCAAAGCTTGAGAGGTCCCTGATGTCCTCTCAGTCCCGAAATGAAAACACATGCTAGGATGGATTCTGTTTATAGGACAAACTTTTCCCGAGTCACTCACGTTCGTGCCTAGTGCTCGTGCTAGCGGGCGGGATGAGCGTTTAAGAATAACAGCCCCAGCCCCTCAGGAAATCACACAGCCACTGGCTCCCCCAAGCCCCCATACCTGCAGTGAGTGTAAATATAGATTAACTGAATCCCTTGATGGCTTCATCCCGAAGGACACAGGTACAAGAGTTCACAGCAGCAGGCAGAATAAAACAGCCGCTCAAAGCAGTTTCTCAGATGAAATGGCTCTGTGGACAGCAAGTGGCAAAGGCTTTGCTAGGCATGCACCTGCCCAGAGGTAGGCTAAAGAATCAAATCCCCTCTCTTTATGGGACTGCAACCAACTGGGATTACTGTGAAAAACGTTATCTCACACAGCTGCCCTCTTTAAAGATCATGTGCAACGGTTTTTACACATTTTTTAAAAAAGCTTGAAAAGCTGAAATTCAAGTCCCTGTGTCATGATTAGTGTTTCCTGAAAATGTCATGCTGTTTGGTTTTGTAGTTTTCCTTAAATCAGTATTTGTTAACTTGCTTTACAATGGCTGAAAACAGTGGAGTTATTTCTGTCCTCTCAGTCAAACTTAGAGTGCGATGACATCATTTTGGAGTAGCTTGCTGTTTCAGATTCCCAATCAGAGCAGTAGTTTGTAGAGTTAATGGTTTGCTGAGCTCTCTCAAGTTTCTTACAAACCCAGTCTCTGGCTTGTGTTTAGTTAGATCAGCTTAAAATATATCATTATCATCTCATAAAAAGTCGATCATTTTAATTTCAGTGCTGAATTGAAGTAGTGGAAATCTTTCTCTGTGAGAAATCAGCTTGTCTGTATCACAGCTCTCAGCTCTTTCTAATCAAAACTCAGATTTTTTTTCTAACTATAAAAGACAGGGCTATTAAATGAATATAAAATAAATCTAAATTTTGTTCATTCACAGAAACAGTTTGTCTTTGATGTAGCCTTAATAAATACATTCATGTAAGAACATTGTTTTTTCATGTCAGATTAACAAACAGTACATGTGCTTGAAATACTGTAGCAGAATGTGACAGGCACCTGTCAGAACTCGTAAATTTCAGTTCTTTGGTGGTTTCTGTGTGCAAATACATCATGTTAGGTATACCTAGAAACACTATGTGGCACCATGATGCACTGTGTCTCTGCCTCACAGTTGAGGCAGCTGCATTCTGCTGCCACCAGTCCCTGCCCCACAAGCCCCCTGCCTTCTGTTCCACATTTGAGGTTGCTGCATCCTGCTGCTCACCATCTTCTCCCACACAGTCAAGGATTGTGCTCCCTGCTGCCTCCATCCCCTGCCTAAAGAATCAGGGCTGCTGTACCCTGCCGCCCCCTGCCCAAACAGTTGGGGTTGCTGTGTCCTGCTGCCCCCCCACCCTCACAGTTAGGGAAGCTGCACCTGTTGCCCCTTGCTCCTGTCTCCACAGTCAGGGCTGCTGTGCTGTGCTAAGCTCTGGAGTGCCAGGTTCCCTGCCTGCACAGCTGGCCCTGCTGTACCATGCTGCCCTAGCCACCAAAGGTGGGGCTTTTGCTACATCCTGCTATTCACTTCTATTGCTCCAAATGGGCAGGGCTGCTGCACCACCTGTACCCCATCTCACAGTCAGGGTTGCTGTACCTTGATGCCCCCCATGTTCTGCACCACAGTCAAGGTTTCTGCATCATGCTGTCCTCGATCCCTTGTCACCAGAGACAGGGCTGCTGCACCCTGCTCCTTTCTACACAGTTGGGGTTGCTATGGCCTGCTGTGCTGTAGAGCCCCATGCCTCTGCAGTTTGGGCTACTGCACCATGCTGCCACTTGCCACAAGATTCATGGCATTTGTTGAACCCTGTTGCATGCCCCCACAGTCGAGGCAGTTGCACCCTGCTGTCCTCCTCCCACCAGAGTTGGATTCTTTGCTACACCCTGCTGCCCACATCCCGCGTCGCAAACAAGCATGGCTGCTGCACCCTGTCTCACAGTTTGGGCTGCTGTATCCTGATGCCACCCTTATCTCCTGCCTGAACATTCAGGGCTGCTGCACCCTGCTGCCCTCTGTCCGCACCCCCACAGTCAGGGCCACAGCACCCTGTTGCCCCCTGTTCCTATCGCCACAATCAGGGCTGCTATACTGTGCTACACCCTAGAGTCTCATGCCACCTGCATCCACAGTTGGGGCTTGCTGAACCCTGCTATGCACTTCCATTGCCCCAAAAGGGCTGGCCTGCTGCACAATGTGCACCCTGTGCCATTGTCAGGGCTGCTGTACCCTGATGCCCACCTGTGTCCTGCCCCACAGTCAAGGCTTCTGCACCATGCTGTCCTTTGTCTCCTGCCACCACTGTGCCCTGCTGCACCACACAACCCCTTGCCTCCACAGGCAGGGGACAGGGTGCAGCAAATGCCCTTACTCTTGTGCTGCACCCTTCCCGAACAGCTGGGGTTGCTGCACCCTGCTACCCTCTCTCTCTCTCTCTCACCCTCACAGCCAGGGGCACTGCACACGTTGCCCCCTCTTCCTGTCTCAGCAGGGTGTAGCAAAGGATCTGACTCTGGTGGCAGGGGGACAGCAGGGTACAATTGTCTCTACTGTGGAGGCATGCAACAGGGTGCAGCAAATGCCCTGAATCTTGTGACAAGTGGAGCATGGTGCAGCAGCCCTAATTGCAGAGGCATGGGCTCTAGGACACAGCAGGCCACAGCAACCCCAACTGTGTAGAAAGGAGCAGGGTGCAGCAGCCCTGTCAGTAGTGACAGGGGATAGAAGACAGCATGGTGCAGAAGCCTCAACTGTGGGGTAGGACACATGGAGCACCAGGGTACAGCAGCTCTGACTGTAATATGGGGTACATGTGGTGCAGCAGCCCTGACCATTTGGAGCAATGGAAGTGGGTAGCAGGGTGCAGCAAAAGCCCCACCTCTGGTGCTAGGGCAGCATGGTGCAGCAGCCCCAGCTGTGAAGGCAGGAAATCTGGCACTCTAGGGCTTAGCACAGCACAGCACAGCAGCCCCTACTGTGGAGACAGGAACAGGGCAACAGGAGTAGCATCCCTAACTGTGAGGGTGGGGTCACGGGCAGCAGGGTGCAGCAACCTCAATTGTTTGGGCAGGGGGTGGCAGGGTGCAGTAGTCCTGATTCTTTAGACAGGGGATGGAGGCAGCAGGGTGCACAATCCCCGACTGTGTGGGAGAAGACCGTGGGCAGCAGAGTGCAGCAGCCTCGAATGTGGATCAGAAGGCATAGGTCTTGTGGGGCAAGGACTGGTGCAGTCAACTGCAGCTGCCTCAACTGTGGGGCAGAGACATGGTGCATCGGGATGCCACATAGTGTTTTTAGTTATACACGTACATGATGTATTTTCACACAGAAACCACCAAAGAACTGAAATTTGTGAGTTCTGACAGTACATGTGCTTGAAATACTGTAGCAGAGTGTGACAAGCACCTGTTTGTTAATCTGACGTGAAAAAAAAAATTCTTACATGACTGTATTTATGAAGGCTACATCAAAGACAAACTTTCTATGAATGAACAAAATTTAGATTTATTTTATATTCATTAAACAGCCCTGTGTTATATAGTTAGAAAAAAAATTAAGGTTTGATTAGAAAGAACAGAGCTGTGATACAGACAATCTGATTTTTCACAGAAAAAGATTTCCACTACTTCAATTCAACATTGAAACTGAAATGATCAGTTTATTAAAGGAAGAGGATGATATATTTTAAGCTGGTCTATCTAAACACAAACCAGAGACTGGGTTTGTAAGAAACCTGGAGAGCTCAGCAAACCATAAACTCTACAGAGTGCTGCTCTGATTGGGAATCAAACAGCAAGCTACTCCAAAATGATGTCATCGCACTCTGTGCTTGACTGAGAGGACAGAAATAACTCCACTGTTTTCAGCCACTATTGAGCAAGTTAACAAATGCCGATTTAAAGAAAAACACAAAACCAAACAGCATTAAATTTTCAGGAAACACTAATCATGACACAAGGACTTGAAATGCAACTTTTTAAGCTTTTAGTAAAAATATGTAAAAACCATTGCACATGATCTTTAAATTATCTAGCAGTCTTAAACAGTTTAAGCGGCTATCTTACTTGTTCTGTGGTTGCAGAACTCCAGTTTTTAATATCTACCCCCCATATTTACTAAACTTTGTTGACCTTTAAAGTTTTAACATTTCTCTGGATTTACAACAACTTAGTATTTAAAAAAATGTTTTTGTCTCTGAATACTTTTGTAACCAGCCATACCACTATATGCACAACCACCCACAAGTGGTGCTGATGAATAGATGTACAGTAGGCTGGCACCTGGGTTCATGGTTAGAAATAGATTTGTAAATGGCGTGGTGCCTCCACCCATGGGGGTCCTTATAGCAGGGTGCTGCCAGGATGCTTCCCCACAGGAAATGAATATATCCCCCTCCCTTGGTGACACGTAGACTGGTAACACAATCCCTTCCCCACTTATCACTCTCAACAATGCAGATATCACACAAACTCAATAATGGCAAATACTTCAGCAGTTTCAAATAAAAAAAAAGATGGGTTTACTTTAGGGGTTGGAAAACAAAGTGGGGGACAAGGGAAACAAAGGGAGTAAAAACACCAACCAGTCTGCTATAAATAAAGACTGTAACACAGCCACTGTACTGTATGACCTCTGTCCCAGTCCCTCTCCCACCACTGCTGCACCAGTTAACCTCACCATCCCTGTGGGAGCTCCCAACAGTCTTAGTGTGTGCACAATGAGAAGTTGCAGGCCTGTGATGAATGGACACTGGGGGTGGTACCATTACCGCTGGGTGGGGCTGTAGCTCCTAAACACAGACTACACCGGTGCATAGAAACACACAGTTGGTCATGGCTTTAACTGTTGCTGTGGGCTTAGGTTAAGGTCACGCAGGAAGCCTAGGTGATAAAGTAACTACAGTAGCTAGCTGGACAGTTAAACTGGCAATTGGTTGGGTAAAACCCGATACTCACAACCCTTAGATGACCAGATGGTGCAGGCGTTGTGGGGCATCTCCCTTGTCAGGCAGTCAGTAAAACTGTTCTGCTGGTGTCGATGACAATGACAGTGATCCTCTACACCCCACAAAGGGATTTGTCTTCATCCACCTCAACAGGCAAGCAGGCAGTCTGAACCTCAGAGAGTTGGTCCCCTGTCAGAAACACAGCTGTATCAGGCAGTGGCTGTTCACCTCCTCAGAACAAGAGCAGATTTCTCAGCAGTCCCTGCTCTTTCTTGGTGCTAAAATCCTGGCTTCACACCTAAGCTGAGATAAATCCCCTTGTTTCTGGGATTTTTAAGTCTGTTCAGCAACAAACTTTATAGTTTCAGTCAGTAACAGCACTGAGAGCTATCAAAAAGGTTGCTTTCTCCTCAGAAAACACTTTCAGAACTCAACAGGGTTAACTGTCAAATCCTAGAATGTTGTTTGAAAATCTCAAAGTCCCATCGGCTGAAAAAGAAGCTTGAACTCCACTTAGACTACTGCAGCTACCAATCAGGTCCTTGCTGTTCATCAGGCAAACCACTTTCAACATGGCCACCCCCACACAGTCCTGTTTAACTTTATTAAAATAGCTTTTTAAATTAAAGTACTTTGACAGCTTCTGGCTGAAGGGTCACAACCCTCCTGGTCCTATTTGAGAGTCACTAGGATCAGGGGGCATGTTGCGGGGACAGGGGCTCCACAAGAAACTCCATTTTGTGGGCTCCCTTGCAGGAGCAAGTTTCTGAATAGCAGCTTCTGTGCTGCAAAGGATCATGGGACATGTAGTCCCAGAGCCATTTTGTCCTCGTTCTCTCCCCGACATACTGGTGGCTTGGATTGGGTTGGGGAGCTGTTTAAATGTATTTATTTTATTTGTTTAAGTCCCCCTCAGTCCACTGATTTTGTCTGATGGGGGTTCGGGAGGTGAAAGTGAAAGCAGCACTTCTGCTTCTGCCACACTGTCATCAGGCACACTGAGGTGCCAAAAGCCATGGGAGGCCTTTTTCTGCTCTCCACCCCACTTTGCAGCAGTTCGGGGTTGGGGGAGCGAAGATGTAAGTGGTTCATCAGCCGCACTGATTGGATGCATTGAGGTCCAAAAAACTGTTCAGGTGTTTGCCCTGGAATCAATCGGGTAGAATGCCAGGGGAGTGAAGATGCGAGCAGCTTCAGTCACAAGATGCAGGAGCCCAGGTAAGCTCCCAACAACAGGAGTGGGATTACATTCTCCCCCAACCGAATTCCTTGGCGTCCCCATCAAGGCCTTAAAAACATAAAATATTGCAAACCGTGCACATTACAGGCTATCTAATATACCTGACTACTGTCTAAACATTTCTGTCTAATACACTTACATTCTACCTGAACGATATCAGCATTAAACTCCACCGAACACGGGGCATACATTGGTAATAGCATTTTCCCACCATGGTTTACAGCTACACCTCCCAATTATAACTTGGGGGCAGCAATAGTGGACTTGGCAGCAGATTAACCTTTTTTTTTGCACCACAGTGTCAGGGAGATCAGAGGGGACACCACGGACATCATGAGATTTACTTGGTGTTTGATTTCTCTTCCAGAATGGCAGATACCACACATTCATTTGCAATGATTTGATCAGGATCATTGATGGGTTCTGCCACAGTGGATTCAAATATTTCAATGTCCTGGCTTGGTTCTATTACTGGAGTATCAACATCCTCTGTATTTGGAGCATGGTTTGTGATGGTGGGCCCATATTCAGTCAGAACAAAGGGTGCTGCAGTCAGATTCAGCCTTCTGAAATGACTCGCTTTACTCCCTGCAGGTGCTGAAAGGGACAAGTTCATGGGGAACAGTGCAGGCTGATATTGACATGGTACTGGATAACTGTGAGGTTCTTCATACTTAGGCTACTGTGACTACATCAGACTGAGTCACCAGGGGCAACAGGTAAGTCTGGTTGGGCTAGACTGTTCTGCCTTGTCTATGTATCATTTCTAGTATCAGGTCTCCTGGTGGCAAAAGAGGTACAGTACTGAGTTATCAGGTTCAGGAAACAGTTGACCAATTAGCAGGAGGTAGTTTCAATGTAACGTTTTAACCACAGCATGTACTCTTTCCATTCTTAGTCAATATACTGGCAAGTTTGGAAGATGTACCATAATTACATATGGATCAGGTTTCCATCGATCTTCAGTCTTATGTTTGCCTGGGATCCACAAATTCTGAATCAATACTTGGTCCCCTGGCTGGAGAGGTTGTTCTCATGCTCTCTTGTCATATCTGGTTTTGTTGGCTATGTTGGACTTCCAAGCTGCTTCTTGCCATCTGGTAGGCTTCTTTAGGTTGTGCTCACAGCCTCCTGGTGTACTCCAAGTGCATCTCTGTTAAGGCACCGTCAACCGGCACCCCAAAACATAAGTCCACAGGAAGCCTGACTTCTCACCTTAACATCAGAAAATAGGGTAAGAAGCTGGCTGAGTCATTTTTATGGTTGCATGGGTGGAGCCCTGCAGGTGTTTTGGGATAGCATCACTGCAGGAGAGAGAAGGCACCATGAGTGGAATTCATCCCAATCTTCTCATGCAATGATGTGGCTGCTCTCCACAGTCTGCAGTCATTGGTGGTGTGAGGTGTACTCATTCCCAGTCCTCCACGGACAGAGCTCCTCACTGTGGGGTGATCGATCCCCCCCCCGTGCACTGTGTTAATGTAGTACTTCTGCATTAAGGTATGCACATGCACACATGGACAGAGTCATTTGAATAAGCACTCGCTGTGCCCAACATGACCAGCCATGCTTTAGTGTGTAAGCAAGAAGCAGTGCATATGTATGGAGCACAGTGGCCATGTTGGACATGGAGCACTTCTATGTCATGCGCTTTGGCCTCAGCTTTGGTTTTGTTAATATTGCTGACATTGGGGGCCCAATCCCTGTATCGGCTTCCACCCCCAGCAGTGTGGGACACTGGGGAGCCCACCCCCAGTGTCCCAAAATAGTTTAAATATAAATCTGACAATGGGGGGGCCCAATTTCCATGTCGGCTTCTGCACCCTCAGCAGTGTGGGACACTGGGAAGCCCACCCCCAGTGTCCCAAAATAGTTTAAATATAAACTTTTTTATAATCCGACACTGGTATGCCCACACCCAGTGTCAGATGTCTCTCACCCCCAAGCCTGTCATTTTCCTATTAGGTGCCGAAATCGGGGGGCCCAATCCCTGTTTCGGCAATCAAAATTCCTCCCCTCCTGCAGTGTGAGACACTAGGGAGCCCACTCCCAGTGTCCTGAAATAGCTTTATTAAATGTCCTGGAAAAAAAATTCCCTGGATGTCTTTTTTTTTACCTTAAAAAAAAAGTCCCACGTCACCCCTGCTGTCCCCCTCCCCATCCCAACCCTCCAACTGAGCACCCACCAACCCACACCCCCCTTACCCTATACTTATCTCTGAATGTCCTATGCTGTCATCTTCTGTG
Organism: Neoceratodus forsteri; assembly: GCA_016271365.2. Taxonomy (NCBI): domain Eukaryota; kingdom Metazoa; phylum Chordata; order Ceratodontiformes; family Ceratodontidae; genus Neoceratodus; species Neoceratodus forsteri. The sequence continues at coordinate 245,537,596 of CM028133.1, read as the reverse complement.
GCCTGAGACATGTCTGCACTCTTCAAAGCTGAACCATCAACTGAGGAATAAAGGTAAGTGCCGTATAATGTATTTCAATGGAGTTTTGAACTTCTGCTCATAACTTTGCCATTTATTTTTACATTTTTCCACCAAAGTTCCAACATGACCTTTTTGGGACCCCACCTCATGAAGACTGCAACTGTCATTTTGTTAATCGGGCCAGGAAGGTGATTTCACGGTCACTGTGTGAAATCACCTTTTGGGACAGAATAACAAAATTTTACTACCAGTGTTCATGAGGTGGGGTCCTAAAAAGGCCATGTTGAGAATTTGCTGAAAAAATTCCTAAAAATGACTGAATTATGCACGCTTGTTGAAATTTTTCATAGCACGAGCATAACTTTGGTAATTTTCAATATTTTGACCCCAAATTTTCAACATAGCCATTTTTCACACCACCTCATGAACAGTACTGCTGTCATTTTTCACATCCTATCCAAAATGTATTTTCGCACCTGTGGCGCAGAATGGTGTTTCAGCACAGAGTTGAACATTTATACCTACAGGGTTAATGATGTGGGGTTATAAGAAGATTATTTTAAAAGTTTGAGGTCAAAATATAAAAAAAACAAAGATTTTACTCAGTCACATTGTTTGCAGGAATGTCTGTTGCACCACTGGGAATCTGTGCCGTGTGCTCTGGTTCTGGGATTGGGGTCAACCAATGGCTCTATGCAGTCATGTTGATTCCAACCAGAACTTGTTGGTACTGTTGTATGCATGGACTAGGAAAGGTTCTTGCTGGCTCCAGTATGACTTTCTGTTAGGATCCAATGTTCCCAACATATTAAGCAGTGTTCTATTGAATGTCTTGGGATGAGGGTCACTTTGTGGGTGGTAAGGAATAATATGAGACTTCTTAATGCCCAAAATGCTTGTGAGTTCTTTAATGGGATGATTCAGAGTCTCTCCCTTGATCAGAGTGAAGGCGTTTGGGGAGTCCATAATGTACAAAATACTTTTCACACAAATGTTTAGTCACAGTGGTTGCTTTCTGGTCTTTCATGGGGAAAGCCTGTGCATAGCAGGTGTCATGATCAGTTACTACTAGGATGTTACTGATTCCCTTCTGATTAGGCTCAAGGGAAACAAAGTCCATACAGACCAGGTCCATCGACCCAGTACTGATGATGTTTACATGTGGAGCTGCCCGTTTGGGTAAAGTCTTACGGGTAATGCACTGATTATAGTGTTTGCGATGGATTTCCACCTCTAAGGCCATCCACATCCAGTAGAAGTGGTCTTGTACAAGGCTCAAAGTCCTATCAATCCCCAAGTGTCCCATCATGAAGTGATTGCAACAACATTTTACGATACTTGCTGGGAATCACTAGTTGCTGTTTGGGAAAATAGGTTTGTATGCTGGTGATTCAGTGCAACAGTTCATTCTTTAACTAAAACTTGTCCCACTACCTCAGGAGTAGTGGTATATCAGGCAGATTTGATTTCACTAGAGAGGATGACAAGCTCTTTTCTTTGACTAGGATGATGTCTCACAAATTGGGATCCATTTGCTGTGCTCGTCTTACATTGGCAGGACATAGGTGAGGCAAGGAGGTATTATGCAATGTGGTGAAACATGCGTACACTTCTGGTATAGCATCAGGATGTACTCCAAGAAGGTCCACAACCCAGCCTAGGTTGGTAATAGCAAGTCAGTCATCAGACACCATCAACTGGCAAATTACTTTGACTTCATCTTCGGACACATAGGTCCATGGCCTCTCCGTGGGCAGAGTACGATGTGGGTATCTGGTCAGTGCATCTGCATCAATGTTGTTTTGTCCAGGGCAATATTGCATGTGGAAGTTGTAAACAGATAGGGCAGAGATCCAGCTATGCCCACTGGCATCCATCTTGGCAGTGGTCAGCACATATGTCAATGGGTTATTGTCAGTCAGTACAATGAACCTGGCTCCATACAGATACTCATGGAAGTGATCAGTCACTGCCCCTTTCAGTGCAAGGAGTTCTAACTTATGTACTGGATAGTTCTTTTCAGAGGGACTTAAACTGTGACTGGCATAAGCAACTGGTCTCATACAAGTCTTATGTTCTTGGTAAAGTATGGTGCCCAATCCTTCCAAACTGGCATCAATGTGAAGAGTGTATGGCATAGTGTAGTTAGCAAAGGCCAGTATGGGGGGCTTCTGATATGGGGGACTTCTATTAAGAGTTAAATAATTTCTTGAAACGCATTCTTACATTCGGCAGTTCATCAGTCCCCAAAAGGTTCAGTGGTCTTGAAATATTCAATGAGGGGTTTCTTTTTCGTCCCCTGACATTTTGTCTTCTAGGCTGGAGAATATCCTTGAGTCAGTCTGTGCAATGGCCTCACCACTGAGGAGTAATTTTTCACAAATCTCCTGTAGTATCCACAAAAACCTAAGAAGGATTGAAGCATTCTCAAGTTGGTAGGTCTAGGCCATGTAGTAAGTGCTTTCACTTTTTTCAGATCAGTGCTGACACCTTGATCTGAAACTATATGCCCAACATACTTCATAGAAGTCTGGCAGAACTGACACTTGTCCACGGAGAGTTTTAGACCATGTTTCTTCAGTCGGTCCAGTACCTTTAGAAGTCTGGTTTCATGTTCTTCCAGTGTGTTCTTCCAAATGCTATAAGGTCATCCAAGTAAATTAAGACCTCTAGGAGAGTCATATAACCCACGACCTTCACCACCAGGCACTGGAAAGGTGATGGGGCACCAGATATCCCTGTGGCATATGCTCAAATTGGTAAAATCCAAGTGGACAGATACAGCCAGTCTTTTCCTTCTCTTCCTCAGCCATCAGTATTTGGTAGTAACCACTGTGCAAGTCAAAAACAGAGAACCATATACTCCCTGTGAGGCTGTCTAAGGTGTCTTGCACTCAAGGCGTGGTGTATTGATTGGCCACTGTCCATTGGTTAAGGGTGAGCTAGTCAGTTCTTGTGGCACCATTCTTCTCTTTGGTCCACCACTATAAGTGAAACAGGGGCTCCGAGACTCTGTTATGATCCCTGCCTTCAAGAGCTCTTTCAGATGTCACCAAACATCTTCAATGTTAGCAGGCACCAATCTCCTTGACCTTTCTCTGAACGGGCAGTCATTGTGTAGATGTATATGATGCTCCTCCCTTTTTGCACATCCCACATTCCACTCATAACAGGAGAAGACATCTGACCATTTGGCCAATTTCTGTTGTAATCAGTTCTTCCAGCTGGGAGAGGAACCAAAATTGAAAACCCCTTCTTTCAGTTGAGTAGTCTTCTACAGACAGGATGGTGCCATGAGCACATCGGCAGTGTACAAGTTGGCTAGCACAAAACCAGAGTGCGCTGTTAGATCCTTGCATGTCTCGTAATTAAACTTTGTTAATCCGTTTAACCATCACCTCGGTTCCAGGTAGCACTCCTCACTGAACCATCAGACCACTTGGCAAACCTCTTCCTGTGGATTCCACAATGATGATCTGTTCTGAAAGAGATTCATGGCAATCCACAGATCCTTTTATGAGGCACTGAACTCTAGGGGGCACAATCAAAGGCCCCTTCCCTTCTTTCTTGATGACTCTGGCAATCCCCTCAGGGTGGTTGCAGACCATGACCTCCTTTTCCAGGTGTGTGGTACTCATGGTGGCATGAATTGGTAAAGTCTGATAGTTTTCTTCTCCTGCTGTCTGCAGGCAAAAGTGAGCCAGGTGTCCAAACATATTGACATTTGTTCCAATCAACAGAGGTGTCTTGTCCAATATCTGGGTGTCAGGACAAATGAGAGCTAATGTGTAGATCCTTTGAGGGACTCCAGCAAAAGTCTCTGGAAATTCAATTTGCACAACAATGTAGCCATCATAGGGGTAGCTGGCATTGCTCAATCCCCTCACAGAAAGTCCCTCTAAAGGTTGAAATTGTTATGCTTGGCCCCACACTCTGATTGGATACCCATTATGCACCATGGACAATATCTATGTTATGTTATATGCTATGCAAATATCTAACTACTAATATTTAGGGTGTTGGTACTTACTGTATAAGTATAAGTAACCAGGGACATATTTTGATTATATGCAACATTGCTAAGAAACGTATTGCAAGTACTGTGCTGAGATACACTTATGTGCTCTCTTTTATTCGTCTGAGAAGTCATTGTATAGCCTACACTGCCATGATGTGGATTTATGTAACACCACATTTACTTCCTGCTTTATAAGTAACTCTTTGTTCTCAGTTTTAGCTGACTTTACGAATATTGTATATCTATAGATAACACTGTGGAGCCACATAACTTTTAGCCAATAGGGCAAATTTTATATATCTAGTCTTTTAGTTGTCATAGTAATTATCTTGATATATAAGCTACTGTATTACGTATTCCCACTGAGGCCATCTTCACTCCTAAGGGTACTGGGAAACTTCAGCTCCCAGTGTCTATTGGTAAAACCTGTTTTAGGGCATCTGATTATTTCTGTGTAATAAACACGTTTATTACCAAATATGCCACTTATCTGTTGTCTTGTTTGCTGATTTACTACCACAAAGAATCTGAGCTGGGCAGAGCACCCTGACATTGTTGTCGACAGTGTGCAGGTGGTCTAAATTAGCAAAGTTTCACCACTTGGCTTACCCTTCCCTTGTGGGTAGTAAGTAGGTGTACACACCCATACCAGCTCTCTCATACTTTTCACTCTGTAGCATCTTGTAAAGTCTGGCTGCTTACTGGGTAAGGTTGATGCCATCTCACCTTTAGCTCAACGGTAGTTTGGAATTGCTGAATTGTGAGAGTGCAGATGCCTGACTGTCTGTTGGTTCAACCACTGTGGATTGATACACAGCAGGCTAACCACTAATGGGTCCATTGTATTTCCCAAGCCTTTTTTTGTTGGTACTGTTATGTCTAATATCAGCACAAATCTCAGACATGATGTATTTAACTTTCTTACTTTCCATGGAGGCTGAAATGATTTTGTGCAGGCCGCAAATGGATCCGATAACCCCATAGTGGGGATTTCAACCCAGTACTCTGAGGCAAGGCAATCAGCCAAAAAACGTAATGCTAAAGGGCTGTTGGTTGTGGCTCTCTATGCTGCTCTGGAAGCCTCTGAATCGAGGTTTCATTCCTGCAAATTGCAAATTTCATCTCTTAAGAAAGAGATGGGCTTGCAGACATCTGAAAGTTTGAAAACTGAGCAGTGGCTTGAAGCAAAACTTCAGTCGTTGCGTAGTAAGAACAAGACTATTTTGCACTGTTCTGTACAGAGTAATGATCAAGAGTTATGCACATTGAGAGAGGAATGTAATATGCTGAAGCTGGATAAGAAACAGGTGTTGCAGATGAATGATTTGTTGAGTGATATGAATGAAACCTTGTGTGAGGATCTTGAGGAGATGAGAGAGGACCTGAAATGGGTAAGTGACGAGTTGGATAGGGAGCTTGGGGACAAATGCGAATTGAGTGCCGCAGATAGAGTTACAGAAAGAGGTTGAGAAAGGTGTTGAGCAGAACATTGCAAAAGCTAGTCACAAAGGATGTAGACTTAAGATGGAAAAACTGCGCCATCAGTGAGAGGTTTGGGCTGGTCATGTCAAAACGAAGGGCAGGTTTCATTACACACCCACTGACCTAATGTCATCCAATGATGATGACTCTGGTGATGATAACTGCCAAGATGGAACCCTGCCACACCCTCAATGTGGCCCATTGTCACAAGATGGCAGATCTCCATGCTGTAACAGCACGAACCTACATCACCAGCGGAATGATGACTATCATGTGTGATGCCAAGATGGTGACCCCATGATGGGGGGGGGCCGAGGCTGAGCCCTCCAATTGCTGCCTTGAATAAAGGGGACAAACAGGAGATCAATCAAATGATTGAGGCTGCCCTCACTCGGATGGAGATGACTGAGAAACAAAGGCAGGTCTTCAGGGAGCATCTAGATGCTATGTTGAAGGAAGCCACTGCCCAGCCATGGCTTGTTCGCAATGTGGCCGCTGCTGCAGTGGAGGCCGCCCTTTGTGTTGCACACAACCAAGATCCCTTCCCTAATATGCGTCCCATGATTCAGAATAATCCCCTTCAGATGGCCCACTGTGTGCAGCAGATCTCTGGCAGCATATGCTGCATGAACCTAAGTTACAATCTCAGTTTCCATTTGGAAAAAATTCATTCCAGATGTGAGATGCTCAGTCTACCAATGGCCTGCCAGGTACAGATCCTTTGGCAGCCTGTTGACCCCGGCCTCTGGTCAAAACTCCAAGAGGCAGTTTGCCAATCCACAGACACACCCTTTGATGGTGTAGCTGCAGAACCCATTGCCGTGCACACCCCAGGTGTGGTTAACATTATGTTGGCCTACCCTGTGAAGCAAACTGCCAAAGAGAGCCCAACATCATAACTCCAAACTCTATGGCTGGCCTACCATAATGGCAAAACGCTTTTGCAGGAGGATGCAGACATTGCCCAAATTGAGTACAAGACCTTGTTTATTTGGAACATGATTCTGGCTGTCCATGACAAGGTCGAGCCTGCGATTTTCCCCAGAATGGACAAATTTGCAGATATTCTCAGGAAGACTGAACATGTTTACCAGCTCTACCTCTGAGATCTGAATTCTGACTTGAAAGCCAAGGTGGCCGTGATACTATCTGCCAGCGAGCCCACAACCCACTACACAGTGGAGGAGAAGACCCAAGACAAAAAGGCCACACCCTCAGATGACAAACAGAACTACAAGTCAGGGGGGGCCGCATTCAAAATAGGAACAGGCAAAATTGGAATAACCCTAATTTTGAACAGAATGACAATCAGGGCTATTGAAACTATTGATAAGGCCATTCCTACCCTGATATAATGGACTAGAACAACAACCTCCACACCCTTCTTGGGCAGGTCCAATCAGTGGACTTTATCATGAAGTGAACCATTGCAGTATTAGCTCCGGTAGCTGAGGCCTCACTAGGTGAAGGAGACACTGAGGCCTCCCTGGATTAGGCTGCACCAGGCCCAGATCCTGAGGCCCTGTCCATTGTAGCAATTATCAGTACCTAGACCTCCTTGTATCCTATGCAGGACCTGGAAGAGGCCAGGTGAGATGAGCCCAGTCTACATTTTCTGGAATAAGAAGAAGAATCAGCATTTATATAGTGCTTTTCATACACAGTGTATCCCAAAGCTCTTTACAGGCAATGCTAGACTGGTAGTGAAATGACTGAATGTGTAGTGACGGCCATATCACACTTCAACACCCACACACAGTCTGGACAATTGCAAGAACCAGATTATGGGAAGGGCAATGTTGGTCAGGACAAAGCGAATGTCCCCTACTCTTTGCAAAGAGTGCCCTGGATTCTTTTACTTCCACCTGGACACCCAACAGGACAACACTAGGATGGGTAGAAGGGACCTCGGTTTAACATGTCATCCAAAGCACAGCACACTTCAGCAGTACAGCACCCCCCAATACTGTACTTGGATGCCAGCATTTTAGGTGCAAGTCCAGTCCCGGTGTGGGACAAGAACCCATGGCCTTCTGGTCCGGAGGGGGATGCGCTACCAACTGAGCCACATTCAGAAACAGCCTGAGGATGAAAGCAGTAGTTTGGATTGACAACTGAAGGCCCCAGTCCATATTGTGAACAAGCTCACCATTGACACAAATGGAAGGCCTTGTACCAAGGCCATGGTCGGGGGGGGCCGCCAACTGGTTATTTTGCTAGATGCAGGCATGGCTGTGGCTGTACTTCATGATGAGGATCCAGCTAATTCCTCTTGGTCCACTGGATGGACGACCAATGCACAAGGTGTGGATGGTACTTAACTATCCACCTACCATTCTATTGTACTTCCCGTGGTGATAGGTAGCCGCAGCATGAATCACACTTTTGACCTTATGGTATTGCGTCATCACTCCAGCATCCTGGGAATTGATTTCTAGCACTACATGGCTGTGTGGCAGATTTGGCCAACATGCTCCTGATCCAAATCAAGGGGCAATGCCATGTGGTCATGATTCCCTGATTTCCACGTGGTTGCCGCCATTGCTGCCAATGGCAAGAAATATGACGTCATAGCTCTATCCCAGACACATGAGTTCTTCAGTGAACTTCTACCCATTCTGCAGAAACACATGGATGCTTTTGCAGCACACAAGCATGATTGTGAGAGAATACAGACTGTCATCAAACTCCCAGGCCCAGCACATGACAGGCAAAGGCAATACCCCTTTCCTGCCGAGGCCTTACCATCACTCAGAGAAACCATTCAGTCACTTCTTAAGCAAGGTGTGATCAGGCCTTATGTCTCAACTGCCAACTCACCCATTTGGCCAGTGAAAAAGCCCACTGGATCTTGGAGACTTACTATTGATTACAGGAGGCTTAATCAAGTCACTCCTAACTGCTCCCCTACTGTAGCATCAGCACCAGATGTCTTCAAACTGCTAACACCAGATCACAGGTGGCTCAGTGCCCTTGACATCTCCAATTGGTTTTGGTCACTGCCCCTTGCTCAGGAAAGTCAGTACAAGTTTTCTTTCACCTTTGAGGGTTGACACTACACTTGGACCTGCCTACCCCAGGGTGTTCACAACATCCCTTCTCTTTTTCATCTACACATTATGGATTCCCTGCAGAGTTTCTATGCCCCACAATGCCTTCTGCAGTATGTGGATGATTTACTCTTGGCTACTGCCACCAAGGAGCAACATCTTGATCTCCTTGATGAACTACTGACTCTCTTACAGAGGGCAGGCCTCAAGTGCAATCCTGAAAAAGCACAACTATGCCAGAAGGAGGTCATCTTTCTTGACCTGCACATCACAGATCAAGGCAGGATCCCAGCCTGGAAAAATATCAAAGGCCTACAATCAGTCAATCAATCAAATCTTTATTTAACAAGATGAAATATCATTGAGAAAAACTCATTTTCGAGGTGGACCTGGACAATGAAATTCTCAACAGAAGGACATAAATACATATATACATACATTTCTAGACATATTCATACATATAATAGATTTTATATAAGGTGCAAAACAGTATATACGTATACAAGTACAGTTCAAGCATAAAATGTGAGCACAATAAATATGAGGGTAACAAGATAATGCTCATACAGGGTAAGAAATGTTCACTGCAGTATACAGAATATGAGATCATTCACTACAGTATACAGAATAAGATAATGTGCACTACAGGTTACAGAGGAGTAGAATCCTGTAAGGAGAGGTGATGGGGCTAGTATGAAGCTAAACTTACTCAGACAGTCAATACACTGTTAGAGAACACAGGCAGGTACCTAGAGTGGCAACACATTGATAATGAATTTGGTGACACCTTATGAGCAGGGAACAGATGGTAAAAAAATGGAAGAGGAAAATGGATGAGTGAGATAGGCATACAAAGCAGTGGGTTTGAGATTAAACACAAGGAGACTTGGGGTGGACCCGAAAAGTGAGCCTCTGCAGTTACTTGACCAGTGGGACCCTCAGAGTAATATTTACTGGTTCTGAGACTTGTCACTCCCCACCAGTGTGGCAACACTCAGACGTTTCTTGGGAATGGTTAACTATTCCAGTGATTTCATTTGTGAGTTTGCACAAAAGGCCATCCCTCTGTACGAGCTCTTGAAGAAGGATGTCCCTTGGACTTGGGGTCCCATTCACACTAAGGCTGTGACTCTTCTGAAATAGGCTCTTACGCTTCAGCATCAGTTACCCCAATCCAGCTTACCTTTCCATTTGGAATCAGCCACTTCAGACATAGCCATGTCTGCTGTACTTGCTGAAAAGGTGAATGGTACTTTGAGACCCATTGCTTATGCATCTCAGATGCTGTCTCCAGTGGAACAGAAGTACAGTCTTTGTGAAAGAAACCCTCTGGCCAACTACTGGGCTGTCAAACATTTCCTGTTGGGTACTCACCTATCATTCTGCTCACCAACCACACTCTCACAAATTTTCTGCTATCAGACAGAGTGAAGGATGGATCAGTATCCAATTCCAGACTGACTCAATGGTCTTTTCTTTTCCAGGACCATGACATACAGTTTTACACTGACAAAATGCCCTCAATTTTAGCCCATGGTCTTCTTTACCAAGGAGAGCCACATGACTGCCCACTTCAACCACCTGCTTTGCCTGATCCAGGCCCTTTTCTTCCTGCTACTCCAAAACTCCTTGCTGACACATCCCTGTGTCATGTCTTTACTGATGGCTCTGCCTCATATTACCAAGGAGAACAAATAGCTGGATTTGGAGTGCTCATCATGCAGCCCAATGGTAACACTGTTCATGCTTTCAAACAGTGCAGTGTTGCATCACCTCAGTATGCAAAATTGGTGGCTGTGGCCTGTGCCCTCGAACTGGTACAACATGGTACCGAGGACACCACCATTTTTACAGACTCTAACTGGGTCTGTTGTTCCCGAAATGATTTTTTGCCATTCTGGGAGAAGAATTCCTTTGTGTCTTCTGATGGCACCCCCTGTGAACTACAAAGCACTCTTTGTATACATTCATAACCTGATTCAACAGTTTAAATACAAACTGTTCATCCACAAGGTGTAGGCCCAGTCAAAATCTAACCCATACCATTCTTTCAACAATCAAGCAGACACTCTTGCAAAAGAGGGTGCACGAGGGGGAAGACTGGACATGGGAGGTGGCTCACCCTGTGACTCTAGCAGCTGTACAAATAGCTGCCACAAAGAAGAAACCTGAACCTTTTGTGCCACTGGACTTGTCCACAGCACAGACGTCTGACCCTCTGCTGAAAGATGTGCTTAGATTCCTGGACAAAGGAACCGAACAAGAATTTCCTACCCACAGTCCTTACAACAGACATGCAAACCAATTGCATCTGTCACAAGACAACAAACTGATATGGTATCAGCCTGATGACTCAAACTACAAGTTGTGGGTAGTTCCTGAAGCCTTGAGATCTGAGTTCATTCATAAGGTCCATGACAGCCCAACTGCTGGACATCGGGGGTAAAGAATACACTCCAGACACTAAAATCTGTTGGTTGGTGGCCTGGCATCACCAAGGATGTCAAGCACTGCATCGAAAACTGCCTGACTTGTGCTCAAAACAATCCGGTCCCAACCAAGCAAAATGCCAAACTACTTCTCCAGAGACAATCTGGCTCTTGGTATGCAACATAAATTGATTTTATTGGTCCTCCAACCAATACCAGCAGGAATAACAAGTATGCACTTGTGGTTACTGACCTATTTTCCAAGTGGGTTGAGGTTTTTCCCACTTGGAAAAGCACAGCAAAAGCAATTGCAAAAGTCCTGTTAGAACAATTGTTCTCCAGGTGGGGCCTACCTCTTAAGGTAGACTGTGACCAAGGAATTAGCTTTACAGGTGAGTTGATGCAAGAAACACTCCAATTTCTTGGTGTACACCAGAAGTTCTACATGCTCTACCACCCACTATCATCAGGTCAGGTGGAAGGAGCAAACGGAGGATCAAGCAAATGCTTTCCAGCTGTATCAAGGACAATCCCAAGGATTGGGATTCCCTTTTGCCTTTACTCCTTATGGTAATTAGGGGTGCTCCTTCAGCTACCACCCAGTGCACACCCTTTTAAGGTGATGACTGGTAGAACCATGAGATTACCCAAACACCTGTTGATTTACCTAAGCACACCCACTGCAGACAGAGTGCCTGTAGACAAATATGTTGCAAAACTGAGAGATGACATTATCAAAACCCACTTGTATACTGCACATCATATGGACAAGGCCCAACAGCAGTCCAAAATTCATTTTGACAAACACGCACAAGAGGTGGGCTGGCAAGTTAGAGTTCAGGTAATGGTCCTCAGATTTGCTCACCCTACACATACCTTCTCTAATAAATGGGAAGGACCCTACTCCATTGTTAACAAACTCAGTCCTGCAGTCTACCAAGTTAGACTCCTTCAGAGGAAGAAGCTTACTGAGAAATGGTTGCATGCTAACCAGCTTAAGTTGTATAAAGAAGAATAATTACTTTTTCTAACTCCATTGGGTGGAATTGTGCCTACTGACCTTTTCTTTTTCCTTACAGTTATTACCACAAGATGGCTATCCTGCATCTGACCCTCCTGCTTCTAGGAGCACTCCCCTTTGTCCATGGCAAGGATATGAAAACTACATCCAAACACAATCAACGTCTAAGGCAACTCCTTCCACTTCTTGATCATCCTCAGGGAAGATTCATGACCCCACAAAACAAACCTACCACCATCCCTGAAGGAGTCAGCATAGATGTTCTCAACAAATTGATTACTGTTCAGGAAAGCAGGGATGCCTACCTGACTGCTACAGTTGTGGCTCCTGACAAATCAATCCTCCAGATTGAATGGCAAACTGACAACAATGGACAGGCACTCCCTGTTGCCCACCTCTCCAAAGGCATCTTCCAAGGTTGACCCAATACAAGGATTGCCCCAAATGGTACTCTGTCCATTCTCCAAGCTAATCACAGACATTCTGGTTTATATAATCTTATTGCTTTGATTGACCCTGCCTTTTGTGAGAGAGTCCCAGAAAACTCTGCAAGAGACTTTTGTGTTCACAATTATATGGCTACAGCAGCTATGTTTCTGTCTGTAGTACCCCCTATTGAAGCAGAACATACTGAATGTCCCCTACAGGAACCCGGCTAACCCAGTGGTCTTACTGCCACCTCCTTTCTAGGCACATGTGAACAATGTACAATTTACGCACCTCACGATTATTTTTAATCTTACCCATTGGAATACTTTTATTTTTTATTTAGTTTTTGTTGACCAGGTAAGTGCACTAGACAAATTCTGCCTATTTTCAGGCATGTATCGGGAAGGGGAATACAGATGAATGCCAACTGACCTTGAACCAGATTAAGCTGTTGGTGATATTTTTAGTGAATGGCTTTGTTTGGCATGTGTTTAATACAAATAACTCTAAGGTTTTTCAGTACTGTTACTAGATAGTCTTGCTGCATACCAGACATACACAAAAGATCCAGTGGCTGGTATGCATACTATTGAACACCTAGGTTTATTCAGGCCTAGACCTAATCCTAACATCCAGAAAAATACCAATATCTTCCTTCTCATGCAGGAGGCGTGACACTGCTGATGTCACTGGTGCCACCGGCACTATATCCAGACTCTTCGGATCTGGCATGTCAGTCTGGAACAGGACACACATTGCCTCTATTAAAAGTAAAATGGCCAAATTTCAGGATGACATGAAAAATAATATACTACCACCCATATTGCATGGTGTAGATGGGCTTCGTCAGGAAGAGCGCTTTATCGTATACAATATGCATGATATTGCCAAGAGTTTTAACAACACTAAGAATAAAATTAATGAACTTGTTGTCCAGAATAACAAGGAGGCAGACAAGCAATATATTGCCAGGGAACTTTTGTGCTCTGCTTATGGCTCTTATGTCATAATCATTGTCAATTATCTCTTCCATGATCTGGAATCTGGATATATTCTGGATATTATTCATGACAGGAGACTTGCCAAATGGCACTGTCCACATTGAAGGTCCACCACTTGCATTACAATGTGCATGTCTAGATTTATGTTTATTACTATGTCTACTGCTCATAAATTAGGTTATGTTACATATCATCACAACAGGGGCCCATGTTATACTGCCAATCATTGCACCATCAGAGATACCACGTTTGTAACTTTTACTGTGTCTTTACCATGTTTAGATCCAGAGACTGCTATCTTTGATCAGTTAGCCTCCATTCATTTCATTGGGCATTTAAACAGGACATCTACAGAAAATGTATCGATCTTCCATTTCTTCTGGTCTTTAACCCCACCCTGGAAGCTTGGGAGGCACCTCATACAGGCTGTTGTGCCAAAAAGGATATCATTGCTTGCATCGCTGTGATGCATTCGACATCATCAAGCTGGTGTGTGGCTACTCACCAGACAGCATTGACTGGTCTTTTACTTTGGACTTGGACATTAATTCCAATGAAACTGGTAACCCCAGGGCACCGTCAACAGCATCCTAACCAGTGGGCAGCACTGGATGTCTTTACCATAATTATGCAGAATAAGTTCATTGCCTGACTATAAGATTCATGAATCAATCTTTTACCTGCCCAGTTCAACTGCAGAAATGGTGGTTTCCTGCTGTTAAATGTCATATAACTGACGGTCCATATTGCGTAGTTACTAATCACAACTTTTTCTTATATGGTCTTAAAACCTGTGATGTTACGTTTCCTAATTTTTGTTTTATTCCTCATCAAACTACTGCTATTGGTCGTATCATGATTAGTGCTGTTCTCATTGTGGAACCAGACGTTATTGACAGTGACCCTGAATATTTGCTGCTCTGTCTCAGTATTTGCCTATTTGTGATGTACACATAGACCCTTAGACACTATCTTTGAAAACACTTCTAGATAGAAAGAATACCCATCTCATTTACATCAGCAATAATATCTCCAAAGCTGGAGATGACCTTAACACCCTTATCCATGAGGGAGATTTAAGTGCTGCACTTTCCAATACTTGGTTAGAATTAACTTTGATACGTTTTGTTATTATACAACTGTTTTTGATTATATTTTTTAAAACTAACACTTTGCTGTCTATGGCGCATGCTCAAACAGCACTGTGAGCAACTCAAGTTCCTTTACAAGGCTTGTGCATTGGGTCTGTAAAAGATAGAGATTGTTCTCACTACTTTCCCATTGTGTTGTTGCCTTTTCGGTAAAGCAACGGGAGGAGGATGTTATGCTTGGTCCCCATGCTGTGGCTGGATACCATTGTGCACCGTGGACAATATCATTGTTATGTTATATGCTATGGAAATATTTAATTATTACTAATATTTAGGGCATTAATACTTACCGTATAAGCATTAGTAACCAGCGACATAGTATGATCGTATGCAATAACGCTAAGAAACTTATTGCAAGTGATGTGCCAAGATACACTTATGTGCCCTCTGTTATTCTTCTGAGAAGTCATTGTATAGCCTACACTGCCATCATGTGGGTTTATGTAACACCACATTCACTTCCTGCTTTATAAGTAACTCTTTGTTCTCAGTTTTAGCTGACTTTGTGAATATTGTATATATATATATATATAGATAACTCTGTGGAGCCACATTACTTTTAGCAAATAGGACCTATTTTATGTATCTAGTCTTTTAGGTGTCATAGTAATTATTTAGTTATATAAGAACCAAGGATAGACAATATTTTTATACTTTAAGAACAGT
Source organism: Neoceratodus forsteri (assembly GCA_016271365.2). Taxonomy (NCBI): domain Eukaryota; kingdom Metazoa; phylum Chordata; order Ceratodontiformes; family Ceratodontidae; genus Neoceratodus; species Neoceratodus forsteri. The sequence goes on along the minus strand of CM028133.1, from coordinate 245,522,328 downwards.
TGCCAACAAAACTGATTTTAAGTAGCTCAAAGAAACATTTCAAAAAGAATCTTGATATTTATATTTCTAATAAAGGGACACTTGTTTACTATAATTTGTCTTAAGATCAGAGCTATTATGGGCTTGTGCCTTTTTTTGCTCTGTTAGAACCTAGGATAAACTACTGCATTACATATTCCCACTGAGGCCATCTTCACTCCTAGGGGTACTGGGAAACTTCAGCTCCCAGTGTCTGTTGGTAAGACCTGTTTTAGGACATCTGATTACTTTTGTGTAATAAACAAGTTTATTACCAAATATGTCAAGTGACTGTTGTATCTTTTGCTGATTTACTACCACAAAGAACCTGAGCAGGGCTGAGCACCCTGACACAAGGGAAAATGTTTCAGGTATGTCTGGTAAAAAGATTGCTAGATAATGGTGACCTCTGACCCACTGTCCAGTATGGCTTCACATAGGTATCCCTTAATAGAGATCTTTATGGTCTAGGTAGGACCCATCAGTCCTGATGACAACTCTCTAACAGATGCAGTGGGATTTGTCCATGTTACAGAGCTGTTCACTACTGGAGTCCCAGGTCATTCTCCCACTGGGCTCCACTGTTATTTTCCAGTGGGTGTTACTGTCTTTCCCATTTCTGGTCCACTAGCTGCTGGTTCTCAGGCTTGCCACACTCTTGTGAAAAATGTCCATCTTCTCACAATGAAAACAGAACAATCCATCTCTGGGTAAGGTTGAGAGTATAGGCCTAACCCTTGGAGCAGATGAAGGATTCAGTGGGTGTCCACAACCAGGCAGCAGGGAGTTAGCGCATGGGTGACAGTCTGTGCAATCGGCAATGCTTTTACACACTCCGTGAGTTCCTTCAACTGTGTTCTCATGTCTGGGGCATCACTTTGTTTTTGGTGACTGCCAACTTGAGGCTGCAGGGAGATAGCTTTTCCAGTAGGCATTCGTAGTGAATTGGCAGTGGTTTCATGTAACTTTTCTTCCCTTACCTCATCAAGTAGCTGTCAGATTTTGGGGGTTCTGCTCTGTGTTCTTTCAACCTACGCTCTCTACAAGACCATTGGCTGATGCTGTCAACCAATGGGCTTGCAATATGTACTGTAAGCCATCACTCACAACTTTGTACAAGTTATGAATAATGACTTACAGTACCTACTACTAACCGAGGCTGAGGGTAAGTGCAGGTGCCACAGTGGGTGGGGGGGTCCACTACACTATGGAAACTGGGACTGGTTGAAATAGTATGTTATGTGGAACAGGGATTGGGAAGGGGTGGGGGCTGAATACATTTGGCACTGTTGGGGATACATGTTTATGTCTTGGAATGGGGATCTGGATGGGGTGGGGGATGAATAAATTTGGCACTGTTGGGGAAACATTTTTATGTCTTGGAACAGGGATCTGGATGGGTTGGGGGCATGAATACATTTAGCACTGTTTGGGAAACATTTTTACATCTTGGAATGGGGATCTGGATGGGTTGGGGGGATGAATACATTTAGAACTGTTTGGGAAACATTTTTATGTCTTGGAGCAGGTATCTGGATGGGTTGGGGAGATGAATACATTTGGCACTGTTGGGGAAACATTTTTATGTCTTGAAAAGGGGATCTGGATGGGGTGGGGGATGAATACATTTAGCACTGTTGGGGAAACATTTTTATGTCTTGCAATGGGGATCATGATGGCTTGGGGGGATGAATACATATGGCACTGTTGGGGAAACTTTTCTATTTCTTGGAATGGGGATCTGGATTGGGGGAGGGTCACACCTGGGCTGCAGAGGCTAGAGGCTGCTGTGCTGCTGTGTGCAGTACAGCAGCCCATCTGTGGGTGGCTACTAATTAGGTATGTGTTTTGTGCGGCACATCTCTGAGATGTGCGGGCAAATGCTCCACACATCATGGCTGAATATGGGGCTGTGCCGCATATTTATGGGCATGCCCCCGGGAGATGTGCTGCATACATTATCGCTGCGCTTCAGCATAGTCATTGATGTACGGTGTATCTCCACCCTTTCAGTAGCACGCTGCAGCCTATTTCTCGGGATACACCAGCACATCTCCTTTGAAAATGTTCCCCTATAAATCCACTCAGTCTAATTGCATCCCCTATGGATTCACAATTAAAGGGAAAGATAGAACAAAACAAGTTGGAGAAAATATTGAAATTTGCACTTCTGCAACTGCAGCAAAGAGGAAGGTGAAGAACTGCTCAAAGACTCAAACTAAGAGGAAAAAGGCACTAATAAAGTTGTAGAAGAATCAAGAGATTCTAAGAATTTTACAAAAGAAATGGACAAGGATGTAAACAAACTACAAAGAAATTCTCTAATCAACAAGAGGGTGAATTTTTGTCAGCAGAATCTGAAGTAGATCAACCTAGCATGGAAGGAGAAATGGATGCACAAGTAAATTATAGGGAAAAAAATACTAGCCAGAAAATAACTGTGACAAGATCTGGCCTGGATTTACAATCCAGAGAAGAATCATCTACACAATCTCAACAATAAACAAGCATTTGTCAATGCCGAATGTTTGCTTACTGGCATTGGCAGTGGTAGTGTATATGTTACAGAGCTGCGTAATAGGAATGGCAGTGAAGTATTGAACTGAAGCCAACCCCACCACCACCCTGCAGAGAGTGACAGGCATTGGGGTGTGCATTTGGGTCGTCAGGCATAACGGCCACGCCATTCACCACACCCCACTCTGCAGAGACTGACAAGTGTGACGTGTTCCTTGGGGTCTTTGGCCCTTGCTCGCACCCATTTCATTAGGAAATCAGGTGAGATGGGTGCGATATAGAGAATGGGTGAAGTTTGGGGACGAGCCCAAGGCATACCTCGATGCCTCTCAGTGACTGCAGGGTGTGGAATGGTACGAGCATCACAGGCAAGAATCCAAGTCACACCCTGATTCCTGTCATTCTCTATAGGGTTGGGCAATTTAGTTGAAAGCCTAATACCTCAGGCATTCGTTGGTATTTTAACTCCAAAGTTTCAACATGTTTGGTTTATGACCCCACCTCATGAACGGGGAATATCAGTTTGGTAACCGAAAGCTGCTTATGCACAGTGACTACGGCATTTAGCACCACAGGTGCAAAAATATTCTGAACAGGCTGTAAAAATGACAGCTGTACTCTTTCATGGGAGGTGTAAAAATGGCTATGTTGCAAATGTGTAGTAAAATATTTTTAAAAAAGGTGAAGTCACAGTACATAGAAACTGTACATACACCCGTTTATAAGTAGGTTGGGGATATTTTATAGCAGATTGTCAACTCAGGCATTTGGTGCCTCCCATCATGAGCAGTGTCACTGTGATTTTCTTTATCTGTGCCGAACAATAATTTCCCACAGCGACCACGCATCTCTGCACTGAAAGTGTGAAAACACACTTCGGCCATGTTGTGAAAAATGCCAGCTGTACTGTTCATAAGGAAGTGTTGAAAAATGCCACTAGTGAAAATCTGGACTGAAACTGTTACAAAGTCATGAAGTAACGAGGATGCGTGGAAACTGCACAATGCTCACTCGTAACAGTCATTTTATGGACTTTTGTCACCAAATTTTCAACATAGCCATTTTAAGACCTCTGCTCATGAACAGTGTAACTGTGAGTTTCTTAATCTGTCCTAAACATTGCTTCCGCGCAACAGCACCATTGTGCGCTACATGATATGATAACACATTTTGGGAGACATATGAAAAATTGCAGCTGTACTGTTCATAAGGAAGTTTAATAAAATGGACATGTTGAAAATCTAGAGTGAAAATATTAAATCTGCAAACTTACGAGCATGCATAGGAACTGTGCAACGCATGCTCGTTAAAGTAATTTCTAGGCATTTTTTCACCAAGTTTTCAACATAGCCATTTTAAGACCTCTGCTTGTGACCAGTGTCACTGTGGTTTTGTTAATGTGTCCCATACATTGAGTTTGCACACCGACTGCGCCATTGTGCGCTACATGGGTGGAAACACGTTTTGGGCAGGATGTGAAAAATGACAGCTGTACTGCTCATAAGGAGGTGTGGAAAAATGGCAATGTTGGAAATCTGGAGTGGAAATATTGAAAATTCGCAAACCTACGAAAGCGCGTGGGAACTGTGCAATGCACACTGGTAAAACAGTCATTTTTAGGAATTCTGTCACCAAATTTGCAACATTGCTATTTTAAGATCTCTGCTCATGAACAGTGACACTGTGATTTTCTTAATGTGTCCCATACACTGAGTTCCTCAAGACAACGACGTTTGCATTGTGCGCCACATGGGCGGAAACACATTTTGGGTGAGATGTGAAAAATGACAGCTGTACTACTCATAAGAAGGTGTGGAAAAATGGCAATGTTGAAAATCTGGAGTGGAAATATTGAAAATTCGCAAACCTATGAGCATGCGTAGGAACTGCGCAATGCACGCTCGTAAAACAGTCATTTTTTGGAATTTTTTCACCAAATTTTCAACATAGCCATTTCAAGACCTCTGCTTATGAACAGTGTCACTGTGATTTTCTTAATTTGTCCCGTACATTGATTTCGCACACCGACTGCCCCATGCTGCGCTACAAGGGTGGAAACACATTTTGGGCGAGATGTGAAAAATGACAGCTGTACTACTCATAAGATAGTGTGGTGAAATGGCAATGTTGAAAATCTGGAGTGAAAATATTGAAATTTGCAAACTTACGAGCCTGCGCAAGAACTCGCAAGCATAAGCCTGTTAAACAGTCATTTTTTGGAATTTTGGCACCAAATTTTCAACATGGGGGTTTTGGGCCCCCTTCTCATGAATGATGTCACTGTCATGGTGGTATTCGGTCCCAAAGGGTGATTTTGCAGTCACTGCACAGTCACTGCGCGAAATCACCCTTCGAGCCTGAATAACTCCATGACAGTGACATCATTCATGAGAAGGGGTCCCAAAAACCCCATGTTGAAAATTTGGTGCAAAAATTCCCAAAAATGCCTGAGATATGCAATAAAGTTGAAACCCCCCATCTAGCCCATTATACAGCTTACGGCATTTCCTCAGTTCGCGGTCGGCTTTGGAGAGTGCAGGCGTGTTCCCGGTCCAGCGATGATCGTCGCCGAGCTCGGAGGTAAGTATGGGGTGAGGGTGTGAAACTGGAGTGCGCGGTGGGTGGGTCCGGGTTGTGGGAGGGGCTTGGGAGGCGCGCCGGCAGAACGTTTTTGTTTCTGGGAAAAACAAAAAAAGACACCGTGGGACCGCTTGCCACGCTGGGGTGGGCTCTGCGTGGCACCAGGACTGGGAGGCGTTCAGCCGACGGGGGATTAGGCACCCCGTCGGCAAAAATTAAAAATAAGCGGCGGGACCCGTTTGCCACGCTGGGGTGGGCTCCCAGCGTGGCACACCAGGGCTTTTGGGGAGAAGCGCGTTCAGCTGGCCGAAGTTGGGCACCCCATCGGCAACAAGATGGATTGCCACGCTGGGGTGGGCTCCCAGCGTGGCATCAACTATGGGGGGGACCGAGGCGATGCAGCTGAGCGGCGGATTGGGCACCCGTCGGCTATCACGCTGCATGCAGGGGCGGCCGCGCCTGCGGCTGGGGGGAGCTGCCGCGTGAGCAGCTTCTTGTCGCTGCTCACTCAAGTAGCTCCCCTTTCAACTGTATGCCACTGCATTTTGGAGGCGTGTCATAGACAGCTCCAAATGCATTAGCTTACAGGGGCCGCGCCTGCCAGCACAGTGCCTGAATTGGAGGAGGAGGTGACACACCTCTGAAATCTCCGATGAAGGCACTATGTTTCTTGCACATGCGTGCAAGCAAACATAAAAACAGTAGAACCTTTACCGTCATCAGTGGAAACTTTATTGGGAGACTTAAAAACCATTAAGGGAGATTTAACTTTTTTTTTAAAAAAAAGCTGAAGGGGTTTTTACAATTATAAATGAAATGAAAAACAAAAAACTGTCCATTAATCAACTAGAATCCTCTGTTAGAGATATCAATTTGAAGATGCCACTTATGGAAACTAGAATTGCAAAAACAGATGATAAAGTGGTATTAAATGAAAGACAACTGTCCAGACATGAAAACAGCATTACTGACATAAACAACAAAATTACTGCTATGGAACTTAGATCATGAAGAAATAACAAGACATATTGGTATTCCAGAATCATGGGAACAGACATAAAACCTGAAAGAAATCATACTCTTAGTGTTTGGGACATATATGGATATACATACTTCAGAAGTGAATATAGAAATAGACAGAGTGCGTAGGGCATCACGTTCCAAACCTGCAGTTGGGATACCCCATCACTCAGTGATTGTAAAGCTATTCAAATCAGAAGATAAATATAGAATCATAAATGCTGTATACCAAAATAAGGATTATGTTGAATGGTGTCAATATTGCCATATACAGTACCAATATATTCCCTTGGAGACTATTAATGAAAGGAAAAAATATGACTACATCAAGAAAATGCTGTGGCAAAAAGGAAGCAAATCTTCTATGTTGGTACCAGCCAGACTCCGTGTGCTTATTAACAATAAACCACATTTCTTTTCTATAACAGAACAGGCAGATAAGGAACTCTGTCAACTAATACCAAACTTGTTTACTTAAACAATGTATTACTTAGAGTATGTCTACCAGGCGGAATGGGGGATGGGAAATGAGCACACCAAGCAATAAACAAACACCAGGGCCCAGATATTCAAAGCTTTGTACAGTACGCAAACCATTTGTGCGGGTTTAGTGTGAGATTAGCATGGGTCTGCTATATTCAAAAGGCCAAATAGCACATGTAAACTGCATTAGTGCCAGGCAAATCATAATTATATGCAAGGGGCAAACTGAACATGAATACAGGTGCTATGGGATATTCAGTGACTTGCGCCGTGCTAAGGTGTTTACCGTGACTTAGCACAACCCTTTGCATGGTACTAATCACCACCCAGGAAAAGCTGGCCTTAACTCTGGGTAAACAGCTTTGCACAACATTGTGGCCTTGCGCTGCATTAGCGCGACTTTAGCATGGCCTTGCGCGACCCTAACATACGACTACGACACAGAGAAAATGCCAGACATGGAGGAAACATGCTGCTCACTGATGGCACCACAATGATGACAACTGTTGCCACCAGACCCAACCATGCCAGGCAGTATGTGGTGGCCCGGCCCCCAGGGACCAACATGGTAGTGTGGCTATGCAGCACACATCTACAGACCATACATCTGTGGTGACCAACAGATGCCAGCACACACCTGCAGCACTGTGGGCAAGGTGGGTGCTGAGTGGAAGGTGCATGGATGACCAAGCCTCACCACAGACTGGGTGTGGCCACAAGGCTGGGACACAGCACACAGTGCACATGGGCCAGTATTGGGAATACCCCAATACCAGTGTGCCCGTCCAATCGTACATGCCCCCCAGTCACATACCGCACAGCTGTACATACACCACAGCACAGACAGCCGGCCATTTCTATGTCACTATGAGCAAGGCCCCTAGAATTCTGCATCCGCAGAATTTTGCTCAGAACTTGCAATCTACCGCAGAGCTTCTGCGGTGCTGCAGAATTCACTCTTCTTGGTGATTTTTTATTAATATTTCTGTTTATACATAGAATCTGGTTTCCTTCCCCTCTTTTTATATCAAAAACCCCCTATATGTTCAGAATGTGATGTTATCATTGCTATAACATCATACATTAGCTAATAAAATGGCTGCATTCTGCAACAGAAATGAACAGTCACTTGTCTACCACAGCTCCCACTGCCAGAGATGGTGGCACAGGACATCAGGCATGGTGATATTTGCTCAACCTGCACTACAGCCTAATACAATTTTCAGTCTTACATTATTACACTAGGGCCAACTTAAACAAAATATTGACAATAGTATAGACCTGTTAAGTCCATACCTTACTTTGTACAAACCTATTTGTGCCTTTAAGGTATAGAGACGCTATCTGAAATGAATAACTGGTAAAATAAATTTAACTGTCTAAATTTTTAAGAAAAATTAAGTAATTATGTCCAGAAAAGTGAAATATACTAATGTGTAGACCTGTTGAAAGAATAGACCTGTTAAATAAATAATTGCACTGTATGCATTTTTGCCAGGGTTATTGATTACATATTGTCATCGGTTGATAGAATCACCTAAACGTTATTGAGAAATGTTGTGTGCAGGGACAGCTGTTGGGCCAGAGGGTACCGTGCTGTGTTTCTGTGCCGGCAACTCAGGTTCAGAGATTAGCTCTGGGAGCTGGCTGGGCAGCACAAGGATTGGTGGAACACATCACTGCTCGGAGCCTGGGAAGGTATGGTGCTGTGTTCTGTCACATGGTGGACACATTGTGATGGGCTGGAGAGCTGTATTGCACAATTGGTTCACATGCATGTCATGGCCTGATGGTGTTACGCAGTGTGTCAGGGAAAGCAGGTTGACATGAAAAATGAGTTTTGCAGTAACTGCTCTATTCCTTTTCCAATGGGAACTGTATGAATGAGGATGCAAGTTCATGGAAATAAAAATATATATATATATATATACATACATACACACACACACACACACACACACACACACACAGTATCTCTGTCTCTCTCTCTCTCACCACACACACACACACCTATTTGTATGTATGTTACAGATTGCATATAAATATATACGTGATACACAGTGGGAACCTCATGAGTGGTGTAGAAAGCACATACAAATATATAAGTGATAAACAGTGGAAACCTCATTAGTGGAATAGATAGCATGCATATAGAAATACCTTATTTATCATGTAAGATCCCCTCTGCATATGTCGTTTATGCAACAGGCTAGGACCTTAAGGGAGAGACATTTGTTTTGCTTTTTTAGGCATAAAATTATTTTTATAAGTCTGTTATTTTTTGAGCTAGTGTTACTGTGCTTTCCACCATCCTGATTGCTATAACTACTGCCATGAAAGTGAAGTCAGGATGATAAGCTGACACTGTGATGTGATAGTTTGTTAGTGCCTCAGAACTTCCGCAGAAATTACAAACCACCGCCGTAGAAGTTCTGCAGCAAATGGTAGTCTTGCCGCAGAACTTGGTCCCACTGTGCCGCAGAAAAGTAGGGGCCCTGACTATAAGCATCTCATGCCAGAGGTGCTGCATCTGTGGGTCATACAACAGTGTGACAGTAATGTCCACTGGCAGTACACACCTGCAGGTGGGCCTGTCACTGTGTACAGTGCGGTGCTCTTCACTACCCTACATACCATAGGCATTGCTGTGTCCCTCACATTACTGGCCCCCTTGCTCCTTTGGTGTCTGCTGTGCTCTGTAGCATGCCCTACAGAGTGCCAGTTGCATACATCACCACCACCGCCTATGCCTATGCTGTGTTGTTCCCTGGGGTACACAATGCTGTGCTGTACTGCATACATGTAGCCTGCAGCAACCATCGTGCACTGTCAGACTGACCTACAGGTGGAGCTGCAGCCAGACCTGGCCAGCCCCTATACTTCCAGACTGATCTACAGGTGGAGCTGTTGGACCCTGCAATGACGCTGGGCAAACTGCATGCAAATCAGGGCATAATGAGATGCTAATCTGACTGTTTGCCCAGAGACTACCCAAGTAGGCTCATTTGCATGTCACTTTTGAATATGGCAAATGTTAGCAATGGGCAAATGTGTTTGCACCGGGCAAATGGCTTAGCTCCACGCTAAAGCCGTGCTAACGTGTTAGCGTGGTGCTAACGGTTCAGGGAATATTATACAGTTATGAATGCTGTTCTTTCACATCCGCTGCTGCCTGTAGCTGTACTGGGTCCACGCATTTGCTGACACACACATTGGCCACATAGTTCACCTCTACCTACCCTCACATCACTGTGCACTGCATTGTTGCTGTGGTTTACAATTCCTGGTTGCTATATTCAGTGCTGTCTTATTCCAGGGCTAAGTTTGCCCTGCACTCCCAGCCCAGTTTGCATGGTCTCATTCCCATGCTATATTCAGAAGCTGTTTGCCCCAGGCTATTCCTTTTGAATATAGCTTGCTTTGAGCTCTGGGCTAAGTTTGCCCAATAAGCAGTGCTAATTTAGCCCTGGGGCAAAGTTTTGAATATCTGGCCCCAGGTATTCAAGAAGGAAAGGATACCACTAGCATGAATGGAAAGAATTGGGGTTTGTATATTCAATATTTAGGGGTAAGGGAATTTTTTTTTCACTTTTTTTTTTCTAACTGATATGTTTTTTCTCTGACCAATGTGGATATAGGAAGAAAAGTTAGACCAGGGCCCAGATATTCAAAAGGGTTGCGCCATGCGCAATAGGGTTGCTCCAGCACAAGTCAATCATGTTCTGTGATATTCAGCAGGAGGCAGATGGCTAAAATCACGCTGAGCAATAGTGCAATGATAATGAATGTATGCGCAACTGAAGGGGGAGGAACCATGCATAAATGGCGCAGTGCGATATTCAACGTGTGCCATGAGCAATAGGGGAGCAAGTGGAAGTTGCGCAATAGCGGAAATGAGCCAAAATAAAAAGGAACAAGGGAGAGGCGCAAGAATGCTACAGGGAAGGCACATGAGGCTGAACTCTAGCCGCACAAACAGAGCAGGAGGGACACACAGGGCAGGCCAGAGAAAGGGCACCCTGAACAGAGAGGCACAGGGAAGGTATGCAGAGCCACAGCCGGTGCAGAAGGGGGAAGTGCCACACAGCACAGAGGCCACCACAGGAAGGTGTTCCTGGTGCAGGGGAAGTAGCAGCCAGGACAGTGGGGGGAACACAGAAACAGCTGCTGTGGGGGTGAACACAAGCCAGGGACATGGCCAGTGCCACCATCCAGATGGAGGCAGTAATGAGGGGGGTGAGAAGGCAGGCAGCAGGGGAACACGGCTGTGGAAGGGCCCATCAGCAGTATGCCCCCAACAGGTAGTACCGAGCCCGCACCAGCTTTGAGCTGTACAACGATACTGAGATCGTGGGCCAGTACCGCCTGAATCGGGCAATTCTGAGGTGGCTCTGTGAGCTGTGCAGTGATGTGATGCAGGCACCCACCTGACGGAGCCATGGTCTGTCAGTGGAGACTAAAGTGACAGCTTGCATGTGCTTGCTCACCACGGGTACCTTCCAGAGACCAACAGGGGACACCACAGGCATAACCCAGTCGGCCGCATCACACCACCTCACCCAGTTCCTCAGAGCACTGCTGCCACATGCTGCGGAGTACATCCATTTCCCCAGCACACCAGCAGAGCGCATGGCAAACATACAGGAGTTACACAGGGTAGCACATATGCCTGGCATGCTAGGGGGAATAGACTGCACCCATGTGGCCATCCGCACATCACCTGGCCCCAAGGGGGCCGCATATATGAATCGGAAGGGCTATGCTAGCATCAACTGCCAGGTGGTGTGCGATGCCAGGGGGCGCATAATCAATGTCTGTGCCACTCACCCTGGGGGAGCACATGATGCCTTCATCTGGCACCAGTCAGCACTGTGCCACAGATTCAAGAGTGGGGACATCCCCACCGGCCACTTAGTGGGTGAGTATGTAAACCACACGGACAAACATAGGCCTTGGGAGGGGCATGGTCAGAGGTGACATGGGTAGTGGCCTACATGGCCCAAGGCAGGGCGATGCTGATCACCAAACTAACCTCCACCTTCTACACACAGGTGACAGAAGATACCCATTCTGTCCCTGGCTGCTCACACCATACCAGCGGCCCATGATCCCATCGCAGCAATGCTACAATGAGGCACATGCCACCACACGCAATGTCATTGAGTGGGTGTTCGGGATGCTGAAGGCACATTTCTGTTGCCTGGACACCTCCGGCGGTGCCCTACAGTACAGCCCCCAAAGGCCTGTGTGCTGTTCCTGGCCTGTTGCATCCTGCACAACATGTCCAATTAATGTGGAATAGCCATACAGGTTGAAGAGGGGGACAGTGATGGGGACAATGAGGATGCCGGTGATAATGGTGATGGGCAGCCCCTCCTTGGGCGACGGTACCCCCGACTGCTCCGGCTGGTACAGCTGCACCGGGACACCATCACGGAGGAGCACTTCAGCCAATCCAGGTAAGTCATGGGGCCATGTGCAACCACCAGTGGCAAAGGCACACCCCACAAACACGCATGGACACACATCAGGGGTGCATGCCATCAAGGGAAGTGGCTGGGCATGGAACCGAACACACCGCCAGGGATGGGCGAGGTCTAACAGGGCACGTGGTCATACACACACACACACACACCTCACCAGACATGCACAAAGGGTAGGAAGCACACCGACCCAGACCGCCACCCCTAGCCACACACATGTCCTCAGACCACCACGCCCACTGCCTGTCATTGTGCGTGTGTCAGACGCTGGGCACCATTGCACAGTGGTGTACAGTGCAACGCAGGCATCATCATGCACATGCAACTATGGACAGCAGCCAGAAGGGTGTGCAGATGGACTGTGTGTGTGCATGCAGGGCCGGGTACCAACCCGTGCATTGCCCACTGAATGACACAATGCACACAGGACAGCATCAGACAGTAGCCATGCTGGGAGACAGGTTAGTCACGCGCCACAGTGCCATGGCCACCACGGATGCATGGGCGGCCCCGCCGAGACCCGCCAGCAGTGACAGGCTGACCACTGGCCTCATGGGGTGGCACCGACAGTCTCCAAGGGGTTCCACTGCGTGAACGCGACCGTGCTCATGCAGGGGTCTGCAGCACACGAACATGCCTGCACCAGGCGTGCTCAGGATGCCACAACTGAACCCGGTGTCGACAAGGATGGTGTCGCACGACACTGGGAACAGGGGGTGGATATTGCACTGCGTGGTGTCTGCGACACATGGGCAAATAACTGTGTGCCCATTGTGGCCATGACAGCTGTGAATGCCTGTGTCTGCCTGTCAATGGCAGCAGTCACATCCTCCAGCAACCAGTCCATCCCTGCCAGGAGCAGAGCGGTGTCTCTGCTGCGACCCTCCTCTGCCTGGCTCAGAGCCACACTTAGTGCATCCACCACTGTCACAAGCCGTATCTGATGATTGACTGATGCTTGCAGTATGCGGGTGTGCTCATCCAAGAGGTTATCTGCCTGATCGACATGCTGTCCCTCAGGATGTTCGCAGCCTGATGCTCATCGCCCCTTGAGGGTGGGCGCTGCACACCAGGGCCAGGCCTGGGCATGTCCACAGGTGGTGCACTGACACTGCCCCCTGACACTGTTCCCCCATGGCCATTGGCCGACTGCTGATGCCCCTCCAGCTGCCGCTCCCCAGGGCTCAATGGTGCCGCCACAGTGGCCGCAACAGTCCCACTGTCCTGGACACACACCAGTGCTGCCCCACTGGTGCAGACAGGCACAGGCTGGGACTGTGATGACACACAGGCCTCCACGTTGGCACCACCCACAGCCATGGCCACGATGTCACCTGCTGTGTGGCCATCCTGTGGCATACATGTGTCACTACCCATGACGTTAGCTCCATCATCATCGGTGATGGATACGGCACCAGCCCTAGTCTCAGCATGCTGACATCCATGGACGCTTGCACGCTGGGACATGGGCAGGGCCTCCTCCACACCTGCTCCACCAACATCAGTCCGGACATCCAGGTGGGCTCACTGTCGCCCTGACCTCTGTATTTCTGTGGAGGTGGATGGGCCCTCCTCCATCTCCATGTGACTGGCCTCAGTGGAGAAGCCCACCACCGCTGACCCATGCAGATGCTCAGCAGCTGTAAGGGAAAAAAGTAGCATTACTGCATGTGACCTACCTTGTCCACCCAGCAATATACAGACCATGACCTACCATGCAGTGACGGGCTACCACCCATCTAGAATCCACCACCGAGAACACCCTCAATGGCGCAATGCTGCATGCTGCCAGCAACCCTCTCTTCCTGTGGGGTCAGGCGTAGCACCTCCAGCTGTCCCTCACCAGTCGCAGACCATGCTGCCCTGATGGCAGCCACCTTCTCTTTAATCCTCTGCCTGTCCGTGCCCATCTTCTTTTTGCACTCCTGCACGGAGCGCTGGTGGCTGCCATGCAGGTTTACAGCACGCGCCACCTTCTCCCATGCAGCAGCATGGGCCTGTGGTGTTCCCTGGTGTCCGCTGAGAAGCGGCTCCTGGTCTAGGTAGGCCTTGAACAGGGCATCTGTCTCGGCCTTAGTGAAATTTGGCCTCCTCTTCCTCCCACGACTCTGTTCCTCTTCCTCCACCACACGCTCGGTCATGATTCATCCTGTGAGAATGACAGGTGTTACCTGTGACTATGCAGTCCCATGCATGTCTCAAACACCACAGTCCACGCTCCCAAACAGCATGCAACTCACTGCAATAGACTGCAGTAACCGACTATGGCCAGTGCAGCCCAATGTCGCACTTTTATAGCACAACCCATGCAAATGAGGTGAGGCGCATCTTTAAGTGGATGCAAATGCAATGACTGTGCCATTGAATGGCTGATTAGATGACTTGCATATGCCGGCTGAATATCGCGCTGTTGCGCTTTGCGCAATTGTGTTGGATGTACTGAGCCAAAGGGTGCAGTTCTGTAACATCGCAAGTACACACTAACTGTACATGCCGGGTTGATGACACAGGCGCCTGCTGCACTTCTGACGTTCTGTGCACGGGAGACAATGCAGGGCATGGCCACCATTGTGCCAGTGGCGCTGCGGCGTTGTTCACCTATATGGTGCTGTGGCACTGGGGTGATACAGGCAAACTGGGGCAACAGGGTGATAGACCACTACAGGAGGTGGCACACAGGCACCCAATCATGCTACACGCATTGGGTTCCAATTGCGCTGTGGCTGTCCGTGCGCCAGAGACCCTTGACCCTGTGTCCGACCTTTGCCCCCTAGGCGCCATGCGTCAGGCATGAGTGCACCACTATCACACTGTTCGGTGACAGCGCAATAGGTAATGGCAGCGCTGTACCACGCAGCATCTGCAAGTGGCAGGACCGCAATGCAGAGTGCCATTTTGCTTGAACCGGGCAGCAGAGATGGCGCTGAGGCATGCTGTGCAGTGGAGCCAGATCGAGCTGGCAAACCTTGTGGTCATAGTCGAACCCCATGTTGGGGCTTTGTTTGGGGAGGCACCCCTGGACAGGGCCAGGAGTGTGGTATGGCAGGAGGTGGCAGACACCCTGGAGGAGGCAACCGGTAGGGGGCGGATGGCGGAGCAGTGCCGCCACTGTTATGGGGACCTGAGGCACAGGAACCTGGACCTGCTTCCCTGCCTGAGGGCACATGCCAGAAGGAGCACGGTACCACGCCAAGGTAGGTGCAACATCCATACACTTTTATCGTCCATACGGGTATCACTGTTGCATGTGTCTGGCACATGGGGGGGATGTCCAGTGTTGGCCGTGGTGGTGGCATTGGGGTGTGGGTGGGTGGGTCTGGCTGTTGGAATTGCACACACATGGGGTGGGGGGACATTGCTACTGGATTGTATTGATGTTCCTCTCTCCATGTTTGCACCTTAGGCCCAGAAGAATGGAGGCGCAACCGAGAGGGGAGGTGCCACATGTTGGAGAGAGGGACAGGAGGGATGAAGGTGGTCCATGGCGCATGGACCAGCCTGCTGATGGTGAGTGCCTTACATCCATGATTACTATTGCATGCTGTATAACTGGGCGGGCAGTGGGGCATGGCCACCATCCACTAACACCACTGCCATGCACACAACTTGTTACAGTCAGCACTGTCCAGTGGCACTGCATGTCTGGGAGTGCGTCAATGGTGGTCCATGCGTACACCGGGCACATGGCTGTGGCACTGCCTTCACACTGCATAGCCAAGGCACTGTACGGCCATGGTGGTGCTGTGCAGGACATGGGTGGTGGGTGTGTGCAGTGGTCCACATGGCTGTGGCTGCCTGGGTGGGCAGGTCTTGTGGACACGGTCACTGTGGGTGGTCGCACACCATCACAGGGGCGTGTCACATGGCTCTATGCCATGCACAATGGGTGGGCTGCAGGGGGATGGACAGTCACACCTATTGACTCTGCTCCCTCATCCTAGGTGGCCAGACACTCCTGCAGATCTAGCGGGACATTCAGGAGCTGCTGCAGGTCAGGAGGGAGACCTTAGAGCTCCTGTGACACATCCACCTCCACAGGGTGAGGAGGAGGAGGCAGAGATCTCATCAGCGCCAGGAGGAAAAGGACCGGGGTGGCCAGTGAAGTCCCCATGCCCCAACTACCACCTTCCCCCCTTTGGCCCACCCTCACACCCCTTCTTCCCTCTCCCATATGTTCACTCCTGCCCCTTACCCACCCCATCTGTTATGTGGCCCTTCCCCCACTATTGTATATAGTTTTGTATATAGTTCTACTGTACATAGTTTCAATATATACATTTTGTTATAACAACTGTGGTGGTCTCTGATTTGCAGCGGGCTACAGGTGCTCAGCTGCAGTGGTGTGCATGGCGTCAGGGGTGGTGCATGCATGGGCGTGTGTGTGTGTGTGTGTGTGTGTGTGCAGAGGTGAACCACCTATGGTGTGGACAGGGGGATCAGTCATTGTCTGTGGTTTGTGTGTTGTACTCTGTGCACTGCATGCCTGTGTGCAGTGGTCCATGGGGCCTGCACTGTGTGCATGGCACCCCTGTCAGACTGTCCATGTCTGTGATATGTATGGTCTGCTGGCGTGTCAGTGGTGGCTGTCCATGCTGGATAATGACTGTACCTGACACGGTGCCAGGTTGACTGCCATCACCAGTATGGTGCATGTCTGCCTCTGGTGGTGCTGTGGCCTCTGCTGTTGCTGTCCCCCATCCATGCTGTCACTTGTGTCTGTTGCAGGGGATGTGCTCCAGTGTCTGTCACTTGTGCTCCGGCAGCATGCTGGTGGCATACAGCTTCATGGTGCCTGTGCAGGGTGGCTGGCACACCTGTGCAATGTAGGGGTGCTGGTCGTGTGTACACGTCAGCCGTGGCCACACACCAGTGGCTTGGTTGACCCGCTACTGTGTCCCTGTGTTGCTGTGCCCTTGGGTATGGGTGGGAGATTGTCCATGCACTGTGTTGCATCCTGTGTGGTGCATGCCTCCATGCTACACTGCGCATGTCTGTGCTGGATGTTGTGGCCAGTGCTGGGACAGGATGTGTCCTTGGGAGGGTGTGCAGGGTGCTGTACCACTGGAGGTGGGGTCTGGGGCATGCCCTATTGCATGTGGGGTACCTCATGTGCTGACGCATGGTCGGTCTCTCAGCTGTACCTTGGGGCGACATGCAGGGCAGCACTGTGTATGCATCTGTTGCATCACTGTCTGCTGCCACCTGCTGCAGGGTGCCCATGGTGGGGCTGTCTTGCATGGCTCCATGGTGCACAGGGTTGCATTGTCACAGTGGGGGTGGTGGCATGCATGGGGTGTCCTGCACTGTTGGGTGCTACTCCTGGGCAGGGTGTATGGGGATCATGGTGCAGGGTGTGCTCTGCATTGGTGGGATGGTGTAGTATGGGGTGGTCAGCCATCCTTGTGTGCTGGTCACAGCTTGCCAGGGGATGTGATGGGGCACCATGGCCCGGCTGTGGGTTGATTGCTGGTATCCATGGGCCAGTGGTTATTCCAGCTCTCCCCTGGTTGTGCAGTGCATGGGGTGTGGGGGATGATGTCTGTTCTGCTGTGTGTTCCTCTGCCCATCTGTGGCATGGGTGGTGGGCCCCTGCATCCCTGGTTGTACTGTTGCTTGGTGCCCTGCTGCTGGAGGCATCCCTGGTTGTGCTAAGATGCATCTGGACTGCTCAGCTGAACATCCCTTGTTGCACTATGGTGCATCAGATATGCTCAGCTTCACCTCCCTAGTTGCGCTATGGCGCAGGTGGTGCGATATTCAGTCATCGGCCATAGGCGCATCTAGGCCTGTGCAGTTTTTGAATATCGCACTTCTTGCACATGAGTGCAGTGGACTTGCGCTTGCTCCTGCTGTTGCGTACTTTTTGGGTGCAGTTTGAATATCTGGGCCCTGATATTTAATGTCATCAATAAAGAAACATTTGAATGTCACAACAGCATCATTAAATGTAAATGGCTTAAATAATTATAAAAAAAAGTAAACAAACTTTTTCAATATGTTAAAACACATAAAATAAAAATGCTATCATGAAAAATGCCTTCAGGAAACAGAAGGATACCAAAAAGTTTTAAAAAAATCATGGGTTGGCCAATTATATTATGCCTCCAGGACTAATAATTGTAGAGGAATGGCTACGCTGATATTCAAAGATACAAATTTCAAATATTCACAGCAAAAAAAAGGATGGTAAAGGTCGGTATATATCTGTAAAAGTAGAATTATATGGGGCTGAGATTTTGAGTGGTGCAGTATATGGACCATTTGTTCAATATGAGAACTTTCTTAAGAAAATTGAGGAAGAGATGGTTGAGTTGAATTGTGTGGACACCGTACTAGGGGGTGACTGGAATGTCATACAGACTCCTGTACTGGATAAAACTTCAAAACAAAACTCTAATGACTATCACAATGCCTCTCTACTTAAAAATGTTATAACAAGAAACCAGTTAACAGATATATGGAGAGAAAGACGTTCTATGACAAGAGACTTTAAATTCAGATCTTCATACTTAGATATGTGTTGTAGAATTGGCTTTATTCTGATTAATAAAAATTTGGCAAAGAGAATAAAAAGTATTAATATTTATGGCATATCAGTCTCCAATCATTCTGTGGTGTCAATAATATGGATACGGATGTTGGATAGGACATATTCTACCCAATGGAGGTTTGATAACTCTTTATTGAATAATGTTGAATTTGTTAACTTGATCAAAAAGGAACTGGATGAATACTGGCTGAGAAATAAATTACCTAATTTGTCTATGGCTACTTAATGGGTTACATGGAAACTGAATATCAGAAGTATAATTATTTCATACCAGATAACTCAAAAAAAACAACAAAAAACAAACTCTTATTGCTAGAAGAAGAAATAAAAAAAATAGAAAAAAGAGACTAGTATCCCTAATACTGACCCTCAAATTAGGGAGAAACTACAAGAAAGAAAAATTAAAAAGGAGAAACTTATAATGCTATCCATGGAAAAAGTTCTGTGTAAAATTAAAAATACGTAATATTTTCAGTGGAAAAATTGGTAGACTTCTAGCATATGCCCTTAAGAAGCAGAGAGAAAGGAACATAAATACATTAATTAAAAACCAACAAGGGGAAGAGGTATAAACAGATAAACTAACTGCAGTAGAATTTACAAAATACTTTGAATTAATCTATAATAAAAACTATGATAAACCCGTTGATACCATAAAGGTATATATACAGAGTACTATTAAAACAAAATTAGTAGTAGTAGTAGTAAAAATCTTTAGTTTTATTCAGGAAAAAAGATAAAAGTTGGTACATTTCATGTCACACCTTTAGTACCAAGATTCAATTTTCAAGGTAGTCCTGTGTTCATTTACCTGGTACAGATTAGCATATGACAAACATGCAATCGACAAAAGTGTTACATACAGTATTAAACAATACATTTAGCAACAATCTAAAATAATATACACTCATGTTTTTAAGACAGACTACATTTTAAATAAAGAAATTTTGCTGTAATGTGTAGCCAGAAGTGCAAAATTTCAACCATTACACATACATCTGCAGAATAGTTTCGTCTTTCGTTTAGTATTAAAACTCTTTACTGATTTAGCAGATTTAGTTTAATTACTAATATTGGCCCAAGCAGTTAGTGCATTAAATGAAGATATTATTTCTCTAAATTTATTTCTCATTTTTGGTACTCTCAGTTCCCTGCAGGATTTTTTTTGTAGGCAATGTCTATGCCTCACTTTGTTAAATTTCCCTCTACATTTGATTTGCCCAAATTATTTTTTGCTTCTGTTCTAGTGGAAGCCAGTTTAATTCCTGATACATTAAACAATGATGAGTTTTATAATCACATCTAAGAACAAAACATACTATTTTATTATACAGTACATCTAGCTTGTTAAGTTGAACTTTGTTGAGGGTGTCAGCGTGGCTCAGTCAGTAGCACATCCGCTTCTAGACCAGAAGGTCGTGGGTTCTCGTCTCACACCAGGATTTTACTTGCACCTAAACATCGCTGGCATCCGAGTGCAGTATTGGGGGGTGCTGTACTGCTGGGGTGTGCCGTCCTTCGGATGAGATGTTAAACTGAGGTCCCTTCTGCCCACCCTGGTGTTGTCCTGGTGGGTGGCCAGGTGGAATTAAAAGAACCCAGGGCACTCTTCGCAAAGAGCAGGGAACATTGCCGGTGTCCTGGCCAACATTCCCCTTCCCATAAATCAGTTCATGCAATTATCCAGGCCATGGGTGGGTGATGATGTGTGATATGGCCGCCACCACACATTCAGTCACTTCACTACCAGTGTAGCATTGCTTGTAAAGTGCTTTGGGATACTGTGTATAAAAAGCACTATATAAATGCTGATTCTTTTTCTTCTTGTTTATCATACTGTGTATATGACTTCCGTAATCCATTACATGAATAAGTATCTGACTTACAATGTTCTTGCACACTGCCATGTTAGTACATTGGCTTGACCTTCTAAAGGCCCCCAGACTTTTATTCAGGTTTGTAGTCAACTTTGAAATGTGCAAGACAAAATTTAGGTGCTGATTTAACCAAACTCCCAAGTATTTATATTCAACAACCTGTTCAAGTATCTGACTCATCAGTGTTTTGATTTCAACTCTTGGGGGACATTACATGTTTTAGTGCTGGTCTTGTAGAACAACATGGTTTTAGATTTTTTACTGTTCAAAACTAATCTAGAGTCCTCGAACCATTTACACATGTGTTAGAAGTCAGACTGTAGTTTTTGACTCATTCCAACTATGGAAGAATCAATGGCCACCATTACTGTATCATCTGCATATAGACACATCTGTGCAGTTGAAATAGCATCAGTTAGTTTTTTAACATAAACTAAGAATAATGTTGAGCCCAAAATAGATCCTTGGGGAACAGACCTTACTACAGGTTGCCTGTCGGAATATTTGTTTCCGACTGCTACATATTGCCTTTGATCACTTAAGTATGCCTCAAACTATTTCGTGGCTTCTTCTGATATACCTATGTCCAACAGTCTTTCCCTCATAATAACATGATCAACGGTATCGAAGGCTTTTGACAAATCTATGAGCACCGCGCCCACTTCTTGGTCCCCCTCCAAAGATGAGGCCAATATATAAACCAGGTCATTAGTCTGTATTTTATTTTTGTATTGTTTTCTTCCTTTTAGTATAGCCATAGTCTCTCCATTCTCTCTGCCATTCAGGACTCATTAATGTTGGCTGGGACTGCCAGCATTGCTGACCTTGGCTGTCCAACTGACAATGGCATGCAACTTCAGAGTTGCATTTCTCTGCCTAGGTGATGGTGACCTCATGCACGCTGCAGCCCTCTCTAACCCACCTGCATTGCCTTGGAAAAAGTGGCCAAGTCATGCAACTTCAGACTTGAATCTGGAGGAGGAAACAGAGCCAGAGAGAGAGAGAGAGAGAGGAGAAGAAACGTTACCTCTGGGGGTAAAACCAGAGGTGCCAGGGTTTGAAGTTGTACTCGGCTGAAGGAGCAGCAGGACTGGAGAATAAAGACAGCGAGCAGGGTCAGGAGGATAGTTCAAGTTAATATGAATATTTTCAAAAGGGAGTTTCTGTCCTGGCGGTGCGGTGGTGGTGGGCAGCAGTGCCGCAATCCTGCGATCCATTCTGAGCACGCTCAGAATAAAGAGAAGACTACATTGGAAGTGAAAGAGGTGAGAAGGGCTGGTGAACAGTGAGGATGGAAGGTATTGGCAGAGGCACCAGCTGGAGGAATAATTAGTTCATCAGGCCAGAGCTCAGCCTTCACTTCTGACCTGCCTCCCAGGACCGTGACTGTCTTGACCTTCTTTTTGTGTGTCTAAAGTGCTGAGTGACAGACAGATAGAGAAATAAATACATTTAGACTTCTTGCCTCTCGCTGTTGCCGGGTTATGCGGTTATTCTTTTAATAAATAGACTGAGACTCCAGGCAGCCCCTGCTCTGGTAATGCTGTTAGTAATTGAACTGTAGTAGATATCCTTGTTAAACCAAACAGCAAGCATTAGTTTCTAATTGTGAAAGTTAGTCATAAAAAAAGAGAAAAACAATTGCCACAACTGATGCTTGGCGTTTGCTTTTTGCACTGAAAGTTCTTACTCAGGAGACATTAATAAATACACTTAAACTGTACATGTCTGTGCTGTCATTTATAGTCGCGCTTAATCCTGTCATCAGCTCTACTACCAGTCTAAACTCTAAAATAAGGCAAAGAAAGCATCTCTTGCACAGGAAGTGGGTAGAGAGAATAATTGACTTCAGATTAGAAGTGAGGGGTGGCACAGCTTCCCCTCCTCTTCCTCTCTCACACACAAAACCATTTACTGCACCTCGGACTAACTCACTGAGGGGTGTGTGTGTGTGTGTGACAGGCAGTGCACCCTCATCCTAGCTAAGTAAATGGGCATAAGGCATTAGAGCTCAGCAGTAACCTAGCCATCCCTGCTTTGTATACAATAAGTGAGGAGTAAAATCACAATGAATGACTACCAGGTTCGTGACTAACAGTGTTCAGGAGAGAAGGAAAAAACATCAAAGCAAGCTGCTGCGCAATGAAATCAAACAAATTAAATCTGTGCAGGTAATATTCGGAGCAACAAAGCAAAGCAGAACCACACTAAAAATCCTCAGTGCTGACAAAACTTACAGAAGTAAAAGCAGTGTTTTATTGGGAATCAAAAACGAAAAACACGGCACAAAACTAAGGCTAGTTTTGCTTTGCTGTGACTTATGATATACTGCTGCTTGTCTTCAGCTTTGCTGTGCCGGGACCCTCCCCACCTCATTTGCTAATAATCAGAGCATATGGCTTATTTGTGTGTTTTGTTTCATCTTTTTTTGTATATTATATATCAGATATGTTTATTTTATTGCCCATTCACTTCCTATACAGTTGCAGTTTTTTTTCCTCGTTCTCTGTTGATCGGGGTTTTTTTCTCTGATGTCATTCTTGGAGAGATGTGCTGTAAGTTCCTACAGCCGTCAATCAGCTGTTCTGACTCACAGATGCTTAAAAGTCTTCCGATTTGATAAGTATTGTGTTTTTAAAGACTTGCTTTCATAAATAGTATTTGAACATTTTCTATTCTTTATATTTAATTAAAGCACATAGGGCCAGATATTGAAAACTTTGCCCTGGGGCTAAATTAGCACTGCCCGGTGGGCAAACGTAGCCTGGAACAAAAAGCAAGCTATATTCAAAAGGAATAGCCTGGTGCAAAACCAGCTGAATATAGCAAGCAAAGGAAGCCGGGCAAACAGGGCAAGGAGTGCAGGGCAAAACTAGCCCAGGAATAAGACAGCACTGAATATAGCAACAGGGAAGTGCACACTGCTACTGCAGCTCATTAGACTCTGAAGCAAGCCAATTTTGCAGGTGGAGAACATTGTGTGTGATTGCACAGAGATGTCTCACAGCTTCTACAAACAACAATGTAAGCCACACACTACAGAACTGTGCTATGCTGAAGGGAGATTTACACGGGGCTAACCTGATAGCACAGTGCTAACACAATTGCCCGGTGCAAACTGGTTAGCCCGGGGCAAATGTGAGGTATATTCAAAGCTCCCATGCAAATGAGCCTACTGAGGTAATCCATGGGCAAACAAGCACATTTGCATCTCATTATGTTGCTGGCAGTCACAAAGGAAGAAAGAAACTTGGGCATCATCATCACTGATGACCTGAAATCATCCAAGCAGACCTCTAAAGCAGTAGGTAAGGCTAGGGGGATGTTAGGGTGTATTAGTAGGGGTATCACAAGTCGTAAGAGGGAGGTAATAATCCCTCTTTACAAGACACTGGTTAGGCCCCATCTGGAGAACTGCGTGCAGTGCTGGAGGCCACACCTTCACAAGGACATTAACCAAATTGAGGCAGTCCAGAGAAGGGCAACCAAAATGGTGCAGGGACTGCATCAGAAGACATTTGAGAACAATTTAACGGAGCTCAATATGTATACCCTAGAGCAAAGGAGGGAGAGAGGTGATATAATCGAAACATTCAAACACCTTAAGGGCATTAACAATGTGAAAGTGTCTAACATGTTTCAATATAAGAAAAATAACAGGACAAGAGGACACAGCATGAGATTAGAGGGAGGCCAATTAAGGGGTAATGTGAGGAAGTTCTTTTTCACAGAAAGGGTGGTGGATGCATGGAACGGCCTACCTCAGGAAGTGGTGGCTATGAATACAGTGCAGGGCTTCAAACAGGCATGATATAGGCATAAGGGAGCAATACAGATGAGTATGAATAGATAGCCACTGACAGCAAAGGACGATGGCACATTTATAAGGTCAAAAAAGAAGTGGGCTGACTGGATGGGCCTTGCGGTACTTATCTGCCATCAACTTCTATGTTTCTATGTTTCTATGAGAGGTATGGGTGTATACAATGCACCCATGCATAAGTGTGCCTGTTACACACCCATTTCCCTGATAGTCTAGTGGTTCCCCAACCCCCACCCTGCATGAATTCCAACCCCCATTTGAAGTAAAATAACAGACCTTTCCCTGGTTGTCTAGTAGTCCCCCCACTCGGCAGTGACGCCCCCACTCATCTCATTAACAACCCATGAACAGAGCCAGCGACCAGCTCAGCCCACTGTTCACTACCACGGCCGGCCGCTGACTGACATATGAATGAGCACTACTGTAATGAATGGGCTCATGTTTTAAGGGGTTGACTGCCCAGTAAGTTGTAAATGATATTTTCCTGATTTGAAAACCCTTTTTTTGGTTAGTAATGTTTACCAGGCAGTGGCTGGACTGGAATATGCCCCTCTAAGCAGTAGTGGAGCATTAATGCTGGGTGAGGATATGCATGATTGGTATGCGTGGGTGTGAGAGGTGCCGGTATGAAGTTGTGTGTGTATGTCCATGTGTACGAGTCTGGGCGAGAGTGAGTAGCTGATGGCAATCGATCTATTGCGATGTTTCAATGTGTTATGCCTTTGAAGTACTGTAGCAGCATGTTTGTTCCTGTTTTAGAGGAAAAGAAAAAGTTACTGTGTTGCTCAATGATGGTTTGAATATAAAGTTCTGAGTCATGCACTATTAGATGGGGTAGGTATACTTTGTACCCTTCCTGGGAGCAGCACTCCTGTTTTATTGAAAGAAGAACAACATTTTTGGGTTGCTTAGAGTGTTAGTGGGGGGAGGAGCACCCCGCTGCAGTACCTGGCTGTCCGTCCGTGGGACCAAGTGGGTGGGTCACCAGAATGCCCCGTAGGATAGTACATTGTTGGTTAAGGTTGAGCCTTGGGTTGAATAAATGAAATTCCACCACTTCGGTGGTGTAGACAGTTAGTGCTCTGGTCCATGGGAGAGAGAAAGTGACCATTTCTTTCCTCTTAGGGGTCGGTGGTGCAGCCTGGTAGGCATTTACCAGGAGGTGTCATTTTGTGTGGGGGAAAGTGTAAGCACCTTGTGGGAGCTTACTAGTTAAATTTTCTGTAGCTAAGTGTAGTTAGGCAGGAAAAGCTGTGGTGCCAGTAGGTCTGGGATGTGGGCCTGCTTGCTGACTGCAGGAGGACCCATTTCAGAGGGGATAAATAGTTTTCGTTTTGCACAAAGAGAGTGAATGGGGAGAGAAAGAAGAGGAAGGAGAGAGTCGTGGGTCAGCCCTTAAGTTTGGCCATGAGGGCCATGGTGGGGCCTGGGTGGACTGGCCACCACCTTGGTCCTCCTCCCTTGAAGACCAGTGATGTGCAATGGTTTGGGGCTGACAGAGCAGTGTGGAGCAAATAATGGGGTCCCTTTGGTGCTGTTCTGTGGGAGCAGGAGCCCGGGTAAGGAAAGTATAGGAGCTCGCCAAGTGATCTCCAGCACCGTGGTTGGGGTAGGCACTGGAGGGGGTCCCAGACAATAAAACTCTTGCCCATGAGTGAGTGCAGTGTTGAGAGCAAGAGAGAGACTTGTGGCAGGGTCCATTATGGCAGGAGGTGTTTGGGGTACATTCCAGAAGTGCAGTCTAGATCATTGGTGGGATAATTGTAACAGTCTATCCCCTATCCCCAAACTTAGTGCCACTGCAGAGTTTAGAGCTCTCGAGGTAGTGCAGCCTGTGGAGGCATTAGGAGTTCTGCATGGGTAGTGGCTGTTTGGGACACCAGGTGGGGTGGCAGGCTGCTCGGGTGCTCTGTGTGGCACTTCAGTCAGGCCCCTGGGTGAAGACAATCCTGAACTGGAATGGCTGAATGAGTGGAAAGTGCCTTGGTTCTCTGGGATTACCAGGGATATATGAGACTCCCGGGGATGCTCGGAGCAGGAATGTGGCATCAGTGATTGGGTGACAGGAGGGTTTTCGATGGTATTGTTCATGCTGGAAGTAACACCACCATTGAGACAAAAGTGCTCCCCATTTTACGAAAGCAAACTAGAAATGAGACTGGGGTAGTAGAAATGTCTCATGCTGTTCTGGTTTACTACCTCTGATTAAGTATGCAAGTTACCAAAGGAAGAAGTTTAAGTAAATGTGCTGGTGGATGGAAAGTTTGTAATGTGCAAGAAGTATGCAAAGGAATTGCTGTGAAGTGCAAAGTACAAACCTTTTCGACCCACGGTAACAGTGCTGCTGTCAGGAATTGTAGTCTTTCCACTTCAAGGGGAATTGCTGCATGAAAGAAAGTCAATGTGTTGGAAAAAAGATTGCTACAGACTTACAGTCAGGTTCTGTGCCTGCAAAGCTGTTCCCACCACTGTTATGTACCCCGCACGCCATGGAGTGATTATTAACTTAATCAGTTGCATTAGATTAGTTCTTTGCATTTTCATTCCAGTGTGGACATTGGATGTAATTACTAAGGACTGTTTCATGCTTGTTTCGTGTTAATGAACATTACCCCTGCAGCTGTCCCCACTTAAGTGAAGTGCCTGCTCCCCCAGCATGCAAAGCCATCCAGCAAAATCTGATGAACCAGGCAATGAGCATATTTATTTTATGGACTGTGTTTCTGGCTGTATAGTACCCCCTCCGACAGCTGTACAGTCTGGCATACCCCTAGACACCAGGAGGGGGGCTTGCAACCTGGGGCTCATCCAAGATTTGAAATTCCTGTGGGGAGGATGAAAATTTATGTCTGGACAACTTTGGGGAACTGCAGGATGAAATTGCTGGATTTTGTGGCCTGACAAAATAAAATTCAGGGGAGGAGTTTTGCCATTTTTGGCCTGCAGTTTTCACGCCATTTGGGTGGCTGCACATGGATATGCATGAGACTGAGATTCATGAATATGCAAATTTCCTGCTTAATGGCTTGGGGCAGCAGTTGACTGGTCAGCCAGCATCTTGAGGTGAAGGTGCAAAGAACTTTCCAGCAAGAAGCCAGGGGCCATTTGAAGGAGACATTCGAGAGAGTGCCCAGTCTGTGTCTCAGCAAAAGCAACTCGCACCATGGCAGAGGATCCTGACAGCAGAAGGGTTACCACGCCTGTGTCCCTGCTTTCTTGACTTTGGGATGTGGTGGAAAAGAATACCAGAATGGACAAATGTGTAGTGTGTCACACTTTTGGTGAAAGACTGATTCGGCTGCCTCTATACATTGGATTTTCTAGGGGGGGGCAATGACTTTTCTAAGTGCCCCTTTACTGCCATACTTGGAAGGTTGGGGGTGGCCTGGAGCCCCCTCCCCCGTGTGAGTAGCATGTAGCACAGAGACTTTATACTGTGCCAAAACCTGGGAGGAGTTGGATTGAGCCCTGGAGGAGGTTGACGGTGAGCCTGTGGGGAAGAGCGATAGATGTCTACCCAGCCATTCTCCACCAACCGATTCCACCCTTCCCCATGGCAGAGTGAGAGGCCTAGGAGGGGATCAGACCCCTGTAAGTCCTGGGTTAGTTAGCCCTGCAGTCCCTCCTTGTCAGTGGAGTCAAAGAAGATGGACCAGGTGACATTAGTGCTTGCTGTCCTGCCCCAGGGTTGCCCATACCTGGACATGGAGGACTCTATGATGGTGTGTACCTCCAGCTCTGAAGAGGGTGTAATGGCCTCTTCCCCAGGAGTTACCTCCACATCACAGGACTTCACCGATCAGTTAATTGAAAGGGATATTCCCAAACAACACCATCTCCATCCTGGCAGCTTGTCAGTGGCCTCTTTTCATCTTTCTGAGCTCTGCAGAGTTAGACGGCAGGGGATGGAAGCCCTGAGCTCATCAGACCCTAAGGTGTTACTTCATACTTCTAGCAGTTGGCTGCAGAAAAGTACCACTGCAGGAACCAGTGTGCCAAGCATTCTGAAGTAGTCTTGGGTGGAAAGGTGAGTGAGGAAGCACATCAAGAAAGAGTACCCTGGCTCCAAGTACCCCTTTCTGAGCGAACGGACCAGGGATATTATTGAAGAGAACTGGGAGGCCTGGATGTTCTACACAGCCCTGGTCTGGACAAGATTATGGCCTGTACTGACAAAAGTTCCAATATTCCATTTTCTGTGTAAAGTCAGGCAATTTGACAAGTGAAGAGGATGTGTGGCAACCATAATGTGTCCTGAAGTCATCCTCTTTAAGACTTTTGCCTTGGTACAGGAGAACGAGGGAAGTAAGACCAAATATTACATCATATCCAATGACTTTTTTGGGGAGGATGTCGCCAAGCAGGATCCCAAGTTTTATTAGACTGTGATGATTCCCAGAGGCATGGTGTGCCCTAGATTGTGCCCACCATTGCTGCAAGTGGCCTGGACTTTTGATGGCAGGACTGCTATCATGGACTCTCCGCTGGATGCTGGGTGAGATCAACTCCTTTTTGTTTATTCTTTAAAATGTTTTTAAGGGGTTGACTCCCCAGTAAGTTATAAATGATATTTTCCTGATTTGAAAACCCTTTTTCTGGTTAGTGATGTTTACCAGGCAGTGGCTGGACTGGAATATGCCTCTCTAAGCAGTAGTGGAGCCTTAATACTGGGTGAGGGTATGCATGGCTGATATGCGTGGGTGTGAGAGGTGACAGTATGAAGTTGTGTGTGTATGTCCATGTGTATGAGTCTGGGCAAGAGTGGGTAGCTGATGGCAATCGATCTATTGCAATGTTTCAGTGTGTTATGTCTTTGAAATAGCAGCATGTTTGTTCCTGTTTTAGAGGAAAAGAAAAAAATGTTACTGTGTTGCTCAATGTTTTGAATATAAAGTTCAGTGTTATGCAATATTAGATGAGGTAGGTATACTTGGTACCCTTCTTGGCAGCAATACTCCTGTTTTTTTGAAAGAAGAACAACATTTCTGGGTTGCTTAGAGTGTTAGTGGGGGGAGGAACACGCCGCTGCAGTACCTGGAAATCCGTTCGTGGGACCCAGCTGGTGGGTCACCAGAATGCCCCATAGGATAGTATTGTGTTGCTTATGATTGAGCTTTGGGTTGAAGTAAATGAAATTCCATCATTTCAGTGGTGTAGACAGTTAGTTCTCTGCAATCAGGGGGAGAGAAAGTGACCATATCTCTCCTCTTGGGGGGTTGGTGGTGCGGCCTAGTAGGCGTTCACCAGGAGGTGTTGTTTTGTGTGGGAGAAAAGTGTAAGCACCCTGTGGAAGCTTACTAGATAAATTTTCTGTAGCTAAGTGTAGTTAGGCAGAAAAGGCTGTGGTACCAGTAGGTCTAGGATGTGGGTCTGTCTACTGACTGCAGGGGACCCATTCCAGAGGTGATAAATGGGTTTTTTTTTTGCACCAAGAGAGTGAATGTGGAGAGAAAGAAGAGGAAGAAGTGAGTTGTGGGTCGGCCCGTTAGTTCAGCCGTGAGGGCTGCAGCGGGGCCTGAGTGGACCATCCACCACCATGGTCCTCCTCCCTCAAAGACCAGTGATGTGCAGTGGTTTGGGGCTGACAAAGCCTCCAGCTGTTGAGGATGCAAATTGTGGGTATGTACTACGTAACTACTGTCGGTAAAGATAAAATTGGGGTTGTGCTTTAAGGCCTCTTTTAGGGCCAGAACCTCAGCATGTCGAGCTGACTTGGCTAGAACTGGTATTGCTTCTCATTTAATGATGTTGTATTCCCCCTGTGGGGTCTTAGTGCCCACAATAACACCTATTCCTGCCCATCTAGTACATTGTAAGTACTGAACACTGCCATCTGAGTGGACTATGATATTGTCATCTGGTATGTCGGCCTGGGGGATGTATTTAAGGTGTGGAGAACTGCCTTTATTGTCTGTATGATGAGCGCAATGTTCTTTGTCTATGACAAAAGTAATTTTTTCTGTGTTGAGGAGAGCACTGAGGTGTAGTATCTGAGCCTTGTTAAGGGCTAGAGAGGGTTTTTTAATTAGAGCCAAGGTACTGGGATCTTCAATGTGAGGCACTATTTTTGGTGCCTGCCACAAGTGTGGGGCTCGTTTAAGGATTTGGTGAAGGGCTAGTAAGGGTTTAATGGAATCTGAAAAACCAGATTCTGTGGCGGTAAAAGCCCCTGTATGATACGAGATTAGGTGACCTTGTTGCTGTAAAGCAGCAGCATAGTGGTCATGGGAGTTGTCTATGAGGATATCTACAGGGAGGGACAAGTTAAGAGTACCGCTTGTTGTAGTTGGCAAAGCAGCGTTTCTTTGTGTTTGTCCCAGTTGAAGTGTGTTAGGGAGTGGTATAATGATTGAGTGAGGGCAGCGTAATTGTGAACATGGCTACGTGAAAAATTGCATAATCCCAAAACGCTCTGTAATTGTTTTTTAATTTGGGGAACTTTGATGTTTTTTATTTTGTCTAAATAGTCATCAATGAGGTTTCTATTGTGGTGAATTACTTTTCCAAGGTAATTGACTTTATATAAACCTATCTGGCTCTTTTTCCAATTCATTTTGTAGCCTCTCTGGTAGAGTTTATTGGCGACTTGCTGTAGAGTATCAAAATGGTGTTTGAAATTGTTGTCACTGAAATAAATATCATCCATATAAATTCTGAAGTTGGGTACATGCTCTAGGTCTGCAGTAATAACCGCCTGGAAGATATTTGGGGCATTTTTGTATCCTTGTGGCAAGCGAGTAAAGCAATACTGTCTGTAATTGACTGTAAATGCTGTTTTGAATTGGTCTTTTTGGTGTAGAGGAATGAAGAAGAACCCATTTGAGACATCAAGGACAGTTTTATAAGTGTGTATTGGAAGTGATTCCCACTGTTGTAACATGTCAATATTTTGAACTGCGTGATCGAGTACATATTTGTTTAATTGCCTATAGTCAACCACCAGGTGGATAGAGCCATCCTTTTTAGGCACTGGTAATACCGGCGAGTTGGTGGAGGAAGTACAGGGTCTGATAATGCTATCTTTAAAGGAAAACTGTCCAAAACAGTGGGGGCAATCACCAGAGCTGCAAAAATGCCCGATTTAAACAACCAATATAGTTTAAAATGAATGGAGCTAACCTTTTATGAGATATTTATTGTTGTAATGTTGCTCCTGGATGCACTATTTCAAAAGTGCCGCCGCACCGGAAGACAGAGTGTGACCCTGGCATCCGGTCCTGTGCCAGAATGCTCGTAAAAATGACGAGCGAGGCACATTTACACGGGATAAAAAGAAACACTGTGCCATGTAGAGGTCTATTAACTGAACCTCTAGAAGCAATTCTCAGTGAAAATGGAGCAGTGTAAGGTATTTAAAATCATTCTTAAAGTTGGAGCTCCAAGCTTGGTCATGCTCAGTAGAACCTAGGCTTAATCGCCATGCCCGAACTTGGAGCACTAGGTGCTACTGGCATGACTGAGCTTGGAGCTCCAACTTTAAGAACAATTTTAAATACCTTACACTGCTCTGTTTTCACCAGGAATTGCTTCTAGAGGTTCAGTTAATAGACCTGTAGAGTTGGTTGGCTAGGTGCTCCTGTGGCGGTAGAAGCGGGGATGATGTTGTTGAGGAGTGGTGGAATATCCTGTCGGGGTGCATTGTCCCGAAAGGACTGGTGTGTATGGGGTGCTTGGCCTCTTGTGTCTTTTTCTTTATGAAAAAGTGACTTATCTAGTTGCTTTACCCTTTCACTTTGATGGAGTAGTTGCAATTTATGGGAGGCGTCTTCCCAAGGGAGGTCTTTAATGCCATGGAGGTCAAACTGTGTCTGGAGGGTGGGATTTAAATAGGTTCTTAGATCTGGAACTTCAAAATCTGGGACCTCACACTGCAAAGCATATAATCATGACTGGAAATCTTTACCTGGGGCGAGACCTAATCTGCTAGCTCTTTGGATAACACCTTCAACTTGTAAATCATAAGTACACCGCAGACAATAGACAATGATTTTGCATGCATCAAATAGTTTTTAAAAAGGTTGTATTTGACTGGGTCAAGGGTTTGTCTGAGAGTCTCAATTAGGATTTGTTCCTCTTATTCATCTGATAATTCTTGCAGTTGCATTGTGTGTTTGTGTATGTTGTTGGCGGTGACTCCTTTGTGGAGGCACAACTGGTCTTTTATTATTTTTTTCTAATTTAATGGCAGGCAGGAGACATTGAATGGAGGTGGGGGAATGGGACTGTGGCAATGAAGTGATGGGGTTGGAGATTGGTTGCACAACCAGGGGCAGCAGGGGAGATGGATGGGAGGACAGTGGTGTAGTCCCAAGTGGTGCAGCCGTTTGGGGGGTGGACTGGAACATGGGTCGAAGAGTAGTTAAAGAGTGCTGTGGTTGCGTCGGTACAGGGGGATGTAGTGATTTGGTGGTTTGTGACTTTAATACAGCATTGTCCTGGGTTAATTGTTGAATGTCATAATATAATTTGAGATTGTCATCATAGAGCACTTATGTCATTGTCATATAAACGGTCAAAAATCTAGCTAAATGGAGTCAGTTGCCATGGTAAAGGTCATATAGGACCAGACGCCATGGGGGTTTTGTTGGATAATGTCAGAAAGTTCTGGGTCATACTGGATTTCATCTAATAATCGATCTAGGGTGGTAATATTAATATTTGGGATTTGATTAAGGGCTTCTGGCATGTTGGTAGGGGTAGCAGCAAGAGTACGGATGGTTATGGTGGGAAAATAACAATGATTATTGGTGTTATCTTGAGTCATATGGCGTGTTAATTTAAGTTTAGGTTTATGGGAATGATTGAAATGTTTGTGTTCTTGGCCTGTTTCAGAGCTGGAACTTTGGAACGAGTCGGTATGTTCGTAATCGGAGTGTTGATTGTGGGCGCCAGCTGCCCTAGAGAGGGGCAAGGGTGTGATACCTCTCTGTGTGAATTCTGACTTGGGGGTTTTCATTGTGGTCATAAGGTCTTTTAGATTTTGTAACAATCCTTTTTCAGTTTTGTTGGCAATGGGCAAGGCATCAATGTCCCACAGGCTTGAGGTCCTCTTAAGTTTTGGAATTTTGGTTTGGGGCTTAGTGGAATCTACTGGGTCTAAAACATCGGGGCCACCAAATGCTTTGCTTGAGGATTCCACCATGTCTTGAGCTCAGCTTTTACTGTCAATTCCGTGTATCAGAGAGGACTCTTCAGCCATGTCTGTACCATCGGGAAGTGACATTCCTTTAAGGACTTTGGTTAAACTTGGATGGAGTCTAACTGGAGTCGTGGCACATAATGCAGCTTGTTCTCCAGTTTTGTTGGGATTCCTTAACCACCCTACCTCTTCTATATCTTGCTTTATTTGACTACGCAAAATAATTTTATTCCCTAGGTAAAGACATCATACTCTCCAAAATCGCCTGATCTCTCGTGATCATGGTTATATGGAGTAGGACAATAATCACTACCTATATGTTGACATATTCTTACATGTATACTATCAGTGGTTTGATTATGGTGTCAAGAACAGTTAAAAATCCTGCAAAATATACTGTCCAAATGCACTGATTTTATTTTTCTTTCCCAACATTTACAAATTCAATCTGCAGAAGTTCGTCCAGTAGAATTTTCTGACCATAACATTGTCTCAGTCTCCATTGATAGCCAACCCCCTTTACACAAAGGACCTGGTTTGTGGAAGTTTAATATCATTTTACCTAAAGATACCACATTTTCACAAGCCCTTCAAAATTTCCTATTTGCTAGGCAGTCAGTTTTCATCTGTTTTGTTGACCCATTTCCAGGTGGGAAGACACTAAACTTAAACTGATTAAATTTTTAAAACAATTTAGCCACAGAAAGTGTAACACTGCTTGTCTAGTCTATCTGCAGCACAGATCACATTTATAACACTTAATGACTATAGCATGTACAACTGGTCAAAACTTAGCACAACAAATTAGTCTGACTAAAACAGAGATGCTCCACTACGATAAAAAACAGTCCCACCAGTTGTACCATCAACACAGATTTGGTACGCAGGGTACTCAATGCATAATCTGTCTATTTGATAAGAACTACCATAGTGTGGGCCTGAAAAATACTGCTTGTCTTACTGATTCTGATGGCTGCCAGTATACTACACAACAGGGTATTACTCGTATATTTGCAGAATATACTTTTGCTCTTTTTTTCTCCTCTACCAGCTCAAGGTACTGATTTCTCTGAGCATTTTTCGGATATAGTAATTCCCGATATATCTCCTGATATTTCTTCTCAAGCAATTCTCCCTATTTCCTCCCAGGAGTTATTGGCAGCCATTCATTCCTTGCGTTCAGATGCTACACCTGGCCCAGATGGTTTACCCAATGCCCTTTATAAAATTATAGGCAAGTACCTCTCTTCTGAATTAGTTTGTGTTTATAATGCATAACTTTCATCAGAACTGGTTCCTTTGGACTTTAATAAAGGCTCCCTTATCTTTTTATATAAGAAAGGGGATACCTCAGCTTTATATAATTGGAGACCCATCTGTATGTTAAACACAGATTTTAAAATTTTAACCAAAATCCTAACCAAAAGACTTCTTATTGCAGAGACTGTTATTTCCCCAGCTCAGTCCTGTTCTCTGCCAAGCAGGCCTATTTCGGATCATCTGATATTACTTAGAGAACTTTTTTCTCATGGTTACACTGATGCCCTTCAAGGATATATAGTGTCACTAGATCGAAAGAAAGCTTTTGATTCGATACATCATGATTTTCTCTGGGCCACTCTTCATCATTCTCATGTTCCTGACATTATGGTTACCTGGTTTAGGGCCTTGTATAGGACAGCTACAGTAGTACCTATTGCAAATGGATGGACAGGTCCTATGATTTCTATTAAACTAGGTGTCCGTCAAGGCTGCCCCCCATCCCCTTCTATATGTGTTTTTTATTGATCCTTTGTTGAGATGCTTAAATTCTCATCCTGCTATACATTCGATACATAAAAACACTTGTGTAGGTAAATACTGTATACATCAATTGCCTATGCAGATGATATGCATCTGCTTGTAAAGGATGATTCTTCTGTCCTTACCTCCTTATCGATTTGTGACACTTTTGGTGCATTTTCAGGAGCTTCCCTCAATCTGGATAAATGTATTTGCATGAAGTTACGTCCTCCTTTACGAACCCCATGTAAAATAGGCTCTATTACTTGCAGTCCAGACCCTATTACTATACTGAGGGATTAAATTTCGAACCCGTGATGCAGATGTTATTAACTGGGAAAAGAAGTTAACACAAAGCCGACTCAGAGTAGCATAGTGGAACAAAAGTCAAATTGAGAAGAAGAAAAGAGTCTTTTTAATAAAAACCTTCCTAATCCCCATTTTTTTATACCTAAGTTATGTGTTTCTGATTCCAAGGCAATTAGAAACTAGCATTTTTACTATTTTTTTCAAGCTCTGTGGAGCAGCAGACTTAATCCGATTAAAAGGAATGTTACCTATTTGCCTATAAAGGAGGGTGGTTTAACTATGGCAAACCCTCTGTTATTATTTTCTAGCATTTTTTTTTAATCCAATCTTAGGCCATTACTAGTGCATTCTCAAAAAAGTTGGGAAAACTGGTAGTATTCTTCATGTCAGGTATGGTTCCACCAGTGGGAAACAAAAGAAAAATTCTCTTCACTCACTTCGTAAATCTACTGCGGCACCTTCTTTTCTGAAAGACACATTCCTTAGATTGAAGCAGTGGCAGGTCACTACTCAGATGATTCTTACCTCCTCCCATAAAATGTTATATCATCGCCTTTTAACATCCCTTTGCACAGTTCCTGAACCCTTTGAAAAATGTCCTGTACCCTGTCTAGATTCCTTGAAGTCACTGTTGAAAAATACCAGAATACCTGCCCATATGTGGGACTTGCACTGGCTGTCATATCATGAACGTCTAAATGTAAAGGCAAACCAAAAACACAAACAGTTTCAAGAAAGAATTTGTTCTCGTCTGGCCTGTATAGTTCAGCAGGAGTCCATTTCCCATTTGTTCTTTGACTGTTCTGTTGTTCAAATGTTTTGACAATTTTTGGCTAATCACTGGCAAGAACCTTTATTTGGAACAATTAATTATCAGAATTTGATATATAGGAAATTTTCTTCTCACTGGAACAAATGGAACAAGGATACATTATGTGTTCGTATTGTAATCAAATGGAATATCTGGATGGCTCGTTGTTCAGTTACTTTACAACAAAATGACTACATTTATAGAATTAGAAAGGAAGATTGTAAAGGACATGCAGACAATATATGAAACTGAATGTGCTACACTTCCTAGATCTACTGTGTTAAACTTATAGAAACATAGAATTTGACGTCAGATAAGGACCGCTTGGCCCACCTAGTCTGCCCATTTTTCTACCTAACAGATAAGCTGCAGATCCTAGTTAACCAACAGCTTACTTCCTCCTACCCCCCACTAGGACTGCCTTATGTCTGTCTCATGCATTCTTTAATTCCCCACTGTTCTTGACAGCACAGCCTCCTCAGGGAGGCTGTTCTATGCATCCACAACCCTCTCCGTGAAAAAAAACTTCCTCACATTACCTCTGAGCCATCCCCCTCTATCTTCAAATTGTGCCCTTGTTCTTGCACATCTCTTTTCTGAAAGATGCTACCCTCTTGGACTTTGTTGATTCCCTGAGGTACTTGAAAGTTTCTATCATGTCCCTCTCCCTTCTTTCCTCAAGGGTATACATATTAAGCTCCTTTAGTCTTTCTTCGTATGTCTTCTGGTGCAGACCCTGCACCATTTTGCTGTCTCCTCTGGACAGCCTCCACTCTGTCTATGTCTTTGCGGAGATGGGGTCTCCAGAACTGCACACAGTACTCCAGATGGGGTCTCACCAACTGTCTGTACAGAGGGATAACAATTTCCTGTTTTCTACTATTGATGCCTCTCCCTATGCATCCCAGTATCCTCCCAGCCTTCCTTACTGCCTTCTCACTTTGCTTGCCCACCTTTAGGTCATCTGATATAATTACCCCCAGGTCCCTTTCCATTTTTACTGTTGTCAGTATCTCACCCCCATTGTGTACTCTTATCCTGGGTTTTTGTTTCCCAGGTGCATTACCTTGCACTTCTTTGCACTGAATCTGAGCTGCCATACATTTGACCATTCCTCCAACCTTGCCAAGTCCCTTCTCATCCTTTCCACTCCATCTTGTGTATCAACCCTGTTGCAGATCTTTGTGTCATCTGCAAAGAGACATACTTTTCCTTCCAGTTCCTCTGCAATGTCACTTATAAAGACATTAAAAAGGACCGGCCCCAGTACAGAACCTTGCAGTACCCGCTAGTAACCCTCCTTTCTTCACTGTGGACTATGTTTACTACTACCCTTTGCATCCTGTTGTCTAGCCAATTTTTATCCAGGCTACCACCTTGGGACCCACTCCAAGGCTGGCTAACTTGTGTATTAATCTTTTGTGTGGGACTGTATCAAATGCCTTGCTAAAATCTAGGTAGGCCATGTCCACAGCCCCTCCCTGGTCTACTACTTTGGTCACCCAGTCAAAGAAATCTATTAGATTTGTCTGACACGACCTTCCCATCATGAATCCATGCTGCCTTGGGTCCTGTGCCCCACTGGCCTCTAGGTACTCAACAATTCTTTCCTTCAGAAGTCATTCCATCATTTTCCCTACCACTGAGGTCAAACTAACTGGTCTGTAGTTTTCTGCCTCTGTCCTGCTCCCACTTTTGTGAAGAGGAATTACATCCACACTCCTCCAGTCCTCAGGTACCACCCCATCCTCCCATGATTTGTTAAAGAGAGCAATCAGCAGTGTCACTAGTTCTACCCTTAGTTCTTTTAGAATTCTTGGGTGAATCCCATCAGGTGAGGCCCCATTGCTTTGTCCACCTTCAATTTTATTAGTTCTTTCAGAACCCTTTCTTCTATAAATGGACTGGTATAGACCCCCATCTTTAGTGTTTCTCTTGTTTGTTTAGGTACCTCCCCCTCCTCTTCCTTTGTGAATACTGAATAGAAATATTTGTTCAGTATCCCTGTTTTTTCACTGTCACCCTTTGCCCACGTTCCCTCCCCTTTATTAAGCCTCAGTATCCCTCCTTTGGTCTTTCTTAACTCCCTAATGTACCTATAAAGGGTCTTATTCCCCTTCTTAACAGAGTTGGCTATCCTTTCCTTGGTTTGGGCCTTTGCTATTCTGACTGCCTTCCCTGACTCTTTCTGCTTTAACTGATAAAGTTCTCTGTCCTGCTCCTTCTGTGTTTTCTTATATTTCCTGAATGCTATCCTTTTCTCCTTAACCTTCCCTGACACCTCTTTTGAGAACCATAACGTTTTTTTCCTTCATTTTGTTTTGTTGATTTGCTTTACACAAAGGCTTGTTGCCTCT
Source organism: Neoceratodus forsteri (assembly GCA_016271365.2). Taxonomy (NCBI): domain Eukaryota; kingdom Metazoa; phylum Chordata; order Ceratodontiformes; family Ceratodontidae; genus Neoceratodus; species Neoceratodus forsteri. Next base: position 245,483,579 of record CM028133.1, on the reverse strand, counting down.
GTGATGGCTGTTTGATTACTCCCCATTGTTCTTCCACCCCTCCTTTTTGCCTGTTTGCAATTGCTTTTCTGAGGCACTCTCTCATTTTCCCAAAGTCAGCCCTCCTAAAGTTCAATACTCTTGCTTTTGTATGGCTTGATTTTATGGCTGTGTTTATCATGAACCACACTGTTTGGTGGTCACTTGTTCCTAGATGGCTACCCACTTCTAAATCTGAGATTCTTTCTCCGTCCTCATTTGATAGTACCAGGTCTAAGATTGCTCCCTCCCAAGTGAGTTCCAATACTAGCTGTCTGAGGCATGCCCCTTGTAGGACATCAAGAATAACCCTGCTCTTGGATGTGCCTGCAGCAAAGGTGCTCCAGTTAACATCTGGCATATTCAGGTCCCCCATCAACAATATCTCCCCTTTTTCTGCCATTCTAAGGATGCCTTCTATCATTTCCTTGTCCATTTCTTCCCCCTGAGATGGGGGTCTGTATACAACCCCATGTGGATTGTGGTGCCATTTCCTGTCTCCAGGGTGACCCAAAGTGCCTCATCTGCTCCCTGTTTACTCTTTAGTTCTGTTGCTTTGATCCCTTCCTTTACATAGAGAGCTACTCCTCCTCCTCTTTTACCCTCCCTGTCCCTCCTGTAGATTGTGTACCCTGGTATGTTGATATCCCAGTCATGGTTCTCTGTGTACCATGTTTCTGTGACTGCCACAATATCCAGGCAACCCTCTTCCATCAAGGCCACTTGTTCAGGGAGCTTGTTACACGGACTATGGGCATTGGTACTCATCACCCTCAACTTTTTGATGGTCTTACCCCTTTTAACCCCATCCCTGTCCTTACTGCCTTTGCCTTTTTTTACATTTACCTCTGTCCTGCTCCCTAATGACTCTTCTACCTTGGTGTTTACCTCACTAATTACCATGTTTTGTGGCGGGAGGCTGGGATTTCCCTGCTCCTTTTTAGTGCCTCCCCCCCTTGGCTAGTTTAAATGCTTGCCAATGAAGCATTTAAACCTCTCACCTAGGATCCTGGTTCCCCCCCCCAGACAGATGCAGACCATCGTGCCAGTATAGGTCTGCATCCCTCCAGGTGGCTCCCCAGTCCCCAGTGAAGTGAAAACCCTGAGCTCCACACCAGTTTTTCAACTATTCATTGAATTCCCTCATGAGGAGTACCCTAGCATCACCCTTGCCGTAGACATGCAGCACCTCCGAGAAGGTTACCATATGCACTACTTGTCTAAGGCCCCTCCCCAACTCTACAAACTCCTCTTGCACTGCTCTGATCCCATTCCTAGCCAGGTCATTTGTCCCTAGGTGGACAATGACATCCAGCTCCCTCCCTTGTGCAGCTGCTCCCACATTCCTGAGGATTCGCTTCCTGTCCCTCCAAGCCGTGGTGCCAGGCAGGCACCTTACCTCCCTCTCCCCTTCCTCCCCCCACTTCTACCCCCTAATGATTGAGTCCCCCACCAGGAGTTGTTTCCTTCCCCTGTGGGGTCCCATGCCACCCTCCTGTGGGTCTCCTTTGTGAAGGTTCCCAGCATCCTTCTTGGTCTCCACTGCAGGTGCTTCCTTTGGAGGAAACACTATCCACTAGAAGAGCATATGAATTGTGAAGAGGTAGAGCTGGAGGGATGCAACTCTGTTCCACCACCCTTTCCTTCCCTGAGCCCACCCTGGTCCAGCCTCTCCTCTTTCTTGGCAACCTGTGAGGTAGTGGCATTGGCCCTGGTGGTCCCTGGGCGGGGGAGGAGGTTTCACAAATCCTAGCCAGGTCAGCCTGGAGATTGGCAACCTCCTCCCTCAGACCAGAGAGGTGCCTGAAAATAAGGTAGCATTGCAGCCTCCAGAATGTCTCCCGGAACACTGCTGCCCCACAACCATTGCACTGCACCATTCCTATCATGTCTTATTTTGTGTCCTCTCTCCTGTTTCTCTGTATGCTTACTCTCTCCTCTCCTTACAACTCTCACCCTTCCTGTTCTAGGACAGCAACTTCCTATATTCTTCTGTAGCCTCCTTCTTTCTTGTACAGTGTCAGACCACCAGCAGCTGGGGGGAAGCGAGCTACTTTTTTCCTTTAGGGTTGACAAAACTAATGTTTTTCTATGATCCTTCCCTTCCTACTGCTGAACAGGAAGTTCCTGTTGTCAGTCAAATCCAGTGTCTATAAAAGTAGAACTGGCTTAGGGTAGGTGGGTGGAGGGGTGGGATGAAGGGCAATTAGTAAGAGAAAAGGCTAGCAACAGGAAGTTGTAATTGAAGTCACCTGCTTTTATATTGTCTAAGCCACATCCCAATTAAGCTCTCTCTCCTCCTACTGATTTAGCAAAGTAGGTTGATACAGTACCCTTCCCAGCACAGAACACACACTGACTTTCTTTCTTTTCTTTTTTAACCCTAAATAAGACCCCTTCTACTTCTAATAAAGTATCTGTCTGCTTAATCTCAACAGACACTGACTGCTGCTGAGATAGAAGTGTTAAATTAGTAAGAAAATGGTAGCTTCTTTTAGTTAGCTGCTTTCTGCTCTACAAGCAAGATTTCTATCTTCCAAAGGCTAGCAAAGGCTGGTCTGCTCTTCCTTGGATCCCAGATACAGATGCTGCTATTACTTAATTACTCTTTTTGGTTTTGTTCGATTACATGAATGAAGATGTTTTCTGATTTTTGTTTTCAATAAACTTTCCCCTACTCCTTTTGAGAAGTGCCATGGGATCTTTAACATCCACTTGAACTACCACCAGAACAGGCAGATGGGACCTCAGTTTAATGTCTCATCTGAAAGATGGCACCTCAGGAGTGCAGTGCCCCCCCATGCTGCACTACAGTATCAGTATTGGGATTTAATCCAAGTGCCTGGTGTGGGGATAGAACCCACAGCCTTCTGATCTTCCAGCCTCAGAGGCAAGTGTGCAACCTGCTAAGCCACTGGCACATCATGCTGACCAGGGAATGATGCTGCCAAATGCCAAGCACACAATGGGCAATGGTGGACTGGCTGCAGGACCTGTGCATTGCACCTGTGTCTCCCCTGGACATGGCACAGTGTGGTAACAGGCAAATACATGACCAGCACTAACATAGGTGACCAATATGCTATGTAGGCCCCATGTGCACTGTGCAAGTGTGCTGGCACAAACACACTACGGCCACCTGCCCTGATATGTGTATGTAGGTACACACACCTTTGGATGTGGCTGTACAGTACAGTGTGTTGTAGGTGCCAACTGCACATATTCTGCTACATACCACCAGCTGTGCTGCTGGTAGGTGCCCCAAGTACTCCACAGCTGTCAGCAGTCAGTGTTTTATATGCACATACCTTTCCAGCATCCCACCTCTGGCTCCCATGATACCTGTACATATGGACCATAGACTGCACCATTCCCTATCAATGTAACTGTTGCACTGTGCACATATATGTTCAGTACATTGCTATGCAAATTTACATGGGTGTCTCACATCCCCCATGACAGTACAGTTATCAGATATACCCGGTTACCATTGTGGGAGGGTGGTGCATGTTATCTCTACCATACACCTTGATGGAATTTCCCATCATTCATGTCCTTCTGGCATGGCTTGCACACATGACCAATGCATGTCCAGGGTTGCTCAGGTTCTGACTGACCACCCTGCCCACATAGTGTACATGCACATCAATGTGAGTGTTTTACAATCCCACCACCATGCACAGTAGCTTTGCAATAGACATATGATTCTGACCAATCTGCACACCCCCACTATGCAGGTACAGCCACATGTATGACACAGAGGGCCTCACATGTACACATGGCATCCTAGTGCTGCATAGTAGATGGAGGCATGTGGGGTATGTCACTGTGATTGTTCCGTTCCAATGCACACACACACACACACAACCCCTTGGTCAGAGACACAGATGGCACATGTTTGCCTCATGCTGGCCCTGCTGGTCAGCATGGCTATGTCCCAGTGTGTGCTCATGGCAATGTACAGCATAGCTGTTATGCGTCATGACATCACAACCCATTCCCATGCCTGTGCTGTCCATATGTGTACATGTATGTGTCCACCCATATGCCACAGGCCACACACCAGGACCAGATACATCATCTAACCGTGTCTGGATATACCATGATATCCCGAGACTCAGTATGCCAGCGGCATGGCATACCAAGTAAACCCACCAAAAGACACAGTCGAGTGCTGAAATGCCCGATCTGAAATTATGGGCATTTCAGTCAAAAACTCGTAAAATGTGGGGGGCTTTGCTCTCTATAAACCCCATAACTAGAATATCCAACTCTGAGGGGGAGCAGACCTTGGAGTAAAATTTTAAGTTACAGGGGGGGTGCAGTGTATAAAATGAAGTGGCCTGAACCAGAACCCAGGTCACGCACAGTATGCCGACTGAGCAGCTGGTGGTATTCCCATCCACACCACTGGGGCAGCTCGACCACTAACCCCATCCAGTAGTCCTTTCCTGAAGCTCACATGGGGTAAGGTAGCATGCCATCACATCCGCTACCTTACCCCGCCCGAGAATATCGTCAGGTGTAGTAGTGTCAGGTTAAATCCTCTGTCGGGCAAAGCTGGCTGGGTAATGCATGTCAGAATCATCAGTTTCTAGATATCGTAAGTATACCCCATGTCTTGGCATAACAGTGAACACCATTCCCTCTGCAGAATCTCACATGTTCCTGTGCATCACAGTCCTCCTTGTGGCCTAGCATGTTGGGTTATGTAGGCATGTATTGGTGCACAGCACATTGTGCGGTACTGGGTACCCATTGTGCATCTCCATGATACAGTGTGGCAGTTGACATGTCACAGCAACAGGGTATGCAGGTGCCATGATGACATGTGTCCTACAGGTGTCCACTGTGTGTTGTGCATCCAATCCTATGACCACTGTAGCACCATTGACAATGTATCCATGTATCTGTCCAGTTGTATGTGCTGCAGGTCAAGGGTCACAGTGGTAACAGGCACATGACTGCGGTGGTGTGTCCAGCCCCGACTTGATAAGGTGAATCTGTGCAGATAAACACATGTAGGTGCCTGTCATGGACATGGTGACCATCAGGTGCATTGGGACATATGGCCGACCCTCTCACCACAGCTATGTGGTCCTGTGTCATGGCATGCCAATGGTTGGCAGTACACCACCTTGGTGAGGCACATGGCCAAGACAGTGACCCCCATCCAGTGTTGTCCTGCTGCCGTGGCCTCACACTGGTGTCACATGTCCATCTACATCTGTGAGACACATTCTGGTGAGAGACACACATGGGATTGCCCATGTGCTGACCCGTGTATCCATTGCAGGCCACACGGCACCAATCACTGAGACCATTGTCTGTCCTGTCCATTGGTCACTCATGGTGCACAATAAGGGTGCACCCCCAGTATGGCTAACTGCTATGTTACCCATCATCATGGGGCATGGTCCACAGGTCGCTGCCTACATATTGTACATGCAAGGCCCACAGTCAGGGGATGGAGGTAGGGTGTCGCATCCATTACATGGTACACCCACTGACTACATGCACATTGTACTTTCATTGTACTGTCTGTTGTATTGTGGTGGTATTCAGGGGTGAGGGCCAGTGTACATCCCTATATCATGACTATGCATAGATACACTGAATGCCGTCCACTGTTGAGGCTGCTTACGTTCTTTCGTGGGTGTACAGTACACATCCACATTGCTGCATCGTATTTGGGTGGACTGTGGGGGACATGTGTGGTAATTCATGGCTCTGATTGCATTTTTGTCATTGTGTTCTCATTGTGGACAGAGAGGCCAGAGCACAGGTCCCACATGACCGGAGGAGGAGAGCCCCTGATGACGCTGGGGGAGCAAGCCAGTGGCACGCAGCATGGGTGTCACCGCAGTTACAGTCACGTGAGTATGCATGTGTGATTCATATTGCCATGTCCTTTCACCATGATGCATCCACTGTGGCCTTGCATTCACCACATGTGGGGTTGCATCATGCAGTCCTACAAGTGGTGCATCCACCCTGTACATCATGGCCTTCCCTACCCTGTTGCCCAGCATGGGGGATCCATGTCTACTCCCATGCCTCAGGTGCTGTGCACATGATAGTCCTGTTCTGTGCCATATGGCATGACCAAAGCAGCTGTTTAGCCCATTTCTGTGCTGAACTCACATCCCCTGCAGGGCAACGCTGCACATGGTGAGTGCAGGCACATTACATAGAACATGTGTCACCCTGTGTGTCCCTGTCATGCTACATGTGATCTGCACTGGGGCCATCTACACACCTGCCCATAGTTGTTTTTGTTGGGTGGTATGTGGCCCCCATATGGGCCATATTGATCTGTCGCCTGTGGCATGTACTCATCCAGGCAACCCTCCAATCCGGCCCTTGGGACAGTAGTGGTGTGCTGTGGCTCACGTTTGCACCGTTTTCAGCTTCATGGGTCTCTATAGAGTCCAGTGTGTCGCACAACTCCTGAACAGACTGCCACATGCACTGTTATCACCACACATCTATGCACTTGTTGTACCCTGTTCTGCATGTCCCCCAGGTGTGTTGTCACATTAATGTGTGTGCCCCTGCACAGCTATCCCTGCCTCCTTTGGTGTCCATCATACCTACATGGTATGCTGCTGTCATACAGTGGACATGTCCCCATGCCCCAGATATTGCCCTCACATTGTATTGGATCACATTGTTCTAGTGTTGCCCTTATACTTGGGCTGTATGTTGTTTGCATATAAGGTATGTTACTGTCTTGTGCCCAGATGTGATACCCTGGATAATGGTATGCCCATGGCACCTCTTGTGGGTGCAACATTGTGTAGCCATGCCCAGTGCAATCTATCTGACACACCCATAGCAGTGGTGGCAGGCATGGCCTCATACTCTGCCAATGGGGGATATGTTGCCACAGCACTCCACCTTTGGCCATGTATCCCAGTGTGCTTGTCGTCATGGCTGTATGTCGCTGTTGACTTTGTGTTGCCATTGACTGATGCCTGGAAGCCTCTCCATATGGCCTACAACACCATGTCATTGTGCTGCCTGACTGTCATGCACATCAAGGGTGATGTCCACCTCCTGTTCCCCTGCTACACACCCACACATGCAACCATCTGTATACATACTGTATCTTCAAACACTTTGCAGGTGGTGTTTGTGCCATGCAATCATGCATGCTGCCACTGCCTTTGGGCTGTGCATTGTCCACTGCGGTATACAGTGTGTGAAGGCCTGTCCTGTCAGCCTGATCTGCCACATGTACCCAGTGACAGATGTCAACTCCTCTGTGCAGTGTCTGTGGTGGCACATGGGTATGTGCCATGGTTGCATGTGAAATTTCTCCCCGTGTGGTCTGTGCATACTTGTGCCCTGTGCTGCACCACACATGTTTCCATTGCAGTGGTTGTCATTGAACCATGCATCCATTACCAGCAGGGCTAGTGACTGGGAAAATCCACTGGTTTCACACACATTTCCAATGGCCAAGTTAATGTACCTACTGAATAATTACCTCGTCCACTACAGGTTTGCAGGGCTAGTTGATGTGTGATCTCACTGGCCCAGTCTTAATTCTACCAGCATTTGGCTGGTGGGCCGGTGTCAACCTCCACCCCTGCATTGTCATCTGCACAACTGTCCCCAGAGCAGCCTGACTTTGGCTGTCTTTGTATTTGTGGGTTGGGGTAGTTTGTTTGTGCAATGCATCCACACCATCCCATCCATCTTTGCTTGCATTAGAGCGGTCCTGTGACCAGTCATGGCCACCTGTGGGGGGCTGCCTAACCCTCTCCCATAGACATGGTATCAATGGCTGCCATGCACCCACACTATACCATTGGACGATATACCGTAGATGCAGCTGATGCACAATCACACACAGCCATGCTTCTCCACACCATGGCACTGTACATTGCTGCAACCTGCATATCCACGGTGGCCTAGTATGTTGTCACAGCTATAACACATGTCTAGTGCCTCCTGGCACACATGTCCGCTGCACATATGTGGCCACTGTTACATGCAGCACTGTGACACAGCCTGTGGGTAGTACACTACACATGCATGGCTACACATCGCACCCATTGTTATGAGCCTGTGGTTGGGGGGGGCTATCTGTACATACACACCACCCCATTGGCACTGCTGCTGTACTGAGTTGTAGTTTTCTTCCCTTAGGTTGTGTCCAGCCTGGAGGTGGTCATCGGAGAAGAACGGTATGTGGGGACTCCATATGACTGCTGTGGCCACCCACAGCCAAGCAAAACTACTTCTCAAACTGTGCACCTCATGTTAGAGGTGCAAAGCTGAATTTCAAGACACTTGTTGAAGCCCTGTGCTGTCCAGTAAGCCCACCTCCACCCTCTGTCACTCCGTGATGCGTGCCAGGCAACATAGTTTTAGGCCCATAGTTTTCTACTACTCTCACTTCTCCCCCATCCCTTCTTTGTACATAGGTCCTTCCCTTCCACCCTTGACCACTCCATCTCCAACCCATTACCTATCCCTTTGTATAGTTGTTGTGTCAGTTTTGTTCCTGTTGTTTTCTTGTTGCAGTTTGTGTTCTTGTTCTTGTTAGATTTTCCACATTTTATAATGATGTACAATTTGCTGCTGTATATATTTAAATACATATTTTTCATTATTTACATAGCTGTGTTCAGTGTATTCATTCTAGTAGTCTTTCCCAGGTGGTTTTCCTGTGCCTCCCATCACACATGTCCCTCATGCGGGGTTGGTGGTCTTCACATCCCCACCACTGCCTGTGCCCTACAGGGGTGCTCAACTGTGTGTTCTCTGTGTCCCACTACACAGGTTGCACGATGGATCTATGTCATGTCCATCCGGCATGTTCATCCTGCCAGTTCACTGTGTTAGCCCTGCCACACACAGTGTAATAACAATGCCTGCAGCATGACCCCTGTGTACCCATGTCCATGTGTCCAACAATGTCATCAGCCATGACAGCATAATTGACTCCGTGTGGTTTTGGTTGTGTCCTGGTTTGTACAATTGCCCTATATCACGGCATGTCTGCTGCAGTGTCCATCATAATCCACCATCTCAACAATCCATTGGTCATGGCCACTGTTGTCCTTCCCAGTCTGTAGCGATGTCAGCGTACCATAGGCGAGTGCATAGATGTGATTCCATGTTGACCAGGGAATGATGCTGCCAAATGCCAAGCACACAATGGGCAATGGTGGACTGGCTGCAGGACCTGTGCATTGCACCTGTGTCTCCCTGGACATGGCTCAGTGTGGTAACAGGCAAATACGACCAGCACTAACATAGGTGACCAATATGCTATGTAGGCCCCATGTGCACTGTGCAAGTGTGCTGGCACAAACACACCACGGCCACCTGCCCTGATATGTGTATGTAGGCACACACCTTTGATGTGGCTGTACAGTACAGTGTGTTGTAGGTGCCAACTGCACATATTCTGTTACATACCACCAGCTGTGCTGCTGGTAGGTGCCTCAAGTACTCCACAGCTGTCAGCAGTCAGTGTTTTATATGCACATACCTTTCCAGCATCCCACCTCTGGCTCCCATGATACCTGTACATATGGACCATAGACTGCACCATTCCCTATCAATGTAATGTTGCACTGTGCACATATATGTTCAGTACATTGTTATAGTAAATTTACATGGGTGTCTCACATCCCCATGACAGTACAGTTATCAGATATACCCGGTTACCATTGTGGGAGGGTGGTGCATGTTATCTCTACCATACACCTTGATGGAATTTCCATCATTCATGTCCTTCTGGCATGGCTTGCACACATGACCAATGCATGTCCAGGGTTGCTCAGGTTCTGACTGACCACCCTGCCCACATAGTGTACATGCACATCAATGTGAGTGTTTTACAATCCCACCACCATGCACAGTAGCTTGCAATAGACATATGATTCTGACCAATCTGCACACCCCCACTATGCAGGTACAGCCACATGTATGACACAGAGGGCCTCACATGTACACATGGCATCCTAGTGCTGCATAGTAGATGGAGGCATGTGGGTATGTCACTGTGATTGTTCCGTTCCAATGCACACACACACACACACAACCCCTTGGTCAGAGACACAGATGGCACATGTTTGTTTCATGCTGGCTCTGCTGGTCAGCATGGCTATGTCCCAGTGTGTGCTCATGGCAATGTACAGCATAGCTGTTATGCGTCATGACATCACAACCCATTCCCATGCCTGTGCTGTCCATATGTGTACATGTATGTGTCCACCCATATGCCACAGGCCACACACCAGGACCAGATACATCATCTAACCGTGTCTGGATATACCATGATATCCCGAGACTCGGTATGCCAACGCTTGGCATACCAAGTAAACCCACCCAAAAGACACAGTCCCGAATTACTGAAATGCCCGATGTAGAAATTATGGGCATTTCAGTCAAAGAAACCGTAAAATGTGGGGGGCTTTGCTCTCTATAAACCCCATAACTAGAATATCCAACTCTGAGGGGGAGCAGACCTTGGAGTAAAATTTTAAGTTACAGGGGGGGTGCAGTGTATAAAATGAAGTGGCCTGAACCAGAACCCAGGTCACGCACAGTATGCCGACTGAGCAGCTGGTGGTATTCCCATCCACACCACTGGGGCAGCTCGACCACTAACCCCATCCAGTAGTCCTTTCCTGAAGCTCACATGGGGTAAGGTAGCGTACCATCACATCCGCTACCTTACCGCATCGGGAGTAATATCGTCAGGTGTAGTAGTGTCAGGTTAAATCCTCTGTCGGGCAAAGCTGGCTGGGTAATGCATGTCAGAATCATCAGTTTCTAGATATCGTAAGTATACCCCATGTCTTGGCATAACAGTGAACACCATTCCCTCTGCAGAATCTCACATGTTCCTGTGCATCACAGTCCTCCTTGTGGCCTAGCATGTTGGGTTATGTAGGCATGTATTGTGCACAGCACATTGTGCGGTACTGGGTACCCATTGTGCATCTCCATGATACAGTGTGGCAGTTGACATGTCACAGCAACAGGGTATGCAGGTGCCATGATGACATGTGTCCTACAGGTGTCCACTGTGTGTTGTGCATCCAATCCTATGACCACTGTAGCACCATTGACAATGTATCCATGTATCTGTCCAGTTGTATGTGCTGCAGGTCAAGGGTCACAGTGGTAACAGGCACATGACTGCGGTGGTGTGTCCAGCCCCGACTTGATAAGGTGAATCTGTGCAGATAAACACATGTAGGTGCCTGTCATGGACATGGTGACCATCAGGTGCATTGGGACATATGGCCGACCCTCTCACCACAGCTATGTGGTCCTGTGTCTGACCATGGCATGCCAATGGTTGGCAGTACACCACCTTGGTAGGCACATGGCCAAGACAGTGACCCCCATCCAGTGTTGTCCTGCTGCCGTGGCCTCACACTGGTGTCACATGTCCATCTACATCTGTGAGACACATTCTGGTGAGAGACACACATGGGATTGCCCATGTGCTGACCCGTGTATCCATTGCAGGCCACACGGCACCAATCACTGAGACCATTGTCTGTCCTGTCCATTGAGTCACTCATGGTGCACAATAAGATTGCAGTCTCAGTATGGCTAACTGCTATGTTACCCATCATCATGGGCATGGTCCACAGGTCGCTGCCTACATATTGTACATGCAAGGCCCACAGTCAAGGGATGGATAGGTGTCGCATCATTACATGGTACACCCACTGACTACATGCACATTGTACTTTCATTGTACTGTCTGTTGTATTGTGGTGGTATTCAGGGTGAGGGCCAGTACATCCCTATATCATGACTATGCATAGATACACTGAATGTCATCCACTGTTGAGGCTGCTTATGTTCTTTTCGTGTGTACAGTACACATCCACATTGCTGCATTCGTGTTTGGGTGGACTGTGGGGATACATGTGGTAATTCATGGCTCTGATTGCATTTTTGTCATTGTGTTCTCATTGTGGACAGAGAGGCCAGAGCACAGGTCCCACATGACCGGAGGAGGAGAGCCCCTGATGACGCTGGGGGAGCAAGCCAGTGGCACGCAGCATGGGTGTCACCGCAGTTACAGTCACGTGAGTATGCATGTGTGATTCATATTGCCATGTCCTTTCACCATGATGCATCCACTGTGGCCTTGCATTCACCACATGTGGGGTTGCATCATGCAGTCCTACAAGTGGTGCATCCACCCTGTACATCATGGCCTTCCCTACCCTGTTGCCCAGCATGGGGGATCCATGTCTACTCCCATGCCTCAGGTGCTGTGCACATGATAGTCCTGTTCTGTGCCATATGGCATGACCAAAGCAGCTGTTTAGCCCATTTCTGTGCTGAACTCACATCCCTGCAGGGCAACACTGCACATGGTGAGTGCAGGCACATTACATAGAACATGTGTCACCCTGTGTGTCCCTGCCATGCTACATGTGATCTGCACTGGGGCCATCTATACACCTGCCCATAGTTGTTTTTGTTGGTGGTATGTGGCCCCATATGGGCCATGGTGATCTGTCGCCTGTGGCATGTACTCATCCAGGCAACCTCCTATCTGGCCTTTAGGATGAGTAGTGGTGTGCTGTGGCTCACGTTTGCACCGTTTTCAGCTTCATGGGTCTCTATAGAGTCCAGTGTGTCGCACAACTCCTGAACAGACTGCCACATGCACTGTTATCACCACACATCTATGCACTTGTTGTACCCTGTTCTGCATGTCCCCCAGGTGTGTTGTCACATTAATGTGTGTGCCCCTGCACAGCTATCCCAGCCTCCTTTGGTGTCCATCATACCTACATGGTATGCTGCTGTCATACAGTGGACATGTCCCCCATGCCCCCAGATATTGCCCTCACATTGTATTGGATCACATTGTTCTAGTGTTGTGCCCTTATACTTGGGCTGTATGTTGTTTGTATAATGGTATGTTACTGTGTTGTGCCCAGATGTGATACCCCTGGATAATGGTATGCCCATAGCCACCTCTTGTGGGTGCAACATTGTGTAGCCATGCCCAGTGCAATATCTGCCACACCCATGGCAGTGGTGGGTAGGCATGGCCTTCTCATATCTGCCAATGGGGGATATGTTGCCACAGCACTCACCTTTGGCCATGTGTCCCGTGTGCTTGTCGTCATGGCTGTATGTCGCTGTTGACTTTGTGTTGCCATTGACTGATGCCTGGAAGCCTCTCCATATGGCCTACAACACCATGTCATTGTGCTGCCTGACTGTCATGCACATCAAGGGTGATGTCCACCTCCTGTTCCCCTGCTACACACCCACACATGCAACCATCTGTATACATACTGTATCTTCAAACACTTTGCAGGTGGTGTTTGTGCCATGCAATCATGCATGCTGCCACTGCCTTTGGGCTGTGCATTGTCCACTGCGGTATACAGTGTGTGAAGGCCTGTCCTGTCAGCCTGATCTGCCACATGTACCCAGTGACAGATGTCAGCTCCTCTGTGCAGTGTCTGTGGTGGGCACATGGGTATGTGCCATGGTTGCATGTGGAAATTTCTGCCCCGTGTAGTCTGTGCATACTTGTGGCCCTGTGCTGCACCACACATGTTTCCATTGCAGTGGTTGTCATTGAACCATGCATCCATTACCAGCAGGGCTAGTGACTGGGAAAATCCACTGGTTTCACACACATTTCCAATGGCCAAGTTAATGTACCTACTGAATAATTACCTCATCCACTACAGGTTTGCAGGGCTAGTTGATGTGTGATCTCACTGGCCCAGTCTTAATTCTACCAGCATTTGGCTGGTGGGCCGGTGCCAACCTCCACCCCTGCATTGTCATCTGCACAACTGTCCCCAGAGCAGCCTGACTTTGGCTGTCTTTGTATTTGTGGGTTGGGGGTAGTTTTGTTTGTGCACATGCATCCACACTGCATCCCATCCATCTTTGCTTGCATTAGACGGTCACTGTGACCAGTCATGGCCACCTGTGGGGGGGGCTGCTGCCAACCCTCTCCCATAGACATGGTATCAATGGCTGCCATGCACCCACACATACCATTGGACGATATACCGTAGTTGCAGCTGATGCACAATCATCACACAGCCATGTGCTTCTCCACACCATGGCACTGTACATTGTGACCTGCACATCCTGCAGTGGCCTAGTATGTTGTCACAGCTATAACACATGTCTAGTGCCTCCTGGCACACATGTCCGCTGCACATATGTGGCCACTGTTACATGCAGCACTGTGACACAGCCTGTGGGTAGTACACTACACATGCATGGCTACACATCGCACCCATTGTTATGAGCCTGTGGTTGGGGGGGGCTATCTGTACATACACACCACCCCATTGGCACTGCTGCTGTACTGAGTTGTAGTTTTCTTCCCTTAGGTTGTGTCCAGCCTGGAGGTGGTCATCGGAGAAGAACGGTATGTGGGGACTCCATATGACTGCTGTGGGCCATCCACAGCCAGCAAGACACACTTCTCCAAACTGTGCACCTCATGTTAGAGGTGCAAAGCTGGATTTCAAGGACACTTGTTGAAGCCCTGTGCTGCCAGTAAGCCCCACCTCCACCCTCTGTCGCTCCGTGATGCGTGCCAGGCAACATAGTTTTAGGCCCCATAGTTTTCACCTAACACTCTCACTTCTCTCCCCATCCCTTCTTTGTACATAGGTCCTTCCCCTTCCACCCTTGACCACTCCCATCTCCAACCCATTACCTATCCCTTTGTATAGTTGTTGATGTCAGTTTTGTTCCTGTTGTTCTTGTTGCAGTTTGTGTTCTTGTTCTTGTTAGATTTTTCCACATTTTATAATGATGTACATTTTGCTGCTGTATATATTTAAATACATATTTTTTCATTATTTACATAGCTGTGTTCAGTGTATTCATTCCTAGTGGTCTTTCCCAGGTGGTTTTCCCCTGTGCCTCCCATCCACATGTCCTCATGCGGGGGGGGTTGGTGGTCTTCACATCCCCCACCACTGCCTGTGCCCTACAGGGGTGCTCAACTGTGTGTTTCTCTGTGTCCACATACACAGGTTGCACGATGGATCTGTGTCATGTCCATCCGGCATGTTCATCCTGCCAGTTCACTGTGTTAGCCCTGGCCACACACAGTGTGTATGCCAATGCCTGCAGCATGCACCCCTGTGTACCCATGTCCATGTGTCCAGCAATGTCATCAGCCATGACACGCAATTGACTCCGTGTGGTTTTGGTTGTGTCCTGGTTGTACAATTGCCCCTATATCACGGCATGTCTGCTGCAGTGTCCATCATAATCCACCATCTCAACAATCCATTGGTCATGGCCACTGTTGTCCTTCCCAGTCTGTAGCGATGTCAGCGTACCATGGGCGAAGTGCATAGATGTATGATTCCATGTCATAAAGGCGACTGCAGAAATGCGACCCGTGAAGAGGGCACAGATCCCGCAGCTTGACGGATAAGTATTTTCTAGTGAAGGGCTTGCCCCCGCACCCCTCTCCCCACATTATTTTATATACTAACTCGGGGGGAGGGCGTCATTCCATGGGGATGGGGAGAACCGCTGGCCACCCGAAAGTGTTGGCGCTGTGGTTCCATAGTCCTCTTCATGGGTCGCGGTTCCACAATCACTGTTTTGACAGGATACCTAGCCATACACATGCCTGTGCATGTCTCTACAGTACGCATGGCTGGCCCCTTGTGGTCCTTGCAGCAGGCCATTTTGGCTCCTGTGGTGGGCCATCGGGCCCCCCTGATTCCCTGGGCTGTTGCACTGTTGTGCCAGCCACGTTCTCACATGCACACATGCAGTTTGCCATAGACACTCTTTCTGCATCTGTCCACTACCCCTTTGTGCACAGTTCCACCATATTCAAACGTGGCCTGCTGCACCACTCATCTACCAATGCACGATCGCACTTGCTGGCGATATTCAGACATGTTTGCTCAGTCGCATTTGCTGGCACAATTTCTGAATATCCCATAATTTTCTGCTAACACATTTAAATGTGCGGAACAATCATTTGCGTGGTGCACCCTACCACTTTTGAATATGGGGCCCTTTATATACTGCTGTGACAGAAAACATACATATGATCATGACACTCACTTGCCAGTGCATGAAGCTTGTGAATACGTATATACTGTACCTGCAAATCCATCACTGCAAACCCTGCAATACTGTACATAATGTAGTGCACCCAAAAATTCATCGCTGCAAATCCTGCAGTGCATTTATATACTGTAGTGTACCAGCAAATCTATCACTGCAAATCCTGCAGTGCAGTATAACCTCTAGTGTACCTGAAAATCCATCACTGTAAATATTGCAATATCATACATAATGTAGTGTTCCTGCAAATCCATTACTGCAAATCCTGCAGTACCATATATACTGTAGTGTACCTGCAAATTCATCAATGCAAATCCTGCAATGCAGTATATCCTGTAGTGTACCTGCAAATCCATCACTGCAAATACCACAATATCATACATAATGTAGTGCACCTGCAAATCCATCACTGCAAATCCAGCAGTACCATACAAACTGTAGTGTACCTGCAAATCCATCATTGCAAATCCTGCAGTACCATATATACAGTAGTGCACCTTCAAATCCATCACTGCAAATCATGCAGTACTGCATACTGTAGTGTACCTGCAAATCCTGTAATGTAGTATATCCTATAGTGTACCAGCAAATCCCTTCCTGCAAATCCTGCGATGCAGTAGATACTGTAGTGTACCTGCAAATCCATTACTGCAAATCCTGCAGTACTGTATAAACTGCAGTGTACCTGCAAATCCATCACTGCAAATCCTGCAATGCAGAATATAGTGTACAATACCAGCAAATCCATCACTGCAAATCCTACAATGAAGTATATCCTGTAGTGTACCAGCAAATCCCTCCCTGCAAATCCTGCAGTTCAGTAGATACTGTAGTGTACCTGCAAATCCATCACTGCAAATCCTGCAGTACTGTATAAACTGCAGTGCATCGGCAAATCCATCACTGCAAATCCTGCAATGCAGACTATAGTGTACTGTACCAGCAAATCCATCACTGCAAATCCTACAATGCAGTATATACTGTAGTGTACCTGCAAATCCATCACTGCCAATCCTGCAGTGCCATATATACTGTAGTGTACCTGCAAATCCTGCACTACCGTATATACTGTAGTGTACCTGCAAACCAATCACAGCAAATCCTGCAAGTACCGTACATACTGTAGTGTGCCTGCAGATCCACCACTGCAAATGCTGCAACTCTGTAGTGTACCTGCAAATCCATCACTGCAAATCCTGCAATACTGCACATACTGTAGTGTACCTGGAAATCCATCACTGCAAATCCTGCAACACTGTGTATTTTGTAGTGTACCTGCAAATCCATCACTGCAGGTTATACAATATCATATATACTGTAGTGTATCTGCTAGTCCATCACTGCAAATCCATATATACTGTGGTGTACCTACAAATCTATTGCTGCAAATCCTTCAATACCGTATAGTGATCATGGAGGACTTCAATCTAGCAGGAATGCATTGGGGTACCCCAGCCACCTCGAGTGCTAGGGAGCAAATACTCAGGGATGCCTTCCAGAACTGCTTCCTGGCACAGATGGACACTGAGCTAACTAGGTTGGGGAATACAGTGGATCTAGTTCTGGCCAATGGGGAGGCTGTAAGGGAGGTGGGGTGGAGGACCCGCTGGCTGGAAGAGACCACCACTTGGTGTGGTTCACACTTAATATGAGTAGAGAAGAAAATGGGTACAGGGACCAGGGTGGTGGACTTCAGACAGGCTGACATTGGTAGGATGGGTGAAATCCTAAGGGGGCATCTGGAAGAAATACAGCCACACTGGGATGCGAATCAGAAATGGGAAAAAATTCAAATTGGGGATGCTGGAGGCTACTGAGACATATGATTGCAGAGCAAAAAGAGATGGGCTAAAAAACCAAGCTGGTTAAGTAGAGGGGTCTTAGAAATGATGAGGGCTAAAAAAGCAGCATTCAAAAAATACAAACAATCCAGGAAGGGGGAGGATAGGGAGGAGTATGTGAAGAAGTCCAAGGAAGTTACCAGGGTAGTCAGAGCAGCTATGGCCTCCAGGGAAATGAAGCTGGTGCAGGGCATCAGGGATGGGGAAAAGGACTTCTTCAGATACATATGGGAGAGAAGGAGCTGCACGGACCAGATAGTGAGGATCAGGAAGGACGGAGGGATGGGCAGAAAAAGAAATGGATAAGGCAGAACCACTGAATGAGTACTTCTATTCTGCATTCACAAGGGAGAAAGGAGAGCAGCTACCACAGGGGTGGGCAGGGTGGGTGGAGGGAGGGGGTGATGGATGGGGTGATCACTGAGGGTAGGGTACTGGAGGTTAAGGGTTCTGAGGGTGGACAAGGCACCAGGACCAGATGGCATACACCCAAGGGTGTTGAAGGAAATGGGCAAGATCCTGGTTGGACCACTGGTGGAACTATTCAATATCTCCCTGGACACAGGGTGCATACCGCATGACTGAAGGATGACCCATGTGGTACCCATCCATAAATGTGGACCAAAGGATGATCTGGGTAATTACAGGCCAGTCAGCTTAACTTCCCTCATAGGAAAGCTGATGGAGACACTACTTAAGGAAAGGCTGGTGACCTTTATGGAAGACAATGGGCTCCAGGGCAGTCAACAGCATGGGTTTCTCTCTGGAAAATCCTGCAACACAAACCTAGTAGAGTATTACGACTGGGTCACAAGGGAATTGGACAAGGGTCATGTGGTGGATGTCATATACTTGGACTTCAGTAAGGCCTTTGATTCAGTGCCACATAGGAGGTTGGGAGGGAAGTTGAGATATGTGGGGGTGGGGATTAAGATGGTTAAATGGATTGAGAATTGGCTGCAGGGGAGACAGCAGAGGGTAGTGGTGGTGGTGGTAGGGAACTGTCATCTCCAAGGGCTGTGACACGCTGGGTGCTGCGGGGATCGATACTGGGGCCAGTGTTGTTTGGAATATTCATAGGGGACATCTCGTATGGCATCAGGAATAAGATCAGTCAATTTGCTGACGATACCAAATTGGGGGTGGTGGTGGATGATATAGCAGGTTGGCAGGGGCTGCAGGATGACCTGACCAAACTGCTGGAGTCGTCAGAAGCATGACAGTTGGGATTCAATGAGAAAAAGTGCAAAGTCCTGCACTTTGGAGCAAAAAACCCAGGGAGGGGTTACCAGCAGGAGGGGTGCAGCTAGGTTCAACTTAGGAGGAGGAGAAGGAGAAGGGTCTAGGGGTGGTTGTAATGGGGAAGATGAACAATGCAGAGCATTGTAGGAAGGTGACAGTGAAAGTCAACAGGATGCTGGGTTGTATGGTGAGAGCGATCTCGTCCAGGAGCAGGGAGGTGATCCTGACTCTACAGGACACTGGTCAGGCCGCACCTGGAGTACTGTCTGCAATTCTGGTGGCCATATCTGAAGAAGGATATGAAATTACTGGAATGGGTACAAGATAGGGCAACAAGGATGATCCAGGGATTGGAGGACAGACCATAAGAGGAGAGGCTGAGAGAGTTGAACATGTACTCCTTGGAGGACAGAAGGGACCAGGGAGATATGATCGAGACCTTTAATTACAAAAAGGGGATAAACAAGGCAGGCACTTAAGGGATATTTAGGCTGAGGAGGGGAGGGACACTAGAGGGCATGGCCATAGATTAGAGTGGGGAAGATTTAGGATGGAAATGAGGAGACACTTATTCATGCAGAGGGTTGTGACAGAATTGAATACTCTACCAGAGGAAGTGGCAGCCTGTAGGACAGTCGGTAGTTTCAAAAGGGGACTTGCAGTACTGTACATACTGTAGTGTACCTGCAAATCCATCATTGCAAATCCTGCACTGCAGTATATACTGTAGTATACCTGCAAATCCATCACTGCACATCCTGCAGTACCATACATACTGTAGTGTACCTGCAAATCCATATCTGCAACTCCTACAGTACCAGACATGCTGTAGCATACCTGCAAATCCATTAATGCAAAGCCTGCAGTACTGCATGTACTGTAGCGTACCTGCAAATCCATCAGTAAAAATCCTGCAGTACCATAAAGTGTAGTGTACTTACAAATCCATCACTGCAAATCCTGAAATGCAATACATACTGTAGAGTACCAGCAAATCCATCACTACAAATCCTGCAATGCAGTATATACTGCAGTGTAAGTGCAAATTAATCAATGCAAATTCTGCAGTACCATACATAATGCAGTATACCTGCAGATCTACCACTGCCAATGCTGCAGTACTATTGTGTACCTGCAAATCCATCACTGCAAATCCTGCAATACTGTACATATTGTAGTGTACCTGCAAAACCTTCACTGCAAATCCTACCTGGAAATCCATCACTGCAAATCCCGCAATATCATACATACTGTAACATTTCAATGAATAAGTGAATAAATAAATAAATAAAACTGTAGTGCATCTGCAAATCCATCACTGCAGATCATGCAACATCATATATACTATAGTATACCTGCAAATCCATATATACTATGGTGTACCTGCAAATCCATCACTGCAAAACCTTCAATACCATATATGCTGTAGTGTACCTGCAAATCCATCACAGCAAATCCTGCAATACCGTATCTACTCTAGTGTACCT
This sequence comes from Neoceratodus forsteri, assembly GCA_016271365.2. Lineage (NCBI taxonomy): Eukaryota > Metazoa > Chordata > Ceratodontiformes > Ceratodontidae > Neoceratodus > Neoceratodus forsteri. The sequence continues at coordinate 245,462,908 of CM028133.1, read as the reverse complement.
GAAAATCAATCACTGTAAATCATGCAGTACCCTATCCTCCTAGTTGCCTACCAGCTCCAACCTCTACTACTCTCAAACCTACATGGAAATCTTGCTATTTCCTCTCTTCTAGCACTTACTCACTAGTTGTATGACTTATGACTGTTAGTTATTTGCACTTATATTTCTGTTTTGTTACTACATATAGATTCCTGCAAATGTACTGTCATTGCTGAAAATTTTGTATAAGTGTACTATGTCTGACTTCTACTTCTACTTGTTCCCATGATGTTTTCTTGTATCTACTATTGTTTACGTACCCTTTGTTGTAATCTCCCAGGTCGTACCTGAAAATAGCCAGCTATGCTGTCTAGTGTACTTACCTGGTTAACAAAAACTAAATAAATAAAAAATATACTGTAGCGTACCTGCAAATCCTGCAAAACCGTATATACTGTAGTTTACCTTAAATCCATCACTGCAAATCCTGCAGTACCGTACGTACTGTAGTATACCTGCAAATCCATCACTGCAAATCCTGCAATGCAGTATATACTGTACTGTACCTGCTAATCCATTGCTGCAAATCCTGCAGTACCATATATGCCATGGTGTACCTTCAGATCCAACACTGCAAACCCTGCAATACCATGCGCGCTGTAGTGTACCTGTAAATCCATCACTGCAAATCCTGCAAAGCAGTATATACAGTAGTGTGCCACCAAATTCATCGCTTCAAATCCTGCAGTATCGTACATACTGCAGTGCATCTGCAAATCCGTCACTGCTGATCATGCAGTATCATATGTACTGTAGTGTACCTGCAAATTCAGCACTGCAAATCCTACAATACCATATACATTGCAGTGTACATGCAAATCCATCAGTGCAAATTTTTCAGTACCATACATACTGTGGTTTACCTGCAAATCCACAACTGCAAATTCTGCAGTATTGTATATATTGTAGTGTACCTGCAAATCTATCAGTGCTGTATATACTGCAGTGTACCTGAAAATTCGTAAATGCAAATCCTGGAGTACCAGGTATATTCCAGTGTGCCTCCAATTCTTGCAATACCATATACTGTATACTGTAGTGCATCTTCAAATCCATCACTGCAAATCCTGCAGTACTGCACATACTGTAGTGCACCTACAAATCTGTCACTGCTGATCATGCAATATCATATGTAATGCACTATTCCTGCAAATCCATCACTGCAAATCCTGCAGTACTACATATACTGCAGACCTGTACATAATGGAGAGTACTTGCAAATTCATCACTGCCAATCCTGCAATATCATTCATGCTGCAGTATACCTGTAAATCCATCACTGCAAATCCTGCAATACCATGCATACTGTAGTGTACCTGCAAATCCATCACTGCAAATCCTGCAATATCATACATACTGTAGTGTACCTCCAAATTCGTCATTGCTGATCATGCAATATCATATGCACTATTGTAAACCTGCAAATCCATCACTGCAAATCCTGGAGTACCATATATACTGTAGTGAACCTGCAAATCCGTCACTACAAATCTTCCACTACCAAATATACTGTAGTATACAAGCAAATCCATCACTGCAAATCCTGCAATACCATATATACTGTAGTATACCTGCAAATCCATCAACTCCATATATACTGCAGTGTACCTGAAAATGTGTCACTAGAAATCCTGCAGTACCATATATACTATAGTGTTCCAGCAGTTCATGCAATACCATATATACTGTAGTGTACCTGCAAATCCATCACTGTAAATCCTGCAGTACTGTACTTATTGTAGTGTAGCTGCAAATCCTACAATGCACTGTATACTGTAGTGTACCTGCAAATCCATTACTGCAAATCTTGCAATACTGTACACATTGTAGTGTACCTGAAAATCCATCTGTGCAAATACCGCAATATCATACATGCTCTGGTGTACCTGCAAAAACATCAATGCAAATCCTGCAGTACTGTATGTACTGTAGTGTACCTGCAAATCCATCACTGCAAGTCGGGAAATACCGTATATATTGTAGTGTACCTTCAAATCTATCACTGCAAATCCTGCAATGCAGTATATACTGTACTGCACCAGTACAGCCATCACAACAAATCCTACAATGCAGTATATACTGTAGTGTGCCAGCAAATTCATCACTACAAATCTCACAATGCAGTATATACCATAGTGTACCTGCAAATCCATCACTGTAGATCATTCAGTACTTTATTTACTATAGTGTACCTCCAAATACATCACTATAAAGCCTGCAAGTACTGTACATACTGTAGTTTACCTACAACTCCACCACTGCAAATCCTGCATTACCATACATACTGTTCTGTACCTACAGATCCACCACTGCAAATGCTGCAGTACTGCAGTGTCCCTGCAAATCTATCACTTCAAATCCTGCAATACCGTGCATACTGTAGTGTACCTGCAAATCCATCACTGCAAATCCTGCAATATCGTACATAATGCAGTGCACCTGTAGTCCACCACTGCTGATCATGCAATATCATATATACTGTACTATACCTGCAACTCCATCACTGCAAATCCTGCAGTACAATATATACTGTAATGTACCTGCAAATCCATCACTAAAAATCTTTCACTATCATATATACAGCGGTAGTCATTCAAAAGTTGCTCAGTACTGAGGTATACCTAGGTATACTGAGGCAGAATCACATTACGGTCAATGCAAATCTGCCTCAATTTACCTAGATATACCTCAGTACTGAGCAACTTTTTAATGACTACCACTGTACTGTGATATACCTGCAAATCCATCACTGCAAATCCTGCAGTATTGTATATACTGTAGTATATCTGCAAATCCATCACTGCAAATCCTGTAGTATTGTATACACTGTAGTATATCTGCAAATCCATCACTGCAAATCCTGCAGTATTGTATATACTGTAGTATATCTGCAAATCCATCAATTCCATACATACATACTGCAGTATACCTGAAATTGCGTAACTGCAAATCCTGCAGTAAAATATATACTGTAGGGTACCTGTAATTAATGCAATACCATATATACTGTAGTGTACCTGCAAATCCATCACTGTAAATCCTGCAGTACTGTACATACTAAAGTACACCCGCAAATCCTGCAATGCAGTATATACTGTAGTGCACCTGCAAATCCATCCTAGCAAATCCTACAGTACCATGTATACTGTAGTGTACCTCCATCACTACAAATTCTGCAATTCAGTATACACTGTACTGTATCTGCTAATCCATTACTGTAAATCCTGCAGTACCATATATACTGTAGTGTACTTGCAAATTCATCACTACAAATCCTGAAATACCATACATATGGTAGTGTACCTGCAAACCCTTCTATGCAAATTCTGCAATACCGTACATGCTGTAGCTTTCCTGCAAATCCATCAATACAAATTCTACAGTACTGTATGTACTGCAGTGTACCTGCAAATCCATCACTGCAAATCCTGCAATACCATATATATTGTAGTATACCTGCAGATCCATCACTGCAAATCCTGCAATACCGTACATGCTGTAGTGCACCTGCAAATCCATCTCTGCAAATCCAATACCATACATGCTGTAGAGTACCTGCAAATCCATCAGTGCAAATCCTGCAGTACTGTATGTACTGTAGTGTACCTGCAAATCATCCACTGCAAATCCTGTGGTACCATATATACTGTAGTGTACCTGCAAATTCATCACTGCAAATCCTGCAATGCAGTACATACTGTCTTCTACCTGCAAGTCTATCTGAAAATCCTGCAATACCATGTATACTGCAGTGTTCCTGGAAAGCCATCACTGCAAATCCTGCAGTACAATATATACTGTAGTGTACCTACAAATCCATCACTGCAAATCCTGCAATACTGTACTTACTTACTGTAGTGTACCTGCAAATCCTGCAATACCATAAATGGCATAGTGTACCTGCAAATCCATCAAAGCAAATCCTGCAATATTGTATGTACTGTAGTGTACTTGCAAATAATCACTTCAAGTCCTGAAATATTGTATATATTGTAGTGTACCTGCAAATCCATCACTGCAAATCCTGCAATGCAATATATACTGAAGTGTACCTGCAAATTCATCACTGCAAATCCTGCAGGACTGTATATACTGTAGTGTACCTGCAAATTCATCACCGCAAATCCTGCAATGCAGTATATACAGTCTTCTACCTGCAAGTCTATCTGCAGATCTTGCAGTACCATGTATACTGCAGTGTTCCTGGAAAGCCATCACTGCAAATCCTGCAGTACAATATATTCTGCAGTGTGCCTGAAAATCCATCACTGCAAATCCTGCAATACTGTACTTATTGTAGTGCACTTACAAATCCACCTCTGCAAATCCTGCAATACCATAAATGCTCTAGTGTACCTGCAAATTCATCAATGCAAATCCTGCAGTATTGTATGTACTGTAGTGTACCTGCAAATAATCACTTCAAGTCCTGCACTATCGTAGATATTTTTTTTGAAATTTAAAATTTTATTCAGTTTTCATACATAACAAATACAACATGGTAAAAGGCAAGGTAAAACAAGAAGGAACAAATGTCACCCATCCCGACCACCCCCCCGTACCCCCTTCCCCCCGGAGGGTGCCGCCACCAGAGGAAAGAGAAGAAAAGAAAAAGGGTAGCAAAGAGACAGAGAAAAGGATGAGGGGAAGAGAGAAGCGTCCAAGGCGGGCCATTGGTTAAAATCATGAAAAAAAAAGGGGGGGGCTCAAACACACAAAAAAGAAGAGAGGGAATGAAGACTCAGTAAGAGGTCTTAATGAAGGTAGAGGGAGTAGAGTTTACCCCATTTTTTGTGAAAGGCAGAAAGATCATGTCTAGAACTGGCAATCATCCTTTCAATTTTGAAACTGAATGACATTTCCGCCACCCATTCCTGGTAAGTGATAACCGATTGGTCAACCCAGTGATGAAGGACTAATCTTTTAACAGCCATCAAGATGAGGGCCATATGGTATTTCCTTTCATTAACCTTGATAGAGGAGTAAATGCCCAAGACACAAATTTCAGGAGTGAAAAGATCCTGTAGACCTAAAAGTGGGTTAAGGTTGTCCCGGATATGTTGCCACAACGGAGCCACTTTGACACAGGCCCAAAAAATGTGTAAAATATTCCCCAAGCTAGTACCACATCTAGTACATTCGGGAGAACTAAGTTTCCCGTACTTAACTAAATTTGTTGGTGTATAGTACATATTATTAACTATATAAAATTGTATAAGTTTATTTCTATCTAGAGAGAGGTAACGGTGTAAGTCAGCCCAGACTTGGGCCCAAGGATGGGGAGTGTCACCAAGCAGCGTGTCCCATACCTTGGAGCCAGATAGAATATCCGAGCTTTACTGAGAAGCAGATGTAAATAAAGTATCGCAATGGAATGGGATTGCTAGCCCGAGACCTGAGCAAATCCAAAGAGGGTGCATGCCAGGCATCTTTTTCTCAGGACCAAAAACACTAACTATAAGGTGTCTCAGCTGGAATACCTTGAATATGGCTTGGGAGGGGATATTAAACTTAGCCATCAGGTCTCGAGAAGAGCCGATATAATCCTGAGGAAAGAGGTCGCCTACTACGCAGTCACGAATTTGCGGTAGCCAGGAGGGGAGCAACCAATGTGAGCCTAATTTAATATTAGGGTTAAGAACTAGCGGTTGGGCAGAATCTTTAGTATTTTGCATACCGACCGAAGTGCAATACTGATTAAAGACTTTAATAGAGGTATTAATTACTGATTCCCGCAAAGAGGCAGGGAGAGCTGAGGGATTGCAATAAAAGGCAGCGTGAGGATTTATGTTGTGGGACTCCAACAAATTAATCTCCAGTTGTAACCAGAGGGGCCGATAAGAATCTGAAGAGGGGGGAAAGCCATTTGCCCATTTTGGACAGGTGGCTGGCCCAATAGTAAAATTCAAAATTGGGCAAGCGAAGGCCACCATTGGTTTTGGGTAAACATAACTTAAAGAAAGCTCTCCGTGGTTGTTTGTCTTTCCAAATAAACTTAATGACCATGGTATGAATTTTCCGGAAAAAGGTCTTGGGTAGCCAAATATTAAGCAGATTGAGAGGATAGAATAGACGAGGGAGTATATTCATTTTGATAATACTTATTCTGCTACCTAAGGATAAAGGGAGGTTAGACCATCTGGTGAGGTCCCCTTGGATTTTATCAAGCAAGTCATCAAGATTACGCTTTTTGACCGTATTAATATCTCGGGCTAGATATATTCCCAGATATTTAAGGTGGTCGGGTGCCCATTTCATCCCCAAATGGACAACATCCCCCTGAAACAAGAGGGAATTCAACGGGAATATTTCAGATTTGGACAAATTCAACCTGTAGTTGGAGACTTCTCCAAATTGGTTACTATCGTAGATATTGTAGTGTACCTGCAAATCCACCACTGCAAATCCTGCAATGCAAAATATACTGTGCCGTACCACTACATCCATCACTGCAAATCCTGCAGTGCAGTGTATACTGTAGTGTACCTGCAAATCCATCACTGCAAATCCTGCAGAACCATATATGCCATAGTGTACCTGCAAATCCATCACTGTAGATCCTTCAGTACATTATTTACTGTAGTATACCTCCAAATACATCACTGCAAATCCTGCAAGTTCTGTACATACTGTAGTTTACCTACAACTCCATCACTGCAAATTTTGCATTACTATACATACTGTCATGCACCTACAGATCCACCACTGCAAATGCTGCAGTACTGCAGTGTCCCTGCAAATCTATCACTTCCTGCAGTACCATGCATACCACAGTGTACCTGAAAATCCATCAATGCAAAGCCTGCAATATCATACATACTGTAGTGCACCTGCAAATCCATCACTACAAATCTTTCACTACCATATATACTGTGTTATATCTGCAAATCCATCACTGGAAATCCTGCAGTATTGTATATAGTGCATCATATCTGTAAAACCATCATTTCCGTATATACTGCAGTATACCTGAAACTGTGTCACTGCAATCCTGCAGTACCCTATATACTGTAGCATACCTGCAATTCATGCAATACCATATATACTGTAGTGTACCTGCAAATCCATCACTGCAAATCCTGTAGTCTGTACATACTTAAGTATGTATAGCAAATCCTGCAATGCAGTATATACTGTAGTACACCTGTAAATCCATCCCTGCAAATCCTGCAGTACCATATATACTGTAGTGTACCTGAAAATCCATCACTACAAATCCTGCAGTTCAGTCTAAACTGTACTGTACTGTATCTGCCAATCCATTACTGCAAATCCTGCAGTACCATACGTACTGTAGTGTACCTGCAAATTCATCACCACATATCCTGAAATACCATACATACGGTAGTGTACCTGCAAATCCTTGTCTGCAAATCCTGCAATACTGTACATGCTGTAGCTTTCCTGTAAATCCATCAATGCAAATCCTTCAGTACTGTATGCATTGCAGTGTACCTGCAAGTCCATCACTGCAAATCCAGCAATACCGTGTATATTGTAGTATAGCTGCAGATCCAACACTGCAAATCCTGCAATACCATACATACAGCAGTATACTTGCACATTCATCACTGCAAATCCTGCAATATCATACATAGTGTAGTGCACCTGTAAATCCGTCACTGCTGATCATGCAGTATCATATGTACTCTGATATACCTGCAAATCCATCATGGCAAATCCTGCAGTACCATGCATATTGTGGTGCACCTGCAAATCTGTCACTGCTGATCATTCAGTATCATATGTACTGTAGCATACCTGCAAATCCATTACAGCAAATCCTGCAGTACCATATATACTGTAGTGTACCTGCAAATTTACCTGAAAATTCATTACTACAAATCTTTCACTACCATATATACTGTGGTATACTTTCAAATTCACCACTTCAAATCCTGCAATACCATATATACTGCAGTATACCTGCGAAACCATCAGTTCTGTATATACTGCAGTATACCTGAAAATGCGTTACTGCAAATCCTGCAGTACCCTATATACTGCAGTGCACTTGCAATTTATTCAATACCATATATACTGTAGCGTACCTGCAAATCCATCACTGCAAATCCTGCAATACTGTACATATTGAAGTGTAGCTGCAAATCCTACAATGCACTATATACTGTAGTGTACCTGCAAAGTCATCACTGCAGTTTCTGCAGTACCATATATAGTGTAGTGTACCTGCAAATCCGTTACTGCAAATCTTGCAATACTGTCCACACTGTAGTGTACCTGAAAATCCATCTGTGCAAATCCAACAATATCATACATGCTCTAGTGTACCTGCAAATACATCAATGCAAATCCTGCAGTACTGTCTGTACTGTAGTGTACCTGCAAATCCATCACTGCAAGTTGGGTAATACCATATATATTGTAGTGCACCTTCAAATCTATCACTGCAAATCCTGCAATGCAGTATATACTGTACTGCACCAATACAGCCATCACAACAAATCCTACAATGCAGTATATACTGTAGTGCCAGCAAATTCATCACTGCAAATCTCACAATGCAGTATATACCATAGTGTACCTGCAAATCCATCACTGTAGATCACTCAGTATTTGATTTACTATACTGTACCTCCAAATACATCACTGCAAAGCCTGCAAGTACCATACATACTGCAGTTTACCTACAACTCCATCACTGCAAATCCTGCATTACTTTATATACTGTCATGTACCTACAGATCCACCACTACAAATGCTGCAATACTGCAGTGTCCCTGCAAATCTATCATTTCAAATCCTGCAGTACGGAACATACTGTAGTGTACCTGCAAATCCATCACTGCAAATCCTGCAATATCGTACATAATGCAGTGCACCTGTAGTCTACCACTGCCGATCATGCAATAACATATCTACTGTACTATACCTGCAAATCCATCACTGCAAATCCTGCAGTACAATATATACTGTAATGTACCAGCAAATCCATCACTAAAAGTCTTTCACTACCATATATACAGCGGTAGTCATTCAAAAGTTGCTCAGTACTGAGGTATACCTAGGTATACTGAGGCAGAATCACATTATGGTCAATGCAAATTTGTCTCAGTATACCTAGATATACCTCAATACTGAGCAACTTTTTAATGACTACCACTGTACTGTGATATACCTGCAAATCCATCACTGCAAATCCTGCAGTATTGTATATAATGTAGTGTATCTGCAAATCCATCAATTCCATATATACTGCAGTATACCTGAAATTGCATAACTGCAGATCCTGCAGTAAAATATATACTGTAGGGTACCTGCAATTCATGCAATACCATATATACTGTAGTGTACCTGCAAATCCATCACTGTAAATCCTGCAGTACTGTATATACTGAAGTACACCAGCAAATCCTGCAATGCAGTATATACTATAGTGCACCTGCAAATCCATCCCGGCAAATCCTACAATACCATGTGTACTGTAGTGTACCTGCAAATCCATCACTACAAATTCTGCAATTCAGTCTACACTGTACTGTATCTGCTAATCTATTACTGTAAATTCTGCAGTACCATATATACTGTAGTGTACTTGCAAATTCATCACTACAAATCCTGAAATACCATACATATGGTAGTGTACCTGCAAACCCTTCTATGCAAATTCTGCAATACCGTACATGCTGTAGTTTTTCTGCAAATCCATCAATACAAATCCTACAGTACTGTATGTACTGTAGTGTACCTGCAAATCCATCACTGCAAATCCTGCAATACCATATATATTGTAGTGTACCTGCAGATCCATCACTGCAAATCCTGCAATACTGTACATGCTGTAGGGCACCTGCAAATCCATTTCTGCAAATCCTACAATACCATACATGCTGTAGCATACCTGCAAATCCATCAGTGCAAATCCTGCAGTACTGTATGTACTGTAGTGCACCTGCAAATCATTCACTGCAAATCCTGCAGTACCATATATACTGTAGTGTACCTGCAAATTCATCACTGCAAATCCAGCAATGCAGTATATACTATCTTCTACCTGCAAGTCTATCTGCAAATCCTGCAATACCATGTATACTGCAGTGTTCCTGTAAAGCCATCACTGCAAATCCTGCAGTACAATATATACTGTAGTGTACCTGAAAATCCATCACTGCAAATCCTGCAATACTATACTTACTATAGTGTACCTGCAAATCGATCTCTGCAAATCCTGCAATACCATAAATGGTATAGTGTACCTGCAAAACCATCAATGCAAATCTTGCAATACTGTATGTACTGTAGTGTACTTGCAAATAATCACTTCAAGTCCTGTAATATTGTATATATTATAGTGTACCTGCAAATCCATCACTGCAAATCCTGCAATGCAGTATATACTGAAGTGTACCTGCAAATTCATCACTGCAAGTCCTGCAGGACTGTATATACCATAGTGTACCTGCAAATTCATCACCGCAAATCCTGCAATGCAGTATATACAGTCTTCTACCTGCAATTCTGTCTGCAGATCTTGCAGTACCATGTATACTGCAGTGTTCCTGGAAAGCCATCACTGCAAATCCTGCAATACTGTACTTTATTGTAGTGTACTTACAAATCCATCTCTGCAAATCCTGCAGTATTGTATGTACTGTAGTGTACCTGCAAATAATTACTTCAAGTCCTGCACTATCATAGATATTGTAGTGTACCTGCAAATCCACCACTGCAAATCCTGCAATGCAGTATATACTGTGCCGTACCACTACATCCATCACTGCAAATCTTTCAGTGCAGTATATACTGTAGTGTACCTGCAAATCCATCACTGCAAATCCTTCAGAACCATATATACCATAGTGTACCTGCAAATCTATCACTGTAGATCCTTCAGTACATTATTTACTGTAGTATACCTCCAAATACATGACTACAAAGCCTGCAAGTTCCGTACATACTGTAGTTACCTACAACTCCATCACTGCAAATCTTGCATTACTATACATACTGTCATGCACCTACAGATCCACCAGTGCAAATGCTGCAGTACTGCAGTATCCCTGCAAATCTATCACTTTGTGTAGTACCATGTATACCATAGTGTACCTGAAAATCCATCAATGCAAGGCTGCAATATCATACATACTGTAGTGCACCTGCAAATCCATCACTACAAATCTTTCCCTACCATATATACTGTTATATCTGCAAATCCATCACTGGAAATCCTGCAGTATTGTATGTAGTGCAGCATATCTGCAAATCCATAAATTCCGTATATACTGCAGTATACCTGAAACTGTGCCACTGAAATCCTGCAATACCCTATATACTGTAGCATACCTGCAATTCATGCAATACCATATACACTGTAGTGTACCTGAAAATCCATCACTGCAAATCCTGCAATACTATACTTACTGTAGTGTACTTGCAAATTCATGACTGCCAATCCTGCATTATCGTACATACTGCAGTACACCTGTAAATCTGTCACTGCTGATCATGCAGTATCATATGTACTCTGGCATACCTGCAAATCCATCAAGGCAAATCCTGCAGTACCATGCATACTGTGGTGCACCTGCAAATCTGTCACTGCTGATCATTCAGTATCATATGTACTGTAGTATACCTGCAAATCCATCACTGCAAATCCTGCAGTACCATATATACTGTAGTGTACCTGCAAATTTACCTGCAAATTCATTACTACAAATCTTTCACTACCATATATACTGTGGTATACTTTCAAATTCACCACTTCAAATCCTGCAATACCGTATATACTGCAGTATACCTGTGAAACCAACAGTTTTGTATATACTGTAGTATACCTGAAAATGCGTCACTGCAAATCCTACAGTACCCTATATACTGCAGTGCACCTGCAATTTATTCAATACCATATATACTGTAGTGTACCTGCAAATCCATCACTGCAAATCCTGCAGTACTGTACATATTGAAGTGTAGCTGCAAATCCTACAATGCACTATACACTGTAATGTACCTGCAAAGTCATCACTGCAGATTCTGCGGTACCATATATAGTGTAGTGTATCTGCAAATCCATTACTGCAAATCTTGCAATACTGTACACACTGTAGTGTACCTGAAAATCCATCTGTGCAAATCCAACAATATCATACATGCTCTAGTGTACCTGCAAATACATCAGTGCAAATCCTGCAGTACTGTATGTACTGTAGTGTACCTGCAAATCCATCACTGCAAGTTGGGTAATACCATATATATTGTAGTACACCTTCAAATCTATCACTGCAAATCCTGCAATGCAGTATATACTGTACTGCACCAGTACAGCCATCACAACAAATCCTACAATGCAGTATATACTGTAGTGTGCCTGCAAATTCATCACTGCAAATCTCACAGTGCAGTATATACCATAGTGTACCTGCAAATCCATCACTGTAGATCATTCAGTACTTTATTTGCTATACTGTACCTCCACATACATCACTGCAAAGCCTGCAAGTACCATACATACTGCAGTTTACCTACAACTCCATCACTGCAAATCCTGCATTACTTTATATACTGTCATGTACCTACAGATCCACCACTACAAATGCTGCACTACTGCAGTGTCCCTGCAAATCTATCACTTCAAATCCTGCAGTACTGAACATACTGTAGTGTACCTGCAAATCCATCACTGCAAATCCTGCAATATCGTACATAATGCAGTGCACCTGTAGTCTACCACTGCCGATCATGCAATATCATATCTACTGTACTATACCTGCAAATCCATCACTGCAAATCCTGCAGTACAATATATACTGTAATGTACCAGCAAATCCATCACTAAAAGTCTTTTACTACCATATATACAGCGGTAGTCATTCAAAAGTTGCTCAGTACTGAGGTATACCTAGGTATACTGAGGCAGAATCACATTACGTTCAATGCAAATTTACCTCAGTATACCTAGATATACCTAAGTACTGAGCAACTTTTGAATGACAACCACCTTACTGTGATATACCTGCAAATCCATCACTGCAAATCCTGCAGTATTGTATATAATGTAGTATATCTGCAAATCCATCAATTCCATATATACTGCAGTATACCTGAAATTGCTAACTGCAAATCCTGCAGTACCATATATACTGTAGGGTACCTGCAATTCATGCAATACCTTATATACTGTAGTGTACCTGCAAATCCGTCACTGCAAATCCTGTAGTACTGTACATACTGAAGTATACCAGCAAATCCTGCAATGCAGTATATACTGTAGTGCACCTGCAAATCCATCCCGGCAAATCCTACAGTACCATGTATACTGTAGTGTACCTGCAAATCCATCACTACAAATTCTGCAATTCAGTCTACTCTGTACTGCATTTGCTAACCCATTACTGTAAATCATGCAGTACCATATATACTGTAGTGTACTTGCAAATTCATCACTACAAATCCTGAAATACCATACATACGGTAGTGTACCTGCAAATCCTTCTATGCAAATTCTGCAGTACCGTACATGCTGTAGCTTTCCTGCAAATCCATCAATATAAATCCTACAGTACTGTATGTACTGTAGTGTACCTGCAAATCCATCACTGCAAATCCTGCAATACCATATATATTGTAGTGTACCTACAGATCCATCACTGCAAATCCTGCAATATATTACATGCTGTAGTGCACCTGAAAATCCATCTCTGCAAATCCTACAATACCATACATGCTGTAGCGTACCTGCAAATCCATCAGTGCAAATCCTGCAGTACTGTATGTACTGTATTTTACCTGCAAATCATTCACTGCAAATCCTGCAGTACCGTATATACTGTAGTGTACCTGCAAATTCATCACTGCAAATCCAACAATGCAGTACATACTGTCTTCTACCTGCAAGCCTATCTGCAAATCCTGCAGTACCATGTATACTGCAGTGTTCCTGGAAAGCCATCACTGCAAATCCTGCAGTACAATATATATTGCAGTGTACCTGAAAATCCATCACTGCAAATCCTGCAATACTGTACTTACTGTAGTGTACTTGCAAATCCATCAATGCAAATCCTGCAGTATTGTACGTACTGTAGTGTACTTGCAAATAATCACTTCAAGTCCTGCAATATTGTATATATTGTAGTGTACCTGCAAATCCATCACTGTAAATCCTGTAATGCAGTATATACTGTGTAGTAACACTACATACATTACAGCAAATCCTGCAATGCAGTATATACTGAAGTGCACCTGCAAATTCATCACTGCAAATCCTGCAGGACTGTATATACTGTAGTGTATTTGCAGAGTCATCACTGCAAATCCTGCAATATCGTACATACTGCAGTGCACCTGCAAATCCATTACTGCTGATCTTACAGTATCATATGCACTGTTGTATTCCTGCAAATTCATCATGGCAAATCCTGCAATACCATGCATACTGTGGTACACCTGCAAATCTGTCACCGCTGATCATTCAGTATAATATGTACTGTAGTATAAATGCAAATCTATCACTGCAAATCCTGCAGTACCATATATACTGTAGTGCACCTGCACATTCATCACTACAAATATTTCACTACCTTATATACTGTGGTATACCTTCAAATCCATCACTTCAAATCCTGCAATATCATATATACTGCAGTATACCTGCAAATCCATCAGTTCCGTATATACTGCAGTATACCTGAAAATGCATCACTGCAAATCCTACTGTACCATATATACTGTAGTGTACCTGCAAATTATGCAATACCATATATACTGTAGTGTACCTGCAAATCCATCACTGCAAATCCTGCAGTACTGTACATACTGTAGTGTACCTGCAAATCCTGCAGTGCAGTATATTTTGTAGTGTACCTTCAAATCCATCACTGCAAATGCTGCAGTACTGTGCATACTGTAGTGTACTTGCAAATACAGCACTGCAAATCCTACAATGCACCATATACTATAGTGTACCTACTAAGCCATCACTGCAAGTCCTGCAGTGCCATATATACTGTCGTGTACCTGCAAATCCATCACTGCAAATCCTGCAATACTTTACATACTGTAGTGTACCTGCAAATCCATCTCTGCAAATCCTGTAATGCCATACATGCTCTTGTGTACCTGCAAATCCATCTATGCAAATTCTGCATTACTGTATGTACTGTTGTGTACCTGAAAATCCTTCACTGCAAGTCATGCAATACCATATATATTGTAGTGTACCTTCAAATCCATCACTGCAAATCCTGCAATGCAGCATATACTGTACTGTACCAGTACATCCATCACTACAAATCCTGCAGTGCAGCATATACTGTACATAGAAACATAGAAACATAGACTTTGATTGCAGATAAGGACCACTTGGCCCACCCAGTCTGCCCATTTCCCTACCTATTGGATAAGCTGCAGATTCTAGTTAACCAACAGCCTACTTCCTGCAACCCCCCACTATAATTGCCTTATGTCTGTCCCATGCATGTTTGAATTCCCCCACTGTTTTAGACCCCACAACCTCTCCAGGAAGGTGGTTCCATGCGTCCATCACTCTCTCCGTGAAAAAGAATTTCCTCACATTACCCCGAGCCGTCCCCCCTCTATCTTTAAATTGTGCTCCCTTGTTCTTACACATCTCTTTTTCTGAAAGATGCTACCCTCCTGCACTTTGTTGATTCCCTTGAGGTACTTAAAAATTTCTATCATGTCCCCCCTGTCCCTCCTTTCATCAAGGGTATACTGTGCATATTAAGCTCTCTCAGTCTCTCTTCATATGGTTTCTGATGTAGACCCTGCACCATTTTAGTTGCCCTCCTCTGGACTGCCTCCATCCTGTCTATGTCCTTCCGTAGATGAGGTCTCCAAAACTGCACGCAGTACTCCAGATGGGGTCTCACCATCTGTCTGTATAGAGGGATAACCACTTCCCTTTTCTACTTGTGATGCCCCTCCCTATGCATCCCAGTATCCCCCTGGCTCTCCTTACTGACTTCTCACATTGCTTACCCACCTTTAGGTCATCTGATATGACTACACCCAGATCCCTTTCCATTATTGTTGTCGTTAGTACCTCTCCTGCTATTGTGTACTCTTCTCCTGGATTTTTATTTCCCAGGTGCATTACTTTGCACTTCTTTGCATTGAATCTAAGTGGCCATATGTCTGACCATTCTTCCAACCTTGCCAAGTCCCTTCTCATCCTTTCTACCCCCCTTGTGTATCAACTCTGTTACAGATCTTTGTGTCATCTGCAAAGAGGCATACCTTTCCTTCCAGACCCTCTGCAATGTCACCTATAAAGACGTTAAAGAGGACTAGACCCAGTACTGAGCCCTGAGGTACTCCACTAGTAACCCCCCTTTTTTCAGAATGTGTTCCATTCACTATTACCTTCTGTGTCCTGTTGTGCAGACAGTTTGCTAGCCAGGCTACTACCCTGGGACCCACTCCCAGGCTGGCTAACTTTATTATTAATCTTTTGTGCGGGACTGTGTCAAGTGCCTTGCTAAAGTCTAGGTAGGCCGTATCCACAGCCCCTTCCCTGGTCTATTACTTTGGTCACCCAGTCAAAGAAATCAATTAGATTCATCTGACATGACCTTCCTGCTGTGAATCCATGCTGCTTTGGGTCCTGTGCCCCGCTGGCCTCTAGGTACTCAACAATTTTTTCTTTCAGAAGTGATTCCATCATTTTCCCCACCACTGAGGTCAAACTAACAGGTCTGTAGTTTCCTGCTTCTGCCTTGCTCCCACTTTTGTGAAGGGGAATAACATCTGCCTTCCTCCAGTCCTCAGGTACCACCCCATCTTCCCATGATTTGTTAAAAAGTGTGGTTAATGGTGTCACTAGGTCCTCCCTTAGCTCTTTTAGGATTCCAGGGTGAATCCTGTCAGGCTCCATTGCTTTGTCCACCTTCAGTTTTAGGAGTTCTTTCAGCACTCTTTCTTCTGTAAATGGACTGGCGTCAACCCCACTATCCAG
Organism: Neoceratodus forsteri; assembly: GCA_016271365.2. Classification (NCBI taxonomy): domain Eukaryota; kingdom Metazoa; phylum Chordata; order Ceratodontiformes; family Ceratodontidae; genus Neoceratodus; species Neoceratodus forsteri. The sequence goes on along the minus strand of CM028133.1, from coordinate 245,445,930 downwards.
AGTGCTTCTACTGTTTGGTTTAGGTAACTCCTCCTCTTCTTCTTTTGTGAATACTGAGCAAAAGTATTCATTCGGTATCTCTGCCTTTTCACTGTCTCCCTCTGCCCACCTCCCCTCTCCTTTATTAATCTTCACTATCCCTCCCTTAACCTTTCTATGCTCCCTAATGTATGTATAAAAGGTTTTATCCCCCTTCTTAACTGAGTTGGCTGTCTTTTCCTCGGTTTGGACCTTTGCTTTTCTGACTGCCTTTCCCACTTCTTTCTGCTTTAATTGATACAGTTCCCTGTCCTGCTCCATCTGTGATTCCTTATACTTTTTGAATGCAACCTTTTTCTCCTTAACCTTCCCTGACACCTCTTTTGAGAACCATAGTGGTTTTTATTCCGCTTTGTTTTCTTTATTTGTTTCACGCAGGCTTGTTGCCTCCATGATGGCAGTTTTGTTTTTCCATTGTTCTTTCACCCTCCTTTCTGGCCATTTACAATGCATTCCTCAGGTATTCACCATTATGCCAAAGTCAGCCCTTCTAAAGTCCAGTATCTTTGTCTTTGTATGGCTTGTCTCCATGGTTGTGTTTATTGTGAAGCACACTGTGCAGTGGTCACTTGTTCCCAGATGTCTACTGACTTCTAAATTTGTGATCCTCTCTCCATTTGAGAGTACCAGGTCTAATATTGCTCCCTCCCGAGTGGGTTCCACCACTAGCTGTCTAAGGCATGCCCCCCTGTAGGGCATCGAGAATGACCCTGCTCTTGGATGTGGCTGCAGTCCATGTTGCCCAGTTAACATCTGGCATATTCAGGTCCCCCATCAACAGTATCTCCCCTTTTTCAGCCATTTTGAGAATGCCCTCTATCATTTTCTTGTCCATTTCCTCCCATTGAGACGGGGGTCTGTATACAAGCCCTGTGGGGATTGTGATGCCATTCCCTGTCTCCAAGGTGAACCAGAGTTCCTCTTGTCCTCCCCCTTTACTTTTTAGTTCTGTAGCTTTTATCCCTTCCCTTATGTAGAGAGCTACTCCACCTCCTCTTTTTACCCTCCCTGTCCCTTCTGTAGATTGTGTACACTGGTATGTTGACATCCCAGTCAAGGTTCTCAGTGTACCATGTTTCTGTGACTGCCACAATATCCAAATGTTCCTCTTCCATCAGGGCTACTAGCTCTGGAAGTTTGTTTCCCAGACTACGGGCATTGGTACTCATTGCCCTCCATTTAATGTTGGCTTTATCCTTTTTTACCCCATCCCTGCTCTTATTGCCTTGTCCATTTTTCCATTTACCCCTGTCCTGCCCTCTGTCAAGCTCTGTACCAGTGTTTACCCTACTACCTGCCATGTTTTGTGGGGAGGCTTGAACTTTCCTGTTTCCTATCAGCACCTCCCTCCTTGGCTAGTTTAAAAGCTGCCAAGAAGCCTTTAAACCTGTCACCCTAGAGCGTGTTTCCCTTCCTGGACAGATGCAGACCATCATACCAGTATAGACCTTCATCTCTCCAGGTGGACCCCAGTCACCAATGAAGCCAAAGCCCTGTGCTCTGCACCAGTTTTGCAACCATTCATTAAACTGTATGGTGTGCAGTACCCTAGCCTCACCCCTGACATAGACTGGCAGCACCTCTGAGAAGTTTACCGTGCTTGCAACCTGTCTGAGACCCCTCCCCAACTCCACAAATTCATCCTGCACTGCACTGATCTCATGCCTAGCTAGGTCATTTGTCCTGAGGTGGACAATGATATCTAGTTTCCTCTCCTGTGATGCAGCTTCTGAAATCCTGAGGATTTGATTCCTGTCCCTCCAAGCCATGGCTCCAGGCAGGCACTTTACTTCCCTCTCCTCTCCCTTCCCTAGGTCTACACCCCTAACAATTGAGTCCCCTATCAGAAGCTGTTTCTTTCCCCTGTGGTGTCCCTTGCCACTCTTTTGTGGGTCTCCCTTGTGGATGTCTCCAGCATTCTCCTTGGTCTCCAATGAGGGTGTCATCATAGAGGAACCTTGATTTGCCAGACTGTCATATGATTTGTGTAGAGGTTCAACTTGGGGGCTACACCTCTGTTCCACCACCCTCACCCTCCCAGAACATACTGTGGTCCATCTGCTCTTCATACATGGCAACCTCTGAGGCAGTGGTTGTGGAACTGGTGCTCTTTGGGTGGGGGAGGCCTCCTTAGTCCTTGCCAGTTCAGGCTGGAGGTGGGCAACCTCCTCCCTCAGAGATGACAGTTGCCTGCAAATAGGGCAGCAACGCAGGTTCCAGAATGTCTCCCAGAAAATTGCTGCCCACAGCCAGTGCATTGCACCACCCTACATGTCCCTCTTCCTTATAATATACAATGAGTAATATATAACTTTCTTTTTGTGTACTACCCTTTATGCACTGTGCTGGTAATTAAGAATATGACAGTTCTGCCCAAGACCTGTTGAGGAAGTGATGTCGAACCTTGGCTATAAAGGAAATGCCACGCCTGGGGTGGGTGGGTGAGGGAAGGGTGGGTGGGTAGGCCACAACCACTGGTGACAGTTAGAAACAATCAAATACACCACTGCTCCACCACCCTGGTGAGTACTGCCCTTTCTAGTAAGTCAACCAACACCACAATTTACTAGACCACTGCTCCTATGCAAACCAGTCTACTAAGTCCAGGGATAAAAATGAACTCACTGTTCAGCCAGCAGGACACTTCTAAAATATTGCACAAATATCCTTCCAAATCCTATGTGTCTAGCACAGAAATCAAGCAACTTCAGTTGTATTTCACCCCCTCTGGTTATAAAATGACTACTAATGGAAACCTGCAATTCTTAATGCCAATAAGAAAATAATGAAACTTTCTGTAGAAAGCGTAGCTTGCCTTCCTAACTAGTCTGCAACAATATTATGTTTTACCAGGTTCCCAGTTCCTCAAATGCATTCTAGTTTGTTCTCTGCAGTATAGCAAGTTTCTCAGCTTCCAACAGGAGCAGGCAAGTCTTTTCTGACTGGCTTCTCTCTGTGTAGTTTGCCTAAGACAGCACAGTGATAAAAGCCCCACCCAGAATCAATTGATTGACTAGTGACACCTGTGATGTAAGCAGTCCTTTCAGTGAAAACAATTTGCTATGTCTGCTTCTAATACACACACAAACCCTTTATCTGAAACCAGGGATAAACTCACTGTTCAGCCAGAAGGACACTTCTAAAATATTGCACAAATACCCTTCCAAATCCTATGTGTCTAGCACACAAATCAAGCAACTTCAGTTGTATTTCACACCCTCTGGTTATAAAATTACTACACTTTCATGGAAACCTGCAATTCTTAATGCCAATAAGAAAATAATGAAACTTTCTGTTGAAAGCGTAGCTTACCTTCCTAACTAGTCCCCAACAATATTATGTTTTACCAGGTTCCCAGTTCCTCAAATGCATTCTAGTTTGTTCTCTGCAGTATAGCAAGTTTCTCAGCTTCCAACAGGAGCATACATCTATCACTACAAATCCTGCAGTGCAGTATATACTGTAGTGTACCTGCAAATCCATCACTGCAAATCCTGCAGAACCATATATACTGTAGTGCATCTGCAGATAGATAGATAGATAGATAGATAGATAGATAGATAGATAGATACTTTATTTCTATAACACCCATTGTCATGGACTCTGGGCGTTGCACAGTATAAAACATACATTTATACAGAAGCATTAGAAAAATACAAAAATTAAAAAAATACAACTGGGAGCATACTCTATCTATCCATCCCATAATCCAACTGAATTTAAAAACATAATCAATAAAAAGCTTGCTGGAATAAATATGCTTTGATGCCCTTCTTAAAGGCTTCTACTGAGGGGGCCTCCCTTAAATAACCAGGCAAGGAGTTCCACAGGGTAGGCGCAGCCACCAAAAATGCTCTATCTCCTGAATGCTGCAGCCTGACCCTGGGAACTCCCAAGAGGCCTCCTCCAGCAGAACGGAGGGCCCAGGTTGGACGATAAGGGACAAGGAGATCTTGCAGATAGACTGGACCCCTTTTGTGCAGGGTCTTATAGGTCAACAGCCCTATCTTGAGGACAACCCTCCACCAGTCCAGCAGCCAGTGCAGTCCGCAGAGGACTGGGGTGATATGTTCACACTTTTTCACCCCCATCAGCAATCTCACCACCGCATTCTGCACCAGCTGCAGTCTGTGGAGATTGCCTCCAGATAACCCTAGATACAGGGCATTACAGTTGTCCAACCTGGAAGTGACAAAAGCATGTACCAGTGTGGTCAGGTCATCAGGCGGAATCTGGGCTCGAATTCGGGTGATATTCCTGAGATGTTAAAACTCACCACTCACCACGACCGACACCTGAGCATTAAGTGTCAGGCCATCATCCAGTATTACTCCCAAATTCTTCACCTGTCTAGAGGGGGCTAGGGGGACACCTCCCAACACAAGGTCAGGGGGTAACACCACACCCCCGCCCCAATGACCTGGCTCCTCAACCAGTACCTCAGTCTTATCTGAGTTAAGCCTTAGCCAACTGTGAGTCATCCACAGCTGGAGTACCTTGAGGCAGCTGTTCGATACAGAGTCTGACACCTGGGTATTGGGCGCACAGGACAGGTACAGCTGGGTATCATCAGCATAGCAGTGAAAACCCAGCCCGTACTGCCTCATAATGTCCCCCAATGGCAGCATGTACACTGTGAACAATAGAGGTGACAAGACCGAACCCTGCTGAACACCACAGCACAGAGGCTTTGGGTTAGATGAGGCAATTCCCATAGTCACCTTCTGCACTCTGTCAGGTATGACCTGAACCAGTTGATAACATTACCAGACAGGCCACACCAGAAGTGCAGGTGGTCAAGTAACACCTCATGGTCCACAGTGTCAAACACCACAGAGAGGTCCAGGAGGCCCAAGATGGTATGGCCCCCTCCTATCCCTTGCCATCAGAAGATCATTTAGCACCCTCATCAGGGCCATATCCGTACTATGCCCCACCCAGAACCCAGATTGCAAAGGCTCATAGGAAGAGGAAGTGGCAAGATGTCTCTCCAGCCTTATGGCCACCACCTTTTCTATAACCTTCCCTAAAAATGGGAGGTTCGAGATGGGTCTGTAGTTGTTGAGACAGTCTGGGTCCAGAGAGGGCTTTTTCCAAAGGGGTATAACCAAGGCCTCTTTCAGGGCCAGAGGGAAGATCCCACTCCTCAATGAACTCCAGATGACCTCAGCAACCACAGGTCCAATCAGGTCCAAACATTCAACCAAAAGGTGAGTTGGACCTGGGTCTAGATCACAGTGTGTCGGCCACAGCTTTGAGATTATCTCCACCACCTCTCCAGCCCCAATCAGCACAAACTCATCCCAGATAGTAGGAGTGTTCCGGTACAACTTCCCAGACCCTGCATCCCCTTCGAGAGATGCTTGATGAGACCTCAGCCCTGATGAAGGACACCTTGTCAGTGAAAAACAGAGCCAGCTCATTGAACCTAGTGCTAGAATCTGCCCCTGCACGTAGACAGGCTGGATGTAAAAGCCTGTTCACTGTGTAGAAGAGCTGAGAAGGTCTGTTTCTCACCACAGCAATCTCCCTAGACAGAAATTCTGCCTTTTTTCGGGAGATTGTACCCTAATAGTCCATAAAATGTCACTTCAGGGCCAATTTGTCCTCCACCAATCCAGATCTCCTCCAGCACCTCTCTAACCTCTGCCCCCTAGTCTTTCAACCTCAGAGATCCTCATCATACCAAGAAGGTCTCTGACGAGTTGACAGGGACCGGACAAGCAAGGGTGCAATTGAGTTAAAGGCTGCACCAACAGCCCCATTATAGGCTGCCACTGCCTCCTCTGACTCAATCGCACAAGCTTCCCCAACACCAGATAGGTCCAGTACTACCAACAAGCCCACTGAGGATACTCCTCTTAACGGATGGTACCGGGCCATCTCCACAGGAGCAGGACCGTCTAGGCCCTAAACATGAACCCCACGGTGCTATGATCTAACCAAACCACCGGCTCTACACTAAGGTCAGTAATATCTAGGTCAGAGGAAAAAAACAGGTCCAATGTGTGGCCACCCGAGTATGTCACTGTTGTTACCTTTTGTGTCAGGCCCAGTGCCCCCATGCTCCCAAGAAGGTCGGTTCCAAATTTTGAGAGGATACCGTCGACCCAGGCATTGAAGTCCCCCAGAATCAACCACCTGGGGGACTCCCAACACCAGGCCAGTGGTGAGCTCCTCAACCTCCATCACTGTAGATCATGCAGTACTATATTTACTGTAGTATACCTGCAAATCCATCACTGCAAAGCCTGCAAGCACCATACATACTGTAGTGTACCTGGAACTCCATACAATGTAGTATACCTTATTGCAAATCCTGCAGTACCATACATACTGTAGTATACCTGCAAATCCATCAATTCCATAGATACTGACCCTGTATATACCTGAAATTGCATCACTGCAAATCCTGCAGTACCATATATACTATAGTGTACCTGCAATTCATGCAATACCATATATTCCATAATGTAACTACAAATTAATCACTGCAAATCCTGCAATACCATGCATACTGTAGTGTACCTGCAAATCCATTACTGCAGATTCTGTAATATCATACATACTGTAGTGCACCTGAGAATCCGTCACTGCTGATCATTCAATATCATATGTACTGTAGTATACCTGCAAATCCATCACTTCAAATCCTGCAATATCATACATACTGTGCTGTACCTGCAGATCCACCACTGCAAATGCTGCAGTACTCCACTGTCCCTGCAAATCCATCACATCAAATCCTGCAGTACCATGCATACTATAGGGTACCTGCAAATCCATCACTGCAAATCCTGCAATATCGTACATACTGTAGTGCCCCTGAAAATCTGTCACTGCTGATTATTCAATATCATATGTACTGTAGTATAGCTGCAGATCTATCACTGCAAATCCTGCAATACCATATACAATGTAGAATACCTGCAAATCCATCACTGCAAATCCTGCAATACCATATATACTGTAGTATACCTGCAAATCCATCAATTCCATATATACTGCAGTGTACCTGAAATTGCATCACTGCACATCCTGCAGTATTTATTTATTTATTTTTGAAAGTCGGATTTACAACCTTAGAGTCAGGGACTCATTTACAAAGGTACCTCATCGCAGGGAGGGTAGATATGGTTACAGCGTGAGATACAGCAGTGGTGACATACAGGTGCAATACAGAAAATGAAAGAGCACAGTATAACAGTGGTTTATGGAATAAAGTTACATGCAGTAAATAGCAATCGTATAAAGTATAACAATAGTAGAAGTCCCTATGTACTGTAGTGTACCTGCAATTCGTGCAGTACCATGTATTCCATGGTGTACCTGCAAATCCATCACTGCAAATCCTGCAATACCATGCATACTGTGGTGCACCTGCAAATCCATCACTGCAAATCCTGCAATATCATACATACTGTAGTGTACCTGAAAATCTGTCACTGCTAATTAATCAGTATCATATGTACTGTAGTATACCTGCAAATCCATCACTGTAAATCCTGCAGTACCATATACAATGTAGTGTACCTGCAAATCCACCATTACAAATCTTTCACTACCATATATACTGTGGTATATCTGAAAATTGTTATTATTTATTTATTTATTTAACAAATCAGAAAGATCTTTGAGCCAAGGGCTCTTTTACAGAGGTTCCACGTCAAGTCACAAGAATAGCAAATTACAATGGTTTCAGTAAGTAGTACAACATAAGGAAAGTAATTACATAAACAAAAGAACAATATGGCAAGATAAATATTGTGTCAAGTGCAGCCAGTGGCTTTGTCTGAAGAGGGGTGAAAGGGCTTACAAGGACAGAAAGTACAGGGGGTAAATTGGGGGTGGAAGGAGCAAAATAAGAGCAAGGAGGGAGATTCCACAATGAAGCCTGAGCAGGAAAGACCCACTGGGTAGAGGGTAGAGGGACAGAACAAGGTGAGGAAACAGAGGAGAAGGGGGAAGTGGGAGTGGAAGGATAAAGAAAGGGGGGATGAGGTAGGATGAAAAGAGGGCATGAATGGGAAAGGGATAAGGGAGGAAGTGCTGTGAGTGGAATAGTGCAGCAACAGCATAGGGCTATACAGGGGCAAATGGTAAAAGAGGGAGGTCCCAGTGCATTTAGCTGTCAGCAGAGATTAGGTATAGCAGTCACAAGATGCTCTGGAAACTAGGAATTGATGCAAATCACTGCAATTCCTGCAGTACCATATATACTGTAGTATAAGTGCAAATCCATAAATTCCATATATACTGCACTGTACCTGAACTTGCGTCACTCCAAATTCTGCAGTACTCTATATACTGCAGTGTACCTGCAATTCATGCAATACCATATATACTGTAGTGTACCTGAAAATCCTGCAATGCAGTATATACTGTAGTGTACCTTTAACTCCATCCCTGCAAATCCTGCAGTACCATATATGCTGTAGTGTACATGCAAATCCATCACTGCAAATCCTGCAATGCAGTCTATACAGTACTGTACCTGCTAATCCATTACTGCAAATCCTGCAGTAGTATATATACTGTAGTATACCTGAAAATCCACCAATGCAAATCCTGTAATACTGTACATACTGTAGTGTACATGTAAATCCATCTCTGCAAATCCTACAATACTATACATGCTGTAGTTTTCCTGCAAATCCATCAATGTAACTCCTACAGTACTGTATGTACTGTGATGTACCTGCAAATCCATCATTGCAAATTCTGCAATACCATCTATAATGTAGTGTACCTGGAGATTCATCATTGCAAACCTGTAATGCAGTATACACTGTACTGTATCAGTAAATTGATCAATGCAATTCCTGCAATGTAGTATATACTGTATCTGCCAGCAAATTCATCACTGCAAATCCTGCAATGCAATATATACGGTAGTGTACCAGCAAAGCCATAACTGCAAATCATGCAGAACGATATATACCATAGTGTACCAACAAATCCATCACTGCAGATCCTGCAGTACTGTATTTACTGTAGTGTACCTGCAAATCCATCACTGCAAATCCTGCAATACTATACATACTGTAGTGTACCTGCAGATCCACTACTGAAAATGCTGCAGTACTGCCGTATCCCTGCAAATCCATCACTTCAAATCCTGCAATATTGAAGATACTGTAGTGTACATGCAAATCTGTCACTGTAAATCCTACCTGCAAATACATCACTGCAAATTCTGCAATACCATGCATACTGTAGTGTACCTGCAAATCAATCGCTGCAAATCCAGCAATATCGTACATACTGTAGTGCATCTGGAAATCCATCACTGCTGATCATGCAATATCATATGTACTGTAGTGTACCTGCACATCCATCACTGCAAATTCTGCAGTACCATATACACTGTAGTGTACCTGCAAATCTACCAATGCCGTATATACTGTAGTGTACGTGAAAGTGTGTAACTGCAAATCCTGCAGTTCCATATATACTGTACTGTATCTGCAAATCCATCACTGCAAATCCTGCAGTACTGTACATTCTGTAGTGTACCTGCAAATCTTACAATGCAGTTTTTACTATAGTGTATCTGCAAATCCATCCTTGCAAATCTTACAGAACAATATATGCTGTAGTGTACCTGCAAATCTAATACTGCAAATCCTGCAGCATCCTATATACAGTAGTGTACCTGCAAATCCATCTCTGCAAATCCTGCAATACCGTACATACTGTAGTGTGCCTGTAGATCCACCACTGCAGATGCTGCAATGCAGTATATGCTGTACTGTACAAGGAAATTGATCAATCAAATCCTGCAGTGCAGTACATACTGTAGTGTGCTTGCAAAATCATCACTGCAAATCCTGCAATGCAATATATACTGTAGTGCACCTGCAAATCCATCACTTAAAATCCTGCAGAAACATATATACTGTAGTGTGCATCCAAATCCATCACTGCAAATTCTGCAGTACCATATATACTATAGTGTACCTGCAACTCTATCAATGCAACTCCTGCAATACCGTACATATGGTAGTGTACCTGCAGATCCACCACTGCAAATGCTACAGTACTGTAGTGTACCTGCAAATTCATCACTTCAAATTCTGCAATGCTATACATACTGCAGTCTACATGCAAATGTCTCACTATAAATCCTACCTGCAAATTCATCACTGCAAATCCTGCAATATTGTACATACTGTAGTTCACCAGCAAAATCCATTACTGCAGATCATGCAGTGCCATATATACTTTAGTGTACCTGCAAATCCGTCACTGCAGATCCTGCAATACCATATATACTGTAGTGTATCTGCAAATCCATCACTGCAAGTCCTGCAGTACAGTATATATTGTAGTGTACTGCAAATCCATCACTGCCACTCCTGGAATGCAGTATATACTGTACTTTACCAATACATCCAGCACTACAAATCCTGTAATGCAGTATATATGGTAGTGTGCCTGCAAATCCATCACTGCAAATCCTGCAGAGCCATATATACACCACAGTGTACCTGCAAATCCATCACTATAGATTGTGCAGTACTGTATTTACTGTAGCATACCTGCAAATCCATCAGTGCAAATCCTGCAGTACTATATCTACTGTAGTGTACCTTCAAATCATTCACTGCAAATCCTGCAGTACCGTATATACTGTAGTGTACCTGAAAATCCATCACTGCAAATCCTGCAATGCAGTATATACTGTAGAGTACCAGAATATCTATCACTACAAATCCTGCTGTGCAGTATATAGTGTAGTATACCTGCAAATCTATCTGCAAATACTGCACTACCATGTATACTGTAGTGTACCTGCAAATCCATCACTGCAACTCCTTCAATACCATATATACTGTAGCTTACCTGGAAAGCTATCACTGCAAATTCTGCAGTACCATATATACTGTAGTGTACCTGAAAATCCATCACTGCAAATCCTGCATTATCATATATATTATAATGTATCTGCAAATCCATCACTGCAAATCCTGCAATGTGGTAGATACTGTATTGTACCAGCAAATTCATCAATGCAAATCCTGCAATACAGTATTTACTGTAGTATACCTGCAACTCCATTACTTCAAATCCTACAGAACAATATATACTGTAGAGTACCTGCAAATCTGTCACTGCAAACCTTGCAAGTACTGTACATACTGTAGTGTACCTGCAAATCCATCAATGCAAATTCTGTAATACTGTACATACTGCAGTGTACATGCAAATGCTTCACTGTAAATCTTGCAATATGTGTAGTCAGTTTTAGTCACTTGGAGTCAAGGAGCAAAAAGTTCAAAAGTCCAAGAGAGCTCCTCTTAAGATAGTAGATAAATATTAATATCCCCCCATGATATAATTGTCTTGAGATTTTTTGAATTTGTGTTTATCTGTGTTTACTATGATTTTTGCTGGTAGTCTATTCCAAATATTTGCTGTTCTTTGTGTAAAATAGTATTTTTTTTGGTCATAAAGTGCCCTTATTTAACCTGTAGTGGATGTCCCCTTACAATTAATTTATCAGACTTGTATTCTATATTCAGCTCTGACATCAGGATATCATCGCTCATAATTGTGTGATGAAGTATGTCACCTCACTGCCTTCTTGGTTCAAGACTATACAGGCCTAAATTTAATAACCTTTCCTTGTAAGGTCTATCTTGTATACTTTTGATATTTTTTGTGAATCTGCATTGTACAGATTATATTTTTGATAGGTCCTTTTTATTGTATGGGCTCCATAAATGACTGCCATATTGTAATTGTGGTCCAACATATGAGAGGTATAAAGGCATAAGAACATCCTATGATTTACTCTTAAAATTTCTTCTTGACATCAATGTCCTATTAGCTCTTTGAAGTCTAAGTTAGTGACTATCATAACACCAAGGTATTTGCCAAGAGTTTTATACTGCAATATTTGGTCACATACTGTATAATTGTGAAGTGGATTTATGACTACGCACCAGTGTGACATAACCTGGTTTTTCCTCCTCTAAACGTCATAAAATGGATATTTCTATCCTGTCATCTGGCAAGCTACAAATAAGCTAGATAAACAGGAGATGCTTAATTTAAGCCTCTTCTAGCCTGTAATTATCTCTTGGCCTTCAGGTAACACCTTGTATCTAAAACTTGGGAGGGGGGGGTCTCATTCCACAGGCTGTTTCAGCATGTTTCATGAGAGACACTTAATAACACATTTTTATATTACAAAAATCATAGATTAATCAGAACCAGCTGTCTGAGTGTCACAGGCTCAATCACTACTTTTATGTACAGGTGTCCCAACTGCAGCTTTCCATTGCTGTGGGAATTGGGAGTAACAGATAGGTAAGGTGATTATCTTGGTTAAGGGTGTTAGGATTTCGTGAGGACCACAAATTTAAGATCGCAGGTATTTGCACTGAATCTTGGCTTTCCAAGCACTTTGAGGATATATTTTCTTGCTTCTCACTCTGATATAACTTTAAAATGGAAAGGCGGGTGTTTTAGGTTCTGATCTTATTTCTCATAGGTATAAGTTGTTGAGGTAGTGTTGAAGAAGTCTCGGGGAGGACATGACTATGGTCTGTAAAAGAGTTATTACAAATGTTTGCAATAGTTCTTGGCTCAAGAGTGGGGACGCCATCAACAAGGAGCATGGATGGAGCTGGTTTGGAATCCTTTCCAATGACATCTTTAAGATTGCTCCAGAACTGTCGGCTATTTTGCCTGGAGAGAGAGAGAGAGCGGGCTTCTTTGTCGTAATTACTTTTTGCTGTGCAGATAGCTCTGATACATGCATTTCTAGCTTTTTTATAGCCCTGGACATCAAATTGTTTCCCAGTATCCCTCGCCGTATGCCAGAGGTAGTCCCTAGATTTCAAGAGTTCAATGAGATCTGTTATGATCCAGGGATAACTGATGCCTTTGACTTTTCACTTTTTTATAGGAGTGTACCCCTATAAAAATTTCCCGAGATTGCCTATTAGTAAGTGTATTTCATCCTCAGTTTATGTTTCTTTCTGCCAAACTATACATTTATTCATGAGGCTCCTAGTTTGGTTATACATATGTAAATTTGATTAGTGACTTCAAATGGTGTGCCTAACACTGGTCACCTGACATGCTGTACTGCTATAAAAGCAAACGTTGTCAGATGCTGGACAACTGCACCTTTTGAGCAACCTGACAAAGAGCTAGAGGGACAGAACAGCTCTACTCAACTGAATTTAACTTCTGAACATTTATCTCAAAAATCCAAACACCATAGTACTATTCTATCAATAAATCATTCAAGTTTATTTTACCAGGAAATGCACTGTTGAGCAAGCTCTTTTACAAGGTGGTCCTGGAAGGACATAACATAGATCATGATTCAAAAGGCATGATAAATCAGGAGAGAAAGAAGAATAAAAAAATACAGTTGCATGACAATATAAAATAATACAGCATAAATAAAGGATAAGGATAACAATGGCTAACACAATGTAAGACAATGAATACTAAATGATGGAGACTCCTCAGCTTCAGAGAGCAGTCAGAAAGGGCCATAGGTGGGGGAAGGTGATAGCAGGAAGTGGTGGGTAGGTAGGGAAGAAGAGGGAACAGGGAAACTAATAACAAGGGGCAGCTAAGGAAGGAGGATGGAGTGTTTGGTGAGAGAGAGTAAGGAGGTGTGGATGAGTAGATTGTAAAACGTTATGGGGGATACGTAGCGATGGGTGCACCAAGGCAAATAGCAGAGTATGGTGCACATGGAGAGTATAGCAGCACATGGAAATTGGGTGTGTATATAAAGTACAAAGAACAGTATATCCTATGGGAAGCTAGGATGATAGAATCAAGTACAGTGGGTGGAGCACAAAGAAGTGCTAGAGATAAGGTGGAGGCTAGGCATAACAGGTTCAGCTTTCTTTCAGTGACTGTATAGTAGGGTTTTGAAGGTGTTCATCCCAACGAGATGCGCTATTTTTAGGGAGTTTTGCAAATGATTCCAAAGGGTAGGGAGAGCATAACTTAAGGAGGAGGAGCCATCTCAAGTGCAGATTCTGGGCATATCTAACATGAGTTGTGTGTATTTTCTAAGTGTGTATGCTCCAGGTGCAAGTTTAAAAAGGTCAATGATATAGGTAGACAGTTTGTTGGTGGCTATGTAAACCCAGAGTGAGGCATTATTTATTCTTCTAGTGCACTGTGATGTTCAACCTAATTGGGTGTAAAGAAAGCAGTGGTGGGTTTTAAATGGGGCCCCAGTAATAGATTTTAATGCTTGGTGATACAAGGTATCCAGTTTCACTAAGGTAGAGTTGGAACAGTGACTGTAAATAAAGTCAGCATAATCGACAAGGGGGAGGAAGGTAGTCTGAACCAGTCTTATTTTGGATTCATAGTTGAGCAGGTGCCTGATTCTGAAAAAGAGCTCAAGCCTTTGTGGCAGTTTTTCAGCAAGTTCCTGATATGTGTAGTAAATGAAAGCTTGCAATCAATCCAAAGACCAAGGTATTTGAAATTCTCCACTACTTCTAGTGGTTCCCCCAATAAAGTAAGAATCTGGAGTGTGGTACTGGCAGGACTGGAACTGTTTGATTTGGTATGAGGAGATAGAAACATAGCTTTAGTCTTTTTGGCATTGAGCAAAAGCTTTAGTTTGCAAGTTGAGGTGCACAAGCTTAAGTGAGGGCCTAGCAACATAGAGGACTGTGTCATCTGCGAAGAGATAAACACTTGCTGTACTGATTTTGGTATCTATGTCATTAATATAAATTGCAAATAGTAGTGGCCCCAGTATAGTCCTCTGTGGCACGCCTCTTATTACTGACTTTAGAGGGCAGAGTTTGATTGGGTTTTGACCTGCTGCTTTCTACCTACCAGGTAACAGGAAAAGCATTTAAGTTCCATGTCATCTAGCCCAATATCATGCAACATGTGTAGCAGTATCTCATGGTCTACAGTGTAGAACGCCTTGCTCAAGTCCAAAAAAGTGCACTGACATGGTTTTTAGAGTCCAAGGTGACTTACCAGTCATTCATTACCTTTGCTAGTGCAGAAACTGTACTATGTTTAGGTCAGAATCGGGATTGGAAGGGATTTAACAACTTTTCAGATTTTAGATAATCTCTTAATTGCGCATTAACCATTTTCTTTGAGTAATTTGGAAAGAATGGGCAGTGGGGATATTGGCCAATAGTTGTTGAGGTCACTGGGATTGCTGGATTTAAAAAGTGGAATGATATGAGCAATTTTCCAGTCCAAGGGGAGAGACCCTTGCAAAAGTGACAAGTCGAACAGTTGTACGATAGGTGGCGTCAAAAGGTGGTGCCCAATCTTTAGAAACAGGGGTACAATCTTATCTGCTCCTGCACTTTTGTTTGTGTCCTGCTTTAACAATAGGTCTTTGACCTGCTGAAAAGTTACTTGACTGAAGCTAAATTGCCTAGCTATTTTGTAAAATGAGATCATGCTCTGGTCGGGTCCTTGGCATAGGATTGTGTTAGAAGTTTGCTTGCTGGGGAGGTATCAAACACTAGCCCAGCTGTGGCAAAGTGGTTATTTAGCTGCTCTAAAATATCTTGTTTACTGGTGTAGCTGGTGTCACCAGAGGTAATCTTGACAGGTAGAGAAGATGGGGTACTATGTCTGTCGATATCCCTGAGGGTTTGCCAGAATTTAGCTGCATTTTTTTGGATGATTCCAGGGCAGCTTGAAAATATCTTGCTTTTTTGGCCCTGATTAATTTGGTGCAGGAGTCCCTAGCAGTTCTAAATGCTGCCCAATCAAAAGTGAGTTTAGTTTTATGGACCTTTTTCCAAAGGTAGTCTCTGCTATGCAGGACTGACTTCAGCTCAAAAGTAATCCAAGGGTCTGCTACAGTAAATGCTAACACAACAGAGACATACTCAGCACTAATCTGAAAGAAAATGTATCACTGTTGCTTTCCCAGGGGACAGCTGCCTGCATTGCTGTCATTATTTTGATCAAGAGAGGCAAACTCTTGTCTACTTTCTTTCCTGACTGATTCTTCTGTTGGTCAGAGTGTTCCTGCTAGTAACCCAGGCTGTGTTTAGTAATGAACAAAAACACAATGAAAGGAGTAAGTAAAATTAAAAAAAAATTGTAATAAGGATAGTAATTAAACTTGCTCTAATTGCCATATCCTCAAACTATAGATATTTAATTGTGAGCATTCATAGATAGCCTGTACAGAAATCAGACATTTTACCTGTTAGCCACTATATAGAGAATAATGTACCCCTAACTGTGAAGTACAAGCTGGAGTTTCACACTGAGATAGTGTGGTGACATCACTGGCATGAGAGTGAAGCTTGAGTGCCTTAATGATGTCACCACACAAATGAGGTGTGGAGTACCAGTACATACTTCACACTTAAGGGTACATTATTGTATAATATAAGAATAGGCCATTTCAGAAACACCTGTTTTAGATTTTTACAGTCTTCATTCTTACTTTAAAATTAATATTGTGCCAATAAAGTTCAGTTCATTGTAACATTTTTACAACACTCATGATGACCTGTCAAAATCAGCTGTGGTATTGAGCTTGCATTCAGTAGTGACTCGGGAGGAGAACAGAACTGATTAGGACAGCTGTGCAGAGAAATAATTCATGTTACAGGAGTTAATTATTTCTTTGGAACATAACATGCAGCATTTAAATGCCACAACTAAAACAGGCTCATTGTGTATTATTTTAATAAATGTGTAAATTAGAACTATATGTAAGAGTTTAATTGACTAGTTCTCTTCTGTATAGGAATGCACTATTCTGCTTCCCTCTGCCTTTTTGTACAGTACTCCTAGAAATTAAATTTTAATCTAGTTGTCAGGTAAATTTATCCATCCAAGCATTGCTTTGGATTCAAAATTGACTGTCCTCTTTCCACCACAGGAAATGGGTACTATGACAGATTGTAAAAGATTTTTGACTCCCCTGGATTGTTTGTCTTTTTCCTTTTGTCCAAGAAAATGGGCAAATATTTTGGAAAATCTTGAAGACTAAACAAAGAAAGGGTAATGAATGAATAAATGAATGCTAGTCTAAGTATAAATTTATAGGATTACAACTTCTTGTATACTCTACTGTAAGTTTAGCTAGCCAGATCTTCATTATGTTCAAACAAAGCGCCTGGTCTCGATTTGATACTGATGGATTTATACAAAAGCAATATGGATTGGTGGGCTCCAGTATTAACTTGTTACTTTAATCAGATCATCAAATGTGTCTGCTATCCTGAGTCACAGAGGGGGCAATGTTATTTCCCATTTTTAAGAAAGAAAACAGAAATGTATCATTCATACCTAGACACTTACAAAAAATTATTATTATCAGCGCATCTAAGTGTCTCGGAATACAGCCTGGGATTTGCCAATAACAATTTTTGTATCAAACCATTACTAGAGCCATATTAAATTTATTTTTGAAAATGACTTTGCACTCAAATCAAGAAGTGCAATGGGTGGGCCCATTGTATTCTGTGATGTAAGTGCAGAGTTATTTTCAAAAATATATTAAAATGATTCTAGCTATGGCTAGAGTCAAAAAAATATCACTGAAAAATCACAGGCTGGATTCTGAGAGGGCTACTCCACACTCGACAATAGTTGCACCCCAGCATCTCATTGAGAAATATGTCCTCTTGAGAAAACAACCTCTTTACATGGCATTTGTAGACATTAAAGGGCTAGTAGAACCAGAACAGACAGAAAAATTATACAAATGTTAAGAAGTAGTCTGTTGTAACATTTTATTTTAGGCAATGCACTAGCTCTTTAAGGGAGCTTTTGACAATTTCTCAAGGGGTATTTTATGGTCTAAGTTATCAAATCTTGGCATAGACCCCAATCTGTGGCACATTTGTGTATGCTTGTACTCTATAAACTGGCTAAAAATCAAATATGATACCAAAGCTGACAAGAAAACTTAAATTAACAAAGGAGTTCAACAAGGTTGCATTTTAACACCATTTTAATTTAACATTTACAGCAATGATCTATTAATTACCTTAAACATTTTGAATATTATACTCCAAAAGAAAACAGTACACCCTGAGGAATTTTATCATTTGCTGACAACATTCAGTAGTAATAACCCTAATCTGCCACTTTACCACAGAAATGTTTACCACATTAAGGTGCTGCAATACAGCATTTCCTCCTTACAGCAATTTTATTCAAAGTACCACATTAACTAAAGCGTTACAGTAATGTGCTGACTAAGCACAATAAGTTAATACCTCTGCTTATGTGGTACCGTGAATGATACTACAGTATGATGGAAATGCTGTATTGTAGTACCTTATTGTGGTAACCCTTTCTGGTGTTGAAGTAGAAGATTAGGATGGCTACCTCTGTAGTCTTATTGTCTTTCACTGTAATAGGCCTGCAAAGACACAAGACTTGCTGTCATCCCTAAATAGTCTAAATCTTGACATTAATATAGATAAAACAACAGTTACATTTTTAGAAAGAGTTACAAAAAGTGTAAGCATACAGTGGCATCCCCCAGGATGAAACCCAGTTCTGCAGCATTTTGCAACACTCTGCAGAATGCCACAGCAGACCTACTGGTTTAAGCAATGTAATTTCAATGGCAATTAGTCCCCTTTGTCATGCAGGAAAATGTGACACTGCCAGGATGAAGTGAGTGCCACAGTTTCCTGCATGACAAAAGGGACTAATTGCCATTACAATTACATTGTGTTATACAGTAGGTCAGCAGCAGCATACTGCAGAGTGCTTTAAAAGTGGGTTTCCTCCTGGGGGATGCCACTATACATGAACTTTGAAAAACATAACATTAAAATTGGTAAGAAATGACACCTATCTTGGTGTAATTCTCTCTGACAATTTTAAAGTGGTCTAACTGTATAGCTACTCTCAAGAACAAGCTCATGCAGATTACTAAAGGCTAGCAAGGATTTATGCAACCAAAGTATGGGCAATACATACAAGGTATGGGCAATAGATGCAAAGTATGGACAATACATACAAGGAATGGGCAATAGATACAAAGTATATATATATGAACTATAGCTAGAAAGTGTGGGCCATAGATACTAAGGATGGGCCATAGATACAATGTATGAGCCACAGATACTAAGGACGGGCCATAGATATAATGTATGGGCCATCGGTAAAAAGTAGGGGACATAGATACAAAGTATTGGCAATAGCTATGCAACAGTTAAAAAAATGGGCAACAGATACAAAGTATGGGCATAGATACAAAGTATGGGCAATAGATACAATGTATGGGCAATAGATACAATGTATGGGCCATAGGTAGAAAGTGTGGGCCATAGATAAAGAAACTGGAAGAATGGTCATGAGTTTGGCAGTTGGGCTTCAATGTGAAAAAATGCAAAATCATGCACTTGGGGCACCGAAATCCAGCAGCTCAGTACCAACTAGGAGGAGAGGAGCTAGCAATCATGAACCAGGAAAGAGACCTGGGGGTAATCATGTCTAATGACCCGAAAGTGGCTAAACAATGTGACAAGGCAGTGAGTAAAGCCAACAGAATGCTAGGGTGCACAGACGGGGTATCACCAGCAGAAAGAGGGAGGTAATAATACTGCTGTACAGATCATTGGTGAGACCATACCATGAGTACCGTGTCCAGTTCTGGAGGCCCCACCCCCATAAAGACATAGAATAGAGGTGGTACAAAGGAGGGCAACCAAACTGGTGCAGGGCCCTACATCAGAAGCCCCATGATGAAAAACCCAGGGAATTGAATATGTATTCCCTAGAGGTAAGAAGGGAAAAGGGAGACATGATAGAAACATAACAATATCTCACAGGGAAGAACAATGCACAAGAAGGTAGCATTTTTTGGTGGGAAGAGAAGCTCAAGGACAAGGGGTCATTCTGTGAAGCTGAAGGGGGAGAGGTTTAGGGGAAATGTGAGGAACTTCTTCAGTGAAAGAAGAAGAAGCCAGAAGGGGAAGGAAGGAAACATATTCAATTCAGTGCTTTAGAGTAACTGGTAATTGCTATTTTTCTTTTAAACTTAGATTGTGGGCTTTTAGTGACACTATACTTCCTTTGTTGTCTTTACTTATAATTGTTTTCGGGCTGTTGAGAATTTAAAACATAGTGGTGGTGTAATTCTGTGCTGTCTTTAATTGCTGCAAATTTTCACCCTCCCTCCCCTTCCCCCAACTCTTTATTATATGCCCTGTTAAATCTGATTGACAGGAGCTAAACACACGGTATAGTAAGGGGTGTGAAGTAGGAGGGGCATAAGGAGGAAGAAGCCCACCCTCAGCACAAGTGTTTTGACTCATTTATTTATTTATTGGTTTCTTTTTCTAAAAAAAAAAAAATTATCTGAGGATCAGTGGCAGGATTTTTAGTACAGTAAATTAATAAAAAGGGAACTAGGAGAGCTTCAGTAGCAGACAAGTAGTGGAATTGCAGTATAATGTGGGAGTGATGCAATGCAGTGGCTGTGGGTCAGCCATATTCAGGCAGACTTTCTGGACACTGAGGTGCTGCCCTATCTGCATGCATCTCTGGACTGTGGGATGAGTAGCCAGACTCAGAGCGGAAGTAAACTGGGTCAGGAGTACCATCACCCCTATCCAGGACCACCCAGTCCAATGCAACTGCCTCAAAGGATGCCGAGAACGAGGAGCACTTGGATGACAGTGGGCTCAGGGAGGGTTAGAGCAGTCAGGCAGAGGCACATCCCAGATCCTATTCCACTCAAGAACTCATATGCCACACTGGCAAATGAGGACAACCAAATAGAGGTACCCAAAGAAGTGGAAGGAAAGGATGTGGAGGTTAGCCAAGGAGGTGACCTCAGCGGGGAAAGCAGTGGACCCCAGAGAAGGAGGAAGTGAATCCTGGTGGGGGACTCCATCATAAGAGGGATCCAGCTAGGAACACAGGAGGGGGAGGACAGGGAGGTGAGGTGTCTACCAGGTGCCACGGCATGGAGAGATGGAAGGAAGATCCTGGGGCTCACTGGGAAGGCAAGACTGGAGGGTGAGCTGGATGTCATTATCCACCTAGGTACTAATGACCTGGCAAATGGGGAGCCAAAGGAAGTTCAGGAAGAGTTTAGGAAACTGGGAGGGTCTCAAGCAAGTAGCTACTTCTGTCATCTTCAGAAGTACTACCTGTGAGAGGCAAGGGAGAGCATAGGAGTGCATGCACCAGGAACTTTAACTCATGGTTAAAGAACTGGAGCTGTGAGGAAGGGTTTGGATTCATTGATGACTGGGGACCCACCTGGAGGGTTGGAGGTTTGTTCAAGCCTGATGGCCTGCATCCATCCTGGAGGGAATCCAAGCACTCAATGATAAGTTTAATGCTACATTGACAAGATTTAAACTAGCAAAGGGGTGGCAGGCCAGCAAGGAGGGTACCTACTTGCTCACCCCCCAGCCAGTAGGAACCAGTGAACCAGAGGAGTGGCTATCTCTGCAAAGCAGTGTGCAGAAGATGGAGATTAGTGCCCAAGAGGTGGATAAGCAGAAAAGGGGCAAATTCGGCAGAAGGGCAGACAGCAAGGAGAACAAGGGATAAATGACAACCAAGGAAGGGCTGGAGTAGAACAGTGAAACAGTCTAGGAGGTCAAATCATGGAAAGCCATGTGCAAATGCCAGGAGCCTTTAGCAACAAGATGGAAGATCTGGAGGCTGTCATGGTACAGTCAGACCTGGACATTGTGGCCATCACTGAAACCTGGTGTAATGATAACCACGACTGGGAGATGGCCATACCTGGCTACAACATATTCAGAAGAGACAGAGCAGGCAGGAAGGAGGAGGAGTGGCACTGTATGTGAAAAATGACATAAGGGCCACAGAGATCCAGGAGGAACAAAATGGGGGAGAGATACTGTGGGTTAAGCTGGAAAGGAAAATGGGGACAGCCATCCGCACAGGTATGGTCTATAGACCACCAGCCCAGGAGGAAGAAACAGATAGGGAGCTGATGCTAGCCATCCAAAGGATGGCAGACAAGGGTGAGGTAGTACTGGTTGGAGACTTCAATATTCCAGACGTGGACTGGAGCATCCCAGCAGCAGCATCAACTAGGAGCAGATTTATCCTGGACTCCCTTCAGGGTGCCTTCCTCAAGCAACTGGTCTTGAACCAACTCGGCAGAAGGCAATACTGGACCTTGTGCTCACAAACAGGGACAGTGTGATGGGGTAACAGTGGGGAGCACCTGGAAACAGTGACCACCAGTCATTGTGGTTTGAAATCACAGAATGAGCAGAACCAAACCACACAAAACATGTATCCTGGATTTTAGGGGGCAGACTTTGGGAAAATGGGGAGATACTTGAAAGAGGCATTAAGGGAATGGGACAGGAATCAGGGGTTGAGGAACAGTGGGCAGTATTTAAAATGGGGATTACAAGAACAACAGAATTATGCATTAAGCAGGTTAGCAAGAGGAAAAGGAAGAGGAGACCATTATGGTTTTCAAAGAGGTAGCAAAGAAAGTGAAAGCCAAAAAGATTGCATTCAGGCAATACAAAAGACACAGGCAGAAGGGGATAGGGAGAAGTACCAGGAGAAGCAAAGGAGGCAGGAGGTCAGTAAGGAAGCCAAAGCTCAGACAGAAGAACACATTGCAAAATCAGTGGGTAGAGGGGACAAAACCTTTTACAGGTACATAAGTGAAAAAAGAAAGACAAAGGGAGGGATAGTGAGACTGAAGAGGGAGGATGAGGGCTGCGTGGAGGATGACAACAGTAAAGCTGACATATTGAACAGGTATTTCTGCTCAGTCTTTACTGAAGAGGAGGAGGGTAATGGGTCTGAAGGGAGTACAAGGGGTGAGAATGGTGCAGAAATGGACACAAGTCCCTTTACACGAGAAAGGGTCCTGAAGGAACTGGAAGTAATAAGAGTTGATAAAGCAATGGGGCCAGATGGGGTGCACCCCAGGGTCCTTAAAGAACTAAGAGAGGTGGTGGCTGAACCTCTGGCTATCCTGTTTAGCCAATCACTGAAACAGGGAGGTACCCAAAGACTGGAGGACAGCAGATGTAGTCCCCTTATACAAAAGTGGGAACAAAGAGGAAGCAGGGAACTACAGACCAGTCAGCCTCACCTTGGTAGTGGGAAGATCATGGAAGCACTACTGAAGGAGAGATTGGTGGAACATCTGGTTGTCAATGGACTACAGGACCCAAGGCAGCATGGTTTCACCAGGGGAGGTCATGTCAGACCAACCTTGTTGAATTTTTGACTGGGTGACTAGGGAGGTGGATCAGGGAGGGCAGTGGACATGGCCTATCTGGACTTCAGCAAGGCCTTGACACTGTGCCACATAGAAGACTATTACACAAACTGGGGAATATGGGTGTGGGCAGGACAGTAGTGTGGTGGGTAGGTAACTGGCTGGGTGACAGGACACAGAGGGTGGTGGTAAATGGCTGTCACTCCACAGAGGGAAGAGTGACCAGTGGGGTACCACAGGGATCAGTGCTGGGACCGGTCCTATTCAACATCTTCATCAGTGACATTCACTGGGACCTAGAAGGCAGAATTTCACTGTTCGCTGATGACACAAAGCTCTGTAACAGAGTAGACACACCAGAGGGTGTAGACAGAATGAGAAGCGACCTGCAGAAACTTGAAGAATGGTCAGGGGTTTGGCAGCTGAAATTCAATGCAAAGAAGTGCAAGATAATGCATATGGGCACAAAAACCCTGGCACAATATATCAGTTGGGGTGAGGATACAGCATGCATCAAGCAGGAAAGGATCTTGGGGTTGTCATCTCTGATGACCTCAAGGTAGGGAAACAGTGTGACAAGGCAGCAGGTAAAGCAAATAGGATGCTGGGATGTATAGGCAGGGCATCACCAGCAGGAAAAGGGAGGTCATAATTCCGCTATACAAGACACTAGTGAGGCCCCACCTGGAGTACAGTGTACAGTTCTGGAGACCATACCTACGTAAGGACATAGACAGGTAGAGAAGGTTCAGAGGAGGGCAACAAAGATGGTGCATGGATTGCATCACAAGTCCTAAGAAGACAGGTTGAAGGAACTGAACATGTACTCCCTGGAGGAGAGGAGGGAGAGAGGGGATATGATAGAGACATACAAATATCTTACAGGGAGGAACAGGGTGCAGGAAAACACTATTTTTAAGTGAAAAAGATGTTCCAGGACTAGAGGTCATGGGATGAAGTTGGAGGGAGGACGATTCAGAGGAAACATGAGGAAGAATTTCTTCACAGAACGGGTGGTGGACAAGTGGAACACCCTGCCAGAGGAAGTGGTGGGGGCTGAAACAATCATGGGATTTAAGAATGCATGGGATAGACATAAAGGAATTCTGGAGGTCTGGGGTAAGGGGCAACAGACTTCTAGGGAAACAAACTGAACTTACAAGCTCAAATGGGCAGACTGGGTGGGCCATAGGCCCTTATCTGCCGACACTGTCTATGTATCTATGTATCTATGTATCTATGGTGTGTGTTTGGAACAGCCTACCAGCAGAAGTAGTAGAGGCTAAAACAGCCACAGGTTTCAAGAATACATGAGAAAGGCACAAGAGGATCCTAGAAGTAAGGAAGGGAACCAAGGACCAAGTAGGGTCTGAGGTGGCTCAGTAGGAAAGTAAAATAGGGGAGATTAGGTGGGCCAGGAGGTTCTTATCTGCTGACAACTTCTATGTTTCTATATACAAGGTATGGGCCACAGATAGAAAGGATGGGCAATAGATACAAGGTATGGGCAATATGTACAAAGTATGGGTAATAGAGAAAATGTATGGGCAATAGTGACAACATATGGGCCATAGATACAAAGTATAGGCAATAGATGCAAAGTATGGCAATAGAGAAAATGCGTGGGCAATAGTGACAACATATGGGTCATAGATACAAAGTATGACAAAATATGGGCCATAGATAGGCAGTAGTTACAAAGTGTAGGCCTTAGATACAAAGTACGGGCCATGGATACAAATTATGGGCAATAGATATAAGGTATGGGCCATGGATACAATGTATGAACAATAGATAGAAAGTATGGGCAGTAGACAGGCAATAGTTACAAAGTGTGGGCCATAGATACTAGGTACAGGCCATAGATACAAGGTATGGACAATAGATACAATGTATGGGCAATAGATATGAAGTATGAGCCACAGATACACGTATAGACAATAGATACAAGGTATGGGCCATGGATATAACGTATGAACAACAGATAGAAAGTATGGGTAATAGATACAACCTATGGGCAATAAATACAAGGTATGGGCAACAGATGCAAAGTATGGGCCATAGTTACAAAGTATAGGCAACAGAAACAAAGTAAGACCCATAGATACAAAGTATGGGAACAGTTACAAAGTATGGGCCACAGATACAAAGTACAGGCAATAGATACAAACAAACATTTGTCAATGCCGAATGTTTGCTTACTGGTATTAGAACTGGAAATGCAGGAGTTAGAGAGATGCAGAATAGGAATGGCAGTGAAGTATTGAACTTAACGCCAACCCCACCTCCACCCTGCAGAGACGGACAGGCATTGGAGTATGCATTTGGGTCATCACCCATAACGTTCATGCCATTTCACTTCACCCTATCCTGCAGACACCAACATGTGTTGAGGTGTGCAGTGGGGTGTTTGGCTGTACAGTCACCTCATTCCATAAGGACATATGCTGAAATGGGTGAAGTATAGGAGAACGAGGTGAACTGTGGGGCCGAAGAGTTCAAGGCACACCTCGATGCCTGTCACAGGCTGCAGGGTGGCGGGGTGGGGGTGGAATGGCAGGAGCATGACAGTCGGCAATCCAAAGGCACACCCCTGATGCCTGTCAGTCTGTACAGGGTGGGATGTTATGGTTAGACACCCTAACCCCCCAGGCGTTTGTTGGTATTTACACTACAAATTTTCAACATGGCCTTTTTGTGACCCCCACCTCCTAAAAGCATTTGGGACCTCTTCTCATGAACAGTGGCACTGTGATTTTGTTAATGTGTCCCGAACTTTGAGTTCCCACAGTGATCGTGCCATTCTGTGCCAGATGCACAAAAACACAGATTGGGCACGATATGAAGAAAGACAGCTGTACCATTCATAGGGAGCTGTGAAGAGATGGCAATGTTGAAAATCTGTAGTGAAAATATTAAAAATACTCAAACTTCCGGGCTTATGTGGAAACTGCGCAATGCATGTGCATAACACAGTCATTTAGTGGAACTTTTTCATTAAATTTTCAACATAGGCATTTTGTGACCTCGACTCATGAACAGTATCAGTATGATTTTCCTAATCTGTCCCGAACATTGATTTCCCACAGCTACCGCACTATTCTGCGGCAGATGTGTAAATGCGTATTTCAGGGAGGATATGAAAAATGACAGCTGTACTGTTCATAAGGAGGTGTGGAAAAATGTCAATGTTGAAAATCTGGAGTGAAAATATTACAAATTTGCTAAGTTACAAGCGTGCGAGGAAAATAAGCAATGCATGCTCGTAACACAGTCAATTTATGGACTTTCGTCACCAAATTTTCAACATAGGCATTTTAGGACCTCTGCTCATGAACAGTGTCACTATGATTTTTTTAATGTGTCCCGAACACTGATTTCCCACAGCAAATGCACTATTCTGTGCCGGTAGTGTGAAAACACATTTCGGTCAGGATGTGAAAAATGACAGCCATACTGTTCATAAGGAGGTGTGGAAAAATGCCAATGTTGAAAATCTGGAGTGAAAATATTACAAATTCGCAAAGTTATGCGCATGCGTGGAAACTGCGCAACGCACGTTCATAAAACAGTAATTTTTTGGATTGTTTTCACCAAATTTGCAACATAGGCTTTTTGAGAGCCCACCTCATGAACACTGGCACTGCCATTTTGTTAATTGGTCCCAGAAGATGATTCCGCACAGTGACCGCAAAATCACCTTTTGGGACCTAATAACGCCATGACAGCGCCTGAATTCATGAGGAGGGTCCCAATAACCCCATGTTGAAAATTTGGTGCCAAAATTCCCCAAAATGCCTTAGATATGCACCAAAGTTGAAAAAAACCCTATTTATGCCATTATACAGCTTACCGGCATTTCTTCAGTTCGCGTTTGGCTTTGAAGAGTGCAGACGTGTTCCCGGTCCACTGAAGATCATCACACCAGGCTCTGGAGGTAAGTATGGGGTGAGGGGGATGTAGGGAGGTTGGGTGCGCAGTGGGTGGAGTGCGGGTTGGGAGGAGAGGATGGCGACTGGCGTGGGACCGTTTCCTTTGTTTGAGGAGATTAAAAGAAGAAAAGATGTCGGGGTAAGGGTTTTTTTTTTTTACAGGCTTATTTCTAGCACACTGGGGTGGATTCCCAGTGTGCCACTTGCCTTTTCTTGGGGTGGGGGTATTTAAGCAGATGGGGATTGGGCCCCCCGTTGAGAAAGAATGACTGTTTGGGGGGCCATGATGCCGAGGGGGATTGGGCACCCCCTCAGCACACAACAAATGAGGGAGGGGGTTACATCATGCCGACGGGGAGTGGGCTCCCCTGTCGGCAGATTAACTGGGTTGGGGTCTGCTGATAGGGGGATTGGCCACCCCTATTCGGCGTTCATGGAGTTGAGAGGTGGCAGCAAGCCATCGCCATGTTTACTTTAGGTGTTTCACTTGGGAAGATACTGCCCTGCAATGATGGGTCACTCCCTCATTGCAGCGGAATGGCTGATGCTATAATGACGAGGTGGCCCCTCATTGCAGCAGCGAAAACGTTCAAGTTGGTGGCACTTTTGGAGACCAGTGTCATTGGCACACTGTTCCTCCATTGGTCCACCACTGTCAAGCCTCCAATATCAGTGCCTCTGTTAGCTGCTACAGTGCCTCACCTCCACAATCTGCTTCTCTCCTAAGCTGCCGCATTATGTTTCTTGCACATGTCCGCAAGCAGAAATAAAAATGGACCACAGATAAAAAGTATAGGCAACAGAAACAAAGTATGGGCAATAGATACAAATTATGGGCAACAGAGTGAAAGTACAGGTAATAGATACAAAGTATAGACAATAGATACAAAGTATAGACAATAGATACAAAGTACAAGTAACCAATACAGTGGATCCTCTATGCAGCAGGACATGCGTTGGTAGTGTGCCCCATGGATGGCCATTGACCAGCAGCTGTGGAGATGAGAGGAGGGTGAAGCTGCTGGCCCTCCCATAATTCAGCACTGGAGACAGGCACAGAAACAAGGTGGGGGGGGTCTGTTGGTGGTGATGGGGGGCACTGTAGCCTGCCATATGCCTGGCAGGACTAGTAGTGGGTGTGGGCCGGTGGTGCCAATTGGGGGGTGACAGCCCCTGTATTGTGCATTGGGTGGAGGAGGGCAACTGATTGGGGACATGCAACAATGTGTGCTGGGGCGGGTGGTGCTGGGTGGCCATAGGGGGTTCAATCCGCAGTGGTCCCATTGGTACTGTGGACTATCCACCCCATCAGGGTTGATACAGGATGTGTGCATGGGGTGCATATGGCTTATGGCAGGTTTCTCCCTGGTGTACCATGCGCCCTCCTCCGCACTCCCATGGCCAGCACTATGTGCCATTTTCCATTGCACATAGTGCTGGCATGCCCCTTGCCCACCCCCCATGCAGTGCAATGCATAGACTTGAGGGATCAGGTGCACTGGGACTGTGCACCCCCCTCTTAGTGAATCCCACATGGGGGCACAGTGGGTGTGGAGTGTCTCCACGCCTCACATACATGGCATGGAGGCATTCCACACCTTCATGCATAGGTCCCTATGGGAACAGATACAAGGTATGGGCAATAGATGCAAAGTATGGATGACAGATGCAACGTATGGGCAAGAAATACAAGGTATAGGCCATAGATACAAAATATGGGCCATAGCTACAAAGTATGAGCAACAGAATAAAAAGAATGGGCAATAGATACAAATTAAGGGCAACAGATAGAAAGTATGAGCAACAGATGGAAAGTATGGGTAATAGACACAAAGTACAGACAATTGATACAAAGTATGAGCAATAGATACAAGGTGTAGGCCATTGGTACAAAGTATGGGCCACCGGTATGAGATATTGGCCACAGATACAAAGTATGAGTAATAGATAGAAAGAATGGGCCACAGATACAAAGTATAGGCCATAGGTACAAATTATAGGCACCTATGGAGCCCTTTCTCCTCCTGGCATCCCACTTTTGGACTCCACCCCTCCTGCACCACAATGTGTGGCACTGGTGCAGGTCCCTTAGACCACCTCCTGGCTAGTCTAAGTGGAGCTCCTTGCTGCATCCATGGTAGGGCTTACAAAATTGCAGAAAGGGGAAGTTGTAGCCCTGCTTGGGTGCAAGTCCCCTTGTGACCTGGCACACCTCCCATTTGGAACACAAGACTAGCACAGTGCCACTTTAGCGCCACAGCTCCCCTTTTTGATGCAGACCACATTCAAAAATAGGGATTGCTGCATCTTTTAATGCAAGGTGCCACTTGCATCAGTTATGTTTGATGCAGGAACCTTGTATTATACTCGTGACTCTGAAAATCAAGCCCAAGGTATGGGCCATGGATACAAAGTATGGGCCATACATAATATAGAGAATAAAGTACAGGGTGGTGTGTTTAATGAGAGTTTACACACACCCAAGGGGTTAGATGCTTCATAAACCTCAAGTTTAAACACACTACCCCGTATTTTATTTTATATAATTGATGGCTCTCCCCTTTTTGGCCACAGCAATTATATAAAATAAAATCAGCAGTTTCTGTGTGGCTACGAGTATGCGCCACTTTATTTTTCGTCCGGTTGTTGCATTTTTGTTTTCAGGGCTTCACTTCTTTTTTTTTAACAATGCTGAAAGTCCCCCATCTGTAAAAGCAGTGCTCTTTTTTATTTTTTTTTTAAATTTACTCACCCCCATGTTTCTTCGGCGGCTCCTTTGAAGGAAGCGCGAGCCAGGAAGCCAGAAACTGGTGTAGGCGCATGCGCAGAGGGAGGAGAACCGTGCGCGTGTTTGCCGTTATAAAGGCTCCTTTATAACAGCAAATTACACCACGGTCTGTCGATGGCAAAAGAGGAGAGCCATTAATTATTACCTAATCAGATACGGTTATGTCAAAATTGTATAAGAACCTACCTGGTCTCCTGTCATGGATTACTTTGGTAACAGTAAGAGTGTACCCCAGAAACCATGATTCAGGAAAGAATACTAAATTACTGGATTTAGATTCTTCACATGAATCAGTACACACGTCCATATTCATCTTGGTATGAAAAAAAAGCAAATGGCACAAAAAGACTGTGTCACGCAATGGTGCAAAATGGTTTCAAGTGTTACAAATGTTATGGGTATGTGCAGCTTTTGGTTCTGGGCAATCTCACTAGAGTAATAATTGCCCCATCTGACTGAGTACCTTTTAAGAAAAGTCTGCAAGACATCACAGCACAAAATTACATGCTAATAGTAAACAACAGTTTTAGCACATATTTATCAACTATGAAACAATGTACATGGTTTAGAGAAATATTTAATCATGGTCACTGAACCAGCTATGCACAGAGCTATTACTCTATACAGAGTTAATAAAAATCCTGAAGGACATTTAGAAATTAAAGATAAACAAATACCTGATCTACCAGACAATATGTTATGTTCTAGTAACCAAACAAGGGCACAAGGTCATAATGTCACAAGACATTATGACGCTTGCAAAAATCGTACTGCCAATACAGCATGATTTCTTACATGTGGCATAATTCTTTTCTTTTGTGGGGGGACTCTGCCCCATGCACCCTGTTATGGGGGACTGCACCCCCCAATAAGGATTCTCAAGTCTGGGGAGGGGGTTCACCTCCAAATCGCACAAAGTGCAAAAAAAAAAATAAACATTTCTGAGACTGGGAATCAAACCCGGTCTGAGACAGAGTGCTTGGGTTCCTTGCTGCAGTGGCTCAGTCCATTGAGCCATGGCAGCTGCTCTGCAGAACCCCATCATAGCAAAGGTGTTATCCTCTGCCTGGGATAGTGCAAGTGACACAATACTTCGTAAAGCATTATTCGCGGTATTGCACCACTTGTTGTCTCTTACAGCGCTATTCCATGTTAGCAGTCGTGCACAACATTATGACCCGGTTAGCCAAACTAGTACTGAAGAGTAGACACATATAATTATTAGACAAAGAACCTCTGTGTGCAAACACTGAGGCAAGGGTTACCCCAAAGGGCATTTGGCTGGGAAGCCAAGTTTCAAGAAAATACATAATCACACATGCCCACACAATGCAAAGCATCATGGGCTGCATATACAAATCACCACAGAATGTTATGCTGTTTCAACTTTAAGCAAAATTGCATGGTGCCGAAAGGCCTCTCACACAGTTTGCAAAGGGTGCTAACAGATGACATAGACACGTATGCATCATCTGTTTGACACCCCAGTGGAATGAACCAGCTACCCTAAGATGGTGTGTCTGGGTTATGTTGTGGTGATCCCATTAAAACAAAAAACTATTATTACTGCCTTTAGTACAACGACATTAGAAACAGATGGTTCAAGAATGCTTTGAATAAACCCACCCAGAGCAACATCCTACTAGCTTCGCTACACCTTCTCCTACCCCTTTCAATGAGCCACTCTTCTACACTACTGTACCTTCTCAAACACCACAACTATCACTCTCCCTACCCCTTACTATGACCCTCCGCTCTACTCCACCTTCCTATTCAATACCCACCTACCCCTGACCATGCCTAGACACCTGATATGACCTTGCTGTATCGGTAGCTGCTTCTCTAGACAAGGCTGTTAGCTGCTATCAGAAAGTTTGTTGAATTTGTAATTCTCTCCTGTATTAGTAACCATGATATGTTTTTTGTGTGTTACATGCACCTGAAATGCAGTCTTTGTGAAAGGGCTTCTAGCTCAAAGGTATTGTAATCCTAAGCCTCCAATAAGAGCTGTCCTTATGGGGTTGTGAACTGTGCATTTGCACAGTATCCTAAGAGCAGAGGAGCCCCCCCAAAAAAACTCAGCTATCCAGTTGGCCTCCTTCTTCCTGGTCCTGTATGTACTAATTTAAGTAAAGTGCAGAAATAGCACCAAACTAGCTAAAAATGAAGCTACAGGGAGGTCACGATAGCAAAGAGGTTCACATAGGGCCTTGGAATAGCTAGGGCTAGTACTGCCTCAAATAAATAAGTAAATAGTAAATTAAATATAACAGACCACCAACATTAATCATATGTTTGTTAAACTCAACAAATTATCAAATACTTTACAGGTTAGGGTAATTTCTTTGTGATGCTTTCAAGATAAGAAAACAGAAAGTATGGATGGACCTTTAAATGCAAACTGGGGTTGCAACAGGGTAGAATAGGACCCTGTCCCAGTTGTTATGCAGAAAGTGTTTAAATGCAAGGATCTTTTCTGTTCTCTCCTTTGCTGTCTCTTGTCTGTCTGGTTGCGCAACCAAATTTTCCTGTGAGACCTAGGATTTGATCACCCTAACAGTCTCACAATTCTCTGCCTCTCACTGTCTCTCAGCCTTCCTTTGCTGTTTGTCTTTTCCTCCCATGCATATCTGCTGATATAAAAATATATTCAAATCATTATGTGAAAATGTAACTGATATTGGGATCCCCTTGTTTAGAAATTATATAGTGTTACTGTTGAAATGTATATAATTATAGTTTGAGATGATTGCAAAAATCTATTGGAAACTCAAGACGGTACCTGAATGCAAGTTTTAAGCCTTTTGCAGAAGAGCTGTGGAAAGGAGCCTCAGTTCAGGGATACTGTGTTCCTGCCATCACCTGTCTGAAACATACAAGAACACTTTGGAAGAAACAGGATGCTTATTAAGAATGAGGGGTGAAAGGACTTATAAGAGAGCTGAGCAGCAATTGCTTAAAAGAGAAAAGGCACACAGAGATTGAAAAAAACTCAGATGAACTTTTTCTGTTTACTTGGCATTTGTAAATAGTTATACTGAGCAATTTTATTTTTCACTGCTAGTAGAAATAAATATGTTTGGTGAATTCTACAACTGCTCCTGTTTTTCCTATGCTTCCTGACCTGTGCCCCAATGACAGATGGTGTCAGCCCAAGCATACTCTAAGTCAGGAGTTTTGTGCATGGGTACTGGACCTAGTACCAGGGAAGCACAGAGAAAGGCATGGATTCTGCAGCAGCAAGTCAAGGAATGGTTACCAGGAAAATGGCAGCCAAACTAGCAGAGACAGAAATCCAAGCTGACATTGTACAGCCATCACAAGTTATGCAAAGCCAGCACTTTTACTTCCCATTGTGACCAGACCATAAAAAACACAAATAGAGCCCTAAACTGTATTCTGAGACATACATCCAGCAGAAGTAGGGAGGTTTTGATCCCCTTGTATGGGTCAGTGGTGAGAACCCAGTTGGAATACTGTTCTCAAGTCTGGTCCCCTCATACAAGATGGGAAATAAAGAGACTGGAGAGAGCACAGGAAAGGGCAAAAAGATTAATAGTGGGGCTGAGAAACAAGCCATATGGAGCTAGACCTGAGGACTAGAATCTGTATTCTCTGGCATACAGAAGATGGAGGGGAGACATGATCTTGGTTTATAGATCATTTCAAGACAATAACCTTAGAGTAGACCTGGGACTAGAAGTATACGTAAAAAACCCACAAGACTAGAACTCGCTGTAAACAGTTAAAACAACAGAGGTGGATGTCACTAAAAAGAAAATACTGGTTTAGTCAATGGGTGGTCACTTACTGGAACTCCCCCCCAACAGAGATAGTCAACAGCCCAACCCTAGATATATTTAAAAAAAGATTGGATGCATTCAGCAAAGTTAAGGGTAGAGATTACTAATGTTTTTTTTTTCTTTTTGTTCTTATTCATGGCAAGCTAAATAAGGATGAAAGTCTAAGTAATGCTTTGTGATTACTACGATACTATGGAAAAAAGAACAGAAAAAGAACCTGAAAGCCTGATGAACTTTTTCAAATGGTGGGCTATACAACAAAAAGAGACAGAGAAATAGAGAGAAAAAGAGATTCAACATTTAGAAGCACAGAGGAGAGAAGAGATGCAGCAACAAGAGCAGCAGATGAGAGAAGAGATGCAGCGACGGGAGCCGCTATGGCTGGATGCCTTGTAAGCTATCAAAGGCAGATGATCTGGCATAGATACAGGTGAACAACAAAACACAAGCAACTTAAAAGCCATTGAACTTACAAAGTTGTGTCCCTTGGATGATATCGAGGCATACCTGACAACTTCTGAAAGAGCTGCCACAGCCTGCCAATGGCCAAAACAGCAATGGACAATCAGACTGGTACCCTACCTGACAGGGAAAACTCAACTTGCCTACAGCAATATGGACACTGTACAGTCAGAAAACGATGACCTGGTGAAAAGTATAATTCCTGAAAAGGTATGGCATCTCCGGAGAGACCTACAGGCAGAGATTTCGATCTCTGAGGTACAACTCGGTCAATAATTCTTGAGAAGCCTTCACCTGACTCAAAGAACTCCTGATAAAATGGCTCCAACCAGAGAGCAGAACAATCCCACAGATCTTCAACACATTTGCCATGGAGCAATTCATCAACATCCTGCCTACATATGTGCAGTGTTGGGTAAAGGAACACCGACCAGAGAGTGGGGAAAAGGCTGTTTCTTTGGCTACCAAATGGCCAGACAAATGCCACAGCAGTGAGGTAACAGCCAAGCACCGTTAAGACACTCTTTTTCCCATTTAAACTCCAAGTCTGATAAGAACTCTGGTGGAGGTAACAAATCTGTGCCCAGATACATTATTTACTATAACTGTAATAATGCAGGCCATATTGCACGAAACTGCCGTAGTAAGGAGAATGGCACTGGAGCAGATTTGTCCTTGGCAAATTGGGGCAAGTACTTAACAGATGTGAAGGTGGGGGATAAAACTGTAAAGGGACTCATTGATTTGGGAAGCAGCCAGACCCTAGTGCATGTTGAAGTGCTGGGAAAACACTGTGAAAAAGGACCAAGTACTGGTGCAATCTGCATCCACGGGGACACTCAATACTATCCCACCACCTGAGCGACTCTGACCATTAAGGGTGTGTCGCACTAAATGAAAGTAGGGGTAGTACCTCAGTTACCTATACCTGTGATTATTGGAAATGACTTTCCAGGATTTACTGAGTTAATCAAAGAAGGAGTAAATCCTGATGTTTCAGCAGCTGTGGTGACAAGAGCTCAGGCAAAGAAAATCTCAGATGATGGGGACGCTTTTCCTTTCAGTGATTTTGATTCAGACTTGTTTGAGCATAGCTCCAAGATCCAGAAATCCAGGAAAGAAAGACAATTCCTGAAGAAACTGTGGCAACAAATGACTGATGGATATAATGGGTTATCATAAGAAAATGCTGAAGCTAAACTGATAGCTTGTTCTGAATGAAAATCACAATCAACAATGTTTCTCTCCAGGGTTCTCTTAAGCAGCTGGGGATGAAACCAAAACAGAGTGGGCCAATGTTTAAAAAATGTAATGGGTTACTGTACAGAGTTTGGGTTAAACCTCAGACACAGGAATAGACAGAACAATTGGTTATACCACAGAAGGATAGAACAGAGTTGTTACAGATAGCACACGATAGTCCTATGGCTGGTCACTCAGGGAGGGATCGCACGCTTGCCAGATTGCTGTACAGACTGTACTGGCCTGGAATTCATGAAGATGTTGCTACCTATTGTAATTACTGTGTTGAGTGTCAGAAAGCAGCCCCAGTCACTAGAAAAAACAAGGTGCCCCTGGTATCCCTACCCTTGATAGATGTGCTTTTTGAGAGAATTGCAATGGATGTGGTTGGTCCTTTAGATAAAAGTAAAAAGGGAAATAGATTTATCCTGGTAGTATGCGACTCTGCTACTCAATACCCAGAAGCAGTTCCAATATGTACTGTCACAGCTTCAAAAGTGGCAGCAGAGCTTGCAATCATTTTCAGCAGAGTGGGCATACCTAAAGAAATGATTACTGATCAGGGCAGTAATGTTGGTGCTGCACTACTTAAGGAGCTGTACAGACCACTAGGTACCACTGCCATAAGAACCTCCCCATTACCCTCAGACAGACGGCCTTGCTGAGAGTTTTAACCAAACCCTCAAAATGCATGTTAAAAAGGTTTGTAAAAGGGGAAAAGAAAGACTGGGACCAATACTATCTACTTTTTGCTTTCTGAGAAACATAGAAACATGGACTTTGACGGCAGATAAGGACCACTTGGCCCACCTAGTCTGCCCACTTCCCTACCCACTGGTAAAAACTGCAGATCCTAGTTAACCAACAGCTTATTTCTTCCTACCCCCCCCACAAAAATTACCTTATGTCTGTCCCATGCATTCTTGAATTCCCCCACTGTTTTTGACCCCATGACCTCCTCAGGAAGGCCGTTCCATGCATTGACCACCTTCTCTGTGAAAAAATATGTCCTCACATTGCCACTGAGACGTCCCCATTCTATCTTCAGATTGTGTCCCCTTGTTCTTGCACATCTCTTTTTCTTAAAGATGCTTTCCTCTTGGAATTTGTTGATTCCCTTGAGGTACTTAAAAGTTTCTATCATGTCCCCCCTTCCTTCTTTCCTCAAGGGTATACATATTAAGCTTCTTTAGTCTCTCCTTGTATAGCTTCTGTTGCAGACTCTGCACCATTTTAGTTGCCCTCCTCTGGACTGCCTCCATCCTGTCAATTTTTTTTTATTTAGTTGTTTAACCAGGTATAGCACACTAAGCTGAAAGCTTTTTTACAGGAGTGACCTGGGAGCACAAGGAAGTTAAGTGACTTGCTCCGGGTCACACAGTATGCTAGTGGAAGCTGTGGGATTCAAACCCAGGTCTGGTCTGCTGGATGTCACCAGATTTGCAGCTCACAGCCTTAGACCACTGCGCTATACTGCCTCCTCATATCTCATGTCTATGTCCTTG
The DNA here is from genome assembly GCA_016271365.2 of Neoceratodus forsteri. Lineage (NCBI taxonomy): Eukaryota > Metazoa > Chordata > Ceratodontiformes > Ceratodontidae > Neoceratodus > Neoceratodus forsteri. The sequence continues at coordinate 245,408,965 of CM028133.1, read as the reverse complement.
AGGAAATGGGGCCTCCAGAACTGAACACAGTATTCCAGATGAGGTCTCACCAACTGTCTGTACAGAGGTATAACAACTTCTTGTTTTCTACTGGTGATTCCTCTCCCTATACATCCCAGTATCACCCTAGTCAACCCTACTGCCTTCTCACATTGCTTGCTAACCTTTAGGTCATCTGATATGATTACCCCCAGGTCCCTTTCCATTTTTGTTGTTGCCACAGACATCAACAGGGTTTTCACCATTTGAAATGCTGTATGGTAGGCAGCCAAGAGGCCCACTAGATGTGATAAAAGAAATGTGAGAAGAAGGGAACAAGTCTTTTGAGCAATCGGTTTAAATGCTTCATTGGCAAGCTTTTAAACTAGTCAAAGGGGGAGGCACTGACAAGCAGCAGGAAAATCCCAGCCTCTCCCTACAAAACAGGGTACTAAATGAGAAAAAGACTGAGGTAGAACGGTCAGTGGGGGAAGCTGCAACAGAAGGTAAAGCCATCAAAAAATGGAGAGCAATGAGTACTAATGCCCATAGTCTGGGTAACAAGCTTCCTGAATTAGTGGCCTTGATGGAGGAGGAACATCTGGATATCGTGGCAGTCACAGAAACATGGTACACACAAAACCAAGACTGGGACATAAACATACCAGGATACACTATCTACAGGAGGGACAGGGAGGGTAAAAGAGGAGGAGGAGTAGTTCTTTACATAAGGGAAGGAATAAAAGCAACAGAACAAAAGGGTAAACAGGGAGGAGAAGAAGCACTGTGGGTCAATTTGGAGACAGGCAATTTGCACCACAATACGCACAGGGTTAGATACAGACCTTCTCAGGGGAGGAAATGGACAGGAAATGATAGAAAGTATACTTAGAATGGCAGAAAAAGGGAGATATTGCTGATGGGTGATCTGAATATGCCAGATGTTAACTGGAGTGCAGTTGCAGCTGCCACTTAAGAGTGCAGTTATTCTAGATGCCCTACAGGGGTATTCCTAGACAACTAGTACTGGAGCCCACTCAAGAGGGAGCAATATTAGACTTGTTTCTCTCAAATGGAGATGGAGAGAGGATCACTGATGTAGAAGTGGGTAGCCATCTGGGAACTAGCGACCATCGAACAGTATGGTTCACAATAAACACAGCAATAGAGTCAAGCCATACAAAGACAAAAGTACTGGACTTTAGGAGGGCTGACTTTTAAAATGGGTGAGTGCCTAAGGAATGCACTAGCAAATGGGCAGGAAGGAGGGTGAAGAACAATGGGAATAATAAAAACTGCCACCACAGCGTAACGAGCCTTGTGTACAGCAACAATAAACAAAACAAGACGATGTAAGAAACCACTATGGTTCTCAAAGGAAGTGGTAGTGAAGGTTCAAGAGAAAAGAAAGCATTCAGGAAGTACAAGGAATCGCAGAAGGAGCAGGACAGAGAACTGTATCAGTTAAAGCAAAAGGAGGCTGGGAAGGCAGTCAGAACAGCAAAGGCCCAAACCGAGGAAAAGATAGCCAACTCAGTTAGGAAGGGGATAAAACCTTTATAGGTACATCAGGAGCAAAGGAAGACCAAGGGAAGGATAGTGAGGCTTAATAAAGGGAGGAGGGTGGGCAGAGGGAGACTGTGAAAGCAGAGATACTAAACAAATATTTTGCTCAGTATTTACAAATGAAGAGGGGAGGTACATAAAACAAACAGTAGTAACACTCTGGATACAGAAGTTGATACCAGCCCATTTACAGAAGAAAGGGTTCTGAAAGAACTCTTAAAACTGAAGGTGGACAAAGCAATGGGGCCTGATGGGATTCATCCCAGAATTCTAAAAGAGCTAAGGGTAGAACTAGTGACACCACTGACTACCCTTTTAACAAATCATGGGAGGATGGGGTGGTACCCGAGGACTGGAGGAGGGCAGATGTGATTCCCCTTCACAAAAGTGGGAGCAAGGCAGAAGCAGGAAACTACAGACCTGTTAGTTTAACCTCAGTGATAGGGAAAATGATGGAATCACTTCTGAAGGAAAGAATTGTCTAGTATCTAGAGGCCAGAGGGGCACCGGACCCTAGGCAGCATGGATTCACAGCGGGAAGGTCATGCCAGACAAATCTGATAGATTTCTTTGACTGGGTGACCAAAGTAGTAGATCAGGGAGGGGCTGTGACATGGCCTACCTAGACTTTAGCAAGGCATTTGACTCAGTCCCACACAAAAGATTAATATACAAGTTAGCCAGCCTGGGAGTGGGTCCCAAGATGACAGCCTGGGTAAAGAATTGGCTGGAGAATAGGACACAGAGAGTAATAGTAAATGGAGTCCACCAGAAGAAAGGAGGTTACTAGTGGGGTACCGCAGGGTTCAGTATTAGGATCGGGTCCTCTCAATGTCTATATAAGCGACATTGTGGAAGGACTGGAAGGAAAGTATGTCTCTTTGCAGATGACATTAAGATCTGCAACAGAGTTGATGCACAGGGTGGGTGGAAAGGATGAGAAGGACTTGGCAAGGTTAGAGGAATGGTCAAAAGTATGGCAGCTTAGATTCAATGCTAAGAAGTGCAAGGTAATGCACCTGGGAAACAAAACCCAGGGAAGAGTACACAATGGGGGTGAGATACTAACAACAACAAAATGGAAAGGGACCTGGGGTAGTCATATCAGATGACCTAAAGGTGGGCAAGCAATGTGAAAGGGCAGCAAGGAGGGTGGGGGGTTACTGGGATGCATAGGAGAGGCATCACCAGTAGAAAACAGGAAGTTATTATCCCTCTGTACAGACAGCTGGTGAGACCCCATCTGGAGTACTGTGTGCAGTTCTGGAGACCCAATCTCCACAAAGACATAGACAGGATGGAAGCTGTCCAGAGGAGGGCAACTAAAATGGTGCAGGGTCTGCACCAGAAGACATATGAAGAGAGACTTAAGGAGCTTAATATGTATAGCCTCGAGGATAGGAGGGAGAGGGGGGACATGATAGAAACTTTCAAGTACCTCAAGGGAATCAACAAAGTCCAAGAGGGTAGCATCTTTCAAAAAAAGAGGTGTGCAAGAACAAGAGGGCACAATTTGAAGATAGGGGGCGGCTCAGAGGTAATTTAAGGAAGTATTTTTTCACAGAGAGGGTTGTGGATGCATGGAACGGCCTTCCAGAGGAGGTTGTGAAGTCAAAATCAGTGGTGGAATTCAAGCATGCATGGGACAGTCATAAGGCAGTTCTGGGGGGTGGGGGTTAGAAGAAGTAGGCTGCTGGTTAACTAGGATCTGCAGCTTATCCAGTAGGTAGGGAAATGGGCAGACTGGGTGGGTCAAGCGGTCCTTATCTGCCGTCAAATTCTATGTTTCTATGTTTCTATAACCCCACTCAGAAGCAATCTATAATGTCTTATATGTGTGCCCTAAGAAAGAAGCTGGAAAAATATGTTGAAATTGCCCATTGTAATCAGGAAGAGGCCCAAAACCAGCAGAAGGTATATTATGGCCATGGGGTAAAAGGTTTTGTTACTGTTACCCACAACAGAAAATAAACTGTTAATGAAGTGACAAGGGATTTATAGAGTGCTTAGACGTACTGGCACCGTTAACTACGAGATTGAGACCCCTGACAGGAAAAATAAGAAAATGAAAGAATTGGGTATCATAGAGGAGTCAAGGAGTGCTTGGTCATTTCCGGTTGTAACTGTTAACAAAAAAGAAGAAGGTGTTAGACTCTGCCTTGATTTTAAGAAACTTTATCAAGTGTCACAATTTGACAGTTATCCTATGCCCAGAATAGATGATTTGGTGGACAGACTGGGAAGTGCAAAATATATCAGTACCCTCGATCTCGCCATGGGTTACTGGCAGATCCCTTTAGCTAAAGAATCCAGAGATAAAACTACATTTGCCACTCCTGTTGGATTCCACCAGTTCACCACCATGCCCTTTGGTTTACATGGTGTGCCAGCAACATGCCAGCGGTACATGGATGTAATTTTATCACACTGGTTATTGTGCTGCGTACCTGGATGATGTCGTGGTGTACAGTCAAGACTGGAAAAGCCTCCTGTAACATCTATGAGCAGTTATCCAAGCTTTCAAAAATGCAGGTCTGACTATTAATCCTACCAAATACTGTATGTATTGGGCATGCAAGAAACTAGATATTTGGGCTATGTGTTGGGAAATGGAGAAGTTATACCAGAAATTTATAAAATAGAAACTGTAGCTAACAGCCCTGTCCCTAAAACAAAGAAACATGTCAGGTCATTTTTAGGGCTGTCTGGATATTATCTGAGATTTATTCCCAACTTTGCAGAATTAGCTACTCTCCTCACTGAACTCCTGAAAAAACAGTACCCAAATAATGTGAAATGGACCCCAGAGTGTGATAAAGCTTTTCAAACCATTAAAGATGCATTATGTACAGACCCTGTTTTAAGAAGCCCAGACTTTGAGAAACCATTTTTGCTACAAACAGATGTATCAGAGGTAGGCCTAGGTGCAGTACTGAGTCAAAATATAGATGGAATGGAACATCCTATTCTGTACATAAGTAGGAAGTTGCATGACAGAAAGAGAAGGTACTCACCATAGAAAAGGAATGTTTAGCAGCAAAGTGGGCCATGGAGTCCCTTAAATTTTATTTACTAGGAACTGTCTTTGCACTTATAGCAGATCACAGTCCTCTCTGTTGGCTTAACCAAATGAAAGATAAAAATTCCAGAATCACAAGGTAGTACCTGGCACTACAGCCATTTAAATTCAAGGTGATACACAAATCTGGTAAAGAGAATAGCAATGCTGATTTTCTGTCAAGATGCGGCTCAGGAATTGAGGGTTCTGAAGGCTGAAAAACAAATGTATGGGTTTGAACTTTACTGTTTGCTGTACTGTTATAGAAAAAACGGATAATGCACACGTGCTTAATTTCTGAAATTTAGCAGCAAATGTTTGTAGAGGATTAATTGAAAGTTTTGGAAACCTGTTTGATAAAACAGGTTATCCCTTAAGGGGGTGTGTGACAGGGTAGAATAGGACCCTGTCCCAGTTGTTATGGAGAAAGTGTTTAAATGCAAGGATCTGTTCTGTTCTCTCCTTTTCTGTCTCGTCTCTGTCTGGTTGCGCAATCAAATTTTCCTGTGACACCTAGGATTTGATCGCCCTGACAGTCTCGCAATTCTCTGCATCTCACTGTCTCTCAACCTTCCCTTACTGTGTGTCTTTTGATCCCATGTATATCTGCTGATATCAAATATTTGCAAATCATTATGTGAAAATGTAACTAATATTGGGATCCCCTTGTTTAGAAATTATTTATTTATTTATTTAGCTTTTGTTAACCAGGTAAGTACACTAGACAAAACTTTGCCTATTTTCAGGTACGACCCGGGAAAGTACAGGAAATTACATACAAAACACATTTTGGACAACATGGTACATAATAGTGGAAAGATTACAAGTCATAGGACAACAAGGTACAAGTTAGGAAATACTCAAATGTCACACGCAGACATCTTAATTTAGAATGCACAAATACAGGTTATAAGGCAACTTTTAGTTAGATTAAGTACAACAGAGTGAAACGGTGTGTGTGCCAGATTGGTGCAGTACAAGGCAAGGATTAGTGGCAGCAACATAAGGGCCAACAGTTGTATGTAAGAGCTGAGTCCAGACAATTTATCACGGGGGTTTTTTTGCACCCACAGGCCAATGCGAGTTTGAGATGGTTCCATAGGGAGGAACGTAGGCAGCCCTGGGAAGGGGCAATATGGATCTGGTCGGGGAAGGTGTTCCATAACTTGGGGGCACACGCTGCAAAATCCCGTTCACCCATTTGAGTCTTGGTCACAGGTACCTTGTGTGTAGTCGACCCTTGAGACCTAAGGTGGTAAGAAGAGGGAACAGTTTGGACAAGCAGGTTTGCCACCCCTAGGGGGGTGCCAGTGCTAAGGACCTTCCCTGTGAAGCAACCAAGGACAAAGTCAATGTGCTTTGAGGAAGAGAGCCAGTTTAGTTTGTTATAGAGATCACAGTGGTGAGTGAGCCGAGGGGCCGCTAAGGTGAAGCGACAGACATTATTGTAGGCAGTCGACCACCTAAAGAGATGGACCTTAGTGGTGCTGGCAAAAAACAGGAGCCCGTAGCATAGCGAGGGGAGAAGCATACCTCTGGCAAGTGCAATACGTGCAGCCAGAATGAGGTTATGTTTTACTCTATAGGCCATACCCAGTTTACAGTTGATAGTTTTGAATGTGTTCTGGATATGGCGGCCAAGGTCAAGCTGCAGGTCCAGCCTTACCCCAAGGTACTTGAAATTGTCCGTGATTGGGATCGGGACACCCCCCTTTCCGGAAACACAGAGAGGCACTGGGGAGGCCTTAATCTTAGCCCGGGACCCAAAGAGCATGGCCTGGGTTTTTTTTAGATTAAGGACTAGCTTATGGTTCCAGATCCATGTCTGGATATTACTTAGGTCAGCACTCAGGTGGCAGTTAATGTCCCCCACCTCTGGGGAGTGAGACAGGATGACCAGATCATCTGCATAGAGGATTGGTTTACAATGAGCAACGGCTGTGGGGAGATTATTAACAAAAATGGAGAAGAGCAGGGGTCCAAGGTCAGAGCCTTGGGGGAACCCCATGGTTACTGGGATGGGGCTTGATAGCTCTTTACCATATTTTACCCATTGTATTCTCCTATGCAGATAGTTGGAGAACCAGCTGACAGCAGCAGTGGATAGTCCAATAGATCTTAGCTGTGTTGACAGCATGACATGGTCAACCAGGTCAAAGGCCTTCGAGAGGTCTATAAAGATAGCCCCCGAAAGTTTGCCTTGGTCCATGGCCTCTCTGATCCAAGATGAAACAGTAACGAGGGCAGAGGAAGTACCATGTCCCTTCCTGAATCCGTGCTGTACTGGAGACATTATGTCATGTGATTGTAAATACTCTGAGAGTTGTCCTGCTACAACTTTCTCCAGGAGTTTGCTAACCGCTGATAGGATGGATATGGGGTGATAGTTCTCTATCAGTTTAGGGTTTCCCTGTTTAAGGATTGGGACCACCCTGGCTACCTTCCATATGTCTGGAATAACACCAGTTGACAGGAACAAGTTGAAGATGTGTGCCACTGGAGGGGCAAGCCAGGGGGCACCGAGGCTAAGGAGCTTTGGTTCCAAGCCATCTTGACCCACACTTGAGAAGGGGGAGAGTCCAGTTAACAGTCTCTGCACCTCTTGAACCATCACTGCCCTGAAAAGAAAGGGCAGACGGGGTGAAGATGATGCTATGGGCTGGGAGCCACTGTCTCCACTACCATTGGGCAATGATGAGGTGTACTGAGACAGATCTGCAAAATAGTGATTGAAGGAGTTGTCAATGGTTTCCGAGTTGTTGCAGCTGGAACCATCAATTGTCATATCAGTGGACTCCGCACTCTGTGTGCCGCTCACTATATGTTTGATATTCCTCCAGAACCTCCTTGGGTCCCTAGCCGAGTTCAGTAGTGCAGATTTTCAGAACTCACTTTTTGCTACCCTGATGTTTTTTTTGCACTCATTTCTGAGTTGCCTGTATTTTTGAGGGATAGCCTGGTCAGCAGTAGCTTTAAACTTGGCCCAGCACTTGTCCCTGGTTTTGAGGAGGGCTAGGAGGCTGCCATGAAGCCATTTTGTAGCCATACCCCTGACCCTCCGTCTGATTAGGGGGGCAAGTTTCTCCTGCAGGGCCCTTAAAGAAATGAGGAGGTGACTGACAGCAGATGTGGAGTCCTGGGCATTCCATACTGCCGACCAGTCAGTGTACTTAATATCATTTTGAAAGGAGGATAGATCGAACCTTGAGTAGTCTCTGATCTGGATAATTTTATGTGGTATTTTCAGGAGTGGGATCCTCCAAACACAGTACACTGAGGAGTGATCCGAGATACAATCAGGCAGGACACCAGACAAGCTGATCCTGCCAGGTCTGTTAGTCAAGATCCAGTCCAGGAGGAAGCTCTTACCACCGTTTACGGGGCACCTGGTAGGATTCTTGACTAGCTGTGGCAGGGAGAGACCGGCAAGTGACAACTCAAAGGCTTTGGTGTTACCACCCAGCCAACTGAGGTTGAGGTCACCCAGAATGATTAGCTCATTTTGCCGTCTTACAGCACCGACTGTGTCAAGGAGGCCAGTCAGCCCCTCTATGCCTCCTTTTGGGGGATTGTAGGTGAATACAATGTGTATCTTTTTTTGACATCCCTAGTATCAGCACCGTGTGCAGTGTCTCACAGGTGGACTGCACTGTCTGTTGATAAGAAAGTGCAGATAGGTGGTTACAGCTTAATAAAGCTCTAAAACAGATATTTGAAAGGACCTCTGTGTTGGATAGGGGGAAAGCTAGTATGGATTCCTTTTGGGATCTAGCAAAGCAACCGCATGCTGTTTCTAAGATTCATGGTTTCCTCCAGGAGTGGGATCTCAGACTCCCATCAGGTGTAGCTTTCTATTGGGTGAGAGTTTTGAGTATAAATGATTCCCCGGAGTTTTGGAAAACTCTTTGGTTGAATGCATACAGATATATTAAACAAGATAGGCTTAGACTTATACACTTTAACATTTTGCATCATTTATATTTAACCCCTTCTCGCCTATCTAGGTGGGGTGTACTCAGCTCACCTAGTTGTTGGAGGTGTAGAAAAGAAGAGGGAACTTTATATCATTTATTATGGACATGTCCGATGATTCGTGCTCTTTGGAAGACGATATGTAATAAGCTAGACCCTATCCTTGGCTCAAGAAAAATGGACACTCCTGAAGTGTGTCTGCTACTTGCTTTCCCTGCGTCAGCTTCTAAAACATGGCGGGCGTGTGGCTCTGGTCTCTGCGGTGACTAGTTGCTAATTCTTCGACATTGGGCTATCGGACAACCGTGTCCTATTGTGGAGTGGCATAAGGAGGCACTTAGCACTGCAGCTTGAAAAAAGCACATTGCATCTATGCGAGGCAGGCGTGAACAGTATATTGCGCTCTGGGGCTTGCTGGAGCATTTTTGTATGACCTGGAAGCCATAACATTAACTGGTACTAATGGTGTTAGCATATACCTCTTTAACTTGGTGAGATTTCCCTGGAGGATTTATAAGTGGGGGTAGGGAAGGGGGGAGGGTAGCGGTAGTGGGATTTTACATTTTAGATGTTTTCAGAGTACGTTATTGTTCCTTTATTTGATAGTATTAGATTAATAGAGTCATTTGTATGGATAAGTGAATGTACATGTTCAGTGATGCATGTTTTTGTAACGTATGTATGTTACTTCAGTATGATGGTTAAAAGCAATAAAATTTTAATTATAAAAGAAAGTGCAGATAAGTTAAGATGGCTCCTGTAGTAGACCAGGATACCACCACCCCCCCTCTTTTTACCCAGGCGGTCACGACGGATGAGGTCGTAGCCAGGGAGGGCACACACAGAGTTTGGTGTAGCAGGCTTTAATGAGGTTTCTGTAATGCCTAGGATATCAGGATTATGTCGAGTTACCCAGCCATGAAGTTCCGCCAGGCTGGGCAGGAGACTTCTAATATTAAGATGGGCTACTTTCAGCCCTTTTACCACAGACCAGCCCGCCAGTGAGGAGGAAGACTGGAGTGAAGGTCCTGGGTTTAACTCTATGTCCCCTGCTAGCACAAGAGTCACCAGCATGAGCCAGAATAGATGCCTCAAGGGAGTGGATCTATCCTTTGCCTGTGATTTACAGTCATAGTGTCTGATCTTTCGTGCAGGTCTCAGAAAGCTCCTTAGGTCAAGACTACCGAGGACCCAGAGCAAGGGTGAACCCTCTGCTAGAAGGTTGGAGAAGGTGAAGTCGGAGTCCCCTGTCTGGGAGCACGTACACCAGGGATCTCCCTTCAGGGGGGCACCCCCACTTGTGAGCCAGGGGATCCAAGGAGTAGTAATGATCACAAGGGCGATAGTGCCCAGGAGTAACTGGAGCAGGACTAGCTTTGGCAGTTGCTCCAGGAATCCCATGTCAGTATCGAGATGTATGTCAGGTTGAGACAGGAGGGGGAACTGCTGCCAGGTGTATAGTGGGCTGTAGAAATGGGTAGAGTGCAGTAAGTTAGTTTGTTCCCCTTAGACACTTACTGCGTCTGGCTGTCTTGTTCCAAATTGCATTACGATCAGGCTAACAAATATTTATTAGGCCTTGGCGTTAGTAATTAGTCATAAAGCCCACATCAGACAAGGTTTTTTCAATAGGTGCACTAAATAACAAGTGACCAAAGCTATAAGGGAGCCCCTAGTGGAGAGACTGTATAGCTTGCAGATGGAAAAGTGAGCTGATAGGTAAAATCTGCTCATGTGACCAAAATACTGCATATAAATTGGAGCGCCGACCAAGGGTGGTGGTGGGGGCGGCGGGGCAGAGCCGAGCCTCTGCAGCAACAGGCAAGCAGCTGGTAGATCAGGAGACCAGCACACGCGGCCTTTTCCCAGGCGTTGACAAGCACAGGTAAGCTTTTTGCTGGGTGCTAAATCAGTCTGTGCTTCTCTGGTTCAATTGTTGAAATTACCTTTGCGGTCATTTCTGAGGAGTGAGAGCGGGGAGTGAGGGCAGGAGCCAAGGTCCTCTCGACCTCCAAGATGGTCCTCGATGTCCCTGTTCACCTGTGGAAGTAAAGAGATGAGGTGAGTCCAGAGGTTTAAATAGAGGGGAATGAGGGGGAAGGTGCAGGGACTCTCGATAGCACACTTTGTGCCTCCAGTAACAGTCGCTACCTACTGTGAGTCCCCTGAAATGCCCCAAAGCCCCAAATGCCTCACACAGTTGCAGCAAATAATGGCAGCCTACTAGTTCAGCTCAGTCCCTCTAGGCAGCCCAGGAGCAGCGCCAATAGTGAAACTAGCATTTGGCACAACCTATTTTTTTTTTCTCTATCCCGACTCAGTGTGCACAATAAACTGTCCCTTCACTTCATGAACACAACCTGATTCATTTTCTAGGCCCCCTTAAAGTAATGACTATAATAGCAAGTTTGAAAGGCATTAGGAACACAAAATGAATGTGTATAATTAAAGTGCAGTGGAATTTACGTTGCAGGAGCACTATATTTTTGTATCTCTATTTCCTTACTCAAATGTGCACAGTAAAGTTCCTGAATGTGATGTAGCCATGTAGCCACCCCAAAAAAATCAGATAAATGCAGCACCTCACGCAGCTCGGTCCCACAAGGAAAGGCAACATCAGTATAATAAGCTACCCCTACACCCCTTAAAGTAACAACTGTTATAGCAAGTAAATCAAGGCAATTAGGAACAAGAATTGCATGTATATATAAATCAGTTCATTTTAGCTTTCTAGTCCGGTGTAATTAAAGCATAGTGAAGTAACCTCTCAGGAGCACTGCTGGCTGATTTTCAGTTTTAAAACCTATCAGCACATCTGCGCCGACCTAAAATGGCGACAGATTCAAAACTCTGCAGCAACAGGCAAGCAGCTGGTAGATCGGGCGACCAGCACACGCGGCCTTTTCCCTGGCGTTGATGAGCACAGGTAAGCTTTTTGCACAGTCTGGGTATAAAAACAGTCCATGCTTCTCTGGTTCAATCGTTAAAATTACCTTTGCAGTCACACCCCGATGCCTGTCAGTCTCTACAGGGTGGAGCGTTACAGTTGGAAACCCTAATGCCCCAGGCATTTCTTGGTATTTTCACTCCAAATTTTCAACATGGGCTTTTTGTGACCCCACCTTATGAACAGTGGCACTATCAGTTCATTGGCCGAAAGATGATTTTGCACAGCGACTGCGCCATTTGGTGCCACAGATGTGAAAACACATTTTGGGCAGGATGTGAAAAATAACAGCTGTACTGTTCATGAGGTGTAAAAAAATGGCAATATTGAAAATCTGGAGTGAAAATATGAAAAATTGGTGAAGTCACGAACGTGTGTGGAAACTGCTCAATGTAAGGCCATAATGCAATTATTTTGCTAATTTTTTAAACCAGATTTTCAACATAGGCATTTTGTGACCTCTGCTCATGAATACTGGCACTGTGATTTTGTTAATCTGTCCCAAAAGTTAATTTCCCACAGTGACTGTGCCATTGTGCGCCAGATGTGCAAAAACACATTTCAGGCAGGACATGAAAAGTGGCAGCTGTACTGTTCATAAGGAGGTGTGATAAAAAGGCACTGTTGAAAATCTGGAGTGAAAATATAAAAAATGTTCAAAGTTACGAGCGTGCATGGAAACTGCGCTATGCATGCTCGTATCACAGTCATTTTTTGGAATTTTTTCACCAAATTTGCAACATAAGCTTTTTGGAACCCTGCCTCATGAGCAGTGGCACTGTTATTACATTAATCAGTCCAAAAAGGTGATTCTGCACAGTGACCAAAAATCACCTTTCAGAACCGAATAACAAGATGACAATGCATGTGTTCATGAGGTGGGGTCCCAAGAACCACATGTTGAAAATCTGGAGCAAAAATTTAAAACAATGGCTGAGATAGCCAGCTATGTTGACCCCCCTGCCCCACTGATGCCATTATACAGCTTACCGGCATTTCTTCATTTCGCATTTCAGCTTTGAGGAGTCCAGACCTGTTCCAGCTCCACTGAAGGTGTTAGCGCCGGACTTCTGGAGGTAAGTATGGGGTGATGGGGGTGTGGGGAGGTGGGGTGCACAGAGGGTGGTGGGAAGGGGGCACTGCTAACAATGAAGGACCATTTTCTTTTTTTCAGGTACAAAAAAAATGGACATTGCGGGACCATTTTCTTTCTTTACAGGTCAAAAAAAACAAATACTGGGCACACTGGGGTGGGCTCCCAGTGTGCCCCATGACTTTTGGGGGGGAATGTTGGGCACACTGGACTGGGGTGGGCTCCCAATGTGCCCCATGATTTTTGGGGGGGAATGTTGGACACACTGGGGTGGCCTCCCAGTGTGCCACACAATGAGGGTGGGGGGGGAACATGCCGGCACAGTCAGCTTTGTGTGAGTGGAGGCACACTGGGGTGGACTCCCAGTGTGCCACACAATTTGGGGAGGGCATGCCAACATGGGGATTGCACCCAATGTTGGCTTTGTTTTGGGATTGTGTGGCAGTGGCAGGAGCTGCCGCCATGTTTACTGAAATGTTTCACCAGGAAAAGCACATACAGGAGGCACGTCATCTCTGTCACTGCATGATGAGCTTGTCTCTGATTGCAGTGGCACATTTCTTTCAAGTTGGTGGCACTCTACATAATTTTTGCATCAGCACTAGCTTGCTTGCTAACTGGGGAATGAGGGACGCATCTATTAAAGCGTGCCCTGCATTCACCAACCAACACTGACACACCTCTCACTGTGCTACTACTACCGCAAGATGTTGCTTGCACATGCGTAAGACAACATAAAAATATATACAACTGCACAGGCTGACATACAGAGAAATATTAGGAGTACAGAGGTGGATTAAATATACAAACTGTAACAGAAATACATAGGTACAGTATATACCTGTACAATAAGTGCAATATACAATGGTAACAGTTAGGTAACTTGAGTTCATATAGTGTTCAAGTAGGTGAAAACAATAAGTTCAAAATATAGTCACGGTAGTTGGACCCAAGGGAATGGAGGGAGGGTCAGAATATACTTAAGGACAGTAGCAGGAGGGAGAGGTGTGGGATTGAAGAAGAGAGATTAGTGTGGGTTTTGAAGAGGCTGAGTGAATGTTTAAAGGGAGAGAATTCAAGAGTTTAGGAAAGCGGAAAGAGATGGCTGATTGACTAGTGAGAGTTTTGCAAGGAGGGAGCTTGAGGGAGCGATACCCAGAGTTCTGAATGGAGTAGTAGGAGGAGGTGGTGGATAGAGAGAGTAGGGAGTTGAGAAAGGGGGCAGGGAAGAAGCCAGAGTTTGGAAGTAAAGGAGGCACAGTCAGACAAACAGTGATCCTCCAGGGAAAGGAGGGAAAGAGCAGAGTAGAGAATACAGTGGTGGATGCGGGTAGCGCAGGTAAGAGAAAAGTGGTAGAAAGAGTGAAAGAGGGGATCCACTCTGGCCAGGGTGGTTTTATAGGCAGCACCACAGACAATATCGCCATAGTCAGAGATGGGGAGAATCATCTGGTACGGATGTTTCAGAGAGCAGGGAGGGGGGATACAGCTCTTATGCCTAAAGAGGGCACCCAGTTTAGGGTGGAGCTTTTTATGAATGGCATCTATTTGCTGGGACAAAAAAGAAAGATGACAGTCAAGCCAGATGCCAAGGTATTTGAAGGCAGGTACGTCGTCAGTTGGGATACCATCCAGAGTGTAGTAGGAAGGGAGGGACGGGAATTTAGAGAGCCTTGGTCTTGTGCCAAAGCACATAGAGACTGTCTTTTTGGCATTTAGAGATAACTGACTTGACTGAAACCATTTCTGAACTGAGCTGAAATCAGGTTGGAGACTGGATACTAGCTCAGTTGGTGAAGAACCAGAGACAAATAGGGCATTGTCGTTGGCGTACATGTGAATGGATGTAGATGAGAAGACAGAGGGAAGGTTATTTAGAAATATGGAGAATGAAAGTAGACCAAGTACAGAGCTTAGGGGGACTCCAGTGGTAATGGAGGGGGGATATGACTCCTCCTAGCCTCACAGATTGAGATCTTCTTATGAGGTAGGAGCTGAAGCAGTGGATGGTGGGGACTGAAAGACCAGCTGAACTGAGTTTGTGGAGTAGAAGTGAATGAGAAATGGTGTTGAATGCTTTTGCTAAATCGACAAAAATGGTGGCAGTGAGTAGACCCTGGTCCATAGCTGTATGGATGGAATCTGTTAGAGGAGGGAGGAGGAGATAGAATGGAATTTTCCAAAGGCAGACTGGAAAGAGGTGAAAAAGGAAGAGGAGTCAACTAATGGAGAGAGTTGAGCTAGCACTATGTGTTCTTGGAGTTTGGAGAGGATAGGGAGGAGGGATATAGGTCGGAAGTTACCAGGGGAGAAGAAGTTGCCACCTTTATAGAGGGGGTGACAGTAACGTGCTTCCAAGATGATGGAACAGAGGCTAGAGAGAAGGAGAGACTTAGTAAAGAGGCAAAAGGAGAGGCAATCGTATAGGTAGAGAGGTGAAGGAGCTTAGGGTCAAGCCCACCAGGGCTGCTGCTTTCTAAGGGGTTGAGGGCTAAAAGGGCTTTCAGAGAGAAGGATGGGAAAGCAAGAGAAAAGAAGAAAGGAAGAGAAGAGGTGGGGGAGGGCGGAGGGTGATGAGGGAAGGGGTTAGTGTGGGGAGGTTGAAGGAGAAAGGGAGGAGAGGAGGGTAGAAGCACACGTGGTGAAATAAGTGTTGAAGGCAGCGGCCACAAATGGAGGGTCAGAGGGTGTGGAGGCCACTAAATTTAGGAAGGGGGCAGATTAGATTGACTGAGAATAGGGCATGGATAACTTTCCAGAACTTTGAGGGGTGACTCAAGTTCCTCTGGAATGATAAATAGAAAAACTCATCTTTGGCTAACCTAGTGGCCCTGGTGCAAGAATTCCTCAGGGTGCAATACCATTGTTGGTCAGCAGGGGACTCAGAAACCTTATAGGATTTCCATGCCAGATAATGAATACGCTGGCAAGCCATAAGTTCGGCTGACATTCAGGGGAGGTGGGAGCCTCTGACTCTGGTTTTGCATGGGGGGCATTCTTATCTGCACGGTGTCATAATGTCACGGACGAAGCCACACACATATCAAGACCACGCACCTACAAACAGCGTGCAGCAACACCAGAAAGTTTTTCTTTTGTTTTGTGGAGGGGGAGTTCAAACCCCATGCCCCCCACACCCCCCAGAACCATTATAATCAACTCCAGAGGGGTGGACACAGGGGCAAGAAAAAAAATTTGAAAAGAAAAATATTCCCTAGCAGGGAATCAAACCATGTTTTCCCACAACCCCATCCACTGCAGGGCC
Source organism: Neoceratodus forsteri (assembly GCA_016271365.2). Lineage (NCBI taxonomy): Eukaryota > Metazoa > Chordata > Ceratodontiformes > Ceratodontidae > Neoceratodus > Neoceratodus forsteri. The sequence goes on along the minus strand of CM028133.1, from coordinate 245,393,085 downwards.
AGGTGCTCTAGCCACTCCACCATGGGAGTGGCTCAACTGTGCACCTGACCAGCAGTGGCTACATCCACTTCCTCCTTTCTGGTGAGTGACAGGGGATAGCGATACTTTCGTATCACTGTAATTCCCCAGTTGCTGTAAAACCATACATGCTACTGACAGTGAGGTCTTGATGTGCTTTCATGCGTGAGATTATGACCTGGTAAGTTCTGATCCCATATCTGTATCAATTTGGTATGGAAGTAATCCAGGGCTGTGTTAATATTAGTGGCATTGGAGACTGGTGACCAGGCAGTAGACTGTAGACCAGCATGGAGTGTGGATAGGTCTAGAGATTGGAAGGACCGGATGTGGATACTTTTTGGGGGTACTTTAGGGCGGTGAATTTTTTGCATGCAGTATGCCATGTGGTGGTCACTGAGTGCATCAGGGAGGGTACCTGCATCAATGATGCGGTGTGGATGGTTGGTGAAGACCTATTCCAAGAAAGAGTGGTTTTGTGATTTCAGGTTTAGGTGTGTCGGGGTGGAGATGAGTTGAGTGAGATGCAGGGATTTTACATTTTGGCAGAATTTAGCATTTGGAGGCAAGAGCCAATTGATACTGAAATCACCCAGGATGAGGAGATCCCCAGAAGGGGCAAGAGCAGTTATGGTGGTCAGGACCTCAGAGATCAGTGTGGCGGATAGGCCTGGGCAGCAGTAGACTCCCGCCACATAGATTGGGAGAGAGAGAGGGATAGAGAGTTTGAGTACAAGGAGTTCATATGCAGCAGGAGTAGACACAGATAGTACCATAGAGAACGGAATAGAAGAGGAGAGGTAGATAGCAATACCACCGCCCAATTTTGGGCAGTCTTGGTTGGTGAGGGTGAACCCTGGGATTGTGATGGCTGAGTCCAGAATTTTGAGGGAGAGCCAGGATTCAGGAACAATGAAGACAACAGGTAGGAGAGAGGTGGTGAGAGGTTGAAGCAGGTCTATTTTTGGAAGGAGACTGAATATCGATTTGGACCACCCAGAGCCCTTTGACAAGATTGGAGGGAAGGGCAGGGACTGGGCCAGGGTTGGGCTCACTATCACCAGCCATAAGGAGTAGGAGGGGAAGTAAGTGTTTGATTGAGAAAATGGGATGCAGAAGGTGGCGAGGAGGTAAGAAGGGAGGAGTAGCAGGGTGAGAACAAGAGGAGAGGCTGAAATGCATAAAATGGAGCCAGAAGGAGACAGATGGGAGGAGGGAGGTGCCTGGGCACCAATGGGAGTGGGAAAGAGGAGGAAGGCTGGAGGAGGAGAGGGTAGAGGATGGAGGCAGGGTGGGGGAAGAGTGCTGGATGGAGAGAATAGTGGTGGGTAAGAGTGGAGGCAGGAGGGAATGGGTTGTAAGCAAGTAGGCAGAAGGATAGTAGAAAGACAAACAGAAGGAGGTTGGAGGGAAGCATAGTGGGGGTAGGTAAAGGGAGACAATAGAAGAGGAAGTAGAGGAGAGGCTAAAGTTAGGGTGTAAGGGTGGAGAGGGGAAATTATTTGGAACGAGAAGCAGTAGGGAAGTAATATCGGGGTGCAAAGGTGGAGAGGAGAAGTTAATTAGACAGAGAGGGAGCAAGTAAGTGGGTTACTGATTTGTCCCACCCTGGTCATGAGGATAGGAGAGGGGAAGAGAGTAAGGACTAGGGTTCCTATATACCAGTTTTTTAAAAGGTTTATCCTACATGAAGTATCATACAATTGATGCATGGTCCTGTACCTGTAGACCATCCTTGGGTCGTGGGGGTTGGGGATGTGTTAGGGTAGGTGGGAGATAGACATAAGAACCCTAGTAGACCCCTAATAGCACATTTTCAAACTTGGGGAGAATCATGTTTGCAACCCTAATAGTATATTTTCAACCTTGTACAATTTGAGTCTTCTAAGGTAGCAACGCTAATGAGCATTAACGTACTATACACACACACACACACATATATATATATATATATATATATATATATATATATATATATATATATATATATATATATATATATATATATGAGATATGACATGGCCTGACTGAAGATATCATATTTATCTTCACGAGAAGCCAATGATATATCTCACAAGTGGTGAAGCCACGAGTGAGATATCTTGATGTCATTGGCCTAGAGTGAAGATAAATATGATATCTTCAGTCAGGCCATGTCATGTTCTATTTATACAACATGTGTTTTGGGCCCTCAGCAGGACACCCATATATCTTTTAGGCTGTAAACTACTGCCCCCCATATATTCTTGGCTCTGGGCTTCCTAAGGCAACCTGGCACATATTCTGCTTAACAGAATTCCCCACATAAGTCATTTATCAGGCAGGACCTGTAGCTCATTATCCCCTGCTCCCCCCAAAGCATCTTTGATTCTGCCATAATTGGTAAATTGTTGTATTAAAAAAAGTTATGTGGTTGATCCAGCCATGCAGTTTCACTATTTATGCTCTGTATTTATTTGTAGTTGAACAAACAGACTGTCTCTGTACAATCAGAAGAAACAACCTTTTGCTTTTAGAAAGTTGTTTTAAAAAAAAATGTTATCTGGTTGATCCTGTGTTTTCTGCTCATTTTAGTAAAGTATTTCCACTTTTGTTGTGGTGCATTTGCAGCGTGACCGAGCGGCAGTAAAACAGAACCGAAGAGAGAATTAAAATAGGTTGTCCCCGGTGAAATGATAGAAAAAGAATGCCTTTTTGCAGTGTTTCTTGATTTATATTCAAAACACTGGACCAAAAATCCAAAGAGGAGAAAGCGTGACCGGGGAGTGCGAGTGAGTTGCAGCTTCACTGAATGGATCGCAAGCTCAAGCAAGTGTTTTAACCTTAAATGATGCATTAACAAAGTTTTTTGCATAGAATATATAATATATAATAAATAATGAGAAAGGGTAGTATACAAGGATGCATACCCATCAAGGGGGCTAATTAGAGCTACAAGGCCATGAGCCTGAAGGCAAGTGGCTTTATTACCCTAATTAGCCCCCGAGATGGGTGCACTTCTGAGTGCCCCATCCTTACCCATTTTTTGTTGAATATAGAAGGTTAGGTTGGTTATGGTTATGGAGATTGCATTTGCGATCATGTTATAGCACCTGAAGGTGTCTTGTAGCAAGGAGGGAATGGTGTGTAGTGAGTGCATGTAGGAGCTTGACCGATTTCTGGATTTGGGAGGATTTTGTGTGTCTTTTTTCCAGGTTCCTTTGCAGCTTGTTGATTGGTTTGGCTAACTTCCTAGTGATGTGTTAATTGTGTTCTTAGCATTGTCCCATAGGGCTTAATGTAGTGTAGGTCTATACTTTTTATTAGTGCAGGTATATACTTTTGATTGTTTGATTAGTGTAGGTATAAGCTTTAATTAGTGTAGGTTAAAACTTTAATTAGTGTAGGTTATATCTGTAATTACTTAATTATTGCAGGTATATAGAGAATACTGGTTGGGCAAACCACATGCAACCAGCCTGTGCTGCCACCAAGAAGTTTGGATTCCAATTGACCTCAAGAGCAAAGCTCAAGAGGTCAACAGGAATTTGAACCTCGAGGTGGCCGCACAGACTGGTTGGGCATGGTTTTGCCCACCCAGTACTTTTTTATAGTGTCTAGAACAAGAACTGTTAGCAGCTTTAAGAAACTGAAATAAAGTACACCACAAATGAAAACATTTTGTTTTGTTCCAGTTTACTGTTAACTAACTGTACCGGCTCACAGACGTTCCAACACAGTAATACACTGAGGAAACTGAGAAAATCAAAACAGTGAATTAATTAAGTACAATTTAAATGTAAACTGCTGGTTTTGGCCAAAATGTAGATACATAATATCCACATACAAGGTCCTTGTGTTTGCATGCTGCTGTGCGGTCTTCTTCATTGTATGTCTGTGGAGAGAAAATGAGAGTATTCTATGAGTGCGGTGCTATATTGTAAACTACTGCCTCCATGCCCTGCTCTTTATTTTTGTTTTTTTTTATCTATCTGGTGCTCTTGCTGTGTTTTGTATAGCGCCTCCCCATAGTTGCATCAACTAGACACTGCCCTCTGCTTGCTTTTCTTGCCATGATGCATATCTCTCTCTCTCTCTCTCTCATTCGTTACGCATCACGGCAGACCTGCCCTCCCAGATTAGACCTGTGTGACATGACCACCTACCTTACTTGCTGTTGGATGATTCCAAGACTTGAATCCATCTTCTTTTGGGGTTTTCTGACCTTGGACAATGGTGATGTTTACATCCTGGTGGAATACACAAAGGTTACCAAACAAGGTGAGAGTTCTCAGGGAGTCTTGGAGGTTTTGCTGTATTTTTATTTATTTATTTTGAAAGTTGGATTTACAACCTTTGAGTCAGGGACTCATTTATAAAGGCACCTCATCGCAGGAAGGATAGACATGGTTACAGTGTGAGATACAACAGTGGTAACATACAGGTGCAATACAGATAACAAAAAGAACACAATATAACAGTGGTTTATGGGATAAATAGCAATCGTATAAAAAAAAAAGAAAGGAGGGGGAGCAGTCCAAAAGACATTGTCAAGGCTATGGTCAAGAAACGGGGAGGGACCCAAACATTAGGTTGATCAAGGGCAACTACAGCTTCGGGCGCCAAAGAGGTGGTTACAGAGAGTGACTTTAAAGAGACCAGTTTTGGTAGACTTAGTGACAAAGAGTGGGAGGGAGATGAACCATGTGGGGGCTCAGTAGTGGAAGGACCTTTGGGCTATGGAGGTCTTGGCACGGGGCACCAGAAAGGTGGCCTTAACTGAGCTACGGGTGGCAATGGATGGGGATGCAAGCTGCAGGGATGTGGTGACCGTTGGGGGGGGAGAATTCTAGCAGGGATTTTTTGGCAAGTAAGCAGGTTTGGTAGCGCAAGCGCTCCTCCAAGGTGAGCAGGCTGGTGGTGGAATACAGCAGGCAAGTATGGGTGCGGAGGGATGCACCGGTCAGGAGCTTGCAGGCCTTGTTTATTGAGGTCTGGATTCTGGTGAGAACGGTATTGTTGGCCGCAGCATAGATAAGTATGCCATAGTCCACTAGGGACAGGACGGAGGAGTTGATGGCCAGTTGGAGAGCGGTATGGGGGGAAGCAATCTCTGTGGTGATAGAGAAGGTCAATCCGAGAGTTTATGGCTGCGGACGGGGTATTGATGTGGGTGTGAAATGTAAGAGCAGAGTCGAAGGTGATGCCCAGGTACTTGTAGGATGATACCTGCTCGAGAGGGTGAGCATTACTGGGGAGAATGCAGAGGAGGGCATTTTTGGCCTTATTCTGGTGATGCGAAAAAAGCATAGATTTGTTTTTTTTTAGGTTAATGACCAGCCAGTGGTCAAGGAACCACTTTTTGGTTTGGTTGAATGTGTGCTGCAGGGATTCCTGTAGAGATGTGGGGTCAGGGTGGGAGGCAAGGAGAACCGCATCATCATCATAGAGTACCATATTGCCCAAGCAGGAGCTGGGGAGGGTATTGAAAAATAGGCTGAACAGAATGGAGTCCAGGATGGAACCCTGGGGGACCCCCGAGTGAATGGGAAGGGGATTGGACAGGGTGCCGTTTACCTTCACGCACTGAGATCTGGCAGAGAGGTAACTGGTGAACAAAGCCAGTGGGCCAGGGGAGAAGCCAAGTTGGTGGAGGGAGTCAAGTAGGAGGGGGTGACAGACAGTGTCAAAGGCCTTGGAGAGGTCAATGAACACTGCACCCGTAACATGACCAGAGTCAAGAATGGAGTGGAGTTGCTGGGAGAACTCCAGGAGGGCTGTAGTGGTGCTGTGTCCAGGGCAGAATCCATGTTGTTCTGGACACAGCAGGTCATATTTGGCCAGATACTCGGAGAACTGAATGGCCACTATTTTTTCTAGTACTTTGGAGAGAGGGGGGAGAATGAAGATGGGCCTGAAATTGTTAGGGGAGGTTCTGTCTCCACTCTTATGGATAGGGGTGATTTCTGCAAATTTCCATGCACTGGGAAATTGACCAAGACATAGCGACCAGTTTAAAAGGTTGGTGAGATGGGCTAGTACAGTATATAGGACTAATCTGAGAATCCTGGAGTCCAAGGGATCACAGCTGGGGTTGTTGCTAGCTAAGGCTTTTTGCAGATGAGGCCTGGCTTCAAGGGGTGATATGGCATGCAGGTAGAAAGGGTGGCTGCCTGAGGTGGGGGGTGGAGGAAGGAATGGGGTCGAAAAAGTAGTTGTGGAGGACAGAGCTTAGATCTGAGAAAGCCATATTGAGGCGTTTAGCTATGCGGGAAGGATCAGTAGTGACGGTACTGTCTATGGAGAGTAGTGATGTTGGAGGGAGCGGGTCTTTAAATTGAGCTCTTTTATATTGTCCCAGAAGGCATGGGATGAGCCCCAAGTGGATTCAAGGGTGGCTTGATAATATCTGGCCTTAGTCTGCCTTATAGCCCAGTTGGACTTGTTATGTGCTACATTATAGGCTTGTCTATTAGCCAGTTTGCCTGTCTCGACAGCAATATGCCAGAGATTATCTATTTTTTTCAGTGTTTGGATGAGGGATGGGGAGATCCATGGGGCATTGTGTTTCTTGGTACAGATTCTGGTCGGGGGGTGAAAAGGTCACAGGCCTTGCTGAAGGCACTGGAGAAATAGGCTAGGGCAGAGTCACTATCCATTGCGAGTAGGATTGGGAACCAGTCAAGCTGGGCTAGGTGCGTTTTTAGCTTTCTGAGACCCCCGGGGTATGTAAGAGACTGTGAGAAAAAGAGGGCCCCTGGTTGGGTCAGGGGTAACCTTGAGGGTGAGGGCTTGGGCACTAAAACTGAGCTTGGGGGCAGAAGAGCATGGCCTAAAAGTGTGTCACGCATAAAGACGGCACACCCGCTGCCACGTTTGCCTATACGGTCTTCCCTGAACAGAGTGTAGCCAGGGAGGGAGATAACCGAGTCGGGAGGTTTTCTCAACAGCCAGGTCTCGATTAGTGCTATAACATCAGGATGGTGTTGTATAGCCCAGCACTGGAGAGCGGTGAATTTTTTTAGGAGGCTGCAAATATTCATGTATGCAATGCTGAGGCCAGTAATAGAGTGGGATATGGGGTGGCTAGTTGACAATGGCCCGGGGTTGGGGTGTATATTCCTGGAGAGCAGAAGGAGTAGATCAATTAATCTGATGAATAGTCTGTGGCGACCACGACTCTTAGTCAGGTACTGATGTGAGGTCTTACATGTGAGGGAACAAGGGATGGGTAGGGTGTGGAGGGTAGGTATGGCAAGGAAGGGGTGGTCCCAGGTTGTCAGGGGGGTATTGGTTGGAGGTTGGTGCCGTGGAAAAATAGGGTGTCCAAGGTGGGGGGGTTGGTTTCATGGGTGGTAGAGGGGTGGGGCTCAGGGTGGAGGGTGGGGGGGCAGAATGGGATGTGAGCAGAGCAAGAAAGGTAACCATGAGTAGGCTGAGTGTAATAGCTGTGGTGCCCATTGCTATTTCTATTGGGGGGATAAGGAGAATAACTGACCTTCAGTGAGTGTGACTGCCGCTGTGGAGTAGTTTTTTTTTTTGCTTCAGAGTACAATATGCTAAAAGTGACTGGTGGTGGAGGTCAATGGTGCTGGCGCCATTGCTGGGGCAGTTACATGGGGTGCTGTGGCTGCAGGAGGTGGTGGCAAAGATCATCGAGTCTCATCGTTGTTTTTCTTCTGATAAAACAGAATAATTATTGATAGACTGCAAGTTACTCTGTCTGGAAACTTGACCCAGGAAGTCCCTACTGAGCCAAAGCTTGTTTATAGGTGTGTATTTATATGTAAATGAATGCCTGGGGAAGACATGCTGAGTCAAGGCTTGTTTCTACAATAGATATTTATATGCAAATTAGTAACCTGGAAAGACACACTGAGTCAAGGCTAATTTTTATAGTAGGTAATTATATGTAAATTAGTGACTTGTAAAGACACTGAAATCCAATGCATGTTTTCAGGTGTGACCTGAGGTAAGGGTACAGAAAGCTGCTTAAAGGGACACTGTCAGCATGAGTACAGCTCGATTTAAATATTTCTAAATTTCAAAGTATTCCGATCATTTTGCTCAGCTAATGTACATGTAATCTATGTTTAATGTTTGTTTTTGTAGTCCCCACTGTAAACTATTTATTTTGGAGTGAATTCACTTTTACTTGGGTCCACTCAAAGTCTGCGTCTGCAGGAAGACCTCCCACAATGCACAGCATACTTGAGACCACCCACCTTGCATGCACCAGCACGATCCCGGTATAAGTGAGCACGCATTCCATTCATTTCTTTTCTGTCAGCATTTGCCCTGTAGTTTTCGTTTCCACAGCTACTGTCACTTTGATCACCTTGGGTAAGTTTTACTTGAAGCTCAGCTGAATTCATTCACTACATCATGACTGTTCATTCCGATTGTTTATGGCTTGGGTTGTGGAATTACTATAGCGTACCGGGATGTGAATTTTAGCGAGTTATGTGACGGGGCTATAAGTTTATAGAAGAGCCACACACACAGACACTGAGCAGAGTTATCTAAATGACTGTATTTTTGAACAATTGGATTTGGTGTTCTCGTAGCGGTGGTGGGGAATGGCTGGGTTGTTTTGTTATGCTCGATGTATACGAAAAGATCCCAGTCTTATCGAAACATTGTATCAGTGCCAGCTACATGAATGAAAAAACACAGAAATAAAGTAGACTTGCAGAGCCTGCCTTGCACATCGCTGCTGATTGCTCAAGCAAGGGGGAATGCCGAACGTATTCCAGGCTTCACGTTGTTTTGAAAAGTCAGCTAAAGAAAAACAGTGACTGCTGAGCGTAGATCTGTGTGAGAGACATGCTTTTCTGTTGTTCAGGAGATGTGTTTTCCTGGTGGTATTGAAATGATAATCAGAATTTTGTGAGAATCTTATGATATGTGTATTTTTTTGGGGGGTGGGGGGGCATTCATTTCTGGTCTCCTGATTATCGATGTTTCAATCTTTTTTGGACTTGCCTTGGATGGTCACAGAAGCACTGTTTTCTCTGCACTTGGTATCTGCAGCACGTCACTTTTATTAACTTTTTGCCTACAGTGCGGCTTACAAAGGGTGAATTTACTCGATTGGAGCTCAGCACTCTGTTGGATGGTTCAGAACTCAAGCTAACAGCATGAGCAACTACTCCCCTAATCTCAAACAGGCTTATCCCAGTAGTGTTAGCACTGCACACCTCTGGCCCCCAAAATTGTCCACTAATCCCAAACTTCCTTTGTTATCCTGCCAACTGGTTTATAGCATCTTCGTCCACATTTTTGCTCTTTGCGGGCTTTGGCTGGAGACCGTCAACTTTTGAAAGCAGAGGTGTTTACTGGTTAGTCCAGGCTGTAGAAGCCACAAGAACAGTCACAACAACAAACTCTGCCAAAGCTGTTTTCTATCAACAACAGCCCTTAGTTATTTCCCATCCAAACTAGTCTATGAATCCTTTACCATTTCGTCTTTACAACAGCACTGCCGGTTTGCATTTCAACAATGTGCTCCTGCAGACGAGAGCTTGCTTTCAGATCTATCAAACAAGCTAAGAAGGCAGCCCCCCATCTGAGACTATTTATAAGTTTGTTTTTTATTTGACGTTCTTTTGCTCCCTGAGTTCTGAGAAGTCACTAAAAGCAGCACAATGAAAGCTCGCTCCCTCACTACATGTACCTGTACTCGACAATGTTGTCAAGGCCAGTAAGTTTCTGTACTGCTCAGTAATTTAATATTGGTCTCCCATTTCTGCGTGCCATAAACAAAGTACTCGTTAGTACACTATCAGAAGCAACGTACTGTGTATAACTTGCCGACTTGTCTTTACAGCCTGCTTCTGCTAACACTAGTGAAAAGACAAATTGCTCATTACCTCGATTTTGTGCCTTCATGGTGAATTTTGATTGAAATCAAGGTAAAAAAGCAAATGGTCCTTTTTCAGTAGTGTAAGCTGGCAGAAACGGGAGTCCAGTATTAAATTACTCAGCAGTACCGAAATGTACTGGCCGTGCAGCATTGCCAAGTGCAGATACATGTAGTGAAGGACCAAGCTTTCTTTTGCCACTGCTCTTAGAGTTTCCAAGAAAGGGCAACAAATGCCTATGCTTACAGAGTCCAAAAAAAGTACTGTGCACAAACAAACAGTATGTGTGCATTCATAGAACTGGACCACACAGAAAACTCTACAACCATTATTTCAAAGATCAGACTGATGCTCTGTGGCACTTTCTAGTTCTGCAACTGTGTACTGCCCCCAAACCAGACTTAGGCTGCTTGTTACCTTGTTGGACCAAAGGCAACATCCATTGATACTATTTTCAAGGGAGGCAACACCCAGAGATGTAACTACAGAAAGTGGCTTATGCTCACCAGCAGTCACTGATCTGTCATGTTTCCCTTGCTGCACAGCTTAACACACCTTACACCTTATAGTTGGTAGTGTGCTTTTTTTCTGTGGTTGCTGAGCTTTCAGTTGGCACAATTTCGATCTGTGCTTTACCACATTGCAGTGCAGCACTTGTTTGTGAGCATGTTGTTCCTTCACTGTACACTGTACTGCCAGTTGAGAAATACCCATCGGGTGCTATACCCGATTTAGAATGGCAAGTGAAAATTTTATGTTGTGGTTGCCTGCTTTTCAAGGAGTTCTTGTAATTACCTTTTTTTCCCCTTGTTCACAATTATTTTATATTAGTGACGCTGCAGTAATGTTTTTCTGCTGTTTGTCATGACGATCCCCCACCGCCCCACACACAGCAATTTGTCTCATCATTGGCGTGGAAAAAAACGCTACTTTATTACTTGTGTCTCTCTTGACTATGCTCATTTTGTTACGTGTCTCTACAATTACGGTGTCTTTTCCTCACCCGTTTGGCACCATGTGCCCTTCTGCCTACTACTAAACTACCAGTAACACCCTGTTTAGGAATAGTAACTTCCACGGTGGCCATGAAGACTATTTCAATATATCCAGTACTTTCTACTGATCATGGCATATAACAAAAGCCCGCTTGTCATCTAACTTTTTCCCAGACCTGTGCTTTGGAGGGCTGATGGATAGGGAAGTGATTGGCTTGCAAACACCATTGTCAGCCTGCTTTTGTTCACACTCCAGCACTCTGGCTAGAGCACTTAGTTGCCTAGTGTTGCAGTGCTTAGCACTTCATCTGCAATTTCTCATGCTGGTCTTTTGTCTATATTCCTCGTCAGTTTTGGCTATTTATTGCCTCGTTGTTTGTCAATGTGTCCTTGATTTTTGTCTTTGTGTACATGCCTTCTGATGTGCATGCAGGATGATGTGGTAAAGGGCATTTGATGATAACTGACTGCAGAAGTGTGCAGGAACAATTGGACTCCCTAACCCTGCTGCTCCCATGGTCCTTTCAATCCCTCAGTTATTTATAAATCCTCTCAATTTGTGCATTCTTATTCTGCCTCTGAATGACACCGGCCAGAATTGGGTGGTGCTCTGTTTTGCTGAGTCTCCTTATGGCAGAAGCATCATACCATGCAGTCAGCTTCCTTTTCTCACTACATTTTGATCCTATGTGCAAATGCTGTACAGTGTTGTATGGGCTGAATAAGATGAGTGTACTGTGACCTGCATGCCTCACACATTCTGCAATACGGTGAATTGTCTCAAAGTGTTGCGAGAGTGTGATACAGTTGTATTTTTAGGTGGTTTTGATAGGAACATATGGACATATGACAATGTCAGCAGATACAGGCCAATTGGTCAATGTATTCTTGTCTATTCATAGCACTTATTTCATTCACTCTGTACTTCCCACCCTTTTGCTTCCACCAACATTACTAACAATGGTGTAGACAGGCATACTCACTGTACACATTTGTGTACAATTTTGTTGAGTGCCTGTCGCAAACCATAAGCTACTCTGTTAATATTATCATTCTAATCTGTAGTATTTGGGTTAGTGTAGGCCACTGAGGCATGTCCAATACATGTATAACCTCTTTAGAGAGTAGAGAAATCATCTGGCAACAATCTGACTTGTTTGGAAGGGGGTGCCATTTGGAACGGATGTGTACATTTTTAATGGGGGGGGTGTAACTGTTGGAGACTGTGTACAAAATTGAAAATTCTGGCTACACTCCTGATTACTAACATACTAAAAAGGCAAGTGATTATTCCCAATGGGCTATCGAGTCTTCTCATGGACCACCACCTGCCACAGTTTTAAGTTGTCGGCAAATAGGCTCCTTCCATTCCTGTTACCTCTTCTGATGTTTGATATATAGTCATTAAACCAGAGTGGACCCATCACCAACCCCTTTGGTACCCTGCTAATGACTCTCCTGGGAGATGAGACCTCCCCTCCACCCTGCCTTCCCCGCTAGCCAGTTCACTATCCACCTTACTAACTACCCTTCCACCCCAATATCCCTCATCTTTGCTAGCAACCCGTGATGCATCACTGAGTCAAATGCCCTGCTGAAGTCTAGGAAGAAGACATCCACAGGCCTGGCCCAATCCAGCTTTCACATCACCTCCTCGTAGAATTCCACCAGGTCTGTCTGACACGAGCTGCCCAAAACAAAAACATGCTGGTGATCACCTAGGTGGTCCTGTGCCCTCAGAAACCCTTCCAGCCTCTCTTTCAAAATGACTTCTATCCCTTTGCCAATTACCCATGTCAGGCTCAGTGGCCTGTAATTACCCGACTCCTCTCTCAAGCCTCACTTGTGGATAGGCATGATATGGGCCATCCTCCAGTCTTGTTGCACCCTTCCCATCTAAAGGGAGGAGTTCAAGAGGCCCGACAGAGGTGCAGCCAGGGTATCAGCCAGCTCCCTTAACCACCCGTGGATGTATCCCATCTGGGCCTGGTGCCTTGCCCTCTCTTAGGGCCTTGAGTGCTTTACACACCCTCTCAATGTTGATTTCCTCATCAATTGCCCCAATACATCTGCTTTTCCCCATACCCCCTCTGCTTGCAGTGCCACCTAACACCCCCCATCCTCCCTGGTGAAGACTGAGGCAAAAAAAATCATTTAGTACCCCCACCGTCTCCACTGCCTCCTCCACCCACCCACTCCCTGACTGAAGTCTATTAATTTTCCCCTTTCCTCTTCTTCTTCTTTCTCTGACAGCGAAAGGACCATTTTCCCCCCTTCTTATCCCTTGTGCCAATCTCAGTTCCACCCCCGCCTTGGCTGACCTCACCGCCTTGATGACCCTCTTTGCTGTCCTCTCATAGTCTCCCTTTAATCTATCCCCCCTGGTCATTTTTGTGTAACCCCCCTGTTACCTGGGTTTACTAGAATCCCAGTAAGACCTAGTGATAGGCAGGGGATGCAGCTTGTGAAACTACAGTTAAATGGATTTCACACTCTCACTCTGTTCTCAGTCTCAGCTGAGACTGAGGGATGACATCATTTAGATCTGTCGCAGCTGCATAAGCCACACTGGAATGTTGCAGTTGGAGGTTAAAGTAGAACGTTGGGGAATTTGAAGTCAGTCTGATTGAGAGTTCGGTAGAGTGCAGCAGAGGTGCTCTGCTGAAGGCAGGCCCTCAGAGCCTAAGCTCTGTTAAACAGCTGCTTTTGTTTTTAGGTGTGTGTTTCCACCTGAAGAGGAACACAGGAACTGCTTATTGAAGTGGTGGAGACCGCTTTCAATGGTTCAGGTCAGGGAAGGTATCAGCCTGTTTTCCAGGGGCAACCCCCTTGGTCCGGCTAGGGAGAAAAGAAGCTGCCTGTTTAAGTTCGTACTGAGGCACCAGAAGCTCTGGAAGAGAATTCCTTGAGGAGGAAATGCCTGTGGGGCACCTGCAGCGAAGGGTGAGTTGCTCTTCAAAAGGGCCAATTGTTTTCACCTGCATCAAGTATGAAACTAAAGGGATGGTTACTGTGGGGTCAGGAAAAGACAGCCAAGTACAGTTTGGAAGATGTGGGGATTGGACTACTTAACTCTGTGGGGGGTCTAGAGTAATGGAAAAAGCCACTCATGAGTATGTTCAAGTCCAGCACTAATGGGAAGCAAGGCAGTAGATAGAATGTGAAATACATTTCACAAGAATCTACACAGCAAAGTGTTAAAGGATGAGGTGTTACAGTCCAGAGAAATGGCCAGGTATGAATTGTGGGAGCGAGAGGTGGTAGATCCCCCATCACTAGTAACCAAATTCACCTCTACGGATTTGCTTAGAGACACCTGTTGCTTTCTCTCAGGTACTTGGCCAGTGCCTGAGGAAAGTACCCAGACGTGGGATTGATGAGGAATATTCACATATGGAGCAGAGGTGCTCTAAGGCGGTTTAGGGAGCCAACACTAAATCTGTCCATGATATATGGAAAGTGCCTAAGTGGCTGGGAAGGGAGCCGAGCCATGGAAAACCCAGAGCAGCATACAAGTTCAGGCTGTGTGCCCAGTGTGTTTCAGAGCTTGAGGGCTAAAGTGATGAGGATGTGTTCTGGTCTCCTTTAATCTGCATTACCATGAGTGTAGCCACGTGGTGGTCCATCTAGACTTTGTTTATTCTGTTGGATGTGAATAAAAACCACACTTTAGAATCCCACTTCTGGTATTGGACATTACAGTTATTGCTTCCTTTGTCTGGAGTTACTTGGGTGCCCCTGGGCAGAGTAGCCAAACCTAGCCAATGTGCCGAGTGACATATTCCTCCCTGAACCCAGCCCACCAGGTAGAGCTGTCAGATGGAAATGGCATACCTGGGTAGGGGTTACATCTGTATTGGCTATAAGCCGCCTTTTTTCCCTCACTGCTTTCTGGACCTCCCTTGTCTACCAGCTCTGCGTCTTAGATCTGCCCCATTGTGGCTCTTCCTTGTGCAGGCCTTATTGGCCTACAGAAGCCCTTTTTTGTAACTTCCCATCTTGTCTCTGTGCTTGTATGTGGCCTGATATCATCCAGCTTGCCCCTGAGGATCTTCTCCATCCCCCCGAAGTCTGCCTCTCAAAAATCTACCACCAACGTTTTTATGTTGTCTCCCAACCTCTGTCCAAGGAAAACCATACCGCGGCGTACTCAGTTCCAATCAATCAATCAATCAATCAAAATCTTTATTTTGCCAGGCGGAATATCACTGACACAAGCTCATTTACAAGATCGACCTGGGGCAAAACAATTGCCAACAGGGTTAAGACATAACAGGTAGAGTGAATCTACATAATAGTTACATAGTTCCCACCATTCGGTCCTCAACCACTAGGTCCCTGATGATCTGACCATCTGCCAAGACCGCATCCAGGACACTACTCTTCCCCCCCCCCCCATGTTGGATCTGTCAACAGCAGGTCAAGAAACGCATCCTGGAAGACGTTCAGCAGGCACAGTTCTTTGCCCCATGAGGACGTTATAGTCCACCAGTGTGCTCCTGGCATATTATGATCACCCAGTAACACTGTTCTGCCCTCCTTATCCTACAGTGGTCCCTAAGGTTCACCACCAGGCCCTCCTTCTTTTCCTCCACCTGCCGGGTGGTCTATGTACCACCCCCTTCATCAGCCACTTTCATCCCATGCTCCCTACTTAACGATAAATGCAGCCTCCACTCCCCTTCCCTCCGCCCTGAACCCTTCTACACGTGGTGAATCCTGGTCGGCTTAGGCCTCAGTCATGTTTCCTGTCTATTACTTCAGTCACCCTCCATTTTGATTCCTCCATGTGATCCTGTCCCACCACCACTTTGGCAATGACACACTCTCCACAGCGATACCACATCTTCTGACACCTTCTCACAACACTGTTTCATAGAAACTGCATTGTCAATTCCCTTATGAATTTGCCTCCATCAAACTTCACACTGTGCCACCTTCCTACCCACTTTTAATTTGCAAATAGTGCCGCTGGAAAATTCTGCTCATCCCCTTCATGTACTTTAAAGTCTCAATCATATCCCCTTTACTCCCTTCTATCCGCCAGGAATATATATTGTGCTGTACCCATAAGCCCTGATTTTCAAAATCTTGCCACAAGATGCTTCACTGGCAGCTTGCTCGGAATGCTTGTGTGTCCAGATCCATGCACCCAATTTTCAATTGTACAATGTCCTGGACCCTGAGTCCTGCTGCTTGCTGCAATCAATGCAGTGCGCCAAACCAATGGTGCATCCAAACTCACCTGCTGTGGGGTGGTGATGTGCCAGCTGCACCCTTTGATGTGTGCAAGTTGCTGGCCCCTCTCCATGCCACGGTGAGCCTTGACCTATCAGTAGAACTGTCTTGTCATCTAGTAGTGGCACACTCCCTCACATATAGCTGCCTCCACATCATCATATTTAAAAATCAGTCCCTGGTGGGTGTGGGCACTACTTGCCATGGTGTGCGACCACTAGAACACCATGTACTGATTTTTCAATATGATGATGTGGCGGGACTGATCATTGCATGTAGGGAGGCCACTAAATCACCTTGGATTGAATGTTATAATTATGTGTAGGGTCTGATCAGGGTGGGAAGTGGAGGCCATTAGATCTCCATGGAGTGAATGTTCTGATTCTGAGTAGTGGCTGATAGGGTGGGGGTGGTGGTCACAAGATCACCAGGGTGTGATATAGTACTGCAGTATTATATTTATGGGGCAGACCACTGGCCGTGAACACTGTGGCACACAGTGGACCTGTCTCTCAGGGTATGTCTGTGTACTGTTAGACCATCCCATTGGTTGGTGTCATGGTACTTAGCCCTTTTTCCCTGGGTAGAGCTTTGAAAATTGCGACTTCAGCCTGGTGATGTCCATGCACTGATACAAGAACAGTAGCCTCGTGCTGCATCAACTTTTGTGTTTCAGGGCTGGTGCTAGCATGCTTTGTGAAAGCAGCCTGCTGATTGACAAAGGTAAACAAATGCAAAATAGCATGCTCAAACCTTTTAAGTTGCTTCACACACTAGAATTTACATTTCTTCTAAGGTGCAGCTGCTTGAATAGTGGCAAATAAAAATAATCAAAAGTACCAGCGTCATGCACACACACACACACACACACACACACACAAAACATAGCATAGTTAGACTTTCCACTGACAAAATTGGCTATATTTACTTTTAGCTCCATGTGAGGAGTGGGTTCTCCTACTTTCAGACTGGAATTTCAATGTGAGCAAGCTAAATCACCTACGTTGAGGTGGGACCCTTGATTTAGTCCCTAACTTTTCAATGCCTCAATGGCTAATGCATCTAATTGGCTCCTTTTATACACTGTGCTCCCATCAAGGATTTTACACAGGTGTTTCCAAGGGAACATGC
Organism: Neoceratodus forsteri; assembly: GCA_016271365.2. Lineage (NCBI taxonomy): Eukaryota > Metazoa > Chordata > Ceratodontiformes > Ceratodontidae > Neoceratodus > Neoceratodus forsteri. The sequence goes on along the minus strand of CM028133.1, from coordinate 245,375,861 downwards.
TGGTGTAGCCCCCAACCCCATAACTGGTAGTTCCCAAAAAGTCTTCCTTGGGCATGCTTAAATGCCCACTGACAGGCGGGCGTTCTGTGCCTTTACAGGTGTAAAAATGATTGCATGCGAGTGCCTTGTTAGCCTCCCTGCCTGTCCCTTTAAGAGCCATTATTTTTGAAGTATATAATTAATCAGGATAGGGGCCGAGTGTTTCCAGACTTCAGTCCCACCCAAACTGCAGTAATATTGCTCTGTTCTGCCATCACTAGTGGTGCAGAGGGAGCTCTGTTAGAACTGGTAATTGTTTGCTGATTAACTGCTCTAATAACAAAGGTATTATAGTTTGTCTAACCTGCCTTTCTTCACAGCATGGACATTTCTGTATTGCACCAATCAGTACCTTTGGGACCTTAAATGGAGTCTGTCCCCAGGGTCTTGTGGGAGTGAATTTCTGTAGGAATTGTAGTTTTTTCATTTTTGCGAATAAATGGACCTGGAGGGGGAGTCCTTGCTTTGACAGTCAGATGAATCAACCAACTGAACCTTTTTTTGGATCAGAAGGAAGTCCTGATGCTGCCTGCAGCAGAGAGTCAGTCTGAGTTTGGAATTGAGAGAGTAACTGCTCAAGTCATTCGAGCAGCTGGAAACTGGTGGGAAGGCTGTGTCTGGCCTGCCTGCTTCATCTTCCCTTCTGAGGGATCTGCTAGTGAAATTAATCGAATTGAATCCGAACCAGCTTGTGACCAGAAATATCGAATCAAGACTGCCCTGTTACGTGAAGAAGACCGAAGAATTGCTTCACGCGATCGGCCTGTCAGGAAGTCTGACACCAGACGGAGTGTACGCTTTGTGCAGAGACACTGTGATTATGACTAGACTGTCATCTGAACTGTGGTACTGCTTTTTTATCTACTATAAGTGTGCTGAATGTTCTCAGTGGGTTGCGATTTAGTTCCCCACTTTCCAATTGTGTCACGCTTGCTGGAAGCTAAATCCAGCACTACTGGACTGCCATCTGAATTGTTCTCCTGGCCTGGGCTCTGCCACATTGGCCCAGCCAGCTACTCACATTGCATAGAAGACCATTGATGAGAGACCTGCCTGGGGATCAGCCCCCTGCTCAGCATCATGAATAGAAACTACACCACGGTGAATCGTGTGGGCCATGCTTCTCATGGCAAACCATCAAGTCATTCTGCAGTCTCCATTTCATCTATCCTGCATCCTGTACTGGGTATCATGAGTAAGCACCAGGGTAGCTCCCTGCAACATCAGCTAAATCAAAGTGTGTCACCTGATTTGATTGTTTTGTTTGATTATCACAAACTGAGCCATCTGGCGCCAGATTACAAATTGTGGGTTACTGTGCATGACTCTTTATTCCCATCATTAGGGCCCCGACCAGCTGCAACGCCAGCCTACCCCGGGAAACGCGTCAGGCTAGCCTGCATCAACAACTGGGTACCCAGAGTGTGTGTGTGACTGTGCTGAGGACTCCAAAGTACATGCCTTGTAGCCTTATTTGAATCAGTAGCTAGACCAATCAACCTGATTACTCCTCCTTGTTCAACTCCTGAATAAATCAGATCTGACTCTTGTTGCACTTAAACTGTTTGTCATGCATCTCTGTACTAATAGCACTGTATTGTTGTTGCTGGCTGTGTCTAGTCTTATTTTACCGGGGGTCTCCAGGGTCAGACAGGTGGAACCAGCTCTGGTGGTAAGTGAAATCAGAGTGGGGTTATATTTGTGGTTTGGGGGCTATTGTACCTGTGTATTCTGTTCATTGTTTAGGCCACTAGAGGGGAAAGAGGGGGGTCTCAGTGTCCCAGAGGGCTGTACCCAGGTCAGCTACGCTACCACCAACCCTGTCCGCCAGGTGGAGGCACCAGTTTTCAGTATCCAGGCCCCGTAAAGGGGCACTGTCAGCTCTCATACTTCGGTTTCCTGCCTCCCTATATCGTAATCATGTTGAAGCATAATGCAGATCTGCCCACACCTTACCTGACAAAGCCTGCACCATGTTTCTTGTCCTTCTGATAGTCCTGATTTTTAATCTTTTCCGAATTTCCTGTGACCCGCCACTAACATCCCCCATCCCGGCTGCAATCCCCACGTGGTGACATCACAGACCAAGGCGGTCACTGTTCTCAGGCGCGTACTTAAATGCTGTTGTTCCCTGTGCTCGCGCATTCCATCTCCATCAATATCCCCGTGCAGCACACATCCTCTTTCAAAATTGGTTCCCGTTGTGAAACTCTGAGATGAGTTCCGACTGTATGACTCTTTGCTCTCTTCCACTTTGTGTCTTGCCGTGCATGGTGTGCTGTTGTCATGTTTTTTTTTTTCTGCATTATTCAACATATCCACAGTATTGGCAAATTGAGGTACTTCTAGTTGCCCGTTCATGTGCAGCAGTGCAGTAGCAGTATCCATCACAGTAAGTTTGTTAGCCCATTTTGAGACCCATAGCATCTTGTCCTGAACCAGTGTACCATTCAACATGGACCGTGCTGCTTTTTGCTGCTACATGAACAACATCATTGGGCTAAGGACAGGGCATCGGGTGGTACTTATTTGAGTGTTGATTCCAAAAGTTATGCTCCCTTACAAGTATGTATGGACTGAGATACCGCTGTCACAGAGAAACACCGAATTGCAGGACACTGGGAGCCCCTTCAAGGCCATCACCCGCTGAAAAAATCACAGCCGCAGGAACACCATCCAAGTTCCTCACTACTGCACATATCCACCATCCCCACACAATTCTAACACTGGCTGCCCATCCTCGGTGCAAGAAAATCAACATTTTAGTTGCAGGACTGTAGACAAAGGTATATGCTTCCCATTGTGAGACGTTATAAGACAGTATTGGCTTAGTTTTCATTGTTTTGCTGATGATTTTCAGCTCTGCCTGTCTTTCATGCCTGAACAGTAGTCTGATTCCATCACAGTGTTCAATAACTGGCTCCTGGAGATTCAGGATTGGATGAGTGCGAGTGGCTTAGTTTGAACTAAGAGAAAACTGAGGTATTGGTTGTGGACCCTGGAGGGAGGACAATAGGGGCCTGGTCTGGGAAACCCTCCAGTTTATATCTTGGGGGAGCCCCACTTCGGGTCTCTGGCCAGTGTGTTACCGATGGCGTGAGATATGTGACGAAGGCGACGTTGTCAGCCGTAGTCAAATCTTCCTTTTTCCATCTGAGGAACATTGCCCGGGTGAAACACTTGGTCCCACCTGAAGATCTTCCCACCCTGGTTCATGCCTTTGTCACCAGCAGTTCTGATTACTGCAATGCCCTCTATCTAGGGCTGCCGGGGCTGGATATCCACCGCTTGCAGCTTGTACAGAATGCGACGGCCAGGTTGTTGATGGTAGTTTCAAGATCTAGCCATATGACACCTGTGCTGCGTGATCTGCACTGGCTGCCAATACAGTGGCGGATCACCTTCAAGGTCACATTGCTGATCTTAAGGCCCACCTGATTTGGGAGCTCACTACCTGAAGACCTCTTGTGCCTTACTGTCCTGCCCGCTTGTTTTCCTCTGCCGAGGATAGCTAGAAATACCCTGGGTGTGTTTAAAGACGTGTGGAGGTAGATCATTTGCCTTTATGGCACCGACCCTGTGGAATTCTCTATCTCGTCAGATACGAGTTTGCCTGAATATGGAAAGTTTTAAAAAACAGCTAAAGACTTTCCTTTTTACCCAAGGATTTGCTGGGATGTAGTAAGTGGGTGTTATCTATGACTGCTATATTTATTGTTTTGTGTAATTTGTTTTAAAGTGGTTTTGAAATTTTTTGAACCAGAGCTTGGTAAGGGTGCTTGAAATAAATACATTTTTACTTACTTATCATTGGTCAATTCCCTCAAATCTGGAAGTCAGTGATTGTTACTCCCGTTTTTAAAAATAGGGATATGACAATCCACTCAAATTTTAGACTGATTTCCATTCTACCCTCAATTTCCAAGACACCTTAAAAAATTGTCTACAATCAGTCAAATCATCACCTCGACAAATACAATCTGCAGTGCAAGGAACAACATGGTTTCAGAAAGCTGCACAGTACCACCACTGCCCTAGTCGAGTTTACAGGGTTCATACATGACTCACTTGATCGCAGGCACTTAGTGGGGGCCACCTTTATTGATCTCACTAAGGCCTTTGATACAGTGAATCATAAGCTCCTACTTGCCCAACTAGGTGCAGCTTCTGTCTCCTCAACATCACTGTGTTGGTTATGGAGCTACCTCTCTGGTCATGACCAATAAGTAAAAATCGGCATCACCCTTTCCGACAGACGAGGTATTAGCACAGGTGTCCCTCAGGGGTCCATCCTGGGCCCCCCTCTTATTCAGTGTCTCTTCCAAACTCTGTTTTTATCCCACACCACTGAACTCTCTCCAGCGACCCTACCTTGCCACACACTCTACCTCCTTGCATGGCTCTACTGTGTCCTCCACCGCTTCTCCCGCAGTAGCAGGCATCCCCCATGGGTCTACCCTCCGGGGAAGGGCCGCCCCCGCCCAGCGCGGTCTTTCTATTAGGGTTGAGACACTGGGACAGAGAGGGGAGGAAAGTGTAGAGGACTTCAGGCCCGACTACGTGAGTGTGGAATGCTGAGGGAAGGCGCTTTCACCTATCCGCAGCGAGCTTTTGTTTACTATTTTTTCCTGCCTTTCTTGGAGCCGTAGTGCCACCCCTGGTATACAGTGTGCCACGCTACGTTCGGCTCACCCCCCAGCCTCCGCCAGAGGGCGCTCATTGAGCGACCTGCAGCCCTAATCCACCCCGGGAAGAGAGACCTGTCCTCCAGATGCTCAATCTCTTCCTGACCCCGCCGACCCACAGCCACCCGAGGCCGTTGCTGAACCCTGGTTGCCAGTGTGGCGTCCAGTGCCTCAACCCTCAGCACCACTGGGTTGACTATTCAGTTGATTTCTTAAAAGGAAACATTGGAAAAGGCACAGCTTTACCCAAGCACTACAAAAGTTCCTGATTAGTGCTTTCAGATGGTAAGATTTTTTTTTTTAATACTCAAACAAAGGACTTACTGGTGAAAGAACTCTGACTGTGTTATCACATTCTATTTATCTCACTCTACAAACTATGTTTTACAGCTGAGGCATACCCTGCTCACTACAAGGGCAACCTGTATCGTACTCATCCTTGTTATATGACTATTGTGTTGCAAACTACTGTTGGCTCACACACTAGAAAGAACACGTGAATGTCTCTGTTTTGGGTGAGTTCCTACTTCATCGCTTTCTAGAGTTCGAGTGTTTTAAGCCTTCCTGCTGTCTCCCAATGATATTAATCAAAGTCAGGCTTCCAATCCCCAGTAAATACATACACCTCTACTCTCTGGCACACATCCTGTATTGAGCAAGGTGTTTACAGATCCACCAGTGGCTATGCCACGACCACTGCCAGTTCCTTTGCATGCTGGATGTGACCCATCTGGCCAAGGTGCCTTGTGTACCCACAGATACTTTGGGCACCCCATCAGCCTTTCCACCATGATGACCCCATCTGTGGCTGTCTTCCCACCCCCGACACCCTTCCTGCAGGAATGTCCCAATCCCAATTCCTTTCCTATCTTGTGACCCATGAAAAGAACTACTCATTCAGTACATCAACATCCTCTGACCCACTCACTGCCTGTACTGATCCTCATTATGTTATCCTCGCACTTCCATTTTTTCCCTGATCGACCCAAATAAATACTTTTGCCTTTCTTTAATTGACTGAGCTCATTCCCTTTTCCTAGCTGCCTTTGATATGGCACTAGCACCCTTTGGCTCCGGATTGCTTCCTGGTGGATCTGATCCCTGGAGCATGTGGTTGCAGGGATGCTCCAATCGCCACCTGGTAAAGTAAAGTCTACCACCACCACAGTGCTCTCTTTGGCACAGTCTCTAATGGCTGCCCTGGCTCCATAATCAATCCTCTTTCTGGCTTGGTGCCAAGAAAAAACAAATTTGGAATCATTGACCACTTCGGACTTTAAATAGTTCAAATGACCTTGCAAAGACCTTCCTCCCCGCCTGCCTCACACATCCACTCTCTTCCCTTATGTAAACCGCGACTACCCACCCTTTTCCTTTTTCTCTGTCAATATTGAATAATTTAAAGGCTGGGATTGCCAATGCTCAGCCATGTTTTTGGCTTGTCTGCATCCAGCTGATGGCTGCTATGTCCACGTCTCCTTCGGTCACCAGTGAGAGCCCGCAGCTCTGTCATATTGTTCCACAGGCTTCTATCATATAGTGATACCACACTCCACCCTGACTCTCTCCCAGCTGCTTGCTTACTCTAACCTTCCACCCTATATCATAGACATAGTTGGTACTATCATTTTTGTGTGGTTATTTCCTCTTGACATTCTCTACTGATTCTGAATGCCTCCCCAGCCAAAACAAAGCAAGTTTAAATTATACTTTTGGGGTGATGCATTCCATCAGTCTGTGCTGTAATACCTACAAACCTTCCTTACTACAGTGTAGCCTCTCCCCTGCATATCGATCTGTGTTCACCATTGTGTTGGCCCAGTCTCCCACACAGCCATACCCCATTGACCTGTACCATTCTCTCTACCACTCACTTAAGTTCACAGCCCTTCTTTCTCAGTCTGTACATGCCCTTGGCCATGGCATAATGTCTCAGAATGGCTCTTTGCTTCCGTCCGCTTGGCATTGCTTCCACACTGCTCTGAATATGTGCTGAGCCTCCTGTATATGCCTTACTTTCAGAGCATGTGTTCCCCCATGAACGATGAGGGGTGGTTCCCCACCAGCTTCCATACCCAACGATCAATATGCTGTTGTACCCTATCTGCTATCGTGTCAGGCATGCACTCTACCCAGATGCTGCTTGTCCCGGCCACTGTTCACCACTACCATCTGATCCCCTTTACTATAGAGTCCTCCAGAATTATGACTGGCTCCTTTATGTGCTCTCTCCCCCTCTCTCTCTTCTGTGCTTTCTCACTGCCTCAAAATGCTCCCTTCCCAAGCACCCCAGCTATTCGCCCATTCTGCCTCCTCTGGTCTGTGTCCTGATTTCGCCCCCTGCCACGATGGCTGGTTGAGGCAGAAGGATCAATCAGCTGGGGACTAGGGTAAAGTGAGCATTTTGAGGCAGTGAAAGAGCCGCATGAAGGAGAGCACATAAAGGAGTCAATCATAATTTTGGGGAACCACAGATGTGGCTCTTGCACTGGAGATTTCTGCTTTCTGATCCTAACTTTTGTGAATTATCAACTCATTAAAATTAATTAACTAATGACTTTCTAAAAAGCAGCCCCGTGAGAGATGGCTGAAGAGTCTGGAAATTCGTATCCTGGAGTGGTGAGAGCACTACTAGGGAAAAAAATATATCAAGACTGAATTTGGGGACTATAGATGTCATAGACTGTTTTCATTAAATAATATTTGAAAGATACTTACTGCTAAATGTATGGGTTGTTTTGACGATTGAGGAGGAATAATGTGAACTGGAGAATTATGGGATGGGATCGGGATGTAATGTAATGTATAAGTAAGTAAGGCTTAAGGGAAAGAAGTTTTTAATATAAGTAACAAATATGTTTTTACTGGGTGAATGGGTTTATTGAGAGACGGAGGATGAGCTTTTATTTATTTATTTATTTGGTTTTTGTTGACGGGGTGAGTGCACTAGACAAATCCTGCCTGTTTTCAGGCATGACCGGTTGGAAGGGGATACAGATGAATGCAAACTGACCTTGAACCAGATTAAGTTGTTGGTGAATTTTGATGAATGAGGTAAATTTGGCCAGGACACTGGGGCAATTCCACTTTTCAATAAGTGCCATGGGATCTTTTATCATCCACCAGAACTACCACCAATTCAGGCAGATGGCACTGGGTTTAACGTCTCATTTGAAAGACGGCATCTCCAAGTGCAGCACCCTCTCATGCTGCGCTACAGTGTCAGTGCTTGGATATTAACCGAGTGTCGAGTGCTTAGATTAGTGTTGTCATTGTGTTTGTGTAGGCCTGGCACTGTGCTGGGAGATAGGAACAGGCAGTACTCCCCTCCTGACCTAGGAATTCATCCTTTGACTTCCCCCGCCTTCTATTTGAGGTATATGGTGGTGCCTTATGTCTGCATACTGAGGAGATGTGGGTGGTAGTTCCGGTGAACTCGAGGGAGGTGGTTTGTCCACTGGTAGATGGATTTGAACAGTAAGGACTAGGAGGCACCCTTGAGTGAAAAGGGCACAGGAGCGATGTCCTTTTTCTTGTAGCCACACCCAAGGGGTTCAGACTGTCCTTTGAGAGGAGTTACCTCAGAATGTTCAATGACTGTACTGTACCCTCTAGAATTCCAGTGGATAGCACTCTCCCAGGGCCCCTTGTATTAGCCTATAATAAGGCTGATGTTTGGCCATGTATGTTATTGCTTCGGTTCATGTTCTCTCCTCTACCTGTGGGTGCCCTTGCTTTGACCTGGTGCTTTGGGAGTTGAGAGATACGGGTTACTGTTGGAGACAACAGACACTGTTGAAAAATTCACCTGTGGAGGGCAGACTTACATTGCTAGATCATTATAATACCTACCAATGTCAGCAATTGCCCACTAAGAAGGCAGAGTTCGTGTTCAGGGAATTGCTTCATGAACAATAGACCAGCCCGCTCTTCCACCCATGGACAGACTGTGCAATCCAGCCTGTCTACATTCGGTCGATCATTGTCACAGGAAAGAGTGAGAGTTTGCATTTTTGCAGTTAGAGTGTGTCCTCTATCATGGATGATATCAGGCAGTACCTGCCATTGACCCTTGTGATCAATCTGGTGGTACTAGTGCCAAGTTGGCCTGGTCCACCTTCAGCCAACTGGTAATCTTGGGTATGGGAGGATGATTCAGACTCTGCGCCAACCTGTTGTAGTTTGACTCATGCCCAACTCACCTCCTCATGGGTTGTGTGGAGGATTGTTCCGTTCTTGCTGGTCATAGTGGGTGATTCATTGGAGAGATGGATTTTTACGCATCCCTTAAAGGATGCAATAGTATAGTTCTATCCTGAAAAGTCTCCTTGACCCAGACTTTTCAGTAGTCTTTCACTTACTGAGTATCCAGTATTTTATTTGATTTTATCATAAGGGCACACGGTTATTTGAATGAAATCTTATCTTGTTTCATTTAGTCTCCCTAAACTTTTTTGAGGGAGACTGTTTCCCCTGGTGCCCCCGCAGCAAGCTCCTGAGCCGAGTGGCAGAGGTGCTGCCATCATGCTTGCTCTGGGGGACTGCCTCTTATGGGCGTTGGTCAAGCCTACTGCCACTGCCCTGATGTAGGAGTATGGAGACACTTTGAACCACAGGCATCACTGATTGCATACCTACCGCTGAGCTGGGAACGTCTTCCTGAAAGTGGAGATTTCGTGAGGCTGACCCTGCCTGGCTGACCGCTGAAACACAGATCTTGCATGGAGATTTCCCCGGGCTGAACTATTTGAATTCCTGGGACTGCTGAATCCCACTGGAACAAAGGACTTGGGCTGAACTTTTTGATTCTTTGTTTTACTTTCATGCCTAAAGCGCACACACCCACTGGCCAGAGGAGTGTGATGTGCTGTCCCCACGCAATATAGTGGTTGCTTGTCCAACTCCTCCCGTGCCGGCCAGACAATCGTCTTCCTGAAAGGGGAGATTGCCTCCCCGGCCACCTCTTCCCTCCTCCCATTAAATGTGTGTAGGCTCCGCCCCCAGGGCTTGGCTAAGCCTGTCATCTCAGGTCAGAGGTACAGATTTCTACTCTGTGGTGCTGTCTGCCCTAAACTCAAGCTGCTCACCGCATTACTGACTTTCTCTCCCAAGCAAAGCAGTATGATAAACTTTACAGTGGACTTGACACCCAGCATTTATGTCTGGTACCTAGAGACCACTCACTCTTGACACTGAATATTTATTTTGCTATAACTGCCTAGTCAAGCCACTAATTGTGTCTATTTCCTCCTGTCCTCATTTCAGTTGATCTGTACCTTATGGTTATAACTGTGCTTTGATTGTTACTTGTTTCACCTGTGCTTTTACTGATAAATTGTACCTAGACAATCTCCCCTGTTCCCCTCAAGCTCCTTACCGTATCCTAGCTCCTAGCTGGGCATAGAATACTAGTGTGAATTAGGCCCGGGCCCCTACCCCTCAGCTGGCCAATACCACTGGTGCAAATGTGTCCCAGGCACCCACTCATCCCCCCGAAGGCAAGGGTGCACCCCATGGTTAAGGAAAAGGGCATGCAGCCCTCCTCCTACAGATTCCTGATGCTAGCTGGACTCATAATGGGACTAGCCCTGCTCCAAGTGGTCACTATGCCCTCGCTCTCCACAGGAGATTACTGGGAGTAGCTCTACTATAAAGCGCCATACTTTGTTCTCAAATACACTAGTAGTGACTACTAAACCCCCATTCCCTCACCTGGAGTCTTGACCTCAGTTGTTCAATGCGCCCACCAGGGTAAAGAGATGCAAGCCCACATACCTTCTTCAGGTCTGATCTGCTCTGAGACAATATCTCTCCTAGCTCCTCATCATAACACTTCTGGCCGGAGATATTGAAACGAATCCTGGCCCAACAAACCCGGCCGCCCCCATTTCTTCTGATATGGTGACCTGGCAAGGTTCTTAAAATAGTGCATCTCAACATCGTAGTCTGTCTTCCAAATTGAGACTTGCTAGTGTCATGGGTCATCCTATGCAAACCAGATGTCCTTGGAGTGACTGAGACCTGGCTCAAACCCTCAGGACTGGACTCTGTCTGTGTACTCCCCAGGATATCAGTTCATTCGCCATGACAGACCCGTGAATAAGAGGGGTGGCATTATGATTCTACTATAGGACCCCTATCGGTCTCCAGTTATTCATCAGTTCTCCTTTTCCCCATGCAAGCGACTGCATGTTACTGTTTTACTTGGGAATGCAAAATATCGCATGTAGCTTGAACATACATTCCCCTAGGGCGGTCTCCAGGCTGACCCACCTCCTGACTCCATTGGCCCTACATTGGGACAATTAACTCATAATCCTGGGGGATGTTAACCTTAACTGGACCGTGGAAATGTGAATTGAGTTTAACCTCTACTTGCCGATCTTGACCTGACTCAACTTGTACAGGAGCCAACCAGACGGTTGAATAATGGATCCTCCAATTCCCTGCTGGACTATATCCTCTCAAACCTTCCTGATAGGATCTCCTCAGCTGGTATACTATCAGATTCCATCTCTGACCATTCCCCGGTCTTTTGTGTTTTGAAAATCCCCTCCCCCAAAATTCCGCTTAAAATCATATAAACCTGAAACTTCTCCAGGTTCAATCCTGTGGCGTTTCTTGTGGACCGAAGCCTAACTGACTGGGCTGGGGTATTTCGAGCCACTGACCCTTCAGTAGCAGCTTCCCACTTTCTTGCCACCTGCAGTGCCCTGCAAGACAAGCACGCCCCTAAGGCCAATCATAGGGTAAGTGGGTGGGCCATCCCCTGGTTACATGGGGGTGTCCTAGCCCTAATGAGGGCCAGAGACAAGTGCTTGTCCTCTTTCAAAAGTTCCCTTGATCTCACATTATTCCAGCAATATAGGCACCTAAGAAACAAAATGCAAAAGGCCATCTGAATTGCCAAAAGCAACCTCTTTGCAAGTCTGCCTACTCTAGCTCAGCCAGTGACCCCAGACAGTTCTGGAGTAACATAAGATTCCTTGTCTGTGGGTCCTCCATCCGGGGTATCCGAGTGATAATTGAGGGCTATCCGGCAACAACCCACTCACCATTGGCAACTCTTAAACTCTCATTTTCAGACCTATCCGCTTTCTAGTTTGTCTTCCCACCTGACAGGGGTACTTCCTCCACTCCTCCGCACTGGGCAGGAGGATGGCCCCCCTCATCAAAGTTTCTACTCAGAGCTGTGTCAGTCAAGGACATGACGAGGCTTTCTCTGGCTCTCCCAGTATTCCGTCCAGGCCTTGACAGCCTGGAACCATAGCTACTAAAACTAGTTGCCTCACATGTTCTTCCCAGTAGCTCATATCTTTTAACCTATCACTTACAAAGGGAGTCATCTCGGAAATTTGGAAGGAGGCGAGGGTAGTCCCTGTCCTGAAACAAGGAAATCCTGAAATCCCGGACAACTATCGTCCTATTGCGATCCTATCCTCCTTCAATAAGCTCCTAGAAAAGGTAGTGGCGGAGCAGCTCTCGGTAGACATACCGGTGAATGAAATCCTGTCCCTGGCCCAGCACGGATTCCGAAAAGGGCATAGCACCACCACAGCCCTGGTCTCTGTCTCCGCAAGCATCAGGTCCGCCATGGACCGGCAAACTCTCTGGAGCAATATTTATGGACCTGTCCAAGGCATTTGACCTTGTACATCACAAGCAGCTTTGAACACAGTTGAGGTGGCTCGGCCTCTCCCCCCCCACCCACTATGACCTGGCTATCGGACTACCTCAACGGAAGAACGCAGAGGACCTGTTTCAACAAAGTTCTATCTGGAGTCTCTTACTGTTTACCCTTGCATGCCCCAGGGCTCGGTCCGGCCCCTCCTCTTCTCCCTCTTCATCAATCAACTGCCCTGAGGCAGCAACCAACTGCCAAGCCACACTATATGCAGATGACCTGGTTATTATATCACACTCAGGGACATTGCGTTGTCTTAACAAGCACTTGTCTGAGGCTTCAACAATGTCCTGGCCTCAGAAATCCAAGCACAAACTGCAGTCTTGAACCTGGAAAAAGACTCTTAGGCTAGGCTTTGGCTCAGCTGCCAAACTCAAAGAACTACCAACCCCACTGGATATAACCAGTCTGGATGGTATTTCCTCCCAACAGTGCTCTCAGTCAAGTACCTTGGGGTGACACTTGACCCACAACTTGATCTGGGAAGACACATTCTCAATATCTGTAGAGCAGCTAACGTTAAACTTGGACTTGCCTACAGGGCCAGATACAACCTCACCCCTGAGGCCCGACTGGCCCTGGCGAGAGGTCTCCTCCTTCCTTCACTTAGTTATGGAAAGCACCTATTTGGCCGCTCCCCTAAAACACATCTAACGAGGCGGCACATGATGTACAAGAACATCTGTCGCTTTGCCCTGGCCGCCCCTCGTCTCACTCACCACTGTGAGTTCTACGAAAAGCTACGGGCTCTCCCCAGCCAAGTACTTAGACTTTGAGTGCTGGTGCCTCGTGGGCAAAGTGCTGAGAACCTGAACCCCTCCGGGGCTGGCACTGCTTCTTCCTCCAGCCGACCTCTCCCTTATCAACTTAGGGTCCCAGGCCCGGAGATGCTAAAAGTTCCCCCGCTCGGACCCAAATGGGTGACAGGGACTTCATTGTGTGTGCTCCGAGACTCTGGAACTCTTCCTGAGTATGTTCTGCTGACCCCCTCACATCAGTGCTTCCGCAATCCTGTGGGGAGTCCGAAACCTGCTTAGCGTGATTGCCCCAGGCCTCCCAGTGCAGTGGCATTTGTCGACTGAACCCTATGTTTCTCTCGCAGCTACCTCCTTTCAACCGCACTGTTATGTACCCCGCACTGACTGAGTTTTATTTTTTATATTAATATGTACTTACCACCTACTCTGGTTGTGCTAAAATGTAATCTGTGCTAAACTGAACTGTTGTTTTATTTGACCTGTTTTCTTTGATGACGCTTCCCAATCAATTCTCATACATGTTGTTGTACTGTGATGATGTACTGTGTGTTTTTCTGTACCTCTGTACCCCATTGTTGTAATCTCCTGGGTCATTTTGAAAATAGGCATATTACTTGTCTAGTGTACTTACCGGTCACTAAAAGCAAAGTAAATAAATGCAGCTCAGTACAGAACATCTGATTATGCTCTGCACAGTACACAATTTGCGTGTGGTAACTTCTTTCATTACATTATTGGACAAATATAAAACTACTGAAATTGCCAGCATTGTCTAATTGTGCTGCTGGCTGGTGCAGTGCCTTCTGCCACCAATTACTGCCAATCTCCCCCCACGCACCCAGACACAAAAAAAAATTAGAGACAGACTTGCTGGCAAACAAAGCTCACTGCACTGCCTCAGCTTGTAGACATCTCCATAGCACGCACACAAAACACTTGGCAACAACTTGTTTATATACTGAAATACTTTAACAGTATTTGCATCTTTGCACTTGATGGCATAGTTATATATGTGACACTGCACTGGTTCTGGTTCTAGGAAAGTTTGTTGGTGAGGCTAGAGGACTGACTGCTGCCAGCGTACAGACATTGTGATTGTCGCTACATGCCTAAACAGTTTGGCTGTTCTCCTCCCTGTCTCGACTCTGATTGTGACCCGCGCTGGTGCCAATGTCATTTGGCACTAAAACGAGAAGCTTAGCTGCCATGCACAGCTAAAATTTTATTATTGAGGAATTGAGAACACTACCTGACATTCCCTAAAATCCCCCGTGTCTGCTAAACCTGCTGTTTCCTTACTGCTGCCTCAGTTATAAATACTTAGTTTGACGTTGGAGGAGGTTCTTTATTCACCCTTAGGGCCACAAAATGCATGGTTGTCATACACTTCTTATTTCACCTCCTCTTGCCAGGATGGTGAAGACGTGCTCAACACTTCCAGAAGAATAGTCGTTGCGCTTCATTCTTCTCCTAACTGACCTGCTCGCCCAGGCTGGTTCGAAACAGGGTTTGAGGCGCATCGAGGTGTGGCGTCTGTGCTCACCATCAATGCCACTGGGCCTTCAAATTTATCTTTTGTCATTGCAGTCTGCAGCTGGCAAGCTGGTGTTGAGCATTTTCGCCCCACCGAATGGTGGCTTCTGTTCTCTATAGTTTTGCCTAGATTGAGGTTTTCAAGTGACGTGGCAGGATTTTGTTTTGTTAAATTACATGTACCAGTAGTGCAGGCCAGCAAACCCACTTAGTAATACTGTCACGATCTGTGTGTGCGCATGCAAAATGGCTGCCTTTACATGCCCAGGTAGCTGACACTGTGCAATGCAGCATGTGTATAACACACTTTTGGATCTTGGCTTGTAAAATCTCATTGTCGGCAGAAGAATAGTTACTTGGGCCAGCGATGACGTGTCCGACTTTACATTGCAGGCCCAAGAGCAGAGTGGTCCAAAGTCTCAGTTGTCCTCCTTTTTCCTGGTCCTGTATTATAATTGTGTAAGTGCAAAAGGATACACCTGACTCAAATGAATATATAGGGAGGCATAGAATGATTATGTACCTTTGTTGTGACTTTTGTTATAGGGGTCCCATCATGAGGTCTGTTCGGACCGGGGATACCTAGGGCCAGCATTGGGGTCTGGGACTGCGTGTTTTTAGTCCACTTTAATAACATGAAATCATGATTGCAACATGCTAAAGCCAGGAGGAAGTAACTTTGTTGATTCAGATATGAGGATGTTGTTATTCTCCTTGTATTGTGCAGTTCACTTTCCATATCTCAAACTGTTCTACATTAGGAGCGAAAACTCCTATTTTAACAGAAATTTTCCTCATATGGAACTGGTGTCCCATTTTACTGTGACATTCTGAGTTGAAGTTGTCCGGGTGGGGGCTTCAATGATGTGTGGTTGCACTACAAACCATATAGGAAAGGCTATGGGGCTCAACATTTGCTCCAGGAGAAGGAGACTGAGAGGACAAGACTGAGATCAGCAAGTCCTGTGGGTGAACTAGGTAGAGAGCATCTTCACTGGAGGATCATCAGAACAAGGGCATCTCTAAGTTTGAGGGGGTTAAGATGATGTGGTACATACTTGTTCCTTAAATGGTGGTCGATGCTTGAAACAGCCTTCAGAGGAGGTGGTATGGATGTATGTGAGGTAGAAATTATTGACATCTGAATCTCGAGAATGTATCATCCTTGTGTCGTACTCTCCTGCCTCCAAGCTTTCCGACTACAAAAATATTTCAAGTCCTTACTGGGCTCATATTGCATCAACTCTGATTTAACTAAAGCAGGAAGAGAGGCTTTTGATTTAAATGTGCTAAACTGTGTATCAAGTTAACAACTTGCTTTTACCAACATAACTAGTTTAGTTGCAGTTCTTTCCCTCCATTACCGGAGACTGCCCTTTCTTGCTTAGTTTGGCAGCTTCTACGTAGTCAATTCTTTGTTGTCTGTCTGTTGCCTTTCTTCCATTTTCAAGACTCATACCCACGAAATAAACACCACATAGTGACTTTACTGAATGATTTTATTAGTTGCACAAACCTGTAATGCATACAGACATAGTTCTCAATTAATATCATGATACACTAGTGTGCAGGTTAGTTTGTTAACCGTTTCTGGGACTGCCACTTTTCTCACCTTCCACATTCATCGTTATTCATTCAGCAAAAATAAATCATTTTTCTGTTTTCTGATTCCTCTGGCATTTGCAGCTACTGGTTCTCCTATGTTTCCCACTGGAGCCACTACTAATTGAATATCTCCTTCTAGAAACACCAAGTCAATGAATGACCACCAATATGTGTTGGTGAGAATAACCTCTGTGAAGACCTGCAAAGTCACTGTTAAATTCTAAATGAGCAAGTGTTGTTGCTGTCTTAGCAAAGGAGGGAGAGAGGTGACATGATAGAATCATTCAAGTACCTCAAGGGCATTAACAAGGTGGAAGAGGACAACATATTCCAGATTAATAGTAGTTCCAGGACAAGGGGACACAACATGAGACTGAGGGTGGCTGCTTAAGAGGAAATATCAGGATGTTCTTTTTTACAGAAAGGGTGGTAGATGAATGAAATAGCCTGCCCCAGGAGGTGGTGGTAGCCCATACAGTAGCAGGCTTCAAACATGAATGGGACAGAAACAAAGGAATAATAAAGATAGGAAGAAAAAGCTAAAGCCAGTGACCAGATAGGGTCACTGGACGCTTCATTAGGCAGGTTAAACGGGCAGACTGGATGGGCCTAGTGGTCCTTATCAGCAAACAGCATCCATGTACAGTATCTATGTAGCTATGACTTGATCTCAAGAGCTCTTGACCCCTCTTAGGTAACATATAATTAAATCAGCATCCATCCATAATTTATCCTCCACAAAGAGAGTCTGAAAAGAGCTACTTCAACTATGGACACGTACCTGACATCTGCCGGCACGAAATTGGCCAGAGTGATACTGAAGAAAGAGGTGAAGCAAACCAGGGCTGGGCAGATGCCAGACACTGATGCATCTCAGCAGGCCTCAGAGGAGGCAGTTGAGGCACTGGGCTGGTCAGTGTCGGCTTAAGTCCCAGTCCTTGCCCCCAACTAGAGGAAGTCACAACTAGGCTGGATGCTCCTGGGAAGCGCTGGGAAAAGCAGGAAGCCAGTGTCACAGCCTTAGAGAATCGGGTCTCAGCCTTGGAGGATAACTGTCAGGGAGTGCCAGGCTGCATGGCCAAATAGGAAAAAGGACTTACTGAGCTTAGCGAACAGCTGGATGCAGGGGAAAATAACCAACAGCACAATAATATCCAGATCAGAGGACTGCCGGAGGGCACAGAAGCTCCAATATATCAAAGTTTATGGATAACTGAATATCACAGATTCTTAAAATGGACTGTCCCAAGGGCAGTGTGAGGACTGATAAAACACACCAAACTTTGAGATCAAAGCCACTGAATGTGCCCCACCCACCCACCAGAGACAGGTTGTGTTACGACTGTACCACTTTCCAGATAAGCAAAAATGCAAGGTTTCTGAAAAAGGGGCACACTAGAAGTAGGTAATAGCCAAATGTTCTTTTTTGAGGATTTATCCAGCACTATGCAACAGAAATATAAAGTTTTTGTGCCTCTGAAGAATGAACTAAGGGTGTAGAATGTGGATTTCAGGGTTGCATACATGGCTGTGTTTATGATTAAAATTGAAGGAGCTTCCTTTTCACTCTAGGACCTAGAAAAAGCAAAGAAATTCTTCAGGGAAAAGAAACCGACAGAGTAAGCAGATGTGGATTAAGATTTGAACTGTATTTGGTGACTGACCTGGTTGCTGCCGCATGGTGAATATGGTTTTCCTCCCTCAATTGTTCTCCTTTCCTGCGCTGCTGCTCAGTGACAGGAGTTCTGAAGTGCCATCTTTTGTGAAGAAGCAACTGCTAACTCATCTTCTCACCAAAGGGTCTGACTGGTTAAAACCTGCCTGGGACTTGGATGGTATGATACAGAGAACCCCCTCCTACCTCTGAAATCCACGGAAGATGGATCTTTCCTCCCCAACAACGCCACAGCTTCTATCTAATTCATGGGTGAAGACATCAAATAGAGACCTGGAACATTATCTCCCCAGTGAACTCCTCATGCAGCGTGGTTGTGGGTGATGTTAAGGATGGAGGGAAGATGGTTAGCTTAACCACATACGACAGACTACCCATAACTGACAAATTAGGTGTGCCTGGGGTAATCGGACAGGGAGATAAAATTGGGGGCATAACTATAACTCAGCTCACTTTATGAGACTCGGGGAAGAGCAGCAGTCTTTTATTAAATAAATTGGAGGAAGAGTAACTGTGGGGAAGGAAGATGAGATGGCCGGAGGTGACAGGGAGCGAAAGAAACAAAAGAGGGGGCCACAGAAACGTGCAGGGATGCAGCAGTTGACCTGGGAGTCTCATAGCTGGGCCAGCATGGGTGTCAGGCTACCTGGCCCTAGAAGGCTGAGACTGCAAGAAAAAACAAAATAAATAAGTAAATGAAAGTAACATGCTGGTGGGAGAAGACGCGGATGCTGTTAAGCTGAGATGTTAATCTATGAATCATTCACAGTACTAAATGCAGCGGAAGGGGGAGCAGTG
This sequence comes from Neoceratodus forsteri, assembly GCA_016271365.2. Lineage (NCBI taxonomy): Eukaryota > Metazoa > Chordata > Ceratodontiformes > Ceratodontidae > Neoceratodus > Neoceratodus forsteri. Next base: position 245,357,084 of record CM028133.1, on the reverse strand, counting down.
AGTTATGTTAGCAACTACAGAGAACATTGATCAGCCCCACACAGCTGGGGCAGATGCACAGGAGGCTGATGGAGGTGAGGAGGGAAACCAGAGTGGAGAAGCTACTCCAACACGCCCATGGTGTTCAGATCAGTTCATGTTGTTACTATGTTAATGTTAAATGTTTTAATATTTCATACACATCCAACCCAAAACCCAAGTCAAAATAATGCTCCTCAGGGAGTGAAAGACTGGTTTAGATGAAGAAATGAATGCTGAGCGCATCATGGGTCTGGGTCTGAATTGCTTAGGGTACGACCCCCCCAGAGCTATGGGATATGTTAGACAGATGGAAAAGTTTTCCGTGCGTACCTGGAATGTTCAGGGCATTTCCTCTCCAGTCAAATGGAACAAAGCTGCTCGTGGTACTGAAGCGACAAAGCAGACAGACAGCCATGCTCCTGGAAACACACTTAACAGGGGGCAAGCACCTCAAGCTGATGAGGGATTGGGTGGGCCACTGCTTCTCAGCCTTGTACAATGGCCACAGGAGGGGAGCTGCAATTGTGATGAACAAAGATGTCCCCTTTATCAAAGAGAGAGTGCTGGCAGGCCCCAGGGGAGGGAGATACGTGTTTGTAGTGTGGGCACAGTCAGTGGGAAGAAAGTGACCCTGGGAAACATCTATGCTCCAGATACATATGATCCTGTATTTCTCAATCAGATGCTCCTCCTCTTGCATAAAGAGCAGTTTCAGAAATCAATCCTAAGGACAACTTCAACTGCGCTTTGGCCCCAAGAATGGATAAGTCTGCGCAGCGTACTAGACTGGAACCGGCTGTACCACAGTGGGGCCAGGGCCTAGTTGAATTTAACATGGTAGATATATAGAGGGAGGAGAATGCTGGTACACAGGAGTACACCTTTTATTATTATTTTTTTTTATTCCTTTTTATGCAACTCTCCAGGCCCTCCTGTGTTGTCAGGACCTGCCAGCCACCTCCCAATCCCCTGGCCTCTGCCAGCCATGGTCACCTACCTCCATGGAGCCTTAGATGTGCTGCCCCAGGCAGGGTCCAGGTGGAGGGGGATTTACCCCTGAACTTCTAAGTTTCATCAGGTAGCGCCACATGCTGTGGAAGTGAAGACCCGGGATGTACCATGGCCATCACTGCAGAGGCGAAGGACCCATTTTCCTTGTTCTCCCATCCTGGGAATGTTGCCTACATGGACATCAGGTGAGCCCTCACACATTATGTGCATGTCCATCTGCTGTTGTCAGTGATGTGCCCACCCTCCCTCAGGTCTCCAGTCGCATTGACACCTGTGGTCACCCAGGTGGCAGCATTGCGGCGGAGGATGGAACCCTCCCTCTCTGGAGGAAGAGAGCATACTTTGGGATGCTCAGTCTTCCTCCCTGGCTTTCCCCAAAACCTGACCTCATTTACGACTCAAGACACTGGCATTGCAAGCTGCACCTTTTATTCTAATCCCCACACATCATGGTCAAGAATTGACTGCCTAATGGCCCCAAGGCATTGGTGCCAGAAAATTGACATAATACAAATGCACCTGGGAAACAAAAGCCAGGGAGGGAAGAGTACACAGTGGGGGGTAGTAGCAACAACAAAATGGAAAGGAACCTGGGGTAGCTATAGCAGATGACCTAAAAGTTAGCAAGCAATGTGAGAAGGCAGTAGAGATGGCTGGGGGGATACTGGGATGTATAGGGAGATGCATCACCAGTAGAAAACAGAAAGTTGTTATCCCTCTGTACAGACAGTTGGTGAGACCCCATCTGGGGTACTGCATGCAGTTCTGGAGACCCCATCTCCGCAAGGACATAGACAGGATGGAGACAATCCAGAGGAGGGCATCTAAAATGGTGTAGGGTCTGCAACAGAAGCCATATGAAGTGAAACTAAAGGAGCTTAATATGTATACCCTTGAGGAAAGGAGGGAGAGGGGGGACATGATAGAAACTTTTAAGTACCTCAAGGGAATCAACAAAGTCCAAGAGGGTAGCATCTTTCAGAAAAAAGAGATGTACAAGAACAAGAGGACACAATTTGAAGATAGAGAGGGGACAGCTTAGGGGCAATGTGAGGAAGTATTTTTTCACAGAGAGGGCGGTGGACGCATGGAACAGCCTTCCTGAGGAGGTCGAGGGGTCAAAAATAGAGGGAAAATTCAAGAATACATGGGACAAACATAACGCAATTCTTGTGGGGGGTAGGAAGAAATAGGCTGTTGGTTAACTAGGATCTGCAGCTTATTCAGTAGGTTGTGAAATGGGCAGACTAGGTGGACCAAGTGGTCCTCATCTGCCGTCAAAGTCTATGTTCTATGTTTCTATGTTAAATTATTCCAATAATGAAATCTGACCATGCCGGGGTGACAGTGGTTCTTAGGCTAAACCAAGCCAGACCTCAGCGTAGAGCATGGCGATTCCTTGTATACACGCTCCCTAATCAGCTATTTAAGATGTACTTGAAAAAGCAATGGCAGCTATATGTGGCCATGAGCATGGCCTCTACACCCTCCACAGCTATGTTTTTGGAGGCTGGCAAAGCCTATGAGAGGGGCAATGGTTGTGTTTATGGCTGCTAAACACAAAAAGCAACAGAAGCAGTTCAGGGATCTGGAGCAGAAAGTTAAGGACCTGAATAAATTGAACTATTCTTATCCATGAAAAGAGAATAATTGGCTCCTTAAAGTAACCAGGGAGGCAGTGAATAGGGTCCTGAAGGGAGGGGCAAATGCTGCATTACTGTACACTAATCAAAGAGTCTATGAGCGGGACAATAAACCCAGCCTGATCTTAGTCAGGCTGGCAAGAGGTAGGTGAAATTCCAACATGACTGCAGCAGTTAAAAGGCAAGGAGGGAAGCTCACCAACCATACACTGGAGATTCAGAGGTGCTTGTGGACCTTTACATGAGACTCTACAAGGCAGAAGGTGGAGGCAAGGAGAGGGAGATAGCACAGTTTCTGGAGACTGTAAACCTGCAGAAAATTACCCTAGAACACTTACAAGACTTATAATCAGGGCCACTGGAAAATTGCTGAAAATTTTAACCAAAAATGTGGGGATTTTCTTGCAAAAATTGCGGGAAAATTGCGGGGGTTCATTATACATCCTCACTGCCCCCTAATAAATATTTTATTGTTTGTTGCAGCATGTGTTGATCACATACATTGTTAGACAAATGTATTGCCACTTGTAAATGCTTTTAATATGAAGAAAGATGTGTTTTTGAAATTCACTGTAAACTAATCATTATGTAACGTATCTTCTAAAAATCAAGACATCTAAGTCATGCAGTGTTAACTAGATTTTATTCAGTAATTTACAGTTAGTCTGTACTGAATACATCCTGAAACAACATATTTTGCCAGTTTCTAGATGTTAAATAATAGCCTGTTTAAACTACTTGCATTGGTGCAAGAAAAAAATAGATAACCAGTGTGCCTAATAAAGGTCTAGTAAAAAAATATTTATTTTGTTAAAATGATTACTGTTCTTAATCATCATTGTAAGTACATTTTAAAATCACATGATAAAAGTATCAAATTGTAACATTAGCTTTTCATTACATCACACAATAGTTTTAATACACTGTACTTTTGTTCTACTCGGTTTGCCGTGATTTTATTTGGGTTGCAATTATTTTGTCAATTTGAAGGTAACTGTTAACTATACTTAACCTGTTCAGCATGGTTTTCAGAAATGTTTGCTTTTTGTAGGCTTTGTATGTGAGTATACAGTTGTGGCAGACTGACATGTAAGGAATCACTGTCACCAACCCCCTCAGAAGCACATTCAAGTTTATAATCAGCAGGGCCATCCAAACTCTTGACACATTTGAATCAAAATCCTTTCAGATTGAAAGTATTTATACAAGGAAAATCTACTCTACCATTCAAAAACAAGCATTGTGGTCAAGGCTTCATTTAGGTGAATGGGGCACTTTGCATCTATTCTCACACCTATTGTTTCAGTCTCTGTGTCAGCAAAAAGTTCTCCCGTAGTCTGCTTTAACACAGATTTTAAGTGTTCCAGTCTACATATGCATGACCAGAGGTTTCTGAAACCAAAGCAAGGAAGTGAATCACATGAAAGCAGAGTCACATTTGACCCCTTCTCACCTCACACTGTACTGTTTTGGTCAAATACAAGTCTGTGTACCATATCTGAGTAGATTTCCTTGATAATTTAAATATTTTGATACAATTTCAGTCAACAATTCCATGAATGTAAGAAATTGCAAGACATTGTGGATTTTGTGCGGAGAAGGGTGAAAATTGCGGAGAAATTGTGCCCGCAATTTTCCAGTGGCCCTGCTTATAATGGCCAATCTCACAGGGAGAAGTTACAGAGGCTACATCCACCTTTTGCCAAGGGAACAGTAGCTGGCCTAGATGGGATGCGGGTTGAATTTTACAGATTGGTGGGGGATGCTCTGTGGACACTTGTGTACGAGATGTTTAAGGAGGCTGCAGAGGTGGGGAAACTCCCTAAATCTAGTAATACGGCCACTGTTGCAGTGATACACAAGTGGGGAAAGGACCCCATGGATTGTGGGGACCATAGGCCAATCTCTCTACTTAATTGTGATGTGAAGGTGCTGGCTAAGGTGATGTCCTTAAGGTGGGAGATAGTGCTTCCACTTTTAATTGGCAGTGATCAGACTGGGTTTATTGAGAGACAACACTCTTACTACAATAAAAGGTGCTTGCTTAATGTGGTCCATTGGGGGGCTCGTTATCCAGGTGGAGGTCATGCATGCTCTCCCTGGACACTGAAAAAGCTTTTGGCAGGGTAGAGTGGAACTATCTTTTCACAGTGCTAAAAGAGTTTGGTCTGTGGGAAAAGTTTCTGAGTATGGTCCGCTTCCTGTATACCAACTGCATGGCCATTATTTTGATAAATGGGGAGTCATCAGAATAATTTCATCTGGGAAAGGGCAAGCAACTGGGCCACCTCTTTCGCCTTTGCCATTTGTACTGGCAACTAAATCCTCGGCAGAAAAGATTATAACTGAATGGGCAATGAAGGGAATACAGGAAGCATGGGAAGTAGAGCACAGGATTTTGCTTTACGTGGATGATGTCATGTTTTTCTGACCTGACACAGGACATCTATCCCTGCAGTGGCCAATGTCTAGAAGCCTTTACCAAGTTTTCAAGACACAAGATAAATTTTACTAAATTAGAACTCATGAGGGTAAGTGGAGTAGCAACAAGGGAAATAGAGGGACAGCTATAGAACTGAATCATCACACATCAATTATTTGGCGGTGAAGGTGGAACCCAGTCTATCCTCACTATGTGAGATTATCGGCCCCTGATAGGCACAATCAAGGCGGATCTGCACAGATGGAGGTGATTCCCTGTTTCATGGCTTGGAAGAGTCAACCTTATTAAAATTTATATTTTGCCCAGTCTTATACTCCATCCAGATGTTGCCCATGGGACTTAAGAGACAGGACTTGCAGACCCTGGATAGGAGCTGCTTGGACTTTATCTGGGGGAAGAAGGCCAAGGCTGAGATTAATAAGGTTGGAAGGTCATGCTTGACAGGGGGACTCAAGTTTCCAGACTTTGCCCTCTATCACCTGGTGGCCTAGGTGAGACTGCTTCCTGAATGGATTACAGGAGACTGAGGTGCATGCTGGGTATGCATAGTACGGGGTGGGGCACCCCGTACCATGACAGCCTACCTGAATCTCAGGGTAAATGACAGCATTTTGGGTTACAGCAGCAATTAATTAGTTGGTGGGAATGCTCCTGGAGGCATGGGAGAAGATAAAAAGCTTATCGGTGACGCACAGGAGAGCAAACTATCGAGTACCCCATATGACATCCCAGAGTTTCTGCCAGGGCTTGCAGATCAGGGCTTTCAGGACTACAAAAGGTGAGAGTAAGGGTTATAACAAATGGAATGCACTACCCAAAGAAATAATAGAAAGTAAGAATATAACAATATTTAAACGAAATCTGGATAATTACATGGGAGACAAAAAGTCTGCATACCACCCATAAGGTGACAAGTTCATTCAAGGGTCTTGGCTCACTGAATTTGAACAACCCTAATAACCTATGAACCTATAAGTGTGCCTAGCGGAGTCGTTCACATTGGAAGGATTTAAATCCTTTCAGCAGCTCACTGAGGAACTGGGCCTTCCCCAGACACATAGATTTAGGTATTTTGAGGCTAGAAACTGATCCCGAACATAAATAGAAACATGGAAACACAGAAGTTATCAGTAGATAAGGGCCCATAGGTCCACTGTGTCTGCCCTGTTAACCTTGTTGTGATAAATCTAGTTGTTGTGACTAAACAAATCTTGATGTAGCTCCATCCACTCCCCTTATATTACTGTATCAAGCTCCTTGATGAGGAAGACTAAATCACAAGGAGGCCAAGATTTACAAGATGGAACAAAAATACTCCAGGCAAGGACAAACCCTAGGAGTCTCTGTCCAGGGTATACCTCCAGGTCCTTAGGGGATGCACACAAGATATGTCACTCAAGGTGAGAGGCCAGTGAGAGAGACTTGCAATGCCAAATCCCAGAGAAGGCTGGTGCCATAATTTGGAGTCCCCTATGGAATGTAACTGGAGGCATGGGGAAGATAAAAGCATATGTGGCAGAGAGAGAGCACACACTGAGCCCCCATATGACATGTTTTCACAAATCCTGACAACCAGCTCACCCTTCCTGACTATAACCTCCACCACAAAATTGTTGCAACTTACTCCCGATTTCCCTTACCTGCAATATCACCCACCGTGAATCAGTCGTTCAAACCCATGAACTCCTTCTAGCCAAGCTCACCTTCCTGTCCTCAATGCCACTTTTTACTGGAGTTTTGTATGCCTCCCCTAACCTACTTCCTCCACCCTTGTCTCCCATATCACCACCATTACCACCCTTGCATCTGCAGAAAAATTAATCCTTCTTGGAGACTTTAATCTGGACTGGCTCTCCCCCTCATCTCAAAACTCATGCCTCCTGATAGAATCTTTAAACCTGACCCAGCTGATCAAAGAGCCAGCTCATCCAAACCCTCACTCCCTGTCTCACACCCTGCGTGACTGGATGCTATCCACCCATCCACACCACATTAGCATTGCTGGTGTTCTCCCTGACGTGTTCAGTGACCATTGCCCCACCTTTTGCACCAGGAAGATACGTCCCTGCCAGCCAAGTGGCACACAGGGTTGAGGCACTATGCCTTGCCTCACACTGTGCCGGCGACCCGGGTTCGGGAATGACCTCATGTCGTTGGGATGCCGGCACGGGGATGGAGGGAGGGAGGAACAGGATCGAGCAGCCTAATGGCAGCTCTCCTCTCCAGCAGGAGGTCATCACCCCCTATTGTTCCAATGGTGGAGGTCTGATGGCAGCATAGGCAGGAGAGGGAGGCAAGTCAGGAGATCTCGAACATGGTGCTCATGCCCCACACACGCCCACTCATGCTCGTAAATGGGACAGGCACAAAACCAGGAAAAAACTATAAAATGTTAATTAAGAAAAGGAAGATACGACCCTCTAAATTCCCCAATATATCCAGTACTGTCCCCTACAAACTCTCGACAGAAGGTTGATTGGACCATGGCTAATTGCTCTCTAGTCTTCTCACTCCGTCTGTCGCCACTGCCATCTCCCACTTCACATTCATTTTCTTAAGATCTGGGACTGCCACACTCCACTGAAATCAGTTAGGATTAAGTGCCACCATCCGTGGATCTCTCCTGAAATCCTATACATGTGCAAAACCTGGGACCTTGCTTGGAACCGCATCAGAACTTCCAGTGACCCGGCTGACCTGCAGAACTACAGGGCCCTCCGTAATGGCTGTACAAAGGCAATGTGCCAGGCAAAATCTGACTACTTCAAGGCCCGACTGCACCCTACAAACAATTCTTCATCATCCTTCTGGAATGATCTCTGCTTGCTCCTTGTCCCCGCCTCAAAACCTCCCCCACCCACTCTTTGCGAGTCAGGCTCCCTTGTCTCTGATCCCCTCGCTGCTGCAGCTTCCTTAATTAATTTCTTTATGACTTATGCTCTCCCACAAGACCTCCTCTCCTCTGCCCCCACCTCTCCCCCCCATCCTCTCTGTCTACTGCCTTTCAGCTGTCCCCTGTCTCCCCTTCTTCTTAGTGCACTGGGGACCCTAAACCCCTCAAAATCCAGGCCTGATGGTTTAAACCCTAAATCTCTCAAAATCTCCACAACTGCTATTCTTATCCCTCTAACTTACCTTCTCAATCTATCTTTCACCTCTTCCACCATTCCCTCAGACTGGAAGTTGGCAATCGTTCTCCCTCTTCGTAATGGGGGCGACCTTACCACCCCTGAAAATTACAGCCCCATTTCATTCCCCCCCCCCCACCAAGGTCCAAGAATCCCTTGTCCTCATTAGGCTTAATTATTTCTTCTCTGCCTCAAACACACTCTCCCCTGTGCAATCTAAGTTTAGGAAATCTCACTGTACAACCTCCTCCCTTCTTTGTTTCACAGATACCATATACTCCGCGGTGGACCAAGGGCAGATCACCGCGGCCATATTTTTTGACCTCGCTAAAGCTTTTGATTCCATCTCCCACCCTCTTCTTCTAAACAAGTTAAGTGCCTTCGGTCTTTCCCCCACTCTTGTCTCCTGGTTAAGATCCTAACTGCTCGGTCCCAGTCAAAGTAAACAATGTCGTATCCCACCCCGCCCCCCCACCAATCCTTGCCGGTGTCCCCCGAGGATCGATCCTTGGTCCAGCTCTTTTCTATCTGTTTGTAAATTATCTGCCTTCTGTATGAACCTATGCCCAGATCCATATGTACTATTCCTTTCTGGTCCCTCTGCCCCACATGTCCAAACACCCCTTCAACATGATTTCATTGCTGTAACAAACTGGTTCAAAGCAAACAGTGTAAAATGAATACCAAAAGGCTGTAGCTATGACCTTGGTCCAAGCAGAAATATGCCAGATCCTTCCTTCCTACTTTCTCAACCCCCGTTGGGACTCCTCTCGAAGAGGTCACTGCCTACAAATACCTTGGAGTGTGGCTTGATCCCTCACTGAATTTATCCTCCCATTTTAAAGCCCTTCATTCTAAGCTCCACCATAAACTGGGGATTTTGTACCACCACAAGCGTATTCTTTCCCTCCCAGTCTAACACGATCTTCTAGTCAAATGGATTCTCCCAGTCTTTGACTATGTTGATATAGTCTACAGCTCAGCCCCAACCACCTCCCTCACCAAACTCAATGTTCTTTTCAAAGTTTTCTGCCATTTTGCCTCCAGCTCACCCCCTGACTAACCACTGTGGCCTGTACTCCTCCCTGTCTCTCCCATCTCTCCCACTAAGATGCCTGTCCCACTGTAGCACATTCATCTCTAAAATCGATGCACCTGGGTAGAGGGAACCCTGGGAAGAGCTACAAGTTGAAGGGGGAGGAGCTAACTGTCTCCAAAGTGGAAAGGGACCTAGGGTTATCATCTCTGATGACCTTAAGGTATCAAAGCAGTGTATAAAGGCAGCAGGGAGGGCCAGTGGCATGCTGGGATGCATAGGCAGGGGTATCACTAGCAGGAGGCAGGAGGTGGTGATGCCACTGTATAAAACATTGGTAAGGACTCACCTGGAGTACTGCATGCAGTTCTGGAGGCCATACCTGCACAAGGACATAGATAAGGTGGAGACTATACAGAGAAGGGCAACAAAGATGGTGCAGGTCTTGCACCACAAAACGTATGAGGAGAGACTAAGGGACCTCAATATGTACTCACTGGAGGAGAGGAGACAATAGGGGACATGACTGAAACTTTCAAATACCTCAAGGGCATAAACAAGTTGCAGGTGGGGAACCTTTTCCAATGTAAAAAAGTAGTAGAGAAGGGGGCACAATATGAAATTAGAAGGGGTAGATTAAGATGTAATGTGAGAAGTTTATATACACAGAAAGGGTAGTCAACACTTGGAACAGTCTGCCACAGGAGGTAGTGGAGGCAAGCACAGTGGAAGGGTTTAAACATGCCTGGGACAGGCACAAGGGAAGCAGTGATGAAAAGCCATTGATCACATAGGGTCAGTGGCCACATACAATGTATAGAGCCTATGGGCAGACTGGATGGGCCTAGCAAACCTTATCTGATGACAATTTCTGTGTTTCTAAATACTGGTTTGGCATGCTTACATCCTACCTCTCCTCCCTCTTGGCTCCAGCCATCCCTTCCCATATCCTTCACGTACAAATTACCTCTGCTGTTTCAACCTCCCACATGTCAGGATCTCTGCTGGGAAACTTGCATTCTCCATCAGACTCCCTTCCCTCTGGAATAACCTCCCCTCTCCTTTCCTGCACTAAAGTCTTTACTCAGACCATCTACTGTCACATCCTGCAACCTGCTCACTGACCTAAGTCATGACTAAACTCCTGTCCTCCCCTTTGCCTCCTATCATTGCTTTCCTATTTAATAAAGTTCAATGAACCTAATCAGGGTAGTAAGTGAGGTAAATATCAAGAGAGATGTCAATAGGGAGAAGGCAGGGTAAATGGAGAAAGTGACAAACGCAATAAGAACAGGGATGGGGCAAAAGGTAAGGCCATCAGGAAATGGAGGGTAATGAGTACCAATGCCCATAGTCTGGGCAATAAGATCCCTAAACTGGTGGCCTTGATGGAAGAGGAATGCCTGATATGTAGCAGTCACAGAAACATGGTACACAGAGAGCCATGACTGGGATGTTAACATACCAGAGTACACAACCTACAGGAGAGACAGGGAGGGGAGAAGGGGGGGAGGAGTAGCTCTTTATGTAAGGGAAGGGATAAAAGCAACTGAACAAAAGAGTAAACAGGGAGGAGAGGAGGCACTGTGGGTCACCTTAGAGACTGGAAATGGCACCACAATCTGCACAGGGTTTGAATACAGACCCCCATGTTAGAGGGAGGGAACAGACAAGGATATGACAGAAGGCATTCTTAGGATGGCAGAGAAAGGGGAGATACTGTTGATGAGAGACCTGAACATGCTAGATGTTAACTGGAGCACATTTGCTGCAGCCACATCCAAGAGCAGGGCCATTCTCAATGCCCTACAGGTGGCATGCCTCAGACAGCTAATTTTGGAACCCACTCGTGAGGGAGCAATCTTAGACCTTGTACTCTCAAATGGGGGACAGTGAGAGGATCTCAGATCTAGAAGTGGGTAGCCATCTGGGTACAAGTGACCACCAAACAGTGTGGTTCACGATAAACTCAGCTACAGAGTCAAGCCATACAAAAGTGAGGATACTGGACTTCAGGACAGCTGACTTTGGCAAGATGGGAGAGTGCCTTAGGAAAACATTAGCAAACTGGCTAGAAGGAGGGGTGGAGCAACAATGGGGGAACATCAAAATTGCCATAACAGAGGCAACAAGCCTTTGTGTGAAGCAAATAAACAAATCAAAATGAAAGAAAAAGCCACTATGGTTCTCAAAAGAGGAGGCAGGGAAGATCAGGGAGAAAAAGATATAATTCAGGAAGTATAAGGAAACACAGAAGGAGCAGGACAGAGAACTGTACCAGTTAAGGCAGAAGGAAGCAGGGAGGGAAGTCAGAATAGCAAAGGCCCAAACTGAAGAAAAGATAGCTAACTCAGTTAAGAAGGGGGATAAAACCTTTTATAGGTACATCAGGGAGCGTAGAAAGACAAAGGGAGGGATAATGAGGCTGAATAGAACGGATGGTGGTGGGCAGAGAGGATACTGAATGAATATTTCTGTTCAGTATTCACAAAAGAGGAGGAGGGGAAGTGCCTAATCCAAATAAAAGAAGCACTCTGGATAGGGTTGATCCCAGTCCTTTCACAGAAGAAAGGGTTCTGAAAGAACTCCTAAAACTGACAGTGGACAAAGCAATGGGGCCTGATGGAATTCACCCCAGAATTCTAAAACAATTAAGGGGAGAACTAGTGAAACCACTGACTACCCTTTTTAACAAATCATGGGAGGATGGTGTGGTACCTGAGGACTGGTGGAAGGCGGATGTGATTCCCCTTCAAAAAAGTGTGACCAAGACAGAGGCAAAAAAACTACAGACCTGTCAGTTTGACCTCTTTGGTAGGGAAAGTGATGGAATCACTTCTGAAGGAAAGAATTGTTGAGTACCTAGATGCCAGTGGGACACAGGACCCAAGGCAGCATGGGTTCACAGCGGGAAGGTCATGTCAGACAAATCTAATTGATTTATTTGACTGGGTGACCAAAGTAGTAGACCAGGAGGGGCTGTGGACATTGCCTACCTAGACTTTAACAAGGCATTTGGCACAGTCCCACACAAAAGATTAATAGTCAAATTAACCAGCCTGGGAGTGGGTCCCAGGGTGGTAGCCTGCGTAAAACATTGGCTGGACAACAGGACACAGAAGGTAATTGTAAATGGAGTCTACTCTGAAGAAAGAGGGGTTAATAGGTGGGTACCACAGGGTTCAGTACTGGGTCCAGTCCTTTTTAATGTCTTTATAAGTGACATTGCAGAGGACTGGAAGGAAAAGTATGCTCTTTGCAGATGACACAAAGATCTGCAACAGGGTTGATACATAAGGAGGTGTAGAAAGGATGAGAAGTGACTTGGCAAGGTTGGAGGAATGGTCAGAAGTTTGGCAGCTTGATTCAATGCAAAGAAGTGCAAAGTAATGCACCTGGGAAACAAAAACCCAGGGGAAGAGTACACAATGGGGGTAGTAATAACAACAACAACAACAAGCATTTGTCAATGCCAAATGTTTGCTTGCTGGCATTGGCATTGGTAGTGTAGGAGTTTGAAAGCTGCATAATAGGAATGGCAGTGAAGTATTGAACCGAAGCCAACCCCACCACCACCCTGCAGAGACTGACAGGCATTGGGGTGTGCCTTTGGGGCATCAGGCATAACGGCCATGCCATTTCACCACACCCTACCCTGCAGACACCGACAAGTGTCACGGTGTGCCTTAGGGTCTTTGGGCCTTATGCTCACCCCATTCCATAAGGAAATATGGTGAGATGGGTGCAGTATAGGAGAATGGGGTGAACTTTGAGGTCAAGAATCCAAGGCACATCTCAATGCCTGTCACTGGCTGCAGGGTGTGGGTGGGGGTGGAATGCTATGAGCATTACAGGCGAAATTCCAAGTGGCACCCCTGATGCCTGTCAGTCTCTACAGGGTGCGGTGTTATGGTCGGAAACCCTAACGCTCCAGAGTTGCTCATTGGTATTTTCACTCCAATTTTCAACGGGGGTTTTTTGTGACCTCCACCTCATGAACAGTTACAATATCAGTTTGTTAGCAGAAAGCTGATTTTGCACAGCGACCATGCCATTTGGCACCACAGGTGCAAAAACACATTTCGAACAGGATGTGAAAAATGACAGCTGTACTGTTCATGAAGAGGTGTAAAAATGGCAATGTTGAAAATTTGGAGTGAAAATATAAAAAAACTGGTGAAGTCACGAGCATGCTTAGAAACTGTAATTAGTTGCGGGACTGTTTACATCAGATTGTCAACACAGGCATTTAGGGACCTCCGCTCATGAACAGCGTCACTGTGATTTTCGTAATCTGTCCCGAACACTGATTTCCCACAGCGACCACGCATTTCTGCACCGGAAGTGCGAAAACACGTTTCAGTCAGGGCATGAAAAATGACAGCTGTACTGTTCATAAGGAGGTGTAGAAAAATGCCACTGTAGAAAATCTGGACTGAAAATATTACAAATGTGTGAACTTACGAGTGTGCGTGGAAACTGCGCAATGCACGCTTGTAACACAGTCATTTTATGGACTTATGTCACCAAATTTAAACATAGCCATTTTAGAACCTCTGCTCATGAACAGTGTCACTGTGATTTTCTTAATCTGTCCCGAACATTGATTTCGGACACCGACCGCGCCATAGTGCGCTACATGTGCGAAAACGCATCTTGGGTGAGATGTGAAAAATGACAGCTGTATTGTTCATAAGAAGGTCTGGTAAAATGGCAATGTTGAAAATCTGGAGTGAAAATATAAAAAATTTGAGAAGTGCTAATTATGCGTAGGAACGCACAACAGCGGCAGCTCTTAAAACATTTTTAGGGTACCTATAGGTACTCAACATGGGGTTTTGGGGTTTACCTCATGAACTGTGACACTGTTGTTTCATTACTCGTCCCTAAAGGGGACCAAATAACAAAATGACAGTGACTGAGTTCATGAAGTGGGGGCCAGAACCCATGTTGAAAATTGAAATCCCAAACTATAACCAAGATATGCACCAAAAGTTGAACCCCATTTATGTCACTATACAGCTTACTGGCATTTCTTCAGTTCACGGTTGGCTCTGAAGAGTAGACATGTTCCCGGTCCACGAAGATCGTACCACCAGGCTCCAGAGTTGTATGGGTGGGGGGTAGGGAGGTAGGCAGAGTTGTGGGTGTGATTGGGGAGGGGTGAGACAGTCAACAAGGGACTGTTTTTCTTATGGGTTTTTTTTTTTCCTGTTTCAGGAAAATGACGGGACTTTTGCCACGCTGGGTGGGCTCTAGGTGGCATCTGGAAAAAGGTTGTTGGGGGGCAGTGGAGCTGACGGAGGATTGGGCACCCTCATTGGGCATACGGACATTGGACTGTTGCCACACTGGGGAGGGCTCCCAGCGTGGCAGTTGGAAGGTTGTTTGGGGGGGCCAGTGGAGCTGGCGTGGGATTGAGCACCTCTGTTGGCCATACAGACATCGGATTGTTACCAAGCTGGGGTGGGCTCCCAGCATGGCACCTGGAAGTCTGTTTTAGGAGGGGGCAGTGGAGCCGACAGGGGACTGAGCACCCCCGTCGGCCATACAGTGTGCGGGTGGGGGGCATAAGCATGCTGGGGTGGGCTCCCAGCATGCTAGTAGGTGTTCGGGTTGGGGAAGGAAGAACTTTCTATGACAGACAGTTCAGATGCAGTGTGATGTGCAGGCAATTTGCATACTGCTGACGACGCCAGTATGCAAATTGCTTACACGTTACCACAGCTGATTGCAGCAGTTTTTCACTTTCAGCTGTACGCCACTGCATCTGAACTGCTGTTATAGACAGCTCCGACATGTATTGGTGCGGTGAGACAGCGCCTGCAAAAGGGAGCAGGGCACTGGAAGCTGAGTGGCACACCTACGAAAATTTGTATGATGGCACTATGTTTCTTGCGCATGTGTGCAAGCAAACATAAAACTGTCTTGGCCAGAAAATGCTGAGAGCACTCCTTAACATTGCTTACTACAACAGTCGGAAATGTGGCATTCTTATGAGGCCGAGGAGCCTTATTGCAACAAGGATTTAAACGTGGCTTAACGAGACCCAGCAACTTTGGTAGCAGAGCACTACAATACTTCAAGTTCTTAACTTTCACAAGTTTTTACCAGGCACAAATTGCTAAGAATTGCTAAAAATTCTGGTTTACCTGTAGAAAACACTTTGGCTATTTGGCAAGATAGGGGCAACAATGCAGTAGGTGGTAAGCACCCTTCCTTCTGAAAACAAGTAGATTTCAATTAAAGTGAACCTTGCTACACACAATGGGCTGGATATTCAAAAGGGTTGCACCATGCGCAATAGGGTTGCGCCTGCGCAAGTCCGAAATTGCGCCATCCTGCCATATTCAGCAGGAGGCAGTTGCGCCCCCCCAAGTCAAGCTGAGCAACAGCGCAATGGTAATGAAGGCATGCTGAACCGGAGGGGAGGAACCATGCATAAACTGCACAGCCCGATATTCAGTTGGTTGTGCAGAGTTTGCAGGCGCAACCCCCAACCTGCGCCTGCACAACTTTGAGCCAAAAAAGTAGTAAGTCGAGGGCCACCCAGGGTGAGCTGCCGCATTCAGGGCGCACACAGCAGCTGCCACCTGTGAGTGGCCCTCAGCCTGCCTCCTGTGCCCCTGCAGCCCAATCGTGGGCATATAGTAACCCCTCCCCGAATGGCCCAACTGCGGGCATATGTTGAAAACACCCTCCTCCGAATGGCCCGATCGCGGGCAAAGTGAAAAAACACCCCCCACCAGCCCGATCAAGGCACCAAGTGCTCCCGCAACCCTCCCCAAGAACATATACCTGGTGGTCCAGTGGACTCGAAGCCTGATCACGGCACCAAAGTGTTCAAACGCCCCAAGGGACCACTTACCCTGGTGATCTAGTGTCCCCACCCCACCCACCCACCCATGAAGCCCCACCACCCCGCCCCCCGCGGGCGGCAGCATCCCACCCACCTGCCATCCCGCCACCCGCCAACTGACTGCTCGGTCGGGCTGCATGCTCCTTGGGCAGAGCAAGAGCCAGTGGGCATGCAGCCCATACTGTACAAGGCAATCCAGATAGTGAATGAATTCATGGCCCCATTTGCATGCCATTAGCCCTACCGGCAGTCAGTTGGCGGGCGGCAGGGGTGGATGCTGCCGTCGCTGCTGCCAGGCAGGGGGAGCTGGTGTGGGCTTCGTGGTGGTGGTGGGGAACACTAGATCACCAGGGAGGTAGTCCTTGGGGGGGGGAGTTTGAACACGTTGCTGCCCGCGATCGGGCTTCGCGGTCCACTGGACTACCAGGGATATGTTCTTGGCGGGGTTGGAAACTTTGCTGCCCGCGATCGGGCTTCATGGTCCACTGGACCACCAGTGATATGTCCTTGGGGAGGGTTAACCTCTGCCCACGATCGGGCCAGTCGGGGGGTGTTTTCAACATATGTCCGCAATCGGGCCAGTTGGGGGGAGGTGGGGTGTTTTCAACATGTGCCCACTATACAGGCCAGTCGGGGAGGGGTAGCCAACATATGCCCGCGATCGGGCCATTCGGGGAGTGGGGGATTTTTTTAACTTATGCCAGTGATCAGGCTGCATGGGCGGCCGGTCCCGACGGCTGCTGCCTGGCAGGGCGCCCAGCGCAAGTCCTCGGGATCAGGCTGATCTGCATGCTAATGAGGCTACAATAGATGCACATGACCCCCTGTGCCTTCCATGAATTATTGCCCCATTTGCATGTCACTTTTGAATATGGGAATTTTACAGGCGCAGCTGGTACTTCGCCACCGCAACTTGAATGCTCCACTCTGACCACTTGTGGTGGCGCAAGTTCCACTGCGCCATGCACAGTGGTTGTGGTCAGTGATATTCAAAGGAGTTGCTCAATAGCGCAACTCCTTTGAATATCGCCTGCCATACCCCCCGCAACTATTTGTGCATGCAAGGGTATACGCCACAGAATAGCTCAGTTTGAATATCCAGCCCACTTAATTCAGGCTGAGCTCTTTGAGATTAATTTAAGGAACCTGCTAAAAACACGAGCAGAATTAGGGAGAAGTAGATTGAAGCTACCTAGCTGAAGTGAATAAAACATCTGAATTTGTCAGATACTGCAGGTAGAGAAACTGATAAAAAATACAGCTGAAATACTTGGTGCTTCTCAATCAGCTAATACAGACAGGGCAGTAGTAATTAACTGTAAATTAAAGTACCCTGCTGAAAACAGTTAATAGGCATTTTGCAGAATATTTTAGAGAAATAAACTATCAGCACATGTATGGTGACATGGAGTCACGTGATGCAGTGGTGCTGAGTGGCTGCCTGCTGTAGAGCTCCTGCCCTCCTCCTTTCATCTTATCTATTTTTACTGATTTAAAAACCCATTCTAAGACCCAAGTGAGTGGAATAGCTTCCTTGGCAGTGGAAGATCACTTGTGGACCAAACTTGGCGATCTGATTGTTGGATTTCGACGATCGCAATGACAGACACCGACATGAAGGCTGCAGGAGTCAGACATACTCCACCTACCTCGCCAGAAAAGGCTTCTAAAAAAGCAAGAAACACCAGCACAAACTCAGCTACGATAGCCAAACATTCCTCTAGCGGGGGTCCAACTGTCTCGACCAGCACCATATTAACGGAAGAACGCTTTTGAAGAGCTATCCCCTTTAAAGAAACTCTGCAGGATATCTCCAAGGAGATCAGATCTATAAGGCAGGAGTTCGCGATCTCTCGAGGAGAGTAGGCGATTCGAATCCAGAATAACTTCTATTGAGAAGTGGCAACAGAAAACTGACCCTGAGATTGTCAGGGTTTCGACAGTGTGTCCAGAAACTCCAGTTGAAAACGGAAGACCTGGAGGGACGGAGTCGACGGAACAACATGTTAATCCTTGGCCTTCCTGAGCTAGAGGAGGGGAGTGACACTCTACGCTTCATTCAGCAATTCTTCAATAAAGTAGTGGGCCCCTCTCCCATCCACCAGCAATATCATATCGAGAGGGCCCACAGATCTCTCCGGCCCAGCCCACCTCCAAACTCCCCCTCCAGGCCTGTGATCGTCAGGTTTCTAAGTTACCTGGAGCGTCAGCATGTGCCTCAAAAGTTAAAGAATTAGAATCTATCCTTTGAAACAATGTTAGCTTAGATTACCGAGGATCTCCCTTTGAGGTTCGGCAAAGAAGAGTTGCCTTTCACCCAGTGGTTAAAAACTTACTGCTGCAGGGAAGGCCTTCAGGATGAATTACCCTGCCAAACTACTTTGTGTAGGTAGACGGCACTTTGGCGGGTTTCACGTAAACTGGAGGAGGCTATGTCTGACCTGGCGAAATTGCTCCCGGACCTGTTTAAGTGACTTCTACTTCCATACCTGCTTATCTGACCTCTGCAAAGCCAAGACTGTTATTTTTTCTTATTCCGATTGGGGTTTAAAATTATTGGCCCTGTAGTTTATTTTTTCCCTCTTCTATTCCATTTTCCTGTTGTGTTTTCCCTACCGTTACTGTTGAGGGCAATTTGTCAAAATTAGTATCTGAGTTTTGGCTGGGTAGTCCTCCCTGAGGGTCCCACGTGGTGGTAGGCCTTGGAGGGTTGAGGTGGCGAGGCCTAGTCGGCCGGGTTCTGTCCCCGACGTGTCTGGCTTCCCTGGTGACTTCACTGGGAACTAGTACAAGCGGGACCTGTTTCCGGAGGACGCGTTTACGATCGGACCATTTGGTCCGTCACCTAAGCCTTCCCCGCGCCTCTTCCACTTGTTCCTCCGGTTAATTCACTGTAGCTGAACCACATGAAGCGGTTTCCCTTGACCACAGGATCTTTCTCAGGTACTTTAGCTACTATTCCCAATGGGCTTGTTGTTGGTGTTAAGCTGTTGCTTACGCCCTTTGTCTTCCACTCGCTTTGGGGAGGGGGGAGGCGGGAGGTTTGCAGCCTCAGAGCCCTGTCCTGGCCTGGAGGGTTATAGGTGGGTACCTATCATGCTGTCCTCGCAAGGGACTAATCTTCTTCGGGCTTGGTTGTGGGATTTTATGTTTATTGCTGGGTCTTGTATCGCAACTTCGAGGAAACCTTGTGGTACCGGGAGGAGGGTGGGGTGGGGTGGGGGGCTCTGGGTATACCTGTCATATTCATTATTCTGGTTGTTCAATGCCTGTTTTGGAAAGTGTTGGTTTGTTCTGTATAGTTATAGTTGGGTAGTGTTATGGGTGGGAGGATTGTTTATCTTCGTTCTTGCTGGGTTATGTGGGGTTTCTTGCCTACTCTAGTTTTGTTTATGATGCAGCGGATTTCTTTTGTTCCACAACGATAGATGTTTACTCTTGTATCTACAGAGGTGGCAGTTTTGGGGGAGGGAGGGTGGGGACAAGCTAAGGTGTCACCACTGTTAGGTCTATGCTGGGAGCTCTAATGCAGCCTATTTTAATAATACTGCTTTCCCTTAGGATGGCCCTGGAACAAGTTAAATTGGCCAGTTGGAACATAAGAGGCATTAGGGAGACTAAGAAGAGGGCCTGAATTTTGTTTAACTGTTCTCTGTTGGGGATTGACATTTTGTTTTTGCAGGAGACCCACATTACAGCGGCAGAAGTTAACGTGCTTAAGGCGAAGGGTTTTTCTCAGGTCTTTGCTGCTGGGGACTCTTCCGAGGCTAGAGGAGTAACCATTATGGTCAAAAAAAGTATTCCGTTCATTCCAGAAAAAGTTATCCAAGACACTGAGGGCAGATATATTTTGGTGCAAGGCTTTCTCTATAACTCTGCTATAGTATTAGGCTCTATTTATGGCCCAGTTGGGGGAGATGCTAATTTTCTAATGCACCTAATAGACAAACTGAGTGCACTTCTACCAGCTCCCCTTGTGTTGGAAGGGGATTGGAATATAGCCCCATCGCAAGAACCTGACAAAACCTATAGACCTTTGAAGTCTCCAACCCCAGCACAACTGGCGCTGCGAGACATGGGCTGTATGTTGGGATTGGTGGACCCTTGGAGGATTTTGCACCCTCTCAGCAAGAGTTATACCTTTTTTCTCCACTCACAATTCTTGGTCCAGGTTGGATTATTTTTAGTAAGCGCCTCCTCATGGCTAATGTAACCTTAGTTGGTATCGAGCCCATTATAATTTCTGATCATGCTCTAGTATGGATTCGATTTACCCTTCCTCTCTGGTGCAGGGATACAATCTGGAAGCTTAATACTCAGGTTTTAAAAGATGAGTATTCCTGTGCCCAAATCAGATCCCTGATAAGAGAATACCTGGACATTAATCGTGGTTCGGTAACCAGACTGGATATCCTATGGTGCTCTCTAAAATGTGTTTTGAGGGGAGAGTTCATTAAAATCTCCTCTAGGAGGAAAAAACTCAGGACTCAAAAATTTCTTCTCTTATCGGACCGGATTAAGGCGGCAGAAAACTTCCTAGTCTCTTCTAAGTCCCTTAAATGTCTGGAGCAGTTACATAAACTTAAAAATGAGTATGAGGGGCTAGTAGAGGAAAGAACCAAGCTTGCGCTGATGAGAACCAAAGCCAAATACTTAGACCAAGGGGAGAAGCCGAGTAGGCTCTTTGCCCTCAAGCTCAAAGAAGTAGAAAATTCAAAGTTAGTACCGGCTTTAGAGGCACAAGATGGCACTATCAAGACAAGGTCCAGGGATATTGTTGAGATTTTCAGCTTATTTTACCAAAATCTTTACGGTGCCGTCTCAGTCCCTCCTTCCCGGCCTGCCATTGAGTCTTTCTTTAAGACAATTTCCCACCTAGTCTTTCTGAAGATCAGGCAGTTTTCCTCTCCACTCCTTTATCCCTGAAGGAGAATGAGGAAGCCATTCACAGCCTTCCGTCCGATAAAGCCCCCGGCCCTGATAGCCTACCCTCCAACTTTTATAAGGTTTTCTGTAAGGACTTAGCCCCAATACTTTTGGACTTTTATAATTATCTCTTCTCCTCGGATTCAATGGACCCAACTTTGCTGGAAGCAATTATAATCCTGATCCCTAAAACAGATAAACCCTCTCTGGATCCAGCAAAATATAGGCCCATCTCACTGCTCAACTGTGACATAAAAATACTATCTAAAATACTGGCTCTGCTCATTAAGCAAGTCTGGCAGCCGCTTCTGAGCTGCGAGCAAGTAGGTTTTGTGCAGGGCAGGTCGGCTGCCGACCACATGAGAACCCTTTCCTATGTCTTTCAAGCAGCCCAAACGTCTCAGGTCCCTATGGCGTTGGTGGCTTTAGATGCCGAGAAGGCATTTGACCGGGTCAACTGGGACTTTTTATGGAGTACTATGGCCAAGTTTGGTTTCCCGGAGAAATTCATTCAGTGGACGAAAGTGCTGTATAAAGATCCTTCAGCAAAAATATATTGCAATGGAGTTTTCTCACCCCGCTTCCGTTTATTCTCAGGTACCCGTCAGGGCTGCCCCCTCTCGCCATACCTTGTCAACCTTTATTTGGAGCCTTTGCTTCTTAATCTCAAGACAACCCCTGGGATCCAGGGTTGTACTATTTCTCAACAAACCTCTACAATATCCGTCTTTGCAGATGACATTCTGCTGCAGTTAACTAATCCGCAGATTTTTTGCAAGCTGCACTGAATATAATAGAACAATTCGGAGCTGTCTCCAACTACAAGCTTAATCTAGCCAAGTCCGAGATCTTTCCCCTCAATGTGCATGTTTCCCAATCTTGTATGTCTCATTTTGGTATGAAATGGTCCCCATCTCACCTAAAATATCTTGGTATTTATCTGACTCGTGATCCAAATCTGACTAAAAAATTAAACCTGGACGATCTAGTAGACAAAATTAACTCAGATCTGCTAAGATGGGACAAGCTTCCCTATCAGTAGGGGCTCATATCAGTATTACCAAATGAACATTTTGCCTGCCTTTTCTATCCTCTGAATCTTCTGGATATTTGGTTACCCAAAACCTTCTTTAAGAGAATCCACTCCATTTTGACTGTTTTTTCTGGAACCATAAATCTCCCAGATGCCTTTCATAAACTTTGTTTACCTAAAGATATGGGGGCCTTCGTCTCCCCAACTTTGAATACTATTACTGGGCTAGTCACCTAATTAAAGCTGGTAAATGGCTGGGCGGAGGAGATATATCACTCACTCCTTTATGGTTAAGTCTGGATCTCGATCTTATTAAACAATGTAATATAAATCCCTCAAGTCTGTTTTATTGCCATTTCTCAACTTTACCCGGCCGTATTCAAGATTCGGAAGTGGGCATCTCGGTGAAGGTGCTGAACCAATTTTATGCCACTGCCAAAATTAGGCACATTAAGGACCCTGGTCAGCCCCTGATCTCTAACCCTAACATTAAAATGGGGACTGATTTATTATCCCCGAAATGGCTGCCCCAAATTCAGGGACGCTTAGTGGAGGACTTGTTTGTGCAGGGAAGTTGCGGGTTAATAGACGACCTTTTACTAGTCCTAAACATCTCCCCTCGATCGATCTTCAAAATATACCAACTGAAACATCTTGTCAATAAAGAATTCGGTGACACTGTGCCGGAGTCAGTTATAAAGCCCCTACTTAGGGTGATTAAAGATTGTGCTAAGCCCCACGGTGTATCAAAATATATATTTGCATCTTTTGAAGGTTACCTCCCCTGCTCCCTTAATTGGCTCCAAATCTTGGCCTTTACTCTCCCCGGATCCTCTGTCCTCATGGAGCCAAATTTGGAGAGATCTGCATATATATAATACTCTCGATAAGAACAGACTTATTCAATATTTTATCGTCAATAACATGTATATTACCCCTGTTAAAAAATTCAAGTTTGACCATTCTGGCTCCCCTAACTGTCTCAGATGTGGCAAAGATCTGGGTAATCTCCCCCACATTTTCTGGTACTGCTCCAAAGTAGCCCCATTATGGAGAGCTATACGGGAGAACTTGGACCCCATTCTAGGGCTGCAAGATCTGTTTACATTAGAGATTTGTATCTTAGGAGATTACTCAAGCATTAACGTCAGAGAGAGAAAATATCATATTGCTCTTGTCTCAATGGCGATTAAGAGATTAGTGCTTCGTCATTGGGCAGACAATTTGGAACTCTTGTACATGGATTGGGTGGAAGAAATGTCCTCGTGCTTTAAAGTTGAGAAGTTGATAGCCAGTTTTAGACTCTCTTCCTCGGCTTTCCAGGAAAAGTGGGGTAAACTCTATGCTCTATATCTGCACTGAAGATCCTCAAGTCCACTTTGGCCCGTCTGTTTCCCCTGGTGTCTCTCTCTACCTGCTCTATAACCTGATTTTTGTAGGGTAGTGTTTCCCTCCAGGATCTGTGAGTCGGCTGCTATCTTGTTCTCTTTCCCATGCTTGTCACCTTCTTTCTCCCTCATTTACGTATTCCTTTTTTCTATGCTCTTTCTCCTTTCAGTGGTGACACCTTCTTTTGGGGGTGGATAGGGATTTTGTTTTTTCTCATGCATGTTATTTTGTGTCTTCTCTCATGTAATTTTTTTTTTCTACAGTGTTTGATCTTCTCCTGTATGTACCTGTTTGATGTTACTGTTATTGAAATTGAATAAAAAGAGAATTAAAAAAAAAAAAAAAACAATGGGGAAACATCAAAACTGCACAAAAAAATAAAAAAAATGTATGGTGACATTTAAAGCAGGGATCGAAGTCCGAAGCAGTCCAAGTTTTGGATTTCAAAAATGGCACCAACACAGGCTCCCTCCACCATCCCAGTCGAGATTCGCATCTGAATTAGCGTACCTGAAGTCAATTAGGGGAGATGAACGCAGCCTTGTAGCTCAGGAGAGGGCTCCCTCCTCAGCCCTCACGATCATCCATGACCACTCCGGGGCCGCCTGGAACAGAAGTTGATTAGGGAGGAGACGAACGAGAACTTGCAGCTCTGGGGGGTCCTGCTCCTAGCCATCACAATCACCCATGACTATCCTGGGGGCCATCTGAAACCAAGTCAATTAGGGAAGACAAACGTAGCCTTGCAGCTCTGAGAGGGCTCCTGCCCCAACCCTCACGTATCCTCCATGACCACTGGGGTGGGAGCCGCCTGAAACCAAGTCGATTAGGGAGACAAACGTAGCCTGGCAGCTCTGAGGAGGGCTCCTGCTCCTTGCTCTCATGATCACCCACAACCACCGTCGGGGGGAAGCCATCTGAAACTGAAGTTAATTGACTTCCTTGTGCTCCCAGGTAGCACCTGTAAACAAGCTTCAGCTTAGTGTGTCTCTCCTGGTTACAAAAAAAAATTATGTATCTGATAAAGAACAAAATTCAAACAAGCGGCATGTTTGAAGGCAGGTCGATGGTGTTGCAGCTGTAAGTAGATTGATGGGCAGCAACCCCCCCAAGGAAGGTGTAAATTACAAATCTATCACCCACCCCCCCAACACACACACACACACCACCAATAAAATGGTACTTGATCAATAATGCATTAGAGTAGCAGACAGCAAAGACAGTCCAAAATCTTCATAAGTATGTCACATATTGGTGGTGGTGGGTGTGTGTGGGGGTTTAAATTACATGGTAGGTGCCCTACAGTGATCTCAGTAGTCCCAGTCACAGTCTTGCAGCCAACGGAAATTTTAGGGAGGTGTGATGCAGGCGAGGTTTCCTTGACCAGTAGGGACATGTCAGTTTCTGCAGCTCTTTGAAAAAAAACACACACACAATACCACCTGCTGTCACTACTTCTGCAGTCCTAATAATGTTGTGTCCTACGGCAAGACATCAGACAATGAACTGTGCCCATTCCCAGTACATGAGTCATCACAGAAATTGTATCATTTTGCAAATACCAACCCCACCTACTCTTTCTGCAATAGTCCGAAACAGTATATGCAAGTCAGCAGATTCCTAGAATTGATTGTCTGATCCTGTGTGACTGGTAACCTGACAGCCAATGTAATGATTGAAGGTGTGTGCATGGGAATTCATGTGTTGATTCTGACCTGACCCTTGTTGAGCTGCTGGGACACAGGCGATTGTGAAGGCTGAATGAACTGTATCGTAATTTCCTACCACTTTCTATAGCTGGTAATTCACCAAATAATGTGGAACTTCATCGGGGATTAAAAGACCCGCCCCCCCCTTTAATAACCGTTAATATAGAAACCAGAAGGAAACACTGACACTTCACCCAATAATGAAATACACAACTGAACTGAGAGTTCATCTCTCCCAAAAGCACCTACAAAAAAAAAATCAGCTACAAATACCATGCTTCTCTGGATCCTCCTAAATGGATGTCACAAACTATGAGCCTGACAGTACATATCTGCACTGTTTCAGAATTCAGTGTATGCCATTAGACACTGACCAAATTCAAAATTATTTAAAACTGATTGACACATCAGGCTACCTATAAACTGTTTATCATTATCTGGACAAACAAAAAAATTTGTTTTCTAGTGCAGAGTGATGTTCTATTTCTGAATCACTGTTGGCCACGTCCTCTTCATTCTGCATTGTCACCAACAGCAACAGGTCTCACCCATCGAACAACTAGCATACATGTAAGGCTGAACAACTCAACTAGCTCTCTGAAATACATAAAGCACCACACACTCCCTCAGTTTTGGACCCCGAGTCACTGATGTTCTTATCTTGGTAGCGCTGATCATCAAGGAAGACTTCATCCATTGATCATTGGTGACTGAGTAACAGATAGTGGTGGGCGAAGTGGGCTCAATCCGCTCCGCAAAGTGATTCATGGAGCAAAGGCAGACTCGCGAAGTGCTCCACAGCGCAAAGTGGAGTACTTCGCGTTGTAATGAGGAACGTAAAGTCCATTAGAAACAATGACTTCGCATTACTCCGCCTCCCCAGGCCACTACTCTGCCAAAGGCAAAGTGACTTTGCCTTGTTTTTGTGCTCCAAAGGTGAATTTTGCATTGATTCATGGGATTTCAGGTCACATGGGCTCTATTGATCTGCACAACCTCAGTTTGGGGTAGTATGAGTAGGAAGGAGTAGGAAACAGTATGCTCTGATAGCTGTCTGTGATAAGGAATCTTGTAAAAGCTGTTCAAAAAGCATTTTTGCTTTTTGGGGGGGATCCAACTTTAGTTCATCGATTGTAGGAAACTCTCCTGTGCTCATATCATCGAGCGTTTTTGTTTTTGTGTGGATTTTGAATGTTAATTTACAATATTGAGTGTGTGTGGTGAAAGACAGTGAAAGTGTGCTTTGGGGGAGGGGCGTATCTGTGGTGTAGGTAGATTTAAGTTAGAAATAATGATTTTTTTTGTTTTTTGGTTATCTTTTTGTTATATAACTGACTGTGTTAATGTACGCATAGTAATATTGTCAGTAACAGTTGAAATTTTCTTGCTGTTTTTGTGTGGATGTGGTGCAGCAGTTCATAAGTTCAGGTTATTTAAATTACAAATTTACAATACGTAGCGTGGCATAGTACTGAACTTTTGTATTTGCGGTGCATTCCTCGCTCAGCATTGTATACAAACTGTTCTGTGTGTGTGTGTGTGTGCAGTATTGCATGCATCAAATACTACACCTTTTATTGTGCCACAGACTAGTGTAATTGCAAGCGCAGCAGTGTGAACCTGCTATCCACTGCAGCTGCCTGATTTTGTACTGCGATCGTGGAGGTATCTGTTCTTAGTTTTGCTGCTTGTAGTGCCAGAAAAATCAGCATTGTCTGTATTCAGTGCTCCCCCATGTTGAAAAGGTATTTTTACCAGATTGGATTGTTTTTGTGACCTCATCAGCACCACTGGTTACTGAAGTTGTTTTAATTCCATGACAGTCTCAGAGTAGTCTTTTATCT
This sequence comes from Neoceratodus forsteri, assembly GCA_016271365.2. Taxonomy (NCBI): domain Eukaryota; kingdom Metazoa; phylum Chordata; order Ceratodontiformes; family Ceratodontidae; genus Neoceratodus; species Neoceratodus forsteri. The sequence goes on along the minus strand of CM028133.1, from coordinate 245,330,042 downwards.
GTTGCTGAAGCCACAGTTGTTTATTTGGCTTCAAATCCAGCCAGCGTCCCTCCAATCAGAGAGTAAACGTATCAGAATCTGAATTTGGTTATAATATTTGTGGTTGATCCCCCAAAATGCCTGCAAAGAGATGTGCAAGCAAAGCTGTTTCTGGCTATGGCAGTAAGATGGTCTGTGTGCGTAGTAGTAGTACGCAGACACAGAAGTGCATTGCTGATGTGAGGAAAGGTATTTCTCCTGCAATGTTTTTTACAGCCTAATCAGTAGCTTCACTCATAGTTGGAGGAGATGATGTTTTCCCAGCCGGTGGTGTTAGTGTTACTGGTGTTAGTGGTGGTGGAGGTAGTAGTATTGTTGCGTCAAGTTCTAATTCCGACCAGTGTACTGTTTCCAAAATATTGAGTGTGAAGCAATGCAAGTGAGTGGCAGCATAGACGATGTCATACTTCCCGCAACATCCCAGTAATTGAACCTGAGGATTCTGATGATCATGTCAACGATAGCATACAATGTGATATTCCGCCACCGTGGCACTTAACGCCACACATTTTCCATGCAGTGATTCACAGTGTGGTGAAAAAATAGCAGGTGATGTGGTGTGATGACTAATGATGAATGTGATGATGATGATGATGTTGCTGTTGTTGCAACATGCAGTCCACATGCTAGCATCCAAGCAGAAGGTGTGGATGTGTGTGACGTTGATGAATCTGATAATGATGTAATTGACCCCAGTTGGGAACCGGAGAAAAATAAATTAAAAGTGGCTGTGGCTGTGTCTGAGTCTGTTTGTAGGAATCCCCCCCCCAAAATTTGTGATTTACCGGATTTAGTTGACGACGATGATGACCCAGTACTCAATATGATAGGTAGTCATGGTGGTCAGTTGCAGTCCAGGTGTGCAGTGCCTGAAACATCACGTGCCCCCACTTCAGTGCTTAAAATAACAGACTTAAATAAGCCACATCATCATGGACATGTTAAAAGCAGAGCATCACAGTCCCTTGTTTGGGATTTTTTTGTTTAAGATGCAAATGATGATTTAGTTGCAATCTGCCAGGTTTGCCATGTGCGTGTGAGTCAAGGTAAAAAAGGGGAGCCATCTGGGCTCAGGAGGACAACATACGAATCTTAAGAATAGGCGCTTGGCACTGTGGACCCAGCACAAGCTGGCAGCTAATACCACAGTGGAGAGGCGTTCACCCGTGTCACCAGCAACCATAGCCAGTATGTTATTCCCTTTTATTTATTTATTTTTTTTATTTATTTTGGTCAAGGATTACAATTACCTTTGAGCCCAAGGCTCTTTTATAAAGGTTCCATGTTACATGTTACAAAGGACTACACAGGTTGCAAAAAAGAACATTTTGGTTTCAATTAGAGAACACAGCAAAGAAAATGCATAAGAAGCTGTGAAGGGGAGTATAGTAGTCGTAGGAGAAAAAAAAAACAAGAAGGGGGGCAGTAGCCAGAGGTCGGAAAAAGGAGCAGGGAGAACAGCTTTGGGGGGGTGGATAGTGAGGGGAGGCATGGAGAGGTGCGAGCCAGCCAAGGCGCATTGTCGATGTCATAAGTGCGAGAAAGGTGGCCCAGGAAAGGCAAGTGCAGTGGGCAAGGGCCCTGCAATGGTGAGCACAGGAGGAAGGGTGCTGAAAGTATTAGCCATGGTAGTCGCAGGTGCTGAGGCCCTTCCATGACTGTTAAGCCCAGTAAGACATTAAACATGTGCAGCAGTGCGGTAATAAGAGCAGAAGATTACTACAGGCATGATGAGGTGAAGGACCATAATGACTTTGAAATGTTGTCCAGTGATGGTGAGAGTAGTAGTTTTTGTGGTGGTGGCGGTGATGATGAATGCAGTATGTCTAGTGCAAGTGGTACATCAACCCAAATCTGGCAAATAACATCATTTCTGGGTTTGTCGTCATCACCTGTGCGACTGCCTTCATCAAATGTCCAGACTCCATGCCTGCCAATGCCAATCATCACAGAGCACAACCATTTGTGATCAACACACCACGGTAAAATGTTTGTCAGCCCATGTTGCAGAGTGCTTTTGGATAGCTGAAGTACCCCTGAATCATACAGTGTCATGTGAACTCAATGCTGCTGTAGCAAAAATGCTGGCAATTGATCTTTGCCCTTCTCCTTTGTGGAGAATTCTGAGTTCTGGTAGTTTGCTGCACATGCCTGTCCAAATGGAAAGTCCCATGCAGGACATACTTTTCACCCGTGCTGTTCCCCAAGTTGTTCCACGACTGTGTCCGACTCAGTAAGACATGCCCTTCAACATTCCTCCTCTCCAGTCATCCATTTAAGCATGGATATGTGGACAAGTGGCAAACAGCGGGAGTTCATATTTGTGTATAACTGCACACTGGGCGCGGTGCCGGGGTTGTTTGTGATGTTGGTAGTATGAATAATCAGTGCAGTAAGGTGGATTGTCACGGTAGCAATCTTCCTGGAATTTGACAGCATGCAACGATTGCTATGTGCAGTGTGACCTGTTCACACACTGGTGAAACATGTTGGACATGGTACTGACTGAAATTGACAGATGGCTAAACCTCTGTCTCTGAGAGCTTGGTTCATAGCAAGTGACAATGGGTCAAATGTAGTGAAATGAATCACAAATGGTGTTTTTTTTCATGTTCCATGCATGGCCCACTGTTTTGATCTTATGGTTCAGGAGTTTCTGCAGCACCCTGATATAAAGGAAATGCTGACCGTTGCATGGCATATCTGCTCTCACTTTTCAAGATCTGGAAAGGCCCGTAGCCAGCTGCAGCAGTTGCAGATAAAAACAGCCTGCCTCAGCACCTCTTGAAGCTGGAAGTTGTCCCCCGATGGAACTCCACGTTGTACATGGCACAGAGGTTGTATGAACAATACAAAGCCATCTCAGAATATCTTTCAAAAAAAGAGGTGTGCAAGAACAAGGGGGCACAATTTGAAGATAGAAGGGGTGCGGCTCAGAGGTAATTTAAGGAAGTATTTTTTCACAGAGAGGGTTGTGGATGTATGGAACGGCCTTCCAGAGGAGGTTGTGGAGTCAAAAACAGTGGTGGAATTCAAGCATGCATGGGACAGTCATAAGGCAATTCTAGGGGTTGGGGGTAGGAAGAAGTAGGCTGCTGGTTAACTAGGACCTGCAGCTTATCCATCAGGTAGGGAAATGGGCAGACTGGGTGGGCCAAGCGGTCCTTATCTGCCATCAAATTCTATGTTTCTATGTTTCTTGTTATGCACACTAGCTGTGACAGTCCCGGGGCCTCCATGTCTATGATAACTGAACAGTGGCGCCTCATGGACTCTGTAATAACAATTTTGCGGCCTTTTGAACATGCCACACAGGAAGTGAGTGGTGAGTCTGCCTCCATTAGCCAATCAATTCCACTGCTGTGGGTGCTGAGGCAGACACTGGTGAATGAACAGCATAGCCTTGATGTTGCCGGAGATGGTAGTAGCAGTATGTTGCTGCAACACAGCTGACAGTATTCAGCCAGAATCGTTCCATTGTGAGCATTCAGCGTAGTGACAACTTTGCCATAGCAATAATGCTGGACCCACGATACAAACGTGGAATTGAATCAGTACTGGAGGGAGGGCTTGAACAGGTAAAAAATATCAGTGGTCAACTGGTGCGCTTGGTTCATGGGGCACAGAAGTCATGTGCCAAGGTCAGCAAAGCTCAGCAGCATAATCTGGCTGAAGGTGTACCTAGAGGACCATCAAGCATATCCTGGAAGGGGACTGTAGTTCCAGGTGGTCTGCAGGTACGCGACTGGCGTCAACCCACTTTGGGAGGCTTTCTGCCAAGTGGGTATTTGTGAAATAAATGATTTGGGAGAACAGGATGATGCATCAACAATTGGACTTACTGCGGCACAGAGAATGGTTGAGTCATATTTGTCTGAAAACAGGCATCTGACAATAACTGAAGATCCTCTTTTGTACTGGAGTGGAAAGATCAGGGAATGGCCAGAGCTGACTGCAGTGGCACTGAAGAACCTCACATGCCTACCCTCCAGTATAAGTGTTGAGAAGGTATTCAGATCAGTAGGTGCAATAGTCGGAGATCGTCGGACAAACCTGTTTCCTGCAAATGTTAGTTAACATTCATTAAAATGAATGAGAGGCACATACCAGCAGAGACTGCAACCTCGGTATTCGTGCCCTGGCCTAGTCATGGTGGTCTTGCTGATGTGGAAATAGAGCATCCTGGTGGCACTAGCTGCCTGAAACGGCCCACCACTGATGTAGATGACGACACAATGGAGAAAGAATTTCCCAGTGGTCAGACTTTAGACATCAATGACTGTGAGGGCAGCTTTCTTTATGAGGATGATGATGTGGTTAATGTTTGCAGGTTTTAACTGAAGTTCTTAAAAGGCAGTGTGCCTCCCCGGACCACCACCACAGGGACTGATGTTATCCAAGTCTGCCACCATGAGTCTGTCTGCCCCCCGGAACACCACCACCGGGACTGATGTTATCCACTGCCACCATGAGTCTGTCTGCCCCCTGGAACACCACCACCAGGACTGAAGTTATCCAAGTCTGCCACCATGAGTCTGTCTGCCTCCCGACCACCACCACCACCACCACCACCACCACCACCAGGACTGATGTTATCCACTGCCACCATGAGTCTGTCTGCCCCCTGGACCACCACCGGGACTGATGTTATCCAAGTCTGCCACCATGAGTCTGTCTGCCCCCCTGGACCACCACCACCACTGGGACTGATGTTATCCACTGCCACCATGGGTCTGTCTGGCCCCCCGACCACTACTACTGGGACAGATGTTAACCACTGCTACCATGAATCTGTCTGCCCCCCAAGTCTGCCACCAAGAGTCTGTCTGCCCCCCAGACCACCACTACTGGGTCTGATGTTATCCACTACCACCATGAGTCTGTCTGCCCCCCCAGACCACCACCACTGGGACTGATGTTATCCAAGTCTGCCACCATGAGTCTGTCTGCCTCCCTGGACCTCCACCACTGGGACTGATGTTATCCACTGCTACCACTGCCACCATGAGTCTGTCCAGACCACCACATCCATCAGCCAGAGACAGAAAGCTTGTTAATGTTTAAACCAAAAAGTGAGTATGTGTACTCATGTTTGTCATGCTGCTTCACTTCCTGCAAGTACCGAACATACTGTACTGTACCTATCACTCCATCACTGCAAATCCAGCAATACCATACATACTGTAGTGTACCTGCAGATCCACTACTACAAATGCTGCAGTACTGTAGTGTACCTGCAAATCCATTACTGCAAATCCTGCAGTACCATATATACTGTAGTGTACCTGTGAATCCATCACTGCAAATCCTGCAATGCAGTATATACTGTACTGTAGCAGCAAATCCATCACTCCAAATCCTGCAATACCATATAAAATGAAGCGTACCTGCAAATCCATCAATATAGTATATACTGTAGGGTACCTGAAAATGTTTCACTGCAAATCCTGCAGTACCATGCATACTGTAGTGTACCTACAAATCCTGAAATGCAGAATATACTATACTATAGTGACCTGCAAATCCATCCCTGCAAATCCTACAGTACCATATATACTGTAGTGTACCTGTGAATCCATCACTGCAAATACTGCAATGCAGTATATACTGATACTGTACTGTAGAAGCAAATCCATCACTCTAATTCCTGAAATACCATATAAACTTAAGTGTACCTGCAAATTCATCAATATAGTATATACTGTAGTGTACCTGAAAATGTGTCACTGCAAATCCTGCAGTACTGTGCATACTGTAGTGTACCTGCAAATCCTGCAATGCAGTACATACTATAGTGTACCTGAAAATCCATCACTGCAAATCCTGCAGTGCCATATGTGCTGTAGTAGACCTGTAAATCCATCAATGCAGATCCTGCAAAACCATATATATGTAGTGTACCTGCAAATATATCACTGCAATTCTTGCAATGCATAATATACTGTACTGTAGCAGCAAATCCATCACTGCAAATTCTGCAATATCATATACACTGTAGTGTACCTGCAAATCCATCAATACCATATTTACTGTAGTTTACCTACATATCCATCACTGCAAATCCTTCAATGCAATATATACTGTATTGTACCTTCAAATCCATCACTGCAAATCCTTCAGTACTCTACATACTGTAGTGTACTTGCAAATCCTGCAATGCAGTATATACTGCAGTGTACTTGCAAATCCAACCCTGCAAATCCTGCCGTACTATATATACAGTAGTCTACCTGCAAATCTATCACTGCAAATCCTGCAGTACCGTATATACTGCAGTGTACCTGCAAATGAATCAATGCAAATCCTGCAATAACATATATACTGTAGCGTACCTGCAAATTCTACAATGCAGAATATACTGTAGTGTACCTGCAAATCCTGCAGTACCATATATATTGTAGGGTACCTGCAAATCCATCACTGCAAATCCTGCAATGCAGTATATACTGTAGTGTACCTGCAAAGCCATCACTGCAAATTCTGCAGTACCGTATATTCAGTACTGTGGTGTACCTACAAATCCATCACTGCAAATCCTGCAATATATATATATTGTAATGTACCTGCAAATCCATCACTGCAAATCTGCAATGCAGTATATACTTTGTGTGCTTCCAAATCCATCACTGCAAATCCTGCAATACTGTATATACTTTAGTGTACCTTCAAATCCTGCAATGCAGAATATACTGTGTACCTGCAATTCACCATTGCAAATCCTGCAATACCATATATACTGTAGTGTACCTGCACATCTATCACTGCAAACCCTGCAAGTACGGACCATACTGTAATGTACCTGAAAATCCATCACTGTAAATCTTGCAACACCATACATACTGTAGTGAACCTACAGATCCACCACTGCAAATGATGCAGTACTATAGAGTACCTGCAAATCCATCACTTCAAATCTTGCAATATCATAAATACTGTAGTGTACATGCAAATCCTTCACTGCATATCCTACCCGCAAATCCATCACTGCAAATCCTGCAAAACCATTTATACTGTAGTGTACCTGCAAATCTATCACTGCAAATCCTGCAATACTGTACATACTGTAGTGCACCTGTAAATCCATCACTGAAAATCCTGCACTACCATTAATATTGCAGTGTACCCACAAATACATCACTTCAAATCCTGCAGTGCAGTATATACTGTACTGTACCAGCAAATCCATCACTGCAAATCCTGCAATGCAGTATTTATTTAGTATGCCTGCAAATCCTACAGTGCAGTATATACTGAAGTGTACCAGCAAATCCATCATTGAAAATCCTGCAGTACTGTATATACTGTAGTGCGACTGCAAACAATCAATGCAAATCCTGCAATACCATATCTACTCCAGTGTACCCGAAAATCCTGCAATGCAGAATATACTGTAGAGTACCTGCAAATCCATCATTGCAAATCCTGCAGTACTGTATATACTGTAGTGTACCTGCAAATCAATGAATGCAAATCCTACAATACTGTATATACTGTAGTGTACCTGCAAATCCTGCAATGCAGAATATACTGTTGTGTGCCTGCAAATCCTGCAGTACTGTATATCCTGTAGTGTACCTGCAAATCTATCACTACAAATCCTGCAAGTACGGACCATACTGTAGTGTACCTGCAACTCCATCACTGCAAATCCTGCAATACTGTACATACTGTAGTGTACCTGCAGATCCACCACTGCAAATGCTGCAGTACTGCAGAGTACCTGAAAATCCATCACTTCAAATCCTGCAATACAAATCCTTCACTGTATATCCCACCCGAAACCATCACTGCAAATCCTGCAAACCATTTATACTGTAGTGTACCTGCAAATCTATCACTGCAAATCCTGCAATACTGTACATACTGTAGTGCATCTGTAAATCCATCACTGAAAATCCTGCACTACCATTAATATTGCAGTGTACCCGCAAATACATCACTTCAAATCCTGCAGTGCAGTATATACTTAAGTGTACCAGCAAATCCATCATTGGAAATCCTGCAGTACTGTATATACTGTAGTGTAACTGCAAACAATCAATGCAAATCCTGCAATACCATATCTACTCCAGTGTACCTGAAAATCCTGCAATGCAGAATATACTGTAGAGTACCTGCAAATCCATCATTGCAAATCCTGCAGTACTGTATATACTGTAGTATACCTGCAAATCAATGAATGCAAACTACAATACTGTATATACTGTAGTGTACCTGCAAATCCTGCAATGCAGAATATACTGTTGTGTGCCTGCAATCCATCACTGCAAATCCTGCAGTACCAGTATACTGTAGTGTACCTGCAAATCTATCACTACAAATCCTGCAAGTACGGACCATACTGTAGTGTACCTGCAACTTCATCACTGCAAATCCTGCAATACCTGACATACTGTAGTGTACCTGCAGATCCACCACTGCAAATGCTGCAGTACTGCAGAGTACCTGAAAATCCATCACTTCAAATCCTGCAATACAAATCCTTCACTGTATATCCTACCTGCAAATCCATCACTGCAAATACCAAGCAATACCATGTATACTGTGCTGTACCTGCAAATTCATCACTGCAAATCCTGCACTATTATACATACATACATACTGTAGTGCACCTGCTAATCCATCACTGCAGATCATGTAATATCATATATACTGTTGTGTACCTGCAAATTCATCACTACAAATCCTGCAGTTCAGTATATACTGCACTGTAGCAGCAAATCCAACACTGCAAACCCTGCAGTACCATATATACTGTAGTGCACCTGCAAATGCATCACTGCAAATCCTGTAATACCAACACTGAAGTGTACCTGCAAGGCCATCACTGCAAATCTTTAAATACCCTATATACTGTGGCATACCTACAAATACATTACTGCACATCCTGCAATACCATATATGCTGTAGTGTACCTGCAAATCCATAAATACAGTATGTACTGTAGTATTCCTGAAAAGGTGTCACTGCAAATCCTGCAGTACCCTATATACTGTAGTGTACCTGCAAATACTGCAATACTGCATATACTGTAGTGTACCTGTAAATCCATCTCTGTGAATCCTGCAGTACCATGCATACTATAGTGTACCTGAAAATCCTGCAATGCAGTATATACAGTACTATAGTATACCTGCATATCCATCCCTGCAAATCCTGCAGTGCCATGTATACTGTAGTGTAGCTGCAAATCCATAACTGCAAATCCTGCAATGCCATACATACTATAGTGTACCTACAATTCCATCACTGGAAACCCTGCAATACCATATATACTGTCATGTTCCAGCAAATCCATACTGCAAATCCTGCAATACCATATATACTGTACTGTACCTGCACATCCATCACTGCAAACCCTGCAATTCAGTATATACTGTACTGTAGCAGCAAATCTATCACTGCAAATCCTGCAGTGCAATATATACTGTAGTGTACCTGCAAATCCATCACTGCAAATCCTGCAAGTACTGTACATACTGTAGTGTACATACAACTATGTCACTACAGATCCTGCAGTGCCATAGATACTGTAGTGTACCTGCAGATCCACCACTACAAATGCTGCAGTACTGTAGTGTACCTGCAAATCCATCATTGCAGATCCTGCAGTACCATACATGCTGTAGTGTACCTTCAAGGCCATCACTGCAAATATTTAAATACCCTATATACTGGGGTATACCTATAAATCCATCCCTGAAAATCCTGCAATACCATGCATACTGTAGTGTACCTTCAAATCCATCACTACAGATCATGTAATATCATATATACTGTAGTATACCTGCAAATCCTGCAATGCAGTATATACTGTACTGTAGCAGCAAATTCATCACTGCAAATCCTGCAGTACCATATATACTGTGGTGCACCTGCAAATCCATCACTGCAAATCCTGCAATACCAAAGATACTATGGTGTACCTTCAAGGCCATCACTGCAAATCTTTAAATACCCTATATACTGTGGTATACCTACAAATCCATCACTGCAAATCCTGCAATACTGTATATATTGTTGTGTACCTGCAAATCCATCAATACAGGATATACTGTAATATACATTAAAATGTGTCACTGCAAATCCTGCAGTACCCTATATACGGTAGTGTACCTGAAAATCCTGCAATACCATATATACTGTAGTATACCGCAACTCCATCTCTGAAAATCTTGCAGTACCGTACATACTATAGTGTACTCAAAATCCTGCAGTGCAGTGTATACTGTACTGTAGTGTACCTGCAAATCCATCCCTGCAAATCCTGCAGTACCATATATACTTTAGTGTACCTGCAAATCCATAATTGCAAATCCTGCAATGCCATACATACTATAGCATACCTGCAAATCAATCACTGGAAATCCTGCAGTACTGTATATAATGTAGTGTTCCTACAAATCCATCACTGCAAATCCTGCAATACCATATATACTGTAGGGTAACTGTAAATCCATCACTGTAGTGTACCTGCAAGCAGATCATGCAAATCCATCACTGCAAATTTTGCAGTACTATATATACTGCAGAGTACCTACAAATCCATCACTATAAATCCTGCAAGTACTGTACATACTGTAGTGTACCTACAGCTCCATCACTGCAAATCCCTCAGCACTGTACATACTGTAGTGTACCTGCAGATCCACCACTAGAAATGCTGCAGTACTGTAGTGTACCTGTAAATCTATCACTGCAAATCCTGCAGTACCATACACACTGTATCATACCTACAAACATATCACTGCAAGTCCTGCAATACTGTGCATACTGTAGTGTACCTGCAAATCCAAAACTGCAAATCTTGCAATATTGTACATACTGTAATGTACCTTCAAATCTGTCACTGCAGATCATGCAATATCATATATACTGTAGTGTACTTACAGATCCATCACTGCAAATCCTGCAATACCTTATATACTGTAGTGTATCTGCAAATCCATCACTGCAAGTCCTTCAATATCATATACTGTAATATACCTACATGTCCATTACTGCAGATCCTGCATTATCATACATACTGTAGTGTACCTGTAAATCCATAACTCTAATCCTGCAATACCATATGTAAGCCCCTCCCACCCACGCCGTAGTGGTGTAAAGATGATAATTGTCCTGCAGTGGGGCACTATAACACCACAAACACAGTCCAAGAAAAAAACATGCTCATTACCTTGTTCACAGTTGTTGGTAGATGGCTTTGCATGCAGGGGAACAGGTATGTTTCACTCAGTTGGTGCAGCTGCAGGGTCAATGTCACATATCTGAACAGTTATTGTCCAGTAAATAAAATGTTTAAGCTGGAATCAAAAGTACAACTGATTTGATCAACCACTCCATGGAGCATGGGGGTACTCAAACAATGGTGGGAGCAATTCACAGGTACGGAACTGACATTAAATCCTGCGGCGATCTCTTTTTCCAACAGATTCATTTTGTGTCATGCAGAAACCCCCTTGAGCCAAAAAGGCTACATTCCTGGCAGCAGCACTTTAAACAGAGGGACGAAAGGGCCACACAGGTGTATGTATCGACTTAGCAGCATTTTCTTCACACATTCCTTTCACTTCACAACTTTTCATCCACCAGACATTTACTGATGCGCTTTCTCTTTGGTACTCAAATACTCAATCAGAGGTAGCAACTGAGGCAACATGAGATGTTTCTACTGTCCCAGTTCCATTTTTTTCTGCCGCCTTAATACTGGAGTTACATTAAAACAGGGAGAACTTGATTACTGGGAGTGCTTTTATCACAATGTCAGTGTTAACTTTTAGCACAAACAGTACCACTGAAAACCCTCCTGCCACCTAATCACTGATGCCACATGCCTACTCTGAGTATCCCCAGGAGCTCCATATATCCCTGGCAATCCCAGAGACCCAAGACACTTCCCACTCATGCAGTGATTCCAGTTCAGGATTGTTTCCATGCAGGGGCCCCGCTGAAGTGCCACATGGAGCACCCAGGTAAACTGCCACTCTGCCTCGGGTCCCAATCAGTCACTCCCCATGCAGAACTCCTCACGCCTCTGCAGGCTGCACCACTTTGGGATGCCAAACACTGCAGTGGTCCTAAGGTCTGGGGTGAGGGAATAGGCTGCCACCACTACACCCCAATAATCCAGGCTGCCACTTGGACCGCATCCCAGACACCCTCTGCCATAGCAGGCCCAGCCCCAGCCCCAGAAAACTCAATGGCTCCCAGGCTGCACTCACCCATGGGTGACAGAATTATTTCACAGAATCCCCTTCAGTGCCTACCCGAACCAAGGTGCCAGAGATCACTTGGCGGTCTCCAATATCTTCCTTTCCCAAGATCCAGCTCCCCTGAAACAGCACCAAAGGGACCCTGTTGTTTGCTCCACAGCTCCTATCAACTCTCCATGGCCCCGAACCACTAGACATCCTTCAGGGGTCTTCAACGGAGGAGGGCCAGGATGGTGAATAGCCCACCCTGGCCCTGCCACAGCCCTCATGGAGGGCATGGGACAGGGAACAGGGGATAGAGAGGGTGGGTGGGTGAGGTGGTGGTGGCAGTGGGATGACAAATGGAAGGGGGTGCTAGCTGCACACTCGAGCAGACTTAGATAGACTGGGTGGTTTGTTTCTGCTGGCACATTTGTATGTCGTATATTCATCCTCCTACATCACTGCTATCCATGGGTCACTTCTAAATTATTTTGTATATCTTTTGTCAGATTGCCACATTAATCATATTTTATTTTAAGCCACGTCTCATTATGTAAATCCATCAATATCTCCAATATAGAAGGGTCTATTTTATATTCATTCAATTTATCCCATAGAATTTTCCTACTAATAGAATCAAAGGCTGTTTTTAAGTCTATAAAACAGCAATAAAGCTTTATTTTTTTTATTGCAACATACTTCCAAATGATGTGTTATAACACAAAACAGTGCTGTAACGTTGAACGATTGAATCTGAAAATTTTGACATTCCTCTAGTATGTTATTTTGTTCAACCCATGTTTGCAACCTGTCAAGTATGATTTCACAGAAAATTTGCTGGGAGGAGTCTAACAAACTTATAGGGCGGTACATGGTAGGATCCAGTGTGTCACTCTTCTTGAAAATTGGGCAAACCAGACATCCCCTCCAAGTATTAGGATACTTCCTCCATTGTGTACAGTAATTACATAATTTGTAAAATAATGTCCACCAGTTACCAAAAACTTTAAATATATCTGCCAAAATTGCATCAGGGCCAGGCGCTTCATTACTTAATATTCCTTCTATAGCTAACACAATATCTTCTTGTGTGATAATGTCCTAGGGGATAAATTAATCTGGGCTAGATCTAAGGAGTTTCTACACTCATGTTCTGGCTTAGAAAAATATAAATATTCAAAATGTTTTTCCCATTGTAATGGTTAATGGCAGCTTCAATAATATTTGAATACTTGGCATATCCTTTGCTAACAAGTGTCCAAAACTGTTTGATATCTTTTTCTAATATTGACACTTACTTTCTCCCACATTTTTTCTGCTATTGCAATCTTTCTTTATCTAGAACTCTCCTATAAACTTTACTAGCATGATTTAAATTCTTATTTGTTATTATTGCACTATTTTGTTTGTGCTTGTGAATCAATTTATTTAAATCCCCTTTTGCTTTTTTGCATGTACTGTTAAACCATGTGTGTACCATTATTTTCTTTACTGAAGTTTTCATGAGAAATGGCCTTATATAGAGACAGATCTTTTCCCATGATATTACCCGGGTCTATGTTCATCCCCATTTGTAAAACTTCCTCCCTCAACACACCTATATGTCTGGCACTTAATATTTCTATGATTTGGGGTATCATTGTATTATTCCATCTGACTCTTTTGCAATTAATAATCAGAACAGCAAAATATAGAAATTCATTTCTCATTCTCAAATCATCTAGGTGCCATTTAGTACAAACTGGTAAATGAGAAGAGTGTGATCTCAGCAATACCTCTAGATTTTGCACTCTAATTAATGCTTCTAAATTTCCCCAAACCAAATCTATAACTAAGGACCCTAATGGGCCCAAATAAGTGAAGTTTCCTTCTTTATCTCCTCTAGTCAGCAATTACAAGACAAACCCCATCTTTTTTCATTATTTCATTTAGTTTTTTCCCATTTGTATTATTACCTTTGTTTCTCAACTTGTGATGACGCATTACTTTTTTGTTTATAATATTAATTCCACTTATCAGGTCATCATCCATGTTTTTTGGATCTAGAAATCTGGCATTGACATCACCTATAATAATTATGATTGATGATGGATATTTGTCAATCAGGTTATCAGTAAGTCACTAAAATGATTCCAGTAATCTTCCTGAGAATTTTTATTTAGGGTTGCTAAATATACATTAAAAAAATATTCATTTTATCTTTTTCCAATTTAAAATTTACAATTACTCATTTCTACCTCTAATGGAGTAATCTTAAAATTTAAAGATGTTTTAACAAATACCACTAGTCCTGCCATTGCTCTGTCATTCTTTTTGTGTTTAACTGCTGATATTATGAAACTGGAAAACCTGGAAACAGTGGTAGTCTTTTCATCCATTATCCAGGTTTCCTGGAAACAGATTATATCTTTCCTTTTATAAATGTACAAAATCATCATCCACTAGTTTCCTCCAGAGCCCTTCTGTATTCCATGTAATTATAGCTATTTCTGAGGCTTCAAGCCCTTGTATTTGGGCTCTTTCTATCTGTAGTCATTTATCTGTCCCAAAAAATGATCTATTGTGGGTTTCAATTTCTGCTCCCCTGTTAGTGTAGTTATTATTCGTAGCCAGAATTTCTCCATTAATCATATATATCAAATAAGGATTCAATACTTGAATTTTTTTTAACACCATATCTGCTATTTTACTTGATTGGAACATTATATCAATCTGGGGGATCTGGATATAGATTGGTGGAGTAAATATAACTAATCACATTTTGTTGATGTTCATTCCTACGACACATGAAAGGAAAATGCCAATTTCTTGTTTCAGTCTTCCTATAGTAAACGTCTTTGGCAACTCCCAACCAAACATTGACAATGTTCTACTTTCCCATTCTTTCTGTTTTGTGACACCGTACTCATTAACTACATTTAAAACCTCTTCATCCTGAAAGTTTTGCCCTGCTTCAACATGACTTACATCATTTCTATTACTTGGTGGGGGAATCTGTTGGGGGAACAAAACATACACTCCTTTTACATATAATTCTTTCCCTAGATCCCAAATTGTCTGAGCCCAGTCTGGATTGGTGCTATTAATAAGTACACAATCCCTAATTTCCAAATCTGGAGGTCTTGTTATGTAAATCTTTGTAGCTGAATCTGGGAGATTGAACGATTTTCTTATCCAGCTGTCCCATTTAGAAGGTGTTTCTTCATTAGATCTATACAACCCATACATTTCAACCAAAATCCATCTCTCAGAGGTTCTATATTTATTACTGAGTTGATTACAAATGGCACCCTTCCTTATTTAAATGTTCATGCCCATGCTCCAAGATTTGGGATCTCTGGTAGTCCTCCTTGGTCTCCCTCTGAACTGATGTCCAACTTCTACAACATTCTGTTTGGATTTCTTCATTAATCTGTCTACCATCCACAGTTTCATTTTCTATCCTATTTTCATTTTCTATCCTATTCCTTTCTTCCCTATTTATAACAACTTCTGCATATGTTCTTTTAACTGAGCTAGTTTCAAACATCACATTTGGTTCCTGAGTTTCCTGAAATTCCATGGATTTAGTTTACATTTTCAGCTTCCTCCACTTAAATCTCTTTTTCTAGTTTTTCTGTATCTTTGCTTGATCTCTCCTTATATTTCCTCTTTTTTGATTTTTTATTACCTTCTTTTTACTATTTCCACTTGTTATTAAACTCAACTCCAGAATCACTTCTAACCCTTTCTGAAAGGGGGGAGGTAAGTTTATCTGGATTGCTTTATGCACCTTAGGACTCTGAATCTTATTTTCTTTTCCTGAAGGTGTTTCTAATTGCAACTGTTTTCTACCATCCAATGAATCAATGACTGCTTTATAAGCTACATCTCTCCTAAGATTTTCTATTTCTTGTTTAAGGGCCCACATATTTTCAAGAATCACCACATTAGCATAATACTGATTTTTAATAATCTCAAGTATTTGGGGTGATAAAGTAGAACTTGAAATAAATTCACCTTTATCTGAAAAGTATTCTTTATCATATTTTATTTTCTGTTTCCCTGGTTGAGTCTTGTCTATATTATCCTGTTCTGATATGGAAGACACAGGTGAGAATCCTAATTCTGGAGATGTTTCCAAAGCATCTAATGAATCTATTTCCTCCTGATTCAAAATCAGGAGTTTCAAACCTTGAAGGGTCTGACCTAAATCTTTTAACATATAGGACAAATTACCCTCCTTTTCTTTAAGCATTCTGGGGTTTCGTAAGATCATAGGGGCTTCCAAACTATTGCTAGCTGTGTCATTCTTTATTATCATTTGCTTCCCCATAATAGTGTCATTTAAGCTTCTATTTTCCTTCTGGGTTCTCAATCTATAACTTTCATCAGTCTTCACTGGATTGGATACTCCATAGGGATTTGAGTCACAAAATGAATCATATGATGGTAAATCAGTGTTTCCTTGACACTTCTCCTTACTGATTGATCTTCTGACCATCTGCTAATGTTATAACTCATCGCCAGGGATAAATTGTCCATGATATTATCTCTAAATGTAACTTTATCTGCTAAGGAAGTTTGTCAATCTCACCCTGAAAATAGGTCACTTGATTATCCTTTAATAATTTTGGGGCTGGCAACCTAGCATCTTCCTATAGCTCTCAGTAACTTTTTCTCTTTCACCTTTTGAAAATATGATGTTATTTTCAGCTGCTGTTCCCACTGTTCTTCCAGGTTCATCAACTATTATCACTGAACATTGTGATGCATTCTTTATTTGAATTTCATTATTCTGTTTATTCTTACTTCCCTTTCAAGATTCTCCTTCCTTCAGTCTTTCTATTTATTGCTTTTTTTTAGCTTTTACTTGCTGTTTCATCTTAGTTATAGCCCCACCCTTGTATTAAACATTTTCACCTTCACCTTCTACAAAAAAGCTTAAATCAGTCACTCAGTAATTCAAGTAATTAAGCAGATAATTGTTATTATCACTAAACCCAAAACACAGCCAAATATACACACAGTTTATAAACAATTTACTGCTCTATGGCCAATTTCAAGGTAAAGTGAAGAAAATTCAAAGAACAATAGCCACTAAAATACTTGCAATAGCCTACAAATTAGTGCTTAAAAATTATTGAAAGTGCAAGTTCAGTATCACTCAGATTTCTGACAATTCAATTTAAATAAAATTAAATTGCTGAAATAAAACAAAATTATTAATAATGTTCAGGAGATTCTCATATGGACCTTAGTCCTAAGTCCTTAATCGTTAGTCCTTTTACAGCCAAGTTCAAGCCCAGAGGTAATGAAGACAGATAAAATGTACATAAAACTTTCCTTTACTCCTCTCTTAAAACTCTTTGCAGGTTCATCTGTTCCTTGTAATTGTAATTTTATTCCCAGGTAACAATCTTGGCCATTGACTGTAAAATCTCCTTGCAACAGTATATCTTTTCTGCTCCAAAGCTTTGTGACACTATACTGTATAAAATATACAAATTTCCTATAACTAACAATAGACCACACAATAAAATATGCAGTTTTTAACAAATCAGTATAATTAAAAAATGTTTTGAAATTTAAAGTTTATTAGTTTCAACATACAAACAGGAAAAACAGAAAAAGAAACAAACAAAACAAACCCCCCCAAAAACCAAACACAAATAGATGAGTAGCATATATATCGTACAACCAAAGCCACTCCCCCTCCCCGATCCCCCCTCCCCCCAAAAGAAAGATCCCGATAACCTCCCCAAAAAACACCCCCAAATTATTCACAAAACCAGCAAGACATGTAATTCTTGACACATATATTCCAACAAAGAACCCCCACCCCCTCCCCGAACCCAAATGGGTGCACCAGCAAAGAACCTAAAAGGAAAAACCCTCTTAAATCTGGATATCGCTATGTACCTGGAACAAAGTATCATAACTTTAAACCACATAGGTCATATAAAACAGAAAGGAGAAATCTAGAATCGGCAACGGTACAGGAATAGATACTGTATGAGGGCAAAAGGGTCGGAGTCACCAGGCCTTAATATTAATGCAAACACAAAGTTTGGAGTTTACCCCATCTTTTATGGAACAAATCCATACGGTCCTTAAAACTGGCAATCAGATTTTCAGATTGGAGAAATGACATCAACTCCTTCAACCAGTCTGCGTGTGATAAGACCAACTGGTCCTTCCAGTGTCTTAGAACCAGTTTCTTAACCGCCATGAACACTAAAGCCATATGATATCGGCGCCCACACTATTTATATAGGAAAAATCACCCAAGACACAGATTTCGGGCAAAAAACTACTCAGACCCAGAAGGGGATCCAAATTCTCCGGATCAGGGACCACAATGGGCCACTTTGGAGCATTCCCAGAAAATATGAATTAAATTGCCCTCCACTTGTGAGCACCTGAAACAGTCCGAACCAGAAACCATTTTATGCTGAAAGAGTTTAACGGGGGTATAGTAAAGGTTATTCACAATATAATACTGTATTAATCGCAATCTATCCTGGGTGTGGTATCTATGCAAGCTGCGCCAAATATTGGTCCAGACCGGGACAACATCAGGAAGAAGATTTGTCCAGACCGATGAGCCCTCAACATCCTCATGCAAATCAAAGTTCGAAAGATAAGAATAGAGTAATGAGATAGAGTGGGGCTGGGAAGCAAGACTGATAATATTAGATAAAAAAGGTTGCACAACCGATTGCCTAAAAGTGGTGCCGAATTTAGTACTCACTAAGTGCCGAAGTTGGAAGACCTTAAAAATTCCTTTGCTTGGTATATCAAATTTCTTTAGAATCTCATCTGACGTAAGGAGCAAATCTTGGTCAAACAGCTGCTCCACTCTAGCCTCTTTAAATTGCGGGAGCCAGTTTGGCACTATCCAAGAATTCCCCAATCTAACGTTAGGATTTAAGACCACTGGCTGTCCCAAGTCCAGTTCACTGGAAATTGGAAAGGACTTAAGACACTGTACCCATGCCTTAAGAGAGCCGACCACCGTGTTGTCCAGAATCAACTGTGAAATAGCCTTCAGGGGCAAATAAAACAAGGCAGAGATATCCAGTCCAAGTTCGGAGAGAAAAGCCCGCTCCAGTTGAAGCCAAATCAGACCGGAGTTCTCTGTACCGGAGAACCACCTTCCCAACTTAGAAAGGTGGGCCGCCAATAAGTACAGCAGGAGATTAGGCAGTCGCAAACCACCCCTGTCCTTAGGGGAGCGACAAGTTGGTCAAGAGCTGCTGGCCCTTCCCCCGCCAGATAAAACTGGAAAACAGGTGATGAAGCTGCTGGAAGAAAGAAAGGGGATCAGAGATTGGTCAGTTCATTGGGTAAAGATTCGGAAGTATATTCATTTTAATAATATTGACTCGACCCCAGAGCGAGATAGGGAGAGCTAACCAACGCTGTAGATCCTGACTAATCAAGTCTCTAACTCTATCCAAATTTAGTTTTTTCAGCAAGGAAAGGTCCGTGGAAAAATGGATTCCCAAATACTTGATTGATCTGGGGGTCCATCTCATCCCGAAGGAAAGAAAATCTTGCTTGTTTGCATAGTGATTTAAAGGGTAAATCTCACATTTAGAGATATTCAGTTTGTAACGAGAGAAGGAACCAAACTGTCTGATGATAACAAGAGCAGCCTCTAAGGATGTTACCGGGTCCGTTAGATGCAGCAAGACATCATCTGCATATGCAGAGAGAACTAATTCACATTGCTGAAGCATAATACCTCTCACCTGAGGAGACGACTTGAGCTTAATCAGCAGGGGTTCCAAAATAAATTAAATAGTAGTAAGGGAGAAAGGGCAACCTTGCCTGGTATCAGCGAAAAAGACAAAAGAGGGGATAAAACCCGTTGCAATAGATCCTAGCAGAGGGGCAATTGTAAAATGTCTGAATCATAGTCAAAAAGGAAGCCGGAAAACCCATCTCTTCCATTACTGCCCACAAATAGGACCAATCAACCCGGTCAAACGCTTTCTCGGCGTCAAGAGAGATCAGGCAACTGGGCATGTAGCAGTTTGGGCGTACTGGGAGATATGTGACAGAGTTCTCAAGTGATCTGCCGCCGACCTCCCCGGAACAAAGCCGGCCTGCTCGGGGCTCAGCAGCCCCAACCAGACCTTCTTGATCCTTTCAGCGAGTATTTTAGCTAAGATTTTAATATCATAATTTTGGAGAGAAATGGGATGGTAATTAGCCGGATCAGTGAGGGTTTTGTCCGCTGGATTAGAACTATTGTAGCCTCAAACAGGGTAGGATCAAGCTCAGAAGAGACCGGTAGATAATTATATAGTTTGAGAAGGATAGGTATCAGGTCTTTAGCAAATACTTTATAAAAGTTTGCGGGAAGCCATCCGCCCGGTGCCTTATCTGGAACCAAGGAAGCAATGGTACTCTTATTTCCTCAGCGAAATAGGAACTAGAAGGCTCGCTGCTGGGACTCTGAAATACAAGGGATATCTATTCCTTTAATATACCTTAACAGCCGAGATAGGGTGGGGTGACGAGAGTAGCTATAGAGGTCTGAGTAGTAATCTTTGAAGATACGCGCAATGTCTCTAGGTGAGGAGACTATACTACCAGATGAAGAAGACAAAGAAGGGATGATCCTTGACCTCTAGTGTAGACGAAGCTGTGCAGTTTAACACCGGCTTTTTCACCAAAATCAAAATACTTGGCCTGGGTTTTCATCAAACAATATTCGTTTTTCCTTCAAGAGGTCCAAGTATTCGTCCTAGTTAGCAAAGCTCCTTAAGATCCGATACAGAAGAAGTTGCAGAATAATTAGCTTCTAACTCCTCAATTTATTCATCAGAGCCAAGGACCTCCATCCGTGTCTTCTTCCTGAAGGAAGCCATCTTAATGAGTTCACCCTAAGATAACACTTCAGCGCCCCAAATCATGTCAACCCTAGAGTGGAATTTAGATTATCAGCCAGAAAAGAGAACCGGGAACTAATTTCTGAAAAATGTTGGTGATCCTTAACAACTGTGTGTTTAGCCGCCACACAGAGTCACGAGAGTAGTCAGGTCTAAGGACAATCGTATCCAACTATAGCATGATCCGCTATACCTTATCGGCTCAATACCAGACAAAGAGATATTCGCAGGAAGGGAGGGCTGACTAAAATCATATCTAACCTTGACTTAGTGCCATGTGATTGAGAGTAAAGGAAAAGGCACGACAAGAAGGGTTAGCGAGCGCACGGGGGTCAGAAAGACCAAGCATCAAGGTCAGGTCCCAGAAAGCCCACTGAGCCGGGAAGATGGGTGTTTATCTTGTGGTTCCCTGTCTAAGGTGGATGAAAAGGCACGCTCCAATCCTCCAGTATAAGTTGAGCAGGAAGAAAACCAGCCAACTTATCAGCCAGAGTCATGAAGAAAGCGGATTCCCACAACTGGGCCATAAACAGAACCAAGTACGACCCTATCGCGTCTCAAATACCTTTCACCAGGACAAACCTCCCTCTGGGTCTGAGACAGTCAATTCTTTCGTAAACAATACATGTTTTTGATGAGAACTGCAACTCCTTTACTGAAGCAAGAATTTCGGCAGGTAAGATTGGGAAAACCAGATCGGAGAGCAGCCTAGCTTCATCATGGCATAAATGTGTCTCTTGTAAAAACAAGATATCAATGTGAAGGAGTGAACAGTGGTTAAAGGCCTGTAACCGCTTGACCCGATCCCTAAGCCCTCTAACGTTCCAAGACGCTATTTTGATAATATTCATAGCCATTTTAAAAACATAATGAAATCAATAGACATCCAGACAAAGTCATCATAGTATATAGATGCAAGGTGCACCCCAGTCAAACCACCCCAGCAATAAACTCTTACAACAAACCAGAAACCATGTAAAACATCTGGGTCATCTATTACTGGTCCCCAATCCCCCAAGACCCAGAGACCAGAAGGTAAATAGAAAACCAATTCTAGAAAGCAAACTCCTCCATCCCCCCACCCCAACAACCGACAGCCCCAATGATATGGAGTATTTAAAGCTAGATCCCCTCCCTAACAACAACCAACCCCCCACAACCAATATCCCATACAAATCAAAATAAGTATTTACATCGGGTAAGCCGAGCTAGGGTAACCCAAAAATAGCCAAACATCCTAAAGCTCGAGCCCCGAACCCCAGTGCGAACCTCCGAACCCCAGAGCCAGGCACCAAAGCCAACAGACAGGTAAAATCGGGACACTCCCAGGAGAATGCCAACCAAAAATACCAGGATCACACTCCCAAAAGTGTTAGCCCAGGGGAGGTTGGCTGACCCCCATGTATGGCTCGCGATTCCACATCCAGCGAGCAAGCCCACCGAGCCCGACCCACCCACCCAGCCACCTCCAGAGATCCATTGCTGATATAAGAAGCAGAATAAGTAGAAGAGAAAGGGAAGGGGACAATCGAGGAAGAAATTTGGGTAGCAGCACAACCACCCAGCTACAAAAAAAAAATATTCCAGACTAGATCTGTGAGCCCCCTCAACGTCCCCACTAATAGAACCAGAGCGAGAAGGAAGGAAAGAGAAAATCCTACCCGAGTTCCTGCGGTCACAGGAAAGTGAAAATCCAGAGAGCCAGCAAAAGTCAAACAGATCCCCATGCAGGTCAGATAGTTAACCGGGATCCATCACGGGCCGCTGTTTCCTGGGGAACCAAAGGGCAGAGGGACCAGCAAAGGTCTGCCTCCCAGGAAGTCCCCACCTGGAAACAATAACTACCAAACAGAGTTCCGTCGGAAGGGTACATGGCCAGAATGGGGGAAGCAGCAAACAGAACTCACCCACCACCACCCAAACCAAGCCAGAAGATCCAGAACAAGGGGGACCAAAAGGAAAGACCAAAAAGACCAGAAAAGCGACAGGGACAGAAAGGAGGAGACCAGAGGGAGAAGGGGAAAACGAGAAGGCAGCGCACAGCCACCGCTAAGTAAGCATCGTTTTTTAATTTATACGACGATAAAAACAGTTTAAGTCCAGCCAGATGTAAAGCTCGAATCTTCAGATGGGGACATGTAGGGTTTCTCAGCCATGTGCTTTAAATAAGTCTGGCAGCTTGATCTCCAAGTCCTTACGGGCAGCCTCAGGGGAATTAAAGCTTGTAGTAGCACCATTAATGGTAACTTTTAAAGTCGCGGGGTAAATCATTTTAAAAGGTATAGATGCTTATCAGTTTCTGTACCACGGATGATAGGCGCTCTTTTCTCTCGGTCTCTGTAGGAAGATCTTGTGTAATCCTGATCCAGATGATCCCCACAGGATGTCTTTCAGTTCATGGGACTTCAGATAAACGTGGTGTCTCTCCACATAACTCAAGAATTTAATAATGATAGGACGGGGACCCGGCGCGGCCTAGGGCCTCAGGGAGCGATGTGCCCGCCAATGATAGGAAGAGCTAATAGGCGATGGGGCCACTACTTGCACAAAATTTCTGTAGGAAGGTTCATGATGTCTGGGCCTTC
Source organism: Neoceratodus forsteri (assembly GCA_016271365.2). Lineage (NCBI taxonomy): Eukaryota > Metazoa > Chordata > Ceratodontiformes > Ceratodontidae > Neoceratodus > Neoceratodus forsteri. The sequence continues at coordinate 245,306,339 of CM028133.1, read as the reverse complement.
TTCCAACTTTGGTAGGCCCATGATTAAAAGATTGTTTCGGCGGTTATGCCTTCCAAATCCTCGGTTTTGGCCTGCAGCTTTTTATTTGTTGCCTCAATTCAGTGATCTCCGCTTCGTTCTGGACCTCCACAACTCCAACGGTTACTCTGGCCTCCATGTCAGTAACTCTGGGAGACGGAGGAAAGGTCGCCAAGAGAGATTTAAGCTCCCAGCTAATTCTGTCAGAATATCCTTTAAGGAGTGAGTTTTGGAGGAACTTATCCTCCGATAGCGGGTAGCCTGCTGCACTCTGTCCCCACTTGCCTTGGCAGGGGCCTGGTTCCTTTGTTTCTTGGAGGCCTTCTCTGGGGATGCAGGGGTGTGCCTGACTGAGGCCTGCCTCCCATCCACTTCCATCGCAAGCCTGCAAACGATTTTCCTTCCGACAGCAGTCACTAGGTATTAGCAGGAACTTTCCCCAAATGATTATTATGCGAATTTGTCCGGAAAAAAGGCAAGATGCTATGTTAAAATGCTCAAAAAGGTGGCCAGCGGGGGGAGCTCAGTATCCCAGCTGCTATCTAGCCAGATGCCATCATGTGACTCCAGTATAATTAAAATGCTTCAAAAGGTGGGATTAATCAATCCTTTTAACTTACTTCTGAGCTTCTGAGAATGTAGGCCAATGCAAAAAAAAAAAAGGAGGTCTCATAGATTTTTCAGGCTGCCATGGGAAACACTCTGTTTCTCGGATCTCACTACGTCTCCCCGGACCCCCACGTCTCACTGCAAAATCCTATAGGATACAGTGGTTGATTTGAGAGCTAAAGACTCCACTATTAATCGACTATGTATTACCTATATAAACACCAATTTAGCTGTAAAGTTACCAAGTATTTTTGGACTGCAAAATACATATTAACCAAGCAGCTCCCATGCTGTCCACCTGGAGCAAGCTCGGCATTCGGCATTTAGCGTTCAAATGGTACAAGGATCAGCAGTGTAAAAACTCTAGACCTTAAGCCAAAATTTATATTCAGAGATAAGAATGATACTCTGACAAAGTGAACACATGCAGCACCAGCAAGCAACAAAGCCAAATTCAAAATGCTAGTTAGATTATCTTGACATGCATTAAGTACATACGGGTCATAAGGTTAACAGCATTTGTCAATGCCAACGTTCACTTGCAGGTATTTGCAGTGGTATTTGGCACTTGGACATGGCTTAAAAAATCAGTGACAAAAAGTACAAGCATTTGTTAATGCCGAATGTTGCTTGCTTCTATGTGCTGTTTAGGTATTTGAAGTCACTGAGTGCAAATATTAATAATTCGAACTTATGAGTGTGTATAGAACTCGCGCAATGCACGCTTGTAAAACAGTCATTTTAGGAATTTTTCACCAAATATTCAACATAGCCATTTTAAGACCTCTGCTCATGAACAGTGTCACTGTGATTTTCTTAATGTGTCCATACATTGATTTCGATAATCGACCGCGCCATTGTGCTCACATGGCGGAAACACATTTTGGGCAGGATGTGAAAAATGACAACTGTACTGCTCATAAGGAGGTGTGGTAAAATGGCAATGTTGAAAATCTGGAGTGAAAATATTGAAAATTTGCTGAACTTATGAGCGCTCATAGGAACTGCACAACGCATACTTGTAAACAGTCATTTTGAGTATTTTCACACATTTTCAACATAGCCATTTTAAGACCTCTGCTAATGAACAGTGTCATGGTGATTTTCTTAAGTGTCCATACATTGAGTTCGCACAACCGACTGCACTATTGCGCCACCCGCGTGGAAACACTTTTTGCAGGATGTGAAAATGACAGCTGTACTGCTCATAAGGAGGGTAAAGTGGCAATGTTGAAAATCTGGAGGAAAATATTGAAAATTCGCGAACTTATGAGCCAGTGTAGGAATTACAAGAACGAAGGTCAGAAACAGTTTGACTTTGCATTATATTAACATTGCGGACTTTTCATGATGATAAATGTTGTTACAGATACCAGGCCCAAGGCGATTTCGCTAGTGATCGTGAAATCACCTTCGGCCTGAATAACGCCATGACAGTGACATCATTCATGAGAAGGGGTCCCAAAACCCCATGTTGAAAATTTGGTGCAAAATTCCAAAAAATTCGGAGATATGTAATAATTGAAACCCCTCATTCTAGCCCATTATACAGCTACCAACATTTCCTCAGTTCGCTGCCTGCTTTTGAAGAGTGCAGGACGTGTTCCGGTCCACTGAAGATCATCGCCGAGCTCGGGAGGTAGCATGGGGTGAGGGGTGTGGGAGGTAGGTGCGCAGTGGTGAGTGCGGTTGTGGGGGCTGGGAGAAGAGCCTGGTACTGTTTTCAATTTACAGGTTGTAAAAAAAAAAAAAAAAGACGTGGTGATGTTTGCCTACTGTGGTGGGCTCCCAGCATGGCAGAAGGATGGCTGGGGGCCGTGGAGCCGACAGGGGATTGGGCACCCCTCTGCCGCAGATGGCACGGGACATTTGCCACGCTGGGGTGGGCTCCCAGCGTGGCAGAAGGATGGCTGGGGGGGGCGTGGAGCCGATGGGGGATTGGGCACCCCCCGGCAGATGATGCGGGATGTTGGCCACGCTGGGGTGGGCTCCCAGTGTGGCAGCAAAGATTTTGGGGCGGTGATGCGGTGCTGTGCATGACAGCGGTGGTTTTCTTTGAAGAAAAGACCACCGCTGTCATACACAGCACCACGTCCGATTGGTGCAGGACTGCCACGACCTGCTCAATGGAGCAGGGGATTGCAGAAGGGGCACACCTCCAAGTGTCCCATTCTCCCAAGACGCTCATTGCGCAAGTTTAACGTAAAATTACCTTTGGTGCGAATTTCAGAAGCCCAGAAGACAAATTTAATTTAAAACTTTATAAGTTTGTGAATGCAATCTAAATGCACATTTAATACACCAACTAAAAATCCTCTGCTTAAGAGTTAAATGGATACTTTCAACAGTAACACTCAACTCTTGTCTCAGTTGTGGTACTAAAAAAAAACACTATTCACTATTTCACAGAAGGTTTAGAATCACATTTAGTGTAGCTTGAAACATAGACAAAACAGTGGTGGAGTTATGTGAAAAAGTATCTGAAGTTGTGTAGCTGTCTACTATCCCTCGTCTTAGTCATCTCAACTGGCTTCTTGCCCTTGCCTCTACCCCACAACCAGATCGTACTAGAAGATAGGCAGTATTTAACAGGCAGTAGCAGAATAATATGAATAAAAGCAGTGCTGATAAGCATCTAAACACAGGGTTTAAAACTACAGCAGCCACGGCCACCAACACATTGTTCTTCTTTTCTTCCTATTCCATCATCTGTCATACCTGCCAAGACAAGAAAACAAGAAGAAGGGCCGCACAGACTTGGAACCACATAACTTTGTACTAGTAAGGCTATTTCACAACAGCACTTGGTGGTATACCTTTTCAAAATTAAATGTAAGCAAGAAACAGCCCTACAATCTATGTCTACTATTCCTCAGACACCAGACGCGTGTAGCACGTTCCTGTCTCTGCACTCTCTCTGTTTCCACAAAATCCACCCAGTGAATCAGTCGGGATGGTATGGAAGGATGGACATGTCACAGGCCCATCATACAACCTATGGTGTGGACACAGTGACACACACTGTGGAGGCCCCAGGATAGGGCAGTGGGAATGTTGAAGCCATCAACCACCTCTGCACCTGCAGACATGTGGATGGGGGGGGTCATATGGGTCAGCCACTTCGTCAAAGATCCCTGGGAAAGAACACACTACATACTGCCTTGTGAAATATGAAAATATATATCTTTAGTAAAATATGCATCAAAATATAACAGTATGAAGCATTTGTCAATGCCGAATGTTTGCTTGCTGGTATTAGCATTGAACGTGCAGGAGTTAGACAGATGCAGAATAGGAATGGCAGTGAAGTATTGAACTTCACGCCAACCCCACCTCCACCCTGAAGAGATGGACAGGCACTGGGGTATGCTTCTGGGTCATCGTGCATAGCGCTCACACCATTTCACCTCATCCTAACCTGCAGTCACCGACAAGTGTTGAGTTGTGCCTTGAGGTGTTTATTTTAAAGTCACCCCATTCCATAAGGACACACACTGAAATGGGTGCAGTATAAGAGTATGGGATGAAATCTAGTGTCAAGAGACCAAGACACACCTCAATGCCTGTCACTGGCTGCAGGATGGGGTGGAATGGTATGAGCATTACAGCCAGCAATCCATAGGCACACCCCTGATGCCTGTCAGTCTTACAGGGTGGAATGTTATGGTTAAAACCCTAATGCCCAGGCGTTTCTTGGTATTTACTACAAATTTTCAAAATGGCCATTTTGTGACCCCACCTCATGAAAGCATTGAACCTCTGCTCATGAACAGTGGCACTGTGATTTTGTTAATCTGTCCTGAGCGATGGTTTCCCACAGCGACTCGCCTTCTTTCTGCGCCAGATGTGCGGAAACACACTTCGGGCAGGATGTGAAAAATGACAACTGTAGTATTCATAGAGGTGTGAAGACATGGCAGTGTTGAAAATCTGGAGTAAAAATATTAAAAATTGTCAAAGTTATGAGTGTGCATGGAAACTGCACAATGCATGCTCATAACATAGTCACTTTGTGGACTTATTTCACCGAATTTTCAACATAGGCATTTTGGGACCTCTGCTCATGAACAGTGTCACTGTGATTTTCTTAATCTGTCCCAAACTCTGATTTCCCGCAGCGACCGTGCCATTGTGCGCCGGATGAGCAAAAACACATTTTGGGCAGGATGTGAAAAATGACAGCTGTACTGTTCATAAAGTGTGAAAAAATGTCAATGCTGAAAATCTGGAGTAAAATTATTAAAAATTCTCGAAGTTATGAGTGCGCACAGAAACTGTGCAACGCATGCTCATAACACAGTAATTTTTTGGAATTTTTTCACAAAATTTGCAACATAGGCTTTTTGGGAGCCCACCTCATGAACAATAACACTGCCATTTTGTTACTCAGTCCCAAAAGGTGGTTTCTCGCAGTGACAGTGAAATCACCTTTCAGGACTAAATAACGGCATGGCAGTGACTGAATTCATGAGGTGGAGTCCCAAGAACCCCATGTTGAAAATTTGGTGCCAAAATTCACAAAAATGGCCAAGATATCCACCTAAGTTGAAAAAACATATTTATGCCATTATACAGCTTACCTGCATTTCTTCAGTTTGTGGTCGGCTTTGAATAGTGTCGACATGTCTGGTCCACCAAAGATCATTGCGTCGGCTCCAGAGGTAAGTATGGGGTGAGGGGGTGTGCAGAGGGGAGTGCGGGTTGGGAAAGGGGGCCGCTGACAGCGAGGGACCATTTTCTACTTTTCAAGTAAAAAAAATAAAATAAAAACATCACAGGAAGGTTTTCTTTTTTTACAGGTAGATTTGACATGCTGGGGTGGGCTCCCAGCATGCCATCTGTGTATTTTGGAGGGACTGGAGCTGATGGGGATTAGGCACCCCATTGGCAAATACAAAAGGATCTGTGCTTGGGGGGGAGACATGATGCTAAGGGGGGATTGGGCACCCCCCTTGGCAAACAAAATGTGCGGGGGATATTATGCCGATGGGGAATGTGCTCCCCCATCGGCAAATGAGCAGGGAAGGGGGCATGCCAAAAGGGCGGATTGGGCACCCCGTCTGCTTTGAGGACTATGAGGCAAATGGCGACAGCCATCACCATGTGTATTGAAATCAATCAATCAATGATTAATTTATAAAATAGCTCAATTCTCAGTGAACCATAGTGCTAGTACATTAATAAATAAAAAAAAAACAGATTATAAATAAACTGCAGCAGCTAATTTAAAAATTAGGGTATGTCAAATTAAATAAATGGGTTTTTAAAGCAGATTTGAAGCTTTATACCATCAGACAATGTTGTACCCAACGAGGTAAAGAATTCCACAGGGATGGGGCAACGAATTCAAATGCTTGTGCCAAGATGACTTTAAGTGGATCCTGGGAAACTCTAGCAATCCCTCATCGGTGGAGCAAGGTGGCCAGGAGGGGCAGTAGGGATGAAGAAGATCTTGCAGAAAACACGGTCCCTGTCCATGTAGGGCCCAGTAGGTCAGTCAATGACCTTTAAGGTGGATCTGCCACTGAATAGGCAGCCAGTGCAGGTCATGCATACCAGCGTAGCATGGCAGCTAAGGCAGCCCAGTCAACAGGATAGCTGCAGCGTTATGCACCAGATGAAAGCAGCAGATATGAACTCCTGAAAGCCCTAGATAGAGGGCATTACAGTAATCGCTACGAGGCTACAAAGGCATGGACCAGTGCTGGCAAGTCATCAGGCAGAACTAGGTGCTGGATCCGGGCAATATTCCTAAGATGGTAAAGGCAATCTTAACTACGGATGACCCCTGATGTTTAAGCCGCAATCCATCGTCAAGAATCACACCCAGATCTTCCACCCATTCAGAGGTCATCAACTGTGGCCACTGAGCCAAAGCCCGGATGCCCACCCCTTTGACCTCCTCTACCCTAATGACTTGGGTCCACCTTCAGAATCTCAGTCTTATCCGGTTCAGCCTCAGCCAGCTGGCACACATCCAGTCCTCAATTCTGAAAGGCAGATGTCAAAGTTCGAGATAGCTCCCAATTGATCGGGCACAAAGGACAAATAGAGCCGAATGTCATCTGCATAGCAGTGAAACTCAGCCCATACTATCTTATAATGTCTCCCAATGGCAGCATGTACACTGACGAACAACATGGGAGAGCACAGAGTCCTGCAGTACCCCCACATGGAGGAAGACCTTGTCAGAGGAATAAACCTCGAGACAACCTCTGAAACCTGCCAGTGAGGAAAGACTGAAACCATCTAAGGACTGTCCCTGACAGTCCACAGAGTAATTGCAGGTGCTCGACTAACACCTCATGGTCCACAGTGTCAAATGCCAGCGAGAGATCAAGATGAACCAAGATGGAATGACTCTTCCGATCTCTTGCTGTCAGGAGATCATTAAGGACCCGAACAAGGGTCGTCTCAGTACTATGCAATTTCTGAAATCCAGACTGGAGAAGATCGTAGATGTCGTGGATGGTCAAGTGGTCCTCCAGCTGCAGCATGACCACCTTCTCAATAACCTACCCACAAAGGGAAAGTTAGAGATGGGTCTGTAGTTAGCAAAACAGTCTGGGTTGAAAGACAGTTTCTTGAGAAGAGGGGTCGCTACGGCCTCCTTCAGGGTGTCTGGAAACACCCTGGAGTCTAACAAACACCAGACTATCTCTGCAAGGACCAGGCAGATGATCTCAATGCACTCTACCAAGAGGCACCTTGAGCCCGAGTCCAAACCACAGTAGGTTGGTCGCAGAGACTGGATGGCCCTCACGACATCCTCGGTCACCAGCCAGCTGAAGGCAGACTGAGGAACTACAACTTCGCACTGATCACTGTTAGCTCTACTGGAGTGCACCGCATGAATCTCGGATCTGATGTCGGCAACCTTATCATCAAAGAAGTGAGTGAATGTGTCGCATTTCTCTTGCGACAATGCTCTCTGAGACTGCAGACAGACTGGATTGCACAGTCTGTCAACAGTCCAAAAGAGATGGGCCAGTGGGTTCCATGCCAGAGCAATCTCCATGGACAGGAACTCTGCCTTCTTATGGGAGATTGCTGATTGATAGTCCTTATAGCAATCTAAATCTGTTGTCATTCAGGCCCAGTTTCACCAGCAATGCTCCAGCCTTCATCCCACTCTCCTCAGCTCCCTCAAGGTCTCGTCGAACCAAGGAGACCAAGGGCACTGCATAAGGGGGCGAACACAGACAGGAGCAAGACAGTCCAGCACCCTGGTCACAGCATTATTATAACCTTGGACCAGGGCATCTGGCTCACTACTATACCATGGAAGCCCTGATAGGTCCAACACTGCCACTAGGCCAGCAGGGTACACATCCCATAAGGGGCAGTACCGGACCATCTCCGTAGGGGTAGGCCTATGCAGGGCAGCCTAGAAACTGAACCTTATGGTGTAATGGTCCAACCAAGTGACTGGTTCCACCACCAAATCAGAGGCCTCCATACCCAGGAGGAAGACTAGATCTAAGGAATGACCATGACTGTGGGTTGCAGAGGTACTCACCTGTGAGAAGCCCAGCAAATTCATTAGCTGGAGGATGTTTTGACCAAACTGCAAGAGTTCATCATCGACCGAGGCACTGAAGTCCCCCAGAACCATCCATCTGGGAGACTCCAACATCATGTCAATGAGGAAGTCCATGACTTCCTGCAGGAATTGCTTCCCACCCCCGGGTGGATGGTAGATGAGTAGAATCCTGCTTCCCACACCTGCACCCAAGATGCATTCAAAGGATTGAGTCTCCCCCACTGGCACATCCACAAGGCTCAGTTCTGATCTAAAACCAATGGCTACACCCCGCCCCTATGATCCAATCTTGGGCAGTGTATCACAGAGAACCCAGGCTGAATTGCTGACTCCAAGACTGGGCCAGAATTTTCTTCCAGCCAGGTCTCTGTGATGCAGGCCAGGTCCATGATCCAATAAAATCAGCAGTTACTGCCATCTTGTTTTTAATGGACCTCGCATTGCATAACACCACCCGAGTTGGATGAGGCTGTGAGGCTGGCAGAGTCATCTTCCCACACAAGGTGGAGCCTCTGGGTATGGGAACCAGATGGGGGTCACCCTATCAGGGACCCATTTGCCCCAGGTGTCCTCTAAGCCCACTACTCCAATCCGCCACTTGGCCCCACTCTCCCATGAGGTCCACGCCACCCCCGATACCTTCTCATAGCAATCCCGTGGCACATCATCGGTCATAAACCTCAGCCAGCAATTGAGGGTAGTCAGGGGTGGAGGCCGCGCGAGCTCAACAGGAGAGTAGTCCTGATGGGAGGCAGCCCCAACCAACACATACTAAAACAATACCAAACAGGACAAATAAAACAACAAACCGATGCCTCAAATCCTTAAACAAAAGTTAAAACTAAACCTCACCCTCCAAGGGCTTCTGTAGGTCAATAAATACAACTAGGATCCAACTAGGTGCAAATGAATAAATAACAGTTAATGAGTCAATGTATTAAACAGTCTCAGCAAAGTTGATACTAAAATCGCCAAAAATGTAGACAGTGGGGTTCTCACCCCACCACTAAAACAGCAACCAGAAGCTGTTTTCTCACCACAGCATCTGAAAAACTAAAATGAGAAATAAAGTCCAACGGTCCTCTCACGACGTTTCCAAAGGAGCCATCCAATATTGACTTAGCCCTCCAAGACACCAAAGAATTGTCCATATCACAGTCCAGATGGTTAAAATAGAGCCCAAGGTCACAAGGGACAGTACAGTATAATTAGCCGAGCCCTGGGGCCAAGACTAGCTGACCGACAGCCCAACCTTGAGTCACTCCCACAGGTCAGGGTCCCAGAGCTAAGGCCACCAAAGACAGCGATGCTCTGGGAACCCCTCAAGGTAGTAGCAGAGTTATACCCTCCAGTAAATTCCCAACCAACTCCCCTACCCAGTGGACCATTCAGGAGAGGCTACCGTTCACCAGTCCTACCCCAGGGCCCTGTGAGCTGACAAAGGATTCTCTGCCAGGGAATGGAAGAGGTCATAAGTGGCAATTCAAACCTCAGCAGACGCTTTCAACCCCAGATAAAACAAGGTCCAGGAAACCAGTTTTTCCAACAGATTGAGAAATCAAACTCCCATGGCCTAAGAAATCCCTAAAGCCCACGCAGGTGTGAGAGTCGCCCCAATCCAACCCTCTCCTGGCTCAGGGCCCCAGACTGGGAGCATCCCTATGACCATTTCTATTCTAAGAGCCCCACAGAGTGGCCAGAGAACTACACCCTTTGGTGGTCCAATGACTAGCCCCCCTTACCCACAGAGGCCATACAGAAGAGCGCCCCTGCCCCGACGATGGGCCCAGGCCCAGGAAGAGTCGTGATATCTGACAGAGTCTGAAGATTGTAAGTTTAATGTCCAACCAGGCAAGCTCACCACCTCTTCAAACCACCTCAGGATGCATCTGGAATAGAGCGGTACTCTGCTCAGTATGCCTTCCTGGTGAAACTCTAATAAATAAATAAATAAATAAATATTACAACACAAATTAAGGCAGGACCCTATGGTTCAGAGATCTTCCAGGGAAACTTCACCAATGGTGTCCAATGGCATCCTTGCAGAGTAGTAACAGTTAATAAGCAGCCTCTCATTTTCACACTGTCAACACAGCTTTCCACATAACTGACCTCAGGAGGGAATAGGGAAAGACAGGGTTAAGAAAACTGGAGGTCCTGTGTTAATTATAAAAAGTGCAGTCCAAATCTGACTTCAAGCAAAAACAGAGTCAGAGAGCTGCAAACTGTAACCTAGGTGCACGAGCAGGAACACAGCACGGAGCAGTAACTGAACAGTTGACGGTAGCAGTCAATAGTAAACTGTAGCTGTGGCTATAGTAGACCACAGTGGACTAAAAATCGAATCAAAAAGCCTGAAAACAGAAACAAAACACTCATCTACTAGTTAACTCGCTGACAGCCCTAAATGAAATAAAAAATAAAAAGAACATAGAACCAGTGAAAACTAAAACGCTGCAGCAGCATTAACCTAAGGCAGACTCTAAACCGGTCGCCATGCTATTTTAAGTTTGTAAAGTTTAAGTCTGAGCATGGGATTCAATCAGGACATTTCATTGTTTTGATTTTAGGATGAGGCATGCAAAGCCACACTGCAGTATCTGCTGATATTTCGTAACGCAAAATACCACCTTTCTCAGAAATGTTACTCCAGGCAAAGCATCGAACTACAATGACAGGTTGCTCTGTCACTGCAGCAGCAAATTCGTTTCAAGTTGGTGGCACGCTTGCTGAACTAGTATCAGCAGCAGCATGCTACCGCATTGGGGAAAGACGGCCAAGCCCCAAAATTCAGTGGGGGCACTGGCCGCCACAGTGCCACACCTCCAAAAACCCACATCTCTCCTAAGCTGCCACATAATGTTTCTTGTTCATGCGCACAAGCAAACATATAAAAATGAACATGAACACCAACATCAACAACATAAATAAGAACAACTACAAAAGATAAACAGGGAAGGTACTGGGGTGGGGAATACAGTGGACAAGGGTGGGAGGAGTGGAACTATTTGCAATGCAGGGATGGTGGTAGCGGTGGGAAAGTGGAGTAGGAAAAGCGTAGAACTATAATACAAAGTTTGGCGGTTTGCCTCATGGCCCAACTGGGGGTGGTGGTGGTGTCTGCAGGTGGCGTGAGGATGCCAGTTCCCTTCTCAAGGCCCCCAATGTTCAGGCAATAGCCATTTCAGGCCCCCTGCTGCAGAAGGATCACCCTCAGCAATTTTGTTGTCCCTCGTCCTGCCAGTCTCCAACGTGGCCCACTTGCTGGCCGAACACTGGTCTGTGCTCTACTCGTTGGCCGGACATGACCTATGGGAAGAAAACAACAACTCAGTACAGCAGCAGTGCCAATGGGTCTATACGTATGCACAGCTAGCCCCCTCCATCAGAACAACAGTTGGGATATGCATCCATGCATGTGTGGTGTGTCGTCAGCAGGCTGTGTCACAGTGCTGCATACAACAGTGATCACAGATGTACGGTGGACGTGTGCCACAAAGCACAACTTATGTGTTGCAGGCATCACAACACAATACCACTGCAGGATGTGCAGCCCACATGCCACAGGGTCATGTTATGCAGATGCACATGTCTGTGTAGTATGTGCACAGCCACATTACACCATACAATGGCAGCAGTGTGTAAGGACAGCCACAGGTTTCAGGCCTATGGGAGAAGGGTGGCAGCCCCACAGTTGATTCTGACTGTCTACAGTGGCCCACCAATGCAAGTGTGACAGGGTGGTGCCTGTCATAGTGGACACCCCTGGGATGAACTGAAACCCTTCCTAAGCAGTTTGTTTTGTATAATGTCCAACATGCTTGTTGGCTGGTTATACATTAAGTGCTGAAGTGCATATAAAGCTTTCTATGCATATTAATCCTAAAAACAAAACTAAGAGTACAGTTACAAAATGAGAGGGCTGTCATAATATAAGAATAATAAAACTTGTGTTGCTTTTTCTAGATGTTAGCAGCCCCTTCTAAGATATATTTTGCAGCAGATAGCATGATGCAATATTACTTGTAGGATAGTTTAGGAGAGCACAGAATGTTCTGATCTCGGCTCTGACCTTTCCAATGTTGTAAACAAGTTCTTCTGTGCTCCAGGTGGCTGCCAAATAACTGTTCTCTGTGGAGCAACAGTGGCCCCTAATGGCTAGTTTTATGTTTTGTCTGCTGTTAATCAAAAGGCATTGGAACATTTTTCCAATTTCTAGTGAGCTTATAAAAGCCCTACCTCAGTGCTGAGTTAGGCTAGATAGGGAGGCCAGTTGAATACTGATTAAGGAAGGTGAAAAACCTCCTGGTAGTGTTAGGCTGAAGAAAAAGCCTTGGAAACTGTTGAAGCTAAGCAGTTGTCTGACTTATCATTTTGCTTTCTGTACATTTTACATGATAAAATAAAATGACAAACGCATTTGGGCGCTTTTTATGCACCTGATATGTGGTCTGCCTGAAATTGTGTTATCCTATACCCACGTCCAGTGAAATCAAGCAAGGATGGACAGGACACAGTGTGGACCTGTGTGGGCAAACAACACCACCCCCACAACCTAAGAATACACCCATAGTCCAGCGGCCCGGAGGACAGCTATGCAGTGGAACATGCAGGTGTTGAAACTGGCACTGGCATACTAGCCAAATACTGGTAGATATCATACTGTCATAAGAGGAATATCCCTGAATGAATTATGTGAACCTGTAGTGACAGGGACATGACACAGAGGTACAGCAGCTGAGCTATTGAAATAGTCTGTGCCGAGAATAATTCCAGTCACCAGCCCTGTTGGGCAATGGAAGCATGATTAAATGATGCCCCCACGATGAAAATGTGGTGCACCACAGGCCACACCCACGCAGAGACCACACAGTGCAGAGGACTGCACATACCTATGTCCACACCACAGAGAGGGCACAGTGGGTCTGACACCTGTCGCTGGGTACATCTGGCACATCAGGCTGAGAAGACAGGCCTACACATACTGTGTATGGTGGTGGACAATGAACAGGCCAAAGGCAGTGACAGCATGCATAACTGCATGGCACAAATACCATCTGCACAATGGTTGAGGTTTTGTATACATAGGGCCACATGTGTGGGTGTATAGCAGAGGAACAAAGGAGGGGACATTACCTTGATGTGCATTACAATCAGGAAGCTCATCGACCTGGTGCTTTAGGCCATCTGAGAGGCTGTCAGGCAACAGCTAATGGCAACACATGGTCAATAGGAACATACAGCCATGCCCACAAGCACACAGGACACATGGCCAAGGTAAGTGCTGTGGCAACACATCCCCATTGACAGATGCAAGAAGACCATGCCCACCCACCACTGTCATGGGTGTGGCAGATGCTACACTGGGCATGGCTACACAGTGTATAGCACAGTGGTCTAAGGCTCTGAGCTGCAAATCTGGTGACATCCAGCAGACCAGACCTGGGTTTTGAATCCCACAGCTTCCACTTGCATACTGTGTGACCCTGAGCAAGTCACTTAACCTCCTTGTGCTCCAGGTCGCTCCTGTAAAAGCTTTCCAGCTTAGTGTGCTATACCTGGTTAAACAACTAAATTAAATAAATAAATAAATAAATAAAAAAACAATGTTGCATCTACAGGAGGTGGCTGTGGGGTATCACATCTGGGCACAACAGAATAACATACCATAAAACACAAACAACATACTGACACTAAGTATATAGGGACCGCACCACAACAATGTGATCCCAACCAATGGAGTCGACATCCAGGGTTGTGTGGAGACATGTCCACTGGATGACACCAGCATACCGTGTACATATGGTGGACACCAAAGGGGGCTGGCATAGCTGTGCAGGAGCAACACATTTATGCAACAACACACCTGGGGGACACGCAGAACAGATTGTGACAGGTACATGGGTGTGTGGGGATAACAGTGCAACCGGCAGTCTGTCCAGGAGGTGTGACACACTGGACTATGCAGACACCCCTGAAACTCAAGCCACCACATACCCCAGATGTCACAAGGGCCAGATGGGAAGGTCGCATGGACGTGTCCATGCCGCAGGCCACTACACGCCATGGACCACTTGAGAGACAAATGACCACCCCACCATGACACCTACAGGCAAGTGTGTAGATGGCCCATGTGCAGACCATATGTAGCATAACAGGGACACATAAGGTAGCACATGTTCCATGTAGGAGCCTACACACACTATGTGCATGGTTGACCTTCAGAGTCATGTCAGCCAACACAGACATGGGCTGCACAGCTGCACTGGGCATGCCACGTGGCACAGGACAGAACTAAAATGTGCACAGCATCTGTGACATGGGAGAAGAATTGTGTCCTGTGGTAGGCGACATGGTGGAAGGACACGATGTACAGGTGGATGCACCACATGTAGGACTGCATGACACAACCCACATGCTGTGAATGCAAGGACAGTGGATGCATCATGGTGAATGGGCATAGCAATGTGACTCACATGTATACTCATTTGACTGTCTGCACGGCAACATCCATACCGTGTGCTGCTGTCTGGTTCCCCCAGCATCCTCAACTGCCCTCCTCCAGTCCTCTTCGATGCTGCGTCTGGCCTCTCGGTCTGCATTGAGAACACAATGACAAAGACACATTCAGAGCCATGCATTAACACACATGTCCCCCACAGTCCACCCAAATAGGATGTAGCAATGTGGATGTGTACTGTACATACACGAGAGAATGTATGCACTCAACAGTGGACAGAATACAGTGTACCTATGCATAGTCACTCTATAGGTAGGGACACTGGCCACCACACCCAAATACCACCACAATACATAGACAGTACATTGATAGTGCAGTGTACATGTAGTCATCGGGTGTGCCATGTAATGCGTGACAGCCTACCTTCATCCCCAGACTGTAGGCCTTGCATGTACAATACATAGGCAGTGTCCTGTGGGCCATGCCCAATGATAATGGGTGACATAGTGGTCATCCAGGCAAGGAATGCACCCCTATTGTGCACCACAAGTGACCAATGCACAGTATGGACAACAGTCCCAGTGGTCAGTGCCATGTGGGTTGCAGTAGATGCATGGGTCAGCACATGGACAATCCCATGTGTGTATCACACTGGAATGTGTGGAACAGATGCCGATGGACATGTGACACTTTGGCAGGCCACAGCAGCAGGACAAAACTGGATGGGGGTCACTGTCACACTGTCATGGCTGTGTGATTACCAAGGTGGTGTACTGCTCAACCATTGGCATGCCATGGGCAGACACAGGAATGCATAGCTGTGGTGAGAGGGTTGGCCATATGTCCCAATGCACCTGATGGTCACCATGTCCATGACAGGCTCCTACATGTGTATAACTATGCAGGTTCACCTTATCATGTCAGGGCAGAACACTCCACAGCAGTCATGTGCCCATTACCACTTTGACCCCTGACCTGCAGCACATACAACTAGATGGATACATGGATGCATTGTCAGTGGTGCTGACGGTCACAGGATTGATGCTTGACACACAGTGGACACCTGTAGACACATACATCATCATGGCCCTCACATATCCTGTTGCTGTGACATATCAACCCATGCACTGTATCACAGAGATGCACGATGGGTACCCAGTACTACACACTGTGTGCTACAATACATGCCTACATAACCCCAACATGCCAGGCCACAAGGAGGGCTGTGATGCACAGAGGACATGTGGGATTCTGCAGGGGAATGGTGGCATCAAGCTATGCCAAGACACAGTTAGAAGATGTACAGTGGTCCTGGTGTGTATTCAGTACATGGGCGGACACATGCATGTATACATATGGACAACATAGGTGTGCAAATTGTTGTGACATCACAATGCACAACAGCCATGCTGTACATTGCTGTGAGCACACACTGTGACATGGCCATGCTGACCAGCAGGGCCAGCATGTAGCATACATGTTCACCCATGTCTCCGACTAAGGGTGTGTTTACATTGAACAGAACATCTGCAGTGACATACCCCACATGCCTCTGTCAAGTATGCACTGACAGGATGCCATGCATACATGCAAGGACTGCTGTGACATACATGTGACCGCATCTGTACAGTGGTGTGAATACATTGGTTAGAATCACATCTATTGCACAGCTACTGTGTGTCTGTGGGATTGTAAACCACTCACAGTGATGTGTGTGTACACTATGAGGTCAGGGTGGTCAGTCAGAACCAGAGGAACTCTGGACATGCATTGCTTATGTGTGCAAGCTACGCCAGAAGGACATGTACAATGGGAGACACATACCAGGTGTATGGTACAGGAAACATGCACCAACCTCCCACAATGTCAACAGTGTATGTCTGACCACTGTACCATCACCAGGGATGTGATACATCCATGTCAATTTGCATAGCACAGTACTGAACATGTATGTGCAAAGTGCAACATTTACATTGATAGGGAATGGTGTAGTCCATGGCCCATATGTACAGGTATCATGGGAGCCAGGGGTGGGATGCAGGACAAGTATGTGCATACAGGACACAGACTGTTGACAGCTGTGGAGTAAATGGGGTGCCTACCGACAGCACAACTGGTGGCATATAGCGGAACATGTGCAACTGGCACCTGCAACACACTGTACTGTACAGCCACACCTGAAGGTAAGTGTAGCCTACAATGCATATCGGACAGGCGTCCTCGGTGTGCGTGTGCCAGCACCTTACACGGTGCACATGGGCTCTACATAGCATATGAGTCACCATGTCCGTGTTGGTCATGTGCCTGTCACCACATTGCGCCATGTCCAGGGAGAAACAGGTGCAATGCAGTGGTCCTGCAGCCACCCACTGTTTCCCATTGTGCACCTGGCATTTGACGCACCATTCCTTATTCAGCATGATGTACAATGTTACTGCTCGGTATGTTATCAGCCTCTGTAGGCAGGTGTTGCCTTTAGTTGAATAGATATAAACATGTGCCACTTACATCTGCACCATAGAGGAGGGCGGGCATGTCTGTGACAAACACAGTGGTCCAGTATGTGGCAAGTGTACTGCAACTGTAGATTGATGGAAATACTATGCCACGCTCAACACTGGTCACTGTCAGACACAGATGTACCCCTGACAGATAACAACATCCTACATGTCACACATTATCATGGTGTACATACCTAGGTGTGGCACAGTGCCCTCCTCCACCATGGCACAGAGTCTATCCAGCCGAGGCATGTCTCTCCATGTCAGGTCACCAAATCTGTGGCAACACTGCTACCCAGTGCTCAGCACTCTGGTCCTCCTTGACAGGATACTGCCTATGTGGGCCCACATATCCAACCTGGGCCTGTCAAGGTCTTCATTTACAAATAGTTGGCCCTCCCTGGGAACCTCTAGATCCACCAGGTTAGCCAGCTCCACCTCCAACCATCTCTGGTCCCGCTGGCTAGGTGCCATGCATCTGGCAGCTCTGGGCATGTTGCTGCTGCTGATGTAACACAGTCACATTCAGCCACATATTAGCAGGTCTGAAACCCCCGTATGCAGCGCAATAGTGTATCATTGGTTAGCTGGCACTGTTGGTGTTAGCAACATGCCTTTGCATGGCAGGGGTTACGAGTCGTGACACTGCGTATGTGTAATAGTGTGCGTGCAGCAAACTGAGTCGTGCCCCATGCTACTGTGCATGGTGGCAGCAGCATGGTAGCATATTGTGAAGGCACTCAGTGTTCTAACTCAAGCTAACCATACTGTGCACTACAAGGGAATGCACAACAGGCTAGTGTCGCATGACTGACCCACATTTCGTATGTGCGATTGACCAATGCTGTTGTCACTGAATGACACTGTCTGTGTCCTGCACAGATCAGTGATGTAGCGCCTATTGCATGAACATCTGACTGTGCACTATAGCATTCTGCAGAGCAGCCAGAAAATGCTATTGACAAGCTACTTGGTGCAGCATCTTGCAATATTGAGCCAGGATATGCAAATATCCTCATTGCATAGTCTGTGCCCAAATATCAAATTTGCATCTCATTACTGGAATCTATTTAGCTATTTGCATGCACATTACCACAAAGAGGGTAGCACCACCACCCTCAGAGGTGACCAAGAGGTACTGCCGCCTTGGGTAGGTGTGTTAGTCATGTTTGTGTGTGTGTTTGTGGATTTCATTGTTCTGTGAAAGGTTTTTATTTCCATGTTGTTGTAACTGGGCCTGTCTTTATCTGTTTGTTCCATAAGCACCAGAAATGACTGCAGAAAGACACAAATGCCCTAATTTCTGTAAGGATGAACTGAAGGCCCTCACCGAGGCCTATGTGGTCCGGTGAAGATCTCCTGTGCAGGAGGTTGGGGACACTGCAGGAACAGGACCTGAGGGAGGTGGCAGAGGCTGTTAATGCAGAGGGCCAGTTCAACTGCACTCTCAGAGTCTAAAAATGCAACCAGTGGCCTACGGTACAAGCCAAAGGCCTACTGGCCCAAAACCTGTGCAGAACTTCAGGCCATTTGTGGCTGACTCTTCAGGCCTACCCAGATGTCAGCACAGAAGGCACTCATGGTCACTACATTCTGCCAGGTGGCTGTGCAGGTGTTCCTGGGGGCACAGAACCGAGGTTGACCCATCCTAGTACTGTGGCACACATGTTGCATATCATGTCTGATCCTGCATGTGTTGTCCCATGTATGTGTGTTTCCAGATAACCATGTTGTGAGTACTCTGTGGCCAACCAACTACTTCCACTTTATGGATGTGCATTACGGCATACCTGTATGTGTCCACCCAGTATGGCTGACATGTGCACTGCTCACTATGTCATGCCTGTGTGTGGTTTCATGTGCAATCTGGTACATGCAAGTGCACCTACCTGTGTACGTTACAGTATTGTAAACATGGATATGCATCCCTAACTATGGTCTATCCTTTTTTTCCACAGCACCGTCACATCCTGGAATACATGGCTGTCCACAGGTACTGCACGCTGCACAGCATGGCCTCATAGCTGAGGCAACAGCAAATGCCAGTGTGGGGCTCTCTGACATGGCCCTGCTCACACAGGGGGGTTGGATGATGATGATGATAATGAGACCGTCTCCCTTTCTGCTGATGCCCTCCTCACTGCTGCGGAGATGCTTGCCAGCAACACTGAAGATGACAGCTCTGTGATTGACAGTGTGATCCCCGACACTGCCTCCCATGTGCTCCAAACTGATCATCCGCATGCTGCACATGCCACCAGCAGCTATCCAGGGCCAGCCCCTATGCAGTGGGTAGGCCAACAATTGCAGTCAGCCACTGCGCAGCAAGAGGGCAACATGTTGCAGCCTGCAAAGGTGCAGCAGATGGGCAAAATTTCCCAGCAACAGGGAACCAGTGACCAGCCACAGCCTGACAAGGTACAGGATCAGGCAGCCCTGTCACATGCAGTAACTGCACATGCATCATCCCCACAATTCTAGCGGCCAGTCGAGGGGCCAGCATGCACTGTGACACAACACATTGCCCCAGACAACCAGCTTGCTGACCATAGATGGCTACTGAGGTCTCGCCATGGAGAGCCAGGTGGCACTCCATGATGCTGTGCAGGGGTTGGGTACAGATGCTTCCATAAGGATCGAGCTTCTGTCCGCCATGCGGAACTTATGGGGTATCTTCGTGTGTTCCGTGAGGACATTACTGCAGGGTTATTGGATATTGTGGCAGCAATACAGGACCACACCACAGCCCAGGCTGCATGTGGTGGCAGTACCACCAGCCGAACACCTCGCAGCAACTCCAGCACCCCCAGAATACCACTCAACACCTGCTTTTCCCCTTGCACCCCTTCCACAGCCTTGCACATCCCCCACACAAGGACATGGTGTTAGTTTCTCCATACCCACCCTAACATGTAGCCATGCACAGACACATGTTTCTGCCCCCTCGGGTGGTGGCCTCACCCCAGGTGGCCCAGCAGTCCCCAATGGATACAGCTGCATTGTCAGGCCAAGGCCGTGTCATGTGTCCATGGTTGCTGAAATGAAACTCCTTAAGGGTCTGGGGTCTGTGCAGCATGCCAGTGATGCCCCTAGGCCATGAATGGGCTACCTTTGCCCATAATGCCTATGGTTGTGCATTGTCCACTACCCTGTACACCACACTGACCCACCTACAACCCCTGTGGCATTGTCACATTATATGGATGGCATCTGGGACATGAATGTGGCTGGCATGGGCATGATGGGAGCAGCTGGCTTACCACTGTGGGTATGTGCCAGTGGTCTGTCTTGACCCATGCCAGGCTGCTACCAGTACCTCTATGCATCCTTGCCAATGTTTATTTTTAATTTTATTTTATTGATAACTAGGATTACAAATGCCTTTGAACCAGAGGTTCTTTTACAAAGGTTCCGTGGTCAAACAATATATTGTTCACAGCAATAATTAGAAACATAGAATCTGATAGCAGATATGGACTGCTTGGCCCACCTAGTCTGCCCATTAATACAGTATGTTGCAGATGTAAAAGTACAATGAACACAAAGAATACAACTGGTTAACAGAGTAAATTAAACAGGGTGTGCAGACAATAAACAATAAATGGCAGTCACAGCAGTGACTTTGTCACTTAAGTCCTAAAAGTGATATATAAGCACTAGAAAAGGTGAGAGAAGAAAGTGGGAATGGGAAGAGAGACAAAGGGAAGAGGGGAGGAAAATCAGATGGTGAAGAGCCCCCAAGAAAAAGACGAGGGCAGTGGGAAAAAAAGGGCAGATGGGGATGGAAGATGGGAGAGGCAGAGGGGAGAGGGGAATGTTTCAGTTGTGGACATGTGTGAATGCCACTTCCTCACACCTGTGTACACATCATGCTGAATTGTCCTGTATGTACTTTCCATTACCGTGTGGCCCAATGTGCACTACATACACTGTGCCTGCGGTCATCTTTATATGCAAACCTTTAATAAACTTTGAGTATATGAAAGTTGTTCAACACAAAAATATCTACAAAATGAGTGGTGTTCATTTAGAGATAGCAGTTAGATTTTTATAATCAGCAAAATGACAGAAAATTCAGTTTGTTTTCACTTTTCGATCAACAGATGTCCCCAAAAAGTAAAACAAAAGAATTGGACATCAAACTTTTTTCATTGTGTACCAGCCATAATGTAAAGCTCTGGGCTCAGTGGGTTAAATGGAAGCAGCAGTAGTAAATCTTGGCAACTACTCCCAAACAAGTACTGTAACTGTATCTGTAAAAGAAGCCTAAAGTTAGTCACACATTGCAAAGTCACAAGCACTTTTTTGCACATTCCCAATCATTTTTATCCAAAACATATGTCCGTATAAACAGAACATGACATGGTCTGACAGAAGATATCATATTTATCTTCATTTGAAGCCAATGATATTACTACGTCTCATGATTGGCTTCACCATGCATGAGATATCATAATATCATTGGCTCTCATGAAGATAAATATGAAATCTTCTGTCAGGCCATTTCATATCCTTTATATAAAACTGAATATCTATAGCACTAGTGAGAATATCTGTGTCATTTTCCCAAGTGCAGTTTGAGCTTATGACATCAGGAGGGCACAGCCACGAGTGGTGCCAAAGTCAACTGCTCGAGGGAAAATAACAGAGATTTTCTCAGTAGGGCCATAGAATATTCAGTTCATGCGATGCCCTTCATTTTCACTTCATTTTTCTGTTCATATTTTGCTTTGCTTATTTTCTTAGGCTTTTAAACATTTTTGTGGTGTGAGCAAGCAAGCATCTGTCGGGATTGAGGTGAAAAGTGAGCGACGCTCGATGTCATTGCATCAGCATGTCAGCTGGCACGAGTTTGTAGCCTGCTTGTTTTCGTTTGTGGAGTGCCTTGCAGTGCAACATGCAGTCTGAGTATAGAGATTGGTGCTACAAGGTTGGGGGAGAAAGGGTTGTGATATGCCCAGGTTAAGACAGCAGTAGTTTCAGAGACTTGAAGTTCAGGAACAGGGAGTGACAGTGCTGATGGGTCCGTGAGGGCTGACATAGTTCAGGACAGAACTGAAGAGTTTGGAAAAAGGTAAATTGGAGGAGGCTTTGAACTGCATTGTTTTGAGAGCAAGCTATGGCTGGAGCCAACAGGCAAGGGTGCTGTAAGATTTTGAAAGTGGGAGTGTCTGCTAGCACTGCTGACTCCAGCCAAGAAAGATCTACTGTGGGTATATTCTGCCGCTAAGTGAGCTTTTGTGAAAGTGCCCTAGCATGAAACCCATTAGGTGGTGGAGTTGCAGGTGAGGGGAGGGGATCCATTTTCATGTGGACTATATATGCTGGCAGCATTCTCAGCACACTAAGGACTATTTGCTGGCTACTATGGGATTGCAATAAGTTTGCTGTCTTCTTGTGGATTTATGAGCCTTGATTATGAATGCCTGAAACACTGCAGTAGAGTCTGACTCCACCATAAGATACGCTTTTGTTTTCATTGTCTATACAGCCCAGTCTGGCAGGTGCTGCTTGTCACAAAATCTTCACTTAATATTTTTGGCACTGTAGACCTAAAATGAGAATATTGTGATGTTCTCACTCTAGATTTCAGGAAAGCAAGAATATCAGTGATACGTGTTCTTTAATAGGCTCACAGGCATGACATAAATATTTATTTTTATATTTATGCAATAGGGTATGACATAAATGGAGCATAACAAATCTGTTTATTTGAGTAGCTGTGTACATAAATTTCATTTACAAGCATAGCTACTATGTCTTCAGTCATTTATTTACTATGTCATCAGTCATTTATGTACACAGTTACTATGTAACACTCCATTTATGTACACACTTTCTGTCACTGCCACCCCACTCCCCCACCCCCACCCCACCGCAGACCTACTGCCTCTACTTTCTGTTCATACAGTCTCACATGCTGTCAGTGCTACACACTTTCCCCAACATTGCTGCATTTCAAACTAGCCCACCCATTCCAAAAATAACCTCTCTAAACAAACCCTTGCTCATGTTATCTTTCAGGGGAAAAAAAGGAATACTTTGATGCAACACCTCTCATTCAGGATTGAGCTGCAGTGTGCACACTTCCCTGCCCACTTCAGAATCTCTGAATGTGATACATTCCTCACTCACACTATATCAACGCTGCTCATACTTGCCAACGACAAAAAACAAAAACAAAGGGCAAACTCTAACTTGCACGTGCTCGCTTGTTCTCTCTCCCCCGCCCCTTCAGGATGGCAGTCTCCACTTCCTGCCCACTTCAAACAGTAATCCCGATGCTCCTTATGCTCTCCTCAATCACATCAAATGGCCAAGCCCTCTCATACCCGCCAGAGTGACAGAAACAAAAAACAGCAAACTATAAAGGTTTATATTTTTTCTTTCCCGGTCAGTCCTGATTTACTGTTCACATGTAACTGCACTCGCTCTCTCCCTATGTTGAAACATAAACCCAGGTCACTCATTCCTCCAACACAGCCCTTGCTAGTC
This sequence comes from Neoceratodus forsteri, assembly GCA_016271365.2. Taxonomy (NCBI): domain Eukaryota; kingdom Metazoa; phylum Chordata; order Ceratodontiformes; family Ceratodontidae; genus Neoceratodus; species Neoceratodus forsteri. The sequence continues at coordinate 245,282,713 of CM028133.1, read as the reverse complement.
TGTGTGAGCAAAAAGTGCAGGAAATCTCTCTTTTATTAACTACTTTAAAAAAATAACAACCACAAAACAAACTCCTATGTCTCCACTGAAACAGATGAGCACAGTAGAGTCATGACTGTCCTGCCCATTTACTAAGACACGCTGCCATTTTCTACATTTAATTATTCATGAAAATATCCCATCAACCAATCCATGCACGTATTAGTGGTATCAGTAGCATCAGGACGTTTAAACGCCCCTAGCAACCTCCCTAATAACCTGATACTAAGTGGAGCTACATATGGAAGCACTAAAAGTCCTTTCAAATGTCTTTTTTTTGCATAAAAAGTTTTATTAAAGGACAACTGTATTACAGTTCCCATCCATATCTGAAGTGTCATTCCAAAAGTACTATACAATACACATCATTAACCTGGTATACTACAAAAGACATCATGTTGTTAGTACAAAAACAAAAGACATCCAGCCTGTATTTCTAAGCTCAGGTAATTTAACATTCCTATTAGCTCTTAAGTGGCCCCAGTCACATTACCCCTTAAATGTCTTTTTTAATAAAATAAATAATTTAAAACAATTATTACTGTACTGTCTTAAGTGGTCCTATTGCATAAATGAAATAGTGGGTTATGCCACTTGTGAGGTTACCTGAGGTCAAACACCACTTGTACAGATAAATCAGGTATCATACGTGGTCTCCCTGCATATCACATATATATTTCTATAATGCTCTCTGTTTCCTTTAATTGTGTTGTTTTAATATGGTTTGGGAATAGCTTTCCTATTTATTTTCTTTTTACTTGTAGTGTTATATGTATGTAGTTATTTTTTATTTATTGTATTCTCAGATTAACACCTTTGAGCTGAGAGCTCATTACTTAGGTTCCATGTCAAAAGGTTGCATAGCAAGTCTCAGGTAACTTTGGCATGTTTCTGGGCAGCAGCAACAGGCAGTAATCTTATACAATCGTTACAGTGTCAGCAATGGTACAAGTAAATCACGGTGAACAACAACAGACAGAGGAATCGGTAACTAGATGAGTGGCATTGTACAATGTATGCCAGCACAATAAGTAAACACAAGAGTTGGGCAGAAAGTCAGAAACAGTGCTACTTAACAATAATAAAGAGAGAATCAGCCCGAAGACCTAGTCAGAACATGGAGGGAGAAGGGAGTCAAGCACGGTGGGTGGATAACGGAGGGTGGGAGAAGAGTAAGAGAAGGACAGGGTTGGTAAATGAGAAAGGTAAGGGAGGGGTTGGGATGGAGAGAGAAGTGAAGGGGCAGGTGCAGGTGGATGCGATAAGAAGGCTTAGAAGAACTGCATTGGAGCCAGCTTTACCTAGAGAGGCAGGAGACGGCAAGGATTAAGAGCAGATAGAGCCAAACTACATGGGGACTGCTAGTGGAAGTAGTCACAGCTGGCATTATTTACAAGGTGCTGTCGCAGCTTACATTTAAAGAGCCCCTGACTCCGTTAGAAAAACTTGGAAAAAATATGAGGTTTAGACAGTTCAGCTTTATATTTCATGTATTTTCTATAATTATTTACCCTGTTTCTTTATTAGAGACTACAGCTGTGCGAAGAGGCTTACTGCCCTTAGACTTCATCTGCTCTTTCTGCTATCCTACATATGACATCATAATCCAGGTTGCACCAGGAAACAGCTTCTGATTATGGTGCTTTCCTGGTTACCAACCTTTAAATAAATAAATAAAATATTCCCCGTTTATGGCATTGTAATTATCCCCACAGCAGCAGATTGTGATGTCATAAACAGAACTGTGATGTCAGATGTAGGCAAGCAGCCAGAACAAATAGGGCAGCAATCCTGTTTACATGCAGATGTCCTTAGTAATAAAGAAGAATGAGAAGTACAGAAAAAAATATTAAAATATAAGCTGACTTGTGCTAAACATTACATTTTCTCAGAGTTGTCACAATGGTGTCAGGGGCTCTTTAAAGGAGCCTAATGTGACAGAGGTGGCTATATCATTATGTAGCCAGTTGAACCAAAGCAGGGCCCATTAGGCAAAGGACCTTTGACCTAGAGAGGTACGGCAGTAGGGGGTCTTGAAGAGCTGGTTGTCTGAGCATCTGTTCTGGCAGGGGTTGTTGTAGGGGGTAAGAAGCTTCTGAACCCCAGGGAGAACTAGACCAAGGTTTACTTTTTTAACAAGCAGGCATGTATGAAACATAAGTCTGCTTTGAACTGGATCCACTTTGCCTGAGCATACAGGTCACAAGTGTGGTGAGATGCATCGCACCAGTGAGGAGGCAGCAGGCTTTGCTTAATGCTGTTTTGATCGATGGAGGAGGTGTCAGATCCATAGATGACCATCCCATAGTCTATGAGTGAGACAACCAGGCCATGTATGGCCAGGCTTAGAGCTTCTCGAGTGAGGCAATGCTTGTGCCTGTAGAGTAGTCCAATCTGCATATTAACTGCTTTGGCAATATTTTCAATATGAAGGTTGATAGTGTCATAGGCTGGGGTGTAATGATGGACACTGACACAAAAAGGTAATGTGGCAAGGCTAAAAAGTGCCAAGCCTAAAGCTTTTATTAAAGCAACAGCAAAAAAGAAAATATAAAACTATTAACTTTGCAGGAATACAGAAAGAAACATAAAAGGTACAAAAATAAATGAATGTTTCCACAGGCAATATCAGCAAACGAAAAGGCCACCTGGGATTTCAGTTATCTTAGTCTGTAAGTGAGATTCTAAATGGATCAGTACTGGCTGATCCTAAAACGAATCTGAAGGTATCACAAGAATGAGTCTCCTTTTATCCTAGGGGAATCATCAGGTGATCACCCAGACCTCCCCTATACTCTTCAATACAAATTTTCATTTATAAAACATTTTTATTTCATTCTAAGCCAAGGGACATTCAATATATCTTTATTACAAAAACATTGACATCCCTGAAATGAAATATAATACAGGTTTAATCTAAAAACAGTACTTTTACTAGTTTAGCCCTCCCTCAACTCTATCCACAGTATAACTATAGTGAGAATGGGCCATGGCTCCTTGTGGAAACAGCAAGAGCAACAAGTGCAAATGGCTGCAAGGATTACCTCTGGCTAAAGGCCTGAATATCCATTATGTGGTAAGTTTTACTTTCTAATATTAACAGGAGCCAGACTGCTATGAAAAGGAGTAAACTGAAAAGAGACCATCATTTATTTTACAATATCTGAAATACTGCATATTTTTGTTTAAGAGTTTCTTTTGGGGAGAAACACATTGTAGCACAAGCAAACAAAAGCAGTCCCTTTAATTTCAAATCTGCTTATGTTTAAAAACCATTTGTGCTGCTGGCATTTTGCCTTTCCATGTCACCTTACTAAAAATAATAAAGTTAAAACAGTAAGGAAAAGTTAACTGTTTTGGGGTCAAAATAGTGCTGCTAAGGCATATCTAGGGAACCTTACAACAACACACTAAGGGATTGGGTGACCAGCAGGCAGACTCTGAACCCTTTTACTATCTTTTTATTTTCTCTGCCTAAATAAACTAAGTGTTTGTACTGTGAGGAGAATTCTATATTTGCATTCTCATTTGTTTCCTGGCGTTGCTTAAACATGAAGAGGAACTACTAGCCCAAATATGCTAAAACCCAGGTCTATACACTGTAGCCTATCATTGGGGTGGGGGGTACTGAAGCTCCATACCTGTCTTTTAATGAAATGAAAGTGATAGAAAGGGCCTCTTATCCAGGTGGCCTGCCTGGAAAAGGGAATTAAAAGGGGAAAGTAAAGGAAAGGACAGTAAAGATATTCAGAGAGTGCTACTGCAGTAGACTTGTGAAACAGAATTAGACAGGTATTTGAGATTTAACAGCACACTTTCACAAATAGACATACATAGAGTTTTCTAATTGTAACTGCTGTGTGTATATATATATATATATATATATATATATGATACTTTTCAGTATATTCATTAGTGACATGGGTGAGAGTATAAAGGGCAACATTGCCCTGTTTGCTGATGACACAAAACTTTGCAGCAGAGGTGAACAACATGGAGTGAGTCAGAGAGCTTCAGGAGGATCTTAAAAGTTGGAAAGGTGGGCACACATACTGTATAGCTGTTAAAATTTAATGCTAAGAAGTGCAAGGTGGTGCATCTAAGAAGAGCTAATCCTAAAACAGAATACTGGCTAAACTGAGTCAAATGTAGCTCCTCAGCAAAGGAACAGGTTCTGGGGGTCATTGTTAGGATGACTTCAAGCAGCAAAGTCAGTGTAATAAGACTTACAGCAAAGCTAGCAGAGTACTGGGATGTATTGGAAGGGCAGAGATAGCAGGGACACAGAGGTATGATGCTGCCATCCCACCAGTCCTCTTGAGGCCTCACCTGGAGACTGTGCCCAGTTTTGGAGGCTTCATTTTAGAAAAGATACTGTTAGGCTGGTGGTGGTCCAGAGAAGGGCAACAAAGATGATATATGGCCTTCAGGGAATCACCTATGAGGAGAGGCTCAAGGCGCTGAACATACACTCATTGGAAACTAGAAGGAAAGGGGGTATGCTCAAACCTTCAAGTTCCTTAGTGATGTAACCACCCAGTCCCTTGGAGTTACTAGAATCCTGTCAGTATTATTGTTAGAAAGGCAGCAGGCAGCTAGTAGGGAGCCCATTAGGGCTCCTTACATAATGACATCATTGTTTACTCAGCCAGCCTGAGGGAAATGATTAGGTCACTCAGAACACTTGAGCAGCATAAGCCATACTGTGTGGATAGCTGCTCCTGGGGAGCATATAATACTCAGTGTTGCTCGGTGAGGAGGTGAGAATGGCAGAAGGACTGTCAGTGGGCTCTGAGGAGAGGGCTCACAGTTTCTCATCCTAGTCAAGTGACATTTCCAGCTTCCAATGAAGTGGTGGAGACAAGTGCTACAGCAGGATTTCCTGATTTCTACTCCCAGTGAAATGGAAGGAACTGCTTGTTCTTAGTGGACTCAAGGGGCAATCCCTCAACATTCTGTGGTGTTTTCAGCTGCCTTCAATAGGAACTGAAGAGAGACAGTTTGATCAGCTACCCAGGAGAGTGCCTTTCTTTCTTTTGTTGTTCCATGCCCTGTGGATGGGACAACCTCTGTGAGTACTGTTCTAGGAGACCAGATCTCCAACATTTTTAGGGGATTCAATAGTCTGGGGTGCATGTGCCCATAGATAAGGCTGATCACACCTGTTAGTGCCCCTAATTTCACCCAAGTGAGTGAAGTACTGAGAAACTGTTCACCCAAGTGAGTGCAGTTTATTTTCTGGTCACCCCAGTGTGTGACAAGTTGAAGGTGGGATCTTTAACATTTCAGTGGGAATGGGTGTTTCAATGGTGTAACCCTGATGAATGGCAGAGACTGTTGGTTGGAGCTAAGGGTGGAGGAATACCATCTAAGTGCTTACAAGGTGGGGCTTCCTGGTTTGTAAAGGGCACCAGTTTTACCTGAGTAGAGGCAAGCTGCAGGTTAAGGTGTAACTGAGTTTCACTAATGTGCACCTGTGTTCAAGAAGAGTTCTGAGTGTGTGGTTTAGATTCACTAAATAATATTCATGGAGGAAAATGTTCATGTGCATGGCCAGGTGTCCACTAATGCAACTGTTGGGAATTTGGAAGAAGATTGTTTTGTTATTCATGAACTGCACTGCATGCAAGAAGAGTTCATGAATTGTACCTCCAGCCTGGACCAACCCTTGGTGATCCACTTCTGCTTTTACTTTCCATCTGTTGAATAAAGCCATACTGTACAATCCCAGTCACTGTTATGGACATTCGATTATTGCTTCTGGTTGTGTGGATTTATTGGAGCCCCCTTCAGCAGTTTAGATCTAGCATATACCTAGCAGCCTCCACCCAGGACCTGGGTTGTGTTATTTATGCAAGGTTCATGTTGTTTTGTTTCTGTACCCCACCCCTCTTTCCTCTAGAAATGAGCCAGGTATACATCCTAATGCTGAAGGTGGTATTAACCTTTTGTAAAGTAAATTGGTATGCCAGTATATGGGCACCAGTGTTTCCAGATTTTAATTGGGAGGGTGTGTGTGCACACTAGTTAAAAAGTGGCCTGGGGGTTACAAAAATGGGGCTCATCTCAGGATGTTTAATTTGCAGTAAGAGGCATGATGAGGGTATGTCTAGGATCTTTCTGTCTGGTGGTGTGCCCCAAACAGAAGATCATGTCACCAGAAAGCAAAGTTGTGCCAAGTAAAATGCCACCTGAAAGTCTTTTGCTACATGTGTTTCTGTGGAAAAGCAAGAGGAAGAATTTATTTGTGTGTTTACTTGAAACTGGACTGAGAAATAATTGCCCTTGCCTTGTGGTAAAAATGCTTAAAAACTGTTTAAAAGTTGCAAATTTCCAGAGAAAAGTATTTTTGGACTTAAAAGACAGTTTTTTAAGTGCTCAGAAAATTTCCAGTATGTACAGTTCCAGAAACAAATGATTTGATACCTTTATTGGACCAACATGGATGTTACAGAAAAGAACAAAGTGCTTTAGCTTGAACCAACCAGGTCCTTCTTTCAGAAGCTTTGTGGCAGTTTTTTCAAATATCCCATATTATTAATAATCAGATTATATAGAAAAAGCAGAAATAATTCTCATTGGTTTAACATATACATTTAAAACATAATAGAAGATTACATCAGAGAAGCTAATTAACACCAGTATGCCTTTAACTGAGGAGCCTCAGAAGGCAAAGGTTATCAAGAATTCTCTACAGCCAGAGAGTTCTTGTCACACAAATTTAAAATGTCTCAGTATGCCAAGAAAGCATTCTAGTGATAAAAAACCTTGAGTGGTATTCTCTAATACATGTAAGATGAGCTTACAACTTACATTCCAATTGTCCTGGTATATTAAAGGACAGATAATGAGAGACAAAATCCTGAAATTAGGTATAACTACAAGTTGAAAGCAAGCCTCAAATTAACCTACACATATAAACATGATGCATGAAAATATCACTTGAAAGTGAGTGCAAAAAAAAAAATACTTGTCATGACCCCAAGAAAACGAGACCATGAGCTCTGATAAATGCAGATTTCAACACAGAGTCTGTGTAAACAAACATGCACAGAATCAAAGTCTAAGCAATCAAATGAAAACCCAAAGGAATTGACACCTTAATGAACCCCCTGCAAATGAGATATGCTGCCTTAATATGAGCAGTTAAAATGTGACAGTGTGAAATCCATCCACTGACAACTATTAGAAGGAAGTAAATGCACACTATATGTGAAAACTAAGTGTTCTAGCCATAACAACTGCCCATGCCACTCCCACCCACACATATGTGTGTACATACACCACACCACAACCCCACACACACACACCTGCACACCACACAACCACAACACACAACAAATATAGCAAACACATTCCATACACACCACACCACGCACAACAAACAAAACACACATACCAGACCATACCACAACACACAAAACACAACACACACAAAACACACACATACATACAACATACATACATCAGTATATCACACACACTTAAACGCACTGCCATAGTGTTAAGGTGAAAAGTCAACAATGTAGATAACCATAAACTTACAAAATCAAAGGCCCGCTGAAGAACTAAACTGTTTATGTCCATCTTTTAAAGTAAAGGTCTGTGTAGTTTAAGTAGAATAATGTGTCATGTACCCAACATCAATGTTCAATCCATCTGCCACCATATTGAGAAGTAAATAAGTCTAATTTCAGAAGCTCGGTCTCTGTTGTGTACTGTTGAAATGTCCTTTAAGACCATCATAGACATATCTGAGATTGAGTGGTCATCCTGGGAGAAGTGCTGGGCTACTGGTTTCTCAATCATCTTGTGATTAATAGAATGTCTGTGTGAATTCATTCTAGTGCGGAGTTGTTGGTTGTCTCCCCACATAACCTGTGCGAGGACATTTCTTGCATTGATAAAATAGACCACATTACTTGATGTACAGGTATAATTCCCTGTATCCTGAATAGTCTGTTTTGTGATGCAACCACACAGTCTGAAGTGGAAATGAGGTTACATGTCTTACATGTGCGTTGATGACAGGGTCGTACCATATGATGTCATGGTATTCTGTTCTGGTTCAAGTTGACTCCTAATAATCAGGTTGGCTAAATTAGGTGGTTGTTTAAAAGATAGTAGTGGTAGTTCTTGAAAAATACAGTTAAGGGTTTCATCCTCACTAGTTTTGGATGGAGATCCTTAGTAATCTTACGTAGGAGTTCAAGGTCAGGATGGTATGTGACTACTAAGGGTATTCTGTTGGTAGTCATCCGTTCCTTATATTGCAGCAGCTGTTCTCTTGGGACCTGTGTTGTACGTTCCACTGCTCTGTCAATTTCCCTGGATGAGTGTCCCTGCTCAATAAAGGTGTTTTTCAACATCGCTAGATGTGTGTCTCTGTCTTTCTCTATTGAACAGAGGCGGTGATACCAAGTGCTTGACTATATATAATGATTTCTTTGTGTGGCTCGGGTGATTACTTTTCTTTGTGTAAGTATCTCTGTCTGTCTGTTGGTTTCCTGTAAAGACAGGTATGTAGGGTACCATCCTTAATAGTGACAGTGGTATCCAGAAAATGTACACTTGTGGCAGAATATTCTAGGGAAGCTTTATAGTTGGGTGGAGGTTATTAAGTTCTTGGTGAAAATCTTTAAGTGTGTCAGTGCCCTCTGTCCAAATTATAAACAAATCATCAATGTAACGGAAATAAGCGAGTGGTTTATGTGTACAGTGCCTTAGAAAATCCTCCTCCAAATTCGCCATAAAAGATTAGCATACTGAGGAGCCATCCTGGTTCCCATTATGTTCCTATAGTTTGAACATAATGTTTACCATTAAAGCTGAAGTTGTTATGTGTCAGAATGAATTCAGTGAGTTTACCCACAACTCCAGGGTCAATGTTGGGGTCCAAGTCTTTGTCATGCAGGTATTTGAGGCAGGCTGAAATGCCATCTGTGTGTGAAATATTAGTGTAGAGGAGGTTACATCCATCGTGGCTAAAAGGGTATCAGGTGGTAAGTCCTTAAAACCAGAAAGTTTATGTAGGAAGTGAGTAGTGTCCTTGATGTAACTTATCCCTTTGTATAACCAGCGTTTGAAAATAGTTTTCTACAAACCCTGATATCCCTCTGTCAGGGTGCCATTACCAGAGACTATGGGTCTACCAGGATTACCAGGCTTATGTATTTTAGGAAGCATGTAGAATGTCCCTGGCTTAGGTTCACTGGGGACGAGGTCCTTTAGTTTGTCTTGGACATGCTCTGGAAATGTTTTAATTAACTTCTGTAGTTCTCTTTTATATTCTGTAGTTGGGTCACTTCCAGTACTTTGTAGTAGGTAAGGTCACTTAGCTGCCGTTGGCTTCCGTAATGTAATCTTCCCGATTCAATATCACCACTGCTGAGCCTTTATCAGCTTTTTTATGACAATGTTATGGTTTGATTTTAGTGTTTGTATAGCCCTCCGCTCCAATGGAGAGAGGTTGTAAGCGGGCCTGTTTCTGCCTATTAAGAATCTCACAGTAACTCTCTGGCGAAAGCAATTAATGTATTTGTCCAGTTTCTTGCTACTGCCACTTGATGGGGTAAATTCATATGGTTTCTTTTTCTTATCCATAGTAGTTTTACTGTTTGTGATTTCTTCTCTGTCTGTGATGTCTTCTCTGCCATGAAAAATTCCCTGAGTCTCAATTCATGAAGTATTCTCCATTTCACCACAAACTGTATTCTGTCCAGTGGTTTAGTTGGGCAGAAATTGAGGCCCTTAGAAAGTACATTTAATTCCCCAGTAGTCAGTGTGTGGGTGGACAAATTAACAACTGAAAGGTGCCCATCTGTGTGGCTTAGTTGTTCAGTTACTCTGTTCTTTATTGAGCAGGGACACTCATCCAGGGAAATTGACAGAGCAGTGGAACGTGCAACACAGGTCCCAGAGAACAGCTGCTGCAATATAAGGAACGGATGACTACCAACAGAATACCCTTAGTAGTCACATACCATCCTGACCTTGAACTCCTACTTAAGATTACTAAGGATCTCCATCCAATAATTAGTGAGGATGAAACCCTTAACTGTATTTTTCAAGAACTACCACTACTATCTTTTAAACAACCACCTAATTTAGCCAACCTGATTATTAGGAGTCACTGAACCAGAACAGAATACCATGACATCATATGGTACGACCCTGTCATCAATGCACATGTAAGACATGTAACCTCATTTCCACTTCAGACTGTGTGGTTACATCACAAAACAGACTATTCAGGATACAGGGAATTATACCTGTACATCAAGTAATGTGGTCTATTTTTATCCAATGCAAGAAATGTCCCATACACAGGTTATGTGGGAGACAAGCCAACAACTCCGCACTAGAATGAATTCACACAGACATTCTATTAATCACAAGATGATTGAGAAACCAGTAGCCCAGCACTTCTCCCAGGATGACCACTCAATCTCAGATATGTCTGTGATGGTCTTAAAAGGACATTTCAACAGTACACTACAGAGACGGCTTCTGAAATTAGACTTATTTTACTTCTCAATATGGTGGTGGATGGATTGAACATTGATGTTGGGTACATGACACATTATTCTACTTAAACTTACACAGACCTTTACTTTAAAAGATGGACATAAACAGTTTAGTTCTTCAGCGGGCCTTTGATTTTGTAAGTTTATGGTTATCTACATTGTTGACTTTTCACCTTAACACTGTGGTGAGTGTTTAAGTGTGTGTGTGTGTGTATACTGTATGTATGTATGTATGTATGTATGTTGTGTGTTGTGTGTGTTGTGTTTTTGTGTGTTGTGGGTATGGTGTGTATGTGTGTTTGTTTGTTGTGCGTGGTGTGGTGTGTGTGGAATGTGTTTGCTATATTGTTGTGTGTTGTGGTTGTGTGGGGTGTGCAGGTGTGTGTGTGTGGGGTTGTTGTGTGGTGTATGTACACACATATGTGTGGGTGGAGCGTGGCATGGGGCAGTTGTTATGTGGCTAGAACACTTAGTTTTCCACATAGTGTGCATTTACTTCCTTCTATTAGTTGTCAGTGGATGGATTTCACACTGTCACATTTTAACTGCTCTATTAAGACGCATATCTCATTTACTTGGGGGTTCATTAAAGGTGTAATTCCTTTGGGTTTTCATTTAGATTGCTTAGACTGATTCTGTGCATGTTTGTTATACACAGACTCTGTGTTGAAATCTGCATTTATCAGGCTCATGGTCTCGTTTTCTTGGGGTCCTTGACAAGTATTTTTTTTTTTGCACTTACACTTACAAGTGATACTTTCATGCATCATGTTTATATGTGTAGGTTAATTTGAGGCTTGCTTTCAACTTGCAGTTATACCTAGTTTCAGGATTTTGTCTCTCATTATCTGTCCTTTAATATACCAGGACAATTGGAATGTAAGTTGTAAGCTCATCTTACATGTATTAGAGAATGCCACTCCAAGGTTTTTTTATCACTAGAATGCTTTCTTGGCATACTGAGACATTTTAAATTTATGTGACAAGAACTCTCTGGCTGTAGAGAATTCTTGATAACCTTTGCCCTTCTGAGGCTCCTCAGTTAAAGGCATACTGGTGTTAATTAGCTTCTCTGACGTAATCTTCTATTATGTTTTAAATGTATATGTTAAACCAATGAGAATTATTTCTGCTTTTTCTATATAATCTGGTGTTAATAATATGGGATATTTGAAAAACTGCCACAAAAGCTTCTGAAGAAGGACCTGGTTGGTTCGAAAGCTAAAGCACTTTGTTCTTTCTGTAACATCCATGTTGGTCCAATAAAGGTATCAAATCATTTGTTTCTGGATCTGTTTTAAAAGGACCAATACGGCACCTGCAACATTTTTTTGCAGTATGTACAGTGAAATTTGGGGAGTCCATAAGAACAATGCACTAAGTACTGAATGAAAATGCCTTAAAATGATTGCCCGCTGAAATTCCAAGCCAAGACAAAAGTGGCAGTTTGCAGTTTAAATTTTGCCTTATCGATGATTGCCTTGCAGGAGTGTGGCAGAGAGAGAGAGAGAGAGAGAGACAGCTCATTTGTACGGCATTGTGTGATTAGTCCCAGTGCACCTAAGCCCCACCCTTGCCCGAGTCTCTGCTTGTGAAACATTCATGGAGGAGCAGCCTACAGTGTCACAGCAGCATGTAGTTCATGTGGTAGGAAGGAGGAATCACTTACAGCAGAAGTGCTTCTGTAGCACAAGCTTTTCTAACTGTTTTACAAATAACCTGGGCTCAACCTGTATTCCAACCGACTGAAGAGTGATTCAGGCAATCGAAGCGATGATTGGTGGGACTGCCAGCCCATTTCACCCCAGAGGCCTTCTTGTTGGCAGCAGGCCATATTCCATCAACAGTGAAAACCAGCCACTGCCTGTAAGTACTCTTTGCAAAAGAAATTGATTGTGGTGCTAAGGATGGAAAACTGTGGGCCAGATATTCAAAGGGGTTGCGCCATGCGCAACAAGTTCGCATGCTCAAGTCCCTACATTCGCCATCTCTGCGATATTCAGCAGGAGGCAGTTGCGCCCACTGAAAACAGGCTGAGCAACAGCTAATGCAAATGAATGCATGCTCAACAGGAGGGGAGGAACCATGATAAACTGCACAGCCCGACATTCAGTCGGGTTGTGAGTTGTGCAGCGCAACCCCAACCCGCGCCTGCACAACTTTGAGCCAAAAAAGCTATATTGAGGGCCACCCACAGGTGAGCTGCTGTATTGCAGGGCACAACACAGCAGCTGCCACCCGTGGCTGGCCCCCAACTCAGTCCCTGTGCCCCCCACCAGCCTGATTGCGGGCATCAATGTGGCCCCCCTCCGCTCACATCCCTGGTGGTCCAGTGGACCATAATGCCCGATCGCGGGCTGAATGTGAACAGAACCCCCGCCCAAACATCTTCCCTAATGCCCGATCGCTGGCTGAATGTGAAAAGAACCCCCTGCCCAAATATCTTCCCTAATGCCCGATCACGGGCTGAATGTAAAGAACCCCCCTGCCCAAACATTTCCCTAATGCCCGATCGCTGGCTGAATGTGAAAAGAACCCCCCCCGCCCAAACATTCTAATGCCCGATTGCGGACTGAATGTGATTTGATTTGATCTGACTGTCATGTACAGTATGGGCTGCATGCCCATTGGCTCTAGCTCTGCACCAATGGGCGGCAGCCCTCAGGACAGTCAGTCGGCGGGTGGCGGGCGGCAGGCGGTGGGATGCTGCCGCCGCGCTGCCGGAGGAGCGGGTGGTGGGGCTTCATGGGTGGGTGGGCTGGGGGGACACTAGACACCAGGGAGATGTTTGGGGGTTGTCATTACACATTCTGCCCGTGATCGGGCATTACGGGTCCACTGGACCACCTGGGAGATATTCAGGTTGGGGGTTCCTATTACATTCTGCCGGCGATCGGGCACTGGGGGTTCTTTTCACATTCAGCCCGCGATCGGGCATTAGGAGATGTTTGGGCGGGGGTTCTTTTCACATTCTGCCTGCGATCAGGAATTAGGGAGATGTTTGGGGGTTCTTTTCACATTCAGCCCGCGATCGGGCATTAGGGAGATGTTTAAGCGGGGTTCTTTTCACATTCTGCCCATGATCGGGCATTAGGGAGATGTTTGGGGGTTCTTTTCACAGTCTGCCTGTGATCGGCTGCAGGGTGCGCCGGTCCCTGATGGCTGCTGCCTGGCAGGGCGCCAGGCACAAGTCCTCGGATCGGGCGCACCTACATGCTAATGGCATGCAAATGGGGCTATAATCAGATGCAATGGCCCTCCCAGCATTGCATGAATTCTGGCCCCATTTGCATGTCACCTTTGAATATTGTGATTTTGGCGCGATGACGAATGGTACTTGGCGCCCACCGCAAGTTGAATGCTCCATTTGACAACTTGGCGTACAAGAAGTTCCACTGGCGCGCATGCACAGTGGCTGCATGGCTGATATTCAAAGGAGTTGCTCAATAGCACAACTCTTTGAATATCACCCCGCCACACCCCCAGGCAACTATTTTGCGCAGCTCAAGGGCTTGTGCCTCAGAATGGCCGAGTTTGAATATCCGCCTGTGTACGAACTTGAGCAAATGCAGCAAAAGTACTGAAAGGAGAGTTTCGTGAACTGTTAAATCTTGTACTTTGTGTGTAAAAGTGCTGTTTTCAGAGAAAGTGAACTTTAAACCAAACGATCCCTTTAGTCCAAGTGCTTGTAAAGTAATGGATTGTGAAAAGTAAAATGAGCTTGTGGTTAAGAAAATCAGTTGAAATGCAAACTATCCAGACAGAATCCAAGGAATTTTAACCGAGTGTGATACAAAGTTACAGTCACCATGTTGGGGTGTAGCCAGCAGTGTAAACAAAGCAGTGCCATTTTAGAACAGATTTTTCAAACCCAGAACAGAGTTTTCAAACCCAAAACACAGTTTCAAATGGTTTCTTGCTAGTTATAAATACAGTTGCAGCAGCAAGGTAGCCTGTTCGTGAACATTTGTCCAGTGTGTTAAAACCAAATCTCAAAGTACTTACTACAATAGTAATTTTGGGACTTGTGTGTTTTAATTACAGAACATGGTGCAGCAACACCCTCATTACCTGCTCCATGCCAGGGTGTGGGTAGCCCAACAAAACAAGAACAAAGCCCATTCTGAGCAATTGTATGACAGTTCAACAGCACCTGCTGAGGTGGCTTTGCCGAACTATCTGGTTAATGTGTGCATAGTATGCCTAAAGCCAGGAAGAGATTTATTGCCAATTCCACATTGCACAGACTGTAGAACACAATTTGGGATGAGCACGGCAGGTGACACAAGGGTTGCTAATGTGAAATGCATCCATTTAGCTCTAACTTGGACACAGACAGGGACCCTGTAGAATCAGAACAACAGCAACAGGCTGGGTGCAGTGAAAGTGACCCCATAGAGTTTGTAAAGGAGTTTCTGAACATTGTCTGCACCCACAGCTTTGCAAGGCCCAGAAGAAGTGAAGTATTCCACGCCACAGAGGGTGGAATTGTATGCTGCCAGTGCAGGTTCAGTAGAGCAGTGGGTGGAAGGCTCAAGTCCAAGCCTTGTGGGAGAGACTGAGGTGGAGGAAGCATGTCATTGGGAGGATAGTGCCTCCGATGACAGTGGAGAGTGGACAATTGCAGGATTGGTGCAATCGCCAGCACCTGGGCAGAATGTGTAGCAGAGGAAGAAGCCGCAATGGCTTTAGTGGGACCCCGTGAGTCACCATTGGCCTGGGCTTCCATGAATCCTACAGATGCCCATGTGGAGGAAGGCTCAAGAAGTGTGCCCTGAGTGCAGAGGTGGGCTACTCTTGCTCTGCATTAAGAGTTCATGACTAGCTCAACTAGGACTAGCCACCCCTAAGCCGTGCTTCTGGTCATGAGTTAGTTAAAAGCAGCAAAGAGAAAGAATTGTGCATAGAGAAGCTGAGGCCAAGTATAGACAGTAGTACCTTTCTACCCTAGAAAGATATGGGAAGAAATTGAGAAAGACAGGCATGCCTGGTTGTGGAGGAAGCCTGTGCCAACCTGCACCCTAGAGTAAACAAGTGATTCTGAATTGAGGCGTGTAATGAGAGACTGCACTCTGGAGGTGAGGCAGGACCTTGTTGATCAACTCTGTAAGAATAGTGGACAAAGCTAGCCAAGAGACATTCTATAATGTTTGCATCATTCATCCAGATGGGGTGACAGTCTATGCTCCCAGATCCAGAATGGTACTACCCCAGATATTTGTACCATTCTTGAAAAATGTGCCTACTTACCAGAAGTGAATGCAGCTATCGCCAGCTCAGCCATCTGCCAATGAAGAGGCAGCAACCCAGGATGGAGGTGCCTTTCTTCTGGTGATCCAGATTCATCCACATCAGCATCCGGGTTCGCCCAGCAGCATCCAGATTCAGCTGTGATAACATCCAGGTTCATCAGAACAGCAGTTCAGAGATGATTTCCAGTCCAGGTCCAGTATTAGGTAATGGAAGCATTTGATCCGAAGATTTTGTCTACCCAGTAGCCAAAGAACATCAGGCTGCAGGTCCAGAGAGGTGATGTTGACATCCTTTTGTCACTGAGAACTGGTGAGAGACCTTTTCATTTTTAATTTGATTGGTTCCTGCAAGTTTGAAGACTCTTTGGAATTATAGTTTCCAACAGACTTGCCATCTATACTGCAGTGCTTGCAGGCCTTGTGCCTGTTCCAGAACTGTGCTTCAGCAGGTCTCGACCTAGGAGAGATTTCTTGTAGTGCCTCTGCACTCTGAACTTTTCCTAGTTTCAGACATTGCAGGATCCCTCCCCAAATGTTTTGCAAATGTTTTATATTTTATATTTTTGTACTTTGTAGAAAATCCTTTTAAAAATGCTTTTTGGGCTTGTGCAGTATCCAGTGGAAGGTTTTGGTCAATGTTTCTGGCTTTACAGATTGCAGTTGTGTGCTGAAATGTTTTTGCAGTGTTTTCTTTTGCAAATGTTCCTAGAAGAAGACAAGAAGACCTGAAGAGGATTGGTGGGACTCATCAGAGCCCTTCTTTGTATAGAATTGTTAGGCTTGTGTAACTGTGTAGTACAATGTCTAACCTTTTCTCATTTTACAGGTGTGTGGTGTAAAATGTTATTTTGGGGTATGGGCACCTGGTAGGTAGCATAGGTCAGATAAATTCCACTAGAGGTTTGGGGAAGGCAGGTTGGTGGTCCTGATTCTGGATATAGGGGTTACTAATGCTGTCTGGCAGGACTTGCTTCAGGCAGTTTCTTGGAGCCACTGAGGATCCATAGATAGTACAGTAGTAGTAGGACAGGTACTCAAATTTCTTCAGTGAGCTTCTATCCTTTAGTGTCACCTGCCTGTGTCTGGCACATGGTAGGGGAGGACATGCAACCCTCCCGTGGGGAGCATCAGAGGTAGGATGGCTTGGTGCCAGGTGGAGATAGTGACTGCAGGACAGTCATTTGCCTGGCAGGGGTGAGTGTTGCCACCCAGTCCCTTGGGGTTACTGGAATCTTATCAGTATTATTGTCAGTAAGGCAGCAGGTAGCTGCAGAGAGCTCATTAGTGCCTTACAGAATGATATCATTGTTTACCCAGCTAGCCTGAGGAAAAATTATTAAGTTATTCGAACTCTTGCAGTAGCATAAGCCACACTGTGTGGATAACTGCTCTGGGGAGCTTTGAATGCTCAATGTTGTTCAGTGAGGAGGTGACAGTGGCAGAAGGACTGCCAAAGGGCTCTGAGAAGAGGGCCAGGATTTCTCACCCTAGTTGAGTGACACTTCCAGCTTCCAGTGAAGTGGTGGAGACAAGTGCTACAGCAGGATTTCCTGATTTCTACTCCCAGTGAAGGAAGGATCTGCTTGTTCTAGTGGACTCAAAGGGCAATCCCTCAATGTTCTGTGGTGTTTTCAGCTGCCTTCAATAGAAACTGAAGAGAGGCTGTTTGATCGGTTGCCCAGAGAGTACTTTCTTTTCTTTTGTTGTTCCATGCCCTGTGGTTGGGGCAACCTCTGTGAGTACTGTTCTAGGAGACCAGATCACCAACATTTTCAGGGATTCGATAGTCTGGGGTGTGTGTGCCCATAGATAAGGCTGGATCACACCTGTTAGTGCCCCTAGTTTCATCCAAGTGACTGAAGTATTGTTAAACTGGTCACCCAGTGTGTGACAAGTTAAAGTGTGGGACCTTTAATATTTCAGTGGGAATGGGGTTTCAATGGTGTAACCCTGAAGAATGGCAGAGACTGCCAGTTGGAGCTAAGGGTGGGAGGAATGCCATCTAAGTGCTCACAAGGCAGGGCTACCTGGTTCATAAAGGGCACCAGTTTTACCTGAGCAGAGGCCAAGTTCCAGGTTAAGGTGTGTGACTGAGTTTCATTAATGTGCACCTATGTTCAAAGAAGAGTTCTGAGTGTGTGGTTTAGATTCACTAAATAATACTCATGGGAGGAAAATGTTCATGTGCGTGGGCCAGGTGTCCACTAATGCACCTGTTAGGAATTTGGAAGAAGATTGCTCTGTTGTTATTCATGAACTGTATTGCATACAAGGAGAGTTCATGAATTATACCTGTCCAGCCTAGATCAACCCTTGGTGGTACATTTCTGCTTTAATTTTCCATCTGTTGAATTAGCCATACTGCACAATCCCAGTCACTGTTATGGATATTCCAATTATTGCTTCTGGTTGTATGGATTTAATGGGGCTCCTCAGCGGTTTAGATCTAGCATATGCCCAGCAGCCTCTCACGCAGTGTCATTTATACAAGGTTCATGTTATTTTTTCTGTACCCCACCCTCTCATCCTGTTTCCAGATTTTAATGAGGCATAAACAAAGTGCTACACAGTGCTTTTCACCAGGAACACCAGTTCTACAACATGGGGGCACTAGTGGAAGTTAATATGTGGGAAATTCAGGAGGAACATCAGAACGTATTACTTCTTGCAGAGGGTGGTGGAGCCATGGAATAGACTGCCACCTAAAGTGGTGGCTCAAAGTCAGTGTTGAGTTTTAAGCGCATGTGGGACAAGGCTTGGGCACAATCACACAGCATTAGAGAAGGCTAGGCTGGACATTTTGGGGACAGGTCTCCGGTGTGACAGTAGGTCATGGGAAACCATGTTTGGGTGGACTAGATGGACCACAGGTACCCTTTGCCATCATTTTCTATGTTTCTAACACTTAGACTATTGCCATGGTACTCAGTTGGCATTTTAGGTGCCATTAGCAAGTAACTGGTGTTGGTTTATGCATATTAATAAACTGTATCACATTATTAATGTTCTAGTTCATTTTGAATACGTATGCATGCTATGATCATATTTTCTCAAGATTTTCTGATGTTAAATAAATGATTGATTAATTATACCACACTATAGCTTGCACTTTATAGCACCTGCAAATATGTTTATTTTTACATTTTGATTTATATCTGGCATTGCAAATTTAGTTAACTGCCATTTTTACGTGGCTGCATAGCAGAGCTATGCATGATGTCTTGCTATTACACAAAGAGAGGAGGGAGCTCTGAAGCATATCACCAGATTCCAAATGAAGAACACAATTTTGGAGTTGAAGCACAATAACTCTGCTACTTCTTAGGTTCATAGGTAGGTTTCAAGTTCAGTGAGCTGTAGGCCCTTTAGAGAACTTGCCACCCACATTATGGGTGAAGCTTATATTTATCTTCCCTCATGTAATTATCAAGATTGTACTTAAACATTTTCATATTGGAACTCTCTGTGATTTCTTTAGGTAATTCATTCCAAACGGTGACAACTCTCTGAGTAAAAATTTACTTCTTTTACAGTTCTGTTAACCTCCCTAATAAGATCTGATTGTGCGACCAGTAGAGGTAATACCTTTATTATAGCATAGACCTATGATTTCCATCATGTATTTGTCTTTCATAGTTTTGAATATAAGGCAAAGGTCTCCCTAATTCTTTTGTATTCAGTAGAACATAATTTAAGTACATGAAGCCTTTCATTATAGCTCATTTTTAGTTAGTTTATTTTTTGTCATTCGTCTCTGGACCTTCTCAACCATTTTTGTGTTTTTATGTTGTGGTTCACAAACTGCACACAATATTCCAGATGAAGGCTTACTAAGGCAGTTTATCATGGCACAATAACTCTGCTATCCCTTCTCTTGATGTTTCCCAAAATACATCCCAGGATTTTCTGGCACTTTCTGGTAGTCTCAGTATTATGAATATCAAAGTTGAGATCATTAGTTGTGAGTACTCCCAAGTCCTTTTCTTCAGTAACAGTTTTTAATAGGGTATTGTTTATTTTAGAAGGATACATTATGTTGTTCTTCCCCATGCATCACCTTACATTTATCAATGCTAAATTTCATGTTGTTGTTGGTGGCCCATTGTTCAATGTTTTTGAAGTTTTGTTGTATATCTTCAGCATCTTTTGATGTTTTAACTAACCCTCTGAGTTTGCAATCATCTGCTTCTTTCCTGTCCACACACTTTTGGTGGTTTTGAGAGTCAAAATCATAATATTAAATAATGTAGGACCCAAAACAGATCCCTGTGGCACACCACTTGTCACAAGTCCCCAATCGGACAAGTGTCCCTTGACTGTTACATGTTGGGTTCTGTTCTCCAACCATGATTCAATCCATATAATTACATTAGTATGTAAGTTAATATTTTTAAGTTGTTCTATTAACACTGCATTGGATACCTTATCAGAGGCCTTGGAGTAATCAAGAAAGATGACATCCACCGGTATATTTTGGTCCAGGGCAGCGCTACCTGGCTCAAGAAGCTATTGAGGTTTGTTAAACATGAACGCCCTACTATAAAACTGTGTTGAGTTAAATCAGTACTCTAAGTAATTTGCATGTGTCTCAATATACATTTCTGCAGATGTTTCTCCATAATTGTTCCAACGACAGACATGAGACTAATTGGTCTATAATTACTAACGCCTGCCCTATTTCCACTTCTGAAGATAGGTGTCACTACTGCAGTTTTCCATTCCTCTATTATTATCCCTCCTTTTTGACGTATTGAATATGTGGGTTAGTGGTCCAGCTAATTGGTGGACAAGAGCTTTTAAAAAGCAGGTGTTATTCCATCAGGTCCGGAGAACTATTTGTTTTAAATTATTTATAATATCAATGGTTTCCTTAGTCGAAACACTGGGCAATTTATTGCCTATAGTTGAATTTTTTTATGTGAGGTGTTTTGGATCAAAACACTGAGGAAATATTTATTTAAACTTTTGCTATTCGTGTTCATTCTGATATTATCCTCATTAGTTTCAATAGGTCCTATTTTAGTTTGTTTCCCTTGTAATAGTCCCACATAACTAAACATAGAAACATAGAATCTGATGGCAGAAAAGGACTGCTTGGCCCACCTAGTCTGCCCATTTCTACCTAACAGATAAGCTGCAGAGCCTAGTTAACCAACAGCCTATTTCCTCCTACCCCCACTAGAATTACCTTATGTCTGTCCCATGCATTCTTGAATTCCTCACTGTTTTTGACTCTATGACCTCCTTAGTAAGGCAGTATAATGTTTTTCTTATTGTCTTTAACTTTAGTTACAAGAGTCAATTCTATATCTCTTTTGCTTTTCTTATACATGTTTTAATTGACTCAGCTGTTAGTTTAAATTTCTGCTGATTTCCAGATTTTTTTGTATGCCTTATAATGTTTTTTCTTTTTTTTTTTTACTAATTTGGCTATTTTAAGAGTTCACTAAGAAGGACCCTATAAGCATTAAGATACTTTCTTTTAGTTGGCACCCAGGTCTTTATACAATGGGCTAGATATTCAGACTGCGGCAGGCAGGGCACAAGCCTGAGCACAGTGCAACTGGGTTGGGCCAGGGCAGAGTCAGGCAATATTCAATGGTGCTGCACATGGCTCAGCACCATTGAATATGGCACGAGAACAACACACTGCACATGGCACAGTGGCATTTCACCAGTGCATGTGGCAGCAGCGAGCAAGGGGCTGAACCAGCACTAGTGCGGGTTGCACTAGGCATAGCAAGAGTGATATTCAGCCATGGGCATGCAAATGGGGCCATTTGCAGGTCATTATGGCCCCATTTCCATGTTGTGTGCCGATCCCCAGTGATTTGTGCCTGGCATCCTGCCAGGCTGCAGCCGCCAGGAACCGCCACCCCATGGTGGGCTCCATACCCGAATGCCCGTTTGCGGGCATATGTCCATAGACACCCTGGTGGTCCAGTGGACCCTACCCTTCACCCGATTGCGGGCATGAATTTAGTCCCTGGTGGTGCAGTGGACCCTACCCCTTCTCCCAATTGCAGGCATGAATTAAATTAAGCCCTGGTGGTCCAGTGGACTGATCTCCTTCACCCACTCACGGGCATGTAATAAAGTGATCCCTGGTGGTCCAGTGAACTGATCTCCTTCACCCACTCACGGGCATGTAATAAAGTGATCCCTGGTGGTCCAGTGAACTGATCTCCTCGCCCACTAGTGGGCATGTAATAAAATGATCCCTGGTGGTCCAGTGGACTGATCGCCCTTGCCCGTTCATGGGCATGTAATAAAATTATCCCTGGTGGTCCAGTGGACCTATCGCCTCACCCGGCTTACAGGCATTTGACAAACACCCTGGTGGTCCAGTGGTATCCCCATCCCCACCTGCCCACTTAGTTCCCGCCAACCTGCACCTCCCGGTCAGCAGCATCTTCCCAATGGTATATACAATCAATTTCCATTGAAGACACCAGGCTCTTAACTAGTTGTTCACTGTCTTGAGTTTTTTACCTGATCTGGTGTTGCTCTTAGGAAGGGCAATATTTCTGATAGTACAGGTGTGCAGCCTTTTATGTTTACTTGCACACATGTGCAAGAAACATAGTGCCGCCATACGAGTTTTCTTAGGTGTGCCTCCCCACTTCCAGTGTCCTGCTCCCTTTGCAGGCACTACTGCGCCGCACCAATGAGTATCAAGTTGTCTATGACATCAGTTCAGATGCAGTGGCATACAGTTGAAAGTAAATGACCGCTACAAACAGAGGTGGTAATGAGTAGGCAATTTGCATACTGCCATCAGCAGCAGGATGCAAATTGCCTTGCGTCAGCACTCCATCTCAACTGCTGTCATAGACAGCTCATTTGTACACTCTCTCCCTCTCTCTCTCTCTCTCTCTCGCTCTCTCACTCAGGCAGCATTCTCTAGTTTGTGTGTGTGTAAGTCTGACATTGCTGTGACAAAAGTAAAATGTCTTCCTAAAACAGCACTGCCTGTGACTTTTAACCCCACGACGTGTACCTGGCAAGTACTGCTCCATGCAGCTCCATCCTTGGCATAACCATCTTGAGGTATACTGCATTCATCTGCCATTCACGAAACATAGACCTTTACATTTAAAAAAATATTTATACTAAACTGAAAACGTCTCTTCCTTCTCCCACTGGGCACCAAGATCATGACCTCGTGTCAGTGTGTGCACTTTGGAGTTGCGCTGTATGACAGATTTAAAATAAAACAAGAAAATACCAAACACTTGGATACTATTCTTCCCTTTGAGCTGCCTATCGTATACGAATGCTGTGGTCCTATAGCCAGGGTCTGTTCTCCAGTGTCGTCCAATCAGACTAACCCGCATTCAGTGAGCCTGTATCTCAACAAAGTCAGAGAGAGTTGAGGCTTGTTAAAAGACCAAAAACTAACTACTATTGCCGTGTCTAGTCTCCATGGTGACCTCTTCCTGAATACCATAGACAGCATGATGCCAATATTGGATGTCCCTTGCAGATCCCTGAAGCAAACTAACCGCCTCCATCCCAGGATGATTCTCAATCTGACAGATGTGAATGAGGATTGTTTAAAAAAATAAAACAACTAAGCTGGTGAGCAGGCAGGAACTGGGAACTGCAGTTGATACTGATCACCATCGCCCAACAAGTGCAACGGATGAACCTCCCGTAATGGAAAATGTCTGTAGCCTTCAGTGTGTCAGTGTCTAAACTCTGAATGTTACAAAAAAAGACATCTCCAGTACGTAGAGAACTAAGTCTGTCTCTGTAGACTACACACTCTCATGTCTCCTCAATCAATCAAATCTTTATTTATCAGGCGAACATCATTGAGCACAGCTCATTTGCAAGATGGACCTGGTAAGGTCAAGGTTCAGTTTACATAGTTACAGTTATACAAACACACACAAACTAAGCTATTATATACAGAGTTCAAAATCCACACTGTCTAAGCATACATCCTAAACATAGTATTCAGTACTTCATTGTTCAAATGTAGAGTAATAAAGGACAAGAGGAGGGACCAGGGTGGAGTGCCTAGTTGGTGGGGATGTGGATGGTGGTAGGAGTTTATAAAGTGGAAGGATAAGTGTTGCCTGAGAAAGGGCTGGGGCCTGCACTGGTGGGTTGAATGACAGGGTATAGGGCTATGATGTATGTCAGGCAGTAATGGGAGACAGATGAATGGTGGGGTGCAAGGAATATGAGGGTGGAGGCACTTGATAAAGGTGGATTCATTCCATGAATTGGCTGACTGAGGAGGGAAGGATAAGATAAGGAATACTCTAATGCTTGTGGAAACAATTACATTTTCTTGGATAAGCCTCAAATACAGATGTTTAAAGGATGTGACTGTTATGTAGCTGTTCAATTTCAGGGTCTTCTGCATCATATTCCATAATGTAGATAATGTATAGCTGATAGCAGATCTCCGTGTCGCGTATTGAAATTGGGCACTTTAAGCATGATGAAGTTAAGGCTTCTTAGGGCATATTTACTTGCTGTGACTTGTGTGAAGCAGTCTGAAATATAGTTTGGGAGCATCTAGATAACGCTCTGTACGTCCATATTATGGCATTCCTGTTTCTTCTGAAATGGAGTGAAGTCCATCCAACTGCAGCATAGAGCGAGCAGTGGTGAGTGCCGAGGAAGATCTGTAATGAACCTCAATGCTCTATGGTAAAGTGTGTCCAATTTGTTCAGATAAAATTAGGGCAGAGACCGTATAGGAAGTCTGCATAGTTCAATACTGAGAGAAATGTGGCCTGGACCAGCTTCTTTTAGAATCCCTAGTTATAAAGTGCTTTATTCTGTGAAAGAGTCCAAGCCTCTGCTGGAGTTTTTTAGCAGTTCTTCCAGATGATTTAGGTAGTCAGTCTACAATCTACCCAGACCCCAGATATTTGAATTTTTTAACATATTCAAGATTTTCACCAAGAACAGTGGAAAGCTGGGGAGATTGTTTGGTGAGGAGTTACGGTTTGAGTTTGGGGAGAAAACATTGCCTTTGTTTTTTTGCATTTAGGAGAAGTTTTTTTCCAATAATTGATGTTGTAATATGTTGAATTCCGCTTGTAGCTCTACACATGCTGATACAGGTGAGGGTTACTGACATACAATACGGTGTCATCCACAAACAGGTGTACAGTGGAACTGGTGAGATTATTGTCGATGTTATTGATGTAGATGGCAAATAGGATTGGGCCTAGGATGGATCCTTGGGGAACTCCTCTTTGCAGAGGTTTGAGGGAGATAGGTCTCCTTCAGCTTTCACTTGCTGAGTCCTTCCCATGAGGTAGCTATTAAACCATCTAGGGAAGATGAGTCTAGTCCTATGGAGTACAAGGAAGAGAGGAGTAGTTTGTGGTCTACCGTGTACGAAAGCCTTACTCAGGTCTAGGAATACAGCACATACACAATTTTTTTGTCCAGTTCAATTTGCCAATCATTTGTTGCTTTGGCCAGGGCTGAGATGGTGCTGTGTTTGGCTCTAAATCCAGACTGCACAGGGTTTAAAAGATTAGCCTCTTCAAGATATCCTCTTAGTCAGTACTCACTATTTTTCTAGCAGCTTGGATAGCACTGGGAGGATAGAAATTGGTCTGTAGTTGTTGAGGTCCTTGGGGTCCCCTGATTTCAATAGGGGATAACTTGAGCTGTTTTCCAGATTGAGGGAATAGAGCCTGATTTTAATGAGAGATTAAATAGGTGTGTTATTGGAACTCTCTCACACTAGACCCCCACACACACACACACACATAGCCCACCCCACCACGGCACAGACTCTGTCCATTACAAGAGGTTTATCTTATGCACGTACATTTTCTCCACCACTAGTTAAAAGGGAGTGTATTTGGGTGATCACTCAGCATGCACTGCAGTTACCAGTTACTACCAGATTAATTACAGGTTTTTTTTGATTTTTAAACAATCCTCAGTCACATCTCTCGCACTTGAGATTCATCCTGGAATGGAGGCAGGTTACTTTGCTTCAGGAATCTGCTTTTTTTTCTTTTTATTTTAACATGCTCTCAACTCTCTCTGACTTTGTTTAGATACAGGCTTGCTGGGATGCAGGTTAGTCTGATTCAGGATCACGCATCACGCTGGAGAATGGTCCCTGGATTACGTGAGCCACAGCATGCGTATGTGATAGGTAGCTCAATGAGAAGAGATACTATCCAAGATGCTACTAAATAAAATAAATATTTTTAATTTACAATAAATTACAGAAATAGTTGTTAGCCTCTTGCAGGGACCACTTTTCATACATTGCAATGAGACTAATTTAATTGACTTATTTAACACAGAAGAGCATTTTCCTAACCATTTGACAGCACTGTAACAGTAAAATACTGAGTGCTTGGCACAACTTCACAGTAGGAGGTGCTGAACTCAAACAGGCACGTCATGGCCAAACCAGCACTCTCACTTCTTCTGTGTGAATACAGGAAAGGTTTGTAAAGTGGCTCGTAATGGCCATATTGTAAAATCACTGAAGTTATTAATATTAAAGTAATAATAACGAGCAACATATCTCTTCAGGCTAACATTCAAACCAGAAATACAGTATAAGTAATAATGACAGGACACAGTTTGTGGGATAAAATGCTTATTTATTTCCTGTCCTCTTTAAGCACCGACCGTTGAGTTCTGTGCACAGACCACTATTATGTGCAAACCAAAGGCTGAGAATGGCAGAGGGAGACTGTCATGACCAGCAAAATAAGAGAAATCTTGTTTGTTCTAATGCCTGTAACCTATTTGGCCAGTGGCTGTGGAGACTGAAGGAAGAAGCTACTGCTCTGCATTTCCTTGACCAGCTTTGATCTTTGTTAAGAAAGGGGCGGGTAGGGGCACTCCACAATCTGGAATTCATTAATTAACTCCTAATAGCTGTAGGCGGGGAGTTCTTTGGGCAGGATACCATACCAGTCTCTGCATCTGCATGCACAGATCACAGTTTTAATCAATGAAGAGTGAGGGACAGAGTGATCAGTGTAGTTAAGTTGCAGAGTCCCAAGCCAGTACATGGCAGTGGTGGGATTAGAACCTGTGTTCTGATGTTCCTCTCTTGTCATTTAACTATTTATTTAACCAATCAGTGTTTCAGCTTATTTCCACATATAAGAACAGGTACAAGCAGTGATCCCATTTTATAGGATAGTCCTTCTCTCAGACATGCTGTTTCGCTGAAGAAATGTAAATGTAACAAAAATGGCACCAATTTGGTGGTGGTAATTTTGTTTTAATTTATTTATATGTTTGGGTTTGGTTAGCTAACTTGCAATTAATGCCTTATAGGTGAGAAGGACAGCTTGTTCATGTGGTGACTTGAGACAGCAATCAGCTTTTCCTCCTTTGCTATGCTTTATGCCATACTGCTGGAAAGCAGCTGATTGCCAAGTGAAAGATAATATTTTCTTTACTGATGACAGCCTAGTTTACATAAAATGTCAGTTGTTGGCAGAGTACTGTCTTATATCTGTTCTTACATTTAGAAATGCCAGGCTAACCACCATTGGTTAAATAAGTTGCAGAGACCCAAGCCAGTACATGGCTGTGGTGGGATTTGAACCTGTCTCCTGATTTCCCTCTTGTCATTTAACAACTTACTTAACCAATCAGTGCTTCAGTTTCACATTTCCAGATGTAAGAATAGGTACAAGCAGTGACCCAGCTTTTAAAGGACAGGCTTTCTCTCACATATGCTGTTTCTGGTGAAGAAAATGTAACAAAATGGCACCAGTATGCTGGTGGTAATTTTAATTTATTTTATGTTTTGTTCTGTACCTGTTCTTACATGTAGAATTGCTAGGCTATGCACCATAGGTACATAAGTTGCAGAGTCCAAAGCAAGTATGCATGGCTGTGGTGGGATTTTAACCTGTCTCCTGAGTTCCCTCTTATCAGTCACCTACATATATCAAGTATCAGTTGCATCTTGTTTACTCAGGGCTCCCAATGGAATATCTCACATCTTTGGTGCTGTATTCTTTTCAGATGCTGATGTGCCACAATTAATAACCATTCACATACAGTTTTCAAAATGACAAAGCAACAATTAAAAGAAGGCAGTAATAACACTTATTATTTTTTTGTTACTTATACAGACAATGCAGTTGCATAGTACAAGTGTGCCACAGCATTCCCTAAGTAACATAAAAATACAGGAAAAAAATTACTACTGTCTTTACTTGCCTTTTCTGTCACATGAGTGTCTGCAAAGAATACAGAGTCACAGACATGAGAAGTTCTATTCACACCTTCACCAGTTTTATTTCCGATCAGTGCAGTACAGCTGTAAACTGTTATTATACCATGAACAGCCAATTAACTCATCAGACTGGCAGTTTACCACCGTAAATCCTCTGATAATCAATGGCTGTTGATGAGAGTATCCAGTAAATGATCTGCAGCACAGGAATAAATACATTAAAATAAAAACAAAGCAATCTCTTTAAAAGTTGTATTTTATTATAGTAAAAAAATGAACTGGTATAATCGCAATAAGCCACTCGGAGGATGGGTTATTGGGCGATTACTACGGCTGTGAGTTACCTACCCAGCCGTGGTAAATCCCCTGATAACCCATACCCCTCGTGGCTTATTGCTTAATTAATCAACACACCACTTGATAACTGTGGAGCAGATAATCAGAAAACAATTTAGCAAGTCCCACAGTTTCTCTCTTATTCTCTGTCACCCCAGCTGCTCCTGACTGAAACTTTTCTATGCCTTTCAACAAAGCTTCACCTATAAGAGTAGGAACAGACCAACATCTACACGAATTAATAGCTTTCCCCTCATGATCAGGAAAGTGCTTTCCTTCAACATGTGTAATACTGCTTGCATCACATTGTCAATAATCTATATATGCTGTATAACTTTACCTGTTTACATTCCTACATCACTTTCTATTACCTCCTTCTCACATTCCATCTTCTGTTCATAATAAATCTGTTTCAAACTACAGTACTACATGCCTACGTTTTTCTGCACATTCTGATTTCACATACACAACATTATTATTTTTCTGCCATTCCTGTGATGACTCTTTCTCACCTCCTGCACTTCCAATGCCAATACAAGCAAGCAAACATTCGGTATTGACTACTGCTTGTTCTATTACATTGTTCGTTAATGCTACAATATCCTGTTTTATTTTCATTGCTGGTTCCTAAAGATGTTATTAGCTTCCACATGTATTATAACTAATGGTTTGGATGCAGTGAGTTTTAGGATATCTCCCAGCGTATTAGTGATATCATTAATTTTGCACACTTGAAGCTAGATAATGTTTGTTTGGTTTTGTCTGGATTACATATTGCCCTAAGTTTTTATCATGGAATCCCCACTACCAGGATATCTTGCTCTATTAGTCGGGTACATCTCCATCATATCTGATACAGCTGTTTCAAAGTCTGTTAATGGTGGATTTGGGATAGCTGTTTGCTATACCCGGTGCCCCGTTTTCTTTTAGTGACTGGTCATTCTGTGATTCATTTATGTTTTATTGTTTTGTGCTTCCTGGATTTCGTTAGTGTCTGGCTGTTGATTATACTGATTTATATGTATTGTCAGAAGGGATCAAACTGATTTGTTGCCGTAAGTTGAAGCTGTGGCTTTACGCTCACTTTTGCCGCTTTGCTCTACTGGATTTCATACCAGTCTTCATCAGACTCTTTATTTGTTACTTTCTCACTATCTCTTTTTCTACTATTGTTGTCCTGATTAGTTGTTTTCTGAGTAGTATTATTTACCTTTTCCATTTCTCTTTGTGTTTTCATGAGTTGTTTTGGAAGGCTTTTTTATGTTTTTACTCTTTTTTTGTTGATTTGGTATCTGTTTTGAACTCGAATTAGGTTCTTTCTCATTATTTAATTCAATATTTTTGAAGTTCCCTGATGGTTCCCTGATGTAGCTTGAAATCCTTGACCCATTTGATTTTGACTCATTTCAATAGCCTCCAATCTTAAATTAAATTCCTCAATCTCTTTTTTAATTCAATATTTTGAAGACATTTAATGCACACATAGTGTGGGATATTCAGAAATGCACCAGAAGCAGGTGCAAGGTGGTGCAGCACAAATCCAGTGCACCATGGCACACCGATTGCGATTTTCAAAGGTTGCGCATGATGGCAAGCACCAGTGCTACATGGACAAATATTGCAGGGATGCACCACAAGCAACCAGGGCTACACCAGGGAGCAAGCCAGCAAGCGCAATAGCACAAGCAGGAATGCGCAAGGGCAGAGGTGCATGCACCAGAACACAGATGGACTAACAAGAAGCACAGCAAGGAGCAAGCCACTGGGGCAGGAAGTCCCACCACTAGAGTTCAGAGGGTGCCAGGAGTGCGGCATGGCAAGCACAAGACAGAACACCACCCAATGTGCATGGGAAAGCAGCAGACCACAGCCTCCATGCACCACAGTAGTGCACAGAGGCAGGGTGGCACCAATTGCCACTGGTACACAGCCACTGGCAACCCGCATGTGGAAGGCATGTGTTACGCCACCTGGACTACAGCTGGCAACACACAGGCAAATAGCACACAATGCACACACCACACAACCCAAACAGAGGCCGCGGCTGCCAAGGGCACAGCCATGACCAATGGGTGTACACCACCAGGCACAATCCCCTGGCCACCCCAGGCATACCACACAGCCACCATGCACACCACTGCAGCATGGCTCCACACGCCTGCCACAAAGCAGACATGGACACAGATGGCTAACCATATAAAGTGTATTACAACAGTTTTAAAATAACTATATACAAATGTACAAGTAACAGGGGACAGGGAAAGGAATAGGAGGCCACATACAAAATAGGAGGCCAGAGAAGGAGGCAGGGGACAGGGAACAGGGCTATACAAAGGGACAAGGGAGGGCAAGAGAAGGGGGAACAGAGAAGGGTAACTGTTGCAGGCCAATGGGCTCTATGGGCGCCTTGCCCCACTGGTGCTTAATGCTGTCATCTGCGCTGCTGCCTGTGCAGCATCATCTGCAGCAGCTGTGCCACCTGCAGCGTGGCAGTGGTGATGCAAAGGATCTGTTGCAGGAGTTGGGTATTCACAGTAGGGTGACGGCCACCTAGGACAATGGTGGGTATACGGTATGAGTGCATGTCCGAACACTGTAGCCCACCCACCATGCACAGTGGACAGTGGTGACAAGCACCCTGGGATGGCACCCAGCCACCCACAGTGTGTGCGCCCACACGCGCGCCAACCTGGCAAACCCAGCTATGCAGAACACTGCACCAGCACCACCCATGTGCCCACACCACCACCGTGGCAGGCAGGTGATATATATAAGTGGCAGGATGATGATGGCACAGCTGGGATCTGGCTGCACCCAGCCCTCCTGAAGTAGCGCACACATGTGCGATAGCCATAGCACAGTGCAACGATCACCACAGGCAGTGCACAGCTGCAATGGCCATGCAAACAGGGGCCGTGACCCACCCCAGGCCCCATTTCCCACCCTGCACAACATTGTATCATGTAACAGTGCCTACCTGCACACAGCAGTGCACCTTGCACCAGTCCAGCAGCACCGCCCACGTGGCCTGCAGCCTGCACCCTTCGGTGGCTCTCCTGGCCCATCTGCAGCACCAGCCAGTCAGTCTCTCCTTCTGTCCTCAGGGCCTGGGAAGAAAACATGGAGAAAGACACGTCAGTACCTGACAACACCACATGCCCCCAGCACAGTGTGCTCTCAGGTCCAGCACAGCAGCAATGCGGTGGCACAGCACACCCATGGTGTGCCACACCAGCCAACAGAACACACAGCCCCAGCCCCCAGCAGCATGGTGTGCCACCCTGCTGGCCTCACAGAACATTGGTTGGGCACAGACACAGGTGAAGTGCACTTACCTGGCTGTGGCACCGCACCTCCAGTCAGGTGCCTGCAGTGCCTGGAGCCTCTGGGACCCTCCACTGTAGGTCCCATAGTGGTATCAGCATTGCTCGCTGGTGTGGTGGACACTTGTGGCCTCCTCCAGCCCATCAGCAATCTCCTGCCACACCTCATCCATGGCCTATTCAGTGGCACCTGGCCAAACAGGCTGTCTGCATGTGGCGCCACTCTAGCTACAAGGTTGACCAGTTTGACCTGCATCCAGTTAGGTGCCCTGGCACTGCTGTGGTGCAGCATGGCTGTATCACAGTCAGGAATCCAACATGGTGCCCAGTAGCGCAAGCCACATGTGCTGGGGTTGCATGCCTTGCACAGAGAAGCACTGCCATCACCAATTGCACAGTCATGGAGATGTGCGATACAGGCAAGGCCACACACTGGTATGTACTGCAGGGCTCCTGAGAAAAGGGACAGTGGGGTCAAGGCTCAGCATGTGCCCTGTGTCGACTGCGCTATTGGTCCTACCATGCATAGTGCACAATAGGGGTGTGTGGTCACCAAGGTTCACAGGCCAATGGCACCCATGCCCATGGGACCCATAGCACAGAGTGCCATTAGCACCATGGTGCCAGAGCACCAAAGGCCCTATGGTGCCGGGCACCATAAGCCATAAAGCGCCTGGCGCCACATGTCCAATAGCAGCTGAGCACTGCTGCGCATATTGTGCAGTATGCATAAGCTGCACCAGAGGGGTAGGCACCAGCAATGCATACGCTCTGCCGGTCTACCATGCACTCACATAGTTGCACCTCGACATGAGCATGCAAAGTCCATTGTGCCCTGCACACAACACGATATTCAGCTGGCATATGCAGATTAGCTAATCAGCCTATCCACGGCATCGGAGCATTTGCATCTCATTACAGTTGCGCATCCCCTCATTTGCATGCGATGTGCAATAAAGGCACCACAGAACTGCACAGGACATGAACCGTATTGCATCCTTTAGAGGTAAGATGCGACACTGTGTGGGTGACAGGACAGTAGATTGGGAGGGTGGTGTGAGTGGTAGCTGTCAAAGACCACATGTCCATTCCCACAGAACAAAGCATGTCGGAATCTGATGAATGTGAGGAGCGTGGGCTCTGCATGGAA
Source organism: Neoceratodus forsteri (assembly GCA_016271365.2). Classification (NCBI taxonomy): domain Eukaryota; kingdom Metazoa; phylum Chordata; order Ceratodontiformes; family Ceratodontidae; genus Neoceratodus; species Neoceratodus forsteri. The sequence goes on along the minus strand of CM028133.1, from coordinate 245,249,882 downwards.
GTATAGGCCAACTTCACGAGGGCAGAGACAGATGCCATTTTCGACGCGACTCAACCAGGAGCCTCTACTGAGTGGCTTGACAGGCACCCACAGCCAGGTCCACAGCATGGGAGAGTGTGGCCAGAGCTGTGATTCAGCAGGGCATCCATGAAAGGTCTGTGCAGGAGTGCAAGAAAAAGGTTGGCACAGATCGGAGGTGGATTAAGGAGAGGTGGCAGCCATCCAGGCCACATGTGCTGCCACAGGCAGTGGACAGCCTGATGTGCCACAGCTGATGCCGCTGGGGTTGGTGGCAGCTACCATGTGGTGCAGTGCCGTCAGGGGATGCCTGGTAGTGGCTTCCAGACAGAAGCAGCCCATCACTGCATGGTAGGTATGGCGGCACCTGGCCAGGGGGCAGGAGGTGTGCCAGTGGCACTAATGCAACTGTATCTCTTACAGCTCCAGAGCACCTGCATGCAGTGGCAGGGGTGGGGTGTCTGCCTTGGGGTGGTCCTGGACCTGGAGGACCACCTTCCACCTCCACTGGTGTCTGGGTGCCAGAGCACATGCAGCTCAATACCGCTGTCCCTCTGGATGCCATGGAGTGGTTGCGGATGAGGCCCTGGCTGTGTTTCAGCATGATGCCTGCCACGGCATACAGTATGCCAAGACACAGATCGGGCAGGGTCCAGAAATGATGATGAAGAGACCATCATTCTGGATAGCAGTGTTGCCGTTGAGAGAGCAAGCCGCCACTCACCCATCATGGCAGCGCAGATGGTGCCCTGGTAGCGGTGTCCACCCACCAGCCACCAACCCGGTGTCATTTATATGGCGCCGTGAGGCACCGCTATGGGTGGTGGTAGTGGTGGTGCAGCCACAGCGCGCTGCTTGGCACACAGCAGCTGGAGGGGAGCAGTGGCAGTTTGATAGGGTCAAGGGGGCAGGGTGTAGCGCCTGATGATGATGCACCGCTGAACAAGCAGTCCCAAGAGGGCCCTGCTGTACAGCACCCACCTGCATGGGGTTGGGCTGCAGGATTGAATGCCGCCTGTGGGTCAGCACATTGCCCATGCAGCCAGGCTGCTGGCCCCTTGTCAAGCTGCGCATCTGCTACAGACCTCTGTGGAGCAACAGACACTGGTTGCGGCAGGGGTGCACGCACTCACGCAGGCTGCGCCAGGCTGCAGTGCAATGTGACAGGGACTGAACAGCTCCTGGCCGAGAACACACGAATGTGGGAGAACATGACCGCAGCCATGAATTGGCTTACCGCTGTGGTCACAGCTGGCCTAGCATCACTGTCCACCTTGGTGCATGGCAGTCCACCGCAGGCCTTGGGTGCATTCTCCACCCCTCGGTCCTGGCGTCAGCGATACCTCTGTGTCAACACCAGGATCCTCAGTGGGCATCCTGGACACGCCTGGAGTGGGCATGTTTGGGAGCCTGCAGACACTTGCAAGGACCCGGTCATGTTCCTGCAGTAACACCCCTGTGGGACCATCACAGACACCCCTGTGGCCTTGGCACAGTCTCTGTCTGCTGGGCATGTCAGTGGGGCCATCCACGTGTCCGCGACAGCCATGCAACCATGTGCTGGTCCTGAACCACCCACCTCCTGTCTGCTTTCTAGAGCCTGGTAATGCCTTGAGTCCTAAACATACAGTTAAAAGTAAAATGTACAGTATCCACTAAGTGGTAGTTCACAGCAAAGCTGTCGAGAAACTACCACTCTTCTTCCTAGTTCCTGTTAAAACAGGAACAGGGCTCCGGTAATAAGTTCCCATATTAAAATAAAGAAAATAGGCACTCTGTTTAAATATAAAAGAAACAGAATCAAGTTTCACCAAATGTAATAGCAGCAGGTAGTACAAACACTGCGAGTACAATGAAAGCACTCCACTGTCTCCTACAATTACCCAATGCATTAAAATACACATTACTCATTAAGTAGCCAGCCTGGTGGCACTGAGGGTTGAGGCACTGATTGCCACACCTGGCACGATGCCAGCGACCGGGTTCAGGAATGGACTCGAGTTGGGGAAGAGAAAGAGAAATGAACATGCGATAGACTGCTCTCCTCTCCTAGGGAGGGTGGGTTGTGACTACCACAGTTCTGGTGGCTCCGAGTGAAGAATGGGCACATTGCAGCTAGCAGGGTCATGTCAAGGGGTATGGAGGTAATGGCAGACATCCATGGGTGCATGCCCATGGTGTGCCAGACATCATTGCGCGTCTGCTTCCAATACTGAAGAAAAGAGGAAACACCCTGTCACCTGGGAAGGCAAAGGCAGGTCTTGCAGACCAGCCCCACCCTCAGTGCCGATACAATCCTAGATTACCTTTGCTTCTCCTCCTCACTCCAGCTGAACTCTAGAGTATAGATAGAGTGCCAGTTAAGAGTTGGCAGTCCTACTTCTGGGGGTTCAGAGCCAGGAGATGACTAGTCAGGGGTGAAGTAAGGAACACCCTGGGAACTGAGGTTCCATCTGGGGGTATCAGGCAAGCGTAGAAGACTGACATCCCCATGTCCTGTTGGAGACAGAGTCCTAATATTGTTATTGTTGTTGTTTTATGTTATATGCATGTATTTTAATTGTTTTATTTGTACAGCCTTTGGTTTTGAAAAGCGCTTAAAAATACATTTTTACTTACTTACTTACTAAGGGTCAGTGAAGGAGCATAAAGATAGTTCACAAAAAAAGAAAGCTTTGGTTAGAATTGCTCAAATGACACACACTGACCACCCCATTCCCGGACGAGTGTGGGAGACAATAGTCTAATTCAAGGAGTGGAGAAACTTAGTTGAAAAGAACCTGTTATGTATTTCAGAAATGTTGTTAAAACTTCAGCTTGGGGCCATATGAAAGGTCAAAGGTTATATGTACCAGTGAAAGATAGGGAGATGTACAAAACTAATTTTACTGTAGTTCACATGGATAAGGACGTCTCATGAAGTTTTTCATGCCCTGTGTTGTCATTTACGACACCACCACCTACTACTCATATTTCACTGCAGTTTTCCCAAGGACAGAAGTGCTGGGAGTGGTGTGTAGAATACTCCCATTCCTGTAATGAATGAAGGAATCTGAGCTGAACTGCAAGGTTGCTATCAAGTGGAGCTCCATGCGAGAGCAAAGCTGAGGATGAGTTTCATAAAGTGAGTGAAGACGCTCCATAACAACCATCGGCAATATCTAGTTTCACGGGTGTAGGGAAGAAGATGGAGTTTGAAGAGTTAGGGATTGAGAAAGAGTGTCGGGTATTTGGCTATGTAGCTGCCAGGAACGGCCAACCCAGTTATATATATTTTTGTATTCTTTGGTAACTGGGTAGGGTATACTCGTGTGATAACTCTGGGGTTAGTGGCGATACAGCACAGGTAAGGCACAGTCTGTACTGTAAAGTGCTGAGGAATGGGACACGTGCAGCAATCTCAACTCAGACTGGTGATCTATGATCCCTTTGGCATATGTAGCCTTTAATATTGTGTCTCTCTGGTCTTTAAAAAGCAATCTGTACACCCTCCCCACCCACCCATTTGTGGCCCGGTGCTTCAATCAGTGACATAAACAGTTCCATCAGTTGCTGCTCCTATTGCTTATACCGTTACTTCAGTGAAGACTTTGAGCACATTGAGGAACTGCTGACCTTACATAGATGTAGCAGCAGCCCATGTGGGCACTGTCGGTGGGAAGTCGCTGTGACCGATAATGTCACTGATTGGAGCAACTACAATGGTGCACCAGGGGTGCTACATACAGAACTGGGTTAGGAAAATCCTGAAACCTGATTGCCTGACAGCAACTGGGCCCTCTAAAATCAAAGAAAAGAGCTGTCTCTGTTGTTGCAGAACTATTGTTTTACATATAAAAAGTATTTTAAAATGTTTTAATGTAACCCCCAAATCAGGGGCTTATCTTATATATCTCCCTGGGCTCCTGTAATGCCCACTGTCAGGCAGATGTCCTGCAGAGATTGTAAAACCATAATGGTTGGTGTCCTCCTATTGATCTGCATGACCGTGCCATGATGTGTCTCCACGCTTGTCTCTTTATGCCACAGTTAGCATAAATGTTGTAAATGGCTCAGGCTGGATCCGAGTGCTTCAGAGCTCATGACCAGCCAGGCATCACTCAATTGCCCCACACTGCTGTTGCAAATAGAGCAAAGGACGCTCTATATAGTACTGCAGTTATTTACTTCTAATTCATAGTTGTTTTTAAGATACAGATTGTTGTTTAGCCTGCCTTTATTGCGGCATGCATTTTCCCACGGAAGCCACCATGTGGGACCAGGACTTCCATTTGGACCAATTAGGACACAGGGGACCTAAAGGGTCCTCATATCAGGTGTCTCATGGGAAAAAGCTGTAGTTTTATAATTTTTCAGGTTGGCGCCTAAACTGACAAATGGGAGCACTGGAACTGTAATTGACAGCTCCCTAGCCAACTGGAATCCATAGAAACCGGACTAGTTCAAGAACTGTTAAAACAGAAGGCAGTTGCTTGTAGATGGGAAGAGAAAAACAGTGTGAGCCATTGAGAAGCAGCTCCTGGGAAGAGCTGAAGAGAACTGGCAGGGGAAAAGCCTGACTTGCCTCCCTGTTACTATTTTCAGCATTAGACTGCTGGAGAGCAGGAAAACTGACAAGCTTGAGGTATATGTTAAAACAGAGAGAAGTGTGGTTTGAGCTTTTAAACTGAGATGCCTAATTTTCTTCTGGATTACATTTTGAGGGTCCCACCAGGTGGGATCGGTCACCAGGACAGTCTGACTGCAAATCTAAAGGTTTGCTTAGCAAAGTGGTGATATTGTGAACCGGACTGAAGTTAAAGCAGAATTGAAAGTCGGACGCTCTCTAAAATAAATGTACTAAATGTTCATTTTAGGTTAAGGCCTACCATCCAGGGACTCCTGATTGCCAGAGAGAAACCCACCTTTACCTGTGATTGAACTGCCTGCCAGCTGGAGAGGTCACCAGCAGATAAACTGAACTTTGCCAGAGACACTCTGTTAAACTTGGGCCTTTGTCCATCCCACCCCAGGCCGACTGTTCTTGTGACAGCTACAGTTTTACTGGCAAGACAACAGCTTCAGGGATCCAGCCCCTGCACAGCAAGTCATCGCAGGCTGCGCCCACCTTCAGTGAAAGGCCGTGAAGTGGAGGTGAGTCATGAGGGCCTGTTTCCCCATGTGCAGCAGCTTCCAGCATCAGGTCTTAATTTCACCAGGCCATCCTGAATCATCTGGTGCAGTGAGTAAATTCAGGGTAGCTCCTGCAACAGGCATCTTAATTTTCAAATGGTATCATCTAATTGTTCTCAGCTAAGTGTTAAAGGAGATAGGAAATGATTTTACCTAGTTAACTTCCTCCATCTTCCTTTCCATGCCAGTTATGTATTCTGATACGCTTTGATGTTTTTTGATAAATAAATAATCTAGCTTTGGGGTGCCTCAGATCTACATCAAGCCCCACTCTCCTCACCAGTAGCTGCTCTTTTCTTTTGTACACTTAATTTAAACAACTTCAGCAGTACATAAGAATACAGACACATACTATGGTTAAAAGAAAAGTAAGTCATTTGAGGTTACAGGCTTCCATGTCATACACAACCTACCCCCATCCAAACCTTCATTTACTGGGGCTTTTCCCCATCCAAATTATATTAAGGGTATATCTTAGTTCTACCTCAGATATTCAGACCAAAACTTTATGTACAGTTTAATCTAAGCAGAGCAAAAGCCATTCAACGTCTGTCTCACATTCTCTCTCTAACTTCCTCTCCATTCCTCAGAAGGCTGGGAACCAGGGTTGTAACAATGCCTTCTCAGCTGGAGACCATATCTCATTAAAAATACTCAGTTGCCCTATAACAGAGCACTGAATTTTTCATATTTCATGCAATCTAAGAATGCATTTGTCCACTCGGCTATAGTTGGAATAGACTGAAGCCTCAGTGCACAGCCAATACCTTCTGCCCCATCACATTTCCTAATCTCCATAAAGTAAACCCAGGTTTTGTGTAAGTTTTCTTCCATCTGGCTCAACCGGGGCAAGCTGAGGATAATTTCCACTGGATCCAGCCTAAGTGGCGTGTTCACTAATTTAGAGAGGATTTCCTGCACTCCCAACCAGAAGTTTTGGACCTGGTTACATTGCCAAATCATATGATAAAATACTCCATTGTGGATTTGGCATTTAGGCAAATGTCCCTCTATAATATCATCTGGGAATAGAGCCAGAGTAGTCCCTAGGTGAGTAAAAATCCAGGGAATCTATGTTCAGGCCATAGACCGAGACCAGAGAACCAGAGTAGTAGGGTGCCTCCCATTCCACCACCACCACCACATATCTCCCTGGGATCAGTCACTGAAGACAGGATTTTGTGAGGAAACCCAGTCTAATCCATACTGCAACACCACGGGCATTAGAGGTGAACATGGAAGCAATCAGCGTAGCTCCCCATGAGTGGCGTCGTCCTCTGGTTCCGTATTGGTAGAGTGCAACTCTTGTAGAAATACAATATCCCCTCCATTTTATGTTTAATTTGGTTATATACCCTTTTCCTTTTATCACCGTATGTAGCCCATTAACATTCCAAGATATTAACACAATTTTAGCCATCTGAGTTCGAGGATAAATTAATCGACATAGCCAACCCTTCACATATAACAGAGTACAACCTTCTTTCCACTGCTGAAGAACATTTTAACCTTTCCATAAAACCTTTGAATTAAACAACTAACTCCCAACCCCCAAATAACTCAATTTCTGAACAGTAACAACATATCCTTCCTCATCCCACCTCACCAAACAGACAAAATAGACAGAATACCCCACATCTCCTCCCCACCCCATAATAAAGCCCCAACTTAGAACTACCCTCTACTTCTGTGGCTTGAGCATCCACCCTTGAAAACTTTAAGCACTAAATGTCTATTAAATACCAAACTTGGTAAACCCTCTTTATATTATTAAAAAAAAACAGATGAGGGAGCATAGAACTGAAATTATTGTGTAAGGATGATCTTTGAGACCCATTGCCCCTCACTGAGAACAAACTAGGGGCAGAGGGCTCAAAACAATGGATTTTTCAGCATTATCCCAAGTGCTCTACTAAAAACACAAATTAAAAATCGATCCTCCTTTCAAGCCCTTACTATGAGAGCTTAAGTAACACAGTGCTTTCAGCCCAGGAACCCCCCACAGCTTCAGAAAATACTAGTTTCCCATAAACACTAAGTAACAACTACATATCTTTATATATCGTATTCTAAATCAATATGTAATAGGCGAGGTAAACTTCACTCCTATGTCACATATGGAATTACCAACACAGTTTTTGAGAAAGAAACAAAAAACAAAAAGGAAACAGCCATTCATAACTCGTGGCTAAATTAATTTTAAACTATCAGTAGGTCATCGACTGTCCCAACACCTTTCAAAATGAAGGCCTTCATATACAACCCAAGAGGCACAGGAAGGAGGAACCCTGGAATCCAGCCTTTATAGGTCCCTGATGGAGTTATGGACCAGAGATTCACTCCCCACCCCGCGCGGTCAAGGGAAGACAGTACCTTTGATCAGGACAATCCACAAGGATAAAGTCATGTGGCTTTTTTTTCCAGATCCCTGACAAATTCCATGGCTGCCATCGAATCAGAGAAGGCCTTCAAGTTACCCCCACAGGACACATGATCAGCAAGCCAGGTAGAGCAGAGGAAAAGGGCAGTTAATTGAGTGAAGCACTCAGCAGACTTCCACAAATGCTTGGCGCTGCTGTTGAAGGAGCCGAGAGTAGACAGGATAGAGACTAACACGCCTTTTGCTGCTCGAGAATAATGCCAACTTTCTTCACTGCTTCCAGGACTAGCACCCTATCTTGATAACATAAGAATTTTACAATGATGTGTCTGGCTTCTGGCTTGATGTGGTTTCGCCCGGAGCTCTATGGGCCTTTTGAATCTTCAGGGAAGTATCTTGGGGAAGCTTTAAATGATTTTAAGCCATTCTTATAGAAAAGTGATGTAGTTTTCCTCAGTGTCCTTCGAAGGTCAATAATACTAATGTTGCAACGGCGCCTCAATTTTCATGGTCATCTAGTAAATTTTAAGGTAGTCTATTCTTCAGCGCTTTAGCCAGTTTGATCGCTTGTGAGGAGGATTTGTCTTCTTGATCACTGAGGTGTTGCTCTAAATCTGTCAAGCGCTGTTCATGTGTCTCTACTTGTTCCGAGGAGACATCAACGGCCTACAGCAAATGCTGAATCTGGGCAGTTACATTCTCAAAGCCTGCCTCTATTCTAGACCCCAAGTCATATTTCAGGTCTTTAATGAGCTTCTTAGTTGCAGCTACCCTCAGCCATGGCTTGATGAGATTTAGGTTCTGGATCCTCTCCTCAAAGTTTCCTTCTGCTGGATGTAGAGACCTTCCTGGCAGGGTCGCCTGCAAGCTTTCTGAAGAGTTATCCTGCTGCGGGCCTTTGGCAGAAGGATTCTGAAGCATCAATTTAAAAGCTATCTGAGATTGCTTTTTCCTGATTTTTGTTGGACGACATCAGCACTGCGTCCTTGTTCTTTTCTGGTATTGAAGGTGGGGAAATGAGTTAAAATAAGAGGATATTGCAAGGGATGTTTGCAGAGCTCGAACTTTATGCTGACATCTCGCCTTGCTGCGGCACCGCCCCCACCAGCTACTGCTCTTGATTTTCATATTTCTAAGACATTCTATGACATCAATAACCCACATTCAAGGTTATTCTGAATGGCATGGAATGGGAGTTTCTGATCTCATAGAATGTTCAGGCAGTATGAAGAGAGACCAGCAACTGCTAGGAGAGGGGTATTCAGGGCAGTTACAAAGGCAACAAAATGAGATAATTAATTTAACAAAAAGGTCAAAAACATATCAGCATACCAGGTAACCAATAAAAGATCTAGTGGAGGATATCTAAAGGTGTAAAACCTGTTTCCTATCACCTTTAAGTGTTTCAAATAGACTAGGCCAGCCGGCCACAGATACAAATAATTTGTTTCACTTTACACTTTTAATGTTAATCACTTTTCATTAAGGGCCCCAACAACAGCTGCAACCCCGGGCACCAGTTCTGGCCAGCCAGCTTAGATCCTGGGTACCTAGTAGCAAAGGGACTAAACTGATTATATGTCAAATAACTTGGTACGATCCAAAATAGTAATCATTTGCCAATATTTGCTCCACCCCTGTTCCTGCCCTTTAATGAACTTGATTTGCTGTTGCTTTGAATCAAGCTTGTGAGCATATTATTCTTGGCTTAAAGTGATAGGCTCAGTATTGTATGAGTTGAATATGCATACTGTATTGTCAAACTGTCTTTACAGGGGTTGAGGGACACACCAGGACCAGAGGCCCTGCTGATAAGTGGGACAACTGTGAGCATATTATTAATGTTTTTTGCAAACTGTCTATTAAATACTGTTTATGGTTATTGTCAACTCCTAGGTAATTGGTCACTAGGAAGAATTATTGGGGTTATAGCTTCTCAGAGGGGTATACCAGTCTAGATAGATACCCACACAAATTGTACACTGGGTGAAGGCACCAAACTATTGTGTTTACTGAGGGTAGAGAACCCGGCGCTATCAGTTTTGAACCTAGGCCCCTCAACCTGTTGTTAGGAAGGCAGGCAGGAGTAGTAGCTCCTGGGGTTGCCCCACCTAGGGGTTACATCTTTAGAAGCACCACAGGGATTAACGCTCCCTAGTGGCAAAATTACAAAATTTTAATTAGGCTCCACCTAGAACCCACTGTTCTTATGGGCAACTACATGCAACCTGCCACCAGTGTGGACAGTCTTACTAGACCCGATTCTGACTCCTCTCTAGTGAAATGGCTACACAAGATTTGCTTAGTTTGGTGTGGGGTAGAAGTGCTTAACTCCCAGAATGCCCTCTTACTACTAGATATCTCCTTGGGCACTGGTAAAGCTACTATTGAGGTGGCATAAATAGGCTAAATGCCTGAGTAAAGCTGTTGTAAAAGCCAACTGTCAGTTGGATAAAGTTCAAGGTGTGATATGAGACCATCGGAGAATAAAGATACTGTTACTAATTCACAGCAGATGAAAAATTTGTTAAAAGAGTTGAGAGAGCTAAAAGTCAGTGTCCAGAGTGCTGTGGAACTGGTAAAGGGTCAAACTGCTCATCTTTCTGCTGCTGAAGTATCGAGTGAAGTCCTGCCCACTGCAACCAGTGCCATTGTTTGAGTCCCTGAGAGAAACCAACTGACAGTATGTTGAAGGAAGTGAAAGAGCTGCGAGCTATGGTGAGAGATCTTATTCACTTGTCTGGAAACTATGGTGGAGCTAAATCCAAGTCGAGGCCCAAGGAAGAATACTGGCCTGCACCTCCTGACCCCTGTAAACCCAGGAAGACTCTGCTCAGCCTTCTAATCACCAATCTTAAATATTCTGTTATCACTGTGGGGAAGATGGACACACTAAGAAAACCTGTGGCTCTCCTGAAGATTTGTGCAGATTGACTCATGCTGCCTAACCATGTCAGGCAAAGTAACATGAAGCTTCAAACTGGGCCTCCTCTCAAGTCTTTTGCATCCAAGGCAACTGCCCAGTGACCTGAAAATACTGCACCTCCTGACTGGTCTGAGATGGTAGGTCCTTCAAAGGAAACTGCTGTACGATTGACTGAAATCCCGCCCGGGACATATTAGACAGCAGATCTCAGGTCACCATAATATTTAAAGACTGGTATGACCTGCATCTATTGGACCACCCTCCACAATCTCTAGATGAACTGCATGTGTGGGGTCTGAGCGATAAATCCTACCTGTACTTTGGTTACTTAAGAGGATGGCTCACTTTCCCATCCACTGTAGCCAGTGTGGATGAACCAGTAGAGACATTAGCTTTGGTTTGCCCTCTAACTGGCTTAAATGATGGGATTTCCTTGTTGACTGGCACTAATGCACATATGTTTGGCCACCTAGCACAGATGTGTCAGGAAAAGCAGAAGACCAGACAGGCTTTCCACATCCATGCAATGGTACAAAAGCTTATAAGATGCAAATGCAGAGCAAAGTAAGTGATAAGGATGAGCTAGTGGGATATGTCTGGGAGAAGGACCCATCACCTCTTGTCTTGCCACACAATGCACAGTACCAAGTCAGTGGAGAGGTGCATAGCCAAAAGGATGTAACAAATAAGATTCTCATGCTAGATGCCCCAGAAGAGGAAGGTTGCCTGATAGACAATTGATTAAACCAAGTGTGCTGCCATTCCATGCTCATGCCTACACCAAAAGAGAAGTGGTATAGTTGTGCAATGTAGCTGACAGAGACATTGAAGTTACCCGGGATGTACCCTGGCCAAAGTATACTGTGCCGATACTGCACTGTTGCCAACCAAGTGCTGCAGAGATGATAATGTGTCCCCAGATATGTTCAACTTTAGAGAATCTCCCATCCTCAGTGAGTGGAAAGACAGTATCATTGCAAGCTGGTGAAATGGAGCAAGTATTTTCATTAAAAGAATGGGACATTGGGTGCATTACTGGCACTGAACACCACATCATGCTCCATGATAACAGATCATTCAAGAGAGATCATGCCAACTAGTACCTGAAGACTTGGATGATGTCAGGCACCATCTCCAGGAAATGTTAGCAGCTGGAATCATCCAGGAATCACGCAGCCTTACAAATCTCTGACTGTGGTGGCCCAGAAAAATGGCTCTGTCAGGATGTGTGTTGATTACAGGACACTTAATAGAAGGACCATACCAGATCAATACACAATACCTCACATACTGGATACCCTTAATTGACTCAATGGAAGTCAGTGGTTTTCTGTTCTAGACCTCAGAAGTGGGTATTACCAGATCCTGAAGGCACTAGAGGATAGAGAAAATATAGCATTTATTTGTTCCCTGGGCTTCTACGAATTTTTTCACATGCCCCAAGGCATATCTGAGCACCTACAACCTTTCAGAGACTAATGGAGCATGCAGTGGGGATATGAACCTCCTTGATTTCCTTGTGTACTTGGATGATGCCGTGTTTGGCAACACACTTGAGGAGCATGAAGCTTGGCTGTTTAAAGTTTTGGACAGATTGGAAGAATTTGGGTTAAAATTATCTGTAGACAAGTGCCAGTTTTTCCAAAAAGCTGTAAAATATGTAGCCACACCGTGTCCTCGAAGGCATCCAGACAGACCCAAGCAAAGTAGAATCTTTAACCACCTGGTCGAGACCCAACGACCTCAAAGAGCTTCAAAGATTTCTTGGCTTGTGTATATTATCAGCACTTTGTAAAGGACTACACAAATGCAATTCAGCCACTGTTAAATCTGACATAGGATACCCTCCTACCAACCAAGAGTTCAGAAAGAGTACTGAGAAGGAAGGAGACAAGGTCTACTTTAAGCCTAATGAATTCTTTTGAGTCGAGGTGGATTTAAGATTGCAATGCAGCATTCCAAGAAATTATCTACCAGCTGACGCATGCACTCCATACTCACATATGCTGACCTAACCAAGCTGTATGTACTACACACAGATGCCAGCCTAAGTGGTTTTGAAGCTGTACTTTATCAAGAATATTAAGAGGACTGTTCCCAGTAGCATTTGCAAGCAGAAGCCTTACACCATCTGAAAATAACTACCCAGTTCACAAATTAGCTTTGAATTGAGTCATAGTGAACCAGTTTCACCAGTATTTGTATGGAACCAAAATCTTGGTAAAAATGACAATAATCCCCTAACATACGTACAAACATCAGCTAAGTTGGATGCAACTGGACACAGGTGGCTGTCTGCTCTTTCAACATATGATTATTCAGTGAGTACTGTCCAGGCCTAATCCATATTGATGCTGATGCCTCTCTAGGAGGCCTGCTTCAAATCAGAGTGGGTGCAAATGTCAGAACAGTCCATGAAAGCATTGTGCCATAAATTTGACAAAGATGAACACCCATTGGCTAAAACTGTAAATTGCTTAGTCAATTGCCTAGAACCTCAGATACTTGTGTGTCTGTAACCTACTGTAATTTTGCAGTGCTAGACCTGAGTGCCTTACCACAGCTCGCCACAAAAGAAATTCAACAAGGCATTTGTCAATGCCGAATGTTGTCGCGTTAGCATTGCCTTTGGTAGTGCATTGTGGAAACATGTTTGGCAGGATGTGAAAATGACAGCTGTACTGTTCATAAGGAGATTTAAAAATAGTAGTGTGGTAAAAATGCTGCATGTAAAGTATTGCAAATGTCACGAAGTTACAAGAGTCGTGGGAAATGCACCAGCACTTGTAACTGAGCATTATAGAGTTTCAGCACCAAATTTTCAACATAGGAATTTTAGCACCTCTACTCATGTACAGTGTCACTGTCATGTCCTCAAGCTGTCTCAAAAGTGATTTCACAGCGACCGTGCTATTCTTCAGCGACTTTGGAAAACACATTTCAGATAGGGTATGTAAATGACAGCTTTACTGTTCATCGAGAGGTGTGGAAAAATGCCAGTGGTGAAAATCCAGAGTGAAAATATTACAAATGCACAATGTTACAAGTGTGCGTGCAAACCCATAATGTACACTCATAACACAATCATTTTATGGAGTATTGTCACCAAATTTTCAACATATGCATTGTAGGACCCCTACTCATGAATAGTGTCACTGTCAGTTTTGAAATCTGGCCTGAACACTGATTTCCCACAGTGACCGCTGTATTGTGCGTCGGAAGTGCGGAAACACATTTTGGCCAGGATGTGAAAAATGACAGCTGTACTGTTCGCAAGGAGGTGTAGAAAATGACAATGTTGAAAGTCTGGCATGAAAATATTACATGATTCACGAAGATACGAGCTTGCATAGCAACTACTGATACACGCTTGTCAAACAACCATTTTTTTTTTTTTTCCACCAAATTTGCAACATAGGCTTTTGAGGCCCACCTCATGAACACTGCCACTATCCTTGCATTAATTGATCCCAAAGGTAATTTTGGCAGTGACTGCGAAATCACCTTTGGGACCAATAATATCAAAGCTGTGACAGAATTCATGTGGAGGGGTCCCAAAACCCCATGTTGAAAATTTGGTGCAGAAATTCAAAAATGCCCAAGATATGGAGCAAAGTTGAAAAAACCCTATTTAGTCCATTATATAGCTTACCGGCATTTCCTCAGTTCTTGGTCGATTTTGAGAGTGCAGACATGTTCCTGGTCCAGTGAAGATCATTGCACCAGATTCCAGAGGTAAGTATGGGGTCGGGGGTGTGGGGAGGCAGGCTGCGCGTGGGTGGGTGCTGGTGGTGGGTAGGGAGACTACAAGGGACCGTTTTCAGTTTACAGGTACCGAGGGAAAAAAAAACACGGACGGTTTTATTTTTACAGATCATTTCTTTTGTTTGGGGGGTACAGTAGCTGATGGGGATTGGGTACCCTGTCAGCACAGTAGAAAGGAGACATGATGCTGATGGGGGTGGGCTCCCTCATCGGCACAGTACAATGAGGGCGTTGTGGATGCCGATGGGGATTGGGCACCCCATCGGCAAACTAGCGTGGGGGTACATTCTACTGATGGGGGTGGGCTTTCCCGTCAGCACATACTTCCGCAGGGGCAGGCAAGCGAATGGGGGATGTTTACCCCAAAGTCGGCACTGTCGGCAGTGTAGCGGCCACTGTGCCACCCATGCTACTAGCTGGCTGAGCACATAGGAAGGGTCCGCCTACGTGTGATGAGCTTTGCTTGGATTGCAGCAGACCTTTCTTAGATGTGCTCACCAGCTTAGTATGCATGGTGTGGCGTCGGCATGCAGGCTGATTGGGGAATGAGGGCGCACCTGCTGGTGCGTGCCCTGCATTTGCCCAACAGCGACTGTGCCCCAAATCCCCACTGCCGCAGATGATGGTTGCGCATGTGCCAGCATAAAAAGAACAGCATCAGGATCCTATAATCAGACCAGTTCTAAATACATTACAAAAGGGGAAGATGTCTCCAAGCTACAAATGAATGATCAAAGAACTGCCTTAACAGTGAGACTTGCTTGCTGATTTTTTGCTGGATGTATATTGCTAAGTTCTAAAATTATCCTTCTTGCAGGTAGCCTCCTGAGGATGAGATTGTTGTGTTGCAAGGTCCACACTACATTGATTCTTCCTGTTATGAGAGCATTTTCCTGGTAAGTGCAGGAGATGCAGAGATTAGCTGGCAAGTAGGTCTATGGCAATCTACTGCTGGAATTTACATATCTGCTATATATCATAGCTTTTGGCTATGTACTGGCTATGTTTGGCTTATGTTTGCTGTCCCAGTACACCTTTCTTGTTTATAAGGTTAAATTACTTATTCTATATTGCAATACTTAATGTTCCTTTTTCAAAGAAAGTGTTGGCTGATTTTAAATGTGCATTAAACTTATTACCTAGCAGTGTTACAAAGTAGAGTTTTGTTTCTTCTATTATAGGTCATTGTTGGTTTGTGTTTATATCAATTTGAAGTTAAAAACCTCAGTGGTCAAATGCACAAACTCCTTGGTTGCGTTGCTTTTTTTCCTCTATTAGTAATATCCATTAATTATATCCTCTTAAGATAGGTAAGGATAAGTATTACTTAGCTTTATAACTGTTGATGTTTCTGTTTATTTGTCAAACCTACCTTTGGGTTTTGGTGTATAATTTTATTAACAATTCATTCTTATAAATGTTTTTTTTTTTTTTTACTTCTGGTAGTATACTGACAAATATAAGAGTATATAGTGCAAGATGAGTAACATTAATATTTGTATGTGGAATGTTCAGGGTTTGGGGTCTCCAATTAAAATATATAGGCCTAGATATTCAAAGAGTTGAGCCATACTAATGAGGTTGCGCCTGTACAGAAGTCAGAAAATGCGCCATTCTGCGATATTCAGCAGGAGGCAGTTGTGCCCCAAATCACGTGAGCAACAGTGCAATGATAATGAATGCATGTGCAACTGAAGGGGAGGAACCATGAATAAATGGGCGCAGTCGATATTCAACACCATACACCATGCGCAATAGGGGGCCAGCGGAAGTTGTGACATAGCAGAAATTAGCCAAAATAAAGGGAGCAAGGAAGAGGTGCAAGAACGCTACAGGAAGCCACATGAGGGCAAAGTCTAGCATGAAACACTGGGCAGCAGAGACACACAGGGCAGGCCAGGAAAGGGCACCTGGAATCAACAGGCACAGGGAAGGTGTGGGGAGCCACAGTGCAGAAGGGAAGTACACCACAGCAGTGAGGCCAGCACAGGCAGCTGTTCCTGGTGCAGGGAAGTAGCAGCCAGGACAATGGGGGAATACAGAAACAGCTGCCGGGGAGTGAACACAAGCCAGGGACATGGCCAGTGCCACCATCCAGATGGAGGCCATAATGAGGGGGTGAGAAGGCAGGCAGCAGGGAGGCGTGGCCATGGAAGGGCCTATTGCGGTATGCCCCAGCACTCAGTACCGAGTCCACACCAGCTTCGAGCTGTACAGTGATACTGGAGATTGTGGGCCAGTACTGCCTCAATTGGGAAAATTTGAGGTGGTTCTGTGAGCTGTGCAGTGATGTGATGCAGGCTCCCACACGATGGAGCCATGCCCTGTTAGTGGAGATGAAAGTGACAGCTTGCATGTGCTTGTTCAACACAGGTACCTTCCAGAGACCAACTGGGGACACCACAGGCATAACCCAGTCAGCCACGTCATGCCACCTCACCCAGTTCCTCAGCACACTGCTGCCACATGCTGTGGAGTATATCCATTTCCCCAGCACATCAGTGGAGCGCACAGCAAACATACAGGAGTTCCACAGGATAGTATGTATGCCTGGCATGCTAGGGGCAATAGACTGCACCCATGTGCCATCAGCACACCACCTGGCCCCAAGGTGGCTGCATATATAAATCACAAGGGCTATGCCAGCATCAACTGCCAGTTGGTGTGAGATGCCAGGGGCACATAATCACGTCTCGTGCCATGCACCCTGGGGAGCATGTGATGCCTTCATCTGGCACCAGTCGGCACTGTGCCACAGATTTGAGAGTGGGAATACCCCACTGGCCACCTAGTGGGTGAGTATGCAAACCACATGGACAATCATAGGGTCTGGGGGCATGGTCAGAGGTGACATGGGTAGTGGACTACATGGCCTGGGGCAGGGTGATGCTGATCACCAAACTAACCTCCACCCTCTACACACAGGTGACAGTGGATACCCACTCCATTCCACACGCTGTTACACCCTACTGGTGGCCCGCAACCCCATCGCAGCAACGCTACAATGAGGCACACACCACCACATGTAATGTCATTGAGCGGGTGTTCAGGATGCTGAAGACACGTTACGTTGCCTGGACACCTCTGGCAGTGCCCTACAATACAGTCCCTCAAAGATCTGCAGGCTATTCCTGGCCTGTTGCATCCTGCACAACATGGCCAACAAATGTGGGATAGCCATACAGGTCGGAAGAGGGACATCGATGGGGACGATGAGGACACCTGTGACAATGGTGATGGGCAGCCCCCTTGGCTGATGGGACCCCCAACTGCTCCGGCTGGCACAGCTGCACCGGGACACCATCACAGAGGAGCACTTCAGCCAACCCAGGAAAGTCATGGGCCATATGCAACCAACAGTGGCAAAGGCACAACCCACAAACACGCATGGACACACACCAGGGGTGCATTCCATCAAGGAAGTAGCCGGGCATGGAACCACACACACAACCAGGGATGGGTGAGGTCAAACATGCCTCATAGATGGACACACACACACACACACAATGCACCAGACATGCACAAAGGGTAGGAGGCACACTGACCCAGAACACCACCCCAGCCACACACATGTCCACAGACCACCACGCCCACTGCCTGTCCTTGTGCATGTGTCAGATGCTGAGCACCATTGCACATTGGTGTACAGTGCAATGCAGGCATCATCATGCAACACAACTGCGGACAGCAGCCGGGAGGGTGTGCAGATGGACTGTGTGTCCTCGTGCAGGCCGGTATCCACCAGTGCAATGCCTGCTGAATGACACAATGCACACAGGGCAGCACCAAACAGTAGCCGCGTTGGGAGACAGGTCAGTCACATGCCACAGTGCCTTAGCTGCCACAGATGGATGGGTGGCCTCACTGAGACCCGCCAGCACTGAAAGGCTGACCATTGGCCTCTTGGGTGGCACCGATGGACCCCAGGGGTTCCAATGGGTGAATGCGACCATGCTCGGCAGGGTCTGCAGCACTCCAACATGCCTGCACCAGGCGTGCTCGGGATGCCCACAGCTGAATCCAGTGTCGACAAGAAGGGTGTTGCACAATGCCGGAACGAGGGCGGACAGTGCACTGTGTGGTGTCTGTGACGCATGGGTAAATGACTGTGTGCCCATTGTGGCCATGGCAGCAGTGAATGCCTATGTCTGCCTGTCAATGGCAGTGGCCACATCCTCCTGCAACTGGTCCATCCCTGCCAGGATCAGAACGGTGTCTCTGCTGTGATGCTCCTCTGCCCACTCCAGAGCTGCACGCAGTGCATCCACTGACGTCGCAAGCCGCATCTGCTTGATTGACTGATGCTTGCAGTATGGTGTGCTCATCCAGGAGGTCATCTGCTTTCTCAGCATCCTGTCCCTCAGGGGTGCACAGCCCTGATGCCCAGCACCCCTTGAGGATGGGCGCTGCACACCAGGACCAGGTCTGGGCATGTCCACAGGTGGTGCAGGGTTTTAAATAATTGATTAGCAGTTTTTTCTTGGGACATTGCTAACCGTACAGAAAGCATTTATGTAGGTTTTGTAGAAGTGTTATGTTTGTTAAACACAGTGAGGCAAGTGCTATGCATTTTCACAATGTTTTAGAATTTTTATGAAGAAAGCGCTAATCAATTTTTTGAGTTAAATGAAACCCTGTGGTGCACTGACACTGTCCCTGACCCTGTAACCTCAAGCCCATTGGCCGACTGCTGATGCTGCCCTCTGGCTGCTGCTCACCAGGGCTCACTGGTGCCACCGCAGTGGCTGCAACAGTCCCACTGTTCTGTACACACACAGTGCTGCCCCACTGGTGCTGACAGGCACAGGCTGGGACTGTGATGACATTCGGCCTCCACAGTGGCACCACCTAACAGCCATGGCCGCAATGTTACCTGCTGTGTGGCCATCCTGTGGCACACACGTGTCACTGCCCATGCTGTTAGCAACATCATCATCTGTGATGGACCCCGCACCAGCCCAAGTCACAGCATGCTGGCATCCTTGACGCTGGGACATGGGCAGGGCCTCTGCACCTGTTCCAGTAACATCAGTCTGGACAGCCAGGCGGGCCCACTGTCACACTGAGCTGAGTATATTTGTGGAGGTGGATGGGCCTCCCCTTCTCCATCTGACTGTCCTCAGTGGACAGGCCCACCACCACTGACCCATGCAGATGCTCAGGATCTGTAAGGAAAACAAAGTCGCATTACTGCATGTGACCTACCCTGCCCCCAATAGACTGACCATGACCTACCATGCAGTGACAGGCTACCACCTGTCTGGAAGCCACCACCTGGAACACCCTCAATGGCACAACGCTGCATGCTTCCAGCAACCTGCCTCCTCCTGTGGGTCAGGTGTAGCACCTCCAGCTGTCCCCACCTGTTGCAGCTTGTGCTGCCCTGATGGCAGCCACCTTCTCCTTTATCCTCCTCCTGTCTGTGCCCATCTTCTTCTTGCACTCCTGCACGGGCTGGTGGCTGCCATGCAGGTTCACTGCACACGCTACCTCCTCCCATGCAGCAGCACGGGCCTGTGGTGTTCCCTGCCATCTGCTGAGAAGTGGCTCCTGATCCAGGTAGGCCTCAAACAGGGCATCCGTCTCAGCCTTGGTGAAATTAGGCCTCCTCCTCCTCCACCACTGTGTTCCTCCTCCCTACAACTCCGCTCGGTCATTATTTAGCGTGTGAGAATGACAGTTGTTACCTGTGACTGTGCAGCCCCATGCATGTCCCAAAATCCACAGTCCACACTCCCAAACAGCATGCAACTCACCAATAGATTGCAGTAACCGACTATGGCCAGTGCAGCCCAATGTTGCACTTTTATAGCGCAACCCATGCAAATGAGGCGGCACAACTTTAAGTGGATGCAAATTGCAGTGCTGTGCTATTGAATGGCTGATTAGCTGATTTGCATATGAGGACTGAATATTGCACTGTTGCACTTTGCGCAATTGTGTTGAATGTGCTGAGCCAAGGTGCAGTTCTGTGACATGCGCAGTACACACCTCACTGCGCATCCCTGGTTGCTGATGCAGGCGTCTGCTGTGATGCTGATGTGCTGTGCATGGAGGCAATGCAGGGCACAGCCACCATTGTGCCAGTGGCGCTACAGTGATGTTCATCTATATGGTGCTGTGGCACTGGGGCATCATAGGCACTGGGGCAACAGCGTGGTAGGCCACTACTAGAGGTAGCACACAGGCACCCAATCGTGCTGCATGCATTGGGTTCCAGTGGCACCAGCCTGTCTGTGTGCCACATACCCTTGACCCTGTGCCTGACCTTTGTCCCCAGGCGCCATGCATCAGGCATGGGTGCACCACTATCGTGCTGTTCGGTGACAGCGTGATGGGGAATGGCAGTGCTGTACTGTGCAGCATCTGCACGTGGTGAGGCTGCACTGCAGAGCTCCATTTGAGCCGACTGAGCAAGTGAGATGGTGCAGAGGAGGGCTGCCCAGTAGACCCAAATTGAACTTGCCAACCTGGTGGCCATTGTTGAGCCACTTTATGGCCCCACTGTTTGGGAGGCACCCTGTACAGGTTCAGGAGCCAGGTGTGGGAGGAGGTGGCCGATGTCCTGGAGGAGGCCACAGGAAGAGGCCGGATGGCGGAGCAGTGGCCGGCACAGGTATGGCGACCTGAGGAGGGAGGGAACGGACCTGCTTGCCCTCCTGTGGGCACGTGCGCCAGGAGGCACGGTGCCACGGCCAGGTAAGTGTTACATCGACATACTTTTATCTTCTATATGGGTATCACAGTTGTGTGTGTCCGAACATGGGGAGGAACCGTCCAGTGTTGGCTATGGTGGTGTTATTAGGGTGTGGGGTGGGTGGGTCTGGCTGAGTGGGAGTGCACACACATGGGGAAGGGGCTTTGCTACTGGATTGTATTGATGTTCCTCTCTCCATATTTGCACCACAGGGCAGAAGAGAGGCATCTGGCCAGGAGATGTGGCACCAGCAGGACGACAGGGCCGATGGGAGGCGATGGTCCACAGTGCCAGAGGGACCGGTCTGATGATAGTGAGTGCCATACCTCCATGATTACTATTGCATGCTGTGTAACAGGGTGGGCAGCAGGGCATGGTCACCATCCATTGACACCACTGCCATGCACGCAACTTGTTACAGTCAGCACTGTCCAGTGGCAATGCATGTCTGGGAGTGTGTCGATGGTGATCCATGCATGCACCGGTACATGGCTGAGCCACTGCCTTCGCACCACATAGCCATGTCACTAAACAACCACGGTGGTGCTGTGCATGACTTGGCTGGTGGGTGTGTGCAGCGGTATGCATGGCTGTATGTACCTGGGTGGGTAGATCTTGTGGACGTGATCACTGTGGGTGGTCACCACCATCACAGAGACATGTCCATGGTCGTGTCTCATGCACAGTGGGTGGGCTAGTGGGCTGTGCATTCCACCTGGTTGACTGTGCCCCTTTTCCCAGGTGTCCGCCAGCTGCAGGAGATAGGGAGGCACTGCAGGAGATCCTCATTGTGGCCTGGGCATCATTTGAGATCCTGCAAAGGACTGACCGGCTTGGGGTCTGGAGAAGACACAGGAGGCAGAGCAGCCTTAGCGGGAGCGGGCTCCCACTGATCATACCTCTGCCCCTGACATCCTCTACCCCCTGGACCCACCCTCACACCCCTCCTTTCCTGTCCCATTTGTTCACCCCTGCCCTTACCCACCCCCACCTTGTTTTGGCCTCTCACCCCACATTTGTACATAGTTTTGTAAATAGTTCTTTTGATATTTTGAATACAAATCTTTTGATATGAATGCTGTGGTGGTCTCTGATTTTCAGCGGGCTATAGGTGCTCAGCTGCAGTGGTGTGCATGGCATCAGGGGTGGTGCAGTCATGGGTATGTGTGTGTGTCCATGGGGAAGTGACTATGGTGTGGAAGTAGCTATCAGTCAGTGTCTGTGGTGTGTGTGTTGTGCCCTGTGCACTGGATGACTGTGTGCAGTGGTCCATGGTGCATGCTCTGTGTCCATGGCGCCCTGTCAGCCCGTCTATGGCCTGTGCAGCTGACACCCTTGCATGTCTGTGACCTGCATGGTCTGCTGGCATGTCAGTGGTGGCTGTCCATGCAGGGTAGCCACTGTACCTGTCACAATGCTGGGTTGCCTCCTGTCACTGGTGTGGTGCATGTCTGCTTTAGGTGACACTGTGGCCTCTGTGGTTGTTGTCCCACCTCCATGCTGTGGCTTGTGTGTGTTGTGGGGATGTGCACCACTGTCTGTGACTTGTGCTCTGGGCAAATGATGGTGATGTGCAGGTCCACAGTGCCTGCACAGGGAGGCAGCCACTCCTGTGCCATGGAGAACTTGCAGGCTGTGTGCATGGTTTCCATGGGCCCATGCTGGGGCTTGGTTGCCCCTACTGTGTCCCTGTGTTGTTGTTGTGCCCTTGGGTGTGAGTGGGTGTTTGTCCATGCACTGTGTTGCATCCGGTATGGTGCATGCTTCCATGCACCACCTGTGGGTGTCTGCGCTGGCTGTTGTGGCCAGTGCTCAGTCGAGTGTGTTCTTGGCAGGGTGCTGTACCACTGGTGGTGGTGTCCAGGGCATGCCCTGTCATGTGGGTGGCCTCGTGTGCCAACACATGGTCGGTCTGTCAGCTGTACCTCAGGGGGCTGTGCGTGGTGGCACTGTGTATGCCATTGTTGCATCACTGTGTGCTGCCACCGCTGATGGTTGCTCGTGGTGGGGCTGCCTTGCATGGTTCTGTGGTGCAGGGTTCCATTGTCACAGTGGGGGTGGTGGCATGCATGGGGTTTCCTGCAATGCTGGACACTGATCCTGGGCAGGGTGTCTGGGGTCATGGTGCAGGGTGTGCTCTGCATTGAGGGATGGTGTGGCATGGGGTGGTCGGCCCTCCCTGTGCTGGTCACAGCATGCCAGGGGTGTGATGGGCACCATGGCCCAGCTGTGGGTTGGCTTGTCTCCAGGGCCAGTGGTTATTCCATCCCTCCCCAGTTGTGCAGTGTGTGAGGTGTGGGAGGATGATGTTTGTTCTGCTGTGTGTTCCTCTGCCCATCTGTGGCATGGGTGGTGGGCCCTACATTCATGGTTGTGCAGTTGCATAGCTGCACTGCTGCTGGGGCATCCCTGGTTGGGCTATGGCACCTCTTGACTGCTCAGCTGAACATCCCTTGTTGCGCTATTGCGCATCAGATCTGCTCAGCTTCCCATCCCTAGTTATGTTATGGTGCAGATGGTGTGATATTCAGTCATCGGCCTTAGGTGCATCTTGACCAGCTTAGTTTTTGAATATCACACCTCTTGTGCATGGATACAATGGACATGCGCTTCTCCTGCTATTGCACAGTTTCTGGGCTAGTTTGAATTTCTGGGCCATAGAATATTGAGACATTTAAATATTCATAAGATACACATTGCACTATTACAAGAAACTCATTTAGTTAAAGAAGAAGCTGACAAACTAGTTCATAGCTGGGTAGCTTCAGTTGAATCCTGTTGCTTCTCATCTAAGAAAAGAGGGCTGCGACATTAATAAGGAGGAGGATCAATTTTGTCAAATATTCACATATTACAGACCCTGAAGGTAGATTCCAAATTCACATAGGCAATTTCTATGGTAAAGATATACTATCTGCAATATATATGCCCCTAATACTTGTCAGAAGGAATTTTTCATATATTGACATTTGCTTTAACTAATTTGGGATCGTATGAGATTTTATTAGGAGGGCACTTTAACACTGTTATGGATTCCTGGTTAGATAAATCACATTGTCATCCAGCTAATTCCCTATCTCCAGCACAGGAAAGTCTGCATAAATTATTAGATGATGTGGGGTTATTAGATTCATGGAGGTTGTCTAATCCTAGTGGAAGAGATTATTCTTTTCTGTCTGCCAGACATGGAACTCTAAGCAGATTGGATTACCTTTTCATATGCTTAAATTGGTGTAATAATCAAAGTCACATTTCTTATGAAAACATCCTTATATCTGATCACTGTTTATTGAAATGTGCAGTTATGCTGAACAATAAATCTGGCAAATCACCTAGCTGGAGGTTTAATGTATCCCTACTTCAGGATGTTAATTTTCAGAATTGGTTCAAAGAAGAAACTAAAGTTTATTTTCAGATAAATGATACGGGTGAAGTAAGTTCAGGCACTGTATGGGATGCTTATAAAGTTTTTATAAGAGGCAGTGTTATTAGTTTTGCATCAAAAAGAAGAAAGAGAAACTTAGAGATCTTAATTCTAAAGAAAAATCACTAAGTGAGGTACATGATCAACTTAAATTAAATCTCCTAATAGGAAAGATCATATGTACAAAGCATTAGGTCTTAAATATGAAATAAACAAAATACACTCTGGGAAGATAAAATACTCCTATTTAGAATTAAGCAAAGTTATTGGGAAGCAGGTGAGAAGGTACGAAAACTATTACGTCATTATTGCTCACGTAAATGCAAAATCAGAATAACATTAAAGCATTACAACTGATGTAGGATCCATTACTAACAATATTAAGAAGATTAATAACTGTTTTAAAACTTTCTATGAAAAATTATATGATTCAAAAGGAACTCCAAAAAAAGACCTCATAGCAGACTTTCTGAAGATAGGTGGGCTTCCTACTATTTGTCAGGAGGAAGCGATATCTTGACAGACCCTTATCATTACAGGAAATTTCTGAAATTATTGCTAATTCTCCTAAAGGAAATTACCTGGACCAGACGGCCTTCCAGGAGAATTTTATACATTTCTAAACACTTCTATCGCACCCCATCTACTTTCAGACTTTCGAGACTCTCTCATGCTAAATAAAAACCTGACTCCATGAATTTAGCTTATGTTTGCCTATTGCATAAAAAATAATGACCTTATAAAATGTGAAAATTATAGGCCTATTTCACTTTTGAATTTTGATTATAAGGTTTTGGCAAAACATTAGCTAATAGAATTTCTAAAGTGCTTATTAAGTTGATAGGTAAGGAACAGGTTGTTTTTTTGCAGGGCAGGCAAGCAGCTGATAACTTCGGAAGGATTTTTCTGTTATCTGGGCCTCACGTAATCCTAAAAACAAAACTGTTCCCTCAGCTGCTATTCCCTTGATATAGGTAAAGCATTCAACTCTTTAGAATATGATTATCTTTATGAAGTGTTGTATGACTAATAATTTTGGCCCTGATATTATTAAATGTATTCAAACACTATATGCTTTACCTAAAAGCCTGCATTATAACAAATGGTCTCCAGTCATCTCCATTTCAGCTTAAAAGGGTTCAAGACAGATGTCCTCTCTCTCCCTTAATTTTGCTCTAGCCATAGAGCCATTGATAAGGAGAATAACCCAATCTGACAGGGTTCATGGGGTAAGGTTGGCAATTACAACAATAAAATATTTGTGCTTGCAGATGATATTTTGTTAACCTTGTCTCAACCTGTCTTTTCCTTCAAAATGTAAAAAGGCTGTTGAAGGATTTTGGGGAGATTTCAGGCCTTTTGTTAATTGGTCAAAATCAGAGTGCTTGATACTGGGTCATTCTGATTTTGAAGTAGCAAAGCTAAAATAATTTTTGATATTGATGGCTGGATAATGGATTAATGTATCTGGGTGTTAAAATATTTAATTTTATTGAGAAAATCCTCTCCCACAACTTTACGAGAATTCTAAGTGTTTCGTAAGTCTGACTCAGATAGATGGTCTAGTTTGCATCTCTCTCTATGGGATAAAATTAACTTAATTAAAATGATTTTGGCCCCTAAACTATTCTATTTTATGAACAATTTTGCAGCCAACATACTGGGTTACTGGTTTGGCAAAGTGGAGGATCTTATATCATCCTTTTTATGGAATGGAAAGCTCCTAGATTATCCAAAATCAAACTTAGAGCCCCAGTTAGACTAGACGGTTTTGCTTTACCTTGGTGGCAGGGTTATTTTCCTTTAAACTAAAGCGGATGGCTTGTTGGTTTTTAAATCATCAAATGCCCTCCACTCCTCTTTGGGTTAAAGTAAAAGAATCTATTGCTCCTTTGCAGTTGCCTGATATACTTTTATTAGGACTCCTCAAGCTTGACAAACCATCCTGCCTTGCAGATTTCAATAATGGTATGCAAAAATTCAATACCCTTAAAATGTTGAACATGTTCCTTGAAATTGTGCCCATTTGGGGTAATCCCATCCTCTCTATGGATAATAAGGGCAGTTCAGTTGCAGTATGGAAACAGAAAGGCATAAAAACTATAGGTGATATGTTGGATGATGAAAATAGGCTAGCTTAATTTGAGATTCTGTGCAAGAAATATAGGCTTAATAAATGTGACTTCTGTTTGTACCTTCAGTTAAGAAATATTCTTACTGACAGAATACTGAGTGTGGATTACTCTATTCCTACAAATCTAGCATGGACATCCCTCTTAAAGATTGCTTATCTCCTAGGGGTTTAGTCTAATACAGTATATAAACTAATACATGATACAGATGATAAATTAACTGATCACGCTAGCTTGAAATAGCAGAATGATTTGGGTATTAAAATATCCACTGAGTCTTGGAACAAACTTTGGAACAATGCACATAAAGCATGTAGAGAAATGCAAGGCAAATTAATTTAATTAAAATGTTACACTATTATTACTATTCCCTCGTCTGCTTTTTTCTTTAGGTTTATGTCCAAATGGCTTCTAGAGATGTGGTGAGATTGATGCTGGACATGCCCATCTCTTATGGTCTTGCACAAGACTTAATAGGTGCTGGAAATAAATTCATGACTGTTGTCAGATAATTCTGAAAAAACCAATGTATTCCTTTCTCCTCTGAGATATTTATTCTTGGTGATTTGTTTTCCCTTGAGTTTATGCCAAAAGGTAATAAACTCTGGATTCTAGCAGCTGCACTAGCATATAAAAGATTAATAGTGAAAATTGAAAGAAAATAAATCCCTTTGTTTCAACAATGGTTAGATTATCTGGAAAGCCTTGCCAATAATGAGAGAATCTATTATGTGTCAAAATAAAATATAAATTTATAATTATATTTGGGACCCTTTCATTATCTTCTGTTCATAGATTTCTTCTGGGCTATTAGTTTAAATTGTTTTAACATATATGCATATGATATCTGTGATATATTTGTAATAGATAATAATAGACTGTTATTGCTTGTAACATTGTTAAACATTTGGAAAGTTCTGTTACATATGATTTTTTGTGTGTGTTGAAAACTTAATAAAAATTATAAATTAAAAAAAGAACTGCCTTACTATTTCAGGAGGACCCAAACTTAAGCTCCAAGAAAAACTATTACATTGAAAACTAAAAGATGGCCAGGAAAAAGTTGTAAGAAAACAACTGGTGTTACCTTCTAAGTTTAAAATGTAGTCTTGAAAGCCCTCCATGACCAGATGGGACATTTGTGTAGTGAGAGAACCTTGGACTTAGCCCATGCCCATTTCTATTGGCCCAAGATGGGTGCAGACATTGATCAATATAGCAATGCTTGAAGCAGTGTCTTCAAAGGACCACTCCCTACCACCCGAAGATCCACAACCAGAAAGATTTATTAGTATGTTGCTAGACGTGCTGGAACCCTTTACTCCAAAGACAAATCAAGATGGAGTCAGCATATAAGTACCTTAGTGCACGCCTATAATTGCACCAAAAGTGATGTGACAGGTTTGCCCATATCAATTGATGTTTGGTTGTGAAGCACACTCCCAGTGGACATTTGCTTTGGAGTGTCACCAGATGGAGTTCAAGCTGATACCTATCTGCAATATGTACACAAGCTTAAAGCACAACTTAACCACACTTATCAACTTGCCCACACTATGGTTGCTAAGCAAAATCTAGCACATAAAGTAAGACATGATAAGAGTCAAGGCTCAAGAACTCCAACTGGGAGACTGAGTTCTAATGAGAATTCTGGGATTGCAGGAGAACATAAGATAGCAGATCACTGGAGTCACACTCCCTACATAGTCATTAGTAAGTTGGATAACCTCCCAGTCTATAAAATATGGCCAGAAGGAGATCCCTAGCTGTTGAAACAATCCACTGGAATCACCTTCTGCCAACTGGGCAAATCATCATAGACACTGTACCACAAAATGTTACTCCAGCTGGGCCTGTGACTAGATCTGCCTCTTAAAAGAAACTGTCAATCCAGCCTCCTGCTACCCAACAAACCAAGCCTTCAACAAGCAATGCTGTTATTAATGATGACACTAATTCTGAGTCTAGTGAGAGTGAATATGGAGATTACTTACTTGGTTTACTTGTTTTTTTTGACAAAGTAGGCCAATGGCCCATCAAGATTGTCCTCCATATTGATGGATCATTCACCCAGGTCCTGTTTGTTCATCCAATTATCTAGTTTATTCTTAAATATTGATATATTTGTTGAATTAACAATGTCTTGTGGTAATTTGTTCCATAATCTGGGTGATCTAATAGTGAAGAAATTTAATCTCTTATTGTTGTTTACTTTTGGATTTCTAGTTGTCTGTCATGCAATCTTGGTACTATTTTCTTGTTGAATAAGTAATACCGAAAGTTTCATCTGTTCGGGTGATTTAAGTATTTTATACAGTTGTAAAAGGTCGCCTCTGGGTTGTCTTCGCTCCAAGGGTGTAGTCCAGTTTTTTTAATCTGGTATTATACTCTAGATGGGTAAGATGTGGTATTAATCTGGTGGCTCGGTGTTGTACTTGTTCGATTTTATTTATATCTTCCTTTAAATAAGGGTTCCAAAATGGTGATCCATAATCAAGATATGGCCTTACATGTGACCTGTACAGTGACAATAAGCATTCCTCTGTTTTGAGATGAATGTTTTATTAATTCTACTGATAAAGCATTTGTTTGATTAGCAATTTTTGAACAGTGAGATGAGGATGATAGTTTGTCGTTCACCATGATACCCAAATCTTTTTCTATAGAAGATGCCCTAATTATACTGTTATTCAAATAGTATTTTTGTTTGGGGTTGTCGTTCCCAAAATGTAGTACAGCACATTTGGTTACATTAAAGTGAATCTTAGTACTAGCCCATTGCTCTATTAGTAAGAGATCCAAGATCAAGTTATGATAATTAGTAGGGGTGTTTACCATTCCTCCGAGTTTGGTGTCATCGGTGAATTTAACCATTGTGTTGTGTGGTGAAATATGCATGTCGCTGATGAAGAGATTAAACAATACTGGACCCAGAACGGTGCCCTGAGGACACCACTTGCCACAATACCCATGTCTGAGAGTACCCCATTTACTCTAACTCTCTGTGTTCTATCACACAACCAGTTATTAATCCAGGATATAATAGGAGCTGAAAAACCAAGTTGATTCAGTTTATTAATCAAAATGCTATGTGATACTTTATCAAAGGCTTTACTGTAATCTAAGAGAATGACATTTGTAGGTATTTTGCAGTCTAAATTGGAACTAATATAATTGTAGAAACTAATCAAGTTTGTGGTATATGAGTAACCAGATCTAAAGCCATGTTGATATTCATCATTGATGTTTAACATAAACATCTCTTTTCAAGTTGGTGTTTGATTATTTTTCCATCAGTTTACACAGTATGGATGTTAAACTGATGGGTCTGTAATTCTCAATTTTGGAGTGAGAGCCTTGTTTAAAAATAGGTGTAATGGTAGCAGTACGCCAGTCATTTGGGACTGAGGATTCATGCAAAGATTTCTTGAATATAACAGTCAAAGGAAGAAATATTGTATCCTTAGTTTCTGTAAGAAATCTAGAACTGTGTAACTAGAGATGTGTATTATCCTTCCCTTGAGCTACAGTACCTCCACTGTTCCAAGGAATTCCTTCCTGCAATGTAAGACAAAATGCTCATGACCAAGAAAATGCCAAATAATCATGCCCTTACAACTTCTCCACTGCCACAAGAAAGGGAAGTGCAAAATGTGACCTTTGAAGTAGCTGATTCTTTGTGCCTTGTGGAACTGTCCGAAATTGAAATGGCTAGTTCTGACCACAAAATGAGGAACACAATGGTGAACCTAAATGTGAAGCTGAACTAAGTGGGCCTAGTGAACCTGTATGTGTAGGTGAAATAAGTGGGCTTAGTGAACCTGAACTAATTTCAGAAAATATCGCTATTCCTGAAAATGACAACAGTGGACTCAGTGACTCAAATTTTGTTGAAGTACCTCTTACTGATGAACCAGTCTACGGAATGGGCAAATTCAAGTGCTACTACAAATACAAGTAATGCAGCCAACTCTGAACAGCAAGTGTGCCCCTTTCTGCAAAGCTGTCTTATTGGTGGACAATAAGCTGAGATTCATAGGTATCATAGGCATCATAGGTAGTACAGAGCTTTGGATTAGACTTTCGTCCATAGTGCTCACATAATAACTCTAAGGACAGTGTGTTCCTTCCTGAAAATGATTGTCTAAGTTAATCTTGAACTGGTCTGTTGACCTACTACCTCCTACCTCCAAAGGAAGTGCTCGACCTGAATGCCAATCTTTAGAGGACTGAGCCTATACCCCTTTCACCCAGAAGAGCTGGCAGAATTATAAAGCCAGTAGTGTTCCTCACCTATGACTTATCAGAAAAGCCTGTATACCTACCTTTAAATGTGGTCTATAAAAGGATATACATTACAGCTAACTCACTTCCTAAAATAGGGTCCACTGCATTTTGCAAGCTAATAATCAAGCCCTCTTCCCATTATGTTAGGGTCACCCTTACAAAGTAATGAAGGTCAATTAAAGGGTACAAGGTAATTACCAGTTATGCAACTGCACAGAGGTTTCAAGAAAAGGGTAATGTCTATGGGTAATTGTGTGAAACACAGTGAGAAATGTGGATTTGACATTCCAAGATGAAAATACCTTTAATTAATTTAAAGTAAAGCATGCTATGTTGCATATATTGATAGTAAACTATGTGAATAATGTATATAGTAGTATATGTTTGCAACCTGTAAACAGTGTAAAAGTGTTAATGTCAATTTTTCTTGTGTTTTAGACTTGACATGGATGCCAAGATTCTTAGGCAGGGAAGAGTGAACCCCCAAAATCGGGGGGCTTACCTTAAGTATCTCCTGGGATCCAGTAATGCCCAATGCCAGGCAGATGTCCTGCAGAGATGGTAAATCCATAATGATTGGTGTCCTCCTATTGATCTGCATGACATTGCTATGATGTGTCTCAGTGCCTGTTCTTAAGTGCCACAGACAGTGTTAATGGCCTGGGCTAGGTCTGGAGTGCTTGGGATCTCACAATCAGCCAGGCATCACTTCAATTTTACCACTCTGTGGCTGCTAATAGAGCTCTACATAGCACTGCAGTTATTTACTTCTAATTCTTAGTTGTCTTTAAGATATAGATTGATATTTAACTTGCCTTTATTATGGCTTTTGTATTTCCAATGGAAGCCTCCATGTTAGACTGGGACATCCATTTTGGACAAATTAGTAAATAGGGGACCTCAAGGAGTCCTTTGCTCAGGTGCCTCATGAGAAAAAGCTGTAGTTTTGTAGTTTTTCAGGCTGGCACCTAAACTGACAAATAGGAGCACCAGAACTATGATTGACAGCTCCCTAACCAACCAGAATCCAGAGAAACCAGACTAGTTTAAGAACTTTTAGAAAAAGAGGGCAGTTGCTTGTGGAATGGGGAGAGAAAAGACAGCTCAAGCCATCAAGAAGCAGCTCCAGGGAAGAGCTGAAGAGAACTGGCAGGGTAAAGGCCTGACTTGCCTCCGTTACCATTTTCTGAACTGGACTACAAAATAGCAGAAAAACGGACAAGCCTGAGGTATATGTTAGAACAGCGAGAAGTGTAATTTAAGCTTTTAAACTGAAAGGCCTAGTTTTCTTCTAGATTAAATCACGTGGTCCCACCAGAGGGATTGGTCACCAGGACAGCCTGACTGCAAATCTAAAGGTTTGCTCAGCAGAGCGACTGATATTGTGAACCAGACTGAAGTTAAAGGAAAATTTGAAAAGTCAGATGTGTCTAAAAATAAATGTGCTGAATGTTCATTGTTTGTCAAGGCCTACTGTCCAGGGACTCCTGATTGCCAGAGAGGAGCACACCTTTACCAGTGACTGAACTGTCTACCAGCTGGAGGGGTAACCAGTAAAAAACTGAACTTTGCCAGAGACATTCTGTTGAACTTGGGCCCATGTCCTACACAGCCCATGCCGACTGTTCTCGTGCCAGCTACAGTTTTAGTGGCAAGAGACCAAGCAGAGATCCAGACCCTGTGCAGTAAGTCATTGCAGGTTGCGGCCACCTTCAGGGAAAGGCCATGAAGTGAAGGTGAGTTATGATAGCGCCATTTCCCCATGTGCAGCAGCTTCCAGCATTGGGTCTTCCAGGCCATCCTAAATTGCCTGGTACAGTGAGTAAATTCAGGGTAGCTCCTGCAACAGGCATCTTAATTTTCTAATGGTACCATCTAATTGTTCACAGCATAGTATTGAGTTTCAAATAGACTAGACCAGCCAGCCATGGATATAAATAATTTGTCTCACTTTGCATTTTAATGTTAATTGCTGCTTTGATCAAGGGCCCCAATAACAGCTGCAACCTGGGCACCAATTCTGGCCAGCCAGCATAGATCCTGGGTACCCAGTAGCAAAAGAACTAAACTGATTACATGTCAAATAACTTGGTACAATCCAAAATAGTAATTATTTGCCAAGATTTGCTCCACCTCCCTGTTCCTGTCCCTTCAATGAACCTGATTTGCTGTGTTACTTTGAATCAAGCCTGTGAGCATATTATTCCTTGGCTTAAAGTGATAGGTTCAGTATTGTATGTTTAGCAAGGCATTTGACACAGTCCCACACAAAAATTAATATATAAGTTAGCCAGCCTGGGAGTGGGTCCCAAGATGACAGCCTGGGTAAAGAAATTGGCTGGAGAATAGGACACAGAGAGTAATAGTAAATGGAGTCCACTCAGAAGAAAGGAGGGTTACTAGCGGGTACCGCAGGGTTCAGTGTTAGGGACAGTCCTCTTCAATGTCTTTATGTTTACATTGCAGAAGGACTGGAAGGAAAAGTATGTCTTTGCAGATGACACTAAGATCTGCAACAGAGTTGATGCACAGGGTGGGGTGAAAAGGATGAGAAGGGACTTGGCAAGGTTAGAGGAATGGTCAAATGTATGGCAGCTTAGATTCAATGCTAAGAAGTGCAGGTAATGCACCTGGGAAACAAAACCCAGGGAAGAGTACACAATGGGGGTGAGATACTAACAACATCAAAAATGGAAAGGGACCTGGGGTAGTCATATCAGATGACCTAAAGGTGGGCAAGCAATGTGAGAAGGCAGCAAGGAGGGCTGGGGGATACTGGGATGCATAGGAGAGGCATCACCAGTAGAAAACAGGAAATTATTATCCTCTGTACAG
Source organism: Neoceratodus forsteri (assembly GCA_016271365.2). Lineage (NCBI taxonomy): Eukaryota > Metazoa > Chordata > Ceratodontiformes > Ceratodontidae > Neoceratodus > Neoceratodus forsteri. The sequence goes on along the minus strand of CM028133.1, from coordinate 245,216,246 downwards.
ACAGCTGGTGAGACCCCATCTGAGTACTGTGTGCAGTTCTGAGACCCAATCTCCAAAGACATAGACAGGATGGAAGCTGTCCAGAGGAGAGGCAACTAAAATGGTGCAGGGTCTGCACGGAGGACATATGAAGAGAGACTTAAGGGCTTAATATGTATAGCCTCGAGGAAAGGAGGAGAGGGGGACATGATAGAAACTTTCAAGTACCTCAAGGGAACCAACAAAGTCCAAGAGGGTAGCATCTTTCAAAAAAAAAGAGGTGTGCAGAACAAGAGGCACAATTTGAAGATAGAAGGGGCTCGGGGTAATTTAAGGAAGTATTTTTCACAGAGAGGTTGTGGATGCATGGAATGGCCTTCGGAGGAAGGTTGTGGAGTCAAAATCAGTGGTGGAATTCAAGCATGCATGGGATAGTCATAAGGCAATTCTGGGGATGGGGGTGGGAAGAAGTAGGCTGCTGGTTAACTAGGATCTGCAACTTATCCAGTAGGTAGGGAAATGGGCAGACTGGGTGGGCCAAGCGGTCCTTATCTGCCGTCAAATTCTATGTTTCTATGTTTCTATGTTTCTATGTTTCTATGAGCATGCATTCTCTATTGCCAAACTGTCTTTACAGGGGGTTGCAGGGCACACACCAGGACCAGAGACCCTGACGGTAGAGTGGGACAACTGTGAGCATATTATTGTTTTGCAAACTGCCGATTAAATACTTTTCATGGCTATTGCCAACTCCTAAGTAACTGGAAACTAGGTGGAAGTATGGAGGATTATTGCTTCCCAGAGGGCTATACCAGTCAAGATAGCAACCCATACAAACTGTATTCTGGGTGAGGCACCAAACTATTGTGTTTACTGAGGGTAGAGGAACCCCAATACTTGTCAGTTTTAAACCCAGGCCCTCAAGCTGTTGTTAGAAAGATAGGCAGGCAGTAACCCTGGAGTAGCCCCACCTAGGGGTTACATTAAAATAATATTTTTTGATTTCGTTACTACAAAATCCCATTTTCTAAGCACCATAAAACCCTTCAAGGTGTGGGTTGTCGGGGATATCCTCACATTCAGGGGCTGTAAGGCTCTCAGCCTGCACTATTGTGCTTCACTACTCCTGGCAGCGATATCCTCTAGCGCTCTACACCCTGTCGGTCTTTTGCTTGTTTATGTAACCCTATGTGGCACTGTCTCTAAGGTTATAACCCCTGCCTGTGCTTCTAACCACAGGATGAAGGGCCTGGATTTGATATTATGGTGCTTCCACCCAGAGTAATAAAAGTGGGGGTATCTGACTTAACCTGGTATAGCCTCTTCAAGCTATAACCACCCACAAACCTGCCTAGTGACTAAATAAGGGAAGGAATCAAGGCAACAGAACAAAAGGGAAAACAGGGAGGAAAAGAAGCACTGTGGTAAATTTGGAGACCGCAATGGCACCACAATCCACACAGGTGTTAGAACAGACCTCTCCTCAGGGGAGGAAATGGACAAGGAAATGATAGAAAGAATACTTAGAATGGCAGAAAAAGGGAGATATTGCTGATGGGTGATCTGAATATGCCAGATGTTAACTGGAATGCAGTTGCAGCAGCCACTTCAAAGAGTGGGGTTATTCTAGATGCCCTACAAGGGGCATGCCTTAGACAACTAGTATTGGAGCCCACTCGAGAGGGAGCAATCTTAGACCTGGTTCCCTCAAATGGAGATGAAGAGGATCACAGATGTAGAAGTAGGTAGCCATCTGGGAACTAGCGACCATCGAACAGTATGGTTCACAATAAACACAGCAATAGAGTCAAGCCATTCAAAAGCAAAAGTACTGGACTTTAGGAGGGCTGACTTTGCCAAAATGGGTGAGTGCCTAAGGAATGCACTAGCAAATGGGCAGGAAGGAGGGGTAGAAGAACAATGGGAATAATAAAACTGCCATCACAGGGGTAACAAGCCTTTGTGTGAAGCAAATTAACAAAGCGAAGCGATGTAAGAAACCACTGTGGTTCTCAAAGGAGTGGCAGTGAAGATTCAAGAGAAAGAAAGCATTCAGAAAGTACAAGGAATCACAGAAGGAGCAGGACAGGGAACTGTATCAGTTAAAGCAAAAGGAAGCTGGGAAGGCAGTCAGAACAGCAAAGGCCCAAACCAAGGAAAGATAGCCAACTCTGTTAAGAGGATAAAACCTTTATAGGTACATCAGGGGCGAAGGAAGACCAAGGGAGGCTAGTGAGGCTTAATAAAGAAGAGGGAGGGTGGGCAGAGGGTGACTGTGAAAGCAGAGATACTAAACAAATATTTTTGCTCAATATTTATAAGAAGTGGGGAGGTACCTAAAACAAACAGTACAAACACTCTGGATACAGAAGTTGATACCAGCCCATTTACAGAAGAAGGGTTCTGAAAGAACTCTTAAAACTGAAGGTGGACAAAGCAATGGGGCCTGATGGGATTCATCCCAGAATTCTAAAAGAACTAAGAGGTAGAACTAGTGACACCACTGATTACCCTTTTAACAAATCATGGGAGGATGGGGTGGTACCGAGGACTGGAGAAGGGCAGATGTGATTCCCTTCACAAAAGTGGGAGCAAGGCAGAAGCGAAAACTACAGACCTGTTAGTTTAACTTCAGTGGTAGGAAAATGATGGAATCACTTCTGAAGGAAAGAATTGTTGAGTGTCTAGAGGCCAGAGGGCTCAGGGCCCAAGGCAGCATGGATTCACAGCGGGAAGGTCATGCCAGTCAAATCTGATAGATTTCTTTGACTGGGTGACCAAAGTAGTAGAATCAGGGAGGGGCTGTGGACATGGCCTACCTAGACTTTAGCAAGGCATTTGACACAGTCCCACACAAAGATTGATATACAAGTTAGCCAGCCTGGGAGTGGGTCCCAAGATGACAGCCTGGGTAAAGAATTGGCTGGAGAATAGGACACAGAGGTAATAGTAAATGGGTCCACTCTGAAGAAAGGGGGTTACTAGTAGGGTGCCGCGGGGTTCAGTATAGGACCAGTCCTCTTCAATGTCTTTATAAGCGATATTGCAGAGGGACTGGAAGGAAAAGTATGTCTCTTTGCAGATGACACAAAGATCTGCAACAGAGTTGATGCACAGGGTGGGGTGGAAAGGATGACAAGGGACTTGGCAAGGTTAGAGGAATGGTCAAATGTATGGCAGCTTAGATTCAATGCTAAAGTGCAAGGTAATGCACCTGGGAAACAAAACCCAGGGAAGAGTACACAATGGGGGTGAGATACTAACAACAACAAAAATGGAAAGGACCTGGGGTAGTCATATCAGATGACCTAAAGGTGGACAAGCAATGTGAGAGGGCAGCAAGGAGGGGCTAGGGGATACTGGGATGCATAGGGAGAGGCATCACCAGCAGAAAACAGGAAGTTATTATCCTCTCTGTACAGACAGTTGGTGAGACCCCATCTGGAGTACTGCGTGCAGTTCTGGAGACCCAGTCTCCGCAAGGACATAGACAGGATGGAGGCTGTCAGAGGAGGGCAACTAAAATGGTGCAGGGTCTGCACGGAAGACATATGAAGAGAGACTTAGGAGCTGAATATGTATAGCCTTGAGGAAAGGAGAAGAGGGGACATGATAGAAACTTTCAAGTATCTCAAGGGAACCAACAAAGTCAAGAGGCAGCATCTTTCAAAAAGAGGTGTGCAGAACAAGGGCACAATTTGAAGATAGAAGAAGTGGCTCAGAGGTAATTTAAGGAAGTATTTTTCACAGAGAGGGTTGTGGATGCATGGAATGGCCTTCTGGAGGAGGTTGTGGAGTCAAAAACAGTGGTGGAATTTAAGCATGCATGGGACAGTCATAAAGCAATTCTCACGGGTGGGGTAGGAAGAAGTAGGCTGCTGGTTAACTAGGATCTGTAGCTTATCCAATAGGTAGGAAATGGGCAGACTGGGTGGGCCAAGCGGCCCTTATCTGCATCAAAATCTATGTTTCTATGTTAATACCTTGTAATGAGGAATAACCCTTTGCAGTAGTTGCCACACAGTTAACAATGAGCAGTAAGGATGCACACACTGCTTGCACTCTACCACCTGAATTGGTCTTCAGCAATTTCCTTGAAAATCCCTTGCAAAGACAATGCTAGCAAGGCAAGCATGCACTTTCAATACTGTACACCAACTAAGAATATGCTTATAAGCCAGTTTAAATGTGAAACAGCAAATCAGGTTTATTTAGGGGATGTGAACGAGCATGGGGCATGAATCTAAAAGAATGATTACTTTAAAATGTGATTCAGGTTACTATGCATGCATGCACTCTAGTCCCTCAGTAAACAGTCTGACAACACTGGTGTAGCCCTCTTCAGTGCCGTCCTGTGAGAGGCCACTGCAGGGGTCTGGGTTCCCATAGCTGGCCTACAGGGGTCCTTTCCCAAAGTTAACAAATAAAATGCCAGTGGCTCCACCCAGAGTACATATCAGTGGGTCTGATTACCTGCAGTACAACCCCTGGGATGTCATACCAACCCACCTCCCCAACAGTTACCCCAGACATGGACTTACAGGATTTGAACCTCCCATATTCGTTACACCACTTACCTTCCCATTTCATCCAATAACATGCTCACTAAAATTAGGCTCTGGAATACTCGCTGCAAAACAAGAACATCCAGTTTATTTACAGGGGAGGGTTTAGGTTGGTAATTGGAATAGAGTTCAAGAAAATCACTTTAGTTCTCATTTCAAAGATTTGCATTTCCCAGAATCACATCTCCCTTTTATTCAATCCCATATTGCAATCATTGCAGCCACCAGATTTAACTAAACTAGCTAACTGCTACAGAAGTGCCCAAGCCCAGACCAGGTGCCAGCTAATTTCAAACCTCAAAGTCCGTTCACTGGGTACCCAGATTTAAGCTCGACCTGAGGTGCAGCTGGTAGCCAACATTGGCATGCTTACTTGAATTAAATAACTTTTACATTTGTCTCTCCACCCTTGGTTCTATCTCCTGCCTGATGGGCATGTGAACTAGTTACAGTCCCCAGGTGCAGGGAAATTCTGCTTTTACTCACAGTTCTGCAGAACCAGTCCTAGGATGGCACAGTTCACAGAAGTCCTGGAGGCTGGTGGCAGCACAGGAACAGAACCGGGCACCGTGCTTGAAACCAGGGCACAGAGGCTGCAGCTTGCTCTTTCTTCCTTCCTCTTGCTTGCAGATCTTGCAGCTTCTCCCTTCAGCCCATTACAGGCCCTGTTGCAGAGCATGTGTGCAAGGCCTGCCAACTACACAGGACCCAGACCAGGGGTGGCCCCATGGCCTGGCTCCCTCCAATCAAAGTGCCCTAGCACTCAGGTACAAGACCAAGATCCTGCAGTGGCAGACCCCACTTGATGGCGGTTAATGAGTTCCCCACCTGTCCCTTTGACGTCAGCAGAAACCATGTAGCACTTTCTCTTCTGTTCTCTTTCTTTCTGTTTTCCTGCCATGGTTTGTAGACAAAGCAATCTGTTTCTTTTTCTTGCTGTATCTCAGGAGCAGACAATAGGCATCCGAACCTTTGAAAAGCACCTGCCCATCGTTCTGTTTTCACAGTCTCTCAGATTCAACACAGCCACTTTCGCGCTCTGGCTCACACATATTTCCTGCACTCAAAGTGATTTTTCTCACCATGCACTCACTCTTCCTTTCCTTCTCTCAGTACATTTATATTCTCTTGTTCCTTATCATTCCTCTGTATTCTGTCTTTTCCCAGGCTTAGGCGCAACTTTGTCTTTTACCAGGCTCAGGACACAACCTTTGTCTTTTTCCAGACTTAGAAACAACCTTTGTCCTTTTCCAGGTTCAGGACACAACATATTTCTCCTCTTCCCACCACTCAGGTGCATCTGTAATTCAGCATAAATTCTTGCACTCTGCAGCTTTCCTTTTCCATTTGAGCTGCCTTTATCTCACTGCTGTGGTGCAATTTCAGAACAACACAACATTCAGAAACCTGCAGCTTTCCTTTTTCTCTTCAAAGCTGCTTCTCCTTGCTTCTGCTTTCCTTTTTCCTGATGGGGCAGGCACTCTCTGCCCTTGGGGACAAATTGCTGGCAGTCTCCAGGCAGGCCCATCCTGCAGTCCTAATCTCTCAGGAGCAAGAGTCCCTCTCCTTCTGGAGGAGTTCCCACTGAACTGACTCAAAACACAACAGTTTTGTCCTCTTGGGAGCTTTCTGGCAGCTCCCCATTAACTGGAGCCACAGTCCTTCAGAAAAATTAATATGTTGGGGGCCAGCCCAGTGGTGTAGAGGGTTGAGGGCGCTGGCATCTTCCCTCGATGCATGCTGGCGACCGGGTTCAGGAACAGACTCGGGGTGCCAGGGGTCAGCGGGGAGGAGAGGATTGAGCATCCAGAGGACTGCTCTCCTCTCGGGATGGGATCAGGGATGCATCACTTGGCAGCAGCCCCAGTGGAGACTGGAGGCACTACCTGAGAATGCACTAATGGGGACAATGAAAACCTAGGGAAAACGGCACCTGATGCAAGCAGCTTGATGGCCGTCTGCAGTTTAGCTGTGGCATCCACAGGATCGTGCTCCTTGAGGGGAGTTGGGGCTCCTGTGGCTCTGCTGTGGGGGAAGCCACAGGAGTCTGGGTGCCCACAGTAGAGGTCATCGGCAGCGGGATGTGACCAATAAGGGAAGCAGGTCAAGCGGCCAAGGAGAAAAATGGATTAAAAAAAAAGAAAAATGACTATGTATGAGGCTGCCTCAATGCCTCATTGGTGCAGGAAAAGGTGCCTAAATGTTCCCGGTCTTTTCTCCCAAAGTCTGTTCACACAGTCCCAGAGTCCCTGGCAAGAATCCTGGCTTGGTGGTTGGCTGGCTGGTGTCACATGGCTGCTAAACATGGTGGCTGGGATAAACAGTCCATCACTGCTGCAGCCGCATCCAAGAGCAGAGCCATTCTCAATGCCCTACAGGTAGCATGCCTCAGACAGCTAGTTTTGGAACCCACTCATGAGGGAGCAATCTTAGACTTCATACTCTCAAATGTGGACAGTGAGAGGATCTCAGATCTAGAAGTGGGTAGCCATCTGGGAACAAGTGACCACCAAACAGTGTGGTTCATGATAAACTCAGCTACAGAGTCAAACCATACAAAGCGAGGGTACTGAACTTCAGGAAGGCTGACTTTGGCAAGATGGGAGAGTGCCTTAGAAAAGCACTAGCAAACAAGGTAGAAGGAGGGTTGGAGTAACAATGGAAAACATCAAAACTGCCATTACAGAGGCAACAAGCCTTTGTGTGAAGCAAATAAGCAAATCAAAACAAAAGGAAAAAGTCAGTATGGTTCTCAAAAAGGGGCGGGAAGGTCAGAAGAAAAGGCAGCATTCAGGAAGTATAAGGAACACAGAAGGAGCAGGACAGACAGCTGTACCAGTTAAGGCAGAAGGAAGAAGGGAGGGAAGTCAGAATAGCAAAGGCTCCAAACTGAGGAAAAGATAGCCAACTCAGTTAAGAAGGGGATAAACCTTTATAGGTACATCAGGGAGTGTAAAAGTCAAAGAGGAGGGTTAGTAAGGCTGAATAGAATGGACTGTGGGTGGGCAGAGATGGACCGTGAAAAAGTAGGGATACTGAATGAATACTTCTGCTCAGTATTCACAAAAGAGGAGGAGGGGATCCTAATCCAGTTAACAGAAGCACTCTGGATAGGGGTCGATCCCAGTCCTTTCACAGAAGAAAGGGTTCTGAAAGAACTCCTAAAACTGAAGATGGACAAAGCAATGGGGCCTGACAGAATTCACCCCAAAATTCTAAAAGAATTAAGGGAGAACTAGTGAAACCACTGACTACTCTTTTAACAAAATCATGGGAGGATGGTGTGGTACCTGAGGATTGGAGGAAGGCGGATGTGAGTCCTATTCACAAAAGTAGGACCAAGAAAGAGGCAGGAAACTACAGACCTGTCAGTTTGACCTCTGTGGTAGGGAAAGTGATGGAATCACCTCTGAAGGAAAGAACTGTTGAGTACCTAGAGGCCAGTGGGGCACAGGGCCCAAGGCATCATGGGTTCACAGTGGGAAGGTCATGTCAGACGAATCTAATTGATTTCTTTGGCTGGGTGATCAAAGTAGCAGACCAGGGAGGGCTGTGGACATGGCCTACCTTGACTTTAGCAAGGCATTTGACACTGTCACACAAAAGATTAATAGTCAAATAAACCAGCCTTGGAGTGGGTCCCAGGGTGGTAGCCTGGATAAAACATTGGCTGGACAAAGGCCACAAAAGTTAATCATAAATGGAGTCCACGCTGAAGAATGAGGGGTTACTAGTGGAGTACCACTGGTTCAGTACTGGGTCCAGTCCTTTTTAATGTCTTTATAAGTGACATTGCAGAGGGACTGGAAGGAGAAGTATGCCTCTTTGCAGATGACACAAAGATCTGCAACAGGGTTGATACACAGGAGGCATGGAAAGGATGAGAAGGGACTTGGCAAGGTTGGAGGAATGGTCAAAAGTATGACAGCTTGGATTCAATGCATAGAAGTGCAAAATAATGCACCTGGGAAACAAAACCCAGGGGAAGATTACACAATGTGGAAGGTAGTAACAACAACAAAATGGCCAAGGTCCTTATCTGCCACCAAAGTCTATGTTTCTATATCACAGATTTTACAGTGTCCCAGGTTTAAAGTACTACTGTAGCTAAACCCTTTACTTTTAATTCATTTGCCCCACCATTTGATAGCCACCCCTGTGCCCTGTAAAGTGACTGTACTCTGACCATAGTTCTTCTGCACTTTCCCAGTCACTGCTGCCATTTCTCATTGCTCCTATGCAGCTTGTATACAGTCCCAGTGCAGTACATGTATGCCACAACTTCCCCACTCTGCTGCAGTCTGTGTAAGCCCTTTGTTTATTTAAACCCCCACAGACTGGCAGCTTTTCCTTTAAATTGCACCTCCATATATTATTTATTTATTTCTCTCTCTCTCTCTCTCTCTCTCTCTCTCTCTCTCTCTCTCCCCATGCCCGTCCCTAGCCTATACACTATGCCCCAGCACTAGGCAAGGATCCCAGCTCATGAATTATTCATGCTGCCTCATGAATATTAATGAGGTGGCATCCTGATCCACAAGCATGATTGGCGCTCATCAAAAGTCCATTCTCTTCCTCCCGGTTGCCTTTCCTTCTCAGCTAAGGTCTCTGGACCCTCTTTACTCTGCCCAGGGACCAGGACCAGCAGAGAGCAAACCAAACTGGCTGCAAATGTCTGGCAATGCACTTCCTGGCATGCGTGGGCTCGCTGGCACCATAGTGCCATTTCTGAAACTGACAGATCTGCGAACCAGCTCCTCCAGACCCGCTCTCCCTGAAAATTATGTGGGGCCATCAGGAAAGGATAGAACACTGGGGGCAAACCAGAAAACCCCAAAAGAATGGGGTGAAAGCAAAACCGGAGAAACAAGCTTTTTCAGGGGCTCACAGGCAAGCCCTAACAAGGGAGTTATGCTGGATACCAGATTGTTGTGCTGACTGGCCAGACTCGGTGCTTGTGGGTGACTGGCATTGCAGCTGTTGTTGGGACCTTGATGGAAAGAAAAAACAATTAAACATGCATTAACAAGGCTTTGGTTATTTGTACCCAAGGCCAGGTTGGCCCAGTCCTTTGTAACCCTGAAATGCACTGGAGCAATCAGATGGTACCACAGAACGATTAAAAGAAAAGTTGCAGGAGCCACCCTTATTTTACCCATGACACCAGCTGGTTGAGGAAGGCCTGGCAATATGAGGACCTGCTGCTGGAAACTGAAAGAGCATGAGGAAGGTGGGTCTGTATGACTCACCTCCTCTACTTCACAGCCTTTCCTCCCAGGTGGCCACAACCTGCAATTTCTTGCTGCATAGGGCTAGATCCTCAATCTGATCTCTCATCAAGAAAACAGTCACTGGTGTAGAAATAGATGGCTTGGGCTGAGGCTGTACAAGCACTTTTGGCAAAGTTCAGTTTGTTTGCAGGTGAAAAACCTCTAGCTGGCAGACAGTTTAGTCACTGGTAAAGAGGCTCCTTTTGTCAAGCAAGAGTCCCTGAACAGTAATACATGACCCACAATAAACATTAGACACATTTACGAGAACAACATTCACTTCTCTACCTCTCAATTCGGTTTCAGGCCAGTTCACTATTTCAGTCAATTCACTTAGCAAACCTCTCATTTCGCAAAACAGTTTCTCACACAACTCTTGGGCCGAACTCTTCACAGGAGCTTCTCTCAGTCCAATATCTCAAGCTGCACTTCTCAGAGTCTCGGGCAAACTGCCACATTTCAAAGTAGTGGTGCTTGGATGGTATCCAGACCAATCTGGATCCACTAGATACCAACCCTCAAGGCAGGAGGCGGATCTGGCGAATACCACTGCTATCTGCCCGTGGATTTGTCCATTGGATCCTGGATCAGATCCTGCATAATCCAAAGGCTGGATCCCTGGATCTGACACCGGATAACATGGGATCCGACCTGGGATCCAACCTCCATATTTGGCGGATCCCACTTGAATGTGCTGCCATCTGCCAGATCACTGGGATCCACGGCAGCACTATCTGAGCACCACTAGTTCAAAGATTAGCTTCAGATTAGTCCTGTTACTGCTATCAAACAATCTAAGGCTGGAAAACAACGGCAGGAAGGCAAGTCAGGCGTTTCTCTGCCAAATGTCCACTGCTCCTTTCCTGGAGCTGCCTCTCAATGACTCGAGCTGCTCACTCTCCCAGCTCTAACAGCATCTGAACTCTTTTTCTAACAGTTCTTAAACTAGTTCAGTTTTCTAGCAATCTAGTTGGCTAGGAGCTGTCAATCACAGTTCTGGTGCTCCCAAAAGTCAGTTTAGGCACCAACCTGTAAAACTACAAGAACTATAGTTTTCCTTCCCACAAGGCACTTGCACTAAAGATCCTCAAGGTCTCCTGTGTTCTATTGGTCCAAATCCTGGAAGCCCCAGACCAAACATGGTGGCTCCCATTTACAAGAATAAGCTGCAAGAAGGCAGGTTAAAGCAAACACTCTAATTCAAATATAACAGCAGATTAGAAATAACCATGTATTTATTTATTTATTTAACACACTTTTGGAATTAAAACCCTTTGAGTTGAGGATTCATTTACAAAGGCTCCACATCAGGAAAAGGAGACAGAAGTACTGGAAACAAAAAATAATACAATAATAATACATGATACAGTAATGCACGAATATTTCAGGTTCCAGTTGTACAGTTAAGACACAATAATACAGTGTCCAGATAAGCTATACGTATCAAGGAGGGAGCTACAAGGAATTACAGATTTGCTATTAGACCTGTGCATTGTAGGTGAACCTGACAGACATCAATAAAAGCAGCCACTAGGGGCATTGTCGAGAGTGTTTCACAGCTCCTATCAGGTGACTAGCAGAGCGTGAGATCAGCTGACAGACAGTTGCACGAGAGGGAGCTGCCCCGAGGGAGAATTGTTAGTGTGCAGCCTGTAGCAGCTTAGGTATGGTGGTAGGCAAGCAGACTGGGACTAGCTGGTACACTGGCAGCATCTTGAGAGAGAGAGAGAGAATGTGGTCTTTGAGGGCTAACTTGAATGAACCTAAGTTGTTGATAGAGGTAATGGCCAAGGAGCTCACAGTACCAAGCTGGAGCTCTGTAGGAAAAGGACCTTTGAGCTAAAGAGGTCCTGACACTGGGAATGGGCCAGAACTGTATATTAGCAGTGTGAGTGTTAACTGAGGCGTGGGATGTGAGAGAGGCAGAGACCCCTAAGGAGGTAAGCCCCAGGTGGATTTTTGGTGAGGAGACACGTTTGGTAGTGTAACCTTTCATCTAGAGTGAGTATATTTGTTAAGACATACAGGGTACAGGTATGGGTTGTTTATCCACTCAGAGAGGAATCTGCATGCTTTGTTTTGGCCAGGTGGATTTTATTCAGGGTTGTGTGATTAGCAGCAGAGTAGATAGTGAGCCCATAGTCGACTAGTGAGAGAACTGAGGAGGTAACAGCTAGGTTCAGGGCCTCTGGGGAAGACAGTCTCTATGTCTTTAAAGTGAGGCCAATGTGGTATTTATGGCAGATGAGAGGCTGTTAATATGGGAGAGGAAGGAGAGTCTGAGTTGAAAGTTAGACCGAGGTATTTATATGTACAGACCTGTTCAAAGGGAGAAGGGCATGGGAAAGGATGGTTAGCTGTGCAGCCATAAACATTCTGTCTATGGGCAAAGTATAGACTTTGCCTTATTTACATTGACCACAAGTCTGCGGTCAATAAACCAGTTTTCAATCTGGTTGAAGGCATACTGGAGGAGGGACTGCAAGTCTGTGGGGTCTGGGTGGGAGGTGAAAAGGACCGCATCATCCACATAAAGCTGTAGCTTACCAGAACAGGATTTTGGTAGGGCATTCAGATAGAAGTTGAACAGTAGAGGAATGAGAATGGAGCCCTGGGGATCCCAGAGCAGACTGGTAGGGTGGATGAGAGGGTGTCATTTATCTTGACACATTGGGACCATGATATGAAGTATCTGGTAAACCATGAGATGGGTCCTGGGAGAGACCAATGTGACGAAGCATACTTAGGAGTAGAAGAGCGGGATACTGTGTCAAAGGCCTTTGACAGGTTAGCGAAAACAGCTCATGCAAGGTGTTTTTCTATCCAGGGCAAAAGCGTGAATGAAGTTAGAGAACTCTGTAAGGGCGTAGTTGTATTATGCCTAAATCTGAAGCCACATTGCACTCTGCATAGAAAGCTGTGTGCAAACAAGTATTCAGTGAGTTAGGAAGCTCCAATTTTTCAAGGGCTTTGAGAGAGGGGGAAAAATGGAGATGGGCTGGTAGTTATTGGGGACGTGGTATCACCACTCTTCAGAATTGGGATGATAGTGGGCATCTTCCAAGCTGTCAGGAACTGACCAGGCATAGAGAGTGATTAATGAGGTCAATCAAAGGGAAGAACAGTGTCTAGAACCATATGAAGGATTTGTATGTCAAATGAATCTTTGCAGTAGCAGGATCCACTGGCAGCATTTGCTAGGTAGGACCTTGCCTCACTCATGGTGATGACCTTGAGCTGGAAAGGGGGTACTGGGTGTTTGGCTCAGTGGTCCCCAGGATAGGATCAAAGAAGATCATGTTACTCTTACAGAAATCAACAGGGTCAAACAAATAACCATAGATTTACTATCCCTGCAGGACATCTGCCTGCAGTGGGCATGGCTGGAGCCCACAAAGACACTTAAGGTAAACCCCCAGATTGGTGGAGGGGTTACTCTTAGAAACCCAGAATGCAGAAAATAAAACAAATTCCTACAGAAAGGGACTGGGGAATTTATTGTCCAGGAAAGGCACACTGAACCAGAACTCATCTCCAGTGCGAACTGGTGGAATGGTTATCAAAGAGACAAATCAGCAAAAATAAAAAGATCAGCAATAAGAATACAACAGAAAACAATGTACATTTTCATCAGATGGAGTCTGCAGGTACAACCCTTGAGTATCAATGAGAATGCAGCAATTAAGTATAGAATAATGTGTGGAAATTCAGTGAAATTAAGCATATTGGGCCCTATGCACAAATAGGCAAGTAATAATGCATCGAGGCGTTACCCACCTGTAGGCGTTCCACACTCATGGACAGGTGTCACCAACCAATATTCACTGCCGGCCACCACCTGTTCACAGCTCCACTCCCACGCACAGATGTGTGCAGAGGACATTTCCATGGACTGAGCGTGCATCCAATGGTAATGCCTAGACCTAATCCGCTAACAGATCCCTTGCACCTGCAGGCATGGATTACAGCGCGGCACAATCTGCACCACCAGCTTAGGGCATGGTGCAGGGTGTGATCACACCCCGACACACCTCCCGCCCACCCCGGCGTGTTGCTGTTTGCGTGGCCTGGGGATTAGGTGCTTAAATGCTGCATGCATCCTCTGTGAATGCCGTGCAGGGTCCATGGGACCTCACATTCCATGGCATTCCATCATAGCCGATGCAATGCACTCAGTGCACGTGGGCGTGTTGGCATCATGCTTACGACCAATGTTTGTAACAGATCAGGTTGTATTTTTCTTCATCCAACTACAAGTGTGTATAATGGAGCAACAAACAGCAGTCAATCAATGAAAAAACTCTTGTATTTTTAAACAATAATGGTGCGCACTGACCTAATGAATAATTAATTAAACCTATTGTCGCCTGTGCCATGCAGCCATGTCAGTTTCATTGACTGGGCAGAATAACAGCATGACAAAACTTCCATCCACTTTTAAATGCCAGCAATATATAATAAATGTAGGGAATATGGTAACACTTCCCCATTAGGCACTTTTTTAACTAGGAAGCTCCATGAGCAAAGCTCATTTGCAAGGAAGGTCTTGGTAGGACAGACAGAACAAAAGTAATCCTTACAAACATAGTATAACAATCTCCAACCTCATATCTACAAAAGTTTTTTTTTTAAATTGCAGAATTTTTAACTGGAAAGGCATTCTGAGCTTAAACTCATTTCTAGATGCATCCAGGAACACATTGAGTTTAAGTGACTTGCTCAGGGTCACATAGTATGCAAGCTGAGGTCATGAGATTCAAACCAGGTTTGTAGAGTTCTCCAGGTTCTCAGCTTGGCACTCTAATCTCTAGAGCTTAAATCATTCACGCTTTGTTCTTCTGGGTTTGGTACATCACGTTTAATTTACCGTGGGTTGACCTACACAAGCCCGATGTGCTGGCAGTTTCAGAGACACAGCTGAAGCCCCACATCCTAACCCACAAGACTGGTCTGTTAGGATACACTTCCCACAGGACAGACAGGAGAACAAAAAGGTGGAGGCGTTCCATATACGCCAAGGATACTCATGACATCTCCCTTGCACCCTATCACTTAGTGATTACACAGGCTGTGAATCACTATGTGTGAAGATTACCCTAGGGCAGGCCAAATCCTTGCTAATAGGTTGCCTCTATAACACCCTAAATCTGCCTCCAAGGTACTGGATACCTCACCAAATCTCTGGCTGAGCAGGCACACTCTGAACTAATTATCCTGCATGATTTCAATCTGAACTGGGCCCCAGACACAGAGCAGGAGCTAAAGACATCTCTCTGGGCGCTCACCTATCACAGATCATCCGGTGCCGACAAGACACAATGCAAATTAGGCAAGCACGTCAAACTAGACTGGGTGCTGGTATCCAATCCCTCAACATTCAGTGGCTGGGACCCTAGCAAACGTCCTCAGTGATCATTCCCCAGTCTTCTGTATATAGAAGTACCATCTGCCCGGACCCCCACCTAGACTGTTCAGAGCTTTCCAACAGCACCTCTTTGGCATAGACTGGAGCCCCATCAAGCTTCTTCCCACCATCAACGATGCCCTGGAATATTTCTGAAACACTTTTTCCTCTGCTGCTATCTTATTTGTCCCTCAGAGGTTAAGAACTCAGGGCAATGTTACAGGTGGATCACCCTGCATTTAAGTCACTGATGATCCAACATGACAGGGCAGGGCCACACACATAAAGCATCTGGTCTCCCTGCTGACTGGCAGCATATAGAGCACTATGGAACCAATATAAAAAACTGTCCCTGACAGCAAAAGGACTATGTGAATGTCTTGCAACAGGCAAACCTGTCTGACCCAAGGTCCTTCTAGGACCAAATTAACTGTCTACAAAAGGTAACACCCCCAGTGGATCAATTTCCTGTTTGGTGCACACACTAATAATAGTCAAGAGGTCATAGACACCTTTAACATGTTTTACTGACCTTGACAAATACAAGGCTGACCTACCACCCTCCACTGGGCACCTGGGGCCAGGAGGCTTAAACGTAGCCATCCGAATTCCATCTGAAGTTAGCAAATCAAAAGATGTACTCTCCCCTACTTAAGACAATTAAGGACAGGGGTTCTGGTGGCCCAGATGATCTTGAGCCCCGACCGTTGAGGGCCGCCACCCCAGACATTGCCTTACTTGTAACATGGGTTGTCAATAGATCCTTCCTCGATGGGACTGTTCCAGCCCAATGGAAGCAAGCCCATGTGGTTCATATACACAGAGGGACCCCAGGAGCAGGTTGGTAATTACTGGCCTACATCCCTCCTGTGCATACTAGCCAAAATCCAGAGGAAGACAGTGTATGGACAGCTCTGAGACTACCTTGAAACAAATAAATTGCTTGCTGCACCCAGCACAGGTTCAGAAAAGCATGGCATGGACACCGCCCTGATCAAATTCTCCACTGACATCCTCCAGGCCCTTGACAATGGCACCCCACTGGACTGTTTTCATTGATTTAACCAAGGCCTTCAACTTGGTGAGACCATAGCCTTCTTATGGACAAACTGAAGTGCTTTGGTTTGAACCAGCATGCCTTTAACTGGGTCTCCAGTTACTTATCTTGTCGCTCACAGCAGGTCAAGTGGCATGATGCTGCATCTGACCAGCTCCTCATTATGGAAGGGTGCCTCAAGGCTCTATCCTGTGCCCCTCCTGTTTTCGCTTATTTGTAAATGATCTTAGTGCATTCTGTGGGAGAGTTCTGTAATCCAGTATGCAGGATGATGCCATGCTCTACATAACCTAGGACAGTGTAACCAACCTTGGCGGGCACCTGCAGGAAGATTTCCTGTCCCAGAAGAGTTGGCTCCAGGTCAACAGATTTCTCTAAATACCACCAAAATGAAAGCAATGTTGTTCTCCAAGGTTTCTTGTCCCTGACCAGAGTATTTTGCTGCCAATCGCCTCTGCCTCAAGGTCTGTGATTGAGGTGGCTAACCCATTTAAATACTTAGGAATGGTGCTAGACCACAGTTTCACCTTGAAAGCCCATGCTGACAAGATCACCAGAATCATACACCAAAAGCTGGGGCTGTTCTATCGGCTGAGCCCACAGTTAATCCCTGAAACTAGGCTACTAATCGACCAGCATTTACTCCCCAGTCTTATCTATGCTGCACTCGCTCCAGAAACAGGAGCTCAGTAGGTTACAAACTCTGTATAACAAGATAGCCAGGTTTCCTGCTAATATGTACCTCGACAGCACCACTGTGATGTCCTGGCATCCCTAAAATGGCCTTCCATTAGCCACCAGCTCTAATACCCCTTCTGTGCCTTGCCTTCAGAGTGACACAGGATCCTCCACCTGAGGGACTCACTGTCCTGCGTAAACACATAACCTCTATTAGACTGTTACACACCACTGGCCTGAAATTGCTGGAGATGCCTAGAATAAAGACAGCGGCCAGCAGTAAATCATTTACCTACTCGGCTCCAGTGCTGTTGAACAAACTCCATCCCTTCCTTCAGCTCTCCAGCTCCATGGGGTCCTTTCAAAACAGGCTGCAAATGCACCTGCTAGAAAGCAGCACTTGTTCCTATACGTAAGCACTGTGATCAATCTTGTTGTCCCTCACTTGATCTCCCAGCCAACTAGTGGTACTTTACCACCAACAGTTTTATTGTCTGTGGGTTGTCTGATCAGCCCCTAGCCACATTTGTTGTTATTTTCCTCCCTGTCAAGCTAGAATCTGACCTGTTCTTTTCTCTTATTTGCTCTCTTCATGTTTGTCATCCTATACTTTGTATTTACTAATGAATTGTATTAGAGTCCTCTGTACTGTTGGCACTGTTTTACCACTCTGTGACCTGTATGTGCATATACTATCTATTACAAATTATTGTTTATGTAATCCAACTCCGGTCGCCCCTGAAAAAGGTCCTTCTGGATCCAGTGGACCTACCAGTTAACAAAATTGAAATAAATACATCAAACCAACAACATTAGCCAACCCACCAGTCACTGGTGTGTAAAACAAACTCATTAACACTTTCCTATGTATAACTTTGAGAATAATGTATAGGCAACCATACACAACAAGGTTGCACTTTCATCAAGAGGTTGAGATAACATCATAGGGGACCTCAAGTGCAAAGCTTGAGAGGTCCCTGATGTCCTCTCAGTCGAAATGAAAACACATGCTAGGATGGATTCTGTTTATAGGACAAACTTTTCCGAGTCACACGTGTTGGTGCCTAGTGCTTGTGCTAGAAGAGGCGGATGAGCGTTTAAGAATAACAGCCCCATACCCTCAGGAAATCACACAGCCACTGGCTCCCCAAGCCCCATACCTGCAGTGAGTGTAAATATAGATTAACTGAGTCCCTTGATGGCTTCATCCCAGAGGACACAGGTATAAGAGTTCAGCAGCAGGCAGAATAAAACAGCTGCTCAAGGCAATTGCTCAGATGAAATGGCTCTGTAGACAGCAGGTGGCACAGGCTTTGCTAGGCATGCACCTGCCCAGAGGTAGGCTAAAGAATCAAATCCTCTCTTTATGAGACTGCAACCAACTGGGATTACTGTGAAAAACTTGAAAGTGTTATCTCACACAGCTGCCCTCTTTAAATTATATAGCACTCTTAAATATTTTAAGCGCTATCTTACTTGTTCTGTGGTTGCAGAACTCCAGTTTTAATATCTATCCCCCACCAGATTTACTAAACTTTGTTGACCTTTAAATTTTTAACATTTCTGGATTTACAATCACTTAGTATTTAAAAATTGTTTTGTCTCTGAATATTTCTGAAATCTAAGCCATACCATTATATGCACAACCACCCGCAAGTGGTGCCGACAAATAGATGTACAGTAGGCTGGTGCCTGGGTTCATGGTTAGAAATACATTTGTAAATGGCGTAGTTGCTCCACCTATGGGGATCGTTATAGCAGGGTGCTGCCAGGGTACTTCCCACAGGAAATTAATATAGCCCCTCCTTGACACATAGACTTGTAGCACAATCCTCCCATTTATCACTCTCAACATGCAAATATCACACAAACTCAATAATGGCAAATACTTCAGCAGTTTCAAATAAAAAACAGATGGATTTACTTTAGAGGTTGGAAAATAAGGTGAGGACAAGGGAAACAAAGGGAGTAATAACATCAACCAGTCTGCTATAAATAAAAACTGTAACACAACCACTGTACTATATGACCTCTGTCCCAGTCCATCTCCCACCACTGCTGCACCAGTTAACCCCACCATCCCTGTGGGAGCTCCCAACAGTCTTAGTGTGCACTCAATGAGAAGTTGCAGGCCTGCGATGAATGGACACTTGGGGTGGTACCATTACAGCTGGGTAGAGCTGTAGCTCCTAAACACAGACTACACCGGTACATAGAAACACACAGTTGGTCCTGGCTTTAACTGTTGTTGTGGGCTTAGGTTATATTGTCATCTAGGAAGCCCAGATGATAAAGTAACTACAGTAGCTAGCTAGCTGGCTGGACAGTTAAACTGGCAATTGGTTGGGTAAAACCCTGTACTCACGACCCTTAGATGACCACCAGATGGTGCAGGCATTTGTGGGGCATCTCCCTGTCAGACAGTCGGTAAAACTGTTTTGCTGGTGTCAATAACAGCAGACGTGATCCTCTTCACCCCACAAAGGGACTTGTCTTCATCCATCTCAACAGGCAAGCAGGCAGTCGGAACCTCAGAAAGTCGGCCCCTGTCAGAAACACAGTTGTATCAGGCAGTGGCTGTTCACCTCCTCAGAACAAGAGCAGATTTCTCAGCAGTCCCTGCTCTTTCTTGGTGCTAAAATCCTGGCTTCACACCTAAGCTGAGATAAATTCCCTTGTTTCTGGGATTTTTAAGTCTGTTCAGCAACAAACTTTATAGTTTCAGTCAGTAACAGCACTGAGAACTGTCAAAAGGTTGCTTTCTCCTCAGAAAACACTGTCAGAACTCAACAGGGTTAACTGTCATATCCTAGAATGTTGTTTGAAAATCTCAGTCCCATTGGCTGAAAAGAAGCTTGAACTCCACTTGGACTACTGCAGCTACCAGTCAGGTCCTTGCTGTTCATCAGGCAAACCACTTTCAACATGGCCACCCCACACAGTCCTGTTCAACTTCATTAAAATAGATTTTAAATTAGGCCCTGTACACATCAAGCTAGTTAAAATGTTTTAAGGTGCTTAAAACATTTTAACTAATCTAAACATGGTGCCAAATCCTCATTGAAGCATGGTTTCAAAGCATGTTAGGCAGTGTAAATCCTGCTACGAAGCTAGTCTCAAGTCTGTTTTAAAAACAGTTTTATCAGAGAAAGCATGTTACCTTGTAGTGTGGACAGGCATCTGCTATTGCTCCTCCAGGAAGCATGTTAAGGTCTGGACAACCCGCTTAAAAATGTTACTGGAGGCAGATGCAGACGGGAGTCGGTTGTGGTATAACCAAGTTAAACTCTGTTGAAGACTGATCTGTACAGGCTGCTGTGGTAAGTTTAAAACATTTTTACAATGTTTTTTAAACCGTGCAAATCGTCAGCTCTAATTCATATACAGGGCTTTAAAGTACTTTGACAGGTTCTGGCTGGAAGGGTCACAACCCTCTCCTGCTCCTATCTGAGGTCACTATGAACCGGGGCATGTTGAGGGGACAGGGCTCTACAAGAAACTCCATTTTAGGGCCCCTTGCAGAAGCAAGTTTCTGGAACTGCAGCTTATGTGCTGCAAGGATCATGGGACATGTAGTCCCAGAGCCATTTGTCCTCATTCTCTCCCGACCTACTAGTGGATTGGATTGGGTTGGGGAGCTTTTAAATGTATTTATTTATTTTATTTGCTTAAGTCCCCCCAGCCCACTGCTTTTGTATGATGGGGTTTGGAAGGTGAAGAGAAAGCAGCTCTGCTTCTGCTGCACTGTCATCAGGCACACTGAGGTGCCAAAAACCATGGGAGGTTTGCGTCTGCCCCACCCCACTTTGCAGAGTTTGGGGTGGGGAGCTAAGATGTGAGTGGTTCACCAGCCACACTGATTGGAGGCATTGAGGCTCCAAAAACTGTTCAGGTGTTTGCCAGCCCTGGAATCAATCCAGTAGAGGGTCAGGAGTGAAGATGCGAGCAGCTCTAGTCACAAGATGCAGGGGCCCAGGTAAGCTCCCAACATTGGGAGTGGGATTACATTCTCCCCACTGAATTCCTTGGCATCCTTATCAAGGCCTTAAAAACATAAAACATTGCAAACACAGCACGTTACAGGCTATCTAATATACCTGACTACTGTCTAAACATTTCTAATACACTTACATTCTATCTGAACAATATCAGCATTGAACTCCACTGAACACGGGGCCTGCATTGGTAATAGCATTTTCCCAAAATGGTTTACATCTACACCTCCCAATTATGATTTGGGGGCAGCAATAGTGGACTTGGCAGCAGATGAACCTTTTTGCACCACAGTGTCAGGAGATCAGAGGGATACCAGGGACATCATGAGTTTTACTTGGTGTTTGATTTCTCTTCCAGAATGGCAAGTACCGCTAAATTCATCTGCAATGATTTGATCAGGTCACTGATGGATTCTGCCACAGTGGATTCAAATCTTTCAATGTCCTGGCTTGGTTCTATGACTGGAGTATCAACATCCTCTGTATATGGAGCATGGTTTGTGATGGTGGGCCAATATTCAGTCAGAACAAAAGGGTGCTACAGTCAGATTCAGCTGTCTGGAATGACTGCTTTACTCCCTGCAGGTGCTAAAGGGGACAAGTTCATGAGGGAACAGTGCAGGCTGATATTGACATGGTACTGGATAACTGTAGGTTCTTCATACTTAGGCTACTGTGACTACATCAGACTGAGTCACCAGGGGCAACAGGTAAGTCTGGTTGGGCTAGATGGCTCACGTCTTGTCTGTGTATCATTTCTAGTAAAGGTCTCCTGGTGGCTAAAGGGCACAGTACTGAGTTATCAGGTTCAGGAAACAGTTGACCAATTGGCAGGAGGTGGTTTCAATGTAATGTTTTAACCACAGAGTGTACTATTTCCATTCTTATTCAGTATACTGGCAAGTTTGGAAGATGTACCATAATTATATATGGATCAGGTTTCCATCTATCTCAGTCTTATGTTTGCCTGGGACCCCAAATTCTGAATCAATACTTGGTCCCCTGGCTGGAGGTTGTTCTCATGCTCTCTTGTCATATCTGGTTTGTTGGCTATGTTGGATTTCCAAGCTGCTTCTTGGGCATCAGCAGGCTTCTTTAGGTTGTGCTCACAGTCTCCTGATGTACTCAAGTGTGTCTCTGTTAAGTACCGTCAACCAGCACCCCAAAATATAAGTCCACAGGAAGCCTGGCTTCTCGCCTGAACATCAAAAAATAGGGTAAGAAGCTGGCTGAGTCATTTTATGGTTGCATGGGTGGAGCCCTCCAGGTGTTTTGGATAACATCACTGCAGGAGAAAAAGCATCATGAGTGGAATTCATCCCAATCTTCTCCTGCAGTGATGTGGCTGCTCTCACAGTCTGCAGTCATTGGTGGTGTGTGGTGTCTACTCATTCCCGTCCTCCACGGATGGAGCTCCTCGCCGTGCATTATGTTAATGTAGTACTTCCACATTAAAGATGCAGCATGCACACATGGACAGAGTCATTTTGAATAGACCGCACTGTGCCCAACACGACCTCCATGCTTTAGTATTATGCAAGAAGCAGTGCATATGTGTGGAGCACAGTGGCCATGTTGGACATGGAGCACTTCTATGTCATGTGCTTCAGCCCCAGCTCTGGTTTTGTTAATATTGATAACATTGGGGTCCAATCTGCATCAGCTTCCACCCCAAGCAGAGTGGGACACTGGGAGCCCACCCCAGAGTCCCAAAATAGTTGAAATATAAATCCAACATTGGGGCCCCAATTTCCATGTCGGCTTCTGCACCCCAGCAGTGTGGGACACTGGGAAGCCCACCCCAGTGTCCCAAAATTGTTTAAATATAAACTTTTATATAATCCAACACTGGTATGCCACACCCAGTGTCAGATGTCTCTCACCCCCAAGCCTGTCATTTTCCTGTGGAAGTTCCGAAATCAGGGGCCCCAATCCCTGTTTGGCAATCAAAATTCCTCCCTCCTGCAGTGTGGGACACTGGGATCCCACCCCAGTGTCCTGAAATAGCTTTATTAAATGTCCTGGAAAAAAATTCCCTCAATGTCTTTTGTTACCTTAAAAAAAGTCCACATCATCCCTGCTGTCCCCCCCCATCCCAGCCCTCCAACTGAGCACCCACCAACCCACATCTGCCTTACCTATACTTACCTCTGAAGGTCCTATGCTGTCATCTTCTGTGGCCTGAGAATGTCTGCACTCTTCAAAGCTGAACCATCAACTGAGGAATAAAGGTAAGTGCCATATAATGTATTTCAATGGAGTTTTGAACTTCTGCTCATAACTTTGCCATTTATTTTACATTTTTCACCAAAGTTTCAACATGACCTTTTGGGACCCTACCTCATGAAGACTGCAACTATCATTTTGGTAATAGGACCAGAAGGTGATTTCACGGTCACTGTGTGAAATCACCTTTGGGACAGAATAACAAAATTTTACTACCAGTGTTCATGAGGTGGGGTCCTAAAAGGCCATGTTGAGAATTTGCTGAAAAATTCCTAAAATGACTGAATTATGCATGCTTGTTGAAATTTTTCATAGCACGAGCATAACTTTGTAATTTTCAATATTTTGACTCCAAATTTTCAACATCGCCTTTTTCACACCACCTCATGAACAGTACTGCTGTCATTTTTCACATCCTATCCAAAATGTATTTTCCACCTGTGCACAGAATGGTGTTTCAGCACAGAGCTGAACATTTATACCTACAGGGTTAATGATGTGGGGTTGTAAGAAGGCTATGTTAAAGTTTGAGGCAAAATATAAAAACAAAGAATGTATTCAGTCACATTGTTTGCAGGAATGTCTGTTGCACCACTGGGAATCTGTGCCATGTGCTCTGGTTCTGGGATCGGGGTCAACCAATGGCTCTATGCAGTCATGTTGACTCCAACCAGAACTTGTTGGTACTGTTGTATGCATGGATTAGGAAAGGTACTTGCTGGCTCCAGTATGAATTTCTGTTGGATCCAATGTTCCCAACATATTAAGCAGTGGTCTATTGAATCTCTTGGGTTGAGGTCACCTTGTGGGTGATAAGGAATAGAATGAGATGTCTTAATGCCCAAAATGCTTGTGAGTTCTTTAATGGGGTGATTCAGAGTCTTTCCCTTGATCAGAGTGAAGGCGTTTGGAAGTCCATAATGTACAAAATACTTTTCACACAAATGTTTAGTCACAGTGGTTGCTTTCTGGTCTTTCATGGGAAAGCCTGGCATAGCAGGTGTCATGATCAGTTACTACTAGGATGTTACTGATTCCCTTCTGATTAGGCTCAAGGAAACAAAGTCCATACAGACCAGGTCCATCAGACCCAGTACTGATGATGTTTATATGTGGAGCTGCCCGTTTGGGTAACGTCTTACAGGTAATGCACTGATTATAGCATTTCAATGACTTTCCACCTCTATGGCCATACACAGCCAGTAGAAGTGGTCTTGTACAAGGCTCAAAGTCCTATCAATCCCCAAGTGTCCCATCATGAAGTGATTGCAACACCATTTACGATACTTGCTGGAAATCACTAGTTGCTGTTTGGGAAAATGGGTTTGTATTTTGGTGATCCAGTGCAACAGTTCATTCTTTAACTAAAACTTGTCCCACTCCTCAGGAGAAGTGGTATATCAGGCATATTTGATTTTACTAGAGGATGAAAAGCCCTTATCTTTGACTAGGATGATGTCACCAAACTGGGATCCATTTGCTGTGCTCGTCTTACATTGGCAGGTCATAGGTGAGGCAAGGAGGTGTGCAATGTGGTGAAACATGCATACACTTCTGGTATAGCATCAGGATGCACTCCAAGAAGGTCCACTGCCTGGTCTGGGTTGGTGATAGCAAGTCAGTCATCAGACACCATGAACTGGCAGATTGCTTTCACTTCATCTTCAGACACATAGGTCCATGGGCTCTCCGTGGGCGGAGTATGATGTGGGTGTCTGGTCAGTGCATCTGCATCAATGTTGTTTTGTCAGGGCAATATTGTATGTGGAAGTTGTAAATAGGGCAAAGATCCAGCTATGCCTACTGGCATCCACTGGGCAGTGGTCAGCACATATGTCAATGGGTTATTGTCAGTCAGTACAATGAACCTGGCTCCATACAGATATTCATGGAAGTGATCAATCACTGCCCCTTTCAGTGTAAGGAGTTCTAACTTATGCACTGGATAGTTCTTTCAGAGGGACTTAAATTGTGACTGGCATAAGCATCTTGTCTCATACCAGTCTCATGCTCTTGGTAAAGTATAGTGCCCAATCCTTCCATACTGGCATCAATATGAAGAGTGTATGGCATAAGCGTGAGTTGTAAAGGCCAGTATGGAGGGGCTTCTGATATGGGGGACTTCTATTAAGAGTTAAATAATTTCTTGAAAAGCATTCTTACATTTGGCAGTCCATCAGTCCCCAAAAGGTTCAGTGGTCTTGAAATATTCAATGGGAGGTTTCTTTTGGTCCCCTGACATTTTGTCTTCTAGGCTGGAGAATATCCTTGAGTCAATCTGTGCAATGGCCTCACCACTGAGAGTAATTTTCACAAATCTCATGTAGTATCCATAAAAATCTAAGAAAGAGTGAAGTGTTCTCAAGTTGGTAGGTCTAGGCCATGTAGTATGTGGAGCCACTTTTTCAGATCAGCGCTGACACCTTGATCTGAAACTATTTGCCCAGCATATTTCATGGAAGTGTGGCAGAACTGACACTTGTCCATGGAGAGTTTTAGACCATGTTCCTTCAGTCAGTACAGTACCTTTATTAGTCTGGTTTCATGTTCTTCCAGTGTTCTTCCAAATGCTATAAGGTCATCCAAGTAAATTAAGACATCTAGGAGAGTCATATAACCCATGATCTTCACCATCAGGTACTGGAAAGGTGATGGGCACCAGATATCCCTATGGCATATGCTCAAATTGGTAAAATCCAAGCGGACAGATATAGCAGTCTTTCCTTTTCTTCCTCGTCCATCAGTATTTGGTAGTAACCACTGTGCAAGTCAAAAACAGAGAATCATATACTCCCTGTGAGGCTGTCTAAGATGTGTTGCACTCAAGGCATGGTGTATTGATTGGCCACTGTCCATTGGTTAAGGATGAACTAGTCAGTTCTTGTGGCACCATTCTTCTCTTTGGACCGCCACTACAAGTGAAACAGGGGCTCTGAGATTCTGTTATGATCCCTGCCTTCAAGAGCTCTTGCAGATGTCATCAAACATCTGCAATGTCAGCAAGCACCAATTTCCTCGATCTTTCTCTAAGCGGGCAGTCATTGTGTAGGTGTATATGATGCTCCTCTCTTTTGCACATCCCACTCATGACAGGAGAAAACATCTGACCATTTGGCCAATTCCTGTTGTAATCAGTTCTTCCAGCTGGGAGAGGAACCAAAATTGAAACCCCTTCTTTCAGTCAAGTAGTCTTCTTCAGACAGGATGGTGCCATGAGCACATCAGCAGTGTACAAGTTGACTAGCACAGTACCAGAGTGTACTGCTAGATCCTTGCACGTCTCATAATTAAACTTTGTTAATCCTTTTAACCATCACCTCGGTTCCAGGTAGCAGACTTCGCCAACCCATCAGACCACTTGGCAAACCTCTTCCCGTGGATTCCACAATGATGATCTGTTCTGAAAGAAATTCATGGCAATACATAGCTTCTTTTACGAGGCACTCAGCTCCAGGGGCACAATCAAAGGCCCTTCTCTTCTTTCTTGATGACTCTGGCAATCCGCTCTCAGGGTGGTTGCAGACCTGACCTCCTTTTCCAGGTGTCTGGTACTCATGGTGGCATGAATTGGTAAACTCTGGTAGTTTCCTTCCCCTGCCTTCTGCAGGCAAAAGTGAGCCAGGTGTCCAAACATATTGGCATTTGTTCCAATCGACACAGGTGTCTTGTCCAATATCTGGGTGTCAGGACAAATGAGAGCTAAGGTGTCGATCCTTTGAGGGACTCCAGCAAAAGTCTCTGGAAATTCAATTTGCACAGGAATGTAGCCATCATAGGGGTAGCTAGCATTGCTCAATCCCACACAGAAAGTCCTCTAAAGGTTGGAAGTGTTATGCTTGGCCCCACACTCTGATTGGATACCCATTATGCACCATGGACAATATCTATTTTATGTTATATGCTATGCAAATATCTAATTACAAATATTTAGGCGTTGGTACTTACTATATAAGCATAAGTAATCAGGGACATATTATGATTATATGCAACATTGCTAAGATATGTATTGCAAGTACTGTGCTGAGATACATTATGTGCTCTCTTTTATTCTTCTGAGAATTCATTGTATAGCCTACACTGCCATCATGCGGATTATGTAACACGCATTTACTTCCTGCTTTACAAATAACTCTTTGTTCTCAGTTTTAGCTGACTTTATGAATATTGTATATCTATAGATAATACTGTGGAGCCACATAACTTTTAGCCAATAGGGCCAATTTTATATATTGTATCTAGTCTTTTATTTTGTCATAGTAATTATCTTGGTATATAAGCTACTGTAGTACGTATTCCCACTGAGGCCATCTTCACTGCTAGGGGTATTGGAAACCTCAGCTCCCATTGTCTATTAGTAAAATCTGTTTTAGGGCATCTGACTATGTTTGTGTAATAAACAAGTTTATTACCAAATATGCACTTATCTGTTGTCTTTTTGCTGATTTACTTCCACAAAGAACCTGAGCAGGGCAGAGCACCCTGACATTGTTGTTCGACAGTGTGCAGGTGGTCTAAATTAAGAAAGTTTCACCACTTGGCTTACTCCTTCCTTGTGGGTAGTAAGAGGTGTACACACCCATACCAGCTCTCTCTACATACTTTTCACCTGCAGCATCTTGTAAAGTCTGGCTGCTTGCTGGGCAAGGTTGATGCCATCTCACCTTGCTCAACAGCAGTTTGGAATTGCAGAATTGTGAGAGTGCAGATGACTGACTGTCTGTTGGTTCAACCACTGTGGATTGATACACAACAGGGTACCCACTGACAGATCCATTGTGTTTCCCAAGCCTTTTCTGTTGGTACTTTTATGTCTAATATCTGCACAAATCTGAGACATGATGTATCTAACTTTCTTACTTCCCATGGAAGCTGAAATGATTTTGTGCAGGACACAAATGGATCCAATAACCCCATAGTGGGGATCTCAACCCAGTATTCTGAGGCAAGGCAATCAGTCAAAAACCATAATGCCTAAGGGCTGTTGGTTGTGGCTCTCTATGCTGCTCTGGAAGCCTCTGAATCAAGATTTAATTCTGCAAATTGCAAATTTCATCTCTTAAGAAAGAGATGGGCTTGCAGACATCTGAAAGTTTGAAAACTGAGCAGTGGCTTGAAGCAAAACTTCAGTCGTTGAGTAGTAAGAACAAGACTCTTTTGCACTATTCTGCACAGAGTAATGATCCGGAGTTATTCATATTGAGAGAGGAACGTAATAGGCTGAAGCAGGATAAGAAACAGGTGTTGCAGATGAATGATTTGTTGAGTGATATAGAATGAAACTTTGCATGAGGATCTTGAGGAGAGAGAGAGGACCTGAAATGGGTAAGTGACGAGTTGGACAGGGAGCTTGGGAACAAATGTGAATTGAGTGCCGCATATAGAGTTAAAGAAAGAGGTTGAGAACAGTGTTGAGCAGAGCATTGCAAAAGCTAGTCACAAAGGATGTAGACTTAAGATGGCAAAACTGTGCCATCAGTGAGAGGTTTTAGCTGATCATGTCAAAATGATGGGCAGGTTTCATTACACACCCATTGGCCTTACGTCATCTGGTGATGATGACTCTGGTGATGATAACTGCCAAGATGGAACAAGCCATACCCTTAATGTGGCCCATTGTCACAAGATGGCAGATCTCCATGCTGTAACAGCACGAACCTACATCACCAGCGGAATGATGACTATCATGTGTGATGCCAAGATGGTGACCCCATGATGGGGGGCCGAGGCTGAGCCTCCAATTGCTGCCTTGAATAAAGGGACAAGCAAGGAGAGCGATCACATTTTTGAGGCTTCCTCACTCGGATGGAGATGACTGAGAAACAACGCAGGTCTTCAGGGAGCATCTAGATGCTATGTTGAAGGAAGCCACTGCCCAGCCATGGCTTGTTAGCAATGTGGCGCGCTGCTGCAGTGGAGGCCGCCCTTTGTGTTGCACACAACCAAGATCCCTTCCTAATATCATCCCATGATTCAGAATAATCCCTTCAGATGGCCCACTGTGTGCAGCAGATCTCTGGCAGCATATGCTGCATGAACCTAAGTGACAATCTCAGTTTCCATTTGGAAAAAATTCATTCCAGATGTGAGATGCTCAGTCTACCAATGGCCTGCCAGGTACAGATCCTTTGGCAGCCTGTTGACCCCGCCTCTGGTCAAAACTCCAAGAAGCAGTTTTCCAATCCACAGACATAACCTTTGATGGTGTAGCTGTGGAACACATTGCCATGCACACCCCAGGCATGGTTAGCATTACGTAGGCCTACCCTGTGAAGCAACTGCCCAAAAGATCCCAACATCATAACACCAAAGGTTATGGCTGGCCTACCATACTGGCAAAATGTTTTTGCAGGAGGTGCAGATGTTGCCCAAACTGAGTACAAGACCTTGTTTATTTGTAACATGATTCCAGCTGTCCATGACAAGGTCAAGTCTGCAGTTTTCCCCAGAATGGGCAAATTTGCAGATATTAAGACCAAACGTGTTTACCAGCTCTACCTCTGAGATCTGAATTCTGACTTGAAAGCCAAGGTGGCCACGATACTATCTACCAGTGAGCCCACAACCCACTACACAGTGGAGGAGAAGACCCCAAGACAAAGGCCACACCCTCAGATGACAAACAGAACTACAAGTCAGAGGGGCATTCAAAATAGGAACAGACAAAATTGGAATAACCCTAATGTCTAACAGAATGACAGTCAAGGCAATTGAAACTATCGACAAGGCCATTCCTACCCTGATATAATGGACTAGAACAACAACCTCCACACCCTTCTTGGGCAGGTCCAATCAAGTGGACTTTATCATGAAGTGAACCATTGCAGTATTAGCTCCGGTAGCTGAGGCCTCACTAGGCCAAGGAGACACTGGAGCTTCCTGGATCAGGCTGCAAAAGGCCCAGATCCTGAGGCCCTGTCCATTGTAGCGATTATCAGTACCTAGACCTCCTTGTATCATATGCAGGACCTGGAAGAGGCCAGGTGAGATGAGGCCAGTCTACATTTTCTGGAAGAAGAAGAAGAATCAGCATTTATATAGTGCTTTTCATACACAGTGTATCCCAAAAGCTCTTTACAGGCAATGCTAGACTGGTAGTGAAATGACTGAATGTGTGGTGATGGCCATATCACACATCAACACCCACACACAGCCTGGACAATTGCAAGAACCAGATTATGGGAAGGGCAATGTTGGTCAGGACAAAGCGAATGTCTCCCTACTCTTTGCAAAGAGTGCCCTGGATTCTTTTACTTCCACCTGGACACCCAACAGGACAACACTAGGATGGGTAGAAGGGACCTCGTTTAACATGTCATCCAAAGCACAGCACACTTCAGTACAGCACCCCCAATACTGTACTTGGATGCCAGCATTTTAGGTGCAAGTCCAGTCCGGTGTGGGACAAGAACCCATGGCCTTCTGGTCCGGAGGGGATGCGCTACCAACTGAGCCACATTCAGAAACAGCCTGAGGATGAAAGCAGTAGTTTGGATTGACAACTGAAGGCCCCAGTCCATATTGTGAACAAGCTCACCATTGACACAAATCGAAGGTCTTACACCAAGGCCATGGTCGTGGGCTGCCAACTGGTTATTTTGCTAGATGCAAGTGTGGCTGTGAGCTGTACTTCATGATGAGGATCCAGCTAATTCCTCTTGGTCCACTGGATGGAGGACCAATGCACAAGGTGTGGATGGTACCAAACCTTCCACCTACCATTCTATTGTACTTCCCGTGGTGATAGGTAACCTCAGCATTAATCACACTTTTGACCTTATGGTATTGCATCATCACCCCAGCATCCTAGAAACTGATTTCTAGCACTACATGGCTGTGTGGTGGATTTGGCCAACGATGCTCTTGATCCAAATCAGGGGCATGCCATCTGGTCATGATTCCTGATTCCATGTGGTTGCCATTGCTTCAATGGCAAGGAATATGACATCATAGCTTGATTCCAGACACATGAGTTCTTCAGTGAACTTCTACCCATTCTGCAGAAACACATGGATGCTTTTGCAGCACACAAGCATGATTGTGAGAGAATACAGACTGTCATCAAACTCCCAGGCCCAGCACATGACAGGCAAAGGCAATACCCTTTCCTGCTGAGACCTTACCATCACTCAGAGAAACCATTCAGTCACTTCTTAAGCAAGGTGTAATCAGGCCTTATGTCTCAACTGCCATCTCACCCATTTGGCCAGTAAAAAGCCCACTGGATATTGGAGACTTACTATCGATTACAGGAGGCTTAATCAAGTCACTCACTAGCTGCTCCCCTACTGTAGCATCAGCACCAGATGTGTTCAAACTGCTAACACCAGATCACAGGTGGTTCAGTGCCCTTGACATCTCCAATTGGTTTTGGTCACTGCCCTTGCTCAGGAAAGTCAGTACAAGTTTTCTTTCACCTTTGAGGGTTGGCACTACACTTGGACCTGCCTACCCCAGGGTGTTCACAACATCTCTTCTCTTTCCATCTACACATTATGGATTCCTGCAGAGTTTCTATGCCCCACAATGCCTTCTGCAGTATGTGGATGATTTCTCTTGGCTACTGCCACCAAGGAGCAACATCTTGATCTCCTTGATGAACTACTGACTCTCTTACAGAGGGCAGGACTCAAGTGCAATCCTGAAAGTACAACTATGCCAGAAGGAGGTCATCTTTCTTGGCCTGTACATCACAGATCAAGGCAAGATCTCAGCCAGGAAAAGATCCAAGGCCTACAGTCAATCAATCAAATCTTAATTTAACCAGGCTAAATATCATTGAGAAAAACTCATTTTCGAGGTGGACCTGGACAATGAAATTCTGAACAGAAGGACATAAATACATATATACATACATTTCTAGACATATTTATACATATAATAGATTTTATATAAGGTGCAAAACAGTATATACATATACAAGTACAGTTCAAGCATAAAATGTGAGACAATAAACATGAGGGTAACAAGATAATGCTCATACAGGGTAAGAAATGTTCACTGCAGTATACAGAATATGAGATCATTCACTACAGTATACAGAATAAGATAATGTACTACAGGTTACAGAGTAGAATCCTATAAGGAGAGTGATGGAGCTAATTACTGACAGGCAATACACTGTTAGAGAACACAGGCAGGTACCTAGAGTGGCAACACATTGATAATGAATTTGGTGACACCTTATGAGCAGGGAACAGATGGTAAAAAATGGAAGAGGAAAATGGATGAGTGAGATAGGCATACAAAGCAGTGGGTTGGAGATTAAACACAAGAAGACTTGGGGGACCCAAAAGTGAGCCTCTGCAGTTACTTGACCAGTGGGACCCTCAGAGTATATTACTGGTTCTGAGACTTGTCACTCCCCACCAGTGTGGCAACACTCAGACATTTCTTGGGAATGGTTAACTATTCCAGTGATTTCATTTGTGAGTTTGCACAAAGGCCATCCCTCTGTACGAGCTCTTGAAGAAGGATGTCCCTTGGACTTGGGGTCCCATTCACACTAAGGCTGTGACTCTTCTAAAACAGGCTCTTATGCTTCAGCATAAGTTAACCCCAATCCAGCTGTACCTTTCCATTTGGAATCAGCCACTTCAGACATAGCCATGTCTGCTGTACTTAGGAAAAGGTGAATGGTACTTTGAGACCCATTGCTTATGCATCTCAGATGCTGTCTCCAGTGGAACAGAAGTACAGTCTTTGTGAAAGAAACCTTCTGGCCAACTACTGGGCTGTCAAACATTTCCTGTTGGGTACTCACCTATCATTCTGCTCACCAACCACACTCTCACAAATTTTCTGCTATCAGACAGAGTGAAGGATGGAGCAGTATCCAATACTAGACAGACTCACTGGCTTTTCTTCTTCAGGACCATGACATACAGGTTCACTGACAAAATGCCCTCAATTTTAGCCCATGGTCTTCTTTACCAAGGAGAGCCACATGACTGCCCACTTCAACCACCTGCTTTGCCTGATCCAGGCCCTTTTCTTCCTGCTACTCCAAAACTCCTTGCTGACACATCCCTGTGTCATGTCTTTACTGATGGCTCTGCCTCATATTACCAAGGAGAACAAATAGCTGGATTTGGAGTGCTCATCATGCAGCCCAATGGTAACACTGTTCATGCTTTCAAACAGTGCAGTGTTGCATCACCTCAGTATGCAAAATTGGTGGCTGTGGCCTGTGCCTCAAACTGGTACAACATGGTACCGAGGACACCACCATTTTACAGACTCTAACTGGGTCTGTTGTTCCCTAAATGATTTTTGCCATTCTGGGAGAAGAATTCCTTTGTGTCTTCTGATGGCACCCCTGTGAACTACAAAGCACTCTTTGTATACATTCATAACCTGATTCAACAGTTTAAATACAAACTGTTCATCCACAAAGGTGTAGGCCCAGTCAAAATCTAACCCATACCATTCTTTCAACAATCAAGCAGACACTCTTGCAAAGAGAGGTGCTCGAGAGGAAGACTGGACATGGGAGGTGGCTCACCCTGTGACTCTAGCAGCTGTACAAATAGCTGCCACAAAGAAGAAACCTGAACCTTTTGTGCCACTGGACTTGTCCACAGCACAGACGTCTGACCCTCTGCTGAAAGATGTGCTTAGATTCCTGGACAAAGGAACGAACAGAATTGCCTTCCACAGTCCTTACAACAGACATGCAAACCAATTGCACCTGTCACAAGACAACACATTGATATGGTATCAGCCTGATGACTCAAACTACAAGTTGTGGGTAGTTCGGAAGCTTTGAAATTTGAGTTCATTCATAAGGTCCATGACACCTCAACTGTTGGATGCTAGAGGTAAAGAATACACTCCAGACACTACAATCTGTTGGTTGGTGGCCTGGCATCACAAGGATGTCAAGCACTGCATCGAAAACTGCCTACTTGTGCTCAAAACAATCTGGTCCCAACCAAGCAAAATGCCAAACTACTTCTCCAGAGACAATCTGGCTCTTGGTATGCAACATAAATTGATTTTATTGGTCCTCCAACCAATACCAGCAGGAATAACAAGTATGCACTTGTGGTTACTGACCTATTTTCCAAGTGGGTTGAGGTTTTTCCCACTTGGAAAAGCACAGCAAAAGCAATTGCAAAAGTCCTGTTAGAACAATTGTTCTCCAGGTGGGGCCTACCTCTTAAGGTAGGCACTGATCAAGGAACAGCTTTACAGGTGAGTTGATGCAAGAAACACTCAACGTCTTGGTGTACACCAGACGTTCCTACATGCTCTACCACCCACAATTGTCATGTCAGGTGGAAAGAGCCAACAGGTGGATCAAGCAAATACTTTCCAGCTGTATCAAGGACAATCCCAAGGATTGGTATTCCTTTGCCTTTACTCCTTATGGTAATTAGGGGTGCTTCTTCAGCCACCAACCAGTGCACACCCTTTTAAGGTGATGACTGGTAGAACCATGAGATTACCTAAACACCTGTTGATTTACCTAAACACACCCACTGCAGACAGAGTGCCTGTAGACAAATATGTTGCAAAACTGAGAGATGACATTATCAAAACCCACTTGTATACTGCACATCATATGGACAAGGC
Source organism: Neoceratodus forsteri (assembly GCA_016271365.2). Taxonomy (NCBI): domain Eukaryota; kingdom Metazoa; phylum Chordata; order Ceratodontiformes; family Ceratodontidae; genus Neoceratodus; species Neoceratodus forsteri. The sequence continues at coordinate 245,181,498 of CM028133.1, read as the reverse complement.
CCAACAGCAGTCCAAAATTCATTTTGACAAACACACACACAAGAGGTGGACTGGCAAGTTAGAGATCAGGTAATGGTCCTCATATTTGCTCACCCTACACATCCCTTCTCTAATAAAGGGAAGAACCCTACCCATTGTTAACAAACTCAGTCCTGCAGTCTACCAAGTTAGACTCCTTCAGAGAAGAAGCTTACTGAGAAATGGTTGCATGCTAACCAGCTTAAGTTGTATAAAGAAGAATAATTACTTTTTCTAACTCCATTGGGTGGAATTGTGCCTACTGACCTCTTTCTTTTCCTTACAGTTATTACCACAAGATGGCTATCCTGCATCTGACCCTCCTGCTTCTAGGAGCACTCCCTTTGTCCATGGCAAGGATATGAAAACTACATCCAAACACAATCAACGTCTAAGGCAACTCCTTCCACTTGATCATCCTCAGGGAAGATTCATACCCCACAAAACAAACCTACCACCATCCCTGAAGGAGTCAGCATAGATGTTCTCAACAAATTGATTACTGTTCAGGAAAGCAGGGATGCCTACCTGACTGCTACAGTTGTGGCTCCTGACAAATCAATCCTCCAGATTGAATGGCAAACTGACAACAATGGACAGGCACTCCCTGTTGCTCACCTCCAAAGGCATCTTCCAAGGTTGACCCAATACAAGGATTGCCCAAATGGTACTCTGTCCATTCTCCAAGCTAATCATAGACATTCTGGTTTATATAATCTTATTGCTTTGATTGATCCTGCCTTTTGTGAGAGATTCCCAGAAATCTCTGCAAGAGACTTTTGTGTTCACAATTATATGGCTACAGCAGCTGCAGTATGTTTCTGTCTGTAGTACCCCTATTGAAGCAGAACATACTGAATGTCCCTACAGGAACCGGCTACACAGTGGTCTTACTGCCACCTCCTTTCTAGGCACATGTGAACAATGTACAATTATGCACCTCCGATTATTTTTAATCTTACCCATTGGAATACTTTTATTTTCATTCAGTTTTTGTTGACCAGGTAAGGGCACTAAACAAATTCTGCCTATTTTCAGGCATGCATGGGGAGGGAATACAGATGAATGCCAACTGACCTTGAACCAGATTAAGCTGTTGGTGGTATTTTAGTGAATGGCTGTGTTTGGCATGTGTTTAATACAAATAACTCTAAGTTTTCAGTACTGTTACTAGATAGTCTTGCTGCATACCAGACACACAAAAAGATCCAGTGGCTGGTATGTACACTAATGAACACCTAGGTTTATTCAGGCCTAGACCTAATCCTACACCCAGAAAATACCAATATCTTCCTTCTCATGCAGGAGGCGTGACACTGCTGATGTCACTGGTGCCACGGCACTATATCCAGACTCATCGGATCTGGCATGTCAGTCTGGAACAGGACACATTCCTCTATTAAAAGTAAAATGGCCAAATTTCAGGATGACATGAAAAATAATATACTACCACCATATTGCATGGTGTAGATGGACTTTGTCAGAGAGCGCTTTTATCGTGATACAATATGCATGATATTGCCAAGAGTTTTAACAACACTAAGAATAAAATTAATGAACTTGTTGTCCAGAATAACAAGGAGGCAGACAAGCAATATATTGCCAGGAACTTTTGTGCTCTGCTTATGGCTCTTATGTCATAATCATTGTCAATTATCTCTTCCATGATCTGGAATCTGGATATATTCTGGGTATTATTCATGACAGGAGACTTGCCAAATGGCTTTGTCACATTTATTTATTTATTAAGTTTGTGTTAACCGGTTAGGTGCTTAGCCAAAGCTGACTATTTTCAGGCACAACCCGGAGAATATATTAAGCATAAATGAGATGAGATTATACATAGTATATAGTACAGGTACATAGTATATAGTACAGGTAGGTTAGAATACAGATCAAGTCAGACAGGACACTGAACGTCCACCACTTGCATTAAAACGTGCATGTCTGGATCTATGTCTATTACTATGTCTATTGCTCATAAATTAGGTTATGTTACACATCATCCCAAGAGGGGCTCATGTTATACTGCCAATCGTTGCACCATCAGAGGTACCATGTTTGTAACTTTTACTGTGTCTTTACCACGTTTTGATCCAGAGACTGTTATCTTTGATCATTTAGCCTCCATTCATTTCATTTGGGCTTTACAACAGGATATCTACAGAAAATGTATTGATCTTCCATTTCTTCTGGTCTTTAACCCCACCCTGAAGCTTGGGGGCACCTCATACAGGCTGTTGTGCCAAAAGGATATCATTGCTTGCATCAGCTGTGATGCATTCGACATCATCAAGCTGGTGTGTGGCTACTCACCAGACAGCATTGACTGGTCTTTACTTTGGACTTGGACATTAATTCCAATGAAACTGGTAACCCCAGGGCACCTGTCAACAGCATCCTAACCAGTGGGCAGCACTGGATGTCTTTACCATAATTATGCAGAATAAGTTCATTGCCTGACTATAAGACTCATGAATCAATATTTTACCTGACCAGTTCAACTGCAGAAATGAAGGTTTCCTGCTGTTAAACGTCATATAACTCTGATGGTCCAATATTATGAGTTACTAATCACAACTTTTCTCATATGGTCTTAAAACCTGTGATGTTACGTTTCCTAATTTTTGTTTTATTCCTTATCAAACTACTGTTATTGGTCATATCATGATTACTGCTGTTCTCATTGTGGAACCAGATATTATTGATAGTGACCCTGAATATTTGCTTGCTCTGTCTCAGTATTTGCCTATTTGTGATGTACACATAGACCCTTAGACACTATCTTTGAAAACACTTCTAGATAGAAAGAATACCCATCTCATTTACATCAGCAATAATATCTCCAAAGCTGGAGATGACCTTAACACCCTTATCCATGAGGAGATTTAAGTGCTTGCACTTTCCAATACTTGATAGAATTAACTTTGATAGGTTTTGTTATTATACAACTGTTTTTGATTATATTTTTAAAACTAACACTTTGCTGTCTATGGCACATGCTCAAACAGCACTGTGAGCAACTCAAGTTTCTTTACAAGGCTTGTGCATTGGGTCTGTAAACGATGGAGATTGTTCTCACTACTTTCCCACAGTGTTGTTGCCTTTTCGGTAAAGCAACGGGGTGGAGGGATGTTATACTTGGTCCCCATACTCTGACTGGATACCATTGTGACCTGTGGACAATATCATTGTTATGTTATATGCTATGGAAATATTTAATTATTACTAATATTTAGGGCATTGATACTTACCTTATAAGCATTAGTAAGCAGCTTCACAGTATGGTCATGTGCAAGATCACTAAGAAACTTACAGTATTGCAAGTACTGTGCCAAGATACTTATGTACCTTCTGTTATTCTTCTGAGAAGTCATTGCATCGCCTACACTGCTATCATGTGGATTTTTGTAACACTGCATTCACTTCCTACTTTATAAGTACCTCTTTGTTCTCAGTTTTAGCTGACTTTATGAATATTGTGTATCTATAGATAACACTGTGGATCCCCATTACTTTTAGCCAATAGGGCCTATTTTATGTATCTAGTCTTTTAGTTGTCATAGTAGTTATCTAGTTATATAAGAATAAAGGATAGAAAATATTTTTCTACTTTGCTCTGGAACAGATTGCCAACAAAATGATTTTAAGTAGCTCAAAAAGAATCTTGATATTTATATTTCTAATAAAGGGACACTTGTTTACTATAATTTGTCTTGAGATCAGAGCTATTATGGGCTTATGCATTTTTGCTCTGTTAGAACTCTAGCTATAAGCTACTGCATTACATATTCTCACTGAGGCCATCTTCACTCCTAGGGGTATTGGGAAACTTCAGCTCCCAGTGTCTGTTGGTAAGACCTGTTTTAGGACATCTGATTACTTTTGTGTAATAAACAAGTTTATTACCAAATATGCCAAGTGACTGTTGTATCTTTTGCTGATTTACTACCACAAAGAACCTGAGCAGGGCTGAGCACCCTGACACAAGGAAAATGTTTCAGTATGTCTGCTAAAAGATTGTTAGTTAATGGTGACCTCTGACCCACTGTTCAGTATGGCTTCACATAGGTATCCCTTAATAGAGATCTTTCTGGTCTAGGTGGGATCCATCAGTCCTGATGACAACTTGTCTCTAACAGATGCAGTGGGATTTGTCTGTGTTACAGAGCTGTTCACTACTGGAGTCCGAGGTCATTCTCTCACTGGGCTCCACTGTCCTTTTCAGTTGCTGTTACTGTCTTTCCCATTTCTGGTCCACTAGCTGCTGGTTCTTAGGCTTGCCACACTCTTGTGAAAAATGCCCATCTTCTCACAATGAAAACTGAACAATCCATCTCTGGGTAAGGTTGAGAGTAGAGGCTTGACCCTTGGAGCAGATGAAGGATTCAGTTGGCGTTCACAACCAGGCAGTAGAAGAAGTTAGCTCATGGGTGAGAGTCTATGCAATCTGCAATGCTTTTACACTCTGTGAGTTCCTTCAACTGTATTCTCATATCTGGGCATCACTTGGTTTTTAGTGACTGCCAACTTGAGGCTGCAGGGAGATAGCTTTTCCAGTAGGCACTAGTAGTGAATTTGCAATGGTTTCCTGTAACTCTTCTTCCCTTACCTCATCAAGTAGCTGTCAGATTTTGGGGTTCTGCTCTGTGTTCTTTCAACCTCGTTCTCTACAAGACCATTGGCTGATGCTGTCAACCAATCGCTTGCAATGTGGCCTGTAAGCCATCACTCACAACTTTATTGCAGTTGTGAATCACAACTTATAGTACACATTGCAAGCAGGAAGCAGGGTAGGTGTCAGGTGTCACAGTGGGTGTGGAGTCCACTACACTATGGAAACTGGGAATGGTTGAAATGGTATGTTATATGGAACAGGGATTGGGATGGGGTGGGGGCTGAATACATTTGGCACTGTTGGGGAAACATTTTTATGTCTTGAAATAGGGATCTGGATGGGTTGGGGATGAATACATTTGGCACTGTTAGGAAACATTTTATATCTTGGAACAGGGATCTGGATGGGGTGGGGAGATGAATACATTTGGCACTGTTGGGAAACATTTTTATGTCTTGGAATGGGGCTCTGGATGGGGTGGAGGGACGACTGCATTTAGCATTGTTAGGGAAACATTTTTATGTATTGGAATGGGGCTCTGGATAGGGTGGGGATGAATAAATTTGGCATTGTTGGGAAACATTTTTATGTCTTGCAGTGGGGATCAGGATGGCATGGGGAATGAATACATATGGCACTGTTGGGAAACTTTTAAATGTCTTGGAACAGGGATCTGGATGGGGTGGGGGATGAATACATTTGGCACTGTTGGGGAAACATTTAAATGTCTTGGAACAGGGATCTGGGTGGGGTGGGGATGAATACATTCAGCACTGTTGGGAAACATTTTATGTCTTGCAATGGGGATCAGGATGGCATGGGGGACGAATACATATGGCACTGTTGGAAACTTTTCTATTTCTTGGAATGGGATCTGGATGGGGAGGCTCACACCGGGCTGCAGAGGCTAGAGGCTGCTGTGTGCAGTACAGCAGCCCACCTGTGAGGTGGCTACTAATTAGGTGTGTGTTTTGTGAGGCATGTCTCCGAGATGTGCAGGCAGATGGTCACACATCTTGGCTGAATATGGGGTTGTGCTGCATATTTATGGGCATGCCCTCAGGAGATGTGCTGCACACATATCGCAGCACTTCAGCACAGTCAGTGATGTGCGGTGCATCTCCACCCTTTCAGTAGGATGCAGCCTATTTCTTGGGATGTAGTACATCTCCTTTGAAAAGTTCCCTATAAATCCACTTGGTCCAATTGCATCCCCTATGGATTCACAATTAAAGGGAAAGATGGAACAAAACAAGTTGTAGAAAATATTGAAATTTGCATTTCTGCAACTGCAGCAAATGTTGAAGGTGAAGAAGTGCACAAAGACCCAAAGTAAGAGGAAAAGGCACTAATAAAGTTGTAGAAGAATCAAGAGATTCTAAGAATTTTACAAAAGAAATGGACAAGGATGTAAACAAACTACAAAGAAATTCTCTAATCAACAAGAGGGTGAATTTTGTCAGCAGACTGAAGTAAATCAACCTAGCATGAAAGGAGAAATGGATGCACAAATAAGCGATAGGGAAAAAAATACTAGCCAGAAAATAACTCTGACAAGATATAGCCTGGATTTACAATCCAGAGAAGAATAATCTACACAGTCTCAACAAGAAAAACAGTAGAACCTTTACCGTCAACAGTGGAAACTTTATTGGGAGACTTAAAATCCATTAAAGGAGATTTAACTTTTGTTAAAAAAAGCTGAAGGGTGGTTACAATGATAAATAAAATGAAAAACAAAACTGTCCATTAATCAACTAGAATCCTCTGTTAGAGATATTGATTTGAAAATGTCACTTATGGAAACCAGAACTGCAGAAACAGATAATAAAGTGGCATTAAATGAAAGACAATTGTCCAGACATGAAAACAGCATTACTGACATAAACAACAAAATTACTGCTATGGAACTGAGATCATGAAGAAATAACTTTAAGACATATTGGTATTCCAGAAACATGGGAACAGACATAAAACCTGAAAGAAATTGTGCTGTCAGTGTTCGGGACATATATGGATATACATACTCAGAAGTGAATATAGAAATAGACAGAGTGCGAGGGCATCACGCTCCAAACCTGCAGTTGGGATACCCCATCACTCAGTGATTGTAAAGCTATTCAAATCAGAAGATAAATATAGAATCATAAATGCTGTATACCAAAATAAGGATTATGTTGAATGGTGCCAATATTGCCATATACCAACATATTCCCTTTGAGACTATTAATGAAAGGAAAAATAAGACTACATCAAGAAAATGCTGTGGTAAAAAGATACAAATCTTCTATGCTGGTACCAGCCAGACTCAGTGTGCTTATTAACAATAAACCACATTTCTTTCTATAGCTGAACAGGCAGATAAGGAACTCTGTCAACTAATATCAAACTTGATTACTTAAGCAATGTATTACTTAGAGTATGTCTACCAGGCAGACTAGGGATGGAAATGAGCACACCAAGCAATAAACAAACACCAGGGCCCAGATATTCAAAGCTTTGCAGTACGCAAACCATTTGTGCGGTTTAGTGTGAGATTAGCATGGGTCTGCTATATTCAAAAGGCCAAATAGCACATGTAAACTGCATTAGTGCCAGGCAAATCATAATTATATGTAAGGCAAACTGAACATGAATACAGGTGCTATGGGATATTCAGTGACTTGCGCCATGCTAAGGTGTTTACCGTGACTTAGCAAGACCCTATGCATGGTACAAATCACTATCTAGGAAAAGGTGGTCTTAACTCTGGGTAACAGCTTTGTGTGACATTATGGCCTTGTGTGGCATTAGTGCAACTTTAGTGTGGCATTGCGCGACCCTAACATACGACTATGACACAGAGAAAATGCCAGACATGGAGGAAACATGCTGCTCACTGATGGCACCACAATGATGACAACTGTTGCCACCAGACCCAACCATGCCAGGCAGTATGTGGTGGCCCGCCCCCAGGGACCAACATGGTAGTGTGGCTGCAGCACACATCTGCAGACCATACATCTGTGGTGACCAACAGATGCCAGCACACACCTGCAGCACTGTGGGCAAGGTGGGTGCTGAAGGAAGGGTGCAGGATGGCCAAGCCTCACCACAGACTGGGTGTGGCCACAGGATGGGACACAGCACACAGTGCACATGGGCCAGTATTGGGAATACCCCAATACCAGTGTGCCTGTCCAGTCGTATATCCCCCAGTCACATACTGCACAGCTGTACATACACCACAGCACAGACAGACGGCCATTTCTTATGTCACTATGGAGCACCTCATGCCAGAGGTGTTGCATCTGTGGGTCACACAACAGTGTGGCAGTAATGTCCACTGGCAGTAAATGCCTACAAGGTGGGCCTGTCACTGTGTACAGTGCAGTGTTCTTCACTACCCTACACACCATAGACATTGCGGTGTCCCTCACACTACTGCCCCCCCTTGCTCCTTTGGTGTCTGCTGTGCTCTGTAGCATGCCCTACAGAGAGCCAGTTGCATGCATCACCACCACTGCCTGTGCCTATGCTGTGCTGTCCCCTGGGGTACACAATGCTATGCTGTACTGCATACATGTAGCCTGCAGCAACCATCATGCACTGTCAGACTGACCATTACAGGTGGAGCTGCAGCCAGACCTGGTCAGACCCTATACTTCCAGACTGATCTACAGGTGGAGCTGTGGGACTCTGCAGTAACGCTGGGCAAACTACATGCAAATCAGGACATAATGAGATTCTAATCTGACTCTGCCCAGAGACTTCCCAAGTAGGCTCATTTGCATGTCTCTTTGAATATGGCAAATCTTAGCAATGGACAAATGTGTTTGCACCGGCAAATGGCTTACCTCCACACTAAAGCCGCTAATGGTTTGGGGAATATTATACAGTTATGAATGCTGTTCTTTCACATCCGCTGCTGCCTGCAGCTGTACTGGTCCATGCATTTGCTGACACACACATTGGCCACACAGTTCACCTCTACCTACACTCACATTGCTATGCACAGCGTTGTTGTTGTGGTTGCACTTCCTGGTTGCTATATTCAGTGGTGTCTTATTCCAGGGCTAAGTTTGGCCTGCACTCACAGCCAGTTTACATGGTCTCATTCCCATGCTATATTCAGATGCTGTTTGCCCCAGGCTATTCCTTTTGAATATAGCTTGCTTTGTGCTCTGGCTGAGTTTGCCCACTGAGCTGTGCTAATTTAGCCCTGGGACAAAGTTTTGAATATCTGGCCCAGGTATTCAAGAAGGAAAGGATACCACTAGTATGAATTAAAAGAGTTGGGGTTTATATATTCAATATTTAGAGGTAAGGATATTTTTTTCCACTTTTTTTTTAACTGATATGTTTTTCTCTGACCAATGTGGATATAGGAAGAAATATTAGACCTAATATTTAATGTCATCAATAAAGAAACATTTGGATGTCGTGATAGCATCATTGCATGTAAATGGCTTAAATAATTATAAAAAGTAAACAAATTTTACAATATGCTAAAACACATCAAATAAAAGTGCTATGCCTTCAGGAAACAGAAAGATACCAAAAGTTTAATAAAAATCATGGGTTGGCCAATTGTATTATGCCTCCGGGACAAATAATTTTAGAGGAGTGGCTATGCTGATATCCAAAGATACAAATTTCAAATGTTCTCAGCAAAAAGGATGGTAAAGGTCGGTATATATCTGTAAAAGTAGAATTATATGGGGCTGAGATTTTAATTGGTGCAGTATATGGACCATTTGTTCAATAAGAGAACTTTCTTAAGAAAATTGAGGAAGAGATGGTTGAGTTGAATTGTGTGGACACCATGCTGGGGGTGACTGGAATGTCATACAAACTCCTGTACTGGATAAAACTTCAAAACAAAACTCTAATGACTATCACCAACCTCTCTACTTAAAAACATTAAAACAAGAAACCAATTAACAGATATATGGAGAGAAATACATTCTATGATGAGACTTTAAATTGAGATCATCATACTTAGATATGTGTAGTAGAATTGCTTTATTCTGATTAATAAAAATTTGGCAAAGAGAATAAAAAGTATTAATATTTATGGCATATCAGTCTCCAATCATTCTGTGGTGTCAATAATATGGATACGAACGTTGGATAGGACATATTCTACCCAATGGAGGTTTGATAACTCTTTATTGAATAATGTTGAATTTGTTGACTTGACCAAAAGGAACTGGATGAATACTGGCTGAGAAATAAATTACCTGATTTGTCTATGGCTACTTAATGGGATGCATGGAAACCGAATATCAGAAGTATAATTATTTCATACCAGATAATTCAAAAGACAACAAAAACAAACTCTTATTGCTAGAAGAAGAAACAAAAAATTAAAAAAGACTAGGATCCTTAATACTGACCTCAAATTAGGGAGAAACTACAAGAAAGAAAAAATAAAAGGAGGAACTTATAATACTATCCATGGAAAAGATCTGTGTAAAATTAAAAATAAGTGATATTCTCAGTGGAAAAATTGGTAAACTTCTAGCTTATGCCCTTAAGAAGCAGAGATAAAGGAACATAATTACATTAATTAAAAAAACGACAAAGTGAAGAGGTATATACAGATAAACTAACTGCAGTAGAATTTACAAAATACTTTGAATTAATCTATAATAAAACTATGATAAATCTGTTGATACCATAAAGGAATATATACAGAGCACTATTAAAACAAAATTAGTAGTAGTAAAAATCTTTAGTTTTATTCAGGAAAAAGATAAAAGTTGGTACATTTTGTGTCACACCTTTAGTACCAAGGTTCAATTTTCAAAGTAGTCCTGCATTAATTTACCTTGTAGCAGATTAGCATGACAAACATGCAAATCGATAATAGTGTTACATACAGTATTAAACAATACATTTAACAACAATCTAAAATAATATGCACTCATGTTTTTAAGACAGACTACATTTTAAAGAAATAAAGAAATGTTGCTGTAATGTGTAGCCAGAAGTGCAAAATTTCATATTACACATACATCCATGCAGAATAGTTCCTTCTTTCATTTAGTATTAAAACTCTTTACTGATTTAGCAGATTTAGTTTAATTACTAATATTAGCCCAAACAGTTAATGCATTAAATGAAAATGTTATTTCTCCTAATTTATTTCTCATTTTGTTACTCTCAGTTCCTTGGAGGATTTCATTTGTAGGTAATGTCTATGCTTCACTTTGTTAAATTTCTCTGTACATTTGATTTGCCCAAATTATTTTTTGCTTCTGTTCTAGTGGGAGCCAGTTTAATTCCTGATACATTAAACAATGATGAGTTTTATAATCACATCTAAGAACAAACATACTATTTTATTATATAGTACGTGTAGCTTGTTAAGTTGAGCATTGCTGAGGGTGTCAGTGTGGCTCAGTTGGTAGCACATCCGCCTCTGGACCAGAAGGTCATGGGTTCTCGTCCCACACCGGGATTGATCTTGCACCTAAAAATTGCTGGCATCTGAGTGCAGTATTGGGGGTGCTGTACTGCTTGGGGTGTGCTATCAGATGAGATGTTAAACTGAGGTCCCTTCTGTCCATCCTGGTTTTGTCCTGGTGGGTGTCCAGGTGAAAGTAAAAGAACCCAGGGCACTCTTCACAAAGAGCAGGGAACATTGTTGGTGTCCTGGCCAACATTCTCCTCTCTATAATCCAGTTCATGCAATTATCCAGGCTGTGTGTGGGTGGGTGATGATGTGTGATATGGCTGCCATCATACATTCAGTCACTTCACTACCAGTCTAGCATTGCTTGTAAAGCACTTTGGGATACTGTATAAAAGCGCTATATAAATGCTGATTCTTCTTTTTCTTCTTTGTCATACTGTATATATGGCTTCCGTAATCCATTACAGGAATAAGTATCTGATTTACAATGTTCTTGCACACTGCCATGTTAGTACATTGGCTTGACCTTCTAAAGGCCCCCAGACTTTTATTCAGGTTTGTAGTCAACTTTGAAATGTGCAAGACAAAATTTAGGTGCTGATTTAACCAAACTCCCAAGTATCTATATTCATCAACCTGTTCAAGGATCTCACTCATCAGTGTTTTGATTTCAACTCTTGGGGGACATTACATGTTTTAGTGCTGGTCTTGTAGAACAACATGGTTTTAGATTTTTACTGTTCAAAACTAATCTAGAGTCCTTGAACCATTTACACATGTGCTAGAAGTCAGACCGTAGTTTTGACTCATTCCAACTATGGGAGAATTAATGGCCACCATTACTGTATCATCTGCGTATAGACACATGTGTAGTTGAAATAGCATCAGTTAGTTTTTAACATAAACTAAGAATAATGTTGAGCCCAAAATAGATCCTTGTGAACTGACCTTACTACAGGTGGTCTGTCTGAATATTTGTTTCTGACTACTACATATTGCATTTGATCACTTAAGTATGTCTCAAACTATTTTGTGGCTTCTTGTGATATACCTATGTCCAACAGTCTTTCCCTCACAATAACATCTAACAACGGTACCAAAGGCTTTTGACAAATCCATGAGCACCGTGCCCACTACTTGGTTCCCTCCAAAGATGAGGCCAATATATCAACCAGGTCAGAGAGCATTGTGTCCATGGAATACCCTCTCAAAAGTCTGATTGGTATTTAGACAATAGTTTATATTTATCCAAATATTCCATTAGTTGCTTTAGAACTAATCTTTCAAATGTCTTGGAGATCACCAAAACCAAGGCTATAGGTCAATAGTTTGATGGATCAATAGTCAGACCTCCTTTCTGTAATGATGTTATTTTAGCAAGCTTCACATGGTGGGATATGTACCTCAAGATGGTTTCTCCCTGCTAGAAATAAAACAGGAAATAACTGGACAAAAAAAAGGTTCTACCCTCATTTCAGATGGTTTCACTAGTGAATTTTACTTACTTTCAGAGACCAATTAATACCATGGTCAAGCTTATGACTGAGGAAATAATAAACTCAGACAGGATTCCAAGTTCCATAAATGGCTGTATTATTATTCCTTTGCTAAAAGAAAATAAAGATTTAAATAAAGTAGAGAACTATCACCCCATATCTTTATTAAATATGGATGAGAAAATCATTACTAAATTAATAGTAAACCACATACAAGAACAGATTACTGTAATAAAAGGACAGAACAAAGGGGATTTATTAAAGGAGACATCTATTTGAGGGTTTTAAACAAATTAAGGAGATTATTGCAAAATGGTCAATGCAACAGATACTTCAGAACAGAAAGAAGAAGAAAAGAAAAGAAAAAAGAAAAGATTTTGATAGCATTGGAAACAATAAAAACCTTGTGATTTATTATCTAGGAATACATGTTTGTAACCCTTGGCCAGTGGGGATTCCACCAATAATACTGTCATTGCTTAAAAACTTTATTCATCCGCATCTGCCAAATTGAAGAATAACTCCAATATATCTGAGCCTATAAAACTCACCAATGGTGTTAGACAGGGATGCATCCTGCCCCCACTATTGTTTATTTTATGTTTAGACCCCTTCTAACAAAATATGTAATGAAGAGAACATCATTGGTGTCCCTACTAGCTATGGGAATATTAAAATGAATGCATATGCAGATGATTTATTACTGATTATGAAAAATCCCAGAATATCTTGGCCAGGACCTATAGTAAAAATTGATAAATTCTCTTCTTTTTCAGGTTTTGATCTTAAACAAACCAAGGGCCAGATATTCAAAACTTTGCACTGAGCGCAAAACCGTTTGTGCAGATTTAGAGTGGGATTAGTGCAGGTTTGCTATATTCAGAAGACCAACTAGCATGCACAAATTGCATTAGAGCCAGGCAAAATCATAATGTATGGGCTAACTGAGGGTGTGTGTGTACATGAATACAGGTGCAATGCTATATTCAGCGACTAGCACCACGAAAATGGTTTTGCGTGACATAGCATAGTGCATATTACCATCCAGGAAAAGGTAGTCTTAACCCTGGGCAATCACCTTTGTGTGACATTTTGGTTTTGTGCAGTGTTTGTGAGGCTTTTGCGTGGCTTTGTGTGACCCTAAGAAATAAATATGACACATAGACAAAGCCAGACATAGAGAAAACATGCTGCTCACTGATGGCATTACAATGATGCCATCATCTGCCACCAGTCCCAGCCATGCCAGGCAGTAAATGGTGACCCGCCACCAGTGGACACCATGTGAGTGTGGCCATACAGCACACAATTTCAGACCACTCTTCTGTGGACACCAACAGATGCCAGCACACACATGCAGTACTGTGGGCATGGAGGATGTTGATGGGAGGGTGTATGGGTGGCCAGGCTGTGCACAGGCCAGGTGTGGCCACAAGGCTGGGATGCATCAAGCAGTGCACATGGGCCAGTACTGGGAATACCTCAACACCAGTGTGCCTGTCTGATTACACGTGCCCTCAGCCACATACTGCACAGCTGTACAAATGCGGCAGCACACACAGCCAGCCATGTATATGTCATTGTGAGCATACCATGCCAGAGGTGCAGCATCTGTGGGTCACACAACAGCATAACAGTAATGTCCACTGTCAGTAAACACCTGCAAGTTGAGCCTGTCACTGTGGACCTGGCCAGACCCTGTACTTCCAGACCGACCTACAGGTGGAGCTGTGGACCCTGCAGTAATGTTGGGCAAACGCATGCAAATCAGGGCATAATCAAATGCTAATCTGGCTGTCTGCCCAGAGACTACCTAAGTAGGCTCATTTGCATGTCACTTTTCAATATGGCAAAGTTTAGCACCAGGCAAATGTGTTTGCACCAAGCAAATGGCTTAGCACCACGCTTAAACCCATGCAATGTTAGTACCCACGCTAACAGTTCGGGAACATATATAGTTTTGCATACTGTATTTTCACATCCGCTGCTTCCTGCAGCTGTACTGGGTCCATGCACTTGCTGGCACACACATTGGCCACATAGTTCACCTCACCTACCTTCATGTCATTGTGCACTGTGTTGTTGTTGTGGTTTGCCCTTCCTGGTTGCTGTATTTAGAGCTGTCTTATTCCAGGGCTAAGTTTGCCCTGCACTCACAGCCAGTTTGCCTGGTTTCATTTGCATGCTATATTCAGAAGCTGCTTGCCCCAGGCTATTCCTTTTGAATATAGCAGGTCTTGTGTCTGTGCTAAGTTTGCCCATCAGTAAAAAATTAGTCCTGGGGCAAAGTTTTTAATATCTGGCCCCTAATCTTTAATTTTAACAATTACACCATTGAGTAATCAAACAAGGTTAGCACTTGTCCCCATTAGAATTGTACAAAACAAGAACTATTTGAGAATAATATTACAGTAGTTGAGAACACAAATTATTGCATAACTATTAATCTAAATGATACATATACAAAAATTAAGAAATTCTTGGAAGGTGAGGAACATTTTTCTTTTTCCCTCTGAGGAAGAATGGAGATATTAAAACTGTCTATAATGCCTTAGCTAATGTATCTTTATCAGGCAGTACAAGGATAATATCAAAGATTTTGGATAGGCATATATAACCCCTACCATAGCATCACACTTTTGTAAAACAGGTAATAAAGCTGGCATTTGTGTGGAGGGGTAGGTAATCATCTCAATATGTTATGGCAATGTGATAAGATAAATAAATGGTGGTACAGAATTCATCAAGAGCTAGAAGTAATTGTGGAGAAAAAATGTCCGCTCAAACCGAGTCTCTATATCCTGAATGATTTTGAAGGACTCAGCCTTTCTAAAATATAAAAGAATATGCACACTGCCTCAATGGCGTTAAAAGTCAGATTCTAAAAAATGGAATTAGCGGACTTAGGAACTTAGATTATAATAAGTGGCTCCATATCTTTAGGGAAACATTATGTTTAGAAAGACTTTCAGACTTTACATCAAGAGAAGATTGCCCGACAGAGACAAATATGGTAAATTTGTCAGTGTCAGTGGCTCAGTAGGTAGCACACTCTGCCTCTGAGGCCAGAAGATAAGAGGGCTGAGGGTTCAGTTCCCACATCTGGCACTTGGGTTAATATCCCAGTACTGACACTGTAGTGCAGAGTGAGAGGGTTCTGTACTTCTGAGGTGCCGCTTTTCAGATGAGATGTTAAACCGAGATCCCATCTGCCTGGACTGGTGGTAGTTCAGGTGGATGTTAAAGATCCCATGGCACTTATTGAAAAGAGTAGGGTAATGTCCCGGTGTCCTGGCCAAATTTCCCTCATTCACTAAAAATACCACCAACAGCTTAATCTGGTTCAAGGTCAGTTGGCATTCATCTGTATCCCCTCCCAGGTTGTGCCTGAAAATAGGCAGAATTTGTCTAGTGCACTTACCCAGTCAACAAAAACTAAATAAATAAATAAAATAAAATTGGGCTGTAATTATACGTATTCTTCCCCTATTCTTAAGCTAGATTAATAAACTAGATCCTCAGACAGTGCCTTGGTTTATTTTAAGAATATCATCTGCAACCTTTCCAAGCTGGCAGACAGGAAAGAGATTCAGGCAAGTTTCAGTACTTAGAGTCTACATGAGAAGTTTGGAGATGGCTAATTTAGGAAAATTGACTCTGAGAATTAATCTGTGAATTAAGTGAAATTTGCGGAGTTTGGAGCAATCCACAAAGTGTGAAATTATGTCCACGAATGGCAGAATTTTGCCTGTAAACTGTGGAAATTTTGCCATTCGAGGGTGAAATTCTGCCATTCTGAGGCAAATTTCTGGTATTCACTTCATGAAATTCAGCACTTTATGATTAGATGAATTTTTAAGCAAATAGGAACACTTTGCAGATTGCTCCATGGAAGTAAATTTGATGACTTTGCAGGCAAATTAAAACTTCACATCTCTAGAGAAATCTGAAACTACATTAGGAAGCAATCAGATGTCAGCACAACTGAAGTAGATTTACCCTTCTGCAGGGATGACAAAGAATTTAAATATCTTGGGATGGCAATCAGCTTTGAATTAGGGAGATTCCTTCAGTTTAACTACAATAAATTAATGAAGTACCATGTGATTTGACCTGATGCCAGGAACTGCCCTTATTTATTAATAGGAAAGTGGAAATTACACAAATTTATGTTCTTATTAGACGAGGTATAAAACTGATACCCTTTTTCTCTTTATACTCCAACATTGGCCTTAAGCAAAAGGTTTTCACCTGGTCTGCTATGCTCCTTCCATTATAAACAGTTTGTCAGCACTAGTCAAATCTTCATGCAACATTTAGCACTTTAAAATCCTGCTGAAGAAATGTGATGAGAATATTAACTCTTGTCCTTGTAATGTTCATTGATTTTATTTTGTCTTATTTCTTGTTTATTGTATTGTCTTATACTGTTATTTATTTTCAGGTGTGACTGAAAAGGGCTGTGTCCAGTTCACTTCCTGGTTAAGAATGAAAAATGATGTTATCTCCTTTCATCTAGGGGGAAAAGGGCCTAGGCTTAAGTGGAGCCATTCTCACAGCTGACAGGGACAGAAGAGGCTTGGGAGACTGAGACCTTAAAACTTATGAGATTGCTTGCCAATTACAATATTTAACTGCCAACACAAGGAGCAGGTAAGAGTGCAATTGGTCCTTCTTGGAATATGGTGTCAGTATAGCACTGAGACCAGCCGCCCCCTCCCCAGTGGAGGAGGAGAGCATCGACTGGGATACTCAACCTCCTCCCCGACTGGTCCCCAGTGACCTGGGCTTGTTCCCACACCTGGATTGCCACATCATGAGCGGCAGTGCTAATGCTATGTAACGGGCCAACTGGAAGGTTTTGTGATATACTGAGGACCAAGGGCAGGTGGTCATACTGAGAGTAAAAGATGAACAAACTGAGGGTTTTGATACATTTGTTGGAAAACAAGAGATTTACAAAACACAAGCTTTCAGGCTACACAGAGTCCTTCATCAGGCATGGCAGCCGGGTTCAAAAGGAAACAAGCTTTTATACTTAGGATAGAGAAATCTACTGGTAAATAAACTCTTACACAGGGTGTAACAGTTCTTTTGAAAAGGAAGTATAACCCCTCCCCATGTTGGGAGCTTACCTGGGCTCTCCAGCCATCCCCTGCATCTTGCTGCTGGGGCTGCTTTCATCTTTGCTGTCCCAGCTCTCTCCTGGACCAGTTCCAGGGCTGGGCAGCCCCTGAACAGTTATTCGGCACCACAATGCACCTGATTAGTTGGGCCAGCAAGAAGCTCCATCTTCACTCCCCACACCCTGAACTGCTTCAAAGCAGAATGGGGAGCAGGGAAAGGCATCCCATGGTTTTGGTGCCTCAATGCACCCAATGACAGTGTGACAGAAGCTCCGCTTCACTTTTACCTCCCCAGCCTCATCGGACATAAGCAGGGGCAAGGGGTGAGACTTAAACAAATAAAATAAATAAATTTAAACAGCTCCTGACCCAATCCAAGCCACCAGTGGGTCAGATGCTGGGACTACATGTCCCATGATCCTTTGAAGGCACAGGAGCCGCTATTCAGAGACTTGTTCCTGCTAGTACCAATGTATGCCCTATGATCGGTGGAGTTCAGTGCTGATATCATTCAGATGAAATGTAGGTGTATTAGACAAAAATGTCTAGACAGGAGTCAGGTGTAGTAGATAGCTTGTGATGTGCTGTGCTTGCAATGTTTTATGTTTTCAGGCTTTGGTGAGGACACCAAAGAGTTCAGTGAGGGAGACTGTAACCCGCCTCCTGATGTTGTGAGCTTATCTGGGGCCCTGCAGCCATCCCAAGCATTTTCCAGCTGGAGCCACTTACATCTTCACTCCCAGCTCTCTCCCAGACTGATTCCAGGGCTGGGAGCACTTGAACAGTTTTCCAGTGCTTCAATGCATCTGATCACGCGGTCCAGTGAGTCGCTCATTTTTACTCCCCTGCCCCCAAACTGCTGCAAAGTGGGATGGGGCAGGAAAAGCCTCCATGGTTTTTGACCCTCAATGCACCTGACAGTCTGGCATAAGTGCCGCTTTTTATCACCTCCCAGCCCCAACGGACACAAGGAGGGGCTGGGGTATAATCAAATAGAGTAAATACATTTAAATAGTTCCCCAACCCAATCCAAGCCACCAGTGGGTCAGGAGAGAATGGTGACAAATGACACTGGGACTACATAGTAGCATAGTAGTTGACAGTAGATAAGGACCACTAGGCCCATCCAGTCTGCCTGCTTTCCCTACCTACCTCAGTGGTCACTGATCCTACTCGGCCAGTGACTTTAGCTTCTCCTTCCCACATCTAAGATTTCCTATGCCTATCAGATGCATGTTTGAACTCCTCCTGTAGTGGCTTCCACCACCTCATGGGACACGCATTCTATGCATCCACCACTCTTTCCATGAAGAAGAACTTCCTCACATTCCCTTTAGCCTGTTCCTCTCTAATCTCATATGATGCCTCATCGTCCTTGCACATCTCTTGTACTGGAAGATATTCCCAGTTGCACTTTGTTCATGCCCTTTAGTTTTGATCCTTGTAGGTTTCTATCATATCCTCCCATTCCCGCATCCACAACCCTTTCCATGAAGAAAAACTTCCTCACATTCCTCTTTAGCCTGCCCCCGCCAATGTATCATGCTCCTTGTCATTATTTCCCACTTGTACTTTGTTCATGCCCTTTAGTTAAGATACTTGAAGGTTTCTATCATATCTCCCATTCCCACCTCTGTTCCAATATATACATATTGAGGTCTTTTAATCTCTCCTCAGATATCTTCTGGTGCAAACCCTGCACCATCTTTGTTGCCCTTCTGTAAATCGTCTCCACCCTGACTATATCCTTACAAAACTGCAGCCACCAGAACTGTACACTGTATCCCAGAGGAGGCCTCACTAGTGTTTTGTGTAGTGCCAACACCACCTCCCTTCTTCTACTCATGATATCCCTTCCTATGCATCCCAATATGCCACTGTTCCTCCCATTACCTTGGTACACTGTTTGACCTTCTTTAGGTCATCTGAAATGATAATATCTAAATCCCTTTCTTCTCTGATATGTGTCAATAACTCCTTCCAATCCAGATGCTCCCTGTGATGTTTCTACATCCCAGGTGCATAATTTTATTCTTTGCATTAAACTTTAATTGCCATACCCTGGACCATTCTTCCAGCTTTCCCAGGTCTTGTCTCCTCTTCACCCCCTCTGAAGTATTCACCCTGTTGCAGATCTTGGCGTCATCTGCAGATAGGCAGTCTTTCCCCGCCAGACCCTTAGCAATGTCCTTTATAAAGGTATTAAACAAGACTGGCCCCAGGACTGATCCCTGAGGCACCCACCTGGATGCCTCCCTTTCCTCAGATTGTATTCCATTAACCACCAACCCTGTACTTTCTGTCTCTCAACCAGTTTCTAACCCAGTTCTCCACTATGTCGCCCACCTCCATTCTACCCAACTTCTTAACCAGTCTTCTGTGCGGAAAGGTGCTGAAGGCTTTATTAAATTCAATGTAGGTGATACTCACTGCCCCCGATCCACTTCCTTCATCACCTAGTTAACAAAGTCTGTTAGATTAATATGACAAGACCTTCCTGTTCTGAGCCTTTGCTGCCTTGGATCCTATGCTCTGTTGGATTCTAAGTGCTCCACCATCCTCTCCTAAGCAGTGCCTCCATTATTTTTCCCACTACTGAGGTGAGACTGACCGACCTATAGTTTCCTGCTTCCACTCTTGTGGAGAGGAATGACATTCACCTCCTCCAGTCATCTGGAACCACTTCTGTATAGATTGACTCACTAAACAGGGCTGCCAGTGGTGCTGCTAGCACCATCTGTAGCTCCCTTAGTATCCTAGGATGTATGCCATTTGGTCCCATTGCTTTGTCCGCCCTTACTTTTGAGAGTTCCTCCAGGACCCTCTGCTTCATAAATGGACTGGTATCTACCTCCCTCCCATCTATGTTCCTACGCCCAGATGTGGACCCTGCCCCTACCCCTCTCCAGTGAATATTGAACAGAAGTATTCATTCAGTATTTATGCTTTTCTAGGTCCCCTCCACTCCCACCCCTTCCTTCCTCTGAGTCTCACAATCCCACAAGGCCGCCTTTTTTTCTCTTACCTTCTGGGCCACCTTCCATGAGAACCATAGTGGTTTGTTCCTTCTCCTACCTTTAGTTTTCAGCCTTTTGCACTGATTTGTTTCCTCTGCTATGGCTCCTTTAGGTTTGCCACTGCTCCTCCATCCTCCCTCCCTCCCTTCCTTGCTAGGGGCTTCTTTGATACATGACCCACGATCATTTGCAGCCCAGGAGATGCTATTCAGAGACTTGCTCCTGCTAAGGCCCACAAAATGGAGTTTCTGATGGAGCTCCTATCCATTAACATGCCCCTGAACCTAGCGACCCTCAGATGGGACTAGGAGGGTTGTTACCCTGCAGCCAGAAGCTGCCAAAGTACTTTAATTTAAAAGATATTTAATGAAGTTGAACAGGACTGTGTGGGGGCAGACATGTTGAAAGTGGTATGCCTGAAGGACAGCAAGGACCTGACTGGTAGCTGCAGTAGTCCAATCAGGAGTGAAATTCAAGACTCTTTTTCAGCCAATGGGACGTCAAGATTTTCAAACAACATTCTATTTTTTAATCATTATATTTTATATGTAACAGTTAACAACACAATATACTATAGATTTTACTCCATATACCCTGTGTAAACTATGTCTCTGGCCAATGTACCATTCTAACCAATGTACCTTAACCTCCTCCTCCTCCTCTTCCAGCATAACCCCGTATGTGTTGGTGCATTCTGATAGTTTGCACCAGTGGCTTCATAGTGATTGTAAATAGCATAGGGGATATCCCCTTTATCCCTCTGAATGTTGAAAGAATCAGACAATGTGATTCTCTATTCCTTACCCTCATCAATAATTTGCCTTCTAGGACCTTCATCCATGCCATAAACTTGTCCCCAAAGTTTAATTTCTGCAGGGATGCAACCAAAAATGTCAGTGCAGTCAATTAAATGCCTTGTCAGTGTTAGTTTTTATGAGTACATTCTGTCCTTGGGCCTGCTTTACCCAAAGATAACATTTAGCAACACATATTTTACTGCAAGTGCCTTTAAGGAATGAAACTAGTTTGGTCGGAGTGAATTTTGCTAGCTATTACCATTTGTAGGTGGTTTGTTGTAAAGGTTGCTGTGTCCTGATTTAGTAATAAGATAGGGTGAGTTCAGTCACATTCCATATCCTGTTTGCATACTGTAATTATAAGCTTGCCAGCTGTCTTACATCGCTGTCCTTCATGGCAATTATTGAATAGTTTAGTGAGGGAAGACAGCAAATCTCTTCAATGGTACCAGTCTTTGCTGTGGGACTTGTTCTTATGGTCTTTAATCACCTTCGCTTTGACTGTCTAGTCTTAGACGCAGTTTAGTTTAGAATTAGAATACATTTATTGATAGTCAAAAGACACAACTACATTCATTTAGATATAGAAACATTGAAACTTGACACTAGATGAGGGCTGCTTGGCCCATCCAGTCTGCCCTTTTACATTAGCTTGCGTGCATGCAAAGGAACATTTTGTAACAGCACGACTTTTTGAGGTGTGTTGACCCTCTTGTGCAATCCAGTGCTACATGTAGCAAGTGTGACCCTACCCTGCCAATGGATGTGCAAGCTGTCTATGACAGCAGTTCAGCTGCCCTGGTCTTCAGTTCTCAGAAAATGCCCGCTGCAATCAGCGGTGGTAACGTGTACACATTTAGCATATTTACTTCACCCTTTCCCTCTGCTTGAAATCCCTCCCAGCTTGCAATTACACCAAGCAGACTTTCCTCCACTATACATGAATGCATTTTACAGGTTAATACATACAGGGCCCTTATCAGAGGATTTTATTTTACTTTTCAACTGTCACATCTAAAAAGTAGCCAGGTGCTGTATACATTTATAGATAAGCACACATAAAACATACAGGGTTCTAACCTGAGGGACATTTATACATTTACTCAGGCTTACTCTCTTTAAATAAATGTTTTTAAAAGAGTTACATTCATTTAAAGTATTTAGGTAAAAACATGCACTTTAAGGTAAATGAAATGGGTATTTAAAGGTAAATAACCTGAGGGCACTTCCATGCTTGGAAAGTTTTGTTCGCCCATCCTCCTCAGAGGTTGTACTTTAATTCCTGCCTGTATGTAGAGTTCCTCACTTGTCCTGTCTCCATCTCTCCCATCCAGCCGGTTCCCCGGGAGGACATATCTAT
Source organism: Neoceratodus forsteri (assembly GCA_016271365.2). Lineage (NCBI taxonomy): Eukaryota > Metazoa > Chordata > Ceratodontiformes > Ceratodontidae > Neoceratodus > Neoceratodus forsteri. The sequence goes on along the minus strand of CM028133.1, from coordinate 245,158,666 downwards.
CCATCCATCCTGGATTCCTCCCTATAACCCATTGGGCTCCTACCTGAAGCAGCAGGGCAGCGGGACACTCTGGTTCTACAGGTGGGATTCAGGTGAGACAAACACATGTTCGGGCTCTGCTCTCTTATGCTTAGGGCTGGAAAAAGTGCTTGGTACAGCTCGGTGCTGACACTATGGGGCTAGCACTGTTTACTGCTGCTGGCTGTCTGTAGCTCCAGTCCCTCCATCCGTCTCCACTTTGTTCCCCAAAACTTCCAACTCAGGCCGCAAATGGAGAAGCAAGAGGCTATGGCTGTGCCAATAATGACAGTACTCCCTGCTGTGCATAGACAAATGTTTCAACCACCCAGCCCAGTGAGTGCTGAGCAACCACGAACTGACACAGACAAGCAGGGATACATACTGCCACCAGAATCACTGCAGAGGCAAGTCAGTAAAAACTACATCTCCACTACAATATGGGAACTTTGAGCCTTTGACGGAGGGGAGGCACCCATTCCAGTAACAGTTGAGCCTGTCACTCCAAAGCAGTGACTCTGTGTGTGAGAGTTGGATCTGCCAGCCCCACCGCCGCTGCTCTCAGCCCCTCCCAGTAACCAGTGGTGGGAGTACCTTGCTGAAGGCACATCCAAAAGCAGGATCATTCTTGATGCCCTACAAGGGCATGCCTCAGACAGCTAGTATTGAGCCCACTCAGGAGGGAGCAATCTTAGACCAGGTGCTCTCAAATGGGGACGGAGAAAGAATGTCAGATTTAGAAGTGGGTAGCCATCTGGGAACAAATGACCAACAGTGTGGTTCATGATAAATACAGCCATACAATCAAGTCATACAAAAGCAAGAGTATTGGACTTTACGAGGGCTGACTGGAAAATAAGAGCATGCCTCAGAAAAGCACTAGCAAATAGGCAAAAAGGAGGGATAGAAGAACAATGGGGAGTAATCAAAACAACTATCACAGAGGCAACAAGCCTTGTGTAAAGCAAATCAACAAACCACAACAAAGGAAAAAATGCTATGGTTCTCAAAAGAGGTGGCAAAGAAGGTTAAGGAGAAAATATAGCATTCAGGAAATATAAGGAAACACAGAAGGAGCAGGACAGAGAACTTTATAAGTTAAAGCAGAAAGAGGCAGGGAAGGCAGTCAGAATAGCAAAGGCCCAAACCTCGGAAAGGATAGCCAACTGTGTTAAGAAGGGGAATAAGACCTTTATAGGTACATTAGGGACTTAAGAAAGAACAAAGGAGGGATACTGAGGCTTAATAAAGGGGTGGGAATGTGGGTAGAAGGTGACAGTGTAAAAGTAGGGATACTGAACAAATATTTCTGCTCAGGATTCATAAAAGAAGAGGAGGAGAGGTACCTAAACCAAACAAGAGAAACCTCTAAAGATGGGGGTTGACACCAGTCAATTTACAGAAGAAACGGTTCTGAAAGAACTAATCAATTGAAGGTGGACAAAGCAATGGGGCCTGATGGATTCACCCAAGAATTATAAAAGAACTAAGGGTAGAACTAGTGACACCGCTGATTGCTCTCTTTAAGAAATAATGGGAGGATGGGATGGTACCTGAGGACTAGAGGAGTGTGGATGTAATCCTCTTCACAAAAGTGGGAGCAGGACAGAGGCAGAAAACTACAGACCAGTTTGTTTTATCTCAGTGGTAGGGAAAATGATGGAATCACTTGAAGAAAAGAATTGTTGAGTACCTAGAAGCAAGTGGGGCACAGGACCCAAGGCAGCATGGATTCATGATGGGAAGGTCGTGTAAGACAAATCTAATAGATTTATTTGACTGGGTGACCAAAGTAGTAGACCAGGGAGGGGCTGTGAACATGGCCTACCTAGATTTTAGCAAGGCATTTGATACAGTCCCACACAAAAGATTAATACACAAGTTAGCCAGCCTTGAGTGAATCCCAAGGTGGTAGCCTGGATAAAAATTGTCTAGATAACAGGATGCAAAGGGTAGTAGTAAATGGAGTCCACAGTGAAGAAAGGAGGTTACTAGCGAGGTACTGCAAGGTTCTGTATTGAGACGTGTCCATTTTAATGTCTTTATAAGTGACATTGCAGAGGAACTGAAGGCAAGTATGTCTCTTTGCAGATGACACAAAGATCTGCTGCAGGGTTGATACACAAGATGGAGTGGAAAGGATGAGAAGAGACTTGGCAAGGTTAGAGGAATGGTCAAATGTATGGCAGCAAAGATTCAATGCAATGAAGTGCAAGGTAATGCACCTGGAAAACAAAAACCCATGGGAAGGGTACACAATGGAGGGTGAGATACTGACAACAGTAAAATGGAAAGGGACCTGGGGCTAATTATATCAGTTGACCTAAAGGTGGGCAAGCAAAGTGAGAAGGCAATAAGGAAGGCTGGGGTGATACTGGGATGCAGAGGAGAGGCGTCAATAGTTGAAAACAGGCAGTTGTTGTCCCTTTGTACAGACAGTTGGTGAGACCCCATCTGGAGTACTGTTGTAGTTCTGGAGATCCCATCTCCGCAAAGACATAGACAGAGTGGAGGCTATCCAGAGGAGGACACCAAAATGGTGCAGGGTCTGCACCAGAAGACATACGAAGAAAGACTAAAGGAGCTTAATATGTATACCCTTGAGGAAAGAAGGAGAGAGAGACATGATAGAAACTTTCAAGTACCTCAAGGAATCAACAAAGTCCAAGAGGGTAGAATCTTTCAGAAAAGAGATGTGCAAAACAAGGGCACAATTTGAAGATAGAGGAAGATGGCTCAGAGGTAATGTGAGAAGTATTTTTCATGGAGAGGGTTGTGGATGCGTGGAACAGACTCCTGAGGAGGCCGTGGTGTCAAGAACAGTGGGGAAATTCAAGAAGGCATGGGACAGACATAAGGCAGTCCTAGCCAGTGGTAGGAGGAAGTAAGCTGTTGGTTAACTAGGATCTGCAGCTTATCTGTTAGGTAGGAAAATGGGCAGACTAGGTGGGCCAAGCAGTCCTTATCTGATGTCAATTTGCGTTTCTGTGTTTCTATAAATTTAACACAGTAGTTCTCACGAAGTGTAACACGCTCAGTTTCATATATTGTCTGCATGTCCTTTCAATCTTCCTTTCTAATTCTATAACTGTACAGTCTTTTGTTGTAAAGTAACTGAACAATGAGCCATCCAGATATTCCATTTGATTACAATATCAAGACATAATGTTTCCTTGTTCCATTTGTTCCAGTGAGAAGAATATTTCCTATATATCAAATTCTGATAAGTAATTGTGCCAAATAAAGGTTCTTGCCAGTGATTAGCCAAAATTGCCAAAACATTTGAAGAAAAGAGTAGTCAAAGAACAAATGGGAAATGGACTCCTGCTGAACTATTCAGGCCGGACGAGAACAAATTATTTCTTGAAACTGTTTGTGTTTTGGTTTGCCTTTACACTTAGATGTTTGTGAAGTGACAGCCAGTGAAAGTCCCACATATGGGCAGGTATTCTGGTATTTTTCAACAGTGACTTCAAGGAATCTAGACAGGGTACAGGGCATTTTCAAAGGGTTCAGGAACTGTGCAAAGGAATGTTAAAGGCGATGATATAACAATTTATCGGAGGAGGTAAGAATCATCTGAGTAGTGACCTGCCACTGCTTCAATCTAGGATTGTGTCTTTCAGAAAAGAAGGTGCCGCAGTAGATTTACGAAGTGAGTGAAGAGAATTTGTTTTTGTTTCCCACTGGTGGAACCATACCTGACATGAAGAATACTATCAGTTTTCCTAACCTTTTGAGAATGCACTAGTAATGGCCTAAGACTGGATACAAAACAAATACTAGAAAATAGTAACAGATGGTTTACCATATGTAAACCACCCGCCTTTTATAGGCAAATAGGTAACATTTCTTTAATCGGATTAAGTCTGCTCCACAGAGCTTGAAAAAATACAAAAATGCTAGTTTCTAATTGTCTTGGAATCGAAAACACATAACTTAGGTATGAAAAATGGGGATTAGGAAGGTTTTTATTAAAAGACTCTTTTCTTCTTCTTAATTTGACTTTTGTTCCACTATGCAACTCTGCATCTGTCTTGTGTTAACTTTTCTTCCCAGTTAATAATATCTGCACCAGTGGTTCCAAATTTAATCCCCAGTATAGAAATAGGGTCTGGACTGCAAGTAATAGGGCTTGTTTTACTTGGAGTTAGTAAAGGAGGACCTAACTTCATGCAAATACATGTATCCAGATTGAGGAAGCTCCTGATAATGCACCAAAAGTGTTACAAATCGATAAGGAGGTAAGGACAGAAGAATCATCCTTTACAAGCAGATGCATATCATCTGCATAGGCAACTGCTGTATATTTACCTAGTGTTTTATATATCGAATGTATGGCAGGATGAGAATTTAAGCATCTCAACAAAGGATCAATAAAAAACACATATAGAAGGGAACAGAGGGCAGACTTGATGGACACCTATTTTAATAGAAATCATAGGACCTGTCCATCCATTTGCAATAGGTACTACTGTAACTGTCCTTTACAAGGCCCTAAACCAGGTAACCATAATGTCAGGAACATGATAATGATGAAGAGTGGACCAGCGAAAATCATGATGTATCAAATCAAAGCTTTCTTTTGATCTAGGGACACTATATATCCTTGAAGAGCATCGGTGTAACCATGAGAAAAAGTTCTCTAAGTAATATCAGATGATTCAAAATATGCCTGTTTGGTAGAGAACAGGACTGAGCTTGAAATAACAGTCTCTGCAATAAGCAGTCTTTTGGTTAGGATTTTGGTTACAATTTTAAAATCTGTATTTAATATACAGAAGGGTCTCCAATTATATAAAGCTAAGGTATCCCTTTCTTATATAAAAGATAAGGGAGCCTTTATTAAAGACCAAAGATCCAGTTCTGATGAAAGTTATGCATTATAAACACAAACCAATTCAGAAGAGATGTACTTGCCTATAATTTTGTAAAGGGCATTGGGTAAACCATCTGGGCCAGGTGTAGTATCTGAATGCAAAGAATGAATGGCTGCCAATAATTCCTGGGAGGAAATAGGGAGAATTGCTTGAGAAGAAATATCAGGAGATACATCGGAAATTACTATATCCGAAAAATGCTCAGAGAAATCAGTACCTTGAGCTGGTAGAGGAGAAAAAGAGCAGAAGTATATTCTGCAACTATTATGAGTAATACCCTGTTGTGTAGTATACTGGCAGCCCTCAGAATCAATAAGACAAGTGATATTTTTCTGGCCCACACTATGGTAGTTCTTATCAAATGGACAGATTATGCATTGAGCACCCTGTGTACCAAATCTGTGTTGATGGTACAACTGTGGGACTGTTTTTATTGTAGCATCTCTGGTTTAGTCAGAATAATTTTTGTGCTAAGTTTTGACCAGTTGTGCATGCTATAGTCATTAAGTGTTGTAATTATGATCTGTGCTGCAGATATACTAGATAAGCAGTGTTACACTTTCTGTGGCTAAATTGTTCTAAAAATGTAATCAGTTTAAGTTTTAGTGTCTTCCCACCAGGAAATGGGGTAAACAAGACAGATGAAAACTGACTGCCTAGCAAGTAGGACATTTTGAAGGGCTTGTAAAAATGTGGTATATTTAAGTAACGTGGTATTAAACTTCACAAATCAGGTCCTTTGTATAAAGGGGTTGGCTATCAGTGGAGACTGAGACAATGTTATGGTCAGAAAATTAGACTGGACGAATTTCTGCGATTGAATTTGTAAATGTTGGGAAAGAAAAATAAATTCAATGTGTGGCCAGTACATTTTGCAGGATTTTAACTGTTCTTGACACCATAACAAGCTATTGATAGTATACATGTAAGAATATGTCAACATATAGGTAGTGATTATTGTCCATCTCACATAACCATGATCACAAGAGATCAGGAGATTTTGGAGAGTATGATGTCTTTACCCTAGGGATTAAAATTATTTTGCATAGTCAAATGGATCAAGATATAGAAGAAGTAGGGTGGTTAAGGAATCCCAACAAAACTGGAAGAACAAGCTGCATTATGTGTCACAACTCCAGTTAGACTCTATCCAAGTTTAACCAAAGCCTCTAAAGAATGTCACTTTCTACGGTACAGAGGACTGAAGAGTCCTCTCGATACATGGAACTGACAATAAATACTGAGCTCAAGACACGGTGGAGTCCTCGAGCAAAGCATTTGGTGACCCGATGTTTTAGACTCAGTAGACTCCACCAAGCCCAAAATCAAAATTCCAAAACTTAAGAGGACCTCAAGCCTGTGGGACATTGATGCCTTGCCCATTACCAACAAAACTAAAAAGGATTGTTACAAAATCTAAAAGACCTTATGACCACAATGAAAACCCCAAGTCAGAATTACACAGAGAGATATGCACCTTGCCCCTCTCTGGGGTAGCCAACACCCACAATCAACCCTCCGATTCCGAACATACCGACTCATTCCAAAGTTCCATCTCTGAAACAGACCAAGAACACAAATTTCAATCATTCCCATAAACCTAAACTTAAATGAACATGCCATATGACTCAAGATAACACCAATAATCATTGTTATTTTCCCACCATAACCACCCATTCTCTTGCTGCTACCCCTACCAACATGCCAGAAGCCCTTAATCAAATTCCAAATATTAATGCTGCTACCCTAGATTGCTTATTAGATGAAATCCAGTATGACCCAGAATTATCTGACATTATCCAACAAAGCCCCAAGGCGTCTGGTCCTCTATGACTTTTACCATGGCAACCGACTCCATTTAGTTAGATTTTGACAGTTTATATGACAATGACACAAGCGCTGTATGATGACTATCTCAAATTATATTATGACATTCAACAATTAACCAAGGACAATGTCGTATAAAGTCACAAACCACCCAATCACTACATCCCCTGTACCGACGCAACCACAGCCCTCTTTCACTACTCTTCACCCATGTTCCAGTCCACCCCCAAACGGCTCCACCACTTGGGACTAACCACCACCCTCCCATTCATCTCCCCTGCTGCCCCCAGTTGTGCCACCAATCTCTAACCCAATCACTTTAGTGCCACAGTCCCATTCCCCACCCCAGTTAATCTCTCCTGCCTGCTGTTAAATTAGAAAAATAAAATTGGTCAAACTATTAAAAAACAGTTGCACCTCCACGAAGAGTCACCACCAACAACATACACAAACATGCAATGCAACTCCAAGAATTATCAGATGAATATGGGGAACAAATCCTAATTGAAACTCTTAGACAAACCCCTGACCCAGTCAAATACAACCTTTTAAAAACTATTTGATGCACGCAAAACCATTGTCTATTGTCTGCGTGATACTTATTATTTACAAGCTGAAGGTATTATCCAAAGAACTAGCAGATTAAGTCTCACCCCAGGTAAAGATTTCCACTCATGGTTATTTGCTTTTGCAAGGTGCCAGATTTGAAGTTTCAGATCTAAGAACCTATTTAAACTCCTTGCTCCAGACACAGTTTGACCTCCATGGCATTAAAGACCTCCCTTGGGAAGACGCCACCCATAAGCTGCAAATAACTCCATCAAAGTGAAAGGGTAAAGCAACCAGATAAGTCACTTTTCTTAAAGAAAAGACACAAGAGACCAAGCCCCATACACACCAGTCCTTTCGGGACAATGAGCCCCAACAGGATATCCCACCACTCCTTGACAACATCATCCCTGCCTCTACCGCACAGGAGCACCTAGCCAACCAAGTCACCACCCCAAAATCCATGGCAATATGGGTACAATTTATGTCCCTGCCTAGATCTCAGTCGTGGTCACAGTTGGCCCAGCTGGGACAACAATCGAGGAAGAAATACTGTAGATGAAATACTGCTTGTTGATTCAGGTTCAGCCCATTCAGTTTTACCCCATCGCATTATCCCTTTGACCTATCCCACTATAGCTCTAAAATATTGTATACCATCATGGGTCAACCAGCAGCCACAGGAAAAGAAGTTTCTTAAATAAATGATGCCCCACCACTGCTATAATAGCAGACATACTGTGTACTGGGAGCCCTAGACATTAACCATTTAGCCCTGTTTAATGCCATCACTGATCAGCCACCCTCCACACTAATTTGCCCCACACCTACAGAGTCCACATCCAGCACCTCATTCTGTCAACCAACAGGACACAGTATGTGGGGTTAATAGACATGCCCCAACACGATCCCAGGCGCTACGCACCCCCACCAAAAACAGTATCCTATTAAATCACAATATAAAGCTGAGCTCTTTAAAACCATTCAAACACTCCTTAAAGATAGCATTATCAGAGCCTGTACTTCCTCCACCAACTTGCCGGTATTACTGCTGCCTAAAAGGATGGCTCTGTCTGCCTGTTGGTTGACTATAGGCAATTAAATAAATATACATTCAATCACACAGTTCAAAATATTGACATGTTACAACAGTGGGAATCACTTCCAATACACACTTATAAAATTGTCCTTGATGTCTCAAATGGGTTCTTCTCCATTCCTCTACACCAAAAGACCAATTTAAAACAACATTTACGGTCAATTACAAACAGTATTGCTATACCTCGCTTGCCACAAGGATACAAAATGCCCCAAATATCTTCCAGACGGTTATTACCTAGACCTAGAGCACGTACTCAACCTCAGAATTTATGTGAATTATATTTATTTCAGCGACTACAATTCCAAACACCATTTTGATACTCTACAGCAAGTTGCCAATAAACTCTACCAGACAAGCTACAAAATTAATTGCAAAAGAGTCAGATAAGTTTATACAAAGTCAATTACCTTAGAAAAGTAATTCACCACAACAGAAACCTCACTGATAACTATTTAGACAAAATAAAAACATCAAAGTTCCCCAAATTAAAAACAATTACAGAGCATTTGGGATTATGCAATTTTCATGTAGCCATATGTTCCCAATTACGCTGCCCTCATTATACCAGTCCCTAACATACACAAAGAAATGCTCCTTTGCCAACTACAACAAGCGGTACTACAATACCATCACTTAAAGCCTATTAACTTGTCCCTGTAGATATCCTCATAGACACCTTCCGTGACCACTATGCTGCTGCTTACAGCATAAAGGTCACCTAATCTCGTACCATACAGGGGCTTTTACCACCACAGAATCTGTCTTTTCAGATTCCATTAAACCCTTACTAGCCCTTCACCAAATCCTTTAACGAGCCCCACTCTTATGGCAGGCACCAAAAATAGTGGCTCACACTGAGGATCCTGGTACCTTGGCTCTAATTAAAACCCATCTCTAGCCCTTAACAAGGCTCAGACACTACACCTCAGTGCTCTCCTCAACACAGAAAAATGACTTTTGTCATAGACAAAGAACATTGCGCTCATCATACAGACAATAAAGGCAGTTCCCCATACCTTAAATACATTCCCGGGCTGACATACCAGATGACAGTATCATAGCCTACTGAGATGGCAGTGTTCAGTACTTACAAGGAACTAGATGGGCAGGAATAGGTGTTATTGTGGGCACTAGACCCCACAGGGGAATACAATATCATTAAATGAGAAGCAATCCCAGTTCTAGCTAAGTCAGCTCAACATGCTGAGGTTTTGGCCCAAATAGGCCTTAAAGCACAACCCCAATTTTATCTTTACCAACAGCAGTTACATAGTACATACGTACAATTTACATCCTCAACAGCTGGAGGCTTTGTCAGCCCCAAACCACTGCAGATCACTGGTCTTTGAGGGAAGAGGACCAAGATGGTGGATGGTCACCCAGGCCCTGCCGCAGCCCTCACGGCTGCACTAACGGGCCGACCCTCAACTCACTCATTCCTCTTCTTTCTCCACATTCACTCTCTTGGTGCAAAAAACCTATTTATCACCTCTGGAATGTGTCCCCTGCAGTCAGTAGGCAGACCCACATCCTAGACCTACCAGTACCACAGCTTTTTCTGCCTAACTACACTTAGCTACAAAAATGTATCTAGTAAGCTTCCACAGGTTGCTTACACTTTTCCACCACACAAAACAACACTTCCTGATGAATGCCTACCAGGCAGCACCACCAACCCCCAAGAGGAGAGATATGTTCACTTTCTCCCCTGATTGCCAGAGCACTAACTGTCTACACCACCAAAATGATGGAATTGTATTTATTCAACCCAAGGCTCAACCTTAACCAACACAATAATATCCTATGGGGCATTCTGGTGATCCAACCACTGGGTCCCATGGAAGGAATTCAGGTACTGCAGTGGGTGTTCCTCCCCCACTAACACTCTAAGCAACCCAAAAATGTTGTTCTTCTTTCAAACAAGCATTTGTCAATGCCAAATGTTTGCTTGCTGGTATTGGCATTGGTAGTGCAGGAGTGACAGATGCATAATAGGAATAGTAGTGAGGTATTGTAGTAATGCCAACTGCCACCCCAATTTGCAAGAGTGAGAGGTGTGGGAGGTGTGCTTTTGTGTCATGGGCTGTAAACCGTCATTGCAGACAGTTTCAGGTGTTGATAGGTGCTGGGAGATAGTAACAACTGAGGGGCAGATGGTGGGAAGGGTACTTATGAGGGAAAAGTGAAGGGTGTGCAGAATAGGGCTTGCCATTGAAAGCATAGAGATGCAGAGGTATGATAAAGATAGTAATGTTAAAAATGTAGTTATACCATATAGACATATTTATTGCAGTTAATGAACATACAAACCTATGAAAGTGTCAGCAGAAACAGATCACCTGGCCTATCTAAGTCTGCTTCAGTGTGCAGGCATGGTAAGAGATCAGCTGACAACCCATTCCCTCCAGTACCTGCATGTGAAGTGTGAACAACAAAGTCAGACTGCAGTCAGTATTGGTGGTATTTACTTGTAAAACCATGTTAAACATTTATATTGTAAATTAAGTTAAACATTGCTCCAAGTTGTAAAATAATAGACTGTTAACATTAAATGTGTTCACAGCATACACATGATTCAGAACCTATGCTATGCTACATGGCTGATGACATTGTTATACACTTTAGGTTCACGATGTGTATACAAAATACATATGTGTTAGAAGACATCCCATGTAACATAGCACTCTTAGAAAAATGCAGTATCATGACATATCAATTGATTTAAATAAGCAGTTATGTTTATTGTATTGTTTCTATTTCTAAAAGAAATACTAAACTGCAAGTGCAAAGTGTAGTAGTATAAGTACCTATCAATTCAATTTACTAATGTGCATCAGTGAATGGGCTTTCCCAAGTCACAGTCAGACTGACTCATTATTGACAATATTTGCTAGCTGAAATGAATCACATGCAAATTTTACCCAAGTCATTTTCAGCTCATAATTAAGGCTTTAAATTTATATTTATCGATCTGCCATCAAAGTGCAAGTTGGTAGGGTGTAGTGTGGCTCTGTTACTATTCAATGCATAGTGTTCAATTATGCTAAAATTGCTGGACAATTAACTAAATTGCAGAAATACACAAATAAATAGTTTACATTGAGGTAGTATAGCACAGTGGTGTAAGGCTCTGAGCTGCAAATTTGGAGACATGGGTTTGAATCCACAGCCCCACTTGCATACTGTGTGACCCTGAGCAAATAACTTAACTTCCCTGTGCTGCCAGGTCACATCTGTAAACAAGCTTTCAGCTTAGTGTGTCTCTCCTGGTTAAACAATTGGGGAAAAATCATTTTTGTTTTTTCTTTTCAATTAATCACATACAAGTTAATGTAGAACTAAAACATAACATTTAAATGCAAGAAATACTGAACATTGGATCAAATCGCTTTATTTTTATCCTGTATTACTTCTGACTGTCCTTGTTCTGGGTTGTTTTTCTTTTGCTGTCAAGATCGATAAATATGAATTTGAAGCCTTAATTATGGGCTGCAGATGAATTGAATAAGATTTGCATGTGACTCATTTTAGTGAGTAAATAGCAATAATGAGTGCAGTCTGACTCTGTTATGGGTAAACCCATTCAGTGGTGGACATTAGTAAAGTAAATTGAATTGAGTGGCAGTTATACTATGATACTGTGAATTTGGAGTTTAGTATTTGTTTTAGAATTAGAAACAATAGAATTAACATAGCTGCTTATTTAAATGGAGTGATATGGCATGGCACTGCATTTTTGTAAGAGGCTATATTGAATGGGATGTCTTGTTATACATATATATTTTATATACACATTGTGAACCTAAAGTGTGTAACAATGCATTCATACATATAGCAGGGCATTGGTTCTTGAATTGCATATGCTGTGAATATGTTTAATGTGAACAGTCTATTATTTTAGAACTTTGAGCACTGTTTAAATTTATTTGCAATAGAAATGTTTTACATTAAATGGAGCATAAGCTTCAATGGCCACTTTGTTGATACATTTAGTTGCATCTAAGTGATTAAGGTAGTTGTTAAATTTTAGGATTTTCTAATTATGTTGCATATGTTGCACATGCCCTTTGAGTATTGAAAAATGAAGGGATATGGAATCAAGAGTTCTGGGGAAGCCACAGCAGCGAAGAGCAGGGGCCTAGTAGTGGTATGGCACTAAATGGCCTGGAGTGAGGCAGGGCTATATATGGTAGAGACTGTAATTGTGTATTAGATTGAATTGGTGTAAGCACTTCATTGCAATTTGTAGTCAAGTTGTGGGAAATAAATCATTTTTCCATTATTTAAAGTGTTATAGAAAGTTTTTTGGAGGCGGATTCCCTCCTACCATTTGACCACTCATGATTTGCTGACCTTTAACACAGTTGGCAGTAGTATTTATTAATAAAGAGCACTGAGCTGAAGCTCTCTTTTGTGGCTGAGCAGCCCTGCAATTTAGGGTAGCGGCTTCCTTTTCTCTTCTTGGATTTCTAAGTTTGTAAATATGGTTTGAGATCAGTGCTGTACTTTGATGTGTCTTATCTGTAGACTTGTTATTGCTATAGAGCACTTTGCAGCATTGAAAAGCAGCAGAAAGTGATACGTTGTATGTTTTATGACATGCTATCAGACAGACAGTCTATAGCTACAGTGTTTCTATCTCCTGTTGGATCTCTTGAGGTCTGCATTTGACACACAGCAGGGTGTTTCTCTGTCTTAGCCTAGTGCAAAACATGAATAGTATTAGTAAGTCAGGAAGACAGGACAATCACAGAAGTGCTGCCATGTACTGTAATGGTTTTGATTAATGTATTTTATATCTACTGAACAATGTATTGAAGGAGGTCTACAATGACAGTGTGGAGTAGTGCAACGTTAGTAGGACAGACATGTCTTCGCACAGGACATAGTGACAGTAGAGGTAAGTAAGGCAATTAGCAGCATGTCATATCATCAGAGTATATTGTGGCTCATATGTTTCTCAGACTCATTATTGTGAATCCACAATGTGTGTATGCATGAACATACAAAGAGCTGCAAAGCTAACGGACTGTTTCTGCCACTGGTAAACTGCAGGAAACCTACTGCATTCTAGAGTAATGCAAAAATGACATAATTGCTGTTTTCATGTCTTGCCTCTTGTTTGTGTAACAAAATTAGAAAACCACGGTATGGTAGTAGAAAGAAAATTAAACAATATAAAGCATGCGAATCTGGGTTGCTTGCAGAGTTCTCACAATGGCCACGTGAAGGGCCAAATGAAATAGGAGGCAGTATAGCATAGTGGGTAAGGGCAGTGAGCTGCAAACCTGGAGAGGTCGGTTTGAAACCCATTAGCTCCTTCTTGCATACTGTGTGACCCTGAGCAGGTCACTTAACTTCCTTGCACTGTCAGGTTGCATCTAGAAGCAACTTTTGGTTTGGTGTGCCTTTTCTGGTTAAACAATTTTCCCAAATACAAACTGTAAGAATGGCAGGGGCCTGGTTGTTAAATACCAAGTCTATCTATTTTTTCTCTTTAGTCTTTTTCAGCTGCCACCCCTATCCTCTCACCCTTCCTCCTGATTTCTTCTAAGTTTCTAAAATGATTCTTTGTATGTGTTATTCATGTATCCTGTGAGGCCATATCTGAACTGATGAATATGGTTGTATGCTGTCTTTAATGTTGTATGCTCTTGTTTTACATGTATGTACTCTCCTGATGTGGAACCTTTGTAGAAGAGCCTTGTCTCAAAGGTAATTGTAATCCTAGATTTAAATAAATAAATTTATCAAATGAAACCCAGCTTGCTTCTAGGTCATTATTTAGCATGTACCCTAATGTGGAGCACTGAGCACAGAAGTTTGCAAGCAGTGTAATAGCTAGACTGCTATGGTGGTCTGATCATTTATTGTAATTGAGTCAGGTAACTGTAATGTAATAAAGCTGTTATTTGCAGCCGTCTGTCATGTCATTGTAAAACAAGAACTCTGAAAACAATGGACCAGATAAGGAGCTTGCAACAGAAAGAATGTCGGTTTTAACTAAAACTAGGTAAAGCACTAATACAAAGCATTGCAGTACAGTATGGCATCAATCAAATACCTAATAGGTTGCAGTGGAATGACCTGTGTTGTCTCCCACCAGTCTATTGTATGATATATAAACACTAAATTATGACTTCTCCACTCCTGGGCCTTACACCTCACTGGTGGGATAGAACCCATAGAAATATAGAATTTGTCGGAGAGATAAGGTCCCTTGGTCCACCTACTCTGGCCATTTTCCTGTTTATGCAACTGGGCATAAATGTGTTATGTGTAGCTATAGATATGTATCTATTATTTTATTTATATACAAATGTTGTCCAGGAAAAGGATTAGAAGCTGAGGCTTTCAGGAAACTACCAAACAAAACAATGCAATGTTGTAATGAATAAAATTAACAACTACAGAACCAATCTATGTACTACAATAATGCCTATTAGCAGTGAAATAAATAAACGAGTAACTAACTAACCTCTCCAACTAACTATGAGTACCAACTGTGCATTCCATTGGAGGTCAGTATAGATCATATGATACATCTGTGGTTTGGGTAGGGAATAGCTGGGGATTATTATATACACACCTATAGCCAGATATAACATTTTGATTTTATTAATTAAAATAATCTGCAGTAAAATGTATTTTTCAGGAGCGAGGTAAGAAAATGAACCACTGTAAAATGCTGTGGTGTTGAGACTTGCATTCATTCTGCAGTCAAATTTGTTGCCAGTCCTAAGGACCTGCCTTCTGTGTGAGAGCTGATATATAGGACAATACAGGTACACAGTAAACAATTTGCTTAAAGACTGGTCTGGCCGGCCTATTGCAACCTCCTGTTGTTGCCACCTTTTCCAGCCGTGCAGTCTGAACTGGATTTTCGGAGCTGAGGCAGACTTGAACCTGGCAAAGGACGCCAGAATTCCTCCGCTTTTCTGGTAACTGCAAGCTGAAAGCTGTAGGGAAAATTTTAAGGTAATGGTTCCCCAAATAAGAGCTGAAAGTTCAAACACACAGATACGTGTGTGTGCTGTTTAACTATGTATCGATCTATCTATCTATCATGCGCATTAATGGCAAAGAAATAGTGATGTCAGCTAATTGATTTGGTATTTCTGAAACACCTGTCCTGCGCTCTGCTAAGTCACTTATTTCAGAACCTTATTTTTTATTTTCATGTTATTTTTGGTAAGCAGGTAAGATCCACTAGGCACAGGTGCCTGTTTTCAGGGGTGACCTGGGAGCACTGTGGAGGTTAAGTGACTTGCTCAGAGTCACACAGTATATGCAGTGGAAGCTGTGAGAATCAAATGCATTTCTGTCTGCTCGGGATGTACCAGATTCATTCACAGCTTGTTACTCTAACCTCTAGGCTATACTGCCAGTCTCAGATATTAAAGTCATTATTTGTTTTGCATTGTTTTCTTTCTTTATGAAGTATCCATCGTTTGTCATCAAACAGTCTAGATTGTTTCTGTCTTGATGTTTCTGTGCTGGAGTTATTTTATTCTAATCATTCTAATCATTTTATAGCTTGGGGAGTCTTGACAAATTTATAGCAGCCACTAATCCATAACAACCAATTTGAATTCAATCCCGTTTTTAACGGTAACAGTGATTAAGGAGATTGTTGCCTAATTTTCTATTGTTTTGAAAAGAAAATGCTGTATATATAAATATCAAGATCGAGACAGGGAGATAATGGATGGCGGAGAAATTAAACATGTTAAACAAAAGCAGTGTAATTGTTTGAATCAGGGACCAGAAGGTAAAACACACCTATTAACAAGCAATGGCGGGGGGGATATTCCGACTGCTGTCTGAAGTTTTAGAAGATGGCAGATACAGTATATGTGTATTCAACCTTTCGTGAAAAGTTCTGTTGTGTATCCAAACGGATACGGTGTAAGCTGATATAGGACAGGTGAGCCATTTACACAGCATAAATTCCAATTGTAGGAACCACGGGAGCAAGAATACATAAAAGGAAAATATACGTATAAATGAACATAAGCAGCAATTCAATTTGTATATTAAAAATAATATACTTTCAATAAAAAGATTAAATGCAAAAAAAAGATACCTATACCAGCACATTTATGAATTCATATCTGGGGCCCAATTTTCAAACAAAATTTGATGTAAGGGTGCCTAAAATATATTCTACATTTTCAGCCACAGTTTTTGTGGAAAAGTAAGTGCCTCCCGGTGTTTACTGGACGAGGTTTATAATTCACGAAATATATAACTACATGATACTGCTGGCTCTCTGGTTGATCATCTTTCTGCAAAACTATTTTGGGATTAGTTCAAACACCAAAATGAAAAAAAATAATTTTGAAATCGGAGGCACTCCCTGTCATATGTTCAGTTAAAGTGATAGTTTGGTGGGTTAGCCAGTATAATTTATAATGCAAAGGCAAATTTAAGATAAAGGCGAGATTGCTTGATTAGTGTGAATTAAACAAATTCACTGAAGCATAAACATGCCCTTTCTGCTCTCCCTGCATACCACAGCGGTGGTTATTGCTTCAGGAAAAATATAGTGTATCCTCTGACTTGGTGTGAGGATTGGAACTTCAGTGAAGCACTTATCTTTCCTGTGTTTTATAGAAATAAAGATGATACAAATACAAAATGAATAAAGCCGTTTACACACTTTTGAAACATTTGAAGTCTCTTTGTCGGATATGTTAACATACATCAGAAATAAACTTTAGAAGACTCCACAGGTCCACTATTTGTATAACCAGATTACTGAGCTCTTCTTTTTTTACAAGTTTAGGTTGAATAACCTGTGGCAAATCTATCTTTTAATTGACGCTTGCCATGCTGGGGTGGGAATACACCGTTTTATTGTTAATAATGAATTGCCAGTTTTAGCCCTTCACTTAGTTTAGCAAATATACTTTTACTTTTTTTTTTAAAACAAATGTCCCTTTCATTATAATTTTGAATAAATACACAGGGCTAGGAAATACTGTATGACTACCCATAATCCTTAGAAAATCTTTGTAATTTTCACGCTTCCCATCCCCATCTAGATTAATCCCTTGCTAATTTACTGCTATAGTGCTACCGGTGCCGGCATTTTAATAAGTTATCAGTCTCTATCAACTTCACTTTAAAACAAATCTAGCTTCAGTAGTAGTGTAGCGTCAGCAATTGGTACACCTCTTTACCACAAGACACCCAGGAAGACAGTGCTAGCTGCTGTCTGTAAGGAAACTATTAATATCACTTGAATTCAGCTTGTGCCTTTTGGAACATCTGATAACATAGGAACCCACTTTAACTCGCTGTGATCAATAGACAACGGTGAAATATGCACTTCTGACATCACAAGTAAACTGGGGTTAGGCAGTTAGCACTGCAGCAGCCTGCCAGGTGATGAACAGAGTTGGGGAAATCACATAAAATATAAAAAATATAACAATAAATAAGTTTTTTGTTGATTACTCATTCATATTCTGAACCAAATAGCAATAGCTTGTGCCAGACACCCAGTGTATGTATGTATATGTGTGAGTGTCTATGTATGATTTGTGAACGTGTACACGTGTGTGTACTAACGTATATATTTGATACTTTTTCCTTTAGAACCCCACCATATATGAATAATTAATTATGTATAACAGATATGAAAATCTGATTATGGATAGCTGCATGCAGCAACCATGGGTCCTGTTTTGTCATATAGAGAGTTAATCACTCCTCGGCACTATCGTAATTAATTTTTGGTTTTGATTTGATGGTCTCTGATTCATCATACAGTACTACAGGACTCATTATATTATACTTTATAATGAATAGTATAATCCAAGTGATGTACATTAATCGTTTTAAGCTGCAAATGCAAATATTTTCTTTTCTTCTTTGGCATGCACATACTATCTGGGTTTTAAATATTTTAAAAGCTCACTAAAATACCACCAGCAGCTTAATCTGCTTCTATTTCAGTTGGTTTCCATCTGTATCTACCTTTGGACAAGGCTGAAAGTAAGCAGAATTGCCTAATCTTCTTTACCTGGTCAATAAAAATGAGATAGGCAGGCAGGCAGACAGACAGATCTACCAATCTCTAAAAAGAAAGCAATACAAACGGCAATTTACTTCACACCATTTCCCTCTTTAGCCTTAAGGCACATAGTAAAACAAATGCCAAAACAAATGGAACCTTTTCCTGGACATTTTTTTAAGTAACCAAATCAAAGTCAGTGCCACAAGCTGTTCATGTCTGTCTGATCTTTCAGAAAAGTCTCGAAAAGGAAAGGGAGGGGCCATTGTTTAACTGGGTAAGGCACACTAAGCTGAGCGTGTTTCCAGGTGTGACCGGGAGCACAAGGGGTGAAGTAACTTGCTTAGGGTTACACATATGCAGGCGGGGCTGTGAGATTCAACCTCAGGGCTCCAGGTTTTGCAGCTCAGTGCCCTAACCCACAATGCTATGATGTCTCTGATCATAGAACTCATTCTCCTATCTCTCTCAAGTGAGTATATGCCACTGGGAGGCAAATTTAGAAATACTAACATAATAATTGCCAGCAGATTAGGTCTTGCAAGTGTGCTCCAACCTCAGATCCCTTGTTGGGAACCAGCCCCCACCCCACCCCCGTTTTCCCATACTTCCCTTTCTGTATCTGTCCCACCCTGTCTCAAGCCCTCTGTGGAAATCTGGACCAGCTCACCAGGCAGCGCTGCTCTGAGGTTCCACCACGCCTCAGTGAAAAAACTCCTCCCTCCAATCCTTCCACCTTCCACCTTCAACCCATGTCCTCTGATGACACCTCCTTCTAAAGTCAGTTGTATAAAAGACTCCCCATACCCAACACACATACTGTCAGAGAATGTCCGCAAGTCTTGAAATATTTCTAGCAGGCCCAAATGGCACATGAGCAAAATCAGATAAATCTAAATGTTATATACAAATAATTCTAGACATGTTAATAGCCTTACGGAAGAAAATTTCAGCACATGTAGTGTGGATCACCCTACAGAACCCTCGATGGCAGTAAATAAACGAAACACTGGCCCGCACGATAGCTACAGGAAAGTACAGGTAAATAAATACACCATTCTTTTTTCATTCTGACTACTGCACTCTCACTACTACTATATACGCGATGCATTGCCCACATCGTCTCACCTTGCTGCAACAGGGCCACGGAAAAGTCATACTCCTTCTCAAGGGTGGGGTAGGTAGTGGTATTACTGTAACTAATGCATATCTATCAACTGTTCCTGTTTACGGGATGCGCCTCAAAATTGTGTCATCCCTCATCATGGAACAGGTAATAACATACAATGTACTATAAATTCAGACTTCAAAGCAGAAATGTATGATAATATAATATGCTAAATCGAAACTAAGCTTTGAACAAGTAAAGATAATTGTTTCCACAGTGTCTTGAACTTGTATCTCCATATTTGAGGATGTGTCCCTCATTCTGAACTTGTGACCCTCATTGCCCCTCATTTTGAGTGCCTCTGTCTGTCATGTCAGTGAAGAACAGTTGAGAGCTATGAAGACTATTAATAATTATTCAAATATGAATTTGAGAGTATGTTGTGGTGCTTTCAACTCAGGTGGTGTGCTTCCTGTTCTGCAGAACTCACTCTCGCTCACTGCAGTTGGTCCATCCGGCTCACTTCCACCCATCTCCAGGACCTTTGCTATCCAACCAGAGACCAGTTTAACGAAGTATTTACAGCATGATAAATAGCAAAATGACAACTAAATTTTTATTTTTTCACGTTTATAGGAACTGCAGTCTTTCTCCTCCGACAGCTGAACTAGTTCTAATCACTGCAGTGACACCAGTAGCAAGAAAGGAAGAACTCTCAGTCCCCAGCCAGTTACAGAGTGACTTGTTTTCTTGTGACTCCTCCACCATGCCCCTGCCCGTCCACTCCTCCACCCACTGCCGGGAGGCACGTACCGCTTCTGTGTAACTGTTTGCTATTGAAATCATTATGCATCTTTTGATACAGCACTCAGAAAATAAGTCCTATTCAGTCAGTTATTTGGTGGTGGACTAACGAAACTGTAAATTAAAAAGTCAGTTTGGTGTTTTCCTGTTCACTGGTTTTCAATGGTGTGTATCCCAGAAGTGTATCCCAGAAATGGTCTTCTGTGCTAAACATCTCACTGCCAGCGAAGTTGGATTTTATGCAAGAGCTGACACCCCAAAAAAATCCCCCAACAAGTCGTTATAAAAATGACCTCAAGTCCATCCTTAAGTAATCCTACAGTTGAGCTGGAAATACGACAGTAACAGTAAAAATAATCGGTTTTCGGGACAAGAGGTGCTCTATAAATTCACCAGGAAAGGTGGGTTACAGCGAAGGATAGGTTAGAAGTGTGTGGCTCTTGTCAGCTTGTGGGAAGCTAAAATAAAACAGAATGCGAGAATGACCGCAGAACACTGTACCCTTAATATGCTACATAGGCATAGCGTACCAGTCCTGATTGCAGCAGGCTTTTCCTTTGAGGTGAAAGCCGCTGCAGCCAAAACGCTGTCATCTACAGGTCACCCATCCATTGGTCAACTGGGACGTGCCCTCTACAGCAAAGCACTACATTGGCAGGGCACGACACACCTCCAAGAGCCGCACTCTCCCAAGAAATTCTTCGCATGCGTGCAAGTAAACATAAAAAAGAGAGAGTATTTCTGCCAGGAAGGGTACAAAGTATACCTACCCCATCTAATATTGCATAACACAGAACTTTGTATTCAAAACATTGAGCAACACAGTAAACAATGTTTTCTTTTCTCTAAAACAGGAACAAACATGCTGCTATTTCAAAGGCATAACACATTGAAACATTGCAATAGATCGATTGTCATCAGCTACCCACTCTTGCCCAGACTCATACACATGGACAAGCACAGACAACATCATACTGACACCTCTCGCACCCACGCATATCAGCCATGCATACCCTTACCCAGTATTAAGGCTCCACTACTGCTTAGCGGGGCATATTCCAGTCAAGCCACTGCCTGGTAAACATCACTAACCAAAAAGGGTTATCAGATCAGAAAATATAATTTATAACTTACTGGGGAGTCAACCCTCAAAACATTTTAAGGATAAAGAAAAAGTGTGATCTCACCCAGCATCCAGCGGAGAGTTCATGATAGCAGTCCTGCCATCAAAAGCCCAGGCTGCTTGCAGCAATGGTGGCACAATCTAGGGCACACCATGCCTCTGGGAATCATCACAGTCTAATAAAACTTGGAATCCAGCTTGGTGACATCCTCCCCAAAAGAGCCCTTGGATATGATGTAATATTTGGTCTGACTTCCCTTGTTCTCCTGTGCCAAGGCAAAAGTCTTAAAGAGGATGACTTCAGGCCACATTGCGGTTGCACACATCCTCTTCACTTGTCAATTGCAACTTTACACAGAAGATGGAATATTGGAACTTTGCCAGTACAGGCCATAATCTAGTCCAGACCAGGGCTGTGTAGAACATCCAGGCCTCCCAGTTCTCTTCAATAATATCCCTGGTCGCTCACTTAGAAAGGGTACATGGAGCCAGGGTACTCCTTCTTGATGTGCTTCCTCACTCACCTTTCCACCCAAGACTACTTCAGAACACTTGGCACGCTGGTTCCAGCAGTGGTACCTTTCTGCAGCCAATTGCTAGAAGTATAAAGTAACACCTCAGGGTCTGATGAGCTCAGGGCTTCCATTCCCTGCCATCTAACTCTGCAGAGCTCGGAAAGATGAAAAGAGGCCACTGAAAAGCTACCAGGATGGAGATGGTATTGTTTGGGAATATCCCTTTCAATGAACTGATCTGTGAAATCACATGGTGTGGAGGTAACTCCTGGAGCAGAGGCCATTGCACCCTCTTAAGAGATGGAGGTACACATTATCATAGAGTCCTCCATGTCCAGGTATGGGCTACCCTGGGACAGGACAGCAACACTAATGTCACCTGGTCCATCTTCTTTGACTCCACTGAAAAGAAGGGCTGCAGGGCTAACTAACCCAGGAGTCACAGGGTCTGATCCTCCTAGGCCTCTCCTTCTGCCACAGGGAAGGGTGTAATCAGTTGCTAGAGAAGGGCTGGGTAGACGCTCATCACCCTTCCCCACTGGCTCACCGTCAACCTCCTCCAGGGCTCAATCCAAATCCTCCCAGGTTTTGGCACTGTACAAAGTCTTTGTGCTTCTCACATGGAGGGGCAGCTCTGGGCCACCTCAACCTTCCAAGTAAGGCAGTAAGGGAGCACTGGAAAAGTCACTACCCCCAGAACATCTGATGCACACAGGCAGCCAAATCAGTCTTTCAGCAAATGTGTGACACACTACACATTTGTCCATTCTGGTACTCTTTTCCCCACATCCCAAATCCAAGCAAGCAGGGACACAGGCATGGTCACCATTCTGCTGTCAGGAGCCTCTGCCATGGTGTGAGTTGCTTTTGCTGAGAAACACACAACGGAACTCTCTCGAATGTCTCCTCCAAATGGCCCCTGCTACTGCTGGAAAATTCTTTTGCACCTTCACCTTAAAATGGTGGCTGACCAATCAACTGCTGCCCCAAGCCATTAAGCAGGAATTTGCATATTCATGAACCTCAGTCTCATGCATATCCATGTGCAGCCACCCAAATAGCACAAAACTGCAGGCCAAAACAGCAAAACTCCTCCGCTGAATTTTTGTCAGGCCACAAAATTCAGTACTTTTATCCTGCAGCTCCCCAGAGTTGTCCAGACATACATTTTCATGCTGCCCACAGCAATGTCAAATCCCAGATGAGCCCACATGTTACAAGCCCCTCCTGGTGTCTAGGGCTGTGCCACATGGTACAGCTGTGGGAGGGTACTATACAGCCAGAAACACAGTCCAGAAAATAAATATGCTCATTGCCTGGTTCACCAGATTTTCAGGATGGCTTTGCATGCAGGAGGAGCAGACACTTCACTTCAGTGGGGACAGCTGCAGGGTAATGTTCATTAACATGCAACAAGCATGAAACAGTCCTTAGTAATTAAATCCAATGTCCACACTGGAAGAAAAATTCAAAGAACTAATTTATACATCTGATTAAATTAATAATCCACTCCATGGAGTGTGGGGTACAGTACATAACAATGGTGAGGGCTGCTTTGCAGGCACAGAGCATGACCCTAAGTCTGCAGCAATCTCTTTTCCAACACATTGACTTTCTTTCATGCAGCAATTCCCTTGAGCTGGAA
Source organism: Neoceratodus forsteri (assembly GCA_016271365.2). Taxonomy (NCBI): domain Eukaryota; kingdom Metazoa; phylum Chordata; order Ceratodontiformes; family Ceratodontidae; genus Neoceratodus; species Neoceratodus forsteri. The sequence goes on along the minus strand of CM028133.1, from coordinate 245,135,074 downwards.
AGGCTACAACTCTGACAGCAGCACTGTTACCGTGGGTCGAAAAGGTCGCAACAGCTTTGTGCCGCACTTTGCAGCAATTCCTTTGCATACTTCTTGCACATTACAAACTTTCCACCCACCAGCACATTTACTGTAAATGTCTTCCTTTGGTCACTTACATACTTAGTCACAGATAGTAAACTCGGAACAGCATGAGACGTTTCTTACTGCCTCAGTTCTGTTTCTAGTTTGCTTTATTAAAATGGGAGCACTTTTGTCTCAATGGCGGTGTCTTCTAGCATGAACAGTGCTGCCCAAAACTCTCCTGCCACTCGATCATTGATGCCACATGCCTGCTCCGAGCATCCCATGATGTCTCATATATCCCTAGGTAGTTTCGAGACCTAAGGCCCTGTCTGCTCATATAGCAATTCCAGTTCAGGATTGCCTTCACCCAGAGGCCTGGCTGAAGTGCCACACAGACCCAGGTGGCCTACTACCCCACCTGGGATCCCAAACAGCCATGCCCCATGCAGAACTCCCTCATGCCTCCACAGGCTGCACTAGCTCAAGAGCTCCAAATTCTGCAGCAGCGTTCAGTCCAGGGAAAGAGGATAGGCTGCACCACTAACCCACCAATGATCCAGGTTGCCACTTCTGCAATGTACCCCAGACTCCTCCTGCCATAATGGGCCCTGCCACAGTTCTTTTATTGCTCTCAACACTGCACTCACCCACAGGCAAGAGTTTTATTGTCTGGAACCCCTCTGGTGCCTACCCCAAGCAAGGTGCTGGCGATTACTTGATGGACTCCTTTGCTTTCCTTGCAGACTCTACTTCTCTGACAGCGGCACCAAAGGGACCCTGTTACTTGCTCCACACCACTTTCTCAGCCCCAAACTGCAGTCTTTGAGGAGGAGGACAGGGTGCAGACAGTCCACCCTGCTCCGCTGTGGCCCTCATGGCTGAACTAACTGGCCAACCCTCACTCCCTCCTTCCTCTTACTTCTCTCTCCAGTCCCTTTCTTGTTTCCAAAACCCGTATTTATCCCCGGAATGGGTGCCTGCAGTCAGCAGGCAGGCCCACATCCCAGACCTACTGGCACCACAGCTTTTCTTGCCTAACTACACTTAGCTAACTAGTAAACCCCACAGGATGCTTCCACTGCTATTTATTTAATGCATCCAGGCTGCATATCTTAATACAAGTGTTCTGTGTATTTATTTAGAAATTATCTTAAAACTAAAGAGTAGAAAAGCTGGTAGAAATCAAGTTAATATAAATACAGAAATGTAATACTAGTTATACATAGAATTTTATCTTTCATGATAGTGTCTATTATATTTACGATAGCACAACAAACAAGCATTTGATCAATGCCGAACGTTCACTACGGAGGTCTTCGCAGTGGTGTTTGGCACTTGGTGTAGCTTAAAAAAAGACAAAAGTAAAATGAGAACACAGTTTAACAATTGATTCTATCCCTGAAGCAGGCAGCATAACAGTATTGGTGTAAAATACTTTGTCTGCAGAAGAGCAAGTCTGTAACTCTGTTTGACAATATTGTGAGTATACAGTATACCCACTGTTCAGTCACTGAAACACAAATTGTAGGAGGGACAGGAACATGTTAAGGCAAAATCTTGGACATTCCTGAAACTATGTCCTCTCTCTCTCTCTCTCTCTCTCTCTCTCTCTCTGCTTCGTCCCAAGCCCCCTCTTCTACAGGTGCTTTTCAGGCTTGGCCGTACCCTGCCATGGAAAGCTCAGAGTTGAAAGGCAGAGGGGTGAGTGCTGTAGGCATTGGGGGGAGGGGTAGCTGGGCAACACCTGGAGGATATTGGCTACACCAGAGAGGAGTATTAAAATATATGTAACCCCTGCAAATGGGGTTCCCAAAACTTCCAGGAGCTTGCTTGAATGCTCCAAGCCTGAATGGTGTTTGGCATTTAAGCCATTTATCAGTGAGTGTTTTTAGAACCTCTGGTACTGTCTCTTTAAGAGCTGTCTGCTTGCAGACATAATTAGTTGTATAGAGGGACTGTGTGTTTCTTTGATTGAGTACCACTCGAGCTGCTGCCAATTCACTTCATTTTGCAGTCACTAGGAGTGCAAAGGAACCTATGTGAAAGATGTAACTGTTTGCCAGAAATTATTTAGAGTAATAATGAAATTACAGTTTGTCTAACCTGCTTTCTTTGCAGTCAGAACTGTGTGTGCTAGTTCCCCATTCTAGTTTTGAACTGCTGAACTGGACCAATCAGTGTGGGGAAGCTAGCTCTAAAATGGTGCCTTGGACGAATCAGAACTTGGACTCATAATCTGAGCCAGCCACAAGAGGATTGTATGGGCAGTGACTCTGGGAGATGTAGTTTAGACTTCAGTGCCTTTTGGACCAACAGCAGCAGTCTATTGTGAGTGACAGCCAATCCAGTCAAGAACTGGGAGGAACTCAAAGGAAGTGCCGGTTTTGTCGGTTGGAGTTCAGTTGAGCTTTGGCAGTGAAGAAGGAAGGAGCCCTGTGCTTTTTCAGTGTGCAGTTTTAGTCAAAAAACGTGTGTAAGGCCCAGAGTTCCGGTCTGCAGCTTGTTAGGACTGAATCCGTCCTGTGAAAAGAATCAAAGGATCTCTGAAGAGTAGAAACCAGGCTCACCCTGTAGAAGACTGAAGAATTGCTGAAAATTGCACTCGGTCTGTCAGGAACTGAATCTGCTGTGTGTTCTCCCGGGTATTGTGCAGTAATTGCGATCGGGATACAGATGCAGCCTGCCTGGTATAGTGCTTTCTTTTATGGATGGATGTGAAGAGGTTTGTGTACCTCAAGTGAGCCCTGCTGACATTGAAGGACCCTATCTTATTTGGAGGTCGTGAGTACTAATTCAGGGTCACTCCCTGTTGAATTGCCACATTAAATCCAAATGGAATTACTGTACTGCTGACTGTTTAATTCTCCTTTTCTCTGTGTGAAAGGGCCCTACCAGCTGCCACAGTTTGGACTAGCCACTGGGCTTGGGTACCCAGGGACAGTAACTGATAGGGATAGGCCTGCCACAGAGCCATAGATGAATTATTAGAGTGATAAGCTAATTAACCTGATTTCCCCTGTCCTTGTTATATCCCCTAAATAAATCAGAGCTGCTTGTTTCAACAAGTTATACTGCCTGAGGTATTTGTCTATGTTAAAGTACTGTACTGTGACTGTTGCACTGTATCTCATTTCACAGGAGTCCCAGTGCGGAACTAGACCTGGGGTAAGTGTATACTGTGAAGGTAATTCTGATATATTGTGTGGGCCACTAGTGGGAAGAAAGGGTTGCAGTGTCCCAGAGGGCTGTGACCAAGTTAGTTTAACTATTGCAAACCCTGACCTCTGGGTGGAGGCAGCACCGCCATTGGATCCAGGCCCCTCAACCTGTTAGTGGCAAATCAGGCAGGGGTAGTAGCCCCTGGGATAGCGCCATCTAGGGTTACATATAAGTGAAAAAAGAAGAGTTGATTTGATCAGGGCAATACAGTGTATTTGGGACAGAAGGACAAGAAGGCATAGAGGGTGGTGGGAAGGAGGAAGGGATTAGTTAGCAAGGAAGCATTTGTTTTATTTACTCATGGAGAGTGGAAATATATGGAAGAAGGTGCCAGATGATATGGTGTAAGTCATGAGTGCTGAAACTTTAAAATTAAGCTGTATCACTTTCTCCTGTAATATATACTCTTTCAGTTGCCCCCATGAGGATCACCCTTATTCTACCTCCAGGTATTGCTGTGTCCCACATAAACAAGCATTTGTCAATGCCGAATGTTGGCTTACTAGTACTGGCATTGGTAGTGCAGGAGTTAGACAGATGCATCATAGGAATGGCAGTGAAGTATTGAACTGATGCCAACCCACCCCCACCCCTGCAGAGAGTGACAAGCATTAGGGTGTTCCTTTGGGTGTTTGGTAGTGCAGTGCGGGAAAACATGTCGGGCAGGATGTGAGAAATGACAGCTGCACAGTTCATAAGGAGGTGTAAAAATGCCAGAATTGAAAATGTGGCATGTAAATATACCAAATTTGCGAAGCTACTAGGGTGTGTGGGAAATATGCAATGCACGCTTGCAATACTACCATTTTATGGGCGTTCGGCACTAAATTTTCAACATAAGCATTTTAGCACCTCTGCTCATCTACAGTGTCACTGTTGTTTCCTCACAGTATCCCAAGGAAGTGATTTTTGCACAGCAACCATGCTATTCTGCGCCCGAAGTGCAAAACACATTTGGGCGCGATATGTCAAATGGCAGCTGTACTATTCATCAAGAGGTGTGGAAAAATGGCAATGGTGAAAATCCAGACTGAAAATATCACAAATGCTGCAAAAGCGGTACAAGCGTGCATACCTGTTACCAATGCAGCTTCTAACAGTCATTTTATGAGTATCATCACCAAATTTTCAGCATAGGCATTTTAGGTCCCCTGCTCATGAACTGTGTCACTGTCATTTTCATAATCTGGACCAAATACTGATTTCCCACAGTGACTGCGTTATATGCGCCAGAAGCGGAAACACATTTCGGGTAGGATGTGGAATATGACAGCTGTACTGTTCACAAGGAGGTGTGCCAAAATGATAATGCTGAAAATCCGGCAGTAAAATATTGTGTAATCGTGAAGTTATGAGCCTGTGTAGCAACTGCACAGCGCACTCATAAAACAGGCATTTGTTGGATTTTTTCCACCAGATTTGGAACTTAGGCTTTTAAGGGCACCTCATGAACACCACCACTGTCATTTCGTTACTGGGCCCTGAAAGATGATTTTGCGCGGTGACTGCGAAATCACCTTTGAGGCCGATAAACACCATGACAGTGACAGAATTCATAAGGAGGGGCCCCAAAAACCCCATGTTGAAAATTTTGTGCAAAATTCCAAAATGCCTGAGATATGCAACAAAGTTGAAAAAAACCCTATCTAGCCCATTATACAGCTTACCAGCATTTCCTCAGTTCGCGGTTGGTTTTGAAGAGCAGATATGTTCCCGGTCCACTGAAGATAGTCGCGGGACTCGAGGTAAGTCTTTAGTGGAGAGGGGTGTGGGAGGCAGGTGCACAGTGGTTGGGTGCGAGTTGTAGGGGGCAGGGAGAAGCATTGTGGGATCATTTTAATTTACAGGTTTAAAAAAAGACGGCGTGGGATGTTTGCCATGATGAGGTGGGCTCCCATGCATGAAGGATGGTTGGGGGCGTGGAGCCAATGAGGATTAGGCAACCCGTCGGCCATGGCATCAGTTGCCACACTGGGGTGGGCTCCCAGCATGGCAGAAGGATGGCTGGGAGGCGTGGAGCCAGCGGGGATGGGGCAACCCGTCGGCCATGGCATCAGTTACCCACGCTGGGGTGGGCTCTGGCCCGTGGCTTCTACTACGGGGCACATACGGAGGTGTGTCATCTGTGCCGCTGCATGATGAGTTTGTCTCTGATTGCAGCGGCACTTTGTTTGAGGTTATGTAAACTTTATATAATGTTGGTGTCGGCGCTAGCATGCTGAACTTATTGGGGAATGAGGATACCTACAGTGTTACCGATTCGCTAACAACAGCTAGCCCCCCCAAAAGCTGCACTCTCGATATGTTGACTCGCTGCACAGCACAGCAAGCCAACATAAAAAGGTGCTGCCTATGCAAAGAAGATGCTGGAAACTCTTAAAGCAGGAATTCATAACTCTTTGCTAAAGCAAAATTAAAACTGCATAAGCAATGATACTAGATTCCAGTGTACAGAGCCAGAATCTCCTTTCTTTTGGTGCTGCACATTGGGAGGGCTAGTGTTGCATGTGTCAGTGTTATACCTTTTGAGTGTCTGTGTTCCACATTGTAGGGGCCATTGTCCCATATTTTGAGGGCCAGTTCATCACTTTCTGAGGACCAATGATATCCACGTTTTTGTGTCAGTATCTTGCATTCTAATCCATTGAAAGGTGCACTAAAATGCAACTTGGCTTTTCCTCAACCCCCATGTGATGTGATGGATGTAAACCTTGCTAGTGGTAGTATGGGTGCACCGTGTAGGTATCACAAGAAGTGGGAGGTTCCAGTCCCCATTGTCCTGGTTCCCTTGCCAGGCTAGGAATGATGACTGTGATGTGTTCACTGATGTCACCAGCGCCCCTGCCATGCCCTGCTGGCACGCTAGGAGGGCTGAGAGCAGCAGGGGCTAGTAGAACAAATTGTCACATGCAGTCAGAGAGTGAATGAAGCAGTGAGCTGAGAGAGTTGCTGCTGTTGCTGAAAGATGGGAGAGCAGGAAGAGTGCTTGAAGGGAACCTGTCAGCAGAAGCACCTGTGTGCAGTCTGGGAGCCTGAACAGAGGCACTAGACAGTAGTCACACGCAGAGACACAGAGTTGGAGAGCACAATGCATGGAGCATGGGCAACATTGGACAGCAGCAGCAGCAGTGCAGGGCAGTGAGAAACAGCCACAGCCAGCGAGTGCCAGGCAACATCAGAGCAAGACAGGGCAGGACAAGCAGCATAAGAGTGAGCCTCAGCTCTGAGGCACTGAGCATGGGTAACATCTGCATGAGGCAGGGCAGGACAGGCAACTTGAGTCAGAGATGCTCCAAGGCAGCTGCCATGGTGAGCAAAGTGCCAGCAACAAGGGACGGCAGTGGGGAACTGAGGTAGTTAAGATGGAGAGGTACTCAATTGCAGTGGGCTGACACTTGAACCAGGACAGCAGCCCTTAATCCAGGGTACCACAGTTCAGAACTCTCCAAGTGTTCTCATGCAGCAAATCCCCACCCCTTCCATTTATATGTCCTTCAAACTGTAGCCTATTAACCGCAACTTGGAGCCCCAGTTTTGTGGCTGCTTACTGAGAAAACAGGTGAAGGTCAAGAGACAGCTCCTGCAGGGTTACTTTTATGCATAGCGTTTTGTGATACAATGTGTGTGGCAGGCGACAGCAGCCTCCATGTTTATTTAAATGCTTCACCAGAAAAGGCACGCTCAAAGGTGTATTATATCGGTGCTGTTGCATGATGAGCTTGTCTCTGATTGCGATGGAACTTTTCTTAGAAGCTGTGTCCACTTTACATAATGGTGACATGCTGGCTTATTGGGGAATCTGGGACACATCTACTATGGCATGTCCAGCATTCATTAATACAGACACAGCTTTGAAATGTGCTACTAGCACAAGATGTTCCTTGCACAAGCATGCAAGCAAATGCAAAAATGTAAGAGATAAGCATTCGCTAACAGGAAAACAACAGTAATATGAAGAGTAATAGGAAAAGAGACTGTTTTCATTCAAATATTTAAACATGATGAAAAGCAGCATCTTTAAAATCAGTTTTGTGTATCAGTGGTATGAGATTTGAGTACAGCACATGCCAATTGTAATTTGTTAGCAAGATACTGGAAAACAGCTATAAAAATAAAATTGAGAACATTACTAATCTTCCTAAATTGCTGAAATAAAAGCATATAGTTAAAATATACATTTTAATATGTCTAACAAACAGCGATCATATTAAAAAGACAAGTGTATAACCAGGACAGTTTCCAAGAGTAGCAACTGCATTGGTTTCTTGGTCATATTTTAAAAAGAAGTTTTGAGCTGAATAGTCAGGAGGATGTGAGAAACTAAAGGCTTCCAGGATAAGACCTTGACAAATGTCCGCCTACCAAAGGAAATCATATGATAAACTGAGTACAGTTGGTAACAGGTCCCTACGTATTTTGACAGCACACTTAATCCCCTGCCTGAGAGGGGTCACGTCTGACCTTAAATTACCTTTATCACTACATTACAAACATAACTTTAGAAGCTGCTTTGTAATCAATCTCATAAATGCTTTCTGTTGTCGGTGTTATCAAGGCTACTGCATCTGTTCTTTCTACAATGCATTTATACCCTGCAGTTTCATAAGCATGCCGGTATACCAATAAATCGCTGTGTGTCTCGTGACTATTTCAGTGCAGTACCCTACTCATCTCTACACCAATTGCAGTATCATATTGTTGTAATTTCAGGACCTGCCATATTCAAGCAACTGTCATTTTGTAAAGTAATAGCCCTAAATGGAGAACTTTTAACAGGAAAGCAAATGAATTGCTGATGTGAGTAAATAGCCTTAGAATTTCACATTCTATGTGGCAGTCCTTTTGCCTCTGTAAAAGGCGTCTTTCTTATACTCCTTTATTTTGTCTGATATCACTATATTTTGTGCAAAATCAGTTGCTATATGTGCAAAGAAAGATTCCAGCAACAGTACATGTGTGTGTGTGTGCGTGTGTGTGTGTGTGCATGCGTGTGTGTGTGTGCATGCGTGTGCGTGCGTGACTGCGTGCGAGCGTGTGCGCGCGTGTGTTCCAATATGAATCAATTTAACAATGCCCATCACATTATTAAGAAAGCACTGCAGAAAACAGTGACCCATTTTAACACAATGGGACTGAACCTTCCTATGTCATCATTGGATGCAGAACTTGAAAGGAACTGAAGTCTGCAGGTACGTTTATTTCTAGAACTGTCCTGGCACCTATTACCCCCAGATATTCAAATGATTGTTCCTTTGACAGAATTCAATCACATACATGCATTCCATTTACTTGCCATAAGCACAAGCTATATTCTCAAACGTTATTGTCTGGGGTGAAATGTAAAGTACCAGAATTGCTCTTCTTCTCATTTTTCAGAGCTGTCATCTTAACCAGTTCTTAAAAGCAACAAATTGTTGTTATAGGCCTGTTGTAGCTACTAATCCCATTAAAACAGTTGTCATAGCTGTGTATAATGGGATTATTTAAAACAATTCCCCTGTAATTAGCTTTTACCATTCTCTCTCTCTCCTGAAACTTCTCCAGTTATTGAGCATTAAATTGCACCCACCACGATCAAAGCCAATCCAGCCATGGAATCCAGACACAATATGGTCTGTAAATGTTATTCACACCCTTTTGTATTAAACAGTTATTGTATACTACATATGGGGAGGCGGTAAAGTCCTGTTTTACACAGTTTTATGTTGTGGAGATGTTGCAGACCACAGGAGCACTCCAGTGGTTCATAAAGTCATCACAAATATTTGGTATTTAAAAAATACCTCATTATGCACACGGCCACCACATATTACTTTGTATACTATATGGTTTATGATTCATATGGTTAACTTTGCAGGAGGAGCTATGTGTCTCCTGAGATTGCAGGCTACTGCCTGTTTTGACAGAACTGCATTCCAGTAAGTTATAGTCGTTGAAAGGAGGTGATATTTCATGCAGCACATTGCAAAATAGGATAGTTATTCTATGTTTTTTATATACAGTAGCGCTGAAACTGATGGCAGTCAATTGCACAGGCAGACAGGTGTATACCCTGTTCAGCCCTTTAGCAAGCTAGGAATTAAAACACTTCTCTGCCCAGTACCTATAGATCTCCGACATGTAAACACTGTTGGCAAAGGATCTTGCTTTTTGTTTTTCAAATGGTTTTAGTAAACATATGTTAATATCACATTAATGTAATAAGGTATCTGTTGTAACCTTCTGATATTTGTCATTTATGATGAGTGGTATGTTAAGGTTGGGAGCGTAAAACAAGCATATTTGGCATTTTTTAATTAATGATTTGATCTCAAAATATTGCTTTTATACAAAATAATGCTTTTACAAAAAAAAACATAGCTTTCCGACACATTATTGGAAACAGACTAGTCAATTTGCTGTTCTCTTTCAAAAGGACAAGTAAGAGCTAATGTCAAATGCTGGGATCTTTTAAAAGTTATAACATTTTGATTAGCAGACTCTGTATGCTGAAGACATGCTCTCAACAAATGGGGATGGCTATGTAATTGTTATCCTTCATTTCAGGAAATAATTATTTATATATGTTTTACATTCCTATATTTTACTCCTGCTGCAATTCTGCAAAAGTGCATTAGAACAGGTAATGCCTAGCAATCTAGACTCAGCCTCCTTGATATTCAACACAGGTCTCTCTTGTAAAAAGGGGCAAAGGTGATTGTACAGTATACTGAAACTGGTTCATTTGTGAGGGACTGCCATGTGGGAGGATTTTCTGACACTGCCAAGCAATCGTATTTATAAAGGGCCTGTCATTTACTACAGAGTTGATATTACATTTATCTTTTGATGTGTATTGCAGATTGCAAATATATATTTATGGAACATTCTCAGGCTAAAAGTTACCTTGGTGTCTGTGTATATGTGTGTGTGTGTATATAGGCGTGGGTCTGCGTGCTGCGCACCTATAATGCAGATAATCGGCACAACCTTGAATGCTATTTTGCTACATAAATGGTTATTTATGCCCATGTGGCACATCATTGGCCATGCAAGATAACCATTCATGTGTTTTACAAAGTTTTGTCTTCAAAAAACTGATATAGTCAGCATTGTTCATGGACTTTTAAACTAGAGGGGTTTTGATAGAGCTGTTTTTTTTTTTTTTTGCAAACAGGATCTACTCGTGCCAGTGGGTACTATGTATGACTGAAGTGAACAGTGTACTTTGTTTAATTTCCTCATAACAGTTTATAACGATGGGCACAGTAAAGGCTGTGTAAATGTGTAAATAAAGTAGAAATCTGAGTGCCAAGAATCGCTAATACATTGGAATGGCAGATGTACATACTACATATCGAATTTATTTTTAACTTTCCAGCAGTATTTTCATCAGTCAGGTTACAGCAAACCTATAGAATTTGACTCTTCAGGTTGATGAGGTGTTATAGACTATTGATGATATTTGTGACACCTAATATCAATACATAATATAAAGCAAGTTAATGGTCTTATTCATTACTAAAAATGATTATCTGTTAGCTGTTAAGGGGTCATGTGTAATATTCCAATGATTTGGAGTACTTACATTTTCTCTTTAGTAAATTAATTGCCTGGTTCCCCAGTGGATTTTTTAGGTTGTTATTGACAGATTATTTTATTTTCCCATCTTTTAAGTTATCTGGAATGAACCATGGACACTTGCAAGAAACAGATGTAACACCCAAAAATGGGATGAGGCGAAAGAAAGAAAGTAAATTGAGCCGACTTCCATCTGATGTAAAAAATTAATTTATTATTCTATAGGCATCTGCTAAGACGTGTTGTAATCAACCTCTCCTTTCTTTATTGCAAACTGCATATTTAAAGCCACCTGTTACATCACCCTGCAGCTGCCACCTTTTACCCGTTTTCAAAATCAACTTCTTGTCAACTTCTGTAATGCTCACCATACTGCTATCACTGATTATGAGGAGAGTTCATCTTACTTTATAGGTTATGTAAATATACATTTTATTTTGTATGCATAAATGCCAAATGCTTTTTAAACCGGACATACTCATTGTGAGGGCCATTGTCCCACATTTTGAGAACCAGTCCATCACCTTCTGAGGCCAATGACATCCCATGTTTTTGTATCAGTATCTCATATTCTAATCCATTTGAAAGGTGCCATAAAATGCAATTTGGTTTTTGCTCAGACACCTGCTGTGGTGTAATGCATGTGTAAACCTTGCTAGCAGTAGTATGGGTGCATCAGGTAGGTGTCACGGGAAGCTGGAGGTTCCAGGCCTGGTTCCCTTGTCAGGCTAGGAATGGTGACTGCTATGTGTGTGCTGATGTCTCCCCCACTGTGCCCACCACTGGTTACTGGGAGGGGCTGAGAGCAGCAGTGGTGGGGACCAGCAGATCCAACTCTCACACACAGTCACTGCTTTGGAGTGACAGGCTTGGCTGTTACTGGAATGGGTGCCTCCCCTCCGTCAAAAAGGCTCAAAGTTCCCATATTCTAGTGGAGATGGAGTTTTCACTGGTTTGCCTCTGCAGTGATTCTGGTGGCAGTACGTATCCCTGTTTGTCTGTGCCAGTTAAGTCGTTGCTCAGCGCCACTGGGCTGGTGGTTCGAAACATTTGACTGTGCACAGCAGAGTACTGTCATTATCGGCACAACCACAGCCTCTTGGTTCTCCCATTGCGACCTAAGTTGGAAGTTTTGGGAACAAAAGTGGAGATGGATGGAGGGACAGGCTACAGACAGCCAGCAGCAGTGAACAATGCTAGCCCCATAGTGTCAGCACAGAGCTGTACAAGCACTTTGCCCAGCCCTGAGCATGAAAGAGCAGAGCCTGGAGCATGTGTTTATCTCACCTGAATCCCACCTGCAGAACCAAGTGTCCTGCTGCCCTGCTGCTTCGGTAGGGGCCCGATAGGTTATGAGGAGGAATCCAAGATGGATGGATGGATGTGTTCTCGGGAACCAACTGGGTGGGAGAGCTGGAGATAGGACAAGTGAGGAACTTTACATACAGGGAGGAATTAAAGTACAACCTCTGAGGAGGATGGGGCGAATAAAACTTTCCAAGCATGGAAGTGCCCTATGGTTATTACCTTTAAATACCCATTTCATTTACCTTAAAGTGCATGTTTTACCCATAAATCCTTTAAATGAATGTAACTCTTTTAAAAACATTTATTTAAAGAGAGTAAGCCTGAGTAAATGTATAAATGCCCTCAGGTAAGAACCCTGTATGTTTTATGTGTGCTTGTCTAAAATGTATACAGCATCTGGTTACTTTTTAGATGTGACAGTTGAAAAGTAAAAAAAATCCTCTGATAAGGGCCCTGTATGTATTAACCTGTAAAATGCATTCATGTATAGTGGGAGGAAAGTCTGCATGGTGTAATTGCAAGCTGGGAGGGATTTCAAGTAGAGGGAAAGGGTGAAGTAAATATGCTAAATGCATACACATTACCACCGCTGAGTGCAATGGGCATTTTCTTAGAATTGAAGACCAGGGCAGCTGAACTGCTGTCATAGACAGCTTGCACATCATTGTTAGCAGGGTAGGTCACACTTGTTACATGTAGCACTGGATTGCACAGGAGGGTCACACGCCTCCAAAAAGTCGTACTGTGACAAAATGTTCCTTGCAGAATACGCAAGGTAATAAAAGGGCAGAATAGATGGGCCAAGCAGCCCTCATCTACTGTCAAGTTTCAATGTTTCTATATTTAAAAGAATGTTGTTGTGTCTTTTGACTATCAATAAATGTGTTCAGATTCTAAACTAAACTGCATCAAAGACTAGACAGTCAAAGCGAAGGTGATTAAAGACCATAAGAACAAGTCCCACAGCCCAGACTGGTACCATTGAAGAGATTTGCTGTCTTCCCTCACTAAACTAGTCAATAATTGCCAAGAAGGACAGCGATGTAAGACAGCTGGCAGGAGCTTCTAATTACAGTATGCAAACAGGATATGGAATGTGACTGAACTCACCCTATCTTATTACTAAATCAGGACACAGCAACCTTTACAACAAACCACCTACAAATGGTAATAGCTAGCAAAATTCACTCCGACCAAACTAGTTTCATTCCTTAAAGGCACTTGCAGTAAAATATGTGTTGCTAAATGTTATCTTTGGGTAAAGCAGGCCCAAGGACAGAATGTACTCATAAAAACTAACACTGACAAGGCATTTAATTGACTGCACTGACATTTTTGGTTGCATCCCTGCAGAAATTAAACTTTGGGGACAAGTTTAGGGCATGGGTAAAGGCCCTTAGAAGGCAAATTATTGATGAGGGTAAGGAATAGAATCACATTGTCTGATTCTTCCAGCATTCAGAGGGATAAAAGGCAGGGATATCCCTATGCTATTTACAATCACTATGAAGCCACTGGTGCAAACTATCAGAATGCACCAAGACATAGGGTTATGCTGGAAGAGGAAGAGGAGGAGGTTGAGTGTATATTGGTCAGAATGGTACATTGGCCAGAGACATAGTTTACACAGGGTATATGTAGTAACATCTATAGTATATTGTGTTATTAACTATTACATATAAAATGTAATGATTACAAAAATAGAATGTTGTTTGAAAATCTTGACGTCCCATTGGCTGAAAAAGAGTCTTGAATTTCACTCCTGATTGGACTCTGCAGCTACCAGTCAGGTCCTTGCTGTCCTTCAGGCATACCACTTTCAACATGTCTGCCCCCACACAGTTCTGTTCAACTTCATCAAATATCTTTTTAAATTAAAGTACTTTGGCAGCTTCTGGCTGCAGGGTAGCAACCCTCCTAGTCCCATCTGAGGGTCGCTAGGTTCAGGGGCATGTTAATGGATAGGAGCTCCATCAGAAACTCCATTTTGTGGGCCTTAGCAGGAGCAAGTCTCTGAATAGCATTTCCTGTGCTGCAAACAATCATGGGTAATGTATCAAAGAAGCCCTAGCAAGGAAGGGATCAGGAGGAGGGTGGAGGAGCAGTGGGCAAACCTTAAAGGAGCCATAGCAGAGGAAACAAATCAGTGCATTAAGCTAAAAACTAAAGGTAGGAGAAGGAACAAACCACTATGGTTCTCATGGAAGCTGGCACAGAAGGTAAGAGAAAAAGGCATCTTTGTGGGATTGTGAGACTCAGAGGGAAGGAAGGAAGGGGTGGGAGTGGAGGGGACCTAGAAAAGCATTAATACTGAATGAATACTTCTGTTCAATATTCACTGGAGAGGGTAGGGGCAGGGTCCACATCTGGGGCGTAGGAGCATAGATGGGAGAGAGGTAGATACCGTCCATTTATGAAGCAGAGGATCCTGGAGGAACTCACAAAAGTAAGGGTGGACAAAGCAGCGGGACCAGATGTCATACATCCTAGGATACTAAGGGAGCTATGGATGGTGCTAGCAGTACCACTGGCAGCCCTGTTTAGTTAGTCAATCTATACAGGAGTGCTTCCAGATGACTGGAGGAGGTGAATGTCATTTCTCTCCACAAGAGTGGAAGCAGGAAACTATAGGTCGGTCAGTCTCACCTCAGTAGTGGGAAAAATAATGGAGGCACTGCTTAAGGAGAGGATGGTGGAGCACTTAGAATCCAACAGAGAATAGGATCCAAGGCAGCACTGGTTCAGATCAGGAAGGTCTTGTCAAATTAATCTAACAGACTTTTTAGTAGATGATGAAAGAGTGGATCGGGGGCAGTGAGTATCACCTACATTGAATTTAATAAAGCTTTCAGCACCTGCTCAGACAGAAGACTGGTTAACAGGTTTGGTAGACTGGAGGTGGGCAACATAGAGGAGAACTGGGTTAGAAACTGGTTGAGAGACAGAAAGTACAGGGTGGTGGTTAATGGAATACAATCTGAGGAAAGGGAGGCATCCAGGTGGGTGCCTCAGGGATCAGTCCTGGGGCCAGTCCTGTTTAATACCTTCATAAAGGACATTGCTAAGGGTTTGGAGGGAAAGACTGTCTATTTGCAGATGACGCCAAGACCTGCAACAGGGTGAATACTTCAGAGGGGGTCAAGAAGAGGAGACAAGACCTGGGAAAGCTGGAAGAATGGTCCAGGTATGGCAATAAAGTTTAATGCAAAGAAATGCAAAATCATGCACCTGGGATGTAGAAACTCACAGGGAGCATCTGGATTGGAGGGAGTTATTGACATGTCAGAGAAGAAAGGGATTTAGATATTATCATTCAGATGACCTAAAGGAGGTCAAACAATGTACCAAGGTAATTGGGAGGAACAGTGGCATATTGGGATGCATAGGAAGGGTATCATGAGTAGAAGAAGGAGGTGGTGATGGCACTACACAAAACACTAGTGAGGCCTCCTGGGTATACAGTGTACAGTTCTGGAGGCTGCAGTTTTGTAAGGATATAGTCAGGGTGGAGACGATTTACAGAAGGGCAACAAAGATGGTGCAGGTTTGCACCAGAAGATATTTGAGGAGAGATTAAAAAGCCTCAATATGTTTACATTGGAACAGAGGTGGGAACAGGGGATATGACAGCAGCCTTCAAGTATCTTAACTAAAGGGCATGAACAAAGTACAAGTGGGGAAATAATGACAAGGAGCATGATACATTGGAGGGGGCAGGCTAAAGAGGAATCTGAGGAAGTTTTCTTCATGGAAAGGGTGGTGGATGTGGGAATGGGAGGATATGATAGAAACCTACAAGGATCAAAACTAAAGGGAATTAACAAATGCAATTGGGAATATCTTCCAGTACAAGAGATGTGCAAGGACAATGGGGCTTGATTTAAGATTAGAGAGGGCAGGCTAAAGGGAATGTGAGGAAGTTCTTCTTCATGGAAAGAGTAGTGGATGCATGGAATAGCCTGGCCCACGAGGTGGTGGAAGCCACACAGTAGGAGGGATTCAAACATGCATGGGATAGGCATAAGGAAATCTTAGATGTAGGAAGGAGAGAGCAAAGTCACTGACCAAGTAGGATCAGTGACCACTGAGGTAGGCAAGGAGAGCAGGCAGACTGGATGGGCCTAGCGGTCCTCATCTACTGTCAACTACTATGCTACTATGTAGTCCCAGTGTCATTTTGTCACCATTCTCTCTGACCCACTGGTGGCTTGGATTGGGTTGAGCAACTATTTAAATGTATTTATTCTATTTGATTCACTCCCAGCCCCTCCTTGTGTCCGTTGGGGCTGGGAGGTGATAGTAAAAGTGGCACTTATGCCAGACTGTCAGGTGCATTGAGAGTCAAAAACCATGGAGGCTTTTCCTGCTCCACCCCACTTTTGCAGCAGTTTGGGGGCAGGGAGTAAAATGTGAGCACTCACTGGACACGCTGATCAGATGCATTGAAGCACTGGAAAACTGTTCAAGTGCTCCCAGCCCTGGAATCAGTCTGGGAGAGAGCTGGGAGAAGGTGCAAGTGGCTCCAGCTGGAAAATGCATGGGATGGCTGCAGGGCCCCAGATAAGCTCACAACATCAGGAGCGGGTTACAGTCTCCCTCACTGAACTCTTTGGTGTCCTCACCAAAGCCTGAAAAACATAAAACATTGCAAACACAGCACATCACAAGCTATCTACTACACCTGACTCCTGTCTAAACATTTTTGTCTAATACACCTACATTTTATCTGAATGAGATCAGCACTGAACTCCACTGATCATAAGGCATTATTGGTACTAGCGAAGCTAGATCTCTGAATAGCGGCTCCTGTGCCTTCAAAGAATCATGGGACATGTAGTCCCAGCATCTGACCCACTGGTGGCTTGGATTGGGTCAGGAGGGTTTAAATTTATTTATTTTATTTAAGTCTCACCCCATGCCCCTGCTTATGTCCGATGAGGCTGGGAGGTAAAATGAAAGCGGAGCTTCTATCACACTGTCATTGGGTGCATTGAGGCACCAAAACCATGGGAAGCCTTTCCCTGCTCCTCACTCTGCTTTGTGCAGTTCAGGGTGTCGGGAGTGAAGATGTGAGCTTCTCACTGGCCCAGCTAATCAGGTGCATTGTGGTGCCGAATAACTGTCCAGGTGCTCCCCAGCCCTAGAACTGGTCCAGGAGAGAGCCAGGAGAGCAATGATGCAAGCAGCTCCAGCAGCAAGATGCAAGGGATAGCTGCAGAGCCCCAGGTAAGCTCCCAGCATGGGAAGGGGTTACACTTCCTATCAAAAGAACTGTTACACCTGTGTAGAGTTTATTTACCAGTAGATTTCTCTATCCTAAGTATAAAAGCTTGTTTCCTATTGAACCCGGCTGCCACGCCTGATGAAGGACTCGTGTAGCCTGAAAGCTTGTGTTTTGTAAATATCTTGTTGGTCCAACAAAATGTATTAAAACTCTCAATTTGTTCATCTTTTACTCTCAGTATGACCACCTGCTCTTGGTCCTCAGTATATCACAAATCCTCCAACCAGTTGGCCCGTTACATAGTATTAGCACTACTGCTCATGATGTCGGCAATCCAGGTGTAGGAACAAGCCCAGGTCACTGGGGACCAGTCAGGAGGAGGATGAGTATCCCAGTCGATGCTCTCCTCCTCCACTGGGGAGAGGGCAGCTGGTCTCAGTGCTATACTGACATCATATTCCAAGAAGGACCAATTGCACTCTTACCTGCCCCTTGTGTTGGCAGTTATATATTGTAATTGGCAAGCAATCTCATGAGTTTAAAGGTATCAGTCTCCCAAGCCTCCTCTGTCCCTGTCAGCTGTGAGAATGGCTTCACTTAAGCCTAGGCCTTTTCCACCCCAGATGAAAGGAGATAACATAATTTTTCATTCTTAACCAGGAAGTGAACTGAGCACAGCCCTTTTCAGTCATACCTGAAAATAAATAACAGTACTAAACAATACAAAAACAAAAATAAGACAAAACAAAATCAATGAACATTACAAGGACAAGAGTTACTATTCTCATAACATTTCTTCAGCAGGATTTTAAAGTGCTAAATGTTATATGCAGCTTTGACTAGTGCTGACAAACTGTTCATAATTGAAGGAGCATAGCAGACCAGGGAAAGAGCTTTGCTTAAGGCCAACGTTGGAGTGTAAAGAGAAAGAAAGGGTATCAGTTTTATAGCTTGTCTAAAAGAACATAAATTTTATGTAATTTCCACTTTCCTACAAATAAATAAAGGCAGTTCCTGGCATCAGGTCGAATCACATGGCATTTCATTAATTTATTGTAGTTAAACTGTAGGAGTCTCCCTAATTCAGAGCTGATTGCCATCCCAAGGTATTTAAATTCTTTGTCAACCCAGCAGAAGGGGTAAACCTGTTTCAGTTGTGCAGACATCTGACTGTAACCTAATGCAAATTCAGATTTCTCTAGAGATGTTGTGAAGTTTTAACTTGCCTGCAAAGTCATCAAATTTACTTCCATGGAGCAATCTGCAAAGTGTTCCTATTTGCTTAAAATTCATCTAATCATAAAGTGCTGAATTTATAAGTGAACACAGAAATTTGCTCATGAATGGCAGAATTTCATCCTCGAATGGCAAATTTCCACAGTTTACAGGCAAAATTCTGCCATTCGTGGACAAAATTTCACACTTTGTGGATTGCTCCAAACTCTGCAAATTTCACTTAATTCATAGATTAATTCTCAGAGTGAATTTCCTGGAATCGCCCATCTCCAAACTTTCTGTAGACTCTAAGTACTGAAACTTGCCTGAATCTCTTTCCTCTCTGCCAGCTTGGAAAAGTTGCAGATGATATTCTTAAAATAAACCAAGGCACTGTCTGAGGATCTAGTTTATTAATCTAGCTTAAGAATAGGGAAGAATACGTATAATTTCAGCCCAATTTTATTTTATTTATTTATTTAGTTTTTGTTGACTGGGTAAGTGCACTCGACAAACCCTGCCTATTTTCAGGCACGAACGGGAGGGGATACAGATGAATGCCAACTGACCTTGAACCAGATGAAGTTGTTGGTGGTATTTTTAGTGAATGAGGAAATTTGGCCAGGACACCAGGAAATTCCCTCTACTCTTTTCGATAAGTGCCATGGGATCTTGAACTACCACCAGTCCAGGCAGATGGGATCTCAGTTTAACATCTCATCTGAAAGACAGCACCTCAAATTACAGCACCCTCACACTGCACTACAGTGTCAGTACTGGGATATTAACCCAAGTGCCAGAGGTAGTGTGCTACCTACTGAGCCACTGACAAATTTACCATATTTGTCTCTGTCAGGCAATCTTCTCTTGATGTAAAGTCTGAAAGTCTTTCTAAACATAATGTTTCCTAAAGATATGGAGCCACCTATTATAATCTAAGTTCCTAAATCCAGCCAATTCCATTTTTTAGAATCTGACTTTTAACACCATTGAGGCGAGTGTGCATATTCTTTTTTATATTTTAGAAAGGCTGAGTCCTTCCAAATCATTTAGAATACAGAGACTCGGTTTGAATGGACGTTTTTCTCCACAATTACTTCTAGCTCTTGATGAATTCTGTACCACCATTTATTTATCTTATCACATTGCCATAACATATTGAGATGATTACCTACCCTCTAAACAAATGCCAGCTTTTATTACCTGTTTGGCAAAAGTGTGATGCTATCGTAGGGGTTATATATGCCTATCCAAAATCTTATATTGAAAGCTGTTGTGTTTTTGCAAAAGTATATAGTTTATTTACATTTATTCTTAAGAATTTTCATTTCTGTACTGAATGTGGTTGTATAATTTATTTTCCCATTTCACTTCAGTATTTGTTAATTTTAAGTTTGTGTTCATGTTATCCTTGATTTAAACGTTGGATATATGTTTGTGCAATAAGGCTGGAGTCCTTATTTAATTTAAATAAATATTCAGGTTATATTTTATTATATTTTCCCAATCATTTTTTAATCTTTTGAAATTTAGATAACATGTTGTATAGGTACCAGTTAGCTTTTTAATTTGTTAATAGGTGAAGGTGCTCTGATTATAAAACTTCTGTTCTCTATTAAATCGAATAAGTTTATAGTTTTAGAGTCCATAAGTGCTTTTCCTATTCTTCATTATCGTTACCCTTATTTTGAGCTTTCCAAATAGGTAACACACTGTAATGCAAAGGTAATTTGTGGTTTGGATTTTAGAACAATTTAGCCACATAAAGTGTAACACTGCTTATCTAGTCTATCTGCAGCACAGATCATATTTGCAACACTTAATGACTGTAGCATGCACAACTGGTCAAAACTTAGCACAAAAAATTATTCTGACTAAACCAGAGATGCTCAACTACAATAAAAACAGTCCACCAGTTGTACCATCAACACAGATTTGGTACACAGGGTGCTCAACACATAATCTGTCCATTTGATAAGAACTACCATAGTGTGGGCCAGAAAAATATTACTTGTCTTACTGATTCTGAGGGTCTGTAGTATACTACAAAACAGGGTATTACTCATAAAGTTGCAGAATATACTTCTGCTCTTTTTCTCCTCTACTAGCTCAAGGTACTGATTTCTTTGAGTACTTTTCGGATTTAGTAATTTCCGATATATCTCCTGATATTTCTTCTCAAGCAATTCTCCCTATTTCCTCCCAGGAGTTATTGCGCCATTCATTCCTTGCATTCAGATACTACACTTGACCCAGACTGGTTTACCCAATGCCCTTTATAAAATTATAGGCAAGTACCTCTCTTCTGAATTGGTTTGTGTTTATAATGCATAACTTTCATCAGAACTGGTTCCTTTGGACTTTAATAGAGGCTCCCTTATCTTTTATATAAGAAAGGGATGCCTCAGCTTTATATAATTGGAGACCCATCTGTATGTTAAATATTGATTTTAAAATGTTAACCAAAATCCTAATCAAAAGACTTCTTATTGCAGAGACTGTTATTTCCCAGCTTAGTCCTGTTCTCACCAAAAGGCATATTTTGGATCATCTGACATTACTTAGAGAACTTTTTTCTCATGGTTACACCGATGCTCTTCAAGGATATATAGTGTCCCTAGATGAAAAGAAAGCTTTTGATTCGATACATTATGATTTTCGCTGGTCCACTCTTCATCATTATCATGTTCCTGACATTATGGTTACCTGGTATAGGGCCTTGTATAGGACAGTTACAGTAGTACCTATTGCAAATGGACAGACAGGTCCTATGATTTCTATTAAAATAGGTGTCCATCAAGGCTTCTGCCTCGTCTCCTTCTATGTGTGTTTTTTATTGATCCTTTGTTGAGATGCTTAAATTCTCATGCTGCCATACATTCGATATATAAAAACACTAGGTAAATATACAGCAATTGCCTATGCAGATGATATGCATCTGCTTGCAAAGGTGATTCTTCTGTCCTTACCTCCTTATCGATTTGTAACACTTTTGGTGCATTTTCAGGAGCTTCCCTCAATCTGGATACATGTATTTGCATAAAGTTAGGTCCTCCTTTACTAACTCCAAGAAAAATAAGCCCTATTACTTGCAGTCCAGACCCTTTTTCTATACTGGGATTAAATTTGGAACCACTGATGCAGATATTATTAACTGGGAAGAAAGGTAAACACAAGATCGATGCAGAGTTGCATAGTGGAACAAAAGTCAAATTAAGAAGAAGAAAAGAGAATTTTAATAAAAACCTTCCTAATCCCCATTTTTATATCTAAGTTATGTGTTTCTGATTCCAAGACAATTAGAAACTAGCATTTTTGTATTTTTTTTCAAGCTCTGTGGAGCAGCAGACTTAATCCGATTAAAAGGAATGTTACTTATTCGTCTATAAAGGCAGGTGGTTTACATATGGTAAATCATCTGTTACTATTTTCTAGTATATTTTTGTATCCAGTCTTAGGCCATTACTAGTGCATTCTCAAGGTTAGGAAAACTGGTTGTATTCTTCATGTCAGGTATGGTTCCACCAGTGGGAAACAAAAACAAATTCTCTCCACTCACTTTGTAAATCTACTGTGGTACCTTCTTTCTGAAAGACACAATCCTTAGATTGAAGCAGTGGCAGGTCACTACTCAGATGATTCTTACCTCCTCCCATAAAATGTTATATAATTGCCTTTTAACATCCCTTTGCACAGTTCCTGAACCCTTTGAAAATGCCCTGTACCCTGTCACGATTCCTTGAAGTCACTGTTGAAAATACCAGAATACCTGCCGATATGTGGGACTTTCACTGGCTGTCACTTCACAAACATCTAAGTATAAAGGCAAACCAAAAACACAAACAGTTTCAATAAATAATTTGTTCTTATCCAGTCTGTATAGTTCAGCAGGAGTCCATTTCCGATTTGTTCTTTGACTACTCTTTTGTTCAAATGTTTTGGCAATTTTGGCTAATCACTGGCAAGAACCTTTATTTGGCACAATTACTTATCAGAATTTGATATACAGGAAATGTTCTTCTCACTGGAACAAATGGAACAAGGAAACATTATGCCTTCGTATTGTAATCAAATGGAATATTTGGATATTTTTCGGATGAGACGTTAAACCGAGGTCCCATCTGCCTGGATTGGTGGTAGTTCAGGTGGATGTTAAAGATCCCATGGCACTTATCGAAAGAGTAGAGAATTTCCCGTGTCCTGGCCAAATTTCCCTCATTCAGTAAAAATACCACCAACAGCTTAATCTGGTTCAAGGTCAGTTGGCGTTCATCTGTATCCTCCTCCCGGTCGTGCTGAAAATAGGCAGGATTTGTCTAGTGCACTTACCGGTCAACAAAAGCTAAATAAATAAATAAATAAATAAAATAATATCTGGATGGCTTGTTGTTCAGTTACATTACAACAAAAGACTGTACAGTTATAGAATTAGAAAGGAAGAATGTGAAGGATATGCAGACAATATATGAAACTGAGACGTGTTACACTTCATAGAGCTACTGTGTTAAACTCATAGAAACACAGAAACATAGAATTTGACATCAGATAAGGACCTCTTGGCCCACCTAGTCTGACCATTTTCCTACCTAACAGATAAGCTGCAGATCCTTGTTAACCAACAGCTTACTTCCTCCTACCACCGACTAGGACTGCCTTATATCTGTCCCACGCATTGTTGAATTCCCCACTGTTCTTGTCACCATGGCCTCCTCCAGGAGTCTGTTCCATGCATCCACAACTCTCTCCAGAAAAATACTTCCTCCACATTACCTCTGAGCCATCTTCCTCTATCTTCAAATTGTGCCCCTTGTTCTTGCAAATCTCTTTTTCTGAAAAATGCTACCCTCTTGGACTTTGTTGATTCCCTTGAGGTACTTGAAAGTTTCTATCATGTCCCTCTCTCCTTCTTTCCTCAAGAGTATACATATTAAGCTCCTTTAGTCTTTCTCCATATGTCTTCTGGTGCAGACCCTGCACCATTTTGATCCCTTCTCTGGATAGCCTCCACTCTGTCTATGTCTTTGCAGAGATGGGGTCTCAGAACTGCACACAGTACTCCAGATGGGGTCTCACCAACTGTCTGTTCAGAGTGATAACAACTTCCTGTTTTCTACTATTAATTCCTCTCCTCTGCATCCAGTATCCCCCCTGCCTTCCTTACTGCCTTCTCACTTTGCTTGCCCACCTTTAGGTCCACTGATATAATTACCCACAGGTCCCTTTCCATTTTACTCTTGTCAGTATCTCACCCCCATTGTGTACCCTTCCTTGGTTTTTGTTTTCCAGGTGCATTACCTTGCACTTCTTTGTATTGAATCTTGCTGCCATACATTTGACCATTCCTCCAACCTTGCCAAGTAGTCCCTTCTCATCCTTTCCACTCCATCTTGTGTATCAACTCTGCTGCAGATCTTTGTGTCATCTGCAAAGAGACATACTTTCCTTCCAGTTCCTCTGCAATGTCACTTATAAAGACATTAAAATGGACCCGTCTCAATACTGAACCTTGCAGTACCTTGCTAGTAACCTCTTTTCTCACTGTGGACTCCGTTTACTACCCTTTGCATCCTGTTATCTAGACAATTTTTATCCAGGCTACCACCTTGGGATCCACTCCAAGGCTGGCTAACTTGTTATTAATCTTTTGTATGGGACTGTATCAAATGCCTTGCTAAAATCTAGGTAGGCCATGTCCACAGCCCCTCCCTGGTTTACTACTTTGGTCACCCAGTCAAAGAAATCTATTTGATTCATCTGACACAACTTTCCCATTGTGAATCCATGCTGCCTTGGTTCCTGTACCCACTTGCCTCTAGGTACTCAACAGTTGTTTCCTTCAGAAGTAATTCCATAATTTTCCTACCACTGAGGTAAAACTAACTGGTCTTTAGTTTCCTGCGTCTGTCCTGCTCCCAAATTTGTGAAGAGGAATTACATCCACACTCCTCCAGTACTCAGGTACCATCCCATCCTCCCATGATTTCTTAAGAGAGAGCAATCAGCGGTGTCACTAGTTCTACCCTTAGTTCTTTTAGAATTCTTGGGTGAATTCCATCCGTCCCCATTGCTTTGTCCACCTTCAATTGATTAGTTCTTTCAGAACCCTTTCTTCTGTAAATGGACTGGTGTGCCCCTCATCTTTAGAGTGTTTCTTTTGTTTGGTTTAGGTACCTCCCCTCCTACTCCTTTGTGAATACTGAGCAGAAATATTTGCTCATTATCCTGCTTTACACTTTCACCCTCTACCCACATTTCCACCCCTTTATTAAGCTTCAGTATCCCTCCTTTGGTCTTTCTTAACTCCCTAATGTACCTATAAAGGTCTTATTCCCTTCTTAACACAGTTGGCTATCCTTTCCTAGGTTTGGGCCTTTGCTATTCTGACTGCCTTCCCTGCCTCTATCTGTTTTAACTTATAAAGTTCTCTGTCCTGCTTCTTCTGTGTTTCCTTATATTTCCTGAATGTTGTACTTTTCTCCTTAACCTTCCTTGCCATCTCTTTTGAAACCATAGCATTTTTTCCTTCGTTGTGTTTTGTTGATTTGATTTACATAAGGCTTATTGCCTCTGTGATAGTTGTTTTGGTTATGCCCTCATTATTCTTCTATCCCTCCTTTTTGCCTGCTTGCTAGTGCTTTTCTGAGGTATGCTCTCATTTTCCAAAAGTCAGCCCTCCTAAAGTCCAATACTCTTGCTTTTGTATGGCTTGATTATATGGCTGTATTTATCGTGACCACACTGTTTGGTGGTCACTTGTTCCTAGATGGCTACCCACTTCTAAATCTGAGATTCTTTCTCCTTCCCCATTTGAAAGTACCTGGTCTAAGATTGCTCCTTCCTGAGTGGGTTCCAATACTAGCTGTCTGAGAGTATGTCCCTTGTAGGGCATCAAGAATGATCCTGCTTTTGGATGTGCCTGCAGCAAAGGTGCTCCAGTTAACATCTGGCATATTCAGGTCACCATCAACAATATCTCCCCTTTTTCTGCCATTCTAAGGATGTCTTCTATCATTTCCTTGTCCATTCCTCTCCCTGAGATGGGGTCTGTATACAACCCCCATGTAGACTATGGTGCCATTTCCGTCTCCAGGGTGACCCAGAGTGCCTCATCTGCCCCTGTTTACTCTTTAGTTCCATTGCTTTGATCCTTCCTTTACTTAGAGAGCTATTCTCCTCTGCTTTTACCCTCCCTGTCCCTATTGTAGATTGTGTATCCTGGTATGTTGATATCCCAGTCATGGTTATCTGTGTACCATGTTTCTTTGACTGCCACAATATCCAGGCAACCCTCTTCCATCAAGGACACTAGTTCAGGGAGCTTGTTACACAGACTATGGACATTGGTACTCATTACACTCCACTTTTTGATGGCCTTACCCTTTTAGCCCTATCCCTGTCCTTACTGCCTTTGCATTTTTTTACATTTTCCTCTGTCCTGCTCCTAATGACTTTTCTACCTTGGTGTTTACCTCACTAATTACTGGAATTTCCTGCTCCTTTTTCAGTGCTCCCCTTGGCTAGTTTAAATGCTTGCCAATGAAGCGTTTAAACCTATCACCCAGGATCCTGGTCCCCTCCCGGACAGATGCAGACCATTGCACCAGTATAGGTCTGCATCCTCCAGGCTCCCAGTCCCCAATGAAGCCAAAAGCCTAAGCTCCACACCAGTTTTCAACCATTCATTGAATTTCCTGGTGAAGAGTACCCTAGTATCACCCTTGCCATAGACAGGTAGCACCTCCAAGAAGGTTACTGTATGCTACTTGTCTAAGGCCCTTTCAACTCTACAAACTCCTCTTGCACTGTTCAGATCCCATTCATAGCCAGGTCATTTTGTCCCTAGGTGGACAATGACATCCAGCTCCTCCTCGTGCAGCTGCTCCCACAATCCTGAGGATTCACCTTCCGTCCCTCCAAGCTGTGGTACCAGGCAGGCACATTACCTCCCTCTCCCTTTCTCCCCACTTCTACCCCTAATGATTGAGTCCCCACCAGGAGTTGTTTCCTTCCCTGTGGGGTCCCATGCCACCCTCCTCTGGGTCTCCTTTGTGAAGGTTCCTAGCATCCTCCTTGGTCTCCACTGCAGGTGCTTCCATAGAGGAACCACTATCCACTAGAAGAGTGTATGAACGGTGGAGAGGTACAGCTGGAGGGATGTAACTCTGTTCCACCACCCTCTCCTCTCTGAGCCCACCCTGGTCCAGCCTCTCCTCTTCTTGGCAACCTATGAGGTAGTTGCATTGGCCCTGGTGGTCCCTGGGTGGGGGAGGAGGTTTCACAAATCCTAGCTAGGTCAGCCTGAGATGGGCAACCTCTTCCCTCAGACCAGAGAGATGCCTGCAAATAAGGCAGCATCGCAGCCTCCAGAATGTCTTCCAGAACACTGCTGCCCGCAGCCATTGCACTGCACCATTCCTATCATGTCTTATTTTGTGTCCCCTCTCCTATTTCTCTGTGTGCTTACTCTCCTCTCCTTACAACTCTCACCCTTCCTGTTTTGGGACAGCAACTTCCTATATTCTTCAATAGCCTCCTTCTTCCTTGCTCAGTGTCAGACCACCAGCAGTTGAGGGGGAGCTACTTTTTCCTTTAGGTTGACAAAACTAATATTCTCTATGATCCTTCCTTTCCTACTGCCAAACAGGAAGTTCCTGTTGTCAGTCAAATCCAGTGTCTATAAAAGTAGAACTGGCTTAGGGTAGGTGGGTGGAGGGCAATTAGTAAGAAAAAGGCTAGCAACAGGAAGTTGTAATTGGAGTCACCTGCTTTTGTATTGTCTAAGCCACACCCCAATTAAGCTCTCTCTCCTCCTACTGATTTAGCAAAATAAGTTGACACAGTACCCTTCCCAGCACAGAACACACACTGACTTTCTTTATTTTCTTTTTAACCCCAAATAAGACCTCTTCTACTTCTAATAAAGTATCTGTCTGCTTAATCTCAACAGATACTGACTCCTGTTGAGATAGAAGTGTTAAATTAGTAAGAAAATGGTAGCTTGTTTTAGTTAGCTACTTTCTGCTCTACAAGCAAGATTTCTGTCTTCATAGGCTAGCAAAGCCTGGTCTGCACTTCCTTGGATCCCAGATACAGATACTGCTATTATTTAATTACTCTTTTGGTTTTGTTTGATTACATGAATGAAAATGTTTTCTGAATTTTTGTTTTCAATAAACTTTCCCCTTCTCTTTTGAGAAGTGCCATGGGATCTTTAATGTCCACCTGAACTGCCACCAGAACAGGCAGATGGGACCTCAGTTTAATGTCTCATCCAAAAGACGGCACCTCAGGAGTGCAGCGCCTCCCCATGCTGCACTACAGTATCAGTATTGGGATTTAACCCAAGTGCCTGGTGTGGGATAGAACCCACAGCCTTGTGATCTTCCAACCTCAGAGGCACATGTGCAACCTGCTAAGCCACTGGAACATCATGCTGACAGGGAATGATGCTGCCAAATGCCAATCACACAATTGGCAATGGTGGACTGGCTGCAGGACCTGTGCATTGCACATATGTCTCCCTGGACATGGCACAGTGTGGTAACAGGCACATACATGACCAACACTAACATAGGTGACCAGTATGCTATGTAGGTCCCATGTGCACTGTGCAAGTGTGCTGACACAAACACACTACAGTCACCTGTCCTGATATGTGTATGTAGGTAAACACACCTTTGGATGTGGCTGTACAGTACAGTGTGTTGTAGGTGCCAACTACATATATTCTGCTACATACCACCAGCTGTGCTGCTGGTAGGTGCCACAAGTACTCCACAGCTGTCAGCAGTCTGTGTCCTATATGCACATACCTTTCCAGCATCCCACCCTGGCCCCGATACCTGTACATATGGGCCATGGACTGCACCATTTCCTATCAATGTAACTGTTGCACTGTGCACATATATGTTCAGTACATTGCTATGCAAATTTACATGGGTGTCTTACATCCCCTGTTACAGTACAGTTATCAGATATACCACTGTGGGAGGGTGGTGCATGTTAACTCTACCATACACCTTGATGGAATTTCCCATTATTCATGTCCTTCTGGCATGGCTTGCACACATGACCAATGCATGTCCAGAGTTGCTCAGGTTCTGACTGACCACCCTGCCCACATAGTGTACATGCACATCAATGTGAGTGTTTTACAATCCAACTAACATGTACAGTAGCTGTGCAATAGACATGTGATTCTGACCAATGTATACACCCCCACTATGCAGGTACAGCCACATGTATGACACAGAGGGCCTCACATGTACACATGGCATCCTAGTGCTGCATAGTAGATGGCGGCATGTGGGTATGTCACTGTGATTATTCCATTCCAATGCACACACACACCCTGGTCAGAGACACAGATGGCACATGTATGCTGCATGTTGGTCCTACTGGTCAGCATGGCTATGTCCCAGTGTGTGCTCATGGCAATGTATAGCATAGCTGTTATGCGTCATGACATCACAACCCATTCCCATGCCTGTGCTGTCCATATGTACATGTATGTGTCCACCCATATGCCACAGGCCACACACCAGGAGTAGATACATCATCTAACCATGTCTGGACATACCATGATATCCTGAGACTTGGTATGCCAACGCTACATACCAAGTAAACCCACCCAAAAGACACAGTCTAGAATTACTGAAATGTCAGCTGTAGAAATTATGGGCATTTCAGTCAAAGAAAGTGTAAAATGTGGGGGCATTCTTCCTATACCCCCATAACTAGAATATCCAACTCTGAGGGGAGCAGACCTCGGAGTAAAATTTTAAGTTATGGGGGGTGCAGTGTATAAAATGAAGTGGCTTGAACCAAAACCCGAGTCACGCATAGTATGACGGCTGAGCAGCTGGTGGTATTCCCATCCACACCACTGGGGCATCTCAACCAGCAACCCCATCCAGCAGTCCTTTCCTGAAGCTCACATGCGGTAAGTAGCATACCACCACATCCGTTACCTTACCCCGCATCGGGGCAATAGTGTCAGGTGTAGTAGTGTCAGGTTAAATCCTCTATTGGGCAAAGCTGGCTAGAGTAATGCATGTTGGGATCATCAGTTTCTAGATATCGTAAGTATACCCTGTGTCTTGGCATAAAGTGAACACCATTCCCTCTGCAGACTCTCACATGTCCCTGTGCATCATACTTCTCCTTGTGGCCTGACATGTTGGGTTATGTAGGCATGTATTGGTGCACAGCACATTGTGCGGTACTGGGTACCCACTGTGCATCTCCATGATACAGTGTGGCAGTTGACATGTCACAGCAATAGGGTATGCAGGTTCCATGAAGACATGTGTCCTACAGGTGTCCACTGTGTCATGCATCCAATCCTATGACTGCTACAGCACCATTGACAATGTATCCATGTGTCTGTCCAGTTGCATGTGCTGCAGGTCAAGGGGTCACAGTGGTAACAGGCACATGACTGCTGTAGTGTGTCCTGCCCAAATGTGATAAAGTGAACCTAGTAGATATACACATCTAGGTGCCTGTCATGGACATGGTGACCGTCAGGTGCATTGGGCATATGGCCGACCCTCTTACCACAGCTATGTGGTCCTGTGTCTGACCATGGCATGCCAATAGTTGGCAGTACACCACCTTGGTAGGCACATGGCCAAGACAGTGACCCCCATCCAGTGTTGTCCTGCTGCCATGGCCTCACACTGGTGTCACATATCCATCTACATCTGTGAGACACATTCTGGAGTGAGACACACATTGGATTGCCCATGTGCTGACCAGTGTATCCATTGCAGCCACATGGCACCAATCACTGGGACCCTTGTCTGTCCTGTCCATTGATCACTCATGGTGCACAATAAGATTGCATCCCCAGCATGGCTAACTGCTATGTTACCCATCATCATGGGGCATGGTCCACAGGTTGCTGCCTACATATTGTACATGCAAGGCCCACAGTCAAGGGATGAAGGTAGGGTGTTGCAACCATTACATAGTACACCCACTGACTACATGCACACTGTACTTTCATTGTACTGTCTGTGTATTGTGGTGGTATAGGGGTGTGGGCCAGTGTACATCCCTATATCATGACTATGCATAGATACACTGAATGTCATCCACTGTTGAGGGTGCTTATGTTCTTTCGTAGGTGTACAGTACACATCCACATTGCTGCATTGTGTTTGGGTGGACTGTGGGGACATGTGGTAATTCATGGTTCTGATTACATTTTGTCAGTGTGTTCTCACTGTGGACAGAGAGGCCAGAGAACAGGTCCCACATGGCCGGAGGAGGAGAGCCCTGATGACACTGGGGAGGAAATCAGTAGCATGCAGCATGGGTGTCACTGCAGTTACTGTCACGTGAGTATGCATGTGTGATTCATATTGCCATGTCCATTCACCATGATGCATCCACTGTGGCCTTGCATTCACCACATGTGGGTTGCATCATGCAGTCCTGCAAGTGGTGCATCCACCCTGTACATTATGGCCTTCCACTCTGTTGCCCACACGGGGATCCATGTCTACTCCCATGCTTCAGGTGCTGTGCACATGATAGTCCTGTCCTGTGCCACATGGCATGACCAAAGCAGCTGTTTAGCCCATTTCTGTACTGAACTCACATCCCTGCAGGGCAACACTGCACATGGTGAGTGCAGGCACATTACATAGAACATGTGTCACCCTGTGTGTCCATCTCATGCTACATGTGATCTGCACTGGAGCCATCTAACCACCTGCCCATAGTTGTTTTTGTTGGGTGATGTGGCCCCATATGGGCTACAGTGATCTGTCGCCTGTGGCATGTACGCATCCAGGCAACCCTCCTATCTGGCCCTCGGATGGTAGTGGTGTCCTCTGGCTCATGTTTGCACCATTTACAGCTTCAGGGTCTCTACAGAATCCAATGTGTCACACAACTCCTGGAACAGACTGTACCATGCACTGTTATCACCATACATCTATGCACTTGTTGTACCCTGTTCTGCATGCCCTCCCAGGTGTATTGTCACATTAATGTGTGTGCCCCTGCACAGCTATCCCAGCCCCTTTGGTATCCATCATACCTACATGGTATGCTGCTATCATACAGTGGACATGTCCCCCATGCCCTCAGATATTGCCCTCACATTGTATTGGATCACATTGTTCTGGTGTTGTGCCCTTATACTTGGGCTATATGTTGTTTGTGTATAATTGTATGTTACTGTGTTGTGCCCAGATGTGATACCCCTGGATAATGGTATGCCCATAGTCATCTCTTGTGGGTGCAACATTGTATAGCCATGCCCAGTGCAATATCTGCCACACCGTGACAGTGGTGGGCAGGCATGCCCTTCTCATATCTGCCAATGTGGGATATGTTGCTACAGCACTCACCTTTGGCCATGTGCTTGTTGTCATGACTGTATGTCGCTGTTGACTTTGTGTTGCCATTGGCTGATGCCTAGCAGCCTCTCCATATGGCCTACAACACCATGTCATTGTGCTGCTCACTGTCATGCACATCAAGGGATGTCCACCTTCTGTTCCCCTGCTACACACCCACATGCAACCATCTGTATACTTATCCTCAAACACTTTGCAGGTGGTGTTTGTGCCATGCATTCATGCATGCTGCCACTGCCTTTGGACTGTGCATTGTCCACTGTGGTATGCAGTGTGTGCAGCCCTGTCCTGTCAGTCTGATCTGCCACATGAACCTTGTGACAGGTGTCAGCTCCTCTGGG
The DNA here is from genome assembly GCA_016271365.2 of Neoceratodus forsteri. NCBI lineage: Eukaryota > Metazoa > Chordata > Ceratodontiformes > Ceratodontidae > Neoceratodus > Neoceratodus forsteri. The sequence continues at coordinate 245,102,768 of CM028133.1, read as the reverse complement.
CAGTGTCTGTAGTGGGCACATCGGTATGTGCCATGGTTGCATGTGGACATTTCTGCCCCATGTGGTCTGTGCATACTTATGTCCCTGTGCTGCACCACATGTGTTTTCATTGCAGTGGTTGCCATTGAATCATGCATCCATTACCAGCAGGGCTAGTGACTGGTAAAATCCACTGGACCCACACAAACTTCCAATGGCCAAGTTAATGTACCTAGTGAATCATTACCTTGTCCACTACAGGTTTGCAAGGCTAGTAAATGTGTGGTCTTACTGGCCCAGTCTTAATTCTACCAGCATTTGGCTGATGGGCGGTGCCAACCTCCACCCTGCATTGTCATCTGCACAGCTGTCCCCACAGCAGCCTGACTTTGGATGTCTTTGTATTTGTGGGTTGGGGTGGTTTTGTTTGTACACATGCATCCATGCTGCATCCCATCCATCCTTGCTTGCATTAGACGGTCACTGTGACCAGTCATGGCCACCTGTGGGGGAGCTGCTGCCAACCCTCTCCCATAGATATGGTATCAATGGCTGCCATGCACCACATGTGCCACTGGACAATATACCATAGATGCAGCTGATGCAATCACCACACAGCCATGTGCTTCTCCACACAGTGGCACTGTACATTGTGGCCTGCACATCCTGCAGTGGCCTAGTATGTTGTCACAGCTACAACACATGTCTAGTGCCTCCTGGCACACATGTCCACTGCACATATAGGCCACTGTTACATGCAGCACTGTGACACAGCCTGTGGTAGTACACACACATGCATGGCTACACATCGTACCCATTGTTATGGGCCTGTGGTTGAGGGGGTCTATCTGTACATACACATCATCCCATTGGCACTGCTGCTGTATTGAGTTGTGGTTTTTCCCTAGGTTGTGTCCAGCCAAGAGGTGGTCATCGGAGAAGGACGGCATGTGGGGACTCCATATGTCTGCTGTGGACCATCCACAGCCACCAAGGCACACTTCTCCAAACTGTGCACCTCATGCTAGAAGTGCAAAGCTGGATTTCAAGGACACTTGTTGAAGCCCTGTGCTGCCAGTAAGCCCCACCTCCACCCTCTGTCACTCCGTGATGGGTGCCAGGCAACATAGTTTTAGGTCCCACAGTTTCCACCCAGCACTCTCACTTCTCTTCCCATCCCTTCTTTGCATGTAGGTCCTCCCCTTCCACCCTTGACCACTCCCATTACCTGTCCTTTGTATAGTTGTTGTCAGTTTTGTTCCTGTTGTTCTTGTTGTTGCAGTTTGTGTTCTTGCTCTTGTTATATTTTTCTACATTTATAATGATGTACATTTTGCTGCTGTATATATTAAATACATATTTTTCATCATTCACATAGCTGTGTTCAGTGTATTCATTCCTAGTGGTCTTTCCCAGGTGGTTTTTCCTATGCCTCCCATCCACATGTCCTCATGCAGGGGAGTTGGTGGTCTTCACATCCCCACCACTCTCTGTGCCCTAGAGGCTCAACTGTGTGTTTCTCTGTGTCCACATACACAGGTTGCATGATGGGTCTGTGTCACATCCATCCAGCATGTTCATCCTGCCAGTTCACTGTGTTAGCCCTGGCCACACACAAGTGATACCAATGCCTGCAGCATGCATCCCTGTGTACCCATGTCCGTGGTGTCCTGCAATGTCATCAGCCATGACATGCAATTGACTCTGTATGATTTTGATCATGTCCTAGTTGTACAAATGCCTCTGTATCATGGCATGTCTGCTGTAATGTCCATCATAATCCACCATCTCCACAATCCATTGGTCATGGCCACTGTTGTCCTCCCCAGTGTACCATGGGCGGAGTGCATAGATGATGGTTCCATGTCATAGAGGTGACTGCAGAAACGCGACCCGTGAAGAGGGTACAGATCCCCCAGTGCAACGGGTAAGTATTTTCTTTGAAGGGCTTTGCCCTGCACCCTCTCCCCACATTATTTTATATACTAACTCGGGGGTCATTCCTTGGGATGGGGAGAACTGCCGTCACCCAAAAGTGTTGACGCTGTGGTTCCATAGTCCTCTTAATGGGTCGTGGTTCCACAGTTGTCATTTTGACAGGATACCTAGCAATACACATGCCTGTGCATGTCTGTACAGTATGCATGGCTGGCCCTTGTGGTCCTTGCATCAGGCCCTTGGCTTCTGTGGTGGGCCATCAGGCCTCCCCATTCCCTGGGTTGCTGCACTGTTGTGCCAGCCATGTTCTCACATGCACTTGTGCAGTGTGCCATAGACACTGTTTCTGCATCTTTCCACTGCCTCTTCATGCGCAGTTCCACCATATTCAAACGTGGCCTGCTGTACCACTTATCTACCAATGCACGATCGCTGCTTGTTGGCGATATTCAGACATGTTTGCTCAGTTGCATTTGCTGGCACAATTTCTGAATATCCCCTAATTTTCTGCCAACACATTTAAATGTGTGAAACAATCATTTTGTGGTACACCCTGCCACTTTTGAATATGGGGCCCATTATATACTGCTGTGACAAAAACACACCTAGGATCATGACACTTACTTGCCAGTGCATGAAACTTGTGAATACATATATACTGTACCTGAAAATCCATCACTGCAAACCCTGCAATACTGTACATACTGTAGTGTACCCAAAAATTAATTGCTGCAAATCCTGTAGTGCATTTATATACTGTAGTATACCAGCAAATCCATCACTGCAAATCCTGCAGTGCAGTATAACCTCTAGTGTACCAGAAAATCCATCACTGTAAATACCACAATATCATACATAATGTAGTGCTCCTGAAAATCCATCATTGCAAATCCTGCAGTACCATATATACTGTAGTGTACCTGCAAATTCATCAATGCAAATCCTGCAATGCAGTATATCCTGTAGTGTACCTGAAAATCCATCCCTGCAAATACCACTATATCATACATAATGTAGTGCACCTGCAAACCATCACTGCAAATCCAGCAATACCATACAAACTGTAGTGCAACTGCAAATCTAACACTCCAAATCCTGCAATGCAGTACCATATACACTGTAGTGTATCTGCAAACCCATCCTTGCAAATCCTGCAAAGTAGTATATCCTGTAGTGTACCAGCAAATCACTCCCTGAAAATCCTATGATGCAGTAGATACTGTAGTGTACCTTCAAATCCATTGCTGCAAATCCTGCAGTACTGTATAAACTGCAGTGTACCTGCAAATCCATCACTGCAAATCCTGCAATGCAGAATATAGTGTACGGTACCAACAAATCCTACTATGCAGTCTGTACTGTAGTGTACCTGCAAATCCATCACTGCAAATCCTGCAGTTCCATATATACTGTAGTGTACCTGCAAATCCTGCACTACCGTATATACTGTAGTGTACCTGCAAATCAATCACAGCAAATCCTGCAAGTACGTACATATTGTAGTGCCTGCAGATCCACCACTGCAAATGCTGCAGCTTTGTAGTATACTGCAAATTCATCACTGTAAATCCTGCAGCACTGTGCATACTGTAGTGTACCTGGAAATCCATCACTGCAAATCCTGCAACACTGTGCATACTGTAGTGTACCTGCAAATCCATCACTGCAGGTTATACAATATCATGTATACTGTAGTGTACCCACTAGTCCATCACTGCAAATCCATATATACTGTGGTGTACCTGCAAATCCATCACTGCAAATTATGCAATATCATATATACTGTAGTGTATCTGCTAGTCCATCACTGCAAATCCATATACTGTGGTGTACCTACAAATCCATCACTGCAAATTATGCAATATCATATATACTGTAGTGTATCTGCTAGTCCATCACTGCAAATCCATATATACTGTGTACCTGCAAATCCATCACTGCAGGTTATACAATATCATATATACTGTAGTGTATCTGCTAGTCCATCACTGCAAATCCATATATACTGTGTGTACCTGCAAATCCATCACTGCAGGTTATACACTATCATATATACTGTAGTGTATCTGCTAGTCCATCACTGCAAATCCATATATACTGTGGTGTACCTGCAAATCCATCACTGCAGGTTATACAATATCATATATACTGTAGTGTATCTGCTAGTCCATCACTGCAAATCCATATATACTGTGGTGTACCTACAAATCTATCACTGCAAATCCTTCAATACCATATAGTGATCATGGAGGACTTCAATCTAGCAGGAATGCATTGGGGTACCCCAGCCACCTCAGTGCTAGGGAGCAAATACTCCTGGATGCCTTCCAGGACTGCTTCCTGGCACAGATGGACACTGAGCTAACTAGGTTGGAGAATACAGTGGATCTAGTTCTGGCCAATGGGAGGCTGTAAGGGAGGTGGGGTGGAGGACCCGCTGGCTTGAAGAGACCACCACTTGGTGTGGTTCACACTTAATATGAGTAGGAAAGCAATGGGTACAGGGACCAGGGTGGTGGACTTCAGACAAGCTGACATTAGTAGTATGGGTGAAATCCTAAGGGGCATCTGGAAGGAATACAGCTGGGATGCGAATCAGAAATGGGAAAAATCACATTGGGGATCCTGGAGGCTACTGAGACATACACCAGATTTCAGAGCAAAAGAAGGGCTAAAAACTGAGCTGGTTAAGTAGAGGGTCTTAGAAATGATGAGGCTAAAAAGCAGCATTCAAAATTACAAACAATCCAGGAAGGGGAGGATACGGAGGAGTATGTGAAGAGGTCCAAGGAAGTTACCAGGGTAGTCAGAGGAGCTATGTCCTCCAGGAAAATGAGGCTGGTGCAGGGCATCAGGGATGGGAAAACGACTTCTTCAGATACATATGGGAGAGAAGGAGCTGCAAGGACCAGATAGTGAGGATCAGAAAGGATGGAGGGTGATGGGCAGAGAAAGAAATAGATCAGGCAGAACCAGTGAATGAGTACTTCTGTTCTGTATTCACAAGGGAGAAAGGAGGGCAGTTACTGCAGGGATGGGCAGAGTTGGCAGGGAGGGGCGATGGATGTGGTGATCACTGAGGGTAGGGTACTGGAGGGTTAAGGGCTCTGAGGGTGGACAAGGCACCAGGACTGGATGGCAAACACCCAAAGGTGTTCAAGGAAATGGCCAAGATCCAGGTTGGACTGCTGGTGGAGCTATTCAATACCTCCCTGGACACAGGGTGCATGCCACATGACTGAAGGATGGCCCACGTGGTACCCATCCATAAAAGTGGACCAAAGGATGATCTGGGTAATTACAGGCCAGTAAGCAACTTCCCTCGTGGGGAAGCTGATGGAACAATACTTAAGGAAAAGCTGGTGACCTTTATGGAAGACAATGGGCACCAGGACAGTCAACAGCTTGGGTTTCTCTCCGGAAAATCCTGCAACATAAACCTAGTTGAGTATTATGACTGGGTTACAAGGGAATTGGACAAGGATCATGTGGTAGATGTCATATACTTGGACTTCAGTAAGGCCTTCAATTCAGTGCCACATAGGAGGTTGAGAGGAAAGTTGAGATACGTGGGGTGGGGATTAAGATGGTTAAATTGATTGAGAATTGGCTGCCAGATAGACAGCAGAGGATAGTGGTGGTGGTGGCAGGGAACTCTCATCTCCAAGGCTGTGAAGCGCTGTGGCTGCAGGGATCGATACTGGGGCCAGTGTTGTTTAGAATATTCATAGTGGACATCTCGTGTGGCATCAGGAATAAGATTACTCAATTTGCTGATGATATGAAATTGGGGCAGTGGTGGATGATATAGCAGGTTGGCAGGGGCTGCAGGATGACCTGACCAAATTGATGGAGTGGTCAGAAGAGTGACAGTTGGGATTCAATGAGAAAAGTGCAAAGTCCTGCACTTTGGAGCAAACCCCAGGGAGGGGTTGCCAGCTAGAGTGGTGCAGCTAGGTTACATAGAAACATAGAATTTGATGGCAGATAAGGCCCGCTTGGCCCACCCAGTCTGCCCATTTTCCTACCTAACAGATAAGCTGCAGATCCTAGTAAACCAACAGCTTACTTCTTCCTACCCCCACTAAGACTGCCTTATGCCTGTCCCATGCATTCTTGAATTCCCCTGTTCTTGATTCCACGACCTCCTCAGGAGGTTGTTCCATGCATCCAGAACCTCTCTGTGAAAAAATACTTCAGCACATTCCTTTTGAGCCTCCCCCATCTTCAAATTGGGCCCCTTGTTCTTGCACATCTCTTTTTCGGAAAGATGCTACCCTCTTGGACTTTGTTGAGTCCCTTGAGGTACTTGAAAGTTTCTATCATGTCCCTCTTTCCTTCTTTTCCTCAAGGGTATACATACTAGCCTCCTTTAGTCTTTCTTCATATGTCTTCTGCTGCAGACCCTGCACCATTTTGTTGCCCTCCTCTGGACAGCCTCCACTCTGTCTATGTCTTTGGAGATGGGGTATCCAGAACTGCACACATATTCCAGATGGGGTCTCACCAACTGTCTATACAGAGGGATAACAACTTCCTGTTTTCTACTATTGATGCCTCTTCCTATGCATCCCAGTATCCCCCAGCCTTCCTTACTGCCTTCTCACATTGCTTGCCCACCTTTAGGTCATCTGATATAATTACCCCAGGTCCCTTTCCATTTTGCTGTTGTCAGTATCTCACCCCCATTGTGTACACTTCCCTGGGTTTTGTTTCCCATGTGCATTACCTTGCACTTCTTTGCATTGAATCTGATCTGCCATACATTTGACCATTCCTCCTACCTTGCCAAGTCCCTTCTCATCCTTTCCACTCCATCTTGCATATCAATCCTGTTGCAGATCTTTGTGTCGTCTCAAAGAGACATACTGAGTTTTACTGAGGAGGATAAGGAGAAGGCTCTAGCGGTATTTGTAACAGGAAGATGAACAATGCAGAGCATTGTAGGAAGGTAACAGTGAAAGTCAACAGGATGCTGGGTTGTATGGGTGAGAGATCTCCTCCAGGAGCAGGGAGGTGATCCTGACTCTACAGGGCACTGGTCAGGCTGCACCTGGAGTACTGTCTGCAATTCTGGTGGCCATATCTGAAGAAGGATATGAAATTACTGGAAGTGGTACAAGACAGGGCAACACATGTGATCCAGGGATTGGAGGACAGATCATACGAGGAAAGGCCGAGAGAACGGAACATGTACTCCTTGGAGGACAGAAGGGACCAGGAGATATGACTGAGACCTTTAATTACAAAAGGGGATAAACAAGGCAGGCACTTAAGGGATATTTAGGCTGAGGAGGGAGGGACACTAGAGGGCATGGCCATAGATTGCAATGGGGAAGATTTAGGATGGAAATGAGGAGACACTTATTCATGAGGAGGTTGTGACAGAATTGAATACTCTACCAGAGGAGGTGGCAGACTGTAGGACAGTCGGTAGTTTCAAGGGGATAGGACAAGGTGAGAATGGGGTAACTAGGAGAGGGGCAGGGCAGCTGCAATGTGATGGTGCTAGCTGTACACTTGAGCAGACTTGATAGACCAGGTGGCCTATTTCTGCGGGAAATTGCTTGTTCGATACCAGTTTACATGCTGCAGTGTACCTACAAATCCATTACTACAAATCCTGCAATACTGAATATACTGTAGTGTACCTGCAAATCCATCACAGCAAATCCTGCACTATCATAGCTACTGTAGCATATTTGAAAATCAGTCATTGCAAATCCTACAGTATCCTATATACTGTAGTGTACCTGCAAAGCCTGCAGTACCGTATATACTGTAGTTTACCTTCAAATCCATCACTGCAAATCCTGCAGTACTGTACATACTGTAGTGTACCTACAAATCCATCATTGCAAATCCTGCACTGCAGTATATACTGTAGTGTATCTGAAAATCCATCACTGCAAATCCTGCAGTACCATATATACGGAAGTATACCTGAAAATCCATCACTGCACATCCCTGCAGTACCATACATACTGTAGTGTACCTGCAAATCCATATCTGCAACTCCTACAGTATCAGACATGCTGTAGCATACCTGCAAATCCATTAGTGCAAAGCCTGTAGTACTGCATGTACTGTAGTGTACCTGCAAATCCATCACTAAAAATCCTCAAATGCAGGATATAATGTAGAGTACCAGCAAATCCATCACTACAAATCCTGCAATTCAGTATATACTGCAGTGTAAGTGTAAATTAATCAATGCAAATTCTGCAGTACCATACATAATGCAGTATGCCTACAGATCCACCACTGCCAATGCTGCATTACTATTGTGTGCCTGCAAATCCATCACTTGAAATCCTGCAATACCATACATACTGTAGTGTACCTGCAAAACCTTCACTGCAAATCCTACCTGAAATCCATCACTGCAAATCCTGTAATATCATACATACTGTAACATTTCAATGAATAAATAAATAACTATGTAACCCCCTGCAAATGGGGGTTCCCAAAAGACTTCAGGAGCTTGCTTGAATGCTCCAAGCCTGAATGGTGTTTGGCGTTTAAGCCATTTATCAGTAGTGTTTTAGAACCTCTGGTACTGTCTCTTTAAGAGCTGTCTGCTTGCAGACATAATTAGTTTGTATGGGAGACTGTGTGCTTCTCTGTTTGAGTACCACTCAAGCTGCTGCCAATTCACTCCATTTTTGCAGTCACTAGGAGTGCAAAGGGAACCTATCTGAAAGATGTAACTGTTTGCCAGAAATCATTTACAGTAATAATGAAATTACAGTTTGTCTAACCTGCTTTCTTTGCAGTCAGAACTGTGTCTGCCTAGTTCCCCATTCTGGTTTTGAACTGCTGAACTGGACCAATCAGTGTGGGTAAGCTAGCTCTAAAATGGTGCCTTGGATGAATCAGAACTTGGACTCATAATCTGAGCCAGCCACAAGAGGATTGTATGGGCAGTGACTCTGGGAGATGTAGTTTAGACTTCAGCGCCTTTTGGACCAACAGCAGCAGTCTATTGTGAGTGACAGCCAATCCAGTCAAGAACTGGGAGGAACTCAAGGAAGTGCCCAGTTTTGTCAGTTGGAGTTTCAGTTGAGCTTTGGCAGTGAAGAAGGAAGGAGCCCTGTGCTTTTCAGTGTGCAGTTTTAGTCAAAAAGCGTGTGTAAGGCCCAGAGTTCGGTCTGCAGCTTGTGTAACTGCTTGTTAGGACTGAATCCGTCCTGTGAAAAGAATCAAAGGATCTCTGAAGAGTAGAAACCAGGCTCACCCTGTAGAAGACTGGAGAAATTGTTGAATTGCACTCGGTCTGTCAGGAACTGAATCTGCTGTGTGTTCTCCGGTATTGTGCAGTAATTACGATCGGGATAGAGAAGCAGCCTGCCTGGTATAGTACTTTCTTTTTTACCATATAAATGTGTGAAGAGTCTCTTGGAGCTCAAGAGTAGCCCTGCTGATATTAAAGAACCCTATCTTATTTGGAGGTCGTGAGTACTAATTCAGGGTCGCTCCTGTTGAATTGCCACATTAAATCCAAATGGAATTACTGTACTGCTGACTGTTTAATTTTCCTTTTCTCTGTGTGAAAGGGCCCTACCAGCTGCCACAGTTTGGACTAGCCACTAGGGCTTGGGTACCCAGGGACAGTAACCGATAGGGATAGGCCTGTGCACAGAGCCATAGGTAGATGATTAGAGTGATAAGTTAATTAACCTGATTTCCCCATCCTTGTTATATCCTCCCTAAATAAATCAGAGCTGCTTGTTTCCAGCAAAGTTATACTGCCTGAGGTATTTGTCTATGTTAAAGTACTGTACTGTGATTGTTGCACTGTATCTTATTTCACAGGAGGTCCCAGTGCCGGAACCAGTCCTGGGGGTAAGTGTATACTGTGAAGGTAATTCTGATATATTGTGTGGGCCACTAGTGGGAAGAAAGGGGTTGCAGTGTCCCAGAGGCTGTGACCAAGTTAGTTTAACTATTGCAAACCCTGACCTCTGGGTGGAGGCACCCGCCATTGGATCCAGGCCCCTCAACCTGTTAGTGGCAAATCAGGCAGGGGTAGTAGCCCCTGGGATAGCGCCATCTAGGGTTACATCTTGGAGGCTCACTGCTGGGATTGTGTGTCCTCTAGTGGCCATATTTACGAACCACTGTTAAGAAAAAAATGGGTACCCGACAGAAGTGGCTGTGCACCGGCTGGTGGAGTGGTGTACTGGGAGGAGATCGACCCCAAATGCTATGCTTATCCTGGACATCCCCTGGGTATCAATACGGACACTGTGCAGGGAGTACTTTCCAAGGTGGAAGGTTTACAAAACCCTGTGGTGGTGGGTCGGCATGCTAATCTGCTCACCCACACTTTCCTGGCCCTAGTAGAGTTTAAGGATCCCATAGATAGCTCCAAAGTGCCACAGACCATTACCCCAGAGGAGCCCTCACTGCTTGAGAGTGATAACTAAGGACAGTAAAGACCGGGGGAATCATCCCCACCACTATCTGAAACTTTTGAGGAGAAATTTGCTAAATGATTGCTGGGAGAAGGAAAACTGTGGAGGACTTGAAGAAACTATTCTTGCCACCTGGGGTGTTCTCCCCAACACCCTCTCTCCGCTCCAGTGCCCGTAATGGTGGCTGAACCAATGCAGACTCCTATTTCTGCACCTGCCATTAGTCACAACTCTTACCGGTTGAGGATCTTCTCTGGCACCTCCCACCCCCAAAGGGAGGATGACAGGAGACCTGGATAGACTATGTTGCCCCAAGTGCTAGAATGGCAATGCTCGGAGCGAAAAGCAAAAGAGGTTAGTGAGAGCCTCCGAGGTCCTGCCCTGGCTACCATCTGTGCTAAACGGCCAGTAACCCTGAAGCGACTGCACAGGCCTATCTTGAGGCCTTGGAGAATGTATGGGAGCCCAGATTCTGATGAGGACCTATGGTGGAGAGTAAGAAATGCACAACAGTACCAAGGGAGTTGTTGTCTGTGTATGTCTCTCGGCTGGAAAAATTGTTGCAAGAATGCCTCAGAAGGGTAGTTTGCCAGCGATTGAACTGGACCGAACCAGACTGGACAGAATCCTTAAGTCTCCCCCTTCTCAGAACTGCTGTTGCTTCAGTTACGCGGGCACCGACTGGAATCCCACCCTCCTATGATGAAGTTAATGAGAGAAATTCGAGGAGTTGAGAAAGGCGACCTCGGGAGGACCTGCACCAACAGCTGTGGCTACGACCCAGTGACTGAGGGTGACCCATCAAGTGAAGTTCAGGGGCAGAGGTTGACAGTCAATGAGTGCTCTGACAAGGAAAAGATATATGTCACAATGGGGCGAACTGTTGAGAGAGATCCGGGAATTCAAAACAGTCCTTTATGAAGGCCACGCCTGCAAGTACGGGCCCTGACCTATATCCGACTGCATCTGCTATGGGGTGGGGGTACCACCGATGTATCTCCTGCTGATAACAGCTCGAACTCGATCCTTGACCATGGAAGTGGAGAAACTGACGAGATGTCTCCAAATGCTTATCACGCAGCAGACAGAGATGGCACAAGGTTTCCAGTTAGTAATACCCCGCCCTGGCTCCCAGTGTGGTGCCTCGGCCAGCTCAAACTCCAGAAAGTATGTTTGCTACAATTGTGGGAAAGATGGGCACATGAAAAGGGAATGCCAGTCCCAAAAGACACTGACAAAGTTGCATATAGGCTACAAGGAGAGCTTTGGAGAACAAATCAGTGGTTAAGAGGTGCACGAAATGATCCTAGTGAGGGCACCAAAAATGCTAACTCACGTCCTTTTGTGGCAAGGTCAGTTGCCCAGGCCCCCACTATCACCTCTCCAGACTGGTCCAGAATAGTGGGTCCTCTATGGAGACCACTGTAAAGGTGAATGGAGTGTCTACAAGAGCTGTATTAGACAGTGGCTCCCAAGTGACAATTATGTTCCAGGATTGGTATCAGAAGCATTTGTCAGACGTACCCTTACAACCATTAGAAGGACTGCATGTATGGGGTTAAGTGAGAAGGCCTACCCTATTCCGGTATATCCAATTTGGCTGTCTTTCCCCACCTCCGTGGCTGGAGTGGCGAACAAGTAGAGACCCTAGCCTTAGTGTGTCCCCCACTGGACTGTATGATGGTGTCCCTTTGTTGATTGGAACAAATGCTCATATGTTCGGAAGGCTGGCACAGTTGTGTTATGAAAAACAGGGGTCAAAGACTAGTAGAGCTTTAAGAGTTCTGGCTTTAATTAAGAAGGCCTATGAGGCACAGAGAGATGCTGAAAAATAGAACCAGAGGAACCTTTCGAATTGTATGGAAGAAGGATCCTGAGTCTCTGATCCTGGCGCCAAATGCCCAGTGTACCTTACAGGGAGAGGTCCGTACAGAAAGGATGTTAAGAATAAAATATTAATGTTGGATGCACCAGGCGATGGAAAATTGCCAGAGGGACTGCTGGTCAAGCCAAGTATTTTGCCCGCTAGAGCCCATGCTTATGCCAGAAGGGTAATGGTCCAAGTTCATAATGTGTCTGAAAGAGACATTCGAGTAAACAGAGGTTGCATCCTGGCTAATGTGCATTGTGCAGACACTGCAGTGCTACCCAGCAGCAAGAGTTCAAGGAAGAATGACAGAATAACGCCTGACTTGTTTGATTTGGCTGACTCCCGCTGCCAGCTGAATGGAAAGTGAGGATCAGTGAGAAGCTTGCCCAGAGACCAGGTGTTTTCTTTAAAGGAATGGGATGTAGTATGCGTGGAGGCTGAGCACAATATCCGGCTGCATGACGAAAGACCATTTCGTGAGAGGTCTCGATGCCTGGCACCTGCTGACATAGATGATGTGAGACGGCATCTGCAAGAGATGTTAGCTGCTGGTGTAATACAAGAATCCAGAAGCCCTTATGCTTCCCCATTGTGGTAGTGAGAAAAAGAATGGAACAGTAAGGATGTGTGTGGATTATCGCACCTTAAACCGGCGGACTATCCCTGATCAGTACACAATGCCCCACATTCAGGATGCTTTGGACTGCCTAAACGGGAGCAAGTGGTTCTCTGTGCTGGATCTCCGAGTGGGTACTACCAGATCCATATGGCCCCAGAGGACCGTGAGAAGACGGCCTTTATCTGTCCGCTTGGCTACTGAATTCATGAGGATGCCTCAAGGGATTTCAGGTGCCCCAGCCACTTTTCAACGATTGATGGAGCGTGCAGTGGGGACATGAACTTACTAGAGTGCCTGGTATACCTAGATGATGTTATTGTGTTTGGCAGCTCACTGGAGGAACATGAGAGCAGATTATTTAAGGTATTGGACCGACTGGAGGACTTTGGCCTTAAACTGTCCATTGATAAGTGTCAATTCTTTCAAACATCAGTAAAGTATGTGGGACACATAGTATCCAACCGAGGGAATAGAGACCGACCAAGTAAAGTTGAGGCCTTGACCACCTGGCCACACCCAAAAATCTAAAAGAACTGCAAAGATTCCTGGGATTCTGTGGTTATTATCGGCACTTCATCAAGGACTATTCAAGAGTGATCCGCCTTTACTTAACCTTACTCAAGGGTATCCCCAACCCACAAAAAATACCAAAAGTCAGCGTCCCTCAAGACTGAAAGAGTGTATTTTCATCCGAGTGAAGTATTTGGGGCCCGCTGGACTCCTGATTGTGAGACTGCTTTTCATGAGATCATATATCAACTTACCCATGCTCCAGTGCTGGCCTATGCCGATCCAAGAAAACTTCGTCCTGCACCACTGATGCTAGCTTGCAAGGGTTGGGGGCTGTGTTGTACCAAGAGCATGAGAATGGCCTGAGACCAGTGGCCTTTGCCAGTAGAAGCCTGACCCCATCCGAAAAGAACTATCCTGTACATAAGTTAGAGTTCCTAGCTTTGAAGTGGGCTATTGTTGACCAATTCCATGAGTACTTGTATAGGCTAAAATACTAGTAAAACTGACAATAATCCTTTGACCTATGTGCAGACCTCAGCTAAGTTGGATGCCACTGGCCATAGGTGGCTTTCTGCATTATCTACATATGACTATGCTCGAATACCGAGCAGGTCTGAACCACATAGATGCTGATGTCTCTCCCGGAGGCCTGTTCCCCAGAATGATTGGGTCCGATTGGCAGAACCTGACATTGGGCACTCTGCCGGAAGTTTGACAGGGAGGAACAAATGTCCACGGACGCAGTGGACTGCATGGTGGATTGCTTGGGACCCTCTGAGAATTGCATACCTGCTGCTTGTGCCACTTTTCTGCAATAGACATTGGTGCACTGCCTCAGCTGGACAATGACAGTATTCGAGGGCTCAATCCGTGATCCCATGATCAAAGCAGCTTTAGAAGCCCTCTATGCAGGAAAAGATGTGTCCAAATTACGCTCCACTGATTTGAGAACTGCACTGTTATACAAAGAAGGTCCTAAGTTGAAATTGATCAATAAACTGTTATACAGAGAAACAGTAGACAGAGGGGACAAGTAGACAAACAACAACTAGTGCTGCCCACTGCCTTTCGAGACTCAGTACTGAGGTCCTTGCACAACCACATGGGGCACCTTGGTATAGACAGAACACTTGACTTGGTGAGATCCAGATTCTATTGGCCTAAGATGGGGCTGATGTGGAGCAACACATTCGAACCTGTAGTCGCTGCACAGAGGAAAGCTTTGCCCAGAGGGCTGCCCCCTTTGTTAACATCACCACCAGTGCACCCATGGAGCTGGTCTGTATTGATTTTCTGAGTTTGGAGTCAGATCAAAGAAATATCAGTAATGTGCTGGTGGTCACTGACCATTTCTGAGATATGCCCAAGCTTTCCCCACCAAAGACCAGAAAGCATCCACTGTGGCCAAAGTACTTGTAGAAAACTTTTTGTTCACTATGGGCTCACAAAGAATCCATTCTGATCAAGGGAGAGACTTTGAGAGTCGTCTGATCAAAGAGTGCTTTCTCTGTGGGAAGTCCGAAAGTCCAGAACCACTCCTTACCACCCCAGGGGACCCACAGCCTGAACGTTTCAACCGCACTTTGCTAGATATGCTAGGCACCCTGCACCCAAAGGACAAGCCTAGATGGAGCCAACAAACTAGCACCCTGGTACATGCTTATAACTGCACCAAAGTGATGCCACTGGATTCTCCCCTACCGCCTGATGTTTGGAAGAGAAGCTCGACTACCAGTAGATGTGTGTTTTGGGTCTCTCCTGATGGGGTTCAAGCTGACAACTATTTACAGTATGTGCAAAGTTAAAGGCCCAGCTAACTCATGCATACCAACTGGCTCAAACCATGGCTGCCAAAGAAATCTGCCAACAAAGAAAGGTATGATAAAAGGTGAAAGCACAGGAACTCCAGGAGGGA
Organism: Neoceratodus forsteri; assembly: GCA_016271365.2. Lineage (NCBI taxonomy): Eukaryota > Metazoa > Chordata > Ceratodontiformes > Ceratodontidae > Neoceratodus > Neoceratodus forsteri. Next base: position 245,087,517 of record CM028133.1, on the reverse strand, counting down.
GATCGGGTATTGCTAAGAAATCTGGGACTGCATGACAAGCACAAGATTGCTGACAGATGGCACCATCTCCCACACATTGTAGTGGGCAAACTAGATGATCTGCCAGTGTACAAAGTAAGGCCTGAGAATAATTCAAAAGATGTAAAAACAATGCATAGAAATCATTTACTGCCCATTGGACAAATCTTAATTGAGTCTGAGCCCCTAGAAGATGCCCCTCTGGACAAGTGACTAGAGCTGCTGCTAAGAAAAGATCAAGAAAGTCTGCACCTACAGAAGCAAAGTTAAAGTGTTCCCTCCACAAGTCCCAGTTGAGCATGACTGTCATTCCATATCGGAAGAAAGTGAGAGTGACTTTGAATACTATCCTTCTTATGAACTGAGTCAATTGTTTGGGCAATCCCTAGTCAATACTGGAGATGAAGCTGGGCCTTCTGGACTGTCCAAGCCCTCAGCTTCGTCCCTGGAGCCAATGCTCCCAGAAAGTGAAGTGCAAAGCATCAGATCAGATGAAATGGAATCATTGTGCATGGTTGAACTGTTTGAGCTTTCAGGGAGAAAATGATGGATTGGGTCAGACTGGTGATACACCAGAACAAGAAGAGTATTTTGAGTGCCCTGTCAGTCCACTGCCAGTGTCAAAGCTCTCCATGCGAGCCAAATGTTGTGGACTCAGAAACTGTAACTCCTGGAGCTGAAAGTGCCCCAAGTTTTAGCCTCTCTACCCCATGGAGACTCCCTGACAAGTGAGGACAATGCTGAAAATGAGGCTCAGAGTGCAGAGACTGTAACAGTTCCCCTAGAAAGACTGGTCGAGCTGTAAAGCCTGTGTGCTCCTCAGTTATGATTCACTTGGGAAGCCTGTGGACTTGCCTCTCAGTGTTGTCCATAAAGGAGTGTATGTGTCCCCGAGCTCATTGCCCAAACTGAGCGTCAGTGCTAACTCAAGTTACTTGTGTTGCCCTCTAAGTATGGTGCCCTTGCCCCGTCCAGCCCAAGGTAACTGATAGGAAGGGCCTCTCTTCAGGTTTCATGTACAAGAGGTAATAACTTGAGTTATGGTACAATGTGTATGTAATACTGTGCAAAGAGGACGCTGCAATGTTTCAGAAATGTGTTCTTGGTAAAATGATATATTGACTGATGATTACATGTGTGAGCCTAATGCAAATGTATATGGTTGCAGTTAAAACTTATGGGTACTTGCTTGACGTGACGTCAAGCTTTTCCAGACCAGGAAGGGTGTAACCCCCTGCAAATGGGTGTTCCCAAAAGACTTCCAGGAGCTTGCTTGAATGCTCCAAGCCTGAATGGTGTTTGGCGTTTAAGCCATTTATCAGTAGTGTTTTAGAACCTCTGGTACTGTCTCTGTAAGAGCTGTCTGCTTGCAGACATAATTAGTTTGTATGGGGACTGTGTGCTTCTCTGTTTGAGTACCACTCGAGCTGCTGCCAATTCACTCCATTTTGCAGTCACTAGGAGTGCAAAGGGAACCTATCTGAAAGATGTAACTGTTTGCCAGAAATCATTTACAGTAATAATGAAATTACAGTTTGTCTAACCTGCTTTCTTTGCAGTCAGAACTGTGTCTGCCTAGTTCCCATTCTGGTTTGAACTGCTGAACTGGACCAATCAGTGTGGGTAAGCTAGCTCTAAAATGGTGCCTTGGACGAATCAGAACTTGGACTCATAATCTGAGCCAGCCACAAGAGGATTGTATGGGCAGTGACTCTGGGAGATGTAGTTTAGACTTCAGCGCCTTTTGGACCAACAGCAGCAGTCTATTGTGAGTGACAGCCAATCCAGTCAAGAACTGGGAGGAACTCAAAGGAAGTGCCCGGTTTTGTCAGTTGGAGTTTCAGTTGAGCTTTGGCAGTGAAGAAGGAAGGAGCCCTGTGCTTTTTCAGTGTGCAGTTTTAGTCAAAAACATGTGTAAGGCCCAGAGTTCCGGTCTGCAGCTTATGTAACTGCTTGTTAGGACTGATCCGTCCTGTAAAAAGAATCAAAGGATCTCTGAAGAGTAGAAACCAGGCTCACCCTGTAGAAGACTGGAGAAATTGTTGAATTGCACTCGGTCTGTCAGGAACTGAATCTGCTGTGTGTTCTCCCGGTATTGTGCAGTAATTGCGATCGGGATAGAGAAGCAGCCTGCCTGGTATAGTACTTTCTTTTTTACCATATAAATGTGTGAAGAGTCTCTTGGAGCTCAAGAGTAGCCCTGCTGATATTGAAGGACCCTATCTTATTTGGAGGTCGTAGTACTAATTCAGGTCGCTCCCTGTTGAATTGCCATTAAATCCAAATGGAATTACTGTACTGCTGACTGTTTAATTTTCCTTTCTCTGTGTGAAAGGGCCCTACCAGCTGCCACGGTTTGGACTAGCCACTAGGGCTTGGGTACCCACGGACAGTAACTGATAGGGATAGGCCTGTGCACAGAGCCATAAGTAGATGATTAGAGTGATAAGCTAATTAACCTGATTTCCCCTGTCCTTGTTATATCCCCTAAATAAATCAGAGCTGCTTGTTTCAGCAAAGTTATACTGCCTAGTATTTGTCTATGTTAAAGTACTGTACTGTGATTGCTGTAACTGTATCTTATTTCACAGGAGGTTCCAGTGCCAGAACCAGTCCTGGGGTAAGTGTATACTGTGAAGGTAATTCTGATATATTGTGTGGGCCACTAGTGGGAAGAAAGGGGTTGCAGTGTCCCAGAGGACTGTGAAGTTAGTTTAACTATTGCAAACCCTGACCTCAGGGTGGAGGCACCTGCCATTGGATCCAGGCCCTCAACCTGTTAGTGGCAAATCAGGCAGGGTAGTAGCCCCTGGGATAGCGCCATCTAGGGGTTACAACTAAATAAAACTGTAGTGCATTTGCAAATCTGTCACTGCAGATCATGCAACATCAGATATACTATAGTATACCTGCAAATCCATCACTGCAAATCTTCAATACCATATATGCTGGAGTGTACCTGCAAATCCATCACAGCAAATCATGCAGTACAGTATCTACTGTAGTGTACCTGAAAATCAATCACTGTAAATCATGCAGTACCCTACCCTCCTAGTTGCCTACCAGCTCCAACCTCTACTACTCTCAAACCTACCTGGAAATCGTGTTATTTCCTCTCTTCTAGCACTTACTCACTAGTTGTATGACCTATGACTGTTAGTTATTTGCACTTATACTCCTGTTTTGTTACTACATATAGATTCCTGCAAATGTACTGTCATTGCTGAAAATGTTGTATAAGCGTCACTATGTCTGATTTCTACTTGACTTGTTCCCATGATGTTTTCTTGTATCTACTATTGTTTACGTACCCTTTGTTGTAATCTCCCAAGTCTGCCTGAAAATAGGCAGCTATGCTGTCTAGTGTACCTACCCAGTTAACAAGCACTAAATAAATAAAAATATATAATGTAGTGTACCTGCAAATCCTGCAAAACCAGTATATACTGTAGTTTACCTTAAATCCATCACTGCAAATCCTGCAGTACCGTACATACTGTAGTGTACCTGCTAATCCATTACTGCAAATCCTGCAGTACCATATATGCCATGGTGTACCTTCAGATCCAACACTGCAAATCCTGCAGTACCGTACATACTTGTAGTGTACCTGTAAATCATTCACTGCAAATCCTGCAAAGCAGCATATACAGTAGTGCGCCACCAAATTCATCACTTCAAATCCTGCAATATCATACATACTGCAGTGCATCTGCAGATCCGTCACTGCTGATCATGCAGTATCATATGTACTGTAGTGTATCTGCAAATCCAGCACTGCAAATCCTACAATACCTTGTACATTGCAGTGTACATGCAAATCCTTCAATACAAATTTTTCTATACCATATACTGCGGTTTACCTGCAAATCCATCACTGCAAATTCTGCAGTATTGTGTATATTGTAGTGTACCTGCAAATTTATCAATGCTGTATATACTGCAGTGTACCTGAAAATTTGTAACTGCAAATCCTGCAGTGCCCAATGTACTCTAGTGTGCCTCCAATTCATGCAAGACCATATACTGTATACTGTAGTGTACCTTCAAATCCATCACTACAAATCATGCAGTACTGCACATACTGTAGTGTATCTGCAAATCCTGTAATGCAGTATATACTATAGTGTACCTGAATCCATCCCTGCAAATCCTGCAGAACAATATATACTATAGTGTGCCCAATCCATCTCTGCAAATCATGCAATGCAGTACATACTGTAGTATACCTGCAAATCCATCAATGCAAATCCTGCAATACTATATATACTGTATTGTACATGCTAATCCATTACTGCAAATCCAGCAGTACTGTATATACTGTAGTGTACCAGCCACATCCATTACTGCAAATCCAGCAATACCATACTTTCTGTAGTGTACCTGCAGATCCACCACCGCAAAAGCTACAATGCAGTATATACTGAACTGTACCAACAACTACATCAATCAAATCCTGCAATGCAGTATATACCATAGTGTGCCTGCAAATTCATCACTACGAAATCCTGCAATGCAGTATATACTGTAGTGTACCTGCAAATTCATCACTTCTAATCCTCAGAATGATACATAATGTAGTGTACCTTCAAATCCGTCATTGCAAATCCTGCAGTATCGTATAAACTGCAGTGTACCTCCAAATCTATCACTGCAAATCCTGCAACTACTGTACATAATGTAGTGTACCTGCAACTCCATCAATGCAAATCCTGCAATATCGTACATATTGCAGTGCACCTGCAGATCTGTCACTGCTAATCATGTAGTATCATATGAACTGCAATATACCTGCAAATCCTGGAGTACCATGCATACTGTAGTGTACCTGTAAACCTATCAATGCAAATCTTGCAGTATTGTACATTCTGTAGAGCACCTGCAAATCCATCACTGCTGATCATGCAATATCATATGTACAGTAGTATACCTGCAAACCAATCACTGCAAATCCTGCAGTACCATATATTTTGTTTCCAGTTGTTTAACCAGGAGAGAACACTAAGCTGAAAGCTTGTTTACAGATGTGACCTGGCAGCACAGGAAGTTAAGTGACTTGCTCAAGGTCACACAGTGTGCAAGTGGGGGCAGTGGGATTAAACCCAGGTCTCCAGATTTGCAGCTCAGAGCCTTAAACCACTGCACTATACTGCATCCCAAATATACTGAAGTGAACCTTCAAATCCATCATGACAAATCTTTCAATACCATATATATATATGTATATATATAGTGTTCTAATACCAAATCCATCACTGCAAATCCTGCAGTACTGTATATACTGTAGTAAACCTGCAAAAATCCATCAATTACATATATACTGCAGTGTACCTGAAAATGTGTCACTGCAAATCCTGCAGTACCACATATACTGTAGTATTCCTGCAATTCAGGCAGTACCATACATACTGTAGTGTACCTACAAATCCATTACTGCAAATCCTGCAGTACTGTACATACTGTAGTAAATCTGCAAATCCTGCAGTGCAGAATATACTGTAGTATACCTTCAAACCCATCACTGCAAAGCCTGCAGTAAAGTACATATTGTAATGTACCTGCAAATCCATTAGTCCGTCATGCAATGCACTACAGTATATACTGTAGTGTACCTGCAAAGCCATCACTGCAAAATCTGCAGTACCAATATACTGTAGTGTACCTGCAAATCCTGCAATACTGTACACACTGTAGTGTACCTGCAAATTCATTTCTGAAAATTCAGCAATATCATACATGCTCTAGTGTACCTGCAATCCATCAGTGCAAATCCTGCAGTACTGTATGTACTGTAGTGTACCTGCAAATCCATCACTTCAAATCCTGCAAGAAACATACATACTGTAGTGTAACTGCATCTCCAGCACTGCAAAACATGCAATACCATATATATTGTAGTGCACCCAAATCCATCACTGCAAGTCCTGCAATGCAGTATATACTGTAGAATACCTGAATATTCATCACTACAACTCCTGCAGTGCAGCATATACTGTACTTTACATGCAATCCATCACTGAAAATCCTACAGTACTGTATACACTGTAGTGTACCTCCAAATCTATCACTGCAAATCCCATACAGAACCGATATATACTGTAGTGTACCTGCAAATCCATCACTTTAAATCCTGCAAGAAACATACATACTGTAGTGTAACTGCATTTCCAGCACTGCAAATCATGCAATACCGTACACACTGTAGTGTACCAGCAGATCTGCCACTGCAAATGCTGCGGTACTCCAATGTACTTGCAAATCCAACACTGCAAATCCTGCAATACCTTACATATGGTAGAGTACCTGCAAATCCTTCATTGCAAATCCTACCTGCAAATCCATCACTACAGATCCTGAAATAACATGCAGACTGTAGTGTACCTACAAAATCCACTACTACAATTCCTGCTATATCATACATACTGTAACAATTTAATGAAGAAGAAGAAAGAAAGAAACAAATAAAACTAAAGTGCACCTGCAAATCCAACACTGGAGATCATGCAGTATCAAATATACTACAGTATACCGCAATCCATCACTGCAAATCCACTATACTGTGATTTACCTGCAAATCCATCACTGCAAATCCTACAATACCATATATGCTGTAATGTACCTACAAATCCATAACTACAAATCCTGCAATACTGTATATACTTTAGTGTACCTTCAAATCCCTCACAGCAAATCCTGCAATACCGTATCTACTGTAGGTACCTGAAAATCCATAATTGCAAATCCTACAGTACCCAATATACTGTGTAATGTACCTTCAAATTCATCACTGCAAATCCTGCAGTACCATACATACTGTAGTATACCTGCAAATCCATCATTGCAAATCCTACAATGCAGTATATATTGTAGTGTACTTGCAAAGTCATCACTGCAAATCCTGCAGTGCCATATATGCTGTACTATATCTGAAAATCCATCACTGCAAATCTTGCAATACTGTACAAACTGTAGTGTACCTGCAAATCCATCTCTGCAAATCCTGCAATACCATACATGCTCTAGTGTACCTGCAAATTCATCAATGCAAATCCTGCAGTGCTGTATGTACTGTAGAGTACCTGAAAATAATCACTCCAAGTCCTACAATACCATACATATTGTAGTGTATCTTCAAATCCATCATTGCAAATCCTGCAATGCAGTGTATACTGTACTGTACCATTACATCCATCACTACAAATACTGCAATGCAATATATACTGCAGTATGCCTCAAATTCATTACTGCAAATCCTGCAATGCAGTATATGCTGTAGTACACCTGCAAATCCATCACTGCAAGTCATGTAGAATCATATATACCATAGTGCATCTGCAAATCCATTACTGTAGATCTTGCATTACTGTATTTACCGTAGAGTACCTGCAAATCCATCACTGCAATTCTGCAATACCATATATACTACCTGCAGATACATCCCTGCAAATGTTGCAGTACTGCAATGTCCCTGCAAACCATCACTGCAAATCCTGCAGTACCATGCATACTGCAGTATACCTGCAAATCCATCACTGCAAATCCTGCAATATGATGCATACTGTAGTGCACCTACAAATCTGTCACTGCTGATCATGCACTATCATATGTAATGCACTATTCCTTCAAATCCATCACTGCAAATCCTGCAGTACCACATATACTGCAGTCCTGCATAATGGAGTGTACTTGCAAATTCATCACTGCCAATCCTGCAATATCATTCATACTGCAGTGCACATACAAATACATCACTGCTGATCATGCAGTATCACATGTACATTAATAAACCTGCAAATCCATCACTGCAAATTCTGCAGTACCATGCATACTGTAGTGGCTTGCAAATCCATCGCTGCAAATCCTGCAATATCATACCTACTGTAGTGTACCTCCAAATTCATCACTGCTGATCATGCAATATCATATGCACTGTTGTATACCTGCAAATTCATCTCTGTAAATCCTGGAGTACCATATATACTGTAGTGAACCTGCAAATCCATCACTACAAATCGTTTCACTACCATATATACTGTAGTATACAGCAAATACATCACTGCAAATCCGCAATACCGTATATACTGTAGAATACCTGCAAATCATCAACTCCATATATACTGCAGTGTACCTGAAAATGCATCACTACAAATCCTGCAGTACCATATATACTATAGTGTTCCTGTAGTTCATGCAGTACCATATATACCATAGTGTACCTGCAAATACATCACTGCAAATCCTGCAGTACTATACATATTGCAGTGTAGCAGCAAATCCTATAATGCACTATATACCATAGTGTACCTGCAAAGTCATCACTGCAGATTCTCCAGTACCATATATACTGTAGTGTACCTGCAAATCCATTACTGCAAATCTTGTAATACTGTACATACTGTAGTACACCAACAAATCCTTCAGTGCAGAATATACTGTAGTGCACCTGAAAATCCATCTGTGCAAATCCAGCAATATCGCAGATGCTCTAGTGTACCTGCAAACACATCAGTGCAAATCCTGCAGTACTGTATATACTGTAGTGTACCTGCAAATCCATCACTGCAAGTTGGGCAATACCATATATACTGTAGTGCACCTTCAAATCTATCACTGCAAATCCTGCAATGCAGTATATACTGTACTGCACCAGTACGCCATCAAAACAAATCCTACAATGCAGTATATATTGTAGTGTTCCAGCAAATTCATCACTGCAAATCTCACAGTGCAGTATATACCATAGTGTACCTGCAAATCCATCACTGTAGATCATACCTCAGTACTGAGCAACTTTTGAATGACAACCACTGTACTGTGATATGACTGCAAATCCTGCCATATTGTATATACTGTAGTATATCAGCAAATCCATCAATTCCATATATACTGCAGTATACCTGAAATTACGTAACTGCAAATCCTGCAGTCCCAAGTATACTCTAGGGTACCTGCAATTCATGCAATACCTTATATACTGTAGTGTACCTGCAAATCCATCACTGTAAATCCTGCAGTACTGTACATACTGAAGTACACCAGCAAATCATTCAATGCAGAATATTGTAGTGCACTTTGTAATCCATCCTGGCAAATCGTACAGTACCATGTATACTGAAGTGTACCTGCAAATCCATCACTACAAATTCTGCAATTCAGTCTACACTATACTGTATCTGCTAATCTATTACTGTAAATCCTGCAGTACTGTAGTGTACTTGCAAATTCATCAGTACAAATCCTGAAATACCATACATAGGTAGTGTACCTGCAAATTCTTCTATGCAAATTCTGCAATATCGTACATGATGTAGCTTTCCTGCAAATCCATTAATACAAATCCCACAGGTACTGTATGTACTGTAGTGTACCTACAAATCCATCACTGCAAATCCTACAATACTGTACTTACTGTAGTGTGCCTGCAAATCCATCTCTGCAAATCCTGCAAAACCATAAATGGTATAGTGTACCTGTAAATCCATCAATTAAAATCATGCTATATTGTATGTACTGTAGTGTACTTGCAAATAATCACTTCAAGCCCTGCAATATTGTATATATTGTAGTGTACCTGCAAATCCATCACTGCAAATCCTGTAATGCGGTATATACTGTGCAGTACTACTACATACATCACTGCAAATTCTGTAATACAGTATATACTGAAGTGTACCTGAAAAGCCATCACTACAAATCCTGCAGTTCAGTCTACACTGTACTGTATCTGCTAATCCATTACTGTAAATCCTGCAGTACCATATGTACTGTAGTGTAACTGCAAATTCATCACTACAAATCCTGAAACACCATACATACGGTAGTGTACCTGCAAATCTTTGTCTGCAAATCCTGTACATGCTGTAGCTTTCCTGCAAATCCATCAATGCAAATTCTGCAGTACTGTATGTACTGTAGTGCACCTGCAGATCCAACACTGCAAATCCTGCAACATCATACATACTGTAGTATACTTGCAAATTCATCACTGCAAATCTTGCAATATCATACATACTGCAGTGCACCTGTAAATCTGTCACTGCTGATCATGCAGTATCATATGTACTGTGGTATACCTGCAAATCTATCACAGCAAATCCTGCAATACCATGTGTACCGTGGTGCACCTGCAAATATGTCACTGTTGATCATTCAGTATCATATGTACTGTAATATACCTGCAAATCCTGCAGTACCATATATACTGTAGTGTACCTGCAAATTCATTACTACAAACATTTCACTACCATATATACTGTGGTATACTTTCAAATTCATCACTTCAAATCCTGCAATACATATATACTGCAGTATACCTGTGAAACCATCAGTTCCATATATACTGCAGTGTACCTGAAAATGTGTGTCACTGCAAATACTACAGCACCCTATACTGCAGTGCACCTGCAATTTATTCAATACCATATATACTGTAATGTACCCGCAAACCATAACAGCAAATCCTGCATTACTGTACATACTGTAGTGTACCTGCAAATCCTGTAATGCAGTATATACTGTAGTGTACCTTCAAATCCAGTTACAGCAAATGCTGCAGTACTATACACACTGTAGTGTACCTACAAATCTATTACTGCAAATCCTACAATGCACTATATACTGTAGTGTACCCACAAAGCATCACTGTCCAGCAGTACCATATATACTGTGTGTACCTGCAAGTCCATCACTGCAAATCCTGTAATACTGTACATACCAGTGTACCTGCAAATCCATCTATGAAAATTCTGTAGTACTGTATGCACTGTTGTGTACCTGTAAATCCATCACTGCAAGGCCTGCAATACCATATATAGTGTAGTGTACCTTCAAATCCATCACTACAAACCCTGCAATGTAGTATACAATGTACTGTCCCAGTACATCCATCACTACAAATCCTGCAGTGCAGCATATACTGTAGTGTATCTGCAAACTCATCACTGCAAATCCTGCAATATTGTACATACTGCAGTGCACCAACAAATCCATCACTGCTGATCATGCAATATCATATGCACTGTTGTATACCTGCAAATTCATCGCGCAAATCCTGCAGTACCATATATATTGTAGTGCACCTGCACATTCATCACTACAAATATTTCACTACCATATGTACTGTGGTACACCTTCAAATCTATCACTTCAAATCCTGCAATATCCTGCAATATCATATATACTGCAGTATATCTGCAAATCCATCAATTCCGTATATACTGCAGTGTACCTAAAATATGTCACTTCAAATCCTACTGTACCCTATATAGTGTAGTGTACCTGCACATTATGCAATACATATATACTGTACTGTACCTGCAAATCCATCACTGCAAATCCTACAGTACTGTACATACTGTAGTGTATCTCAAATCCTGCAGTGCAGTATATACTGTAGTGTATCTTTCAAATCCATTACTGCAAATGCTGCAGTACTGTACATACTGTAGTGTATCTGCAATCCAGCACTGCAAATCCTACAATGCACCATATACTGTGGTGTACTTATAAAGCCATCACTGCAAGTCCTGCAGTGCCATATATACTGTTGTGTACCTGAAAATCCAACACTGCAAATCCTGCAATACTTTATATACTGTAGTGTACCTGCAAATCCTGTAATGCCATACATGCTCTAGTGTACCTGCAAATCCATCAATGCAAATTCTGCAGTATTCTATGTACTGTAGTGTACCTACAAATAATCTTCAAGTCCTGCACTATCGTAGATATTGTAGTGTACCTGAAAATCCACCACTGCAAGTCATGCAATACCATATATATTGTAGCCGTACCTTCAAATCCATCACTGCAAATCCTGCAATGCAGCATATACTGTACTGTACTAGTACATCCATCACTACAAATCCTGTAGTGCAGTATATACTGTAGTGTACCCGCAAATCCATCACTGCAAATCCTGCAATGCAGCATATACTGTACTGTACTAGTACATCCATCACTACTAATCCTGCAGTGCAGCATATACTGTACCAGTACATCCAGCACTATAAATCCTGCAATGCAGCATATACTGTACTATACCAGTACATCCATCACTACAAATCCTGTAGTGCAGTATATACCGTAGTGTACCTGCAAATCCATCACTGCAAATCCTGCAGTACAGTATATACTGTAGTGTACCTGCAAATCCATCACTGCAAATCCTGCAGATCCATATATACTGTAGTGTATCTGCAGATAGATAGATAGATAGATAGACAGATAGATATATAGATAGATACTTTATTTCTATAACACCCATCGTCATGGACGAGGGCACTGCACAGTATAAAATGTACATTTATACAGAAGCATTAGAAAATACAAAATAAAAAAATACAACTGGAGCATACACTATCAATCCATCCCATAATCCAACTGAATTTAAAACATCATCAATAAAAAGCTTGTTGGAATAAATATGCATTGATGCCCTTCTTAAAGGCCTCTACAGGGGGCCTCCATTAAATAACCAGGCAAGGAGTTCCACAGGGTAGGTGCTGCCACCAAAATGCTCTATCTCCTGAATGCCACAGCCTGACCTGGGAACTCCCAGGAGGCCTCCTCCAGCAGAATGGAGGGCCCAGGTTGGACGACAAGGGATAAAGAGATTGTGCAGTTAGACTGGACTCCTTCTGTGCAGGGTCTTATAGGTCAACGGCCCTATCTTGAGGACTACCATCCACTGGTCCCAAACCCAGTACAGTCCGCTGAGGACTGGGGTGATATGTTCACACCTTTTCACCCCATCAGCAATCTCACCACCACATTCTGCACCAGCTGCAGTCTGTGGAGGTTGTCTCCAGATAACCCTAGGTACAGGGCATTACAGTTGTCCAACTTGAGTGACAAAACATGTACCAGTGTAGTCAGGTCATCAGGCAGGATCAAGGCTCAAATTCAGGTGATATTCCTGAGATGTTAAAACTCACTACTCACCATGGCCAACACCTGATCATCAAGTGTCTGCCATCATCCAGTATACTCCCAAATTCTTCACCTGTCTAGAGGGAACTAGGGGACACCTCTCAACACAAGGTCAGGGGTAACACCCCGCCCAATGACCTGGCTCCACAACCAGTACCTCGGTTTTAACTGAGTTAAGCCTAAGCCAACTGTGAGTCATCCACAGCTGGATTACCTCGCGAGGCAGCTGTTAAATACAGAGTCTGACACCTGGGTATTGGGCGCATAGGACAGGTACAGCTGGGTATCATCAGCATAGCAGTGAAAACCAGCCCGTTTTGCCTCATAATGTCCCCAATGGCAGCATGTACACGTGAACAATAGAGGTGACAAGGCCGAACCCTGCAGAACACCACAGCACAGAGTTTTGGGTTAGATGAGGCAATTCCATAGTCATCCTCTGCAGTCTGTCAGGTATGACCTGAACCAGTTGATAACATTACCGGACAGACCACACCAGAACCGCAGGTGGGTCAAGTAGCACTTCATGGTCCACGGTGTCAAACTCCACTGAAAGGTCCAGGAGAACCAAGATGGTACAGCCTGTCCTATCCCTCACCATCAGAAGATCATTGAGCACCCTCATCAGGGCTGTCTCCATACTAGGCCCCACCTGGAACCCAGATTGTAAAGGTTCATAGGCAGAGGAAGTGGCAAGATGTCTCTCCAGCCTTATGGCCACCACCTTTTCTATAACCTTCCCTAAAAATGTGAGGGTTTGAGATGGGCCTGTAGTTATTGAGGCAGTCCAGGTCCAGAGAGGCTTTTAAAAGGGTATGACCAAGGCCTCTTTCGGGGCCAGAGGAAGATCCCATTCCTCAGTGAACTCCAGATGCCCTCAGCAACTATAGGTCCAATTAAGTCAAAACATTCAACCAAAGGCGAGTTGGACTTGGGTCTAGATCACAGTGTATCAGCCACAGCTTTGAGATTATCTCACCACCTCTCCAGCCCCAATCAGCACAAACTCATCACAGACAGTAGGAGTGTTCCAGTACAACTTCCCAGACCCTGCATCCCCTCCGAGATGCTCAATGAGACCTCAGCCCTGATGAAGGGCACCTTGTCAGAGAAAACAGAGCCAACTCCTTGCACTTAGTACTAGAACCTGCCCTTGCACGTAGAAAGGCTGGATATAAAAGCCTGTCCACTGTGTAGAAGAGTTGAGAAGGTCTCTTTTCACCACAGCAATCTCCCTAGACAGAAATTCTGCCTTTTTGGGAGAATGTACCCTAATAGTCCATAAAATATCACTCAGGGCTAATCTGTCCTCCACCAATCCAGATCTGTTCCAGCACCCTCTAACCTCTGCCCCTAGTCTTTCAACCTCAGAGATCCTCATCATACCATGAAGGTCTCTGATGAGTTGACAGGGACTGGACAAGCAAGGTGCGATTGAGTTAAAGGTTGCACCAACAGCCCCATTAGAGGCTGCCACTGCCTCCTCTGACCCAAGTGCACAAGTTGCCCCAGCACCTGATAGGTCCAGTACCACCAACAAGCCCACTGAGGATACTTCTCTTAGTGGCTGGTACTGGACCATCTCCACAGGGCAGGACCGCCTATGCCCCAAAACAGACCCACGGAGCTATGACCTAACCAAACCACCGGATCTACACTAAGGTCAGTAATATCTAGGTCAGAGGAAAAGACAGGTCCGATGTGTGGCCACCTGAGTATGTCACTGTTGTTACCTTTTGTGTCAGGCCTAGTGCCCCCATGCTCCCAAGAAGGTCAGTTCGAAATTTTGAGAGCCCATCATCGACCAGGCATTGAAGTCCCCTGGATCAACCACCTGGGGACTCCCAACACCAGGCCAGTGGTGAGCTCCACAATCTCCATCACTGTAGATCATGCAATACTGTATTTACTGTAGTGTACCTGCAAATCCTTCACTGCAAAGCCTGCAAGTACCATACATACTGTAATGTACCTGCAACTCCATACAATATAATATACCTTCAAATCCATCATTGCAAATTCTATAGCACTATATATACTGTAGTACACCTGCAAATCCATCAATTCCATATATGCTGAACCTGTATATACCTGACATTGCATAACTGCAAATCCTGCAGTACCCTATATACTGTAGCATACCTGCAATTCATGCAATACCATATATACGATAGTGTACCTGCAAATCTATCTCTGCAAATCCTGAAATACCATGCATACTGTAGTGTACCTGCAAATCCATCACTGCAGATCCTGTAATATCATTCATACTGTAATGCACCTGAAAATCCGTCACTGCTGATCATCCAATATCATATGTACTGTAGTATACCTGCAATCCATCACTTCAAATCCTGCAATATCATACATACTGTACTGTACCTGCAGATCCACCATTGCAAATGCTGCAGTACTCCACTGTGCCTGCAAATCCATCACATCAAATCCTGCAGTACCGTACATACTGTAGGGTACCTGCAAATCCATCCCTGCAAATCCTGCAATACCATGCACACTGTAGTGCACCTGAAAACCCATCACTGCAAATTCTGCAATATCATACATACTGTAGTGTACCTGAAAATCCGTCACTGCTGATTATTCAGTATCATATGTACTGTAGTATGCAAATCCATCACTGCAAATCCTGCAGTGCCATATACAATGTAGTGTACCTGCAAATCCATCATTACAAATCTTTCATTACCATATACACTGTGGTATATGTGCAAATTGTTATTATTTATTTATTTATTTAACAAATCAGAAAGACCTTTGAGCCATAGGCTATTTTACAGAGGTTCCGATAAGTCACAAGAATAGCAAATTGCAATGGTTTCAGTAAGTAGTACAACATAAGGAAAGTAATTATATAAACAAAATAACAATATGGCAAGATAAATATTGTGTTAAGTGCAGCCAGTGACCTCATCTGAAGAGGGTTAAAAGGGCTTACAAGGAGTGAAAGTACAGGGAGAATTGGGAGTGGAAGGAGCAAAATAAGAGCAAGGAGGGGATTCCACAATGAAACTTGAGCAGGAAAGACCCACAGGGGGGGAGGAGGCGGACAAGGTGAGGAAACAGAGGAGAAAGGGGGAAGTGGGAGTGGAGGGATAAAGAAGGGGGATGAGGTAGGATGAAAAGAGGGCAGGAATGGGAAAGGGATAATGGAGGAAGTGCTGTGAGTGGAATAGCGCAGCAACAGCATAGGGCTGTAGAGGGTAAATGGTAAAGAGGGAGGTCCCACTTCATTTAGCTGTCAGCAGAGGTTAGGTATAACAGTCACATGATGCTCTGAAACAGAAATTGACGCAAATCACTGCAATTCCTGCAGTACCATATATATTTTAGTATAAGTGCACACCCATAAATTCCATATATACTGCACTGTACCTGAACTTGCGTCACTCCAAATTTTGCAGTACCCTATATACTGCAGTGTACCTGCAATTCATGCAATACCATATATACTGTAGTGTACTGCAAATCCTGCAGTACTGTACATACTGTAGTGTACCTGCAAATCCTGCAATGCAGTATATACTGTAGTGTACCTTCAACTCCATCACTGCAAATCCTGCAATACCATACATACTGTAGTGAACCTGCAAATCCATCACTGCAGATCCTGCAATACCATATACCATATGTAGTGTAGTATACCTGCAAATCCACCACTGCAAATCCTGTAATAACATGCATTCTGTAGTGTACATGTAAATCCATCTCTGCAAATCCTACAGTACCATACATGCTGTAACTTACCTGCAAATCCATTAATGTAACTCCTGCAGTACTGTATGTACTGTGGTGTACCTGCAATCCATCACTGCAAATTCTGCAATGCCATATATAATGTTGTGTACCTGCAGATCCATTATAGCAAACCTGTAATGCAGTAGACACAGTACTGTATCAGTAAATTCATCAATGCAAGTCCTGCAATGTAGTATATACTGTATCTGCCAGCAAATTCATCACTGCAAATCCTACAATGCAATATATGGTAGTGTACCAGCAAAGCCATAAATGCAGATCATGCAGAACCATATATACCATAGTGTACCTGCAAATCCATCACTGCAAACCCTGCAAGTTCCATACATAGTGTAATGTACCTGCAACTCCATCACTACAAATCCTGTAATACCATACATACGTAGTGTACCTGCAGATCCACTACTGAAAATGCTGCATTACTACTGTATCCCCAAATCCATCACTTCAAATCCTGCAATATTGAATATACTGCAGTGTACATGCAAATCCGTTACTGTAAATCCTACCTGCAATCCATCACTGCAAATCCTGCAATATCATGCATACTGTAGTGTACCTGCAAATCAATCGCTGCAAATCCAGCAATATCATACATACTGTAGTGCATATGCAAACCCATCACTGCTGATCATGCAATATCATATGTACAGTAGTGTACATGCACATCCATCACTGCAAATTCTGCAGTACCATATACACTGTAGTGTACCTGCAAATCTCATCAATGTGGTATATACTGTAGTGTATGTGAAAGTGCGTAACTGCAAATCCTGCAGTACCATATATACTGTACTGTACCTGCAAATCCATCACTGCAAATCCTGCAGTACTGTACACTCTGTAGTGTACCTGCAAATCTTACAATGTGTTTTTACTATAGTATACCTGAAATCCATCATTGCTAATAATGCAGAACAATATATGCTGTAGTGTACCTGCAAATCCATGACTGCAAATCCTGCAGCATCCTATATACTGTAGTGTACCTGCAAATCCATCTCTGCAAATCCTGCAATACCGTACATACTGTAGTGTGCCTGCAGATCCACCACTGCAGATGCTGCAATGCAGTATATGCTGTACTGTACCAGGAAATTGATCAATCAAATCATGCAGTGCAGTACATATTGTAGTGTGCTTGCAAAATCATCACTGCAAATCCTGCAATGCAATATATACTGTAGTGCACCTGGAAATCCATCACTTAGAATCCTGCAGACACATACATACTGTAGTGTGCATATAAATCCATCAGTACATATGGTAGTGTACCTGCAGATCCACCACTGCAAATGCTACAGTACTGTAGTGTACCTGCAAATTTATCACTTCAAATTCTGCAATACCATACATACTGCAGTCCACATGCAAATGCCTCCCTGTAAATCCTACCTGCAAAGTCATCACTGCAAATCCTGCAATACCATACATACTGTAGTGTACCTGCAAATCCATCACTGCAAATCCTGCAATATTATACATACTGTAGTTCACCAGCAAAATCCATCACTGCAGCTCATGCAGTACCATATATACTGTAGTGTACCTGCAAATTCATCACTGCAGATCCAGTAATACAATATATACTGTAGTGTACCTGCAAATCCATCACTTCAAGTCCTGCAATACAGTATATATTGTAGTGTACCTGCAAATCCATCACTGCTACTCCTGGAAAGCAGTATATACTGTACTCTTGCCAATACATCCATCACTACAAATCCTGTAATGCTGTATATATGGTAGTGTGCCTGCAAATCCATCACTGCAAATCCTGCAGGGCCATATATACCACAGTGTACATGCAAATCCATCACTATAGATTGTGCAGTACAGGGTTTTAAATAGCGTGTCGCACCCAATTTGCATTCAACCAGCTGCTCGGCGAGACCATTTTGATTTTTACATCGCAGAAACTGCGATGCATTCTGCAACCCTCCCCGCCATCTCAGCCCCACCACCCTCCCCCGACACTCACCCACATGAAAACTCCCAGTCTCATCGCGCGCCCCAAAATATGCAGTGCATACAGGTTGACTTGCTTAATTTTGCTGCCTGGTATTCTAATTCGCCGCTGTCACTGATGTTATCGCTTCAGTAGTGCTTTGCGCTCTTAGCGCAGCACTACTGGGAGCGATTGCCGCATTCGCCCGCAGCGGTGAGATTGAGAATACTAGGGCAGCAAAATTAAGCAAGTCATGATAGGGATTACCACCAGACCTTCTCACTAGCAGCGTAGATCGCTTCATACCTGACGGGAGCCTTTGCAATCAGTCCATGACTCAAAGATTTGTAATTCTGAGGATTCTGGAAATACAGTGGTTTGGAAATATAGTTACACAAGAAGACAGGGTACTCACGGAATACAGGGCGGAATTATAATGTGCAAAAATACCTAACGTTGCAGAGTAAGTTGAGCCTACAGCAATATTTGTTCAGTGCAGTACATCAGGACTGAAACGCACAGTAAGTTGAAGAAACGACAGTTGAAGTAAGAAACAACAGCATATTTTATTTTATTTATTATGTCTTTGATAACCGGGTAGGTGCACTGGTCCAGTGGACTGTTTACAGGCAACTCTGGCCTCAAAGGCGAAGTAAGCACAGTAACGTTGGTAAATCAAATTACAAAGTTACAAGAACAGTGAAAAAACAATACCTGGCACACATAGGCTGCAACAGTCATCAGTAAATCTGTAACTGTCCACACTGCAAACAGTTATCATTGGTTCATCCTGCCATCATTTTTATAGTTTAAAACTGATTAAAAAAAAAAAGGTTGATCCTGTCATTTTGATTAAGAGGTCCAAGCTGCTCCGAGGTAATGGTGGGGCACTGGAAAGGTTGTAGCAGGTGACTCATACCTTAGGTTTTGACAAAGGGGACATGACTGGGGAGGCTGAGATGGGTGTGGGGTTTGGCAGGTTACATCATTCTGGTAAAGGGACTAGGTGGGGAGGGTGGTTAGGCACTGACATAGGTGGGAGGAGGGTTTTAGTAGTTCTAGCAAAGGAGACAAGGGTGGGAGGGTTTGGTAATGAGATGTGTGTCAGTGTGTGTCAGTGTTGGGGTACTGAAACAGATGAAGCAGAGACATAATTGATTATAATGAAATATTTTATTTAGGTAACTTATTAAAAATATAAAGACAAAGAACCTCTGTGTGCAAACACTGAGGCAAGGTTACCCAAAGGGCATTTGGCTGGGAAGCCAAGTTTCAAGAAAATACACATGTCCCCACAATGCAAAGCATCATGGGCTGCATATGCAAGTCACCACAGAATGTTATGCTGGTCCAACTTTAAGCAGAATTGCATGGTGCCGAAAGGCCTCTCACACAGTTTGCAAAGGGTGCTAACAACAGAAGACATAGACACATGTTTCATCCTACCAGGACTCATCAGTATGCCTCGCCTGTTCGACACCCCAGTGGAATGGACCAGCTACCCTTAAGGCAGTGTGCCTTGGATATATTGTGGTGAACCCATTAAAATAAAAAATATTTAAAAGACAAAGAACCTCTGTGCGCAAACAATGGGTTTGCCACATTTTATTTTGCTAATCAATTCGATCCAACTGCTACATTTTGCAAAATTGATTAGCACTTTTCCGCGAAAGTGCTAATCAATTTAAAATCCTTATTTAATACCCTGCAGTACTGTATTTACTATTGCATACCTGCAAATCCATCAGTGCAAATCCTGCAGTACTATATGTACTGTACTGTACCTGCAAAGCAGTCACTGCAAATCCTGCAGTACCGTATATACTGTAGTGTACCTGCAAATCCATCACTGCAAATCCTGCAATGCAGTATATACTGTAGAGTACTAAAATATATATCATTACAAATCCTGCTATGCAGTATATAGTGTAGTATACCTGCAAATCCATCCTGCAAATCATGCAGAACAATATACACTGTAGTGTACCTGCAAATCCATCACTGCAAATCATGCAGCAACCTATATGCTGTAGTGTACCTGCAAATCCATCACTGCAAATCCTGCAATACCATACATACTGTAGTGTGCCTGCAGATCCACCACTGCAGATGCTGCAATGCAGTATATGCTGTACTGTACCAGGATACCTATCAATCAAATCATGCAGTGCAGTACATACTGTAGTGTGCTTGCAAAATCATCACTTCAAATCCTGCAATGCAATATATACTGTAGTGCACCTGCAAATCCATCACTTAAAATCCTGCAGAAACATACGTACTGTAGTGTGCATACAAATCCATCACTGTAAATTCTGCAGTACCATATATACTATAGTGTACCTGCAACTCCATCAGTGCAACTCCTGCAATACTGTACATATGGTAGTGTACCTGCAGATCCACCACTGCAAATGCTACAGTACTGTAGTGTACCTACAAATTTATCACTTCAAATTCTGCAATACCATACATACTGCAGTCCACATGCAAATGTCTCACTGTAAATCCTACCTACAAATTCATCACTGCAAATCCTGCAATACCATACATACTGTAGTGTACCTGCAAATCCATCACTGCAAATCCTGCAATATTGTACATACTGTAGTTCACCAGCAAAATCCATCACTGCAGCTCATGCAGTACCATATATACTGTAGTGTACCTGCAAATCCATCACTGCAGATCCTGCAATACCATATATACTGTAGTGTACCTGCAACTCCATCACTGCAAGTCCTGCAATACAGTATATATTGTAATGCACCCACAAATCCATCACTGCTACTCCTGGAATGCATTATATACACTGTACTTTCCAATACATCCATCACTACAAATCCTGTAATGCAGTATATGGTTGTGTGCCTGCAAATTCACCACTGCAAATCCTGCAGAGCCATATATACCACAGTGTACCTGCAAATCCATCACTAGAGATTGTGCAGTACTGTATTTACTATAGCATACCTGCAAATCCATCAGTGCAAATCCTGCCATACTATATTTACTGTAGTGTACCTGCAAAGCATTCACTGCAAATCCTGCAGTACCATATATACTACACTGTACCCAAATCCATCATTGCAGATCCTGCAATGCAGTATATACTGTAGAGTACCAGAATATATATCGCTACAAATCCTGCAATGCAGTATATAGTGTAGTATACCTGCAAATCCAGCACTACCATGTATACTGTAGTGTGTCTGCAAATCCATCACTGCAACTTCTTCAATACCTTATGTACTGAAGCATACCTGAAAGCTATCACTGCAAATCCTGCAATGCAGTGTATATACTGTAGCTGCATCTGCAATTCCATTACTGCAAATCCTGCAGTACCATATGTACTGTAGTGCACCTGAAAATCTGTCAATGCAAATCCCAATATCATATATATTATAATGTATCTGCAAATCCATCACTGCAAATCCTGCAATGCAGTATATACACTGTACTGTACCAGCAAATTCATCAATGCAAATCCTGCAGTGCAGTTTATACAGTTGTGTACCTGCAAATTCATTACTTCAAATCCTGCAATACAGTATTTACTGTAGTGTACCTGCAACTCCATTACTTCAGATCCTGCGGAACCATATATACTGTAGAGTACCAGCAAATCTGTCACTGCAAACCTTGCAAGTACCGTTCATACTGTAGTGTACCTGCAACTACATCAATGCAAATTCTGTAATACCATATACACTGTAGTGTACCTGCAGATCCACCACTTCAAATACTGCAGTACTGTAGTGTACCTGCACCTCCTACACTTCAATTCCTGCAATACTGTACATACTGCAGTGTGCATGCAAATGCATCACTGTAAATCTTGCAATAGGTGGTCAGTTTTTGTCACTTGGAGTCAAGAAGCAAAAGTTCAAAAGCCCAAGAGAGCTCCTCTTAAGACAGTAGATACAAATTCATATCTCCCTCCATTACATAATTGTCTTGAGATTTTTTAAATTTGTGTTTATCTGTGTTCACTATGATTTTTGTTGGTACACGTCTATTCCAAAAATTTGCTGTTCTTTGTGTAAAATAGTATTTTTGGTCTTAAAGTGCCCTTGTTTAACTTGTAGTGGATGTCCCTTACAATTAATTTATCAGACTTGTATTCTATATTCAGCTCTGACATCAGAATATCATTGCTCATAATTGTGTGATGAAGTATGTCACCTCACTGTCTTCTTGGTTCAAGACTATACAGGCCTAAATTTAATAACCTTTCCTTGTAAGGTCTATCTTGTATACTTCTGATATTATTTGTGAATCTGCATTGTACAGATTATATTTTAATAAGCCATTTTTATTATATAGGCTCCATAATTGACTGCCATATTGTATTGTGGTCCGACATATGAGAGGCATAAAGGCATAAGAACCTCCTGTGATTTACTCTAAAATGTCTTATCGACATCAATGTCCTATTGGCCCCAGCTACTATATTAGTGCAGTGCTCCTTGAAGTCTAAGTTAGTGACTATCATAACTACCAAGGTCTTTGTCAAGAGTTTTATATTGCAATATTTGGTCACATACTGTATAATTGTGAAGTGGATTTCTTTTTCCAAAATGTAATATACAGCATTTTTCTATATTTAGCTTCATACTACATCTTTCCATCCACAAGACAAAGGCATTGAGATCTTCCTGAATTAAAATTTGTTCACTAGTATTACATGGCCCTCTAATTTCGCATAATCAGTGATCTTTTATTATGTAATTTGTGATATTTTCATCTATGTCAGCAATGGATACCAAACAATATTGGTCCCAACACTGACCCTGTGGGACTCCACTAACGACATTCCCCATAGTGGACAAATGTCCTCTTATTACTACTCTTTGGGCTCTATCTTTTAGCCAAGAGTCTATCCATCTTATAATAACTTTGTCGATACCAAATTTCATAAGTTTCTATGTATTGCCCAATAACATATGGTATCAAATGCCCTCCTAAAGTCTACTAAAAGGATATCCACTGGGATGGAATCATCCAGGTGTCTACAAACTCGTTCATAAAACAAATTAAGTTAGTAACACAGGAGCACCCTCTTATGAAACCATGTTGATTCACATCAAAATATGGAATATTTTAAGTTGATTTAGAATTTTTCTTTGATCAATGTGTCTAAAATGTTGCAAGGAATAGATGCTAGACTCATTGGTCTGTAATTTTGACATTAGTTTTACTACCAGGTTTATAAATCAGAGTTACTTAGGATTTCTTCCAGTCTGATGGTACTATCCCAGAATTTAATGATTTTTCATACAGGATTTTTAATGGTAGTTCTAAATGATTTTTCATCAGTTTCAACATAGATGGCATCATGTCATCAAGTCTTGGTGCACTATATAGTTTTAACTTATTAATTTGTTCAATGACTTCATCAATATTTATAGAATAATTACCCATACCTCTGTCATTAACTATTTTATTGGTATTACCGGTTGTTTATTAAACATAAAGCAAAAATATGAATCGAATATGTTTGACACTTTGGCTCTGTTATAGACTCATCCTCATTTTTTATTGATGATAATTCATCTTTGTTTTTGAGTGTGCTAATATAGGCCTAGAATTGTTTGTCATTTGACTTTTTACTTTACTTGCTTTTTCTGTTCATAGTTTCTTTTGGCCCTGTTTATCTTGTTTTACAGTTTGTTTTTAGTAATTGTTTAAAAATGCTCAAGTTTTTTCAAATTATTGTTTTCATATGTTGCATATGCCTTATATTTCTTTTTTATCAGCCGATGCGATGCCACTTGTAATCCACTTTGGTTTTAGTCTTTTGCCATTATATATATTGATACTTTCAACATGTTTCTCTGTTATTGTTAGTAGAGTACTTTTATCAATTCCTATACCTCATCTATGGTTTTGGTTTCTAATTGGTAGTCCAGTCTATTTCTAGTAGATCTGCAGAAATCACATCTATGTTTGCAGAGTTATATAAATTTCTGTACATCCTTTGATGGCATGATCATTATTTCAGAACTGAAGGTGATAGAGTCATGATTACTATTCCTTACAGATGTAATAACTATACAGTTTATTGTTGTATTCAAGTCATCTGATGTTATGACCAAGTCAAGGGTGTTGTTTAGTAAAGTGGGTTCAACAATATGGTGGTTTAGGTTGTTTTCTCGACACATATCTAGAAAGTTTTCACTTTGTGTACTAGTTGCTTGTTTGGTAATCCAATTAATGTCCAAGTAAAAAAATCTCCAGTGAGCAATACTTTATCCATGTCAAGTGCTTTCTGTATTTCAATTAAAATATCATGGTTTACTTCTGGCGATGTAGCGGTGCTCTGTAGTGTAGGCCAAGAATAAATGAGCTACTATTGTTGTTTATTAATTGTAGCCATAAGATCTCGGTGGTTGAGTGGGTGCTTTTATTTTGGGGAGACATTTATTACTTTTAGACAGTCTGAGATATAAATATATATACAATACGCGCACACGTGTGTGTTATATATATATATATATATATTTATACAATGTATGTTGTCAGATAAATGACAGTATAAAACATGATATCTCAGATGGCCAGTGAAGATAACATTGTTATCTTCATGTTCCTATACATCATATGTTATCTCCACGTTCCTATCGTCATATCGAAACTTATCTGGTTGAGCCTGCCACTCAGAGCACTTTCACTTTCCCTACAATTTATGGCGTGACCGGCGCTATGCACTACGATTGTACATTGCCAAATCTTTTGTAGGAGGTGCCGGGTTCAGTAACTCAGAATCGCACGTCATTTTTATGTTAATTCTCTGTATTTCATTGTAAAAAGCTTTGAACTGCACATAGAAGTGCAGCAGTGACGAGCAGTGCTTTTGAACAGTAAAATGAAGCGCGAGCATCTGTTGCCGGGCAACAGGCGCTCGTGCTTCATTACTGTGACTCGTCACTACTACACTATGTACGGTCGCTTTATAAAACTACATAATTAACAGAAAAATGACGGCGTGTTCTGAGTTACTGAACCTGAGCACCTCTGAGCTTGGCAATGTACAATCGTCAGTGTGCATGGCCTGTCGATCGCACAATGTAGGGAAATGAAAGTACTCAGAGTGGCAGGATCAACAGATAACCATTAAAAAATCACTTTTCACCAAAATAATACCAGGATCAACCAGATATTTTAGTAATTTAAATTGACAGGATCAACCAGGTATTTGAAAACTCTATGTAATCTGTTATGTTGGGGGCATGTGGACCTCTGTTGGGGGAGGGCATGGCAGGATGAACCAGATAAGACTTTTTAAAACTAACCATAAATAGCAGGATCCACCAGATATTTTTAAACAATAAATGACATCTGCTGTTTTGCCAGCTTTTCTGTAAGTGGGGTTGTATTGCTAGGGGCATCATCTTAATATCACCCATTGCATTGAGAGGGCATGTGGTGAGTTGTATTGGGGGCAAAGTAAACATTGTATAAACAGAATATGACATGGCCCAACTGAAGATATCATATTTATCTTCACTCGAGGCCAGTCATATCATGATATCACTGGCCTCGTGAAGATAAATATGATATCTTCAGTCGGGCCATGTCATATCCATATATATATATATATATATATATATATATAGCTCTTCCTCCTCCCTTTCCTGTTGGGCCAATCATGTCTGAACAAATTGTAACCTGGGATATACTTGACCCATTCATCTCCCTCCTCCCAGTCTTAGTCACTAGGGCTACATCAATATCATCAGTGTGTATCAGGTTGTTAAATTAAGAGAATTTATTATTAAAGCTACACATGACTCAATAAAAATTGTATCTGTTTGTTTTTGCTCTGGATGAAGTGACTGTGGTTCTAGCTGTTTTGTTTCCCTCCCCTTGACTAGTTTAAATGGACTTTTTAATTTCTTCATTCAGCACATTTCTTAGCATTTTGGTGCCCTTATAGCTCGGGTGTAATCTGTCATTACTGAACAATTCAAAATCCTGTTTAAATATATCCCAACCATCTAAATAAGCAATCCCCTCATTCTCACACCAGTTCTTGAGTCTTATGTTAATTATTTTGGCTGTTTTGTTTTTTCTGGTCTGGCTGTAGTGACCGTAGGGGTTTGGCTCCCAGTTTCTTTATTTCAAATGCAATATCTATCAGGTTTTGACAGTTGTCCTTTTCATGTAAGCATCCAACATTGTTGGTGCCAACATGGATTGCCACTATTTGATTATTCTCTGATCTTTGACCACCTTATTAACCAGCTTGTGAATGTCCTCTGTTTTTGCCCAGGATAATACAGAACCGTATTTATTTCTTTGTTGAGGTTATATATGATTGAGTCACACTTTTTATGACAGAGTCACCCAGCACTATTATTTCTTCCTGCTGGTTGCTCTGAGGATTGAGATCTATTTCATTTGTATTAGTTCCTGCCAAGGGATAAATCTGTTTTATGAATGGATAGATTGTGCTGAGAGGGCTCTGCATCCTTTCTTTATACCTTTGACCTTTACTTACAAGGTACCAATTATCATTGTTCTCATTACTTATCTGTTTTAATCTTTTATAGTAGTTTGAAGATGTTACTGCTTGTTCATTATCTATTTGTGTTCCATCCCTTCCTCAATTTTTTGGACTGGTGTTTAGGTTACATGTCCTTTGTCCCTCAAGACTGTTACTTACATGTCCACTACCTTGCCCTACTGTCATATTGTTCTTAAGGTTTTTTAATTCTACCTGTAGATTAGTAAGTCTGTATTGAATTACATCATACTGCAAGCATCTGTCGCACTCATGGTCTCCATTTAATTGGGAGGTATTTACAGCATACATGCTACATTTTGGACATTAGTTAACTTTCCTTCAGCACACAGACCTTCCAAATAACTACCAATAGACTCCATTTTATTTGTTGTTTATTAGTATCAACAACAAATCTGGCTACTTACTGGATTTCTTGATTCCTGTCCATCTTACACACCTGACATGCACATACGCACCTGTCTCAGCACGTCTCTGTGCATGGCAAGTGTGCTAACCCCATTCACTCAGGGTTTAAATCACCCTGGACCAGGAAGTGCTGTGGTCATGTGACTCACAATCACTTGGTCCACAAAGACACTTAATCCTCTCGTTTTTGCACTTAGTAAGCTACTGGTTCCCCAAATCAAGTATATAGACCCAACAAAGTGCACAGCAGTTAAAACACACTATTTTTTTAAAGTTAGATTCATTTTGGCAATGTAGCCCCTCAGATGAGCATGAACTGCATTACCCACAAACTACAGCAAATAGTTCTCTCCTATGTGCTCTAATATAAAAGAATTAAGTGCTGTTAACAACACTATGTTCTGTCCAGAGTTCATTAAATGCAGAGAAAGGACACACTCTTCTCATGCAGGAGCTATTATGGTATTTTTGCTGCTTAGGGGTGAGGGTTTAAATCACCCTGGACCAGGAAGTGCAGTGGTCATGTGACCCACAATCACTCGATCCACAAAGACACTTAATCCTCTTGTTTTTGCACTTAGTAAGCTATTTATCCCCAAGTCAAGTATAGAGACCAAGAAACGCACAGCAGTTAAAACACACTGTCTTTTAATGTTAGATTCATTGTGGCAATCTAGCCCCTTGGTAAGCACAAACTACATTACCCACAAATCGCAGCAATTAGTTCTCTAATATGTGCTCTAATATAAATCGCTAAGTACTGTTTAAAACATTACATTCTGTCCAGAGTTCATGAAATGGAGGAAAGCACACACTCCTCTCATGCAGGAGCTATTATAGCATTTTCATGGCATACCATGCATACTGTAGTGTACCTACAAATCCTGCAATGTTGTACATACTGTAGTTCGCCTGTACAATCTGTCACTGCAGATCATGCAGTATCATATATACGTTAGTGTACCTGCAAATCCATCACTGCAAATCTTTCAGTATCCTTTATACTACGGTATACCTGCAAATCCATGTCTGCAAATCCTGCAGTACCATTTGTACTGTAGTGTACCTGCAAATCCATCAATACAGTATATATTGTAGTGTATCTCAAAATGCGTCACTGCAAATACTGCAGTACCCTATATACTGTCTGGAGGTCTAAACCTCACTCTCAGGTTCTTGGCAATAATGGGAATGCAAGGAATCACAAACACTTTGCATAAGAGTAATAAGCTTGTTTATTACTACCAAGAGGAAAATCACATTTACCCTAAGCAGTTCTTACCATTAGGAACTGGGAGCCAATGCTAAGTGTTCCTGTACCTCGAAGAATTTCTGTGTCTCCTGGGGTCTCTGAGGTAGAAGATGCAATGTCTTACATTATATACTTACCATGTAATTACCATAATTACCATGGTTACTGTAAGATAGAAACATTTCTAGTTATAAAGATGAGCCCTATTGGCTAAATTAGAGGTGGCTCCTCAGTCGTAGGTAACATTATACAATTTTGTTATAGACATCACTTTGTGGAAACAAAGAAGTATAGTTTGTACATAGCCACGTAGTAATACAAATCATCAGAAGATGGCAATGCTGACTCATATCATAACACTACAAGGACACAGGTTGCCTAATATCTTGTAAGCAGGAATACACGTGTGTATTGGAAAGTAAAATGCATAGCAATTATGTGCATACATATCCTGACATCTACTGTTATATGGTAGCTGCCTTTAGCGCTAAATGTTTGTATAACATATACCTTAATGCCAGCTGTCTGGGTATACCTTTGGGGTACCAGTTAGGTGCAAGGACCTCATGTAACATACCCTCCTTGTTGTCTCAGAAGGGCAACACAAGCAAAAGTAAGGAAGCGAAGAGAGAGTAGGCATTGTTTACAGACCCAACACATGAGCCTTGTAAAGGAATTCCAGTTGCTGACAGTGCTGGCGTAGTGTGCACTGGAGGCAGCAAAGCATAATAATAAGAAAAATATCAAAAATGCTGGTATAATAACAAAACCTTTAAAGGTAATCTCTAAACAAGTGTTAGTAAGTGCACTATTATAATCACCATTATTAATAAGGTCAAATATGCTTCATTAGCTTTGGAAATATTATTGCTGATGTGGATGAGGTCAGTGTCCTTCCTGTCTAAAAGGGACTTTAAAGTTAAAGTCAAAAGATCAATTGTACATTAAAAAGGCAAGTACTCTGAAAGAGTAAGCAGATAATCAGGGTTATCATCAATGATATCAGGTTCCACAAGGGGAACAGGGTAATAACTGTGTGCCCAATAATAGTGGTTTGAAGGGGACAAAGCAGAAGTTTGAATCAGTAATAGGACATGTCTTTTCTCCATATGTGAACTGCTTAAAATGAGTTACCACACAAAATTCACCATCCAAATTATGTTGCATTTAACAGTAGGTAGTCTCCATTTTGGAGCGTATTGGCAAGAATAAGTCTGTTTGTTAATCCGTGCTGACAGGTGGTGAGACTGGTACAATTGAGAAGCATCTGGAGAATATGTTGAGTCCTGGTATTCTTTGCCATTGGTGGTGATGTCATCATCCATGGAAAAGGACCAATCAATACTGTCTGGGGAATATCTACATGCAGGTTTAATAACATCAACTACGTCACATCGACACATATACCCTTTCTTTGCACAGCAGTCCATGTGCAGAGTGACCCACACATCCAGAAAAGAATTGAAAACAAGTAGAGGAGGTAAGTCAAGGCATTCTCTGTAGATGTTGTCATCAAGGTACCCAAAGGAGTGAATGGATGCTAGTTTATCAATATAGCTGCAGTAGGATCAAAACATGGTAAATAAACAGTAAAAGACACAAACATAATATCCTTAATAGAACATTTCTTAGAAGTGAAGCAAGGACCAGTTTTGGAGTGTCTAGTCACAAATCCTAAATTTCTAGCAGTAGCAATAGGAATAGTAAGAGATTGTAGCATACACATGGCAACACGGTTAGGGATTTGCACTGAGGACAATACCATTTAGAGATACGTCTATCATGTATGACATCAGGATTCTTCAGATTCCAGATCACGGAAGAGATCATAGATGGTAGTGATAATGTATGATCCATAGATGGAGCATAGGATTTCACATGCAATGTATTGCTTATCTGCTTCCTTATTGTTTTGTGCAATAAGAGCATTAATCTTATCTTTAGAATCTGTAAATGCCTTAGCAATGTCATGTGTATTGTATATAGTATATCTTTCTTCCTGACTAAGGCCATCCACACCATGCAATAATAGGGATATGCTGTCATTGATCATACCAGTTTCAAACTTCTGTGAATGTACTTTGATAGTAGCAATGTTGGCTTTGTTCTAGATAGACATTGCAGTACCAAAGACACCAGTGATGGTGCCAGTGACATCAGATGTGTCACGTGTATTTCTTTTATGACTTTGGTCATCTGTTTGAAGTTTTCTCCTAAAATTGCCTCTATGCTCGGTGGTATGTGCCCCAGCAATAGTGTATTGGTTACAGATCTGAAAGGCTGCAAAGCTATCAAGTAAAAAGCATTATAAAACAATGATGCGTTAGTAGTATGACACATACCAAATTATTTTTTATTCCAGTAAGTCAAGTTTAACAAAGAGATATATGCATATAATGTAAGTTGTTAATCAGTGAGCCAGGTACAGCAGTGGCTGTGAGACCACCACGAGGGCCAGGGTTTGTTTGGACATTCCAAAAGTTGTTTCTCAGTAGTGGGTAACACAGATAAATACATGGCAGCTGAGGCCATGTTATGTACAGCACAACATTTCCTGGCAGAATCTTTAGAAAGTGTATCACAATATAAGGGGACAATTAAGGCAGTGATATTGTATAAACCAGAATGTCTAAGAGAGGGCTGGTGCAAGGACAAAGTACCATATGGGGATAATTTTGCATTGGGCTATCCATGGAAAGTTCCCTTTAAGAGTTTGGGCATGGGGATATTTGTCCTTGAGACTTGGTTTGCCACTCAATTTGAAGGTAGATCATCAGGAGCAACAACATAGGCAGTGAGGTCGGTGTCTGAACCTTCTCAAAGGGTAATCAAATTGTGAGGAATATTGATTGAGACTCCTCTAGGGTAGTTGCTGGTGCATCAAAGTGAGGAAGGAGGTGCTTTACCATGCTTTGAATGCAGGGGATAACTCCTGAGATGAGGGAAAATGGAACAAGATAGCCATCTTGTCAGTGTATCTGAAAAGGAAACATAAACATTAACAGATTAGTACTGTTCCACCCAATGAGTTGAGGAAAAGTAATTATACTCCTTTATACAGTTTCAACTTGTTTGCATGTAACTGTTTGTCAGCCAATTTGTTGTTTTGCATGAGTCTAAACTAATAGACTGCTGGACTAAACTTGTTGACAATTGGACGGGGTCCTTCCCACTTATTGGAGAAAGAATGTGTTGGATGTGCAAATCTGAGAACCATTTCTGATCTCCAACTTGCCAATGCACTTCTAGTGAGTGTTTGTCAAACTGAATTTTGGACTGTTGCTGGGCCTTGCCCATGCAGTTTGCAACATACAAATGAATGTGTATAAAGTCTTTTCTTAGTTTTTCCACATATTGATCAACAGAGACACAGTCTGTGGTGGGGGTACAGGTCAAATAACAGGTGTTCGGGTAACCTGATACTTCTGCCAGTCATCACCTCAAACGGTGTCAACTGGGTGGTGGCTGAGTTTGTGGTCCTAAGTGCCATAAGGAGTAACAGCAATAGGGAATCCAAATCCTTGGATTGTCCTCAATGAATTTGAAAAGCAATTGCTTAATCCATCTGTTGGCCCTCTCTACTTGACCTGATGATTGTGGGTGGCATGGTATGTGGAACTTCTGATGAACTCCAAGGAGTTTGAGGGCTTCCTTCATCAACTCACCTGTAAAACGGATTCCTTTGTCAGAGTCTACCTTGAGAGATAGGCCCCACCTGGAGAAAATCTGTTCCATCAGGATTTTGGCAGTGGCTTTTGCAGTGCATGTTTTAGTAGGGAAAGCTTCAATGGACTTAGAGAAAAGATCAGTTACCACAAGGCGTATTTGTTGTTTCTACTGGTATTGGTGAGGGGACCAATAAAATCAATCTGTAAGCCATGCCAAGGGCCAGAATGCCTTTGTGGTCGTAGTTTGGCATTTTGTTTGGTAGGATGTGGTTGTTTTGTGCACAAACAAAGCAGTTGTCTATGTACTGTTTAACATTTTGGTGACATCAGGCCACCGAGAGGCAGTCTTAAGTCTCTGGAGTGTGTTCTCCACTCCTGGTATCAACCAGTAGAGTATCATGCACTTGGTGCAGAAATTTGGATCTGAGATGATGAGGGACCACCCATAATTTGGTAAGGGTGTCATCTGGTTGGTACCAGATGAACTTGTCATGTAGGGACAGGAGTAACTTACCTTCATGCCTTCTGTATGGGTTGTGAGCAGGTAAATTCTTCTCAGTACCTTTGTCTAGGAATCTGAATACATCTTTGAGTTCAGAGTCAGCATGCTGGGCTTCTGACAAATCCAAGAGGGAGAATGGTTCAGATTTCTTCCTGACTGCGATGTGCACAGCTGCTCTGGCTTCAAACAACATGAAGTCTTGCTATATTATGACAATTGCAGTATGACCGTAGGTTAGAACTGCTTTGGAGGTGAAATAGTTAACTTTCCATGCAGGGATGGAACTTAGGCCTGAACTCGTTGAAAACTCTATCTGTTGTGCTTCAAACACAAACTGTCAGATTCTTTACTCCACCTCACCAACAGTCGCTCTGGAGATTTCTCCTTCTGCTCGGTTCATTTTGTCGGTTTAAAAGTATTATTTTTCAGTTTTGCGAAATTAAACTGCAACCAGTCGGTTCAAGCTCTGTCTGTGGTAATGTAAGTAATAGATAGGTTTTACATTTAATTTTTCTGTGTGGAACTTGTAATTCTTTATCGGTTCGGTTTGAACCGATCAGGTTGTATTTAAAATCTACTAGTCCTTTTTAGAGTGCGGTTCCCGGTTCTTATCAGTTCTAAAAAAAACAGATTTCATTCGCTTTTTCTCACGACCAGTGACACGGTTTGGAACCAATAAGGGTGTCTTGCTCGTGGATTACCAAAACGGGCAAGTTGGTTAGGCTGGTATTATGTCTGAGAAACCCAAAAGAAAAACGGACCCACTGGTTTCAACACTGTAGTGTTTGTGGGGAAGCTTTGCCAAGGCTGACCCACACACCACATGTATCTATTGTCTGGGGTTTGACCACCTCAGTTCAGACTGCCAGATTTGTCACAATTTCCCTGCTGCCACCATAGATAGAAAGTTGGTAGGCTCCAGGAAAGGGAAGACAAAAGTCAGCTGACAGATGGCCAGCCAGTTCGGTACCAACGAACCAGAGGGAATGCCTTCTGACCAGTGTGATACTTCCTCGGGCAAGCGAAGAGCCGGTTCTGAGGAGCCAGTTCCAGCAAAAGGACTAAAAAGTCAGCTAGTGTAGAGCCAAAGTTCTCTCCCAACTGCTGAGAAATAGCTAAAGCAATTAAAATTGTCCAGTCTCTCTCAGTTCCGACCGAACCAACACCTTCAGGTAAGCGTTGAGTTCGGCCGTTCCATCGGTTCAAGATTGTGATTTGAGGATTTTTATGAACGGGGAGGGGAAGAGGAATATGAGGAGAGTGAATATGGTTTTGAAGATCTGGATGTGCCCATTGATCTGGACATCTCTCCAGATAGACCCCTAGGTTTCTCCTCCAAGGCTTTCTGAGTCCCTTCTCATTTCATGTTTTATAAAAAGTTGCTGAAACTCTCAGCCCCTGTTGAGGAAGCTGTTGATGACCAAGAGGAGCCAGACTATGTAGAAATGATGGATATTCCAAGTCTAGGAGACTGTCTATTCCTTTGCATAAATCTTTTCGGAAACAGACAGTACAAGTTTTAAAACTCCTCACACTATACCTCCTGTGGATAAAAGGATGGACAAGAGGTATACCTTATCAGACTCCAACACTGATTACCTCACTCAACAATGCAGCCATGTGGGGGTGGTGCAGGCTGCAGCATGTGACAAGGCTAATATTCCCCTAGCTTCACACCCCTGAGAAGGACTCCAGGAAGATCGATGCTATGGCAAAGAAACAGTACATGGCAGCATCTTTGGGATTCAGACAAGCAAATTATATGGCTTATGCCGCTAGGTACCAGAAATCCAGATGGGATACTGTGCTGGCCCTAGCTAAACAAGTCCCTGACCAGCTTGCCAGGGAGCTGAAACAGGTGGCTATGGATGGTATTGAGGCATCCAAGGTGTAAT
Organism: Neoceratodus forsteri; assembly: GCA_016271365.2. NCBI lineage: Eukaryota > Metazoa > Chordata > Ceratodontiformes > Ceratodontidae > Neoceratodus > Neoceratodus forsteri. The sequence continues at coordinate 245,052,589 of CM028133.1, read as the reverse complement.
TTCATGCTGCAGTGGACTCTAATGATGTTTTATCAAGAGTCATGGCTACATCTGTGGCACTTCACAGGATGGCTTGGCTCAGATGTACTACCCTGTCTCAGGATACCCAGTCTAAGGTCATGGATTTTCCTGTTAGGGAAATTCTCTATTTGGGGAGCAAACAGAGAATTACATGAAGAAAATGGATGAATATAGGACCACCTATAGGAGTGCAGAGGCCAAGGAAAGGCAGGCCACTCCTCAAAAACAGCTTCCTAGAGGCAGGGGCAGGCCTTTTACCAAGCCCAAGCTTCCTCCTCCGTCTATGCTCAGAGGGGTTCTTTAGAGGAGAGGCAGATGGGGTACAAGCAGGTCTGCTTTCACCCCTCAGCCCAAAGCCCTGCCAAGCAGGCACCCTGATGGGATTGCCAGGACCGATTCTCCTCTACCTGTAGCAGGCTGGCTTACTTTGTCCAGGACTGAAGTCTTTAACATCAGACAAGTGGGTCCTGGAAGTAGTAAGCCAGGGACTGGTTCTTAGCTTCAAAAATTTCCAAAGCTGAGAACCAGATCTTTGCACCTGCAACTTCATCAGAGGCACTCGCCCTAGAGGCAGAGGTCTCTACCCTCCTGGCTCTCAGAGCTGTGGAAAGGGTTCCTCCCACACCAGGGCAAAGGTTTGTACTCCAGGTACTTCCTTACCCCAAAGACAGGAGAATGGCAGCCCATCCTGGATCTCAGATATTTAAACAAGCACCTTTAAAGCCAAAGTTCAAAATGGTGACTCTGGGAATTATCCTACCCTCTCTAAGGCCAGGGGACTGGCTAGCTTCCCTGGACCTCAAGGATGCCTACTTCCATATTCCCATCAGAAGCTTCCATCGAAAGTACCTCAGGTTTGAGCTGCCCTCAAGCCACTACCAGTTCAGAGCAATGCCCTTGGCATCACTTCTGCCTCAAGGGTATTCACCAAATGCCTGGCTGTAGCTGTTGCCTACCTAAGAAGGCAAAAGACTGCCATCTTTCCTTACCTGGACGATTGGCTCTTAGTAGGCCAGTCCCCAAACCAGGTCAATTTACACCTTCAGATAATGCAGCAACTGCTTACCTAGGTTTCCTTCTGAATCTCTCAAAGTCAGTTCTAGAGCCGGTCCAGCTTCTACCTTCATAGGCGCAGAACTGAACACACAGGAAGCCAGGGCTTTCCTCCCTGGACAGGGCAAAGTCCCTAGTCTCCCTGGCCTCCTCATTTACCCTGCAGGTCTCCCGGCCAGCAAGGCATTTTCTGCAGCTCCTAGGACATATGGCTGCTTCCACAGCAGTTGTGCAAGGAGCAAGATTTCAGATGAGGGACATCCAGTTCCATTTGAGAGCTTTTGGTCTCAAAGAAAGGATCCTCTTACCAAGCTGATCCTAGTAACTCAAACCCTGATCCAAGCCCTACAGTGGTGGCAGAATCAGAGCAATCTGAGACAAGGGGTTCCTTTTGTCACTCAGTCTCATTCTCTAATCCTTACTACAGATGTGTCCCTCTTGGGCTGGGGGCTCACATGGGTGACCTCACCACCCAGGGTCTGTGGTCTCCCCAGGAATCTCTGCTCTACATCAACCTGTTGGAGCTCAGAGCAGTTTTTCTAGCACTTCAAGCTTTTACCAAATCTGTTCAGAACAAGAGTATTCAGGTCAGAACAGACAACACCACTATAGCTGGTACATCAACAAGCAAGAGGCACTCGGTCTGTGGCCTTGTGCACCAAAGCAATGAAGTTGTGGTCTCTGGCTTACTCCCTGAACACCTCCCTTACAGCAGTTCACCTCCCAGACAAGGACAATGTCCTGGCAGATGCTCTCAGCAGGATTTCCCAGGGCCACCATGAATGGTCACTGGATCCCCTGGTCTTGGGAGTAGTATTTGCCAGATGGGGCACCCACAGATAGATCTTTTGCAGCCCCAGACAATCACCAACTTCCTCTTTTTGCTGCAGGCCCCCAGTGTTGGGCTCACTCCCCCTGGATGCCTTAGCCTTCAGTTGGGAGGGAAGTTTCTCTATGCCTTCCCACCCTTTCCTCTCCTGTTCAAAGTGCTAGTCAAAATCAGATCCCAATCATGCAAAGTCATTCTGATAGCTCAGTTGGGCCAGACAGCCCTAGTATCCACTCCTGCTGTCCTTAGCAGTCCATCCTCCCCTGTCCCTCCCAGGAATCACAATCTGTTAACCTGTGCCCAGGGAAGGGTCTGGTACCTGAATCTCAAATCTCTAAATCTCAAGGCTTGGTTCTTGAAGAGTTAGAGTTTGCTGATTTACACTTTTCCCAAGGTGTAATGGATATATTGAAGGCGCAAGGAAGCCTTCCACGGGGCTACCCACAATTCCAAATGGAAAAGGTTTTCCATATGGTGCTCGGAAAAACATATTTCCCAGTCTCTGCTGATCTACCCACAGTCCTGGATTATATGGTCCACCTGAATTTTGGGGCTGAGACCAGCTACCCTGAAGGTGCACTTGGCAGCTTTGTCTGCTTTATTTCAGCGGGTAAATCCTCTTCCTTTTCAGCTCATCCTGTATTTTCCAAGTTTTTTAAGGGGTTGTTTCACCAACCCCTCCATTCAGGGATCCTGCCCTGCCTGGGATCTTAATGTTTGCATTGATCAGCTTATGCAACCCCTTTGGGCCCTTGTCTTCCAGCTGAGCTCAAGTACTTGACTTCCAGAAAACTGTGTTTTGTTGGCCATCACCTCTGCCAGACGCATAGAGTGAATTACAAGCGTCGTCAGTGGACAGGGTTTATCTCTTTTCACAGAGATAAGGTGGTCCTTCGGACTAACAGAAAGTTCCTGCCTAAGGTGGTTTCATATTTCCACCTTAATCAATCTATTTCACTTCAGTGTACTTCACTGACCACCTCCTCCTCTGGGGAGAAGATGCTGCAGAGCCCTTAGTTACTACATAAAGCGTACTCAATGGTCATAGGTTTGACTCTCCAACTGTTCCTTACCTATGGCAAAGTTGGTAAAGGGAAGCCAGCCACTAAAAGATCCATTGCCAGGTGGATTGTCTCTTGTATCCAATTATGCTATGAGAAGTTGGATAAAGTTCCCCTCAGGCCTGAGGGCTCACTCTACCAGAGGTACAGCTGCTTCTCTGGCTGCTGCCGAGACATTCCTATTCTAGAAATATGTCAAGCAGCTACCTGGAAAACAGTTCACACTTTTACTAAGCATTACTCCTGGACATCCAGGCTAAGAGTGATGCTCGGTTTAACACAGCCATGCTTCAGAGCCTATTTCCTAGGTAGGTTCTGTCACTCCTCCATGGGGGTACTGCTGTGTAGTCTGCAATTGTCATAATATAGCAAGACTTCATGTTGTTTGAAGAAAAAATTACTCACCTTAGTAATGTTGTTTCTTCTAATGGAGTCTTGCTATATTATGACCTCCTTCCTGCCTGCCCCTCTCAGAACCTCTGTTTTGGGGATGTGAGTGGGCAGTATAGGGATGGCACTTTTTTTGATGCACACTTTGTTGTTTTTACCTACCTTTTGGGTGAATTGGTGTTGTGTTTTTGTATTTTTGGGTCTCCTGACTTGAGTCTTTGTTTTAGGCCAAAAGGAGTGTTTATGTTAGTAGCCAGTTGGCTAGTGTAGATTTACAGCTTCACACAGAACCTTAGTAAGTTTTAGCTCATAGAGATCTGACAGTTTGTGTTTGAAGCACAACAGACAGAGTTTTCAACTGAGCTTACGCTTCTAAGTTCCATGCCTGCATGGAAAGCTAACTATTTCACCTCCGAGCAGTTCTAACCTGCGGTCATACTGCAATTGTCATAATATAGCAAGACTCCATTAGAAGAAACAACATTACTAAGGTAAGTAATTTTTCTTCTGGATGGTCCATTATCCAGGATGTCCCACCCCTCAGGCCCCTTCCTTATCAAGGGTGTGAAGTGTCATTGAAGGCATGGTAGGGATCATGTATGGAGTGGGCCTTGACTTTATGTACATAGAGTTTGTGTGCAAATGTCTCAGCCAGTGAATGAATGTAAATTACCAGTTCCTTTGTGTTTCACGGTGTGCCATCAGAAGAGGTAATGGAGTTCTTCTTCCAGAAAGGAAGAAATTCTGTAAGAGAGCAACAAACCCAGTTAGAGGCTGTATAAATGATGGTATCCTCTGTCCCATGCTGGATGAACTCAAGGGCACAGGTCACCATTGCCATTTCCACATACTGTGATGATGCCACACTGCAATGTTTAGAAATCTTAACATTGTTACCAAAAGGGTAAACTACAAATATGCTCATTCCTGCTATCTGTTATCCCTGATAATAGGAAGCTGATCCATCTGTGAAGACATGACACAGTGAGGGTGTTCTCGAGTGGTTGTGGTGTTGCAGAAAGGGAAGGAAGGACCTGGGTATGGTAGATCAGGTGGTTTCCAGTGCACAGTCATGGGGTTCTCCTTGGAAAAGGAGGCCATGCACCAGCATGGATGGCATTTTGGTTGGGTGGACCTTGATGTCTCTGTCTTGGAGAAGGAGGGACCAGTGTGTCAATCTGGTATTAGAGACTGATCCATCCTTTACTCTGTCTGATAGCAAAAGGTTGTTGGAGTATGGTTTGTATTGATAATCAGGGGAGTAGCCAATGATATACAGAAAGTGCTGACAGCCCAGTAGGTGGCCAGAAGATTCCTTTCACAAAGGTTGTATTTCTGTTCCACTGGGGTCAACAGCTGTGATGCATATGCAGTGGGTCTCAGGGTGCTATGGACCTTCTGGGCCAACACTGCAGACATAGCAATGGCAGAGGTGGCAGATTCCAGTTGGAATGGCAAAACTGGATTGAGGGTTGACAAAGCCAGATTTGAGGCCAGGGCCTGTTTCAGTGATGTCACAGCATGGGTATGAATAGTGCGACAGTCCAGAGGACATCCTTTTCAGCAGTTCATACAGAGGGGTGGTCTTCTGGGCAAAATCACAAATAAAATTTCTGGAATAATTTACTGCACCTAGAAACCTTCTAGGTGGCCACACTGGTAGGCAGTGGAAAATCTTGCAATCCCTGTATCTTCTTCCAGGTTATCCTCAGGCCCAGAAAGAGTACATCTTTCTGACACAGTTGTGCTTTTGCTGGGTTACACTTGAGGCCTGCCCGCTGGATGAGGGTCAGTAGTTTGTCTAAGAGATCCAGATGTTGTTCCTGTGTGGCTGAGGCCAACAACAGGTTGTCCACATACTGCAAGAGACACTGGGGTGTAGAAACCTCAAGGGCATCCATCATGAGCAGATGGAACAGGAGGGGTTGTTATGGAACCCTGTGGTAAGCAGGTCCACATGTACTGCCTGCCCTCAATGGTGAAGGCAAACTTATATTGAATTTGGGGCCAATGGCAATGACCAAAAGCCATTGGAGATGTCCAGGGCATTAAACCTTTGTTGGTCAGGGGTCAGTAGTCATAGCACATCTGGTGCTGATGCCATGGTTGGGGTACAACTAGGAATGACCTGTTTTAGTCTCCTGTAGTCAATAGTAAGTCCCCAGGCACCCTTGGGTTTTGACATGCCACACTGGGAATTTGCGGTGGAAATACATGTCCTGATTACACCTTGAGGTGATTTAATTGTTTCCTAAGAGAAGGCAAGGCCTCAGATGGGAAGGGGTATTGCCGTTGCCTCTCATGTGCTGGGTCTGTCACTTCAATGACAGTGTGCATCTTGCCAATATTGCTTATTGGTGGAAAATGCCTTCAGATGCCTTTGTAGGATAGGAAGGAGCTTGCTGAAGAGCTCATGGTTCTTAAACAAATCTATGACGTCATATTCTTTGTCATTTGCAGAGACTGTTGCAACCACATGTGAGTCAGAGATCATGATGGTGTGATATTGTCCCTGAATTTGTATCAGTAAATTGTTGGCTAGGTCTACCACACAGCCGTGCAGTGTCAATAAGTCAATTCCAATTATACTAGGATGATCATTCAAGACTATTAGATGAAAGGTGTGGTATTCCTTCAGGTGTCCCAGCATCACGGGTAGTGACAGGGAGCGGTATGCATGTAACCTAGTTTGGTCTACACCAGACATATTGGTCCTCTATTCAGTAGACCAAATGATGTGTATGGGTTGTCATCCTGTAATACAGACACAGCCATGTCTGTATCCAGCAGTGCTGTGAGCAGGCAGCCCCGACCTCGGCCTCTGTGCAGGGCCTTCTGTTTGTATCTAAGACCATGTGAACATACAAAATTTGCCAGCAGATAAAGGCCTAGAGGTCTATCAAGTCTGCTCAAATATACAGCTAGCACCCTTATTCTGCAGCTGCCCTCCCTTCCACCCTTCCTCTTCATTAACCCTCCCCTTGTCCTGTCCCATCCTCCTTTGAAGCAGTCCACTGTTCTACTGCATACCACTTCAGCAGGTAATGCATTCCACCCAGCCACAACCCTCTCTGTAAAAGTGTCTCCTCATCTCCCTCTTGAACCTTCCTCCTCCAGTCTCATATTATGGCCACTGGTGGCCCTCCCTCCTACTTTGAACAGCCCCTCTGTACCCGTCTTGTTTATTCCTTTCATGTATTTAAAAGTTTCAATCATATCACCCTGTCTCTCCTCTCCTCCAGTGAGTACATGTTCAACTCCTTCAACCTCCTCTCATATGATAAGTCCTCCAGCCCCTTGATCAACTTTGTCCTCCCATCTAGCTGGGGCCTGTAATTGTCAATCTGTACAAATGGAAGCATGGGAAGCTCTTTAAGAGAGTCTGAGCCTGGTTCCTGTGAACCATCTCACCATGCTGTACTGATGCTACATAGGGAGTCTTCTGGGTTCAGCCTGTGGGGACCTGAGAGCCTGGACTTCCCTTATCTCCATGGCCTGTGGAGGCCTGCTCTCCTGGTTGTATTGCAGCATTGGACCATACTGGAACAACGTCCACTACAGAGCGCACTTTCCGAGGAGGTCTCAGAGATTTCGGTTCTCATCAGCAATTTCTCTAAATGAAGGGCCTGATCTCTGTTCTTTACCCTTATTGTTTTTCTGGTGTTTTGTTTTTGTGGTAGTTCTGGTTCCTACCCAGGATTGTTGTTGTTGTTGGGCCTGCTGGGGTGTTGGTTGTCTGTGGGAAGGACTATTTCACTTGGGCCTGCCCCTCCACTGTATAGTGTATCATGGCCTCCGGAATGGCTTCCACAGTGGCTACTTTCCTAAAGCTGGAGCTTGAATCATGGTTGTAGAGTTGGTAAACTCTCTTGGTTTTCTAAAGAAACCTCTCCATGGTGGAATGGGTGGTTGGCGCTACCTTCTCTCACACTGCAGGGATTATGTCCAAGGAATAGGGTTTTGTATTCGATGAGGTCCGCATCTGCAGCATCTTCTGTGAGGTTCTTCCCTGCTCGGTAAGCCATCCAGAAGCTCTGGTGGAAGGTCGCTGGACTTTTCTTCACATTCTGTTTCACAGGGTATGCGAGATCAGTCTTACCACACCTAGGTTGTGTGCAGTGATGAGTTCAGATTCCAATTTGTTAAAGGTGAAGTGGCTGTCCTAACGGGCAGCATCTGGGAGTTGCACCCATACTGCAGAATCGATGGTCTGGAGTAGGATCTGGACCTGGTAGTCTGCAGCGGACTAAGCATTTCACATTTAGCATGCACCTTTCCAAGTGGCAGTTCAGGTTGTCAGATGGGCTCATCCAACCAATGCTGTCAGCTATTTGCTGGAGAGAGTGAACCATTTGTAGGGGATAGCTGGTATGATTGTTCAGAGGTAGATTGTCTTGGGCGCCCTGCAGGGCTACCTGAGCTGTGGCTTCAACAACAGTGCAGACCATTCCATCCTGAGTGGTGGCCTCCTGCAGCATCTGTCTGATCTGCGATCAGAGTGTCCACTTGCTTCTGCCAGACAGGGTCACATTGCCTAAGGTGGCATCAATCATTTCTCTATCTCTTGCTTATTGTCCACAGTAATAATGGTGAACAGTGGTGCCATTGGGACTAGGCCTGGACCTACTTTCCCATCATGGGGTCACCATGTTGGCATCGCCCATGATGGTCATCATGCCGCTGATGACATGGGGACGTGGTGTCATGTGACGGAGTCTGCCATGTTGGGGATGGTGAGGATGGGTTACTGGGCCACAGTAGGGGCATGACTGGGCATTGTACTGGGAATTGTCATCATTTGACTCCTCCTCAGATGATATCATCAGGGCAGGGGCTAAGCCACCCATCGCCTTGACCAACCAGCACCTCTGGATGGTGCAGTTTCACCATTTTGTATTCACAATCCTCATGACTATCTTTTGCAACATTCTGATCCACATCATCCTGCATCTGCTTCTGTAACACTCTATATGCGTGCTCAATCTGCGATTGTCCTAGTAGCTGCTGCTAAGACATTATGTACCTGGTTTATCTCATCTTGTAACTCTCCAACTCCTCACACATCTAATCATTCATTCTACTTAGTAAGTAATTCATTTGCAAAGCCTGCCCTTACCCCGTCTCAAACTTTCACACTCCTGCTTCAACATACAAAGTTCCTGCTCATTTGCCTGTGCAGAATGATGCAAAGGGAATCCTTTTCACTCCATAGAGTTTGGAGCACAGATTCCAAATCCTGGTCATGTCTTACCCATTCAGTTTCCTGCAGTTCCATTTCCTGCTTAAGAGATGAGACTTGCATTTCAAGGGTTTGAAACCTGCTTCAGAGGCTTCAAAGCAGTGTAGAGAGCTGTGACCAACAGCCCTTAGCTTCTTGCTTTCTGGCTGTTTGTCTTGTCTCTGAGTACTGGGTTGAAATCCCCAATATGGAGTTTTCAGATTGACTTGCATCCCTCACAAAGTCAGCCCATCCTCCATGGGAGGCAAGGAAGTTCAAGACATCGAGTCTCAGGTCTGGTCAGATATTTGATACAGTGGCCATTGTGTGGAAGGGAATGTAAATTCAAACGAAAAGGCACCATGCTGTGTATCGATCCACAACAGGTGCACTAGTTTACGAAGCGAGCTACTGTGCACTTGTAAGCTTGCAATTCAGAACTGCCTTGGGTGAGGTGAGTGGCCATTGACCACACCCAGTAAGCAGCCAGACTTTGCAAGTGATTACAAAAGTGTGTGAAAATGGGAGATGATGTGGGTATGCACACCTACTGTACCTGTTGGGAAGGGAAAGTTGTAGCAACTGCATGTGATCACCAATTATAAGGAGGTCAAACCTTACTCAGGTTCTTGGCAATAATGGGAATGCAAGGAATCATACATTGCATAAGAGTATTAAAGCTTGTTTATTACTACCAAAAGGAAAATCACAGTTGCCCCAAGCAGTTCTTACCATTAGGAACTGGGAGGTAATGCTAAGCATTCCCTATACCTCGAGGAATCTCTGTGTTTCCTGGGGTCTCTGGGATAGAAGGCATAATGTCTTACATGATATACCTAATATAATTACCATGGTTACTGTAAGATAGAAGCATTTCTAGTTATAGAGATGAGCCCTGTTGGCTAAATTAGAGGTGGCTCCTCAGTCCTAGATAATGTTATACAATTTTGTTATAGTCATCACTTTGGAAACAAGAAGTACAGTTTGTACATAGCCATGTAGTAATACAAATCATCAGAAGATGGCAATGCTAACTCATATATCATAATCACTACAAGGACACAGGTGTCCTAACATCTTGTAAGCAGGAAATACATGTGCATATTGGAAAGTAAAGTGTATAGCAATTATGTGCATATATATCCTGACATCTACTCTTACGGTAGATGCCCTTAGCCCTATGTTAGTATAACATATACCTAAATGCTAGCTGTCTGAAGTGTACCTTTGGGGTACCAATTAGGTGCAGGGACCTCATGTAACAATACTGTAGAGTACCTGCAAATCCTGCAATACCATATATACTGTAGTGTACCAGAATCCATCATTACAAATCCTGCAGTTCCATACATACTGTAGTGTACCTGCAAACCCTGCAATAATAATAATAATAAACTTTATTTATATAGCGCTCTTCAGCAATGTATCAGAGCGCTTTACAATACAACAATTAGAACAATAAAATATTAGAATACAGTTTAATAGTTCAATAAACCACAGTACCATAAAATAGTCAGTTACAAAGCAGCACCAAATGCCAGCTGAAGTAAATGGGTCTTAAAGGCGGTCTTAAATCTCTCCACTGTCAGGCACTCCCATACCCAATGAGGCAGAGAATTCCACAGGGTAGGGGTTGCAAATGAAAACGCCCTCACTCCAGGTGTTTTAGTCATACCCTGGGAATCTCCAGCAATCCTCATCGGTCGAGCAGAATGGTCGAGGAGGGAGTAAGGATGCAGATGATCTTTCAGATAGCTTGGTCCTGTCCATTTAGAGCTTTATTGGTCAGCAAGCGACATTAAAGATGATCCACCACTGAAGTGGCAGCCAGTGCAGTTCACGCAGCACATGTGTAATATGACTGGATCAAGATGATCCAGATAACAGCCTTGCCACAGCATTCTGCACCAGCTGCAGGCAGTGGATATCAACCCTGGGAAGCCCTAGGTAAAGGGAGTTACAGTAGTCCAGGCGTGAAGTTACAAAGGTGTAAATCAAAGTTGACAAGTCACTAGAAGGAACCAGGTGCTTAATCCAGGCAATATTCCTCAGATTAAATAAAGAGGACTTCATGATGGTTGACACCTGAGAAAGGAGTGTCAAACCATCATCAAGAAGAATTACCCCAGTTTCATACCCATTCAGAGGTCGGTAACTGGGACCCTCCAAGTCAAAGTCCTGTGGGAACACCTCATCCCAACCCCTCTATCTGGTGACCAGCATCCACCACCAACACTTTAGTTTTGTCTGAATTAAGTTTCAGCTATCTGGTATTCATCCAGTTCTGGATTTCTGCCAGGCAGTTATTAAAGACCGAATGCACTATCCTGGTCAGGCGCAAAGACAAGTAGAGCGTGTATCATCTGCAAAACAGTGAAACTTCAGCCCATACCATCTCACAATGTCTCCTAGTGGCAGCATATACACCATGAACAACATGGGTGATAGCATGGAGCTCAAGGGACCCCACAAGACAGAGGGAATGCCTCAGAGAAATAAACCCCAAGACCAGCCTCTGAGATCTGCCAGTGAGAAACAAACAAAACTATCTGAGTACTTTACCAGACAGATTGCAGATGGCATGCAGATGATTCAGCAAAACCCTATGGTCCACAGTGTCAAAAGCTGAAGAGAGATCAAGAAATACCAAGATGGTATGGGATCTTTGGTCTCGCAGACAGGAGATTACTGAGCACCCAAACCACAGCAGTCTCGGTACTGTGCCTTTTACAAAATCCGTACTAGAGAGAGTTGTAGATGTCATGGATGGTAAGATGGTTCTCCAACTGTAGTGTCACAACCTCAATAACATTCCCCACAAAGGGAGCTAAGAGATTGGACAGTAGTTGGTGGGATAGTCAGGGTCAAGTGAAGATTTCTTGAGAAGGGAGTCACCACTGCTTCCTTTACAGAGCAAGGAAACTCACCCATCTCCACTGAACACCAGATTATCTCCGCAAGGACTGAGACAATAACATCAATGCAGCCTAATAAAAGGTGGTAGGGCCCAGATCCAAACTACAACTGGTTGGTCGATATCCTGAGAATGCTCATGACATCATCGATCCCTAGCCAATTTAACTCCATCCAGTAAAACCAAGGTGTAGCAACATTCAGCCAATCACCATCGCCCCAAAGAATGAGCCAAACGTATCTCATATCTGATGCCAGCAACCATAGCAGCAAAGAATCGAGAAAACTCTTTAAACTTTTCATGAGAAAAACTCTCAGAACTTGTAGACAGGCTGGACTGCACAGTCTGTCCACAGTTCAAAAGAGCTGTCATGGTCGATTCTGAGCTGCAGCAATCTCAATGGACAGGAATTCTGCCTTCTTACGGTGATTGCCAACTGATTGTCTCTAAAATGTGCTATTAGTTTAACTTTGTTGGCATCCAGGCCAGTTCTCCACCAGATATGTTCTAACCTTTGCCTATTCTCCTCAACTCCTTCGAGGACCCATCAAACCAAGGAGACCAAGAGTGGAGGGAGAGAGGTGAATGTGGACAGGAGCTAAGGCATGCAAAGCCACCACTACAGCCCAATTATAGGCTTGTGGAAGGTTCTCAGGACCCTGGCTTGTACAAGGTAATCCCGATAGGTCCAATTCTGTCAAAAGACCATCAGTGGTCACACCCACAAAGGGCGATGTGGCCATCCCCACAGGGGCAGATCTGTAAGGGGAGCAAAGAAATTGAACCTTATGGAGTAATGATTGGACCAACCGACCGGTTACACCACCAAGTTGTAGGTCTCCATCCCCAAGAGGAAAATCATATCCAACAAGTGGCCTTTAATATGAGTCACAGTGGTAACTGGCTGTGAAGCCCATTGAAAGCATAAATTGAGGAAGTCTTGACCAAATAACAAGAGCTCATCGTTGACTTGGGCATTAATGTCACCCAGCTTGGGAGACTCAATACCATATTGATGATGAAGTCCACGACTTCCTCCAGGAACAACTTCTCAACTCCAGGTGGAGGTAAGTAAGGGAATAATCCTGCACCCCATACCTGTGGCCTAATACACTCAATGATCTGAATCCCTCAACTGGCACATCCACAGGGCCCTCTGACCCAACCTTGCAGTATATACTACAGTGTACACTCAAATACTATAGTATACCCTCAAATCCAACCCTGCAAATCCTTCAGTACCATATATAGTGTAGTGTACCTGCAAATCCATCACTGCAAATCCTGCAATGCAGTATATACTGTAGTGTACCTCCAAATCCATTACTTCAAATCCTGCAGAACCATATATACTATGGTGTACCTACAAATTCATCACTACAATTCCTGCAATACCATATACTGTAGTGTACCTGCAATTCTATCACTGCAAATCCTGCAAGCTCCGAACATATTGTACTGTACCTATAACTCCATCACGCAAATCCTGCAATACCGTACATACTTAGTGTACCTGCAAATACACTGCTATGAATGCTGCAGTACTGTAGTATACCTGCAAATCCATCACTTCAAATCCTACAATACCGTACATAGTGTAGTGTATGTGTAAATTATTCACTATATATCCTATCTGCAAATCCATCACTGCAAATACTGGTATCATGTACACTGTAGTGTACCTGCAAATCTATCACTGCAAATCTGCAGTACCATATATATACACTGTAGTGTACCTGTGAATCCATCACTGCAAATCCTGCAATGCAGTATATACTGATACTGTACTATAGCAGCAAATCCATCACTCCAATCCTGCAATACCATATAAACTGAAGTGTACCTGCAAATCCATCAATATAGTATATACTGCAGTGTACCTGAAAATGTGTTGCTGCAAATCCTGCAGTACTGTGCATACTGTAGTGTACCTGCAAGTACTGCAATGCAGTATATACAATACTGTAGTGTACCTGCAAATCCATCCCTGCAAATCCTGTAGTACCATATATACTGCAGTGTACCTGCAAATCCTGCAATGCAGTATATACTATACTGTAATGTACCTCCAAATCCATCCCTGTAAATCCTGTAGTACCATATATACTGTAGTGTACCTGCAAATCCATGACTGCAAATCCTGAAATGCCCTACATACTATAGTGTACCTGAAAATCCATCACTGCAAATCCTGCAGTGCCACATATACTGTAGCACACCTGCAAATCCATCAGTGCAGATCCTGCAATACCATATATACTGTAGTGTACCTACAAATCTATCACTACATATCCTGCAATACAGTATATACTGTAGTGTAGCAGCAAATCTATCACTGCAAAACCTGCAATGTCATATATACTGTAGTGTACCTGCAAATCCAGAATTGCAAATCCTGGCATACTATATATACTGTAGTCTACCTGTAAATCCATCACTGCAAATCCTGCAGTACCGTATATACTGCAGTGTACCTGAAAATGAATCAATACAAATCCTGCAATAGCATATATACTACAGTGTACCTGCATCATGCAATGCAGAATTGACTGTATGCACCTGCAAATCCATCCCTGCAAATCCTGCAGTACCATATATACTGTAGAGTACCTGCAAATCCATCACTCCAAATCCTGCCATACCAGATATACTGTAGTGTACCTGCAAATGCATCATGGTAAATCCTGCAATACCATATTTACTGTAGTGTACCTGCAAATCCATCACTGTAATTCTGTAGTGCAGTATATACTGTAGTGTGCCAGCAAACCCATCACTGCAAATTATGCAGTACCATATATGCAGTACTGTAGTGTACCACAAATCCATCACTGCAAATCTTGCAATGCAATATTTACTGATACTGTACTGTGGCAGCAAATCCATCACTCCAAATCCTGCAATACCATATAAACTTGAAGTGTACCTGCAAATCCATCAATATAGTATATACTGTAGGTTTGCACCAGCCGACTTCTGCTCCGATTTGTGGAACATTGACTGGTCCCCTATTATGTCTCTTCCCACACTCGATGAGGCTCTTGAATATTTTATTCAAGCCTTCTTGTCGGCATCAAATAAGCATGCTCCTATAAAAAAGCTCAGGGTACAGGAAAATGCCACAAATGATTGAACCCATCTGTTAAGCACTCCATGCTCATCAGGGACAGAGCATGGGGCAAGTGTAAATACACTGGCAAACAATCTGACTGGGAAAAGTACAGAGAGCTGAGAAATCAGTGTAAGAAAGCCTCAAAGCAGGCCAAATCACAATACTACATGACCTCCAAACTAAGCACCTATGGGACCCCAAACATTCTGGGGCACAAAACATACTCCTCAAAGGCTCCTCAAATAGCCAAATGGACTCCATCCTGGTAGGGGACTCACTCATCAATACCCCATCAGTAGTTGCGGAGGCTTTTGGTGCCCACTTCACCAACACTAGTGGACCTCCCCCTGCTCCTCCAGGCCCTCCCATCTAGCGGAGATATGTGGTTGCACACTTGGCCTCAATTCCATTTAAGGCTGGTCAATCAGTCAGAGGTACTACCTCTCCTGCACAAAATTAATCCCTCCTCCTCGATAGGTCATGACCAGCTTGAACCTCGCCTACCTGGGGTTGCCGCCCGGCAATTGCTCGCCCAGTCACCCTCCTCATAAATAGATTATTTCAGGAAGGTGTTGTCCAAAAACTTGGAAAGTAGTGACGGTTGTCCCTGTCCACAAAAGTGGGTCCCGAGACAAATTGGGAAGCTATAGATCAATCTTCCTACTTAGTCCCTTTGGGAAAATCCAGGAAAGACTAGTCTCTAACCAGCTTCAGGACTACCTGGAGCAGCACTTTCTCATGGCTGAGGTGCAACATGGTTTTAGGAAGGGCCATGGTACTGATACTGCCCTCATACAGCTCACTGTGGACATCCTTGCCACTATGGACCAAGGCTCCCCACTGGGTGCCTTCTTCATTGACCTGTCAAGGCCTTGACTTGGTCAGTCATAACCTCCTCCTATCTAAACTCCTGCACTAGGACTGGATTCCCACTCTCTCCACTGGTTTGATAGCTATCTGGTGACCCGTGCCAAACGTCTGCTGGAAGGGACCCAGTCTGCCCCTAGACCCATTATGACAGGGGTGCCCCAGGGCTCAATCCTGGGCCCTCTGCTTTTCACTCTTCCTCAATAACATCGAGGAACTGCCCACTCAGCAAACTCATTTTGTATACGGATGACACTGTCATTTACTGCAGTGATCCCGACCTAGTGTTATAGCCACGAACTGCAGAATAGTCTCTCATTACTTGAGACCTGGTTCTCTGCAAACTCCCTTAAACTTAATGAGGAAAAACTAATGCTGTACTGTTTGGCTCAAGACGTCTGGGCCCTGACAGGAGTGAGCTGCTCCAGATTTGTACTAACCAAGGAAGAGAGTCGAGGTCTTAACCAGCTTCAAATATCTTGGGATCCATCTTGACAGGAAATGACCACCGAATTTCACATTGATACCATAACTAGGTCCGCCCACCAAAACTTGGCCTCCTTTCCATCTGGGAAACTCCTTATCCTTGGTTGCAAGATGGGCAATTGCTACCTGCAATCTCCTCCTCCATCCTATATGGAGCCCTCTACTGCAGTCCCTCAGAGAGATGGAATTTAGCAAACTTTCCTTACTCTATAACCATGGCTCTGCGTTTCTCCACAAATTCCTCTCCTAGGAGGCATCACTGTGAGGCACTTAAGGATCTAAACTGCTCCACACTTCAACACAAGCTAGCTTACCCTGTTGCGTGCCTTGTCTTCAAGTTCATTACCCTCGGTCCCCTCCCCACCTTAGAGAACTACTCTCCTCCAAAGAACAAATTCAATCCTGCAATCATCAGCAATCATCCCTCAACATCCCTAGGATTCGCTCCAACCAAGCAAATGCTCTTTCAAATTTGCTGCCTTCCACCTAGCCTGGCTGACTCATCCACCTTACCCAATTCAAGCCTGAGCTCAAGCTATATCTTCTAAACCTCAGTCTCTGTGGCTGTAACCGTTAGTTCACAAGCCCAGGTCTCTTCTCCTCTGCACTGCCTGAACCTCCCCTCTTCCTGGAAGTATCTCCTAAGCTTTTATGTCAATTTACTGTTGTTACCTTCTTCCTACTAAATGGAGATGAAACGTGATGTCATAAGAACCTGTCAGAATCATTTTCAGCATATTGTTACTACTTTACACTTGTGTACCATATTGTAACTATTGTAAATAATACTTGAGTCTGTACTGTGTATCTTTTACCCCTGTATACTGTCGATAATATATTCTGTCGCTAAAGACTATTTGTGCAACATATGTAACTACTAAAAAAAAATATTGTCTCGAAATGTCTTTTCTGTACTAATTCAGGTTCGCCCTGAAAAGGGACCTCTGTCTCAGTGGGCTTACCCAAGTTATCAAAATCTAAATAAACTGTAGTGTACCTGAAAATGTCTCACTGCAAATACTGCAGTACCATGCATACTGTAGTGCACCTGCAAATCCTGCAATGCAGTATATACTATACTTTAGAGTACCTGTAAATCCATCCCAGCAAATCCTGTAGTACCATACATACTGTAGTATCCTGCAAATCCATCACTGCAAATCCTGCAGTGCCATATATACTGTAGAACGCCTGCAAATCCGACAATGCAGATCCTGCAATACCATATATACTGTAGTGTACCTGCAAATCTATCACCGCGATATCCCAAATGCAGTATATACTATACTGTTGCAGCAAATCCATCACTGCAAATCCTACACTATCATATATACTGCAGTGTACCTGCAAATCCAGAATTGCAAATCCTGCCATACTATATATACTGTAGTCTACCAAGAAATCCATCACTGCAAATCCTGCAGTACCGTATATACTGCAGTGTACCTACAAATGAATCAATGCAAATCCTGCAATAGCATATATACTGCAGCATGCCTGCATATCATGCAATGCAGAATATACTGTGGTGTACCTGCAACCATCCCTGCAAATCCTGCAATACTGTGTATACTGTAGTGTACCTGCAAATCCATCATGGTAAATCTTGCAGCACCATATTTACTGTAGTGTACCTGCAAACCCACCACTGCAAATCCTGCAGTACCATATATGCAGTACTGTAGTGTACCTACAAATCCATCACTGCAAACCCTGCAATGCAATATTTGCTGATACTGTACTGTGGCAGCAAATCCATCTCAAATCCTGCAATACCATATAAACTGAAGTGTACCTGCAAATCCATCAATATAGTATATACTGTAGTGTACCTGAAAATGTGTCACTGCAAATTCTGCAGTATCATGCATACTGTAGTGCACCTGCAAATACTGCAATGCAGTATATACTATACTTTAGTGTACTTGCAAATTCATCCCAGCAAATCCTGTAGTACCATGTATACTGTAGTATACCTGCAAATCCATCACTGCAAATCCTGAAACACCCTACATACAATAGTGTACCTGAAAATCCATCACTGCAAATCCTGCAGTGCCATATACCGCAGTACACCTGAATCCGACAATGCAGATCCTGCAATACCACCATATATACTGTAGTGTACCTGCAAATCTATCACTGCATATCCCACAATGCAGTAGATACTGTACTGTAGCAGCACATCTATCACTGCAACTCCTGCAGTACCATATATACTGTAGAGTACCTGCAAATCCATCACTCCAAATTCTGCCATACCGTATATACTGTAGTGTACCTGAACATCTATCAGCTGGATATCCTGCAATACCATATTAACTTTAGTGTATCTACAAATCTTTCACTGTAAATCTTGCAATGCAATATTTACTGTAGTGTACCTACAAATCTATCATTGCAAATCCTGTAGTAATGTATATACAGTAGTGTACCTGAAAATCCATCACTGCAAATCCTGCAGTACCGTTTATACTGCAGTGTACCTGCAAATCCATCACTGCAAATCCTGCAAGTACTGAACATAATGTAGTGTACCTACAACTCTATCACTGCAAATCTCGCAGTACCACATATACTGCAGTGTACCTGCAGATCCACCACTACAAATGCTGCAGTACTGTAGTGTACCCTGAAATCCATCACTGCAAATCCTGTTATACCATATACTGTAGTGTACCTGCAAACACATCACTGCAAATCCTGCAGTACCGCATACTGTAGTTTACCTGGAGGTCACGTGATGGCATCTGGCTAGATAGCAGCTGGGATACTGAGCTCCCCCACTGGCCACCTTTTTGAGCATTTAACATAGCATCTTGGCTCTTTTTCTGACAAATTCGCTTAATAAACGTCTGGGGAAGGTACCTGCTAATATTCAACGATTGCTGTTGAAGAAAGAATCATTTGCAGGCTTGCGATGGAAGTGGATGGGAGGCAGGCCTCAGTCAGGCATACACCCTGCATCCCCAGAGGCTGCCAGAAACAAGCGGAATCAGGCCCCTACCAAAGGAGATGGAGAGTGGGACAGAGTGCAACAGGCTACTCCGCTAACGGAGGATAGGTTCCTCCAAGAACTTACTCCTTCAAAGGATATTCTTAAAGAATTAGCTGGGAGCTTAAATCTCTGCATGGCGACCTTTCCTCCGTCTCACTAGAGTCACTGATATGGAGACCAGAATAACCTCGTCAGAATTGTGGAGGTCCAGAACCGGAACGGAGATCACTGAACTTAGCAACAAATAAAGAAATTACAGGCCAAAACTGAAGATTTGGAAGGGCGTGAATCGCAAACAATCTTTTAATCATGGCCTACCCAAGTTGGAAGAAGGCCCAGACATCATGGCCTTCCTGCAGAAGTTTTTGTGCAAGGTGGTGGGCCCATCTCCTATCAGCTCTTCCTCTCACTTAGAACGGGCACATCGCTCCCTGAGGCCTAGGCCTGCAGCTGGGTCCCCACGTCCTATCATCATCAAATTCTTGAGTTATGTGGAGACACCATGTTTACCGAAGTCCCGTGAACTGAAAGAAATCCTGTGGGGATCATCCAGAATCAGGATTACTCAGGATCTACCTAAAGAGATCCGAGGAAAAGAGCAGCCTGTCACCCAGTGGTACAGAAACTAATAGCGGCATCTATCCCTTTTAAAATGATCTATCGGCGACTCTGAAAGTTACTATCAATGGTGCTACTGCTAGCTTCAACTCCCTGAGGCTGCCAGCAAAGACCTGGAGATCAAGTTGCCAGACCTATTTAAAGTACATGGCTGAGAGACCTTAAATGTCCCTATTCTGGCTGGACTAAATTTGTTTTATCTCTGCATAAGTTTTAAAGCGATGCTTACTTAGCGGTGGCTGTGCGCTGCCTTCTCGTCTTTCCTTCTCTCTCTGGTCTCTCTTTCCTGTCCCTGTCATTTTTCTGGTCTCTCTGATCTCTCCTTCTCGGTCCCCCTTTTTGGATCCTCTGGCTCAGTTTGGGTGGTGGTGGCGAGCTCTGGTTTGGTGGCGCCCCCATTCGGCATATGCCCTTCCAGCGGAACTCTGTTTCGTAGTAGCTGTTTCCGGGTGGGGACTTCCTGGGAGGCGGACCTTTGCTGGTCCCTCTGCCCTTTGGTTCCCCTGGAAACAACGACACTTTAGATGGATCTCGGTCAATAGTATTGCCTGCATGGGGATCTGCTCGACTTCGCTGGCTCTCTGGACTCTCAATTTCTTGTGGCCTGCATGGTCTCGGGTAGGACTCTCTTTCTTTCCTTCTTGCTCTGGTCTTACTAGTGAGGACGTTGGGGGACCGCTTATTGGTTTAGTTTGGAATATTGGCTTTTTGTAGCGGGTGGTTGTGTTGCTACCCATATTTCTTTGCTCGATTGTCCCCTTCCCTATTTTCTTCTACTTTATCTGCTTTCTATACTGGCAATGGGTCTCTGGGGAGGAGGGGTGGGTGGGTGGGGGGTTCGGCTCAGTACGCTTGCTCGCTGGATGTGGAATCATGAGCCATACATGGGGTTGGCCAACCTCCCCGTGCTGGGGCTTTGGGGAGTGTGATCCTGGTATTATTGGTCTGCATTCTCCTGGGATTGTCCCCGACCTTATTTGTCTGCTGGCACTGATGCCCGGCTCTGGGGTTTGGAGGTTCCACTGGGGTGCAGGGGCTCGAGCTTTTTGGATGCTTGGCTATTTTCTGGGATACCTGGCTCAGCCCACCACTATAAATACTTATTTTTGATTTGTATAGGATATTGGTTGTGGGGGTTTGGTTGTTGTTGGGGGATCTAGCTTAAATACTCCATATCATTGGGATTTTTGGTTGTTGGGGTGGGGGATGGGAGAACTGCTTTCTAGGACTGTTTTTTTTTAACCTTCTGGTCTCTGGGTCCTGGGGGGCTGGGGATTAGTAGTATATGACCTAGATGTTTCACATGGTTTCTGGTTTGTTGTGATAGCTTATTTCTGGGGGTTTGACTGCTCAGAAATGTTCTAAGCGTTTTAAGGTTGGGTGATTGCCTCGGGACCAACTCTGACTGGCTTGGGTCTCACGGCGGGTGAGCCTATTTTGCTGGTATAGGCCTGGTGTCTATCCTGACTGGATGAGCTGGGTAATGTTATTGCTGTAGAGTCCCAGGCCAGAGCAGCTCTGGGTGGATATGGGGTCCTGGGCCTTTACATGGGGGTGCACCTTGCATTTACATACTATGGTGACTTTGTCTGGATGTCTACTGGTTTCATTATAATTTTAAAATGGCTACGAATACTGTCAAAATAGCATCTTGGAATGTTAGTGGGCTTGGGACGGGTCAAACGAGTTACAGACCTTTAACCACTGTTCACTGCTTCACATTGATATCCTTTTTACAGGAGACACATCTATGCCATAATGAAGCTAGGTTGCTTTCCGATCTGGCTTTTCCCAATCTCACCTTGCTGAAAATTCCTGCTTTAGTAAAGGAGCTGCAGTTCTTATTAAAAACACGTATTGTTTACGAAAGAGTTAACTGTCTCAGACCCAGAGGGAGATTTGTCCTGGTGAAGGGTATCTTGAATGGTGACAAGGTCATCCTTGGCTCTGTTTACAGCCCAGTTGGGGAATCCGTTTTCTTCATGACTTTGGCTGATAAGTTGGCTGGCTTTCTTCCTGCTCAACTTATATTGGAAGGTTGGAATGTGCCTTTCTCATCTACTTTGGACAGGGAACCATAAGATAAGCGCCCATCTTCTCCGCTCAAGCGGGCTTTTGGGACCTGACTGATGCTGGGTCTATATGACCCTGGCGCTCGCTAACCCTTCTTGTCGTGCCTTTTCCTTTTACTCTCAATCACATGGCACTAAGTTGAGGCTAGATATGATTTTAGTCAGTCCTCCCTTCCTCCCGAATATCTCTCTGTCTGGTATTGAGCCGATCATTGTGTCGGAGCATGCCATAGTCTGGATACAAATGTCTCTAGACCCTGATTATTCTCGTGATTCTATGTGGCGGCTAAACACACAGTTGTTAAAGGATCACAGCGTGTTTCAGAAATTAGTTCCCAGTTTCTCTTTTTCTGGCTGATAATTTGAATTCCACTCCCAGGGTTGATATGGTATGGGGCACGCTGAAGTGTTATCTTAGAGGTGAACTCATTAAGATGGCCTCCTTTAGGAAGAAGACACAGTTGGCTGGGTCCTTGGCTCTGATGAACAAATTAAGGAGTTAGAAGCTAATTATTCTGCAACTTCTTCTATATCGGATCTTAAGGAGCTTCTGCTAACTAGGAATGAATACTTGGACCTCTTGAAAGAAAAAACAGAATATTGTTTGATGAAAACCCAGGCTAGGTATCTCGATTTGGTGAAAAATCCTGTAAACTGCTGGCTTTCGTCTGCACACACTTGAGAGTTCAAGGATCATTCCTTCTTTGTCTTCTCCATCTGGTAGTGTAGTTTCTCACCTAGAGATATGCATGATATCTTCAAAGAATATTACTCGGCCTTTATAGTCATTCCTCATCACCCCATCCTATCTCGGCTGTTAAGGGTATATTAGAGGAATAGATATCCTTGTATATCAGAGACCCAGCAAGCGAGCCTACTAGTCTCTATTTCGGCTGAAGAAATAAGCAGTACCATTGCTTCCTTGTCCCAGATAAGGCACCGGGCCAGATGGTTTCCGCAAACTTTATAAAGTATTTGCTAAAGATCTGATACCTATTCTTCTTAAACTATATAATTATTTACCGGTCTCCTCTGAGCTTGACCCTGCTTTGTTTGAGGCTGCTATAGTTCTAATCCCTAAAGTGGACAAAACTCTCACTGATCCAGCTAATTACCATCCCATTTATCTCCAAAACTATGATATTAAAATTTTAGCTAAAATACTTGCTGAAAGGATCAAGAAGGTCTGGTTGGAGCTGCTGAGCCCAAACAGGCCGACTTTGTACCCGGGGAGGTGTTGACAGACCACTTGAGAACTCTGTCACATATTTCTGCACGCGCCTAAACTACCACATGTCCGGTTGTTTGATCTCTCGACGCCGAGAAAGCGCTCAACCGGGTTGACTGGTCCTTTCTGTGGGCAGTAATGGAAGAGATGGGTTTTCCGCTCCTTTTGACTATGATTCAGACATTTTACAATTGCCCTCTGCTAAGATCTACTGCAATGGGGTCTTATCTCCCTCTTTCGTCTTTTCGCTGGTACCAGGCAAGGTTGCCTCTCTCCTTTACTATTTAATCTATTTTTGGAGCCCTTGCTGATTAAACTCAAGTCGTCTCTTCAGGTGAGAGGTATTATGCTTCAGCAATTGAATTAGTTCTCTCTGCATATGCAGATGATGTCTTGCTGCACCTAAAGGATCGGTAGCATCCTTAAAGGCCGCTCTTGATATCATTAGGCAGTTTGGCTCCTTCTCGTTACAAGCTGAATATCTCTAAATGTGAGATTTACCCTTTAAATCACTATACGAACAGACAGGACTTTCTTTCCTTCAGAATGAGATGGACCTCAGATCAATTAAGTATTTGGGAATCCATTTTCCACTGATCTTTCCCTTCTGAAAAAACTAAATCTGGACAGAGTTAGAGACTTGATTAGTCAGGATCTGCAGCGCTGGTTAGCTCTCCCTATTTCGCTCTGGAATTGAATCAATATTATTAAAATGAATATACTTCCCGGATCTTTTATCCAATGAACTTGACAATCTCTGGATCCCCCTTTCCTTCTTCCAGCAGCTTCATCGGCTGTTCTCCAGTTTTATCTGGCGGGGAAGGGAGTCCGATGCTCTATGCCAACTTCTCGCCCTAAGGACAGGGGTGGTTTGCGGCTGCCTAATCTCCTGCTGTACTACTAGGCGCCCACCTTTCTAAGTTGGGAAGATGGTTCTCCACAAGTACAGAGAACCCAGGTCCAATTTAGCTTCAGCTGGAGCGGGCTTTTCTTTCCAAACTTGGATTGGACATGTCCACCCTGTTTTATTTGCCCTGAAGGCTCTTTCACAGTTGATTCCGGACAACACGGTGATCGGGCTTTAGGTCATGGGCACAGTGTCTTAAGTCATTTCGGATTTCCAGTGAACTGGACTTGGGACAGCCAGTGGTCTTAAACCCTAACGTTAGATTGGGGAATTCTTGGATAGTGCCAGACTGGCTCCCACAATTTAAAGAGGTCAGAGTGGAGCAGCTGTTTAACCAAGATTTGCTCCTTACGTCGGATGATATTCTAAAGAAATTTGATATACCAAGCAAAGGAATTTTCAAGGTCTTCCAACTTCGGCACTTAGTGAGTAATAAATCGGTACCCTTTTAGACAATCGGTTGTGCAACCCTTTTATCTAATATTATCAGTCTTGCTTCCCAGCCCCTCTATTTCGTCAATTTATTCTTATCTTCTGAATTTTAATTTACAGGAGGATATTGAGGCCCTTGGTCTGGACAAATCTTCTCCCTGAGGTTGTCCCGGTTTGGACTAATATTTGGCGCAGCTTGCATAGATATCACACCAGGATAGGTTGCGATTAATACAGTATTATATTGTGAATAACCTTTATTATACCCCCATTAAACTCTTTCAGCGCAAAATGGTTTCTTGTTCAGACTGTTTCAGGTGCTCGCAAGCGGAGGACAATTTAATTCATATTTTCTGGGAAAGCTCCAAAGTTGCCCCATTGTGGTCCCTGATCCGGGAGAATTTGGATCCCCTTCTGGGTCTGAGCAGGTTTTTGCCCGGAAGTCTGTGTCTTGGGTGATTTTTCTTATGTAGATAGTGTGGGCGCCCGATATCATATGGCTTTAGTGTCCATGGCGGTTAAGAGCTGGTCCTAAGACACTGGAAGGACCAATTGGTCTTATCATCGCCAGACTGGCTGAAGGAGATGATGTCGTATCTCCAATCAGAGAACCTGATTGCCAGCTTTAAAGACCAAATGGATTTGTTTCATAAAAGATGGGGTAAACTCCAAACTTTGTGTTTGCATTAATATTAAGGCCTGGGACCCAATCCTTTTGCCCTCATACAGTATCTATTCCTATATTGTTGCTGATTCTAGATCTTTCTTTTCTGCTTTATATGATCTATGATGTTTAAAGTTAAGATACTTTGCTCCAGGTACATAGTGATATCCAGAATTAAGAGGTTTTTTTTGGTCTTTAGCTGGTGCACCCAGTTGGGTCTGGGGAGGAAGTTGTTCTCTGAGGAATTTATATGTTGAGGATTACATGCCTTACTGGTTTTGTGAATAATTGGGTGGGGTGTTTTCGGGAGGTTATCGAATTTTCTTTAGGGAGGGATCTGGGAGGGAGGGGGTTTGGTTGTACATATATACTACTCATCTGTTTACTTGTTGTTTGGGGGATGTTTTTCTGTTTTCTGTTTTCCTGTTTTCTGTTTTCATTTGTATTTTGAAACTAATAAACTTAAATTTCAAAAAAAAAAAATACCTGAGTTTACCTGCAAATCCATCACTGCAAATCTTGCAATATAATGCATACTCTAGTGTACCTTCAAATCCATCACTGCAGATCATGTAATATCATCTATACTGTAGTATTCCTGCAACTCCATCACTGCAAATCCAGCAATACCATATATCTGTAGTGTATCTGCAAATCCATCAGTGCAAATCCTTCAATACCATATATACTGTAGTCACCTGCAAATCCATCACTGCAAATCCTGCAATACCGAATATACTACTGTATAGTGTACTTCAAGGCCATCACTGCAAATCTTTAAATACTGTATATATTGTGGTATACCTACAAATCTATCACTGCAAATCCTGCACTACTGTATATACTGTAGTGTAATTGCAACTCCATCAATACAGGATATACTCCAGTGAACCTGAACATATATCACTGCAAATCTTGCAGTACCTATATACCATAGTGTACCTGCAAATCCTGCAATACCATATATACTGTACTGTACCTGCAAATCCATCTCTGCAAATCTTGCAGTACCGTACCTACTGTAGTGTACCTGCAAATCCTGCAATGCGGTGTATACAGTACTGTAGTGTACCTGCAAATCCATCCCTGCAAACCGTGCAGTACCATATATACTGTAGTGTTCCTGCAAATCCATAATTGCAAATCCTACAATGCTCTACATACTATAGTGTACCTGCAAATCCATCACTGAAAATCCTCCAGTACTGCATATAATCTAGTGTTCCAGCAAATCTATCACTGCAAATCCTGTAATACCATATATACTGTAGTGTACCGCAAACACATCACTGCAAATCCTGCAGTACCATGCATACTGTAGTTTACCTGCAAATCCATCACTGCAAATCTTGCAATATAATGCATACTCTAGTGTACCTTCAAATCCATCACTGCAGATCATGTAATATCATCTATACTGTAGTATTCCTGCAACTCCATCACTGCAAATCCAGCAATACCATATATACTGTAGTGTACCTGCAAATCCATCAGTGCAAATCTTTCAATACCATATATACTGTAGTGCACCTGCGAATCCATCACTGCAAATCCTGCAATACCGAATATACTACTGTATAGTGTACTTCAAGGCCATCACTGCAAATCTTTAAATACCGTATATACTGTGGTATACTTACAAATCTATCACTGCAAATCCTGCAGTACTGTATATACTGTAGTGTACTTGCAACTCCATCAATACAGGATATACTCCAGTGAACCTGAACATATATCAACTGCAAATCTTGCTGTACCTATATACCATAGTGTACCTGAAAATCCTGCAATACCATATATACTGTAGTGTACCTGCAAATCCATCTCTGCAAATCTTGCAGTACCATACCTACTGTAGTGTACCTGCAAATCCTGCAATGCGGTGTATACAGTACTGTAGTGTACCTGCAAATCCATCCCTGCAAACCATGCAGTACCATATATACTGTAGTGTTCCTACAAATCCATAATTGCAAATCCTACAATGCTCTACATAATATAGTGTACCTGCAAATCCATCACCGAAAATCCTCCAGTACTGTATATAATGTAGTGTTCCAGCAAATCCATCACTGCAAATCCTGCAATACCATATATACTGTAGGGTACCTGCAAATCCATCACTGTAGTGTACCTGCAAGCAAATCATGCAGTGGCATATACTGTAGTGTTCCTGCAAATCCATCATTGCAATTCCTTCAATACCATATATGCTGTAGGGTATCTGCAAATCCATCACTGTAGTGTACCTGCAAGCAGATCATGAAATCCATCACTGCAAATCCTACAGTACTGTATATACTGCAGTGTACTTGCAAATCCATCACTGCAAATCCAAAAATACTGTACATACTGTGTGTACCTACAACTCCATCACTGCAAATCCCTCAGTACCATACATACTGTAGTATACCTGCAGATCCACCTCTAGAAATGCTGCAGTACTGTAGTGTACCTGCAAACCTATCACTGAAAATCCTGCAGTATCATACACACTGTAACGCTGCCTGCAAACACATCACTGCAAGTCCTGCAATACTGTGCATACTGTACGTACCTGCAGATTCAGCACTGCAAATCCTGCAATACCATATATACTGTAGTGTATCTGCAAATCCATCACTGCAAGTCCTTTAATATCATATACTGTAATATACCTACACATCTATTACTGCAGATCCTGCATTATCATACAAACTGTAGTGTACCAGTCAATCCTTAACTGCTAATCCTGAAATACTATATATAGCCCCCACCCATGCATAGGGTGTAAAGATGATAATTGTCCTGCAGCGGGGCACTATAACACCACAAACACAGTCCAAGAAAAAAATATGCTCATTACCTTGTTCACAGTTGTTGCTAGATGGCCTTGCATGCAGGGGAACAGATATATTGTTTCACTCAGTGGTACAGCTGCAGGGTCAATGTCACATATCTGAACAGTTATTCTCCAGTAAATAAAATGTTTAAGCTGGAATCAAGCGCGCAATTGATTTAGTGTAAACAACTGATTTGATCAACCACTCCATGGAGCATGGGAGTACTCAAACAATGGTGGGAGCAATTCACAGGTACTGAACTGACATTAAATCCTGCAGCGATCTCTTTTAAAACAGATTAATTTTGTTTCATGCAGAAATCCCCATGAGCCAAAAGGCTACATTCCTGGCAGCAGCAGTTTACACAGAGCCGAAAGGGCCACACAGGTGTATACATTGACTTAGCAGTATTTCCTTCACACATTCCTTTCACTTCACAACTTTTCATCCACCAGACATTTACTGATGCGCTTTCTTTTGTCACTCAAATACTCAATCAGAGGTAGCAAACTGAGGCAACATGAGATGTTTCTACTATCCCAGTTCCATTTCTTTTCTGCCTTCTTAATGCTGGGGTTACTTTAAAACAGGAGAACTTGATTACTGGGAGTGCTTTTATCACAGCGTCAGTGTTAACTTTTTAGAACGGTACCACCAAAATTCTCCTGCCACCCAATCACTAATGCCACATGCCTGCTCCGAGCATCCTAGGAGTTCCATGTATCCCTGGCAATCCCTCTAGTTCAGGGTTGTTTCCACCCAGGGGCCCTGCTGAAGTGCCATGGAGCACCCAGGTAGACTGCCACCTGCCTTGGGTCCCAATCAGTCATTCCCCATGCAGAACTCCTCATGCCTCCACAGGCTGCACCACCTTTGGATGCCAAACACTGTAGTGGCCCTACAGTCTGGGAGTAAGGGGAATAGGCTGCCACCACTACACCCCAACAATCCAGGCTGCCACCTCTGGACTGCACCCCAGACCCTCTCTGCCATAGCAGGTCCAGCTCCAGAAAACTCAATGGCTCCCAGGCTGCACTCACCCATGGGTGACAGATTTATTCACAGAATCCCCTTCAGTGCCTACCCCAACCACGATACCAGCAAGCACTTGGCAGTCTCCAATATCCTCCTTTCCCAAGATCCAGCTCCTTGAAACAGCATCAAAGGTACCCATTGTTTGCTCCACAGCTCCATCAACTCTCCATGGCCCCAAACCACCACATCCTTCAGAGGGTCTTCAACAGAGAAAGGCCAGGGTAGTGAACAGCCCACCTGACCCTGCTGCACCCTCATGGAGGGCATGGAACAGGGAGATGAGGGTGGGAGAGTTGTGGGGTGGGAGCGGGTTGACAAATGGGAGGGATTGGAGCAGTTGCAAACTAGAGTGCTAGCTACACACTCGGGCAGACTCAGAAAGACTGAGTGGGCTGTTTCTGCTAGCATATTCATATGTTGTATATCATCCTCCCACATCACTGCTAGCCATGGTCACTCCTAAATTACTTTGTATATATTTTGTCAGATTGATCATATTTTATTTTAGTACATCCCATTATGTAAATCCATCAGTATCTCCAATATAGAAGGGTCTATTTTATATTTATTCCATTTATCCCATATAATTTTCCTACTAATAGAATCAAAGGCTGTTTTTAAGTCTATAAAACAGCAATAAAGCTTCAATTTTTTATTGCAACATACTTCCAGATGATGTGTTGTAACACAAAACAGTGCTGTAATGTTGAACGATTGGATCTAAACCCATTTTGACATTCCGTAGTATATTATTTTGTTCAACCCATGTTTGCAACCTATCAAGTATGATTTTACAGAAAATTTTCTGGGAGGAGTCTAGCAAACTTATAGTGCGGTACATATGGTAGGATCCACTGTGTCACCCTTCTTGAAAATTAGGCAAACCAGACTTCTCCTCCAAGTACTAGGATACTTCCTCCATTGTTTACAGTAATTAAGTAATTTGTAAAATAACAATGTCCACCAGTTACCAAAACTTTAAATATATCTGCCAAAATTGCATCAGCGCCAGGTGCTTTATTGATATTCCTTCTATAGTTAACATGATATCTTCCTGTGTGATAATTAATGGCCTAGGAATAAATTAATCCTGGCTGGATCTAAAGAGTTTCTACACTCATGTTCTGGCTTAGAGAAATACACATTTTCAAAATGTTTTCCCATTGTAATGGTGTAATGCAGCTTCAATAATATTTGAATACTTGTCATATCCTTTGCTAACAAGTTTCCAAAACGGTTTAATGTCTTTTCTAATATTGACACTCTTAATTTGCCACATTTTTCTGATATTGCAATCATTCTTTATCTAGAACTCTCCTATAAACTTTTCTAGCTTGATTTAAATTCTTATTTGTTATTATTCACTATTTTCTTTGTGCTTGAAAATCAATTTATTTAAATTCCCTTTTGCTTTTTGCATGTACTGTTAAACCATGTGTGTACCGTTACTTTCTTTACTGAAGTTTTCATGGAAATGGTCTTATACAGAGACAGATCTTTTCCCATGATATTACCAGGTCTATGTTCATCCCATTTGTAAAATTTCCTCCCTCAACCCATCTATATGTTTGGCACTTAATATTTCTATGATTTGAGGTATCATTGTATTATTCCATCTGACTATTTTGGAATTAATAATTTCTCTATGTTGCTGTTGTTCTGATTCATTTCTCACCTCAAATCATCTAGGTGCCATTTAGTACAAACTGGTAAATGAGATGAGTTTGCACTCAGCAATACCTCTATATTTTGCACTCTAGTTAATGCTTCTAAATTTCCCAAACCAAATCTATAACTGAGGACCCTAAAGGGCCCAGATAAGTGATGTTTCCTTCCCTATCTCCTCTATTCAGCCATTAACAAGACAAAATCCCATCTTTTTATTATTTCATTTAGTTTTTCCCCATTTGTATTATTACCCGTGTCCCTTGACTGGGGATGATGCTCTAGTTTTTGTTTATAATATTACTTCCACTGATCAGGTCATCATCCATGTCTTTTGGATCTAGAAATATGGCACTGACATCACCCATAATAATTATGACTGTTGATGAATATTTGTCCATCAGATTATTCAGTGAGTCGATGAACTGAAATGATTCCAGTAATCTTCCTTACATTTTTTATTTAGGGGTGCTAAATATACATTAAAAATAATATTTGTTTTATCTTTTCCAATTAAAAACTTTTCCAATTATTCATTTCTACTTCTAATGGAGTAATCTTAAAATTTAAAGACATTTTAACAAATACCACTAGTCCTGCCATTCCTGTGCCATTCTTTTTGTGTTCAACTGCTGATACTATGAAACTGAAAATCCTGGAAACAGTGGTATGTGGTAGTTTTTCATCCATTATCCAGCTTTCCTGGAAACAGATGATATATTTTCCTTTTATAAATGTACACAGATCCTCATCCACTAGTTTCCTCCAGAGCCCTTCTGTATTCCATGTAATTATAGTTATTTCTGAGGCTTCAAACTCTTGTATTTGGGTTCTTTCTATCTGTAGTCATTTATCTGTCCCAAGAAATTATCTATTAATGTGGGTTTTCAATTTCTGCTCCCTTTTAGTGTAGTTATTCTTATGCTCAGCCAAATTTCTTCATTAATCATATATATCAAATAAGATCCAATATGTGAGGTTTTCTAACACCATATCTGCTATTTTACTTGATTGGAAAGTTATATCAATCTGGAGGATCTGGATATAGATTGGTGGAGGTAAATATAACTAATCACATTTTGTTGATGTTCATTCCCAATACACATGAAAGGAAAATGCCAATTTATTGTTTCAGTCTTCCTATAGTAAACGTCTTTGGCAACTCCCAACCAAGCATTGACAATGTTCTGCTTTTCCATTCTTTCTGTTTTGTGACTCCATACTCATTAACTACATTTAAAACTTCTTCAAGTTGAAAGTTTTGCCCTGCTTCCACATGACTTGCATCATTTATATTACTTGGTGGGGGAATCTGGCAGGGAGGGCAACACACTCCTTTACATATAATTCTTTCCTAGATCCCAAATCCAAAAGCCCAGTCTGGATTGGTACTATTAATAATTACACAATCCCTAATTTCCAAATTTGGAGGTCTTATTATGTAAATCTCTGTAGCTGAATATGGGAGATCGAACAATTCTCTTATCCAGTTGTCCAATTTAGAAGGTGCTTCTTCATTAGATCTATACAACCCATACATTTCAACCACAAATTAATCTCTCAGAGGTTCCATCTTTATGACTGAGTTGATTACAAAATGGCACCTTCCTTATTTAAATTTTCATGCCCATGCTCCAAGATTTGGGATCTCTGGTAGTCCTCCTTGGTCTCCCCTCCTAGCTGATGTTCAACTTCTACAACATTCTATTTTGGATTTTCTTCATTAATCTGTCTACCATCCACAATTTCATTTTCTATCCTATTTTCATTTTCTATCCTATTGCTTACTTCCCGTTTATGGCAACTTCTGCATATGTTCTTTTAGCTGAGCTGGTTTCAAACATCGCATTTGGTTCCTGGAGTCTCCTGAAATTCCAAGGATTTATTTAAATTTTCAGCTTCATCCACTTGAAGCTCTTTTCCTCACTTCTTCTGTATCTTTGCTTGATTTCACCTTCTATTTACTCTTTTTGATTTTTGTTATTACCTTCTTCTTACTATTTTCACTGGTTATTAAACTCAACTCCTGAATCACTTCTAACCCTTTCTGAAAGGGAGGAGGTACGTTTACCTGGATTGATTGATGCATCTTGGGACTCTGAATCTTATTTTCTTTTCCTGAAGGTGTTTCTATTTGCAACTCTTTTCTATCATCCAATGAATCAAGAGTGCTTTATTATAAGCTACATCTCTCTAAGATTTTATATTTCTTGTTTAAGGGCCACATATTTTCAAGAATCACCATGTTAGCATAATACTAATTTTTAATAATCTCAAGTATTTGGGGTGATAAAATAAAACTTGAAATAAATTCATCTTTATCTGAAAAGTATTCTTTATCATATTTTATTTTCTGTTGCCCTGGTTGAGCCTTGTCTATACTATCTTGTTCTGATATGGAAGACACAGGTGAGAATCCTAATTCTGGAGATTTTTCCAATGCGTCTAATGAATCCATTTCCTCCTGACTCAAAATCAAGAGTTTCAAACCTTGAGGGGTCTGATCTAAATCTTTTAACATAAAGGACAAATTACCCTCCTTTTCTTTAAGAATCACGGGCTTTGTAAGATCATAGGGACGTCAAACTATTGCTAACTGTGTCATTCTTTATTATCATTTTCTCCCCATGATAGTGTCATTTAAGCTTCTATTTTACTTCTGGGTACTCAATCTATAACTTTCATCAGTCCTCACTAGATTGGATACTCCATAGATTTGAGTCACAAAATGAATCATATGATGGCAAATCAGTGTTTCCTTTTGACACTTCTCCTTTACTGATTGATCTCTCTGACCATCTGCTAATGTTATAACTATCTGCCAGGGATAAATTGTCCATGATATTATCTCTAAATGTAACTTTATCTGCTAAGGGAAGTTTCTCAATCTCACCCTGAAAATAGGTCACTTGATTATCCTTTAATAATTTTGAGTCTGGCAACCTAACTTCTTCCCTATAGCTCTCAGTAACTTTCTTCTCTTTCACCTTTTGAAAATATGATGTTATTTTCAGCTGCTGTTCCCACTGTTCTTCTTAGGTTCATCAACTATTATCACTGAACATTGTGATGCATTCTTTACTTGAATTTCATTATTCTGTTTATTCTTACTTACCCTTTCAAGATTCTCCTTCCTTCAGTCTTTCTATTTACTGCTTTCTTTTTAGCTTTTGCTTGCTGTTTCATCTTAGTTATAGCCCCACTCCTTGTATTAACAGTGCCTATCTGAAGACTTCAGCAGAGTCTCGGCCTGAATTACCAACCATAGACTGGTATTGAATCTAACAAAACTCAGGCCATGCTCTTTGGTTCCATGACCGTTAAAAGCCCCATCAGCTATACTTAAAATAGCTTGTGATGGAGGCCCCTGTTGCCAACAGCAAGCTCAATTAAATATCTTGGGGTCACCTCGACCCTCAACTTGACATGGAAGCCATATCCAAAACATCTGCAGAGCCACCAGGTGTAAGCTTGGCCTTGCTTACAGGGCCAAATACAACCTTACTCCAGGAGCGGTGTTGTGCACTTGCAAGGGGAGTGCTTCTCCTCCCTTAGTTATGGATACCACCTATTTGCCAGGTCACTCAAATCCATCTTAATCGGTGGAACACGGCATATAATGATATCTGTCGGTTTGCACTTGCTGCTCCCTAAACTCACCCACCGATGTGTGAGCTCTATGACAAACTCAACTGGCTCCCTCATGGAATTCCTGATCCTTGGTGTAGGAAACTTTACCAGAAAAAGTGTTTGCCATGGGCATACCGTCAGGACTACGATCTCCTCCCAACTGGACTCCATCCCCTACCAGCTCAGGTCACAGACTGCCGAGTTACTTAAAGTTCCCCTACTGGACCCTTATGGGGATTGTGACTTTGCCGCTTTTGTGCTTAGGCTCTGGAACTCCATTCCAGACTCTGTTCACTCTGCCCCTTCCCATGGCACCTTTCGCTCCTCCCTGTGGTCCCACCTAAAACAAACAACAAGATGTGACTGCTCCTAGTCTCTGTAATGTAATACTCTGCAGTCCACTATTGTCCACTCTGAGTCCATGATGGTCTATGAAATATGTATTCAGTGATTCTAATGTCTATGTCCTGTAACAATTTGTACTATGTGTGGCAGTATCTCTGCCCTTATACAAGCATTGTTATAGCTGTTTTTACTGTATCATGCTGTTTTCCAATGTTGCCATGTATGTAATTGCATGTACGTGAGGAAGAATTTCTTCACAGAACGGTGGCGGACAAGTGGAACACCCTGCCAGAGGAAGTGGTGGGGACTGAAACAATCACGGATTTAAGAATGCATGGGATAGACATAAAGGAATTCTGGAGGTCAGGGTAAGGGGCAACAGACTTCCTGGAAAACATAAACTGAACTTACAAACTTAAATGGGCAGACTGGTGGGCCATAGGCCCTTATCTGTCGACACTGTCTATGTATCTATGTATACTGTATGTTTTGTGCTGTCCCGGTCGTTCCTGAAAATAGGCATACTACTTGTCTAGTGTACTTACCTGGTAAACAAAAGCTAAATAAATAAATTTTCACCTTCTACAAAAAAAGCTTAAATCAATCAATCAATCAGTAATTCGGTAATTAAGCAGAAAATTGTTATTATCACTAAACCCTAAACACAGCCAAATATACATGCAGTTTATAAACAATTTACTGCTCTATGGCCAATTTTGACGAAGTGCAGAAACTTTCAAAGAACAATGGCCACTAAAATAGTTGCAATAGCCTACAAATTAGTGCTTAAAAATTAAGTGCAAGTTCAGTATCACTAACGTTTCTGACAATTCAATTTAAATAAAATTAAATTGCTGAAATAAAACAAAATTATTAATAATGTTCAGGAGATTCTCATATGGACCTTAGTCCTAAGTCCTTAATCGTTAGTCCTTTTACAGCCAAGTTCAAGCCCAGAGGTAATGAAGACAGATAAAATGTACATAAAACTTTCCTTTACTCCTCTCTTAAAACTCTTTGCAGGTTCATCTGTTCCCTTGTAATTGTAATTTATTCCCCAGGTAACAATCTTGACCATTGACTGTAAAATCTCCCTTGCAACAGTATATCTTTTCTGCTCCAAAGCTTTGTGACACTATACTGTATAAAATATACAAATTTCCTATAACTAACAATAGACCACACAATAAAATATGCAGTTTTAACAAATCAATATAATTAAAATGCTTCAAAGGGTAGGATTAATCAATCCTGTTAACTTACTTCTGAGCTTCTGAGATTGCAGGCCAATGCCAAAAAAAGGAAGGGTCTCACAGATTTTCAGGCTGCCGTGGGAAACACTCTTTCTCAGATCTCACTACATCTCCCTGGACCCCCATGTCTCACAGCAAAATCCAATAGGATACAGTGGTTGATTTCAAAGCTAAAGACTCCGCTCTTAATCGCCTATGTATCACCTATATAGATGCCAACTTAGCTGTAAAATTATCAAGTATTTTCAGACCAGAAATACATATTAACTGAGCAGCTTCCATGCTCTCCACTCCATGTAATCTCAGCATTTGGTGTTCGAATGGTACAAGGATCAGCGGTGTAAATACTCTAAACCTCAAGCCAAAATTTATGTTCAGAGATAAGAATGGTACTCTGACAAAGTGGGCACACATGCAGCACTAGCAAGGAACAAGCCAAATTTGAAACATTGTTAGATTATCGTGACATGTGCATTAAGTACATATGGGTCATAAAGGCCAAAATTACTTTTGGCACAAATTTCAGAAGCCCAGAAGACAAATTTAATTTAAACTTTTAAAATTTTGTGAATGCAACCTAAATGCACATTTAATGCACCAACTAAAATGCTCTGGTGCAAGAGTTAAATGGATACTTTTCAACAGTAACACTCAACTCTTGTCTCAGTTGTGGTACTAAAAAAAAAACACTATTCACTATTTCCCAGAAGGTTTAGAATCACATTTAGTGTAGCTTGAAACATAGACAAAACAGTGGTGGAGTTAAGTGAAAAGGTATCTTAGAAGTTGTGTAGCTGTCTACTATCTCCTCGCTCTAAGCCGCCTGACTGGCTTCTTGCCCTTGCCTCTACCCCACAACCAGATCATACTAGGGAGCTAGGCAGTAGTTAAAAGGCAGTAGTAGAATAATATGACTAAAAGTGGTCACTAATAAGCATCCAAACACAGGGTTTAAAACTTCAGCAGCTGGGGCCACCAACATGCTGTTCTTCTTTTCTTCCTACTCTTCCTATTCCATCATCTGCCACACCTGCCAAGACAAGAAAATGAGAGGAAGGGCACACAGACTTGAAAACCATATAAAGTTGTACTGGTAAGGCTATTTTGCAATGGCACTTGGTGGCATACCTTTTCAAAATTAAACATAAGCAAGAAACAGCCCTGCAATCTATGTCTACTACTCCTCAGACACCAGACGCCGTGTAGCAAGTCTCCAGTCTCTCCACACTCACTCATTTTCCACAAAATCCACCACAGTGAATCAGCGGGATGGCTGGAAGGATGGACATATCACAGGCCCACCATGCAACCTATGTAGGTGGACACTGTGGCACACACTGTGGAGCCCCAGGGACAGGAAGCGGTGGGAAATGTTGAAGTCATCAACCACCCCTGCATCTGCAGACATGTGGATGGAGGGCACATGGGTCAGCCACCTGTCAAAGATCCCAGGGAAAGAACACACTACACGCTGCCATGTGAAATATGAAAATATATATCTTTAGTAAAAATGCATCAAAATATACGGTAACAAGCATTTGTCAATGCCAAATGTATGCTTGCTGGTATTAGCATCGGACATGCAGGAGTTAGACTTTGCAGAATAGGAATGGCAGTGAAGTACTGAACGTCACACCAACCCCACCTCCACACTGCAGAGATGGACACACATTGGGGTATGCCTCTGGGTCATCACGATAGTGCTCATGCCATTTCACCTCATCCTATCCTGCAGACACTGACAAGTGTTGAGGTGTGCCTTGGGGTGTTTGCTTTACAGTCACCCCATTCCATAAGGACATACGCTGAAATGGGTGCAGTATAAGAGTATGGGGTGAACTCTGGGGCCAAAGTCCAAGGCACACCTCAATGCCTGTTACTGGCTGCAGGGTGGGGTGGAATGGCATGAGCATTACGGCCAGCAATCCAAAGGCACACCCCTGACACCTGTCAGTCTGTACAGGGTGGGATGTCATGGTTGAAACCCTAATGCCCCAGATGTTTGTTGGTATTTGCACTACAAATTTTCAAAATGGCCTTTTGTGACCTCCCACCTCATAGAAGCATTTGAAACCTTTGCTCATGAACAGTGCCACTCTAATTTTCTTAATCTCTCTCAAATGTTGATTTCCACAGTGACCACGCTATTCCGTGCCAGATGTGCAAAACACACTTCTGTCAGGATGTTAAAAATAACAGCTGTAGCATTCATAGGGCGGTGTAAAGATATGGCAATATTGAAAATCTGGAGTAAAAATATTAAAATTGTCAAAGTTATGAGTGTGCATGGAATGCGCAGATGCACACTCATAACATAGTCATTTTGTGGACATATTTCACCAAATTTTCAACATAGGCATTTTGGGACCTCTGCTCATGAACAGTGTTACTGTGATTTTCTTTATCTGTCCAAAACTCTGATTTCCCACAGCGACCATGCCTCTGTGCACAGGGCGTGTGAAAACACATTTTGGCAGGATGTGAAAAATGACAGCTGCACTGTTCATAAGGAGGTGTGAAAAATGGCAATGCTGAAAATCTGGAATAAAAATATTACAAATTTCAAAGTTACGAGTACGCATAGAAGCTGCATAATGCACACTCATAACACAGTCATTTTTTGATTTTTCACAAAATTTGCAACATAGCTTTTGGGGAGCCCACCTCATGAACAGTAACAGTTATTTCATTACTGCCCCAAAAGGTGGTTCAGTGCAGTGACCACAAAATCACCTTCGGACTGAATAATGACATAACAGTGACTGAATTTATGAGGTGGGGTCCCAAGAACCCCACGTTGAAAATGTGGTGCCAAAATTCAAAAATGGCTGAGATATCCACCTAAGTTGAAAAAACATTTATTCTATTATACAGCTTACTGGCATTTCTTCAGTTGCGGTCAGCTTTTGAAGAGGGCAGATGTGTTTCTGGTCCACAAGATCATTGCGCTGGCTCGGAGGTAAGTATGGGGTAAGTGGGAAGCGCATAGGGAGGTGTGGGTTGGGAGGGTCTATGACAGCGAGGGACCGTTTTCTACTTTTCAGGTAACAAAATCAAAATGTCGCGGAAGTTTTTCTTTTTTTTACAGGTAGATTTGGAATGCTGGGTGGGCTCCCAGCATGCCACCTGTGTGTTTTGGAGTGGCTGGAGATGACAAGGATTGGCCCCCAATTGGCAAATATAAAAGGATCTGTGTTCGGGGAGGCATGATGCTGCCGGGATTAGAATTTCCGCAAACAAAATGTGCTGGGAGATAATGCCAATGGGGAATGAGCCTCATCGGCAAATGATCTGGGAAGGAGGCATGATGACAGGGGATTGGGCACCCCATCTGCTTTCTTGAGGACTATGAGGTGAACAGCAAAAGCCACCACTATGTGTATTGAAATCAATCAATCAAATAAATGATTAATTTATGAAATAGCTATTCTCAATGAACCATAGTTAGTACATTAATAAATAAAAACCCAGATTATAAATAAACTGCAGCAGCTAATTTAAAAATTACAGCATGCCAAATTAAATAAATGAGTTTTAAAGCAGATTTGAACCTCTCCACCATCAGGCACTGTTGTACCCGAGGAGGTAAAGAATTCCACAAGGATGGGGTTACAATTCAAATGCTCTGACCCCAGATGACTTTAACTGGACCCTGGGAATCTCTAGCAATTCCTTGTCGGCAGAGTGAGGTGTCCGGAGGGGCAGTAGGAATGAAAAGATCTTGCAGATAACTTGATTTCTGCCTGTGTAGGGCCTTGTAGGTTAGTAAGCTGATCTTTAAGGTGATCTGCCACTGAATGTGCAGCCAGTGTAGGTCACACAGCACCGGCATGACTTGGCAACTATAAGGCAGCGCAGTCAACAGCCTAGCTGTAGCATTATGCACCTGCTGAAAGCAGCAGATATCAACCCCTGGAAGCCCTAGGTAGAAGGCATTAAGCAATCAAGGCGAGGCTACAAAGGCATGGACCAGTGCTGGCAAGTCATTAGGTGGAACTAGGTGCTTGATCTGGGCAATATTCCTAAGATGGTAAAAGGCAATCTTAACAATGGATGACACCTGATGTTTAAGCATCAATCCATCATTAAGAATCACACCCAGATTGCATTCATCTGGAGGCCATCAACTGGTGGTCACCGAGCCAAAGCCCTAATGTCCACCCCTTCAATGGCCCTCTACCCAACTACTCTGGTCCACCACCAGAACTGCAATATTATTCAGGTTCAACGTCAGCTAGCTGGCACACATCCAGTCCTCGATCTTGAAAAGGCAGTTGTTAAAGTTCAGGATCTCTCCCACTTGATCAGGCACAAAGGACAGGTAGAGCTGAGTGTCATCTGCATAGCAGTGAAAACTCAGCCCATACCACCTTATAATGTCTCCCAATGGCAGCATACACACTGCGAACAACATGGGAGTGAGCGCAGAGCCCTGCAGTACCCCACACAGCAGGAAGACCTTGTCAGAGGAATAAACCCCGAGACAACTCTCTGAAACATGCCAGTGAGGAAAGAGTGAACCATCTAAGGACTGTCATCGACAGTCCACAGAGTAACCACAGGTGCTCGACTAACACCCCATTGTCCACAGTGTCCAATGCCACTGAGAGATCAAGAAGAACCAAGATGGAATGGCTCTTCTGATCTCTTGCTGTCAGAAGATCATTAAGAACCTGAACAAGGGCCATCTCAGTACTATGCAGTTTCAAATTCAGACTGGAGAGGATCGAGATGTTGTGGATGGTCAAGTGGTCCTCCAGCTGCAGCACAACCACTTTCTCAATAACCTTACCCACAAAAGGAAGGTTAGAGATGGGTCTGTAGATGGGTCTGTAGTTAACATAACAGTCTGGATTGAGAGACAGTTTCTTGAGAAGAAGGGTCACTACTGCCTCCTTCAGGCTGCCTGGAAACACCCTGGAGTCTAACAAACACCAGACTATCTCTGAAAGAACCAGGCCAATGGTCTCAATGCACTTTACCATGAGGCGTGTTGGGCCCAGGTCTGAACCACAGTAGGTCGGCCGCAGAGACTGGATGGCCCTCACGACATCCTCAGTCACCAGCCAGCTGAAGTCAGACCGAGGAACTACAACTTTGCGCTGAACACTGTTAGCCCAACTGGAGCACACCGCATGAATCTCGGATTTGATGTCAGCAACCTTATCAGCAAAGAAGTGAGTGAACTTTTCACATTTCTCTAGTGACAATACTCTCTGAGCCTGCAGGCAGACTGGATTCTACAGTCTATCAACAGTCCAAAAGAGCTGAGCCAGTCGGTTCTGTGCTGCAGCAATCTCCATGGACAGGAACTCTGCCTTCTTATGGGAGATCGCTGATTGATAGTCCTTGCAGTGGGCTAACAATCTAAGTCTGTCATCATCCAGGCCCGATTCCACCAGCAATGCTCCAGCCATCGTCCCACTCTCCTCAGCTTCCTCAAGAGCCCATTGAACCAAGGGGACCAAGGGCGCTGGGTAAGGGGTGAACACGGACAGGAGCAAGAAAATCCAGTGCCCTGGTTACAGCATCATTATAACCCTGGACCAGGGCATCTGGATCACTGCTATACCATGGAAGCCCCAATAAGTCCTGCTCTACTATTAGGCCATCAGGTTACAAATCCTTAAATGGCAGTACTGGACCATCTCTGTAGGGGTACGCCTGTGCAGGTAGCCTGGAAACTTAACCTTATGGTGTAATGGTCCAACTAACTGACTGACTGTTTCACCACCAAATCAGGGGTCTCCATATCCAGGAGGAAGACTAGATCCAAGGAATGAACATGACTGTGATTTGCAGAGGTAATCATCTGTGTGAAGCCCAGCAAATTCATTAGCTGGAGGAAGTCTTGACCAAACTGCTAGAGTTCATCATCAACCGAGGCACTGAAGTCCCCAGAACCATCCATCCAGGATACTCCAACACCATGTCAATGAGAAAGTCCATGACTTCCTGCAGGAATTGCTTCTCGCCTCAGGTGCATGGTAGACAAATAGAATCCTGCACCCTGCACCCAAGATGCATTCAAAGGATTGAGCCACCCCACTGGCACATCCGCAAGGCTCATTTCTGATCAAAAATCAATGGTTACACCCCCCCCCCTATGATCCATTCTTGGGCAGTGTATCACAGAGAACCCAGGCTGAATTACTGACTCCAAGACTGGACCAGAATGTTTGTCCAGCCAGGTGTCTGTGATGCAGGCCAGGTCCAATGATCCAACAAGATCAGCAATTACTGCCATCTTGTTTTTATCCACCTCGATTGCATAATGCCACCTGAGTTGGAAGAGGCTCCGAGGCTGGCCGAGTCATCTTCCCACACAAGGTAGAGCCCTTGGGCATGGGAACCAGATGGGGAAGCCCTATCAGGGATCCATTTTGCACCAGGGCATCTTCTAATCTCCAGAACTCCAGTCCAGCTGCTTGGCTCCACTCCCCAGAGAGGTCCTTGGCCCCACCCCTACACCTTCTCCTAGCAATCCCATGACACGGCATCGGTCAAAAACCTCAGCCGCAATTGAGGACAGTCAAAGGGTGGAGGCCACGGAGCTCAACAGGAGAGTAGTCCCTGAAGGAGGCAGCCCAACTAACACATACCAAAACAATACCAAACAGGACAAATAAAACAACAAATCCGATGCCCCAAATCCCTTAAACAAAAGTTAAAAACGAAACCCCACCCTCCAAGGGCTTCTAGGACAATAAACTACAACTAGATCCAACTAGGATGCAAATGAATAAATAACAGTTAATGAGTCAATGTATTAAACAGTACCAGCAAAGTTGATACTGAAATCACCAACAATGTAGATAGTGGGCTCTCACCCTGCTCACTAAAACAGAAACCGAAACTGTTCTTCACCACAGCAACTGAAAAGATAAATGAAAAATAAAGTCCAAAGTCCCTCACGAACTTTCCAAAGGAGCCATCCAATATTGACTTAGCCTCCAAGACGCCAAAGAATTTTCCATGTCCCAGTCCAGATGGTTAAAATAGATCCCAAGCTCACAAGTGACAGTGCAGCATAATTAGCTAAGCTCCAGGGCCAAGACTGGCTTACAGACAACCCAACCTTGAATCACTCCCAGAGGTCAGGGTCCAAGAGCTAAGGCCACCAAAGACAGCAAAGCTCTGGGAACCCCTCAAGGTAGTAGCAGAGTTATACCCTCTGGTAAACTCCCAACCAACCCCCTACCCAATGGAGTGTTCAGGCGAGGCTACCATTCACCAGTCCTACCCAGGGCCCTGAGATTCCAAAAGGATTCTCTGCCAGGAATGGAGGAGGTCATAAGCGGCAATTCAGACCTCAGCGG
Source organism: Neoceratodus forsteri (assembly GCA_016271365.2). Lineage (NCBI taxonomy): Eukaryota > Metazoa > Chordata > Ceratodontiformes > Ceratodontidae > Neoceratodus > Neoceratodus forsteri. The sequence goes on along the minus strand of CM028133.1, from coordinate 245,009,650 downwards.
ATGCTTTCAGACCCAGATAAAACAAGGTCCAGGAAATCAGTTTTCCAACAGATTGAGAAATTGAACTCCTGTGGCCTAAGAAACCCTAAGCCCACGAGGTGTGAGGGTCACCCCAATCCAACCATCTCCTGGCTCAGGGCCCAGACTCAGAGCAGCCCTATGACCACTTCTATTCTAAGAGCCCCACAGAGTGGTCAGAGAACTACACTCTTCAGTGGTCCTATGACTAGCCCCCTACCCACAGAGGGCATAGAGAAGAGCACCCCTGCCCCAACGATGGGCCCAGGCCCAGGAAGAGTCCTGAACATTCTGACAGATTCTGAAGATTGTAAAATTTAATGCCCAACTCAAGCAAGCTCACCACCTCCTCAAGACCAGAAGATAATATGACAGAAATTAAGGCAGGACCCTAATGTTTGGAGATCTTCCAAGAAAACTCTCACTAATGGTGTCCAATGACATCCTTGCAGAGTAGTAACAGTTAATAAGCAGCCTCACATTTCCACACAGTCGACACAGGTGTCCACATGACCTCAGAAGGGAATAGGAAAGACAAGGTTAAGAAAACTGGAGACCCTGCATTAATTATGAAAAGTGCAGTCCAAATCTGACTTCAAGCAAAACAGAGTCAGAGAGCTGCAAACTGTAACCTCGGCATGTGAGCAGGAACACAGCACGGAGCAGTAACTGAACAGTCGATGGTAGCAGTCAATAGTAAACTGTAGCTGTGGCTGTAGTAGACAACAGTGGACAAAAATCCAAACAAAAAGCCAGAAAACAGAAATAAACACTTTCTACTAGTTAACTCACTGACAGCCCTAACTAAAATAAAAATAATGTAGAACCAGTGAAAACTAAAACGCTGGAGCAGCACAACTCAAGGCAGACTCAAACCGCCGCCATGCTATTTTAAGTTTGTAAAGTTTAAGTCTGAGCATGGGATGCAATCAGGACACTTCATTGTTTTGACTTTAGGGTGAGGCATGCAAAGTCACACATGCAGTATCTGCTGATGTTTTGGCAAGGCAAACCCCACCTTTCTCAGAGAAATGTTACACCAGGCAAAGCACTGCCCTGCAATGATGGGTTGCTCCATCACTGCAGTGGCAAATTAATTTCAAGTTGGTGACACGCTTGCTGAACTAGTATTAGCAGCAGCGTGCTACTGCATTAGGATAAAGAGGCCAAGCCCTGTAATTCAGTGGGGGCACTCACGCCACAGTGCCACAGCTCCAAAACTATACATCTCTCCTGTTGCCACATAATGTTTCTGCCCATGCACGCAAGCAAACATAAAAATGAATATGAACACCAACATCAACAATATAAACAAGAACAACTACAAAAGATAAACAGGGAAGGTACTGGGGTAGAATACAGTGGACAAGGGTTGGGGTGGAACTATTTGCAATGCAGGGATGGTAGTAGCAGTGGTAAAGGTAGAATTATAATACAATTTTGACGGTTCACCTCATGGCCTAACTGGGGTGTCTGCAGGTGGCGCAAGGATCCCAGCTCCTTCTCAAGGCCCCAATGTTCAGGCAATAGCTGTTTGAGGCCCCTGCTGCAGAAGGATCACCCTCAGCAATCTCATTGTCCCTCACCCTGCAGTCTCCAATGTGGTCCACTCGCTGGCCGAACACCTGCCTGTGCTCTACTCATTGGCCGGACATGACCTAGTGGAAGAAACAACAACTCAGTACAACAGCTCGTGCCAATGGGTCAATATGTATGCACAGATCGCCTCAAAAACAATGGTTGGAATATGTATCCATGCATGTGTGGTGTGCTGTCAACAGGCTGTGTCACAGTGTTACATGCAACAGTGATCACAGATGTATGGTGGACATGTGTGCCACAAAGCACAACTCATGTGTTACAGGCATCACAACACAATAGGTCACTGCAGGATATGCAGCCCACATGCCACAGGGCCATGTTGTGGAGATGCACATGGCTGTGTGTAGTATGAGCATAGCCACAGCCACAGTACACCGTCCAATGGCAGCAGTGTGTGGGGACAGCCACAGATGTCAGGCCTATGGGAGAAAGGTGGCAGCAGCCCCCCCAGAGTTGGTCCTGACTGCCTACAGTGGCCCACCAATGCAAGTGTGACAGGGTGACCCCTGTCATAGTTGACACCCTGGGATAAATTGAAACCCTTTCCCTAAGCAGTTTATGTTTTCTATAATGTCCAACATGCTGGTTGGCTTGTTATAAATTAAGGTTCAAGTGCATATAAAGCTTTCTGTGCATATTAACCTAAAAACAAAACTAAGAGTACAGTTACAAATGAGAGGGCTGTCTTAATATAAGAATAACAAAAACTTGTGTCTGCTTTTTCTAGATGTTAGCAGCCCTCTAAGATACATTTTGCAGCAGATAGCATGAGGCAATATGACCCTGCAGGATAGTTTAGGAGAGCACAGAATGTTCTTACTCGGCTCTGACCTTTCCAATGTTGTAAATAAGTTCTTCTGTGCTCCAGGTGGCTGCCAAATAACTGTTCTCTATGGCGCAACAGTGGCTCCTAGTGGCTAGTTTTATGTCATGTCTGCTGTTAATCAAAAGGCATTGGAAAAAGTTTTCCAACTTCTAGTGAGTTTATAAAGCCCTACCTCAGTGCTGAGATAGGCTAGATAGGGAGGCCAGTTGAATACTGACTGAGGAAGGTGAAAGACCTCCTGGTAGTGTGTGCTTTCACTCTGTTAGGTTGAAGAAAAATCTTGGAAACTGTTGAAGCTAAGCAGTTGTCTGATTTATCATTTTGCTTTCTGTATATTTTACATGATAAAATAAAATGACAAATGCACTTGTGCATTTTTGTGCACCTGATTTGTGGTCTGCCTGAAATTGTGTTATCCTATACAAACATCCAGTGACAGCAAGCAAGGATGGACAGGATGCAGTGTGAACCCATGTGGGCAAACACCACCCCACAACCCAAGAATACACCCATAGTCTGGCAGCTCGAGGAACAGCTGTGCTGTGGACATGCAGGTGTTGAAAATGGCACTGGCATACTAGCCAAATACTGGTAGTCATCATGCTGGCATAGTTGGAATGTCCTAAATGAGTTCTGCGAACCTGTAGTGGACAGGGACATGACACAGTACGTACAGCAGCTGAGCTATTGAAATAGTCTGTGGGCTGAGAAAATCCCAGTCACTAGCTCTGTTGGGCAATGGAAGCATGATTAAATGATGCCACCACAATGGAAACATGTGGTGCACCACAGGCCACACCCACGCAGAGACCACACGGTGCAGAGGACTAAGACACATACCTGTGTCCATACCACAGAGAGGGCAGAGTGGGGCTGATACCTGTCACTGGGTACATCTGGCACATCAGGCTGACACGCCAGGCCTACACACACTGTGTATGGCGGAGGACAATGCACAGGCCAAAGGCAGTGACAGCATGCATGACTGCATGGCACAAATACCACGTGCACAATGGTTGAGGTTTTGTATACATAGGGTCACATGTGTAGGTGTATAGCAGAGGAACAGGAGGTGGACATTACCTTTGATGTGCATTGCAAACAGGACGCACATCAACCTGGTGCTTTAGGCCATCTGGAGAGACTGTCAGGCAACAGCCAATGGCAACACATGGTCAACAGGAACATACAGCCATGCCCACAACCACAGGACACATGGCTAAAGGTAAGTGCTGTGGCAACACATCCCCATTGGCAGATGCAAGAGGCCATGCCCACCACCACTGTCATGGGTGTGGCAGATGCTGCACTAAGCATGGCCACACAATGTTGCATTCACAGGAGGTGGCTATGGGTGTATCAATATACAGGGTATCACATCTGGGCACAACAGAATAACATACCATAAAACACAAAACAACATACTGACCAAGTAAGGCCCAGCACCACAACAATGTGATCAAAACCAATGTGAGTGCGATATCCAGTGTTGTGTGGGAGACTTGTCCACTGGATGACACCAGCATACCGTACATATGGTGGACACCAAAGGGGTGGGATAGCTGTGCAGGGCACACACATTTATGTGACAACACACCTGGGGACACGCAGAACAGATTCGACAGATACATGGATGTGTGGGGATAACAGTGCAACTGGCAGTCTGTCCAGGAGGTGTGACACACTGGACCATGTAGACACCCCTGAAACTGTAAGCAACACAAACTCAAGCCACCATATACCCCAACCATCACAAGGGCCAGATGGGAAGGTCACATTGACATGTCCATGATGCAGGCCACCACACACCATGGACCGTGAGAGGTACAAATGACCACCCCACCACTCACCTACAGGCAAGTGTGTAGATGACCCATGTGCAAACCACATGTAGCATGACAAGGACACATAGGTGGCACATGTTCCATGGTGCCTGCATGCACCGTGTGCATGGTTGACCTGCAGGTCATGTCAGTCCAACACAGACATGGGCTACACAGCTGCACTGGGCATGCCAAGTGGCACAGGACAGGACTATAATGTGCACAGCACCTGTGGCATGGAAGAAGACTTGTGTTCCTATGGTGGGTGACATGGCATGGAAGGACACAATGTACAGGGTGGATGCACCACTGTGGGACTGCATGACACAACCCACATGATGTGAATGCAAGAACACAGTGGATGCATCATGGTGAATGGGCATGGCAATGTGAATCACACATGTATACTCATGTGATTGTCTGCATGGTAACACCCATGCCGCTTGATGCTGTCTGGTTCCCAGCATCCTCAACTGCCTTCCTCCAGTCCTGCCTGGCTGATGCCCTGGCCTCTCAGTCTGCATTGAGAACACAATGACAAAGACACATTCAGAGCCATGCCTTAACACACATGTCCCCACAGTCCACCCAAATACAATGTAGCAATGTGGATGTGCACTGTACACACACGAGAGAATGTATGCACTCAACAGTGGATGGAATACAGTGTACCTATGCATAGTCATGCTATAGGGATGGACACTGGCCTCCGCCTCATACCACCACAGTACATAGACAGTACATTGATAATGCAATGTACATGTATTCAGTGGGTGTGCCATGCTAATAATGTATGTGACAGACTACCTCCATCCCAGACTGTAGGTCTTGCATGTAAAATACATAGGCAGTGTCCTGTGGACCATGTCCAATGATAATGGGTGACATAGTGGTCAGCCAGGCAAGGGTACACCCTAATGCTAATGTGCACCACAAGTGACCAATGCACAGTATGAACAATGGTCCCAGCGGTCAGTGCTGTGTGGGCTGCAATGAGACACAGGTCAGGACATGGACAATCCCATGCAAGTATCACACTGGAATGTGTGGAACAGATGTAGATGGACATGTGACACCAATGGGAGGCCATGACAGCAGGATGACACTGGATGGGGTCACTGTCATGGCTGTGTGCTACCAAGGTGGTGTAATGCTCAACCATTGGCGTGCCATGAGCAGACACAGGACTGCATAGCTGTGGCATGAGGTTGGCCATATGTGCCAATGCACCTGACAGTCATCATGTCCAGACAGGCACCCACATGTGTATATATACACAGGCCCACCTTATCATGTCAGGCAGAACACACCACAGCAGTCATGTGCCCGTTACCACTGTGGCCCCTGACCTGCAGCACATAAAACTAGATAGATACATGGATGCATTGTCAATGATGCTATAGACGGTCATAGGATTGGATGCTTGACACATAGTAGACACCAGTACACACACTGTGCTGTGCACCAATACATGCCTACATAACCCAACATGCCAGGCCACAAGGAGGACTGCGATGCACAGGGACATGTGGGGTTCTGCAGGAGGAATGGTGTTCACTGTTATGCCAAGACACGGTTAGACGATGTACTTGGTCCTGGTGTGTAGCCTGTGGTACATGGGCAGACACATGTATGTACACATATGGACAACATAGGCATGGGAATTGGTTGTGACATCACAGTGCACAACAGCCATGCTGTACATCGCCATGAGCACACACTGTGACATGGCCACCAGACTGGCAGGGCGTTTCACCTGTGTCTCCGACCAAGGGTGTGTGTACATTGGAACAGAACATCTGCAGTGACATACCCGCATGCCTCTGTCAAGTATGCAGCGACAGGATGTCATGCGTAAATGCGAGGACGCTGTGACATACATGTGGCCGTACCTGCATAGTGGACGTGTATACATTGGTCAGAATCACACATCTATTGCACAGCTGCTGTGCATGTCTGTGGGATTGTAAACCACTCACAGTGATGTGTGTATACACTATGAGGTCAGGGTGGTCAGTAAGAACTAGAGGAGCTCTGGACATGCATTGCTCATGGGTGCAAGCTACAGAAGGACATGTACAACAGGAGACACATACCAGGTGCATAGTACAGGAAACATGCACCAACCTCCCACAATGTCAACAGGGTATGTCTGACCACTGTACCATCACTGGGGATGTGATACACCCATGTCAATTTTCATAGCACAGTACTGAACATATATGTGCAAGTGCAACGTTTACATTGACATAGAACGGTGTAGTCCATGGCCCATATGTACAGGTATCATGGGAGCCAGGGTGGGATGCAGGACAAGTATGTGCATACAGGATACAGACTGTTGACAGCTGTGGAGTAAATGGGTGCCTACTGACAGCACAACTGGTGGCATATAGTGGAACATGTGCAATTGGCACCTGCAACACACTGTACTGTACAGCCACATCTGAAGGTATGTGTACCTACATACGCATTTCAGGACAGGTGTCCTGAGTGTGTATGTGTGCCAGCACACTTGCACAGTCCACATGGGTTCTACATAGCATATCAGTCACCTATGTCAGTGTTGGTCATGTATGTGCCTGTCACCACATTGTGCCATGTTCAGGGAGAAACAGGTGCACGCACAGGTTCTGCTGCAGTCCACTGTTTCCCATTGTGTGCCTGGCATCTGACAGCACCATTCCCTATTCAGCATGATGTACAATGTTACTGCTCGGTATGTTATCAGCCTCTGCAGGCAGGTGTTGCCCTAGTTGAATAGATATGAAACATGTGCCACTTTACATCTGCACTACAGAGAGGGCAGGGCATGTCTGTGACAAACACAATGGTCTGGTATGCAGCATAGTGTACTGCAGCTGTGGATTGATAGAAATACTATGCCACATTCAACACTGGTCACTGTCAGATACAGATGTACCCCTGACAGATAACAACATCCTACATGTCTCACATTATCATGGTGTACATACCTAGGTGTGGCACAATGCCCTCCTCCACCACGACACAGAGTCTATCCAGCCGAGGCCTGTCTCTCCATGTCAGGTCACCAAATCTGCGGCAACACTGCTACCCAGTGCTCAGCACTCTGGTCCTCCTTGACAGGATACTGCCTATGGGCCCACATATCCAACCTGGGCCTGTCAAGGTCTTCATTTGCAAATAGTTGGCCCTCCCTGGGAACCTCTAGATCAACCAGATTAGCCGGCTCCACCTCCAACCATCTCTGGTCCCGCTGGCTTGGTGCCATGCATCCAGTAGCTCTGGGCATGTTGCTGCTGCTGATGTAACACAGTCACATTCAGCCACATATTAGCAGGCCTGAAACCCATGTACGTGGCGCAATAGTGTATCATTGATTAGCTGCTTTCTGTTCATGTTAGCACCATCCTTTGCGCAACTGGAATTACAGCCATGACATTGTGTATGCGCAATAGTGTTGTGCCGTAGGCAAACATGTCGTGCCCCATGCCACTGTGCATGCATGGTGGCAGCGGGTAGCATATTGTGAGGGGCACTCAGTGCTGTGGCTCAAGCTAACCATAATGTGCACTACAAGGGAATGCATAACAGGCTAGTGTCGACGCGATGACTGATCCGCATTTCTGTATGCACAATTAACCAATGCTGTTGTCACTGAATGGCACTGTTTGTGTCTTGCACAGAGCAGTGATGTGTGTAGCTTCTATCGCATGAATGTCTGACTGTGCACCATAGCATTCTGCAGAACAGCCAGAAATGCATGATTGGCAGCCACTTGCGTGGTGCTCATCTTTGCAGTATTCAGCCAATATATGTAAATAGCCTCATTGCACAGTCTGTGCGAAATACCACATTTGCATCTCGTTACCAGAAACTATTCAAGCCATTTGCATGCACAGTACCATAAAGCAGGGTAGTACCACCACTCCTCAGAGGTGACTAAGAGGTACTTCAGCCTTGAAGGAATGTGTTGTGTCATGTTTGTGTGTGTGTGGATTTCATTGTTCTGTGAAAGGTGCTCATTTCCATTTCCATGTTATTGTCACTGGCTCTGTCTTTATCTGTTTGTTCCATAGCACCATAAATGACCACAGAAAGACACAGATGCCCATATTTCATGAAGGATGAATTGAAGGCCCTCACCAAGGCCTATGTGGTCCATGAAGATCTTCTGTGCAGGAGGCTGGGACACTGCAGGAGCAGGAACAGGGCTGGAGGAGGTGGCAGCAGAGGTTGTTAATGACAGGGCCAGTTCAACCACACTCCTGGAGTGTAAAAATGAGCCAGTGGCTTACGGGCACGAGCCAAAAGTCTACTGGTCCAGACCTGCAGAACCTCAGGCCATTTGTGGTAGACCCTCCAGACCTACCCAGATGTCAGCACAGGAGGCAATCATGGCCATAACATTCTGCCAGGTGGCTGTGCCAAGTGTTCCTGGGGGCACAAAACTGAGGTTGACCCATCCCAGTACTGTAGTACACATGATGCATATCATGTCTGATCCTGCATGTTGTCCTATGTATGTGTGTTTCCAGATAACTATTTTGTATAGCACTGTGTAGCCAACCAACTATTACCACTTTATGGATGTGCATTCCACAGCATACTGTATGTGGCCACTGTAGTATGGCTAGCATGTGCACTGCTCACTATGTCATGTCTGTGTGTGGTTTCACATGCAATCCTGGTACTTGCAGTGCATCTACCTGTGTACATTACAGTATTGTAAACATGGACATGCATCCCTAACTGTGGTCTATCCTTTTTTTCCACAGCACTATCACATCCTGGGATAGCTGGTTGTCCACAGGTACCACATGCTGGCAGCATGGCCTCATACCTGAGGCAACAGCCACTGCCACTGTGGGGCCCTCTGATGTGGCCCTGCACACAGAGGGGTCGGATGATGATGATGATGATGAGACTGTCTCCTTTCTGCTGATGCCCTCCTCACTGCTGTGGAGGTGCTTGCCAGCAACACTGAAGATGACAGCTCTGTGATTGACAGTGTGCTCCAAACTGATCCTCCACATTCTGCACATGCCACCAGCAGCCTTCCAGGCCAGCCCCTATGCAGTGGTGGGCCAACAATTGAGTCAGCCACTGCACAGCAAGAGTGTGACATGTTGCCGCCTGCACAGGTGCAGCAGATGGGCAAAATTGCCTAGCAACAGACAACCAGTGACCAGCCACAGCATGACCAGGTACAGGATCAGGCAGCCTGTCACATGCAGTAACTGCACATCATCCCCACAATCCCAGTGGCCAGCCGAGGAGCCGGCATGCACTGTGGCACAACACATTGCCCAGACAACCAGCTTGCTGACCATACATGGCTACTGAGGTCCGCCATGGAGAGCCAGGTGGCACTCCATGATGCTGTGCAGGGTTGTGGGCACAGATGTGTTCCTTGAGGAGCGAGCTTCTGTCCGCCATGAGGAACTTATGGGCTCTCTTCATGTGTTCCATGAGGACATTACTGCAGGGTTATTGGATATTGTGGCAGCAGTACGGGACCACACTGCAGCCCAGGCTGCATGTGGTGGCCATACCAGCCGTGACACCACAGCAATCTCCAGCACCCCCAGAATACCACCAACACCTGCTTTTCCCCTCGTACCTTATCCCCAGCCTTGCACATCCCCACCCCAGGACATGGTGTTAGTTTCTCCATACCATCCTAACATGTAGCCATGCACAGACACATGTTTCTCCCCCTCGGGTGGTGGCCTCACCCCAGGTTGCCCAGCAGTCCCCAATGGGTACAGCTGCATTGTCGGGCCAAGACCATGTTCATGTCCATGGTTGCCAAAGGTGCAACTCCTGAAGGCCCAGGGTCTATGCAGCATGCCTGTGATGCCTCCAGGTCATGGTGGGCTACTTTTGCCCTGTAATGCCTATGGTTGTGCATTGTCCACACCCTGTACACCACACTGACCCACCTGACTACCCCTGTGGCATTGTCACATTATCACGGATGGCATCTGGGACATGAATGTGGCTGCCATGGGCTCAATGGGTGCAGCTGCGGCTTACCACTGTGGGTATGTGCCAATGGTCTGTCTCTGACCCATGCCAGGCTGCTACCAGTACCTCCATGTAATCCTTGCCAATGTTTATTTCTTTATTTTATTTTATTGATAACTAGGATTACAAATACCTTTGAACCAGAGGTTCTTTTTCAAAGGTTCTGTGTCAAACAATATATTGTTCACAGCAATAATTAATACAGTATGTTGCAGATGTAAAAGTACAATAAACACAAAAATGCAATTGGTTAACAGAGTAAATCAAACAGGGTGGGCAGTGGGAAAAAGGGCAGATGGGGATGGGAGATGGGAGAGGCACAGGGTAGAAGGGATGTTTCAGTTGTGAACTTGTGTGCATGCCACTTCCTCACACCTGTGGCGCATCACGCTGAATTGTCCTGACGATTACCATTACCATGAGGCCCAATGTGCACTCACATACACTGTGCCTGTGTGCATGACAGCACTGCCACACCTGCAGGCTATACTCACCATCAGGCTCCAAGTGTTCCTGCACAATGGTGCCCCTGTGCTGCCATCCCCTCAGGACCAATCTTGGGTCCCGCCCGTCATGCCGTTGATGCTCACCCTCATCTAGTGGCTCCATGTCCTCCTGACTGTCACCCTCTGGGTCCTGGACAACTATTCCATGGTCTATGGCCATGCTGTGAGTATACAACAGGCCAGGAATATGCCACAGGCCTTGTCCAGGCTATACTGTAGGGCACCCCCAGATCTGTGCAGGCATCTGAAGCACATCTTCAGCATGCCAAACGCGCACTCAGTGATGTTTCTAGTAGCCGTGTGTGCCTCACTGAACCTCTCTTCTCTCAGACATGGGCCACAGTATTGGGGTGAGCATCCACGGACAAAGTGGGTATGCGCTGTCTCCTGTGTGAAGGAAGGCGATATGTTAGTACATCATCTACAATCATTACATTCAGCTCTCCACAGACCTGTTTCATATGGTCAGTCTCATCTGCCCATTTCCCCAACCACACTGTCACTGTTGCACATTGTTGCCCTCAGTTTATGGCCCTTTCCCTGCTGTGTGTTCCACTGTCACTTCCACTGCCACCTGCATGTTGTTTGTGCTGTGGGTCAGTACACATCCTCATAATGTTTCCACACAGCAATCACACCATCTTATGTGGCATCTTGCACTTATCTTCCCACAATGTTAGTCAGTTACTGGCTGGCACCACCCTGTATCTTGTGCCTACTGCTCACCATACAATTATCCATCCCATACCAGTCTTACACATCTGTTCAGTGTCAGTCCTTTTCAGGTCCCATCAGGTCCTCCTTCCTCCCATGTGTCACATGGATGTCTGCCATTGCAACACCCTTCTTTCTGGGCTGACACCTGTACATCCACCATCACTGCACTGTGTTACCATGTGGACACCTTGTTTGTGGCTGTGGTTGCAATCACCCACAAGATGGCCACTGGGTATGTCCCCAGACTCAAAATGATGGCACTGGGATGACTGGCACTGGATGAATCCTTTGTGTGCACCCCAGGGCACCGGCAGCTTACATTTGTGATGCACCTGTGGCATCGCACATCACCTGGCAGTTGATGGAGTGGTACCCCTTCCTGTTCACATTGACATCTTTGTCACCACCAGATGGTGTTTTGATGGCCACATGGGTGCAGTCAATGGTATCTAGCACTGCCGGTAGGTGTGCTACCTAGTAAAAATACTGCTTTGTTGCTGTCTGCTCCGCTGGTGTGCTAGGGAATTGAATGAACTCACTAACATGGGCAGCAGAGTGTTTACGAACTCTGTGAGGAGATGAGAGGTGGCCAACTGGGTGATGCCAGTGGTGTCACCCACCAGTATCTGGAAGGTGCCCATGGTGCAGGCACAGCTGCCATGACCTTGGTCTCCACCATTATAGCATGACTTCTGCCAGTGGAGTGCCTGAGTTATCATGGAGCAGCTCACAGAGCTGTCTCAGAACTACCTGTTGAGCTAGTATCAGTCAACGATGTCTGTGTCACTCAACTGTTCAAATGTGATGCAGGGCCAGTACTGTCTCTGTGGAGCATACAGCCTACAGGCCCTTCATCGCCCACCTTGCTCTTCCTCCTCAGTCTCTCACATCAGTCATGATGGCAACCAGTGAAAACTATCCCAGCCATCCTGAATGTAGTTCAGCTCCTGCCTGTGGGTGTCTGGTTGATTTAGGGCTGCCCTTGTATTCCTAAATTTGGGCAGCTCAAATGTGAATTGTACGACAAATGCACCGCGCATTTCCTCTGAATATACATACGTGGCATATGCAGGTGTCTGACCCTTTTTCTGTGTGGTGTACATTATATGTGCATGATCGCAATCGGATATACAAGATGCATTTCATGCATTTAGTATCACACCATTGTGCATTTTCCAGAATGTGCTATGCATTTCGATTTTGTGCTACAAAAGTCTTTTGAATATGGGGTCTGAAAAGTTTTCAAACTCTGAAGGACAGCCTTGATCTTCCACAGACCAATCTGTTACAGTATTTTCAAGCCAGGGCATATTTCCTGCACTGGATCCGTAGAGCCAAGGTTCTTGACACCAGAAAAGCCCTAATTGACTAATGATCTTGGCATTGGCAGGAGACTATGCTTCATCTTATTTATCAATTACGTGCATCATTAAATAATTTACAACAGCAACCCTTCCGGTGTTTGATAGGTGGAACCAGGTACTTTTTTTTTTTTTAATACACTTTATGCCGCCGACAGAGTGGCCCCTATGATCTCCAGCTGCCGGCACCTGCACTCCCAGACCCAGTCATGCATGCAGACCACATGAACCTGCACCACGAGGGCCAGCCTTTCATTGCTCATGCACCCCTGGGTACGCACCCCTCTCTTGGGTTCCCTACGAGTGCAAGGTGTGGCCATCAACACAGAGATCGCCCTTCCACTCATTTTCCACATTTGTATCCCTTTCGGAGAGCTGGACGTGCAATGGCATCTGAGCATATAGTGCTGATGCCCCCGCACTCTCCCCTTCTTTTGCGATGCCACTGCAATGCAGCTGGCCTCCACCAGTCACCACTATAGGTGATGCGAGCCCTACTACCTAGCCCAGAGAAAGGAGAGCAGTCATCAAGATGCTCGATCCTTCCCTCCCTGCCAGTCCCCAGTGGACTGAGTACATTCAGAACCCGTGTCACCACCGGGTGTAGGTGTGGTATCCAGTGCCTCAACCTCAGCACCACTGGGCCGCCCGTGGAACCATACTTGAACAAGTAATGACCCAAGTGCAATGGGAGGCTGCCTGCATTAACACACACAGAGTATCTTCCTCTGTACTGGAACACAAGATAGAACTGCACTCCACAGGATAGAAGGTGGGGTACAGACCAGTTTGCCAACCTCCCAGTACAGACAGGTGAAACAAAGACATCTGTGCACTAAACAGAGGAGTTCAAGATAATTATGTTAGTAGAATTTATTCATATAGTACCAAAATAGAGGTAGCAGCAAAACCTTGAAACCAGAAGCGCTAGAGTTTTAACCGTTAGGCCTTCATCAGGGTGCCCCTGATGAAGACTCTAACGTTAGTGCAGGGGCTTCTTGTTTCAAGGTTTTGCCGTTACCCTTATTTTGTACTATATGAATAAATTCTACTTTTTCAGCATAATTTATGCTTGGGCTTCCAATATTTTCCTCTATACCCTGGAGGGAATTCAGCTGGAAGTGTCTTACCCAGTGCTCTCTGACTCCAGTCCAGCAGGTCCATAGGAGCACAACATGTACCAGTCACTGTTGGAGGCAGTGCAGATAGGGTAGGCATAGCATTACCACATATTTTGGAAATTCCCTGATTGACTCCTTTCTTTACTGAACTTGAGGAGGCCTTCAAGGAAATCTTCTCTCCATATATCTCTCACTGAATATATTCCTTCTGATGTTATATCCAAGGGACTTTAGGGATCCATCCAACAGATAAATACCTGTTAGGAATCCTTCTCATGATGGCCATGAACAGTATTACAAAATGATGGATCATTGCAGGGATCCCAGCAATAGAGCACTGGACCTCTTTGGAGAAATTCAACATACAAAATGGAAATTTTAACTTATACTCTAAGCAGGGAGGGAAAGGTAGTAATAGGAGGACCAGATGGTTCCTGTTCATTATGAACAGAAATCCAATGTTTGCACCATAAAATTACTGTTGTAGAAGACTGAAGAGGAGGGAGATATGGCATTTCACAGGGGATGTCTATGGCCCTGATTCTAGTACAGTTATGACTGGCATAACATCACTTGCTCCAAGTAGAATGGCGATGTAGCAACTACACCAGCAGTTGCGACAGTTTCTGCAATGATGGCCAGCGACATGGCGCAGGCCACTTGAGCTGAAGCTGTTACGCTGGCAGTTGCGCCATAAACCCCTGCGACATGGCGCTAAGGGGTTTATGGCAGCAGTTGTGCCCCATTCCAGAAGGGCAGCAACAATGTCCCAGTGTGGGATTCTACAAGAACCCCAGAGGAGAACCGGTAAGTAATTACACCAGCTGTTAGCTGGTGAATCTTACGGACGCCTTGGGGGTCCCAGAGACCTGCCAGCAGCCCAGCAGTCAGTCCTCAGACGCCTCTCCCTCATGCCCAGCATAACCAGTGGGTGCCTGCAGGGCTGCCCACACCCCCAGCCCCCTCCTGAAGTGTACATTAAGAGCCCTGCAGGGCTGCCCACCCCCAGCCCCCAAAGTGTACATTAAGAGCCTGCAGGGCTGCCAACACCCAGCCC
The DNA here is from genome assembly GCA_016271365.2 of Neoceratodus forsteri. Taxonomy (NCBI): domain Eukaryota; kingdom Metazoa; phylum Chordata; order Ceratodontiformes; family Ceratodontidae; genus Neoceratodus; species Neoceratodus forsteri. The sequence goes on along the minus strand of CM028133.1, from coordinate 244,994,607 downwards.
CCAAAGTGTACATTAAGAGCCCTGTAGGCTGCCCACACCCCAGCCCCTGAAGTGTACTATACAGCCCAGCCTGGCAGGAGCTGATCATCATAAAATCATTACTTCATATTTTTGGCACTGTAGAGTGATACGTGTTCTTTAATAGACCCACGGGTATGACATAAATATTTATTTTTATATTTATGCCATAGGAATGACATAAATGAAGTGTGACAAATCTGTTTATCTGAGTAACTTTGTACATAAAATTCATTTACAAGCATGGTAACTATGTCATCAGTCATTTATTTACTATATCATTAGTCACTATGTAACACTCCATTTATGTACACAGTTTCTATGTCACTGCCCCCACTTCACCGGTCAGGTCTACTTTGCCTTCCTTTCAGTTTCATAGAGTCTCACATGCTGTCAGTGCTACACACTTTCCCCAACATTGCTGCATTTCAAACTAGCCCACCCATTCCAAAATAACCTCTAAACGAATCACTGCTCATGTAATCTTTAGGAAAAAGGAATACTTTGATGCAACATCTCTTATTCAGGATTGAGCTGCAGTGTCACACTTCCCTGCTCACTTCAGAATCTCTGATTGTGATACATTCCTCACTCACACTATATCAACGCTGCTCATACTTGACAACGACAAAAACAAAACAAAGGGCAAACTCTAACTTGCACGTGCTCGCTTGTCTCTCTCTCTCTCTCCCCTGCCCCTTCAGGATGGCAGTCTCCACTTCCTGCCCACTTCAAACAATAATCCCGATGCTCCTTATGCTCTCCTCAATCACATCAAATGGCCAAGCCCTCTCATACCGCCAGAGTGACAGAAACAAAAACTGCAAACTATAAAGGTTCATATTTTTTCTTTCCCAGTCAGTCCTGATTTACCATTCACATGTAGCAGCACTCGCTCTCTCCCTATGTTGAAACATAAACCTAGGGCACTCATTCCTCCAACACAGCCCTTGCTAGTCTGTGTGAGCAAAAGTGCAGGAAATCTCTTTTATTAACTACTTTAAACAAGCATTTGTCAATGCCGAATGTTTGCTTGCTGGGATTGGCAGTGTTAGTGTAGAAGTTACAGAGCTGCATAATAGGAATGGCAGTGAGTATTGAACTGAAACCAACCCCACCACCACCCTGCAGAGAGTGACAGGCATTGGGGTGTGCCTTTGGGTCGTCAGGCACAATGGCCATGATTTCACCACACCCCACCCTGCAGACACTGACAAGTGTCATGGTGTGCCTTGGGGTCTTTGGCCTTATGCGCATCCCATTCCATCAGGAAGTACGTGAGATGGGTGGTATAGGACAATGGGGTGAACTTTGGGGCCGAAGAGTCCAAGGCATACCTCGATGCCTCTCACTGGCTGCAGGGTGTGGAATGGTATGAGCATTACAGGCAAGAATCCCAAGTCACATCCCTGATGCCTGTCATTCTCTACAGGGTTGGGCGTTATGGTTGGAAACCCTAATACCTCAGGCATTCATTGGTATTTTCACTCCAAATTTTCAACATTTGTTTTTGTGTCCCCACCTCATGAACAGTGGCAATTTCAGTTTGTTAGCTGAAAGCTGCTTATGCACAGCGACTACGCATTTAGCACCACAGGTGCAAAACATTCGAACAGGATGTAAAAATGACAGCTGTACTGTTCATGGAAGTGTAAAATGGCAATGTTGCAAATCTGCAGTAAAAATATTAAAAACTGGTGAAGTCACAAGCGTGCATAGAAACTATGCAATGCACACCGTAATATAATTAGTTTGGGGATTTTTACAGCAGATTGTCAACACAGGCATTTTGGGACCTCCAATCACGAACAGTATCACTGTGATTTTCTTTATCTGTCCCGAACAATGATTTCTCACAGCGACTACACATCTCTGCACTGAAAGTGTGAAAACACATTTCGCCATGTTCTGAAAAATGACAGTCTGATGTTCATAAGAAGTATGGAAAATGCCACTGGTGAAAATCTGGACTGAAACTATTACAAAGTTATAAACTTACGAGGGTGCGTGGAAACTGCGCAATGCTCACTCATAACACAGTCATTTTATGGACTTTTGTCACCAAATTTTCAACATAGCCATTTTAAGACCTCTGCTCATGAACAGTGTAACTGTGATTTTCTTAATCTGTCCCAAACATTGCTTTTGCACACCGACTACACCATCATGCGCTACATATGCGAAAAAAGTTTTGGGCGACATGTGAAAAATGGCAGCTGTACTGTTCATAAGGAAGTGTAATAAAATGGCAATGTTGAAAATCTGAAGAGAAAATATTGAAAATTCACAAACATACAAGCGTAAGGAGGAACCGCGCAACGACGCCAGAAACAGTCATTTTAGGAATTTTTCAACAAATTTTTAATGTAGCCATTTTAAGACCTCTGCTCATGAACAGTGTACTGTGATTTTATTAATGTGTCCCATACATTGATTTCGCACACCGATCAAGCGCCATTGAGCGCCTACATGGGCTGTAGCCTGCGTTTTTGGGCAAGATGACAATTGACAGCTGTACTGCTCATAAGGAAGTGTGATAAAATGGCAATGTTGAAAATCTGGATTGAAAATATTGAAAATTAGCAAACTTCGGTGTGCGTAGGAACTGCATAATGCACACTAAATAAAACCTGTCATTTTAGGAATTTTTCATCAAATTTTCAACATAGCCATTTTAAGACCTCTGCTCATGAACAGTGTCACTGTGATTTTCTTAATGTATCCCATACATTGATTTCAAGACACCGACTGCGCCATTGTGTGCTACATGGGCAGAAACACATTTTGGGCAAGATGAAAAATGACAGCTGTACTGCTCATAAGGAGGTGTGGTAAAATGGCAATGTTGAAAATCTGGAGTGAAAATATTGAAAATTCTGCGAACTTACGAGGTATGCGTGAATCATAATGCACACTCAGAAAACAGTCATTTTAGAATTTTTTCATCAAATTTTCAACATAGCCATTTTAAGACCTCTGCTCATGAACAGTGTCACTGTGATTTTCTTAATGTATCCCATACATTGATTTCAGACACCGACTGCGCCATTGTGTGCTACATGGGCAGAAACACATTTTTGGGCAAGATGTGAAAATGACAGCTGTACTACTCATAAGAAGGTGTGGTAAAATGGCAATGTTGAAAATCTGGAATGAAAATATTGAAAATTCGCGAACTTACGAGCCTATAAGTAGGAACTGCATAATGCACCACTCATAAACAGTCATTTTGAATTTTTCCACCAAATTTTCAAAATAGGCTTCTAGAACCACCTTATGAACACTAGCAGTGTCATTTAGATAATCGGTCCTGAAAGGTGATTTTGTGCAGTGACTGTGAAATTACCCTTCAGGCCCAGTAACGCCATGACAGTGACATCATTCATGAGAAGGGGTCCCAAAACCCCATGTTGAAAATTTGGTGCAAAAATTCCCAAAATGCCTGAGATATGCATCAAAGTTGAAAAACCCTACCTATCCCATTATACAGCTTATCGGCATTTCTTTAGTTCGTAGTCGGCTTTGAAGAAGCAGACGTGTTCCCGTCCATCAAGATCGCCGACCGAGGTCCGAGGTAAGTATGGGGTGAGGGTGGGTGTGGGGAGGCAGGTGCGTGGGTGGGGGGTGCAGGTTGTGGGAGGGGGCAAGGAGAAGCGCCGAGGACAGTTTTATTTCAGGTGTTTTTTTAAATGACGATGGGGATATTTTTCATGCTGGTGTGGGCTCTGGCGTGGCACAAGGGCAGCTGGTTGGGGGTGGAGCCGACAGGGGTTGGGCACCCTGTCAGCCATAGCATCAGTTGCCATGCTGGGGTGAGCTCCCAGCATGGCACCCTGTACTCTGGGGACAGCGGAGCCGACGGGGGATTGGGCACCCCGCCGGCAATGATGAGTTGCCACACTGGGGTGGGTACCCAGCATGGCATGTGGAAGGCTTTGAGGGGGTGCAGCAGCCGACGGGGATTGGGCAACCTCCGCCAGTCCAGTGTGTGTGCTGGGGGGCAGCACGTAGCATGCATGTGTGTGTGTGTGTGTGTGTGTGTGTGTGTGTGTGTGTGTAGGGGAGGCGATATCTTATTGCTGCTCACCGAAGCGTAGCTCCCCTTTCAACTGTACTCACTGCATTTTGGAGCTGTCATAGACAGCTCCAGCAGGCATTGGAGAACTGCGCCGCACCTGCCAACACACTGACTGAATTGAAGAGGGGTGACACACCTCCGAAAACTCGGATGGTGGCACTATGTTTCTTGCACATGCATGCAAGCAAACATAAAAATAACAACCACAAAACAAACTCCTGTGTCTCCACTGAAACAGACGAGCACAATAGACTCTTGACTGTCATGCCTATTCACTAAGACATGTCACGATTTTCTACATTTAATTATTCATGAAAATATCCCATCAACCAATCCATGCCACATTAGAGGCATCAGTAGCATCAGGACGCTGTCACCCCTAGCAACCTCCTAATAACCTGATACTAAGTGGAGCTACATATGGAAAGCACTAAAAGTCCTTTCAAATGTCTTTTTAATAAAATAAATAATTTAAAACAATTATGACTGCACAATCTTTAGTGGTCCCTATTGCATAATGAAATAGTGGCTTATGCCACTGTGAGGTTACCTGAGTCAGAGACCACTTGTATAGATAAATCAAATATCATACATGGTCTCAACCTGCATATCACACATATATTTCTATAATGCTTTTGTTTCCTTGAATTGCTTTTTTAATATGGTTTGGCAATAGCTTCTTTTATTTTCGCTTTACTTGTACTGTTATATTTATGTAGTTATTTTTATTTATTGTATTCTCGGATTAACACCTTTGTGCTGAGAGCTCATTACTTAGGTTCCACATCAAAAGGTTGCATAGCAAGTCTCAGGTAACTTTGGCATGTTACAGGGTAGCTGCAACAGGCAGTAATCTTATACAATCGCTACAGTGTCAGCAATGGTACAAACAAATCACGGTGAACAACAACAGACAGAGGAATCGGTAACTAGGTGAGTGGCATTGTACAATGTATGCCAGCACAATAAGTAAACACAAGAGTTGGGCAGAAAATCAGAAACAGTGCTACTTAACAATAATAAAGAGAGAGAATCAGCCCATAAGACCTAGTCAGAACATGGAGGGAGAAGGGGTAGAGCAGGGTGGGTGGATAATGGAGGGTGGAGAAGAGTAAGAGAAGGAAAGGGTTGGTAAATGAGAAAGGGAGGGGTTGGAGTTGAGAGAGCAGCAGAGGAGCAGGGGTAGATGGATGCGATAAGGAGGCTTGGAAGAAGTGCATTGGAGGCAATTTACCTAGAGAGGCAGAAAATGGCTAGGATTAGGAGCAGATAGAGCCAAACTACATGGAGCCAGATTCTAGAAGAGTTACATGCGTAACAGCAGTTCCGCCAAGTGGAGTGGCATATGTAGCAACTTATGCAGCGGTTCGCGACCTCCACGATTCTACAAAGTGGCCTGCAACATGGTGCAGGCCACTGCGCCAAACAGCAGTTACGACTGGCAGTTGCGGCCACAGACCCCCCGCGCCATGGCGCAAGGGAGCTTACGCCAGCAGTTGCATCCCATTCTAGAAGGGCAGCCACAAAGTCCCCACCATCTGGATTCCTACAAGAACCTCAGAGGAGAACCCGGCATCGTAAGTTACACCTGCATTTAACTGGTGTAACTTACATACCACCTCTGAGGGTTCTGTAGAACCTGGTCCATGTGCCCCCATGTCCAGACTGCACCTGTTGTTGCCCCCACTGGGCACTGCACTAACCAGTCCTGGACTAGGACCATGATCCTGACCCATCCCCTACCTGGCACAGCCCCATACAGTCGTGCCCCAGAGGGCTGCCACACCAACTCCCCAATCCCTGCACATGTACTGCCCCACAGGGCTTCCATACCCCAGACCCCAGATCCCCATTGTAATATGCCTCATAGGGCAGCACTGCCATCCCCACCTGTGCCCCGATCCCAGGAGTCACTGGCTGCATATGCAGCATTACCCTTCCCTGGTAGTCTAGTGCCCCCGATCATTATAAAATATACAAACATCCCCAAGTCCCTGGTAGTCCAGTGGCCCTCCCGATCGTTATAAAATAAAAGCTCCAAGTCCCTGGTAGTCTGTGGCCCCACTCAGCTGTGCCAACCCACCCAGCACCCCCACCCATCCCAGCCAGGTGGCTGGCACAGATCACCTCTCACCACCACGGCCAAGCCACTGACTGAGTTCAGTGTCAGTGCGTACTGAAATGATATGTGCTCAGAAATTAATATCTGAGGCATGTTTGTACAGTACATGCTGATACTGAACTCCAGCCGGTGGCTGGCCATGGAAGGAGAGAGGTGGGCTGTGCTGGTCACTAGCTGGGGATGGGTGGGGGTGCTGGTGGTATGGCATGGTGGGGGGTGAGGGGCCACTAGACTACCAGGGACTTGGAGAAGTTTTTATTTTATAACGATCCGGGGGCTCACTAGACTGCCAGGGACTTGGGGACATTTATATATTTTATAATGATTGGGAGAGGCACTAGACTACCAGGAAAGGTAATTGCGCATGCGACCAGTGACTCGGGGTCGGGGCACAGGTGGGGATGACAGCGCTGCCCCTGTGGGGCCTATTACAATGGGGATCTGGGGGTGCGGGGTACCATGGGCATATCTATGGGTGTCTGGGGCCACTTGTTGTGGCCAGTCCCTGTGGGGCTCTATATGGGTTTGAGGGCCTGTTGTTGTGGCCAGCCCTGGGCACATACAGGTGGCTTGGGTGGGCAGGGTGTGGGCTGCCCTGCAGGATGGCTATTGCGGCTTGCTGGGCAGGGGGTGCACTGTGCCCTGCGCGGTGGGTTATGACATGCTGGCCAGGTATGCCCTCTGTGCGGTGTACCTAGCCACATGGCGCAAGTCACAGGACTTTGCTGCAGAAACCCAGCCCTTCTAGAATAGGGAGCAGGTTCAATGCCACAGTTGCTGGTGGCAAGTTGAGTTTGATGGCAACATGTGCCACCCTTCTAGAATTGGGCCCAGGGACTGCTAGTGGAAGTAATCACAGCGGCATTATTTACAAGGTGCTCTTGCAGCTTATATTTAAAGGAGCCCAATGTGACAGAGGCAGCTATGTCATTATGTAGCTAGTTGAGCCAAAGCAGGGCCCTATAGGCAAAGAACCTTTGACCTAGAGAGGCACGGCAGTGGGGGTCTTGAAGAGCTGGTTGTCTGAGCATCTGGTCTGGCATGGGTTGCTGTAGAGGGTAAGAGGCTTCTGAACCCCAAGGTGAACAAGACAAAGGTTTATTTTTTAACAAGCAGGCATGTATGAAACATAAGTCTGCTTTTGAACTTGATCCACTTTGCCTGAGCATGCAGGTCACAAGTGTGAGTGAGATGCATCACACCAGTGAGGAGGCAGTAGGCTTGTTTATTGCTGTTTTGATACAGCAGAGGGAGGTGTCAGTGGCAGATCCATAGATGACCATCCCATAGTCTATGAATGAGACAACCAGGCCATGTATGGCCAAGCTTAGAAGCTTCCATAGTGAGACATTGCTTGTGCCTGTAGAGTAGTCCAATCTGCCTATTAACTGCATTGGCAATATTTTCAATATGAAGGTTATACGATGGAGAGCTGTCAATAGTAATCCCAAGATATTTGAAATTCAGAACCAATTCCAAGGAGAACCCACATTGTTAGAAATAGTAAGTGGGAAGATGTGCCTATTTAGGAGTTAGAGAAAGCATGGTTTTGGCTTTTTATAGTTCATTATGAGTTTGTGGTCATGGAACCATTTCTCTACTAACAGGTAGAATTTACTATTCAGCAGGGTAAGGCATATGAGGAGAGATTGAGGGCACTGAACATGTACTCCCTGGAAGACAGAGAGAGAGAGAGAGAGCAGGCATGATTGGGACCATCAAGTACTTGAAAAGAATAAATAAGGTTGATAAGGAGGTCCCTTTAAGCTGAGAGGCAAACATAACACGAGGGGCACAGTCTTAAGCTTAAGTTGTTGGCCCTCTGTACAGACAGTTAGTAAGACCACGTCTGAGTACTGTGTACAGTTCTGGAGACCCCATCTCCGCAAAGACATAGACAAGGAGGAGGCTGTCCAGAGGAGGGCAACCAAAATGGTGCTGTGTCTGCACCAGAAGACATATGAAGAAAGACTAAAGGAGCTTAAGCTGTATAGCCTCAAGGAAAGGAAGGAGGGAGGACATGATAGAAACTTTCAAATACCTCAAGGGAATCAACAAAGTCCAAGAGGGTAGCATCTTTCAGAAAAGATGTGCAAGAACAAGGGGCATAATTTGAAGATAGAGGGGATGGCTCAGAAGTAATGTGAGGAAGTATTTCTTCACAGAGAGAGTTGTAGATGCATGGAACAGCCTTCCTGAGGAGGTCATAGAATCAAAAACAGTGGGGGAATTCAAGAATGCATCAGACAGACATAAGGCAATTCTAGTGGGATGTAGGAGGAGTAGGCTATTGGTTAACTAGGATCTGCAGCTTATCTGTTAGGTAGGAAGTGAGCAGACTAGGTAGGCCAAGCGGTCCTTATCTGCCATCAGATTCTATATTTCTACATTTCTATGGAGGGTGGGAGGTTTAGGAAGGAGGTCAGGAAGCACTTCTTCACAGAGATGATGGTGGCACGTGGAATGCGTTGCTGGAAGAGGTCATCTGTGGGCAGCTTTAAGAGGCTAGGATAAGCATAGGAGGAAGGTAAGGATCATGGGTAGAGAGGATGGGATGAGTGGGGACAGAGGGAGGGACATTAGCTCAAGCTGTGGAGCCTGCAATACGAGCAGACTTGATAGACCAAATGGCCTTCTTCTGCTGGCTTTTTCATATGTTCATATGTTCTTCACAGTCAAAGCTGAGTTGTAACTGGTGCTTAAGAGTCTAGGGGCAAGGATTACTAGTATAGATGACAGCATCATCAGTGTAAAGCAGTATGTGGTCATGATAGTTGTTAGAAATTTGTTCATGAAGATGCTAAACAGGAGAGGTCCCAGGATGGACCCTTGAGGTACTCCTGAGCAAACAGATCTACTGTCAGAGAGGCATAATTAATCTTCACTTTCTGTGATCTGCTATCAAGGTAGCTTTTAAGCCACATTGCAAAATCATTTGAAAGGCTGATGTCAGTTAGTTGGTCAACCTGGATGGCATGGTTTACCATGTTGAAGGCTTTGGTTAGGTTGATGAATACTGCACCAGCTGGGTGACCTTGATCAAGAGAATTATGAATGAAGCCTGTGAAATCCAGTAAAGCTGTGATGGTACTGTGCCCATTCGGAACCAGTGCTGTTGGGGCATTGTAACTGGTACTTTTCATGTAATCTACCAACTGGTCTGCAACTATTCTTTCAAGGGCTTTTGAGAGTGGAGGGAGAATGGAAATTGACCTGTAATTCCCAAGCAGGTCTCTGTCACAACCCCACTCAGCAGGTCAGCCCTCTACTCCCAAAGTGCCAACCTCCAAGCATAGTATTGTGAGCAGGAAACAGAAATAGGGTAACCCTCCTGTCTATTTTGTGGGTTCGAATCAACCTTTGGTCTCAGTTCTGGAGGGATTCAAACTGTGAACCTCTTGCTAGGGTACCTGATGTAGAGGCTCAGATAATTCTGCTCTTCGGGGACAGACATCTTTCACCTACGGGCACCTAACCAGGTATACAAAATGAACCCTTAAAAACTCTAATAAAGACCTCAGATAACTCTTACCTTTTCTCAGTTTGGGATTACCATATAAGCTCATGCACAGTGTTGTCACACTCTTAACCATCCACGCATCACAGCCAAAAACAGAAGGCCTTGGAAGACACAAATAGTCTATTTAAAAATGAGATGTTTACTTAAAAAAGATAATAATGTCAAATGTAAAACACTGAACCATATATCACAAAACATACAAATCACTTAAAAGAATGAAAACAAGATTTTAAAAGTACAATTTCCTACCACCACAATTAGACTTGATCTATCTAATGTATCTCTTACAGTGCTGCTAGCATGTTGTAGCTTTCAGCTTCAAAAACAAGTGTGTCTAAATGGAACACAGAATACTGTTTAAACAGTGGCTTTGCTAACCTCTTGAATGAGGTCACCTAGCTCCTCCCTGTCAGAATATAAAATTATACAACCAGGATGTCATCACTCAGAAGGAAAATTAAATAAGGTTAATTTCTAAGTCCTTCTGTCATCCATGAGCAACATCCTGCTTTTACAGATATCAGAGGAACATTTATGACTTTGCACCACTGTGGCATAAGCTGTTTTCTTCCTCTAAATGTCATAAAGTGGATATTTCTAGCCTGTCATCTGGCAAGCTACAAATAAGCTTGATAAACAGAAGATGCTTAATGTAGGCCTCTTCTAGCCTATAATTATCCCTTGGCCTTCCAGGTAACACCTTATATCTAAAACTTGGGAGGAGGGTGTCATTCCATAGGCTGTTTCAGCATGTTTCATGAGAGACACTCAATAGCACATTTTATATTACAAAATCATAGATTAATCAGAACCAGCTGTCTGAGTGCCAATTCCTCCCCACCTAGACTGAATTTGGGGCTCTATCCCTGCATGGATGAGCTTCCCAAATCAGTTCACTCCTCGTACATACAACACAGCTCATCAGAGTTCTGATTTTGGCTCCAGCCCTATGTATAATTGTCATATCATACCCTTTCAAAGCAAAACTCCATTTTAGCAATCTACCATTGTTTCTCCCCATCTGTGTTAGCCAAACCAGGGGATTGTGGTCAGTCTGCACCAAAAATGCTGCCCATATAAGTATGGCTCCAACTTTTAGAGCCCACACTATGGTAAGACATTTTTTTCCACAGTGGAGTATGCCTGCTCCCTGGGAAGTAACTTCCTACTCAGGTACACTACTGGGTGATCTTTCCCTTGGCTGGATGTCTGACTCAGTACTGCCCCAATAACCAAGTCTGAGGTGTCAGTCTGAACTATAAAGGGTCTGCTATAGTCAGGAGTTGTCAAAACAGGAGCACTGCACAGTGCTTCCTTTAGTTTGGAAAGACTTCCTCACAGGCTGGGTCTCAGGTAATTTTCTTGGGCATCCTTTTACTTGTCATGTCAGATAGGGAGCAGCCAGGGCACTGTGATTGGGTACAAATTTCCTGTAGTACCCTGCTGTCCCTAGAAAACTCCTGACCTGCTTCTGTGCTTCTAGTCTGGGCATATCTGGATTACCTCTATTTTTGTTTGGTTAGGATGGCGCTGTCCCCAGCCTACCACATGTCAGTGTGTCACTTCTCCCATGGCCACCTGGCACTTCTCAGCTTTGACAGTGAGCCTGGCCTCTGTATCCTGCCCAGCACTTCCCTAAGGTGGGATAAGCGTTCCTCCCAGCTGGCACTAATGATGGCAATGTCGTCCAGGTAAGCCACCGTACTCCTCAGCATCATTTAACACCTGGCTCACCAACCTTTGGAAAGTGGCCAGGCGTTCTTCATTCTGAAAGGCATTACTTTGAATTCAAATAAGCCTATTGGAGTGATGAAGGCCATCCTCTCCCTAGCTCTGTCCAATCACTCTGCCAATACCCCTTCATCAGGTCAATAGTTGTAAGGTAGGTCACCACTCCCAACTTGTCCAGAGTTTGTCCGTCTGGGGCATCGGGGTGTCTGACTTCAGTAACTGTATTCGGTCCACCATAGTCCACACAGAAATGAGTAGAGCCATCTGACTTGGGAGCAAGGACTATGGCTAAGGCCCAGGGGCTGTGGGATCTCTGGATTACCCTAAATTCAGCATCTCCTCCAATTCCTCCTAGTGTCCTTTTGACAGCCTCTGACACCCGATATGCTATCTGCCATATGGATGTCTGTGTCCCTGTCTCCACATTGTGTGTCGCTAAGGGGTTAGTCCAGGCTTGGTGCCAAACAATGGGGCAAAGTCTGCTAAAACCTCCCTTACTTCCTGGTTCTGGTCTGGGGCCAGCTTGGGAGACAATTTTACTGCCTCCACAGAGGACTCCCACTTACTTTCTTCCAGCAAGTCCAGAAGGGTCTTCTTCATCCGTCCCCTCCCAGGACTGCACACTCAAACATCATGTCAGCCCTATTTGCATATGGCTTCATCATGTTGACATGGTACATCCTTTCTGTCTGTCTTCGGTCAGGTAACTCTATAATGTAGTTCACGTCATTTACCTTCCTAACCACTTTGTATAGTCCTGCCCACTCAGGGTGCAGCTTGTCTTTCCGGACTGGAATAAGGACCATCACTTCCTGATCCACCATGTGAGCGAGCTCTGGCTCTGCAGTTGTGCCACACTTTTGGTTTCTGTTGGGCAGCTGCCAGGTTGCTCTGGCTGTCCCCATAAGCTCCTTCAGCCTTTCCTAAACTTAAGGATGCAATCCACAATGGAAGTTCCATGGGTGGCATGCTTGCCTTCCAGTCCTCCCGGATCAAGTCTAGAGGCCCATGTACCAGGCGTCCATATAAGAGTTCAAGGGAAAATCCTGTTGACTCTGGGGCACCTCTCCATATGCAAACAACAGGTGGGGAAGGTATTTCTCCCAATCCCTCCCATGCTGTTCAGCAAACACTTTGGGCATTGACTTCAGGGTACCACTGAATCTTTCCACAAGCCCATAGGCTTGTGGGTGATACTATATTGTGCATCTCTGCACCACCCACACTTCTCCATAAACATTTCCTCAGGTCCGACATGAAGGAACCCCTCAATCGGTGATAACCTCCTGCAGAAACCCAACATGGGAGAAAATCCCAAGTAAGGCATCTGCCACTTTGTCTGTCCTCAGTGAGGATAGGGTGACTGCCTCTGGGTACCGGGTAGCATAATCCACCACAGTCAGGATGAACCTCTTCCCTGAGGAGTGGGGGTATTTAAAGGCCCCACAATATCCATTCCACCCTCTGGAATGGCTCCTCCACTATGGGCAATAGAATCAGGGCAGCTTGGGTTTTCTTGCCCGCCTCCCTATTTCTTAGCACGGTGACAAGATCTGCAATACTCCTTCACCTGCTAGGGTGAAGTTTGGCCTGTAGAAATTCTGGGCCAACCACTGCATAGTGCGACGATTCCCAGATGACCAGACAAGGGAAATGCATGTGCAATCCTCAGCAACTGCTCACGATACCCTGGGGAATGACAAGCTGCCTGCCTAGCACCTCCCTCTGTCTGCACAGCCTGAGTATACATAAGTCCATTCTTCCAATAAACCCTCATCTGCCATCACCTTCCTGTGCACCATCTGAGTCTTCCCAAGCCCTCAGCTTCTCTAGACTAGGGTCACTTCTCTGAGCAACTGCAAATCCCCACACATTCCCAAGGCATGGGACAGGTCTCCTTCAGTGGTTAAACTGGGTCCCTAGCACTAGCATCAGGGCACTCAGGATCACTGTCAATCCCAACCCTCTGACAATGGGTCACCCCTCCGTCTTGGAGTAACCTTCCATAGCTGTGTGGTTGACTGCTACTGAGAAAATTTCTACCCTGTTTTCATTAGTCTCCCCATCTGGAGACATAGGCTGGGAACCAGCCTCTCAGTGGTTTCCACAATGGCTTCTGTGGGGTTCAGGGAAGTACAATTTCTCCTTGCCACTTGGCTATAGGTAACTGCACACCATCCTTTGTTTGAGATTGTTGCCCAGGATCACATCCACTGCTAAGGTTTGGGCTACAGCCACTTGTTGCACAGTTCCCCTGTTTCACCCCAGTCTAGGAGACACTAGCGAGGGGCAATGTTTTCTCTTGCCAGTAAAGTCCTGTACAGTGACATATTTATTGGGTATAAGTTGACCCGACTCTACTAGATCCCCTTTACCAAGGTCAGTGATGCCCCTGTGTCCCTTAACCCTTGTGTCTGTACACCATTCACTATGACTGGATGCATGTGTTCCCTCATGTTCACAGGCATGCTTCCAGGGACACACAAACAACCCACTTCTTTTCTAGTACTATTCTGCATATTATTGCTCATTCTTTTGGGACACTGTCTGGCAATATACCCAGTTTCTTTACATAACGAACATTCACTTCTCTTTTCAGTGAAATCTTTTCTCGAAACCCAGGGGCTAACTGGTTTAGGTGGAGGCAGTGAGGTTTTAGCTTCCCTGAAGGTGCACTTTTCCCTTTCTGCACTGCCATGCCCACCCCATTCACTCTCAGAGCAGGTCTGCTCTTGGCATAGTGGTCCGAGGTTCAGCAGCCTCTTGTACTGTTTGGGATCTCGGTCCTCCAGCCAGGTTTTCAGCTCTGCTGGCATGCCCAATAAAACTGTTCTAACAAAATCACATTTTCAATTTTATCAACAGAGTTTGCCTCAATTCCTCCACCGTGTTAAAACTGCGTTGTTTTGTGGCTAGCTCCTCAAAGCTCATGTCAGGGCTTCTCCTGAGCTTAAGGAATTTAGCTCTGTATGATTCAGCAGTTAATTCAAATTTTTTAACAGGGCAGCTTTAAGTTTGCTGTAATCATCACTGTCCTCATTGTCCATTTGACCCAATGCATCCAGAGTTTTCGGTAGTAGTGGGGATAACTGGAAGCTCAGGACTCTCTAGGAATTTTAGCCTGATTACAAACTTTTCAAAAAATTTAAAAAGGCATTCACATCCTCCCCTTTAAATTTGGCTATCAATTTGGAATTCAATTTGTAACCCAGTCCAATAGTCCCAGTTAAACCCAAGCCACTTACCAGCTTTGGTGCCGCTGGTCGGAGTCGAGCTTCTCCAGTTCATGTTGCCTCTGGTGTTCATGCTCCTCATTGTCTGCATCTTGCCATTCTCACTCTGCATCATGGTCTGCCTTCCACTGTTCACTGTCCTCTCCCTCTGGAACTCCAGTTCCATTCTGCCATCGCAATTTGCAGCCTGAGTACTTCTGGATCCAGGATACTGGTGACCTTCCCTGCTGCTGTGGCCCTTCGCTGACAGTGGCCCTGTTGCCCTCCTCATCAGATCTGGACACTACACTGGCTGCTAGCCCTGCCACACTCAAGATTCAGTCCTTTTAAGTCACTATCAGTGACTCGATGCTCTGGGTATCTGCTTCCATCAGGGCATCTCACGAGGTTCTGCTTGGTGACTTTCACCTCGAACAAGACTCCTCTGTTCCCGCATAACTGCTTTAAGTAGTCTGCAGTGTGCCTGCTGTAGTTGGAAGCCATCTTCTTCCCCAACCACAGCTACTCTGACTTGCACTTTAGAAAAAAATAAAATGTGTAGGAACTTGACTGTATGCCAAGTGATATAGTTTTGTCTCCTTTTAAAAAATGACTGCTCTTTTTTGCAAGTGAGCTGACAGTCTTAAGCTGACACACTGAACAACCAGAGCTTGTAATACCAAAATGTTCACACCGATACCAACCAATCTGTCACAACCCCACTCAGCAGGTCAGCCTCTACTCCAAAAGTGCCAACATCTGAGCATAGTGTTGTGCACAGGAAACAGAAACAGTATAACCCTCCTGCCTGTTTTGTGGGTTCAAATCAACCTTCGGTCTCAGTTCTGGAGGATTCAAACTATGAACCTCTTGTTGCATACCCAATGTACAGGCTCAGCTAATTCTGCTCTTGGGGGCAGATATCTTCGCCTATGGGCACCTAACCAGGTGTACAAAATGAACCCTTAAAACTCTAATAAAGACCTCAGATAACTCTTACCTTTTCCCAGTTTGGGATTACCACATAAGTCTCATGCACAGTGTTGTCACACTCTTAACCATCCATGCATCACAGGCAAAAACAGAAGGACTTGGAAGACACAAATAGACTATTTAAAATGAGATGTTTACTTAAAATAGATAATAATGTCAAATGTAAAACACTGAACCATATATCACAAAACATACAAATCACTTAAAAGAATAAAAACAAGATTTTAAAAGAGCAATTTCCTACCACGAGACAATTAGACTTGATCTATCTAATGTATCTCTTATAGTGCTACTAGCATGTTGTAGCTTTCAGAGTCCAAAAACAAGTGTGTCTAAATGGAAAATTGTTTAAAATCTGGCTTGCCAACCTCTTGCATGGGGTCACCTAGCTTCTCCCTGTCAGAATATAAAATTATACAACCAGGATGTCATCATTCAGAAGGAAAATTAAATAAGGTTAATTTCTAAGCCCTTCTTTCATCCATGAGCAACATCCTGTTTTACAGACATCAGAGGAACATTTGTGACTTCACACCAGTGTGACATAACCTGGTTTTCCTCCTCTAAACGTCATAAAATGGATATTTCTATCCTTTCATCTGGCAAGCTATAAATAAGCTAGATAAACAGAAGATGCTTAATTTGAGCCTCTTCTAGCCTATAATTATCTCTTGGCCTTCAGGTAACACCTTGTGTCTAAAACCTGGGGGGTCTCATTCTACAAGCTTTTTCAGCATGTCTCATGAGGGACACACAATAACACATTTTATATTACAAAAATCATAGATTAATCAGATTAATCAGAAGCAGCTGTCTGAGTGTCACAGGATCAATCACCTCTTTTATGTACAGATATCAAAACTGCAGCTTTCCATTGCTATAGGAATTGGGAGTAACAGAGAGTAAGGTGATTATCTTGGTTAAGGATGTTAGGATTTCGTCTAAGGTGAGGGCCACAAATTTAAGATCACAGGTATTCACACTGAATCTTGACTTTCCAAGCACTTTGAGGATATATTTTCTTGCTTCTCACTCCAATATTACTTTAAAATGGAAAGGCAGGTGTTTTGGTTCTGATCTTATTTCTCATAGGTATAAGTTGTTGAGGTAGTGTTGAAGAAGTTTGGGGGAGGACATGACTATGATCTGTAAAGAGTTATTACAAATGTTTGCAATAGTTCTTGGCTTAAGAGTGGGGACGCCATCGACAAGGAGCATGGAAGGAGCTGGTTTGGAATCCTTTTCAATGATATCTTTAAGATTGCTCCAGAACCATTGGCTATTTTGCCTGGAATGAGAGAGAGAGAGAGAGAGCTTCTTTGTCGTAATTACTTTTTGCTGTGCAGATAGCTCTGATACATACATTTCTAGCTTTTATAGCCCTGGATATCAGATTGTTTCCCAGTATCCTGCCTTATGCCAGAGGTAGTCCATAGATTTTAAGAGTTCTATGAAATCTGTTATGATCCGGATTACTGATGCCTTTGACGTTTCACTTTTTATAAGAGTGTACCCATATAAAAATGTCCCAAGATTGCCTATTGGTAAGTGTATTTCTTCTTCAGTTTATGTTTCTTTCAGCGAAACTGTATATTTAGTCATGAGGCTCCTAGTTTGGTTATACATATGTAGATTTGATTAGTGAGTTCAAATGGTGCACCTAACACTGGTCACCTGACACGCTGCACTGTTATAAAAGCAAAAGTTGTCAGATGCTGAACAGCTGCACCTTTTGAGCAACCTGACAAAGAGCTAGAGGGACAGAGCAGCTCTACTCAACTGAATTTAACTTCGAAAGTTTATCTCAAAAATCAAAACACCATAGTACCATTCTATCAATCAATTAATGAATCTAGTTTATTTTACCAGGAAATACACCATTGAGCAAGCTCTTTTACAAGGTGGTCCTGGAAGGACATAACATAGATCATGATTCAAAAGGCATGATAAATCAGGAGAGAAAGAAGAAGAAGAAAAAAGTACAGTTGTATAACAATATAAAATAATACAGCATAAATAAAAGACGAGGATAACAATGGCTAACACAAACAATGTAAGACAATGCATACAAATGATGGAGACTTCTCCACTTTAGAGAGCAGTCTGAAAGGGCAGAAGGTGGGGAAGGTGATAGCAGGAAGTGGGGGTATGTGAGGAAGAGAGGAACAGGGAGACTAATAGCAAGGGGCAGCTAAAGAAGGAGGCTGGAGTGTTTGGTGAGAGAGGGAAGGCGGTGTGGATGAGTAGATTGTAAAATGTTATGGGGATACGTAGCGATGGGTGCACCAAGGCAAATAGCAGAGTACGATGTACATGGAGAGTATATCAGCACGTGGAAATTGGGTGTATATATAAAGTACAAGGAACAGTATATTCTATGAGAAGCTATGATGATAGAATCAAGTACAGTGGGTGGAGCATAAGTAAGTGCTAGAGATAAGGTGGAGGCCAGGCACAACAGGTGCAGCTTTCTTTCAGTGACTGTCTTAGTAGGGTTTGAAGGTGTTCATCCCAACGAGAAGTGTTAGTTTTAGGGAGTTCACAAATGATTCCAAAGGGTAGGGAGAGCATAACTTAAGGAGGAGGGGCCATCTCAATGCAGATTCTGGGCATATCTAACATGAGTTTTGTGTATCTTCTCAGTGCGTGAGGCTCCAGGTGCAAGATTAAAGAGGTCAATGATGTAGTGCAGTTTGTTGGTGGCTATGTAAACCCAGAGGAGGCGTTATTTATTCTTCTAGTGCACAGTGATATTCAGCCTAATTGAATGTAAAGGGAGCAGTGGTGGGTTTTGAATGGGGCCCCAGTAATAGATTTTAATGCTCGGTGATACAAGGTATCCGCTCACTAAGGTAGAGTTGGAACAGTGACTGTAAATAAAGTCAGCATAATCAACAAGGGGAGGAAGGTAGTCTGAACCAGTCTTATTTTGGCTTCAGTAGTTGAGCAGGCGCCTGATTCTGAAAAAGAGCTCAAGCCTTTGTCACAGTTTTTAGCAAGTTCCTCAATATGTGTAGTAAATGAAAGCTTGCAATCAATCCAAAGACCAAGGTATTTGAAATTCTCCACTACTTCTAGTGGTTCCCCAATAAAGTAAGAATCTGGAGTGTGGCACTGGCAGGGCTGGAACTGTTTGATTTGGTATGAGGAGATAGAAACATAGCTTTAGTCTTTTGGCAGTGAGCAAAAGCTTTAGTTTGCAAGTTGAGGTGCACAAGCTCAAGGGAGGGCTAGCAACATAGAGAACTGCATCATCTGCAAGATAAACACTTGCTGTACTGATTTTGGCATCTATGTCGTTAATATAAATTACAAATAGTAGTGGCCCTAGTATAGATCCCTATGGCATGCCTCTTATTACTGACTTTAGGGGCAGAGTTTGCCTTGGGCTTTGACCTGCTGCTTTCTACCTACCAGGTAACAGGAAAACCATCTAAGTTCCATGTCATCCAGCCCAATATCACACAACATGTGTAGCAGTATCTCATGGTCTACTGTGTCGAACGCCATGCTCAAGTCCAAAAAGTGCACCGACATGGTTTTAGAGTCCAAGGCGACTTGTCAGTCATTCATTACCTTTGCTGGTGCAGAAACTGTACTACGTTTAGGTCAGAATCAGGATTGAGGGTTTAACAACTTTTCAGATAATTCTTAATTGTGCATTATCCAATTTTTGAGTGATTTGGAAAGAATGGACAGTGAGGATATTGGCCAATAGTTGTTGAGGTCACTGGGATTGCTGGATTTAAAAGTGGAATGATATGAGCAATTTTCCAGTCCAAGGGAGAGAGCCTTGCAAAAGTGACAGGTTGAACAGTTGTACGATAGGTGGCATCAAAGGCAGTGCCCAATCTTTAGAAACAGGGGTACAACCGTATCTGCTCCTGCACTTTTGTTTGTGTCTAGCTTTAACAATAGGTCTTTGACCTGCTGAAAGGTTGCTTGACTGAAGCTAAAATTGCCTAGCTATTTTGTAACATGAGATCATGCACTGGTCAGGTCCTTGGCATAGGATTGTGTTAGAAATTTGCTTGCTGGGAGGTATCAAATGCTAGCCCAGCTGTGGCAAAGTGGTTATTTAGCTGCTCTAAAATATCTTGTTTCCTGGTGTAGCTGGTGTCACCAGAGGTAATCTTGACAGGTAGGGAAGATGAGGTACTGTGTCTGTTGATATCCCTGAGGGTTTGCAAGAATATAGCTGCATTTTTGGATGATTCCAGGGCAGCTTGAAAATATCTTACTTTTTGGCTCTGATTAATTTGGTGAAGGAGTTCCTAGCAGTTCTAAATGCTGCCCAATCAAAAGTGAGTTTAGTTTATGGGCCCTTTTCCAAAGGTAGTCTCTGCCATGCAGGGCTGACTTCAGTTCACAAGTAAACCAAGGGTCTGCTACAGTAAATGCTAACATAACAGAACTCTCACTAATCTGAAAAAATGTATCACTGTTGCTTTCCCAGGGGACAGCTGCCTGCATTGCTGTCATTATTTTGATCAAGAGAGGCAAACTCTTGTCTATTTTCTTCCTGACTGATTCTTCTGTTGGTCAGAGTGTTCCTGCTAGTGACCCAGGCTGTGTTTAGTAATGAACAAAACACAATGAAAAGAGTAAGTAAAATAAAAAATTATTTTGTAATAATGATAGTAATTAAATTTGCTCTAATTGCCATATCCTCAACTATAGATATTAAATTGTGAGCATTCATAGGTAGCTCGTACAGAAGTCAGACATTTTACCTATTAGCCACTATAGAGAATAATGTACCCTAAGTGTGAAGTACAAGCTGGTATTCCACATTGAGATAGTGTGGTGACACCACTGGCATGAGAGTGAAGCTTAAGCACTCTAATAATGTCACCACACAAATGAGGTGTGGAATACTAGTACATACTTCACACTTAGGGTACATTATTGTGTAATATAAGAGGCCATTTTAGAAACACGTGTTTTAGATTTTACAGTCTTCATTCTTACTTTAAAATTAACATTGTACCAATAAGTTCAGTTCATTGTAGCATTTTACAGCACTCATGATGACCTGTCAAAACTGCTGTGGTATTGAGCTTGCATTCAGTAGTGACTCAGGAGGAGAATAGAACTGATTATGACAGCTGTGCAGAGAAATAATTCACGTTATAGAAGTTAATTATTTCTTTGGAACATAACATGCAGCATTTAAATGGTGTATTGTTTTAATAAATGTACAAATTAGTACTATATGTAAGAGTTTGATTGACTAGTTCTCTTCTGTATAGGAATGCACTATTCTGCTTCCTCTGCCTTTTTGTACAATAGTTCTATAAATTACATTTTAATCTAGGTGTCAGGTAAATTTATTCATCCAAGCATTGCTCTGGATTCAAAATTGACTGTCCCTTTCCACCACAGGAAATAGGTACTATGACAGATTACAAAAGGTTTTGACTCCCTGGATTGTTTGTCTTTTCCTTTTGTCCAAGGAAATGGGCAAATATTTTGAAAAATCTTGAAGACTAAACAAAGAAAGGACAATGAATGAATAAATGAATGCTAGTCTGATAAGTATAAATTTATAGGATTACAACTTCTTGTATACTTTACTGTAAGTTTAACTATCCAGATCTTCATTAAGTTCAAGCAAAGTGCCTGGTCCCGATTTGATACTGATGGATTTATGTAAAAGCAATATGGATTGGTGGGCTCCAGTATTAACTTGTTACTTTAATCAGATCATCAAATGTGTCTGCTATCCTGAGTCATGGAGAGGGCAATGTTATTTCCCATTTTAAAAAAAACCAGAAATGTGTCATTCATACCTAGACACTTACAAAAATGACTATTATCAGCTCATCTAAGTGTCTTGGAATACAGCCTGGGATTTGCCAATAACAGTTTTGTATCTAACCATTACTAGAGTCATATTAAATGTATTTTGAAAATGACTTTGCACTCAAACCAAGAAGCTAATGGGCGGCCCATTGTATTCTGTGATGTAAGTGCAGAGTTATTTTCAAAATATATTAAAATAATTCTAGCAATGGCTGGAATCAAAATAATATCACTGAAAAATCACAGGCTGCATTCTGAGAGGGCTACTCCACACTAGACAATAGTTACATCCCAGCGTCTCATTGAGAAATATGTCCTCTTGAGAAACAACCTCTTTACATGGCAGTTGTAGACATTACAATTACATTGTGTTATACAGTAGGTCTGCTGCAGCATACTGCAGAGTGCTTTAAAGTGGGTTTCATCCTGGGGGATGCCACTGTACATGAACTTTGAAAAACATGACATTAAAATTGGTGAGAAGTGACACCTATCTTGGTGTAATTCTCTCTGACAATTTTAAGTGATCTAACTGTATAGCTACTTTTAGAACATCCAGATTGCTAAAGGCTAGCAAGTTTATGCAACCAAAGTATAGGCAATAGATTCATAGTTTGGGCAACAGATGCAAACTATGGGCAATAGATACAAAGTATGGGCAACAAATACAAAGTATATATATGATCCATAGCTAGAAAGTGTGAGCCATAGATACAAATAGGGCCACAGATACTAGGACGGGCCACAGATATAATGTATGGGTCATCGGTAAAAAGCATTGGACATAGATACAAAGTATTGGCAACAGCTAGGGCAACAGTTACAAACTATGGGCCATAGATACAAAGTATGGGTCATAGGTACAAAGTATGGGCCATAGATACAATGTATGGGCAATAGATACAATGTATGGGCAATAGGTAGAAAGTGTGGGCCATAGATAAAAGCTAGAAGAATGGTCATGAGTTTGGCAGTTGGGCTTCAATGTGAAAAGTGCAAAATCATGCACTTGGAACACGAAACCCAGCAGCTCAGTACCAACTAGGAAGACAGGAGCTAGCTCATGAACAGTGTCAGTATGATTTTCCTAATCTGTCCCGAACATTGATTTCCCACAGCTACCGCACTATTCTGCGGCAGATGTATAAATGCATATTTCAGGCAGGATATGAAAATGACAGCTGTACTTTTCATAAGGAGGTGTGGAAAAATGTCAATGTTGAAAATCTGGAGTGAAAATATTACACATTCCTCAAGTTCACGGTGTCTGAGAAACTACATAATGCATGCTGGTAACACAGTCATTTTATGGACTTTGTCACCAAATTTTCAACATAGGCATTTGGACCTCTGCTCATGAACAGTGTCACTGTTATTTTCTTAATGTGTCCTGAACACTGATTTCCCACAGCAAGCGTGCTATTCTGTGCTGGTAGTGTGAAAACACATTTCGGCCAGGATGTGAAAAATGGCAGCCATACTGTTCATAAGGAGGTGTGGAAAAATGCCAATGTTGAAAATCTGGGTGAAAATATTACAGATTCACAAAGTTCTACGCATGCGTGGAAACTGTGCAATGCACATTCAGTAAAACAGTAATTTTTGGATTTTTCACCAATTTGCAACATAGGCTTTGAGAACCCACCTCATGAACACTGGCACTGCCATTTCGTTAATCAGTCCGGAAGATGATTCCGCACAGTGACCGTGAAATCAACTTTTGGGACCTAATAACACCATGACAGTGCCTGAATTCATGAGGTGGGGTCTGAATAACCCCATGTTGAAAATATGATGCCAAAATTCCCCAAAATGCCTTAGATATGCACCAAAGTTGAAAAACCCTATTTATGCCATTATACAGCTTACGGCATTTCTTCAGTTATGTTGGCTTTGAAGAGTGCAGGCGTATTCCGGTCCACGAAGATCATCACACCAGGCTCTGGAGGTAAGTATGGGGTGAGGGGGTGTGGGGAGGTCAGGTGTGCAGTGGGTGGGTGTGGGCTGGAAGGGAGAGGACAGTGACCAGCATGGGACCATTTCCTTTGTTTTGAGGGAGATTAAAAAAAAAAAGATGTCATGGCAAGGTTTTTTGTTTTAAAGGCTTGTTTCTAGCACACTGGGGTGGGCTCACAGTGTGCCACTTGCCTTTTTGGGGTGGGGTACTTAAGCCAATGGGATTGGACCCCCCTCGGGAAAAGAACAACTGTTTGGGGGTCATGATGCCGAGGAGGATTGGGTACCCCTCAGCACACAACAAATGGGGAGGGTTTACATCATGCTGACCAGGGGTGGGCTCCCCTGTCGGCAGACTAACTGGGCTGGGGACTGCTGATAGAGGGATTGGCCACCCCATTCAGCTTTCATGGAGTTGAGAGGTGGCAGCAAGCCATCGCCATGTTTACTTAGTTGTTTCACTTGGGAAGATACTGCCCTGCAATGATGGGTCACTCCCTCATTGCAGCGGAATAACTGATGCTGCAATGATGAGGTGGCTCCTCACTGCAGCGGTGGCTATTTCAAGTTGGTGGCACTTTTGGAGACCAGTGCCATCGGCACACTGTCTCCCATTGGTCCACCACTGTCAAGCCTCCAATTTCAGTGCCTCTGTGCACTGCTACAGTGCCTCACCTCCACAATCTGCTTCTCTCCTAAGCTTCCGCATCATGTTTCTTGCACATGCACACAGGCAGAAATAAAATGGACCACAGATAAAAGTATAGGCAACAGAAACAAAGTATGGGCAATAGATGCAAATTATGGGCAACAGAGTGAAAGTACAGGTAATAGATACAAAGTATAGACAATAGATACAAAGTACAAGTAACAAATACAGTGGATCCTCTATGCGGCAGGACATGCGTTGGTAGTGTGCCCCATGGATGGCCATTGACCAGCAGCTGTGGAGATGAGAGGAGGGTGAAGCTGCTGGCCTCCCATAATTCAGCACTGGAGAAGGGCACAGAAACAAGGTAGGGGGTCTGTTGGCGGTGATGGGGTGGCACTGTACCCTGCCATATGCCTGGCAGGACCGGTGGTGGATATGGGCCAGTGGTGCCATTTGGGGTGACAGCCCCTGTATTGTGTGTTGGGTGGGAAAAGGCACCTGGTTGGGGACATGCTGGAGTGTGCTGGGGTGGGTGGTGCTGGGCGGCCATGGGGTCCAATCCACAGTGGTCCCATTGGTACTGTGGGCTATCACCCCATCAGGGTCAAGACAGGATGTGTACATGGGGTGCATGGGGCTTATGGCAGGTTTTCCATGGTGTACCATGCACCCTTCTCTGCACCCCGTGGCCAGCACTATGTGCCGTTGTGCATTGCACATAGTGCTGACATGCCCTGCCCACCCCATGCAGTGCAGTCCATAGACTTGAGGATCAGGTTCATTGGGACTGTGCACCCCTCTTAGTGAATCCCACATGGGGGCACAATGGGTGTGGAGTGTCTCCATGCCTCACATACGCAGCATGAAGGCATTCCACACCTTCATGCATAGGTCCCTATGGGAACAGATACATGGTATGGGCAATAGATGCAAAGTATGGATCACAGATACAAAGTATGAGAACAGATACAAGGTATGGGCAATAGATACAAATTAAGGGCAACAGATAGAAGTATGAGGCAACAGATGGAAAGTATGGGTAATTGATACAAAGTACAGAAAATAGATACAAAGTATGAGCAATAGATACAAGGTGTAGGCCATAGGTACAAAGTATGGGCAACAGAATAAAAGTATGGTCAATAGATACAAATTATAGGCACCTATGGAGCAGCTACCAGGGCTGTGCACATCTTGTGCCATGTCACTTTCTGTCCAGGAACCCCCTGGCAGTCCCATCCCATTGGCTGTATGCATATGCAAATGGCACCCTTGTTGGGTGCCACATCACTCCTTCTCATGTCCAGCTGTCTCTTCTACTCCCCAACATCATCTCCCTGCCCTTTCTCCTCCTGGCATCCCACTTTCAGACCCAACCCTGCTGCTCCACAATGTGTGCACTGGTGCAGGTCCCTTAGACCACCTCCTGGCTGGTCTAAGAGGAGCCCTGCTGCATCCATGGTGGGGCTTACAAAATTGCAGAAAGGGAAGTTGCAGCCCTGCTTGGTGCAAGTCCTCTTGTGACCTAGCACACCTCCCATTTGGATCGCAAGACTAGAGCAGTGCCACTTTAGTGCCCAGCTCACCTTTTTGATGCAGACCACATTCAAAATGGGATTGCTGCATCTTTTAATGCAAGGTGCCACTTGTATCAGTTTACGTTTGATACAGGCACCTTGCGTTATACTACTGACTTTGAAAATCAAGCCCAAAAGTATGAGCCATGGATACAAACTATGGGCCATAAATAATTACCTAATCAGATACAGTTATGCCAAAATTGTATAAGAACCTACTTAGTCTCCTGTCATGGATATCTTTGGTAACAGTAAGAGTGGAATTAGGTCAATTTACCTCAGAAACCATGATTCAGGAAAGAATAATAAATTACTGGATTTAGATTCTTCACATGAATCAGTACACACATCCATATTCATCTTGGTGTGAAAAAAAAGCAAATGGCACAAAAGACTGTCACACAATGGTACAAATGGTTTCAAGTGTTACAAATGTTATGGGTATGTGCAGCCTTTGGTTCTGGGCAATCTCTCTAGAGTAATAATTGCCCCATCTGACTGAGTACCTTTTAAGAAAAGTCTGCAAGACATCACAGCACAAAATTACATGGTAATAATAAACAACAGTTTTAGCACATATTTATCAACTATGAAACAATGTACATGGTTTAGAGCAATATTTAATCATGGTCACTGAACCAGCTATGCACAGAGCTATTACTCTATACAGAGTTAATACAAATCCTGAAAGACATTTAGAAATTATAGATAAACAAATACCTGATCTACCAGACAATATGTTATGTCCTAGTAACCAAACAAGGGCACAAGGTCATAACGTCCCAAGACATAATGCATAAGCAAAAATCGTACTGCCAATACAGCACAATTTCTTACATATGGCATAATATACTTTACGCACCCGATTATGGGGGACTGCACCCAACCCCCAATAAGGATTCTCAAGTCTGGGGGTTCACTCCAATCGCATAAAGTGCGAAAAAAAAACGCTTTCTGAGACGGAATCAAACCTGATCTGAGATGGAGTGCTTGGGTTCCTTGCTGCAGTGGATCAGTCCATTGAGCCATGGCAGCTGCTTGACAGAACCCCATCCCCAGAGGTGTTATGCTCTGCCTGGGATTGTCACGAGTGTTGCAATACTCGTAAAGCAGTATTCAGATATTATACCACTCACTGTCTCTTACAGCACTATTCCATGTTAGTAGTAGCATACAACATTATGACCCAGTAAGCCAAACTAGTACTGAAGAGTTGACACATACAATTATTACTGCCTTTAGTACAATGACATTAGAAACAGATAGTTCAAGAATGCTTTGAATAAACCCACCCAGAACAACACCCTACTATCTTAGCTACACCTTCCCCACCCTTTCTATGACCCACTCCTCTACACTACTGTACCTTCTCAAACACCACAACTATCACTCTCCCTACCCCTTACTAGGACCCTACCTCTACTCCACCTTCCTGTTCAATACCCACCTACCCCTGACCATACCTAGACACCTGATATTACCTTGCTGTATCAGTAGCTGCTTCTCTAGACAAGGCTGTTAGCTGCTATCAGAAATTTTGTCAAATTTATAATTCTGTCCTGTATTAGTAACCATGATATGGTCCTGTGTGTTACATGCACCTAAAATGGAGTCTTTGTGAAAGGACTCTAGCTCAAAGGTATTGTAATCCTAAGCCTCCAATCAGAGCTGTCCTTAGGGAGTTGCGAACTGTGCATTTGTACAGGATCCCAAAAGCAGAGGACCTCCAAAAAATCAGCTGTCCAGTTGGCCTCCTTCCTCCAGGTCCTGTAAAGTGCAGAAATAGCACCAAACTAGCTAAACATGAAGCTACAGGAGGTCATGATAGGGATGAGGATATTCCTTGGGGATTGGTGACTTCTGATATGAGGCCCTAGCAAAGAGGTTCACATAGGGCCTTGGAATAGCTAGGGCTAGCGCTGTCTCAAATAAATAAGTAAATAGTAAATTAAATATAACAGACCACCAGCATTAATCATATGTTTGTTAAACTCAACAAATTATCAAATACTTTACAGGTTAGGGTCATTTCTTTGTGATGCTTTCAAGATAAGAAAACAGAAAGTATAGATGGACCTTTAAATGCAAACTGGGGTTGTGACAGGGTGGGACCCTGTCCCAGTTGTTATGCAGAAAGTGTTTAAATGCAAGGATCTTTTCTGTTCTCTCCTTTTCTGTCTTTTGTCTGTCTGGTTGCACAACCAAATTTTCCTGTGAGACCTAAGTTTGATCACCCTGATAGTCTCGCAATTCTCTGCCTGTCACTGTCTCTCAGCCTTCCCATGCTGTTTGCTTTTTCTCCCATGCATATCTGCTGATATAAAATATATTCACTTTGTCACATAATCATTATGTGAAAATGTAACTGATATTGGGATCCCTTATTTAGAAATTATATAGTTTTACTGTTGAAATGTATATAATTATAGTTTGAGATGATTGCAGAAAGCTATTGAAAGCACAATATGTTACCTGAGTGCAAGTTTAAGCCTTTTGCAGAAGAGCTGTAAAAGGAGCCTCAGTTCAGGGACACCGTGTTCCTGCCATCACCTGTCTGAAACATTTAAGAACACTTTGGAAGAAACAGGATGCTTATTAAGAATGGGTGGGAGTGGAAGGACTTATGAGGCTGAGCAGCAATTGCTTGAAGAAAAGGTACACAGAGATTGAAAAACTCAGATTAACTTTTCTGTTTATTTGGCATTTGCAAATAGTTGTACTGAACAATTTTATTTTTACTGCTAGTAGAAATAAATATGTTTGGAGGAATTCTACAACTGCTCCTGTTTTCCTATGCTTCTTGACCTGTGCCTCAATGGCAGATGGTGTCAGCCCATGCATACTTTAAGCCAGGGTTTTGTGCATGGTACTGGACCTAGTACCAGGGAAGCACAGAAAGGTATGGATTCTGCAGCAGTAAGTAAAGGAGTGGTTACCAGGAGAATGGCAGCCAAACTAGCAGAGACAGAAATCCAAGCTGGCATTGTATAGCCATCACAAGTTATGCAAAGCCATCACTTTTACTCCCATTGTGACCAGATAATGAAAAACACAAATAGAGCCCTAAACTGTATTCTGAGACATACATCTAGCAGAAGTAGGAAGGTTTTTGATCCTTGTATGGGTCAATGGTGAGAACCAGTTGGAATACTGTTCTCAAGTCTGGTCCCCTCATACAAGATGGGAAATAAAGAGACTGGAGAGAGCACAGAAAAGGACAACACAATCAATAGGAGACTGAAAAACAAGCCATATGGAGCTAGACTGGAGGACTTGAATCTGCATTCTCTGGAATACAGAAGATGGAGGAGACATGATCTTGGTTTATAGATCATTTCAAGACAATAACATTAGAAGACCTGGGACTAGAAGTATACGAAAATAACCCGCAACACTAGAACTCACTGTAAACAGTTAAAACAACAGAGGTGGACGTTACTAAAAGAAAATGCTGGTTTTAGTCAATGGGGATCACTTACTGGAACTCTCACCCAACAGAGATAGTCAACAGCCCAACCCTAGATATATTTAAAAAAGACTGGATGCATTCAGCTAAAGTTAAGGTTAGAGATTACTAATTTTTTTTCTTTTCTTCTTACTCATGGCAAGCTAAATAAGATGAAAGTCTAAGTAATGCTTTGTGATTACTATGATACTATGGAAAAAATAACAGAAAAAGAACCTGAAAGCCTGATGAACTTTTCAAATGGTGGGCTATATAACAAAAGAGACAGAAAGTAGAGAAAAAGAGATTCAATGTTTAGAAGCACAGAAGAAGAAGAATGCAGCAACAGGAGCAGCAGATGAGAGAAGAGATGCAGTGACAGGAGCAGCTATGGCTGGATGCCTTGCAAGTTATCAAAGGCAGATGATCTGGCACAGATACAGATGAGCAACAAAACACAAGCAACTTAAAAGCCATTGAACTTACAAAGTTGTGTCCCTTGGATGATATCGAGGCATACCTGACAACTTTTGAAAGAGCTGCCACAGCCTGCCAATGGCCAAAGTAGCAATGGACAATCAGACTGGTACCCTACCTGACAGGGAAAGCTCAACTTGCCTACAGCAATACGGACACTTCACAGTCAGAAAACTATGACCTGGTGAAAAGCAAAATTCCTGAAAAGGCATGACATCTCCGGAGAGACCTACAGGCAGATTTTGATCTCTGAGGTGCAACTCGGTCAACAATTCCTGAGAAGCCTTCACCTGACTCAAAGAAATCCTGATAAAATGGCTCCAACCAGACAACAGAACAGTCCCACAGATCATCAACACATTTCCATGAGCAATTCATCAACATTCTGCTTACATATATGCAGTGTTGGGTAAAGGAACACCGACAGGAGTGGGGAAAAGGCTGTTTCTTTGGCTGAGGACTACCAAATAGCCAGACAAATGCCACAGCAGTGAGGCAACAGCCAAGCACATGTTAAGACCCTTTTTTCTCATTTAAACTCCAAGTCTGATAAAAACTCTGGTGGGGGTAACAAATCTGTGCACAGATACATTATTTACTATAACTGTAATAAGGCAGGCCATATTGCACAAAAACTGCCATAGTATGGAGAGTGGACTGGTGCAGATTTGTCCTTGGCAAATTGGGGCAAGTACTTAACAGATGTCAAGGTGGGGATAAAACTCTAAAGGACTCATTGATTTGGGAAGCAGCCAGACCCTAGTGCATGTTGAAGTGCTGGGAAAACACTGTGAAAAAGGACCAAGTACTGGTGCTATCTACATCCACAGGGACACTCAATACTATCCCACCATCTGAGTGACTCTGACCATTAAGGGTGTGTTGCACTAAATGAAAGTAGGGTGGTACCTAAGTTACCTATACCTGTCATTATTGGAAATGACTTTCCAGGATTTACTGAGTTAATCAAAGAAGAGTAAATCCTGATATTTCAGCAGCTGTGGGGACAAAGCTCAGGTAAAGAAAATCTCAGAATTTGGAGACACTTTTCCTTTCAGTGATTTTGATTTGCACTTGTTTGAGCATAGCTCCAAGATCTGAAATCCATGAAAGAAAGACAATGCCTGAAAAGCTGTGGCAACAAATGACTGATGGATATAAGGGTTAACATATGAAAATGCTGAAGCTAAACTGATAGCTTGTTCTGAAAGAAAAATCACAATCAACAATGTTTCTCTCCAGGGTTCTTTTAAGCAGCTGGGATTAAATCAAAACAGGGTGGACCAATGTTTAAAAATGTAATGGGTTACTATACAGAGTTTGGGTTAAACCTCAGACAGAGGAACAGACAGAACAATTGGTTATACCACAGAAGTATAGAACAGAGTTGTTACAGATAGTATATGATAATCCTATAGCTGGTCACTCAGGGAGGGATCGCACCCTTGCCAGATTGCTGTACAGATTGTACTGGCCTGGAATTCATGAAGATGTTGCTACCTATTGTAATTACTGTGTTGAGTGTCAGAAAGTAGCCCCAGTCACTAGAAAAGACAAGGTGCCCCTGGTGCCCCTACCCTTGATAGATGTGCCTTTTTGAGAGAATTGCAATGGATGTGGTTGGTCCTTTAGACAAAAGTAAAAGGGTAATAGATGTATCCTGGTAGTATGCGACTCTGCTACTCAATACCCAGAAGCAGTTCCAAACCATACTGTCACAGCTTCAAAGTGGCAGCAGAGCTTGCAATCATTTTCAGTAGAGTGGGCATACCTAAAGAAATTATTACTGATCAGGGTAGTAATTTCGGTGCTGCACTACTAAGGAGCTATACAGACTACTAGGTATCACTGCCATAAGAACCTCCCCATTATCCTCAGACAGGCCGGTCTTGTTGAGAGTTTTAGAGAGTTTTAATCAAAACCTAAAACACATGTTAAAGAGTTTGTAAAAAGGGAAGAAAGGCTGGGATCAATACTACCTACTTTTGCATTCAGAGAAACATAGAAACATAGACTTTGACAGCAGATAAGGACCACTTGGCCCCACCTAGTCTGCCTATTTCCCTACCTACTGAAAAACTGCAGATCCTAGTTAACCAACAGCCTATTTCTTCCTACCCCCACAAAGAATTGCCTTATGTCTGTCCCATGCATTCTTGAATTCCCCACTGCTTTTGATCCCATGACCTACTCAGGAAGGCCATCCATGCATCGACCACCCTCTCTGTGAAAAAATACTTCCTCACATTGCCATTGAGACGTCCCTCTCTATCTTCAAATTGTGTCCCATTGTTCTTGCATATCTCTTTTTCTGAAAGATGCTACCCTCTTGGACTTTGTTGATTCCCTTGAGGTACTTAAAAGTTTCTATCATATCCCCCTTCCTTCTTTCCTCAAGGGTATGCATATTAATCTCCTTTAGTCTCTCCTTGTATAACTTCTGTTGCAGACCCTGCACCATTTTAGTTGCCCTCCTCTGGACTGCCTCCATCCTGTCCATGTCCTTGAGGTGGTGGGGTTGCACAGAACTGGACACAGTGCTCCAGATGAGATCTCACCAACTGTCTGTACAGAGGGACAACAACTTCTTGTTTTCTACTGGTGATTCCTCTCCTATACATCCCAGTATCACCCTAGCCAACCCTACTGCCTTCTCACATTGCTTGCTAACCTTTAGGTCATCTGATATGATTACCTGCAGTCCCTTTCCATTTTGTTGTTGCCACAGGCATCAGCGGGTTTTCACCATTTGAAATGCTGTATGGTAGGCAGCCAAGAGGCCCACTGGATGTGATAAAAGAAATGTGGGAAGATAACCGCACTCAGAAACAATCTATAATGTCTTATATGTGTGCCCTAAGAAAAGAAACTGGAAAAATATGTTGAAATTGCCCATAGTAATCAGGAAGAGGCCCAAAATCAGCAGAAGGTATATTATGGCCATTGGGTAAAAGTTTTGCTACTGTTACACACAACAGAAAATAAACTGTTAATGAAGTGGCAAGGGCCTTATAGAGTGCTTAGACATACTGGCACCATTAACTATGAGATTGAGACCCTGACAGGAAAAATCCTATAAAGATATACCATGCTAACCTCTCAAGAAATGGGTTGGAAAATTGTCAAAAGCTGCTTTGCTAGTTTTACCAGAAACCAATAAGGAAGATATTGATGTAGCTATGATAGACTGGACAAACTGTAAGTGCTGATGCTGTAAGGTGAATGTTTCTTTAACCTCCGAATAAACTGCAGACATTCATAATGTGCTAAAGACATTTAGCAGAACTTTTAACACAGTACCTGGCCAAGCAAAGGATTGAGCATGTCACAGGGACAAGGAATGCTCGTTCTATTAGACAAAAGACATACAGGTTACCAGAGCAGTTAAGAGCTGACATAGTTAGAAATATAAAAAATGAAAAAATTGGGTATCATAGAGAGTCAAGGTGCTTGGTCATTTCCAATGGTAACTGTAAACAAAAAGAAGAGGGTGTTAGAATCTGCCTTGATTTTAGAAGCTTAATCAAGTGTCACAATTTGACAGTTATTCTATGCCCAGAATAGATGATTTGGTGGACAGACTAGGGAGTGCAAAATATATCAGTACCCTCGATCTCACCAAGGGTTACTGGCAAATCCTTTAGCTAAAGAATCCAGAGATAAAACTGCATTTGCCACTCCTGTTGGATTCTACCAGTTCACCACCATGCCCTTGGGTTTACATGGTGTGCCAGAAACATGCCAGCGGTACATGGATGTGATTTTATCACCTCACACTGGTTATTGTGCTGCGTACCTGGATGATGTTGTGGTGTACATCCCAGACTGGAAAAGCCTCCTGTAACATCTACGAGCAGTTATCCAAGCTTTCAAAAATGCAGGTCTGACTACTAATCCTACCAAATATGTATTGGGCATGCAGAAACCAGATATTTGGGCTATGTGTTGGGAAATGGAGAAGTTACATCAGAAATTTCTAAAATAGAAACTGTAGCTAACAACCCTGTTCCTAAAACAAAGAAACATGTCAGGTCATTTTAGGCTGGCTGAGTTATTATCTGAGATTTGTTCCCAACTTTGTAGAATTAGCTACTCCCTCACTGAACTTATGAAAAACAGTACCCAAATAATGTGAAATGGACCCCAGAGTGTGATAAATCTTTTCAAACCATTAAGGCTGCATTATGTTTCAGACCCTGTTTTAAGAAGCCCAGACTTTGAGAAACCATTTTGCTTCAAACAGATGCATCAGAGGTAGAGCCTAGGTGCAGTACTGAGTCAAAATGTAGATGGAATGGAACATCCTATTCTGTACATAAGTAGAAAGTTGCATGACAGAAAGAAAAGGTACTCCACCATTGAAAAGGAATGTTTAGCAGCAATATGAATCATGGAGTCCCTAAGTTTTATTTACTAAGAACTGACTTTGTACTTATAACAGATCACACTCCTCACTGTTGGCTTAGCTAAATGAAAGATAAAAATTCAGAATCACAAGGTAGTACCTGGCACTACAGCCATTTAAATTCAGGTGATACACAATCTGGTAAAGAGAATAGCAATGCTGATTTTCTGTCAGGATATGGATCAGGAATTGAGGGTTCTGAAGGTTGAAAAACAAATGTATGGGTTTAAACTTTACTGTTTGCTGTACTGTTATAGAAAAAACGGACAATGCACACATTCTTAATTTCTAAAATTTAGCAGCAGATGTTAATAGAGAATTAATTGAAAGTTTTGGAAACCTGTTTGATAAAACAGGTTACCCATAAGGAGGGTGTATGTGACAGGGTAGAATAGGACCTTGTCCGAGTTGTTATGGAGAAAGTGTTTAAATGCAAGTATCTGTTCTGTTCTCTCCTTTTCTGTCTCATGTCTGTCTGGTTGTGCAACCAAATTTTCCTGTGAGACCTAGAGTTTGATCACCCTGATAGTCTCACAATTTTGCCTCTCACTGTCTCAACCTTCCCTTACTGTTTGTCTTTTGATCCCATGCATATCTGATGATATACAAATATATGCAAATCATTATATGAAAATGTAACTGATATTAGGATCCCTTGTTTAGAAATTATATAGTGTTAGGGTTGAAATGTATATAATTATAGTTTGAGATGATTGCAAAAAGCTATTGGAAACTCAAGAGGTTACCTGAGTGCAAGTTTAAAGCATTTTGCAGAAGAGCTGTGAAAAGGGCCTCAGTTCATGGACACTGTATTCCTGCCAGCACCTGTTTGAAACATACAAGAACACTTTGGAAGAAACAGGATGCTTATTACGAATGAGGGTTGGAAGGACTTATAAGAGAGCTGAGCTGCAATTGCTTGCAACAGAAAAGGGACACAGAGATTAAAGAAAAACTCAGATGAACTTTTTCTCTTTATTTGGCCTTGTAAATAGTTACACTGAACAATTTTTATTTTACTGCTAGTAGAAATAAATATTTTGTTAATTCTACAACTACTCCTGGTTTTCCTATGCTTCCTGACCTGTGCCTCGATGACAAGAGGCATTAGTAACTAGGCATTTTAAGCTCTTCAAGCATCAGCCATTTGTTAGGGATTATCTATCTACAAGGCAGTAATTGTCACTGGATTGTAGGTAATCAGGCCTAGACCTCTGACAATCATCGTTCTGACCAATCTACATGCCACACTTTTGCAGGGTATTTGCCAATACCACGTCTTCCTCTGCACAACAAACTAATCTCTGAAAAAAGGTGTGCATTTCTTACTTGATTCGGCATATTTGTTATCTAAGTTTATTATTTTATATTCTACAGATATGTATCTTGGTTGACAAATTGACACCGATGGACATCTATTTATTTATTGAAATGGTTTCTCCAGGTAAACATACAGAGATACAAAATAATCTTGTTTATGTTATATTTTAATGTATAAATAGAAGAATGTGCATGTAAATTGTTATCTGGAGGCTTTCTATGAATTACATTTTCTATATCTATATGTAAAGGTTTAATAATGGCTGAACAAATAAACTTGATACCTACCTTCCTATTGCCACCTGTATTTCTTTCTTTCTTTCTTTCTTTCTTTTGGTTATTTATTTATTTATAATAACTGGGGATCATTTTCCTAAGGAAAACCAGGTTATAATTCACCATTATAACCCATGGGTTAT
The DNA here is from genome assembly GCA_016271365.2 of Neoceratodus forsteri. Classification (NCBI taxonomy): domain Eukaryota; kingdom Metazoa; phylum Chordata; order Ceratodontiformes; family Ceratodontidae; genus Neoceratodus; species Neoceratodus forsteri. Next base: position 244,958,877 of record CM028133.1, on the reverse strand, counting down.
AATGGTGAAATATGCAACCGTTTCCCCTCAGCGCATGTGTTAACTGCCTCAGTTCCACTTCTCACCAGCCAGCATTCACAGACGCTGATCACCCCACTCAGAGTCAGCAGTAAGTTGCCAAATATAATGTTGCCAAGAAAAGAGAGTCGGGTGGGAGGGATGAGCAAATGATTCTTAAGAGATGTGATTTTTGGTACAAGTGTTTTGGACTTGTTTGTAGCATGTTGGCAGGCATGCAGTGCCAATGCTTCTGATCACAGACAGCACTGAAACTGGAGTGGGAGAGCAGCAGAGAGATGTGTTTTATTTTATACAATTGCTGGTGAAAAATGATCCCAAATTATATAAAATAAAACATGGAATAATGTGTTTAACTGAGATTTTACATACCCTCCTCAGTGTTGGATACTTAAATAAACCCCTCGAGCTTCGCTCTCTGGGTTTATGTAGCATCCAACACCTCGAGGTGTGTGTAAACTCATTAATCCACAACCCCTGCATTATTCTATATATTAAAGTGTTTCACAGAAAAAAACATAGTAAGCACAAAATAGCTCATTTCAGATGTGTCCTGGGGGCAGGGGAGGAAGCATAAGAACATTCTAAAACAAGCATTTGTCAATGTCAAATGTTATTTGCTTGCATTAGTAGTGCAGGAGTTTGAGAGATGCATAATAGGAATGGCAGTGAAGTATTGAAGTATGCAAACCCACCCCTACCCTGCAGAGAGTGACAGGCATTGGGGTGTGCCTTTGGGTCATTGGCCATAATGCACGCCATTTCACCTCATCCTACCCTGCAGACACTGACAAGTGTTACGGTGTTCCTTGGGGTCTTCGGACCTTCTACTCACCCCATTCCATAAGGAAATGCACTGAAATGGGTGCAGTATAGGAGAATGGGTGAACCTTGAGGCCAAAGAGTCCAAGGCACACCTCAATGCCTGTCACTGGCTGCAGGGTGGGGTGGAGGTGGAGTGGTGTGACCATTACAGCTGACAATCCTAAGTCACACCCTGACACCTGTCAGTCTCTACAGGTGAGGCGTTGCAGCTGCAAACCCTAATGCCCCAGGCATTGCTTGATATTTTCACTCCAAATTTTCAATATGGGCTTTTGTGACCCCACCTCATGAACAGTGGCACTATCAGTTCATTAGCTGAAAGATGATTTTGCACAACAATGTGCCATTTAGCTTTCAGCAGTGTAATGACGCATTTTGGGCAGGATGTGAAAATAACAGCTGTACTGTTCATGAGGTGCAAAAATGGCAATATTGAAAATCTGGGTGAAAACATGAAAGACTGGTGAAGTCATGAGCATGAGTGGAAACTGCTCAATGCAAGGCCATATGCAATTATTTTTGCTAATTTTTAAACCAGATTTTCAACATAGGCATTTGTGACCTCTGCTCATGAACACTGGCACTGTGATTTTGTTAATCTGTCCCAAAAGTTAATTCCCACAGTCACTGTGCCATTGTGCACCAGATGTGCAAAAACACATTTCAGGCAGGATGTGAAAAGTGACAGCTGTTCTGCTCATAAGGAGGTGTGATAAAATGGCACTGTTGAAAATCTGGGTGAAAATATAAAAATGTTCAAAATTATGGCGTGCATGGAAACTGTGCAATGCATGCTCATATCACAGTCATTTTTAGATTTTTTCATCAAATTGCAACATAAAGCTTGGGACCCCACCTCGCGAGCAGTGGCACTGTTATTACATTAATCAGTCCAAAAAGGTGATTCTGCACAGTGACTGAAAATCACCTTTCAGAACCGAATAACAAGATGACAATGCATGTGTTCATGAGGAGGGTCCCAAGAATCACATGTTGAAAATCTGGAGCAAAATTAAAAAATGGCTGAGATAGCCACCTATGTTGATCCCCGCCCTATGGATGCCATTATACAGCTTACCGGCATTTCTTCTTTTCGCATTTCAGCTTTGAAGAGTCCAGACCTGTTCCTGCTCCACTGAAGGTGTCAGCGCGGACTTCTGGAGTAAGTATGGGATGATGGGGGTGTGGGGGAGGTGGGGTGCACTAAGGGTGGGTGGGGGTTGGGAGGGGCACTGCTAACAACAAGGACCATTTTCTTTTTCAGACACAAAAACATGGACATTAGTGGACCATTTTCTTTCTTTACAGGTGAAATAAAACAAATACTGGGCACACTGGGAGGGCTCCCAGTGTGCCCCAAGACTTTGGTGAGAATGTTGGGCACACTGGACTGGGGTGGGCTGCCAGTGTGCCCCATGACTTTTGGGGATGCTGGATACACTGGTGTGGCCTCCCAGTATGCCACACAATGGGGGTGGGGAGGAACATGCCGACATGGTCAGCTTTGTGTGAGTGGAGGCTCACTGGGGTGAACTTCCAGTGTGCCACACAATTTGGGGGGCATGCCAACACGAGGATTGCACCCATTGTCGGCTTTGTTTTGGGATTGTGTGGCAGTGGCAGGAGCTGCCGCCATGTTTACTGAAATGTTTCACCAGGAAAAGCACATACAGGAGGCATGTCATCTCTGTCACTGCATGATGAGCTTGTCTCTGATTGCAGTGGCACATTTCTTTCAAGTTGATGACACTCTACATCATTTTGCATCAGCGCTAGCATGCTTGCTAATTGGGGAATGAGGGATGCATCTACTAAAGCGTGCCTGCATTCGCCAACACTGACACACCTCTCTCACTGTGCTATACTACTGCAAGAAGATGTTGCTTGCAGATACGCTAAGACAACATAAAAATATATACAACTGCACAGGCTGACATACAGATAAATATAAGGAGTACAGAGGTGGATTAAATATACAGACTGTAACAGAAATACATAGGTATATACAATAAGTGCAATATACAATGGTAGCAGTTAGGTAACTTGAGTTCATATAGTGTTTAAGTAGGTGAAAACAATAAGTTAAAAATATAGTCACTGTAGTTGGACCCAAGGGAATTGATGGAGGGTCAGCATGTACTTAAGGACAGTGGCAGGAGGGAGAGGTGTGGGATTGAAGAAGAGAGAGTGAGGGTTTTGAAGAGGCTGAGTGAATGTTTAAAGGGAGAGAATTCAAGAGTTTAGGAAAGCATAAAGAGGCGGCTGATTGACCAGCAAGAGTTTTGCAAGGAGGGAGCTTGAGGAGTGATACCAGAGTTCTGGAGGGAGTAGAAGGAGGAGGTGGTGGATGGAGAGAGTAGGGAGTTGAGACAGGGGCAGGGAGGAAGCCAGAGTTTGGAAGTAAAGGAGGCACAGTCAGACAAGCAGTGATCCTCCAGGGAAGGGAGGAAAGAGCAGAGTAGAGAATACAGTGGAGGGTGCGGGTAGGGCAAGTAAGAGAAAAGTGGTAGAAGGAGTGAAAGAGGGGATCCACTCTGGCCGGGTGGTTTTATGGGCAGCACCACAGACAATATCGCTCGTAGTCAAAGATGGGAGAATCATCTGGTACAGATGTCTCAGAGAGCAGGGAGGGGATACAGCTCTTATGCCTAAAGAGGCACCATGTTTAGGGTGGAGCTTTTATGAATGGCATCTATGTGCTGGGACAAAAAAAGATGACAGTCAAGCCAGATGCCAAGGTATTTGAAGGCAGACTGGCAATCAATTGGGATACCATCCAGAGTGTAGTAGGAAGGGAGGGACGGGAATTTAGAGAGCCTTGGTCTTGTGCCAAAGCACATAGAGACTGTCTTTTGGCATTTAAAGATAACTGACTTGACTGAAACCATTTCTGAACTGATCTGAAATCAGGTTGAGACTGGATACTAGCTCAGCTAGTGAAGAACCAGAGACAAATAGGACACTGTTGTTGGCGTACATGTGAATGGATGCAGATGAGCAGGCAGAGGAAGGTTATTTAGAAATATAGAGAATAAAAATAGACCAAGTACAGAGCTTAGGGGACTCTAGTGGTAATGGAGGAGATGGCTCCTCCTAGCCTCACAGATTGAGATCTTCCTATGAGATAGGAACTGAAGCAGTGGATGGTGGGGACTGAAAGACCAGCTGAACTGAGTTTGTGGAGAAAGTAAGTGAGAAATGGTGTTGAATGCTTTTGCTAAATCGACAAAATGGTGGCAGTGAGTAGACCCTGGTCCATAGCTGTATAGATGGAATCTGCTAGAGGAGGAGGAGAAGATAGAATGGAATTTTCAAAGGCAGACTGGAAGAGGGTGAAAAGGAGAGGAGTCAACTAATGGAGAGAGCTGAGATAGCACTATGTGTTCTTGGAGTTTGGAGAGGATAGGGAGGAGGATATAGGTCGGAAGTTACCAGGGGAGGAGGAGGAGGTTGCCACCTTTATGGAGGGGGTGACAGTAACGTGCTTCAAGATGATGGAACAGAGGCTAGAGAAGGAGAGACTTAGTAAGGAGGCAAAAGGAGGCAATCGCAAGGCAGAGAGGTGAAGGAGCTAAGGGTCAAGACCCACCAGGGCTGCTGCTTTCTAAGGTTGAGGCTAAAGGGCTTTCAGGGAGAAGGATGGAAAGAGAGAAAAGAAGAAAGAAGAGAACAGGTGGGGGAGGGAGGGATGAGGGAGGGGGTGGTGTCGGGAGGTTGAAGGAGAAAGAGAGAGGAGGAGGTAGAATCACAAGTGGTGAAATAAGTGTTGAAGGCAGGCCACAAATGGAGGGTCAGAGGTGTGAAGGCCCTAAATTTAGGAAGGGGCAGATTAGATTGACTGGAGAATAGGGCATGGATAACTTTCCAGAACTTTGAGGGATGACTCAAGTTCCTCTGGAATGATAAATAGAAAAACTCAGCTTTGGCTAACCTAGTGGCCCTGGTGCAATAATTCCTCAGGGTGCAATACCAATTTTTTTTAAGTGGCTAGTTTTCCATTAGCAGGTTATACAGACCTGCCACTAGAAGGATTCTTGATCTTCTACATAAATCACTGTACTCACTTGTTGGCAATATGGCCTGCATTATCATTTTGTGGCCTCACAGCCGATTGGTCCCCTTACTCCATTCACTTGCATTGCTTGATTTTTCATGGCAAAAGCTGTTGTTGGGTTAAGTTTAATTTGTTAAATCCTGCCAAAAAGAGCTTTTCATGTACTTATGAAGTCCTTGGGGCTTTTGTTAGATGTAACTGTGGTTAAGTGATTACAGCATCCTGTTCTTAATCTTAAAGTGGGCCAGACGCTTCTAGGCCCAGCCCCCACAGCCTTTTGTTGTGATAATTTAAGTCTGAATGCCCTTGAAGGCCTTGTTCCTGCCTAAATATTAACTCCTGTGCCATCTCTGTCTCTTCCCAGTCGGCGGCTCCTGGTGGAAGCCCTAGATTTGTGAGCCAGGGCTCGCTCTGCCAGCAGGCGGGCAACCACCTAGCCGCCTCCAGGGACCAGAAAACCGGAGGAACAGCCAGGAAGGTACAAGAAAGCTGCAAAATTTATTCCCACCTGCCTGCCCCTCCTCGGATGTTATTTTATAGGCATTTTCCGCTTACAAATTACAATTCCTGCCCCCAACGCCACGCTATCCAGTAATCTTTCTCATTGCCACTGCTGTACTGCCAAATCAGCAACCCTTCCTTATTGTTCTCCTGATACTACACTGTTGTTTCCTAGTTCCATTTAATCATCAACCTTGCTTTCATAATGGGGATCCTTTGGATACTCCTGGCTATGTTCTTCATGTTGTTCAGGAAAAAGACATCCTCCTGCCACTGTCACACTGAAAAGTGCATCCCACCTTCCTAGTCTCGCTATTTCACCATTATTAAAGAAGGACCGGATCCTTATCTATGCACTACCTATGCCACAATTTAACCAGTGGGTAACCTCCATGTAGGGGACGTAAATTGCTCTATCAACATATCGCTCGGTACCCCATTATTGGGTATACAGTTCCCATTTTGCCTGACCACCAGATTGCTATGAGTGTATTGGCACAAACCCATAACCCTGACTGGCTTATCTTAAAACAGAAGCTCCTGAATAGAAAAAGGAGGACCAAAGATAGTCTCCTCATTTTCTCTTTGAAGCCCTTATGAAACTTTTAATTTTTTCCTGATCTGTGTTGGAAATGTGGAAATTAACCTGGACCTCCACAGTGCATTACCTCACCAGCAGACTTAGCCTCGACCAAAGGTCTAAGCTTTCTACATATCAATGCCTGCAGTCTGCTAAAAAAGCTCACGTTGATACAATCGTGGGTTGCCCATACTTTGCCAGACTTTCTTGTGGTATCAGAGACATGGCTCAGACCCCCACAGCAGACAGAGACATAAACTTACCCAATTAGCAAATATTCAGAGCGGATCGCCAGACAAGGGGTGGGGGAGTTGCTATATGTCAAATCCAATATATCTGTAACTTGCTTAGATGCAACATCTATGCCCAAAAATTTGAATGTCTATCCTCAAAGTGGCTCTCTCCAACACTGCAGCATTTCGGCTAGTTGGCTGCTACAGGCCCCTTCAGCAGATCATAAGCTTCTAGCCCACCTGAGAATCAAATCAAGATGGGTACTGAAGAAACCATAATCCTAGGTGATCTAAACCTTAATTGGCTATCCAAGCCCATGGCTCCTTTAGTATCATTTTGTGATACATATGGTTTCACAACTTATATATGAACCAACAAGAATCAACAAAAAAATCTGAGCAACAGCACATTACTTGACATCATGCTGGTGAACAAACCCACCTCTTCATGCACGCTGGAGTGCTGTTCAGTGACATAATGACCACTGCCTTATTGCTGGAATAAGGTCATCCGGTAAACTAACACCCCAGCTAAATTCTTACTGAGGAGATCCAAGAAAACTTTCAACTCTGAGGCATATCTTCATGATCTAAATCACTGTACAAGATGGCAAGAGTTCTACCTAGCAGAACTCAGTGGAAAAAGCTCATCAGGTGTTAAATAGCATAATACTAGATGCCCTTAACACTCATGCACCAATTACTAGAGTTCGAATTAAAACAAATCTTGTCGTTGGTTTTCACCTGACCTTAAATCAGCCCTGCTTGAGAGAGATAAGCTTTGGAAAAAGGCAAGGAAGACTAAGAACCCAAATGACTGGTTGATATTTAAGAAAGCCAGGAATAGCTGTACCAAGAAAGTACGGGATGCTAAGGCTGCCTACTACATGGCTGAACTCGACTCCTCATACCACAATCCTGCCAGGTTCTGGAGCACTATTAAGGGCATAATGGGACAAGATCCTAGCACTTCACTACCAGCTCAAATGCACCACAACAAGGTGACAATCTTGGACAGAATGGAAATACTGGATGCATTCAATAATCATTTTACAACCACTGGCCTTGCATTTGATACCTCTCCAGCTAATCTGCTACGTGCTCAGTTAAGCTCCCAGTATACAGGATCTCAGTTAGCTGAATCCTCCTTCTCCTTCAAACCGATTCTGTTGAAACAAGTGGAGGATCTAATCTCGCAGATGGATATAAAAAAGTGCAGGTGCTGACTCTTGACCCTACTTTCTAAAGATTGCAATGCATGCACTTGCAGTTCCTTTAACACGCCTTTTTAACTTGTCCTTAAAAATCTGGTTCTATTCCTGCAACTTGGAAAACAGCCCAAGTTTTCCCTCTACTGAAATCAGGGACCCCATGGACCTTAACAACTATAGGCCAATCTCTATCCTTCCAGTACTATCTAAGCTGCTAGAAAAACTGGTAAGCATCCAATTAAGAGATTACACTTGAAGAATCTAATCTTTTAAATCCAGCACAATCTGGGTTTCGGTCTAAGCATAGTACTATTTCTGCACTGGCTAAAGTTACAAACGATTGGCAAACCGAACTGGATAAAAAGAATAGCGTTTGTGCTGTATTCCTTGATCTAAGCAAGGCATTTGATACGGTGGACCATGAGCTGCTACTCTCTTCCTTGCACTCCATAGGCTTGGATCCATCCTCCCTTACATGGTTCAGGTGTTACCTAACAGGAAGAACACAGCAAGTGAAAGCTGAAGGAGACCTATCTCCACTAAAACCACTTCTAAGAGAGTTCCACAAGGATCTATCCTGGGCCCTATCCTTTTCGCCATTTATATTAACAATATTGATTCGAATCTTACCAAAGCCACTGTACACTTGTTCGCAGATGACACTGTTTTATATGTCAGCAACCATCGCCTGCTACAGCTTGTGAAGTTCTACAAACAAATTCTCTATACTACAACATCGATTATTGGAAAAAGCTTCTTTAAATGCAAAGAAAACAAAAGCAATGTTTTTCTCCACCCAAAGCCATACAAATCCTCATTACTAAACAACCTTCCCAGCTATCCACTATCCTTGGTGAAAGCCTTGATTATGTAGGAAAATTCAAGTATTTGGGGTGTGGATAGATAGCAAACTTGACTACACAGTTCATATTGAAGTACTTTTAAAAAGCTTCCAGAGACTTGGTCTATTTTTTAGAATAAGGCACTTTCTAAACAGAGATTCCAAAATGAGGTTGGTCCAGGCCACATTTCTCTCAGTAATTGACTATGCAGACTTCTCTATAGTCACTGCCCTATCTCCTACCTATGCAAATGGATACACTATACCACAGAGCTCTGGGTTCATAACAGATCTACCATTTAACACTCACCATTGCTCTCTATGGAGCAGTCGGTTGGACATCTCTACATCTCAGAAGAAACAGAAAAGCTGCAGTGTGGACATACAGAATTTTGACTAAGATGCTTCCAAACTATATATTAGACTGCTTCACACAGGCCACAGCTGGCACCTACGCCCTAAAGCTACAATTTCATTATGCTCAAAGTGCTAAAGTCAACACCCGGCATGGGAGATCTGCTATCAGCTATAATCTAGCTATATCATGGAACACGATTCAAAAGTCCTTGAAGCTGATCAACTGGGTATCCTTAGCATCCTTCAAGCATCTATACCTAAGTCTCTTCCCTGAAAATGCAATTGCTTCCACAAGTTCTAGTTTATTTGCAGTTCTATCCTTCCCCTCTCAGGCTGCCATCATATCATGGCACACTTCCCTAAATTCATCTCCCAGATACCTCACCCCTGGCTATAATCTTCTCCCATTAACTCCAGGCTCCTACCTTAGCCCTTATCACTGCTTTCACCTCCCAGTTCTAGCACCAGCCTCTGCTCTAGTCATGCGCACCTTTCTACAATGTCACTTGTCTCAGTCTATGACCACCTCTTTCAGTCATCCAATCACTATTTCTCTTTGTCCACATTGACTTCTTGGATCTTTGGAATCTTGGGTATATCATGTTGAATGTATGCCATGTTTACTGCCAATGTTGATATGTATATACTGGTTTACCTAGAGTGCATCTCATATGTTCCTACCATATCCTGTTATGTTTAAACAATTTCTGTTCTTGATTTCTGTATATAAGTGTTTTAATTATTCATGTACATATACCAATTATTGAACCTTGATTACTGTATATAAGTATATACATGTTTTAAATCTTCCTATACATGTACCAATTATTGAACCTTGACCTTATCAGGTCCATCTTGCAAATGAGCTGTGCTCAATGATGTTCCCTGAATAAATAAAGATTTGATTGATTGATTGATTGATTGACCTGTGTAGGTCAGCAGGGGAGCCAGAGACCTTATAGGATTTCCATGCCAGATAATGAATACACTGTGCAAGCCATAAGTTCAGCTGACATTCGGGAGGTGGAGTCTCTGACCCTGGTTTTGCATAGGGGCATTCAGTATCTGCGCGGTGTCATAATGTCATGGGGAAGCCACACACACATCAAGACCACGCACCTACAAGCAGCGTGCAGCAACACCAGAAAGTTTTCTTTTGTTTTGTGGAGGGGGTTCAAACCATGCCTCACACCCGAAACCATTATAATCAACTCCGGGGGTGGACAAGGGCAAGAAAAAAATTTGAAAAGAAAAATATTCCCTACCAGGAATCAAACCATGTTTTCCCACAACCCCATCCACTGCAGGGCCAGGTGTTCTAGCCACTCCCCATGGAAGTGGCTCAACTGTGCACCTGATCAGCAGTGGCTACATCCACTTCTCCTTTCTGGTGAGCGACAGAGGATAGCGATACTTCGTATCACTGTAATTCCCAGTTGCTGTAAAACCATACGTGCTACTGACAGTGTGGTCTTGATGTGGGTGGTTTCGTGAGATTATGACCTGGTAGGTTCTGATCCCATATCTGTATCAATTTGGATTGGAAGTAATCCAGGGCTGTGTTAATGTCAGTGGCATTGAAGACTGGTGACCAGTCAGTAGACTGTAGACCGATCGGATGTGGATACTTTTTGGGGTACTTTAGGGTGGTAATTTTTTGCATGCAGTATACCATGTGGTGGTCGCTGAGTGCATCAGGGAGGGTACCTGCATCAATGATATGGTGTAGATGGTTGGTGAGGACCTATTCCAAGAAAGAGTGGTTTTGTGATTTCAGGTTTAGGCGGGTCGGGTGGAGATGAGTTGGGTGAGATGCAGGGATTTTACATTTTGGGAGAATTTAGCATTTGGAGGTGAGAGCCAATTGATACTGAAATCACCCAGGATGAGAAGATCCCCAGAAGGGACAAGAGCAGTTATGGTGGTCAGGAGCTCAGAGATCAGTGTGGCGGATAGGCCTGGCAGCAGTAGGCTCCCGCCACATAGATTGGGAGAGGGAAAGGGATAGAGAGTTTGAGTACAAGGAGTTCATATGCAGCAGGAGTAGACACAGATAGTACCATAGAGAACTGAATAGAAGAGGAGAGGTAGATAGCAATACCACCGCCCAATCTTGGGAAGTCTTGGTGGGTGAGGGTGAACCCTGGGATTGTGAAGGCTGAGTCCAGAATTTTGAGGGAGAGCCAGGATTCAGGAACAATGATGACAATAGGTAGGAGCGAGGTGGTGAGAGGTTGAAGCAGGTCTATTTTGGAAGGAGACTGTGAATATCGATATGGACCACCCAGAGCCATTTGACAAGATTGGAGGGAAGGGCAGGGACTGGGCCAGGGTTGGGCTCACTATCACCAGCCATAAGGAATATGAGGGGGAGTAAGTGTTTGATTGAAAATGAGATGCAGAAGGTGGCAAGGAGGTAAGAAGAGAGGAGTAGGAGGGTGAGAACAAGAGGAGAGGCAGAAATGCATAAAATGGAGCCAGGAGGAGACAGATGGGAGGAGGAGGAAGGTGCCTGGGCACAAATGGGAGTGGGAAAGAGGAGGAAGGCTGGAGGAGGAGGGGTAGAGGATGGAGGCAGGGTGGGGGAGAGCGCTGTATGGAGAGAATAGTGGTGGGCAAGAATGGAGGCAGGAGGGAATGGGTTGTAAGCAAGTAGGCAGAAGGATAGTAGAAAGACAAACAGAAGGAGGTTAGAGGGAAGTACAGTGGGGTAGGTAAGGGAGATAATAGAAGAGGAAGTAGAGGAGAGGCTAAAGTTAGGGTGTAAGGGTGAGAGGGAAATTAATTGGAACGAGAAGAAGTAGGGAAGTAAGATTGGGGTGCAAAGGTGGAGAGGAAGTTAATTAGACAGAGAGGGAGCAAGTAAGTGGATAACTGATTTGTCCCACCCTGGTCACGAGGATAGGAAAGGCAGAGAAAGTAGGGACTAGGGTTCCTATATACCAGTTTTTAAAAGGTTTATCCTATATGAGGTATCATACCATTGATGCATGGTCCTGTACCTGTAGACCATCCTTGGGTTGTGGGGGTTGGGATGTGGTAGGGTAGGTGGGAGATAGTCATAAGAACCCTAATAGACCCCTAATAGCACATTTTTAAACTTGGTGAGCATCATGTTTGCAACCCTAATAGTATATTTTCAACCTTTGTACAATTTGAATCTTCAAAGGTAGCAACCCTAATGAGCATTAATGTACTATGCATATATATATATATATATATATATACTGTATATAGATATTTAATATATGGATTGTTAAAATAATATGCTTGAAAAGCATACAAAATTTCTAGTAATCCCATCACTCCTGGGCGATAATACTACTCTTCCTGGTGATAACACTATCGTTACAGTGCGGTAATTCTGTCGTTGGCACCCGAACAATATATATTAACAAAGCTGAAGAGCATGTGCAAGTCTATCCCCGACGCCTTTAAAAGGCGTGCCTTCTAATTGGCCGCTTTTCCTCTGTGTGGGAGGCAGAACGCAGTCTGAACATAGCAGCTTGCTTGCTCGCTTAGCGAGACAATCTCCTGTAGCAACCATTTTTTTTTTTTACTTTGAAACCATTTGTCTTGTACTATTAACAATCGGACTCTCTCCGGGCTCCTCTGCTCGCTCGATACCACCACTGACAAACACTAAAAAAAAAAAAAACACGGCTAAACGAAGCCTACAGCAGCCATTCATCCACACAGGACTGGGGAACCCTGCCAGCACGCACATCCACCCGTTGACTCCAGTGGTCAAGCGGAGGTGAGTCAATTCACCGTATCCATATATTAAAAAAATAACAAATAGGTTCTGGTATTACAAGGTAATAATTCCATCTCGAGGTTCTGGGGACATGAAACCTCTTGAGCTTCGCTCTCAAGGTTTCTGTGTCCCCAGAATCTCAATGAATACTACGTTATAATTAATGGCTTCCGTTTTTCAATGGCAAAACCATGTGTTAAATACGTAACACTGAGTAGGTGTTACGGCATTCACTGGCTACCTTCCCATTCAAATCCGCTCGAGACAACACAGAGAGACAACTCGAGTTCACCTCACAAATCACTGAACATACAAACTCACCTCCTCACTGGTGCTCTCCTTACAAACATTCTCCGGTAGCCTCGCACTACCTAAGTAAAATTAAAATGCTCAGCAATTTCAAACCTCGGAACAAACGGTTCCTCCAAGGCTTCTCACCCACAGCAAGACTCATCTCCACAGCTCACTACCCGCCTGATGAAATGCCTTCCAGTAACATGCAGGCTGTGTTTGGGAGCGCCTGCATTTTCCACAGCCCCATCACAGTCAACTTCTATAACTCCAACCAACAACCACAAAAAAGAACAAAACCGAATCATCGAGAACTCGGACATCTTGAATAATGTGTTCTAACAAAAACAAAACAAGGACACTTTCATTTACTTCAAATATCTTACGCTTAACTGTAAGACCAGATTGGTACAGTCCACACTTTCACCACGGTCCTCAACTACTCTCCCTTCCAACCATCACCTTTCCTCTGCAGGTCAAACGATGACACCACATAAAAACAAATGTGCCAACCTGAAAAACAACCATCTACATATTTATTTATTTGTTTTCTTCTTTTAATACTTAAAAGTACAGTTTAAGTGTTCGACCTGCAGCTCTCTATCATAAATGAAAGTGTTTCATTACCACAAGGTAAGACTCCACTTTCATCTTTTTATTTCAAATCTCTTCAGGAAAAAACGGAACCCTTCAATTATATAAAACAAAATATGGGGTGCAGTGTGTTTCACTCAAATTACACACACACTCGTTGTTGGATGGCTATCATAAACCTCGGCTCGCCCCCGGGTTATGTGTCATCCAACAACCGGTGTGTGTTAAATCTCGTAATACACTGCACCCATACTTTATCCTATATGTAATACACCAGAACCTATCTATTATTCTATTTATATATATGTATCTATATCTATATATATATATATATATATAGGGATATGATAATGACCTGACTGAAGATATCATATTTAGCTTTACAAGAAGCCAATGATATATCTCATGAGTGGTGAAGCCACAGTGAGATATCTTGATGTCATTGGCCTTCAGTGAAGATAAATATGATATCTTCAGTTAAGCCATGTCATGTTCTATTTATATATCATGTGTTTTGGACCCTCAGCAGGACACCCATATATTTTTAGACTGTAAACTACTGCCCCATATATTCTTCCTAAGGTGCTTCCTAAGGCAACCTGGCACATATTCTGCGTAACAGAATTCCCACATATGTCATTTATCAGGCAGGACTAGTAGCTCATTACCCCTGCTCCCCAAAGCATCATTGATTCTGATATAATTGGCAAATTGTTGTATTAAAAAAGTTATGTGGTTGATCCAGCCATGCAGTTTCACTATTTATGCCGTGTATTTATTTGTAGTTGAACAAACAGACTGTCTCCGTACAATCAGAAGAAACAACCTTTTCTTTAGAAAGTTGTTTTAAATAAAATGATATCTGTTGATCCAGCTGTTTTCTGCTCATTTTAGTGAAGTATTTCACTTTTGTTGCAGTACAATTCTAGTGTAACCGAGCCGTAGTAAAACAGAACCGAAAAGAGAATTAAAATAGGTTGTCCCCAGTGAAATGATAGAAAAAGAATGCCTTTTGCAATGTTTCTTGATTTATATTCAAAACACAGGACCGAAAATCCAAAGAGGAGAGAGCGTGACCAAGGGCGTGAGTGAGTTGCAGCTTCACTGAATGGATCACAAGCTCAAGCAAGTGTTTTAACCTTAAATGATGTATTAACAAAGTTTTTGCATAGAATATATATTATATAATAAATAATGTGTAAGGGTAGTATACAAGGATGCATACCCATCAGGGGCTAATTAGAGCTTAATGGTGCCATGAGCCTAAGGAGGCAAGTGGCTTTATTACCCTAATTAGCCCCAGAGATGGGTGCACTTCGATGTCCCATCCTTACCCATTTTGTTGAATATAGAACATTAGGATGGTTATGGTTATGGAGATTGCATTTGTGATCATGTTACGGCACCTGAAGGTGTCTTGCAGCAAGAAGGGAATGGTGTGTAGTGAGTGCATGCAGGAGCTTGACAGATTTCTGGATTTGGGAGGATTTTGTGTGTCCTTTTCAGGTTCTTTTGCAGCTTGTTGATTGGTTTGGCTAACTTCCTAATGATGTGTTAATTGTGTCCTTAGCATTGTTCCTTAGGGTTCAATGTAGTGTAGGTCTGTACTTTTTATTAGTATAGGTATATACTTTTGATTGTTTGATTAGTGTAGGTATAAGCTTTAATTAGTGTAGGTTATATCTGTAATTACTTAACTATTGCAGGTATATAGAGATACTGGTTGGGCAAACTATATGCAACCAGCCTGTGCTGCCACCAAGAGGTTTGGTTCAATTGACCTCAAGAGCAAAGCACAAGAGGTCAACAGGAATTTGAACCTCGAGGTGGCCACACAGACTGGTTGGGTATGGTTTTGCCCTACTGGATTTTTTATAGTGTCTAGAACAAGAACTGGTAGCAGCTTTAAGAAACTGAAATAAAGTATACCACAAATGAAAACATCTTGTTTTGTTCCAGTTTACTGTTAACCAACTGTACCAGCTTTGGACGTTCCAACACAGTAATACACTGAGAAACAGTGTTTTTCAATATATCTGGTGCTCTTGCTGTGTTTTGTATAGTGCCTCCCCATAGTTCAATCAGCTAGACACTGCCCTCTGCTTGCTTTTCTGCCATGATGCATCTCTCTCTCTCTCTCTCTCTCTCTCTCTCTATTTGGTACGCATCACAGTAGACCTGCCCTCCCGGATTAGACCTGTGTGACGTGACCACCTACCATCATTGCTGTTGGATGATTCCAGGACTTGAATCCATCTTCTTTTGGGGTTTTCCTGACCTTACGATGGTGATGTTTATATCCTGGTGGAATACACAAAGGTTACCAAACAAGGTGAGAGATCTCAGGAAGCCTTGGAGGTTTTGCTGTATTGTTTTTTTTTATTTATTTATTTTGAAAGTCGGATTTACAACCTTTGAGTCAGGGACTCATTTACAAAAGCACCTCATCGTAGGGAGGGTAAACATGGTTATAGTGTGAGATACAACAGTGGTAACATACAGGTGCAATACAGATAGCAAAAGAACACAGTGTAACAGTGATTTGTGGGATAAAGTTACATGCAGTAAATAGCAATCGTATAAAAAAAGAAAGGGAGGGAGCAGTCCAACAGACATTGTCAAGGCTATGGTCAAGAAACGAGGAGGGATCCCAAACATTAGGTTGATCAAGGGCAACTACAGCTTCAGGCGCCAAAGAGGTGGTTACAGAGAGTGACTTTAAAGGGACCAATTTTGGTAGACTTAGTGACAGAGAGTGGAGGAGTTGAATGATGTGGGGAGCAGTAGTGGAAGGACGTTTGGGCTACAGAGGTTTTGTACAGGGCACCAGAAAGGTGGCCTTAACTGAACTATGGTGGCAATGGATGGGGATGCAAGCGCAGGGATGCAGTGACCCTGGGGGAGGAAAGTTCTAGCAGGATTTTTGGCAAGTAAGCAGGTTTAGTAGCACAAGCGCTCCTCCAAGGTGAGCAGAATGGTGGTGGAATAGATCAGGCAAGTACGGGTGCGGAGGGATGCACCGTCAGGAGCCTGCAGGCATTGTTTATCAAGGTCTGGATTCTGGTGAGGGCTGTATTGTTAGTCACAGCATAGATAAGTAGGCCATAGTCCACTAGGGACAGGGCAGAGGAGTTGATGGTCAGTCAGAGAGCGGTTTGGGAGGCAATCTCTGTGGTGATAGAGAGGCCAATCCAGAGTTTATTGCTGAGGACAGGGTATTGATGTGGGTGTGAAATGTAAGAGCCGAGTCGAAGGTGATGCCCAGGTACTTGTAGGATAACATTTGCTCGAGAGGGTGAGCATTACTGGGAGAATGCAGAGGGACATTTTGGCCTTATTCTGGTGATGCGAAAAAGCATAGATTTTTTTTGAGGTTAATGACCAGCCGGTGGTCAAGAGAACCACTTTTCAGTTTGGTTGAATGTGTGCTGCAGGGATTCCTGTAGAGATGCGGGGTCAGGGTGTGAGGCAAGGAGAACTGCATCATCGGCATAAGTACCATACTGCCCAATCAGGAGCTGGGAAGAGTATTGAAAATAGGCTTGAACAGAGCGGGGTCCAGGATGGAACCCTGGGGGACCAGCGAACAGGAAGGGTACTGGACGGGGTGCCATTTACCTTCATCACTGAGATCTGGCAGAGAGGTAACTGGTGAACAAAGCCAGTGGGCCAGGAGAAGCCAAGTTGGTGGAGGGAGTCAAGCAGGAGGGGTGACGGACAGTGTCAAAGGCATTGGAGAGGTTAATGAACACTGCACCCACAACATGACCAGAGTCGAGAGCAGAGTGGAGTTGCTGGAAGAACTCCAGGAGGGCTGCAGTGGTGCTGTTTCCAAGGCATAATCTGTTGTTCTGACACATAGTCATATTTGCCAGATACTTGAGAGCTGAATGGCCACTATTTTTTCTAGTGCTTCTGAGAGAGGGGGAGAAATGGAGATGGGCCTGAAATTGTTAGGGGAGGTTCTAGCTCCACTCTTATGGATGGGGTAATTTTAAATTTCCAGGCACTGAGAAATTGACCAAGACATAGTGACCAGTTTAAAAGTTTGGTGAGAGGGCTAGTACAGTATCTAGGACTAATCGGAGAATCCTGGAGTCAGAGGATCACAGCTGGGGTTGTTGCTAGCTAATGCTTTTTGCAGATGAGGCCTGGCTTCAAGGGTGATATGGCATGCAGGTAGAAAGGGAGGTGACCCAAGGTGGGGGTGGAGGCAGGGATAGGGTCAAAAAAGTAGTTGGGGAGGACAGAGCTCAGATCTGAGAAAGCCATATTGAGGCACTTAGCTATGTGGGGAGGATCAGTAGTGACTGTACCTTCTATGGAGAGTAGTGATGGTGGAGGAGTGGGTCTTCCATTGAGCTCTTTCATATTGTCCTAGAAGGCACAGGATGAGCCCCAAGTGGATTCAAGGGTGGCTTGATAATATCTGGCCTTAGCCTGCTTATAGCCCAGGTGCACTTGTTACGTGCTACATTATAGGCTTGTCTGTCAGCCAGTTTGCATGTCTCGACAGCAATATGCCAGAGATTATCTCTTTGTTTCAGTCTTTGGATAAGGGATGGGAGATCCATAGGGCGCTGTGTTTCTTGGTACGATTCTGGTCAAAGAGGTAAAAGGTCACAGGCCTTGCTGAAGGCACTGGAGAAATAGGGTAGGGCAGAGTCAACATCCATTACAGTAGATTGGGGACCAGTCAAACTGGGCTAGGTGCATTTAGCTTTCTGAGACCCCCGGGGTGAAAGTGCTGGCACAAGGTGACCTGGGACACTGGTTTTGGTGTGGGGATGACCAGTGGCAGAGGACAGGAGAGTGATCACTAAGAGTCTGGTAGCACATTAATATCCCTGATTTTATGGGGCGGTTTGACAGAATTACATCTAGGAGGGTGCTGGAGCTGCCTGACCAGTTAAAACTAGTGGGTGAGGTAACTACTTGGGTCATATCTAGGGCAGCGAAGGAGTCCCTGATATGAGGGCAGTGGTACTCAGCAAATTGACATTAAGGTCACCTAGGATGAGCTGCTCTGCCTTGTGTCAAGTGTGATGATTTAATCAATGAGGGAGTGGACAGCTGGTCCCTGGTCCCTCGGGGTTTGTAGAGACTGTGAGAAAAGGGCCCCTGGTGGGTCAGGAGTAACCTTGATGGTGAGGGCTTGGGCACTAAAACCAAGCTTGGGGCAGGAAGAGCATGGCCCAAAAGTGTGTCATGCATAAAAACTGCACACCCCTCCACCACGGTTGCCTATATGGTCTTCCCTGAACAAGAGTGTAGCCAGGAGGGAGATAACCGAGTCGGAGGTTTCTCAAGAGCCAGGTCTCGACTAGTGCTATAACATCAGGATGGTGTTGTATAGGCCAGTACTGGAGAGCGGCAGATTTTTAGGAGGCTGCAAATATTCATGGATGCAATGCTGAGGCCAGTACTAGAGTGGGGTATAGGTGGCTAGTTGACAACGGCCTGGGGTTGGGTTGTATATTCCCGGAGAGCAGAAGGAGTAGATAAATTAGTCTGATGACGGTCTGTGGTGACCAGGATCCTTAGTCAGGTACCGATCGAGGTCTTACTAGTGGGGGTACAAGGGATGGGTAGGGTGCGGAGGGTAGGTATGGCAAGGAGGATGGGCCCAGGTTGTCCTGAGGGTGAGGGGGTATTGGTTGGAGGTGGATGCCGTGGAAAAATTGGGGTGTCAAGGTGGGGGTTGGCTGCTGTGGGGTGGTAGAGGGTGGGGCTCAGGGTGGAGGGGCAGGATGGGATGTAGGCAGAGCAAGAAGAGTAACCATGAGTAGGCTGAGTGTGATAGCTTTGGTGCCCATTGCTATTTCTATTGGAGGGTAAGGAATAACTGACCTTCAGTGAGTGTGACTGCCGCTGTGTAGTAGTTTTCTTTTTTCTTCAGAGTACAATATGCTCAAAGTGAGTGGTGGTGGTGGAGGTCAATGGTGCTGGTGTCATTGCTGTGGCAGTTACAGGGTGTTGCAGCTGGAGGAGGTGGTGGCAAAGATCATCCAGTCTCATCATTGTTTTTCTTCTGTTAAAACAGAATAATTGTTGATAGCCTGCAAGTAACTCTGTCTGAAACTTGAGTCACTTCAGTAGGGGGCACATTATTTGTCAACCAGTCTTTGTATTGATGTTTTTCAGGTGGAGTAGTTCATATTTATTTTTTGTCCTCTGGAAGACCAGCTAATATTTTCATGATTTTCATTAAGGAGAATAGTTTATTCTCCCCACGGCATTGATCTGTACCATACTGAGCCAGTTTTTCCTGGGACATAGATTAGATTGGGGGCAAGGTAGAAGGGAGATTCAGGGTGCTTCATTATTGTGGGTCTTTGTCCTTCATGTTTTAGATATGCAGCTAAGGGTCCCTTTCTGGGTTGTCCGTATTTTCTTACACCAGGCAGCTAAGGCCTCACATCTCTGGGGTTTCCCCTCGCACTATGTCTTTGTTTGTAAGCTCATTGTACTGTAGATATTTTTTGCCTGAGGAGTCCTCTCACTTCAAAATCACTCCATTTCAGGTTATAGTGTTCACTTGTTCCGAGGGCAAAGTATAGCCCTGTGCTGAAAATAAGTATTCTTAACAATGATGTTGGATTTTGCAGACAAATCGTTCCTGTTTTGTAAAGAAGATTAATGTCTTCATTTGTAAGGGCTCTGCTTTGTTGGGCTTATTACCTTTGCCCATTTTCTTGAGGTACTTTTGCTAGCTGCTAATGTTTTGTGCTCTTCCTGGAACTCAGTGGTGTTCCCATGAAATGTGTAGTGCTTATTGTTATGTTTTATTAAATGTCTAAAAATGCTGCCCAGGAAGATGTAGAGTTGTGGACTCATTCACTACTGTCAATCCATTGTCTTTAGATAAAAAATCAGCAAGCAATAGGTTGAGCTCATCAACAGGGATGTCATGTATAGGTCTCAGCTTGCTCACATCAAGAAGATAGGACATGACAATGTGGTGGTTATTTACCATTTTGTTGAGTGTTCTTTTATTTTCATGTTCCTCTATGACTTTTGCCATTCATTGCACTCTTTTGAAAAGGCCATCTCAAAAATTCTGTTGGGCTTTTAACCAAGATGGCTGTGTAGTTCTTTTCAGGTACAGTGAATGGCCAGGTTGGCTAGTGGTCATTTTTTTCTTTCATGGAATGCGGAGGTACCCCAGAAGGTGCAGTGCAACCATGTTCAATGACTTTACATTGTGGCCTGGCGTTTGCTGGAGATACAAACCAGCCACAATGTTCCTCTCATTAGTCACAGGCACACAGAAACAAATTATGGCTTTTTCTGTGGAAATGTTTCCCATCCATGTATTATATAGAGAATAATGTAAGGGTAGTGTGTTCAAAGTTTACACCGAGGTTGTGGGATGCTACATAAGCCCGAGGGCATAGCCGCAAGGGTTTATAAAAAGCATCCACAATGAGGTATATTAAATCGAGTTTTACTACACACCCATATTTATTTTTCATAATTGCAGGAGTGTGCTTTTCACCTCAGCAATTATAAAAATTAAATTAGCTAACAGATTAGTGTTCAGGAAGCTGCAGACCAGTCTTGATTTCTGGGCGTCCGCAGTATTCCTAATTATATGGCTGCATTTGTTGTCAAAAAGGAAGAGGATATTTAATAAAAAAAATGTGTAGACAGATTTTAGTTTTAATATAAACTTACCATGACTGCAGCTTACATTCCGGGCTTGAGGAAGCAGGGGTAGTCTGACATGAACTTCGGCTGTGGTGTCAGGCTGACGGGAAAACACTTGTTTCTGTTTTAAGTTGTTTACTGGAGGAAAATAGTTTATTTATTTATTTTTTATGAAAAGTTCATTTTCCCAATTACGAGGGACCAGGAAGTGTGCTGCGCTATGGGATTCCGTCGCACGGAATGTGACACGTCGGAGAACAGCGACTGAGGATAGCTATTCAAAGGGAAACCTGGCATGTGTTTGCCGTTATAACCAACCGAGCTGGTTATAATGGCAAATTATAACCGGTTTCCTATGGGAAAAAGCGTGCATCGGTAATTATATATAATATATACATACATGTATTAAGTTAATTCTCTTGAAATATCTAGATTTAATGATTATTCTGGTAGCATAAAAACAACTTTGGTCACTGGGTTTGATGACCTAGTTCTCCACCAACGTGATTCTTTGTCTTATTTGGCTTTGAATGCTCAAGGTATTTTGAGTCCTCAGTAGAGCTGGGCTAAATTAGCAAATTCTGAATTCATAGAATTTTCATGAAATTCTGTGAAATTTCATGACGTTTGTTTGAATTTTCTGAACTTCTTTAATTGTCTATAACACAGTCCATGTTTCAGCTAGTAATCTACAATTTGGCAGGTACATTGTTTGGCGTGCACTCTAAAGGTGCGCCAAGTTTCATAAAATTTGGATGAAGGCTGAAGAAGGTATAGGCACAAAATCTGGCAATTTAATATTTATGTGAACATTTCTGAAAATATTTCTATAGCCTAACTAAGCCACTTTTGGAGCTGGATAATTGTAAACTTAGATGACTACTTTCTTGGAAGAGTTATAGAAACTGCTAACTAGAGAAGTACTGTTATGTAAATTGCAAGTTTTAGCCATGACCTCCTGACTTGACTTCCGGCTTGCTTTCGAACCTTGGTCATCAGCATGATGTTCTGTTGCTGGTATTCATGGTAGTTGCCTTAAAGCCTAATATTTAGGGTCAATGACCCTAACAACATTAGTGATATTCTGTTCTTTAGCTTTAAACTTATACGGGCTTACAATTCAGCAGTTTACATAATTGTGAAATGTAATTTAAAATTTTCCAAACATTTGGAGGCTTATAACTCAGTCAGATTTAATGAAGAGATCTGAAACATGGCACACATATAGTATGTATGGGCACTGGTAAAGTTACCTTACCAGATCTGGTGCAATTTGAGCAAACCATTTTAGTTTACATAGTTAACTGTAATTTTAAAATTTCTGAAAGTTTTGAGGCTTATAACTCAGTCATCTTTAAAGATTGAGATCTGAAACTTGCAACACTTCTGTATGTGCATTGGCACAGATCATATACCAAATGTGATACAATCTGGACAAATTTGGACATACTTTTGAATGTATATGCTATAACCGAAATCACAGTTTTGGCAACATTTTCAACATTTTTGCATAAATTTTGCAAAATTTCACAAAGTGAAATCAACCGTCACTAAATTTCAGCTTGCAGAAGATAAATTTCACCCAGCCCTTGTATACAGTATCTGAGGGTCCTGCTTGTTATTTTAAAAGTTTGTCTCACCAAGATATTTTAAAGTATTTGAGACTGGTGCCATGGTCTTGCAAGCAGGTGACTGTGGTTTCCTTACACAAGTTAGGCTCTTGTTAGGAGGTTGCAAACTATTACTCCATATCCTTATTGCCTTCTTTATCAAAGGCACCTGAATGTTTTGTCTTGATCAGGTTACAGATTATTCAGTATCTTATACATTAATAACATCAAAGTAACATGGCATTAGGGCCAGTTATGGGACTCAGACTGCAGTGATATCTTTAACAGACTAAGGTTAGCGAATTTTAAATAAAATGTTAAATAAATAATTTACATCTTTAGATTTAGGAGACCTTACAAAGCATTTGATTTAGCTGAACTACTCTCCCCTGCTGTATAAGCTCGTGGAATTAAGCTTTTCTGACAATGTTGTGAAATAGTCCATGGGCTGTTTTGCAAGGAGGGGCTGTCTTGCTAACAATGAGAATATTTCCTTTATTGTTTACATTGGTGCATAGGTACCTCATTGGTCCATTACATTTTACCTTAATGGTTTGGTTTTGATCTGATTGTGCTGAGACTGTATTTTATGCAGATTAAATAGTCCTGTTCTTTAGGAGCAGGAGCTTATCAATAACAGTATGCCGTTCACAAGTGAAACCTACAGTGATGGCAATGAAGGTGCTGCAACCCGATCAGCAGTCATCTGCTGATAGAGATTTCTGACACCCGCCATCTTGCCACCCAGGGTTTCCACCTACACCTCTGATCTGGATGATTATATCAATTCTCTGGGTGTGCAGGGGCAAAGCCCCCTACAAACAACCAGGATGTGCCCCTGTGCATTGCGCGATAATGGTCGGTCCAGCGGGATTGCGGGCGATGTGAATACCAGTTGACTTATCCTTGTCGCTGTAAAGTCAGTCAACATCCTTAAAGGTAGAACCATCAATAACACATATTCCCCACACATTTAGGGGCAATATAGGAAAGAATAAAAATGAAAATTCCGAAGTATAGAATTGGAATTTTAACAAGCCGTAACTCCCTCAAGTCTTGATCTTAGATAAGGGTCATTCTATATATCAAAACAAAGGTCTTAATGAGTACTACAGAATAACAGATATCCCCCTCCCACAACCATTTAGGGGCAATATAAAAGGCATAAAAATGAAAATGCAAGGACCTTGTGGGACGCAAGCTACAGGTGGTGTGCCCTGCATGGCATGCCTGCTGCCTCATGTGGGTCTGTGGGCCACATGGGATGCAAGCTACAGGTGAGGTGTCCTGCATGACATGTCTGCTGTTTCCATGGGGCCTGCAGGGCCTTGTGGGATGCATGCTGAGGGGCTGCCCTGCATTACATGCCTACTGCTTCATACAGGGGCCTGCAGGCCTTGTGGGAAGCAAGCTACAAAGTATGGCACTATGACCAATGGGTCTGCTATACTATGTAAGGTCTACAGCACCCTGCATGAAGCCAACTACAGGTCTGCTGCCATGCTCAATAGGTTTGAGGTTCTGTGTAGGGCCCGAGGCCATGCGAAAGTGTACTATACCTGTCTGATGCCATTCCTGACAGGTCTTCTGTCACAGGTCCTGCCCAAAAAGCTAATGGTTTCAGTTTTCATATATCTTTTACAAACAGTAAGAATAAACTGAAAAAAAGCTATGGTATGTTACTGTATCTTTTAGGGATAGAGTGCACTGAAACTGTTTACATTTACACAATACAATATAATACATTCTAGGGACTCCACACCCCCAACTTTTGGTTTCCTACTTTATACACTTTAATCTTACACATATATATATATATATATATATATATATATATATATATATATATATATACATATACACACACATATATAGATTTATAAAATGGTGTGGTAAATCATAGAAATTCCAGTAACATGATTGGACAGAATGCATCACATGACCGTGCATTATTTCCCAACGACCGCATGCCTCCCAATGCGACCGCTGCGCTAAACTACTTTCCAGCCCTCAAAACCTTACCAGCAGTGAGATCACTCCACGCCTAATGCAGTTAAGCACACATACAAACACACACACACACTGTTACTACTGCACACTGTCTCACCACCTAAATTCTAAAAAACAACATAATACAGTCCATTTAACAGAAACCTAACTGTGTATAAAAAAAAACAAGAGAAACTACAGTTCTCTTACATCCTACTCTCACTTTCTGTTAAAAAATCTCCCTTTCTACACAGACTTGCCCGATCGTTTACCACTTTCCTTTTCCTACCTGAAGTATAAGCGTGACCGAGCTGTGCGCGTGCGAGAAGTAACAAGCTGTTACCAGTTGAAACTAAGTCATTTTGTGTTAAAAATATATAAAGTCTTTTCCCTCCTGTTACTTTCTCTTAATTTCAGTAATACAAGGTGCAGAGTGTATTTAGATCGGGCGAGGAGGCCGAGTGAGTCGGCAGCTTCTGAGCAAGCCAGATCGAGTGTTAAGTCCTTTGTGTTTAAAAAGATATAAAAGTCCTTCCCTCCTGTTACTTTGTCTTAATTTCAGTAATACAAGGTGCGAGTGTATTTAGATTGGGCGAGGAGGCGCCGGTGAGTCGGCAGCTTGCGAGGCGGCGCAAGCCAGAGGCGGTGTTGCTGTGACAGCTCTGGCTCAGCTGCGTCTCGCTCGAAGCTGCCGACTCGGCGTCTCCTCACTGTCTGTATATAAAGTGGAGTACTAGTGAACTGAAGCGCTATATCTTTTTAAACCTAAAACGACTCTACTGTCAATTTAACAGCTTGCAATGCACTTTGCTCGGTCACGCTATACTTAATCACTGCCTACAACGCTCGGACTACTTCCTAAACTCTGCCAACATATAATTTACTACATACAAAGAGCCATTACAATAAACCAACACGAACCTAACAGGAGGCACACACTTTTCATCCTTTTAAACACAGGACTTACTCTCAACTCTGCCAGCATATCATTTCCCACCTAGAAAAGGTTATTTTCCACCACCCCCAAAACATGTGTGGCCATTTTATAAGATAGATATACCACTCTTAGGGTGTGCGGTGGGTGCTCTGATATCGCATCCGCCTTGGGTGGTTGAATGCACTGGCCTCGGCCTCGTGCATCTGGCACACCAAGGCGTGCGTATATCAATAGTCGACACCCTAAATGTATATCTGTTACATATATATATATATATATATATGTATACATACGCTTACACATATATACTGTACATACAATATAATAAATGAAATGGAAAGTATTGTTTCAAACACCAGGCATCAATTGCACAATGCCAGGTACAGCATGTGCTGTCAATGAGATAACACTGCATAATAGAGGAATAATTCATTTCATCATCTGCAATGCACCCTGTGACCCCAAGTGAAATATTCCCATAACAGCACATGCCCTGTCATGCTATTGTTGCCTTAGTGTACATCAGTCAATTATATCCTTCAACATAACTTTTTATGGGTTGTTGAGCACATATTTGCTGTTGGTGCCACTATATACCTTACAAAACTAACAAAAACTTCTTTTGACAGTTCATCTTCTCTTCCACAACTACAATACATACCCCAGGCAGAGTTGGCAACACCATACACTCAGTTCTTTGATGGCTCTTGTTGTGGGTGTATCGTTCAAGACATCAAGCTCAAAAACCCTCAGGTGAGTATACTGGTGTTCAAAAACATCAGGTAAGTAGGCTGGTGTGCACGTCTGCCAAAATCCTTCTTTATATAACTTGACCCAGTGCAGCTAGGAGTAACAGGGCCAGAAGAGTATGACCCTGTTCTGTTGTAGAGACTAGGAATCCAGTACATGATCCCATCAGTCTGACTCATCCACTCTCCATATGTGGGGGGTGTATGTGTGTCATGTGTGGGTTTGTTAGTGTATCTCACTTTGTATTGGTGTGTGCATCAGTGTGTGCTCGTGTGTGTGTGTGTGTGTGTGGTGTGTGTGTATCATGTGTATGTGTTGTGTGTGTGTGTGTATACATTTCATAGCACATAAAGAACAGAAAGCAGTGTGTACTAGTATTCAGAGTGCAAAACTGTAAACCTAGAAATGTTGGTTGGGACTTTTGCATGTGAAAGTGTTTATCAACTGTGAGAATGCATAGCACTAGGGATGTCCGAATACCGTAATTTAAATATTCAGATATGTTAGTATTAGGGCACGCAGATATTCGAGTATTTGACCCCCCAGATAAGTGTTTTTTTTAAAGTTTTTGTAACACTGTTAAACTCCACCACTTTTTTCCATTTTAAAATACAGTGACAATTCTGCCTTGAATACTCCCCAACACCCTTTCAGGCACCCAAAAGGCAACAAATTACTGCACTGGTCAGTGGTCTGGTGACATAGGTCATCATAGATTGAGCAATGGCAGCAGATAAGGTGACATTGTGTGTCTTGTCTAGGAGCAACCTAAATGGCACTAGTGTAAGTGTATTGTATGTCCACCCTGAAAGAGAGAGAGAGAGATGTGCCATGATGAGACTACACAAGTATCTCACGGGGTGAAGACAGGGCACATAAGTCTCTTTCAAATGAGAAAGAGCACAAGTACCAGGGGCAAGAGGGGCATGTGATGAAGTTGAAGGGGAGTTCAAGACAGATGTGAAGAAATATTCACTGATGGTAGGTGACTGACACGACTGCAGGCATAAGTGATGGCACGAAAACAGTGTGGGGAGCTTCAAGCATGTCGTGAGATGAGGCAATGGCACAGGGCTGTGTATATTTAAAAAGGCAGGGGAGGCAGCAGGATTGTTTTAGGGTCTGCAGATAGGGATGTACAATCTGGGCTGACAGCGTGGGCCAGCACTCCTTTTCAACAGATAATTAGTAACCTAAAGTACATAATAGTAAGGTCCCACTAAACACGATACATTATTTAAATGTTTCTAGTTCAACAGAGGCCTCATTGTGGTCCTACAGTTATATGCCAGGGGTGGAGGCTCAGTTGCCCTTTTAATTAAATATTTAACGTGCTAGAAAAAGAAAGGGTGAGCCAAAAAAGTAATATTACACTATTGTAACATTAGGCGAGATTGAGAGCTGTACTGTAGCACCAGTTTTATGTGACAGACCATATTTGTAGCCAATTAGTGGTAAGTTTAGCTTAAGGAATACTAGCTGTTCAGCGTATTGAGGTTCCAACTTGAAACGGTGTGGCTCAACAACATCACCAGCAGTGCTAAACATCCTCTCAGATGGCACACTTGTAGGAGGCGGCTTAGGTATTTTTAAAGCAAGTTGTGCAAGGTGACGAGAGTTAATTTTCTGAACCCAGTAGCTCAGTAGATCAACATCAAATGGCTCAATTGATTGTGCAAACTAGCCATTAAATAAAGTTTCTGCAGAGAGGCTGAGGCTGTGAGCATTTATGTTGCTTTGATGCAGTGATGTGCTGAGTAATACCCAGTCACTCTCCTCTACACTACTACTGTGTCGTCTTCCCCATCTCCACCAGTATCATGCAATTCTAACACCACATGCCTGTCTCTCTCTCTCTCAGGAACCTGAATTGGAGCATGTTCCTCCACTTCCGAGTGTCTGACTGCCTGCATGGCACTATTTAACTTTTCACTCGGCTGTTGCCTAAAATGAGTCACCCTGTGGCTGTCCATGACTATATGAAGAGTCTTGCATTTGAGCATCCAGAATGGTAGCAAACACATGATGGCAGGTATCCATGGCTGTGGCGAACCTTGCATCAAGTTCTGCATCGAGATGAATAACAAGCTCAGTGACCTCTTGTGTAGTGAGTGTATTGTCAGTCAGAAACCATTGTAACAATCTTTTGAGAATATGCACAGCTAGGATAACCCTGACTGAAAGTAAGGCTGTGGAAGTACTTAGATCATGTGTACTCTTTTGCAAATTAAATGAGAACCTTCACCATGCCCTCAAGAACTAACCAATCATGATGTCCTAGAACCCCTCTGATGTCTGCCTCCAGAGACTTGTTGTGTGGTGCCGCTTTTGCTCCATGAGTCATGAAAGCATCAGGTATGAAGAATTCCACCAGTGCAAACATCTTGTATTATACAATGTTGGAGCAGCCCAGGTGTTCCTGAGCTTCTTGTAATTTGTTAGTGGCTTTTACAAGTGATGGAAATAGCTGCAGATGGAATGGGCTATGGATAATATTGTTGTTGGTTGTTGGTCCTAGTACTGCTTTCGTAGTGCATGAGTCACTACTAAATTTAGCATGTACAAAGCAACAAATACTCCCAAAATGGACATCATCGATGGCCTTCACTATGTTTGTGTCATTACCAGTAACAAAATGCCAACCTTAAAATTGGTGTTAACATCAGTCCAAAACTGTAACATATCTTGCAAGAACATGAGAATATTATGTGTTCTGTGGTCTGTCTCCATCAGTTCGACATTCAGCAAAGTTGATCTAATGAGACTGTCAGATTGTAGTTGGGGGTCAAGGGTGAGCCACAAGGTGATGCATCGGAAACAGCAGCATGCAGGGTGTTGCACACCACTATGCAGTTAAGGAGATAGGCATGCAGGAGTTACCGCTAGTCCAGATACCCAATGAACAGGCTCAGAAATGTACCCTCTTTGGGGATTGCGGTACAATCTTTCACTGGGGCACCAGCCAGGCTTCCAAAATGAACCCTTTTAACTCTATAAGAGACCTTAGGTATATTCTTACCTTTTCCGAGTTTAGTAACACCATCGAACCCTTCAAAACAGCTGTCAGACTTAACCGGTATATATCGTGCAAAAAGAACTGGAAGACACACCCAGGCAGGAATCTTAAGAAAATGTACTTACTAAAGATGATAAAATATGAAAATGTAAACACAGAACAATATATCAAAGAGCTCACAATTACATAAAAGAACAGGGAAAATTTCAAGCCAAACTCCTACCACAATACATTTAGATGTTTGCTTGCTAAGGTATTCACCTCTGGAAGTCGTTTTAAAGTTAGATCGAGAACTGTGTTTCTCTAGAGTCCCAAAATGATATGACTTGCATTTCAGACACAAGTATCAGTTTAAACTCTGTGTCTCCACACGCCTTCTGTGAGTCATCTAGCTCCTCCTTTTGGAATATAAAATTGCAAAATGATTTCCTGTCAGGAGGTATTTTAAATAAGGTGCCATCAGAAAGAAAAAGACATTACACATTTTCCTTTGAACTTAGCAATCCTACACTGCACCAATGTATTAAAAGCTAACAGGAATCAGCCTAATGATGTCTGTTTCTGAAGTCATAAAGTTACATTTGATTGGCACGTCAAAAGGCTAGGCATGTCATAAATGGCAATAAAATGCCATTCTGAAGAGAAGTCAGTTAATTAAATGATTCCTGGTCAGTTTTCATATCCTGTAACTCACTGAAACCTGGGGGAGGGCACCCATGGAAGCACAGGCTGTCTTATGTGAGACAATCACATACTATATTTTATATTACAAATATCATACAATAATCATAACCAGCTGTCAAGCATCACAATCACCAAAGTAGAGGCCGGACTCTGTGTTAGTGAGGGAAGGACTGCCATGACCACTAGATTGCTCAAAATCAGATCTGTCGGTACCACCACCAACGCTGCCAACATTGCATACCAGTCCACCAGAAGGGTGTGGTCTTGGTGAAACCAAAGGTCTGGATCCAGACCCAGATGAACTTCAATACACTTCCACGGTGCTTAAGCTTTAAGTGGTTCTGTAATTATGTTGTGGTTAAGTTAGAGTGATTTCCCTCGACTTATAGTGGCATGCAAAAGAACAGACTGCCTTTCTTGTGTCCTCCTTTAACACAGTGAAATTCAGCTGCACAGCACTTTAACTTTGCAGTTACCAGTGATTCTGCTAGCACCACACCCCTAGTTCTGTTTTCAACAGATGTGCCCATCTTGTCCTGTTGTTCTTGCCTGTGACCACTGTCCCTGATGGTGCCGTGCCACTGCTGCCATCATTTGGCTCTCCTTCAGGCTATAATGGAGCCTGCCGAAGAAATGTGAGTGTTGCTTGTTTGGTCTTCTTAGAGATGGGGACCCTTACTGCTACTTCTACTACCCTTGCTACTAGTGTTGCACCTGGAGCTGTTTCACCAGCCACCTTTTTCTGCCCTCAAGGTACATAGCATACTCTGCCTCATCTTCAAAGTCACTCCATATGCCACCGATGAAGGCGATGGCGTGTCACTGGGCAATTCATCATCTGGAGGAAAGACTCAGAACCAGATGACTGGTCATCCTCTACAACTTTCAGGGGTACTGAGAAGCAAGAGGCATAACTGTATCAACTGTAGTAGTCATACTGGTAATAGACGGTGGTGACAGTGTTACAGTAGTGGCAGTAGTGACAGGGTTCATAGTGTCAGTAGTGACAGTTACAGTTGCAGGACTTGCTGTAGTAGTCATGCTGACTGTTGTGGAAGAGGAAGACAGGTTCTCTATAGTGGTGGTGGTGGTAACAACAGATGGGACTGGTACTGGCGAGAGATGAGGACACATTGGTGGTTGTGGTGGGAGTCAAGAACAGCATCCATCTGCTTGCGCTTCTTGTATCACTTTGTCCTGTGCCAGCCACAGTCCTACTGTTGCTGGAAGACATAGGCTTGGAAGTGTAAAGAATAATTTTGGGCATTGAATACGGGCTGACTATCACTCACATTCAGGTTCAGCATCACCATGCCTTTCCTCCATTGTAGATTTGCTTGAGCTGGACCAAGTACATTTTTTTCCACCTCTACTTGTCATTGTCTATGCCAACTAGTTCTAAACACCATGAAGTACTTACAACTTTGTAAATGTACAAAAGTTCTGCTTTACTGTAGCACAGAAAAACTATTGCAAGCAGCACACATGTAGGGCAGGCAAGGGTGCGAACACTGCAAGCATCATACCTAGCCCTAAACCGTGGAGGTGGGAGTGCAGTCAGCCAACTGCCCTCCGAGACTGCTGGTGGCTACTGACATTCATGAGCCAAACTCAATGTAACCCCTAGGTGGTGCTATCTCTAGGTTTACTACCCCCTGCTACTTCTGATCACAGGTTGAGGGGCCTGGATTTGATATTTTGGTGCCTCCACCCAGAGTAACAGTAGTGGGAGTATCTACCTAACCTGGTAGAGCCCTCTGGGAAGCTATAACCACCCACAAGCCCACCCTAGTGACCCAATACCTTGTAACGAGAGATAACCCCTTGCCATAGTTGACCCCTGTCAGCATTAAACATCAATAATAAAATTTACTTCATATATACATGATGTCCTGGAACAGGGCTCAGTGGTAAGGACTTTCTATGACAATCTACCAAAGCCTTTGATACAGTCAGTCAGCGCTTCTTCTCCACCCGACCATCCTGAATATCTCCCAGAGGCTACCTCCTGACTCAAAGACTATCTGTCTGGCCAGACACAACAGGTAAACATTAATACAACATTATCCTCCAATAGGCAGTCCTAACTGATGTCCCACAAAGGTCCATTCTGGGCCCATTACTATTCACCCTCTTCCTGAACTCCCTCCCTCAATCCTGCAGTGGGAAGCTACTGCTTTTATGAATGATGCTGTAGTTTTTGAAACATCCCATCCCAATGTTCTACAATCTGCCCTGCAGGGTTTCTTTGGAGAGCTAGAAACCGGGTTCTCTGAGCAATGCCTTATACTTAACTACAAGAAGAAAGCGAAATCTGTGATTTTCGCCCATCACCAGAACTCCCGCTCTGTAATACACCACTAATGATCACAAACTCCCTTGGCATTAGCTAGAAACAGGTGTACTACTTCAAATACGTAAGTCATGGTTCGACACCTACCACACCTACCACACAATAAGTCTTCTCCTCTGTTAACTCTAGGCTGGGGATCCTGTACAGACATAGACACTGCATTCCCTACAGGCGATACATCTAGCTGTGTCTTCCTCAATTCTCCCCTTAGTGGACACGGCATAGTTATTTATGGGTCTGCTGACCATGCCCCTTTCCTAGCGTTAACCTCACCCTCAATAAAGCCTGCCATCTGGTCTCTAATTGTGATAGGTTAACCCATACTTTACAAATATACTAGTTGACTAAACTTCCAAGATAGGCTTAAGTATCATACCTGCCTCCTTGCAAAAGATACTACTAAACAGGTACCAATAGGCCTCCACCCTTATCACACAGTCTCACACAGGAGGGCCCAAAGGCACTCTGCAAACACCTCCTACAAGTACCTCACTAGAACCTCCCTCTGAGTCAGTGGTGCTTCCAATATTATACCCCCCTGTGGCTAAACAACCTACTGCCCACTATCTCCCTTGCATCCAGTCTGGGCCAATTTAAAGCAGGTCTCAGACCCTTCTCCTTAACTGTACAACCTGTAACTGAATATAACTTGCCCCTTTCAGATTCCACCTCCTTTCTGACTCTCAACAGAATCCATATTATAAGCAGGTTCCTGCTCTAGTACAGTGAGTAGCCCCCGCATAGGGACTTTTCTTTCTTCTCCCATACAAGGCTCCTCAAATTCACTGTAAATAATATGACTCTGGGCCTATTTTGAAGACCATCCAAAAGCTGTATACTGTCATATGTACACATAATGTTGACCTGGGACCTTCTTTTAAGATCCCTGCTGATGTAACCTTACAATGTAGACTGTGCCGAATGTTTTGATTTGTAATATATAAGTGAGGCTTGTGTATTTTCTTTTTCTTTCCTACTGATGTGGAGCCTTTGCAAAGAGTCTGTGACTCAAAGATATGATTCGATTCTTTCAATAAATAAATAATATTCACAGAACCCTTGCACTTACCACCAGGGACAGATCTTCAGCAACTCCCTGGAACCCCTCTGTAATGGCAAGGTTAGAAAGGCAAACATACACTCAATGCTTGCCCTACTAAGAATGTGCTCACAAGCCAGTTTAAGTGTGAAAACAGCAAATCAGGTTTGTTAAGGGGCGTGAACAAGGATGGGGCGTGAATCTAGAGAATGATTACTTCCCTGATTTGATTCAGGTTACTATGCATGCAGAATAAACAGTCTGACAACCCTGGGTACCCAGAATGTTAGCTGGCACGGCCAGAAATGGTGCCATGGGTTAGGCTGGCATTGCAGCTGTTGGTGGGGCATGATGGAAAAAAAGGCAGTAACATGTACAAACAAGTTATTTATAATCCTGGCTGGTTGGCCCAGTCCTTTGTAACCTTGTAACACATTGAAGCAGTCAGGTGGTACCACAAAATGATTAGAAGAAATGTTGCAAGGAGCTACCTGGGTTTATTCACAACACCAGTTGACTGAAGAAGGTCTGGTGATATGAAGACCTGCTGCAGAACACTGAAGAACATGGAAACTGAGGTCTGTATGACTCACCTCTGCTTCATGGCTTTTCCTCCATGTGACCACAACCTGTGATACCTTGCTGCAGGGGCTGGATCCCAATCTAGTCTCTCGCTGAGAAACTAGTCACTGGTGCAGAAATGGATGGCTTAGGCTGGAGTTTGGCATAGTCTCAAGGCTGGATAAACACTTTGGCAAAGTTCACTTATTGCTGGTAAAAATCTCCATCTAGCAGACAGTTCAGTCACTGGCAAAGACTGGCTCCTTTCTGGCAAGCAGGGTCCCTGAACAGAAAGCCGTAATCACGATAAACATTCAGTATGTTTAATGAAAACAGAATTCACTTCTCTACCTTTTTGGATCATTTTCAGGCTGGTTCACCATTTCTGTAGATTCAATGAAGCAAACCTCTGAACTCACAAAGCAGTCTCCCACACACAACTCTTGGGCCAAACACTTAACAGAAGCTCTCTCGGTCCAGTATCTCAAGCTGCACTTCTCAGAGTCTTAAGGCTAACTGCCACAGTTTAAAGATTAGTTCTGGGTCAGTCCAATTACTACTACAAAGCAGTCCGATGCTGGAAACAACAGCAAGGAGGCAAGTCAGGCCTTTCCCTGCCAATTCCCCACAGCTCCTTCCCTGCAGCTGCTTCACGATAGCAGGCTGCTCACTCTATCAGCTCTCCAAGCAACTGAACTCTTTTTCTAGTAGTTCTTGAACTAGTCTGGTTTTCTAGCAGTCCAGTTGGCTGGGGGCTGTCAAATCACAATTCTGGTGCTCCCATTAGTCAGCTTAGGCGCCAATCTGCAAACTACAAGAACTACAGTTTTCCTTCCCACAAGGCACTTGAACTTAAGACCCCTCAAGGTCACCTGTGTCCCAGTGGACCAAATTCCTGGAAGTCCAAGAGCAGCAGTGACTTCATTTAATAAACAAACAGCAGGAAAGCAGGTTAAAACAAACACTCTGGTTTATTATATAATCAGATGTTAACATTTACAGTAATAACTAACTCCATCTGCTTTACTATCAACAGCAGAGTGGAGCATATTAAAGCAGGGTCTGTCCAGTCACAAGCTTTGAAACCTCAGGCCCAGCCCATACCACTGACTGCATACACACTGAGCATGTGCTTAAGGGACAGGCGTAGAGACACATCATGGCAATCGCACTCAAATCAACAGGATTAACAGATAACTATGGATTTACCTATCTATATGCAGGATGGTTGCCTGGCAGTGGGCATTAGGAGCCCAGGAAGACATAAGGTAAGCCCCCAAATGGAGGGGCTACAACAGATTACACTACAAATGTAACCCCCTGCAAAGGGGGTTCCCAAAATCTTCAGGAGCTTGCCTGAATGCTCAAAGTCTGGGTGGTGTTAGGCATCTGAGCTGTTTGAATGTGGTTCCAGGTGAGTGCTATTTGAGCCTCCAAGTACTGTCTCTTTAAGAGCTGTCTGCTTGCAGGCTTAATTAAGTTGTATGGGGGACTGTGTGTTCTAATGCCCAAATCCACCCTAGCTGCTGTCAATTCACTCCATTTCTGCTGTTGCTGCATGTGCAGAGGAGCCTTGTTGAAAGATATAACTGTTTGCCAGAAGTCATTTAGAGTGACTGAGAAAATGTAATTTGTCTAACCTGTCTTCATTTCAGCCTGAACTGTTTCAGTGTAGCTCTTTCATTTGGGTTCTGAATTGCTGACTTGGACCAATCAGGATGATAGTGAGACCTAAAATGGAGCCTGTGGATGAATCGGAACTGGACTCTCAGTTTTGAGACAGCCACAAGGGGATTGTATGGACAGTGACTCTGGGAAATGTAGTTTTAACCTTTGTGCCTTTCTCTCTACCAACAGAGGAGTCTTATGTGGTGACAGCCGAACCAGCCAACAGAATGGTGTGGAGCTAAAGGAAATGCCCTGCTCTGTGACTGGCAAGATTAGATGAGTTGTGGCAGTGAAGAGAGAAGAAGCTGTGTGCTTCTGCAGTATGTAGTTTCACAAGAAAGCGCGTGTGAGGCCCTGAGTTCAAGTCTGCAGTCTTTGTGAGTGCCAATTTGGACTGAATCTGAGTTGTGAAGAGAAAGAAGCACCATAAGAGTGAAACCAGGCTCACCCTCTAGAGGACTGGAGAATTTGCTGAATCGCACTCAGTCTGTCTGGAACTGAAGCTGCTGTGCGTGCTCCAGTATCTTGCAGTAATTGTGATCGGGATCAAGGAGCAGCCTACCTGGTAGATACTTTCCTTTTACATATGAATGTGTAGTAGAGCTTGTGGGGAATCGCTATTTCCAATCCCCTGTGCTGTGTGTTGAAGCTGGAAGCAAACCCCAGCTTGTCTCAAACTAAATCCGTTTTCTATAAACTGCAGGGGATCCAGTCACAAGGACCTTGTCCCCATGCCCTACTGTTTCTGACAATCCAGAAGAACATCCACCATCCGGTTCTCAGCTTGGATATTGTGAGTACAAGCCAGAGGTATTCCTCTGCAGCCTGTTTTCAATCACAAGTGTGTCATCTAATTCTTGTTGTTTCTTTGCTTCATGGACTGAGAGCCATCAGGCTCCAGATTACAATTAGTGTTGTACATATATTTTCTTCACAGGGCCCTATCCATCTGCACCTGCCGAGCAACCCAGACATGGACCATAGCTAGCACCCCCCAACCTGGGTACCCAGAGGTGAGAAGAATAAATTTTATTTGGATTATAACTATAACATACTAACATACTAAAAATGTCAGCAGAGCAGGCACCTCTGGTCTAAGCAAATCTGCTCTAGAGTCAGTACCCTGAGTGGGTATGCGGACCATCTACCTGGCTCCTTCCATGTTCACCCCATCCCCCATCAAAGTTCCACCCCCACAGGCAACGATCCTCTGCTTCACCCCCCACATCTACACCTGTCCCAGCCTCTCTTGAACCCTCACACTGTAGATACCTCCTACCAGCTCCACAGGCAACACATTCCATGGTTCTACCACTCTTTCGGTGAAGTACTGCCTCCCCCTCCCCTCCCAAGTCTTCACTTTCTAGCCTCCAACTGTGTTCCTGGTGACTCCACCCTCCTTCATCCAAAGGATCCCATTCAGACTTACCTTATTTACTCCCTTGAGGGTACCTGAAGGGTCTCAATCATATCCCCCATCCTTCCAGGTTGAGCTCCTCAAGTCACTCCTCATATGTCTTATCCCCCAGACCATGGATCATCCTAGTTGCCCTCCTCTGAACCCCTCACCAGGCAGGATGTCCCTCCTTAGGTGTAGTCACCAGAACTGCAGATCTCGAGGGTGTGGTCTAATTAGGCTGTTGTACAATGGCAAAATCACCTCCCTGCTTCTTGAGTTAATCCCCTAGCGATGCAGCCCAGCATTCTATTGGCCCTGGCCATGGCCCTCCTGAACTGCTCAGAGTTATGCAGTTTGACATCCACCAGGACACCCAGGTCTTTTTCCCACAGCTGAAGCCTGTAGCTTATCCCCCTCTAGGGTGTACACATGTTCTGGGTTCCCATGCCTAGGTGGAGTAAATTGCATTTGGAGGATTTAAATTTCAATCTCCAGGTGCGTGACCACCTATCCAGTATATCCACTGTCTGCAGGGCCATCCTACCCCTCTTCCACCTCCACCACTGCCCCAGCTTAAGTCATCTGCAAAAAGATTCATTTCACACCGATACCTTCCCTGATATCGGAGATGTAAACATTAAAATAGAAGCGGACCCAGAACCAATCCCTCTGGGGCCCCACTGGTGACTCCTCCTTGGGAGACGCCAGAACCTCCCATCACCACTACCCACTACCCACATTTCTCTTTGGCCCCAATAGTGTCTTTCTCTCACTTTCTCCTCTAGCACAAGTCAATGATTTAATTTGCCAGCCTGCTCCTTGCCCTGGGCCTGTATACAACTCTCCTCTACCCTCTTCTGGTATTCCATATATGTTCCAAACCCACATAGGATGAGTTACAGGAGTCAAGCAGTTTGCAGAGCAGTCTACTTACCTAAGTCGATCTCCACTCTGAGAACAAGATGGACACCCGACTCCAAGAGTCTCAGACCAACCAACCCGACCAAATGACCGACCAACCAGAGCAGCTGCAGCCTGGGCTCAGCTGTCCCACCATGACTGTGATGTGTAGTCCCTCCTGCTCCTGGGCTTGGCTGCACTTCTCTCCTCAGTTTTGTTCTCCTGGTGCCATCCATTCCTCCTTACTCCCCTCCACGGGATGCCAGGCATGCAGAAAAAAAGCCCTGCTTTCCAGGACTCAGAACCGGACTTCTGCAGTGAAGTCCATATTTATCGGTCTGTGGATTCAAGGGTTCTACCTGGGGGTCTGGATTTTGGACAGAATAGTCCGCCTCAGCCCTAATTTACACCAACAAATTAATGACTTTTTTGTTAATCAGAACAGTACAGTAGTCAAAGTA
The DNA here is from genome assembly GCA_016271365.2 of Neoceratodus forsteri. Lineage (NCBI taxonomy): Eukaryota > Metazoa > Chordata > Ceratodontiformes > Ceratodontidae > Neoceratodus > Neoceratodus forsteri. The sequence goes on along the minus strand of CM028133.1, from coordinate 244,920,598 downwards.
GAAGTTAGAACTACTGTAATTGAGGAGGTAAACTGCAACATAAGTCCTTTTGCAGCTCCTTCTGTACAAAATAAATCAGGCAATTTATCTGGGGAAGAATACAAAAAGCCTCACACCACTACCAGGCAGGCAGGCATGAAAGAAAACACTACTCCTTCACTTCCAGAGCACAGCACAGAGGCCCTGCTGAAATAAAGGTGTGACATAGTTTCTCCTCTGCAACTCCTAGCAAAAACAAGCATTTGTCAAAGCCGAAAGTTGATTGCTTGTGTTTGCTGTGTCAGTATAGCAATGATAATGCCGAGGCAATAATTAACAAATTAATAGCTGGTGAAATTGTCAAGAACAGGATCAGCTGCATAGTAGGGCATCTAAGTGACTCACACTTCTCAGGTGTCTCAGTGTTAAAGGCAGGGAGGGTTGCCGAAAACAAGAAGAGAGAGGCACAAGTGCAGGATTTTGCAACTTAAGTGAGACTTCCAAGGCTGTGTTGATGACCAGCCACTGCCCTCTCTCTCTCTCTCTCTTTTTCTCCTGACAACTCACAAACACGACTTTCACTGGCGACAGCTGACATGAAACACACAAAGCATTGAGAGGGAGGTAGGCAGCACAGGCACATGGGCAGTGGACAGGCACTCCCAGTCAGTCTCTGACAATGCAACACTATTCAATTTACAGTCCGCTCCACTGCTCAGAAGAAAAAAAAAATAAAAATCTTGTGCTACACACAGAGAAAAAACAGAAAGGGATTCTATTCTCCACATTGCACCTACTGCGACTCTTGCTCTCTCTGTCTCACTGTACAGACACGGGACACTGTAGCTGCCACAAGGTCTAAACACAGAGGCTACCTGTAGCCTGAGGTCACTGTCTGCTTGCTGCCACTGTATGTCTTTGCCAGCAACATGCAGAATAAACAACCTGCCACTCCCAACACTGCCACCAGTCAAGCAGGGACAGCAGTTCTGAGAAGCAATGGAGCAGTAACAGGTGTGTCTGCAGTATCTTGAGGCACATGCTTCAGAGCTCAGCTTCACTCCATCTCCCTGAAGTGCTATGGTACTCTGCAGAATGGAGTACCAACACTTCTCCCTACCAGGGAAAACTGCTCTTCTGTTAACTACTACTGCCACCGCCACTAGGGGGTTGGGGAGAAGCCTTTGAAGTCCCTAGTGCTGGATCACAATTTCCACCAATTTGATAGCCACAGAACACAGCTGCAGTAACTGTTATTCAGGGAGCGTGGGGATCCCAACACTGTAGGTGCAGAACACTGGAGGACAGGGAGCGGCTCTCTGTCATTGTTGAGAGCTACATCACAACAGAAGGCAGCACAACAGGCAGGTAATGATCAGTGAGTGGAGGACAGAGGGGCTCTCTGTCACTATGTGTCAGCAGCCGAAACATGTGTGTGGAGGGGTGTTTGAAGCTTATTGCTTATTATGGCAATACTATTCTACTTATCCGATGTCTGATTTACGCTGTACACTGTGTTGACATGACAAAAACATGTGGCTGGGGCGGGAATGCATCGGTGCTGAAGTGTTTGTTTGTTGAATTTTGTTGACCCGGTAAGCCCACTGGGCCTAGAAGTCCATTTTCAGGGGTGACTGGGAGGGATGGGGTTACAGATGATAAGCAACTGAGAATTGAACCCAGATTAAGCTGTTGGTGGTATTTTTAGTGAATGAGGAAAGTTTGGCCAGGACACCAGGAAATTCCCTACTCTTCCTGCAGGGGGGATTGCTGCTCTGTTGCAGAGTGATGGTCAGTTGCGGGATGGAGGGGTGTGGTGGATGGACGTGGTGCAGTCAAGTTCATCCCTGGCCTCGGCTACGTCCTTACCTAGGGATCATAGATCCTGTCTCGGGGAGCAATGTTCGCTGGAGTCCAGAGGATTTGTCTGCTATGGAGCAGACAGCGGTAGAAGCGAGCACTGAGAGAAATGGAGGATTCTGTGGCCTTATCTCCTGTTGTGGCAGCCAGTCAGATTTTACCACCGGAGAATGCTGTGCTGAGTAAGTGAGGCTGTGAGTATCATTTTGGATGGAGCAGAAGTGATACAGTCCCTACATTTTCAGTGGAGCTTGACTTGGCGTCTGCTGTCAGGAGATCGGACACCTTGGCTGCCTTTGACAGAGCCGATGGCGTCATCAGACAGGAAGGAAGTCTTTCAGCATTCTCGGGCCCAGACGCGGCAGCTGGTTTACATGAATGGTCTAAGGAAGATTCTTAACGTGGCGCTGACTGGATACAAACACCACACGGGGCTGGGTGCCTGATCCGACTTGGGAGTGCTTTTCTTGGGCCAGAGTGTCCCTGGGCAAAGTACTGTGAAACCGGGGTGGGGAGGGAGGAACCTGTACATTCCCTGTCATTGGGGTTGCTGACTCAAAGACTGTACCTCCTGTGTTGGTAGCCACTAATGCAATTTTGATTCTTCTGATGCTGCAGGGTGCTGGGAACACACTACTAGTCACCCTTCCCCATGCCGAGAAGGCAGTAGGACTAGGCCCAGATTTTGCGACTTATTTAAAATAATAGGGTAGCGAGCAACCCTCAGACATGATGCAGTCTGTCTTCATTACAGAGGGGAACTGCAGGAGCAACTAGACAGGCTTTATGTGGCTAAATTCCTTTAAAAGGTTCCATGGGGTTTCAAGCAGCTGACATTTTTGCTTTGCTTAATATCGGAGGAAGATACCTTCGATATTAGTTTCAGGACCTATGTAGGACTTGATTTGTTTTGGAGGAATATGAAATGTTTAAAACATTGCCCTTATAGACTTCTTTTGGGCTATTCCCTACTAAACCCCTGTATAGATCAGTGACTGCAATGTTTCATAATGAGGGAAGTGAATGTTGGGGATGTTTATTATTGGATAGAAAAGAACTGTCAGGTGATGGGGCCTCCTGAAGCTATCATTGATAGTGAAGGTATCTGGAATGGAGTTGGAGGTTTAAGTGAAATTGCATTTGGTTGGTAATGATTTTGCAGCATATTCCGACAGATTTTTTCTTAGGGACAGTTTTCTATCCAGGCAACACAGGCTTGCTACAAAAAAGGCCCCAGACATCTTAGTAGCACTTGTGGCAGGGTTATTTGTGCCTTATGTAGAATAGGATCATACTAGCTCTGTTTGTAGAAATGTATTAAAATGTAATCTTGAAATGAACTTGCACATTATCATCAGTGCCCTGGGCTGGCCAAAATCAGACTGGTGGGCTCAATCAGGAGAATTTGGTCTCTGAGGCCCAAGAGGTGTAGGTCTTCAGACCAGAGCCTGACCTGATGGTCTGATGTCAGCATCTGGATCTCCTCCTAGGCCCCTACTAGGGCTGATTAATCTCAACTGCCCCCACTGCTTCTGCTCCAGAACAACGGCTAGTCCCTAGAGTATAGAGGTGACTTTGGACGATGCCTCCACCCCAGGTGGGCTGATTTTCTCCCACAGAAATGGGTGACTAGATCTTGCCTTACGTCCAAGTTTCAGTTGGCCTTATTCCACACAAAATTCTTTTCAAGTGCTTCAAGACCAGGAGGGGTGGCTTTGAGTCTGATGTTTCTCTCTGTCTGGTGTACTATCAAAGTGGAGTGTGATAAGGATACTTCTCCCAGTGTCCTAAATTCTAAGAAAAATAGGAGAAGAAAAAGGAAGACAAGGATGGGGTTTGATTTTTTTTTTTACATTCCTGTAACTGTGGAGATGGCATTTTTCACCTGGTTTCATTAAATGTGTCTAGCATTAAGTCCTTTCAAAAGCAAATAAGCTTTGTTGGAGTTTTTTCGACACTGTCCGTTTGATGCCTTGCTTATTCAGGAAAACAGATTCACTTCCTTACAGGATATAGTTCAGGTGAAAAAGACATGGCCTTGGGGTCCTTCTTTTGGTCCTTTGGGGAGAAGCGTGGCAGATGGCCTTGGGATTCTTTTAAATCATCTAGAGTTTGGGTTCAGAGGAGCTGATATCCTGCCAGGACAAGCTTTTTGTTAGATTGTGTTTATGATGGCTTTTTCATGTGTATTATCAATACTATGCCCTTCAGAGTAAAAGGCGAGAAACGATTTATTACCTAATTCAACTTTCCATTCTCTTCAGAATGATATTCTGGGGAGATGATATAATAGTAGCCTAGAGTGAAAGATGCGAGATAGTGTCCAATAGAAGGTGTACGCTGATTCAAATGCATTACATAATATCATTTGCACTGCAGATTTAGTTGATGCTATAGGGTTTGGCATAAGGATAGGGATTTACATATAGGCGTAGTCACGTATTGTACCGCACACGACTATTTGTTTATTTCCTGTCAGGTTGTTGGTTCATGGTTTTTTAAAGCATTGTGAATTTGACTATAGCATTTACAGTGTAATATTCAATTTTCACATGCACCTCCTCATTTCTTTGGATGCCTAGGTGGTGGAAACTTAATTCTGCAGTTTTAGATAATCCTGATGTTAAAGACAACAGTAGGATTATTCTTTGCATTTAGAAAGTTCTATGATTATTATTACGACTCCTGGTGGCGGGATACAAAATGGAGGATTAGAAGCTGTTTCTTGACATAGGAAAGCTAAGGGTAGTAAGGACTATTTGGGGGTACTTAGCTTTGAGGAATCAATTTTATAAACCCTATCCTTACCTCCTGTAACAGATTGGGAAATAAAGGCACAGCTTGATATTGTGAAGGGTAAAATGAGAGACTTACTAGCGCATGCTTTTATGTTGATTTTAAACGGTACTGCTGAAGTCTCCTTTTTGAATCCATTTGAGGCCTGTAAAAGTGAAGTTGGCAATGTAAGAAAGGCTGGGCTTTATAGTTGATCCGGACGTCTGCATACGTCTAATGCCGAGATAGTGGCTGTTATTGCCAGAGCATATTCAGAATTCATTGGGGCAGGAGTTTGTCTCTCCATGTTGCTTGGGATGCATTGATCCTTGCCCATTGCCTTTTTGTCACCTGCTATAGCTGCTGATATTGCTGGTCCTGTTATTTTGTCTGAGGTTTTGGATGTTACTTCTAAATTATGCTCAGGAGTTTCCCCAGGGAAGGATGGGCTTAACTGAATGAGTTTTACCAAGCCTATAAGGAGTTGGTGGCCTTATGTTTTCTATAATGTCCAACATGCTGGTTGGCTTGTTATAAATTAGAAGTGCTCAAGTGCATATAAAGCTTTCTGTGCATATTAACCTAGAAACAAAACTAAGAGTACAGTTACAAATTAAGAGGACTGTCTTAATATAAGAATAACAAAAACTTGTGTCTGCTTTTTCTAGATGTTAGCAGCTCCCTCTAAGATACATTTTGCAGCAGATAGCATGAGGCAATATGACCCTGCAGGATAGTTTAGGAGAGCACAGAATGTTCTTACCTCGGCTCTGACCTTTCCAATGTTGTAAATAAGTTCTTCTGTGCTCCAGGTGGCTGCCAAATAACTGTTCTCTATGGCGCAACAGTGGCTCCTAGTGGCTAGTTTTATGTTATGTCTGCTGTTAATCAAAAGGCATTGGAAAATTTTCTCAACTTCTAGTGAGCTTGTAAAAGCCCTACCTCAGTGCTGAAATAGGCTAGATAGGGAGGCCAGTTGAATACTGACTGAGGAAGGTGAAAGACCTCCTGGTAGTGTGTGCTTTCACCTGTTAGGTTGAAGAAAAATCTTGGAAACTGTTGAAGCTAAGCAGTTGTCTGATTTATCATTTTGCTTTCTGTATATTTTACATGATAAAATAAATGACAAATGCACTTGTGCATTTTTTGTACCTGATTTGTGGTCTGCCTGAAATTGTGTTATCTATACAAACATCCAGTGACAGCAAGCAAGGATGGACAGGATGCAGTGTGAACCCATGTGGGCAAACACCACCCCCACAACCCAAGAATACACCCATAGTCTGGCAGCCCGAGGAACAGCTGTGCTGTGGACATGCAGGTGTTGAAAATGGCACTGGCATACTAGCCAAATACTGGTAGTCATCATGCTGGCATAGTTGGAATGTCCCTAAATGAGTTCTGCGAACCTGTAGTGGACAGGGACATGACACAGTACGTACAGCAGCTGAGCTATTGAAATAGTCTGTGGGCTGAGAAAAATCCCAGTCACTAGCTCTGTTGGGCAATGGAAGCATGATTAAATAGTGCCACCACAATGAAACATGTGGTGCACCACAGGCCACACCCCACGCAGAGACCACACGGTGCAGAGGACTAAGACACATACCTGTGTCCATACCACAGAGAGGGCAGAGTGGGGCTGATACCCGTCACTGGGCACTATCTGGCACATCAGGCTGACACCGCAGGCCTACACACACTGTGTATGGCGGAGGACAATGCACAGGCCAAAGGCAGTGACAGCATGCATGACTGCATGGCACAAATACCACGTGCACAATGGTTGAGGTTTTGTATACATAGGGTCACATGTGTAGGTGTATAGCAGAGGAACAGGAGGTGGACATTACCTTGATGTGCATTGCAAACAGGACGCACATCAACCTGGTGCTTTAGGCCATCTGGAGAGACTGTCAGGCAACAGCCAATGGCAACACATGGTCAACAGGAACATACAGCCATGCCCACAACTACACAGGACACATGGCTAAAGGTAAGTGCTGTGGCAACACATCCCCCATTGGCAGATGCAAGAAGGCCATGCCCACCCACCACTGTCATGGGTGTGGCAGATGCTGCACTAAGCATGGCCACACAATGTTGCATTCACAGGAGGTGGCTATGGGTGTATCAATATACAGGGGTATCACATCTGGGCACAACAGAATAACATACCATAAAACACAAACAACATACTGACCAAGTATAAGGGCCCAGCACCACAACAATGTGATCAAAACCAATGTGAGTGCGATATCCAGTGTTGTGTGGGAGACTTGTCCACTGGATGACACCAGCATACCGTGTACATATGGTGGACACCAAAGGGGGTGGGATAGCTGTGCAGGGGCACACACATTTATGTGACAACACACCTGGGGGACACGCAGAACAGATTGCGACAGATACATGGATGTGTGGGGATAACAGTGCAACTGGCAGTCTGTCCAGGAGGTGTGACACACTGGACTATGTAGACACCCCTGAAACTGTAAGCAACACAAACTCAAGCCACCATATACCCCAACCATCACAAGGGCCAGATGGGAAGGTCACATTGACATGTCCATGATGCAGGCCACCACACACCATGGACCGTGGAGAGGTACAAATGACCACCCCACCACACCTACAGGCAAGTGTGTAGATGACCCATGTGCAAACCACATGTAGCATGACAAGGACACAGGTGGCACATGTTCCCGCTGGTGCCTGCATGCACCGTGTGCATGGTTGACCTGCAGGTCATGTCAGTCCAACACAGACATGGGCTACACAGCTGCACTGGGCATGCCAAGTGGCACAGGACAGGACTATAATGTGCACAGCACCTGTGGCATGGAAGAAGACTTGTGTTCCCTATGGTGGGTGACATGGCATGGAAGGACACAATGTACAGGGTGGATGCACCACATGTAGGACTGCATGACACAACCCACATGATGTGAATGCAAGAACACAGTGGATGCATCATGGTGAATGGGCATGGCAATGTGAATCACACATGTATACTCATGTGATTGTCTGCATGGTAACACCCATGCCGTTTGATGCTGTCTGGTTCCCCCAGCATCCTCAACTGCCTTCCTCCAGTCCTGCCTGGCTGATGCCCTGGCCTCTCAGTCTGCATTGAGAACACAATGACAAAGACACATTCAGAGCCATGCCTTAACACACATGTCCCCCACAGTCCACCCAAATACAATGTAGCAATGTGGATGTGCACTGTACACACACGAGAGAATGTATGCACTCAACAGTGGATGGAATACAGTGTACCTATGCATAGTCATGCTATAGGGATGGACACTGGCCTCCGCTCTCAAATACCACCACAGTACATAGACAGTACATTGATAATGCAATGTACATGTATTCAGTGGGTGTGCCATGCTAATAATGTATGTGACAGACTACCTCCATCCCCAGACTGTAGGTCTTGCATGTAAAATACATAGGCAGTGTCCTGTGGACCATGTCCAATGATAATGGGTGACATAGTGGTCAGCCAGGCAAGGGGTACACCCCTAATGCTAATGTGCACCACAAGTGACCAATGCACAGTATGAACAATGGTCCCAGCGGTCAGTGCTGTGTGGGCTGCAATGGATACACAGGTCAGGACATGGACAATCCCATGCAAGTATCACACTGGAATGTGTGGAACAGATGTAGATGGACATGTGACACCAATGGGAGGCCATGACAGCAGGATGACACTGGATGGGGGGTCACTGTCATGGCTGTGTGCCTACCAAGGTGGTGTAATGCTCAACCATTGGCGTGCCATGAGCAGACACAGGACTGCATAGCTGTGGCATGAGGGTTGGCCATATGTGCCAATGCACCTGACAGTCATCATGTCCAGACAGGCACCCACATGTGTATATATACACAGGCCCACCTTATCATGTCAGGGCAGAACACACCACAGCAGTCATGTGCCCGTTACCACTGTGGCCCCTGACCTGCAGCACATAAAACTAGATAGATACATGGATGCATTGTCAATGATGCTATGACGGTCATAGGATTGGATGCTTGACACATAGTAGACACCAGTACCACACACTGTGCTGTGCACCAATACATGCCTACATAACCCAACATGCCAGGCCACAAGGAGGACTGCGATGCACAGGGACATGTGGGGTTCTGCAGGAGGAATGGTGTTCACTGTTATGCCAAGACACGGTTAGACGATGTACTTGGTCCTGTGTGTAGCCTGTGGTACATGGGCAGACACATGTATGTACACATATGGACAACATAGGCATGGGAATTGGTTGTGACATCACAGTGCACAACAGCCATGCTGTACATCGCCATGAGCACACACTGTGACATGGCCATACAGACTGGCAGGGCGTTTCACCTGTGTCTCCGACCAAGGGTGTGTGTACATTGGAACAGAACATCTGCAGTGACATACCCGCATGCCTCTGTCAAGTATGCAGCGACAGGATGTCATGCGTAAATGCGAGGCGCTGTGACATACATGTGGCCGTACCTGCATAGTGGACGTGTATACATTGGTCAGAATCACACATCTATTGCACAGCTGCTGTGCATGTCTGTGGGATTGTAAACCACTCACAGTGATGTGTGTATACACTATGAGGTCAGGGTGGTCAGTAAGAACTAGAGGAGCTCTGGACATGCATTGCTCATGGGTGCAAGCTACGCCAGAAGGACATGTACAACAGGAGACACATACCAGGTGCATAGTACAGGAAACATGCACCAACCTCCCACAATGTCAACAGGGTATGTCTGACCACTGTACCATCACTGGGGATGTGATACACCCATGTCAATTTTCATAGCACAGTACTGAACATATATGTGCAAAGTGCAACGTTTACATTGACATAGAACGGTGTAGTCCATGGCCCATATGTACAGGTATCATGGGAGCCAGGGGTGGGATGCAGGACAAGTATGTGCATACAGGATACAGACTGTTGACAGCTGTGGAGTAAATGGGGTGCCTACTGACAGCACAACTGGTGGCATATAGTGGAACATGTGCAATTGGCACCTGCAACACACTGTACTGTACAGCCACATCTGAAGGTATGTGTACCTACATACGCATTTCAGGACAGGTGTCCTGAGTGTGTGTATGTGTGCCAGCACACTTGCACAGTCCACATGGGTTCTACATAGCATATCAGTCACCTATGTCAGTGTTGGTCATGTATGTGCCTGTCACCACATTGTGCCATGTTCAGGGGAGAAACAGGTGCAACGCACAGGTTCTGCGGCCAGTCCACTGTTTCCCATTGTGTGCCTGGCATCTGACAGCACCATTCCCTATTCAGCATGATGTACAATGTTACTGCTCGGTATGTTATCAGCCTCTGCAGGCAGGTGTTGCCCTTAGTTGAATAGATATGAAACATGTGCCACTTTACATCTGCACTACAGAGAGGGCAGGGCATGTCTGTGACAAACACAATGGTCTGGTATGCAGCATAGTGTACTGCAGCTGTGGATTGATAGAAATACTATGCCACATTCAACACTGGTCACTGTCAGATACAGATGTACCCCTGACAGATAACAACATCCTACATGTCTCACATTATCATGGTGTACATACCTAGGTGTGGCACAATGCCCTCCTCCACCACGCACAGAGTCTATCCAGCCGAGGCCTGTCTCTCCATGTCAGGTCACCAAATCTGCGGCAACACTGCTACCCAGTGCTCAGCACTCTGGTCCTCCTTGACAGGATACTGCCTATGTGGGCCCACATATCCAACCTGGGCCTGTCAAGGTCTTCATTTGCAAATAGTTGGCCCTCCCTGGGAACCTCTAGATCAACCAGATTAGCCGGCTCCACCTCCAACCATCTCTGGTCCCGCTGGCTTGGTGCCATGCATCCAGTAGCTCTGGGCATGTTGCTGCTGCTGATGTAACACAGTCACATTCAGCCACATATTAGCAGGCCTGAAACCCATATGCGTGGCGCAATAGTGTATCATTGATTAGCTGCTTTTGTTCATATTAGCACCATCCTTTGCGCAACTGGGAATTACAGCCATGACATTGTGTATGCGCATAGTGTTGTGCCGTAGGCAACCATGTCGGCCTCATGCCACTGTGCATGCATGGTGGCAGCGGTAGCATATTGTGAGGGGCACTCAGTGCTGTGGCTCAAGCTAACCATAATGTGCACTACAAGGGAATGCATAACAGGCTAGTGTCGCAGTGACTGATCCGCGATTTCTGTATGCACATTAACCAATGCTGTTGTCACTGAATGGCACTGTTTGTGTCTTGCACAGAGCAGTGATGTGTGTAGCTTCTATCGCATGAATGTCTGACTGTGCACCATGGCATTCTGCAGAACAGCCAGAAATGCATGATTGGCAGCCACTTGCGTGGTGCTCATCTTTGCAGTATTCAGCCAATATATGTAAATAGCCTCATTGCACAGTCTCAAGCAAATACCACATTTGCATCTCATTACCAGAAACTATTCAAGCCATTTGTATGCACAGTACCATAAAGCAGGGTAGTACCACCACCCTCAGAGGTGACTAAGAGGTACTTCAGCCTTGAAGGAATGTGTTGTGTCATGTTTGTGTGTGTGTGGATTTCATTGTTCTGTGAAAGGTGCTCATTTCCATTTCCATGTTATTGTCACTGGCTCTGTCTTTATCTGTTTGTTCCACAAGCACCATAAATGACCACAGAAAGACACAGATGCCCATATTTCATGAAGGATGAATTGAAGGCCCTCACCAAGGCCTATGTGGTCCATGAAGATCTTCTGTGCAGGAGGCTGGGGACACCGCAGGAGCAGGAACAGGGCTGGAGGGAGGTGGCAGAGGTTGTTAATGCACAGGGCCAGTTCAACCACACTCCCCTGGAGTGTAAAAAAATGAGCCAGTGGCTTACGGGTACGAGCCAAAAGTCTACTGGTCCAGACCCGTGCAGAACCTCAGGCCATTTGTGGTAGACCCTCCAGACCTACCCAGATGTCAGCACAGGAGGCAATCATGGCCATAACATTCTGCCAGGTGGCTGTGCCAAGTGTTCCTGGGGGGGGGCACAAAACTGAGGTTGACCCATCCCAGTACTGTAAGTACACATGATGCATATCATGTCTGATCCTGCATGTGTTGTCCTATGTATGTGTGTTTCCAGATAACTATTTTGTATAGCACTGTGTGGCCAACCAACTATTACCACTTTATGGATGTGCATTCCACAGCATACTGTATGTGGCCACTGTAGTATGGCTAGCATGTGCACTGCTCACTATGTCATGTCTGTGTGTGGTTTCACATGCAATCCTGGTACTTGCAAGTGCATCTACCTGTGTACATTACAGTATTGTAAACATGGACATGCATCCCTAACTGTGGTCTATCCTTTTTTTTCCACAGCACTATCACATCCTGGGATAGCTGGTTGTCCACAGGTACCACATGCTGCGCAGCATGGCCTCATACCTGAGGCAACAGCCACTGCCACTGTGGGGCCCTCTGATGTGGCCCTGCACACACAGAGGGGTCGGATGATGATGATGATGATGAGACTGTCTCCCTTTCTGCTGATGCCCTCCTCACTGCTGTGGAGGTGCTTGCCAGCAACACTGAAGATGACAGCTCTGTGATTGACAGTGTGCTCCAAACTGATCCTCCACATTCTGCACATGCCACCAGCAGCCTTCCAGGGCCAGCCCCTATGCAGTGGGTGGGCCAACAATTGCAGTCAGCCACTGCACAGCAAGAGTGTGACATGTTGCGGCCTGCACAGGTGCAGCAGATGGGCAAAATTGCCTAGCAACAGACAACCAGTGACCAGCCACAGCATGACCAGGTACAGGATCAGGCAGCCCTGTCACATGCAGTAACTGCACATGCATCATCCCCACAATCCCAGTGGCCAGCCGAGGAGCCGGCATGCACTGTGGCACAACACATTGCCCAGACAACCAGCTTGCTGACCATACATGGCTACTGAGGTCCGCCATGGAGAGCCAGGTGGCACTCCATGATGCTGTGCAGGGGTTGTGGGCACAGATGTGTCTCCTTGAGGAGCGAGCTTCTGTCCGCCATGAGGAACTTATGGGCTCTCTTCATGTGTTCCATGAGGACATTACTGCAGGGTTATTGGATATTGTGGCAGCAATACAGGACCACACTGCAGCCCAGGCTGCATGTGGTGGCCATACCAGCCGCGTACCTCACAGCAATTCCAGCACCCCCAGAATACCACTCAACACCTGCTTTTCCCCCTCGTACCTTATCCCCAGCCTTGCACATCCCCAACCCCAGGACATGGTGTTAGTTTCTCCATACCCATCCTAACATGTAGCCATGCACAGACACATGTTTCTCCCCCCTCGGGTGGTGGCCTCACCCCAGGTTGCCCAGCAGTCCCCAATGGGTACAGCTGCATTGTCGGGCCAAGACCATGTTCATGTCCATGGTTGCCAAAGGTGCAACTCCTGAAGGCCCAGGGTCTATGCAGCATGCCTGTGATGCCTCCAGGTCATGGGTGGGCTACTTTTGCCCTGTAATGCCTATGGTTGTGCATTGTCCACACCCTGTACACCACACTGACCCACCTGACTACCCCTGGCATTGTCACATTATACGGATGGCATCTGGGACATGAATGTGGCTGCCATGGGCTCAATGGGTGCAGCTGCGGCTTACCACTGTGGGTATGTGCCAATGGTCTGTCTCTGACCCATGCCAGGCTGCTACCAGTACCTCCATGTAATCCTTGCCAATGTTTATTTCTTTATTTTATTTTATTGATAACTAGGATTACAAATACCTTTGAACCAGAGGTTCTTTTTCAAAGGTTCTGTGTCAAACAATATATTGTTCACAGCAATAATTAATACAGTATGTTGCAGATGTAAAAGTACAATAAACACAAAAAATGCAATTGGTTAACAGAGTAAATCAAACAGGGTGGGCAGTGGGAAAAAAAGGGCAGATGGGGATGGGAGATGGGAGAGGCACAGGGTAGAAGGGGATGTTTCAGTTGTGAACTTGTGTGCATGCCACTTCCTCACACCTGTGAGCGCATCACGCTGAATTGTCCTGTACGTACTTACCATTACCATGAGGCCCAATGTGCACTCACATACACTGTGCCTGTGTGCATGACAGCACTGCCACACCTGCAGGCTATACTCACCATCAGGCTCCAAAGTGTTCCTGCACAATGGTGCCCCTGTGCTGCCATCCCCTCAGGACCAATCTTGGGTCCCGCCCGTCATGCCGTTGATGCTCACCCTCATCTAGTGGCTCCATGTCCTCCGCACTGTCACCCTCTGGGTCCTGGACAACTATTCCATGGTCTATGGCCATGCTGTGTAGTATACAACAGGCCAGGAATATGCCACAGGCCTTGTCCAGGCTATACTGTAGGGCACCCCCAGATCTGTGCAGGCATCTGAAGCACATCTTCAGCATGCCAAACGCGCACTCAGTGATGTTTCTAGTAGCCGTGTGTGCCTCACTGAACCTCTCTTCTGCTTCAGACATGGGCCACAGTATTGGGGTGAGCATCCACGGACAAAGTGGGTATGCGCTGTCTCCTGTGTGAAGGAAGGCGATATGTTAGTACATCATCTACAATCATTACATTCAGCTCTCCACACAGACCTGTTTCATATGGTCAGTCTCATCTGCCCATTTCCCCAACCACACTGTCACTGTTGCACATTGTTGCCCTCCAGTTTATGGCCCTTTCCCTGCTGTTGTCGTTCCACTGTCACTTCCACTGCCACCTGCATGTTGTTTGTGCTGTGGGTCAGTACACATCCTCATAATGTTTCCACACAGCAATCACACCATCTTATGTGGCATCTTGCACTTATCTTCCCACAATGTTAGTCAGTTACTGGCTGGCACCACCCCTGTATCTTGTGCCTACTGCTCACCATACAATTATCCATCCCATACCAGTCTTACACATCTGTTCAGTGTCAGTCCTTTTCAGGTCCCATCAGGTCCTCCTTCCCTCCCATGTGTCACATGGATGTCTGCCATTGCAACACCCCTTCTTTCTGGGCTGACACCTGTACATCCACCATCACTGCACTGTGTTACCATGTGGACACCTTGTTTGTGGCTGTGGTTGCAATCACCCACAAGATGGCCACTGGGTATGTCCCCAGACTCAAAATGATGGCACTGGGATGACTGGCACTGGATGAATCCTTTGTGTGCACTCCCAGGGCACCGGGCAAGCACATTTGTGATGCACCCTGTGGCATCGCACATCACCTGGCAGTTGATGGAGTGGTACCCCTTCCTGTTCACATTGACATCTTTGTCACCACCAGATGGTGTTTTGATGGCCACATGGGTGCAGTCAATGGTATCTAGCACTGCCGGTAGGTGTGCTACCTAGTAAAAATACTGCTTTGTTGCTGTCTGCTCCGCTGGTGTGCTAGGGAATTGAATGAACTCACTAACATGGGCAGCAGAGTGTTTACGAACTCTGTGAGGAGATGAGAGGTGGCCAACTGGGTGATGCCAGTGGTGTCACCCACCAGTATCTGGAAGGTGCCCATGGTGAGCAGGCACAGCGCTGCCATGACCTTGGTCTCCACCATTATAGCATGACTTCTGTGCGTGAGTGCCTGGAGCTCATCATGGAGCAGCTCACAGAGCTGTCTCAGAACTACCTGTTGAGCGAGTATCAGTCAACGATGTCTGTGTCACTCAACTGTTCAAATGTGATGCAGGGCCAGTACTGTCTCTGTGGAGCATACAGCCTACAGGCCCTTCATCGCCCACCTTGCTCTTCCTTCAGTCTCCTCACATCAGTCATGATGGCAACCAGTGAAAAACTATCCCAGCCATCCTGAATGTAGTTCAGCTCCCTGCCTGTGGGTGTCTGGCTGATTTAGGGCTGCCCCTTGTATTCCTAAATTTGGGCAGCTCAAATGTGAATTGTACGACAAATGCACCACGCATTTCCTCTGAATATACACATACGTGGCATATGCAGGTGTCTGACCCCTTTTTCTGTGTGGTGTACATTATATGTGCATGATCGTGCAATCGGATATACAAGATGCATTTCATGCATTTGAGTATCACACCATTGTGCATTTTCCAGAATGTGCCATGCATTTCGATTTTGTGCCACAAAAGTCTTTTGAATATGGGGTCTGAAAAGTTTTCAAACTCTGAAGGACAGCCTTGATCTTCCACAGACCAATCTGTTACAGTATTTTCAAGCCAGGGCATATTTCCTGCACTGGATCCGTAGAGCCAAGGTTCTTGACACCAGAAAAGCCCTAATTGGACTAATGATCTTGGCATTGGCAGGAGACTATGCTTCATCTTATTTATCAATTACGTGCATCATTAAATATCTTACAACAGCAACCCTTCCGTGTTTGATAGGTGGAACCAGGTACTTTTTTTTTTTTAATACACTTTATGCCGCCGACAGAGTGGCCCCATGATCTCCAGCTGCCGGCACCTGCACTCCCAGACCCAGTCATGCATGCAGACCACATGAACCTGCACCACGAGGGCCAGCCTTTCATTGCTCATGCACCCCTGGGTACGCACCCCTCTCTTGGGTTCCCTACGAGTGCAAGGTGTGGCCATCAACACAGAGATCGCCCTTCCACTCATTTTCCACATTTGTACCCCTTTCGAGAGCTGGACGTGCAATGGCATCTGAGCACATAGTGCTGATGTCCCCCACACTCTCCCTCTTCTTTTATGCATGCCACTGCAATGCAGCTGGCCTCCACCAGTCACCACTATAGGGTGATGCGAGCCCACTACCTAGCCCAGAGAAAGGAGAGCAGTCATCAAGATGCTCGATCCTTCCTCCCTGCCAGTCCCCAGTGGACTGAGTACATTCCAGAACCCGTGTCACCACGGGTGTGAGTGTGGTATCCAGTGCCTCAACCTCAGCACCACTGGGCCGCCCGTGGAACCACTATTTGAACAAGTAATGACCCCAAGTGCAATGGGAGGCTGCCTGCATTAACACACACAGAGTATCTTCCTCTGTACTGGAACACAAGATAGAACTGCACTCCACAGGATAGAAGGTGGGGTACAGACCAGTTTGCCAACCTCCCAGTACAGACAGGTGAAACAAAGACATCTGTGCACCAAACAGAGGAAGTCCAAGCATAAATTATGCTAAAAAAGTAGAATTTATTCATATAGTACAAAATAAAGGTAACAGGCAAAACCTTGAAACCAGAAGCCACTGTGTTTTAACCGTTAGGCCTTCATCAGGGTGCCCCCTGATGAAGACCTAACGGTTGAAGCGCAGGGGCTTCTTGTTTCAAGGTTTTGCCGGTTACCCTTATTTTGTACTATATGAATAAATTCTACTTTTTCAGCATAATTTATGCTTGGGCTTCCAATATTTTCCTCTATACCCTGGAGGGAATTCAGCTGGAAGTGTCTTACCCAGTGCTCTCTGACTCCAGTCCAGCAGGTCCATAGGAGCACAACATGTACCAGTCACTGTTGGAGGCAGTGCAGATAGGGTAGGCATAGCATTACCACATATTTTGGAAATTCCCTGATTGACTCCTTTCTTTACTGAACTTGAGGAGGCCTTCAAGGAAATCTTCTCTCCATATATCTCTCACTGAATATATTCCTTCTGATGTTATATCCAGGGACTTTAGGGATCCATCCAACAGATAAATACCTGTTAGGAATCCTTCTCATGATGGCCATGAACAGTATTACAAAATGATGGATCATTGCAGGGATCCCAGCAATAGAGCACTGGACCTCTTTGGAGAATTCAACATACAAAATGGAAATTTTAACTTATACTCTAAGCAGGGAGGGAAAGGTAGTAATAGGAGGACCAGATGGTTCCTGTTCATTATGAACAGAAATCCAATGTTTGCACCATAAAATTACTGTTGTAGAAGACTGAAGAGGAGGGGAGAGATATGGCATTTCACAGGGGATGTCTATGGCCCTGATTCTAGTACAGTTACGACTGGCATAACATCACTTGCTCCAAGTAGAATGGCGCATGTAGCAACTGACGCCAGCAGTTGCGGCATTTCTACAATGTGGCCAGCGACATGGCGCAGGCCACTTGAGCCGAAAAGCTGTTACGCTGGCAGTTGCGCCATAAACCCCCTGCGACATGGCGCTAAGGGGTTTATGGCAGCAGTTGTGCCCCATTCCAGAAGGGCAGCAACAATGTCCCCAGTGTGGGGATTCTACAAGAACCCCAGAGGAGAACCGGTAAAGTAAATTACACCAGCTGTTAGCTGGTGAATCTACGGACGCCTCTTGGGGGTCCTTAGAGACCTGCCAGCAGCCCAGCAGTCAGTCCTCAGACGCCTTCCCTCATGCCCAGCATAACCAGTGGGTGCCTGCAGGGCTGCCCACACCCCAGCCCCTCCTGAAGTGTACATTAAGAGCCCTGCAGGGCTGCCCACCCCCAGCCCTCCAAAGTGTACATTAAGAGCCTGTGAGGGCTGCCAACACCCAGCCCTCCAAAGTGTACATTAAGAGCCCTGTAGGCTGCCCACACCCCAGCCCCTGAAGTGTACTATACAGCCCAGCCTGGCAGGAGCTGATCATCATAAAATCATTACTTCATATTTTTGGCACTGTAGAGTGATACGTGTTCTTTAATAGACCCACGGTATGACATAAATATTTATTTTATATTTATGCCATAGGAATGACATAAATGAAGTGTGACAAATCTGTTTATCTGAGTAACTTTGTACATAAATTCATTTACAAGCATGGTAACTATGTCATCAGTCATTTATTTACTATATCATTAGTCACTATGTAACACTCCATTTATGTACACAGTTTCTATGTCACTGCCCCCCCCCGCCGGGTCAGGTCTACTTTGCCTTCCTTTCAGTTTCATACAGTCTCACATGCTGTCAGTGCTACACACTTTCCCCAACATTGCTGCATTTCAAACTAGCCCACCCATTCCAAAAATAACCTCTCTAAACGAATCACTGCTCATGTAATCTTTTAGGGAAAAAAAGGAATACTTTGATGCAACATCTCTTATTCAGGATTGAGCTGCCGTGTGCACACTTCCCCTGCTCACTTCAGAATCTCTGATTGTGATACATTCCTCACTCACACTATATCAACGCTGCTCATACTTGCCAACGACAAAAACCAAAAACAAAGGGCAAACTCTAACTTGCACGTGCTCGCTTGTTCTCTCTCTCTCTCTCTCCCCTGCCCCTTCAGGATGGCAGTCTCCACTTCCCTGCCCACTTCAAACAATAATCCCGATGCTCCTTATGCTCTCCTCAATCACATCAAATGGCCAAGCCCTCTCATACCCGCCAGAGTGACAGAAACAAAAACTGCAAACTATAAAGGTTCATATTTTTTCTTTCCATGGTCAGTCCTGATTTACCATTCACATGTAGCAGCACTGCTCTCCCTATGTTGAAACATAAACCTAGGGCACTCATTCCTCCAACACAGCCCTTGCTAGTCTGTGTGAGCAAAAAGTGCAGGAAATCTCTCTTTTATTAACTACTTTAAAACAAGCATTTGTCAATGCCGAATGTTTGCTTGCTGGGATTGGCAGTGTTAGTGTAGAAGTTACAGAGCTGCATAATAGGAATGGCAGTGAAGTATTGAACTGAAACCAACCCCACCACCACCCTGCAGAGAGTGACAGGCATTGGGGTGTGCCTTTGGGTCGTCAGGCACAATGGCCATGCCATTTCACCACACCCCACCCTGCAGACACTGACAAGTGTCATGGTGTGCCTTGGGGTCTTTGGCCCTTATGCGCATCCCATTCCATCAGGAAGTACGGTGAGATGGGTGTGGTATAGGAGAATGGGGTGAACTTTGGGGCCGAAGAGTCCAAGGCATACCTCGATGCCTCTCACTGGCTGCAGGGTGTGGAATGGTATGAGCATTACAGGCAAGAATCCCAAGTCACATCCCTGATGCCTGTCATTCTCTACAGGGTTGGGCGTTATGGTTGGAAACCCTAATACCTCAGGCATTCATTGGTATTTTCACTCCAAATTTTCAACATTTGTTTTTTGTGTCCCCACCTCATGAACAGTGGCAATTTCAGTTTGTTAGCCGAAAGCTGCTTATGCACAGCGACTACGGCATTTAGCACCACAGGTGCAAAAACATTCCGAACAGGATGTAAAAAATGACAGCTGTACTGTTCATGGGAAGGTGTAAAAAATGGCAATGTTGCAAATCTGCAGTAAAAATATTAAAAAAACTGGTGAAGTCACAATCGTGCATAGAAACTATGCAATGCACACCCGTAATATAATTAGTTTGGGGATTTTTTACAGCAGATTGTCAACACAGGCATTTTGGGACCTCCAATCACGAACAGTATCACTGTGATTTTCTTTATCTGTCCCGAACAATGATTTCTCACAGCGACCACACATCTCTGCACTGAAAGTGTGAAAACACATTTCGGCCATGTTCTGAAAAATGACAGCTGTGCTGTTCATAAGGAAGTATGGAAAAATGCCACTGGTGAAAATCTGGACTGAAACTATTACAAAGTTATAAACTTACGAGGGTGCGTGGAAACTGCGCAATGCTCACTCATAACACAGTCATTTTATGGACTTTTGTCACCAAATTTCAACATAGCCATTTTAAGACCTCTGCTCATGAACAGTGTAACTGTGATTTTCTTAATCTGTCCCAACATTGCTTTTGCACACCGACTACACCATAGATGCGCTACATGTGCGAAAAAAGTTTTAGGCGAATATGAAAATTGGCAGCTGTACTGTTCATAAGGAAGTGTAATAAAATGGCAATGTTGAAAATCTGAGAAAATATTGAAAATTACAAACATACAAGCGCGAGGAACTGCAAGAGAACGCGCTTCAAAATGTCATTTTTAGGAATTTTTCAACAAATTTTTAATGTAGCCATTTTAAGACCTCTGCTCATGAACAGTGTCACTGTGATTTTATTAATGTGTCCCATACATTGATTTCGCACACCGACTGCGTCATTGAGCGCTACATGGGCGGAAATATGTTTTGGGCAAGATGTGACAATTGACAGCTGTACTGCTCATAAGGAAGTGTGATAAAATGGCAATGTTGAAAATCTGGATTGAAAATATTCAAAATTTGCGAAACTTACGAGGTAAGGAGGAATCATGCAATGCACTCAGAAACAGTCATTTTAGAATTTTTTTTCAAATTTTCAACATAGCCATTTTAAGACCTCTGCTCATGAACAGTGTCACTGTGATTTTCTTAATGTATCCCATACATTGATTTAACACACCGACTGCGCCATTGTGTGCTACATGGGCAGAAACACATTTTGGGCAAGATGTGAAAAATGACAGCTGTACTACTCATAAGAAGGTGTGGTAAAATGGCAATGTTGAAAATCTGGAATGAAAATATTGAAAATTCGCGAACTTACGAGCCTGCGTAGGAACTGCGCAATGCACACTCATAAAACAGTCATTTTTTGGAATTTTTCCACCAAATTTTCAAAATAGGCTTCTCGAGAACCCACCTTATGAACACTAGCAGTGTCATTTCGTTAATCGGTCCTGAAAGGTGATTTTGTGCAGTGACTGTGAAATTACCCTTCAGGCCCAGTAACGCCATGACAGTGACATCATTCATGAGAAGGGGTCCCAAAAACCCCATGTTGAAAATTTGGTGCAAAAATTCCCAAAAATGCCTGAGATATGCATCAAAGTTGAAAAAACCCTACCTATCCCATTATACAGCTTATCGGCATTTCTTTAGTTCGTAGTCGGCTTTGAAGAAGCAGACGTGTTCCCGGTCCACCGAAGATCGTCGCACCGAGGTCCGGAGGTAAGTATGGGGTGAGGGTGGGTGTGGGGAGGCAGGGTGCGAGTGGGTGGGGGCAGGTTGTGGGAGGGGGCAAGGAGAAGCGCCGAGGACAGTTTTTATTTCCAGGTGTTTTTTTAAATGACGATGCGGGGATATTTTTCATGCTGGTGTGGGCTCTGAGCGCAAGGCCAAGGACCGCTGGTTGGGGTGGAGCCGACAGGGGATTGGCACCCTGTCAGCCATAAGATCAGTTGCCATGCTGGGGTGAGCTCCAGCATGGCACCCTGTACTCTGGGGACAGCGGAGCCGACGGGGATTGGGCACCCCGTCGGCAATGATGAGTTGCCACACTGGGGTGGGTACCCAGCATGGCATGTGGAAGGCTTTTGAGGGGGGTGCAGCACAGCCGACGGGGGATTGGGCAACCTCCGGCTGTACAGTGTGTGTGCGTGGGGGGGCAGCACGCAGTATGTGTGTGTGTGTGTGTGTGTGTGTGTGTGTGTGTAGGGGGAGTGCGCGATATCTTATTGCTGCTCACTGAAGCGTAGTCCCTTTCAACTGTACTCACTGCATTTTGAGCTGTCATAGACAGCTCCAGCAGGCATTGGAGAACTGCGCCGCACCTGCCAACACACTGACTGAATTGGAAGAGGGGGGACACTCCAAAACCTGGATGGTGGCACTATGTTTCTTGCACATGCATGCAAGCAAACATAAAAATAACAACCACAAAACAAACTCCTGTGTCTCCACTGAAACAGACGAGCACAATAGACTCTTGACTGTCATGCCTATTCACTAAGACATGTCACGATTTTCTACATTTAATTATTCATGAAAATATCCCATCAACCAATCCATGCACACATTAGAGGCATCAGTAGCATCGGGACATTTAAGCGCCCCTAGCAACCTCCTAATAACCTGATACTAAGTGGAGCTACATATGGGAAAGCACTAAAAAGTCCTTTCAAATGTCTTTTTTTAATAAAATAAATAATTTAAAACAATTATGACTGCACAATCTTTAGTGGTCCCTATTGCATAAATGAAATAGTGGCTTATGCCACTCGTGAGGTTACCTGAGGTCAGAGACCACTTGTATAGATAAATCAAATATCATACATGGTCTCAACCCTGCATATCACACATATATTTCTATAATGCTTTTGTTTCCTTGAATTGCTTTTTTTAATATGGTTTGGCAATAGCTTTCCTTTTTATTTTCGTTTTACTTGTACTGTTATATTTATGTAGTTATTTTTTATTTATTGTATTCTCGGATTAACACCTTTGTGCTGAGAGCTCATTACTTAGGTTCCACATCAAAAGGTTGCATAGCAAGTCTCAGGTAACTTTGGCATGTTACAGGGTAGCTGCAACAGGCAGTAATCTTATACAATCGTTACAGTGTCAGCAATGGTACAAACAAATCACGGTGAACAACAACAGACAGAGGAATCGGTAACTAGGTGAGTGGCATTGTACAATGTATGCCAGCACAATAAGTAAACACAAGAGTTGGGCAGAAAATCAGAAACAGTGCTACTTAACAATAATAAAGAGAGAGAATCAGCCCATAAGACCTAGTCAGAACATGGAGGGAGAAGGGGGTAGAGCAGGGTGGGTGGATAATGGAGGGTGGGAGAAGAGTAAGAGAAGGAAAGGGTTGGTAAATGAGAAAGGGAGGGGTTGGGGGTTGAGAGAGCAGCAGAGGAGCAGGGGTAGATGGATGCGATAAGGAGGCTTGGAAGAAGTGCATTGGAGGCAATTTTACCTAGAGACGCAGAAAATGGCTAGGATTAGGAGCAGATAGAGCCAAACTACATGGGGAGCCAGATTCTAGAAGAGTTACGGCTGGCGTAACAGCAGTTTCACCAAGTAGAATGGCATATGTAGCAACTTATGCCAGCGGTTGCGACTTCCACGATTCTACAAAGTGGCCTGCAACATGGTGCAGGCCACTTGCGCCAAACAGCAGTTACACTGGCAGTTGCGGCCACAGACCCCCTGCGCCATGGCGCAAGGGAGTTTACGTCAGCAGTTGCATCCCATTCTAGAAGGGCAGCCACAAAGTCCCCACCATCTGGATTCTACAAGAACCCCCAGAGGAGAACCGGCATCGTAAGTTACACCTGCATTTAACTGGTGTAACTTACATACTACCTCTGAGGGTTCTGTAGAACCTGGTCCATGTGCCCCCCCATGTCCAGACTGCACCTGTTGTTGCCCCACTGGGCACCGCACAACCAGTCCTGGACTCGGGACCATGATCCTGCCCCATCCCCCTACTGTACAGCCCCCATATTCTTGTCTCACAGGGCTTCCCGCACCAACTGCCCCCAATCCCTGCATATATAGCCGTTCACAGGGCTTCCTACACCCCCAGACCTCGAGTTTCCATTGTAATATGCTCATAGGGGAGCATTTCGTTATCCCACCCGTGCCCTGATTCCAGAGTCACTGGTTGCATATGCGGTAGTCATCTTTCCTGGTAGTCTAGTGCCCCCGATCATTATAAAATATACAAACATCCCCAAATTCCTGGTAGTCAGTGGCCCTCCCGATCGTTATAAAATAAAAGCACCAAGTCCTGGTAGTCTGTGGCCCCACTCGCTGTGCCAACCCACCCAGCACCCCCACCCATCCCAGCCCAGTTGATGGCACAGACCACCTCTCACCACCACGGCCCAGCCACTGGCCTGGGTTCAGTGTCAGTGCGATACTGAAAAGACGCTACCAGAAATTAATATCTTACCATGTTTGTACAGTACACGCTGATACTGAACTCAGTCGGTGGCTGGCCATGGTGGGAGAGGTGGGCTGTGCTAGTCACTAGCTGGGGATGGGGTGGGGGTGCTGGTGGGCTGGTATGGCTGGGTGGGGGGGTGAGGGGCCACTAGACTACCAGGGACTTGGAGAAGTTTTTATTTTATAACGATCCGGGGGCCACTAGACTGCCAGGGACTTGGGGACATTTATATATTTTATAATGATTGGGGAGGGCACTAGACTACCAGGAAGGGTAATTCACGACATGCCACCAGTGACTCGGGGTCGGGGCACAGGTGGGGGGATGACAGCGCCGCCCCTGTGGGGCCTATTACAATGGGGATCTGGGGGTGCGGGGTACCATGGGCATATCTATGGGTGTCTGGGGCCACTTGTTGTGGCCAGCCCTGTGGGGCTCCTATATGGGGTTTTGAGTGCCTGTTGTTGTGGCTAGCCCTGTGGGGCACATACAGGTGGCTTGGGTGGGTAAGAGGTGTGGGCTGCCCTGCAGGATGGCTATGGATTGCTGGACAGGTGGTGCACTTGTGCCCTGCGGCAGTGGGTTACAACATGCTGGCCAGGTATGCCCTCTGTGCGGTGTACCTAGCCACATGGCGCAAGTCACAAGACTTTGCTGTAGAAACCCAGCCCCTTCTAGAATAGGGAGCAGGTTCAATGCCGCAGTTGTTGGTGACACAAGTTGAGTTTGGTGGCAACTTGTGCCACCCTTCTAGAATTGGGCCCACGGACTGCTAGTGGAAGTAATCACAGCTGATTATTTACAAGGTGCTGTTGCAGCTTATATTTAAAGGAGCCCAATGTGACAGAGGCAGCTATGTCATTATGTAGCTAGTTGAGCCAAAGCAGGGCCCTATAGGCAAAGAACCTTTGACCTAGAGAGGCACGGCAGTGGGGGTCTTGAAGAGCTGGTTGTCTGAGCATCTGGTCTGGCATGGGTTGCTGTAGAGGGTAAGAGGCTTCTGAACCCCAAGGTGAACAAGACAAAGGTTTATTTTTTAACAAGCAGGCATGTATGAAACATAAGTCTGCTTTTGAACTTGATCCACTTTGCCTGAGCATGCAGGTCACAAGTGTGAGTGAGATGCATCACACCAGTGAGGAGGCAGAGCTTTGTTTATTGCTGTTTTGATACAGCAGAGGGAGGTGTCAGTGGCAGATCCATAGATGACCATCCCATAGTCTATGAATGAGACAACCAGGCCATGTATGGCCAAGCTTAGAGCTTCCATAGTGAGACATTGCTTATGCCTGTAGAGTAGTCCAATCTGCCTATTAACTGCATTGGCAATATTTTCAATATGAAGGTTATACGATGGAGAGCTGTCAATAGTAATCCCAAGATATTTGAAATTCAGAACCAATTCCAAAGGAGAACCCACATTGTTAGAAATAGTAAGTGGGAAGATGTGCCTATTTAGGGAGTTAGAGAAAAGCATGGTTTTTGGCTTTTTATAGTTCATTATGAGTTTGTGGTCATGGAACCATTTCTCTACCAACAGGTAGAATTTACTATTCAGCAGGGTAAGGCATATGAGGAGAGATTGAGGGCACTGAACATGTACTCCCTGGAAGACAGGAGAGAGAGAGAGCAGGCATGATTGGGACCATCAAGTACTTGAAAAGAATAAATAAGGTTGATAAGGAGAGTCCCTTTAAGCTGAGAGGCAAACATAACACGAGGGGGCACAGTCTTAAGCTTAAGTTGTTGGCCCTCTGTACAGACAGTTGGTAAGACCACGTCTGGAGTACTGTGTACAGTTCTGGAGACCCCATCTCCGCAAAGACATAGACAGGGAGGAGGCTGTCCAGAGGAGGGCAACCAAAATGGTGCTGTGTCTGCACCAGAAGACATATGAAGAAAGACTAAAGGAGCTTAAGCTGTATAGCCTCAAGGAAAGGAAGGAGAGGAGGGACATGATAGAAACTTTCAAATACCTCAAGGGAATCAACAAAGTCCAAGAGGGTAGCATCTTTCAGAAAAAGAGATGTGCAAGAACAAGGGGGCAGCATAATTTGAAGATAGAGGGGGGATGGCTCAGAAGTAATGTGAGGAAGTATTTCTTCACAGAGAGAGTTGTAGATGCATGGAACAGCCTTCCTGAGGAGGTCATAGAATCAAAAACAGTGGGGGGAATTCAAGAATGCATCAGACAGACATAAGGCAATTCTAGTGGGATGTAGGAGGGAGTAGGCTATTGGTTAACTAGGATCTGCAGCTTATCTGTTAGGTAGGGAAGTGAGCAGACTAGGTAGGCCAAGCGGTCCTTATCTGCCATCAGATTCTATATTTCTACATTTCTATGGAGGGTGGGAGGTTTAGGAAGGAGGTCAGGAAGCACTTCTTCACAGAGATGATGGCCACGTGGAATGCGCTGCTGGAAGTGGTCATCTGTGGGCAGCTTTAAGAGAGGCTAGGATAAGCATAGGGGGAAGGTAAGGATCATGGGTAGAGAGGATGGGAGGAGTGGGGATAGAGGGGAGGGACATTAGCTCAAGCTGTGGAGCCTGCAATACGAGCAGACTTGATAGACCAAATGGCCTTCTTCTGCTGGCTTTTTCATATGTTCATATGTTCTTCACAGTCAAAGCTGAGTTGTAACTGGTGCTTAAGAGTCTAGGGGCAAGGATTACTAGTATAGATGACAGTATCATCAGTGTAAAGCAGTATGTGGTCATGATAGTTGTTAGGAAATTTGTTCATGAAGATGCTAAACAGGAGAGGTCCCAGGATGGACCCTTGAGGTACTCCTGAGCAAACAGGTCTACTTTCAGAGAAGGCATAATTAATCTTCATGTTCTGTGATCTGTTATCAAGGTAGCTTTTAAGCCACATTGCAAAATCATTTGAAAGGCCGATGTCAGTTAGTTGGTCAACCTGGATGGCATGGTTTACCATGTTGAAGGCTTTGGTTAGGTTGATGAATACTGCACCAGCTGGGTGACCTTGATCAAGAGAATTATGAATGAAGCCTGTGAAATCCAGTAAAGCTGTGATGGTACTGTGCCCATTCCGGAACCAGTGCTGTTGGGGGCATTGTAACTGGTACTTTTTCATGTAATCTACCAACTGGTCTGCAACTATTCTTTCAAGGGCTTTTGAGAGTGGAGGGAGAATGGAAATTGACCTGTAATTCCCAAGCAGGTCTCTGTCACAACCCCACTCAGCAGGTCAGCCTCTACTCCCAAAGTGCCAACCTCCAAGCATAGTATTGTGAGCAGGAAACAGAAATAGGGTAACCCTCCTGTCTATTTTGTGGGTTCGAATCAACCTTTGGTCTCAGTTCTGGAGGATTCAAACTGTGAACCTCTTGCTAGGGTACCTGATGTAGAGGCTCAGATAATTCTGCTCTTCGGGGACAGACATCTTTCACCCACGGGCACCTAACCAGGTATACAAATGAACCCTTAAAAACTCTAATAAAGACCTCAGATAACTCTTACCTTTTCTCAGTTTGGATTACCATATAAGCTCATGCACAGTGTTGTCACACTTAACCATCCACGCATCACAGGCAAAAACAGAAGGCCTTGGAAGACACAAATAGTCTATTTAAAATGAGATGTTTACTTAAAAAAGATAATAATGTCAAATGTAAAACACTGAACCATATATCACAAAACATACAAATCACTTAAAAGAATGAAAACAAGATTTTAAAAGTACAATTTCCTACCACCACAATTAGACTTGATCTATCTAATGTATCTCTTACAGTGCTGCTAGCATGTTAGCTTTCTGCTCCAAAAACAAGTGTGTCTAAATGGAACACAGAATACTGTTTAAACAGTGGCTTTGCCAACCTCTTGAATGAGGTCACCTAGCTCCTCCCTGTCAGAATATAAAAATTATACAACCAGGATGTCATCACTCAGAAGGAAAATTAAATAAGGTTAATTTCTAAGTCCTTCTTTCATCCATGAGCAACATCCTGCTTTTACAGATATCAGAGGAACATTTATGACTTTGCACCACTGTGGCATAAGCTGTTTTTTCTTCCTCTAAATGTCATAAAGTGGATATTTCTAGCCTGTCATCTGGCAAGCTACAAATAAGCTTGATAAACAGAAGATGCTTAATGTAGGCCTCTTCTAGCCTATAATTATCCCTTGGCCTTCCAGGTAACACCTTGTATCTAAAACTTGGGAGGAGGGTGTCATTCCATAGGCTGTTTCAGCATGTTTCATGAGAGACACTCAATAGCACATTTTTATATTACAAAAATCATAGATTAATCAGAACCAGCTGTCTGAGTGCCACAATTCCTCCCCACCTAGACTGAATTTGGGGGCTCTATCCCCTGCATGGATGAGCTTCCCAAATCAGTTCACTCCTCGTACATACAACACAGCTCATCAGAGTTCTGATTTTTGGCTCCAGCCCTATGTATAATTGTCATATCATACCCTTTCAAAGCAAAACTCCATTTTAGCAATCTACCATTGTTTCTCCCCATCTGTGTTAGCCAAACCAGGGGATTGTGGTCAGTCTGCACCAAAAAATGCTGCCCATATAAGTATGGCTCCAACTTTTTTAGAGCCCACACTATGGTAAGACATTTTTTTTCCACAGTGGAGTATGCCTTCTCCCTGGGAAGTAAATTCCTACTCAGGTACACTACTGGGTGATCTTTCCCTTGGCTGGATGTCTGACTCAGTACTGCCCCAATAACCAAGTCTGAGGTGTCAGTCTGAACTATAAAGGGTCTGCTATAGTCAGGAGTTGTCAAAACAGGAGCACTGCACAGTGCTTCCTTTAGTTTGGAAAAGACTTCCTCACAGGCTGGGTCTCAGGTAATTTTCTTGGGCATCCTTTTACTTGTCATGTCAGATAGGGGAGCAGCCAGGGCACTGTGATTGGGTACAAATTTCCTGTAGTACCCTGCTGTCCCTAGAAAACTCCTGGCCTGCTTCTGTGCTTCTAGTCTGGGCTATATCTGGATTATCTCTATTTTTGTTTGGTTAGGATGGCGCTGTCCCCAGCCTACCACATGTCCGAGGTGTGTCACTTCTCCCATGGCCACCTGGCACTTCTCAGCTTTGACAGTGAGCCTGGCCCTCTGTATCCTGCCCAGCACTTCCCTAAGGTGGGATAAGCGTTCCTCCCAGCTGGCACTAATGATGGCAATGTCGTCCAGGTAAGCCACGGCGTACTCCTCAGCATCATTTAACACCTGGCTCACCAACCTTTGGAAAGTGGCGAGTGCATTCTTCATTCTGAAAGGCATTACTTTGAATTCAAATAAGCCTATCGGAGTGATGAAGGCTGTCCTCCCCCTAGCTCTGTCCGTCAACTCTACCTGCCAATACCCCTTTGTCAGGTCAATAGTCGTAAGGTAGGTCACCCCAGCCAACCTGTCCAGGAGTTTGTCCATCTGGGGCATCGGGGGGGTGTCTGACTTCATGACTGCATTCGGTCCACCATGGTCCGCAGAGAAATGAGTATAGCCATCTGACTTGGGCACAAGGACTATGGCTGAGGCCCAGGGGCTGTGGGATCTCTGGATTACCCCTAAATTCAGCATCTCCTCCACTTCCCTCCTAGTGTCCTTTTGGACACCCTCTGACACTCGATATGCTATCTGCCATATGGGCGTCTGTGTCCCTGTCTCCACATTGTGTGTTGCTAAGGGGGTTAGTCCAGGCTAGGCACCAAACAATAGGGCAAAGTCTGCTAAAACCTCCCTTACTTCCTGGATCTGGTTCGGGGCCAGCTTGGGAGACAATTTTACTGCCTCCACAGAGGACTCCCACTTACTTTCTTCCAGCAAGTCCAGAAGGGGGTCTCCTTCATCCGTCCCCTCCCCAGGACTACACACTGTAAACATCATGTCAGCCTATTTGCATATGGCTTCATCATGTTGACATGGTACATCCTTTCTGTCTGTCTTCGGTCAGGTAACTTTATAATGTAGTTCACGTCATTTACCTTCCTAACCACTTTGTATAGTCCTGCCCACTCAGGGTGCAGCTTGTCTTTCCGGACTGGAATAAGGACCATCACTTCCTGATCCACCATGTATGAGCGAGCTCTGGCTCTGCAGTTGTGCCACACTTTTGGTTTCTGTTGGGCAGCTGCTAGGTTGCTCTTGGCTGTCCCCATAAGCTCCTTCAGCCTTTCCCTAAACTTAAGGATGCAATCCACAATGGAAGTTCCATGGGTGGCATGCTTGCCTTTCCAGTCCTCCTGGATCAAGTCTAGAGGCCCATGTACCAGGCGTCCATATAAGAGTTCGAAGGGGGAAAATCCTGTTGACTCTTGGGGCACCTCTCTGAATGCAAACAACAGGTGGGGAAGGTATTTCTCCCAATCCCTCCCATGCTGTTCAGCAAACACTTTGAGCATTGACTTCAGGGTACCACTGAATCTTTCCACAAGCCCATTGGCTTGTGGGTGATACTGTATTTTGCATCTCTGCACCACCTCACACTTCTCCCATAAACATTTCCTCAGGTCCGACATGAAGAAACCTCCTCAATCAGTGATAACCTCCTGCGGAAACCCAACACAGGAGAAAATCCCAAATAAGGCATCTGCCACTTTGTCTGTCCTCAGTGAGGATAGGGTGACTGCCTCTGGGTACCGGGTAGCATAATCCACCACAGTCAGGATGAATCTCTTCCCTGAGGAGTTGGGGGTATTTAAAGGCCGCACAATATCCATTCCCTCCCTCTGGAATGGCTCCTCCACTATGGGCAATAGAATCAGGGCAGCTTGGGTTTTCTTGCCCGCCTTCCCTATTTCTTAGCACCGGTGACAAGATCTGCAATACTCCTTCACCTGCTAGGTGAAGTTTGGCCTGTAGAAATTCTGGGCCAACCACTGCATAGTGCGTACGATTCCCAGATGACCAGACAAGGGAAAATCATGTGCAATCTTGAGCAACTGCTCACAATACCCCTGGGGAATGACAAGCTGCCTGCCTAGCACCCCTCCCTCTGTCTGCACAGCCTGAGTATACATAAGTCCATTCTCCCAATAAACCTTACATCTGCCATCACCTTCCTGTGCACCGTCCAAGTCTTCCCAAGCCCTCAGCTTCTCTAGACTAGGGTCACTTCTCTGAGCAGCTGCAAATCCCTCACACATTCCCAAGGCATGGGACAGGTCTCCTTCAGTGGTTAAACTAGGGTCCCTAGCACTAGCATCAGGGCACCCAGGATCACTGTCAATCCCAACCCTCTGACAATGGGTCACCCCTCCGTCTTCGGAGTAACCTTCCATAGCTGTGTGGTTGACTGCTACTGAGAAAATTTCTACCCTGTTTTCATTAGTCTCCCCATCTGGAGACATAGGCTGGGGAATCAGCCTCTCAGTGGTTTCCACAATGGCTTCTGTGGGGTTCAGGGAATTACAATTTCTCCTTGCCACTTCACTATGGGTAACTGCACACACCATCCTTTGTTTGAGATTGTTGCCCAGGATCACATCCACTGCTAAGGTTTGGGATATAGCCACTTGTTGCACAGTTCCCCATTTCACCCCAGTCTAGGAGAACACTAGAGAGGGGCAATGTTTTCTCTTCACCAGTAAAGTCCTGTACAGTGACATATTTATTGGGTATAAGTTGACCCGACTCTACTAGATCCCCCTTTACCAAGGTCAGTGATGCCCCTGTGTCCCTTACCTTGTGTCTGTACACCATTCACTATGACTGGATGCATGTGTTCCCTCATGTTCACAGGCATGCTTCCAGGGACACACAAACAACCCACTTCTTTTCTAGTACCATTCTGCGCATTATTGCTCATTCTTTTGGGACACTGTCTGTCAATATGCCCAGTTTCTTTACATAACCAACGTTCACTTCTCTTTTCAGAGAAATCTTTTCTCTGAAACCCGGGGCTAACTGGTTTAGTTGGAGGCAGTGAGGGTTTTAGCTTCCCTGAAGGTGCACTTTTCCCTTTCTGCACTGCCACGCCCACCCCATTTGCTCTCAGAGCAGGTCTGCTCTTGGCATAGCAGTCCGAGAGTTCAGCAGCCTCTTGCACTGTTTTGGGATCTCGGTCCTCCAGCTAGGTTTTCAGCTCTGCTGGGCATGCCCAATAAAACTGTTCTAACAAAATGGCATTTTCAATTTTATCAACAGAGTTTGCCTCAATTTCTTCCCGCCGTTTTAAAAACTGACGTTGTTTCGTGGCTAGCTCCTCATAGCTCATGACAGGGCTTCTCCTGAGCTTACGGAATTTGGCTCTGTATGATTCAGCAGTTAATTCAAATTTTTTTAACAGTGCAGCTTTAAGTTTGCTGTAATCATCACTGTCCTCATTGTCCATTTGACCCAATGCATCCAGAGTTTTCCCGGTAAGTAGTGGGGATAACTGGAAGCTCCAGGACTCTCTAGGAATTTTAGCCTGAATACAAAGTTTTCCAAAAAATTTAAAAAGGCATTCACATCCTCCCCCTTTAAATTTGGCTATCAATTTGGAATTCAATTTGTAACCCAGTCCAATAGTCCCAGTTAAACCCAAGCCACTTACCAGCTTTGGTGCCGCTGGTCGGAGTCGTAGCTTCTCCAGTTCATGTTGCCTCTGGTGTTCATGCTCCTCATGGTCTTCATCTTGGCATTCTCACTCTGCCTCATGGTTCACCTCCCACTGTTCACTGTCCCTCTCCCTCTGGAACTCCAGCTCCACTCTGCACATCTCAATTTGCAGCCTGAGTACTTCTGGATCCAGGATACTGGTGACCTTCCCCTGCTGCTGTGGCCCTTCGCTGACAGTGGCCCTGTTGCCCTCCTCATCAGATCTGGACACTTCACTGGCTGCTAGCCCTGCCACACTCAAGATTCAGTCCTTTTAAGTCACTATCAGTGACTTGATGCTCTGGGTATCTGCTACCATCAGGGCATCCATGAGGTTCTGCTTGATGGCTTTCACCTCGAACAACACTCCTCTGTTCCCGCACAACTGCTTTAAGTAGTCTAGAGTGTGCCTGCTGTAGTTGGAAACCATCTTCTTCCCCAACCACAGCTACTCTGACTTGCACTTTAGAAAAAAAATAAAATGTGTAGGAACTTGACTGTACGCCAAGTGATATAGTTTTGTCTCCTTTTTAAAAAAATGACTGCTCTTTTTTTGCAAGTGAGCTGACAGTCTTAAGCTGACACACTGAACAACCAGAGCTTGTAATACCAAAATGTTCACACCGATACCAACCAATCTGTCACAACCCCACTCAGCAGGTCAGCCCTCTACTCCCAAAGTGCCATCCTCTGAGCATAGTGTTGTGCACAGGAAACAGAAACAGTATAGCCCTCCTGTCTGTTTTGTGGGTTCAAATCAACCTTTGGCCTCAGTTCTGGAGGGATTCAAACTATGAACCTCTTGCTAGCGTACCCAATGTACAGGATCAGATAATTCTGCTCTTTGGGGGGGCCAGATATCTTTCACCTACGGGCACCTAACCAGGTATACAAAATGAACCCTTAAAAACTCTAATAAAGACCTCAGATAACTCTTACCTTTTCCCAGTTTGGGATTACCATATAAGCTCATGCACAGTGTTGTCACACTCTTAACCATCCACGCATCACAGGCAAAAACAGAAGGACTTGGAAAACACAAATAGACTATTTAAAAATTAGATGTTTACTTAAAAATAGATAATAATGTCAAATGTAAAACACAGAACCTTATATCACAAAACATAGAAATCACTTAAAAGAATAAAAACAAGATTTTAAAAGTGCAATTTCCTACCACGAGACAATTAGACTTGATCTATCTAATGTATCTCTTATAGTGCTACTAGCATGTTGTAGCTTTCAGAGTCCAAAAGCAAGTGTGTCTAAATGGAAAATTGTTTAAAATCTGGCTTTGCCAACCTCTTGCATGGGGTCACCTAGCTCCTCCCTGTCAGAATATAAAAATTATGCAACCAGGATGTCATCACTCAGAAGGAAAATTAAATATGATTAATTTCTAAGCCCTTCTTTCATCCATGAGCAACATCCTACTTTTACAGATATCAGAGGAACATTTATAACTTCACACCAGTGTGACATAACCTGGTTTTTCCTCCTCTAAACGTCATAAAATGGATATTTCTATCCTGTCATCTGGCAAGCAACAAATAAGCTAGATAAACAGTAGATGCTTAATTTAGGCCTCTTCTAGCCTGTAATTATCTCTTGGCCTTCAGGTAACACCTTATATCTAAAACCGTTGGGGGGGGGGGTCTCATTCCACAAGTTTTTCAGCATGTCTCATGAGAGACACTCAATAACACATTTTTATATTACAAAAATCATAGATTAATCAGAACCAGCTGTCTGAGTGTCACAGGATCAATCACCACTTTTATGTACAGATGTCACAATTGCAGCTTTCTATTGCTGTGGGAATTAGGAGTAACAGAGAGGTAAGGTGATTATCTTGGTTAAGGGTGTTAGGATTTCGTCTAAGGTGAGGGCCACAAATTTAAGATCACAGCAGGGTTTTAAATAACTCTAAAAATCGATTAGCGTTTTGCTTATAAAAGTTCTAAAACATTGTGAAAATGAATATCACTTGCCTCACTGTGTTTAACAAACATGACACTTCTAGAAAACCTATATAAATGCTTTCTGTATAGTTAGTATTGTCCCAAGAAAAAAACTGCTAATCAATTATTTAAAACCCTGCACAGGTATTCACACTGAATCTTGACTTTCCAAGCACTTTGAGGATATATTTTCTTGCTTCTCACTCCAATATTACTTTAAAATGGAAAGGTGGGTGTTTTAGGCTCTGATCTTATTTCTCACAGGTATAAGTTGTTGAGGTAGTGTTGAAGAAGTCTGGGGGGAGGACATGACTACGATCTGTAAAAGAGTTATTACAAATGTTTGCAATAGTTCTTGGCTCAAGAGTGGGGACGCCATTGACAAGGAGCATGGAAGGAGGCAGTATAGCGCAGTGGTCTAAGGCTCTGAGTGGCAAATCTGCTGACATCTAGTAGACCAGACCTGGGTTTGAATCCTACAGCTTCCACTTGCACACTGAATGACCCTGAGCAAGTCACTTAACCTCCTTGTGCTCCCAGGTCACTCCTGTAAAAAAGCTTTTGGTTTAGTGTGCTATACCTGGTTAAACAACAAAATAAAAAATAAAAAAGGAGCTGGTTTCAAATCCTTTTAAATGATATCTTTAAGATTGCTCCAGAACTGTTGGCTATTTTGCCTGGAGTGAGAGAGAGAGAGCTCCTTTGTCATAATTACTTTTTGCTGTGCAGATAGCTCTGATACATACATTTCTAGCTTTTTTATAGCCATAGATATCAGATTGTTTCCCAGTATCCCTTGCCTTATGCCAGAGGTAGTCCATAGATTTCAAGAGTTCAATGAAATCTGTTATGATCCAGGGATTACTGATGCCTTTGACTTTTCACTTTTTTATAAGAGTGTACTCCTATAAAAATTTCCCAATATTGCCTATTGGTAAGTGTATTTCATCCTCAGTTTATGTTTCTTTCAGCCAAACTGTATATTTATTCATGAGGCTCCTAGTTTGGTTATACATATGTAAATCTGATTAGTGAGTTCAAATGGTGCATCTTGCATTGGTCACCTGACACACTGCACTGCTACAAAAGCAATCATTGTCAGCTGCTGGTCAGCTGCACCTTTTGAGCAACCTGACAAAGAGCTAGAGGGACAGAGCAGCTCTACTTAACTGAATTTAACTTCTGAAAGTTTTTCTCAAAAATCAAAACACCATAGTACCATTCTATCAATCAATCAATGAATCAAGTTTATTTTACCAGGAAATACACCATTGAGCAAGCTCTTTTACAAGGTGGTCCTGGAAGGATATAACATAGATCATGATTCAAAAGGCATGATAAATCAGGAGAGAAAGAAGAAGAAGAAAAAAATACAGTTGTATAACAATATAAAATAATACAACATAAATAAAGGATAAGGATAACAATGGCTAACACAAACAATGTAAGACAATGCATACTAAATGATGGAGACTCCTCCACTTCAGAGAGCAGTCAGAAAGGGCAGAAGGTGGGGAAGGTGATAGCAGGAAGTGGGGGGCAGGTAGGGAAGAAGAGGGAACAGGAAGACTAATTGCAAGGGGCAGCTAAAGAAGGAGGCTGGAGTGTTTGGTGAGAGAGGGTAAGGAGGTGTGGATGAGTAGATTGCAAAACGTTATGGGGATACGTAGCGATGGGTGCACCAAGACAAATAGCAGAGTACGATGTACATGGAGAGTATATCAGCACGTGGAAATTAGGTGTATATATAAAGTGCAAGGAACAGTATATTCTATGAGAAGCTAGGATGATAGAATCAAGTACAGTGGGTGAAGCATAAGGAAGTGCTAGAGATAAGGTAGAGGCTAGGCACAACAGGTGCAGCTTTCTTTCAGTGACTGTCTTAGTAGGGTTTTGAAGGTGTTCATCCCAATGAGATGTGTTAGTTTTAGGGAGTTTCGCAAATGATTCCAAAGGGTAGGGAGAGCGTAACTTAAGAGGGGCCATCTCAAGTGCAGATTCTGGGCATATCTAACATGAGTTTTTGTATCTTCTAAGTATGTAGGGTCCAGGTGCAAGTTTAAAAAGGTCAATGATGTAGGTAGGCAGTTTGTTGATGGCTATGTAAACCCAGAGTGAGGCGTTATTTATTCTTCTAGTGCACAGTGATGTTCAGCCTAATTGAATGTAAAGGGAGCAGTGGTGGGTTTTGAATGGGGCCCCAGTAACAGATTTTAATGCTCGGTGATACAAGGTATCCAGCTTCGCTAAGGCAGAGTTGGAACAGTGACTGTAAATAAAGTCAGCATAATCGACAAGGGAGAGGAAGGTAATTTGAACTAGTCTTATTTTGGCTTCGTAGTTGAGCAGGTGCCTGATTCTGAAAAAGAGCTCAAGCCTTTGTTGCAGTTTTTTAACAAGTTCCTCAATATGTATAGTAAATGAAAGCCTGCAATCAATCCAAAGACCAAGGTATTTGAAATTCTCCACTACTTCTAGTGGTTCCCCCAATAAAGTAAGCATCTGGAGTGTGGTACTGGCAGGGCTGGAACTGTTTGATTTGGTATGAGGAGATAGAAACATAACTTTAGTCTTTTTGGCGGTGAGCAAAAGCTTTAGTTTGCAAGTTGAGGTGCATAAGCTCAAGGGAGGGCCTAGCAACGTAGAGAACTGCATCATCTGTGAAGAGATAAACACTTGCTGTACTGATTTTGGCATCTATGTTGTTAATATAAATTGAAAATAGTAGTGGCCCCAGTATAGATCCCTATGGCATGCCTCCTATTACTGACTTCAGGGGGCAGAGTTTGCCTTGGGCTTTGACCTGCTGCTTTCTACCTACCAGGTAATAGGAAAACCATTTAAGTTCCATGTCATCCAGCCCAATATCATGCAACATGTGTAGCAGTATCTCATGGTCTACAGTGTCAAACGCCTTGCTCAAGTCCAAAAAAGTGCACCAACATGGTTTTTAGAGGCCAAGGTGACTTGCCAGTCATTCATTACCTTTGCTAGTGCAGAAACTGTACTATGTTTAGGTCAGAATCGGGATTGGAGGGGATTTAACAACTTTTCAGATTTTAGATAATCTCTTAATCGTGCATATCCAGTTTTTTTGAGTAATTTGGAAAGAATGGACAGTGGGGATATTGGCCAATAGTTGTTGAGGTCACTGGGATTGCTGGATTTAAAAAGTGGAATGATATGAGCAATTTTCCAGTCCAAGGGGAGAGACCCGTGCAAAAGTGACAGGTTGAACAGTTGTATGATAGGTGGCGTCAAAAGGTGGTGCCCAATCTTTAGAAACAGGGGTACAATCTTATCTGCTCCTGCACTTTTGTTTGTGTCTAGCTTTAACAATAGGTCTTTGACCTGCTGAAAGGTTACTTGACTGAAGCTAAAATTGCCTAGCTCTTTTGTAACATGAGATCATACACTAGTCAGGTCCTTGGCGTAGTCTTGTGTTAGACATTTGCTTGCTGGGGAGGTATCAAATGCTAGCCCAGCTGTGGCAAAGTGGTTATTTAGCTGCTCTAAAATATCTTGTTTCCTGGTGTAGCTGGTGTCATCAGAGGTAATCTTGACAGGTAGGGAAGATGAGGTACTGTGTTGATATCCCTGAGGGTTTGCCAGAATTTATCTGCATTTATTTTGGATGATTCCAAGGCAGCTTGAAAATATCTTGCTTTTTTGGCTCTGATTAATTTGGTACAGGAGTTCCTAGCAGTTCTAAATGCTGCCCAATCAAAAGTGAGTTTAGTTTTATGGGCCATTTTCCAAAGGTAGTCTCTGCCATGCAGGGCTGACTTCAGTTCATAAGTAAACCAAGGGTCTGCTACAGTAAATGCTAACACAACAGAGACATACTCTCCACTAATCCGAAAGAAAATGTATAACTGTTGCTTTCCCAGGGGACAGCTGCCTGCATTGCTGTCATTATTTTGATCAAGAGAGGCAAACTCTTGTCTATTTTCTTTCCTGACTGATTCTTCTGTTGGTCAGAGCGTTCCTGCTAGTGACCCAGGCTGAGTTTAGTAATGAACAAAAACACAATGAAAGGAGTAAGTAAAATAAAAAAAAATATTTTGTAATAATGATAGTAATTAAATGTGCTCTAATTGCCATATCCTCAACTATAGATATTAAATTGTGAGCATTCATAGATAGCTTGTACAGAAGTCAGACATTTTACCTGTTAGCCACTATATAGAAAATAATGTACCCCTAAGTGTGAAGTACAAGCTGGTATTCCACATTGAGATAGTGTGGTGACACCACTGGCACGAGAGTGAAGCTTAAGCACTCTAACGATGTCACCACACAAATGAGGTGTGGAATACCAGTACATACTTTGCACTTAGGAGTACATTATTGTGTAATACAAGAAGAGGTCAGTTTAGAAACACGTGTTTTAGATTTTTACAGTCTTCATTCTTACTTTAAAATTAACATTGTGCCAATAAAGTTCAGTTCATTGTAGCATTTTTACAGCGCTCATGATGACCTGTCGAAATCTGCTGTGGTATTGAGCTTGCATTCAATAGTGACTCGGGAGGAGAATAGAACTGATTATGACAGCTGTGCAGAGAAATAATTCACCGTTATAGAAGTTAATTATTTCTTTGGAACATAACATGCAGCATTTAAATGGTGTATTGTTTTAATAAATGTACAAATTAGAACTATATGTAAGAGTTTGATTGACTAGTTCTCTTCTGTATAGGAATGCACTATTCTGCTTCCCTCTGCCTTTTTATACAATAGTCCGATAAATTACATTTTAATCTAGGTGTCAGGTAAATTTACTCATACGAGCATTGCTCTGGATTCAAAATTGACTGTCCCCTTTCCACCTCAGGAAGTAGGTACTATGACAGATTGCAAAAGGTTTTTGACTCCCCTGGATTGTCTGTCTTTTTCCTTTTGTCCAAGGAAATGAGCAAATATTTTGAAAAATCTTGAAGACTAAACAAAGAAAGGACAGTGAATGAATCAATGAATGTTAGTCTGATAAGTATAAATTTATAGGATTACAACTTCTTGTATACTTTATTGTAAGTTTAGCTATCCAGATCTTCATTATGTTCAAGCAAAGTGCCTTGTCTCGATTTGATACTGATGGATTTATGTAAAAGCAATATGGATTGGTGGGCTCCAGTATTAACTTGTTACTTTAATCAGATCATCAAATGTGTCTGCTATCCTGAGTCATGGAGAGGGCAATGTTATTTCCCATTTTTAAGAAAAAAAACAGAAATGTGTCATTCATACCTAGACACTTACAAAAATGACTATTATCAGCTCATCTAAGTGTCTTGGAATACAGCCTGGGATTTGCCAATAACAGTTTTTGTATCTAACCATTACTAGAGTCATATTAAATGTATTTTTGAAAATGACTTGGCACTCAAATCAAGAAGCGCAATGGGTGGGCCCATTGTATTCTGTGATGTAAGTGCAGAGTTATTTTCAAAAATATATTAAAATGATTCTAGCAATGGCTGGAGTCAAAAAAATATCACTGAAAAATCACAGGCTGGATTCTGAGAGGGCTACTCCACACTCGACAATAGTTACACCCCAGCATCTCATTGAGAAATACAGTATGTCCTCTTGAGAAAACAACCTCTTTACATGGCAGTTGTAGACATTACAGGGCTAGAAGAACCAGAACAGACAGACAGAAAAATTATACAAATGTTAACAAGTAGTCTGTTGTGACTTTTTATTTTAGGCAATGCACTAGCTCTTTAAGGGAGTGTTTGACAATTTCTCAAGGGGTATTTTATGGTCTAAGTTATCAAATCTTGGCATAGACCCCAATCTATGGCACATTTGTGTATGCTTGTACTCTATAAACTGGCTAAAAATCAAATATGATACCAAAGCTGACAAGAAAACTTAATTTAATAAAGAAGTTTAACAAGGTTGCATTTTAACACCATTTTAATTTAACATTTACAGCAATGATCTATTAATTACCTTAAACATTTTGAATATTATACTCCAAAAGAAATCAGTACACCCTGAGGAATTTTATCCTTTGCTGACAACATTCAGTAATAGTAATCCTAATCTGCCACTTTAGCACAGAAATGTTTACCACATTAAGGTGCTGCAATACAGCATTTCTCCCTTACAGCAATTTTATTCAAAGTACCACATTAGCTAAAGGGTTACAGTAATGTGCTGACCTGACTAAGCACAATAAGTTAACACCTCTGCTTATGTGGTACCATGAATGATACTACAGTATGATGGAAATGCTGTATTGCAGTACCTTATTGTGGTAACCCTTTCTGGTGTTGAAGTAGAAGATTAGGATAGATAGCTATCTCTGTAGTCTTATTGTTTTTCACTGTAATAGGCCAGCAAAGACACAAGACTTGCTGTCATCCCTAAATAGTCTAAATCTTGAAATCAATATACAGTAGATAAAATAGCAGTTATATTTTTAGAAAGAGTTACAAAAAGTGTAAGCATACAGTGGCATCCCCCAGGATGAAACCCAATTCTGCAGCATTTTGCAGCACTCTGCAGAATGCCACAGCAGACCTACTGGTTTAAGCAATGTAATTTCAATGGCAATTAGTCCCCTTTGTCATTCAGGAAAATGTGACACTGCCAGGATGAAGTGAACGTCACAGTTTCCTGCATGACAAAAGGGACTAATTGCCATTACAATTACATTGTGTTATACAGTAGGTCTGCTGCAGCATACTGCAGAGTGCTTTAAAAGTGGGTTTCATCACGGGGGATGCCACTGTACATGAACTTTGAAAAACATAACATTAAAATTGGTAAGAAGTGACACCTATCTTGGTGTAATTCTCTCTGACAATTTTTAAGTGATCTAACTGTATAGCTACTCTTAAGAACATGCAGATTGCTAAAGGCTAGCAAGGATTTATGCAATCAAAGTATGGGCAAT
Source organism: Neoceratodus forsteri (assembly GCA_016271365.2). Taxonomy (NCBI): domain Eukaryota; kingdom Metazoa; phylum Chordata; order Ceratodontiformes; family Ceratodontidae; genus Neoceratodus; species Neoceratodus forsteri. The sequence goes on along the minus strand of CM028133.1, from coordinate 244,878,991 downwards.
AGATACATAGTTTGGGCAACAGATGCAAAGTATGGGCAATACAAACAAGGTATGGGCAATAGATACAAAGTATGGGCAACAAATACAAAGTATATTTATGAGCCATAGCTAGAAAGTGTGGGCCATAGATACAAGGTATGGGCCACAGATACTAAGGATGGGTCATAGATACAATGTATGGGCCACAGATACTAAGGACGGGCCACAGATATAATGTATGGGTCATCGGTAAAAAGCATGGGGACATAGATACAAAGTATTGGCAATAGCTAGGCAACAGTTACAAACTATGGGCAACAGATACAAAGTATGGACCATAGATGCAAAGTATGGGCCATAGATACAAAGTATGGGCCATAGATGCAAAGTATGGGTAATAGATATAATGTATGGGCAATAGATATAATGTATGGGCAATAGGTAGAAAGTGTGGGCCATAGATACAGAAGCTAGAAGAATGGTCGTGAGTTTGGCAGTTGGGCTTCAATGTGAAAAAGTGCAAAATCATGCACTTGGGACACTGAAACCCAGCAGCTCAGTACCAACTAAGAGGACAGGAGCTACCTCATGAACAGTGTCAATATGATTTTCCTAATCTGTCCTGAACATTGATTTCCCACAGCTATCGCGCTATTCTGCAGCAGATGTGTAAATGCATATTTCAGGCAGGATATGAAAAATGACAGCTGTACTTTTCATAAGGAAGTGTGGAAAAATGTCAATGTTGAAAATCTGGAGTGAAAATATTACACATTCTCAAAGTTACGAGCGTGCAAGGAAACTACACGACGCATGCTGGTAACACAGTCATTTTATGGACTTTCGTCACCAAATTTTCAACATAGGCATTTTAGGACCTCTGCTCATGAACAGTGTCACTGTGATTTTCTTAATGTGTCCCAAACACTGATTTCCCACAGCAAACACACTATTCTGTGCTGGTAGTGTGAAAACACATTTCAGTCAGGATGTGAAAAACGACAGCCATACTGTTCATAAGAAGAAACATAGAAACACAGACTTTGATGGCAGATAAGGACCGCTAGGCTCATCTAGTCTGCCCATTTCTCTACCTACAGGATAGGCCGCAGATCCTAGTTAACCAACAGCCTATTTCTTCCTACCCCCACAAGAATTGCCTTATGTCTGTCCCATGCATTCTTGAATTCTCCCACAGTTTTAGATCCCACAACCTCCTCATGCAAGCTGTTCCATGCATCCACTACCCTCTCTGTGAAATAATACTTCCTCACATTGCCCCTGAACCGCCCTCCTTCTATCTTTAAATTGTGTCCCCTTGTTCTTGCAAGTCTCTTTTTCTGAAAGATGCTACCCTCTTGGACTTTGTTGATTCCACTGAGGTACTTAAAGTTTCTATCATGTCCTCCCTCACCCTTCTTTCCTCAAGGGTATACATATTAAGCTCCTTTAGTCTCTCCTCATACGGCTTCTCTTGCAGACCCTGCACCATTTTAGTTGCCCTCCTGACTGCCTCTATCCTGTCTATGTCCTTGTGGAGATGGGGTCTCCAGAACTGGACGCAGTACTCCAGATGGGGTCTCACCAACTGTCTGTACAGAGGGATAACAACTTCCTGTTTTCTGTGGCTGATGCCTCTCCCTATGCATCCCAGTATACCCCCAGTCCTCCCTACTGCCTTCTCACATTGCTTGCTAACCTTAAGGTCATCTGATATGATTATCCCCAGGTCCCTTTCCTTTTTTGTTGTTGTTACTACCTCCCCACCCATTGCGTATTCTTTCCCTGGGTTCTTGTTTCCCAGGTGCATTATTTTGCACTTCTTTTCATTGAATCCTAGCTGCCATACTTCTGACCATTCCTCCAACCTTGCCAAGTCCCTTTTCATCCTTTCCATGCCTCCTTGTGTATCAACCCTGTTGCAGATCTTTGTGTCATCTGCAAAAAGGCATACTTTTCCTTCCAGTCCCTCTGCAATGTCACTGATGAAGACATTAAAAAGGACTGGACCCAATACTGAACCCTGCAGTACCCCACTAGTAATCCCCCTTTCTTCAGAGTGGACTCCATTTACAATTACCTTCTGTGTCCTGTTGTCCAGCCAATGTTTTACCCAGGCTACCACCCTGGGTCCCATTCCCAGGCTGGTTAATTTGACTATCAATCTTTTGTGTGGGACTGTGTCACATGCCTTGCTAAAGTCTGGTTAGGCCATGTCCACAGCCCCTCTCTGGTCTACTACTTTGGTCACCCAGTCAAAGAAATCTATTAGATTCGTCTGACATAACCTTCCCTCTGTGAACCCATGCTGCCTTGGGTCCTGTGCTCCACTGGCCTCTAGGTACTCAACTATTCTTTCCTTCAGAAGTGACTCCATCACTTTCCCTACCACAGAGATCAGACTGACAGGTCTGTAGTTTCCTGCCTCTGTCTTGGTCCCACTTTTGTGAAGGGGAATCACATCCGCCTTCCTCCAGTCCTCGGGTACCACACCATCCTCCCATGATTTACTAAAAGTGTAGCCAGTGGTTTCACTAGTTCCTCCTTAATTCTTTTAGAATTCTGGGGTGAATTCCATCAGGACCCATTGCTTTGTCCACCTTCAGTTTTAGGAGTTCTTGCAGAACCCTTTCTTCTGTGAAAGGACTGGGATCGACCCCCCTATCAAGAGTGCTTCTGTTAATTTGATTAGGCACTTCCCCCTCCTCTTTTGTGAATACTGAGCAGAAATATTCATTCAGTATTCCTGCTTTTTCACTGTCCCCCTCTGCCCACCCACCGTTCATTCTATTCAGCCTCACTATCCCTCCCTTTGTCTTTCTATGCTCGCTGATGTACATATAAAAGATTTTATCCCCCTTCTTAACTGAGTTGGCTGTCTTTTCCTCAGTTTGGGCCTTTGCTATTCTGACTTCCCTCCCTGCTTCCTTCTGCCTTAACTGGCACAGCTCTCTGTCCTGCTCCTTCTGTGTTTCCTTATACTTCCGGAATGCTATCTTTTTCTTCCTGACTTGCACAGCCACCTCTTTTGAGAACCATAGTGGCTTTTTCTTTCATTTTGATTTGTTTATTTGCTTCACACAAAGGCTTGTTGCCTCTGTGATGGCAGTTTTGATAATTTCCCACTGTTGCTCCACATCTCCTTCTAGCCTGTTTGCAAGTGCTTTTCTGAGGCACTCTCCCATCTTGCCAAAGTCAGCCCTCCTAAAGTCCAGTACCCTCACTTTTGTATGGCTTGACTCTGTAGCTGAGTTTAATGTGAACCACACTGTTTGATGGTCACTTGTCCGCAGATGGCTACCCACTTCTAGATCTTAGACCCCTCTCTGTCCCCGTTTGAGAGTATGTGGTCTAAGATTGCTCCCTCACGAGTGGGTTCCGAAACTAGCTGTCTAATGCCTGCCACCTGTAGGACATCAAGAATGGCCCTGCTCTTGGATGTGGCTGCAGCAAATGTGCTTCAGTTAACATCTGGCATATTCAGGTCTCCCATCAACAGTATCTCCCCTTTCTCTGCCATTCTAAGAATGTCTTCTATCATATCCTTGTCCATTCCTTCCCCTGACATGGGGGTCTGTACAAACCCCTGCACAGATTGTGGTGCCTTTCCAGTCTCCAGGGTGACCCATAGTGCCTCCTCCTCCTGTTTACTCTTTAGTTCAGTTGCTTTTATCCCTTCCTTTACATAGAGAGCTACTCCTCCCCCTCTTCTCCTCTGCCTGTCTCTCCTGTAGGTTATGTACCCTGGTATGTTAACATCCCAGTCATGGTTCTCTGTGTACCATGTTTCTGTGACTGCTACGATATCCAGGCATCCCTCTTCCATTAAGGCCAACAGCTCAGGGAGCTTGTTGCCCAGACTACAGGCATTGGTACTCATTACCCTCCATTTCCTGATGGTCTTACTCCCTTTTGCCCCATCCCTGTCCTTTTTGCCTTTGTCACTTTCTCCATTTACCGCTGCCCTTCTCCCTATTGACACCTCTATGTTGGTGTTTGCCGCATTTACTACCGTGATTATCTTGGGGGGGGGCTAGGATTTTCCTGCTCCTTTCCAGTGCCCCCCCTTGGATAGTTTAAAAGCTTGCCAATGAAGCATTTAAACCTATCACCTAGGATCCTGGTTCCCCTCCCAGTCAGATGCAGCCCATCATGCCAGTACAGGCTTGCATCACTCCAAGTGGACTCCCAGTCCTCAATGAAGCCAAATCCCTGAGCTCCACACCAGTTTTTCAACCACTGATTGAATACCATGGTGTGGAACACCCTAGCCTCTCCTATGCCATAGATGGGTAGCACCTCCGAGAAGGTTACCGTGCGTGCTACTTGATTAAGGCCCCTCCCCAATTCCACAAACTCTTCCTGCACTTCTCTAATCCTTTCTTAGCCAGGTCATTTGTCCCTAGGTGGACAATGACATCCAGTCCCTCCCTCCCCTGTGCAGCTGCTCCGGCAATTCTGAGGATTCGCCTGTCCCTCCAAGCCATGGCACCAGGCAAGCACCTTACCTCCATCTCCCCTTCCTCCCCCAGTTCTACCTTCCTAACAATGGAGTCCCCCACCAGGAGTTGTTTCCTTCCCCTGCAGGGTCCCCTGCCACCCTCCTGTGGGTCTCCTTTGCAGAGGTTCCCAGCATCCTCCTTGGTCTGCACTGTGGGTGCCTCCATAGAGGAACCACACTTTGCCAGAATGGCATAGGAATTGTGGAGAGGTACAACTGGAGGGATGCACCTCTGTTCCACCACCCTCACCCTCCCTGAGCCCACTGTGGTCCAACCACTCCTCTTTCTTGGCAACCTCTGAGGCAATGGCAGTGGCACTGGTGGTCCCTGGATGGAAGAGGAGGTCCCACAAATCTGGCCAACTCAGCCTGGAGATGAGCAACCTCCTCCCTCAGCCCAGAGGTGCCTGCAGATGAGACAACACCGCATTCTCCAGAACATCTCCCGGAAGACTGCTGCTCCACAGCCACTGCACTGCACCACTCCAATCATGTCTTATTTCTGGCCCCTTAACTGTTTGCAATCCTTACTCTTTCCTCTGTTTTTTCTCTCTCTCCTTACTTTCTGCCTGTGTGCCCTTTAAGCTCCTGATTGTCCTGTTCTGAGACAAGAATATCCTATATTTCTCAGTAGACCACTTACTTGCTCAGAGGCAGACCTCCAGCAGCTAGAGGAGCTGGAGAACTACTCTTGCCCTTCTAGGATGGTGGGTCCTTGGTGGTTCTGTGATCACTCACTTCCTGCCCTAAACAGGAAGTTCCTGTTGTCAGTCAAATCCTGTGCCTATAAATAGAACTAGCTTTGGGTGGGGGAGGGAAGGAGGGCAATATAGTTCCAGCAGAGAGTTCAGTCACACAGCAGTCCTTTCTCCTGGTGTCTTCTGCCAAGCTATTAGCAGAATCTTTCTAAGGCAGTTTTTAAATGTAGCTTCCTTCTAGCTAAGCCACTCCCCCTACTTACCAAATCTTTCTACAAGTAATTTAAACCTCACAGCAGTTAAGTCCTTTCAGTCACCTGAGATTTACACCTAGATAACTCTTCAGATACCCATTCAGTTCAGTTAACCTGAACACACAGTTTTTTTTTGTATGTTTTTTACCCTAAATTAAAGGTCCAAGTACAAAAGTTCTTCTACTTTAGTCCCAGCAGAGAAGTTCAGTCACACAACAGTCCTTTCTCCTGGTGTCTTCTGTGTGGAAAAATGCCAATGTTGAAAATCTGGAGTGAAAATATTACAAATTCGCAAAGTTACGCGCATGCGTGGAAACTGCCCAATGCACGTTCATAAAACAGTAATTTTTTGGATTTTTTCACCAAATTTGCAACATAGGCTTTTTGAGAGCCCACCTCATGAACACTGGCACTGCCATTTCGTTAATCAGTCCCGGAAGATGATTCTGCACAGTGAACGCGAAATCACCTTTCGGGACCGAATAACGACATGACAGTGCCTGAATTCATGAGGTGAGGTCCCAATAACCCCGTGTTGAAAATATGATGCCAAAATTCCCCAAAATGCCTTAGATATGCATCAAAATTGAAAAAAACCTATTTATGCCATTATACAGCTTACCGGCATTTCTTCTGTTCGCAGTTGGCTTTGAAGAGTGCAGACATGTTTCCGGTCCACTGAAGATCATCACACCAGGCTCTGGAGGTAAGTATGGGGTGAGGGGGGTGTGGGGAGGTCGAGTGCACAGTGGGTGGGTGTGGGTTGGAAGGGAGAGGACAGTGAACAGTGTGGGACCATTTCCTTTGTTTTGAGAGAGATTAAAAAAAAGAAAAAGATGTCATGGCAAGTTTTTTTTTTATAGGCTTGTTTCTAGCACACTGGGGTGGGCTCCCAGTGTGCCCCTTGCCTTTTTCTGGGGTGGGGTACTTAAGTCGATGGGGACTGGGCCCCCCGTTGGGAAAGAACAACTGTTTGGGGGGCCATAATGCCGAGGGGGATTGGGTACCCCCTCAGCACACAACAAATGGGGGAGGGGTTACATCATGCTGACTGGGAGTGGGCTCCCCTGTTGGCAGACTAACTGGGCTGGGGGCTGCTGATAGAGGGATTGGCCACCCCCATTAAGCTTTCATGGAGTTGAGAGGCGGCGGCAAGCCATCGCCATGTTTACTTTAGTTGTTTCACTTGGGAAGATACTGCTCTGCAATGACGGGTCACTCCCTCATTGCAGTGGAATGGCTGATGCTGCAGTGATGAGGTGGCTCCTCATTGCAGTGGCAAAAACATTTCAAGTTGGTGGCACTTTTGGAGACCAGTGCCATCGGCACACTGTGCCTCTATTGGTCCACCACTGTCAAGCCTCCAATTTCAGTGCCTCTGTTCACTGCTACAGTGCCTCACCTCCACAACCTGCTTCTCTCCTAAGCTGCTGCATCATGTTTCTTGCACATGCACAAGCAGAAATAAAAATGGACCACAGATAAAAAGTATAGGCAACAGAAACAAAGTATGGGCAATAGATACAAATTATGGGCAACAGAGTGAAAGTACAGGTAATAGATACAAAGTATAGAGTAGACAATAGATATTGTACAAGTAACAAATACAGTGGATCCTCTATGTGGCAGGACATGCGTTGGTAGTGTGCCCCATGGATGGCCGTTGACCATCGGCTGTGGAGAAGAGAGGAGGGTGAAGCTGCTGCCCCTTCCATAATTCAGCACTGGAGATGGGCACAGAAACAAGGTAGATGGGGTCTGTTGGTGGTGATGTGGGGGCACTGTACTCTGCCATATGCCTGGCAGGACCGGTGGTGGATATGGGCCAGTGGTGCCATTTGGGGGGTGACAGCCCCTGTACTGTGTGTTGGGTGGAGGAGGGCACCTGGTTGGGGACACGCACCAATGTGTGCTGGGGCTGGTGGTGCTGGGTGGCCATTGGGGTCCAATCTGCAGTGGTCCCATTGGTACTGTGGGCTATCCACCCCATCAGGGTCAAGACAGGATGTGTACATGGGGTGCATAGGGCTTATGGCAGGTTTTTCCATGGTGTACCATGTGCCCTCCTCCGCACCCCCACAGCCAGCACTATGTGCCATTGTGCATTGCACATAATGCTGGCATGCCCCTTGCCCACCCCCATGCAGTGCATTCCATAGACTTGAGGGATCAGGTGCATTGGGACTGTGCACCCCCCTCTTAGTGAATCCCACATGGGAGCACAATGGGTGTGGAGTGTCTCCACGCCTCACATATGCAGCATGGAGGCATTCCACACCTTCATGCATAGGTTCCTATGGGAACAGATACAAGGTATGGGCAATAGATGCAAAGTATGGATCACAGGTACAAAGTATGGGAACAGATACAAGGTATGGGCAATAGATAAAAAATATGGGCCACAGATACAATGTATGGGCCATAGATACAAATTATGGGCAGTAGATACATAGTATGGGCCTCAGATACAATGTATGGGCAACAGATACAAGGTATAGGCCATAGATACAAAGTAGGGGCCATAGGTACAAACTATGAGCAACAGAATAAAAAGTATGGGCAATACATGCAAATTAAGGGCAACAGATAGAAAGTACAAGCAACAGATGGAAAGTGTGGGTAACTGATACAAAGTACAGAAAATTGATACAAAGTATGAGCAATAGATACAAGGTATAGGCCATTGGTACAAAGTATGGGCCACCGATATGAGATATTGGCCACAGATACAAAGTATAGGCCATAGGTACAAAGTATGGGCAACAGAATAAAAAGTATGGTCAATAGATACAAATTATAGTCACCTACGGAGCAGCTACCAGGGCTGTGCACATCTTGTGCCATGTCACTTTCTGTCCTGGACCTCCCCAGGCAGTCCCATCCCATTGGCTGTATGCATATGCAAATGGCACCCTTGTTGGGTGCCACATCACTCCTTCTCATGCCCAGCTGTCTCTTCTACTTCTCCAACGTCATCTCCCTGCCCTTTCTCCTCCTGGCATCCCACTTTCAGACCCCACCCCTCCTGCTCCACAATGTGTGGCACTGATGCAGGTCCCTTAGACCACCTCCTGGCTGGTCTAAGTTGAGTCCTTGCTGCATCCATGGTAGAGCTTACATAATTGCAGAAAGGGGAAGTTGCAGCCCTGCTTGGGTGCAAGTCCCCTTGTGACCTGGCACACCTCCCATTTGGATCGCAAGACTAGAGCAGTGCCACTTTAGTGCCTTAGCTCCCCTTTGTGATGCAGACCACATTCAAAAATGGGGATTGCTGCATCTTTTAATGCAAGGTGCCACTTGTATCAGTTTACGTTTGATACAGGCACCTTGCGTTATACTCGTGACTCTGAAAAGCAAGCCCAAAATGTGGGCCATGGATACAAAGTATGGGCCATACATAATTACCTAATCAGATACAGTTATGTCAAAATTGTATAAGAACCTACTTGGTCTCCTGTCATGGATTTCTTTGGCAACAGTAAGAGTGGAATTATGTCAGTTTACCTCAGAAACCATGATTCAGGAAAGAATACGAAATTACTGGATTTAGATTCTTCACAAGAATCAGTACACACGACCATATTCATCTTGGTGTGAAAAAAAGCAAATGGCACAAAAAGACTGTCACACAATGGTACAAATGGTTTCAAGTGTTACAAATGTTATGGGTATGTGCAGCCTTTGGTTCTGGGCAATCTCTCTAGAGTAATAATTGCCCCATCTGACTGAGTACCTTTTAAGAAAAGTCTGCAAGACATCACAGCACAAAATTACATGGTAATAATAAACAACAGTTTTAGCACATATTTATCAACTATGAAACAATGTACATGGCTTAGAGCAATATTTAATCATGGTCACTGAACAAACTACACACAGAGCTATTACTCTATACAGAGTTAATACAAATCCTGAAAGACATTTAGAAATTATAGATGAACAAATACCTGATCTACTCGACAATATGTTATGTCCTAGTAACCAAACAAGGGCACAAGGTCATAACGTCACAAGACATTATGCCGCAAGCAAAAATCGTACTGCCAATACAGCACAATTTCTTACATATGGCATAATTGTTTTTTTGTGGGGGTGCTCGGCCCCACGCACCCCGTTATGGGGGACTCCACCCCCAACCCCCCCAATAAGGATTCTCAAGTCTGGGGGGGTTCACTTCCAAATCGCACAAAGTCCGAAAAAAAAAATAAACGTTTCTGAGACCGGGAATCAAACCTGATCTGAGACGGAGTGCTTGGGTTCCTTGCTGCAATGGATCAGTCCATTGAGCCATGGCAGCTGCTTGACAGAACCCCATCCCCGCAGAGGTGTTATTCTCTGCCTGGGATTGTGCGAGTGTCACAATACTGCGTAAAGCAGTATTCACGGTATTGCACCACTCACTGTCTCTTACAGCACTATTCCATGTTAGCAGTAGCATACAACATTATGACCCAGTAAGCCAAACTAGTACTGAAGAGTTGACACACACAATTATTACTGCCTTTAGTAAAATGACATTAGAAACAGATAGTTCAAGAATGCTTTGAATAAACCCACCCAGAACAACACCCTACTATCTTCGCTACACCTTCCCCACCCCTTTCTATGACCCACTCCTCTACACTACTGTACCTTCTCAAACACCACAACTATCACTCTCCCTACCCCTTACTGTGACCCTACCCTCTACTCCACCTTCCTGTTCAATACCCACCTACCCCTGACCATACCTAGACACCTGATATTACCTTGCTGTATCAGTAGCTGCTTCTCTAGACAAGGCTGTTAGCTGCTATCAGAAATTTTGTCAAATTTGTAATTCTCTCCTGTATTAGTAACCATGATATGGTCCTGTGTGTTACATGCACCCGGAATGGAGTCTTTGTGAAAGGGCTTCTAGCTCAAAGGTATTGTAATCCTAAGCCTCCAATCAGAGCTGTCCTTAGGGAGTTGCGAACTGTGCATTTGCACAGGATCCCAAGAGCAGAGGGGCCTCTCAAAAAACTCAGCTGTCCAGTTGGCCTCCTTCTTCCTGGTCCTGTAAAGTGCAGAAATAGCACCAAACTAGCTAAAAATGAAGCTACATGGAGGTCATGATAGGGATGAGGATGTTCCTTGTGGGGATTGGTGACTTCTGATATAAAGCCATAGCAAAGAGGTTCACACAGGGCCTTGGAATAGCTAGGGCTAGCGCTGCCTCAAATAAATAAGTAAATAGTAAATTAAATATAACAGACCACCAGCATTAATCATATGTTTGTTAAACTCAACAAATTATCAAATACTTTACAGGTTAGGGTCATTTCTTTGTGATGCTTTCAAGATAAGAAAACAGAAAGTATAGATGGACCTTTAAATGCAAACTGGGGTTGTGACAGGGTAGAATAGGACCCTGTCCCAGTTGTTATGCAGAAAGTGTTTAAATGCAAGGATATTTTCTGTTCTCTCCTTTTCTGTCTCTTGTCTGTCTGGTTGCACAACCAAATTTTCCTGTGAGACCTAGGATTTGATCACCTTGACAGTCTCGCAATTCTCTGCCTGTCACTGTCTCTCAGCCTTCCCATGCTGTTTGCTTTTCCTCCCATGCATATCTGCTGATATAAAAATATATTCATTGTCACATAATCATTATGTGAAAATGTAACTGATATTGGGATCCGCTTGTTTAGAAATTATATAGTTGTACTGTTGAAATGTATATAATTATAGTTTGAACTGATTGCAGAAAGCTATTGAAAACGCAAGATGTTACCTGAGTGCAAGTTTTAAGCCTTTTGCAGAAGAGCTGTGAAAAGGGGCCTCAGTTCAGGGACACCGTGTTCCTGCCATCACCTGTCTGAAACATTTAAGAACACTTTGGAAGAAACAGGATGCTTATTAAGAATGGCAGATGGAAGGACTTATGAGAGCTGAGCAGCAATTGCTTGAAAGAGAAAAGATACACAGAGATTGAAAAAAACTCAAATTAACTTTTTCTGTTTATTTGGCATTTGTAAATAGTTGTACTGAACAATTTTATTTTTTACTGCTAGTAGAAATAAATATGTTTGGTGAATTTTACAACTGCTCCTGTTTTTCCTATGCTTCTTGACCTGTGCCTCAATGGCAGATGGTGTCAGCCCATGCATACTCTAAGCCAGGAGTTTTGTGCATGGGTACTGGACCTAGTACCAGGGAAGCACAGAGAAAGGTATGGATTCTGTAGCAGTAAGTAAAGGAGTGGTTACCAGGAGAATGGCAGCCAAACTAGCAGAGACAGAAATCCAAGCTGACATTGTACAGCCATCACAAGTTATGCAAAGCCATCACTTTTACTTCCCATTGTGACCAGACCGTAAAAAAACACAAATATAGCCCTAAACTGTATTCTGAGACATACATCTAGCAGAAGTAGGGATGTTTTTGATCCCCTTGTATGGGTCAATGGTGAGAACCTAGTTGGAATACTGTTCTCAAGTTTGGTCCCCTCATACAAGATGGGAAATAAAGATACTGGAAAGAGAGCACAGAAAAGGACAACACAATCAATAGTGAGACTGAAAAACAAGCCATATGGAGCTAGACTGGAGGACTTGAATCTGTATTCTCTGGAATACAGAAGATGGAGGGGAGACATGATCTTGGTTTATAGATCATTTCAAGACAATAACATTAGAGAAGACCTGGGACTAGAAGTATACGAAAATAAACCCCTACACTAAAACTCACTGTAAACAGTTAAAACAACAGAGGTGGACGTTACTAAAAAGAAAATGCTGGTTTCGTCAATGGGGGTCACTTACTCGAACTCTTGCCCAACAGAGATCGTCAACAGCCCAACCCTAGATATATTTAAAAAAAGACTGGATGCATTCAGCAAAGTTAAGGTTAGAGATAACTAATTTTTTTTCTTTTCTTCTTACTCATGGCAAGCTAAACAAGAATGAAAGTCTAAGTAATGCTTTGTGATTACTATGATACTATGGAAAAAAGAACAGAAAAAGAACCTGAAAGCCTGATGAACTTTTTCAAATGGTGGGCTATATAACAAAAAGAGACAGAGAAGTAGAGAGAAAAAGAGATTCAATGTTTAGAAGCACAGAAGAGAGAAGAAATGCAGCAACAGGAGCAGCAGATGAGAGAAGAGATGCAGTGACAGGAGCAGCTATGGCTGGATGCCTTGCAAGTTATCAAAGGCAGATGATCTGGCACAGATACAGATGAGCAACAAAACACAAGCAACTTAAAAACCATTGAACTTACAAAGTTGTGTCCCTTGGATGATACCGAGGCATACCTGACAACTTTTGAAAGAGCTGCCACAGCCTGCCAATGGCCAAAGTAGCAATGGACAATCAGACTGGTACCCTACCTGACAGGGAAAGCTCAACTTGCCTACAGCAATACGGACACTTCACAGTCAGAAAACTATGACCTGGTGAAAAGCAAAATTCCTGAAAAGGCATGATATCTCCCGAGGAGACCTACAGGCAGATTTCGATCTCTGAGGTGCAACTCGGTCAACAATTCCTGAGAAGCCTTCACCTGACTCAAAGAAATCCTGATAAAATGGCTCCAACCAGACAACAGAACAGTCCCACAGATCATCAACACATTTTCCATGAAGCAATTCATCAACATTCTGCTTACATATATGCAGTGTTGGGTAAAGGAACACCGACCAGAGAGTGGGGAAAAGGCTGTTTCTTTGGCTGAGGACTACCAAATGGCCAGACAAATGCCACAGCAGTGAGGTAACAGCCAAGCAATGGTATGACCCTTTTTTTCTCATTTAAACTCCAAGTCTGATAAGAACTCTGGTGGGGGTAACAAATCTGTGCACAGATACATTATTTACTATAACTGTAATAAGGCAGGCCATATTGCACGAAACTGCCATAGTATGGAGAGTGGACTGGAGCAGATTTGTCCTTGGCAAATTGGGGCAAGTACTTAACAGATGTCAAGGTGGGGGATAAAACTCTAAAGAGACTCATTGATTTGGGAAGCAGCCAAACCCTAGTGCATGTTGAAGTGCTGGGAAAACACTGTGAAAAAGGACCAAGTACTGGTGCTATCTACATCCACGGGGACACTCAATACTATCCCACCACCTGAGTGACTCTGACCATTAAGGGTGTGTGCACTAAATGAAAGTAAGGGTAGTACCTAAGTTACCTATACCTGTCATTATTGGAAATGACTTTCTAGGATTTACTGAGTTAATCAAAGAAGGAGTAAATCCTGATATTTCAGCAGCATGCGGTGACAAGAGCTCAGGTGAAGAAAATCTCAGAATTTGGAGACACTTTTCCTTTCAGTGATTTTGATTCAGACTTGTTTGAGCATAGCTCCAAGATCTGGAAATCCATGAAAGAAAGACAATGCCTGAAAAAGCTGTGGCAACAAATGACTGATGGATATAAGGGGTTAACATATGAAAATGGTGAAGCTAAACTGATAGCTTCTTCTGAAAGAAAAATCACAATCAACAATGTTTCTCTCCAGGGTTCTTTTAAGCAGCTGGGGATGAAATCAAAACAGGGTGGACCAATGTTTAAAAAATGTAATGGGTTACTGTACAGAGTTTGGGTTAAACCTCAGACACAGGAACAGACAGAACAATTGGTTATACCACAGAAGTATAGAACAGAGTTATAGTGTATAGTAGAATGCAGTTAACCCAAGAAAATCATTATTTACTCATGTTGTTATACCTTCGATGTGACGTGTGACTGTTGTTAACCCATCATTCACAAGTCACATCGATGGCATAACAAACAATTCAGCCTCGCGACTGTCTGTAAGGACGCCTGTGGCAGCAAGCGATTCAAACAGACTTTTATGCCCCACAGAAGAGGAAGCGTATTGCCATTATCTCGGACTCCTCATCCGACAGTGAAGAGTAAAAGGTAAAGACGTACATCCAGTCAAGCCATAGTAGTATAAATTAAAATTAGTGTAACTTGCCTTTTCTTTTCTCAACAGATCACAATGAACCGCCTAAGAATCGAGCCAAACGAGCCGAAGATCTCCACCATTTCACAGCACAAAAATGCATGACTTTTGACCTACGTGACTTTTAACCTACTGAACTAACTATTGGATAGCAGCAGTCACATGTTTTTTTACCTGACTCTTGACATGCATCTTTTGACCTTTTTTTTTGCCGTAGCAGTTTAAATTGCTTGGTAATACTCTGAATTAAAATAAAAAGTGTTAACGGTTACCGGAATGTTAAGCGTTTTAATTTATGGCACTGAAACAGCGTCCCATAATCTTCTGCGCAAGGTAGGCAAATTATCTGTTCACTTCCGAGCTGTGATCCACACCTTGCCCATACACTATAAAAGACAATGTATGGGCATCGGTGGTCAACTGCACTATGCTAGCATCTTGTGATTCCCTTGGCAACCTAGGTAAACCTCTCGAGCTGCGCCTCAAGGTTTACCTAGGTTGCCAAGGGAATCACTCGATGCTAGCACAGTGCAGTTAACCACCGATGCCCATACATTATCCTCTATGTTACAGATAGCATACAATAATCTTATAGCTGGTCACTCAGGGAGGGATCGCACCCTTGCCTTGCCAGATTGCTGTACAGATTGTACTGGCCTAGAATTCATGAAGATGTTGCTACCTATTGTAATTACTGTGTTGAGTGTCAGAAAGTAGCCCCAGTCACTAGAAAAGACAAGGTGCCCCTGGTGCCCCTACCCTTGATAGATGTGCCTTTTGAGAGAATTGCAATGGATGTGGTTGGTCCTTTAGACAAAAGTAAAAAGGGTAATAGAATTATCCTGGTAGTATGCGACTCTGCTACTCAATACCCAGAAGCAGTTCCAATACGTACTGTCACAGCTTCAAAAGTGGCAGCAGAGCTTGCAATCATTTTCAGCAGAGTGGGCATACCTAAAGAAATTATTACTGATCAGGGTAGTAATTCTGGTGCTGCACTACCTAAGGAGCTGTACAGACCACTAGGTATCACTGCCATAAGAACCTCCCCATTACCCTCAGACAGACGGTCTTGTTGAGAGTTTTAACCAAACCCTAAAATGCATGTTAAAAGGTTTGTAAAAGGGGAAGAGAAAGACTGGGACCAATACTACCTACTTTTTGCTGTCAGAGAAACATAGAAACATAGACTTTGACAGCAGATAAGGACCACTTGGCCCACCTAGTCTGACCACTTCCCTACCTACTGGAAAAAACTGCAGATCCTAGTTAACCAACAGCCTATTTCTTCCTACCCGCCACAAGAATTGCCTTATGTCTGTCCCATGCATTATTGAATTCCTCCACTGTTTTTGACCCCATGACCTACTCAGGAAGGCCATCCCATGTGTTGACCACCCTCTCTGTGAAAAAATACTTCCTCACATTGCCATTAAGACGTCCCCTCTCTATCTTCAAATTGTGTCCCCTTGTTCTTGCACATCTCTTTTTCTGAAAGATGCTACCCTCTTGGACTTGGTTGATTCCCTTGAGTACTTAAAAGTTTCTATCATGCCCCCCCTTCCTTCTTTCTTCAAGGGTATGCATATTAATCTCCTTTAGTCTCTCCTTGTATAGCTTCTGTTGCAGACCCTGCACCATTTTAGTTGCCCTCCTCTGGACTGCCTCCATCCTGTCTATGTCCTTGAGGAGGTGGGGTCTCCAGAACTGGACACAGTACTCCAGATGAAGTCTCACCAACTGTCTGTACAGAGGGATAACAACTTCTTGTTTTCTACTGGTGATGCCTTTCCCTATACATCCCAGTATCACCCTAGCCAACCCTACTGCCTTCTCACATTGCTTGCTAACCTTTAGATCATCTGATATGATTACCACCAGGTCCCTTTCCATTTTTATGTTTGCTTGCACGCATGTGCAAGAAACATAGTGCCTTCATCGGAGATTTCGGAGGTGTGTCACCTCCTCCTCCAATTCAGGCACTGTGTGCTGGCGTGGCCTGTGGCCAATGCATTTTGGAGCAGTCTCTGTGCAGCTCAAAAGAAATGCAGTACTCTGATGAAAAGGGAGCTATGCTTGAGTGACAGCGATAAGAAGCTGCTTGCTATTCACAGCTTCGAAGCGATGCGCACCCCTGCATGCAGCGTATAGCCGATGGGGTGCCCAATCCCCGTCGGCTGAATTGCGTCTGTCTCCTCCCCCTCCCCTCCCAATAGTTGATGCCACACTGGAAGCCCACCCCAGCGTGACAATCCGTCATGTTGCCGGCGGGGTGCCCAATCCCCATCGGCTGAATGCGCCCACCTCCCCAAAGTCCTTGTGCCACTGGGGCCCACCCCAGTGTGGCAAGCCGATCCTGTTTTTTTGTTTTTGTTTTTTGCTGGCGAGTTGCCCATCCCTGTCCGGCTGAACGAGCTACTTCCCCAAAGTCGTTGTGCCACACTGGGAGCCCATCCCAGCATGGCAAAGTGGTCCCAAAATTCTTTTTAATTTTAACCTGTAAAACAAAACGGTCCTCGCCACGTCTCCCGAACCCTCCACAACCCACACCACCCACTGTGCACCCAGCCTCCCCAAACCCCCTTCACCCCATACTTACCTCCGGACTCCGGCGCGACTATCTTCGGTGGACCGGGAACACGTCTGCACTCTTCAAAGCTGACCGCGAACTGAGGAAATGCCGGTAAGCTGTATAATGGCCTAGATAGGAGGGGTTCAATTTTATTGCATATCCCGGGCATTTTTGGGAGTTTTTGCACCAAATTTTCAACATGGGGTTTTTGGGACTCCTTCTCATGAATGATGTCACTATCATGGCGTTATTCAGGCTTGAAGGGTAATTTCGTGCAGTGACTGCGAAATCACCCTTCGGGACTGAATACCGCCATGACAGTGACATCATTCATGAGAAGGGGGCCCAAAACCCCCATGTTGAAAATTTGGTGCCAAAATTCCAATAAATGACTGTTTAACGAGTGTGCGTTGCGCAGTTCCTACGCAGGCTCGTAAGTTCTCAAAATTTTAATGTTTTCACTCCAGATTTTCAACATTGCCATTTCACCACACTGTCTTATGAGTAGTACAGCTGTCATTTTTCACATCTCACCCAAAATGTGTTTCCACCCTTGTAGCGCAGAATGGCGCAGTCGGTGTGTGAAATCAATGTACGGGACAAATTAAGAAAATCACAGTGACACTGTTCATGAGCAGAGGTCTTGAAATGGCTATGTTGAAAATTTGGTGAAAAAATTCCTAAAAATGACTGTTTTACGAGCGTGCGTTGCGCAGTTCCTACGCACGCTCATAGGTTTGCGAATTTTCAATATTTCCACTCCAGATTTTCAACATTGCCATTTTTCCACACCTTCTTATGAGTAGTACAGCTGTCATTTTTCACATCTCACCCAAAATGTGTTTCCGCCCATGTAGCGCACAATGGTGCAGTCGTTGTGCGAACTCAGTGTATGGGACACATTAAGAAAATCACAGTGTCACTGTTCATGAGCAGAGATCTTAAAATGGCAATGTTGAAAATTTGGTGACAGAATTCCTAAAATTGACTGTTTTACGAGTGTGCGTTGCACAGTTCCCACATACGCTCTTAGGTTTGCCAATTGTCAATATTTCCACTCCAGATTTCCAACATTGCCATTTTTCCACACCTCCTTATGAGCAGTACAGCTGTCATTTTTCACATCCTGCCCAAAACGTGTTTCCGCCCATGTAGCGCACAATGGCGCAGTCGGTGCGCAAACTCAATGCATGGGACACATTAACAAAACCACAGTGACACTGTTCATGAGCAGAGGTCTTAAAATGGCTATGTTGAAAACTTGGTGAAAAAATGCCTAAAAATGACTTTTACGAGCGAGCGTTGCACAGTTCCTATGCATGCTCGTAAGTTTGCAAATTTAATATTTTCACTCTAGATTTTCAACATGTCCATTTTATTAAACTTCCTTATGAACAGTACAGCTGCAATTTTTCATATGTCACCCAAAATGTGTTATCGCACATGTAGCGCACAATGGTGCTGTTGGTGTGCGAAAGCAATGTTTAGGACAGATTAAGAAAATCACAGTTACACTGTTCATGAGCAGAGGTCTTAAATGGCTATGTTGAAAATTTGGTGACAAAAGTAGATAAAATGACTGTTACTGGTGAGCATTGTGCAGTTTCCACGCATCCTCGTTAGTTCATGACTTGTAATATTTTCAGTCAGATTTTCACTAGTGGCATTTTTCAGCACTTCCTTATGAACAGTACAGCTGCCATTTTTCACAACATGGCGGAAGTGTGTTTTCACACTTTCAGTGCAGAGATGCGTGGTCGCTGTGGGAAATCATTGTTCGGCACAGATAAAGAAAATCACAGTGACACTGTTCATGATCGGAGGCACCAAAATGCCTGAGTTGACAATCTGCTATAAAATATCCCCAACCTACTTGTATAACAGGTGTGCGTTGCACAGTTTCTATGTACGCTCATGACTTCACCATTTTTTTAAATACTTTTACTACACATTTGCAACATAGCCATTTTTACACCTCCCCATGAAAGAGTACAACTGTCATTTTTTACAGCCTGTTCAGAATATTTTTGCACCTGTGGTGCTAAATCCCGTAGTCACTGTGCATTAGCAGCTTTCGGCTGCCAAACTGATATTCCCCCTGTTCATGAGGTGGGGTCACAAAACAAACATGTTGAAGATTTGGAGTTAAAATACCAACGAATGCCTGAGGTATTAGGCTTTTCAACTAAATCGCCCACCCCTATAGAGAATGACAGGAATCAGGGGTGTGACTTGGGATTCTTGCCTGTGATGCTCATACCATTCCACACCCTGCAGTCACTGAGAGGCATCGAGGCATGCCTTGGACTCTTTGGCCCCAAACCTCACCCAATTCTCCTATATCGCACCCATCTCACCGGATTTCCTAATGAAATGGGGTGCACATAAGGGCCAAAGACCCCAAGGAACACGTCACACTTGTCAGTCTCTGCAGAGTGGGGTGTGGTGAAATGGCATGGCATTTATGCCTGACGACCCAAATGCACACCCCAATGCCTGTCACTCTCTGCAGAGTGGTGGTGGGGTTGGCTTTAGTTCAATACTTCACTGCCATTCCTATTACTCAGCTCTGTAACTTCTACACTACCACTGCCAATGCCAGTAAGCAAACATTCGGCATTGACAAATGCTTGTTGTTGTTGCCACAGGCATCAACAGGGTTTTCACCATTTGAAATGCTGTATGGTAGGCAGCCAAGTGGCCCACTGGATATGATAAAAGAAATGTGGGAAGATGTGGGTTGTCAGTGTCAGTGGCTCAGTAGGTAGCACACTCGCCTCTGAGGCCGGGAGTCTGGCACTTGGGTTAGTATCCCAGTACTGACACTGTAATGCAGCATGAGAGGGGTGCTGCATTTCTGAGGTGCCGTCTTTCGGATGAGACGTTAAACCGAGGTCCCATCTGCCTGGATTGATGGTAGTTCAGGTGGATGTTAAAGATCCCATGGCACTTCTCGAAAAGAGTAGGGGAATTTCCCCAGTGTCCTGGCCAAATTTCCCTCATTCACTAAAAAAAAAAAATACCACCAACAGCTTAATCTGGTTCAAGGTCAGTTGGCATTCATCTGTATCCCCTTCCCCCGGGTCGTGCCTGAAAATAGGCAGGATTTGTCTAGTGCACTTACCCGGTCAACAAAAGCTAAATAAAATAAAAAATAAATAACCCCACTCAGAAACAATCTATAATGTCTTATATGTGTATCCTAAGAAAGAAGCTGGAAAAATATGTTGAAATTGCCCATAGTAATCAGGAAGAGGCCCAAAACCAGCAGAAGGTATATCATGGCCATTGGGTAAAAGGTTTTGCTATTGTTACACACAACACAAAATAAGCTGTTAATGAAGTGGCAAGGGCCTTATAGAGTGCTTAGACATACTGACACCATTAACTATGAGATTGAGACCCCTGACAGGAAAAATCCTGTAAAGATATACCATGCTAACCTCCTCAAGAAATGGGTTGGAAAATTGTCAAAAGCTGCTTTGCTAGTTTTACCAGAAACCGATAAGGAAGATATTGATGTAGCTTATGATAGACTGGACAAACTGTAAGTGCTGATGCTGTAAAGGTAAATGTTTCTTTATCCTCCGAACAAACTGCAGACATTCATAATGTGCTAAAGACATTTAGCAGCACTTTTAACACAGTACCTGGCCAAGCAAAAGGGACTGAGCATGTTATAGGGACAAAGAATGCTCGTTCTATTAGACAAAAGACATACAGGTTACCAGAGCAGTTAAGAGCTGACATAGTTAAGGAAATATAAAAAATGAAAGAATTGGGTATCATTGAGGAGTCAAGGAGTGCTTGGTCATTTCCAATGGTAACTGTAAACAAAAAAGGAGAGGGTGTTAGAATCTGCCTTGATTTTAAGAAACTTAATCAAGTGTCACAATTTGACAGTTATTCTATGCCCAGAATAGATGATTTGGTGGACAGACTAGGGAGTGCGAAATATATTGGTACCCTCGATCTCACCAAGGGTTACTGGCAAATCCCTTTAGCTAAAGAATCCAGAGATAAAACTGCATTTGCCACTCCTGTTGGATTCTACCAGTTCACCACCATGCCCTTAGGTTTACGTGGTGTGCCAGCAACATGCCAGCAGTACATGGATGTGATTTTATCACCTCACACTGGTTATTGTGCTACATACCTGGATGATGTTGTGGTGTACATTCCAGACTGCAAAAGCCTCCTGTAACATCTATGAGCAGTTATCCAAGCTTTCAAAAATGCAGGTCTGACTACTAATCCTACCAAATATGTAATGGGCATGCAGGAAACCAGATATTTGGGCTATGTGTTGGGAAATGGAGAAGTTACGTCAGAAATTTCTAAAATAGAAACTGTAGCCAACAGCCCTGTCCCTAAAACAAAGAAACATGTCAGGTAATTTTTAGGGTTGGCTGGTTATTATCTGAGATTTGTTCCCAGCTTTGCAGAATTAGCTACTCCCCTCACTGAACTTATGAAAAAACGGTACCCAAATAATGTGAAATGGACCCCAGAGTGTGATAAAGCTTTTGAAACCATTCAGGCTACATTATGTTCAGACCCTGTTTTAAGAAGCCCAGACTTTGAGAAACCACTTTTGCTACAAATAGATGCATCAGAGGTAGGCCTATGTGCAGTACTGAGTCAAAATGTAGATGGAATGGAACATCCTATTCTGTACATAAGTAGAAAGTTGCATGACAGAAAGAAAAGGTACTCCACCATTGAAAAGGAATGTTTAGCAGCAAAGTGGGCCATGGAGTCCCTTAAGTTTTATTTACTAGGAACTGACTTTGTACTTATAGCAGATCACACTCCTTACTGTTGGCTTAGCCAAATGAAAGATACAAATTCCAGAATCACAAGGTAGTACCTGGCACTACAGCCATTTAAATTCAAGGTGATACACAAATCTGGTAAAGAGAATAGCAATGCTGATTTTCTGTCAGGATATGGATCAGGAATTGAGGGTTCTGAAGGTTGAAAACCAAATGTATGGGTTTAAACTTTACTGTTTGCTGTACTGTTATAGAAAAAACGGACAATGCACACATGCTTAATTTCTGAAATTTAGCAGCAAATGTTAGTAGAGAATTAATTGAAAGTTTTGGAAACCTGTTTGATAAAACAGGTTACCCCTTAAGGAGGGGGTGTATGTGACAGGGTAGAATAGGATCCTGTCCGAGCTGTTATGGAGAAAGTGTTTAAATGCAAGGATTTGTTCTGTTCTCTCCTTTTCTGTCTTGTGTCTGTCTGGTTGTGCAACCAAATTTTCCTGTGAGACCTAGGATTTGATCACCCTGATAGTCTCACAATTCTCTGCCTCTCACTGTCTCTCAACCTTCCCTTACTGTTTGTCTTTTGATCCCATGCATATCTGCTGATATACAAATATATGCAAATCACTGTGTGAAAATGTAACTGATATTGGGATCCCCTTGTTTAGAAATTATATAGTGTTAGGGTTGAAATGTATATAATTATAGTTTGAGATAATTGCAAAAAGCTATTGGAAACTCAAGAGGTTACCCGAGTGCAAGTTTAAAGCATTTTGCAGAAGAGCTGTGGAAAGGGGCCTCAGTTCATGGACACTGTATTCCTGCCAGCACCTGTTTGAAACACACAAGAACATTTTGGAAGAAACAGGATGCTTATTATGAATGAGGGTTGGAAGGACTTATAAGAGAGCTGAGCTACAATTGCTTGAAACAGAAAAGGGACACAGATTGAAGAAAAACTCAGATGGACTTTTTCTCTTTATTTGGCCTTTGTAAATAGTTACACTGAACAATTTTTATTTTTACTGCTAATAGAAATAAATATTTTTGGTGAAGTCTACAAGCTATTTCTGGTTTTCCTATGCTTCCTGACCTGTGCCTCGATGATAAGAGGCATTAGTAACTTGAGGCATTTTAAGTTCTTCAAGCATCAGCCATTTGTTACGAATTATCTATCTACAGGCAGTAACTGTCACTGGATTGTAGGTAATCAGGCCTGGACCTCTGACAATCATCATTCTGACCAATCTACATGCCATACTTTCCAGGGTATTTGCCAATACCACGTCGTCCTCTGCACAACAAACTAATCTGTGAAAAAAAGTGTGCATTTCTCACTTGATTCGGCATATTTTTGTTATGTAAGTTTATTATTTCATATACTACAGATATGTATCTTGGTTGACAAATTGACACCGATGGACATCTATTTATTTATTGAAATAGTTTCACCAGGTAAACATACAGAGATACAAAATAATCTTGTTTATGTTATTTTTTTAATATACAAATAGAAGAATGTGCATGTAAATTGTTATCTGGAAGGCTTTCTATGAATTACATTTTTTCTATATCTATACGTAAAGGTTTAATAATGGCTGGACAAATAAACTTGATATCTACCTTCCTATTGGCCACCTGTATTTATTTATTTATTTGGTTATTTATTTATTTATAATAACTGGGGATCGTTTTTTCCCTAAAGAAAATCAGGTTATAATTCACCATTATAACCTACAGGTTATAATGGTGAACATATGCCCAGTTTCCCTTGTGCGCAGGGCTCGAAATAACCGGCTGTCCACCTGTCCCGGACAGCCGGTTTCCAGCTGGGACAGCCGTTTTTAAAAGACTGCCTGTCCCCTGGACAGGCAGTTTCAGCAGCAAGAGGGAGAGAGAAGCAGCGAGGGAGACAGTGTTGTGCTGGGCACTAGGACCCAGCGGCAGACGGGAGGCTTCCCCGGACAACGTCGACGCCGACGCGTAGCTTCACTCGCCCATTCAGTCTTCCCGCTGGCACTGAGGGTCAAGTGACTGCACATCCTAGTGTCACCTGACCTCTCAGCGGCGGGAAGACTGACTAAGCTGATCCTCTCCTCACTCTCAGTAGTGCAGCCATAGGGTGAGGAGCATGATTTTCGAGCGAGTGGATTGTGGAAAAAAAAAACACCTGCAAATTCTGAACAGCCCTTCTCAGGGCTCTTGCATTTGGGGGCTCAGTTTGTGTGAAGTCCTGCTAGTACTTGGAGGAGGAGAGGGGAGGGGAGGGAGGTGAACAAGGCAAGGGGGCTTATTTAGTTTGTGTCAAAGTGCAAAAAAAAGACTTCTGCAAATTCTCAACAGCCCTTCTCAGGGCTCTAGCATTTGGGGCTCAGTTTGTGTGAAGTCCTGCTAGTACTTGGAGGAGGAGGGAGGTGAACAAGGGGGCTTATTCAGTTTGTCTCAAAGTGCAAAAAAAAGACTTCTGCAAATTCTGAACAGCCCTTCTCAGGGCTCTAGCATTTGGGGGCTCGGTTTGTGTGAAGTCCTGCTAGTACTTTGAGGAGGAGAGGGGAGGTAAACAAGGGGGCTTATTCAGTTTGTCTCAAAGTGCAAAAAAAGACTTCTGCAAATTCTCAACAGCCCTTCTCAGGGCTCTAGCATTTGGGGGCTCGGTTTGTGTGAAGTCCTGCTAGTACTTGGAAGAGGAGAGGGGAGGTGAACAAGGGGGCTTATTCAGTTTGTCTCAAAGTGCAAAAAAAGACTTCTGCAAATTCTGAACAGCCCTTCTCAGGGCTCTAGCATTTGGGGCTCGGTTTGTGTGAAGTCCTGCTAGTACTTGGAGGAGGAGAGGGGAGGTGAACAAGGCAAGGGGGCTTATTTAGTTTGTCTCAAAGTGCAAAAAAGACTTCTGCAAATTCTGAACAGCCCTTCTCAGGGCTCTAGCATTTGGGGGCTCGGTTTGTGTGAAGTCCTGCTAGTACTTGGAGGAGGAGAGGGGAGGTGAACAAGGGGGCTTATTCAGTTTGTCTCAAAGTGCAAAAAAAGACTTCTGCAAATTCTCAACAGCCCTTCTCAGGGCTCTAGCATTTGGGGGCTCGGTTTGTGTGAAGTCCTGCTAGTACTTGGAGGAGGAGAGGGGAGGTAAACAAGGGGGCTTATTCAGTTTGTCTCAAAGTGCAAAAAAAGACTTCTGCAAATTCTCAACAGCCCTTCTCAGGGCTCTAGCATTTGGGGGCTCGGTTTGTGTGAAGTCCTGCTAGTACTTGGATTAGGAGAGGGGAGGTGAACAAGGCAAGGGGGCTTATTTAGTTTGTCTCAAAGTGCAAAAAAAAGACTTCTGCAAATTCTGAACAGCCCTTCTCAGGGCTCTAGCATTTGGGGGCTCGGTTTGTGTGAAGTCCTGCTAGTACTTGGAGGAGGAGAGGGGAGGTGAACAAGGGGGCTTATTTAGTGTAAGTCTCAAAGCAGTCAGACACTGTACCTGTACACCTAAAACTCTCTCAAAGCCAAAAGACACCTTGTGATATGCAAGTCTCGTCTCATCATCTCTGACTCTGAATAAAAAAATATATCTTGAGTGTGCAGAGAGGTGAAGGCAAGGCTCTATTAAAGCTTATTGTTCACTCAGCCTGTGTAAAGCCATCCAGAGCTTGAACCTCGAAGACAGATACTGACGCGGACTTACTGTACTACTACTACTACTACTACTCTAGTACTAATTTAAACTAGCCCCTGTCAGCCTGCTGTTGTGCTCTGCCACTGGACTAACTGAATAAAAGTAAAATTGAGTGACTGTGACAAGAAGGCACTGTCAAAGGGAGAGGAGGGGATTAAATTACAAAACAGGTTGACAGCAGGATACCCCTCAGGTTTTAGTTGTGAAATCTGAGCGGGAGGAAAATATATATATTAAACTCCTTTGTCTGGGGTTTTACAGGGAGGGAAAGAAAATTAAACAGACTGTTCACGTCTTCTAATATCTCTGATCATCACTTCACTGTAGTGTCCACTGTCTTCAGAGTGCTTAGTGTACTTTAAATTTGTACTAGCTAAGTAAACCAAAAGGGAAAAAAATGTCTTTGTTAAAGTTTGGCTTTAAAAAAATTACAGGAAAGCCTTCAGTTTCAAGCATAGAGGGAGGAGAAAGCTCAGGTTCTTCTATGTGTACTACTTCTCCATTACTGATAGACTCAGTAGCACCAACTACTCACCCCACCATTGTGGCCACAGATGTGACAACTTGTAGTGCCAGTGCTGATATGCCATCAACTCTGACTACTGTTGAAAGTGGCGGGAGTCCCGGGGCAAAAGGAAAAAGGGGGTTCCAGGAGACCTGGAAGAAAAATAGGGAGTGGCTACTATATAAGCCTGATGTGGGCATGACCTGCTCATACTACAAAAAATACTTAAGGGAGACAAACATTTTCATGAGTGGCTGTAAGAGCATGAGACTTGAAAATGTCTGAGCTCATGAACTCTCAAACCTCATAAATTAGCCAATGAAAAAATACTGTGTCTAACACAGACCCATCCAACTTAGCAATAGAGCGAGGAATACTACAAATGGAAAAAATGAGGCGACACAAGTGGAACATTTGTTTAGAACAACTCTTTATTTGATTAATTCGAACGCCCATTCACAGATTTCCTGGCATCTTAGAATTACAACATGTAAATGGTGCAAATGTCGAGTCAGTTATAGAAGTGACAAACAGGCAGCAACGTTCACACATTTTATTTCAGAATCAATAAGGATAAAAGATGCAAAACTGGTTAACAGTAACACTTTCATCTCTGTCCTATGTGACTCGAGCACTGATGCCTCAGTAATAGAAGAGGAGGCAGTCTATATTAGGACAATGGAAAATTTCCGTCCAGTTAACAAATTTGTTTCCCTTCAGCCAGTCTGTATTCCAAACGGTGAAAGCATTTATAACTCAATAGGTGATGCCTTAGAATTCACCTTGGACTGTAAAGACTGGAAAGAAAAAATTGTTGCTTTTGGATCTGATGGGGCACCGTCATGTTGGGTAAAGTGACTGGGGTGTTTGGCAGGATTTTGAAAGACGTACCTCATTTGTTAGGGATTCAGTGCAGTGCCCACAAGTTGGAGCTAGCTATAAAGCAATCAGCAACATCTATTCCATACAGAAACAACAGATGAAGTCTTAATGGGTATCTATAAAATATACCATAAGTCTCCCAAAAACTGGGCGGCCTCAAAGAGTTAGCCAGTAATATGAGGTACACCATTCACAAACCAGTTAACGTGTCAGGGACCCGTGGTTGTACACAGAGAAAGGGCTCTGTCTGTTATTCTGTCCAGCTACAAGGCCTTAGTTGTACATTTACAACATTGCTTCCACACCAGGGCAAACAAAAGATCAGGCCAGTGGGTTGTTCAAAACAGTAAGTACTGTGAGATTTGTCCTCTTTTCTCAGTTTCTGGCTGAATACCTTTCTGTCATGATGGCCTTCAGTCTAACTCTACAGAGGGACAGCTCAACAGTAGAAACAATAGTCAGCAAGGTTGAAAGCACAGTGCTCTGGCTAGAGAACTACCCTGTGCAGGATAAACTTGACAAAGTCTGTAATGAATTGCTGTTGCTTCCTGACTCTGACACAGCTGACAGTGACACTAGCAGTAGCACAAGTCGACTGACAGGCTCAGCCACTACTCAGGTTCAGTTCCATGGATCTGATATCTTCCTTAACTTAGAAAGGGGATATTCTATAGATAGAACCAAACAGGCAGTGTTGCGTGATGTTACAAGCCTTCTTTCATCAACAATTGAAAGTATTAACTCACGATTTTCCAATTTTAAAACAGACAAAGTCCTACGGTCATTCAGTATATTTAACCCATTACAGTTACCACCAGATAGTGACCAACTAGTCCTTTATGGCAATGAGGAAGTCAGAACCCTCACAGAGCACTACAGTGACCTACTGAAGAAACACAATAATAATATAAACTTGATTGAAGCGCAATGGTTAGAGCTTAAACCACTTATGAAAAAATCACTGAATGAGCTGTCTCCGAAATTTCACTATTTGGATTTCTGGCAAAAAATTCTCCATAATGATGCACATGAACAGCGATTCCCTGATATTCTGGTCTTAGTCACAATAGCTCTACTGATCCCAACCCAAACTGCAGTAGTTGAGAGAGGATTCAGCTTGATGGGCAGAGTGAAGTCTGACTGGCGGTCCTGTCTGTCTTCTATGACTACATCTGAACTAATGCGTGTCAAGCTGTCAGATGCTAGCGTTGCTACATTTGACCTGCAGGATGCCATAACACTATGGTTCAAATCTGGAAACAAAAAGAAGACCTCATGTGAGACCATATGGCTGCAGACTAGATTCAAGTTCTGATTCAGAAATAGACTAGACTCAATCAGTGTTTTACCTTGAAAAATAACCCCCCAAAAAGCAACAGTTTTCTCTCTTTCCACTTTACAGTGCATTTTAAGTTTTAAGTTTAAAATTCACCTCACAAAAATGTGGACAGGTAAAACTTTGTCAGGACAGGCAACATTTACATTCCACCTGTCCCTTGGACAGGCATCTCAAAAAAATTATTTCTAGCCCTGCTTGTGCGCATGTGTTAACTGCCACTCAGTTCCACTTCTCTACCAGCCAGCATTCACAGACGCTGATCACCCCACTCAGAGTCAGCAGTAAGTTGCCAAATATAATGTTGCCAAGAAAAGAGAGAGTCAGGTGGGAGGGATGAGCAAATAATTCTTAAGCGATGTGATTTTTTGGTACAAGTGGTTTGGACTTGTTTGTAGCATGTTGGCAGGCATGCAGTGCCAATGCTTCTGATCACAGACAGCACTGAAACTGGAGTGGGAACGAGCAGCAGAGAGATGTGTTTTATTTTATACAATTGCTGGTGAAAAAATGATCCCCAGTAATTATATAAAATAAACATGAAATAGTGTGTTTAACTTGAGATTTATACTACCCTTCCTCAGTGTTGGATACTAAATAAACCCTTGAGCTTCGCCTCCTCAGTGAGTTTACGAGCATCCAACACCTCGGGTGTGTGTAAAATCTTGTTAAACACACAACCCCCTGTATTATTCTATATATTTAAGTGTTTCACCAGAAAAAAACATAATGGGCTGGATATTCAAACTACGCCATTCTTAGGCGCAAGCCCTTGCGCGGTGCAAAATAGTTGCGCGGTTACCACTATTTACCCTTGCTTGTTTGGGCGTTGCGGTGGCGCATCCACTCGCTTACTGCCCCGTTATTGCATACTGATCGTTCGGTAGGGCCGCAGATGCCCATTGGTGCAGAGCAAGAGCCACTGGGTGCAGCCCATACCAGGCAGTCAGCTGAGGGGTGGCGGGCAGCAGGCGGGTGGATGCTGCCCGCGCTGCCTGGGGAGCGTGGTGGGGGGCTCATGGTGGGTGGGTGGGGGACACTAGGCACCAGGGATCTGTTGGGGGTATTTACTGCATACATCCTGCGATCGGGAGTTTCGTCCACTGACCACCAGGGCTATGTTCGGGGTTTACTGCTTACATCCCGTGATCAGGAGTTTCGTCCACTGACCACCAGGGCTATCTTCGGGAGGGGGGTTATATTTTTACACTGATACTGCCCGCGATGAGGCTTTTCGGTCCACTGGACCACCAGGGATGTATTGGGGGTTGTTTTATTCAATGCAGCCCGTGGTCGGGCTGGTGGGGGACATTTCTGCTGTTGCCCGCGATCGGGCCAGTGGGGGGTGGTGGTGGGGATTTTCACTCTTTTTCCCATGATCGGGCTGCAGGGGGGGCACAGGGAGTGGGTTGGGGGCCAGCCACAGGTGGCAGCTGCTGTGTTGTTCCCTGCAATGCAGCAGCTCACCTGTGGGTGGCCCTTGACTTGAGCCTTTTTTTTTGGCTCAAAGTTGTGCAGGTGCAGGTTGGGGATTGCGTCTGCACAACTCTGCACAGCCCGGCTGAATATCGGGCTGTGCAGTTTATGCATGGTTCCTCCCCCTCCAGTTCAGCATGCATTCATTTGCATTGCACGGTTGCTCAACATGTTTTCTGTGGCGCAACTGCCTCCTGCTGAATATCGCAGAATAGAGCAAGTTTGGACTTGCGCAGGCACAACTCTATCGCACATGGCGCAACCCTTTTGAATATCTGGCCCAATAAGCACAAAATAGTTCATTTCCAGATGTATCCTGGGGGCAGGGGGAGAGGAAAGCATAAGAACATTCTAAAACAAGCATTTGTCAATGTCAAATGTAGTTTTACTTGCATTGGGTAGTGCAGGAGTTTGAGAGATGCATAATAGGAATGGCAGTGAAGTACTGAAGTAATGCCAAACCCCACCCCTACCCTGCAGAGAGTGACAGGCATTGGGGTGTGCCTTTGGGTCATTGGCCATAATGCCCACGTTGTTTCACCTCACCCTACCCTGCAGACACCAAGTGTTACGGTGTTCCTTGGGGTCTTCGGGCCTTGTACTCACCCCATTCTGTAAGGAAATGCACTGAAATGGGTGCAGTATAGGAGAATGGGTGAACCTTGAGGCCGAAGAGTCCAAGGCACACCTCGATGCCTGTCACTGGCTGCAGGGTGGGGGTGGAGGTGGAGTGGTGTGACCATTACAGTCGACAATCCTAAGTCACACCCCTGACACCTGTCAGTCTCTACAGGGTGGGGCATTGCAGTTGGCAACCCTAATGCCCCAGGCATTACTTGGTATTTTCACTCCAAATGTTCAACATGGGCTTTTTGTGACCCCACCTCATGAAGAGTGGCACTATCAGTTTATTAGCTGAAAGATGATTTTGCACAGCGACTGTGCCATTTGGCACCACAGGTGTGAAAACACATTTTGGGCAGGATGTGAAAAATAACAGCTGTACTGTTCATGAGGTGCAAAAAATGGCAATACTGAAAATCTGGAGTGAAAATATGAAAGATTGGTGAAGTCACGAGCGTGCGTGGAAACTGCTCAATGCAAGGCCATAATGCAATTATTTTGCTAATTTTTTAAACCATATTTTCAACATAGGCATTTTGTGACCTCTGCTCATGAACACTGGCACTGTGATTTTGTTAATCTGTCCCAAAA
Organism: Neoceratodus forsteri; assembly: GCA_016271365.2. NCBI lineage: Eukaryota > Metazoa > Chordata > Ceratodontiformes > Ceratodontidae > Neoceratodus > Neoceratodus forsteri. The sequence continues at coordinate 244,848,203 of CM028133.1, read as the reverse complement.
GTTAATTTCCCACAGTGACTATGCCATTGTGCACCAGATGTGCAAAACACATTTCAGGCAGGATGTGAAAAGTGACAGCTGTTCTGCTCATAAGGAGGTGTGATAAAATGGCACTGTTGAAAATCTGGAGTGAAAATATAAAAAATGTTCACAGTTACGAGCGTGCATGGAAACTGTGCAATGCATGCTCGTATCACAGTCATTTTTTGGAATTTTTTCACCAAATTTGCAACATAAGGTTTTTGGGACCCCACCTTATGAGCAGTGGCACTGTTATTACATTAATCAGTCCAAAAAGGTGATTCTGCACAGTGCCCAAAAATCACCTTTCAGGACCGAATAACAAGATGACAATGCATGTGTGCATGAGGTGGGGTCCCAAGAACTACATGTTGAAAATCTGGAGCAAAAATTAAAAAAATGGCTGAGATAGCCACCTATGTTGACCCCCTGCCCTATTGATGCCATTATACAGCTTACCGGCATTTCTTCTTTTCACATTTCAGCTTTGAAGAGTCCAGACCTGTTCCTGCTCCACTGAAGGTGTCAGCACTGGACTTCTGGAGGTAAGTATGGGGTGATGGGGGTGGGAGGTGGGGTGCACTAAGGGTGGGTGGGGTTGGGGAGGGGCACTGCTAACAACAAGGGACCATTTTTTCTTTTTTCATACACAAAAAATGGACATTGCAGGACCATTTTCTTTCTTTACAGGTGAAATAAAACAAATACTGGGCACACTGGGGAGGGCTCCCAATGTGCCCCATGACTTTGGGGGGAATGTTGGGCACACTGGACTGGGGTGGCCTCCCAGTGTGCCACACAATGGGGGTGGGAGAGGAACATGCCGACATGGTCAGCTTTGTGTGAGTGGAGGCACACTGGGGTGGACTCCCAGTGTGCCACACAATTTGAGGGGGGGCATGCCAACATGAGGATTGCACCCATTGTCGGCTTTGTTTTGGGACTGTGTGGCAGTGGCAGGAGCTGCCGCCATGTTTACTGAAATGTTTCACCAGGAAAAACACGTACAGGAGGCATGTCATCTCTGTCACTGCATGATGAGCTTGTCTCTGATTGCAGTGGCACATTTCTTTCAAGTTGATGACACTAATTTTTGCATCAGCGCTAGCATGCTGGCTAATTGGGGAATGAGGGATGCATCTACTAAAGTGTGCCCTGCATTCGCCAACACTGACACACCTCTCACTGTGCTACTACTACCACAAGATGTTGCTTGCACATGCGCAAGACAACATAAAAATATATACAACTGCACAGGCTGACATACAGATAAATATAAGGAGTACAGAGGTGTATTAAATATACAGACTGTAACAGAACTACATAGGTATATAAAATAAGTGCAATATACAATGGTAGCAGTTAGGTAACTTGAGTTCATATAGTGTTTAAGTAGGTCAAAACAATAAGTTCAAAATATAGTCACTGTAGTTGGACCCAAGGGAATTGAGGGAGGGTCAGCATATACTTAAGGACAGTGGCAGGAGGGAGAGGTGTGGGATTGAAGAAGAGAGATTAGTGAGGGTTTTGAAGAGGCTGAGTGAATGTTTAAAGGGAAAGAATTCAAGAGTTTAGGAAAGCATAAAGAGATGGCTGATTGACCAGCGAGAGTTTTGCAAGGAGGGAGCGATATCCAGAGTTCTGGAGGGAGTAGAAGGAGGAGGTGGTGGATGGACAGAGTAGGGAGTTGAGACAGGGGGCAGGAAGAAGCCAGAGTTTGGAAGTAAAGGAGGCACAGTCAGACAAACAGTGATCCTCCAGGGAAGGGAGGGAAAGAGCAGAGTAGAGAATACAGTGGTGGGTGCGGGTAGGGCAGGTAAGAGAAAAGTGGTAGAAGGAGTGAAAGAGGGGATCCACTCTGGCCAGGGTGGTTTTATGGGCAGCACCATAGACAATATTGCCATAGTCAAAGATGGGGAGAATCATCTGCTACGGATGTCTCAGAGAGCAGGGAGGGGGTATACAGCTCTTATGCCTAAAGAGGGCACCATGTTTAGGGTGGAGCTTTTTATTAATGGCATCTATGTGCTGGGACAAAAAAAAAAGATGACAGTCAAGCCAGATGCCAAGGTATTTGAAGGCAGATACGTTGTCAATTGGGATACTATCCAGAGCGTAGTAGGAAGGGAGGGATGGGAATTTAGAGAGCCTTGGTCTTGTGCCAAAGCACATAGAGACTGTCTTTTTGGCATTTAGAGATAACTGACTTGACTGAGACCATTTCTGAGCTGAGCTGAAATCAGGTTGGAGACTGGATACTAGCTCAGCTGGTGAAGAACCAGAGACAAATAGAGCATTGTTGTTGGTGTACATGTGTATGGATGCATATCAGCAGGCACAGGGAAGGTTATTTAGAAATATGGAGAATAAAAGTGGACCAAGTACGGAGCCTTGGGGGACTCCAGTGGCAATGGAGGGGGATATGGCTCCTCCTAGTCTCACAGATTGAGATCTTCCTATGAGGTAGGAGCTGAAGCAGTGGATCGTGGGGACTGAAAGACCAGCTGAACCGAGTTTGTGGAGAAAAAGTAAGTGAGAAATGGTGTTGAATGCTTTTGCTAAATCGACAAAAATGGTGGCAGTGAGTAGACCGTGGTCCATAGCTGTATAGATGGAATCTGCTAGAGGAGGGAGGAGGAGATAGAATGGAATTTTCCAAAGGCAGACTGGAAAGAGGTGAAAAAGGAAGAGAAGTCAACTAATGGAGAGAGTTGAGATAGCACTATGTGTTCTTGGAGTTTGGAGAGGATAGGGAGGAGGGGATATAGGTCGGAAGTTACCAGGGGAGAAGGAGGAGTTGCCACCTTTATGGAGGGGGGTGACAGTAACGTGCTTCCAAGATGATGGAACAGAGGCTAGAGAGAAGGAGAGACTTAGTAAGGAGGCAAAAGGAGAGGCAATTGCATAGGCACAGAGGTGAAGGAGCTTAGTGTCAAGCCCACCAGGGCTGCTGCTTTCTAAGGGGTTGAGGGCTAAAAGGGCTTTCAGGGAGAAGGATGGGAAAGCAGGAGAAAAGAATAAAGGAAGAGAAGAGGTGGGGAGGGGGATGAGGGAGGGGGTGGTGTGGGGAGGTTGAAGGAGAAAGGGAGGAGAGGAGGGTAGAAGCACACATGGTGAAATAAGTGTTGAAGGCAGCGGCCACAAATGGAGGGTCAGAGGGTGTGGAGGCCCCTAAATTTAGGAAGGGGGCAGATTAAATTGACTGGAGAATAGGGCATGGATAACTTTCCAGAACTTTGAGGGGTGACTCAAGTTCCTCTGGAATGTTAAATAGAAAAACTCAGCTTTGGCTAACCTAGTGGCCCTGGTGCAAGAATTCCTCAGGGTGCAATACCTGTGTAGGTCAGCAGGGGAGCCAGAGACCTTATAGGATTTCCATGCCAGATAACGAATACACTGGCAAGCCATAAGTTCAGCTGACATTCAGGGGAGGTGGGAGCCTCTGACCCTGGTTTTGCATAGGTGGGCATTCATATCTGTACGGTGTCATAATGTCATGGATGAAGCCACACACACATCAGGACCACGCACCTACAAACAGCGTGCAGCAACACCAGAAAGTTTTTCTTTTGTTTTGTGGAGGGGGGTTCATACCCTATGTCCCCACACACCCCAGAACCATTATAATCAACTCCGGGCGGGGGGGGTGGAGACACGGGCAAGAAAAAAATTTGAAAGAAAAATATTCCCTAGCAGGGAATCAAGCCATGTTTTCCCACAACCCCATCCACTGCAGGGCCAGGTGTTCTAGCCACTCCACCATGGAAGTGACTCAACTGTGCACCTGATCAGCAGTGGCTACATCCACTTCCTCCTTTCTGGTGAGCGACAGGGGATAGCGATACTTTCGGATCACTGTAACTCCCCAGGTGCTGTAAAACCATACATTCTACTGACAGTGTGGTCTTGATGTGCGTGGTTTCGTCCATGAGATTATGACCTGGTAGGTTCTGATCCCATATCTGTATCAATTTGGTATGGAAGTAATCCAGGGCTGTGTTAATGTCAGTGGCATTGGAGATTGGTGACCAGTCAGTAGACTGTAGACCAGCATAGAGGGTGGATAGGTCTAGAGATTGGAAGGACCGGATGTGGATACTTTTTGGGGGTACTTTAGGGCGGTAAATTTTTTGCATGCAGTATACCATGTGGTGGTCGCTGAGTGCATCAGGGAGGGTACCTGCATCAATGATGCAGTGTGGATGGTTGGTGAGGACCTATTCCAAGAAAGAGTGGTTTTGTGATTTCAGGTTTAGGCGGGTCGGGTGGAGATGAGTTGGGTGAGATGCAGGGATTTTACATTTTGGCAGAATTTAGCATTTGAAGGCGAAAGCCAATTGATACTGAAATCACCCAGGATGAGGAGATCCCCAGAAGGGACAAGAGCAGTTATGGTGGTCAGAAACTCAGAGATCAGTGTGGCGGATAGGCCTGGGCAGCAGTAGACTCCCACCACATAGACTGGGAGACAGAAAGGGATAGAGAGTTTGAGTACAAGAAGTTCATATGCAGCAGGAGTAGACACAGATAGTACCATAGAGAACTGAATAGAAGAGGAGAGGTAGATAGCAATACCACCGCCCAATCTTGGGCAGTCTTGGTGGGTGAGGGTGAACCCTGGGATTGTGATGGCAGAGTCCAGAATTTTGAGGGAGAGCCAGGATTCAGGAATAATGAGGACGACAGGTAGGACAGAGGTGATGAGAGGTTGAAGCAGGTCTATTTTTGGAAGGAGACTGTGGATATCGATAGGGACCACTCAGAGCCCTTTGACAAGACTGGAGGGAAGGGCAGGGACTGGGCCAGGGTTGGGCTCACTATCACCAGCCATAAGGAGTAGGAGGGGAAGTAAGTGTTTGATTGAGAAAATGAGATGCAGAAGGTGGCAAGGAGGTAAGAAGAAAGAAGTAGGAGGGTGAGAACAAGAGGAGAGGCAGAAATGCATAAAATGGAGCCAGGAGGAGACAGATGGGAGGAGGAATGTGCCTGGGCACCAATGGGAGTGGGAAAGAGGAGGAAGGCTGGAGGAGGAGAGGGTAGAGGATGGAGGCAGGGTTGGGGGAGAGCACTGGATGGAGAGAATAGTGGTGGGCAAGAATGGAGGCAGGAGGGAATGAGTTGTAAGCAAGTAGGTGGAAGGACAGTAGAAAGACAAACAGAAGGAGGTTAGAGGGAAGCATAGTGGGGGTAGGTAAAGGGAGATAATAGAAGAGGAAGTAGAGGAGAGGCTAAAGTTAGGGTGTAAGGGTGAAGAGGGGAAATTAATTGGAACGAGAAGGAGTAGGAAGTAAGATTGGGGTGCAAAGGTGGAGAGGGGAAGTTAATTGGACAGAGAGGGAGCAAGTAAGTGGATAACTGATTTGTCCCACCCTGGTCACGAGGATAGGAAAGGGGGGAGAAAGTAGGGACTAGGGTTCCTATATACCAGTTTTTTAAAAGGTTTATCCTATATGAAGTATCATACCATTGATGCATGGTCTTGTACCTGTAGACCATCCTTGGGTCATGGGGGTTGGGGATGTGGTAGGGTAGGTGGGAGATAGTCATAAGAACCCTAACAGACCCCTAATAGCACATTTTCAACTTGGTGAGCATCATGTTTGCAACCTAATAGTATATTTTCAACCTTTGTACAATTTGAATCTTCTAAGGTAGCAACCATAATGAGCATTAATGTACTATAACACACATATATATATATATATATATGTATCTGTATTTATACCTATATATATACATATATATAGGATATAGATATACAGTGGTGATAATGCATTTATCTTAATGGCTTCCAGTGACTCTGGCAACTCTCAATGAGTGCCCAAGGCACAAGTGAGAGTTACGAGAGGTCACTGGAAACTGTACAAAATAAATGCATTATCACACACTGAACCACTGCATATTCCATTTATGCAACAGGTTTAGATGTTGTATGAACATTTTGATTTTGGTAGGTGTAAATAATTTGTCAAAAAAGGGAAAAGAAAATTGAATTTTATGGTGTTTTTTGCTAATTATAAAAAAAACAAAATGGTATCTATAAATGAAACACCACTCATTTTGTAGATATTTTGAGCTGAACATTTTTCGTGCTCACAGTACCATGCTATCATTTTTGTTTTAAAGTTATTTATATTTGTTTGTCAAAAAGTGAACAAAAATTACATTTTCTTCTGTTTTCTTGCTAACTATATACAATATACAGGGTTTATATAAATGAAACATTATTCATTTTGTAGATAATTTTGTGCTGAACAATTTTGTGCTCACAGTACCATGTTATCTTTTTCGTTTTAAGTTATTGACATTTAAATATGGTTAGTACTGCTTCTGAGGCCAAACATTCTAAATGAATTCTGAAGAGAACTGTGTAGATAAATGAGCTACTGATGTAGTTACTGTGTGAATAAATGGGTGATGATGTAGTTACTATGTGGATAAATACATTTATTACCATAGTAGCGAAGATAAATGGTTTTATTCTACAGTTTTTATCCTGATCCCTGTTGCATAAATATATATATATATACATATATATGGGATATGATAATGACCTGACTGAAGATATCATATTTAGCTTTACGAGAAGCCAATGATATATCTCATGAGTGGTGAAGCCACGAGTGAGATATCTTGATGTCATTGGCCTCGAGTGAAGATAAATATGATATCTTCAGTCAGGCCATGTCATGTTCTATTTATACAACATGTGTTTTGGGCCCTCAGCAGGACACCCATATATCTTTTAGGCTGTAAACTACTGCCCCCCCCCATATATACTTGGCTCTGTGCTTCCTAAGACAACCTGGCACATATTTTGCTAAACAGAATTCCCCACATATGTCGTTTATCAGGCAGGACCTGTAGCTCATTACCCCCCTGCTCCCCCCAAAGCATCTTTGATTCTGCCATAATTGGTAAATTGCTGTATTAAAAAAAGTGATGTGGTTGATCCAGCCACGCAGTTTCACTATTTATGCTGTGTATTTACTTGTAGTTGAACAGACTGTCTCTGTACAATCAGAAGAAACAACCTTTTGCTTTTAGAAAGTTGTTGTAGAAAAAATGTTATCTGGTTGATCCAGCTGTTTTCTGCTCATTTTAGTGAAGTATTTCCACTTTTGTTGCGGAACATTTGTAACGTGATCGAGCAGTTCTAAACAGAACCGAAGAGAGAATTAAAATAGGTTGTTGCCGGTGAAATGATAGAAAAATAATGCCTTTTTGCAATGTTTTTTGATTTGTATTCAAAACACTGGACCGAAATCCAAAGAGGAGAGAGCGCGACCGAGGAGCGTGAGTGAGTTGCAGCTTCACTGAATAGATCACAAGCTCAAGCAAGTGTTTTAACCTTAAAAGATGCATTAACAAAGTTTTTTGCATAGAATATATATTATATAATAAATAATGGGTAAGGGTAGTATACAAGGATGCATACCCATCAAGGGGGCTAATTAGGACTATAAGGCCATGAGCCTGAAGGCAAATGGCTTTATTACTCTAATTAGCCCCCGAGATGGGTGCACCTCTGAGTGTCCCATCCTTACCCATTTTTTGCTGAATATAGAACATAGAAACATAGAAACATAGAAGTTGACGGCAGATAAGGACCGCAAGGCCCATCCAGTCTGCCCATTTCTTTTTCTACCTTATAAATGTGCCATCGGCCTTTGCTATGTCAGTGACCTATCTATTCATAGTCATTTGTATTGCTCCCTTATGCCTATCCCATGCCTGTTTGAAGCCCTGCACTGTATTCATAGCCACTACTTCTTTATGTGTAAGCCATTCCATGCATCTACCACCTTTCTGTGAAAAGAATTTCCTCACATTCCCCTTAATCGGCCTCCCTCTAATCTCATGCTGTGTCCTCTTGTCCTGCTATTTTTCATATTTAAACATGTTAGACTCTTTCACCTTGTTTATGCCCTTAAGGTGTTTAAATGTCTCGATCATATCACCTCTCTCCCTCCTTTGCTCAAGGGTATACATATTGAGCTCCGTTAATCTGTCCTCATATGTCTTCTGATGCAGTCCCTGCACCATTTTGTTGCCCCTTCTGGACTGCCTCAATTTGGTTAATGTCCTTGTGAAGGTGTGGCTTCCAATACTGCACGCAGTACTCAGATGGGGCCTAACTAATGTCTTGTACAGAGGGATTATTACCCTCTTACCACTTGTGATACCCTACTAATACACCCTAACACCCCCTAGCCTTACCTACTGCTTTAGAGGTCTGCTTTGATGATTTCAGGTCATCAGTGATGATGATGCCCAAGTCTCTTTCTTCCTTTGTGACTGCTAGCAACTCCTCCCAGCCTATAAGTGGCTTCAGGGTTTTCTTCCCTATGTGCATGATTTTGCACTTCTTTGCATTAAATCCCAGTTGCCACTCTTCTGACCATTCTGCTAGTTTATCCAGATCTCTTCTCATTCTGCCCACCCCATCTGGATCATCTACTCTGTTGCAGATCTTGGTGTCATCTGCAAACAGACAAGCCTTACCCTCTAGTCCATCTGCTAGGTCACTAATGAAGATGTTGAATAGGACTGGCCCCAGGACTGATCCCTGAGGTACCCACTTGTGACTTGCATCTCTTCTGACTGTATACCATTTACCACCACTCTGTTTTCTGCCAGTCAACCAGTTTGCCACCCAGTTGACCAACTTCTGACCCACCTGAGCCTACCTAGCTTATTTATCAATCTTCTATGTGGAACAGTGTCAAAAGCTTTGCTGAAGTCAAGGTAGGCGACATCAACTGCTCCCCTTGGTCCACCACTCTGGTTACCCAGTCAAAGAAATCTATGAGATTAGTTTGACAGGACCTTCCTTTGTAAACCCATGCTGTCTTGGATCCTGTGCCCTATGGATTCCAGGTGTTGCACTATCCTTTCCTCAAGGAGTGCTTCCATAATCTTGCCCACTACTGAGGTAAGACTGACCTGTCTGTAGTTCCCCCTCCTCCCTGCTACCACTCTTGTGGGGATCACATGAGCCCTTCTCCAGTCTTCTGGGACCTCTCCTGTGCTCAGAGACTCACTAAACAATTCTGCTAATGGCTCTGCTAGTTCCTCCTTTAGCCCTTAAGTACCCTGGGATGTATGCCATCAGGTCCCATTGCCTTATCCACCCTGAGCTTAGCAAGCTCTTGTAGGACCCTTTCTTTGTGAAGGAGTAGTGCTCACCTCCTCCCCTGTGTCCATGATGCTGAGCTGTGTGCCCTGCCCTACCTTCTCTTCAGTGAATACTGAGCAAAAGTATCTATTTAGGATAGATGCCTTTACAGGGTCCTCCTCCTCACATGCTCCCTTTTCTCCATTAAGCTAGCACTCTCTGGACTTTCTCTTTCACTAATGTATCTATAGAAAGTCTTGTCACCTTCTTTTACTGTTTGTGCTAGTGTTCTCAGTTTGGGACTTTGCCTGCCTTACTGCCTTACTGCTTCCCTTAGGGCAGTTTGGTATGCCCCCTATCTTCATCCCGCTGTGTTTCATATATTTTCTGAAGGCCAGCCTTTTGGCTCTGACCTTTTCTGCTACTGTATTTGAGAACCAAAGTGGTTTCCTTCTTTTTGCACTTCCTTTTCTGTCTAACACAATGGGATGTTGCTTCAAGTATTGTATCCTTAATGCTTGCCCACTTTGCCTGTACCTCCTCACCTGTGTTTCTTTTTGCCAGGGCTAGCTTAACTCTGTTGGCCATCTTATCAAAGTCAGCTCCTCTGAAGTCCCATATTTTTGCCTTGGAATGGGATGATTTAGATGTAGTAGCCAAATTGAACCATACCATGTGATGGTCACTGGCCCCCAGGTGACCTTCTACCTGGAGATCTGTGATCCCTTCTTTGTTAGTCAGAACATTAGGATGGTTATGGTTATGGAGATTGCATTTGCGATCATGTTATGGCACCTGAAGGTGTCTTGCAGCAAGGAGGGAATGGTGTGTAGTGAGTGCATGTAGGAGCTTGACAGATTTCTGGATTTGGAAGGATTTAGTGTGTCTTTTTTCAGGTTCCTTTGCAGCTTGTTGACTGGTTTAGCTAATTTCCTAATGATGTGTTAATTGTGTTCTTAGCATTGTCCCATAGGGCTTAATGTAGTGTAGGCCTGTACTTTTTATTAGTGTAGGTATATACTTTTGTTTGATTAGTGTAGGTATAAGCTTTAAATAATGTAGGTTATATCTGTAATTACTTAATTATTGCAGGTATATAAAGAATACTGGTTGGGTAAACCATATGCAACCAGCCTGTGCTGCCACCAAGAGGCTGGGATTCCAATTGATCTCAAGAGCAAAGCTCAAGAGGTCAACAGGAATTTGAACCTCGAGGTGGCCGCACAGACTGGTTGCGTATGGTTTTGCCCACCCAGTACTTTTCTATAGTGTCTAGAACAAGAACTGTTAGCAGCTTTAAGAAACTGAAATAAAGTACGCCACAAATGAAAACATCTTGTTTTGTTCCAGTTTACTGTTAACTAACTGTACCGGCTCACAGATGTTCCAACACAGTAATACACTGAGGAAACAGTATTTTTTTTAATCTATCTGGTGCTCTTGCTGTATTTCGTATAGCACCTCCCCATGGTTGCATCAGCTAGACAATGCCCTCTGCTTTCTTTTCTTGCCATGATGCATCTCTCTCTCTCTAATTCGGTACGCATCACGGTAGACCTGCCCTCCCGGATTAGACCTGTGTGATGTGACCACCTACCTTCCTTGCTGTTGGATGATTTCAGGACTTGAATCCATCTTCTTTTGGGGTTTTCCTGACCTCGGACGATGGTGATGTTTACATCCTGGTGGAATTCACAAAGGTTACCAAACAAGGTGAGAGATCTCAGGGAGCCTTGGAGGTTTTGCTGTATTGTGTTTTTTATTATTTATTTATTTTGAAAGTCGGATTTACAACCTTTGAGTCAGGGACTCATTTACAAAGACACCTCGTCACAGAGAGGGTAAACATGGTTACAGTGTGAGGTACAACAGTGGTAACATACAGGTGCAATACAGATACCAAAAAGAACACAATGTAACAGTGGTTTGTGGGATAAAGTTACATGCAGTAAAGAGCAATCGTATCAAAAAAAAGAAAGGGGAGGGAGCAGTCCAACAGACATTGTCAAGGCTATGGTCAAGAAATGGGGAGGGACCCCAAACATTAGGTTGATCAAGGGCAACTACAGCTTCAGGCGCCAAAGAGGTGGTTACAGAGAGCGACTTTAAAGGGACCAATTTTGGTAGACTTAGTGACAGAGAGTGGGAAGGAGCTGAACCATGTGCGGGAGCAGTAGTGGAAGGACATTTGGGCTACAGAGGTTTTGGTATGGGGCACCAGAAAGGTGGCCTTAACTGAGCTACGGGTGGCAATGGATGGGGATGCAAGCTGAGGGGATGTGGTGGCCCCTGGGAGGAGAGTTTGAGCAGGGATTTTTTGGCAAGTAAGCAGGTTTGGTAGCACAAGCGCTCCTCCAAGGTGAGCAGGATGGTGGTGGAATAGATCAGGCAAGTATGGGTGCGGAGGGATGCACCGGTCAGGAGCCTGCAGGCATTGTTTATCAAGGTCTGGATTCTGGTGAGGGCTGTATTGTCAGTCACAGCGTAGATAAGTAGGCCATAGTCCACTAGGGACAGGACGGAGGAGTTGATGGCCAGTCGGAGAGCGGTTTGGGGGAGACAATCTCTGTGGTGATAGAGAAGGCCAATCCAAGAGTTTATGGCTGAGGACAGGGTATTGATGTGAGTGTGAAATGTAAGAGCTGAGTCGAAGATGATGCCCAGGTACTTGTAGGATAACATTTGCTCGAGAGGGATAGCATTACTGGGGGGAATGCAGAGGGGGACATTTTTGGCCTTATTCTGGTGATGTGAAAAAAGCATAGATTTGTTTTTTTTGAGGTTCATGACCAGCCAGTGGTCAACGAACCACTTTTTGGTTTGGTTGAATGTGTGCTGCAGGGATTCCTGTAGAGATGCGGGGTCAGAGTGGGAGGCAAGGAGAACTGCATCATCGGCATAGAGTACCATACTGTCCAATCAGGAGCTGGGGTGGGTATTGAGAAATAGGCTGAGCAGAACGGGGTCCAGGATGGAACCCTGGGGGACACCCGAGCGAACAGGAAGGGTATCGGACGGGGTGCCATTTACCTTCACGCACTGAGATCTGGCAGAGAGGTAACTGGTGAACAAAGCCAGTGGGCCAGGGGAGAAGCCAAGTTGGTGGAGGTAGTCAAGTAGGAGGGGATGACAGACAGTGTAAAAGGCATTGGAGAGGTAAATGAACACTGCACCCGCAACATTACCAGAGTCAAGAGCAGAGTGGAGTGGCTGAGAGAACTCCAGGAGGGCTGTAGTGGTGCTGTGTCCAAGGCAGAATCCATGTTGTTCTGGACACAGCAGGTCATATTTGGCCAGATACTCTGACAGCTGAATGGCCACTATTTTTTCTAGTGCTTTGGAGAGAGGGGGGAGAATGGGGATGGGCCTGAAATTGTTAGGGGAGGTTCTATCTCCACTCTTATGGATGGGGTGATTTCTGCAAATTTCCAGGCACTGGAAAATTGACCAAGACATAGTGACCAGTTTAAAAGGTTGGTGAGAGGGGCTAGTACAGTATCTAGGACTAATCGGAAAATCCTGGAGTCCAGAGGATCACAGCTGGGGTTGTTGCTAGCTAAGGCTTTTTGCAGATGAGGCCTGGCTTCAAGGGGTGCTATGGCATACAGGTAGAAAGGGGGGGTGACCCAAGGTGGGGGGGTGGAGGCAGGGATAGGGTCGAAAAAGTAGTTGGGGAGGACAGAGCTCAGATCTGAGAAAGCCATATTGAGGCACTTAGCTATGTGGGGAGGATCAGTAGTGACAGTACCGTCTATGGAGAGTAGTGATGGTGGGGGGAGTGGGTCTTTCCATTGAGCTCTTTCATATTGTCCCAGAAGGAAAGGGATGAGCCGCAAGTGGATTAGAGGGTGGCTTGATAATATCTGGCCTTAGCCTGCCTTATAGCCCAGGTGCACTTGTTACGTGCTACATTATAGGCTTGTCTGTCAGCCAGTTTGCATGTCTCGATGGCAATATGCCAGAGATTATCTCTTTGTTTCAGTGTTTGGATGAGGAATGGAGAGATCCATGGGGCACTGTGTTTCTTGGTACGGATTCTGGTCAAGGGGGCAAAAATATCGCAGGCCTTGCTGAAAGCACTGGAGAAATAGGGTAGGGCAGAGTCAATATCCATTACGAGTAGGACTGGGGACCAGTCAAGCTGGGCTAGGTGCATTTTTAGCTTTCTGAGACCCCTGGGGTGAAAGCGTTGGTGTGAGGTGACTTGGGACACTGGTTTTGGTGTGGGGATGACCAGTGGCAGAGAACAGGAGAGTGATCATTAAGAGAGTCTGGTAGTACATTAATATCCTTGATTTTATGGGGGCGGTTTGACAGAATTACATCTAGGAGGGTGCTGGAGCTGCTTGACTGGTTAAAACTAGTGGGTGAGGTAACTACTTGGGTAATATCTAGGGCAGCGAAGGAGTCCCTGATATGAGGGGCAGTGGTACTCAGCCAATTGACATTAAGGTCACCTAGGATGAGCTGCTCTGCCTTGTGTCAGAGTGTGGTGATTCAATGAGGGAGTGGACAGCTGGTTCCTGGTCCCTCGGGGGTATGTAAAAGACTGTGAGAAAAAGAGGGCCCCTGGTTGGGTCAGGGGTAACCTTGAGGGTGAGGGCTTGGACACTAAAACCAAGCTTGGGGGCAGGAAGAGCATGGCCCAAAAGTGTGTCATGTATAAAGACTGCACACCCGCCACCATGTTTGCCTATATGGTCTTCCCTGAACAGAGTGTAGCCAGGGAAGGAGATAACCGAGTCAGGAGGTTTTCTCAAGAGCCAGGTCTCGACTAGTGCTATAACATCAGGATGGTGTTGTATAGCCCAGTACTGGAGAGCGGCGGATTTTTTTAGGAGGCTGCAAATATTCATGGATGCAGTGCTGAGGCCAGTACTAGAGTGGGGTATGGGGTGGCTAGTTGACAACGGCCCAAGGTTGGGGCATATATTCCCGGAGAGCAGAAGGAGTAGATCAAATAATCTGATGAATGGTCTGTGGTGACCAGGACCCTTAGGTACCGATGCGAGGTCTTACTAGTGGGGGTACAAGGGATGGGTAGGGTGCAGAGGGTAGGTATGGCAAGGAAGGAGTGGGCCCAGGTTGTCCTGGGGGTGAGGGGGTATTGGTTGGAGGTGGGTGCCGTGGAAAAATAGGGGTGTCCAAGATGGGGGGGGTTGGCTGCTGTGGGGTGGTAGAGGGGAGTGGGGCTTAGGGTGGAAGGTAGGGGGGCAGGACGGGATGTGGGCAGAGCAAGAAAGGTAACCATGAGTAGGCTGAGTGTGATAGCTGTGGTACCCATTGCTTTTGGGAGGGGTAAGGGGAATAATTGACCTTCAGTGAGTCTGACTGCCGCTGTGGAGTAATTTTGTTTTTCTTCAGAGTACAATATGCTAAAAGTGAGTGGTGGTGGTGGAGGTCAATGCTGCTGGTGCCATTGCTGTGGCAGTTACAGGGGGTGCTGTGGCTGGAGGAGGTGGTGGAAAAGATCATCGAGTCTCATCATTGTTTTTCTTCTGATAAAACAGAATAATTGTTGATAGCCTGCAAGTTACTCTGTATGGAAACTTGAGACACTTCAGTAGGGGGCACAGTGTTGTCAATCAGTCTTTGTATTGATGTTTTTCTGGTGGAGTAGTTCATCATTTTTTTTTTGTCCTCTGGAAGGCTAGCTAATATTTTCATGATTTTCATTAAGGAGCATAGTTTATTCTCCCCTACGGGCATTGATCTGTACCATACTGAGCCAGTTTTTCCTGGGACATAGAGTAGATTGGGGGCAAGGTAGAAGGGAGATTCAGTGCGCTTCATTATTGTGGGTCTTTGTCCTTCATGTTTTAGATATGCAGCAATGGGGTCCCTTTCTGGGTTGTCAGTATTTTCTTACACACAAGGCAGCTCAGGCCTCACATCTCTGGGGTTTCCCCTCGCACCATGTCTTTGTTTGACGCTCATTGTACTGTAGATATTTTTTCCTGAGGAGTCCTCTCCCACTTCAAAATCGCTCCATTTCAGGTTATAGTGTTCACTTGTTCTGAGGGCAAAGTATAGCCTTATGCTGAAAATAAGTATGTTTAACAATGATGTCGGATTTTGCTGACAAATCATTCCTGTTTTGTAAAGAAGATTAATCTCTTCATTTGTAAGTGCTCTGCTTTGTTGGGCTTATTACCTTTGCCCATTTTCTTGAGGTACTTTTGCTTGGCTGCTAATGTTTTGTGCTTTTCCTGGAACTCAGTGGTGTTCCCATGAAATGTGTAGAGCTTTTTGTTATGTTTTATTAAATGTCTACAAATGCTGCCCAGGAAACTGTAGAGTTGTGGACTCATATTCACTATTGTCAATTCATTGTATTTGAAGTAAAAACTCAGCAAGCAACAGGTCGAGCTCGTCCACAGGGATGTCATGTATAGGTCTCTGCTTGCCCACATCAAGAAGATAGGACATGACAATGCAGAAGTTATTTACCATTTTGTTGAGTGTTCTTTTATTTTCATGTTCTTCTATGAATTTTTGCCGTTCACCGCACTGTTTTGAAAAGGCCATCTCAACAACTCTGCTGGGCTTTGACCAAGATGGCTGTGTAGTTCTTTTCAGGTACAGTTAATGGCCAGGTGGGCTTGTGGTCATTTTTTTTCTTTCATGGAATGCAGTTGTACCCCAGAAGGGTACAGTGCAACCATGTTCAATGACTTTTACACTGTGGCACAACGTTTTGCTGGAGATACAAACCAGTCACAATGTTCCTCTCATTAGTCACAGGTACACAGAGAAATAAATTATGGCTTTTTCTATGGGGAAAAGTTCCCATCCATGTATTATATATAATATATTCATATATGTATTAAGCTAATTCTCTTGAAATATTTACTAAATTTAATGATTATTTTGGTACCATAAAAAAAACTTGGGTCACTGGGTTTGATGACCTAGTTCTCCACCCAACGTGATCCTTTGTCTAATTTGGCTTTGAATGCTCAAAGGTATTTTGAGTCCTCAGTAGAGCTGGGCTAAATTAGCAAATTCTGAATTTGTTGAATTTTCATGAAATTAAGTGAAATTTCATGACATTTGTTTGAATTTTCTGAACTTCTTTAATTGTCTATGACACAGTCCGCGTTTCAGCTAGTAATCTACAATTTGGCAGGTATATTGTTTGGCACATGCTCTAAAGGCACGCCAAGCTTCATAACATTTGGATGAAGGCTGAAGAAGGTATAGGGGCACAAAATCTGGCAATTTAATATTTATGTGACAATTTCTGAAAATATTTCTATGCCTACAACTAAGCCACTTTTGGAGCTGGATAATTGTAAACTTAAATAAATATTTTCTTGGAAGAGTTATAGAAACTGCTAACTGGAGAAGTACTGTTATGTAAATTGCAAGTTTTAGCCATGACCTGCCTCCCAACATGTCTTCCCGGGCTTGCTTTCAAACCTGGGTCATCAGCATGGAAGTATGATGTCCTGTTGCTGGCCCATGGTAGTTGCCTTAAAGCCTAATATTTAGGGTCAATGATCCTAACAACATTGGTGATATTCTGTTCTCTGGCTTTAAACTTATAGGGGTTTACAATTCAGCACTTTACATAATTGCGAAATGTAATTTAAAACGTTCCAAACATTTGGAGACATATAACTCAGTCAGATTTAATGCTAGAGATCTGAAACATGGCACACGTATAGTATGTATGGGTACTGGTAAAGTCACCTTACCACATCTGGTGCAATTTGAGCAGACTATTTTAGTTTACAAAGTTAACTGTAATTTTAAAATTTCTGAAAGTTTTGAGGCTTATACCTCAGTCATCTTTAAAGACAGAGATCTGAAACTTGCAACCCTTTTGTATGGGCATTGGCACAGTCATATACCAAATGTGATGCAATCTGGACAAATTTGGACATACTTTTGAATGTATATGGCTATAACCGAAATCACAGTTTTGGCGACATTTTTCAATATTTTTGCATAAATTTTGCAAAATTTCACAAAAGTGAAATCAGCACGTCACTAGAATTTCGCTTGCAGAAGATAAATTTCACCCAGCCCTTGTACACAGTACCTGTGGGTCCTGCTTGTTATTTTAGAAGTTTGTCTCACCAATATATTTTAAAGTATTTGAGACTGGTGCCATGGTCTTGCAAGCAGGTGACTGTGGTTTCCTTACACACGTTTGGCTCTTGTTCAGAGGTTGCAAACTATTACCTCATATCCTTATTGCCTTCTTTATCAAAGGCACCTGAATGTTTTGTCTTTGATCAAGTTACTGATTATTCAGTATCTTATAAATTAATAACATCAAAGTAACATGGCATTAGGGCCAGTTATGGTACTCAGACTGCAGTGATATCTTTAACAGACTAAGGTAAGCGAATTTTAAATACAATGTTAAATAAATAATTTACATCTTTAGATTTAGGAGACTCAGCAGCTGCTGTGTTTCTTGACCTTACAAAAGCATTTGATTTAGTGAACTACTCTCGCCTGCTGTACAAGCTCGTGGAATTAAGCTTTTCTGATAATGTTGTGAAATAGTCCATGGGCTGTTTGCAAGAAAGGGGCCATGCGCTAACAATGAGAATATTTCCTTTATTGTTTACATTGGTGCATAGGTACCTCAGGGGTCCATTACTTTTTACCTTACTGGTTTGGTTTTGATCTGATTGTGCTGAGACTGTATTTTATGCAGATTAAATAGTCCTGCTCTTTAGGAGCAGGATCTTATCAATAACACTATGCCATTCACACAGCAAAACCCCTACAGTGATGGCAATGAAGGTGCTGCAACCCGATCAACAGTCATCTGTTAATCGGGATTTTGGGGCGCCAGCCATCTTGCCACCCCAGGGGTTTCCCACCTACGCCTCTGACCTGGATGCTTATATCAATTCTCTGGGTGTGCAGGGGGCAAAGCCCCCCTAAAAACAGCCAGGATGTGCCCCTGTGCATTGCCGCGATAATGGTCAGTCAGCAGGATTGCCTAGCGATGTGAATACCAGTTGGCATATCCTTGTCACTGTAAAGTCAGTCAACATCCTTAAAGATAGAACCATCAATAACACATATTCCCCTCAGACATTTAGGGGCAATATAAGAAAGAATAAAAAAATGAAAATTCCCAAAGGATAGAACTGGAATTTTAACAAGCCATAACTCCGTCAAGTCTTGATCTTAGATAAGGGTCATTCTATGTATCAAAACAAAGGTCTTAATGAGTACTACAGAATAACAGATATCCCCCCCGCAAAACCATTTAGGGGCAATATAAAAAGGCGTAAAAATGGAAAATGCAAGGACCTTGTGGGAAGCAAGCTACAGGTGGTGTGCCCTGCATGGCATGCCTGCTGCCTCATGTGGGGTCTGTGGGCCACATGGGATGCAAGCTACAGGTGAGATGTCCTGCATGACATGTCTGCTGTTTCCTACGGGGCCTGCAGGGCCTTGTGGAATGCATGCTACAGGGAGCTGCCCTGCATTACGTGCCTACTGCTTCATACCGGGCCTGCAGGCCTTGTGGGAAGCAAGCTACAGGTATGGTACTATGACCAATGGGTCTGCTATACTGTGTAAGGTCTACAGCACCCTGCATGAAGCCAACTACAGGTATGCTACTATGCCCAACAGGTTTGAGGTTCTGTGTAAGGCCCCAGGGCCATGCGAGAAGTAAGCTACTGTACCTGTCTGATGCCATTCCTGACAGGTCTTCTGCCACAGGGTCCTGCCCAAAGAAAGCTAATGGTTTCAATTTTCATATATCTTTTACAAACAGTAAGGAAATAAACTATTGTATGTTACTGCATCTTTTAGGGATAAAGTGCATTGAAACTGTTTACATTTACATAATACAATATAATACATTCTAGGGACTCCACATCCCCAACTTTTGGTTTCCCTACTTTATACACTTTAACCTTAACACATGCACACATATACATACATACACACACACTTATATAGATATATATATATATATACACACATACGACACATATATACATACAACATAATAAATGAAATGGAGAAAGCATTGTTTCCAAACGCCAGGCATCAATTGCACAATGCCAGGTACAGCATGTGCTGTCAATGAGATAACACTGCATAATAGAGGAATAATTCATTTCATCATCTGCAATGCACCCTGTGACCCCAAGTGAGAAATATTCCCATAACAGCACATGCCCTGTCATGCTATTGTTGCCTTAGCGTACATCAGTCAATTATATCCTTCAACAGAACTTTATTATAAGTTGATGAGCACATATTTGCTGTGGGTGCCACCACATACTTTACAAAAAGAACATACAACTTCTTTTGACAGTTCATCTTCTCATCCACAACTACAATATATACCCCAGGCGGAGTTGGCAACACCATACACTCAGTTCTTTGATGGCTCTTGTTGTGAGTGTATCGTTCAAGACATCAGGCTCAAAAACCCTCAGGTAAGTACACTGGTATTCCAAAAACATCAGGTGAGTAGGCTGGTGTGCACGTCTGCCAAAATCCTTCTTTTTATAACTTGACCCAGTGCAGCTAGGAGAAACAGGGCCAGAAGAGTATGACCCTGCTCTGTTGTGGGGAACTAGGAATCCAGTACATGATCCCATCAGTCTGACTCATCCACTCTACATATGTGGGGGGGGAGGGGTATGTATGTGTGTATCTCACTTTGTATTGGTGTGTGTGCATCTGTGTGCGCTCGTGTGTGTGTGTGTGTGTGTACATTTCATAAGCACATAAAAGAACAGAAAGCAGTGTGTACTAGTATTCAGAGTGCAAAACTGTAAACCTAGAAATGTTGGTTGGGACTTTTGCATGTGAAAGTGTTAATCAACTGTGAGAAAGCATAGCACTAGGGGTGTCCGAATACCGTAATTTAAATATTCAGATATATTCATATTCGGGCAACCAGATATTCGTTATTCGACCCCCTCCAGATAAGTGTTTTTTTAAAGATATTGTAACACTGTTAAACTCCACCACTTCTTTCCCTTTTAAAATACAGTAGGCAATTCTGCCTTGAATACTCCCCAACAGCCTTTCAGGCACCCTAAAAGGCAACAAATTACTGCACTGGTCAGTGGTCTGGTGACATATGGTCATCATAGATTGAGCAATGGCAGCAGATAAGGTGACATTGTGTGTCTTGTCTAGGGCAACTAAAATGGCACTAGTGTAAGTGTATTGTATGTCCACCCTGAAAGAGAGGAGAGAGAGAGAGAGAGAGAGAGATATGCCATGATAGAGACCTACACAAGTACCTCACGGGGTGAAGACAGGGCACATAAGAGAAGTCTCTTTCAAATGAGAAAGAGCATAAATACCAGGGGCAAGGGGGGCATGTGATGAAGTTGAAGGGGGAGTTCAAGACAGATGTGAAGAAATATTCACGGAAGCCATGGTAGGTGACTGACAACGACTGCAGGCATAAGTGATGGCACCAAAAACAGTGTGGGGCTTCAAGCATGCATGAGATAGGCAATGGCACAGGGCTGGGTGTATTTGAAAACAGGCAGGGGGGCAGCAGGGCTTTTTTAGGGTCTGCAGATAAGGGATGTACAATCTGAGCTGACTGCGCGGGCCAAGCACTCCTTTTCCAACAGATAATTACTAACCTAAAGTACACAATTGTAAGGTCACTAAAACATGATACATTATTTAAATGTTTCTAGTTCAACAGAGGCCTCATGGTGGTCCTACAGTTATATACCAGGGAGTGGAGGCTCAGTTATCCTTTTAATTAAATATTTAACGTGCTAGAAAAAATAAAGAGTGAGCCAAAAAAAGTAACATTACACTATCGTAACATTAGGCAGATTGAGAGCTGTACTGTAGCACCAGTTTTATGTGGGCATATCATATTTGTAGCCAATTACTGGTAAGTTTAGCTTAAGGAATACTAGCTGTTCAACGTGCTGAGGGTCCACCTTGGAACGGTGTGGCTCAACATCACCACCAGCAGTGCTAAACATCCTCTCAGATGGCTCACTTGTAGGAGGGCAGCTTAGGTATTTTAAAGCAAGTTGTGCCAGGTGAGGAGAAGAGTTAATTTTCTGAACCCAGTAGCCTAGTAGATCTACATCAAATGGCTCAACTGATTCTGCAAACTAGCCATTAAATAAAGTTTCTGCAGAGAGAGGCTGAGGCTGTCAGCATTTGTGTTGCTTTTGATGCAGTGATGTGCTGAGTAATGCCCAGTCACTCTCCCCTACACTACCACTGTGCCGTCTTTCCCCATCTCCACCAGTATCATCCAATTCCAAACCACCACATGCCTGTATCTCTCCCTCAGGAACCTGAATTGGAGCATGTTCTTCCACTTCCGAGTGTCTGACTGCCTGCATGGCACTATTTAACTCTTCACTCAACAGTTGCCTAAAATGAGTCACCCTGTGGCTGTCCATGACTATATGAAAGATCTTGCATTTGAACATCCAGAATGGTAGCAAACGCATGATGGCAGGTATCCATGACTGTGGTGAACCTTGCAACAAGTTCTGCATTGAGATGAATAACAAGCTCAGTGACCTCTTGTGTAGCGAATGTATTGTCTGTCAAAAACCATTGTAATGATTTTTTGAGAATATGCACAGCTAGGATAACCTGACAAAGTAAGGCTGTGGAAGTACTTAGGTCATGTGCACTCCTCACAAATGGCTTGAGAACCTTCACCATGCCCTCAAAAACTAACCAATCATGATGTCCTAGGACCTCTCCAATGTCTGCCTCCATAGACTTCTCGTGTGGTGCCCGCTTTTGCTCCACGAGTCGTGAAAGCATCAGGTATGAAGAATTCCACCGAGTGCTAACATCTTGTATTACACAATGCTGGAGCAGACCCAGGTGTTCCTGAGCTTCATGTAATTTGTTAGTGGCTTTTACAGAGTGATGGAAATAGCTGCAGATGGAATGGGCTATGGATAATAAGTTGTTGTTAGTTCTAGTACTGCTACGTAGTGCATGAGTCACTACTAAATTTCGTGTGTACAAAGCAATGAATACTCACAAAATGGACATCATCGATGGCCTTCACTATGTTTGTGTCATTGCCAGTAACAAAAATGCCAGCTTTAAAATTGGCGTTAACATCAATCCAAAACCGTAACATAGCTTGCAGGAGCATGAGAATATTATGTGTTCTGTGGTCTGTCTCCATCAGTTCAACATTCAGCAAAGTTGATCTAATGAGACTGCCAGATTGTGGTGGGGGTCAAGGGTGAGCCACAAGGTGATGGATCGGAAACAGCAGCAGCAGGGTGTTGCACACACCACTATGCAGTTAAGGAGAGACAGGCATGCAGAGAGTTACTGCTAGTCTGGATATCTGATGTGCAGTGAAAAACACCACCAGCAGCCTCTGCAAGCAGAGCAGCAATAGCAGATCACACACCATCATACAGCAGTGGCAATACACTTTGAGAAAATGTAGTACAAGATGGGATCGGATAACGTGGGTGCAAATAGATGAGGAGCCATCAAAAGCAACTATCTTCCACAACTGACACAGGCTGGAAATCCAACACCATCATCTCAGCAATCAGCTGTGTGATTTGCTGTGCTGTTGGATGTGAGGTATGATACTTTGTTCTTGCATGCAGAACATCCATTATTGGAACTGCCACAGGCGACATTGATGTGGATCACTTCAACAACGATGGTGTGCGAAGTGCTGATGACTGTCTCTGTCTTGTAATATCACTAGAGTGAGAAGTGATCACTGTCACAAATACACTCAGCAGGTCAGGCCCTCTGCTCCCACAGTGCCAACCTCAAAGCGCAATAGTGTGAACAGGTAACAGACAGGGTAACCCTCCTGTCTGCTTTTGGGTCCGAATCACCTTTAGTCTCAAGTTCTGGGGGTATTCAAACTGTGAACCTTATGACAGCCTACCCAATGAACCGGCTCAGAAATGTACCCTCTTTGGAAATTGTGGTACAATCTTTCGCTGGGGCACCCAGCCAGGTTTCCAAAATGAACCCTTTTAACTCTATAAGGGACCTTAGGTATATTCTTACCTTTTCCCAGTTTAGTAACACCATCAAGCCCTTCAAAACAGCTGTCAGACTTAACCACGTATACATCACATGCAAAAAGAACTTGGAAGACACACCCAGACAGTATCTTAAGAAAATGAACTTTACTAAAATATGATAAATAAATGAAAAATGTAAACACAGAACAATATATCAAAGAGCTCACAATCAGATAAAAGAACAAGGGAAAATTACAAAGCCAAACTCCAACCACAATACATTTAGGTGTTTGCTTGCTAAGGTATTTCCTCTGGAAGTGTGTTTTAAAGTTAGATCAGAGAACTGTGTCTCTCTAGAGTCCCAAAATGATATGACCTGCATTTCAGACACAAGTATCAGTTTAAACTCTGTGTCTCCACGCCCTTTCTGTGAGTCATCTAGCTCCTCCTTTTGGAATATAAAATTGCAAAAAATGATTTTCTATCAGGAGATATTTTAAATAAGGCGCCATCAGAAAAGAAAAAAAAGACATTACACATGTTTCCTTTAAACTTAGCAATCCCACACGGGCACCAATGTGTTAAAAAGCTAACAGGAATCAGCCTATGATGTCCTGTTTCTGAAGTCATAAAGTCACATTTAATTTGCACATCAAAAAGCCTAGGGATGTCATAAATGGCAATAAAATGCCATTCTGAAGGAAGTCAGTTAATTAAATGATTCCTGGTCAGTTTTCATATCCTGTAGCTTCACTGAAACCTGGAGGGGGGGGGGGACACACCCATGGAAGCACAGGCTGTCTTATGTGAGACAATCACATACTATATTTTTATATTACAAATATCATACAATAATCATAACCAGCTGGCCAAGCATCACAATCACCAGAGTAGAGGCCACACTCTGTGTTGGTGAGGGGGGAGGAGTGCCGTGACCACTGGGTTGCTCAAAATCAGATCTGTCAGTACCACCACCATCACTGCCAACGTTGCATACCAGTCCACTGGAAGGATGTGGTCTTGGTGAAACCAAGGGTCTGGATCCAGACCCAGATGAGCTTCGATACACTTCAGGGTGCTTAAGCTTTAAGTGGTTCTGTAATGATGTTGTGGGTAAGTTAGAGAGTGATTTTCCTCAGCTTATAGCGGCATTGCAAAAAGAACAGACTGCCTTTCTTGTGTCCTCCTTTAACACAGAGAAATTCAGCCACACAGCACTTTTAACTTTGCGGTTACCAGTGATTCTGCTAGCACCACACCCCCTAGTTCTGTTTTCAACAGATGTGCCCATCTTGTCCTGTTGTTCTTGCCCTGTGACCACTGTCCCTGGTGGTGCCGTGCCACTGCTGCCATCATTTGGCTCTCCTTCAGGCTATAATGGAGACTGCTGAAGAAATGATAGTGTTGCTTGTTTGGTCTTCTTAGAGGGAAGGGGGACTCTTACTGCTACTTCTACTTCTACTACCCTTGCTACTAGTGTTGCACCTGGAGGCTGTTTCACCAGCCACCTTTTTTTCTGCCCTCAAGGTACATAGCACACTCTGCCTCATCTTCAAAGTCACTCACATATGCCGCAGATGAACATGATGACGTGTCACTGGGCAATTCATCATGTGGAGGGATATACTCAGAACCAGATGACTGGTCATCCTCTACAACTTTTTCAGGAGTACTGAGAAGCAAGAGGCATAACTGTACCAACTGTAGTAGTCATACTGGTAATAGACTGTGGTGATAGTTTTACAGTAGTGGCAGGGTTAATAGTGTCAGTAGTGACTGGAGTGACAGTTACAGTTGCAGGACTTGCTGTAGTAGTCATGCTGACTTGTGGAAGAGGAAGACAGGGTCTCTATAGTGGTGGTGGTGGTAACAGCAGATGGGATGGTACTGGTGAGAGATAGGGACACACCGGTGGTTGTGATGGGAGTCAAGAACAGCATCCATCTGCTTGTGCTTCTTGTGTCACTTTGTCCTGTGCCAGTACTGCTGTTGTTGGAAGACAGAGGCTTGGAAGTATAAAGAATAATTTTGGGCATTGAATACGGGCTGACTATCACTCACATTCAGGTTCAGCATCACCAGCCTGTTCCTCCATTGTAGATTTGCTTGGGCTGGACCAAGTACATTTTTTCCACCTCTACTTGTCATTGTCTTTGTCTATGCCAACAAGTTCTAAACACCAAGAAGTACTTACTACTTTGTAAATGTACAAAAGTTCTGCTTTACTGTAGCACAGAAAAACTATAGCAAGCAGCACACATGTAGAGCAGGCAAGGGTGTGGACACACTGCAAGCATCACTACCTAGCCCTAAACTGTGGAGATGGGAGAGCAGTCAGCCGACTGCCCTCTGAGACTGCTGGCGGCTACTGACTATATGTAACCCCTAGGCTGTGCTATCTCTAGGTTTACTACCCCTACCTTTACTTCTGATCACAGGTTGAGGGGCCTGGATTTGATATTTTGGTGCTGCCACCCATAGTAACAATAGTGGGGGTATCTACCTAACCTGGTATAGCCCTCTGGGAAGCTATAAACACCCACAAACCTGCCTAGTGACCCAATACCTTGTAACAAGAGATAACCCTTTGCCATAGTTGACACACTGTCAGCATTAAACATCAGTAAAAGAATTTAATTCATACATACATCAGGCACTGGAACAGGGCTCAGTGGTAGGGGCTCTCTATGTTGTTCTGACCAAAGCTTTTGATAATGTCAGTCACACGCTTCTTCTCCACACCCTACCATCCCTGAATATCTCCCCAGAGGCTACCTTCTGACTCAAATACTATCTCTCTGGCCAGACCCAACAGGTAAAAATTAATACAACCTGATCCTCCAGCAGGCCAGTCCTAACTGGTGTCCCACAAGAGTCCATTCTGAGCCCACTACTATTCAACTTCTTCCTGAACTCCCTCCCTCAGTCCTACAGTGGGAAGCTACTGCTTTACGCAGATGATGCTGTAGTTTTTTGGAAACATCCCCATCCCAATGTTCTACAATCTGCCCTGGAGGGTTTCTTTGGAGAGCTGGAAACCGAGTTCTCTGAACAAAGCCTTATACTTAACTACAAGAAGAAGAAATCTATGATTTTCACCCATCACCAGAACCCGCTCTGTAACACACCACTAATAGTCACAAACTCCCTTGGCATTGCGCTAGAGCAGATGTACTGCTTCAAATACATGAGAGTCATGTTGGACACCTCCCTCACCTACCACACACATACAACAAGTCTCCTCCTCTGTTAACTGTAGGCTGAGGATCCTGTACAGACATAGACACTGCATTCCCCTGCAGGCAATGCATCTAGCTGTGTCTTCCTCAATTCTCCCCTTGGTGGACTATGGCACAGTTATTTATGGGTCTGTTGACCATGCTGCCCTGCGCAGCATCAACCTCGCCCTCAATAAAGCCTGCCATCTGGTCTCTGATTGTGATAGGTTAACCCATACTTGTGAACTTTACAAATATACTGGTTGACTAAACTTCCAAGATAGGCTTAAGTATCACATCTGCCTCCTTGCAAAAAAGATACTACTAAACGGGTACCAATAGGCCTCCACCCCCATATCCATACAGTCTCACACAGGAGGGCCCAAGGCACTCTGCAAACACCTCCCTACAAGTACCTCACTGTAGAACCTCCCTTGGTCAATGGTCCTTCCGATATCATGCCCCCTTGTGGCTAAACAACCTACTGTCCACTATCTCCCTTGCATCCAGTCTGGGCCAATTCAAAGCAGGTCTCAAGATCCTTGTCCTTAACTCTGCAACCTCTGACTGTATATAACTTGCCCCCCCCTTCGGATTTCAACCCCTTTCTGACCCTCAAACAGAACCATATTATAAGCAGGTTCCTGCTCTAGTGCAGTGAGCTAGCCCCCGGCATAGGGACTTTTTCTTTTCTTCTCCCATGCTAAGGCTCCTCAAATTCACTGTAAATAATTGACTCTGGGCCTATTTATAAGATCCTCTGAAACTGTATACTGTCATATGTACATAATGTTGACCCGGGACCTTCTTTTAAGTTCTCTGCTGATGTAACCTTACAAAGTAGACTGTGCCGAATGTTTGGATTTGTAATATATAAATGATGCTTGTGTGTTGTGTATTTTCTTTTTTCTTTCCTACTGATGTGGAGTCTTTGCAAAGGAGTCCGTGACACAAAGGATTGTAATTCCGATTCTTTCAATAAACAAATAATATTTACAGAGCCCTTGCACTTACCACCAGGGACAGATCTTCAGCAACTCCCCTGGAACCCCCTGTAATGGCAGGGTTAGAAAGGCAAACATACACTTTCAATGCTGTACCCCGCTAAGAATCTGCTCACAAGCCAGTTTAAGCGTGAATACAGCAGATCAGGTTTATTAAGGGACGTGAACAAGGAAGGGGGCGTGAATCTAGAAGAATGATCACTTTTCTGATTTGATTCAGGTTACTATGCATGCAGAATAAACAGTCTGACAACCCTGGGTACCCAGAATGCTAAGCTGGCTGGCCAGAAATGGTGCCTGGGGTTGGCTGGCATTGCAGCTGTTAGTGGGGCCCTTGATGGAAAGAAAAGGCAGTTAACATGTACAAACAAGACTTTGGTTATTTGTAATCCTGGCTGGTTGGCCCAGACCTTTGTAACCTTGTAACACAATTAAGCAATCAGGTGGTACCACAAAATGATTGGAAGAAATGTTGCAAGGAGCTACCCTGGGATTATTCACAACACCAGTTGGCTGAAGAGGGTCTGGTGATATGAAGGCCTACTGAAGAACATGAGGAAACTGAGCCTGCAAGACTCATCTGTGATTCCTTGCTGCGCAGGGACTGGATCCCCCAATCTGGTCTCTCGCTGAGAAACTAGTCACTGGTGCAGAAATGGATGGCTTGGGCTGAGTTTGGCATAGTCTCAAGGCTGGATAAACACTTTTGGCAAAGTTCACTTATTGCTGGTGAAAACTTCTAGCTGGCAGACAGTTCAGTCACTGGCAAAGATTGGCTCCTTTCTGGCAAGCAGGAGTCCCTGAACAGTAAGCCGTAATCCACGATAAACATTCAGTACATTTAATGAAAACAGAATTCACTTCTCTACCTTTCGGATCATTTTCAGGCTGGTTCACTATTTCAGTAGATTCAATGAGTAAACCTCTGAACTCGCAAAAGCAGTCTTTCACACAACTCTTGGGCCAAATGCTTCACAGAAGCTCCTCTCGTCCAATATCTCAAGCTGCACTTCTCAGAGTCTCAGGGCTAACTGCCGCAGTTTAAAGACTAGTTCTGGGTCAGTCCAATTACTACTACAAAGCAGTCCGATGCTGGAAACAACAGCAAGGAGGCAAGTCAGGCCTTTCCCTGCCAATTGCCCACAGCTCCTTCCCTGCAGCTGCTTCACGATGGCTTGAGCTGCTCACTCTATCAGCTCTCCAAGCAACTGAACTCTTTTTTTCTAGTAGTTCTTGAACTAGTCCGGTTTTCTAGCAGTCTAGTTGGCTAGGGGAGCTGTCAATCACAATTCTGGTGCTCCCGTTAGTCAGTTTAGGCGCCAATCTGCAAAACTACAAGAACTACAGTTTTCCTTCCCACAAGGCACTTGAACTTAGGACCCCACCTGTGTCCCAATTGGACCAAATTCCTGGAAGTCCAAGAGCAGACATGGTGACTTCCATTTGGATAAGCAAACTGCAGGAAAGCAGGTTAAAACAAACACTCTAGTTTAAATATAACAAATCAGATGTAAACATTTACAGTAATAGCTAAAGCTCCATCTGCTTTACTATCAACAGTAGAGTGGAGCATATTAAAGCAGTGTCTGTCCAGTCACAAGCTTTTAAACACTCGGACCCAGCCCAGACCACTGACTGTATACACACTGGCTTATGTCTTAAAGGGACAGG
Source organism: Neoceratodus forsteri (assembly GCA_016271365.2). NCBI lineage: Eukaryota > Metazoa > Chordata > Ceratodontiformes > Ceratodontidae > Neoceratodus > Neoceratodus forsteri. The sequence continues at coordinate 244,819,213 of CM028133.1, read as the reverse complement.
CGCGGAGGCACATCATGGCACTCGCACTCAAATCAACAGGATTAACAGATAACAATGGATTTACTATCTAGGCAGGATGGCTGCCTGGCAGTGGGCATTAGGAGCCAAGGAAGACACTTAAGGTAAGCCCCCAAATGGAGGGGGGGGGCTACATCAGATTACACTACAAATGTAACCCCCCTGAAAATGGGGGTTCCCATTCCCAAAAGTCTTCCAGGAGCTTGCCTGAATGCTCCAAGTCTGGGCGGTGTTCGGCATCTGAGTTGTTTGAATGTGGTTCCAGGTGAGTGCGATTTGAGCCTCTATGTACTGTCTCTTTAAGAGCTGTCTGCTTGCAGACTTAATTAGTTTGTATGGGGGGACTGTGTATTCTAATGGCCGAATCCCACCCGGGCTGCTGTCAATTCACTCCATTTTTGCTGTTGCTACATGTGCAGAGGGAGCCTTTTTGAAAGATATAACTGTTTGCTAGAAATCATTTAGAGTGACTGAGAAAATGTAATTTGTCTAACCTGTCTTTATTTCAGAATGAATTGTTTCAGTATAGCTCTTTCATTTTGGTTCTGAACAGCTGACTTGAATCAATCAGGATGATAGGGAGACCCTAAAATGGAGCCTGTGGACAAATCGGAACTTGGACTCTCAATTTTGAGCCAGCCACAAGAGGATTGTATGGGCAGTGACTCTGGGAAATGTAGTTTTAATCTTGGTGCCTTTTTCTGCCAACAGAGGGAGTCTTATTGTGAGTGACAGCCGAACCAGCCAACAGGATGGTGTGGAGCTAAAGGAAATGCCCTGCTCTGTGACTGGAAAGATTAGATGAGTTGTGGCAGTGAAGAGAGAAGGAGCTGTGTGCTTCTGTGGTGCGTAGTTTCATGTGGGAAGCGCATGTGAGGCCCTGAGTTTCGGTCTGCAGTCTTTGTGAGTGCCAGTTTGGACTGAATCTGAGTTGTGAGGAGAAAGAAGCACCAGAAGTGTGGAAACCAGGCTCACCTGTAGAAGACTGGAGAAAATACTGAATCGCGCTCGGTCTGTCTGGAACTGAAGCTGCTGTGTGTGCTCCCAGGTATCTTGCAGTAATTGCGATTGGGATCGAGAAGCAGCCTGCCTGGTATAGTACTTTCTTTTTACATATGAATGTGCGTAGTGCTTGTGGGTAATCGCTATTTCCGATCCTCTATGCTGTGTGCTGTGTGTTGAAGCTGGAAGCAAACCCCAGCATGTCTCAAACTAAATCCGTTTGCTATAAACTGCAGTGGGGGTCCAGTCACAAGGACCTTGTCTCCATGCCCTGCTGTTTCTGACAATCCAGAAGAACATCCACCTTCCGGTTCTCAGCTTGTGTATTGTGAGTACAAATCAGGGTATTCCCCTGCAGCCTGTTTTCAACCACAAGTGTGTCATCTAATTCTTGGTGTTTGTTTGCTTCATGGACTGAGCCATCAGGCTCCAGATTACAATTAGGTGTTGTGCATATATTTTCTTCTACAGGGCCCTATCCATCTGCACCTGCTGGCCAACCCAAGGCAACGCACCTGGCTAGCCCCCAACCTGGGTACCCAGAGTGTGACTTTTCAGACCCCGTATGTGTGCACAGTACTGCGATTTAATGCCACTAATTAACCTGATTTCCCCCTCCCATGTTTCTGTTCCCTCAATAAATCAGATTTGTTGTTGTTAAAGTTTAAACTACCCGAAGTGTCAGTACCTTCATGCCAAGCACTGTATTGGTTTGTGTATGCTGCTTAACCTTACTTTTCAGGGGGTCTTCAGAGATGAACCTGCGAATCAGTTTCAAAGGTAAGTGGTACCTTATGAATGAACAGTGTGTACATGTGGGGTACTGGTACTGTAACTCCTGTGCATCCTGTGGGCCATTAGAGGGATTAGAAGGGGGTCTCAGTGTCCCAGAGGGCTGTGACCAAACTAGACCAACCATTACAAACCCTGACCTCTGGGTGGAGGCACCCGCCATATAACCTAGGCCCCTCAACCTGTCAGTAGTCTGGCAGGCAGGGGTAGTAGTCCTTGGGATAGCGCCACCCTGACCCTTATTAAATAAGAACCATAATACAGTGGAGTTCTGATTTGTCCTGGTTAGTTCTGATTATTTATAAATATTTGAAAGAAATGCTATGAAATGCATAAAAGTGGCCAAGGTCAGTCATATTCAATACAGAGGTCAAAAGGAAATAATGTAATGCATGACTTGTATAAAAATTACAGTAAGCCTGCTAAATAAAAGCAATTACTGCTAGCTACTTCATGATTGGGTTGTACTGGTAGCATATCCTACTCGGGCCCGTGACGTGAGTGTGCTGGGAGAGTGAGAGAGAGAGATAGAGGGACAGAAAGACAGATGGAAACACTATTTTGCTTGCCTGCTTACAGTGTACATACACTGCACAGTCACACTGAGGCCAAGATTACATTCCTTTATTTGTGATTTCTGTGACTGTAGAATTTCTCTATGGCCCCCAGTTGTGTCTGTCTCTTTGTCTCTCTTTCTCTCCACTCTCTTCTCTGTCTGTCTCCCCTCACTCTCTCTCTCTCTCTGCCCCCCGGATGGTGGCACAAGTCAAAGATTTATTTTTCCAGCCTGCGCTTGTCCTGTACACAACCGGCCACAATGAGACCAGGAATAAATTGACTTTGCGATTTCTGTAACTATACCATTTCTTTTTGGCCCCCAATAATCTCTCTCTCTCTTTTTCTCATCTGGATGGTGGCACAAGTTAAAGATTTATTTTGCCAGCCTGCCCTTGCCCTGTACACACACAACCAGTCACAGTGACACCAGGAATAAACTTTATTTGGGATTTCTGCAACTATAACATTTAGTTTTGGCCCCCCAATAGTTTCTCTGGTTGTTTTTCTCCTCTGGATGGTGCCACACGTCAAAGATTTATTTTGCCAGCCTGCCCTTGCCCTGTACACACACAACCAGCTACAATCAGACCAAGAATACATTTTATTTGGGATTTCTATAACTATAACATACTAACATACTAAAATGCCAGCAGAGCAGGCCTCTTGGTCTATCGAATCTGCTCTGGAGTCAGTACCCTGAGTGGGTACTGGACCATCTACCTGGCTCCTTCCATGCTCACCCCATCCCCCCATCAAAGTTCCACCCCCCCACGGGCAAGCATTCCTCTGCTTCACCCCTCCCACACCTATACCTGTCTCAGCCTCTCTTGAACCCTTCCACTGTAGATACCTCTACCAGCTCCCCAGGCAGCAGATTCCATGGTTCTACTACTCTCTGGTGAAGTACTGCCTCCTCCCCCAAGTCTTCCACCCTCTAGCCTCCAACTGTGCTCCCTGGTGACTCCACCCTCCTTCATCCAAAGGATCCCATTCAGACTTACCTTATTTACTCCCTTGAGGTACCTGAAGATCTCAGTCATATCCCCCATCCTTCCTCTTCCCCAGCGAGAACAGGTTGAGCTCCTTAAGTCGCTCCTCGTATGTCTTATCCCCCAGACCATGGAGCATCCTAGTTGCCCTCCTCTGAACCCTCTTCAGGAGCAAGATGTCCCTCCTTAGGTGTGGTCACCAAAACTGCATGCAGTACTCAAGATGTGGTCTAATTAGGCTGTTGTACAATGGCAAAATCACCTCCCTGCTTCTTGAGGTAATCCCCCTGGCGATGCAGCCCAGCATTCTATTGGCCCTGGCAACGGCCCTCCTGCACTGCTCAGAATTATGCATTTTGACATCCACCAGGACACCCAGGTCATTTTCCCCAGCCGAAGCCTGTAGCATGTCCCCTCCTAGGGTGCATACATGTTCTGGGTTCCCATGCCGTAGGTGGAGCAACTTGCATTTGGAGGATTTCAGTTTCAATCTCCAGGTGCGTGACCACCTATCCAGTATATCCAGGTCTGTCTGCAGGGCCATCCTACCCTGTTCCCCCTCACCACTGCCCCCAGCTTAGAGTTATCTGCAAAGAGATTCATTTCACACCCGATACCTTCCCTGATATCGGAGATGTAAACGTTAAATAAAAGTGGACCCAGAACAGATCCCTGTGGGGCCCTACTTATGACCTCCTTGGGAGACTAAATCCCCACCATCACCACCACCACCGCCACTACCCACATTTCTCTTTAGTCCCCAATAGTGTCTTTCTCTCACTTTCTCCTCTAGCAGAAGTCAACGATTTAATTTGCCAGCATGCCCTTGCCCTGGGTCTGTATTCAACTCTCCTCTACCCTCTTTCTGGTATTCCATATATGTTCCAAACCCACATAGAATAGGTTACAGGAGTCAAGCAGTTTGTGAGGTACTACTTACCTAAGTCGATCTCCACTCTGAGAACAAGATGGACAGCTGACCCGAGAGTCACCGACCAACCAACCCACCAACTGACCGACTTGACCGACCAGCCAGAGCAGCTGCAGCCCGGGCTCAGCTCTCCACCACACGTGACTGTGATGTGTGGTCCTCCTGCTCCTGGGCTCAGCTGAACTCCTCTCCTCAATTTTTTGTTCCTCCTGGTGCCATCCATTCCTCCTTACTCCCCTCCATGGGGTGCCAGGTATGCAGAAAAAAAGCCCTGCTTTCCACGGACCCGGAACCGGACTTATGCAGTGAAGTCCATATTTATCCAGGTCTGTGGATTCAGAGTTCTATCTAGGGGTCTGGAATTTGGACAGAACAGTCAGCCCAGCCCTAATTTTCACCACAAAATTAATGACTTTTTTTTGTTAATCAGTACAGTACAGCAGTCAAGGTAGAAGTTAGAACTACTGTAATTGAGGAGGTAAACTGCAGCTTAAGTCTCTCTGCAGCTCCTTCTGGCAAAATAAATCAGGCAATTTCTGTGGGGAAAAATACAAAAAGCCTCACACCACTACCAGGCAGGCAGGCACTATGAAAAGAAACACTACTCCTTCACTTCCTGAGCACAGCATAGAGGCCCTGCTGAAATGAAGGTCTACTAGTTTCTCTCGGCAGCTCCTAGCAAAAACAAGCATTTGTCAACGCTGAATGTTGATTGCTTGTATTTGCTGTGTCAGTATTTGGCAATGATAATGCCGAGGCAATAATTAAATTAATAACTAGTGAAATTGTCAAGAACGAGATCAGCTGCATAGTAGGGCATCTAAGTGGCACACACTTCTCAAGTGTCTCGGGGTGTTAAAGGCAGGAGGGGATTGTCAACAAACAAGAAGAGAGAGACACAAGCGCAGGATTTTGCAACTTAAGTAAGACTTCCATGGCTGTATTGATGACCGGCCACTGCGGCCCTCTCTCTCTCTCTCCGACAACTCACAAGACCGACTCGCACACAGCGACAGCTGACATGGAGAGCACACAAAGCACTGAGAGGGAGAGTGGGCAGCACAGGCACATGGGCAGTGGACAGAGCACTCCCAGTCAGTCTCTGACAATGCAGCACTGTACAATTCACAGTCCCGCTCCACTGCTCTGAAGAAAAAAGAAAATAAAAATCTTGTGCTACACACAGAGAAAACAGAAAGGGGATTCTGTTCTCCACATTGTGCCTGCTGCGACTCTTGCTCTCTCTGTCTCACTGTATGGACACGGGACACTGTAGCTGCCACAAGGTCTAAACACAGAGGCTACCTGTGCCTGAGGTCACTGTCTGCTGCTGCCACTGTATGTCTTTGCCAGCAACATGCTGAATAAGCAACCTGCCTCTCTCAACACTGCCACCAGACAGGCACAGGACAGCAGTTCTGAGAAAGCAATGGAGCAGTAACAGGTGCCTGCAATGTGCGGGGCACACCCTTCAGGCTTAGCTTCACTCCATCTCCCTGAAGTGCGATGGTACTCTACAGAATGGAGTACTAACACTTCTCCCTCCCAGGGAAAATTGCTCTTCTGTCAGCTTCTATGGCCACTGCCACTAGGGGGTTGGAGAGAAGCCTTTGAAGTCCCTAAGTGCTGGATCACAATTTCCACCACCGGATAGCCACAGAAACACAGCTGCAGTAACTGTTATTCAGGGAGCGTGGGGATCTCAACACTGTAGGTGTAGAACACTGGAGGGCAGGGAGTGGCTCTCTGTCACTGTCGGGGGGCTACATCACAACTTGAAGGCAGCACAAAAGGCAGGTAATGATCAGTGAGTGGAGGACAGGGAACAATTCTCTGTCACTATGTGTCAGCAGCCGAAAACATGTGTGTGGAGGGGTGTTTAGGCTTATTGCTTATTATGGCAATACTATTCTACTTATCCGATGTCTGATTTACGCTGTACACTGTGTGTTGGCAGATGAAAACATGTGGCCGGGGCCGGGAATGCATATGGTGCTGATGTTTGTTTGTTGAATTTTGATGACCCGGTAAGCCCACTGGGCCTAGAAGTCCCTTTTTCAGGGACGGGGCGGGGGGGGTTACAGGTGGTAAGCAACTGAAATTGAACCAGATTAAGCTGTTGGTGGTATTTTTAGTGAATGAGGAAAATTTGGCCAGGACACCAGGGGAATTCCCCTACTTTTCCTGTAGGGGGATTGCTGCTCTGTTGCAGAGTGGTGGTCAGTTGTGGGACGAAGGGTGAGGTGGATGGACGTATGGTGCAGTCCGAGGTTCCATCCCTGGCCTCGGCTGCTTCTTTGCCTAGGGATCGTGAATCCTGTCTCGGGAGCAATGTTACGCTGAGTCCGGAGGATTTGTCTGCTATGGAGCAGACAGCGGTAGAGCGAGCACTGAGAGAAATGGAGGATTCTGTGTCCTTATCTCCTGTTGTGGCAGCCAGTCTGATTTTACCACTGGAGAATGCTGTGCTGAGTGGAGAGGCTGTGAGTATAATTTTGGACGGAGCAGAAGCGGTACAGTCCCTACCTTTTCCAGTGGAGCCTGACTTGACGTCTGCTGTCAGGGAGATTCCAGCAGCTTGGCTGCCTTTGACAGAGCCGATGATGACGTCAGACAGAATGCGGAAGTCTTTCAGCATCTCGGGCCCAGACGCGGTGGCTGGTTTAGACGAATGGTCTAAGGAAGATTCTTTACATGATGCTGGCTGGATTCAAATGCCGCATGGGGCCTGGGTGCCTGATCCGACTTGGGAGTCCTTTTCTTTGGCCAGGAGTGTCCCTGGGCAAGGTACTGTGAAACCGGGAATTGGGGAGGGGGAGGGACCTGTGCATTCCCCTGTCATTGGGGTTGCTGACTCAAAGGCTGTACCTCCTGTGTTGGGAGCCACTAATGCTGATTTTGAGTCTTCTGATGCTGCAGGGCACTGGGAACACACTACTAGTCCACCCCCTTCCCCACGCCGAGAAGGCAGTAGGACTGGGCCCAGGTTTTCGGACTTATTTAAAAATAACAGGTTAGCGCAAGCCCCTAGACGTAATGCGATCTGTCTTCATTAGAGAGGGAGTCTGCAGGAGCACCTGGACAGACTTTATATGACTAAATTCCTTTTAAAAGGTTCCATGGGGTTTCAAGCACCTGACATTTTTTGCATTGCTTAATATCGGGGGGAAGACACCTTCAATATTAGTTTCAGGACCTTTGCAGAACTTGATTTGTTCTGGAAAAAATATGAAATGTTTAAAACATTGCCCTTATAGACTCCTTTTTGGGCAATTCCACTTACTAAACCCCTGTATAGATCAGTGACTGTAATGTTTCGTAATGAGGGGGTGAGTGTTGGGGATGTTTATTATTGGACAGAAAAGAAATGTCAGACGATGGGGCCTCCCGAAGCCATCATTGATAGTGAAGGCATCTGGAATGGAAGTTGGAGGTTTAAAGTGAAATTGCATTTGATAGGTAATAATTTGCTGCATATTCCCCAAAATGTTTTTCTTAGGGATAGTTTTTTATCCAGGCCAACCCAAGGCTTGCTACAAATGTGGCAGCCCCAGACATCCTAGTAGCACTTGTGACAGGGTTATTTGTGCCTTATGTGGGGAATATGATCATGCAAGCTCTGTAGGAATGTTTTCAAATGTAATCTTTGAAATGAACTTGGCCATGCTTATCATCAGTGCCCTTGGGCTGGCCAAAATCAGACTGGTGAGCTCAATCAGGAGAATTTGATCTCTGAGGCCCAAGAGAGGTGTAGGCCTTCCAGACCAGAACCTAGGCCTGACGTTCCTGATGTGGCATCTGGATCTCCCTCCTCAGTCCCTACTCAGGCTGATTCATCTCCGGCTGCCCCCACTGCTTCTGCTGCTCCAGAACAAGGGCTAGTCCCTAGAGAATAGGGTGACTTTGGGCAGATGCCTCCACACCCAGGTGGAGGCTGATTTCCTTCCACAAAAACAGGTGACTAGATCTTCCCTTACATCTAAAGTTTCAGTTGGCCCTATTCCCACACAAAGTTTTTTTCAAGTGCTTCAAGACTAGGAGGGTGGCTTTGAGTCTGATGTTTCCTCTCTATCTGGTGTGGTATCAGAAATGGAGTGTGATGAGCAGTGATGCAAGTGAACAGGAACGCACAGGAACTCAGTTCCTGTACCTTTTTTGCAGCAGGAACTGAGTTCCTGTACTTCTTTCCACTGACACTAAAACTGAAATTCTTAAACCAGCAACATAGTGACAGTTTCTGGATCTGTGATCTATCATCAGGGTTTCCATAACACCATTTGATTTGTACAACAATGCTATTTTCCTAGAAATACTTTAATGTCTCTAACTGAGTCTACTAGCATCCAATTAGATAGTTGTGCCATGAAACCGCTATCCTTTAGATTGAAGATCTTCATTCTATATTTCATAATTGCCAGTGCCTGTACCAGTGCATGTACTTCTTGTCTACCACTTGCGCCACTGGTGATGAGGATACTTCTCATAGTATCCTAAATTCTAAGAAGAAGATAGGGAGGAAGAGAATGGAAGACAAGGAAGTTTTTTTTTTTTTAACATTCCCTGTAACTTTGTAGATGGCATTTTTTTCACCTGGTTTCCTTGAATGTGTCTAGCATTAAGTCCTTTCGAAAGCAAATGGCTTTGTTGGAGTTTTTCTGACACTGTCCATTTGATGCCTTGCTTATTCAGGTAACCAGATTCACTTCCTTACAGGACATAGTTCAGGTTAAAAGACATTGGTCTTGGGGGTCCTTCTTTTTGGTCCTTTGGGGAGGATGTGGCAGATGACCTTGGGATTCTTTTTAAATCTTCTCGAGTTCAGGTTCAGAAGATAGTTGATATCCTGCCAGGACGAGCTTTTTTGTTAGGCTGTGTTTATGATGGCTTTTTCATGCATATTATCAGTAGCTATGCCCCCTCAGAGTAAAAAGGCTAGAACTGATTTATTTACTCTAATTCAACCTTTTCTATTCTCTTCCAGAATGATATTCTGGGGAGGTGATATGAATTGTAGCCTAGAGGTGAAGATGCGAGCCAGTGTCCAACGGAAGGTGTACCATGATTCAAATGCATTACATATCATTCGCACTGCAGATTTAGTAGATGTATATAGGGTTTTGCATAAGGATGGGGATTTACATATAGGCATAGTGCGTATTGTACCCGCATTGACTATTTATTTCCAGTAGGTTGTTGGTTCATGGTTTTTGTTTAAAGCATTGTGAATTTTATGACCATAGCATTTTACAGTGTGATATTCAATTTTCACATGAACCTCCCTCATTTCCTGGGATGCCTAGGTGGTGGAAACTTAATTCTGCAGTTTTAGATAATCCTGATGTTAAGACAAAAGTAGGATTGTTCTTTGCATTTCGAAAGTTCTGTTATTATTTTTTATGACTCCTGGTATTCCTGGTGGTGGGATACTAAAATGGAGGTTAAGAAACAGTTTCTTGACATAGGGAGAGCTAAGGGTAGTAAGGACTATTTGGGGTACTTAGCTTTGAGGGATCAGTTTTATAAACTCCTATCCTTACCTGCTGTAGCAGATTGTAGAATTAAGGCACAGCTTGATATTGTGAAGGGTAAAATGAGAGATTATCATTTTCAGCGTGCTGCTTTTTTATAAGCTGATTTTAAATGTGGTACTGCCAAGTCTCCTTTTTCAGATCCATTTAAAGCATGCAAAATGAAGCTGGCAAATAAGAAAATGGCTGGTCTTTATGATCGGTCCGGGATGTCTGTGTACGTCTAATGCTGAGATGGTGGCTGTTATTGCTGAGCATATTCAGAATTCATTGGGGCAGGAGTTTGTCTCTCATGTTGCTTGGGATGCTTTGATCACTTGCCCATTGCCTTTTTTGTCACCTGCTATAGCTGCTGATATTGCTAGTTCTGTTACTTTGTCTGAGGTTTTGGATGTTACTTCTAAATTACGCTCAGGGGTTTCCCCAGGGAAGGTTGGGCTTACGAATGAGTTTTACCAAGCCTATAAGGAGTTGGTGGCCCCGCTTTTAGTGGAAGTTTTTAATGAACTTTTGATGGCTGTTGCTGTTCCACATTGTTTTTCCTCGGCTGCGGTGATTTGCCTTTAGAAGACTGGTGATAGACAGAATTTCGGGAACTGGAGGCCGAATAGCCTGTTAAATTCTGATTATAAAATCTTCTCACAGGTTCTGTGTCATAGACTGCAGAAGGCTGTGTCTGTCTTAATTCATCAGGTTCAAACCTGTTCCATTCCTGGGAGAAACATTCAAAAGAACCTCAAATTATTGAAGGATGCCTGTGAGTTTGGGAGGTAAAGGAAGTTGAGGGGGTTTCTGATCACTCTGGATCAGAAAAAAGCCTTTGATAATGTGTCTAATTCCTTTTTATTTAATGTTTTACAAGTTTATGGTATTCCTTCATCCTTGATTACATGGATTCATGTTTTGTATCAAGATGCTGTGGCCATTCCTATGGTGGGTGGTTTGCTGGGGACACCGGTTATCCTGAAGAGGGGGGGATAGACAGGGTTGTCCCCTTAGTCCTCTTCTGTATATGTTTTGTTTAGCTCCTATGATTAGAGTAATCCTGAATGATCCCATTATTGTTGGACTGTCTCCCAGTCCTGAGGTTTTTCCACAGAAGATAACAGCCGGGATATGACTGCCTCAAGCCTAAACTCCTTAGCCTCGGAGCTCCCCTCCTCGCCAGACCGGTCGTGCACATCTTTAACTCCTTCCTTATCTCAGGGACCATCCCGGAGGTAAGGAAGATAGCCAAGGTGGTCCCTGTCTACAAGCAAGGTGACCCCAAAGATATTAGTAACTATCGCCCCATTGCTATACTGTCAGCCACCAGCAAGCTCCTTTGAAAAGGCTGTTGCTTCCCAACTCTCCCACTACCTTGAGGGATACACTGTTCTCTCCCCGGCCCAACATGACTTTAGAAAAGGGCACAGCACATCAACGGCGCTTGCCGTGGTCAGCTCCAAGATCAGATTCGTGACTGATCAAGGTAACCTGATGGGGGCCATCTTCATTGATCTTTCCAAGGCTTGGAGGGACAGGGAGCGAATCCTCAGGATTGCCAGAGCAGCTGCACAGGGGAGGGAGCTGGATGTCATTGTCCACCTAGGGACAAATGACCTGGCTAAGAAAGGGATTAGAGAAGTGCAGGAAGAGTTTGTGTAATTGGGGAGGGCCTTAGTCAAGTAGCACGCACGGTAACCTTCTGGAGGTGCTACCCATCTATGACATAGGAGAGGCTAGGTGTTCGTGCACTCATGGATTCAATCAGTGGTTGAAAAACTGATGTGGAGCTCAGGATTTGGCTTCATTGGGGACTGGGGGTCCACCTGGAGTGATGCAAGCCTATACTGGCATGATGGGCTGCATCTGTCCGGGAGGGGAACCAGGATCCTAGGTGATAGGTTTAAATGCTTCATTGGCAAGCTTTTAAACTAGCCAAGGGGAGGCACTGGAAAGGAGCAGGAAAATCCTAGCCCCAAACAATCACGGTAGTAAGTGTGGCAAACACCAACATGAGATGTTGATAGGGAGAAGGGCAGGGTAAATGGAGAAAGTGACAAAAGCAAGAAGGACAGGGATGGGGCAAAGGGGTAAGGCCATCAGGAAATGGAGGGTAATGAGTACCAATGCCTGTAGTCTGGGCAACAAGCTCCCTGAGCTGGTGGCCTTAATGGAAGAGGGATGCCTGGATATCGTAAGCAGTCACAGAAACATGGTACACAGAGAACCATGACTGGGATGTTAACATACCAGGGTACATAACTTACAGGAGAGACAGGCAGGCAGGAGAAGAGGGGAGGAGTAGCTCTCATGTAAAGGAAGGGATAAAGGCAACTGAACAAGAGAGTAAACAGGGAGGAGAGGAGGCACTGTGGGTCACCTTGGAGACTGGAAAGGGCACCACAATCCACACAGGGGTTGTGTACAGACCCCCATGTCAGGGAGATGGAATGGACAAGGATATGATGGAAGGCATTCTTAGAATGGCAGAGAAAGGGGAGATACTGTTGATGGGAGACCTGAATATGCCAGATGTTAACTGGAGCACATTTGCTGCAGCCACATCCAAGAGCAGGGCCATTCTTGACGCCCTACAGGTGGCAGGCATTAGACAGCTAGTTTCAGAACCCACTCGTGAGGGAGCAATCTTAGACCTCGTACTCTCAAACGGGGCAGTGAGAGGATCTCAGATCTAGAAGTAGGTTGCCATCTGGGGACAAGTGACCATCAAACAGTGTGGTTCACGTTAAACTCAGCTACAGAGTCAAGCTACAAAAGTGAGGGTACTGGACTTTAGGAGGGCTGACTTTGGCAAGATGGGAGAGTGCCTCAGAAAAGCACTAGCAAACAGGCTAGAAGGAGTGGAGCAACAATGGGAATTATCAAACTGCCATCACAGAGGCAACAAGCCTTTGTGTGAAGCAAATAAACAAATCAAATGAAAGAAAAGCCACTATGGTTCTCAAGACAGGTGGCTGTGAAAGTCAGGAAGAAAAGATAGCATTCCGGAAGTATAAGGAAACACAGAAGAGCAGGACAGACAGCAGCTGTACCAGTTAAGGCAGAAAGAAGCAGGAGGGAAGTCAGAATAGCAAAGGCCCAAACTGAGGAAAAGATAGCCAACCTCAGTTAAGAAGGGGATAAAACCTTTATAGGTACATCAGCGAGTGTAGAAAGACAAAGGGAGGGATAGTGAGGCTGAATATAGTGAACGGTGGTTGGGCAGAGGGGGACAGTGAAAAAGCAGGAATACTGAATGAATATTTCTGCTCAGTATTCACAAAAGAGGAGGGGGAAGTGCCTAATCCAATTAACAGAAGCACTCTTGATAGGGGGGTCGGTCCCAGTCCTTTCACAGAAGAAAGGGTTCTGCAAGAACTCTTAAAACTGAAGGTGGACAAAGCAATGGGTCCTGATGGAATTCACCCCAGAATTTAAAAGAATTAAGGAAGGAACTAGTGAAACCACTGGCTACTCTTTTAATAAATCATGGAGGATGGTGGTACCCGAGGACTGGAGGAAGGCAGATGTGATCTCTTCACAAAAGTGGGACCAAGACAGAGGCAGGAAACTACAGACCTGTCAGTCTGACCTCTGTGGTAGGGAAAGTGATGGAGTCACTTCTGAAGGAAAGAATAGTTGAGTACCTAGAGGCCAGTGGAGCACAGGATCCAAGGCAGCATGGGTTCACAGCAGGAAGGTCATGTCAGATGAATCTAATAGATTTCTTTGACTGGGTGACCAAAGTAGTAGACCAGGGAGGGGCTGTGGACATGGCCTACCTAGACTTTAGCAAGGCATTTGACACAGTCTCACACAAAGATTGATAGTCAAATTAACCAGCCTGGGAGTGGGTCCCAGGTGGTAGCCTGGGTAAAACATTGGCTGGACAACAGGACACAGAAGGTAATTGTAAATGGAGTCCACTCTGAAGAAAGGGCGGTTACTAGTGGAGTACCGCAGGGTTCAGTACTGGGTCCAGTCCTTTTTAATGTCTTCATCAGTGACATTGCAGAGGGACTGAAAGGAAAAGTATGCTTTTTTGCAGATGACACAAAGATCTGCAACAGGGTTGATACACAAGGAGGCATGGAAAGGATGAAAAGGGACTTGGCAAGGTTGGAGGAATGGTCAGACGTATGGCAGCTAGGATTCAATGCAAAAGTGCAAAATAATGCACCTGGGAAACAAGAACCCAGGGAAGAATACACAATGGGTGGGAGGTAGTAACAACAACAAAACAGGAAAGGGACCTGGGGTTATCATATCAGATGACCTTAAGGTTAGCAAGCAATGTGAGAAGGCAGTAGGGAGGGCTGGGGGTATACTGGGATGTATAGGAGAGGCATCAGCAGCAGAAAACAGGAAGTTGTTATCCTCTGTACAGACAGTTGATGAGACCCCATCTGGAATACTGTGTCCAGTTCTGGAGACCCCATCTCCGCAAGGACATAGACAGGATAGAGGCAGTCCAGAGGAGGGCAACTAAAATGGTGCAGGGTCTGCAAGAGAAGCCGTATGAGGAGAGACTAAAGGAGCTTAATATGTATACCCTTGAGGAAAGAAGGGAGAGGGGGACATGATAGAAACTTTCAAGTACCTCAAGGGAATCAACAAAGTCCAAGAGGGTAGCATCTTTCAGAAAAAGAGACTTGCAAGAACAAGAGAACACAATTTAAAGATAGAAGGAGGGCGGTTCAGGGGCAATGTGAGGAAGTATTATTTCACAGACAGGATAGTGGATGCATGGAACAGCCTTCCTGAGGAAGTTGTGGGGTCTAAAACTGTGGGAGAATTCAAGAATGCATGGGACAGACATAAGGCAATTCTTGTGGGGGGCAGGAAGATATAGGCTGTTGGTTAACTAGGATCTGCGGCCTATCCTGTAGGTAGGGAAATGGGCAGACTAGATGGGCCTAGCGGTCCTTACCTGCCGTCAAAGTCTATGTAAGGCCTTCGATCGGGTGGACCACTCCCTCCTCCACTCCACCCTGCACTCCCTCGGTTTCTCCCACCGAGCCCTTGAATGGTTCTCCAACTACCTTGTGGGTAGGCAGCAATACACCTGCTTCAACCGCACTATCTCAGCCCTATCTCCAGTTAATTGTGGGGTCCCCCAGGGATCCGTCCTGGGTCCCCTACTGTTTTCTCTATTCATTAATGGACTATTACCCTTGGGGTCCCAATTTTATACATGGATGACCTCGTGGTCCTGGCCAGTTCCCGCATTATCAACATCATCAACTCTCGGCTCAACTCTGATTTTGAGCATATTCAGAACTGGCTCGAGGGCCACAAGCTCATCATCAACCTGAGGAAGATCTATGCCATGCAATCTGGGTCAGTGGCAAACACCTCTTCCTGCCCTGCCCCCCTAGAAATCTATGGGGCAAATGGCAACATACTTCCAGTCACTGACTCGGCCAAGTATCTCGGGGTTACCCTTGATCCCCAACTTGATCTCACCACACACATCAGGAATGTGTGTAAAGCCTCAAATGGCAAGCTTGGCCTTGTCTTCAGAGTCAAGGACTGCCTCACCCCTGCCGCCCGACTCGCCATAGCAAGGGGGATACTCCTCCCCACACTTTGCTACGGGCTCTCTGCCTTTGCTCCAGTCTCCCACACAAATTTTATGAAATGGGACACTGCCTACAACAATATATGCCGCTTTGCACTCTCTGCCCCCTGCCTTATGCATCGATGTGAGCTCTACTCACAAATGGAGTGGCTCACCCCTGAAAAGCACCGCACCTTCATCCTAGGCAACTTTGTCAATAACATAGTCAGAACAGCCACTCCCTTGGTACTCGACCTTCCCCTAATTCCCCCACCCCCATCCTACCATCTCAGATCCTGTGCTGCTCAGGCCTGACTGGTTCCCAGGACCGGCACCCTCACCGGTGACCGGGTCTTCTCAGTCCATGCGCCAAAAATGCGGAACTCCCTTACCACACTAGTGTGTACCTTGCCCTCCCACCACTGCTTTAAAACATCCCTATGGAGCTTCCTCTTGTCTACTGCAGCCTGTCTATGTTCTGCCTAGACCCATCGTACCCTCTACCCCTCCTGACTCTCTGGGGGGTGCCGCCGTGAGTACTGTCTGCACGGCTGCTGTTAAATCCCCCTGTGAAACTGGCCAAAGCATCTACCGTTCCCCTCTGTGAATGCCTCTCTGCACCCTTCTCCTTCTGTATAGTACTTACTACCCCCCTTGTTAGGCACTTATTATATAATAATTTTTATCTGCCAATGTTTATCACAAATTGCCTTTGAGATGTGTTCAGTCTATAATAATATTAGAAATCTTTGACACCCTACATTGTTTTTTGTAAACTATTGCATAACTGCTTGCCTTACCATGCTTGCGCATGACCTGTACCTCCCACCTGTTGGAGCCTGCAGCTCCTGTTTGTAACCTTGTCTCTGTATTTTGTTTCCTTGACTCTGTATTTTGTTTCCTGTATGCTATGTAACTCTCCTGGTTCGCACCTGAAAATAGGCACTTGGTTGTCTAGTGTGCTTACCTGGTTAACAAAACCAAATAAATAAATATGCAGACAATGTCTGTCTGTTGACGGATTCTGTTCAAGCTGGAGTGCATGCTTTGCAGGTATTAGCTGCCTTTTCAGGGATTACTGGGGCAGGCTTTAACCATCAAAAGAGCACAGTCTTGCAGCTTGGGGATGGGGACACAAGTACATTCTATAGGTACTGTGTAGGTGTCTCGACACTTTATTAAGGGTCTGGGTATTAAGTTTGGTGAACATGATATGGCGAAGATTAACTGGGAGAATAGGTTGCAAGTACAGGAAGTGAAGGTTTCACACTGGAAGTCCTGGGAGATGGAGAAAAAGAAATGGGTTTGTATTGTTCAGCAATTTCTCATCCCAATTTTTTTTTGTATATTGCACACGTTTTTCCTCTATCCACTGGCCTCAAAACTAGACTGTTTAGTTGCTTTTTCCAGATGGTCTGGGGTAGTAGGTTGAACCCGGTTAAAAGGGATTTTACGTATCTTAAAAATTCTATGGGAGGGCTGGGTATGTTGAACCCTGTAGTGTTCTTTCAGTCTTTGCATGTTTTCTTCTTTTTATGGGACAGTGGGACACTCTTTAAATTGGGAGGAGTGGACTCGTTTGTTTCAACCTTTTTTTCAGAAATGGGAGATGATTTTTCCTCGGTTATGTACGTCCTTTCAGGTTCCCGACTTTGCCCTTTCTGTGTTGAAAAGAGTGAAAGGGTGGAATTTAAGTAATCTTGAGATAACTTCCATGCATAGAAAATCTATATATGGTCTTGTGATGGATAGACATCATGCTCTACGGGTTGATTTTCCTCGCTGCCTTCCTACAAAACTTCAGTTTGCTTTGAATATTCTTAAAGACGTTAGGATCCCTGATCATATCTGGGATGTCCAGTGGCTGTGTTGTCATGGAAAAGTGGGGGTTAATGGTATTTGGAAGCATAAACCCGTAAATGACAGGTTGTGCTTGAGATTTTCTTGTATTGGCGTGGAAGAGTCACAGGAACATTTTTATTTCATATTCCCATACTAAACAGTTTTGGTTTGATTTAGCCACTCGGTGGCATTGGTCTCCTCTTCAGCATATCCAATATGAATGTCTGATACTGGGGGATTATTTGGGTATTTACTCTAGGTAACATCCCAGTACATTAAATGTGCTGTTTGCTTACATCAAATATTTTCTTTGGCAGGCACTTTGTCAATTTTATTGACAGCATGTGAATACCCCTAATGCTGTATTGATTTATCAAATTACAGAAGCTTTGAAGCAACTTAAAATGAAGAAGTGAAGAATATCTGATAGAGGGAAGTTTCAGTCATTATGGAAACATGTTTTTTGGTTGCACTGATTACTTATTTTTCAGTACTATGTATGAGAATTTGATGATCTTGTCCGGGTTTCTTTCAGTGCCTTTTTCTTTTCTTTCCTTGATTTTGTTTTTTGAGCTTGTGGGGATTTTTTCTGTGTTCATTATGTTTTCTTTTTTTTTTTTCTTGACTGTTCTTCTCTGATGTTATGTATTTTGCAATAAAACTTTCCCTACTCCTTTCGATAAGTCCCACTGGATCTTTAAAGATCATGTGCACTGGTTTTTACATATTTTTTTATAAAAGCTTGAAAAGCTGAAATTCAAGTCCCTGTATCATAATTAGTGTTTCCTGAAAATTTCATGCTGTCTGATTTTGTGGTTTTCTTTAAATCAGCATTTGTTAACTTGCTCTACAGTGGCTGAAAACAGTGGAGTTACTTCTGTCCTCTCAGTCAAACTTAGAGTGCAATGGCATCATTTTGGAGTAGCTTGTTGTTTCAGATTCCCAATCAGTGCAGTAGTTTGTAGAGTTAATGGTTTGTTGAGCTCTCCAAGTTTCTTACAAACCCAGTCTCTGGTTTGTGTTTAGACAGATCAGCATAAAATATATCATTATATTCTCATAAAAAGCTGATCATTTCAGTTTCAATGCTGAATTGAAGTAATGGAAATCTCTCTCTGAGAAATCAGCTTGTCTGGATAACAGCTCTCATTTCTTTCTAATCAAAAATCAGATTTTTTTCTAACTATATAACACAGGGCTATTAATGAATATAAAATAAATATATAGATTACTCACCTGCAACTGGAGTTCTAGGAATGGTATATGTTGTTTATCCACACTGTCTGGCAGGTTCCTTGCCACTTTAAATCTTGCCGGAAGGTCTTCAAGCTGGCTCCTCCCACCCACCCAGGTGGTAAAACTCTCGGCTCCGCCCCATGACACCAGATCTAGCCCGCTGGAAGCCAGGTTGTGCGTCGAAGCCAGGGAGGCCAGGTGGGTCGTGTAGATGAACAACATATACCATTCCTAGAACTCCTGTTACAGGTGGGTAACCTGTATTTCTAGGGACATGGATATGTTGTTCGTCCACACTATCTGGCAGACTCCTAGCAGTTCTCCGGGAGGAGGGAGGCAAGGCGCACACCCCCTACTTAGGAAATAAAGACTGGAGAACTGAGGCCCCAAAACCAGCATCCTGGCATGACTCAAGGTCGATGTGGTAGTGGGTGATGAAGGTGTGTGCTGACTTCCAGGTAGCAGCCCTGCAGATTTCCTGGATAGAGACATCCCAGGAAGCAGCTACTGATGCAGCAGTATGGTGGGTAGAATGAGCTTTTATCCCTCTGGGAGGCTCCATGCCTGCCAACCTATAGCAGAGATCTATGCAGGAGGTGACCCACCTGCCTATCGTCCACTTGGCTGCAGGTCTGCCAGGAGTGGCTTCAGCATAGGTGACAAACAGCTGGTAAACCTCTCCCTGAACTTCAGCCCTCCGCTCCTTGTAGGAAGCGAACGCTCTTCTAGGGTCCAAAGTATGGAGCCTATACTCGGCCTCCGAGGTGTGATTGGAGTAGAACACCGGCAGAGTCAACTCCTGGTTAAGGTGAAACTCCGACACCACCTTCGGAAGGAATTTCGGGTTGGGGCACAGG
Source organism: Neoceratodus forsteri (assembly GCA_016271365.2). Taxonomy (NCBI): domain Eukaryota; kingdom Metazoa; phylum Chordata; order Ceratodontiformes; family Ceratodontidae; genus Neoceratodus; species Neoceratodus forsteri. The sequence goes on along the minus strand of CM028133.1, from coordinate 244,799,915 downwards.
ACAACCTTGTCCCTGTGGCAGACCAGATAAGGAGACTTGATGGAAAGCGCCTGGAGCTGTCCCATCCTTCTGGCTGACGTGATAGCCACCAAGAAGGTGGTCTTCCATGACAGGTGAGAGATGTCACACCTGTGCATTGGTTCGAATGGCTTGCCCATGAGCTTGGCCAATACCAGCACTAGATCCCACGGAGGTGGAGGTTCTTGCACCGCAGGGGATATGTGATCAAGACCTTTGAAAAAGCGCCCGACCACCATCTCCTGCACCACTGACTGCTTCCCGGCCCGTGCCCAGTAAGCAGAGATGGCTGCTAGGTGCACCTTGAGGGTCATCAATCGAAGCCCTTGCTGAGAAAGAGACCACAGATAGTCCAGAATGCTAGCCAAGGAACAGAAGGAAGGGTCCAGGCCCTTGCCCTGACACCAAATGGAGAATCTCTTTCATTTAAAGGCATAGCATTTCCTGGTCGACTCCTTACGGGATGCCTCAACAACGTTGAGGACCTCGTCAGAAAGACCCAAGGCCTGGAACTCTAGCTGCTCAGGAACCAGGCTGTCAGGTACAGGGAGTGAAGGTCCAGATGGAATACCTTCCTCTGATTGACCGAGATCAGGTCCAGGTGGGCTGGAAGCTGCCTCGGGAGCCTGGAGCTGAGACTGAGGAGATCTGGATACCAGAACTGGTGGGGCCAGTCTGGGGCTACCAGAATCACCTGCGCCTTGTCCCTTCTCACCTTGAGAAGCACCTTGTGGATCAAGGAAAATGGGGGAAAGATGTAGAAGAGGCCTGGGGTCCACGGCCTCGAGAAAGCATTCCCCTACAGTGAACCCTGCTGAGGGGGGCAGGCATGAAACAGTCTCAGCTTCGCAGTCTCCCTGGAGGCAAACAGGTCCACCTGAGGCATGCCCCAGTGGGAGAACAGATCTTGTACTACCTCCGTCAGGAGAGGCCACCTGTAGGAAGCAGCCCCTATCTGGCTTAGGGCATCGGCCAGAATGTTGGAGGCTCCTGTCACATGGATGGGAAGGAGATCCATCTCCAGGCTGCACACGAGTGACCAAATGCGGATAGCTTCCCTGCACAGAGGCATGCAGCGCGTCCCGCCCTGGCGGTTTAGGTATTACATGGTCGTGGTATTGTCCGTCTGGACCTGGACCACTTGACCCCGTAGAAATGGAGCAAAGATGGTGAGGGCTAGACGAACTGCTCATAGCTCCAGCACGTTGATGTGACATCGGGACTCCCGAAGGGACCAGAGGCCATGCACTTTGTGCTCCCCCAGATGGGCACCCCAACCCATCAGAGTGGCATCAGTTGATAGAGAGACCATCGGCTCGGGGCGGACAAATGGGATGCCCTCCTGCAGATGTGCTGGAACGGTTCACCACTGGAGTGTGTTCCACATCCCCTCGGTCACTGTCACTAGCTGATCCTAGGGATCGGAGTGCTGTCACCATTGGCTAGCCATCCCCCACTGAAGGGGACGCATGTACCAATGGGCCCAACGGACCACACTGGTGCAGCCTGCCATGAGGCTCAGGAGGCAGAGGAAGTCCTGGGCAGGGCACAATTGCCCAATCTGAAATGACTGGGCAAAGGAAGAAAGAAGCTCGGGCCCGTTCGCCAGGAGCTGTGCTCTGGTTTGTAGAGAGTCAAGCTTTTCCCCGATGAATTGTATCACCTGCTTTGGCACAAGATTTGACTTGGCCTCATTGATGAGGAGGCCAACCTGAGAGCAAACCCAGAGGGCCCGATCTCTGAACCGCTCCACCTCCATTCTGGAGGAGGCTGCAATCAGCCAGTCGTCCAGGTAGGGGTACACCCGGACCCTTCGGCACTGCAGGAATGCTGTCACCACTGCCATGCATTTGGAGAAGACCCTGGGAGCTAGGGAAAGGCCGAAGGGCATGGCCAGGAACTTGTTGAGAGATTCCTCTGCCCTGAAGTGGAGGAATCTCTGGTAGGACAGACGGATTGGGACGTGAAAGAACGTGTCCTGGAGGTCCAGAGAACAGAACCACATGCCTCGTTCCAAGGATGGAATGATCTGAGCCAGAGTGACCATCCTGAAGGTTCGAGACCTTAGGAATCTGTTCAGGTCGTGCAGATCTAGAATGGGGCGCCAGGACCCTATCTGTTTCGGGACCAGGAAGTATCTGGACACAAACCCCGGGTCTGGTGGAGGATCCGCCACCTTCCTGATCACCTCATTTTCGAGGAGCAGGGCAATGTCGGCTTGGCGAGCTGACAGAGAGGCTGCAGACCCCGTAGCTCCTCAAGGGGCGATGGCTCAGAAGGGCAGGGCCTGCTCGAACTCCAGAGGCAGACCCTTTCCTACCACCTCCAACACCCAGCGGTCCGTGGTGATAGCGGACCAGGCAGAAAGGAAGTAGTGAAGGCATCCCCCTATGGGGGGAACCCAGGGGGAATGATGAGGCTGGGAGTGACACCCCTCAACCCGTCACTGGGCAAGCTTGCAGGAGGGACCGGCCAAGGGACCTCCTGGGCCTTTTCCTCCCTGCTTCCTGTTAGAGGAAGCTGCAGGCTTGGCTTTGGGATGCCAAGAGCGAACCTGCTGGCCCTGATGCTGGTGTTGTTGGGCCGGACGTGCCGCAGGTGTAGAAGGGCGAAAGGACTTATGTTGTTGACGATGGCCCTTGTCCTTCTGGGCGAAGGTGACCGAGTCCAGGGTAGCACTGGACTTTTCGATCCACTGAGGTGGCCTTCCACTCCAGGGCCAAACAGGTCAGTCCCCAAGAAGGGGACGTCTGCCAGTTTATGCTGGGTATCTGCCGTGAAGGTGGATATCCTCAGCCATGCTGTGCGGCACATGGCCACTGCAGCCACAACTGATCTGGCACAGGAGTCTCCAATATCCAGAGCCATTTGGAGCTGCTGTTTTGCCACCACTCTTTCCTGTTCCCACACCTGCTTGACCATGGTCTGCAGGTCAGCCAGGAGATGAAGGATCACCTCATCCAGGGAGCCCATGAGGGCGTGGGAGAAGTGTGCCATCAGCATAGCCAAGCTGGCCTGGCAGAGGCCTAGGGAGGATGCAGCGTACACCTTGCACCTGGCATAGTCCAGCTTTTTGGACTCCTTGTCAGGGGGGCTTATCCACATCCCTAGCATTCCTGGAATGCCGGAAAACGCTATCGGTGACTAACCCCTCCTCAGAGGGGTGCTCCGAAAAACTGGACAAAGAGCTGGTAGGAACCACATACTTCCTGGCCATCCTGGCCAAAGGCGCTGGACAGGAAGCTGGCCGCTGCCAGAGCTCCAAGGCTGGGCCAACAATGGCTTCAGCCACCGGAAAGGCCTCTGTGGGTGAATCCCCTCAGTCCAGTATCTCTGTCAGGGGATACTTGGCCCGCTTGAATACGGGCTTGAGCTACATCCCGGTGGACTCCGAGATGAGCCAAAGTACACCCATAAACGACTATAGGCTCTCATCCATCGACTGCTCCCCAGAGGACTCCAGGTCAAGGGGCCTGGAAAACAGGGAGGAGTCGTCATTGGACTCAGAGGAGTCTGCAAAGAGCTGCCTGGGCTCTGAGCCACCCTCCACCTGTTAAGGACAGTCAGAAGTGAGGGTGACTGACAACCTGCGGGGCAGACCCTGACCCGACCGAGAGTCCTTGGCCGGTGCCCCCAATTTCGGTTGTGGAGGCAGAGGTTCCACCACAATCGGTGGGGCAGCTGGTTTTAGCCAGACAGCCATCCCAGGCTTGGGCACCTCAACCACTGTGAGGGGTTGTTTCGGCCTTTCGGGTGACAGCTACTTGATGGCCAGGGAAGGCGACAGCATCGGCTTGTTCCTGGACAAAGGTAACTTCTGCCACATTAAGTCCTCGTAGCATCAACGCAATTTGCACCGAAGCCTCTCCTCTTCCGAGGAGGAAGATGAGGACGAGCAACGCAGCTGCTTACCTCAGTGCCGAGACTGACATCGCCAATGACGGTGGGATCTGCTGGACCGAGATGAGGTCCGAGACCGAGACCGAGACCCACGGTGTTTCCGAGGGTGGGTCTGACCTGACAGGGACATCGTGAAGCCAGCGGCCTTAGCTGCAACCTCGACCAAAGTCGAGTGTCGACTGTCCAGGGAAAGGGACCTCTCCCGCTCCCACGAACACCGACAGTGGGACTTACCTTTCGAGTCCTTCTTTTTGGACTGAGAAGAGTGTCCCAATGGTCCCTCTCCCTTCATGGAAAGGGATTGGCAAAGCTCCTTAAAAGAAGCTGTGTTGAAGGATCCCAGAGAGAGAGCAGGATAATTGCTGCGACAGAGGAAGATGAGGATGCGGCCTGGGCCGCCTCCTCCTCCTCCTCGAGGGCGATCATCTGCTCGAATTGCTCAGCAGAGCCAGCCACCAAACACTGCCCAGTGGGCCTCCTTGGACTTCACCGGTTGGTAGCACTTCTCGGGGCGCCCAAACTGTAACCGGGCAGCACGGTCTTCTAGGATGTTGGCCAAAAATGATTGACATAACTTGCAGGCCTGCGGGCTGTGATCTAGGCAGAGGCAGTAGACGCACATGGAGTGCGGATCCATCCTGGACATTTTCTGCTCGCATGGGCACCACTGAAATCTCAGAGTTGATTTGCCCATCACAGCCACAAGGGAGTAATTAGACCGAAGTCTTGAAAACTTTAGAATTATTTTCGGGCAAACTGAAGAATTAGGATCCAGTCTTTACACAGAGCGTTAAGGAGGGAACCTGAGCTTCCAAGTGGTAAGGAAGATCTGGCATCATGGGGCGGAGCCGAGAGTTTTACCACCCGGGTGGGTGGGAGGAGCCAGCTTGAAGACCTTCCAACATGATTTAAAGTAGCAAGGAACCTGCCAGACAGTGTAGATGAACAACATATCCATGTCCCTAGAACTAAATGTTGTACGTTCACAAAAACAGTTTGTCTTTGATGTAGCCTTCATAAATATATTCATGTAAGAAATTTTTATGTTGATTGCGCCACGCACAAGAAACATATTGGGACAGCTTGCTGAGAAGCAGGCTGTGGAGGCAGGGCACTGTTGTGACCAATGCCCCCACAGCCTGAAAGGCTTGTCCCACTTCCCCCAATGCTGTGGCAGGCTGCTGGTGACACAAGTTTGGAACGTTTGCACCAACTTGTGACAGTTTAGCCACTGCAATCAGGGGCCACCTCATCATTGCAGCATAAGCCATCCGCTGCAATGAGGGAGCGACCAGTCATTGCAGGGTGGGATGCAAAAGCCCTGATATTGTTTGAGAATGTGGCGGTGGGTTGCCGCCATGCTCACAAACAATATTAACCCCCCTCCACCATGTTTTTCTGTCAATGGGGGAGCTCACTCCCCATCGGCATAATGTAGCCCTCCCCCATTTAACTGTCTGCTGATGGGGTGCCCAATCCCCTTCAGCAAAAAGGGAACCTCCCTTCTGTTGTTTGCCGATGGGGGTGCCTAGTCCCTGTCAGCACAAAGGAATCCCCTCCCCGTTTAACTGTCTGCCGACGGGGTGCCCAATCCCCCGTTGACTACAGCTGCCTCCCCGCAAAAAAAGAAAGCCACTGGTGGCACACTGGGAGCCCACCCCAGTGTGCCACATGGCCCTGTAAAGGGAAAAATGGTCCCACAATGTCTTTAGTTTTTTTTTGTACCTGAAAAAAAGGAAACTGTCCCTCGTAGTCTCTCGCCCCCCCCACCCGCACTCAACCACTGCACACCCTGCCTCCCCACACCCCCTCACCCCATACTTACCCGGAGCTGGGTGTGATGATCACCGGTGACCAGGAACACGCCTGCACTCTTCAAAGCCGACCACAAACTGAGGAAATGCCGGTAAGCTGTATAATGTAATAAATAGGGGTTTTCCAACTTTGCTGCATATCTCTGGTATCTTTTGAAATTTTGACACCAAATTTTCAACATGGAGTTTTTGGGACCCCTCCTCATGAATACTGTCACTGTCATGGCATTAATTGGGCCCAAAGGGTGATTTCACGGTCTTTGCGCGGAATCACCTTTGGGGCCAATTAATGAAATGACAGTGCTAGTGTTTATGAGGTGGGCTTTCAAAAAGCCTATGTTGCAAATTTGGTGGTAAAAATCCAAACAATTACTGTTTTACGAGCGCGCTGCGCAGTTGCTATACACGCTCGTAACTTCATGAATTTGCAATATTTTCATACCAGATTTTCAACATTGGCATTTTGTCACACCTCCTTGTGGACAGTACAGCTGTCATTGTTCACATCCTGGTGGAAATGTGTTTTCGCACTTCCAGCGCAGAATAGCATGGTTGCTGTCAGAAATCAGTGTACAGGACAGATTAAGGAAATGACAGTGAAACTGTTCATGAGTAGAGGTCCTGAAATGGCTATATTGAAAATTTGGTAACGATACTCCATAAAATGACTGTGTCACGAGCGTGCGTTGCGCAGTTTACACACACACTCGTAACTTCGCAAATTTATAATATTTTCACTCCAGATTTTCAACATTGCCATTTTCCCAGACCTACTTATGAACCGAGTAGCTGTCATTTTTCCCATCCTTGCTAAAATGTGTTTGCAGTTCCAGCGCAGAATAGAGCAGTCACTGTGGGAAATCACTATCCGGGACAGATTAATAAAATCACAGCGATACTGTTCATGAGCAGAGGTCCTAAAATGCCTATGTTGAAAATTTGGTGATGATAGCCCATCAAATGAGTGTGTTACAAGTGTGCGTTGGACACTTTCCACACACCTTTGTAACTTTGCAGATTCGTAATATTGTCATGCCACATTTTCAACAATGGCATTTTTTCACACCTCCTTATGAGTAGTACAGCTGTTATTTTTCACATCCTGACTGAAATGTGGTTTCACAGTTGCGGCACAGAATAATGTGGGTGCTGTGAGAAATTAGTGTCCGGGATAGATTAAGAAAATGACACTGGCATTGTTCACGAGCAGAGGTCCAAATCCCTATGTTGAAAATTTGGTGACAAAACTCCATAACATGACTGTGTTACAAGCGTGCGTTCAACTGTTTCCACGCACCCTTGTAACTTCGCAAATTTGTAATATTTTCATGCCACATTTTTTAACAGTGGCATTCTTTCACACCTCCTTATGAACAGTACAGCTGTCATTTTTCACATACTGGCAGAGCTGGATTAACAAGTTGTGATGCCCTGGGTAATTTTGAATTGTGGGGCCCCCTTTGACTTAAGCAACAGGCCGGGGGTTTGGGGGCCACCTAGGCCTCTGAAAGCTAAATAGTTTTCAATGCCTTAAAATGCATTTGGAGGGGTTTCCAGCTACTCTGAATGCCTGTCTTTGGGTAGAGATAGAAGGTTATTGTTTAACACCCGCCCTTAAAAAAAGAGTTTGATCCCCCTGCTGAAAGTTCAAGGACCTTGAACTTTTTGCAGGGGGGGGGAATCAAACTCCTTTTTTTATTTAAAGGGGGCAGTTAAAATATGTAGCCTTGTCAACTGTACCATAAACCCCACAGTCAAATAAAAGTCAAGTCTGAAAAGCAAGGACCTGGCTGTCCCCTCCCCACATCTCGTGTGGCACATAAAAGAGATGGGAAAGGCACTTTGACTGCTGACACCACTATACTCTCCATGCCCAGTTTTAGTGCCCCAAACTTTTGGTTCCCTTCCCCAGTTAGAAAAGATCTAGCAGGCTCTCTTTCTGGCTGGCCAACTTGGGGGGGGGGGGGCCAAGTATGGGATAGTACACATAGGGAAAGGCATTGCATATCTGGGGGTCAGTGTTGCCAGCTTCAATAGGTATGGATCCATATAAATTCTGTTCCATCCATGAGAACTCAGATTCCATACCTAGCTTTCCAGACTTGACTTTTATTTGACTGTGGGGTTTAGCGGTACAGTTCACAACATTCAAATTTTAGCCTCCCCCACCATCATATACTTACAAAAAGGAGTTTGGTCTCTACTACAAAAGTTCAAGGTCCTTGAACTTTTGCAGGGGAATCAAACTCCTTTTGTAAAGGGAGAGTCTAAAATATGCAGTGTGCCAACTGTACCACTAAACCCCATAGATAAATAAAAGTCAAGTCTGAAAAGCAAAGATCTGGCTGTCCTCCCCATATCTCGTGTGGCACCTAACTTCCTGAATAAGCCCTAAGTTGATTGCACTGTTGCTGGCTTAGTACTCATCATTGACAATTTTAAAAGGTAAAATTGTAAATGATGGAATTTAAGTAACAAACATTCAGTTATTCTTGTTCATTTTTTTACCTCAAAGTCAATAAGGCAAGGCACTGTGGTGGTCTGACCAATGATAGTCTGGCTGGATTCGCTCTCCTCACGCTCCTTGCCTTGCAGCCTCCTCCAGTAGTCGGCTGACTGAATTTTATTTCTTGGTCAACGATTGAATTGGTTTCATCCTCTCTTCCTCTAGTCCGACCAGTATGGGCTTTTTTTTTGTTTTGTTAACAGACCAGCAAATTCTGATGCAGACAGTTGCAGCATGGTCTAATGAATCGACTTATTTGATGGCAGGAATCAGGGTTCAGCGGCTGATGGCTTGAGAGGGAATGCAGGGATTTATTTAACTCTAAAAATTGATTAGCGTTTTGCTCATAAAAGTGCTAAATCTTTGTGAAAATGCATAGCTTTTGCCTCACTGTGTTTAACAAACACAGCACTTCTAGAAAATCTATATAAATACTTTCTGTACCGTTAGTATAGTCCCAAGAAAAAAACTGCTAATCAATTATTTAATACCCTGGAATGAGTTGTCTCTGGCGGCAATTTTCCATCATCTGGGACTTTATGAAGTGCTCCACGTGATGTGACACATGGACCTGAGGGGGACAGAAAAGTTCAGGTCTGGGTGGGCGGGGTGCAAACATCAACAACAGACCGAGGAGCCCTGTGATTGGCTACAGTGTGCATCTTGTGTGTTGCAGCTGCAGCATGTCCATAACCATGGGGAAACAAAAAGTAGCAAACAGCGAGCTGTTTTGGGATGGAGGTGACAGGGCAAATGGTCATGGACCATCACCCTTCAAGGACCATTATACTTTTGTTGCATGCACCTACTCCCACCGCTGAGGTTTAGCCAGCATCAGAAAAAGTACAGGGGTCAGGGAAGAAGGGGGAAAAATGATTTTAAAAAGGAGAAACTCAGGTGGCCCCTCAAACTCGGGGGCCTAGGGCAACTGCCTCATCTGCTGTATGGTTAATCCGGCCCTGCCTTGTACAGGTCACTGGTAAGGCCGCTTCTAGAGTATGGAGTTTAGTACTGGTGCCCACACCTCAAAAGGACATTAACCTGCTGGAGAAGATCCAGAGGAGGGCTACAAAAATGATAGTGGGTCAGCAGGGTAAGGCATATGAGGAGAGGTTGAGGGCACTGAACATGTACTCCCTGGAAAACAGGAGCGAGAGAGAGGGGACATGATTGTGACATTCAAGTACTTGAAAGGGATAAATAAAGTTGATAAGGAGAGTCTCTTTAAGCTGAGTGGCAACCATATCACGAGGGAACACAGTCTTAACCTGGAGGGTGGGAGGTTTAGGAGGGAAGTCAGGAAGCACTTCTTCACAGAAAGGGTGGTGGATGCTTGGAATGCGCTGCCAGAAGAGGTCATCCCGTTGAAGACAGTGGCCAGCTTTAAGAGAGCCTGGGATAGGCATTGGAGGAAGGGAAGGATCATGGATAGGGAGGATGGGTGGAGTGGGGCAGGAGGACAGGGACAGTAGCTCAAGCTGTGGACCCTGCATTATGAGCAGACTAGATTGACCAAATGACCTTCTTCTGCTGGCTTCTTTGTATGTTCGTATGTTGCTGTTTACCCAGAGCCAGTATTTTTTCCACCTTGCTAACTGAAAACAAGGTGGCAGCAGCATGAAAGCACCAAACCCATTTGCGGCAGTAAATAGCTCTTTCTCGAAAGCAAAAAGTGCTTTTGAGGGGAACATATATTTTTTACCATAGGCTAAAATGGGAAACTTTAACGTTAATAACTTTTGAGTGGATTAATATTTTTCCAAACCTTCCAAAGGCACTTCCCTGACCCAGTGCCTATATACCTTAAAATTTCAGACCAGATGGACAAACCATTTGGGATGTAGAGACAAGCAAAGAATTTCAAAAAGTTGAGGATTTTTCACACTCCACAGCTCTGTAACTGCAACTCCAACCAAAATGAAACTTTCCAAATCCAGAGATCTATGGTACCAGACTGCCCATGCAAAATTTAGGCAAATCAGACAAAAGGTTTCAAAGTTATTCAAGTGAAGAATGTTGGGTTTAACATAGACGTGACCGTGCAACCCTAACTACACTGGCCTTACTGGGCAAGTATAATTATTATATATATATATATATATATATATATATATTAATTGCAAAAACTTTGTAATGCATCAGTTAGGATGTTGCTAAGCAACAAAAGCAGGGAAATAGGGTGTTAATTTTCAACCTAACACCTCACCTCAGTAGACACTGACAGTATGTCGGGGTGTCTTGGGTTGTCAGCCCTAATGCTCACCCCATTCTTCTATACTGTATCCATCTCAGCTTATTTACTTATGGAATGGGGTGAGCATTAGGCTAATAATGACCCCAAGGCACACTCCGGCGCCTGTCAATCTCTGCAAGGTGGGGGTGGGGTGGGGTGTTAGGGTTGGAACGCCTAACAGCCCATTTAACATTAAACTACCTGGTCAACCCTAACTATACTAATGCTACCGTGCCAATATTATATATATATTGCAAAAACTTCATTAATGCATTAGTTAGGGTGAATACCACAGTGACAAAAGCAGGGAAATGAGGCATTGCACACCTTGTTTGACTATATCAATGTTATGCTCCGGCACAACTGAGTTGCACGGAACAACCACATGCGCCATTTCTGGGCTCAGGTCTAAATATTGGGGCCATTGCGTTTCATCCCTAATGACCACTGCTCCACCCCTGGCTGCTAGTTTAGTAATTATATTATCGTTCTGACTGAGTCCCTGTACCAGCCTTTGTTCCATGGGGCGTTGCCTCCAATAGCTCCATATGAAGTCTGAACTATACATTGTTTACCCGACACAAATGGTCACAGGAGGTAATGAGTTGTTGTACTGAGTTTTGACATTCCTGTCCAAGATCTGGGAGTTTAATCTGGCAAAAGTTGCACTGTACAGATCAAGTTTAGGATTTCCGTCTGCAGGCTGGGTCCATGTAGATGCATTTTCCTCTCTCTGTGGTGTTTGGGGTGTATGTGGCTATCACTGCCGAGACCAAGCTTGTGGTTGTAAGACTGGTCTCATCTCACATGCATTCTTCAGGTATGAGAGCTGCGAACCAAAGGTGAACAGTTCTGATACCCTAAGAATATAACTGAGATCATTCTTACAAACTTAAGAGTGGTCTTGGCAGCAGTATTAATATATTATTGATCAAGTTTGAGCAATGATACACTAACATTTTCTAAAACCTTCCCCGAATGTGCCCATTTCCAAGGCAGCTGTGCATGAGACACTATTCATAGGATAAGAGTATCTCTCACACGTGGGAGAAAGGAGCATTCCGATTGATCTGGAGCACTCTCTCATTCTAAAATGTCTTTATTATGGAAGAATTATTGTATGCTCAGTCAACAAAACAATTCCTCCAAGTCACCACATAATTGTATCCTTTTCAGTTGTGCTGTGGGGGTAGGAAGACAGACATTTAGATAGCACAGATTTCTCTGCTGGTATAAATAAGAAAGCAGTAACCCATGACAGGGCGTGTGGTTATTGGGGATTAATCAACACCCCAGGTGCATTGTGAGGCACGAGGCCACAGGCAAAGTGCCCTCACAGCACCCGTGGTGTTGCTTAATCCCCAATAACTGCACACCCTGAGGTGGGTTATTGCACTTATAACATGGGATCTACAACAAGAGGAATATAATTAAGAAAAATGCTTTAATTGTTTAAAATCATGAAATGGTACTGTATCCTGCTGCCTGACGAAGTAGTCCTCAAGATATAATGCATACCACACTTTTGTTATGAACATTGGCTAAAATATGTTTTTGCACCCCTGAATAGCATGGTCGCTGTGGGACATCAGTGTTTGGGACAGATTAAGATGGAACGAGTGAGAGGGGGAAGTGACCGAGCTTGGGACTGCTCCAGATTTGTTTGTGGGCAGAAAAAGGCCCCAATGCAAGAGGCCAGTACAAAAGGGCAGCCTGCAGCACTGGGAGAAACAGAACATGAGGGTAAGTGAGGGAGGGGGAGTGAGCAAACTCAAAGGCGTGCTGTCAGGACTGCTGTGGATTTCTTTGTGGGCAGGAAAAGGTGTCAATGCAGGCAGGGGCCCAGTAGAAAACTCCAGCCTGCAGCAGTGTGAGAAACAGTATGAGTGAGTGAGACAGGGTGACTGAGTGAGCTCAACGGAGCTCTATCAGGACTGCTGCAGATTTCTTTGTTGGCAGAAAAAGGCGCCAATGCAGGCAGGAGCCCCGTACAAAAGGGCCACTTGCAGCGCCAGGACAAACAGAATGAGCATGTGGCAAAGGGAAACTGAGCGACCTCAACGGAGCTTTGTCGGTACAGCTGCAGATTTCTTTGTGGACAGACAAAGGTGCCAAAGCAACCAGGAGCCGCATACACAAGCGCTGCCTGCAGCGCCAAGAGAAATAGAATGAGTGAGTGACAGAGTGGTAGTGAGCGAGCTCAATGGAGCTCTACTGTGACTGCTGTGGATTTCTTTGTGGGCAGAAAATATGGCAACGCAGGCAGGAGCCCAGTACAAAAGGCCAGCTTGCAGCGCCGGCAGAAACGGAATGAATGAGTGTGAGAGGGGGAGTGAGCAAGCTCAATGGAACTATGTTGGGACTGCTTCAGATTTTTTTTCTGGCCAGAACAAGCCACCAATGCAAGTAGGAGCCCAGTGCAAAAGGGCAGCCTGCAGCAGCAGGAGACACAGAAGGAGCGAGTGAGTAAGGGGGAGTGAGTGAGTTCAACAGAGCTCTGTTGGGACTGCTGCAGATTTGTTTGTGGGCAGAAAAAAGGCAGCAATACATGCAGGTGCCCAGTGCACAATGGCAGCCTGCAGTGGCGGGAAAACCAGAATGAGCGGTGAGAGAGGGGGAGTGAGCGAGCTCAATGGAGCTGTATTGTAACTGCTGCAAATGGCGGCAATGCAGGCAGGAGCCCAGTACAAAAGGGCAGCCTGCAACGTGGGCAAAAATGGAATGAGCGAGTGAGAGAAGAGGAGTCAGCAAGCTCAACAGAGCATTGTCAGGACTGCTGCAGATTTCTCTGTGGGCAGAAAAAAGGCACCAACAGAGACAGGAGCCCAGTACAAAAGGCCAGCCTGCAACCCTGGCAGAAACGGAACGAGTGAGTGACAGACGGAGAGTCAGCAGGCTCAACAGACCTGAGTCAGGACTGCTGCAGATTTCTTTGTGGCTAGAAAAAGCCACCAACAGAGGCAGGAGCACAGTACAAAAGGCCAGCCTGCAGCACCAGAAGAAACGGAATGAAAGAGTGAGAAAGAGGGAGTGAGCCACCTCAACGCAGCTCTGTTGGGACAGCTGTGGATTTCTTAGTGGGCAGAACAAGGTGCCAATGTAGGCAGGAACCCAGTACAAAAGAGCAGCCTGCAGCACCAGGAGAAATAGACTGAGCAAGTGACAGAGGGTCAGTGAGCGAGCTCAACACACCACATGCAATCAACATTCGGCATTGACAAATGCTTGTTTTTCAAGTCTGATTGACAAACAGTACATGAGCAGAGCACAGCGTGACAGGCACCTATCTGAACTCACAAATTTCAGTTCTTTTGTGGTTTCTGTGTGAAAATACATCATGTTTGTGTATAACTAGAAACACTATGTGGCATCCTGATGCACCAAGTCTCTGCCCCACAGATGAGGCAGCTGCAGTCTACTGCCACCTGTCTCTGCCCCACAAGCCCCCTGCCTTCTGCTCCACATTCAAGGCTGCTGCATCCTGCTGCCCACCATCTTCTCCCACACGGTCATGGATTGTGTACGCTGCTGCCTCCATCCCCTGCCTAAAGAATCAGGGCTGCTGCACCCTGCCACCCCTTGCCCAAACAGTTGGGGTTGCTGCACCCTGCTGCCATCTCTCCCCAACCCTCTCAGTTAAGGAAGCTGCACCTGTTGCCCCCGTTCCCCTCTCCACAGTCAGAGTTGCTGAGCTGTGCTTAGCCTTAGAGTGCCAGGTTCCCTGCCACCACAGCTGGGACTGCTGTACCATGCTGCCCTAGCCACCAAAAGTGGGGCTTTTACTGCACCCTGTTACCCACCCTGTTACCCACTTCCATTGCCCCAAATGGGCAGGGCTGCTGCACCACCTGTACCCCATCTCACAGTCATGGCTGCTGTACCCTGATGCCCCCTGTGTTCTGCACCACAGTGAAGACTTCTGCATCATGCTGTCCTCTATCCCTTGTCACCAGAGACAGGGCTGCTGCACTCAGCTCCTCTCTACACAGTTGGGGTTGCTATGGCCTGCTGCACTCTAAAGCCCCATGTCTCTGCAGATTTGGCTGCTGTGCCATGCTGCCTTGCCACAAGATTCAGGGCATTTGCTGCACCCTGTTGCATGCCTCCACAGTTGAGGCAGTTGCACCCTGCTGTTCCCCTGCTCCAGGGTCATATCCTTTGCTACACCCTGCTGTGCACATCCCTTGTCCCAAACAGGCATGGCTGCTGCACTGTGTTCACCCATTTGGGACTTCTATACCCTGATGCCACACCTATCTCCTGCTCAAACACCCAGGGCTGCTGCACCCTGCTGCCCTCTGTCCCCCACCACCACAGTCAGGGCCATAGCAGCCTGTTGCCCCCTATTCCTATCTCCACAGTCAGGGCTGTTGTGCTGTGCTACACCCTAGAGTCTCATGCCCTTGCCTCCACAGTTGGGGCTGCTGAACCCTGCTACGCACTTCCGTTGCTGTAAATGGGCTGGGCTGCTGCACAATGTGCACCCTGTGCCATTGTCAGGGCTGCTGTACCATGATGCCCACCTGTGTCCTGCTCCACAGTCAAGGCTTCTGCACCATGCTGTCCTTGGTCCCCTGCCACCATTGTGCCATACAGCACCACACAGTCCCTTTCCTCCACAGGCAGGGGACAGGGTGCAGCAAATGCCCTTACTCTTGTGATGCACTCTTCCCGAACAGTTGGGATTGCTGCACTCTGCCACTCTCTCTCTCTCTCTCTCTCACCCTCACAGTCAGGGACACTGCACATGTTGCCCCCTGTTCCTGTCTCAGCACTGTGTAGCAAAGGATCTGGCTCTGGTGGTAGGGGGACAGCAGGGTGCAACTGCCTCAACTGTGGAAGCATGCAACAGGCTGCAGCAAATGCTGTGAAACTTGTAGCAAGTGGCAGCATGGTGCAGTAGCCCTAACTGCAGAAGCATGGGGCTCTAGGGCACAGCAGGCCACAGCAACCCCAACTATGTAGAAAGAAGCAGGGTGCAGCAGCCCTGACTGTGGAGAAGAGGGATAGAAGAAAGCATGGTGCAGAAGCCTCGACTGTGGGGCAGAACACGTGGGGCATCAGGGTACAGCAGCCCTGACTGTGAGATGGGGTACAAGTGGTGCAGCAGCCCTGGCCATTTGGGACAATGGAAGTGGGTAGCAGGGTGCAGCAAAAGCCCCACCTCTGGTGGCTAGGGCAGCATGGTGCAGCAGCCCCAGCTGTAGCAGCAGTGAATCTGGCACTCTAGGGCTTAGTACAGCACAACAGCCCTGACTGTGGAGACAGGAACAGGGGACAACAGGTGCAGCATCCCTAACTGTGAGGGTGGGGGCGGAGAGAGGGCAGCACGATGCAGCAACCCCAATTGTTTGGACAGGGGGTGGCAGGGTGCAGTAGGCTTGATTCTTCAGGCAGGGGATGGAGGCAGCAGGGTGCACAGTCCCTTAATGTGTGGGAGAAGACAGCGTGCAGCAGGGTGCAGCAGCCTTGAATGTGGAGCAGAAGGCAGGGGGCTTGTGGGGCAGGGGGCTGGTGGCAGTAGACTGCAGCTGCTTTGACTGTGGGACAGAGACACGGTGCATCAAGATGCCACATAGTGTTTCTAGTTATACGCATACATTATGTATTTTCACACAGAAACCACCAAAGAACTGAATTTTGTGAGTTCTTACAGCATGTGGACTTGAAATACTGTAGCAGAGTATGACAAGCACCTGTTTGTCAATCTGACATGAAAAAAATTTTCTTAGATGATTATATTTTGAAGGCTACATCAAAGACAAACTGTTTCTGTGAATGAACAAAATTTAGATTTGTTTTATATTCATTAATCAGCCCTGTGTTATATAGTTCAAAAAAAAACAATTGAGGTTTGTTTAGAAAGAACAGATCTGTGATACAGAGAAGCTGATTTCTCACAGAAAAAGATTTCCACTACTTCACTTCAGCATTGAAACTGAAATGATCAGCTTTTTAAAGGAAGAAAATTATATATTTTAAGCTGATCTATCTGAACACAAACCAGAGACTGGGTCTGTAAGAAACCCGGAAAGCTCAGCAAACCATTAACTCTACAGAGTGCTGCTCTGATTGGGAATCTGAAACAGCAAGCTACTCCAAAATGATGTCATCGCTGTCTAAGCCTGACTGAGAGGACAGAAATAAATCCACAGTTTTCATCCGCTGTAGAGCAAGTTAACAAATGCTGATTTAAAGAAAACCACAAAATCAAACAGCATGACATTTTCAGGAACCACTAATCATTACACAATAACTTGAGTTTTAGCTTTTTAAGCTTTTCTTAAAATATGTAAAAACCATTGCACATGATCTTTAACATCCACCTGAACTACCACCAATCCAGGCAGATGGGACCTCGGTTTAACGTCTCATCCGATGTGTATACATTAGGAATAATATTTGCTCACTGTCCGCCTGTCGGGGGCATCCACCGTCTGTCTTGCATGTTGTCATGGCATGCTTGCACCTAACATGGCACAATGGCCACGATAACTGGGAGTGATGGAGGGATTACTGCAAAACGGAATATATGCTGTGCTTTGCTCACTGTGTGTATCAATCGGGAATTACATGTCTTTACTTTCTGTGTGGCTGGGGAATGACATTGAAAGCAGTATACTCCTGATGTAAAATGACTGTTCAATGCTGATATAAAAATGACCATTCAATGTTTCTGGTACAACAGAGGACTGCCTGCATCTCACTCGCTTTACCGCACGGTGTCATGGCTGACATTCTGTTGTTTCAACTTCTCAACAGAGCAACAAGAGCTGACAGGTACAGGCTTGAATGCATGGCCACACAGAGGGACCTCCAATCAAATGGCATGCTCTATGTTATAAAGCCAATCAGCTGCTTGCTGATGGCTATATGCAAATGAGAGTAATGAAGGGCTCTCATTGGAGCCCTTCATTCCTTTCAACTACACAAAGTTTCAAGCTGTGAAACTCTGACCACCTTCATACTTAGCTTGTGTGGTCATTGGTGTGTCAGGGACAAGCCCGATGTAGATTGCTCTGCATTGAGCTAGTCTGTGACACACCTCTGAAATGCCATTTGAAGCAAAATGTTTCTTGAGCACGAGCATTCAATGTAAAAATCACTACCTCAGATGATTTATCCACAAAAAAAATCCAAGTGCTCCCACTAGTACTAGATACTAAGGCACATGACCCAGAACAGAAAAAATAAACGTTTTGTGGTGAAAATATTAGTTTTTTGCAACTCCTAATCTCTGCTGACTCAGAGCTCACTCCATTCTTCACTATAATCTCTCCACTATGCAGCAGTATTGAAGTGTCACATGATCTCACTTTGGCAAATGCTCAGCAATTGTCCAACAAGTTCTGTGAGATCTTCAAATCCCGTGGGGAATGCTGAATATTACCAAATAGCTGCGCTATTCAGTATTCAGTTCCCAAATACCATATTATTCGTGATAGTCAGGATTTAATGTTCATTACTCGCACATCCCCACATAGCACATGGCACAGACTGATTAGCAAAAGGAAAATGCTTTATTGTTGGATGTGCAAACCTGAATAAAAACCTTTAAAAATGTTTATGTGGAGTGCACATACACACCAGTTGAGGACAGACTTGGAGATGTTGGGGTGTATTGGAAGGGGAATCACAAGCCGAAGAAGGGAGGCAATAGTTCCACTGTACAAGACCCTTGTGGGACCTCACCTTGAATATGGTGTAAAGTTCTGGAGACCACACACATGCGAAAGGACATTGACAAAATAGAGACGGTGTGAGGGAGGACCAAAATGGTGAAGGAGTTACATCACAAGCCTTATGAGTAGAGGGTGAGGGACTTCAATTTGTACCTGCTGGAACAAAGGAGGGAGAGAGGTGACATGATAGAATCATTCAAGTACCTCAAGGGCATTAACAAGGTGGAAGAGGACAACATATTCCAGATTAATAGTAGTTCCAGGACAAGGGGACACAACATGAGACTGAGGGTAGGCTGCTTAAGAGGAAATATCAGGATGTTCTTTTTTACAGAAAGGGTGGTAGATGAATGAAATAGCCTGCCACAGGAGGTGGTGGTAGCCCATACAGTAGCAGGCTTCAAACATGAATGGGACAGAAACAAAGGAATAATAAAGATAGGAAGAAAAAGCTAAAGCCAGTGACCAGATAGGGTCACTGGACGCTTCATTAGGCAGGTTAAACGGGCAGACTGGATGGGCCTAGTGGTCCTTATCAGCAAACAGCATCCATGTACAGTATCTATGTAGCTATGACTTGATCTCAAGAGCTCTTGACCCTCTTAGGTAACATATAATTAAATCAGCATCCATCCATAATTTATCCTCCACAAAGAGAGTCTGAAAAGAGCTACTTCAACTATGGACACGTACCTGACATCTGCCGGCACGAAATTGGCCAGAGTGATACTGAAGAAAGAGGTGAAGCAAACCAGGGCTGGGCAGATGCCAGACACTGATGC
Organism: Neoceratodus forsteri; assembly: GCA_016271365.2. NCBI lineage: Eukaryota > Metazoa > Chordata > Ceratodontiformes > Ceratodontidae > Neoceratodus > Neoceratodus forsteri. The sequence continues at coordinate 244,780,980 of CM028133.1, read as the reverse complement.
ATCTCAGGAGGCCTCAGAGGAGGCAGTTGAGGCACTGGGCTGGTCAGTGTCGGCTTAAGTCCTAGTCCTTGCCCCCAAACTAGAGGAAGTCACAACTAGGCTGGATGCTCCTGGGAAGCGCTGGGAAAAGCAGGAAGCCAGTGTCACAGCCGTAGAGAATCGGGTCTCAGCCTTGGAGGATAACTGTCAGGGAGTGCCAGGCTGCATGGCCAAATAGGAAAAAGGACTTACTGAGCTTAGCGAACAGCTGGATGCAGGGGAAAATAACCAACAGCACAATAATATCCAGATCAGAGGACTGCCGGAGGGCACAGAAGCCTCCAATATATCAAAGTTTATGGATAACTGAATATCACAGATTCTTAAAATGGACTGTCCCAAGGGCAGTGTGAGGACTGATAAAACACACCAAACTTTGAGATCAAAGCCACTGGAATGTGCCCCCACCCACCCACTAGAGACAGGTTGTGTTACGACTGTACCACTTTCCAGATAAGCAAAAATGCAAGGTTTCAGAAAAAGGGGCACACTAGAAGTAGGTAATAGCCAAATGTTCTTCTTGAGGATTTATCCAGCACTATGCCAACAGAAATATAAAGTTTTTGTGCCTCTGAAGAATGAACTAAGGGTGTAGAATGTGGATTTCAGGGTTGCATACATGGCTGTGTTTATGATTAAAATTGAAGGAGCTTCCTTTTCACTCTAGGACCTAGAAAAAGCAAAGAAATTCTTCAGGGAAAAGAAACCGACAGAGTAAGCAGATGTGGATTAAGATTTGAACTGTATTTGGTGACTGACCTGGTTGCTGCCGCATGGTGAATATGGTTTTCCTCCCTCAATTGTTCTCCTTTCCTGCGCTGCTGCTCAGTGACAGGAGTTCTGAAGTGCCATCTTTTGTGAAGAAGCAACTGCTAACTCATCTTCTCACCAAAGGGTCTGACTGGTTAAAACCTGCCTGGGACTTGGATGGTATGATACAGAGAACCCCCTCCTACCTCTGAAATCCACGGAAGATGGATCTTTCCTCCCCAACAACGCCACAGCTTCTATCTAATTCATGGGTGAAGACATCAAATAGAGACCTGGAACATTATCTCCCCAGTGAACTCCTCATGCAGCGTGGTTGTGGGTGATGTTAAGGATGGAGGGAAGATGGTTAGCTTAACCACATACGACAGACTACCCATAACTGACAAATTAGGTGTGCCTGTGGTAATCGGACAGGAGATAAAATTGGGGGCATAACTATAACTCAGCTCACTTTATGAGACTCGGGAAGAGCAGCAGTCTTTATTAAATAAATTGGAGGAAGAGTAACTGTGGGAAGGAAGATGAGATGGCCGGAGGTGACAGGGAGCGAAAGAAACAAAAGAGGGGCCACAGAAACGTGCAGGATGCAGCAGTTGACCTGGGAGTCTCATAGCTGGGCCAGCATGGGTGTCAGGCTACCTGGCCCTAGAAGGCTGAGACTGCAAGAAAAAACCAAATAAATAAGTAAATGAAAGTAACATGCTGGTGGGAGAAGACGCGGATGCTGTTAAGCTGAGATGTTAATCTATGAATCATTCACAGTACTAAATGCAGCGGGAGGGGGAGCAGTGAGTTGTGTTAGCAGCTACAGGGAACATTGATCAGCCCCACACAGCTGGGGCAGATGCACAGGAGGCTGATGGAGTGTGAGGAGGGGAAAAAAACCAGAGTGGAGAAGCCACTCTCTCCGAACACGTCCATGGTGTTCAGATCAGTTCATGTTGTTACTATGTTAATGTTAAATGTTTTAATATTTCATACACATCCAACCCAAAACCCAAGTCAAAATAATGCTCCTCAGGGAGTGAAAGACTGGTTTAGATGAAGAAATGAATGCTGAGCGCATCATGGGTCTGGGTCTGAATTGCTTAGGGTACGACCCCCCAGAGCTATGGGATATGTTAGACAGATGGAAAAGTTTTCCGTGCGTACCTGGAATGTTCAGGGCATTTCCTCTCCAGTCAAATGGAACAAAGCTGCTCGTGGTACTGAAGCGACAAAGCAGACAGACAGCCATGCTCCTGGAAACACACTTAACAGGGGGCAAGCACCTCAAGCTGATGAGGGATTGGGTGGGCCACTGCTTCTCAGCCTTGTACAATGGCCACAGGAGGGGAGCTGCAATTGTGATGAACAAAGATGTCCCTTTATCAAAGAGAGAGTGCTGGCAGGCCCCAGGGAGGGAGACGTGTTTGTAGTGGGCACAGTCAGTGGGAAGAAAGTGACCCTGGGAAACATCTATGCTCCAGATACATATGATCCTGTATTTCTCAATCAGATGCTCCTCCTCTTGCATAAAGAGCAGTTTCAGAAATCAATCCTAAGGGCAACTTCAACTGCGCTTTGGCCCCAAGAATGGATAAGTCTGCGCAGCGTACTAGACTGGAACCGGCTGTACCACAGTGGGGCCAGGGCCTAGTTGAATTTAACATGGTAGATATATAGAGGGAGGAGAATGCTGGTACACAGGAGTACACCTTTTATTATTATTTTTTTTTATTCCTTTTTATGCAACTCTCCAGGCCCTCCTGTGTTGTCAGGACCTGCCAGCCACCTCCCAATCCCCTGGCCTCTGCCAGCCATGGTCACCTACCTCCATGGAGCCTTAGATGTGCTGCCCCAGGCAGGGTCCAGGTGGAGGGGGATTTACCCCTGAACTTCTAAGTTTTATCAGGTAGCGCCACATGCTGTAAGTGAAGACCCGGGATGTACATCATGGCCATCACTGCAGAGGCGAAGGACCCATTTTCCTTGTTCTCCCATCCCCTGGGAATGTTGCCTACATGGACATCAAGGTGAGCCCTCACACATTATGTGCATGTCCATCTGCTGTTGTCAGTGACGTGCCCACCCTCCCCTCAGGTCTCCAGTCGCATTGCCACCTGTGGTCACCCAGGTGGCAGCATTGCGGCGGAGGATGGAACCCTCCCTCTCCGGAGGAAGAGAGCATACTTTGGGATGCTCAGTCTTCCTACTCCTGGCTTTCCCCCAAAAACCTGACCTCATTTACGACTCAAGACACTGGCATTGCAAGCTGCACCTTTTATTCTAATCCCCACACATCATGGTCAAGAATTGACTGCCTAATGGCCCCAAGGCATTGGTGCCAGAAAATTGACATAATACAAATGCACCTGGGAAACAAAAAGCCAGGGAGGGGAAGAGTACACAGTGGGGGGGTAGTAGCAACAACAAAAATGGAAAGGAACCTGGGGGTAGCCATAGCAGATGACCTAAAAGTTAGCAAGCAATGTGAGAAGGCAGTAGAGATGGCTGGGGGGATACTGGGATGTATAGGGAGATGCATCACCAGCAGAAAACAGGAAGTTGTTATCCCTCTGTACAGACAGTTGGTGAGACCCCATCTGGGGTACTGCATGCAGTTCTGGAGACCCCATCTCTGCAACGACATAGACAGGATGGAGACAGTCCAGAGGAGGGCATCTAAAATGGTGTAGGGTCTGCAACAGAAGCCATATGAAGTGAAACTAAAGGAGCTTAATATGTATACCCTTGAGGAAAGGAGGGAGAGGAGGGACATGATAGAAACTTTTAAGTACCTCAAGGGAATCAACAAAGTCCAAGAGGGTAGCATCTTTCAGAAAAAGAGATGTACAAGAACAAGAGGACACAATTTGAAGATAGAGAGGGGACAGCTTAGGGGCAATGTGAGGAAGTATTTTTTCACAGAGAGGGCGGTGGACGCATGGAACAGCCTTCCTGAGGAGGTCGAGGGGTCAAAAATAGAGGGAAAATTCAAGAATACATGGGACAAACATAACGCAATTCTTGTGGGGGGTAGGAAGAAATAGGCTGTTGGTTAACTAGGATCTGCAGCTTATTCAGTAGGTTGTGAAATGGGCAGACTAGGTGGACCAAGCGGTCCTCATCTGCCGACAAAGTCTATGTTCTATGTTTCTATGTTAAATTATTCCAATAATGAAATCTGACCATGCCAGGGTGACAGTGGTTCTTAGGCTAAACCAAGCCAGACCTCAGCGTAGAGCATGGAGATTCCTTGTATACACGCTCCCTAATCAGCTATTTAAGACGTACTTGAAAAAGCAATGGCAGCTATATGTGGCCATGAGCATGGCCTCTACACCCTCCACAGCTATGTTTTTGGAGGCTGGCAAAGCCTATGAGAGGGGCAATGGTTGTGTTTATGGTCATAAACACAAAAAGCAACAGAAGCAGTTCAGGATCTGGAGCAGAAAGTTAAGGACCTGAATAAATTGAACTATTCTTATCCATGAAAAGAGAATAATTGGCTCCTTAAAGTAACCAGGGAGGCAGTGAATAGGGTCCTGAAGGGAGGGGCAAATGCTGCATTACTGTACACTAATCAAAGAGTCTATGAGCGGGACAATAAACCCAGCCTGATCTTAGTCAGGCTGGCAAGAGGTAGGTGAAATTCCAACATGACTGCAGCAGTTAAAAGGCAAGGAGGGAAGCTCACCAACCATACACTGGAGATTCAGAGGTGCTTTGTGGACCTTTACATGAGACTCTACAAGGCAGAAGGTGGAGGCAAGGAGAGGGAGATAGCACAGTTTCTGGAGACTGTAAACCTGCAGAAAATTACCCTAGAACACTTACAAGACTTATAATCAGGGCCACTGGAAAATTGCTGAAAATTTTAACCAAAAATGTGGGGATTTTCTTGCAAAAATTGCGGGAAAATTGCGGGGGTTCATTATACATCCTCACTGCCCCCTAATAAATATTTTATTGTTTGTTGCAGCATGTGTTGATCACATACATTGTTAGACAAATGTATTGCCACTTGTAAATGCTTTTAATATGAAGAAAGATGTGTTTTTGAAATTCACTGTAAACTAATCATTATGTAACGTATCTTCTAAAAATCAAGACATCTAAGTCATGCAGTGTTAGCTAGATTTTATTCAGTAATTTACAGTTAGTCTGTACTGAATACATCCTGAAACAACATATTTTGCCAGTTTCTAGATGTTAAATAATGAAGCCTGTTTAAACTACTTGCATTGGTGCAAGAAAAAAATAGATAACCAGTGTGCCTAATAAAAGTCTAGTAAAAAAATATTTATTTTGTTAAAATGATTACTGTTCTTAATCATCATTGTAAGTACATTTTAAAATCACATGATAAAAGTATCAAATTGTAACATTAGCTTTTCATTACATCACACAATAGTTTTAATACACTGTACTTTTGTTCTACTCGGTTTGCCGTGATTTTATTTGGGTTGCAATTATTTTGTCAATTTGAAGGTAACTGTTAACTATACTTAACCTGTTCAGCATGGTTTTCAGAAATGTTTGCTTTTTGTAGGCTTTGTATGTGAGTATACAGTTGTGGCAGACTGACATGTAAGGAATCACTGTCACCAACCCCCTCAGAAGCACATTCAAGTTTATAATCAGCAGGGCCATCCAAACTCTTGACACACTTGAGTCAAAATCCTTTCAGATTGAAAGTATTTATACAAGAAAAATCTACTCTACCATTCAAAAACAAGCACTGTGGTCAAGGCTTCATTTAGGTGAATGGGGCACTTTGCACCTGTTCTCACACCTATTGTTTCAGTCTCTGTGTCAGCAAAAAGTTCTCCCATAGTCTGCTTTAACACAGATTTTAAGTGTTCCAGTCTACATATGCATGACCAGAGGTTTCTGAAACCAAAGCAAGGAAGTGAATCACATGAAAGCAGAGTCACATTTGACCCCTTCTCACCTCACACTGTACTGTTTTGGTCAAATACAAGTCTGTGTACCATATCTGAGTAGATTTCCTTGATAATTTAAATATTTTGATACAATTTCAGTCAACAATTCCATGAATGTAAGAAATTGCAAGACATTGTGGATTTTGTGCGGAGAAGGGTGAAAATTGCGGAGAAATTGTGCCCGCAATTTTCCAGTGGCCCTGCTTATAATGGCCAATCTCACAGGGAGAAGTTACAGAGGCTACATCCACCTTTGCCAAGGGAACAGTAGCTGGCCTAGATGGGATGCGGGTTGAATTTTACAGATTGGTGGGGGATGCTCTGTGGAAACTTGTGTACGAGATGTTTAAGGAGGCTGCAGAGGTGGGGAAACTCCCTAAATCTAGTAATACGGCCACTGTTGCAGTGATACACAAGTGGGGAAAGGATCCCATGGATTGTGGGGACCATAGGCCAATCTCTCTACTTAATTGTGATGTGAAGGTGCTGGCTAAGGTGATGTCCTTAAGGTGGGAGATAGTGCTTCCACTTTTAATTGGCAGTGATCAGACTGGGTTTATTGAGAGACAACACTCTTACTTCAATAAAAGGTGCTTGCTTAATGTGGTCCATTGGGGGGCTCGATATCCGGGTGGAGGTCATGCATGCCTCCTGACACTGAAAAGCTTTTGGCAGGGTGGAGTGGAACTATCTTTCACAGTGCTAAAAGAGTTTGGTCTGTGGGAAAAGTTTCTGAGTATGGTCCGCTTCCTGTATACCAACTGCATGGCCATTATTTTGATAAATGGGGAGTCATCAGAATAATTTCATCTGGGAAAGGGCAAGCAACTGGGCCACCCCTTTCGCCTTTGCCATTTGTACTGGCAACTAAATCCTCGGCAGAAAAGATTATAACTGAATGGGCAATGAAGGGAATACAGGAAGCATGGGAAGTAGAGCACAGGATTTTGCTTTACGTGGATGATGTCATGTTTTTCTGACCTGACACAGGACATCTATCCTCGAGTGGCCAATGTCTAGAAGCCTTTACCAAGTTTTCAAGACACAAGATAAATTTTACTAAATTAGAACTCATGAGGGTAAGTGGAGTAGCAACAAGGGAAATAGAGGGACAGCTATAGAACTGAATCATCACACATCAATTATTTGGCGGTGAAGGTGGAACCCAGTCTATCCTCACTATGTGAGATTATCGGCCCCTGATAGGCACAATCAAGGCGGATCTGCACAGATGGAGGTGATTCCCTGTTTCATGGCTTGGAAGAGTCAACCTTATTAAAATTTATATTTTGCCCAGTCTTATACTCCATCCAGATGTTGCCCATGGGACTTAAGAGACAGGACTTGCAGACCCTGGATAGGAGCTGCTTGGACTTTATCTGGGGGGGAAGAAGGCCAAGGCTGAGATTAATAAGGTTGGAAGGTCATGCTTGACAGGGGGACTCAAGTTTCCAGACTTTGCCCTCTATCACCTGGTGGCCTAGGCGAGACTGCTTCCTGAATGGATTACAGGAGACTGAGGTGCATGCTGGGTATGCATAGTACGGGGTGGGGCACCCCGTACCATGACAGCCTACCTGAATCTCAGGGTAAATGACAGCATTTTGGGTTACAGCAGCAATGAATTAGTTGGTGGGAATGCTCCTGGAGGCATGGGAGAAGATAAAAAGCTTATCGGTGACGCACAGGAGAGCAAACTATCGAGTACCCCATATGACATCCCAGAGTTTCTGCCAGGGCTTGCAGATCAGGGCTTTCAGGACTACAAAAAGGTGAGAGTAAGGGTTATAACAAAATGGAATGCACTACCCAAAGAAATAATAGAAAGTAAGAATATAACAATATTTAAACGAAATCTGGATAATTACATGGGAGACAAAAAGTCTGCATACCACCCATAAGGTGACAAGTTCATTCAAGGGTCTTGGCTCACTGAATTTGAACAACCCTAATAACCTATGAACCTATAAGTGTGCCTAGGGGAGTCGTTCACATTGGAAGGATTTAAATCCTTTCAGCAGCTCACTGAGGAACTGGGCCTTCCCCAGACACATAGATTTAGGTATTTTGAGGCTAGAAACTGATCCCGAACATAAATAGAAACATGGAAACACAGAAGTTATCAGTAGATAAGGGCCCATAGGTCCACTGTGTCTGCCCTGTTAACCTTGTTGTTGTGATAAATCTAGTTGTTGTGACTAAACAAATCTTGATGTAGCTCCATCCACTCCCCTTATATTACTGTATCAAGCTCCCTTGATGAGGAAGACTAAATCACAAGGAGGCCAAGATTTACAAGATGGAACAAAAAATACTCCAGGCAAGGACAAACCCTAGGAGCTCTCTGTCCAGGGTATACCTCCAGGTCCTTAGGGGATGCACACAAGATATGTCACTCAAGGTGAGAGGCCAGTGGGAGAGAGACTTGCAATGCCAAATCCCAGAGAAGGCTGGTGCCATAATTTGAGTCCCCTATGGAATGTAACTGGAGGCAAGGGGGAAGATAAAAACGCATATGGGTGACAGAGAGGAGAGCACACTACTGAGCCCCCCATATGACATGTTTTCACAAATCCCTGACAACCAGCTCACCCTTCCTGACTATAACCTCCACCACAAAAATTGTTGCAACTTACTCCCATTTCCTTACCTGCAATATCACCATCGTGAATCAGTCGCTCAAACCCATGAACCCTTCTAGCCAAGCTCACCTTCCTGTCCTCAATGCCACTTTTACTGGAGTTTTGTATGCCTCCCTAACCTACTTCCTCCACCCTTGTCTCCCATATCACCACCATTACCACCCTTGCATCTGCAGCAAATTGATCCTTCTTGGAGACTTTAATCTGGACTGGCTCTCCCCTCATCTCAAAACTCATGCCTCCTGATAGAATTTTTAAACCTGACCCAGCTGATCAAGAGCCAGCTCATCCAAACCCTCGCTCCCTGTCTCACACCCTGCGTGACTGGATGCTATCCACCCATCCACACCACATTAGCATTGCTGGTGTTCTCCCTGACGTGTTCAGTGACCATTGCCCCACCTTTTGCACCAGGAAGATACGTCCCTGCCAGCCAAGTGGCACACAGGGTTGAGGCACTATGCCTTGCCTCACACTGTGCCGGCGACCCGGGTTCGGGAATGACCTCATGTCGTTGGGATGCCGGCACGGGGATGGAGGGAGGGAGGAACAGGATCGAGCAGCCTAATGGCAGCTCTCCTCTCCAGCAGGAGGTCATCACCCCCTATTGTTCCAGTGGTGGAGGTCTGATGGCAGCATAGGCAGGAGAGGGAGGCAAGTCAGGAGATCTCGGAACATGGTGTGCTCATGCCCCCACACACGCCCACTCATGCTCGTAAATGGGGACAGGCACAAAACCAGGAAAAAAAAACTATAAAAATGTTAATTAAGAAAAGGAAGATACGACCCCCTCTAAATTCCCCCAATATATCCAGTACTGTCCCCTACAAACTCTCGACAGAAGGTTGATTGGACCATGGCTAATTGCTCTCTAGTCTTCTCTACTCCGTCTGTCGCCACTGCCATCTCCCACTTCACATTCATTTTCCTTAAGATCTGGGACTGCCACACTCCACTGAAATCAGTTAGGATTAAGTGCCACCATCCGTGGATCTCTCCTGAAATCCTATACATGTGCAAAACCTGGGACCTTGCTTGGAACCGCATCAGAACTTCCAGTGACCCGGCTGACCTGCAGAACTACAGGGCCCTCCGTAATGGCTGTACAAAGGCAATGTGCCAGGCAAAATCTGACTACTTCAAGGCCCGACTGCACCCTACAAACAATTCTTCATCATCCTTCTGGAATGATCTCTGCTTGCTCCTTGTCCCGCCTCAAAACCTCCCCACCCACTCTTTGCAGTCAGGCTCCCTTGTCTCTGACCCCTCGCTGCAGCTCTTTAATTAATTTCTTTATGACTTATGCTCTCCCACAAGACCTCCTCTCCTCTGCCCCACCTCCCCCCATCCTCTCTGTCTACTGCCTTTCAGCTGCCCCCTGTCTCCTTCTTCTTAGTGCACTGGGGACCCTAAACCCTCAAAATCCAGGCCTGATGGTTTAAACCCTAAATCTCTCAAAATCTCCACAACTGCTATTCTTATCCCTCTAACTTACCTTCTCAATCTATCTTTCACCTCTTCCACCATTCCCTCAGACTGGAAGTTGGCAATCGTTCTCCCTCTTCGTAATGGGGGCGACCTTACCACCCCTGAAAATTACAGCCCCATTTCATTCCCCCCCCCAACCAAGGTCCAAGAATCCCTTGTCCTCATTAGGCTTAATTATTTCTTCTCTGCCTCAAACACACTCTCCCCTGTGCAATCTAAGTTTAGGAAATCTCACTGTACAACCTCCTCCCTTCTTTGTTTCACAGATACCATATACTCTGGTGGACCAAGGGCAGATCACCGCGCCATATTTTTGACCTCGCTAAAGCTTTTGATTCCATCTCCACCCTCTTCTAAACAAGTTAAGTGCCTTCAGTCTTTCCCCACTCTTGTCTCCTGGTTAAGATCCTAACTGCTCGGTCCCAGTCAGAGTAAACAATGTCCCATCCCGCCCCCCACCAATCCTTGCCGGTGTCCCCCGAGGATCGATCCTTGGTCCAGCTCTTTTCTATCTGTTTGTAAATTATCTGCCTTCTGTATGAACCTATGCCCAGATCCATACGTACTATTCCTTTCTGGTCCCTCTGCCCCACATGTCCAAACACCCCTTCAACATGATTTCATTGCTGTAACAAACTGGTTCAAAGCAAACAGTGTAAAAATGAATACCAAAAAGGCTGTAGCTATGACCTTTGGTTCCAAGCAGAAATATGCCAGACTCCCCTTCCTTCCTACTTTCTCAACCCCCGTTGGGACTCCTCTCGAAGAGGTCACTGCCTACAAATACCTTGGAGTGTGGCTTGATCCCTCACTGAATTTATCCTCCCATTTTAAAGCCCTTCATTCTAAGCTCCACCATAAAGATTTTGTACCACCACAAGCGTATTCTTTCCCTCCCAGTCTAACACGATCTTCTAGTCAAATGGATTCTCCCAGTCTTTGACTATGTTGATATAGTCTACAGCTCAGCCCCAACCACCTCCCTCACCAAACTCAATGTTCTTTTCAAAGTTTTCTGCCATTTTGCCTCCAGCTCACCCCCCCTGACTAACCACTGTGGCCTGTACTCCTCCCTGTCTCTCCCATCTCTCCCACTAAGATGCCTGTCCCACTGTAGCACATTCATCTCTAAAATCGATGCACCTGGGTAGAGGGAACCCTGGGAAGAGCTACAAGTTGGAGGGGGAGGAGCTAACTGTCTCCAAAGTGGAAAGGACCTAGGGTTATCATCTCTGGATGACCTTAAGGTATCAAAGCAGTGTATAAAGGCAGCAGGGAGGGCCAGGGCATGCTGGGATGCATAGGCAGGGTATCACTAGCAGGAGGCAGGAGGTGGTGATGCCACTGTATAAAACATTGGTAAGGACTCACCTGGAGTACTGCATGCAGTTCTGGAGGCCATACCTGCACAAGGACATAGATAAGGTGGAGACTATACAGAGAAGGGCAACAAAGATGGTGCAGGTCTTGCACCACAAAACGTATGAGGAGAGACTAAGGGACCTGAATATGTACTCACTGGAGGAGAGGAGACAATAGGGGAATGACTGAAACTTTCAAATACCTCAAGGGCATAAACAAGTTGCAGGTGGGGAACCTTTTCCAATGTAAAAAAGTAGTAGAGAAGGGGGCACAATATGAAATTAGAAGGGGGTAGATTAAGATGTAATGTGAGGAAGTTTATATACACAGAAAGGGTAGTCAACACTTGGAACAGTCTGCCACAGGAGGTAGTGGAGGCAAGCACAGTGGAAGGGTTTAAACATGCCTGGGACAGGCACAAGGGAAGCAGTGATGAAAAGCCATTGATCACATAGAGTCAGTGGCCACATACAATGTATAGAGCCTATGGGCAGACTGGATGGGCCTAGCAAACCTTATCTGATGACAATTTCTGTGTTTCTGTGTTTCTAAATACTGGTTTGGCATGCTTACATCCTACCTCTCCTCCCTCTTGGCTCCAGCCATCCCTTCCCATATCCTTCACGTACAAATTACCTCTGCTGTTTCAACCTCCCACATGTCAGGATCTCTGCTGGGAAACTTGCATTCTCCATCAGACTCCCTTCCCTCTGGAATAACCTCCCCTCTCCTTTCCTGCACTAAAGTCTTTACTCAGACCATCTACTGTCACATCCTGCAACCTGCTCACTGACCTAAGTCATGACTAAACTCCTGTCCTCCCCTTTTGCCTCCTATCATTGCTTCCTATTTAATAAAGTTCAATGAACCTAATCAGGGTAGTAAGTGAGGTAAATATCAAGAGAGAGATGTCAATAGGGAGAAGGGCAGGGGTAAATGGAGAAAGTGACAAACGCAATAAGAACAGGGATGGGGCAAAAAGGGGTAAGGCCATCAGGAAATGGAGGGTAATGAGTACCAATGCCCATAGTCTGGGCAATAAGATCCCTAAACTGGTGGCCTTGATGGAAGAGGAATGCCTGGATATTGTAGCAGTCACAGAAACATGGTACACAGAGAGCCATGACTGGGATGTTAACATACCAGAGTACACAACCTACAGGAGAGACAGGGAGGGGGGGAGAAGGGGGGGAGGAGTAGCTCTTTATGTAAGGGAAGGGATAAAAACAACTGAACAAAAGAGTAAACAGGGAGGAGAGGAGGCACTGTGGGTCACCTTAGAGACTGGAAATGGCACCACAATCTGCACAGGGTTTGAATACAGACCCCCATGTTAGAGGGAGGGAACAGACAAGGATATGACAGAAGGCATTCTTAGGATGGCAGAGAAAGGGGAGATACTGTTGATGAGAGACCTGAACATGCTAGATGTTAACTGAAGCACATTTGCTGCAGCCACATCCAAGAGCAGGGCCATTCTCAATGCCCTACAGGTGGCATGCCACAGACAGCTAATTTTGGAACCCACTCGTGAGGGAGCAATCTTAGACCTTGTACTCTCAAATGGGGGACAGTGAGAGGATCTCAGATCTAGAAGTGGGTAGCCATCTGGGTACAAGTGACCACCAAACAGTGTGGTTCACGATAAACTCAGCTACAGAGTCAAGCCATACAAAAGTGAGGATACTGGACTTCAGGACAGCTGACTTTGGCAAGATGGGAGAGTGCCTTAGGAAAAACATTAGCAAACTGGCTAGAAGGAGGGGTGGAGCAACAATGGGGGAACATCAAAACTGCCATAACAGAGGCAACAAGCCTTTGTGTGAAGCAAATAAACAAATCAAAATGAAAGAAAAAGCCACTATGGTTCTCAAAAGAGGTGGCAGGGAAGATCAGGGAGAAAAAGATATAATTCAGGAAGTATAAGGAAACACAGAAGGAGCAGGACAGAGAACTGTACCAGTTAAGGCAGAAGGAAGTAGGGAGGGAAGTCAGAATAGCAAAGGCCCAAACTGAAGAAAAGATAGCTAACTCAGTTAAGAAGGGGGATAAAACCTTTTATAGGTACATCAGGGAGCGTAGAAAGACAAAGGGAGGGATAATGAGGCTGAATAGAACGGATGGTGGGTGGGCAGAGAGGGATACTGAATGAATATTTCTGTTCAGTATTCACAAAAGAGGAGGAGGGGGAAGTGCCTAATCCAAATAAAAGAAGCACTCTGGATAGGGGGGTTGATCCCAGTCCTTTCACAGAAGAAAGGGTTCTGAAAGAACTCCTAAAACTGACAGTGGACAAAGCAATGGGGCCTGATGGAATTCACCCCAGAATTCTAAAACAATTAAGGGGAGAACTAGTGAAACCACTGACTACCCTTTTTAACAAATCATGGGAGGATGGTGTGGTACCTGAGGACTGGTGGAAGGCGGATGTGATTCCCCTTCAAAAAAGTGTGACCAAGACAGAGGCAAAAAAACTACAGACCTGTCAGTTTGACCTCTTTGGTAGGGAAAGTGATGGAATCACTTCTGAAGGAAAGAATTGTTGAGTACCTAGATGCCAGTGGGACACAGGACCCAAGGCAGCATGGGTTCAGTGGAGGTCATGTCAGACAAATCTAATTGATTTATTTGACTGGGTGACCAAAGTAGTAGACCAGGGAGGGGCTGTGGACATTGCCTACCTAGACTTTAACAAGGCATTTGGCACAGTCCCACACAAAAGATTAATAGTCAAATTAACCAGCCTGGGAGTGGGTCCCAGGGTGGTAGCCTGGGTAAAACATTGGCTGGACAACAGGACACAGAAGGTAATTGTAAATGGAGTCCACTCTGAAGAAAGAGGGGTTAATAGGTGGGTACCACAGGGTTCAGTACTGGGTCCAGTCCTTTTTAATGTCTTTATAAGTGACATTGCAGAGGGACTGGAAGGAAAAGTATGCCTCTTTGCAGATGACACAAAGATCTGCAACAGGGTTGATACATAAGGAGGTGTAGAAAGGATGAGAAGTGACTTGGCAAGGTTGGAGGAATGGTCAGAAGTTTGGCAGCTTGGATTCAATGCAAAGAAGTGCAAAGTAATGCACCTGGGAAACAAAAACCCAGGGGAAGAGTACACAATGGGGGGTAGTAATAACAACAACAACAACAAGCATTTGTCAATGCCAAATGTTTGCTTGCTGGCATTGGCATTGGTATGTGTAGGAGTTTGAAAGCTGCATAATAGGAATGGCAGTGAAGTATTGAACTGAAGCCAACCCCACCACCACCCTTCAGAGACTGACAGGCATTGGGGTGTGCCTTTGGGGCATCAGGCATAACGGCCATGCCATTTCACCACACCCTACCCTGCAGACACCGACAAGTGTCACGGTGTGCCTTAGGGTCTTTGGGCCTTATGCTCACCCCATTCCATAAGGAAATATGGTGAGATGGGTGCAGTATAGGAGAATGGGGTGAACTTTGAGGCCGAAGAATCCAAGGCACATCTCAATGCCTGTCACTGGCTGCAGGGTGTGGGTGGGGGTGGAATGGTATGAGCATTACAGGCGACAATTCCAAGTGGCACCCCTGATGCCTGTCAGTCTCTACAGGGTGCGGTGTTATGGTCGGAAACCCTAACGCCCCAGGCGTTCATTGGTATTTTCACTCCAATTTTTCAACGTGGGTTTTTTGTGACCTCCACCTCATGAACAGTTACAATATCAGTTTGTTAGCAGAAAGCTGATTTTGCACAGCGACCATGCCATTTGGCACCACAGGTGCAAAAACACATTTCGAACAGGATGTGAAAAATGACAGCTGTACTGTTCATGAAGAGGTGTAAAAATGGCAATGTTGAAAATTTCGGAGTGAAAATATAAAAAAACTGGTGAAGTCACGAGCATGCTTAGAAACTGTAATTAGTTGGGGGACTGTTTACATCAGATTGTCAACACAGGCATTTAGGACCTCCGCTCATGAACAGTGTCACTGTGATTTTCGTAATCTGTCCCGAACACTGATTTCCCACAGCGACCACGCATTTCTGCACCGGAAGTGCGAAAACACGTTTCAGTCAGGGCATGAAAAATGACAGCTGTACTGTTCATAAGGAGGTGTAGAAAAATGCCACTGTAGAAAATCTGGACTGAAAATATTACAAATGTGTGAACTTACGAGTGTGCGTGGAAACTGCGCAATGCACGCTTGTAACACAGTCATTTTATGGACTTATGTCACCAAATTTAAACATAGCCATTTTAGAACCTCTGCTCATGAACAGTGTCACTGTGATTTTCTTAATCTGTCCCGAACATTGATTTCGCACACCGACCGCGCCATAGTGCGCTACATGTGCGAAAACGCATCTTGGGTGAGATGTGAAAAATGACAGCTGTATTGTTCATAAGAAGGTCTGGTAAAATGGCAATGTTGAAAATCTGGATGAAAATATAAAAATTTGAGAAGTGCTAATTATGCGTAGGAACGCACAACAGCGGCAGCTCTTAAAACATTTTTAGGGTACCTATAGGTACTCAACATGGGGTTTTGAGGTCTACCTCATGAACTGTGACACTGTTGTTTCATTACTCGTCCCTAAAGGGGACCAAATAACAAAATGACAGTGACTGAGTTCATGAAGTGGGGGCCCAAGAACCCCATGTTGAAAATTTGGTGAAAAAATTCCCCAAACATGGCCAAGATATGCACCAAAGTAGAACCCCCCCCCCATTTATGTCACTATACAGCTTACTGGCATTTCTTCAGTTCACGGTTGGCTCTGAAGAGTAGACATGTTCCCGGTCCACCGAAGATCGTACCACCAGGCTCCAGAGTTAAGTATGGGGTGGGGGGTGAGGGGTGGGCGGCGCAGAGTTGATGAGTGCTGGATTGGGGAGGGTGAGACAGTCAACAAGGGACTGTTTTTCTTATGGGTTTTTTTTTTTTTTTCCTGTTTCAGGAAAATGACGGGACTTTTGCCACGCTGGGGTGGGCTCCCAGCGTGGCATCTGGAAGGTTGTTGGGGGGCAGTGGAGCTGACGGAGGATTGGGCACCCCTATTGGGCATACGGACATTGGACTGTTGCCACACTGGGGAGGGCTCCCAGCGTGGCAGTTGGAAGGTTGTTTGGGGGCCAGTGGAGCTGGCGTGGGATTGAGCACCCCTGTTGGCCATACAGACATCGGATTGTTACCAAGCTGGGGTGGGCTCCCAGCATGGCACCTGGAAGTCTGTTTTAGGAGGGGGCAGTGGAGCCGACAGGGGACTGAGCACCCCCGTCGGCCATACAGTGTGCGGGTGGGGGCAGTGCATAAGCATGCTGGGGTGGGCTCCCAGCATGCTAGTAGGTGTTCGGGTTGGGGAAGGAAGAACTTTCTATGACAGACAGTTCAGATGCAGTGTGATGTGCAGGCAATTTGCATACTGCTGACGACGCCAGTATGCAAATTGCTTACACGTTACCACAGCTGACTGCAGCAGTTTTTCACTTTCAGCTGTACGCCACTGCATCTGAACTGCTGTTATAGACAGCTCCGACATGTATTGGTGCGGTGAGACAGCGCCTGCAAAAGGGAGCAGGGCACTGGAAGCTGAGTGGCACACCTACGAAAATTTGTATGATGGCACTATGTTTCTTGCGCATGTGTGCAAGCAAACATAAAACTGTCTTGGCCAGAAAATGCTGAGAGCACTCCTTAACATTGCTTACTACAACAGTCGGAAATGTGGCATTCTTATGAGGCCGAGGAGCCTTATTGCAACAAGGATTTAAACGTGGCTTAACGAGACCCAGCAACTTTGGTAGCAGAGCACTACAATACTTCAAGTTCTTAACTTTCACAAGCTTTTTACCAGGCACAAATTGCTAAGAATTGCTAAAAATTCTGGTTTACCTGTAGAAAACACTTTGGCTATTTGGCAAGATAGGGGCAACAATGCAGTAGGTGGTAAGCACCCTTACTTCTGAAAACAAGTAGATTTCAATTAAAGTGAACCTTGCTACACACAATGGGCTGGATATTCAAAAGGGTTGCACCATGCGCAATAGGGTTGCGCCTGCGCAAGTCCGAAATTGCGCCATCCTGCCATATTCAGCAGGAGGCAGTTGCGCCCCCCCAAGTCAAGCTGAGCAACAGCGCAATGGTAATGAAGGCATGCTGAACCGGAAGGGAGGAACTATGCATAAACTGCACAGCCCGATATTCAGTTGGCTGTGCAGAGTTGTGCAGGCGCAACCCCCAACCTGCGCCTGCACAACTTTGAGCCAAAAAAGTAGTAAGTCGAGGGCCACCCACAGGTGAGCTGCCGCATTGCAGGGCGCAACACAGCAGCTGCCACCTGTGAGTGGCCCTCAGCCTACTTCCTGTGCCCCCCTGCAGCCCAATCGTGGGCATATAGTAACCCCTCCCCGAATGGCCCAACTGCGGGCATATGTTGAAAACACCTCCCCGAATGGCGATCGCGGGCAAAGTGAAAAAAAAAGCACCCCACCAGCCCGATGCGGCGGCTTAAAGTGTCAACCCTCCCCAAGAACATATACCTGGTGGTCCAGTGGACCTGAAGCCTGATCACGGCACCAAAGTGTTCAAACGCCCCCAAGGACCACTTCTACCCTGGTGATCTAGTGTCCCCACCCCACCCACTACCTCATGAAGCCCCACCACCCGCCTCTCGGCGGGCGGCAGCATCCCACCCACTCGCCATCCCGCCACCCGCCAACTGACTGCTCGGTCGGGCTGCATGCCCTTGGTGCAGAGCAAGAGCCAGTGGGCATGCAGCCCATACTGTACAAGGCAATCCAGATATGTGAATGAATTCATGGCCCCATTTGCATGCCATTAGCCTACCGGGCAGTCAGTTGGGCGGCAGGCAGGTGGATGCTGCCCCGCGGCTGCCAGGCAGGGGGAGCTGGGTGGGGCTTCGTGGTGGTGGTGGGGAACACTAGATCACCAGGGCAGGTAGTCCTGGGGAGTTTGAACACGCTGTTGCCCGCGATCGGGCTTTCGCGGTCCACTGGACTACCAGGGATATGTTCTTGGCGGGGTTGGAAACTTTGCTGCCCGCGATCGGGCTTCATGGTCCACTGGACCACCAGTGATATGTCCTTGGGGGGTTAACCTCTGCCCACGATCGGGCCAGTCGGGGGGTGTTTTCAACATATGTCCGCAATCGGGCCAGTCTGGGGGAGGTGGGGTGTTTTCAACATGTGCCCACTATCAGGCCAGTCGGGGGGAAGGGGTGTTTTCAACATATGCCCGCGATCGGGCCATTCGGGGGGGGAGTGGGGGGATTTTTTTAACTTATGCCAGTGATCAGGCTGCAGCGGGGCGTCGGTCCCCGACGGCTGCTGCCTGGCAGGGCGCCAGGCGCAAGTCCTCGGGGATCGGCGTACCTGCATGCTAATGAGGCCATAAATAGATGCACATGACCCCCCCCCTGTGCCTTCCATGAATTATTGCCCCATTTGCATGTCACCTTTTGAATATGGGAAATTTGCACACGGCGCAATGGTACTTGCGCCACCGCAACTTGAATGCTCCACTCTGACCACTTGTGGTGGCGCAAGTTCCACTGCGCCATGCACAGTGGCTGTGGCCGGGGGGTGATATTCAAAGGAGTTGCTCAATAGCGCAACTCCTTTGAATATCGCCCCGGCCACACCCCTGCGCAACTATTTTGTGCAGCGCAAGGGTATACGCCACAGAATAGCTCAGTTTGAATATCCAGCCCACTTAATTCAGGCTGAGCTCTTTGAGATTAATTTAAGGAACCTGCTAAAAACACGAGCAGAATTAGGGAGAAGTAGATTGAAGCTACCTAGCTGAAGTGAATAAAACATCTGAATTTGTCAGATACTGCAGGTAGAGAAACTGATAAAAAAATACAGCTGAAATACTTGGTGCTTCTCAATCAGCTAATACAGACAGGGCAGTAGTAATTAACTGTAAATTAAAGTACCCTGCTGAAAACAGTTAATAGGCATTTTGCAGAATATTTTAGAGAAATAAACTATCAGCACATGTATGGTGACATGGAGTCACGTGATGCAGTGGTGCTGAGTGGCTGCCTGCTGTAGAGCTCCTGCCCTCCTCCTTTCATCTTATCTATTTTTACTGATTTAAAAACCCATTCTAAGACCCAAGTGAGTGGAATAGCTTCCTTGGCAGTGGAAGATCACTTGTGGACCAAACTTGGCGATCTGATTGTTGGATTTCGACGATCGCAATGACAGACACCGACATGAAGGCTGCAGGAGTCAGACATACTCCACCTACCTCGCCAGAAAAGGCTTCTAAAAAAGCAAGAAACACCAGCACAAACTCAGCTACGATAGCCAAACATTCCTCTAGCGGGGGTCCAACTGTCTCGACCAGCACCATATTAACGGAAGAACGCTTTCTTGAAGAGCTATCCCCCTTTAAAGAAACTCTGCAGGATATCTCCAAGGAGATCAGATCTATAAGGCAGGAGTTCGCCGATCTCTCGAGGAGAGTAGGCGATTCGGAATCCAGAATAACTTCTATTGAGAAGTGGCAACAGAAAACTGACCCTGAGATTGTCAGGCTTCGACAGTGTGTCCAGAAACTCCAGTTGAAAACGGAAGACCTGGAAGGACGGAGTCGACGGAACAACATGTTAATCCTTGGCCTTCCTGAGCTAGAGGAGGGGAGTGACACTCTACGCTTCATTCAGCAATTCTTCAATAAAGTAGTGGGCCCCTCTCCCATCCACCAGCAATATCATATCGAGAGGGCCCACAGATCTCTCCGGCCCAGACCACCTCCAAACTCCCCCTCCAGGCCTGTGATCGTCAAGTTTCTAAGTTACCTGGAGCGTCAGCATGTGCTCTCAAAAGTTAAAGAATTAGAATCTATCCTTTGAAACAATGTTAAGCTTAGGATTACCGAGGATCTCCCCTTTGAGGTTCGTCAAAGAAGAGTTGCCTTTCACCCAGTGGTTAAAAAAACTTACTGCTGCAGGGAAGGCCTTCAGGATGAATTACCCTGCCAAACTACTTGTGCAGGTAGACGGCACCTGGCGGGCCTACGAAACTCCGGAGGAGGCTATGTCTGACCTGGCGAAATTGCTCCCGGACCTGTTTAAGTGACTTCTACTTCCATACCTGCTTATCTGACCTCTGCAAAGCCAAGACTGTTATTTTTTCTTATTCCGATTGGGGTTTAAAATTATTGGCCCTGTAGTTTATTTTTTCCCTCTTCTATTCCATTTTCCTGTTGTGTTTTCCCTACCGTTACTGTTGAGGGCAATTTGTCAAAATTAGTACCTGAGTTTTGGCTGGGTAGTCCTCCCTGAGGGTCCCGCGTGGTGGTAGGCCTTGGAGGGTTGAGGTGGCGAGGCCTAGTCGGCCGGGTTCTGTCCCCGACGTGTCTGGCTTCCCTGGTGACTTCACTGGGAACTAGTACAAGCGGGACCTGTTTCCGGAGGACGCGTTTACGATCGGACCATTTGGTCCGTCACCTAAGCCTTCCCCGCGCCTCTTCCACTTGTTCCTCCGGTTAATTCACGAGTAGCTGAACCACATGAAGCGGGTCTCCCTTGACCACAGGATCTTTCTCAGGTACTTTAGCTACTATTCCCAATGGGCTTGTTGTTGGTGTTAAGCTGTTGCTTACGCCCTTTGTCTTCCACTCGCTTTGGGGGAGGGCGGGAGGTTTTGCAGCCTCAGAGCCCTGTCTCGCGGCCTGGAGGGTTATAGGTGGGTACCTATCATGCTGTCCTCGCAAGGGACTAATCTTCTTCGGGCTTGGTTGTGGGATTTTATGTTTATTGCTGGGTCTTGTATCGCAACTTCGAGGAAACCTTGTGGTACCGGGAGGTGGGGTGGGGGGTGGGCTCTGGGTATACCTGTCATATTCATTATTCTGGTTGTTCAATGCCTGTTTTGGAAAGTGTTGGTTTGTTCTGTATAGTTATAGTTGGGTAGTGTTATGAGTGGGAGGGATTGTTTATCTTCGTTCTTGCTGGGTTATGTGGGGTTTCTTGCCTACTCTAGTTTTGTTTATGATGCAGCGGATTTCTTTTGTTCACAACGATAGATGTTTACTCTTGTATCTACAGAGGTGGCAGTTTTGGGGAGGGAGGGTGGGGACAAGCGAAGGTGTCACCACTGTTAGGTCTATGCTGGGAGCTCCTAATGCAGCCTATTTTAATAATACTGCTTTCCCCTGAGGATGGCCCTGGAACAAGTTAAATTGGCCAGTTGGAACATAAGAGGCATTAGGGAGACTAAGAAGAGGGCCCGAATTTTGTTTAACTGTTCTCTGTTGGGGATTGACATTTTGTTTTTGCAGGAGACCCACATTACAGCGGCAGAAGTTAACGTGCTTAAGGCTAAGGGTTTTTCTCAGGTCTTTGCTGCTGGGGACTCTTCCGAGGCTAGAGGAGTAACCATTATGGTCAAAAAGTATTCGCTCATTCCAGAAAAAGTTATCCAAGACACTGAGGGCAGATATTTTGGTGCAAGGCTTTCTATAACTCTGCTATAGTATTAGGCTCTATTTATGGCCCAGTTGGGGGAGATGCTAATTTTCTAATGCACCTAATAGACAAACTGAGTGCACTTCTACCAGCTCCCCTTGCGTTGGGAGGGGATTGGAATATAGCCCCATCGCAAGAACTTGACAAAACCTATAGACCTTTGAAGTCTCCAACCCCAGCACAACTGGCGCTGCGAGACATGGGCTGTATGTTGGGATTGGTGGACCCTTGGAGGATTTTGCACCCTCTCAGCAAGAGTTATACCTTTTTTTCTCCACTCCACAATTCTTGGTCCAGGTTGGATTATTTTTTAGTAAGCGCCTCCCTCATGGCTAATGTAACCTTAGTTGGTATCGAGCCCATTATAATTTCTGATCATGCTCTAGTATGGATTCGATTTACCCCTTCCTCTCTGGTGCAGCGGGATACAATCTGGAAGCTTAATACTCAGGTTTTAAAAGATGAGTATTCCTGTGCCCAAATCAGATCCCTGATAAGAGAATACCTGGACATTAATCGTGGTTCGGTAACCAGACTGGATATCCTATGGTGCTCTCTAAAATGTGTTTTGAGGGGAGAGTTCATTAAAATCTCCTCTAGGAGGAAAAAACTCAGGACTCAAAAATTTCTTCTCTTATCGGACCGGATTAAGGCGGCAGAAAACTTCCTAGTCTCTTCTAAGTCCCTTAAATGTCTGGAGCAGTTACATAAACTTAAAAATGAGTATGAGGGGCTAGTAGAGGAAAGAACCAAGCTTGCGCTGATGAGAACCAAAGCCAAATACTTAGACCAAGGGGAGAAGCCGAGTAGGCTCTTTGCCCTCAAGCTCAAAGAAGTAGAAAATTCAAAGTTAGTACCGGCTTTAGAGGCACAAGATGGCACTATCAAGACAAGGCCCAGGGATATTGTTGAGATTTTCAGCTTATTTTACCAAAATCTTTACGGTGCCGTCTCAGTCCCTCCTTTCCGGCCTGCCATTGAGTCTTTCTTTAAGACAATTTCCTCACCTAGTCTTTCTGAAGATCAGGCAGTTTTCCTCTCCACTCCTTTATCCCTGAAGGAGAATGAGGAAGCCATTCACAGCCTTCCGTCCGATAAAGCCCCCGGCCCTGATAGCCTACCCTCCAACTTTTATAAGGTTTTCTGTAAGGACTTAGACCCAATACTTTTGGACTTTTATAATTATCTCTTCTCCTCGGATTCAATGGACCCAACTTTGCTGGAAGCAATTATAATCCTGATCCCTAAAACAGATAAACCCTCTCTGATCCAGCAAAATATAGGCCCATCTCACTGCTCAACTGTGACATAAAAATACTATCTAAAATACTGGCCTGCTCATTAGCAAGTCTGGCAGCCGCTTCTGAGCTGCGAGCAAGTAGGTTTTGTGCAGGGCAGGTCGGCTGCCGACCACATGAGAAACCCTTTCTATGTCTTTCAAGCAGCCCAAACGTCTCAGGTCCCTATGGCGTTGGTGGCTTTAGATGCCGAGAAGGCATTTGACCCGGGTCAACTGGGACTTTTTATGGAGTACTATGGCCAAGTTTGGTTTCCCGGAGAAATTCATTCAGTGGACGAAAGTGCTCTATAAAGATCCTTCAGCAAAAATATATTGCAATGGAGTTTTCTCACCCCGCTTCCGTTTATTCTCAGGTACCCGTCAGGGCTGCCCCCTCTCGCCATACCTTGTCAACCTTTATTTGGAGCCTTTGCTTCTTAATCTCAAGACAACCCCTGGGATCCAGGGTTGTACTATTTCTCAACAAACCTCTACAATATCCGTCTTTGCAGACTGACATTCTGCTGCAGTTAACTAATCCGGCAGATTTTTTGCAAGCTGCACTGAATATAATAGAACAATTGAGCTGTCTCCAACTACAAGCTTAATCTAGCCAAGTCCGAGATCTTTCCCTCAATGTGCATGTTTCCCAATCTTGTATGTCTCATTTTGGTATGAAATGGTCCCCATCTCACCTAAAATATCTTGGTATTTATCTGACTCGTGATCCAAATCTGACTAAAAAATTAAACCTGGACGATCTAGTAGACAAAATTAACTCAGATCTGCTAAGATGGGACAAGCTTCCCCTATCAGTAGGGGCCCGTATCAGTATTACCAAAATGAACATTTTGCCCCGTCTTTTCTATCCTCTGAATCTTCTGGATATTTGGTTACCCAAAACCTTCTTTAAGAGAATCCACTCCATTTTGACTGTTTTTTTCTGGAACCATAAATCTCCCAGACGCTGCCTTTCATAAACTTTGTTTACCTAAAGATATGGGGGGCCTTCGTCTCCCCAACTTTGAATACTATTACTGGGCTAGTCACCTAATTAAAGCTGGTAAATGGCTGGGCGGAGGAGATATATCACCACTCCCTTTATGGTTAAGTCTGGATCTCGATCTTATTAAACAATGTAATATAAATCCCTCAAGTCTGTTTTATTGCCATTTCTCAACTTTACCCCGCCGGATTCAAGATTCGGAAGTGGGCATCTCGGTGAAGGTGCTGAACCAATTTTATGCCACTGCCAAAATTAGGCACGTTAAGGACCCTGGTCAGCCCCTGATCTCTAACCCTAACATTAAAATGGGGACTGATTTATTATCCCCGAAATGGCTGCCCCAAATTCAGGGACGCTTAGTGGAGGACTTGTTTGTGCAGGGAAGTTGCGGGTTAATAGACGACCTTTTACTAGTCCTAAACATCTCCCCTCGATCGATCTTCAAAATATACCAACTGAAACATCTTGTCAATAAAGAATTCGGTGACACTGTGCCGGAGTCAGTTATAAAGCCCCTACTTAGGGTGATTAAAGATTGTGCGGCTAAGCCCCACGGTGTATCCAAAATATATTTGCATCTTTTGAAGGTTACCTCCCCTGCTCCCTTAATTGGCTCCAAATCTTGGCCTTTACTCTCCCCGGATCCTCTGTCCTCATGGAGCCAAATTTGGAGAGATCTGCATATATATAATATTCTCGATAAGAACAGACTTATTCAATATTTTATCGTCAATAACATGTATATTACCCCTGTTAAAAAATTCAAGTTTGACCATTCTGGCTCCCCTAACTGTCTCAGATGTGGCAAAGATCTGGGTAATCTCCCACATTTTCTGGTACTGCTCCAAAGTAGCCCCATTATGGAGAGCTATACGGGAGAACTTGGACCCCATTCTAGGGCTGCAAGATCTCTTTACATTAGAGATTTGTATCTTAGGAGATTACTCAAGCATTAACGTCAGAGAGAGAAAATATCATATTGCTCTTGTCTCAATGGCGTTAAGAGATTAGTGCTTCGTCATTGGGCAGACAATTTGGAACCCTCGTACATGGATTGGGTGGAAGAAATGTCCTCGTGCTTTAAAGTCGAGAAGTTGATAGCCAGTTTTAGACTCTCTTCCTCGGCTTTCCAGGAAAAGTGGGGTAAACTCTATGCTCTATATCTGCACTGAAGATCCCCAAGTCCACTTTGGCCCGTCTGTTTCCCTGGTGTCTCTCTCTACCTGCTCTATAACCTGATTTTTGTAGGGTAGTGTTTCCCTCCAGGATCTGTGAGTCGGCTGCTATCTTGTTCTCTTTCCCATGCTTGTCACCTTCTTTCTCCCTCATTTCATTATTCCTTTTTCTATGCTCTTTCTCCTTTAGTGGTGACACCTTCTTTTGGGGTGGATAGGGATTTTGTTTTTCTCATGCATGTTATTTTGTGTCTTCTCTCATGTAATTTTTTTCTACAGTGTTTGTTCTTCTCCTGTATGTACCTGTTTGATGTTACTGTTATTGAAACTTGAATAAAAAGAGAATTAAAAAAAAAACAATGGGAAACATCAAACTGCCAAAAAAAAATAAAAAATGTATGGTGACATTTAAAGCAGGGATCAAGTCCAAGCAGTCCAAGTTTTGATTTCAAAATGGCACCAACACAGGATCCCTCCACCGTCCGAGTCGAGATTCGCATCTGAATTAGCGTACCTGAAGTCAATTAGGGGAGATGAACGCAGCCTTGCAGCTCTGGGGAGGGCTCCTGCTCCTAGCCCTCACGATCATCCATGACCACTCCGGGGGCCGTCTGGAACAGAAGTTGATTAGGGAGGACGAACAAGGCCTTGCAGCTCTGGGGGGTTCCTGCTCCTAGCCATCACAATCACCCATGACCATCCTCAGTGGGGAGCGGTCTGAAACCAAGTCGATTAGGGAAGACAAACATAGCCTGGCAGCTCTGAGGAGGGCTCCTGCTCCTAACCCTCACGATCCTCCATGACCACCGGGGGGGGAGCCGTCTGAAACCGAAGTCGATTAGGGGAGACAAACGTAGCCTGGCAGCTCTGAGGAGGGCTCCTGCTCCTTGCTCTCATGATCACCCACAACCACCGGTGGGGAAGCCATCTGAAACTGAAGTTAATTGACTTCCTTGTGCTCCCAGGTAGCACCTGTAAACAAGCTTCAGCTTAGTGTGTCTCTCCTGGTTACAAAAAAAAATCATGTATCTGATAAAGAACAAAATTCAAACAAAGCGGCATGTTTGAAGGCAGGTCGATGGTGTTGCAGCTGTAAGTAGATTGATGGGCAGCAGCCCCCCCAAGGAAGGTGTAAATTACAAATCTATCACCCACCTCCCCCCAACACACACACACACCACCAATAAAATGGTTCTTGATCAATAATGCATTAGAGTAGCAGACAGCAAAGACAGTC
This sequence comes from Neoceratodus forsteri, assembly GCA_016271365.2. Lineage (NCBI taxonomy): Eukaryota > Metazoa > Chordata > Ceratodontiformes > Ceratodontidae > Neoceratodus > Neoceratodus forsteri. Next base: position 244,754,573 of record CM028133.1, on the reverse strand, counting down.
CAAAATCTTCATAAGTATGTCACATATTGGTGGTGGTGGGTGTGTGTGGGGGTTTAAATTACATGGTAGGTGCCCTACGGTGATCTCAGTAGTCCCAGTCACAGTCTTGCAGCCAACGGAAATTTTAGGGGAGGTGTGATGCAGGCGAGGTTTCCTTGACCAGTAGGGACATGTCAGTTTCTGCAGCTTTCTTTGAAAAAAAAAACACACACACACAATACCACCTGCTGTCACTACTTCTGCAGTCCTAACAATGTTGTGTCCTACGGCAAGACATCAGACAATGAACTGTGCCCATTCCCAGTACATGAGTCATCACAGAAATTCGTATCATTTTGCAAATACCAACCCCCACCTACTCTTTCCTGCAATAGTCCGAAAACAGTATATGCAAGTCAGCAGATTCCTAGAATTGATTGTCTGATCCTGTGTGACTCGGTAACCTGACAGCCAATGTAATGATTGAAGGTGTGTGCATGGGAATTCATGTGTTGATTCTGACCTGACCCTTGTTGAGCTGCTGGGACACAGGCGATTGTGAAGGCTGAATGAACTGTATCATAATTTCCTACCACTTTCTATAGCTGGTAATTCACCAAATAATGTGGAACTTCATCGGGGATTAAAAGACCCGCCCCCCCCTTTAATAACCATTAATATAGAAACCAGAAGGAAACACTGACACTTCACCCAATAATGAAATACACAACTGAACTGAGAGTTCATCTCTCCCAAAAGCACCTACAAAAAAAAAATCAGCTACAAATACCATGCTTCTCTGGATCCTCCTAAATGGATGTCACAAACTATGAGCCTGACAGTACATATCTGCACTGTTTCAGAATTCAGTGTATGCCATTAGACACTGACCAAATTCAAAATTATTTAAAACTGATTGACACATCAGGCTACCTATAAACTGTTTATCATTATCTGGACAAACAAAAAAATTTGTTTTCTAGTGCAGAGTGATGTTCTATTTCTGAATCACTGTTGGCCACGTCCTCTTCATTCTGCATTGTCACCAACAGCAACAGGTCTCACCCATCGAACAACTAGCATACATGTAAGGCTGAACAACTCAACTAGCTCTCTGAAATACATAAAGCACCACACACTCCTCAGTTTTGGACCCCGAGTCACTGATGTTCTTATCTTGGTAGCGCTGATCATCAAGGAAGACTTCATCCATTGATCATTGGTGACTGAGTAACAGATAGTGGTGGGCGAAGTGGGCTCAATCCGCTCCGCAAAGTGATTCGTGGAGCAAAGGCAGACTCACGAAGTGCTCCACAGCGCAAAGTGGAGTACCGGCGTTGTAATGAGAGCGTAAAGTCCATTAGAAACAATGACTTCGCATTACTCCGCCTCCCCAGGCCCTACTCTGCCAAAGGCAAAGTGACTTGCCTTGTTTTTGAGCTCAAAGGTGAATTTTGCATTGATTCATGGGATTTCAGGTCACATGGGCTCTATTGATCTGCACAACCTCAGTTTGGGGTAGTATGAGTAGGAAGGAGTAGGAAACAGTATGCTCTGATAGCTGTCTGTGATAAGGAATCTTGTAAAAGCTGTTCAAAAAGCATTTTTGCTTTTTGGGGGGGGATCCAACTTTAGTTCATCGATTGTAGGAAACTCTCCTGTGCTCATATCATCGAGCGTTTTTGGTTTTGTGTGGATTTTGAATGTTAATTTACAATATTGAGTGTGTGTGGTGAAAGACAGTGAAAGTGTGCTTTGGGGGAAGGGCGTATCTGTGGTGTAGGTAGATTTAAGTTGGAGAAATAATGATTTTTTTTGGTTTTTGGTTATCTTTTTGTTATATAACTGACTGTGTTAATGTACACATAGTAATATTGTCAGTAACAGTTGAAATTTTCTTGCTGTTTGTTGTGTGGATGTGGTGCAGCAGTTCATAAGTTCAGGTTATTTAAATTACAAATTTACAATACGTAACGTGGCATAGTACTGAACTTTTGTATTTGCGGTGCATTCCTCGTTCAGCATTGTACACAAACTGTTCTGTGTGTGTGTGTGTGTGCAGTATTGCATGCATCAAATAATACACCTTTTATTGTGCCACAGACTAGTGTAATTGCAAGCGCAGCAGTGTGAACCTGCTATCCACTGCAGCTGCCTGATTTTGTACTGCGATCGTGGAGGTATCTGTTCTTAGTTTTGCTGCTTGTAGTGCCAGAAAAATCAGCATTGTCTGTATTCAGTGCTCCCCCATGTTGAAAAGGTATTTTACCAGATTGGATTGTTTTTGTGACCTCATCAGCACCACTGGTTACTGAAGTTGTTTTAATTCCGTGACAGTCTCAGAGTAGTCTTTTATCTGTTGCTGAAGCCACAGTTGTTTATTTGGCTTCAAATCCAGCCAGCGTCCCTCCAATCAGAGAGTAAACGTATCAGAATCTGAATTTGGTTATAATATTTGTGGTTGATCCCCCAAAATGCCTGCAAAGAGATGTGCAAGCAAAGCTGTTTCTGGCTATGGCAGTGTTGGCAGTAAGATGGTCTGTGGGCGTAGTAGTAGTACGCAGACACAGAAGTGCATTGCTGATGTGAGGAAAGGTATTTCTCCTGCAATGTTTTTTACAGCCTAATCAGTAGCTTCACTCATAGTTGGAGGAGATGATGTTTTCCCAGCCGGTGGTGTTAGTGTTACTGGTGTTAGTGGTGGTGGAGGTAGTAGTATTGTTGCATCAAGTTCTAATTCCGACCAGTGTACTGTTTCCAAAAATATTGAGTGTGAAGCAATGCAAGTGAGTGGCAGCATAGACGATGTCATACTTCCCGGTAACATCCCAGTAATTGAACCTGAGGATTCTGATGATCATGTCAACGATAGCATACAATGTGATATTCCGTCCACCGTGGCACTTAACGTCACACATTTTCCATGCAGTGATTCACAGTGTGGTGAAAAAATAGCAGGTGATGGTGGTGTAGTTGCTGATGATGAATGTGATGATGCTGATGATGATGATGTTGCTGTTGTTGCAACATGCAGTCCACATGCTAGCATCCAAGCAGAAGATGTGGATGTGTGTGACGTTGATGAATCTGATAATGATGTAATTGACCCCAGTTGGGAACCGGAGCAAAATAAATTAAAAGTGGCTGTGGCTGTGTCTGAGTCTGTTTGTAGGAATCCCCCCCCCCCCGTAAAAATTTGTGATTTACGGATTTAGTTGACGATGATGATGACCAGTACTCAATATGATAGGTAGTCATGGTGGTCAGTTGCAGTCCAGGTGTGCAGTGCCTGAAACATCACGTGCCCCCACTTCAGTGCTTAAAATAACAGACTTAAATAAGCCACATCATCATGGACATGTTAAAAGCAGAGCATCACAGTCCTTGTTTGGGATTTTTTTGTTTAAGATGCAAATGATGATTTAGTTGCAATCTGCCAGGTTTGCCATGTGCGTGTGAGTCAAGGTAAAGGGGAGCCATCTGGGCTGGGAGGACAACATCGCATCTTAAGAATAGGCGCTTGGTACTGTGGACCCAGCACAAAGCTGGCAGCTAATACCACAGTGGGGCGTTCACCCGTGTTACCAGCAACCATAGCCAGTATGTTATTCCCTTTTATTTATTTATTTTTTTTATTTATTTTGGTCAAGGATTACAATTACCTTTGAGCCCAAGGCTCTTTTATAAAGGTTCCATGTTACATGTTACAAAGGACTACACAGGTTGCAAAAAAGAACATTTTGGTTTCAATTAGAGAACACAGCAAGGAAAATGCATAAGAAGCTGTGAAGGGGAGTATAGTAGTGGTAGGAGAAAAAAAACAAGAAGGGGGGCAGTAGCCAGAGGTCGGAAAAAGGAGCAGGGGAGAACAGCTTTGGGGGGGGAGGGTGGATAGTGAGGGGGAGGCATGGAGAGGTGCGAGCCAGCCAAGGCGGCATTGTCGATGTCATAAGTGCGAGAGAAAGGTGGCCCAGGAAAGGCAAGTGCAGTGGGCAAGGGGCCCTGCAATGGTGAGCACAGGAGGAAGGGTGCTGAAAGTATTAGCCATGGTAGTCGCAGGTGCTGAAGGCCCTTCCATGACTGTTAAGCCCAGTAAGACATTAAACATGTGCAGCAGTGCGGTAATAAGAGCAGAAGATTACTACAGGCATGATGAGGTGAAGGACCATAATGACTTTGAAATGTTGTCCAGTGATGGTGAGAGTAGTAGTTTTTGTGGTGGTGGCGGTGATGATGAATGCAGTATGTCTAGTGCAAGTGGTACATCAACCCAAATCTGGCAAATAACATCATTTCTGGGTTTGTCGTTATCACCTGTGCGACTGCCTTCATCAAATGTCCAGACTCCATGCCCTGCCAATGCCAATCATCACAGAGCACAACCATTTGTGATCAACACACCACGTGTAAAATGTTTGTCAGCCCATGTTGCAGAGTGCTATTGCGCATAAGCTGAAGTACCCCCTGAATCATACAGTGTCATGTGAACTCAATGCTGCTGTAGCAAAAATGCTGGCAATTGATCTTTTGCCCTTCTCCTTTGTGGAGAATTCTGAGTTCTGGTAGTTTGCTGCACATGCCTGTCCAAAATGGAAAGTCCCATGCAGGACATACTTTTCTACCCGTGCTGTTCCCCAAGTTGTTCCGCACTGTGTCCGACTCAGTAAGACATGCCCTTCAACATTCCTCCTCTCCAGTCATCCATTTAAGTATGGATATGTGGACAAGTGGCAAAACAGCGGGGAGTTCATATTTGTGTATAACTGCACACTGGGCGCAGGTGCCGGGGTTGTTTGTGATGTTGGTAGTATGAATAATCAGTGCAGTAAGGTGGATTGTCACAGTAGCAATCTTCCTGGAATTTGACAGCATGCAACGATTGCTATGTGCAGTGTGACCTGTTCACACACTGGTGAGAACATGTTGGACATGGTACTGACTGAAATTGACAGATGGCTAAACCCTCTGTCTCTGAGAGCTTGGTTCATAGCAAGTGACAATGGGTCAAATGTAGTGAAATGAATCACAAATGGTGTTTTTTTTCATGTTCCATGCATGGCCCACTGTTTTGATCTTATGGTTCAGGAGTTTCTGCAGCACCCTGATATAAAGGAAATGCTGACCGTTGCATGGCATATCTGCTCTCACTTTTCAAGATCTGGAAAGGCCCGTAGCCAGCTGCAGCAGTTGCAGATAAAAACAGCCTGCCTCAGCACCTCTTGAAGCTGGAAGTTGTCCCCCGATGGAACTCCACGTTGTACATGGCACAGAGGTTGTATGAACAATACAAAGCCATCTCAGAATATCTTTCAAAAGAGGTGTGCAAGAACAAGGGGGCACAATTTGAAGATAGAAGGGGTGCGGCTCAGAGGTAATTTAAGGAAGTATTTTTTCACAGAGAGGGTTGTGGATGTATGGAACGGCCTTCCAGAGGAGGTTGTGGAGTCAAAAACAGTGGTGGAATTCAAGCATGCATGGGACAGTCATAAGGCAATTCTAGGGGGTTGGGGTAGGAAGAAGTAGGCTGCTGGTTAACTAGGACCTGCAGCTTATCCATCAGGTAGGGAAATGGGCAGACTGGGTGGGCCAAGCGGTCCTTATCTGCCGTCAAATTCTATGTTTCTATGTTTCTTGTTATGCACACTAGCTGTGACAGTCCGGGGCCTCCATGTCTATGATAACTGAACAGTGGCGCCTCATGGACTCTGTAATAACAATTTTGCGCCTTTGAACATCCACACAGGAAGTGAGTGGTGAGTCTGCCTCATTAGCCAATCAATTCCACTGCTGTGGGTGCTGAGGCAGACACTGGTGAATGAACAGCATAGCCTTGATGTTGCCGGAGACGGTAGTAGCAGTATGTTGCTGCAACACAGCTGACAGTATTCAGCCAGAATCGCTCCATTGTGAGCATTCAGCGAGTGACAACTTTGCCATAGCAATCATGCTGGACCCACGATACAAACGTGGAATTGAATCAGTACTGGAGGGAGGGCTTGAACAGGTAAAAAATATCAGTGATCAACTGGTGCGCTTGGTTCATGGGGCACAGAAGTCATGTGCCAAGGTCAGCAAAGCTCAGCAGCATAATCTGGCTGAAGGTGTACCTAGAGGACCATCAATCCTGGAAGGGGAAGGGGACTGTAGTTCCAGGTGGTCTGCAGGTACGAGACTGGCGTCAACCCACTTTGGGAGGCTTTCTCCCAAGTGGGTATTTGTGAAATAAATGATTTGGGAGAACAGGATGATGCATCAACAATTGGACTTACTGCGGCACAGAGAATGGTTGAGTCATATTTGTCTGAAAACAGGCATCTGACAATAAGTGATGATCCTCTTTTGTACTGGAGTGGAAAGATCAGGGAATGGCCAGAGCTGACTGCAGTGGCACTGAAGTACCTCACATGCCTACCCTCCAGTATAAGTGTTGAGAAGGTATTCAGATCAGTAGGTGCAATAGTCGGAGATCGTCGGACAAACCTGTTTCCTGCAAATGTTAGTTTGTTAACATTCATTAAAATGAATGAGAGGCACATACCAGCAGAGACTGCAACCTCGGTATTCATGCCCTGGCCTAGTCATGGTGGTCTTGCTGATGTGGAAATAGAGCATCCTGGTGGCACTAGCTGCCTGAAACGGCTCACCACTGATGTAGATGACGACACAATGGAGAAAGAATTTCCCAGTGGTCAGACTTTAGACATCAATGACTGTGAGGGCAGCTTTCTTTATGAGGATGATGATGTGGTTAATGTTTGCAGGTTTTAACTGAAGTTTTTAAAAGGCGGTGTGCCTTCCCGGACCACCACCACAGGGACTGATGTTATCCAAGTCTGCCACCATGAGTCTGTCTGCCCCCCGGAACACCACCACCGGGACTGATGTTATCCGCTGTCCCAATGAGTCTGCCCCCCCGGACCATCACCACCATCGGGACTGATGTTATCCACTGCCACCATGAGTCTGTCTGCCCCCTGGAACACCACCACCAGGACTGAAGTTATCCAAGTCTGCCACCATGAGTCTGTCTGCCTCCCCGGACCACCACCACCACCACCACCGGGACTGATGTTATCCACTGCCACCATGAGTCTGTCTGCCCCCTGGACCACCACCGGGACTAATGTTATCCAAGTCTGCCACCAAGAGTCTGTCTACCCCCCCAGACCACCACTACTGGGTCTGATGTTATCCACTACCACCATGAGTCTGTCTGCCCCCCCAGACCACCACCACTGGGACTGATGTTATCCAAGTCTGCCACCATGAGTCTGTCTGCCTCCCTGGACCTCCACCACTGGGACTGATGTTATCCACTGCTACCACTGCCACCATGAGTCTGTCCGGACCACCACATCCATCAGCCAGAGACAGAAAGCTTGTTAATGTTTAAACCAAAAGTGAGTATGTACTCATGTTTGTCATGCTGCTTCACTTCCTGCAAGTACCGAACATACTGTACTGTACCTATCACTCCATCACTGCAAATCCAGCAATACCATACATACTGTAGTGTACCTGCAGATCCACTACTACAAATGCTGCAGTACTGTAGTGTACCTGCAAATCCATTACTGCAAATCCTGCAGTACCATATATACTGTAGTGTACCTGTGAATCCATCACTGCAAATCCTGCAATGCAGTATATACTGTACTGTAGCAGCAAATCCATCACTCCAAATCCTGCAATACCATATAAACTGAAGCGTACCTGCAAATCCATCAATATAGTATATACTGTAGGGTACCTGAAAATGTTTCACTGCAAATCCTGCAGTACCATGCATACTGTAGTGTACCTGCAAATCCTGCAATGCATTATATACTATACTATAGTGACCTGCAAATCCATCCCTGCAAATCCTACAGTACCATATATACTGTAGTGTACCTGTGAATCCATCACTGCAAATACTGCAATGCAGTATATACTGATACTGTACTGTAGAAGCAAATCCATCACTCCAATTCCTGAAATACCATATAAACTTAAGTGTACCTGCAAATTCATCAATATAGTATATACTGTAGTGTACCTGAAAATGTGTCACTGCAAATCCTGCAGTACTGTGCATACTGTAGTGTACCTGCAAATCCTGCAATGCAGTACATACTATAGTGTACCTGAAAATCCATCACTGCAAATCCTGCAGTGCCATATATGCTGTAGTAGACCTGTAAATCCATCAATGCAGATCCTGCAAAACCATATATACTGTAGTGTGCCTGCAAATATATCACTGCAATTCCTGCAATGCAGTATATACTGTACTGTAGCAGCAAATCCATCACTGCAAATTCTGCAATATCATATACACTGTAGTGTACCTGCAAATCCAGCATTGGAAATCCTGCAATACCATATTTACTGTAGTTTGCCTACATATCCATCACTGCAAATCCTTCAGTGCAATATATACTGTATTGTACCTTCAAATCCATCACTGCAAATCCTTCAGTACTCTACATACTGTAGTGTACTTGCAAATCCAACCCTGCAAATCCTGCCGTACTATATATACAGTAGTCTACCTGCAAATCTATCACTGCAAATCCTGCAGTACCGTATATACTGCAGTGTACCTGCAAATGAATCAATGCAAATCCTGCAACATATATACTGTAGCGTACCTGCAAATTCTACAATGCAGAATATACTGTAGTGTACCTGCAAATCCTGCAGTACCATATATATTGTAGTGTACCTGCAAATCCATCACTGCAAATCCTGCAATGCAGTATATACTGTAGTGTACCTGCAAACCCATCACTGCAAATTCTGCAGTACCGTATATTCAGTACTGTGGTGTACCTACAAATCCATCACTGCAAATCCTGCAATATCATATATATTGTAATGTACCTGCAAATCCATCACTGCAAATCCTGCAATGCAGTATATACTTTGTGTGCTTCCAAATCCATCACTGCAAATCCTGCAATACTGTATATACTTTAGTGTACCTTCAAATCCTGCAATGCAGTATATACTGCAGTGTACTTGCAAATCCAACCCTGCAAATCCTGCCGTACTATATATACAGTAGTCTACCTGCAAATCTATCACTGCAAATCCTGCAGTACCGTATATACTTCAGTGTACCTGCAAATGAATCCATGCAAATCCTGCAATAACATATATACTGTAGCATATATACTGTAGCGTACCTGCAAATTCTACAATGCAGAATATACTGTAGTGTACCTGCAAATCCTGCAGTACCATATATATTGTAGTGTACCTGCAAATCCATCACTGCAAATCCTGCAATGCAGTATATACTGTAGTGTACCTGCAAAGCCATCACTGCAAATTCTGCAGTACCATATATTCAGTACTGTGGTGTACCTACAAATCCATCACTGCAAATCCTGCAATATGATATATATTGTAATGTACCTGCAAATCCATCACTGCAAATCCTGCATTGCAGTATATACTTTGTGTGCTTCCAAATCCATCACTGCAAATCCTGCAATACTGTATATACTTTAGTGTACCTTCAAATCCTGCAATGCAGAATATACTGTAGTGTACCTGCAAATTCACCATTGCAAATCCTGCAATACCATATATACTGTAGTGTACCTGCACATCTATCACTGCAAACCCTGCAAGTACGGACCATACTGTAATGTACCTGAAAATCCATCACTGTAAATCTTGCAACACCATACATACTGTAGTGAACCTACAGATCCACCACTGCAAATGATGCAGTACTATAGAGTACCTGCAAATCCATCACTTCAAATCTTGCAATATCATAAATACTGTAGTGTACATGCAAATCCTTCACTGCATATCCTACCTGTAAATCCATCACTGCAAATCCTGCAAAACCATTTATACTGTAGTGTACCTGCAAATCTATCACTGCAAATCCTGCAATACTGTACATACTGTAGTGCACCTGTAAATCCATCACTGAAAATCCTGCACTACCATTAATATTGCAGTGTACCCGCAAATACATCACTTCAAATCCTGCAGTGCAGTATATACTGTACTGTACCAGCAAATCCATCACTGCAAATCCTGCAATGCAGTATTTATTTAGTGTGCCTGCAAATCCTACAGTGCAGTATATACTGAAGTGTACCAGCAAATCCATCATTGAAAACCCTGCAGTACTGTATATACTGTAGTGTAACTGCAAACAATCAATGCAAATCCTGCAATACTATATCTACTCCAGTGTACCTGAAAATCCTGCAATGCAGAATATGCTGTAGAGTACCTGCAAATCCATCATTGCAAATCCTGCAGTACTGTATATACTGTAGTGTACCTGCAAATCAATAAATGCAAATCCTACAATACTGTATATACTGTAGTGTACCTGCAAATCCTGTAATGCAGAATATACTGTTGTGTGCCTGCAAATCCATCACTGCAAATCCTGCAGTACCGTATATACTGTAGTGTACCTGCAAATCTATCACTACAAATCCTGCAAGTACGGACCATATTGTAGTGTACCTGCAACTCCATCACTGCAAATCCTGCAATACCGTACATACTGTAGTGTACCTGCAGATCCACCACTGCAAATGCTGCAGTACTGCAGAGTACCTGAAAATCCATCACTTCAAATCCTGCAATACAAATCCTTCACTGTATATCCTACCCGCAAAACCATCACTGCAAATCCTGCAAAACCATTTATACTGTAGTGTACCTGCAAATCTATCACTGCAAATCCTGCAATACTGTACATACTGTAGTGCATCTGTAAATCCATCACTGAAAATCCTGCACTACCATTAATATTGCAGTGTACCCGCAAATACATCACTTCAAATCCTGCAGTGCAGTATATACTGTACTGTACCAGCAAATCCATCACTGCAAATCCTGCAATGCAGTATTTATTTAGTGTGCCTGCAAATCCTACAGTGCAGTATATACTTAAGTGTACCAGCAAATCCATCATTGGAAATCCTGCAGTACTGTATATACTGTAGTGTAACTGCAAACAATCAATGCAAATCCTGCAATACCATATCTACTCCAGTGTACCTGAAAATCCTGCAATGCAGAATATACTGTAGAGTACCTGCAAATCCATCATTGCAAATCCTGCAGTACTGTATATACTGTAGTATACCTGCAAATCAATGAATGCAAATCCTACAATACTGTATATACTGTAGTGTACCTGCAAATCCTGCAATGCAGAATATACTGTTGTGTGCCTGCAAATCCATCACTGCAAATCCTGCAGTACCGTATATACTGTAGTGTACCTGCAAATCTATCACTACAAATCCTGCAAGTACGGACCATACTGTAGTGTACCTGCAACTTCATCACTGCAAATCCTGCAATACCGTACATACTGTAGTGTACCTGCAGATCCACCACTGCAAATGCTGCAGTACTGCAGAGTACCTGAAAATCCATCACTTCAAATCCTGCAATACAAATCCTTCACTGTATATACTACCTGCAAATCCATCACTGCAAATACCGCAATACCATGTATACTGTGCTGTACCTGCAAATTCATCACTGCAAATCCTGCACTATTATACATACATACATACTGTAGTGCACCTGCTAATCCATCACTGCAGATCATGCAATATCATATATACTGTTGTGTACCTGCAAATTCATCACTACAAATCCTGCAGTTCAGTATATACCGTACTGTAGCAGCAAATCCAACACTGCAAACCCTGCAGTACCATATATACTGTAGTGCACCTGCAAATGCATCACTGCAAATCCTGTAATACCAAATACACTGAAGTGTACCTGCAAGGCCATCACTGCAAATCTTTAAATACCCTATATACTGTGGTATACCTACAAATACATTACTGCACATCCTGCAATACCATATATGCTGTAGTGTACCTGCAAATCCATAAATACAGTATGTACTGTAGTATTCCTGAAAAGGTGTCACTGCAAATCCTGCAGTACCCTATATACTGTAGTTTACCTGCAAATATTGCAATACTGCATATACTGTAGTGTACCTGTAAATCCATCTCTGTGAATCCTGCAGTACCATGCATACTATAGTGTACCTGAAAATCCTGCAATGCAGTATATACAGTACTATAGTATATCTGCATATCCATCCCTGCAAATCCTGCAGTACCATGTATACTGTAGTGTAGCTGCAAATCCATAACTGCAAATCCTGCAATGCCATACATACTATAGTGTACCTACAATTCCATCACTGGAAACCCTGCAATACCATATATACTGTCATGTTCCAGCAAATCCATACTGCAAATTCTGCAATACCATATATACTGTAGTGTACCTGCACATCCATCACTGCAAACCCTGCAATTCAGTATATACTGTACTGTAGCAGCAAATCTATCACTGCAAATCCTGCAGTGCAATATATACTGTAGTGTACCTGCAAATCCATCACTGCAAATCCTGCAAGTACTGTACATACTGTAGTGTACATACAACTATGTCACTACAAATCCTGCAGTGCCATAGATACTGTAGTGTACCTGCAGATCCACCACTACAAATGCTGCAGTACTGTAGTGTACCTGCAAATCCATCATTGCAGATCCTGCAGTACCATACATGCTGTAGTGTACCTTCAAGGCCATCACTGCAAATATTTAAATACCCTATATACTGGGGTATACCTATAAATCCATCCCTGAAAATCCTGCAATACCATGCATACTGTAGTGTACCTTCAAATCCATCACTACAGATCATGTAATATCATATATACTGTAGTATACCTGCAAATCCATCACTGCAAATCCTGCAATGCAGTATATACTGTACTGTAGCAGCAAATTCATCACTGCAAATCCTGCAGTACCATATATACTGTGGTGCACCTGCAAATCCATCACTGCAAATCCTGCAATACCAAAGATACTATAGTGTACCTTCAAGGCCATCACTGCAAATCTTTAAATACCCTATATACTGTGGTATACCTACAAATCCATCACTGCAAATCCTGCAATACTGTATATATTGTGTACCTGCAAATCCATCAATACAGGATATACTGTAGTATACATTAAAATGTGTCACTGCAAATCCTGCAGTACCCTATATACGGTAGTGTACCTGAAAATCCTGCAATACCATATATACTGTAGTATACCTGCAACTCCATCTCTGAAAATCTTGCAGTACCGTACATACTATAGTGTACCTGCAAATCCTGCAGTGCAGTGTATACTGTACTGTAGTGTACCTGCAAATCCATCCCTGCAAATCCTGAAGTACCATATATACTGTAGTGTACCTGCAAATCCATAATTGCAAATCCTGCAATGCCATACATACTATAGCATACCTGCAAATCCATCACTGGAAATCCTGCAGTACTGTATATAATGTAGTGTTCCTACAAATCCATCACTGCAAATCCTGCAATACCATATATACTGTAGGGTAACTGTAAATCCATCACTGTAGTGTACCTGCAAGCAGATCATGCAAATCCATCACTGCAAATTCTGCAGTACTGTATATACTGCAGAGTACCTACAAATCCATCACTATAAATCCTGCAAGTACTGTACATACTGTAGTGTACTTACAGCTCCATCACTGCAAATCCATCAGTACCATACATACTGTAGTGTACCTGCAGATCCACCACTAGAAATGCTACAGTACTGTAGTGTACCTGCAAATCCTGAAATGCAGTGTATACAGTACTATAGTGTACCTGCAACTCCATCCCTGCAAATCCTGCAGTACAGTATATACTGTAGTGTAATTGCAAATCCATAATTGCAAATCCTGCAATGCCATACATACTATAGTGTACCTGCAAACCTATCACTGGAAATCCTGCAGTACTGTATATAATGTAGTGTTCCTACAAATCCATCACTACAAATCCTGCCATACCATATATACTGTAGGGTAGCTGTAAATCCATCACTGTAGTGTACCTGAAAGCAGATCATGCAAAGCCATATATACTGTAGTGTACCTGCAAATCCATCATTACAAATCCTTCAATACCATATATACTGTAGGGTATCTGCAAATCCATCACTGTAGTGTACCTACAAGCAGATCATACAAATCCATCACTGCAAATCCTGCAGTACTGTATATACTGCAGTGTACCTACAAATCCATCACTGTAAATCCTGCAAGTACTGTACATACTGTAGTGTACCTACAGCTCCATCACTGCAAATCCCTCAGCACTGTACATACTGTAATGTACCTGCAGATCCACTAGAAATGCTGCAGTACTGTAGTGTACCTGTAAATCTATCACTGCAAATCCTGCAGTACCATACACACTGTATCATACCTACAAACATATCACTGCAAGTCCTGCAATACTGTGCATACTGTAGTGTACCTGCAAATCCAAAACTGCAAATCTTGCAATATTGTACATACTGTAATGTACCTTCAAATCTGTCACTGCAGATCATGCAATATCATATATACTGTAGTGTACTTACAGATCCATCACTGCAAATCCTGCAATACCTTATATACTGTAGTGTATCTGCAAATCCATCACTGCAAGTCCTTCAATATCATATACTGTAATATACCTACATGTCCATTACTGCAGATCCTGCATTATCATACATACTGTAGTGTACCTGTAAATCCATAACTGCTAATCCTGCAATACCATATGTAAGCCCCCTCCCACCCACGCGTAGTGGTGTAAAGATGATAATTGTCCTGCAGTGGGGCACTATAACACCACAAACACAGTCCAAGAAAAGAACATGCTCATTACCTTGTTCACAGTTGTTGGTAGATGGCTTTGCATGCAGGGGAACAAGTATGTTGTTTCACTCAGTTGGTGCAGCTGCAGGGTCAATGTCACATATCTGAACAGTTATTGTCCAGTAAATAAAATGTTTAAGCTGGAATCAAAAGTACAACTGATTTAGTGTAAACAACTGATTTGATCAACCACTCCATGGAGCATGGGGGTACTCAAACAATGGTGGGAGCAATTCACAGGTACGGAACTGACATTAAATCCTGCGGCGATCTCTTTTTCCAACAGATTCATTTTGTGTCATGCAGAAACCCCCTTGAGCCAAAAAGGCTACATTCCTGGCAGCAGCACTTTAAACAGAGGGACGAAAGGGCCACACAGGTGTATGTATCGACTTAGCAGCATTTTCTTCACACATTCCTTTCACTTCACAACTTTTCATCCACCAGACATTTACTGATGCGCTTTCTCTTTGGTACTCAAATACTCAATCAGAGGTAGCAACTGAGGCAACATGAGATGTTTCTACTGTCCCAGTTCCATTTTTTTCTGCCTTAATACTGGAGTTACATTAAAACAGGGAGAACTTGATTACTGGGAGTGCTTTTATCACAATGTCAGTGTTAACTTTTAATACAGGGTACCACTGAAACCCTCCTGCCACCTAATCACTGATGCCACATGCCTACTCTGAGTATCCCCAGGAGCTCCATATATCCCTGGCAATCCCAGAGACCCAAGACACTTCCCACTCATGCAGTGATTCCAGTTCAGGATTGTTTCCATGCAGGGGCCCCGCTGAAGTGCCACATGGAGCACCCAGGTAAACTGCCACTCTGCCTCGGGTCCCAATCAGTCACTCCCCATGCAGAACTCCTCACACCTCTGCAGGCTGCACCACTTTGGGATGCCAAACACTGCAGTGGTCCTAAGGTCTGGGGTAAGGGGAATAGGCTGCCACCACTACACCCCCAGTAATCCAGGCTGCCACTTCTGGACCGCATCCCAGACACCCTCTGCCATAGCAGGCCCAGCCCCAGCCCCAGAAAACTCAATGGCTCCCAGGCTGCACTCACCCATGGGTGACAGAATTATTTCACAGAATCCCCTTCAGTGCCTACCCCAACCAAGGTGCCAGAGATCACTTGGCAGTCTCCAATATCTTCCTTTCCCAAGATCCAGCTCCCCTGAAACAGCACCAAAGGGACCCTGTTGTTTGCTCCACAGCTCCTATCAACTCTCCATGGCCCCAAACCACTAGACATCCTTCGGGGGTCTTAAATGGAGGAGGGCCAGGATGGTGAATAGCCCACCCTGGCCCTGCCACAGCCCTCATGGAGGGCATGGGACAGGGAACAGGGGATAGAGAGGGTGGGTGGGTGAGGTGGTGGTGGCAGTGGGATGACAAATGGGAGGGGGTGCTAGCTGCACACTCGAGCAGACTTAGATAGACTGGGTGGTTTGTTTCTGCTGGCACATTTGTATGTCGTATATTCATCCTCCTACATCACTGCTATCCAGGGTCACTTCTAAATTATTTTGTATATCTTTTGTCAGATTGCCACATTAATCATATTTTATTTTAAGCCACGTCTCATTATGTAAATCCATCAATATCTCCAATATAGAAGGGTCTATTTTATATTCATTCAATTTATCCATAGAATTTTCCTACTAATAGAATCAAAGGCTGTTTTAAGTCTATAAAACAGCAATAAAGCTTATTTTTTATTGCAACATACTTCCAAATGATGTGTTATAACACAAAACAGTGCTGTAACGTTGAACGATTGAATCTGAAAATTTTGACATTCCTCTAGTATGTTATTTTGTTCAACCCATGTTTGCAACCTGTCAAGTATGATTTCACAGAAAATTTGCTGGGAGGAGTCTAACAAACTTATAGGGCGGTACATGGTAGGATCCAGTGTGTCACTCTTCTTGAAAATTGGGCAAACCAGACATCCCCTCCAAGTATTAGGATACTTCCTCCATTGTGTACAGTAATTACATAATTTGTAAAATAATGTCCACCAGTTACCAAAAACTTTAAATATATCTGCCAAAATTGCATCAGAGCCAGACAGCTTCATTACTTAATATTCCTTCTATAGCTAACACAATATCTTCTTGTGTGATAATGTCCTAGGGATAAATTAATCTGGGCTAGATCTAAGGAGTTTCTACACTCATGTTCTGGCTTATAAAAATATAAATATTCAAAATGTTTTTCCCATTGTAATGGTGTAATGGCAGCTTCAATAATATTTGAATACTTGGCATATCCTTTGCTAACAAGTGTCCAAAACTGTTTGATATCTTTTCTAATATTGACACTTACTTTCTCCCACATTTTTCTGCTATTGCAATCTTTCTTTATCTAGAACTCTCCTATAAACTTTACTAGCATGATTTAAATTCTTATTTGTTATTATTGCACTATTTTGTTTGTGCTTGTGAATCAATTTATTTAAATCCCCTTTTGCTTTTTTGCATGTACTGTTAAACCATGTGTGTACCATTATTTTCTTTACTGAAGTTTTCATGAGAAATGGCCTTATATAGAGACAGATCTTTTCCCATGATATTACCGGATCTATGTTCATCCCCATTTGTAAAACTTCCTCCCTCAACACACCTATATGTCTGGCACTTAATATTTCTATGATTTGGGGTATCATTGTATTATTCCATGTGACTCTTTTGCAATTAATAATCAGAACAACAGCAAAATATAGAAATTCATTTCTCATTCTCAAATCATCTAGGTGCCATTTAGTACAAACTGGTAAATGAGAAGAGTGTGATCTCAGCAATACCTCTAGATTTTGCACTCTAATTAATGCTTCTAAATTTCCCCAAACCAAATCTATAACTAAGGACCCTAATGGGCCCAAATAAGTGAAGTTTCCTTCTTTATCTCCCTCTAGTCAGCAATTACAAGACAAACCCCATCTTTTTTCATTATTTCATTTAGTTTTTTCCCATTTGTATTATTACCTTTGTTTCTCAACTTGTGATGACGCATTAGTTTTTTGTTTATAATATTAATTCCACTTATCAGGTCATCATCCATGTTTTTTGGATCTAGAAATCTGGCATTGACATCACCTATAATAATTATGATTGATGATGGATATTTGTCAATCAGGTTATCCAGTAAGTCACTAAAATGATTCCAGTAATCTTCCTGAGAATTTTTATTTAGGGTTGCTAAATATACATTAAAAAATATTCATTTTATCTTTTTCCAATTTAAAAATTTGCCAATTACTCATTTCTACCTCTAATGGAGTAATCTTAAAATTTAAAGATGTTTTAACAAATACCACTAGTCCTGCCATTGCTCTGTCATTCTTTTTGTGTTTAACTGCTGATATTATGAAACTGGAAAATCCTGGAAACAGTGGTAGTCTTTTATCCATTATCCAGGTTTCCTGGAAACAGATTATATCTTTTCCTTTTATAAATGTACAAAAATCATCATCCACTAGTTTCCTCCAGAGCCCTTCTGTATTCCATGTAATTATAGCTATTTCTGAGGCTTCAAGCCCTTGTATTTGGGCTCTTTCTATCTGTAGTCATTTATCTGTCCCAAAAAATGATCTATTGTGGGTTTCAATTTCTGCTCCCTTGTTAGTGTAGTTATTCTTATTCGTAGCCAGAATTTCTCCATTAATCATATATATCAAATAAGGATTCAATACTTGAATTTTTTTTAACACAATATCTGCTATTTTACTTGATTGGAACATTATATCAATCTGGGGGGATCTGGATATAGATTGGTGGAGGTAAATATAACTAATCACATTTTTGTTGATGTTCATTCCCACGACGACATGAAAGGAAAATGCCAATTTCTTGTTTCAGTCTTCCTATAGTAAACGTCTTTGGCAACTCCCAACCAAACATTGACAATGTTCTACTTTCCCATTCTTTCTGTTTTGTGACACCGTACTCATTAACTACATTTAAAACCTCTTCATCCTGAAAGTTTTGCCCTGCTTCAACATGACTTACATCATTTCTATTACTTGGTGGGGGAATCTGTTGGGGGAACAAAACATACACTCCTTTTACATATAATTCTTTCCCTAGATCCCAAATTGTCTGAGCCCAGTCTGGATTGGTGCTATTAATAAGTACACAATCCCTAATTTCCAAATCTGGAGGTCTTGTTATGTAAATCTTTGTAGCTGAATCTGGGAGATTGAACGATTTTCTTATCCAGCTGTCCCATTTAGAAGGTGTTTCTTCATTAGATCTATACAACCCATACATTTCAACCAAAATCCATCTCTCAGAGGTTCTATATTTATTACTGAGTTGATTACAAAATGGCACCCTTCCTTATTTAAATGTTCATGCCCATGCTCCAAGATTTGGGATCTCTGGTAGTCCTCCTTGGTCTCCCCTCTGAACTGATGTCCAACTTCTACAACATTCTGTTTGGATTTCTTCATTAATCTGTCTACCATCCACAGTTTCATTTTCTATCCTATTTTCATTTTCTATCCTATTCCTTTCTTCCCTATTTATAACAACTTCTGCATATGTTCTTTAACTGAGCTAGTTTCAAACATCACATTTGGTTCCTGAGTTTCCTGAAATTCCATGGATTTAGTTTACATTTTCAGCTTCCTCCACTTAAATCTCTTTTTCTAGTTTTTCTGTATCTTTGCTTGATCTCTCCTTATATTTCCTCTTTTTTGATTTTTTGTTATTACCTTATTTTTAGTATTTCCACTTGTTATTAAACTCAACTCCAGAATCACTTCTAACCCTTTCTGAAAGGGAGGAGGTAAGTTTATCTGGATTGCTTTATGCACCTTAGGACTCTGAATCTTATTTTCTTTTCCTGAAGGTGTTTCTAATTGCAACTGTTTTCTACCATCCAATGAATCAATGACTGCTTTATTATAAGCTACATCTCTCCTAAGATTTTCTATTTCTTGTTTAAGGGCCCACATATTTTCAAGAATCACCACATTAGCATAATACTGATTTTTAATAATCTCAAGTATTTGGGGTGATAAAGTAGAACTTGAAATAAATTCACCTTTATCTGAAAAGTATTCTTTATCATATTTTATTTTCTGTTTCCCTGGTTGAGTCTTGTCTATATTATCCTGTTCTGATATGGAAGACACAGGTGAGAATCCTAATTCTGGAGAGTTTTCCAATGCGTCTAATGAATCCATTTCCTCCTGACTCAAAATCAAGAGTTTCAAACCTTGAGGGGTCTGATCTAAATCTTTTAACATAAAGGACAAATTACCCTCCTTTTCTTTAAGAATCACGGGCTTTGTAAGATCATAGGGACGTCAAACTATTGCTAACTGTGTCATTCTTTATTATCATTTCTCCCCATGATAGTGTCATTTAAGCTTCTATTTTACTTCTGGGTTCTCAATCTATAACTTTCATCAGTCCTCACTAGATTGGATACTCCATAGGGATTTGAGTCACAAAATGAATCATATGATGGCAAATCAGTGTTTCCTTTTGACACTTCTCCTTTACTGATTGATCTCTCTGACCATCTGCTAATGTTATAACTATCTGCCAGGGATAAATTGTCCATGATATTATCTCTAAATGTAACTTTATCTGCTAAGGGAAGTTTGTCAATCTCACCCTGAAAATAGGTCACTTGATTATCCTTTAATAATTTTGGGGCTGGCAACCTAGCATCTTCCCTATAGCTCTCAGTAACTTTTTTCTCTTTCACCTTTTGAAAATATGATGTTATTTTCAGCTGCTGTTCCCCACTGTTCTTCTCAGGTTCATCAACTATTATCACTGAACATTGTGATGCATTCTTTATTTGAATTTCATTATTCTGTTTATTCTTACTTCCCCTTTCAAGATTCTCCTTCCCTTCAGTCTTTCTATTTATTGCTTTTTTTTTAGCTTTTACTTGCTGTTTCATCTTAGTTATAGCCCCACTCCTTATATTAAACATTTTCACCTTCACCTTCTACAAAAAGCTAAATCAGTCACTCAGTAATTCAAGTAATTAAGCAGATAATTGTTATTATCACTAAACCCAAAACACAGCCAAATATACACACAGTTTATAAACAATTTACTGCTCTATGGCCAATTTCAAGGTAAAGTGAAGAAAAATTCAAAGAACAATAGCCACTAAAATACTTGCAATAGCCTACAAATTAGTGCTTAAAAATTATTGAAAGTGCAAGTTCAGTATCACTCAACGTTTCTGACAATTCAATTTAAATAAATTAAATTGCTGAAATAAAACAAAATTATTAATAATGTTCAGGAGATTCTCATATGGACCTTAGTCCTAAGTCCTTAATCGTTAGTCCTTTACAGCCAAGTTCAAGCCCAGAGGTAATGAAACAGATAAAATGTACATAAAACTTTCCTTTCCTCTCTTAAAACTCTTTGCAGGTTCATCTGTTCCTTGTAATTGTAATTTTATTCCCCAGGTAACAATCTTGGCCATTGACTGTAAAATCTCCCTTGCAACAGTATATCTTTTCTGCTCCAAAGCTTTGTGACACTATACTGTATAAAAATATACAAATTTCCTATAACTAACAATAGACCACACAATAAAATATGCAGTTTTTAACAAATCAGTATAATTAAAAAATGTTTTGAAATTTAAAGTTTATTAGTTTCAACATACAAACAGGAAAAACAGAAAAAGAAACAAACAAAACAAACCCCCCCAAAAACCAAACACAAATAGATGAGTAGCATATATATCGTACAACCAAAGCCACTCCCTCCCTCCCAGATCCCCCTCCCCAAAAGAAAGATCCGATAACCTCCCAAAAACACCCCCAAATTATTCACAAAACCAGCAAGACATGTAATTCTTGAGCACATATATTCAACAAAGAACCCCACCCCTTCCCGAACCCAAATGGGTGCACCAGCAAAGAACCTAAAAGAAAACCTCTTAAATCTGGATATCGCTATGTACCTGGAACAAAGTATCATAACTTTAAACCACATAGGTCATATAAAACAGAAAGGAGAAATCTAGAATCGTCAGTGGTACAGGAATAGATACTGTATGAGGCAAAAGGTCGGGTCACCAGGCCTTAATATTAATGCAAACACAAAGTTTGGAGTTTACCCCATCTTTATGGAACAAATCCATACGGTCCTTAAAACTGGCAATCAGATTTTCAGATTGGAGAAATGACATCAACTCCTTCAACCAGTCTGCATGTATAAGACCAACTGGTCCTTCCAGTGTCTTAGAACCAGTTTCTTAACCGCCATGAACACTAAAGCCATATGATATCGGCGCTCCACACTATTTATATAAGAAAAATCACCCAAGACACAGATTTCCGGGCAAAAAAAACTACTCAGACCCAGAAGGGGATCCAAATTCTCCCGGATCAGGGACCACAATGGGGCCACTTTGGAGCATTCCCAGAAAATATGAATTAAATTGCCCTCCACTTGTGAGCACCTGAAACAGTCCGAACCAGAAACCATTTTGCGCTGAAAGAGTTTAATGGGGGTATAGTAAAGGTTATTCACAATATAATACTGTATTAATCGCAATCTATCCTGGGTGTGGTATCTATGCAAGCTGCGCCAAATATTGGTCCAGACCGGGACAACATCAGGAAGAAGATTTGTCCAGACCGATGAGCCCTCAACATCCTCATGCAAATCAAAGTTCGAAAGATAAGAATAGAGTAATGAGATAGAGTAGGGCTGGGAAGCAAGACTGATAATATTAGATAAAAAAGGTTGCATAACCGATTGCCTAAAAGTGGTGCAATTTAGTACTCACTAAGTGCCAGTTGGAAGACCTTAAAAATTCCTTTGTTGGTATATCAAATTTCTTTAGAATCTCATCTGACGTAAGAGCAAATCTTGGTCAAACAGCTGCTCCACTCTAGCCTCTTTAAATTGCGGAGCCAGTTTGGCACTATCCAAGAATTCCCCAATCTAACGTTAGGATTTAAGACCACTGGCTGTCCCAAGTCCAGTTCACTGAAATTCGAAAGGACTTAAGACACTGTACCCATGCCTTAAGAGCGGCCACGTGTTGTCCAGAATCAACTATGAAATAGCCTTCAGGGGCAAATAAAACAAGGCAGAGATATCCAGTCAAGTTGGAGAGAAAAGCCCTCCAGTTGAAGCCAAATCGGACCGGAGTTCTCTGTGCCTCGAACCACCTTCCCAACTTAGAAAGGTGGGCAGCCAATAAGTACAAGCAGGAGATTAGGCAGTCGCAAACCACCCCTGTCCTTAGGGAGCGACAAGTTGGCAAGAGCTGCTGGCCCTTCCCCCGCCAGATAAAACTGGAAAACAGGTGATGAAGCTGCTGGAAGAAAGAAAGGGGATCAGAGTTGGTCAGGTTCATTGGGTAAAGATTCGAAGTGTATTCATTTTAATAATATTGACTCGACCCCAGAGCGAGATAGGAGAGCTAACCAACGCTGTAGATCCTGACTAATCAAGTCTCTAACTCTATCCAAATTTAGTTTTTCAGCAAGGAAAGGTCCGTGGAAAAATGGATTCCCAAATACTTGATTGATCTGGGGTCCATCTCATCCCGAAGGAAAGAAAATCTTGCTTGTTTGCATAGTGATTTAAAGGGTAAATCTCACATTTAGAGATATTCAGTTTGTAACGAGAGAAGGAACCAAACTGTCTGATGATAACAAGAGAGCCTCTAAGGATGTTACGGGTCCGTTAGATGCAGCAAGACATCATCTGCATATGCAGAGAACTAATTCACATTGCTGAAGCATAATACCTCTCACCTGAGGAGACGACTTGAGCTTAATCAGCAGGGGTTCCAAAATAAATTAAATAGTAAGGGAGAAAGAGGCAACCTTGCCTGGTATCAGCGAAAAAGACAAGAGGAGATAAAACCCGTTGCAATAGATCCTAGCAGAGAGGCAGTGTAAAATGTCTGAATCATAGTCAAAAAGCCGGAAAACCCATCTCTTCCATTACTGCCTACAAATGGGACCAATCAACCCGGTCAAGCGCTTTCTCGGCGTCAAGAGAGATCAGGGCAACTGGGCATGTAGCAGTTTGGGCGTACTGGGAGATATGTGACAGTTCTCTCAAGTGATCTGCCGCCGACCTCCCCGGAACAAAGCCGGCCTGCTCGGGGCTCAGAGCCCAACCAGACCTTCTTGATCCTTTCAGCAGTATTTTAGCTAAGATTTTAATATCATAATTTTGAGAGAAATGGGATGGTAATTAGCTGGATCAGTGAGGGTTTTGTCCTGCTGGGATTAGAACTATTGTAGCCTCAAACAGGGCAGGATCAAGCTCAGAAGAGACCGGTAGATAATTATATAGTTTGAGAAGGATAGGTATCAGGTCTTTAGCAAATACTTTATAAAAGTTTGCCGGGAAGCCATCCGGCCCCGGTGCCTTATCTGGAACCAAGGAAGCAATGGTACTGCTTATTTCCTCAGCCGAAATAGGAACTAGAAGGCTCGCCTGCTGGGACTCTGAAATACAAGGGATATCTATTCCTTTAATATACTCCTTAACAGCCGAGATAGGGTGGGGTGACGAGGAGTAGCTATAGAGGTCTGAGTAGTAATCTTTGAAGATACGCGCAATGTCTCTAGGTGAGGAGACTATACTACCAGATGAAGAAGACAAAGAAGGGATGATCCTTGAGCTCTCTAGTGTGCGCAGACGTAAAGCCAGCAGTTTACCGGCTTTTTCACCAAAATCAAAATACTTGGCCTGGGTTTTCATCAAACAATATTCGTCTTTTTCCTTCAAGAGGTCCAAGTATTCGTTCCTAGTTAGCAAAAGCTCCTTAAGATCCGATACAGAAGAAGTTGCAGAATAATTAGCTTCTAACTCCTCAATTTATTCATCAGAGCCAAGGACCTCTCATCCGTGTCTTCTTCCTGAAGGAAGCCATCTTAATGAGTTCACCCTAAGATAACACTTCAGCCCCAAATCATGTCAACCCTAGGAGTGGAATTTAGATTATCAGCCAGAAAAAGAGAAATCCGGGAACTAATTTCTGAAAAATGTTGGTGATCCTTTAACAACTGTGTGTTTAGCCGCCACATAGAGTCACGAGAGTAGTCAGGGTCTAAGGACAATCGTATCCAAACTATAGCATGATCCGACACAATTATCGGCTCAATGCCAGACAAAGAGATATTCGGCAGGAAGGGAGGGCTGACTAAAATCATATCTAACCTTGACTTAGTGCCATGTGATTGAGAGTAAAAGGAAAAGGCACGACAAGAAGGGTTAGCGAGCCGCCAGGGGTCAGAAAGACCAAGCATCGAGGTCAGGTCCCAGAAAGCCCACTGAGCCGGGGAAGATGGGTGTTTATCTTGTGGTTCCCTGTCTAAGGTGGATGAAAAAGGCACGTTCCAATCCCCCCCCCAGTATAAGTTGAGCAGGAAGAAAACCAGCCAACTTATCAGCCAGAGTCATGAAGAAAGCGGGGTTCCCCCCAACTGGGCCATAAACAGAACCAAGTACGACCCTATCGCCGTTCAAAATACCTTTCACCAGGACAAACCTCCCTCTGGGTCTGAGACAGTCAATTCTTTCGTAAACAATACATGTTTTTGATGAGAACTGCAACTCCTTTACTGAAGCAAGAATTTCGGCAAGGTAAGATTGGAAAAACCAGATCGGGAGAGCAGCCTAGCTTCATCATGGCATAAATGTGTCTCTTGTAAAAACAAGATATCAATGTGAAGGAGTGAACAGTGGTTAAAGGCCTGTAACCGCTTGACCCGATCCCTAAGCCCTCTAATGTTCCAAGACGCTATTTTGATAATATTCATAGCCATTTTAAAACATAATGAAATCAATAGACATCCAGACAAAGTCATCATAGTATATAGATGCAAGGTGCACCCCAGTCAAACCACCCCAGCAATAAACTCTTACAACAAACCAGAAACCATGTAAAACATCTGGTCATCTATTACTGGTCCCCAATCCCCCCAAGACCCAGAGACCAGAAGGTAAATAGAAAACCAATTCTAGAAAGCAAACTCCTCCATCCCCCACCCCAACAACCGACAGCCCCAATGATATGGAGTATTTAAAGCTAGATCCTCCCTAACAACAACCAACCCCACACAGCAATATCCCATACAAATCAAAATAAGTATTTACATCGGTAAGCCGAGCCAGGGTAACCAAAAATAGCCAAACATCCTAAAGCTCGAGCCCCCAACCCCAGTGCAACTCCGAACCCCAGAGCCAGGCACCAAAGCCAACAGACAGGTAAAATCGGGACACTCCCAGGAGAATGCCAACCAAAAATACCAGGATCACACTCCCCAAAGTGCCAGCCCAGGGGAGGTTGGCTGACCCCCATGTATGGCTCTGCGATTCCACATCCAGCGAGCAAGCCCACCGAGCCCGAACCCACCCACCCAGCCACCCCCCAGAGATCCATTGCTGATATAAGAAGCAGAATAAGTAGAAGAGAAAGGGAAGGGGGACAATCGAGGAAGAAATTTGGGTAGCAGCACAACCACACCAACAAAAAAAAACCCATATTCCAGACTAGATCCGTGAGCAGCCCCAACGTCCCCACTAATAGAACCAGAGCGAGAAGGAAGGAAGAGAAAATCCTACCGAGTTCCTGCGGGTCACAGGAAAGTGAAAATCCAGAGAGCCAGCAAAAGTCAAACAGATCCCCATGCAGGCCGTATTGTTAACCGGGATCCATCCAAGGGCCGCTGTTTCCTGGGGGAACCAAAGGGCAGAGGGGCCAGCAAAGGTCGGCCTCCCAGGAAGTCCCCACCTGAAAACAACAACTACCGAAACAGAGTTCCGTCGGAAGGGTACATGGCCGAGAATGGGGGGGGGAAGCGCTACCAAACCAGAACTCACCCACCACCACCCAAACCAAGCCAGAAGATCCAGAACAAGGGGACCAAAAGGAAAGACCAAAAGACCAGAAAAGCGACAGGGACAGAAAGGAGGAGACCAGAGGGAGAAGGGACAACAGAAGGCAGCGCACAGCCACCGCTAAGTAAGCATCGTTTTTTAATTTATACGACGATAAAAACAGTTTAAGTCCAGCCAGATGTAAAGCTCGAATCTTCAGATGGGGACATGTAGGGTTTCTCAGCCATGTGCTTTAAATAAGTCTGGCAGCTTGATCTCCAAGTCCACGAGGCAGCCTCAGGAATTAAAGCTTGTAGTAGCACCATTAATGGTAACTTTTAAAGTCGTGGGTAAATCATTTTAAAAGGTATAGATGCCGCTATCAGTTTCTGTACCACCGGATGATAGGCCGCTCTTTTCTCTTGGGTCTCTTTAGGAAGATCTTGTGTAATCCTGATCCTAGATGATCCCCACAGGATGTCTTTCAGTTCATGGGACTTCGTATAAACGTGGTGTCTCTCCACATAACTCAAGAATTTAATAATGATAGGACGTGGGGGGGGACCCGGCTGCCGGCCTAGGCCTCAGGGAGCGATGTGCCCGCTCTAAATGATAGGAAAAGCTAATAGGCGATGGGCCCACTACTTTGCACAAAAATTTCTGTAGGAAGGTCATGATGTCTGGGCCTTCTTCCAACTTGGGTAGGCCCATGATTAAAAGATTGTTTCATGTTCATGCTGCCAAATCCTCGGTTTTGGCCTGCAGCTTTTTATTTGTTGCCTCAATTCAGTGATCTCCGTTTCGGTTCTGGACCTCCACAACTCCAACGAAGTTACTCTGGCCTCCATGTCAGTAACTCTGGTGGAGACGGAGGAAAGGTCGCTGCGCAGAGATTTAAGCTCCCCAGCTAATTCTGTCAGAATATCCTTTAAGGGAGTGAGTTTTTGGAGGAACTTATCCTCCGATAGCGGGGTAGCCTGCTGCACTCTGTCCCCACTTCGATCTCCCTTGGCAGGGGCCTGGTTCCTTTGTTTCTTGGAGGCCTTCTCTGGGGATGCAGGGGGTGTATGCCTGACTGAGGCCTGCCTCCCATCCACTTCCATCGCAGGCCTGCAAACGATTTTCCTTCCGACAGCAGTCACTAGGTATTAGCAGGAACTTTCCCCAAATGATTATTATGCGAATTTGTCCGGAAAAAAGGCAAGATGCTATGTTAAAATGCTCAAAAAGGTGGCCAGCGGGGGGAGCTCAGTATCCGAGCTGCTATCTAGCCAGATGCCATCATGTGACTCCAGTATAATTAAAATGCTTCAAAGGGTGGGATTAATCAACTTTTAACTTACTTCTGAGCTTCTGAGAATGTAGGCCAATGCAAAAAAAAAGGAAAGGTCTCATAGATTTTCAGGCTGCCATGGGAAACACTCTGTTTCTCGGATCTCCCTCGCCTCCCGGACCCCACGCCTCACTGCAAAATCCTATAGGATACAGTGGTTGATTTGAGAGCTAAAGACTCACTCTTAATCAACTATGTATTACCTATATAAACACCAATTTAGCTGTAAAGTTACCAAGTATTTTGGACTGCAAAATACATATTAACAAGCAGCTCCCATGCTGTCCACCTGGGACAAGCTCGCATTTGGCGTTCAAATGGTACAAGGATCAGCAGTGTAAAAACTCTAGACCTTAAGCCAAAATTTATATTCAGAGATAAGAATGATACTCTGACAAAGTGAACACATGCAGCACCAGCAGCAACAAAGCCAAATTCAAAATGCTAGTTAGATTATCTTGACATGTGCATTAAGTACATACGGGTCATAAGGTTAACAAGCATTTGTCAATGCCGAACATTCACTTGCAGGTATTTGCAGTGGTATTTGGCACTTGGACATGGCTTAAAAAAATCAGTGACAAAAAGTACAAGCATTTGTTAATGCCGAATGTTGCTTGCTTCTATGTGCTGTTTAGGTATTTGGAAGTCACTGGAGTGCAAATATTAATAATTCGCGAACTTATGAGTGTGCATAGGAACTGCGCAATGCACGCTTGTAAAACAGTCATTTTTAGGAATTTTTTCACCAAATATTCAACATAGCCATTTTAAGACCTCTGCTCATGAACAGTGTCACTGTGATTTTCTTAATGTGTCCCATACATTGATTTCGATAACACCGACTGCGCCATTGTGCGCTACATGGGCGGAAACACATTTTGGGCAGGATGTGAAAAATGACAACTGTACTGCTCATAAGGAGGTGTGGTAAAATGGCAATGTTGAAAATCTGGAGTGAAAATATTGAAAATTTCGCGAACTTATGAGCGTTCATAGGAACTGCACAACGCACACTCGTAAAACAGTCATTTTTAGGAATTTTTTCACCACATTTTCAACATAGCCATTTTAAGACCTCTGCTAATGAACAGTGTCATGGTGATTTTCTTAATGTGTCCCATACATTGAGTTCGCACACCGACTGCACTATTGTGCGCTACCTGGGTGGAAACACTTTTTGGGCAGGATGTGAAAAATGACAGCTGTACTGCTCATAAGGAGGTGTGGTAAAGTGGCAATGTTGAAAATCTGGAGTGAAAATATTGAAAATTCGCGAACTTACGAGCCAGTGTAGGAACTGCGCATAGCATAGCTTCGTAAAAGTCATTTTTTGGAATTTTTGCACCATATTTTCAACATGGGGTTTTGGGACCCCTTCTCATGAATGATGTCATTGTCATGACATTATCAGGCCCGAAGGCTGATTTGCGAGTGATCTGCTAAATCACCCTTCGGCCTGAATAACGCCATGACAGTGACATCACTACGAGAAGGGGTCCTAAAACCCCATGTTGAAAATGCAAAAATTCCAAACTTGGAGATATGCAATAAAGTTGAAAACCCCTATCTAGCCCATTATACAGCTTATCAACATTTCCTCAGTTCAGCGATCGGCTTTGAAGGTGCAGGCGTGTTCCTGGTCCACTGAAGATCATCGCGACGAGCTCGGAGTAAGTATGGGGTGAGGGGTGTGGGAGGTAGGTGCGCAGTGGTGAGTGCGGGTTGTGGGGGCTGGGAGAAGAGCCGTGGTACTGTTTTCAATTTACAGGTTGTAAAAAAAAACGACGTGGGATGTTTGCCACGCTGGGGTGAGCTCCCAGCATGGCAGAAGGATGGCTGGGGGCGATGGGCCGACAGGGGATTGGGCACCCCGTCGGCAGAGGCGGCATGGACATTTGCCACGCTGGGTGGGCCCCCAGCGTGGCAGAAGGATGGCTGGGGGGCGTGGAGCCGATGGGGATTGAGCACCCCCAACGGCAGATGATGCGGGATGTTGGCCACGCTGGGGTGGGCTCCCAGTGTGGCAGCAAAGATTTTGGGAGGGGCGGCGTGATGCGGTGCTGTGCATGACAGCGGTGGTTTTCTTTGAAGAAAAGACCACCGCTGTTATACACAGCACCACGTCCGATTGGTGCAGGACTGCCACACCTGCTCAATGGAGCAGGGGATTGCAGAAGAGGGGCACACCTCCAAAGTGTCCCATTCTCCCAAGACGTTCCTTGCGCATACGCTCAAGCGAACGTAAAAATTACCTTTGGTGCGAATTTCAGAAGCCCAGAAGACAAATTTAATTTAAAACTTTTATAAGTTTGTGAATGCAATCTAAATGCACATTTAATACACCAACTAAAAATCCTCTGGGCGCCAAGAGTTAAATGGATACTTTCAACAGTAACACTCAACTCTTGTCTCAGTTGTGGTACTAAAAAAAAAAAAACACTATTCACTATTTCACAGAAGGTTTAGAATCACATTTAGTGTAGCTTGAAACATAGACAAAACAGTGGTGGAGTTATGTGAAAAAAGTATCTTAGAAGTTGTGTAGCTGTCTACTATCTCCTCGCTCTTAAGCCGTCCAACTGGCTTCTTGCCCTTGCCTCTACCCCACAACCAGATCGTACTAGAAGATAGGCAGTATTTAACAGGCAGTAGCAGAATAATATGAATAAAAGCAGTGCTGATAAGCATCTAAACACAGGGTTTAAAACTACAGCAGCCACGGCCACCAACACATTGTTCTTCTTTTCTTCCTATTCCATCATCTGTCATACCTGCCAAGACAAGAAAACAAGAAGAAGGGCCGCACAGACTTGGAACCACATAACTTTGTACTAGTAAGGCTATTTCACAACAGCACTTGGTGGTATACCTTTTCAAAATTAAATGTAAGCAAGAAACAGCCCTACAATCTATTTCTACTATTCCTCAGACACCAGACGCGTGTAGTACGTTCCTGTCTCTGCACTCTCTCTGTTTCCACAAAATCCACCACAGTGAATCAGTGGGATGGTATGGAAGGATGGACATGTCACAGGCCCATCATACAACCTGTGTATGTGGACACAGTGACACACACTGTGGAGGCCCCCCAGGGATAGGAAGCAGTGGGAAATGCTGAAGCCATCAACCACCTCTGCACCTGCAGACATGTGGATGGGGGGTCATATGGGTCAGCCACTTCTCAAAGATCCCTGGGAAAGAACACACTACATACTGCCTTGTGAAATATGAAAATATATATCTTTAGTAAAATATGCATCAAAATATAACAGTATGAAGCATTTGTCAATGCCGAATGTTTGCTTGCTGGTATTAGCATTGAGCGTGCAGGGGTTAGACAGATGCAGAATAGGAATGGCAGTGACATTGAATCACGCCAACCCCACCTCCACCCTGAAGAGATGGACAGGCACTGGGGTATGCTTCTGGGTCATCGGTATAAGCGCTCACACCATTTCACCTCATCCTAACCTGCAGTCACCGACAAGTGTTGAGTTGTGCCTTGAGTGTTTGGCTTTTAAAGTCACCCCATTCCATAAGGACACACACTGAAATGGGTGCAGTATAAAGTATGGGATGAAATCTAGGTCGAAGAGACCAGACACACCTCAATGCCTGTCACTGGCTGCAGGATGGGGGTGGAATGGTATGAGCATTACAGCCAGCAATCCATAGGCACACCCCCTGATGCCTGTCAGTCTTTACAGAGTGGAATGTTATGGTTAAAAACCCTAATGCTCCAGGCGTTTCTTGGTATTTGTACTACAAATTTTCAAAATGGCCATTTTGTGACCCCCACCTCATGAAAGCATTGGAACCTCTGCTCATGAACAGTGGCACTGTGATTTCGTTAATCTGTCCTGAACGATGGTTTCCCACAGCGACTGCGCCATTCTGCGCCAGATGTGCGAAAACACACTTCGGGCAGGATGTGAAAAATGACAACTGTAGTATTCATAGGGAGTGTGAAGACATGGCAATGTTGAAAATCTGGAGTAAAATAATAAAATTGTCAAAGTTATGATGTGCATGAAACTGCACAATGCATGCTCATAACATAGTCACTTATTGGACTTATTTCAGAATTTTCAACATAGGCATTTTGGGACCTCTGCTCATGAACAGTGTCACTGTGATTTTCTTAATCTGTCCCAAACTCTGATTTCCCACAGCGACCGTGACATTGTGCGCCGGATGAGCAAAAACACATTTTGGGCAGGATGTGAAAAATGACAGCTGTACTGTTCATAAAGTGTGAAAAAATGTCAATGCTGAAAATCTGGAGTAAAAATATTAAAAATTCTCGAAGTTATGAGTCGCTGCAGAAACTGTGAACGCATGCTCATAACACAGTAATTTTGGAATTTTTTCACAAAATTTGCAACATAGGCTTTTTGGGAGCCCATCTCATGAACAATAACACTGCCATTTTGTTACTCAGTCCCAAAAGGTGGTTTCTCGCAGTGACAGTGAAATCACCTTTCAGGACTAAATAACGGCATGGCAGTGACTGAATTCATGAGGTGGAGTCCCAAGAACCCCATGTTGAAAATTTGGTGCAAAAATCACAAAAATGGCCAAGATATCCACCTAAGTTGAAAAAACATATTTATGCCATTATACAGCTTACCTGCATTTCTTCAGTTTGCGGTCGGCTTTTGAATAGTGCAGACGTGTTCCCGGTCCACCAAAGATCATTGCACCGACTCCAGAGAGGTAAGTATGGGGTGAGGGGGTGCGCAGAGAAGTCTGCGGGTTGGGAAAGGGGGCCGCTGACAGCGAGGACCATTTTCTACTTTCCAGGTAAAAAAATAAAATAAAAACATCACAGGAAGTTTTCTTTTTTTACAGGTAGATTTGACATGCTGGGGTGGGCTCCCAGCATGCCATCTGTATTTTGGGGGACTGGAGCTGACGGGGATTAGGCACCCCATTGGCAAATACAAAATGATCTGTGCTTGGTGGGGAGACATGATGCTAAGGGGGGATTGGGCACCCCCCTTGGCAAACAAAATGTGCGGGGGACATTATGCCGATGGGGAATGTGCTCCCCCATCGGCAAATGAGCTGGGGAGGGGGCATGCCAAAAGGGCGGATTGGGCACCCCGTCTGCTTTGAGGACTATGAGGCAAATGGCAACAGCCACCACCATGTGTATTGAAATCAGTCAATGATTAATTTATAAAATAGCTCAATTCTCAGTGAACCATAGTGCTAGTACATTAATAAATAAAAAAAAACAGATTATAAATAAACTGCAGCAGCTAATTTAAAAATTAGGGTATGTCAAATTAAATAAATGGGTTTTAAAGCAGATTTGAAGCTTTATACCATCAGACATTATTGTACCTAACGAGGTAAAGAATTCCACAGGATGGAGCAATTCAAATGCTTGTGTCAAGATGACTTTAAGTGGATCCTGGGAAACTCTAGCAATCCCTCATCGGTGGGCAAGGTGGCCTGGAGGGCAGAAGGGATGAAGAAGATCTTGCAAAACACAGTCCCTGTCCATGTAGGGCCTTGTAGGTCAGTAACGACCTTTAAGGTGATCTGCCACTGAATAGGCAGCCAGTGCAGGTCATGCATACCAGCGTAGCATGGCAGCTAAGGCAGCCCAGTCAACAGGATAGCTGCAGCGTTATGCACCAGATGAAAGCAGCAGATATGAACTCTGAAAGCCCTAGATAAGGGCATTACAGTAATCAAGGCGGCGAGGCTACAAAGGCATGGACCAGTGCTGGCAAGTCATCAGGCAGAACTAGGTGCTGGATCGGGCAATATTCCTAAGATGGTGAGCAATCTTAACTACGGATGACCCCTGATGTTTAGCGTCAATCCATCGTCAAGAATCACACCCAGATCTTGCACCCATTCAGAGGTCATCAACTGATGGCCACTGAGCCAAAGCCCGGATGCCCACCCCTTTGACCGCCCCTCTACCCGATGACTTGGGTCCACCTTCAGAATCTCAGTCTTATCCGGGTTCAGCCTCAGCCAGCTGGCACACATCCAGTCCTCAATTTCGGAAAGGCAGATGTCAAAGTTCGAGATAGCTCCCAATTGATCGGGCACAAAGGACAAATAGAGCCGAATGTCATCTGCATAGCAGTGAAACTCAGCCCATACTACCTTATAATGTCTCCCAATGGCAGCATATACACTACGAACAAACATGGGAGAAACACAGAGCCCTGCAGTACCCCACATGGCAGGAAGACCTTGTCAGAGAATAAACCGGAGACAACTCTCTGAAACCTGCCAGTGAGGAAAGACTGAAACATCAGGACTGTCCTGACAGTCCACAAAATGCAGGTGCTCGACTAACACCTCATGGTCCCACAGTGTCAAATGCCAGCGAGAGATCGAAGATGAACCAAGATGGAATGACTCTTCCGATCTCTTGCTGTCAGGAGATCATTAGGACCCGAACAAGGGTAGTCTCAGTACTATGCAATTTCTCCGAAATCCAGACTGGAGAAGATCGTAGATGTCCTGGATGGTCAAGTGGTCCTCCAGCTGCAGCATGACCACCTTCTCAATAACCTTACCCACAAAGGGAAATTGAGAGATGGGTCTGTAGTTAGCAAAACAGTCTGGGTTGAAAAGCGGTTTCTTGAGAAGAGAAGTCGCTACGGCCTCCTTCAGGGTGTCTGGAAACACCCTGGAGTCTAACAACAAACACCAGACTATCTCTGCAGGACCAGGCAGATGATCTCAATGCACTCTACCAAGAGGCACCTTGAGCCCGAGTCCAAACCACAGTAGGTTGAGTGCGAGAGACTGGATAGCCCTCACGACATCCTCGGTCACCAGCCAGCTGAAGGCAGACTGAGGAACTACAACCGCACTGATCACTGTGGCTCTACTGGAGTGCACCGCATGAATCTCGGATCTGATGTAAGCAACCTTATCATCAAAGAGTGATGAATGTCGCATTTCTCTTGCGACAATGCTCTCTGAGACTGCAGACAGACTGGATTGCACAGTCTGTCAACAGTCCAAAAGAGATGGGCCAGTGGGTTCCATGCCAGAGCAATCTCCATGGACAGGAACTCTGCCTTCTTATGGGAGATTGCTGATTGATAGTCCTTATAACAATCTAAATCTGTTGTCATTCAGGCCCAGTTTCACCAGCAATGCTCCAGCTTTCATCCCACTCTCCTCAGCTCCCTCAAGGTCTCGTCGAACCAAGGAGACCAAGGGCACTGCATAAGGGGGCGAACACAGACCGGAGCAAGACAGTCCAGCACCCTGGTCACAGCATTATTATAACCTTGGACCAGGGCATCTGGCTCACTACTATACCATGGAAGCCCTGATAGGTCCAACACCGCCACTAGGCCAGCAGGGTACACATCCCATAAGGGGCAGTACGGACCATCTCCGTGAGGGGTGGCCTATGCAGGGCAACCTAGAAACTGAACCTTATGGTGTAATGGTCCAACCAAGTGACTGGTTCCACCACCAAATCAGAGCCTCCATACCAGGAGGAAGACTAGATCTAAGGAATGACCATGACTGTGGGTTGCAGAGGTACTCACCTGTGAGAGCCCAGCAAATTCATTAGCTGGAGGATGTTTTGACCAAACTCAGAGAGTTCATCATCGACCGAGGCACCAGAGTCCCCAGAACCATCCATCTGGGAGACTCAACATCATGTCAATGAGAAGTCCATGACTTCCTGCAGGAATAGCTTCCACCCCGGGTGGATGGTAGATGAGTAAGTCCTGCTTCCACACCTGCACCCAAGATGCATTCAAAGGATTGAGTCTCCCCACTGGCACATACCACAGGCTCAGTTCTGATCTAAAACCAATGGCTACACCCCGCCCCTATGATCCAATCTTGGGCAGTGTATCACAGAGAACCAGGCTGAATTGCTGACTCCAAGACTGGGCCAGAGTACTCTTCCAGCCAGGTCTCTGTGATGCAGGCCAGGTCCGATGATCCAATAAAATCAGCAGTTACTGCCATCTTGTTTTAATGGACCTCGCGTTGCATAACACCACCGAGTTGGATGAGGCTGTGAGGCTGGCGAGTCATCTTCCCACACAAGGTGGAGCCCTTGGGTATGGGAACCAGATGGGGGTCCCCTATCAGGGACCCATTTGCCCCAGGGTGTCCTCTAAGCTCACTACTCCAATCCGGCCACTTGGCCCCACTCTCCCATGAGGTCACGGCCACCGCCGATACCTTCTCCATAGCAATCCCGTGGCACATCATGGTCATAAACCTCAGCCAGCAATGAGGGCAGTCAAAGGGGTGGGCGCATGAGCTCAACAGGAGAGTAGTCCCTGATGGAGGCAGCCCCAACCAACACATACTAAAACAATACCAAACAGGACAAATAAAACAACAAATCCGATGCTCCAAATCCCTTAAACAAAAAGTTAAAACTAACCTCACCCTCCAAGGGCTTCTGTAGGTCAATAAATACAACTAGGATCCAACTAGGATGCAAATGAATAAATAACAGTTAATGAGTCAATGTATTAAACAGTCTCAACAAAGTTGATACTAAAATCGCCAACAATGTGAACAGTGGGGTTCTCACCCCACTACTAAAACAGAAACCAGAAGCTGTTTTATCACCACAGCATCTGAAAAACTAAAATGAGAAATAAAGTCCAAAGGTCCTCTCACGACGTTTCCAAAGGAGCCATCCAATATTGACTTAGCCCTCCAAGACACCAAAGAATTGTCCATGTCACAGTCCAGATGGTTAAAATAGAGCCCAAGGTCACAAGGGACAGTACAGTATAATTAGCCGAGCCCTGGGGCCAAGACTAGCTTACCGACAGCCCAACCTTGAGTCACTCCCACAGGTCAGGGTCCCAGAGCTAAGGCCACCAAAGACAGCGATGCTCTGGGAACCCCTCAAAGGTAGTATGAGAGATACCCTCCAGTAAATTCCCAACCAACTCCCCTACCCAGTGGACCATTCAGGAGAGGCTACGTTCACCAGTCCTACCCAGGGCCTGTGAGCTGACAAAGTTCTCTGCCAGGGAATGGAAGAGGTCATAGTGGCAATTCAAACCTCAGCAGACGCCAACCCCAGATAAAACAAGGTCCAGAAACCAGTTTTTCCAACAGATTGAGAAATCAAACTCCACTGGCCTAAGAAATCCCTAAAGCCCACGCAGGTGAGAGCCCCAATCCAACCTCTCCTGGCTCAGGGCCCCAGACTGGGAGCATCCCTATGACCATTTCTATTCTAAGAGCCCCACAGAGTGGCCAGAGAACTACACCCTTTGGTGGTCCAATGACTAGCCCCCCTTACCCACAGAGGCCATACAGAAGAGCGCCCCTGCCCCGACGATGGGCCCAGGCCCAGGAAGAGTCCCGTATACTCTGACAGAGTCTGAAGATTGTAAAAGTTTAATGTCCAACTCAGGCAAGCTCACCACCTCTTCAAAACCACCTCAGGATGCATCTGGAATAGAGCGGTACTCTGCTCAGTATGCCTTCCTGGTGAAACTCTTAAATAAATAAATAAATATTACAACACAAATTAAGGCAGGACCCTATGGTTCAGAGATCTTCCAGGGAAACTTCACCAATGGTGTCCAATGGCATCCTTGCAGAGTAGTAACAGTTAATAAGCAGCCTCACATTTTCACACTGTCAACACAGATTTCCACATAACTGACCTCAGGAGGAATAGGAAAGACAGGTTAAGAAAACTGGAGGCCCTGTGTTAATTATAAAAGTGCAGTCAAATCTGACTTCAAGCAAAAACAGAGTCAGAGCTGCAAACTGTAACCTAGGTGCACGACAGGAACACAGCGCGGAGCAGTAACTGAACAGTTGACGGTGGCAGTCAATAGTAAACTGTAGCTGTGGCTATAGTAGACCACAGTGGACTAAAAATCGAATCAAAAAGCCTGAAAACAGAAACAAAACACTCATCTACTAGTTAACTCGCTGACAGCCCTAACTGAAATAAAAAATTAAAAGAACGTAGAACCAGTGAAAACTAAAACGCTGCAGCAGCACAACTCAAGGCAGACCTAAACCGGTCGCCATGCTATTTTAAGTTTGTAAAGTTTAAGTCTGAGCATGGGATTCAATCAGGACATTTCATTGTTTTGATTTTAGGATGAGGCATGCAAAGCCACACATACGGTATCTGCTGATATTTCGTACGCAAAATACCACCTTTCTCAGAAATATTACACCAGGCAAAGCATCGAACTACAATGACAGGTTGCTCTGTCACTGCAGCAAGCAAATCGTTTCAAGTTGGTGGCACGCTTGCTGAACTAGTATCAGCAGCAGCATGCTACGCATTGGGAAAGAGGCCAAGCCCCAAAAATTCAGTGGGGCACTAGCGCCACAGTGCCACCTCCAAAAACCCACGTCTCTCCTAAGCTGCCACATAATGTTTCTTGTGTATGCGCACAAGCAAACATAAAATGAACATGAACACCAACATCAACAACATAAATAAGAACAACTACAAAAGATAAACAGGGAAGGTACGGGGTGGGGAATACAGTGG
Organism: Neoceratodus forsteri; assembly: GCA_016271365.2. NCBI lineage: Eukaryota > Metazoa > Chordata > Ceratodontiformes > Ceratodontidae > Neoceratodus > Neoceratodus forsteri. Next base: position 244,716,176 of record CM028133.1, on the reverse strand, counting down.
ACAAGGGTGGGAGGAGTGGAACTATTTGCAATGCAGGGATGGTGGTAGCGGTGGGAAAGTGGAGTAGGAAAAGCGTAGAACTATAATACAAAGTTTGGCGGTTTGCCTCATGGCCCAACTGGGGGTGGTGGTGGTGTCTGCAGGTGGCGTGAGGATGCCAGTTCCTTCTCAAGGCCCCAATGTTCAGGCAATAGCCATTTCAGGCCCCCCTGCTGCAGAAGGATCACCCTCAGCAATTTTGTTGTCCCTCGTCCTGCCAGTCTCCAACGTGGCCCACTTGCTGGCCGAACACGGTCTGTGCTCTTCGTTGGCGGACATGACCTATGGAGAAAACAACAACTCAGTACAGCAGCAGTGCCAATGGGTCTATACGTATGCAGCTAGCCCCTCCATCAGAACAACGAGTTGGGATATGCATCCATGCATGTGTGGTGTGCGATCAGCAGGCTGTGTCACAGTGCTGCATGCAACAGTGATCACAGATGTACGGTGGACGTGTGTGCCACAAAGCACAACTTATGTGTTGCAGGCATCACAACACAATAGACCACTGCAGGATGTGCAGCCCACATGCCACAGGGTCATGTTATGCAGATGCACATGTCTGTGTGTAGTATGTGCATAGCCACAGTACACCATACAATGGCAGCAGTGTGTGCGGGACAGCCACAGGTTTCAGGCCTATGGGAGAAGGGTGGCAGACCCCACAGTTGATTCTGATGTCTACAGTGGCCCACCAATGCAGTGTGACAGGGTGGTGCCTGTCATAGTGGACACCCCTGGGATGAACTGAAACCCCTTCCTAAGCAGTTTGTTTTGTATAATGTCCAACATGCTTGTTGGCTGGTTATACATTAAGTGCTGAAGTGCATATAAAGCTTTCTATGCATATTAACCTAAAAACAAAACTAAGAGTACAGTTACAAAATGAGAGGGCTGTCATAATATAAGAATAACAAAAACTTGTGTCTGCTTTTTCTAGATGTTAGCAGCCCCCTTCTAAGATATATTTTGCAGCAGATAGCATGATGCAATATTACCCTGCAGGATAGTTTAGGAAGCACAGAATGTTCTGATCTCGCTCTGACCTTTCCAATGTTGTAAACAAGTTCTTCTGTGCTCCAGGTGGCTGCCAAATAACTGTTCTCTGTGGGCAACAGTGGTTTAATAGCTAGTTTATGTTTTGTCTGCTGTTAATCAAAGGCATTGGAACATTTTTCCAATTTCTATTGAGCTTATAAAGCCCTACCTCAGTGCTGAGATAGGCTAGATAGGGAGGCCAGTTGAATACTGACTAAGGAAGGTGAAAAACCTCCTGGTAGTGTTAGGCTGAAGAAAAAGCCTTGGAAACTGTTGAAGCTAAGCAGTTGTCTGACTTATCATTTTGCTTTCTGTACATGATAAAATAAAATGACAAATGCATTTGTGCGCTTTCTATGCACCTGATATGTGGTCTGCCTGAAATTGTTTATCCTATACCCGTCCAGTGAAATCAAGCAGAGATGGACAGGACACAGTGTGGACCTGTTGAGCAAACAACACCACCCCACAACCTAAGAATACACCCATAGTCTGGCGGCCCGGAGGACAGCTATGCAGTGGAACATGCAGGTGTTGAAACTGGCACTGGCATACTAGCCAAATACTGGTAGATATCATGCTGTCATAAGAGGATATCCCTGGATATGAATTATGTGACACCTGTAGTGGACAGGGACATGACACAGTAGGTACAAGCAGCTGAGTTATTGAAATAGTCTGTGGCCGAGAATAATTCCAGTCACTAGCCCTGTTGGGCAATGGAAGCATGATTAAATGATGCCCCACGATGAAAATGTGTGGTGCACCACAGGCCACCTCACGCAGAGACCACACAGTGCAGGACCGACTGCACATACCTATGTCCACACCACAGAGAGGGCACAGTGGGTCTGACACCTGTCGCTGGGTACATCTGGCACATCAGGCTGAGAAGACAGGCCTACACATACTGTGTATGGTGGTGGACAATGAACAGGCCAAAAGCAGTGACAGCATGCATAACTGCATGCACAAATACCATCTGCACAATGGTTGAGGTTTTGATACATAGGGCCACATGTGTGGGTGTATAGCAGAGGAACAGAAGGTGGACATGACCTTTGATGTGCATTACAATCAGGAAGCACATCGACCTGGTGCTTTAGGCCATCTGGAGGCTGTCAGGCAACAGCTAATGGCAACACATGGTCAACAGGAACATCAGCCATGCCCACAAGCACACAGGACACATGGCCAAGGTAAGTGCTGTGGCAACACATCCCCATTGACAGATGCAAGAAGACCATGCCCACCCACCACTGTCATGGGTGTGGCAGATGCTACACTGGGCATGGCTACACAGTGTATAGCACAGTGGTCTTAAGGCTCTGAGCTGCAAATCTGGTGACATCCAGCAGACCAGACCTGGGTTTGAATCCCACAGCTTCCACTTGCATACTGTGTGACCCTGAGCAAGTCACTTAACCTCCTTGTGCTCCCAGGTCGCTCCTGTAAAAGCTTTCAAGCTTAGTGTGCTATACCTGGTTAAACAACTAAATTAAATAAATAAATAAATAAATAAATAAAAACAATGTTGCATTCACAGGGGAGCTATGGGTGTATCACATCTGGGCACAACAGAATAACATACCATAAAACAAAACAACATACTGACCAAGATAAGGACGGCACCACAACAATGTGATCCAAACCAATGGAGTCAGATATCCAGGGTTGTGTGGGAGACATGTCCACTGGATGACACCAGCATACCGTGTACATGAGTGGACACCAAGGGGGCTGGCATAGCTGTGCAGGAGCAACACATTTATGCAACAACACACCTGGGGACACATAGAACAGATTGTGACAGGTACATGGGTGTGTGGGGATAACAGTGCAACCGGCAGTCTGTCCAGGAGGTGAGACACACTGGACATGCAGACACCCCTGAAACTCAAGCCACACACCCCAGATGTCACAAGGGCCAGATGGGAAGGTCGCATGGACGTGTCCATGCACTGCAGCCACTCAACGCCATGGACCACTTGAGAGACAAATGACCACCCACCATGACACACCACAGGCAAGTGTGTAGATGGCCCATGTGCAGGACATATATGAGCATAACAGGGACACATAAGGTAGCACATGTTCCATGTGAGGAGCCTCACACACTATGTGCATGGTTGACCTTCAGGTCATGTCAGCCCAACACAGACATGGGCTGCACAGCTGCACTGGGCCCACGTGGCACAGGACAGAACTAAAATGTGCACAGCATCTGTGACATGGGAGAAGAATTGTGTCCCCTGTGGTAGGCGACATGGTGGGAAGGACACGATGTACGGGTGGATGCACCACATGTGGGACTGCATGACACAACCCACATGCTGTGAATGCAAGGACACAGTGGATGCATCATGGTGAATGGGCATAGCAATGTGACTCACATGTATACTCATTTGACTGTCTGCACGGCAACATCCATGCCGTGTGCTGCTGTCTGGTTCCCCCAGCATCCTCAACTGCTCTCCTCCAGTCCCGCCTGGCGGCGTGCCTGGCCTCTCGGTCCTGCATTGAGAACACAATGACAAAGACACATTCAGAGCCATGCATTAACACATGTCCCCACAGTCCACCCAATAGGATGTAGCAATGTGGATGTGTACTGTACATACACGAGAGAATGTATGCACTCAACAGTGGACGAATACAGTGTACCTATGCATAGTCACTCTATAGGTAGGGCCACTGGCCACCACCCCAAATACCACCACAATACATAGACAGTACATTGATAGTGCAGTGTACATGTAGTCAAGGTGTGCCATGTAATATGCGTGACAGCCTACCTTCATCCCCAGACTGTAGGCCTTGCATGTACAATACATAGGCAGTGTCCTGTGGGCCATGCCCAATGATAATGGGTGACATAGTGGTCATCCAGGCAAGGAGTACCCTATTGTGCACCACAAGTGACCAATGCAGTATGGACAACAGTCCCAGTGATCAGTGCCATGTGGGTTGCAATAGATGCATGGGTCAACACTGGACAATCCCATGCATGTATCACACTGGAATGTGTGGAACAGATGCCGATGGACATGTGACACCTATGCGAGCCACAGCAGCAGGACAAAACTGGATGGGGGTCACTGTCACACTGTCATGGCTGTGTGATTACCAAGGTGGTGGTACTGCTCAACCATTGGCATGCCATGGGCAGACACAGGAATGCATAGCTGTGGTGAGAGAGTTGACCATATGTCCCAATGCACCTGATGGTCACCATGTCCATGACAGGCACCTACATGTGTTTTATCTCACGAGCTCACCTTATCATGTCAGGCCAGAACATTCCACAGCAGTCATGTGCCCATTACCACTTTGACCCCTGACCTGCAGCACATACAACTAGATGGATACATGGATGCATTGTCAGTGGTGCTGACGGTCACAGGATTGGATGCTTGACACACAGTGGACACCTGTAGGACACATACATCATCTGCACCTCACTATCCTGTTGCTGTGACATATCAGCTGCCACACTGTATCACAGAGATGCGATGGGTACCCAGTACCACACACTGTGCTATGCACTAATACATGCCTACATAACCCAACATGCCAGGCCACAAGGAGGCTGTGATGCACAGGACATGTGAGATTCTGCAGGGGAATGGTGTTAACTGTTATGCCAAGACACAGTTAGAAGATGTACAGTGGTCCTGGTGTGTATTGCAGGCACATGGGCGGACACATGCATGTATACATATGGACAACATAGGTGTGCAAATTGTTGTGACATCACAAGCACAACAGGCATGCTGTACATTGCTGTGAGCACACACTGTGACATGGCCATGCTGACCAGCAGGGCCAGCATGTAACATACATGTTTCACCTATGTCTCCGACTAAGGGTGTGTGTACATTGGAACAGAACATCTGCAGTGACACTTCCCACATGCCTCTGTCAAGTATGCATGACAGGATGCCATGCATACATGTGCAAGGACTGCTGTGACATACATGTGACACGTACCTGTACAGTGGGTGTGAATACATTGGTTGAATCACATCTGTTGCAACAGCTACTGTACATGTCTGTGGGATTGTAAACCACTCACAGTGATGTGTGTGTACACTATGAGGTCAGGGTGGTCAGTCAGAACCAGAGGAACTCTGGACATGCATTACTTATGTGTGCAACACCGAAGGACATGTACAATGGGAGACACATACCAGGTGTATGGTACAGGAAACATGCACCAACCTCCACAATATCCAACAGTGTATGTCTGACCACAACACCATCACCAGGGATATGATACATCATGTCGAATTGCACTCTTTGATGCACTGTGAACATATATGTGCAAAAGTGCAACATTTACATTGATGAGGGAATGAGGTGTAGTCCATGGCCCCATATGTACAGGTATCATGAAGACCAGGGGTGGGATGCAGGACAAATATGTGCATACAGGACACAGACTGTTGACAGCTGTGGAGTAAATGGGTGCCTACCGACAGCACAACTGGTGGCATATAGTGGAACATGTGCAACTGGCACCTGCAACACATTGTACTGTACAGCCACACCTGAAGGTACGTGTACCTACATGCATATCGGACAGGCGTCCTCAGTGTGCGTGTGCCAGCACCTTACACGGTGCACATGGGCTCTACATAGCATAGCGGTCACCTATGACTGTAGTTGGTCATGTATGTGCCTGTCACCACACTGCGCCATGTCCAGGAGAGAACAGGTGCAATGCAGTGGTCCCAGCCACTCCACTGTTTCCCATTGTGCACCTGGCATTTGACGGCACCATTCCTATTCAGCATGATGTACAATGTTACTGCTCGGTATGTTATCAGCCTCTGTAGCAGGTGTTGCCCTTAAGTTGAATAGACATAAACATGTGCCACTTACATCTACGCACTAGAGGAGGGCAGGCATGTCTGTGACAAACACAGTGGTCCAGTATGTGGCATAGGTACTGCAACTGTAGATTGATGGAAATACTATGCCACGCTCAACACTGGTCACTGTCAGACACAGATGTACCCCTGACAGATAATCAACATCCTACATGTCATACATTATCATGGTGTACATACCTAGGTGTGCACAGTGCCCTCCTCCACCATGGCACAGAGTCTATCCAGCCGAGCATGTCTCTCCATGTCAGGTCAACAAATCTGTGGCAACACTGCTACCCAGTGCTCAGCACTCTGGTCCTCCTTGACACAGGATATTGCACTATGGGCCTAACATATCCAACCTGGGCCTGTCAAGGTCTTCATTTACAAAAAGTTGGCCCTCCTGGGAACCTCTAGATCCACCAGGTTAGCCAGCTCACACTCCAACCATCTCTGGTCCCGCTGGCTAGGTGCCATGCATCTGGCAGCTCTGGGCATGTTGCTGCCAGCTGATGTAACACAGTCACATTCAGCCACATATTAGCAGGTCTGAAACCCCTGTATAAAGCGCAATAGCGTATCATTGGTTAGTCGCAATGTTGGTGTTAGCAACATGCCTTTGCATGGCAGGGGTGCGAGTCGTGACACTGCGTATGTGTAATAGTGTGCGTGCAGCAAACTGAGTCGTGCCCCATGCTACTGTGCATGTGGCAGCAGCATGGTAGCATATTGTGAAGGCACTCAGTGCTCTAACTCAAGCTAACCATACTGTGCACTACAAGGGGAATGCACAACAGGCTAGCGTCGCATGACTCACCCACATTTCGTATATGCAATTGACCAATGTTGTTGTCACTGAATGACACTGGTCCTGCACAGATCAGTGATGTGCGTCTATTGCATGGAACATCTGACAGTGCACCATAGCATTCTGCAGAGCAGCCAGAAATGCATTATTAAAGCCACTTCCATGCAGGCGCATCTTGCAATATTGAGCCAGGATATGCAAATATCCTCATTGCATAGTCTGTGCCCAAATAGCAAATTTGCATCTCATTACTGGAATCTATTTAGGCCATTTGCATGCACATACACATAAAAAAGAGGGTAGCACCACCACCCTCAGAGGTGACCAACAGGTACTGCAGCCTTCAAGGTAGGTGTTGTGTCATGCTTAGTGTGTGTACGTGGATTTCATTGTTCTGTGAAAGGTTTTATTTCCATGTTGTTGCAACTGGGCCTGTCTTTATCTGTTTGTTCCACAAGCACCAGAAATGACTGCAGAAAGACACAAATGCCCTAATTTCATGAAGGATGAACTGAAGGCCTCACCGAGCCTATGTGGTCCGGTGAAGATCTCCTGTGCAGGAGGCTCGGGACACCACAGGAGCAGGAACAGGACCTGGAGATGAGCTGAGCACTGTTAAGCACAGGTCCAGTTCAACTGCACTCCCCAGAGTCTAAAAATGAACCAGTGGCCTACGGGTACAAGCCAAAGGCCCACTGGCCCAAACCATGCAGAACTTCAGGCCATTTGTGGCGGACTCTCCAGGCCTACACATGTCAGCACAGAAGGCACTCATGGTCACCAACATTCTGCCAGGTGGCTGTGCAGGGTGTTCCTGGGGGCACAGAACCGAGGTTGACCCATCCCAGTACTGTAGTACACATGTTGCATATCATGCCTCGATCCTGCATGTGTTGTCCATGTATGTGTGTTTCCAGATAACCATGTTGTAGCACTGTGTGGCCAACCAACTACTTCCACTTTATGGATGTGCATTACGGCATACTGTATGTGTCCACCCCAGTATGGCTGACATGTGCACTGCTCACACATGTCATGTCTGTGTGTGGTTTCACATGCAATCCTGGTACATACAAGTGCATCTACCTGTGTACATTACAGTATTGTAAACATGGACATGCATCCCTAACTATGGTCTATCCTTTTTCCACAGCACCATCACATCCTGGAATACATGGCTGTCCACAGGTACTGCACGCTGCACAGCATGGCCTCATACCTGAGGCAACAACAATGCCAGTGGGGCCTCTGCATGGCCCTGCTCACACAGGGGTTGGATGATGATGATAACCGAGACCGTCTCCTTCTGCTGATGCCTCCTCACTGCTGCGGAGATGCTTACCAGCAACACTGAAGATGACAGCTTGTGATTGACAGTGTGATCCCTACACTGCCTCCCATGTGCTCCAAACTGATCATCCGACATGCTGCACATGCCACCAGCAGCTATCCAGGGCCAGCCCCCAAGCAGTGGGTAGGCCAACAATTGCAGTCAGCCACGCGCGCAAGAGGGCAACATGTTGCAGCCTGCAAAGGTGCAGCAGATGACAAAATTTCCCAGCAAAAGGGAACCAGTGACCAGCCACAGCCTGACAAGGTACAGGATCAGGCAGCCCTGTCACATGCAGTAACTGCACATGCATCATCCCACCACCATCGCCAGTGAGGGGCCAGCATGCACTGACACACACATTGCCCCAGACAACCAGCTTGCTGACCATAGATGGCCACTGAGTCTGCCATGAAGAGCCAGGTGGCACTCCGCGCCAGTGCTACGAGGTTGCGGTACAGATAAGCATCCGAAGATGACTACATCCGCCATGCGGGAACACAGGGTATCTTCGCAGGTTCCGTGAGGACATTACTGCAGGTTATTGGATATTGTGGCAATACAGGACCACACCACAGCCCGGCTGCATGTAGGCAGTAACACCAGCCGACACCTGCAGCAACTCCAGCACCCCCAGAATACCACCAACACCCCTTTTCCTTGCCTTCACAGCTACCCCCACACAAGGACATGGTAAGGTTCTGAAAGGCCACACAGGTGTATGTATCGACTTAGCAGCATTTTCTTCACACATTCCTTTCACTTCACAACTTTTCATCCACCAGACATTTACTGATGCGCTTTCTTTGGTACTCAAATACTCAATCAGAGGTAGCAACTGAGGCAACATGAGATGTTTCTACTGTCCCAGTTCCATTTTTTTTTCTGCCGCCTTAATACTGGAGTTACATTAAAACAGGGAGAACTTGATTACTGGGAGTGCTTTTATCACAATGTCAGTGTTAACTTTTAGCACAAACGGTACCACTGAAAACCCTCCTGCCACCTAATCACTGATGCCACATGCTGCTCTGAGTATCCCCAGGAGCTCCATATATCCCTGGCAATCCCAGAGACCCAAGACACTTCCACTCATGCAGTGATTCCAGTTCAGGATTGTTTCCATGCAGGGCCCCGCTGAAGTGCCACATGGAGCACCCAGGTAAACTGCCACTCTGCCTCGGGTCCCAATCAGTCACTCCCATGCAGAACTCCTCACACCTCTGCAGGCTGCACCACTTTGGGATGCCAAACACTGCAGTGGTCCTAAGGTCTGGGGTAGGGAATAGGCTGCCACCACTACACCCCCAGTAATCCAGGCTGCCACTTCTGGACCGCATCCCAGACACCTCTGCCATAGCAGGCCCAGCCCCAGCCCCAGAAAACTCAATGGCTCCCAGGCTGCACTCACCCATGGGTGACAGAATTATTTCACAGAATCCCTTCAGTGCCTACCCCAACCAAGGTGCCAGAGATCACTTGGCAGTCTCAATATCTTCCTTTCCCAAGATCCAGCTCCTGAAACAGCACCAAAGGGACCCTGTTGTTTGCTCCACAGCTCCTATCAACTCTCCATGGCCCCAAACCACTAGACATCCTTCGGGTCTTAAATGGAGGAGGGCCAGGATGGTGATAGCCCACCTTGGCCTGCCACAGCCCTCATGGAGGGCATGGGACAGGGAACAGGGATAGAGAGGGTGGGTGGGTGAGGTGGTGGTGGCAGTGGGATGACAAATGGAGGGTGCTAGCTGCACACTCGAGCAGACTTAGATAGACTGGGTGGTTTGTTTCTGCTGGCACATTTGTATGTCGTATATTCATCCTCCTACATCACTGCTATCCACGGGTCACTTCTAAATTATTTTGTATATCTTTTGTCAGATTGCCACATTAATCATATTTTATTTTAAGCCACGTCTCATTATGTAAATCCATCAATATCTCCAATATAGAAGGGTCTATTTTATATTCATTCAATTTATCCCATAGAATTTTCCTACTAATAGAATCAAAGGCTGTTTTTAAGTCTATAAAACAGCAATAAAGCTTTAATTTTTTTATTGCAACATACTTCCAAATGATGTGTTATAACACAAAACAGTGCTGTAACGTTGAACGATTGAATCTGAAAATTTTGACATTCCTCTAGTATGTTATTTTGTTCAACCCATGTTTGCAACCTGTCAAGTATGATTTCACAGAAAATTTGCTGGGAGGAGTCTAACAAACTTATAGGGCGGTACATGGTAGGATCCAGTGTGTCACTCTTCTTGAAAATTGGGCAAACCAGACATCCCCTCCAAGTATTAGGATACTTCCTCCATTGTGTACAGTAATTACATAATTTGTAAAATAATGTCCACCAGTTACCAAAAACTTTAAATATATCTGCCAAAATTGCATCAGGGCCAGGCGCTTCATTACTTAATATTCCTTCTATAGCTAACACAATATCTTCTTGTGTGATAATGTCCTAGGGGATAAATTAATCTGGGCTAGATCTAAGGAGTTTCTACACTCATGTTCTGGCTTATAAAAATATAAATATTCAAAATGTTTTTCCCATTGTAATGGTGTAATGGCAGCTTCAATAATATTTGAATACTTGGCATATCCTTTGCTAACAAGTGTCCAAAACTGTTTGATATCTTTTTCTAATATTGACACTTACTTTCTCCCACATTTTTTCTGCTATTGCAATCTTTCTTTATCTAGAACTCTCCTATAAACTTTACTAGCATGATTTAAATTCTTATTTGTTATTATTGCACTATTTTGTTTGTGCTTGTGAATCAATTTATTTAAATCCCCTTTTGCTTTTTTGCATGTACTGTTAAACCATGTGTGTACATTATTATTTTCTTTACTGAAGTTTTCATGAGAAATGGCCTTATATAGAGACAGATCTTTTCCCATGATATTACCGGATCTATGTTCATCCCCATTTGTAAAACTTCCTCCCTCAACACACCTATATGTCTGCCACTTAATATTTCTATGATTTGGGGTATCATTGTATTATTCCATGTGACTCTTTTGCAATTAATAATCAGAACAACAGCAAAATATAGAAATTCATTTCTCATTCTCAAATCATCTAGGTGCCATTTAGTACAAACTGGTAAATGAGAAGAGTGTGATCTCAGCAATACCTCTAGATTTTGCACTCTAATTAATGCTTCTAAATTTCCCCAAACCAAATCTATAACTAAGGACCCTAATAGGCCCAAATAAGTGAAGTTTCCTCTTTATCTCCCTCTAGTCAGCAATTACAAGACAAACCCCATCTTTTTCATTATTTCATTTAGTTTTTCCCATTTGTATTATTACCTTTGTTTCTCAACTTGTGATGACCATTAGTTTTTGTTTATAATATTAATTCCACTTATCAGGTCATCATCCATGTTTTTTGGATCTAGAAATCTGGCATTGACATCACCTATAATAATTATGATTGATGATGGATATTTGTCAATCAGGTTATCCAGTAAGTCACTAAAATGATTCCAGTAATCTTCCTGAGAATTTTTATTTAGGGTTGCTAAATATACATTAAAAAAAATATTCATTTTATCTTTTTCCAATTTAAAAATTTAACAATTACTCATTTCTACCTCTAATGGAGTAATCTTAAAATTTAAAGATGTTTTAACAAATACCACTAGTCCTGCCATTGCTCTGTCATTCTTTTTGTGTTTAACTGCTGATATTATGAAACTGGAAAATCCTGGAAACAGTGGTAGTCTTTTATCCATTATCCAGGTTTCCTGGAAACAGATTATATCTTTTCCTTTTATAAATGTACAAAAATCATCATCCACTAGTTTCCTCCAGAGCCCTTCTGTATTCCATGTAATTATAGCTATTTCTGAGGCTTCAAGCCCTTGTATTTGGGCTCTTTCTATCTGTAGTCATTTATCTGTCCCAAAAAATGATCTATTGTGGGTTTCAATTTCTGCTCCCTTGTTAGTGTAGTTATTCTTATTCGTAGCAGAATTTCTCCATTAATCATATATATCAAATAAGGATTCAATACTTGAATTTTTTTAACACATATCTGCTATTTTACTTGATTGGAACATTATATCAATCTGGGGATCTGGATATAGATTGGTGGAGGTAAATATAACTAATCACATTTTTGTTGATGTTCATTCCACACATGAAAGGAAAATGCCAATTTCTTGTTTCAGTCTTCCTATAGTAAACGTCTTTGGCAACTCCCAACCAAACATTGACAATGTTCTACTTTCCCATTCTTTCTGTTTTGTGACACCGTACTCATTAACTACATTTAAAACCTCTTCATCCTGAAAGTTTTGCCCTGCTTCAACATGACTTACATCATTTCTATTACTTGGTGGGGGAATCTGTTGGGGGAACAAAACATACACTCCTTTTACATATAATTCTTTCCTAGATCCCAAATTGTCTGAGCCCAGTCTGGATTGGTAAGTAATAAGTACACAATCCCTAATTTCCAAATCTGGAGGTCTTGTTATGTAAATCTTTGTAGCTGAATCTGGGAGATTGAACGATTTTCTTATCCAGCTGTCCCATTTAGAAGGTGTTTCTTCATTAGATCTATACAACCCATACATTTCAACCAAAATCCATCTCTCAGAGGTTCTATATTTATTACTGAGTTGATTACAAAATGGCACCCTTCCTTATTTAAATGTTCATGCCCATGCTCCAAGATTTGGGATCTCTGGTAGTCCTCCTTGGTCTCCCCTCTGAACTGATGTCCAACTTCTACAACATTCTGTTTGGATTTCTCTTCATTAATCTGTCTACCATCCACAGTTTCATTTTCTATCCTATTTTCATTTTCTATCCTATTCCTTTCTTCCCTATTTATAACAACTTCTGCATATGTTCTTTTAACTGAGCTAGTTTCAAACATCACATTTGGTTCCTGAGTTTCCTGAAATTCCATGGATTTAGTTTACATTTTCAGCTTCCTCCACTTAAATCTCTTTTTCTAGTTTTTCTGTATCTTTGCTTGATCTCTCCTTATATTTCCTCTTTTTGATTTTTGTTATTACCTTATTTTAGTATTTCCACTTGTTATTAAACTCAACTCCAGAATCACTTCTAACCCTTTCTGAAAGGGGAGGTAAGTTTATCTGGATTGCTTTATGCACCTTAGGACTCTGAATCTTATTTTCTTTCCTGAAGGTGTTTCTAATTGCAACTGTTTTCTACCATCCAATGAATCAATGACTGCTTTATTATAAGCTACATCTCTCCTAAGATTTTCTATTTCTTGTTTAAGGGCCACATATTTTCAAGAATCACCACATTAGCATAATACTGATTTTTAATAATCTCAAGTATTTGGGGTGATAAAGTAGAACTTGAAATAAATTCACCTTTATCTGAAAAGTATTCTTTATCATATTTTATTTTCTGTTTCCGGTTGAGTCTTGTCTATATTATCCTGTTCTGATATGGAAGACACAGGTGAGAATCCTAATTCTGGAGATTTTCCAATCATCTAATGAATCCATTTCCTCCTGACTCAAAATCAAGAGTTTCAAACCTTGAGGGTCTGATCTAAATCTTTTAACATAAAGGACAAATTACCCTCCTTTTCTTTAAGAATCACGGGCTTTGTAAGATCATAGGGACGTCCAAACTATTGCTAACTGTGTCATTCTTTATTATCATTTTCTCCCCCATGATAGTGTCATTTAAGCTTCTATTTTATTTCTGGGTTCTCAATCTATAACTTTCATCAGTCCTCACTAGATTGGATACTCCATAGGATTTGAGTCACAAAATGAATCATATGATGGCAAATCAGTGTTTCCTTTGACACTTCTCCTTACTGATTGATCTTCTGACCATCTGCTAATGTTATAACTATCTGCCAGGGATAAATTGTCCATGATATTATCTCTAAATGTAACTTTATCTGCTAAGGGAAGTTTGTCAATCTCACCCTGAAAATAGGTCACTTGATTATCCTTTAATAATTTTGGGGCTGGCAACCTAGCATCTTCCCTATAGCTCTCAGTAACTTTTTCTCTTTCACCTTTTGAAAATATGATGTTATTTTCAGCTGCTGTTCCCACTGTTCTTCCAGGTTCATCAACTATTATCACTGAACATTGTGATGCATTCTTTATTTGAATTTCATTATTCTGTTTATTCTTACTTCCCCTTTCAAGATTCTCCTTCCCTTCAGTCTTTCTATTTATTGCTTTTTTTTAGCTTTTACTTGCTGTTTCATCTTAGTTATAGCCCCACTCCTTATATTAAACATTTTCACCTTCACCTTCTACAAAAAAAGCTTAAATCAGTCACTCAGTAATTCAAGTAATTAAGCAGATAATTGTTATTATCACTAAACCCAAAACACAGCCAAATATACACACAGTTTATAAACAATTTACTGCTCTATGGCCAATTTCAAGGTAAAGTGAAGAAAAATTCAAAGAACAATAGCCACTAAAATACTTGCAATAGCCTACAAATTAGTGCTTAAAAAATTATTGAAAGTGCAAGTTCAGTATCACTCAACGTTTCTGACAATTCAATTTAAATAAAATTAAATTGCTGAAATAAAACAAAATTATTAATAATGTTCAGGAGATTCTCATATGGACCTTAGTCCTAAGTCCTTAATCGTTAGTCCTTTTACAGCCAAGTTCAAGCCCAGAGGTAATGAAGACAGATAAAATGTACATAAAACTTTCCTTTACTCCTCTCTTAAAACTCTTTGCAGGTTCATCTGTTCCCTTGTAATTGTAATTTTATTCCCCCAGGTAACAATCTTGGCCATTGACTGTAAAATCTCCCTTGCAACAGTATATCTTTTCTGCTCCAAAGCTTTGTGACACTATACTGTATAAAAATATACAAATTTCCTATAACTAACAATAGACCACACAATAAAATATGCAGTTTTTAACAAATCAGTATAATTAAAAAATGTTTTGAAATTTAAAGTTTATTAGTTTCAACATACAAACAGGAAAAACAGAAAAAGAAACAAACAAAACAAACCCCCCCAAAAACCAAACACAAATAGACAGATGAGTAGCTATATATCGTACAACCAAAGCACTCCCCTCCTCCCAGATCCCCTCTCCCCAAAGAAAGATCCCGATAACCTCCCAAAAACACCCCAAATTATTCACAAAACCAGCAAGACATGTAATTCTTGACACATATATTCCAACAAAGAACCCCCACCCCTTCCCCGAACCCAAATGGGTGCACCAGCAAAGAACCTAAAAAGAAAAACCCTCTTAAATCTGGATATCGCTATGTACCTGGAACAAAGTATCATAACTTTAAACCACATAGGTCATATAAAACAGAAAGGAGAAATCTAGAATCGGCAATGGTACAGGAATAGATACTGTATGAGGGCTAAAGGGTCGGGTCACCAGGCCTTAATATTAATGCAAACACAAAGTTTGGAGTTTACCCCATCTTTTATGGAACAAATCCATACGGTCCTTAAAACTGGCAATCAGATTTTCAGATTGGAGAAATGACATCAACTCCTTCAACCAGTCTGCGTATGATAAGACCAACTGGTCCTTCCAGTGTCTTAGAACCAGTTTCTTAACCGCCATGAACACTAAAGCCATATGATATCGGCGCTCCACACTATTTATATAAGAAAAATCACCCAAGACACAGATTTCCGGGCAAAAAAAACTACTCAGACCCAGAAGGGGATCCAAATTCTCCCGGATCAGGGACCACAATGGGGCCACTTTGGAGCATTCCCAGAAAATATGAATTAAATTGCCCTCCACTTGTGAGCACCTGAAACAGTCGAACCAGAAACCATTTTAGCTGAAAAGAGTTTAATGGGGGTATAGTAAAGGTTATTCACAATATAATACTGTATTAATCGCAATCTATCCTGGTGTGGTATCTATGCAAGCTGCGCCAAATATTGGTCCAGACCGGACAACATCAGGAAGAAGATTTGTCCAGACCGATGAGCCCTCAACATCCTCATGCAAATCAAAGTTCGAAAGATAAGAATAGAGTAATGAGATAGAGTAGGGCTGGGAAGCAAGACTGATAATATTAGATAAAAAGGTTGCATAACCGATTGCCTAAAAGTGGTGCGAATTTAGTACTCACTAAGTGCCGAAGTTGGAAGACCTTAAAAATTCCTTTGCTTGGTATATCAAATTTCTTTAGAATCTCATCTGACGTAAGGAGCAAATCTTGGTCAAACAGCTGCTCCACTCTAGCCTCTTTAAATTGCGGGAGCCAGTTTGGCACTATCCAAGAATTCCCCAATCTAACGTTAGGATTTAAGACCACTGGCTGTCCCAAGTCCAGTTCACTGGAAATTCGAAAGGACTTAAGACACTGTACCCATGCCTTAAGAGAGCCGGCCACCGTGTTGTCCAGAATCAACTATGAAATAGCCTTCAGGGGCAAATAAAACAAGGCAGAGATATCCAGTCCAAGTTCGGAGAGAAAAGCCCACTCCAGTTGAAGCCAAATCGGACCGGAGTTCTCTGTACCTGCGGAGAACCACCTTCCCAACTTAGAAAGGTGGGCCGCCCAATAGTACAGCAGGAGATTAGGCAGTCGCAAACCACCCCTGTCCTTAGGGAGCGACAAGTTGGCATAAGAGCGTCGGGCTCCCTTCCCCCGCCAGATAAAACTGGAAAACAGGTGATGAAGCTGCTGGAAGAAAGAAAGGGGATCCGAGATTGGTCAGGTTCATTGGGTAAAAGATTCGGGGAAGTGTATTCATTTTAATAATATTGACTCGACCCCAGAGCGAGATAGGGAGAGCTAACCAACGCTGTAGATCCTGACTAATCAAGTCTCTAACTCTATCCAAATTTAGTTTTTTCAGCAAGGAAAGGTCCGTGGAAAAATGGATTCCCAAATACTTGATTGATCTGGGGGTCCATCTCATCCCGAAGGAAAGAAAATCTTGCTTGTTTGCATAGTGATTTAAAGGGTAAATCTCACATTTAGAGATATTCAGTTTGTAACGAGAGAAGGAACCAAACTGTCTGATGATAACAAGAGCAGCCTCTAAGGATGTTACCGGGTCCGTTAGATGCAGCAAGACATCATCTGCATATGCAGAGAGAACTAATTCACATTGCTGAAGCATAATACCTCTCACCTGAGGAGACGACTTGAGCTTAATCAGCAGGGGTTCCAAAATAAATTAAATAAGTAAGGGAGAAAGAGGCAACCTTGCCTGGTATCAGCGAAAAAGACAAGAGGAGATAAAACCCGTTGCAATAGATCCTAGCAGAGGGGCAATTGTAAAATGTCTGAATCATAGTCAAAAAGGAAGCCGGAAAACCCATCTCTTCCATTACTGCCCACAAATAGGACCAATGAACCCGGTCAAACGCTTTCTCGGCGTCAAGAGAGATCAGGGCAACTGGGCATGTAGCAGTTTGGGCGTACTGGGAGATATGTGACAGAGTTCTCAAGTGATCTGCCGCCGACCTCCCCGGAACAAAGCCGGCCTGCTCGGGGCTCAGCAGCCCCAACCAGACCTTCTTGATCCTTTCAGCGAGTATTTTAGCTAAGATTTTAATATCATAATTTTGAGAGAAATGGGATGGTAATTAGCTGATCAGTGAGGGTTTTGTCCGCTTCGATTAGAACTATTGTAGCCTCAAACAGGGCAGGATCAAGCTCAGAAGAGACCGGTAGATAATTATATAGTTTGAGAAGGATAGGTATCAGGTCTTTAGCAAATACTTTATAAAAGTTTGCCGGAAGCCATCCGCCCCGGTGCCTTATCTGGAACCAAGGAAGCAATGGTACTGCTTATTTCCCTCAGCGAAATAGGAACTAGAAGGCTCGCTGCTGGGACTCTGAAATACAAGGGATATCTATTCCTTTAATATACCTTAACAGCCGAGATAGGGTGGGGTGACGAGGAGTAGCTATAGAGGTCTGAGTAGTAATCTTTGAAGATATCGCGCAATGTCTCTAGGTGAGGAGACTATACTACCAGATGAAGAAGACAAAGAAGGGATGATCCTTGACCTCTAGTGTAGACGAAGCTGTGCAGTTTAACACCGGCTTTTTCACCAAAATCAAAATACTTGGCCTGGGTTTTCATCAAACAATATTCGTTTTTTCCTTCAAGAGGTCCAAGTATTCGTTCCTAGTTAGCAAAGCTCCTTAAGATCCGATACAGAAGAAGTTGCAGAATAATTAGCTTCTAACTCCTCAATTTATTCATCAGAGCCAGAGTGACTTGCATCCGTGTCTTCTTCCTGAAGGAAGCCATCTTAATGAGTTCACCCCTAAGATAACACTTCAGCGCCCAAATCATGTCAACCCTAGAGTGGAATTTAGATTATCAGCCAGAAAAGAGAACCGGGAACTAATTTCTGAAAAATGTTGGTGATCCTTAACAACTGTGTGTTTAGCCGCCACATAGAGTCACGAGAGTAGTCAGGGTCTAAGGACAATCGTATCCAAACTATAGCATGATCCGACACAATTATCGGCTCAATACCAGACAAAGAGATATTCGGCAGGAAGGGAGGGCTGACTAAAATCATATCTAACCTTGACTTAGTGCCATGTGATTGAGAGTAAAAGGAAAAGGCACGACAAGAAGGGTTAGCGAGCCGCCAGGGGTCAGAAAGACCAAGCATCGAGGTCAGGTCCCAGAAAGCCCACTGAGCCGGGGAAGATGGGTGTTTATCTTGTGGTTCCCTGTCTAAGGTGGATGAAAAAGGCACGTTCCAATCCCCCCCCCAGTATAAGTTGAGCAGGAAGAAAACCAGCCAACTTATCAGCCAGAGTCATGAAGAAAGCGGGTTCCACAACTGGGCCATAAACAGAACCAAGTACGACCCTATCGCGTTCAAAATACCTTTCACCAGGACAAACCTCCTCTGGGTCTGAGACAGTCAATTCTTTCGTAAACAATACATGTTTTTGATGAGAACTGCAACTCCTTTACTGAAGCAAGAATTTCCGCAAGGTAAGATTGGGAAAACCAGATCGGAGAGCAGCCTAGCTTCATCATGGCATAAATGTGTCTCTTGTAAAACAAGATATCAATGTGAAGGAGTGAACAGTGGTTAAAGGCCTGTAACCGCTTGACCCGATCCCTAAGCCTCTAACGTTCCAAGACGCTATTTTGATAATATTCATAGCCATTTTAAAACATAATGAAATCAATAGACATCCAGACAAAGTCATCATAGTATATAGATGCAAGGTGCACCCCAGTCAAACCACCCCAGCAATAAACTCTTACAACAAACCAGAAACCATGTAAAACATCTGGGTCATCTATTACTGGTCCCCAATTCCCCCAAGACCCAGAGACCAGAAGGCAAATAGAAAACCAATTCTAGAAAGCAAACTCCTCCATCCCCCACCCCAACAACCGACAGCCCCAATGATATGGAGTATTTAAAGCTAGATCCTCCCTAACAACAACCAACCCCCCACAACCAATATCCCATACAAATCAAAATAAGTATTTACATCGGGTAAGCTGAGCTAGGGTAACCCAAAAATAGCCAAACATCCTAAAGCTCGAGCCCCGAACCCCAGTGCGAACCTCCGAACCCCAGAGCCAGGCACCAAAGCCAACAGACAGGTAAAATCGGGACACTCCCAGGAGAATGCCAACCAAAAATACCAGGATCACACTCCCAAAAGTGCCAGCCCAGGGGAGGTTGGCTGACCCCCATGTATGGCTCAGCGATTCCACATCCAGCGAAAGCAAGCCCACCGAGCCCAACCCACCCACCCAGCCACCCCCAGAGATCCATTGCTGATATAAGAAGCAGAATAAGTAGAAGAGAAAGGGAAGGGGGACAATCGAGGAAGAAATTTGGGTAGCAGCACAACCACCCAGCTACAAAAAACCCATATTCCAGACTAGATCCGTGAGCGCCCCCCAACGTCCCCACTAATAGAACCAGAGCGAAGGAAGGAAAGAGAAAATCCTACCGAGTTCCTGTGGGTCACAGAAAGTGAAAATCAGAGCCAGCAAAAGTCAAACAGATCCCCATGCAGGATGTAGATGTTAACCGGGATCCATCCAAGGGCCGCTGTTTCCTGGGGGAACCAAAGGGCAGAGGGGCCAGCAAAGGTCGGCCTCCCAGGAAGTCCCCACCTGAAAACAACAACTACCGAAACAGAGTTCCGTCGGAAGGGTACATGGCCGAGAATGGGGGGGGGAAGCGCTGCCAAACCAGAACTCACCCACCACCACCCAAACCAAGCCAGAAGATCCAGAACAAGGGGGACCAAAAGGAAAGACCAAAAAGACCAGAAAAGCGACAGGGACAGAAAGGAGGAGACCAGAGGGAGAAGGGGACAACGAGAAGGCAGCGCACAGCCACCGCTAAGTAAGCATCGTTTTTCTTTTTAATTTATACGACGATAAAAACAGTTTAAGTCCAGCCAGATGTAAAGCTCGAATCTTCAGATGGGGACATGTAGGGTTTCTCAGCCATGTGCTTTAAATAAGTCTGGCAGCTTGATCTCCAAGTCCTACGGGCAGCCTCAGGGAATTAAAGCTTGTAGTAGCACCATTAATGGTAACTTTTAAAGTCGCGGGTAAATCATTTTAAAAGGTATAGATGCGCTATCAGTTTCTGTACCACGGATGATAGGCCGCTCTTTTCTCTTGGTCTCTTTAGGAAGATCTTGTGTAATCCTGATCCTAGATGATCCCCACAGGATGTCTTTCAGTTCATGGGACTTCAGATAAACGTGGTGTCTCTCCACATAACTCAAGAATTTAATAATGATAGGACGGGGGACCGGCTGCCGCCTAGGGCCTCAGGGAGCGATGTGCCCCTAAATGATAGGAAAAGCTAATAGGCGATGGGGCCACTACTTTGCACAAAATTTCTGTAGGAAGGTCATGATGTCTGGGCCTTCTTCCAACTTGGTAGGCCCATGATTAAAAGATTGTTTCATGGTTATGCCTTCCAAATCCTCGGTTTTGGCCTGCAGCTTTTTATTTGTTGCCTCAATTCAGTGATCTCCGCTTCGTTCTGGACCTCCACAACTCCAACGGTTACTCTGGCCTCCATGTCAGTAACTCTGGTGGAGACGGAGGAAAGGTCGCCATGCAGAGATTTAAGCTCCCAGCTAATTCTGTCAGAATATCCTTTAAGGAGTGAGTTTTGAGGAACTTATCCTCGATGAGGGTAGCCTGCTGCACTCTGTCCCCACTTGCCTTGGCAGGGGCCTGGTTCCTTGTTTCTTGGAGGCCTTCTCTGGGGATGCAGGTGTATGCCTGACTGAGGCCTGCCTCCCATCCACTTCCATCGCAGGCCTGCAAACGATTTTCCTCCGACAGCAGTCACTAGGTATTAGCAGGAACTTTCCCAAATGATTATTATGCGAATTTGTCCGGAAAAAGGCAAGATGCTATGTTAAAATGCTCAAAAGGTGGCCAGCGGGGGAGCTCAGTATCCCAGCTGCTATCTAGCCAGATGCCATCATGTGACTCCAGTATAATTAAAATGCTTCAAAAGGTGGGATTAATCAACTTTTAACTTACTTCTGAGCTTCTGAGAATGTAGGCCAATGCAAAAAAAAAAGGAAAGGTCTCATAGATTTTTCAGGCTGCCATGGGAAACACTCTGTTTCTCGGATCTCACTACGTCTCCCCGGAACCCCACGTCTCACCGCAAAATCCTATAGGATACAGTGGTTGATTTGAGAGCTAAAGACTCCACTCTTAATCAACTATGTATTACCTATATAAACACCAATTTAGCTGTAAAGTTACCAAGTATTTTTGGACTGCAAAATACATATTAACCAAGCAGCTCCCATGCTCTCCACCTGGGACAAGCTCGGCATTTGGCGTTCAAATGGTACAAGGATCAGCAGTGTAAAAACTCTAGACCTTAAGCCAAAATTTATATTCAGAGATAAGAATGATACTCTGACAAAGTGAACACACATGCAGCACCAGCAAGCAACAAAGCCAAATTCAAAATGCTAGTTAGATTATCTTGACATGTGCATTAAGTACATACGGGTCATAAGGTTAACAAGCATTTGTCAATGCCGAACGTTCACTTGCAGGTATTTGCAGTGGTATTTGGCACTTGGACATGGCTTAAAAAAATCAGTGACAAAGAAGTACAAGCATTTGTTAATGCCGAATGTTGCTTGCTTCTATGTGCTGTTTAGGTATTTGGAAGTCACTGGAGTGCAAATATTAATAATTCGCGAACTTATGAGTGTGCATAGGAACTGCGCAATGCACGCTTGTAAAACAGTCATTTTTAGGAATTTTTTCACCAAATATTCAACATAGCCATTTTAAGACCTCTGCTCATGAACAGTGTCACTGTGATTTTCTTAATGTGTCCCATACATTGATTTCGCACACCGACTGCGCCATTGTGCGCTACATGGGCGGAAACACATTTTGGGCAGGATGTGAAAAATGACAGCTGTACTGCTCATAAGGAGGTGTGGTAAAATGGCAATGTTGAAAATCTGGAGTGAAAATATTGAAAATTTGCGAACTTATGAGCGTTCATAGGAACTGCACAACGCACACTCGTAAAACAGTCATTTTTAGGAATTTTTTCACCACATTTTCAACACAGCCATTTTAAGACCTCTGCTAATGAACAGTGTCATGGTGATTTTCTTAATGTGTCCCATACATTGAGTTCGCACACCGACTGCACTATTGTGCGCTACCTGGGCGGAAACACTTTTTGGGCAGGATGTGAAAAATGACAGCTGTACTGCTCATAAGGAGGGTAAAATGGCAATGTTGAAAATCTGGAGTGAAAATATTGAAAATTCGCGAACTTATGAGCCAGTGTAGGAATTGCGAAACGCAAGCTCGTAAAAGTCATTTTTGGAATTTTTGCACATATTTAACATGGCGGATTCTTCATGATATATGTCATTGTCATGACATCAGGCCGAAGGCGATTTCGCGAGTGATCGCAAATCACCCTTCGGCCTGAATAACGCCATGACAGTGACATCACTCACGAGAAGGGGTCCCAAAACCCCATGTTGAAAATTTGTGCAAAAATTCCAACAATTTCGGAGATAGTAATAAAGTTGAAACCCCCTATCTAGCCCATTATACAGCTACTCAACATTTCCTCAGTTCATGTCGGCTTTGAAGAGTGCAGACGTGTTCCTGGTCCACTGAAGATCATCGCGCACGAGCCCGGAGGTAAGTATGGGGTGAGGGGGGTGGGAGGTAGGTGCGCAGTGGTGAGTGCGGGTTGTGGGGGCTGGGAGAAGAGCCGTGGTACTGTTTTCAATTTACAGGTTGTAAAAAAAAAAAAAACGACGTGGGATGTTTGCCACGCTGGGGTGAGCTCCCCAGCATGGCAGAAGGATGGCTGGGGCCGTGGAGCCGACAGGAGTTGGGCACCCCGTGCGGCAGATGGCATCGGACATTTGCCACGCTGGGTGGGCCCCCAGCGTGGCAGAAGGATGGCTGGGGGGCGTGGAGCCGATGGGGATTGGCACCCCATCGGCAGATGATGCGGGGATGTTGGCCACGCTGGGGTGGGCTCCCAGTGTGGCAGCAAAGATTTTGGGGGGGCGTGATGCGGTGCTGTGCATGACAGCGGTGGTTTTCTTTGAAGAAAAGACCACCGCTGTCATACACAGCACCACGTCCGATTGGTGCAGGACTGCCACGCCTGCTCAATGGAGCAGGGGATTGCAGAAGAGGGGCACACCTCCAAAGTGTCCCATTCTCCCAAGACGTTCCTTGCGCATGCGCGCAAGCGAACGTAAAAATTACCTTTGGTGCGAATTTCAGAAGCCCAGAAGACAAATTTAATTTAAAACTTTTATAAGTTTGTGAATGCAATCTAAATGCACATTTAATACACCAACTAAAAATCCTCTGGCGTAAGAGTTAAATGGATACTTTTCAACAGTAACACTCAACTCTTGTCTCAGTTGTGGTACTAAAAAAAAAAAAACACTATTCACTATTTCACAGAAGGTTTAGAATCACATTTAGTGTAGCTTGAAACATAGACAAAACAGTGGTGGAGTTATGTGAAAAAAGTATCTTAGAAGTTGTGTAGCTGTTCTATCTCCTCGGCTTAGTCAGTCCAACTGGCTTCTGCCCTTGCCTCTACCCCACAACCAGATCGTATTAGAAGATAGGTATTTAACAGGCAGTAGCAGAATAATATGAATAAAAGCAGTGCTGATAAGCATCTAAACACAGGGTTTAAAACTACAGCAGCCACGGCCACCAACACATTGTTCTTCTTTTTCCTATTCCATCATCTGTCATACTCTGCAAGACAAGAAAACAAGAAGAAGGGCGCATAGACTTGGAACCACATAACTTTGTACTAGTAAGGCTATTTCACAACAGCACTTGGTGGTATACCTTTTCAAATTAAATGTAGGCAAGAAACAGCCTACAATCTATTTCTACTATTCCTCAGACACCAGACGCTGCACGCTCCTGTCTCTGCACTCTCTGTTTCCACAAAATCCACCACAGTGAATCAGTGGGATGGTATGGAAGGATGGACATGTCACAGGCCCATCATACAACCCGTGTGTGGACACAGTGACACACACTGTGGAGGCCTCCAGGATAGGAACAGTGGGAATGCTGAGGCATCAACCACCTCTGCACCTGCAGACATGTGGATGGGGGGTATATGGGTCAGCCACTTCTCAAAGATCCCTGGAAAGAACACACTACATACTGCCTTGTGAAATATGAAAATATATATCTTTAGTAAAATATGCATCAAAATATAACAGTATGAAGCATTTGTCAATGCCGAATGTTTGCTTGCTGGTATTAGCATTGAACGTGCAGGAGTTAGACAGATGCAGAATAGGAATGGCAGTGAAGTGTTGAACTTCACGCCAACCCCACCTCCACCCTGAAGAGATGGACAGGCACTGGGGTATGCTTCTGGGTCATCGTGCATAGCGCTCACACCATTTCACCTCATCCTAACCTGCAGTCACCGACAAGTGTTGAGTTGTGCCTTGAGGTGTTTGGCTTTAAAGTCACCCCATTCCATAAGGACACACACTGAAATGGGTGCAGTATAAGAGTATGGGATGAAATCTAGTGTCGAAGAGACCAAGACACACCTCAATGCCTGTCACTGGCTGCAGGATGGGGGTGGAATGGTATGAGCATTACAGCCAGCAATCCATAGGCACACCCCCTGATGCCTGTCAGTCTTTACAGAGTGGAATGTTATGGTTAAAAACCCTAATGCTCCAGGCGTTTCTTGGTATTTGCACTACAAATTTTCAAAATGGCCATTTTGTGACCCCCACCTCATGAAAGCATTGGAACCTCTGCTCATGAACAGTGGCACTGTGATTTTGTTAATCTGTCCTGAACGATGGTTTCCCACAGCGACTGCGCCATTCTGCGCCAGATGTGCGAAAACACACTTCGGGCAGGATGTGAAAAATGACAACTGTAGTATTCATAGGGAGGTGTGAAGACATGGCAATGTTGAAAATCTGGAGTAAAAATATTAAAAATTGTCAAAGTTATGAGTGTGCATGGAAACTGCACAATGCATGCTCATAACATAGTCACTTTGTGGACTTATTTCACCGAATTTTCAACATAGGCATTTTGGGACCTCTGCTCATGAACAGTTTCACTGTGATTTTCTTAATCTGTCCCAAACTCTGATTTCCCACAGCGACCGTGCCATTGTGCGCCGGATGAGCAAAAACACATTTTGGGCAGGATGTGAAAAATGACAGCTGTACTGTTCATAAAGTGTGAAAAAATGTCAATGCTGAAAATCTGGAGTAAAAATATTAAAAATTCTCGAAGTTATGAGTGCGCACAGAAACTGTGCAACGCATGCTCATAACACAGTAATTTTTTGGAATTTTTTCACAAAATTTGCAACATAGGCTTTTTGGGAGCCCATCTCATGAACAATAACACTGCCATTTTGTTACTCAGTCCCAAAAGGTGGTTTCTCGCAGTGACAGTGAAATCACCTTTCAGGACTAAATAACGGCATTGGCAGTGACTGAATTCATGAGGTGGAGTCCCAAGAACCCCATGTTGAAAATTTGGTGCCAAAATTCACAAAAATGGCCAAGATATCCACCTAAGTTGAAAAACATATTTATGCCATTATACAGCTTACCTGCATTTCTTCAGTTTCTTGTCGGCTTTTGAATAGTGCAGACGTGTTCGGTCCACCAAAGATCATTGCACGGCTCCAGAGGTAAGTATGGGTGAGGGGGGTGCAGAGGGGAGTGCGGGTTGGGAAAGGGGCCGCTGACAGCTTAGGACCATTTTCACTTTTCAGGTAAAAAAATAAAATAAAAACATCACAGAAGGTTTTCTTTTTACAGGTAGATTTGACATGCTGGGGTGGGCTCCCAGCATGCCATCTGTGTTTTGGGGACTGGGCTGACGGGATTAGGCACCCATTGGCAAATACAAAATGATCTGTGCTTGGGGAGACATGATGCTAAGGGGGGATTGGGCACCCCCTTGGCAAACAAAATGTGCGGAGTATTGTGCCGATGGGGAATGTGCCCCATCGGCAAATGAGCTGGGAGGCATGCCAAAAGGGCGGATTGGGCACCTGCCTGCTTTGAGGACTATGAGGCAAATGGCAACAGCCACCACCATGTGTATTGAAATCAGTCAATGATTAATTTATAAAATAGCTCAATTCTCAGTGAACCATAGTGCTAGTACATTAATAAATAAAAAAAAACAGATTATAAATAAACTGCAGCAGCTAATTTAAAAATTAGGGTATGTCAAATTAAATAAATGGGTTTTTAAAGCAGATTTGAAGCTTTATACCATCAGACATTGTTGTACCCAACGAGGTAAAGAATTCCACAGGGATGGGGCAACGAAATCAAATGCTTGTGCCAAGATGACTTTAAGTGGATCCTGGGAAACTCTAGCAATCCCTCATCGGTGGAGCAAGGTGGCCTGGAGGGGCAGAAGGGATGAAGAAGATCTTGCAGAAAACACAGTCCCTGTCCATGTAGGGCCTTGTAGGTCAGTAAGCCGACCTTTAAGGTGATCTGCCACTGAATAGGCAGCCAGTGCAGGTCATGCATACCAGCGTAGCATGGCAGCTACAAGGCAGCCCAGTCAACAGGATAGCTGCAGCGTTATGCACCAGATGAAAGCAGCAGATATGAACTCCTGAAAGCCCTAGATAGAGGGCATTACAGTAATCAAGGCGCGAGGCTACAAAGGCATGGACCAGTGCTGGCAAGTCATCAGGCAGAACTAGGTGCTGGATCCGGGCAATATTCCTAAGATGGTAAAAGGCAATCTTAACTACGGATGACCCCTGATGTTTAAGCGTCAATCCATCGTCAAGAATCACACCCAGATCTTGCACCCATTCAGAGGTCATCAACTGATGGCCACTGAGCCAAAGCCCGGATGCCCACCCCTTTGACCGCCCTCTACCCGATGACTTGGGTCCACCTTCAGAATCTCAGTCTTATCCGGGTTCAGCCTCAGCCAGCTGGCACACATCCAGTCCTCAATTTCGGAAAGGCAGATGTCAAAGTTCGAGATAGCTCCCAATTGATCGGGCACAAAGGACAAATAGAGCCGAATGTCATCTGCATAGCAGTGAAAACTCAGCCCATACTACCTTATAATGTCTCCCAATGGCAGCATGTACACTGCGAACAACATGGGAGAGAGCACAGAGCTCTGCAGTACCCCCACATGGCAGGAAGACCTTGTCAGAGGAATAAACCCCGGAGACAACTCTCTGAAACCTGCCAGTGAGGAAAGACTGAAACCATCTAAGGACTGTCCCTGACAGTCCACAGAGTAATTGCAGGTGCTCGACTAACACCTCATGGTCCACAGTGTCAAATGCCAGCGAGAGATCAAGATGAACCAAGATGGAATGACTCTTCCGATCTCTTGCTGTCAGGAGATCATTAAGGACCCGAACAAGGGTCGTCTCAGTACTATGCAATTTCTGAAATCCAGACTGGAGAAGATCGTAGATGTCCTGGATGGTCAAGTGGTCCTCCAGCTGCAGCATGACCACCTTCTCAATAACCTTACCCACAAAGGGAAAGTTAGAGATGGGTCTGTAGTTAGCAAAACAGTCTGGGTTGAAAGACGGTTTCTTGAGAAGAGGGGTCGCTACGGCCTCCTTCAGGGTGTCTGGAAACACCCTGGAGTCTAACAAACACCAGACTATCTCTGCAAGGACCAGGCAGATGATCTCAATGCACTCTACCAAGAGGCACCTTGAGCCCGAGTCCAAACCACAGTAGGTTGGTCGCAGAGACTGGATGGCCCTCACGACATCCTCGGTCACCAGCCAGCTGAAGGCAGACTGAGGAACTACAACTTCGCACTGATCACTGTTAGCTCTACTGGAGTGCACCGCATGAATCTCGGATCTGATGTCGGCAACCTTATCATCAAAGAAGTGAGTGAATGTGTCGCATTTCTCTTGCGACAATGCTCTCTGAGACTGCAGACAGACTGGATTGCACAGTCTGTCAACAGTCCAAAAGAGATGGGCCAGTGGGTTCCATGCCAGAGCAATCTCCATGGACAGGAACTCTGCCTTCTTATGGGAGATTGCTGATTGATAGTCCTTATAACAATCTAAATCTGTTGTCATTCAGGCCCAGTTTCACCAGCAATGCTCCAGCTTTCATCCCACTCTCCTCAGCTCCCTCAAGGTCTCGTCGAACCAAGGAGACCAAGGGCACTGCATAAGGGGGCCAACACAGACCGGAGCAAGACAGTCCAGCACCCTGGTCACAGCATTATTATAACCTTGGACCAGGGCATCTGGCTCACTACTATACCATGGAAGCCCTGATAGGTCCAACACCGCCACTAGGCCAGCAGGGTACACATCCCATAAGGGGCAGTACCGGACCATCTCCGTAGGGGTAGGCCTATGCAGGGCAGCCTAGAAACTGAACCTTATGGTGTAATGGTCCAACCAAGTGACTGGTTCCACCACCAAATCAGAGGCCTCCATACCCAGGAGGAAGACTAGATCTAAGGAATGACCATGACTGTGGGTTGCAGAGGTACTCACCTGTGAGAAGCCCAGCAAATTCATTAGCTGGAGGATGTTTTGACCAAACTGCGAGAGTTCATCATCGACCGAGGCACTGAAGTCCCCCAGAACCATCCATCTGGGAGACTCCAACATCATGTCAATGAGGAAGTCCATGACTTCCTGCAGGAATTGCTTCCCACCCCCGGGTGGATGGTAGATGAGTAGAATCCTGCTTCCCACACCTGCACCCAAGATGCATTCAAAGGATTGAGTCTCCCCCACTGGCACATCCACAAGGCTCAGTTCTGATCTAAAACCAATGGCTACAGCCCCGCCCTATGATCCAATCTCGAGCAGTGTATCACAGAGAACCCAGGCTGAATTGCTGACTCCAAGACTGGGCCAGAATTTTCTTCCAGCCAGGTCTCTGTGATGCAGGCCAGGTCCGATGATCCAATAAAATCAGCAGTTACTGCCATCTTGTTTTTAATGGACCTCGCATTGCATAACACCACCCGAGTTGGATGAGGCTGTGAGGCTGGCGAGTCATCTTCCCACACAAGGTGGAGCCCTTGGGTATGGGAACCAGATGGGGGGGGTTCCCCTATCAGGGACCCATTTTGCCCCAGGGTGTCCTCTAAGCTCCACTACTCCAATCCGGCCACTTGGCCCCACTCTCCCATGAGGTCCACGGCCACCGCCCGATACCTTCTCATAGCAATCCCCGTGGCACATCATCGGTCATAAACCTCAGCCAGCAATTGAGGGCAGTCAAAGGGGTGGAGGCCGCGGAGCTCAACAGGAGAGTAGTCCCTGATGGGAGGCAGCCCCAACCAACACATACTAAAACAATACCAAACAGGACAAATAAAACAACAAATCCGATGCCCCCAAATCCCTTAAACAAAAAGTTAAAAACTAAACCTCACCCTCCAAGGGCTTCTGTAGGTCAATAAAATACAACTAGGATCCAACTAGGATGCAAATGAATAAATAACAGTTAATGAGTCAATGTATTAAACAGTCTCAGCAAAGTTGATACTAAAATCGCCAACAATGTAGACAGTGGGGTTCTCACCCCACTACTAAAACAGAAACCAGAAGCTGTTTTATCACCACAGCATCTGAAAAACTAAAATGAGAAATAAAGTCCAAAGGTCCTCTCACGACGTTTCCAAAGGAGCCATCCAATATTGACTTAGCCCTCCAAGACACCAAAGAATTGTCCATGTCACAGTCCAGATGGTTAAAATAGAGCCCAAGGTCACAAGGGACAGTACAGTATAATTAGCCGAGCCCTGGGGCCAAGACTAGCTTACCGACAGCCCAACCTTGAGTCACTCCCACAGGTCAGGGTCCCAGAGCTAAGGCCACCAAAGACAGCGATGCTCTGGGAACCCCTCAAGGTAGTAGCAGAGTTATACCCTCCAGTAAATTCCCAACCAACTCCCCTACCCAGTGGACCATTCAGGAGAGGCTACCGTTCACCAGTCCTACCCCAGGGCCCTGTGAGCTGACAAAGGATTCTCTGCCAGGGAATGGAAGAGGTCATAAGTGGCAATTCAAACCTCAGCAGACGCTTCAACCCCAGATAAAACAAGGTCCAGGAAACCAGTTTTTCCAACAGATTGAGAAATCAAACTCCCATGGCCTAAGAAATCCCTAAAGCCCACGCAGGTGTGAGAGTCGCCCCAATCCAACCCTCTCCTGGCTCAGGGCCCCAGACTGGGAGCATCCCTATGACCATTTCTATTCTAAGAGCCCCACAGAGTGGCCAGAGAACTACACCCTTTGGTGGTCCAATGACTAGCCCCCCTTACCCACAGAGGCCATACAGAAGAGCGCCCCTGCTCCGACGATGGGCCCAGGCCCAGGAAGAGTCCCGTATACTTTGACAGAGTCTGAAGATTGTAAAAGTTTAATGTCCAACCTAGGCAAGCTCACCACCTCTTCTAAACCACCTCAGGATGCATCTGGAATAGAGCGGTACTCTGCTCAGTATGCCTTCCTGGTGAAACTCTTAAATAAATAAATAAATATTACAACACAAATTAAGGCAGGACCCTATGGTTCAGAGATCTTCCAGGGAAACTTCACCAATGGTGTCCAATGGCATCCTTGCAGAGTAGTAACAGTTAATAAGCAGCCTCACATTTTCACACTGTCAACACAGATTTCCACATAACTGACCTCAGGAGGGAATAGGGAAAGACAGGGTTAAGAAAACTGGAGGCCCTGTGTTAATTATAAAAAGTGCAGTCCAAATCTGACTTCAAGCAAAAACAGAGTCAGAGAGCTGCAAACTGTAACCTAGGTGCACGAGCAGGAACACAGCACGGAGCAGTAACTGAACAGTTGACGGTAGCAGTCAATAGTAAACTGTAGCTGTGGCTATAGTAGACCACAGTGGACTAAAAATCGAATCAAAAAGCCTGAAAACAGAAACAAAACACTCATCTACTAGTTAACTCGCTGACAGCCCTAACTGAAATAAAAAATAAAAAGAACGTAGAACCAGTGAAAACTAAAACGCTGCAGCAGCACAACTCAAGGCAGACCTAAACCGGTCGCCATGCTATTTTAAGTTTGTAAAGTTTAAGTCTGAGCATGGGATTCAATCAGGACATTTCATTGTTTTGATTTTAGGATGAGGCATGCAAAGCCACACATGCAGTATCTGCTGATATTTCGGTAACGCAAAATACCACCTTTCTCAGAGAAATATTACACCAGGCAAAGCATCGAACTACAATGACAGGTTGCTCTGTCACTGCAGCAGCAAATTCGTTTCAAGTTGGTGGCACGCTTGCTGAACTAGTATCAGCAGCAGCATGCTACCGCATTGGGGAAAGAGGGCCAAGCCCCAAAATTCAGTGGGGGCACTGGCCGCCACAGTGCCACACCTCCAAAACCCACGCCTCCTAAGCTGTTACATATCGTTTCTTTTAGCGACAAGCAAACATAAAAATGAACATGAACACCAACATCAACAACATAAATAAGAACAACTACAAAAGATAAACAGGGAAGGTACTGGGTGGGAATACAGTGGACAAGGGTGGGAGGAGGAACTATTTGCAATGCAGGGATGGTAGTGTGGAAAGTGGAGTAGGAAAAGCGGGAACTATAATACAAAGTTTGGCGGTTTGCCTCATGGCCCAACTGGGGGTGGTGGTGGTGTCTGCAGGTGGCGTGAGGATGCCAGTTCCCTTCTCAAGGCCCCCAATGTTCAGGCAATAGCCATTTCAGGCCCCCTGCTGCAGAAGGATCACCCTCAGCAATTTTGTTGTCCCTCGTCCTGCCAGTCTCCAACGTGGCCCACTTGCTGGCCGAACACTGGTCTGTGCTCTTCTCGTTGGCCGGACATGACCTATGGGAAGAAAACAACAACTCAGTACAGCAGCAGTGCCAATGGGTCTATACGTATGCACAGCTAGCCCCCTCCATCAGAACAACGGTTGGGATATGCATCCATGCATGTGTGGTGTGCTGTCAGCAGGCTGTGTCACAGTGCTGCATGCAACAGTGATCACAGATGTACGGTGGACGTGTGTGCCACAAAGCACAACTTATGTGTTGCAGGCATCACAACACAATAGACCACTGCAGGATGTGCAGCCCACATGCCACAGGGTCATGTTATGCAGATGCACATGTCTGTGTGTAGTATGTGCACAGCCACATTACACCATACAATGGCAGCAGTGTGTGCGGGACAGCCACAGGTTTCAGGCCTATGGGAGAAGGGTGGCAGACCCCCACAGTTGATTCTGACTGTCTACAGTGGCCCACCAATGCAAGTGTGACAGGGTGGTGCCTGTCATAGTGGACACCCCTGGGATGAACTGAAACCCCTTCCCTAAGCAGTTTGTTTTGTATAATGTCCAACATGCTTGTTGGCTGGTTATACATTAAGTGCTGAAGTGCATATAAAGCTTTCTATGCATATTAACCTAAAAACAAAACTAAGAGTACAGTTACAAAATGAGAGGGCTGTCATAATATAAGAATAACAAAAACTTGTGTCTGCTTTTTCTAGATGTTAGCAGCCCCCTTCTAAGATATATTTTGCAGCAGATAGCATGATGCAATATTACCCTGCAGGATAGTTTAGGAGAGCACAGAATGTTCTGATCTCGGCTCTGACCTTTCCAATGTTGTAAACAAGTTCTTCTGTGCTCCAGGTGGCTGCCAAATAACTGTTCTCTGTGGAGCAACAGTGGCCCCTAATGGCTAGTTTTATGTTTTGTCTGCTGTTAATCAAAAGGCATTGGAACATTTTTCCAATTTCTAGTGAGCTTATAAAAGCCCTACCTCAGTGCTGAGATAGGCTAGATAGGGAGGCCAGTTGAATACTGACTAAGGAAGGTGAAAAACCTCCTGGTAGTGTTAGGCTGAAGAAAAAGCCTTGGAAACTGTTGAAGCTAAGCAGTTGTCTGACTTATCATTTTGCTTTCTGTACATGATAAAATAAAATGACAAATGCATTTGTGCGCTTTTTATGCACCTGATATGTGGTCTGCCTGAAATTGTGTTATCCTATACCCACGTCCAGTGAAATCAAGCAAGGATGGACAGGACACAGTGTGGACCTGTGTGGGCAAACAACACCACCCCCACAACCTAAGAATACACCCATAGTCTGGCGGCCCGGAGGACAGCTATGCAGTGGAACATGCAGGTGTTGAAACTGGCACTGGCATACTAGCCAAATACTGGTAGATATCATACTGTCATAAGAGGAATATCCCTGAATGAATTATGTGAACCTGTAGTGGACAGGGACATGACACAGTAGGTACAGCAGCTGAGCTATTGAAATAGTCTGTGGGCCGAGAATAATTCCAGTCACTAGCCCTGTTGGGCAATGGAAGCATGATTAAATGATGCCCCCACGATGAAAATGTGTGGTGCACCACAGGGCCACACCTACGCAGAGACCACACAGTGCAGAGGACCAAGGCACATACCTATGTCCACACCACAGAGAGGGCACAGTGGGTCTGACACCTGTCGCTGGGTACATCTGGCACATCAGGCTGAGAAGACAGGCCTACACATACTGTGTATGGTGGTGGACAATGAACAGGCCAAAGGCAGTGACAGCATGCATAACTGCATGGCACAAATACCATCTGCACAATGGTTGAGGTTTTGTATACATAGGGCCACATGTGTGGGTGTATAGCAGAGGAACAGAAGGTGGACATGACCTTTGATGTGCATTACAATCAGGAAGCACATCGACCTGGTGCTTTAGGCCATCTGGAGAGGCTGTCAGGCAACAGCTAATGGCAACACATGGTCAACAGGAACATACAGCCATGCCCACAAGCACACAGGACACATGGCCAAAGGTAAGTGCTGTGGCAACACATCCCCCATTGACAGATGCAAGAAGACCATGCCCACCCACCACTGTCATGGGTGTGGCAGATGCTACACTGGGCATGGCTACACAGTGTATAGCACAGTGGTCTAAGGCTCTGAGCTGCAAATCTGGTGACATCCAGCAGACCAGACCTGGGTTTGAATCCCACAGCTTCCACTTGCATACTGTGTGACCCTGAGCAAGTCACTTAACCTCCTTGTGCTCCCAGGTCGCTCCTGTAAAAAAGCTTTCAGCTTAGTGTGCTATACCTGGTTAAACAACTAAATTAAATAAATAAATAAATAAATAAATAAAAACAATGTTGCATTCACAGGAGGTGGCTATGGGTGTATCACATCTGGGCACAACAGAATAACATACCATAAAACACAAACAACATACTGACCAAGTATAAGGGACCGGCACCACAACAATGTGATCCAAACCAATGTGAGTGCGATATCCAGGGTTGTGTGGGAGACATGTCCACTGGATGACACCAGCATACCGTGTACATATGGTGGACACCAAAGGGGGCTGGCATAGCTGTGCAGGAGCAACACATTTATGCAACAACACACCTGGGGGACACGCAGAACAGATTGTGACAGGTACATGGGTGTGTGGGGATAACAGTGCAACCGGCAGTCTGTCCAGGAGGTGTGACACACTGGACTATGCAGACACCCCTGAAACTCAAGCCACCACATACCCCAGATGTCACAAGGGCCAGATGGGAAGGTCGCATGGACGTGTCCATGCCGCAGGCCACCACACGCCATGGACCACTTGAGAGACAAATGACCACCCCACCATGACACCTACAGGCAAGTGTGTAGATGGCCCATGTGCAGACCATATGTAGCATAACAGGGACACATAAGGTAGCACATGTTCCATGTAGGGAGCCTACACACACTATGTGCATGGTTGACCTTCAGGTCATGTCAGCCCAACACAGACATGGGCTGCACAGCTGCACTGGGCATGCCACGTGGCACAGGACAGAACTAAAATGTGCACAGCATCTGTGACATGGGAGAAGAATTGTGTCCCCTGTGGTGGGCGACATGGTGTGGAAGGACACGATGTACAGGGTGGATGCACCACATGTAGGACTGCATGACACAACCCACATGCTGTGAATGCAAGGACACAGTGGATGCATCATGGTGAATGGGCATAGCAATGTGACTCACACATGTATACTCATTTGACTGTCTGCACGGCAACATCCATGCCGTGTGCTGCTGTCTGGTTCCCCCCAGCATCCTCAACTGCCCTCCTCCAGTCCCGCCTGGCGCGTGCCCTGGCCTCTCGGTCTGCATTGAGAACACAATGACAAAGACACATTCAGAGCCATGCATTAACACACATGTCCCCCACAGTCCACCCAAATAGGATGTAGCAATGTGGATGTGTACTGTACATACACGAGAGAATGTATGCACTCAACAGTGGACAGAATACAGTGTACCTATGCATAGTCACTCTATAGGTAGGGCCACTGGCCACCACCCCCAAATACCACCACAATACATAGACAGTACATTGATAGTGCAGTGTACATGTAGTCAGCTGGTGTGCCATGTAATGTACGTGACAGCCTACCTTCATCCCCAGACTGTAGGCCTTGCATGTACAATACATAGGCAGTGTCCTGTGGGCCATGCCCAATGATAATGGGTGACATAGTGGTCATCCAGGCAAGGAGTGCACCCCTATTGTGCACCACAAGTGACCAATGCACAGTATGGACAACAGTCCCAGTGATCAGTGCCATGTGGGTTGCAGTAGATGCATGGGTCAGCACATGGACAATCCCATGCGTGTATCACACTGGAATGTGTGGAACAGATGCCGATGGACATGTGACACTTATGGCAGGCCACAGCAGCAGGACAAAACTGGATGGGGGTCACTGTCACACTGTCATGGCTGTGTGATTACCAAGGTGGTGTACTGCTCAACCATTGGCATGCCATGGGCAGACACAGGAATGCATAGCTGTGGTGAGAGGGTTGGCCATATGTCCCAATGCACCTGATGGTCACCATGTCCATGACAGGCACCTACATGTGTTTATCTACGCAGGCTCACCTTATCATGTCAGGGCAGAACATTCCACAGCAGTCATGTGCCCATTACCACTTTGACCCCTGACCTGCAGCACATACAACTAGATGGATACATGGATGCATTGTCAGTGGTGCTGACGGTCACAGGATTGGATGCTTGACACACAGTGGACACCTGTAGGACACATACATCATCATGGCCCCTACATATCCTGTTGCTGTGACATGTCAACTGCCACACTGTATCACAGAGATGCACAATGGGTACCCAGTACCACACACTGTGCTATGCACTAATACATGCCTACATAACCCAACATGCCAGGCCACAAGGAGGGCTGTGATGCACAGGGACATGTGGGATTCTGCAGGGGGAATGGTGTTAACTGTTATGCCAAGACACAGTTAGAAGATGTACGTGGTCCTGGTGTGTGTGGCCTGTGTGGCACATGGGCGGACACATGCATGTATACATATGGACAACATAGGTGTGCAAATTGGTTGTGACATCACAATGCACAACAGCCATGCTGTACATTGCTGTGAGCACACACTGTGACATGGCCATGCTGACCAGCAGGGCCAGCATGTAGCATACATGTTTCACCTATGTCTCCGACTAAGGGTGTGTGTACATTGGAACAGAACATCTGCAGTGACATACCCCACATGCCTCTGTCAAGTATGCACTGACAGGATGCCATGCATACATGCAAGGACTGCTGTGACATACATGTGACCGTACCTGTACAGTGGGTGTGAATACATTGGTTAGAATCACACATCTATTGCACAGCTACTGTGCATGTCTGTGGGATTGTAAACCACTCACAGTGATGTGTGTGTACACTATGAGGTCAGGGTGGTCAGTCAGAACCAGAGGAACTCTGGACATGCATTGCTTATGTGTGCAAGCTACGCCAGAAGGACATGTACAATGGGAGACACATACCAGGTGTATGGTACAGGGAAACATGCACCAACCTCCCACAATGTCAACAGTGTATGTCTGACCACCGTACCATCACCGGGGATGTGATACACCCATGTCAATTTGCATAGCACAGTACTGAACATATATGCGCAAAGTGCAACATTTACATTGATAGGGAATGGTGTAGTCCATGGCCCATATGTACAGGTATCATGGGAGCCAGGGGTGGGATGCAGGACAAGTATGTGCATACAGGACACAGACTGTTGACAGCTGTGGAGTAAATGGGGTGCCTACCGACAGCACAACTGGTGGCATATAGCGGAACATGTGCAACTGGCACCTGCAACACACTGTACTGTACAGCCACACCTGAAGGTACGTGTACCTACATACGCATATCAGGACAGGCGTCCTCAGTGTGCGTGTGCCAGCACACTTGCACGGTGCACATGGGCTCTACATAGCATATGAGTCACCTATGTCCGTGTTGGTCATGTATGTGCCTGTCACCACATTGCGCCATGTCCAGGGGAGAAACAGGTGCAATGCAGTGGTCCTGCAGCCACTCCACTGTTTCCCATTGTGCACCTGGCATTTGACGGGCACCATTCCCTATTCAGCATGATGTACAATGTTACTGCTCGGTATGTTATCAGCCTCTGTAGGCAGGTGTTGCCCTTAGTTGAATAGACATAAACATGTGCCACTTTACATCTGCACTATAGAGAGGGCAGGGCATGTCTGTGACAAACACAGTGGTCCAGTATGTGGCATAGTGTACTGCAACTGTAGATTGATGGAAATACTATGCCACGTTCAACACTGGTCACTGTCAGACACAGATGTACCCCTGACAGATAACAACATCCTACATGTCACACATTATCATGGTGTACATACCTAGGTGTGGCACAGTGCCCTCCTCCACCATGGCACAGAGTCTATCCAGCCGAGGCATGTCTCTCCATGTCAGGTCACCAAATCTGTGGCAACACTGCTACCCAGTGCTCAGCACTCTGGTCCTCCTTGACAGGATACTGCCTATGTGGGCCCACATATCCAACCTGGGCCTGTCAAGGTCTTCATTTACAAATAGTTGGCCCTCCCTGGGAACCTCTAGATCCACCAGGTTAGCCAGCTCCACCTCCAACCATCTCTGGTCCCGCTGGCTAGGTGCCATGCATCTGGCAGCTCTGGGCATGTTGCTGCTGCTGATGTAACACAGTCACATTCAGCCACATATTAGCAGGTCTGAAACCCCTGTATGTAGCGCAATAGTGTATCATTGGTTAGCTGCGCACTGTTGGTGTTAGCAACATGCCTTTGCATGGCAGGGAATTACAGTCGTGACACTGCGTATGTGTAATAGTGTTGTGCCGTGCAGCAAACTAAGGTCGTGCCCCATGCTACTGTGCATGTGGCAGCAGCATGGTAGCATATTGTGAAGGGCACTCAGTGTTCTAACTCAAGCTAACCATACTGTGCACTACAAGGGGAATGCACAACAGGCTAGCGTCGCGCATGACTGACCCACATTTCCGTATGTGCGATTGACCAATGCTGTTGTCACTGAATGACACTGTCTGTGTCCTGCACAGATCAGTGATGTGTGTAGCGTCTATTGCATGAACATCTGACTGTGCACCATAGCATTCTGCAGAGCAGCCAGAAATGCATTATTGAAAGCCACTTGCGTGGTGCGCATCTTTGCAATATTGAGCCAGGATATGCAAATATCCTCATTGCATAGTCTGTGCCCAAATATCAAATTTGCATCTCATTACTGGAATCTATTTAGGCCATTTGCATGCACATTACCATAAAAAGAGGGTAGCACCACCACTCCTCAGAGGTGACCAAGAGGTACTGCCGCCTTCAAGGTAGGTGTTGTGTCATGTTTGTGTGTGTGTGTTTGTGGATTTCATTGTTCTGTGAAAGGTTTTTATTTCCATGTTGTTGTAACTGGGCCTGTCTTTATCTGTTTGTTCCACAAGCACCAGAAATGACTGCAGAAAGACACAAATGCCCTAATTTCATGAAGGATGAACTGAAGGCCCTCACCGAGGCCTATGTGGTCCGTGAAGATCTCCTGTGCAGGAGGTTGGGGACACCACAGGAGCAGGAACAGGACCTGGAGGGAGGTGGCAGAGGCTGTTAATGCAGAGGTCCAGTTCAACTGCACTCCCCAGGAGTCTAAAAAATGAACCAGTGGCCTACGGGTACAAGCCAAAGGCCTACTGGCCCAAACCTGTGCAGAACTTCAGGCCATTTGTGGCGGACTCTCCAGGCCTACCCAGATGTCAGCACAGAAGGCACTCATGGTCACAACATTCTGCCAG
Organism: Neoceratodus forsteri; assembly: GCA_016271365.2. Lineage (NCBI taxonomy): Eukaryota > Metazoa > Chordata > Ceratodontiformes > Ceratodontidae > Neoceratodus > Neoceratodus forsteri. The sequence goes on along the minus strand of CM028133.1, from coordinate 244,676,357 downwards.
GTGGCTGTGCAGGGTGTTCCTGGGGGCACAGAACCGAGGTTGACCCATCCCAGTACTGTAAGTACACATGTTGCATATCATGTCTGATCCTGCATGTGTTGTCCTATGTATGTGTTTCCAGATAACCATGTTGTGTAGTACTGTGTGGCCAACCAACTACTTCCACTTTATGGATGTGCATTACACGGCATACTGTATGTGTCCACCCTAGTATGGCTGACATGTGCACTGCTCACTATGTCATGCCTGTGTGTGGTTTCATGTGCAATCTGGTACATGCAAGTGCACCTACCTGTGTACGTTACAGTATTGTAAACATGGATATGCATCCCTAACTATGGTCTATCCTTTTTTTCCACAGCACCATCACATCCTGGAATACATGGCTGTCCACAGGTACTGCACGCTGCACAGCATGGCCTCATACCTGAGGCAACAGCAAATGCCAGTGTGGGGCCCTCTGACATGGCCCTGCTCACACAGAGGGGTTGGATGATGATGATGATAATGAGACCGTCTCCCTTTCTGCTGATGCCCTCCTCACTGCTGCGGAGATGCTTGCCAGCAACACTGAAGATGACAGCTCTGTGATTGACAGTGTGATCCCCGACACTGCCTCCCATGTGCTCCAAACTGATCATCCGCATGCTGCACATGCCACCAGCAGCTATCCAGGGCCAGCCCCTATGCAGTGGGTAGGCCAACAATTGCAGTCAGCCACTGCGCAGCAAGAGGGCAACATGTTGCAGCCTGCAAAGGTGCAGCAGATGGGCAAAATTTCCCAGCAACAGGGAACCAGTGACCAGCCACAGCCTGACAAGGTACAGGATCAGGCAGCCCTGTCACATGCAGTAACTGCACATGCATCATCCCCACAATTCTAGCGGCCAGCCGAGGGGCCAGCATGCACTGTGACACAACACATTGCCCCAGACAACCAGCTTGCTGACCATAGATGGCTACTGAGGTCTGCCATGGAGAGCCAGGTGGCACTCCATGATGCTGTGCAGGGGTTGCGGGTACAGATGCGCTCCATAAGGAGCGAGCTTCTGTCCGCCATGCGGAACTTATGGGGTATCTTCGTGTGTTCTGTGAGGACATTACTGCAGGGTTATTGGATATTGTGGCAGCAATACAGGACCACACCGCAGCCCAGGCTGCATGTGGTGGCAGTACCACCAGCCGAACACCTCGCAGCAACTCCAGCACCCCCAGAATACCACTCAACACCTGCTTTTCCCCTTGCACCCCTTCCACAGCCTTGCACATCTCCCACACAAGGACATGGTGTTAGTTTCTCCATACCCACCCTAACATGTAGCCATGCATAGACACATGTTTCTGCCCCCTCGGGTGGTGGCCTCACCCCAGGTGGCCCAGCAGTCCCCAATGGATACAGCTGCATTGTCAGGCCAAGGCCGTGTTCATGTCCATGGTTGCTGAAAATGAAACTCCTTAAGGGTCTGGGGTCTGTGCAGCATGCCAGTGATGCCCCCAGGCCATGAGTGGGGCTACCTTTGCCCCATAATGCCTATGGTTGTGCATTGTCCATACCCTGTACACCACACTGACCCACCTCACAACCCCTGTGGCATTGTCACATTATATGGATGGCATCTGGGACATGAATGTGGCTGGCATGGGCATGATGGGAGCAGCTGCGGCTTACCACTGTGGGTATGTGCCAGTGGTCTGTCTCCTGACCCATGCCAGGATGCTACCAGTACCTCTATGCATCCTTGCCAATGTTTATTTTTAATTTTATTTTATTGATAACTAGGATTACAAATGCCTTTGAACCAGAGGTTCTTTTACAAAGGTTCCGTGTCAAACAATATATTGTTCACAGCAATAATTAGAAACATAGAATCTGATAGCAGATATGGACTGCTTGGCCCACCTAGTCTGCCCATTAATACAGTATGTTGCAGATGTAAAAGTACAATGAACACAAAGAATACAACTGGTTAACAGAGTAAATTAAACAGGGTGTGCAGACAATAAACAATAAATGGCAGTCACAGCAGTGACTTTGTCACTTAAGTCCTAAAAGTGATATATAAGCACTAGAAAAGGTGAGAGAGAAGAAAGGAATGGAGAGACAAAGGGAAGAGGGAGGAAAATCAGATGGTGAAGAGCCCCAAGAAAAGACGGGCAGTGGGAAAAAAAGGGCAGATGGGGATGGAAGATGGGAGAGGCAGAGGGGAGAGGGGAATGTTTCAGTTGTGGACATGTGTGAATGCCACTTCCTCACACCTGTGTACACATCATGCTGAATTGTCCTGTATGTACTTTCCATTACCGTGTGGCCCAATGTGCACTCACATACACTGTGCCTGCGGTCATCTTTATATCAAAACCTTTAATAAACTTTGAGTATATGAAAGTTGTTCAACACAAAATATCTACAAAATGAGTGGTGTTTCATTTAGAGATAGCAGTTAGATTTTTATAATCAGCAAAATGACAGAAAATTCAGTTTGTTTTCACTTTTTCGATCAACAGATGTCCCAAAAAGTAAAACAAAAGAATTGACATCAAACTTTTCATTGTGTACCAGCCATAATGAAAGCTCTGGGCTCAGTGGGTTAAATGGAAGCAGCAGTAGTAAATCTTGGCAACTACTCCCAAACAAGTACTGTAACTGTATCTGTAAAAGAAGCCTAAAGTTAGTCACACATTGCAAAGTCACAAGCACTTTTTTGCACATTCCCAATCATTTTTATCCAAAACATATGTCCGTATAAACAGAAGATGACATGGTCTGACAGAAGATATCATATTTATCTTCATTTGAAGCCAATGATATTACTACGTCTCATGATTGGCTTCACCATGCATGAGATATCATAATATCATTGGCGTCTCATGAAGATAAATATGAAATCTTCTGTCAGGCCATTTCATATCCCTTATATAAAACTGAATATGCCATAGCACTAGTGAGAATATCTGTGTCATTTTCCCCAAGTGCAGTTTGAGCTTATGACATCAGGAGTGGCACAGCCACGAGTGGTGCCAAAGTCAAACTGCTCGAGGGGAAAATAACAGAGATTTTCTCAGTAGGGCCATAGAATATTCAGTTCATGCTGATGCCTTCATTTTCACTTCATTTTTCTGTTCATATTTTGCTTTCGCTTATTTTCTTAGGCTTTTAAACATTTTTGTGGTGTGAGCAAGCAAGCATCTGTCGGGATTGAGGTGAAAAGTGAGCGGCGCCGATGTCATTGCATCAGCATGTCAGCTGAGCACGAGTTTGTAGCCTGCTTGTTTCGTTGTGGAGTGCCTTGCAGTGCAACATGCAGTCTGAGCATAGAGATTGGTGCTACAAGGTTGGGGAGAAAGGGCTGTGATATGCCCAGGTTAAGACAGCAGTAGTTTCAGAGACTTGAAGTTCAGGAAACAGGAGTGACAGTGCCTGATGGGTCCGTAGGGCTGACATAGTTCAGGACAGAACTGAAGAGTTTGGAAAAAAAGGTAAATTGGAGGAGGCTTTTGAACTGCATTGTTTTGAGAGCAAGCTATGGCTGGAGCCAACAGGCAAGGTGCTGTAAGATTTTGAAAGTGGGAGTGTGCTGCTAGCACTGCTGACTCCAGCCAAGAAAGATCTACTGTGGGTATATTCTTGCCGCTAAGTGAGCCTTTGTGAAAGTGCCCTAGCATGAAACCCATTAGGTGGTGGAGTTGCAGGTGAGGGGGAAGGGGATCCATTTTCATGTGGACTATGGCCATGCTGGCAGCATTCTCAGCACACTAAGGACTATTTGCTGGCTACTATGGGATTGCAATAAGTTTGCTGTCTTCCTTGTGGATTTATGAGCCTTTGATTATGAATGCCTGAAACACTGCAGTAGAGTCTGACTCCACCATAAGATACGTTTTTGTTTTTCATTGTCTATACAGCCCAGTCTGGCAGGTGCTGCTTGTCACAAAATCTTCACTTAATATTTTTGGCACTGTAGACCTAAAATGAGAATATTGTGATGTTCTCACTCTAGATTTCAGGAAAGCAAGAATATCAGTGATACGTGTTCTTTAATAGGCTCACAGGCATGACATAAATATTTATTTTTATATTTATGCAATAGGGTATGACATAAATGGAGCATAACAAATCTGTTTATTTGAGTAGCTGTGTACATAAATTTCATTTACAAGCATAGCTACTATGTCTTCAGTCATTTATTTACTATGTCATCAGTCATTTATGTACACAGTTACTATGTAACACTCCATTTATGTACACACTTTCTATGTCACTGCCACCCCACTCCCCCCACCCCCAACCCCACCCGCCAGACCTACTCTGCCTTACTTTCAGTTTCATACAGTCTCACATGCTGTCAATGCTACACACTTTCCCCAACATTGCTGCATTTCAAACTAGCCCACCCATTCCAAAAATAACCTCTCTAAACAAACCCTTGCTCATGTTATCTTTCAGGGGAAAAAAAGGAATACTTTGATGGAACACCTCTCATTCAGGATTGAGCTGCAGTGTGCACACTTCCCTGCCCACTTCAGAATCTCTGAATGTGATACATTCCTCACTCACACTATATCAACGCTGCTCATACTTGCCAACGACAAAAAACCAAAACAAAGGGCAAACTCTAACTTGCACGTGCTCGCTTGTTCTCTCTCCCCCGCCCCTTCAGGATGGCAGTCTCCACTTCCCTGCCCACTTCAAACAGTAATCCCGATGCTCCTTATGCTCTCCTCAATCACATCAAATGGCCAAGCCCTCTCATACCCGCCAGAGTGACAGAAACAAAAAACAGCAAACTATAAAGGTTTATATTTTTTCTTTCCCGGTCAGTCCTGATTTACTGTTGACATGTAGCTGCACTCGCTCTCTCCCTATGTTGAAACATAAACCCAGGTCACTCATTCCTCCAACACAGCCCTTGCTAGTCTGTGTGAGCAAAAAGTGCAGGAAATCTCTCTTTTATTAACTACTTTAAAAAAATAACAACCATAAAACAAACTCCTATGTCTCCACTGAAACAGATGAGCACAGTAGAGTCATGACTGTCCTGCCCATTTACTAAGACACGCTGCCATTTTCTACATTTAATTATTCATGAAAATATCCCATCAACCAATCCATGCACATATTAGTGGTATCAGTAGCATCAGGACGTTTAAACGCCCCTAGCAACCTCCTAATAACCTGATACTAAGTGGAGCTACATATGGGAAAGCACTAAAAAGTCCTTTCAAATGTCTTTTTTTTTTTTTTGCATAAAAAAGTTTTATTAAAGGACAACTGTATTACAGTTCCCATCCATATCTGAAGTGTCATTCCAAAAGTACTATACAATACACATCATTAACCTGGTATACTACAAAAGACATCATGTTGTTAGTACAAAAAACCAAAAGACATCCGTCCTGTATTTCTAAGCTCAGGTAATTTAACATTCCTATTAGCTCTTAAGTGGCCCAGTCACATTACCCCTTAAATGTCTTTTTTTTTTTAATAAAATAAATAATTTAAAACAATTATTACTGTACTGTCTTAAGTGGTCCTATTGCATAAATGAAATAGTGGGTTATGCCACTTGTGAGGTTACCTGAGGTCAAACACCACTTGTACAGATAAATCAGGTATCATACGTGGTCTCCCCTGCATATCACATATATATTTCTATAATGCGTTCTCTGTTTCCTTTAATTGTGTTGTTTTAATATGGTTTGGGAATAGCTTTCCTATTTATTTTCTTTTTACTTGTAGTGTTATATGTATGTAGTTATTTTTTATTTATTGTATTCTCAGATTAACACCTTTGAGCTGAGAGCTCATTACTTAGGTTCCATGTCAAAAGGTTACATAGCAAGTCTCAGGTAGCTTTGGCATGTTACAGGGTAGCAGCAACAGGCAGTAATCTTATACAATCGTTACAGTGTCAGCAATGGTACAAGCAAATCACGGTGAACAACAACAGACAGAGGAATCGTAACTAGATGAGTGGCATTGTACAATGTATGCCAGCACAATAAGTAAACACAAGAGTTGGGCAGAAAGTCAGAAACAGTGCTACTTAACAATAATAAAGAGAGAATCAGCCCGTAAGACCTAGTCAGAACATGGAGGGAGAAGGGAGTCAAGCACGGTGGGTGGATAACGGAGGGTGGGAGAAGAGTAAGAGAAGGACAGGGTTGGTAAATGAGAAAGGTAAGGGAGGGGTTGGGATGGAGAGAGAAGTGGAGGGGCAGGTGCAGGTGGATGCGATAAGAAGTCTTAGAAGAACTGCATTGGAGCCAGCTTTACCTAGAGAGGCAGGAGACGGCAAGGATTAAGAGCAGATAGAGCCAAACTACATGGGGACTGCTAGTGGAAGTAGTCACAGCTGGCATTATTTACAAGGTGCTGTCGCAGCTTACATTTAAAGAGCCCCTGACTCCGTTAGAAAAACTTGGAAAAAATATGAGGTTTAGACAGTTCAGCTTATATTTCATGTATTTTCTATAATTATTTACCCTGTTTCTTTATTAGAGACTACAGCTGTACGAAAGAGGCTTACTGCCCCTTAGACTTCATCTGCTCTTTCTGCTATCCTACATATGACATCATAATCCAGGTTGCACCAGGAAACGAGCTTCTGATTATGGTGCTTTTCCTGGTTACCAACCTTTAAATAAATAAATAAAATATTCCCCCGTTTATGGCATTGTAATTATCCCCACAGCAGCAGATTGTGATGTCATAAACAGAACTGTGATGCCAGATGTAGGCAAGCAGCCAGAACAGATAGGGCAGCAATCCTGTTTACATGCAGATGTCCTTAGTAATAAAGAAGAATGAGAAGTACAGAAAAAAATATTAAAATATAAGCTGACTTGTGCTAAACATTACATTTTCTCAGAGTTGTCACAATGGTGTCAGGGGCTCTTTAAAGGAGCCTAATGTGACAGAGGTGGCTATATCATTATGTAGCCAGTTGAACCAAAGCAGGGCCCATTAGGCAAAGGACCTTTGACCTAGAGAGGTACGGCAGTAGGGGGTCTTGAAGAGTTGGTTGTCTGAGCATCTGTTCTGGCAGGGGGTTGTTGTAGGGGATAAGAAGCTTCTGAACCCCAGGGGGAACTAGACCAAGGTTTACTTTTTTTAACAAGCAGGCATGTATGAAACATAAGTCTGCTTTGGAACTGGATCCACTTTGCCTGAGCATACAGGTCACAAGTGTGGTGAGATGCATCGCACCAGTGAGGAGGCAGCAGGCTTTGCTTAATGCTGTTTTGATACGATGGAGGCAGGTGTCAGATCCATAGATGACCATCCCATAGTCTATGAGTGAGACAACCAGGCCATGTATGGCCAGGCTTAGAGCTTCCGTAGTGAGGCAATGCTTGTGCCAGTAGAGTAGTCCAATCTGCATATTAACTGCTTTGGCAATATTTTCAATATGAAGGTTATACGATAGAGAGCTGTCAATAGTAATCCCAAGACATTTGAAATTCTGAACCAGTTCCAATGGAGAACCCATATTGTTAGTGATAGTAAGTGGGAAGATGTGCCTATTTAGGGAGTTAGAGAAAAGCATGGTTTTTGCCTTTTTATAGTTCATTATGAGTTTGTGGTCACAGAGCCATTTCTCTACCAGCAGGTAGAATTTAATATTCAGCAGGGTAAGGCATATGAAGAGAGATTGAGGGCACTGAACATGTACTCCCTGGAAGACAGGAGAGAGAGAGAGAGCGGACGTGATTAGGACCTTCAAGTACTTGAAAGGGATAAATAAGGTTGATAAGGAGAATCTCTTTAAGCTGAGTGGCAACCATAACACGAGGGGGCACAGTCTTAAGCTGGTGGGTGGGAGGTTTAGGAGGGAGGGAGGTCAGGAAGCACTTCTTCACAGAGAGGGTGGTGGACACTTGGAATGCACTGCTGGAAAAGGTCATCTGTGGGCAGCTTTAAGAGAGGCTGGGATAGGCATAGGGGGAAGGTAAGGATCATGGGCAGAGAGGCTGGGAGGAGTGGGAGGGTGGGCTGGGACATTAGCTCAAGCTGTGGACCCTGCAATACAAGCAGACTTGATAGACCAAATGGCCTTCATGTTCATATGTTTGCATGTTCTACATTGTCAAAGTTGAGTTGTAACTGGTGCTCAAGAGTCTTGGGGCCAGGATGACAGCATCATCAGCGTAAAGCAGTATGTGGTCATGATAGGAGTTAGAAAGCTTGTTCATGAAGATGCAAAGCAGGAGAGGTCCCAGGATGGACCTTTGAGGTACTCCTGAGCAGACAGGTCTACTTTCAAGAAGGGCATAATTAATCTTCGCTTTCTGTGATTTGTTATCGAAGTAGCATTTAAACTACATTGCAGAATCATCTGAAAGGCCAATGTCCAGTTAGTTGGTCAACCTGGAGGGCATGGTTTACCGTGTCGAAGGCTTTGGTTAGGTCGATGAATACTGTATTAGCTGGATGACCTTGATTAAGAGAATTATGGATGAAGCCTGTGAAATCAAGTAAAGCTATGATAGTACTTTGCTCATTCCAGAACCCATGCTGTTGGGGGCATTATAACGGGTACTTTTCCATGTATTCTACCAACTGGTCTGCAACTATTCTTTCATGGGCTTTTGAGAGTGGAGGAGGAATGGAATTTGGCCTGTAATTCCCATGCAGGGCTCGATCACCACTTTTATGTACAGGTATCACAACTCCAGCTTTCCATTGCTGTGGGAATTGGGAGTAACAGGGACATAAGGTGATTATCTTGGTTAAGGGTGTTAGGATTTCATCCAAGGTGAGGGCCACAAATTTAAGATCATGGGTATTCACACTGAATCTTGACTTGCCAAGCAAATTGAGGATACATTTTCTTGCTTCTCGTTCCGAAATGGAAAGGCGATGTTTTAGGGTCTGATCTTGTTTCTCATAGGTATCATTTGTTGAGGTAGTGTTGAAGAAGTCTGGAGGGAGGACATGACTAAGGTCAGTAAAAGAGTTAATAAAAATGTTTGCAATAGTTCTTGGCTCAAGAGTGGGCATGCCATCAACAAGCAGCATTGATGGAGCCGGTTTGGAATCCTTTCCAATGACATCTTTAAGATTGCTCCAGAACTGTCGGCTGTTTTGCCTGGAGTGAGAGAGGGCTTCTTTGTAGTAATTACATTTTGCTGTGCAGATAGCTCTGGTACATGCATTTCTAGCATTTTTATAGCCCTGGATATCGAGTTGTTTTCCAGTATCTCACGCCTTATGCCAGAGGTAGTCCCTAGATTTCAAGAGTTCAGTGATAGATAGATAAAGACTTTTATTTTTTGACCTGAAGGTAACTTCTAGGATCAAAAGAGGCCCTGTTTATCAAAGCTGTCCCGTTTTAAAATACAGTTTCAAAAGGTACAAAGCATCATGTAATAAAGTATATTACAGGAACGATCTTACAAATATCACAAACATGGCTCTGGCTCTAGGGTCCTCAGTGCTGTACGCAGACAAACTAGTCATCATGGCCAAATCTCAGGACATCACCACCATTAACACCAAACTAAACTCGGACTTCGACCACATCCAGACTTGGTTGTAGGACCATAAACTTGTTATTAATCTACAGAAGACACAGGCCATGCTATTTGGCTCAGCAGCCATGTTAAAAGCCGCCCCGGATTTACTACAGATCTCCGGGGCTGATGGGTCACCACTGACCGTTGCAGGCTCGGTGAAGTACCTGGGGGTAACCCTTGACCCGCAGCTGGATATGAACCTACACATATGAAATACATGCAAGGCCTCAAACTGCAAGCTGGGTCAAGCTTACAGAGCAAGAAGCTGTCTAACTCCAGCTGCCCGTCTTGCTCTAGCCAGGGGAGTCCTCCTACCACGCTTTGCTACAGACTAATCACCTTTGCTCACATTGCAAAAACTAGTCTAGCAAAGTGGGACTCAGTGTACAACAACATATGCCATTTTGTGCTATCAGCCCCCCACCTCATTCACCGCTGTGAGCTTTACACCCAGCTTGAGTGGCTCCTACTGGAAACTCACTGCTCTTATGTCGTGGGCAACTTCATTGACAATATTGTCAGAACTGCCACCCCTCAAAACCTTGCTGAGACCCTTGTTCTTGCTACACCCTCCTACAACCTGTGATCCAGCGGCTCCCATGCCCTCCTGGTACCTAAAACCTGCACACAAATGGCTGACTGAGCCTTCACTGCGTAAGCGCCCAGGGTTTGGAACTCTCTTCCAACTAGCACTCGCTCCTCTCCCTCACACCAGAGCTTTAAAGCCTCCCTCTGGGGTTTTCTCAAAATGGCTGCCACCTGTCTCTGCACTAGACAAACCCTCTCAGACTGAGATGCTCCAACTAACTGAGATGCAACCTAAACATTACAACTTGAGCAAAGCACAACTGTGCTCATACTCCTCCTGTTCTCACAGCATATATAAAAATGGACCATTTAGGCCCACTGGCAAAACAGGGTGAGCACTAAAACTGTGCAATCCTTTCTCTCGTACTGGGCCCACTCTATCCCAACTGTGACTCCTCCTTATTCTAACTGCTAGCTTTACAACTTGCTGCCTGGAGCGATGAATTCACACTGCATTTCTTCCTACTGACTGCAATGTTTAATACTGTATTGTAATACCTGTTTTTGGTATTGTTGTCTTACAATGTCCCTGTGTTCTGGTCACTTTATATTAACGCTTCACTACTATTTGCCTGATGAAATCTGATGCTTGTAAAGTCCCTGCTATGCTAATTCTATGTAATGTAATCCTTCACTTGTATTTGCCTGATGTTCATGTATGTACCTTGTAATGTCCCGGGTCGCACCTGAAAATAGACACTTGGCTGTCTAGTGTGCTTACCCGGTTAACAAAAGAAAATAAAATAAATAGTTTCACAACATACATACAAGAGACAAATATACACAAATTATCAGAGAATGCAAAAGATTTTTTATACCAAAGGATGAATATAAGCATTACAAGATGGGCTGATAGATTAAATACATAATTAAATACAGCAGATTTTTCATTTCCAGAATTTCCATACTAGAACCAATATAATGAAAAGGGGAAAGGAAGGGGAAGAGAAGGGAGGGAGGGGAAAAAAGGAATAAAGATATCATCCTCAAATTCTACCTAATACCCAACACACACAAATGCATCAAAAGGAGATTTAAAGAAACAATCTAGAGTCCAGAACAAGAGAATAGATGGTAGTGTTCTAGGTAACACCATAGCAAACACATCTATCTCTCTAGATGGAATCCAGAGTGCTTAAATTTATTTAAGCTATCAATAATCTTAATTTCTGGATCTATCTCATTCCATAATTTTGGTAAATATAAAAATGTATTTGCATTCTACTATAAATATTTAATTCCAAAGGAACTTTTTGACATCTATGTTTCAGCTGCCTCAAATTATACCTATGAAAAATAGAAACATCAAGAGTGTTCACACCATGTTTAACCTTCCCCCCATACTCAATAAAGGCTTTATACCCTACATATTTTTTTCTGAGGGTTGCAAGAGAATCCCAACCAAGATCTTGAAGTAAAATACAGTGACGAGTAAAAAAGGAACATTTTGACACATATCTTGCTATTCTATAATATGTTTTATCCAAACAATTTAATGATGATTTAGAAGCAAATTGATACATTAGACTACCATATTCTAGTGTTGGTAAGAGTAGTTGTACAGCCACTCTATTTCTTGATTCTCTTAATAGAATCGATGTTTTCCTTCTTAACACGCCCAATCTAGAGTTAACCTTTTTAGTTATATTTGTTATGTGTAGAGAGAAAGTAAGAGAGCTATCCATGTAATCTCCCAAATACTTGTATATCTGAACCTGTTCTAACACTGGACCCTTTAAAGAATACATATTTAATGTTTGATTATGAAAGAGTTTATTTTTCGAATTGAAAAGCATTACCTGAGTCTTCTTTGTACTAAGAACCATTTTGGATTGTAATAATCAATTTTGTAAAATATCAAAATCGAATTGTAGAATTGTTTGTAAATCATGCAGATTTCTAGCTTTCTCTATAAGGGCCATATCGTCCGCATACAAATATATCTTACTATTTTGAAGACATAATGGAGGAGAATTTGTGTAAATCGAATAAAACAAAGGACCCAAAATTGAACCTTGGGGAACTCCCCTAAAGGTACCCTCTATATTTGACATTATTCTGTCTATGCAGACCTGTTGTGTGCGATCAGTTAAATAAGATAATATCCAGGTCTGAACAGGCTCCGATATACCTATCTGAGCCAGCCTTCCTAATAGTATATTGAAATCGACCAAATCGAAGACCTTTGAGAGGTCGACGAACACCGCCCCAACAGACTCCCAGGCCTCAAGACCACTTACCACAGAGTCCAAGAAGTCCATCAAGGCAGTGTCCGTCGACCTCCCATATCTGAAGCCCGCTTGACAATCTGTCAGTAGTTTGTGCTTCTCCAGATATTCATATAACTGGGCACAGGTCAGGCATTCAAAGACCTTCGAAATAATTTATAGCAAAGCTATCGGTCGATAATTTGATTGATTATTTTTATCGCCTCCCTTAAATACAGGAATAACTTTAAAGTTTTTCCAAACATCTGGAAAACTTTTTTGCTGTAAACTAAAATTGAAAACATTAGTCAAGATTGGGCTTCTTTGCTCTACTGAGGCTTTTAAAAAGATTATCTCTGTTTTATTTATACCTATTGCTTTCTGTGAATTTAATTGCCTTATTTGCTTCTATACTTCACCAATTTTGATTACTCGAAAGTAGAAACATAGTATGTTCTCTCTATATTGTGTCTCCAGTGGCCTGATTTGTTGAAAAACATGGTTCTGTTTACCATCAACTTGTTCCATTCTTATATCTGGAAGACAACAAAAATATTGGTTCAAATTATTTACTACTTGTTTTGTTGACATCTCCCCTCCTAACTCATCCTTAAGAACTATGCTTGAATATTTCCTTTCCCAACCTTCAGGATTTTTAATTAGGTTCCCATACTGGGCTGGATTTTTTGTTTGATTCACTTTGTTTCTATAATATCTTTTCCTTGCTTTTCTTATCAGGCTTTTACTTTTTTTCCTGATCTTTTTAAACAACTCCCAATCTTCTACTTTTCAAGATCGATTTGCCTTTTTCCATACCCTGTCTTTCCATCTTATTTGTTTTTTAATTGCTTCATTTTCCCAAGGATACAAAGTGCGGGCCAGGGATACAAATTATGGGCAATAAATACAAAGTATGGGCAACACAGACAATGTTGGGGCAATAGAGACAATGTATGGGCCATAGCTACAAAGTATGGGCAGTAGATACAAAGTATGGGTCACAGATACACGTATAGGCTATATATATAAGGTATGAGCCATGGATACAAAGTATGAACAATAGATAGAAAGTATGGGTAATAGACAGGCAATAGTTACAAAATGTGGGTCATAGATACAAGGTGCAGGCCATAGATACAAAGTATGGACAATAGCTACAATGTATGGGCAATAGATACAAGTATGAGCCACATATACACATATAGGTAATAGATATAAGATATGGGCCATGGATACAAAGTATGAACAATAGATAGAAAGTACGGGCAATAGATACACAATAGTTACAAAGTGTAGGCCACAGATACAATGTGCAGGCCATAGATACAAAGTATGGACAATAGATACAATGTATGGCTATTAGATACAAAATATGGGCCACAGATACACTTATGGGCAATAGATATAAGATATGGGCCATGGATATAATGTATGAATGACAGATACAACCTATGGGCAACAAATACAAGGTATGGGCAATGGATGCAAAGTATGGGCCATAGTTACAAAGTGTAGGCAACAGAAATAAAGTAAGACCCATAGATACAAAGTATGGGAACAGATACAAAGTATGGGCCACAGATAAAAAGTACAGACAACAGATACAAAAAATGGACCATAGATAAAAAGTATGGGCAACAGAAACAAAGTATGGGCAATAGATACAAATTATGGGCAACAGAGAGAAAGTACAGGTAATAGATACAAAGTATAGACAATAGACACAAAGTATGAGTAACAAACACAAGGTATGGGTCATAAATACAAATGTATGGGAACAGATACCAAAGTATGGGCCATAGATACAAACTATAGTGCTTATGCATGATTGGGCAGGAATTACGCACCAGAGGTGCGTATCCCACCCATGTAGCTCTGCACCTGTAGACAGATGCATGCCGTCGGCAGGCACCAACAGCCATGACCTGTCCATTGGCACACACCCCCAGCGCGGTAAACTCCGCAAGGCAGCCAGGGGTGGAGTCATGGGACCAACCAGGCATCTAATTGGATGCCTGGACTGGGTCACTAAGTGGATCCTCTATGTAGCAGGACACGCATTGGAAGTGCACCCCATGGATGGCCATCGGCCACCAGCTGTGGAGGTGAGAGGAGGGTGAAGCTGCTGGCCCTCCCATAATTTGGCACTGGAGACAGGCACAGAAACAAGGTGGGAGGGTCTGTTGGCAGTGATGGGGGGCACTGTACCCTGCCATATGCCTGGCAGGACCAGTGGTAGGTATGGGCCGGTGGTGCCATTTGAGGGGGCAGCCCCTGTATTGTGTGTGTTGGGTGGGGGAGGGCACCTGGTTGGGGACACGCACCAATGTATGCTGGGGTGGGTAGTGCTAGGTGGCCATAGGGGTCCAATCCGCAGTGGTCCCATTGGTACTGTGGGATATCCACCCCATCAAGGTGGAGACAGGATGTGTGCATGGAGGCTTATGGCAGGTTTCTCCTTGGTGTACACTGTGCCCTCCTCCATGCCCCTGCGGCAAGCGCTATGTCCCATTGTGCACTGCACATAGTGCTGGCATGCTCCTTGCCCACCCCCTGTACAGTGCAGTCCATGGACTTGGGGGATCAGGTGCATTGGGACTGTGCGCCCCCCTCTTAGCGAATCCCATGTCGGGCGCAATCAGTGTGGAATGTCTCCACGCCTCACATACACGGCATGGAGGCATTCCACACCTTCGTGCATAGGTCCCTATGGGAACAGATACAATGTATGGGCAACAGATACAAAGTATGGATCACAGATACAAAGTATGGGAACAGATACAAGGTATGGGCCACAGATACAATGTATGGGCCATAGATACAAATTATGGGCAAAAGATACATAGTATGGGCCATAGATACAATGTATTTGCAATAGATACAAGGTATAGGCCATAGATGCAAAGTATGGGCCATAGGTATAAAGTATGAGCAACAGAATAAAAAGAATGGGCAATAGATACAAATTAAGGTCAACAGATAGAAAGTATGAGTAACAGATGGAAAGTATGGGTAATAGATACAAAGTACAAAAAACTGATACAAAGTATGAGCAATAGATACAAAGTGTAGGCCATTGGTACAAAGTATGGGCCACGGATATGAGGTATTGGCCACAGATACAAAGCATGAGCAATGGATACAAGTATGGGCCACAGATACAAAGTATAGGCCATAGGTACAAGGCATGGGCAACAGAATAAAAAGCATGGTCAATAGATGCAAATTATGGGCACCTATGGAGCAGGTACCTGGGCTGTGCACACCTGGTGCCATGTCACTTTCTGTCCTGGACCCCCGCAGTCCCATCCAATTAGCTATATGCATATGCAAATGGCACCCTCCTTGGGTGCCACATCACTCCTTCTCATGCTCAACTGTCTCTCTCCAACTCCCCTAATGGCACCTCCCCTACCCCTTCTCCTCCTGGCATCCCACTTTCAGACCCCACCCCTCCTGCGCCACAGTGTGTGGCACTGGTGCAGGTCCCTTAGACCACCTCTTGGCTGGTCTAAGTGGAGCCCTTGCTGCATCCATGGTGGGGCTTACAAAATTGCAGAAAGGAGGAAGTTGCAGCCCTGCTGGGGTGCAAGTCCCCTTGTGACCTGGCACACCCCCCATTTGGATTGCAAGACTAGTGCAGTGCCACTTTAGCGCTACAGCTCCCCTTTCTGATGCAGTCCACATTCAAAAATAGGGATTGCTGCATCTTTTAATGCAAGGTGCCACTTGCATCAGTTATGTTTGATGCAGGCACCTTGCATCATACTCGTGATTCTGAAAATCAAGCCCAAGGTATGGCCACGGATACAAAGTATGGGCCATATATAATTACCTAATCAGATACGGTTATGTCAAAATTGAATAAGAACCTACTTGGTCTCCTATCATGGATTTCTTTGGTAACATTAAGAGTGGAATTAGGTCAATTTACCCCAGAAACCATGATTCAGGAAAGAATACTAAATTACTGGATTTAGATTCTTCACGTGAATCAGTACACACATCCATATTCATCTTGGTGTCAAAAAAAAGCAAATGGCACAAAAAGACTGTATCACACAATGGTGTAAAATGGTTTCAAGTGTTACAAATGTTATGGGTATGTGCAGCTTGTGGTCCTGAGCAATCTCTCTGGAGTAATAATTGCCCCATCTGGCTGAGTACCTTTTAAGAAAAGTCTTCAAGACATCACAGCACAAAATTAAATGGTAATAATAACAACAATTTTAGCCCATATTTATCAACTATGAAACAGTGTACATGGTTTAGAGCAATATTTAATCATGGTCACTGAACAAACTACGCACAGAGCTATTACTCTATACAGAGTTAATACAAGTCCTGAAAAACATTTAGGAATTAGAGATAAACAAATACTTGATCTACCAGACAATATGTTATGTCCTAGTACCCAAACAAGGGCACAGGGTCATAATGTTGCAAGACATTATGCCGCATGCAAAAATCGCACTGCCAATTCAGCGTGATTTCTTGCATGTGGCATAATTCTTTTTTTTTTGTGGGAGGCTCTGCCCCACACACTCCATTATGGGGGACTGCACCCCCCAATCCCCCCCATAAGGATTCTCAACTCCAGGGGAGAGGTTCACCTCCAAATCACACAAAGTGTGACAAAAAATAAATGTTTCTGAGACCAGGAATCAAACCCGGTCCCAGATGGAGTGCCTGGGTTCCTTGCTGCAGTGGCTTAGTCCATTGAGCCACGGCAGCTGCTCGGCAGAACCCCATCCTAGCAGAGGTCTTATCCTCTGCCTGTGATAGAGCGAGTGGTGCAATACCACATGCAGCAGTATTCTCAGTATTGCACCACTCACTGTCTCTTACAGCACTATTCCAGGTTAGCGCTACTGTCGTACGCTATTAAGCGTACGACATTATGACCCGGTAGGCCAAACTAGTACTGAAGAGTTGACACATACAATTATTACTGCCTTTAATACAATGACATTAGAAACAGATGGTTCAAGAATGCATTGAATAAACCCACCCAGAGCAACACCCTACTATCCTCGTTATACCTTCCCCTACCCCTTTCCATGACCCACTCCTCTACACTACCTTCCCTTCTCAAACAGCACAACCATCCCTCCCCCACCCCTTACTATGACCCTCTCGTCTACTCCACCTTCCATTTCAATACCCACCTACCTCTGACTATGCCAAGACACCCAATATGACCTTGCTGTATTGGTAGCTGCTTCTCTAGACAAGGCTATTAGCTGCTATCAGAAATGTTGTCTAATTTGTAATTCTCTCCTGTATTAGTAACCATGATATGTTCCTGTGTGTTGCATGCACCTGAAATGGAATCTTTGTAAAAGGGCTTCTAGCTCAAAGGTATTGTAATCCAAAGTCTCAAATCAGAGCTGTGTTTAGGGGGTTGCAAACTGTGCATTTGCACAGGACCCCAAGAGCAGAGGGCCCCCCAAAAAAACTCAGCTGTCCAGTTGGCATCCCTCTCCCTGGTCCTGTATGTACTAATTTAAGTAAACTGTAGAAATAGCACCAAACTAGCAAAAAATGAAGCTACAGGGACATTATGATGGGGATGAGGATGTTCCTTGGGGGGCTTTGTGACTTCTGATATGGGGCCCTAGCAAAGCGGTTCACACAGGGCCTTGGAATAGCTAGGGCCAGCGCTGCCTCAAATAAATAAATAGATAGTAAATTAAATATAACAGAAAGAACACCAACATTAATCATATGTTTGTTAAACTCAACAAATTATCAAATACTTTACAGGTTAGGGTCATTTCTCTGTGATGCTTTCAAGATAAGAAAACAGAAAGTATAGATGGACCCTTAAATGCAAACTAGGGGTGTGACAGGACAGACTAGGACCCTGTCCCAGTTGTTATGCAGAAAGTGTTTAAATGCAAGGATCTGTTCTGTTCTCTTCTCTCCTTTTCTATCTCCTGTCTGGTTGCACAACCAAATTTTCCTGTGAGACCTAGGATTTTATCACCCCAACAGTCTCGCAATTCTCTGCCTCTCACTGTCTCTCAACCTTCCCTTGCTGTTTGTCTTTTCCTCCCATGCATATTTGCTGATATAAAAATATATGCAAACCATTATGTGAAAATGTAACTGATATTGAGATCTCCTTGTTTAGAAATTATATAGTGTTACTGTTGAAATGTATATAATTATAGTTTGAGATGATAGCAAAAAGCTATTGGAAACTCAAGAGGTTACCTGAGTGCAAGTTTAAAGCCTTTTGCAGAAGAGCTGTGAAAAGGGGCCTCAGTTCAGGGACACTGTATTCCTGCCAGCACCTGTCTGAGACATACAAGAACACTTTGGAAGAAACATGATGCTTATTAAGAATGGTGGTTGGAAGGACTTATATAAGAGCTGAGCTGCAATTGGTTGAAGGAGCAAAGGGACACAGAGATTGAAGAAAAGCTCAGATGGACTTTTTCTGTTTATTTGGCTTTTGTAAATAGTTATACTGAACAATTTTATTTTTACTGCTAGTAGAAATAAATATTTTTGGTGAATTCTACAACTGCTTCTGGTTTTCCTATGCTTCCTGACCTGTGCCTTGACGACAAAAGGCATTAGCAACTGAGGCCTTTTAAGCTCTTCAAGTATCAGCCATTCGTTAGGGATTGTCCATCTAGAGGCAGTAATTTTCATTGGGTTGTAGGTAATCAGGCCTGGACCTCTGACAATGATCATTCTGACCAATTTACATGTCACTCTTTGCAGGGTATTTGCCAATACCACGTCCTCCTCTGCACAGCAAACTAATCTCTACAAAAAGTTTGCATTTCTCACTTCATTTGGCATATTTTTGTTATCTAAGTTTCTGTTTTGTATTCTACAGATATGTATCTTGGTTGACAAATCGACACTGATGGACATTTATTTATTTATTGAAATGGTTTCACCAGGTCAACATACAGAGATACAAAATAATCTCGTTTATGTTATGTTTTTCGTGTATAAATAGAAGAATTTGCATGCAAATTGTTATCTGGAAGGCTTTCTATGAATTACATTTTTTCTGTATTTATGCGTAAAGGCTTAATAATGGCTGAACAAATAAACTTGATACCTACCTTCCTATTGGCCATCTGGATTTATTTATTTGGTTATTTATTTATTTATAATAACTGAGGATCATTTTTTCCCTAAGGGAAACTGGGTTATAATTCACTATTATAACCTGCAGGTTATAACGGCAAACATGTACCCAGTTTCCTTTGTGCACATGTGTTAACTGGCGTTCAGTCCCACTTCTCTACCAGCCAGCATTCACAGACGCTGATCACCCCACTTGGAGTCAGTGGTAAGTTGTAAGTTGCCAAATATAATATTGCCAAGAAAAGAGAGAGTCGGGTGGGAGGAATGAGCGGAATGAGCAAGTGATTCTTTAGCGATTTGATTTTTTGGTGCGAGTGGTTTGGACTTGTTTGTAGCATGTTGGCAGATATGCAGTGCCAATGCTTCTGACTACAGACAGCACTGAAACTGGCATGGGAAAGAGCAGCAGAGAGATGCATTTTATTTTATACAATTGCTGACGATAAAAATGATCCCCAGCAATTATATGAAAATAAAACATGAGGTGGTGTGTTTAACTTGAGATTTTACACACAACTTCTCAGTGTTGGATGCTTAGATAAACCCCTTGAGCTTCGCTTCTGAGGTTTATGTAGCATCCAACACCTCGGGGTGTGTGTAAAATCTCGTTAAACACACCACCCATGTATTATTCTATATCTTAAAGTGCTTCACCAGGAAAAAACATTCTAAGCACAAAATAGCTCATTTTCAGATGTGTCCTAGGGGCAAGGTGAGAGGAATGCATAAGAACATTCTAAAACAAGCATCTGTCAATGTCAAATGTCTTGCTGGCATTGGCATTGGCAGTGCAAGAGTTTGAGAGATGCATAATAGGAATGGCAGTAAAGTATTGAAGTAATGCCAAACCCCACCCCCCACCCTGCAGAGAGTGACATGTATTGGGGTGTGCTTTGGGTCATCTGCCATAATGCTCATGACATTTCACCTCACCCTACCCTGCAGACACCGACAAGTGTTACGATGTGCCTTGGGGTCTTTGGGCTTTACACTTACCCCATTCCATAAGGAAATACACTGAGATGGGTGCAGTATAGGAGAATGGGGTGAACTTTGGGGCCGAAGAGTCTAAGGCACACATCGATGCCTGTCACTGGCTGCAGGGTGGGGGTGGAGTGGAGTGGTGTGATCATTACAGCCGACAATCCTAAGTCACACCCCTGATGCCTGTCAGTCTCTAAAGGGTGGGGCTTTATAGTTGGAAACCCTAATGGCCCAGGCATTTCTTGGTATTTTCATTCCAAATTTTCAACATGGGCTTTTTGTGACCCCATCTCATGAACAGTGGCACTATAAGTTCATTAGCCAAAAGGTGATTTTGTACAGCGACTGTGCCATTTGGCACCACAGGTGCAAAAACATATTTTGGGCAGGATGTGAAAAATGACAACTGTACTGTTCATGAGTGTAAAAATGGCAATATTGAAAATCTGGAGGAAAATATGAAAAATTAAAGTCATGAGCGTACAGTGAAACTGCAATGCACGCCCATAATATAATTATTTTATGGATTTTTTAACCAGATTTTCAACATAGGCATTTTGTGACCTTTGCTCATGAACAGTGGCACTGTGATTTTATTAATCTGTCCCAAAAGTTAATTTCCTACAGCAACTGTGCCATTGTGCACCAGATGTGCAAAAACACATTTCAGGCAGGATGTGAAAAGTGACAGCTGTATTGTTCATAAGGAGGTATGATAAAATGGCACTGTTGAAAATCTGAAGTGAAAATATGAAAATGTTCAAAGTTACAAGCGTGTATGGAAACTGTGCAATGCACGTCAGATCACAATAATCTTTTTGAATTGTTTCACTAATTTGCAACATAGCTTTTGGGACCCCACCTCATGAACAGTGGCACTGTCATTTCGTTAATCGGTCCCAAAACGTGATTCTGCACAGTGACCGCGAAATCCCTTTTCAGGACCGAATAACAAGATGACAATGCATGTGTTTATGAGGTGGGGTCCCAAGAACCAAATGTTGAAAATCTGGAGCAAAAATAAAAAAAAAATGGCTGCGATAGCCACCTAAATTGACTGCCCACCCCTCCCCACTGAAGCCATTATACAACTTACAGGCATTTTTTCATTTTGCAGTTCGGCTTTGAAGAGTCCAGACCTGTTCCCTCTCCACTAAAGATGGCAGCACCGGACCTCTGGAGGTAAGTATGGGGTGAGGGCGTTGTGGGGAGGTGGGGTGTAGACAGTGGGTGCGGATTTTGGGGAGAGGGCACTGCTGCCAATGAGGGACAGTTTTGTTTTTTTCAGGTACATAAAAAGCAAACATTGTGGGACCATTTTATTTCTTTACAGATGAAATAAAGTAAATGTTGGGCACACTAGGGTGGGCTCCCAGTGTGCCCCATGACTTTTGGAGGGAATGTTGGGCACATTGGGGGTGGGCTCCCTGTGTGCCCCATGACTTTTGGGGGGGAATGTTGGACACACTGGGGTGGTCTCCCAATGTGCCACACAATGGTGGTGAGGGGGGACATGCCAACACAGTCGGCTTTGTGTGACTGGCGGCACACTGGGTGCGTCCCAGTGTGTCATATAATGTGGGGGGGCATGCCGACACAGGGATTGTACCCCTGATGTCAGCTTTGTTTGAGGATTGTGTGGTGGTGGCAGGAGCGGCTGCCATGTTTATTGAAATGTTTCACCAGGAAAGGCATGCACAGGGGGCGTGTCATCTCTGTCACTGCATGATGAGCTTGTCTCTGATTGCAGTAGCACATTTCTTTCAAGTTGGTGACACTTTACATAATTTTTGCATCAGTGCTAGCATGCTGGCTAATTGAGGAATGAGGGATGCACCTACTAAAGCGTGCCCTGCATTCACCAACACTGACACACCTCTCATTGTGCTGCTGCTACTGCAAGATGTTGCTTGCACACGCTTAAGACAGCATAAAAATATATACAACTGCACAGGCTGACATACAGAGAAATATAATGAATACAGAGGTATATTAAATATACAGAATGTAACAGAAATACATAGGTATATACAGTAAGTGCAATATACAATGTAGTAGTTGGGTAACTTGAGTTCATATAATGTTCAAGTAGGTGAAAACAAGAAGTTCAAAATGCAGTCACAGTAGTTTGGACCCAGGGGAATGGAGGGAGGGTCAGCATATACTTAAGGACAGTGGCAGGAGGGAGAGGTGTGGGATTGGAGAAGACAGATTAGTGAGGGTTTTGAAGAGGCTGAGCAAATGTTTAAGGAGAGAGATTTCAAGAGTTTAGGAAAGCGAAAAGAGATGGCTGATTGACGACGCAGAGTTTTGCAAAAAGGAAGCTTGAGGGAGCGATACCCAGAGTTTGGAGGGAGTAGGAGGAGGTTGTGGATGAGAGAGAGTTGAGATGGGGGCAGGAAAGAAGGCAAAGTTTGGAAGTAAAGGAGGCATAGTGGGACAGACAGCAATCCTCCAGGGAAGGGAGGGAAAGAGCAGAGTACAGAGTACAGTGGTGGGTGTGGGTAGGACAGGTAAGAGAAAAGTGGTAAAAGGAGTGGAAGGGGGATCCACTCTGGCCAGGGTGGTTTTATGGGCAGCACCACAGACAATATTGCCATAGTCAAAGATGGGGAGAATCATCTTGGTAAGGATGTCTCAGAGAGCAGGAGGGGGATAAAGCTTTTATGCCTAAAGAGAGCACCCAGTTTAGGGTGGAGGTTTTTATGAATGGCATCTATGTGCTGGGACAAAAAAGAAAGATGGTAGTCAAGCCAGATGCCAAGATATTTGAAGGCAGGTACATCGTCAATTGGGATACCATCTAGGGTGTGGAAGAAAGGGAGGGACGGGAATTTAGAGAGCCTTGGTGCTGTGCCAAAGCACAGAGAGAGCTTCTTTTTGGCATTTAGAGATAACTAATTTGACTGAAACCATTTCTGAACTGAGTAGAAGTCAGATTAGAGACTGGATACTAGCTCAGCTGGTGAAGAACCAGAGACAAATAGAGCATTGTCGTTGGCGTACATGTGTATGGATGCATATCAGCAGGCACAGGGAAGGTTATTTAGAAATATGGAGAATAAAAGTGGACCAAGTATGGAGCCTTGGGGGACTCTGGTGGTAATGGAGGTGGGATATGACTCCTCCTAGCCTCACAGATTGAGATCTTCTTATGAGGTAGGAGCTGAACCATTGGATGGTGGGGACTGAAAGACCAGCTGAACTGAGTTTGTGGAGTAGAAGTGAGTGAGAAATGGTGTTGAATGCTTTTGCTAAATCGACAAAAATGGTGGCAGTGAGAAGACCCTGGTCCATAGCTGTGTGGATGGAATCTGCTAGGGGAGGGAGGAGGAGGTGGAATGGAATTTTCCAAAGCCAGACTGGAAAGGGGTGAAAAAGGAAGAGGAGACAACTAAAGGAGAGTTGAGATATCACTATGTGTTCTTGGAGTTTGGAGAGGATAGGGAGGAGGGATATAGGTCAGAAGTTACCAGGGGAGGAGGAGTTGCCACCTTTATGGAGGGGGGTGACAGTAGCCTGCTTCCAAGATTATGGAACAGAGGCTAAAGAGAAGGAGAGGCTTAGTAAGGAGGCAACAGGAGAGGTAATCACAGGGGCAGAGAGGTGAAGGAGCTTAGGGTTAAGCCCATCGGGGCTGTTGCTTTCTATGGGGATGAGGGCAAAAAGGGCTTCAGGGAGAAGGATTGGGAAGCAGGAGAAAAGAAGAAAGGAGGAGAAGAGGTGGGGAGGAGGGGAGGGTATGAGGGAGGGGTGGTGTGGGGAGTTGAAGGAGGAGGAGGAGGGAGGGCAGGATACACAAGTGGTGAAATAAGTGTTGAAGGCAGCCCACAAATGGAGGTTCAGAGGATGTGGGGGCCCCTAAATTTAGTAAGAGGGTAAACTGGATTGACTGGAGAATAGGGCATGGATAACTTTCCAAAACTTTGAGGGGTGACTCAAGTTCCTCTGGAATGATAAATAGAAAAACTCAGCTTTGGCTAACCTAGTGGCCCTGGTGCAAGAATGCCTCAGGGTGTAATATCTATGTAGGTCAGTAGGGGAGCCTGAGATCTTATAGAATTTGCATGCCAGATCACGGATACACTGGCAAGCCATAGGTTCAGCTGAGATTCAGGGGAGGTGGGAGTCTCTGACCCTGGTTTTGCATAGGGGGGCATTCTTATCTGCACAGGGTCATAATGGCATGGACAAAGCCACACACACATCAAGACCATGCACCTACAAACAGCGTGCAGCAACACCAGAAAGTTTTTCTTTTGTTTTGTGGGGGTGTTCAAATCCCATGCCCCCCCACACCTCTGCAAACTATTATAATCGACTCCGGTGGGGTGGACACAGGGGCAAGGAAAAAAAATATGAAAAGAAAAATATTCCGTAGCAGGGAATCAAACCATGTTTGCCCCTAACCCCATCCACTGCAGGGCCGGGTGCTCTAGCCACTCTACCATGGCAGTGGTTCAACTGTGCACCTGACCAGCAGTGGCTACATCCACTATCTCCTTTCTGGTGAGCACAGGGGATAGTAATACTTTCATATCACTGTAATTCCCCCCCTGTCGCTGTAAAGCCATTTGTGCTACTGACAGCGTGATCTTGATGTGCGTGGTTTCATCCGTGAGATTATGACCCAGTAGGTTCTGATCCCATATCTATATGAATTTGGTATGGAAGTGATCCAGGGCTGTGTTAATGTCAGTGGCATAAGAGATTGGTGACCAGTCAGCAGACTGTAAACCAGCATGGAGGGTGGATAGGTCCAGGGATTGGAAGGAGTGGATGTGGATAATTTTTTGGGGTACTTTAGGGAGGTGAACTTTTTTGCATGCAGTATACCATGTGGTGGTCGCTGAGTGCATCAGGGAGGGTACCTGCATTGATGATGTGGTGTGGATGGTTGGTGAGGACCTATTCCAGGAGAGAGTGGTTTTGCGATTTCAGGTTTAAGCAGGTCGGGGTGGAGATGAGTTGGGTGAGATGCAAGGATTTTAC
Organism: Neoceratodus forsteri; assembly: GCA_016271365.2. Taxonomy (NCBI): domain Eukaryota; kingdom Metazoa; phylum Chordata; order Ceratodontiformes; family Ceratodontidae; genus Neoceratodus; species Neoceratodus forsteri. The sequence continues at coordinate 244,650,957 of CM028133.1, read as the reverse complement.
ATTTTGGCAGAATTTAGCATTTGGATGTGAGAGACTTTTGATACTGAAATCACCCAGGATGAGGAGATCCCCAGAAGGGCCAACAGCAGTTATGGCAGTCAGGAGCTCAGAGATCAGTGTGGCAGATAGGCCTGGGCAGCAGTAGACTCCCACCACATAGATTGGGAGACAGAAAGGGATAGAGAGTTTGAGTACAAGGAGTTCATATGCAGCAGGAGTAGACACAGATAGTACCATAGAGAACTGAATAGAAGAGAAGAGGTAGATAGCAATACCACCGCCCAATTTTGGGTAGTCTTGGTGGGTGAGGGTGAACCCTGGGATTGTGATGGCTGAGTCCAGAATTTTGAGGGAGAGCCAGGATTCAGGAACAATGAGGACAACAGGTAGGAGAGAGGTGATGAGAGGTTGAAGCAGGTCTATTTTTGGAAGGAGACTGCGGATATTGATGGGCCACCCAGAGCCCTTTGAGAAGATTGGAAGGAAGGGCAGGGACTGAGCCAGCGTTGGGCTCTCTATAATCAGCCATAAGGAGTAGGAGGAAAAGTAAGTGTTTGATTGAGAAAATGGGATGCAGAAGGTGGCAAGGAGGTAAGAAGGGGAGGAGCAGGATGGTGAGAACAAGAGGAGAGTCGGAAATGCATAAAATGGAGCCAGGAGGAGACAGATGGGAAGAGGGAGGTGCCTGGGCACCAATGGGAGTGGGAAAGAGGAGGAAGGCTGGAGGAGGAGAGGGTAGAGGATGGAGGCAGGGTGGGGTGAGAGCGCTGGATGGAGAGAATAGTGGTGGGTAAGAATGGAAGCAAGAGGGAATGGGTTGTTAGCTATTAGGCAGAAGGACAGTAGAAATACAAACAGAAGGAGGTTGGAGGGAAGCATAGTGAGGGTAGGTAAAGGAAGATAATAGTAGAAGAGGAAGTAGAGCAGAGGCTAATGTTGGGGTGTAAGGGTGGAGAGGGGAAATTAATTAGACAGAGAGGGAGCAAGTAAGTGGATAACTGATTTGTCCCACCCTGGTCACGAGGATGGGGGGGAGTAGGGACTAGGGTTCCTACATACCATTTTTTTATTAGGTTGATCCTATATGAGGTATCATACCATTGATGCATGGTCCTGTACTTGCAGATCGTCCTTGGGTCGTGGGGGTTGGGAATGTGGTAGGGTAGGTGGGAGATAGACATAAAAATCCTAATAGACCCTAATAGCACATTTCCAAACTTTGTGAGCATCATGTTTGCAACCCCAATAATATATTTTCAATCTCTGTACAATTTTAATCTTCTACGGTAGCAACGCTAATGAGCATTAACATACTATATACAGATAGGGTTTAGTACCCCATTTAAGGTTAAAGTGTAACATTTTGCAGCTTAATAACTTTGCCACTGTATGGCAGATTTGCCTGCAATTTGGCAGGCACAACGCGGTATCATAAATCTCTGGATATGCCAAGTTTCGTAAAAGTCAGATACACGGTTGCGGAGCTATAAAGTGCAATAGAAAGTCAAATTTACGCTTTTTTGTGCATTCTTTGCTCGCACCTACAAGTCGCATGTTTTGAGCAACTTGTCCAAAACCTTCAGGAAACATGCAGCCAGGGTCTCCGATGTGCCTTTCAAAGATTTTGTGAAAAAATATTAAATGGTTCAAAAGTTTTTTATAAAAACAAGTTTCCCATTACAGACAATGGGAAAAATTAAAAAGTTCGACAGTGTCACAAATGCAGTTTTTAGTTTCGCAAATGACCCCTATAGTGTCATGAGTCAGCCATTTTTTTTTTCAGTTACTGGTCACAGAAATGCTTGTCATTTAAATTTGGGACCCTCTAGGGACACAATTCTTTCTGTGTTCACCTAGTCGAGCCCTGAGGATGTTAGCCATGTCTTTTTTGGGGATGTTAAGCACCCCAGAAATATGTTTTTCAAATATTTGTAAACTGTAGTGTCGCAAAGTAGTGTCGCACTTGCGACACTTTCGTGATTTTGTTTACGGAAGTGTCATTATTTGTGACACTATGCCCAAAAGAATAGGAAATCTTTGCCACCCTGCTGCAAAAGAACAGTTTGGTCTTTTGGGCTGAAAGTTAGAGGAAAAAAGCCAAGATCCCACAGATGTGCCTTTTGGTGGTTCTGTGTTAAAATTTTGGAGGGCTGCAAAGTTACGGTACTCCAAAGTTGACTATTTTTCACACAGACTTACATTATGGTGTCCGCTGCGCCTTTCGGGGCCTGTATATCGGAAACGCTTTGAAATAAGGACTTTTCGTCTGAAAAATGTAGGGCTAAGTATAAATCTAGCAAGAAAAGTCATAAATTATATGAAATTTAAAAAAAATTTCTACGTCATACGGTTCCTGAGATATAAGCAATTTAGTATCCCAGGTGCTCATTTTCTGCTCCGTGGCCCATTATTATGCATACGTTCTTTGTATTCACTGTGTTTCTCAATGCAGCTTTTGGGGGGAAAAAGTTATTACGCTTCATTATTGTTACAGTTAAGCTTCCACTTGTGTTTCCATAACGCGTTTGCGTTTGCGTTCCATCGTCACCGGTGCAAGTACTCTATGCTTTTCGTTTGCACTTGCATTTGCGTTACTGTTACCATTTGTGTTTCCATTACTGTTCTGCTTGCATTTCATTTTGAGTCACTGTATGCATTGCCATTTGCGTTTGCATTTCCTTTGGTGTCATCGTTGGTGTTACCATTAGCATTTGCGTTTCCAATTGCAGTACCGTGACCATGCGCGTTACCATTTGCATTTCCTTATGTGCTTGCATTTGCATTTCCGTCACTGTTCACTTTGGTGTAATTGTTGCTGTTACTGTAACTGTTTGCATTTCCAATTGAGTTACTGTTACTGTTTGCATGTTCGTCATCGTTTGCATTTCTGTTGACCTTAGCATTTGCGTTTTCAGTTGTGTTTCCATTGTTGATTGCATTACTGTTTCCTTCTGTGGCACCATTGCCTTTACTGTTTTCATTTCTGTTTGCGTTTGTGTTACTGTTTTCATTTTTCTTACCATTTGCATTTTCATTGGTGTTAGCGTTTACATTACTGTTTTTGTTACCATTTGCGTTTCTATTGCCATTAGCATTTGCATTACCATTTGCGTTACTATTTCTGTTTTCATTAACATTTGCGCTTGCGTTTCTCTTACTGTTTGCGTTATCATTTACGTTTGCATCACCATGTGAGTTACTGTTTGCACTTGCGTTTCCATTACCATTAGCGTTACTACATGACAAAAAATTACTATTTATAGTACTTATTCTCAAAAAGAAGGGAAATTCATGGCACAAAAATATGTTTAATGCATCAGTTAGGGTTCTTCCACAGCGACAAAAGTGAGGAATTTTGGTGTTGGAGGTTGCCACCCCTTGCACACAGCCCACTACATCCCACCAACAGGCATTGAGGTGTGTGTTGGGGTCATCAATCTAACTGTCACCCCATTCTCCTATACTGCAGCACCTCAGCTTGTTTCACATGGGATGGGGAGAGAGTTAGGACCGATGACCCCAGTGCACACCCCGATGCCTGTTGGTGGGGACGGGGGGTGGGCTTGGGTTCAAGTGTGGCAACCCTAACACCGAATTTCCTCACTTTTGTCACTGTGGAACAACCCTAACTGATGTATTAAGCAGAGTTTTTTTGCCATGAATACATATACTGTATATATATTATAGGGGTGTGGTCACGCCCCTATATTTAGGGTTATGAAGGCACTTCTATGTTAAACTCAAAATCTTGCACATTAATAACTTTGGACCCATTCAACGGATTTGGTATGCATGGTGGGGCATGGTAGATCTCTTGACCTGCCAAATTTTGTTACGGTTTGACTTACGGTCTCTGCACACCAAAACACTGAAAAATTCACTTTTCGCCAATTATGTGGGCAGTTTGGGGGATTTTGCCCATGGCACTGCACGGCTGTTGTGTGGCATGCCACTCTGTGAGTTGGCTCGTCTGAAAGAGCTTTGGTGGCTGAACATGCCGCTTTTCATTTGGTGAGAAAATATTAATCCATTCAAAAGTTATTGCACTTTTAAATTCCCATTATAAGTCAATGGGAAATTTATATGGTTATTTTGCGAATAAAGAATGAGGTTTTGGACATCTGGTCCCTCCTCACGATCAAAGAATTTGCAGCATCGCGATCAAAGAATCTTTGACCCCAAGAATTATTTGATCGTGACGGCCGCCATCTTGTTTTAAAAATGCCATCAGAAAAACTCAATCTCGGCTCATGGGTCACTCCTCAGTACAACTTGATGGGTTTTACCTGGGGCCACTATAGAGGCATGAGGGTGGTTTCATTAATTTCTGCCTCAAAACTCGAGTTTCACCGCTTTTTATTCTTTTAATCACGAGCCTGCAAATTCTTTTGATCGCAAGATTCTTTGACCACGATCTTTGATCACGAGGGCGTGACTAGATGGCCTATTGTAAAAATCTAATTTCTCAGCTAAGGGGTGGGTTATCAACACAAATGAGGGTGTGCTTTGCTCAGGGTGCTTCATTCTATCAAAGCATGGTGATTTTTTCATTTATTTCTGCCTAAAACTCGAGTTTCACCATTTTTTATTCTTTGACTGTGAGCCTGTAATTTCTTTGATCATGAGCCTGCAAATTCTTTGATCATGAGATTCTTTGATCATCATCTTTGATCGCGAGGGAGGGACTAGATGGCCAGATTTTAATGGAACAGATGGGCCAATTCTAACAATCTTTCATTTTAAATAACTCAGAAACGGTTTGGTCTTTTTACTTGAAATTTGGAAGGTGTTGACGGCATGTCCTGTAGATGTGAATTGTGGTGTTTGTGTGTTGGACAATATATTTTTTGGAGATATTGCGTGGCGCAGTTTACGTTTTGCAGTGTTTTCCATTGTGTTAGTGGCTTGAAATTTGTAGGGTAGCTGGCCTTGCTGCTGTCGATTTACTTCTTAGTCATTAGGTGTGCAACATGTCAACAGATGCAGAATTCTGCCACTCCAATGAATGACAATCTCAAATTTTCAAACATTATATTTTGGACACGGTTTGCTCTTTTACATTGAAATTTTGAGGCTCTTCAGGGGATGTCCTGTGAATCAGAATTATGATGTTCAGCTGTTGCAAAATTATTTTGCTACACAGATATTGCATAACACACTATGTTTTCTGTATGGCGCTTTTATTTTATTTTATTTTAATTCATATATCGGATTTACAATCTTTGAGTCAAAGATTCATTTACAAAGGCACCTCATCGCAGGGAGGGGGAACAATCAACTTGTGAGACAAGACAGCGGGGAACAGTACAAGTGAGATACATGCAGCATACATAACAGAATTTTCAAAGAGCAAATAAACATAGGCAGTTTGCAAAAAGCACACAACAGTAAGTCATCGGGGGGTCCTAGAGGGTCATGCAGGCTATAGCATGCAGTAAATAGACTGAAACAGGCTAATCGAGTGAACTGTTGGATACGTAATCCTGTTGGACCTGGATCAGTTTGAGGGCACACACGGTAGGCCCTATAATGGGCATAAACATCTCCGAGTGCTAAGGAGGTGTTTGCGTACGGCAGTTTTGATCTGACCAATTTTAGGGGTGTTTGTGATGTGCATGGGGAGGGAGTTATACCAGGATGGTGCTTTGTGATAAAAGGATCTTTGGGCGAGTGAGGTCCTAGCTCTAGGTACCTGGAAGGTGGCTTTGTTAGTGGTATGGGTGGCGACCGAGTGGGAGGCTGGTAGAAGCTGTGCAGTGACACCTGGGGGACATAGTCCAAGTAGAGCCTTTTTAACCAGTATGCAGGTGTGATATTGCAGACGTTCTTCCAGATTGAGTATGTTAGAGGTGGAGTAGAGTTGGCATGTGTGAGTTCTGTTTGGGGCACTGGTCAAGAGCCTGCAGGCTTTATTGATGGAAGTCTGGATTTTGGTGAGGGCAGTGGGGTCAGCGACTGCATAGGTGGGGAGTCCATAGTCAACTAATGACAGGATGGAGGAAGTGATAGCCTGCTGTAGGGTGAATTCAGGGAGGCAGTCTTTGTGGCGATAGAGGAGTCCAATCTGGGCGTGTATGGCAGAGGATAAAGCACTGACATGGGCATGGAAGGAGAAAGCTGAGTCAAAGGTGATGCCCAGGTATTTGTATGTTGATACCTGCTCAAGGGGGTGGAGAGTACTGGAAAGGATGCAAAGGGGAGCATTTTTGGAGTTACTTTGACGGTGTGCAATGATCATAAATTTTGTTTTCTTGAGGTTCAGGACCAGGCGATGGTCGAGGAACCATTTTTCAACTTGGCTGAAGGAGAATTGCAAGATGCTCTGGAGAGTGAGTGGGTCGGGGTGTGAGGTGACTAGGACTGCATCATCGGCATATAGTAGCAGCTTGCCTGAGCAAGAGCTGGGAAGGATGTTTAAGAAGAGACTGAACAATGGGGCCCAGAATGGAGCCTTGTGGGACTCCAGAATGTACAGACAGTAAAGAAGACAGGCTACCATTTAACTTGACATATTGGGATCTATCACAGAGGTAGCTGGAGAACCAGGCCAAAGGGCCAGATGAGAGTCCCAGCTTACAGAGGGTGTCAAGCATTAATGGGTGACTCACAGTGTCGAAGGCCTTGGATAGGTCAATGAACACTGCCCCAGCCATCTCCCTGGCGTCTAGTGCAGAGTGTATATGGTGGGAAAACTCCAGCACAGCTGTGGTGGTGGTGCGTGACCAGTGCGGAAGCCATGCTGTTCTGGGCACAGAATGTTGTGGCTGGATAGATAATCCACAAGTTGCGTGGATACTATTTTCTCCAGAGCTTTGTGGGGGAAGGGATGGAGATAGGTCTGTAGTTGCTTGGCACAGTGCGGTCTCCATTTTTATGTATAGGGGTGATTTCAGCCTGGTTCCATGCACTCGGAAATTGACCGAGGCACAGGGATCGATTAAGAAGGTCCGTGAGGGGGGCTAGCATGACATCCATTGTTAGGCAGAGTATCCTGGAGTCAAGGGGTCACAGCTCGGGTTGTGGGAGGAGAGAGCTTTTAGGAGGATTGGTTTTGCATCCTGTGGGGAGATAGTCCTAAAGAGAAAAGGGGGGCGAGAGATAGCTGGGTTGTTGTTTACCAAGATGGGGTCAAAGAAGTGGGCCGGAAGGACTGTACTTAGATCAGAAAATGTTTTGTTAAGGCAGTCGGCAACATGGGATGAGTCCACATTAATAGCGCCATTTATGACCATCTGAGAGGGAGGAGGGGAGCGGGTCGTCCCGTTTAACTCCTTCATGTTATCCCAGAAGGTTCAGGCAGTGCCCCAGGAGGAGGTCAAGGTGGATTGGTAGTAGCTGGTTTTGGCTCGTCTTATAGCCCAGGTGCACTCGTTGTGAGCTGAATTATAAGCTTGCCTATCTGCTAGCCTGCCAGTCTCAACAGCAATGTGCCAAAGGTTATCACGCTGCTTCAGTTGTTGGATCGGGGGGGGAGATCCAGGCAGCAGAGTGTCTCTTAGTACGGATGTTGGTGACAGAGGTGAAGACATCTCAGGCTTTGCAGAAGGCACTGGTGAGAAAGGCTAGGGTGATGTCTATCTCCGCTGTGAGGGAGATCGGGGACCAACTGCTCTGGGCAAGGTGCCGCTTAAGCTTGCATAGTTCTCCGCGTGAAACGCTAATGGGGGTGGCTTGGTGCAGGTTTAAGCGTGGGAGGACCAGTAGCAGAGAACTGGTGAGTGGTCACTGAGGGAGTTGGCTAGGACATTAACATCCTTTACTTTGTGAGGGCAGTTAGAGAGCACGGTGTCTAGTAGTGTGCTAGTCCCACTTGATTGGTTAAATCTGGTGGGTTGAGTCACTAGTTGGGATAGGTCAAGAGCTGTGAAGTTGTCTTTAATTTGTGTTGAGGTGGAGCCAAGCCAGTTGATGTTGAGGTCTCCTAGGACGAGCTGTTCAGCCTTGTGTGGCAGGGTAGTGAGACAGTCGGTGAGGGAGCGGATAGCTTGCCTTTGTTCTCGTGGGGGTACATATGCTGCAGTGAGGTAAAGAGGGCCACGGCCTAGGTCGGGGTAATTTTTAAGGTGATGGCTTAAGCCCCATGGTCGAGCTTTGGGGCGGGTAGGGCATGACCCAGGAGGGAGTTAGTTAGGTAGACAGTGCATCCACCGCCTCGCTTACCCACACGATCTTCTCTAAAGAGGGTGAAGCCAGGGAGGGAGACCGACAAGTCTGGTGTAGACGATGAGAGCCAGGTCTCCACTATGGCAAGAATGTCGGGCTTATGTTGGGAGACCCAACAATGGAGTGCAGCAGTCTTTCTTGGGAGACTGCAGATATTCATGGAGGCAATGGGGAGTCCATGCGCTGTGTGGGGTGATGTAGCAGGTCCTGGTTCTGGGTTGGGGTGGATATTCCCAGAGAACAGGAGGAGCAGGATGATGAGCCAGAGAAAGGGACTACGGCAGTAGTGGTAGGGATGCCTGGGCAGATGGAAGGATCTGTGGTGGGATGGGTAGGGAGTTAGGGTGGGTAGAGCTAGGATAGAGGGATACCACCTGCCACTGTGGGCTGTGGGGGGGTATGGGCACCGGGGGGTGAGATAGGGTTGGGTGATCCAGCATGTGTGGGTGATGATGAACTGGAGGGTAGATGGGGAGTTTGAGGCAGTGGGGGATGAATGCTAGCATATGTACATATAAAGGGGTGTTGGAGAGATTTTTGGCAGCGATTTTTTTGGGGGGGTGGGATAATAAGGAGCAATGTGAGTATTGCAAGACCTAAAGGAGGCATAGTGTTGTATTGCTGTATGAGATAGATGGTAAGGGAAGGGTAGGCAAGCAGGATCCCCCTAGTGCCCAGCAGGTATAACCTGCAGGTGGAAGGTGGCTGATTGGTTCTCAGCCTCACGTGACACTGCCTATAAATGAAAGAGCCAACCAAGGGTGGTGGTGGGGGCAGGGTGCCGACGCAGTGGGGTGCCGCACGCAGGCCAGCGGGTTAAAACTGCGCGCCCAACTGTCCTGCTTGCTCCTGCCGCGTAGCTAAAGTCCTGGGGGCGGCGCAGTCCCGCTGGCCCTGGTTCTGGGGAGGGCGGGCAGCTCCGACACTCGCTGACCCCACGGTAGACTGATCTAAGGAGAGAGTAAGATTTATAAGCACACTGCTGCAACAGGAAGCGGTCAGTAGGACAAAGGAACATTATTGCTGCAGTCGCTATATGAGTTAAATGATTTCCAGTTTATACAGTGGCTACAGAATAAAGTGCTTTCCTAGGATTAACACAGTGGTGTGACTAAACAGGAGTCTTTCTGACTAAAAGAATGGCTTTTCTACAATTTAACTACATTTGCTAGCTAAAGCTTGATTTTTTTTTTTAGCATTAGTAATGTCCACAGCTATGCAGCACAGTCACTTTTGAGATCTGTTGTTTGTACTTTGGTGCCAAAATCAAAACTGTGCGCCTCCAACTGTCCTGCTTGCTCCTGCTGTGTACCTGAAGTCCTGGGGGGGCAGCACTGAGTCCCGCTGGGCTCCTGGTTCTAGGGAGGGCAGGCAGCTTCCCCCCACACTCGTGACCCTCACGGTAGACTGATCTAAGGAAGAGAGGAGAAATTTATAAGTACACTGCTGGAACAGGAGGTGGGTCATGTAGGACAAAGAACGTTATTGCTGCAGTCAATATATTTAGTAAAATGATTTCAGTTTATACAGTGCATACAGAATAAAAAGCTTTCCTAGGAATTAACATGGCTGACTAAACAGGAGTCTTTCTGCACAAAAGAATGGCTTTTCTACAATTTAACTACATTTGCTAGCTATGTTTTTTTTTTGTTTTTAGCATTAGTAATGTCCACAGCTATGCAGCACAGTCACTTTTGAGATCTGATGTTTGTACTTTGGTGCCAAAATCAAAACTGCGCACCTCCAACTGTCCTGCTTGCTCCTGCCACGTACCTGAAGTCCAGGGGGGTGGCGGCGAGTGCCGCTGGGCTCCTGGTTCTGGGGAAGGCGGGCAGCTTCTCTGACCTCGCAACCTTTCATGGGTAGACTGTTCTGAAGTCTGGGGTGGCAGTGAGTCCTGCTGGGCTTCCTGGTTCTGAGGAGGGCGGCAGCTCTCCGACATTCGTGGTAGACTGATCTGAAGTCCGGGAGGACGGCGGAGAGTCACACTGGGCCCCTGGTTCTGGGGAGGGTGGGCAGCTTCCCCTGACCCTCGCGGTAGACTGATCTGAAGTCTTGGGGGGGCAGTGGTGAGTCCCGCTGGCCTCCTGGTTCTGGGGAGGGCGGGCAGCTTCTTGGTCCCTCACGGTAGACTGATCTGAAGTCCGGGGGGAGGCAGAGGCAAGTCTCACTGGGCTCCTGGTTCTGGGGAGGGTGGGCAGCTTCCTCCGACCCTTGCGACCCTCACGATAGTAGTGGCTTGACATATATAGGTTACCTAGTGTTACTGGCATGGAGATGATTTTCAGTAGTTAGGTGTCTGACATGTACACAGGTGTGGAATTATGCCACTCTGATGAATGAAACTTTTGTTTTGTTTGAAGGTGGTGGGAGCGTGGGACCCAAAGCGCCCCACACTCCCACGCATATGTGCTACTGCCAATACATATTATATTTGGTAGTTGCACTATTATAGTAGCTAGAAACTTGGAGTTGGTTTGATCCTGCTGCCCTCAACTTCATGCTTAGTTTCTACTTTTCTATTCTTTCTCAAACAGTAAGGAAATTCTATGCAAAAAACTGCATTAATGCATCATTTAGGGTTATAACACAAAAAGACAGGAAATTAGATCTTTAGGGTTTCTCCCTCCCCCTTCCATCGTGGTCCTGCCCATCATCCCGAGATTGACAGCTGACGGGGTGTGTCATTGGGGTTGTGAGGCTTAAATGTCACCAGGCACGAGTGAGAGAATCCAGAGATCACTCTGTAGGAGTGAGAATATTTTCCATAGCACACGATCTGCACATCATGTGCCCTATTTATACAGAGGGAGTGGGAGCTCCAGAAATATTCTTATGGTTTCCTGTGCTCTTTTCCTGTTTCTGTGTGCTTTCTTCTCTTTCTGTGTGTGGTCTGAGAGTGTGTGAGTTATAATGAATGGGCTGTGAGTCGCAGAAACACTATGAGACACAGGTGAGTTTCCTTTGCAATGCTAATTGAGTAAGTTGCAGGTAGCAGTGAGAAACAAACTTTTTTGTGAAGCAGTTTCATTTAGAATGCAGGCTGTAATGAGGCTGAGATCAGCATAGTAATGGGCTGGGAGTCTCAGAAACACTATGGGACACGTGTGAGTGTCCTTTGTAATGCTAATTGAGTTAGTTGCAGGTAGCATTGAGAAACAGAAACTGTTTTGTGAAGCAGTTCCATTTAGAATGCAGGTTATAGTGAGTGAGTGGTGACATAACCGAGTATGTATAAATGGCATTTATTTTAACTCTGCGATGTCATCACCATGTACACACTGCAGTGAAAATAGCAGGATTTGTCATCAGTCAACTCCCACCCCACTGTGTGTATATATATATATATATATATATATATATATATGTTTAAAGCTGAACCAGTATAATATTTTTGTGGCAATTTGCATATATAGCCCATGATGTTTTGCATTATGGGGTATGTGATTTTATTTTATATATATATATATATATATATATAGATATAAACAATGGGTAAGGGTAGTATACAGATGCATACCATCAAAGGGGCTAATTAGAGCAAGGACATGAGCCTGAAGACAAGTGGCTTTTATTACCCTCATTTAGCCCCCTGAGATGGGTGCACTTTGAGTGTCCCATCCTTACCTATTTTTGTTGAATTAGAATATAGGATGGTTATGGTTATGGAAATTGCATTTGCGATCATGTTATGGCACCTGAAGGTATCTTTGCGGCAAGGAGGGAATGGTGTAGTGAGTGCATGTAGGAGCTTGACAGATTTCTGGATTTGGGAGGATTTAGTGTGTCTTTTTCCAGGTTCCTTTGGCAGCTTATTGATTGTTTGGCTAACTTCCTAATGATGTGTTGATTGTGTTCTTAGCATTGTCCCATAGGGCTTAATGTAGTGTAGGTCTGTACTTTTTATTAGTGGTATATACTTGATTGTTGATTAGTGTAGGTATGCTTTTAATTAGTGTAGGTTAAACTTTAATTAGTGTAGGTTATATCTGTAATTACTTAATTATTGCAGGTATACAAAGAACACTGGTTGGGCAAACCAAATGCAACCAGCCTGTGCTGTCACCAAGAGGTTTGGATTCCAATTGACCTCAAGGGCAAAGCTCAAGAGGTCAACAGGAATTTGAACCTTGAGGTGGCCGTACAGACTGGTTGGGCATGGTTTTGCCCACCCAGTACTTTTTTATAGTGTCTAGAACAAGAACTGTTGGCAGCTTTAAGAAATTGAAATAAAGTACACCACAAATGAAAACATTTTGTTTTGTTCCAGTTTACTGTTAACTAACTGTACCAGCTCACAGACGTTCCAACACAGTAACACACTGAGGAACCTGAGAAAATCAAAACAGTGACTTAATTCAGTTAATTTAAATGTAAACTGCCAGTTTTGGCCAAATGTAGTTAATAATATCCACAAACAAAGTCCTTGTGTTTGCATGCTGGTGTGCAGTTTTTTTCGTTGTATGTCTGTGGAGAGAAAATGAGAGTATTCTGTGAGTGCGGTGCTATATTGTAAACTACAGCTTCCATGCCCTGCTCTTTATTTTTGTTTTTTTTTAATCTATCTGGTGCTCTTGCTGCATTTTGTATAGCGCCTCCCCATAGTTGCATCATAGAAACATAGAAAATAAACTTTGACGGCAGATAAGGACCGCTAGGCCCATCTAGTCTGCCCATTTCCCTACCTACAGGATGGGCCACAGATCCTAGTTAACCAACAGCCTTTATCTTCCTGCCCCCCACAAGAATTGCTTTATGTCTGTCCCATGCATTCTTGAATTCTCCCACAGTTTTAGACCCCACAACTTCCTCAGGAAGGCTGTTCATGCATCCACTACCTCTCTGTGAAATAATTCTCACATTGCCCCTGAACTGCCTCCTTCTATCTTTAAATTGTGTCCCTTGTTCTTGCAAGTCTCTTTTCTGAAAGATGCTATTCCTCTTGGACTTTGTTGATTCCTTGAGGTACTTGAAAGTTTCTATCATGTGCCCTCTCCTTCTTTCCTCAAGGGTAAAGCATATTAAGCTCCTTTTAGTCTCTCCTCACACGGCTCTTGCAGACCCTCACCATTTTAGTTGCCCTCCTCTGACTGCCTCTATCCTGTCTATGTCCTTGGCGGATGGGGTCTCCAGAACTGACACAGTATTCCAGATGGGATCTCACCAACTGTCTGTACAGAGGGAAACAACTTCCTGTTTTCTGCTGTTGATGCCTCCCTATATATCCCAGTATACCCCGGCCCTCCCTACTGCCTTCTCACATTGCTTAACAACCTTCAGGTCATCTGATATGATTACCCCAGGTCCCTTCCTGTTTTGTTGTTGTTACTACCTCCCACCCATTGTGTGTCTTTCCTGTTCTTGTTTCCAGGTGCATTATTTGCACTTTTGCATTGAATCCTAGCTGCCATGCGTCTGACCATTCCTCCAACCTTGCCAAGTCCCTTTTCATCCTTTCCATGCCTCCTTAGTATCAACCCTGTTGCAGATCTGTGTCATCTGCAAAGGCATACTTTTCCTTCCAGTCCCTCTTGCAATGTCACTGATGAAGACATTAAAAGGACTGGACCCAATACTGAACCTCATGTGTACCCCACTAGTAACGCTCTTCTTTCAGAGTGGACTCATTTACAAATTACCTTCTGTGTCCTGTTGTCCAGCCAATGTTTTACCTAGGCTACCACCCTGGGACCCTCCCAGGCTGGTTAATTTGACTATCAATCTTTTGTGTGGACTGTGTCAATGCCTTACTAAAGTCTAGGTAGGCCATGTCCACAGCCCTCCCTGGTCTACTACTTTGGTCACCCAGTCAAAGAAATCTATTAGATCTGGTCTGACATGACCTTCCCGCTGTAAACCCATGCTGCCTTGGATCCTGTGCTCCACTGACCTCTAGGTACTCAACTATTCTTTCCTTCTGAAGTGACTCACTCACTTTCCCTACCAGAGCGTCAGACTGACAGGTCTGTAGTTTCCTGCCTCTGTCTTGGTCCCACTTTGTAGGCGGAATCACATCCCGCCTCCAGTCCTGGGTACCAGCACCATCCTCCCATGATTTATTAAAAAGAGTAGCCAGTGGTTTCACTAGTTCGTTCTTAATTTTAGAATTCTGGGTGAATTCCATCAGACCCATTGCTTTGTCCACCTTCAGTTTTAGGAGTTCTTGCAGAACCCTTTCTTCTGTGAAAGGACTGGGATCTCCCTCTATCAAGAGTGCTTCTGTTAATTGGATTAGGCACTTCCTCCCTTTGTAGAATACTGAGCAGAAATATTCGTTCAGTATTCTGCTTTTTCACTGTCCCCTCTGCCCAACCACCGCTCATTCTATTCAGCCTCACTATCCTCCTTGTCTTTCACGCCGCTGATGTACCTATAAAAGGTTTTATCCTCTTCTTAACTGAGTTGGCTATCTTTCCTCAGTTTGGGCCTTTGCTATTCTGACTTCCCCTGCTTCTTTCTGCCTTAACTGTACAGCTCTCTGTCCTGCTCCTTCTGTGTTTCCTTATACTTCTGGAATGCTATCTTTTTCTTCCTGACTTTCACAGCCACCTCTCTTGTGAACCATAGTGGCTTTTTCTTTCGTTTTGATTTGTTTATTTGCTTCAAACAAAGGCATCAGCTAGACACTACCCTCTGCTTGCTTTTCTGCCATGATGCATCTCTCTCTCTCTCGCCTCTCTCTCTTATTCGGTACGCATCACAGCAGACCTGCCCTCCTGGATTAGACCTGTGTGATGTGACCTCCTACCTTACTTGCTGTTGGATGATTCCAGGACTTGAATCCATCTTTTTGGGGGTTTTCCTGACCTTACACGATGGTGATGTTTCATATTCTGGTGGAATACACAAAGGTTACCAAACAAGGTGAGAGATCTCAGGGAGTCTTGGAGGTTTTGCTGTGATTTGCACTTGTGGTGGAGGTCAATGGTGCTGGCGCCATTGCTGTGGCAGTTACAGGGAGTGCTGTGGCTGGAGGAGGTGGTGGAAAAGATCATTGAGTCTCATCATTGTTTTTCTTCTGATAAAACAGAATAATTGTTGATAGCCTGCAAGTTACTCTGTCTGGAAACTTGAGCCACTTCAGTCGGGGGCACATTGTTGTCAACCAGTCTTTGTATTGATGTTTTTCAGGTGGAGTAGTTCATATTTTCTTTTTGTCCTCTGAAGGCCAGCTCATATTTTCATGGATTTTCATTATGAGCATACTTTTATTCTCCCTAAGGGCATTGATCTGTACCATACTGAGCCAGTTTTTCTGGGACATAGATTAGATTGGGAGGTAGAAGGAGATTCAGGGTGCTTCATTATTGTGGGTCTTTTTCCTTCATGTTTTAGATATGCAGCCACGGAGTCCCTTTCGTTGTCAGTATTTTCATACAAGGCAGCTCAAGCCTCACATCTCTGGGGTTTCCCTGGCACCATTTCTTTGTTTGACGCTCATTGTACTGTAGATATTTTTTGCCTGAGGAGTCCTCTCCAACTTCAAAATTGCTCCATTTCAGGTTATAGTGTTCACTTGTTCTGAGGGCAAATTATAGCCCTAAGCTGAAAATAAGTATGTTTAACAATGATGTCGGATTTTCAGACAAATCGTCCCTGTTTTGTAAAGAAGATTAATGTCTTCATTTGTAAGGGCTTTGCTTTGTTGGGCTTATTACCTTTGCCCATTTTCTTTGAGGTACTTTTTTGGCTGCTAATGTTTTGTGCTTTTCCTGGAACTCAGTGGTGTTCCCATGAAATATAGAGCTTATTATTATGTTTTTTAAATGTCTAAAAACGCTGCCCAGGAAGCTGTAGAGTTGTGGACTCATATTCACTACTGTCAAGTCATTGTATTTGAAGTAAAAAATCAGCAAGCAACAGGTCGAGCTCGTCCACAGGGATGTCATGTGTAGGTCTGTGCTTGCCCACATCATGAAGATAGGACATGACAATGCAGAAGTTATTTACCATTTTGTTGAGTGTTCTTTTAATTTCATGTTCCTCTATAGCTTTTTGCATTCATCGCACTCTTTTGAAAAGGCCATCTCAACAATTCCGTTGGGCTTTGACCAAGATGACTGTGTAGTTCTTTTTAGGTACAGTGAATGGCCAGGTGGGCTTGTGGTCATTTTTTTTTTCTTCATGGAATGCGGTTGTACCCCAGAAAGGTACAGTGCAACCATGTTCAATGACTTTTACACTGTGGCACAACGTGTTGCTGGAGATACAAACCAGTCACAATGTTCCTCTTATTAGTCACAGGCACACAGGGAAACAAATTATGGCTTTTTCTATGGGGAAATATTCCCATCCATGTATTATATATAATATATATATATGTATGTTAGTTGAATCTCTTGAAATATCTACTAGATTTAATGATTATTTTGGTAGTATTAAAACAACTTTGGTCACTGGTTTGATGACCTAGTTCTCACCAACGTGATCCTTTGTCTAATTTGGCTTGTAATGCTCATGATATTTTGAGTCTTCAGTAGGCTCTGCTAAATTAGCAAATTTTAATTATAGAATTTTCATGAAATTCTGTGGAATTTCAAGATTTAGTTTGAATTTCTGAATTTATTTAATTGTTTATAACAGTCCGTGTTTCAGATAGTAATCTGCAGTCTGGCATGCACATTGTGCTGTGGGGCCCTAAAGTGTGCCAGGTTTCATAACATTTGGATGAAGGCTGAGAAGGTATAGGGCACAAAATCTGGCAATTTAATATTCATGTGAAAATTCCTGAAACTATTTCTATGCCTACAACTAAGACACTTTTGGAGCTGGATAATTGTAAACTTAGATGAATCCTTTCCTGGAAGAGTTATAGAAACTGCTAACTAGAGAAGTACTGGTTATGTAAATTGCAAGTTTTAGCCATGACCTGCCTCCCCACATGACTTCCCAGGCTTGCTTTCGAACCTGGGTCATCAGCATGGAAGCATGATGTTCTGTTGCTGGTATTCATGGTAGTTGCCTTAAAACCTAATATTTAGGGTGAATGACCCTAACAACATTGATGATATTCTGTTCTCTAGCTTTAAACTTATAGGGACTTACAATTCAGCAGTTTACATAATTGCGAAATGTAATTTAAAACTTTCCAAACGTTTGGAGGCTTATAACTCAGTCACATTTAACAACAGAGATCTTGAAACATGGCACATATACAGTATGTATGGGCATTGGTAAAGTCAACTTACTAGATCTCGGTGCCTATTTGAGCAGACTATTTTAGTTTACATAGTTAACTATAATTTTAACATTTCTGAACGCTTTGAGGCTTATAACTTCGGTCATCTTTAAAGATAGAGATCTGAAGCTTGCAACACTTCTGTATGGGCATTGGTACAGTCATATACCAAATGTGATGCAATTTGACAAATTTTGACATACATTTGAATGTATACGGCCATAACTCAAATCACAATTTTGGTGAAACTTGCAACATTTTTGTATGTATTTTGCAAAATTTCACAGAAGTGAAATTAGCACGTCACTAGAATTATGCTTGCAGAAGATAAATTTCACCCAGCTGTTGTACTCAGTGACTGTGGGTCCTGTTTGCTATTTTAAAGTTTTTTTCACCAAGATATTTTTAAGTATTTGAGACTGGTGCTGGTCTCTGCAAGTAGACTGTGGTTTCTACACGTCTGGCTCTTGTTTGGAGGTTGCAAACTATTACCCATATCCTTATTGCCTTCTTTATCAAAGGCACCTGAATGTTTTGTCTCTCATCAGGTTACAGATTATTCAGTATCTTATAAATTAATAATATCAAAGTAACATGGCATTAGGGCCAGTTATGGGACTCATACTGCAGTGATATCTTTAACAGACTACATATTAATTTAAATAAAATGTTAAATAAATCATTTACATCTTCATATAGTAGGAGACTCAGCGGTCGTGTGTTTCTTGACCCTACAAAAGCATTTGATTTTGGAACTACTACCGCTGTACAAGATCATGTAATTAAGATTTTCTGATAATGTTGTAAATCAATAGTCCATGGGCTGTTTGCAGGGAAGGGCTGTGCACTAACAATGAGAATTTCCTTTGTTGTTTACATTGGTGCATAGGTACCTCATTGTCCATTACTTTTTACCTTAATGGTTTGGTTTTGATCTGATTGTGCTGAGACTGTATTTTGTATAGATTAAATAGTCCTGTTCTTTAGGAGCAGGATCTTATCAATAATGGTATGCCTTTCACACAGCAAAACCCCTACAGCGATGGCAATGAAGGTGCTGCAACCCGATCAACAGTCATCTGCTGATTTGCTGTGCCCGCCATCTTACCACCCCAGGAGTTTCCCACCTACACCTCTGACCTGGATGATTATATCAATTCTCTGGGTGTGCAGGGGGTCAGTCAGCAGGATTGCCGGGCGATGTGATTACCAGTTGGCATATCCTTGTCGCTGTAAAGTCGGTCAACATCCTTGATGGTGGAACCATGAATAACACATATTCCCCCCAAACATTTAGGGGCACTATAAGAAAGAATAAAAAATGAAAATTTCCAAAGGATAGAACTGGAATTTTAACAAGCCATAACTCCCTCAAGTCTTTTTCTTAGTTAAGGGTCATTCTATATATCAAAACAAAGGTCTTAATGAGTACTACAAGAATAACAGATATTTCCCCCCCCCCACACACAAACATTTAGGGGCAATATAAAAAGGCATAAAATGAAAAATGCAAGGACCTTGTGGGAAGCAAGCTACAGGTGGTGTGCCCTGTATGGCATGCCTGCTGCCTCATGTGGGGTCTGCAGGCCACGTGGGATGTAAGCTACAGATGAACTGTCCTGCATGACATGTCTGCTGTTTCCCACAGGGCCTTGTGGGATGCATGCTACAGGGGGCTGTCCTGCATTACATGCCTGTTTCTTCAGACGGGCATGCAGGCCTTGTGGGAAGCAAGCCACAGGTATGGCACATGACCAATGGATCTGCTATACTGTGTAAGGTCTACAGCACCCTGCAAGAAGCCAACTACAGGTATGCTGCCATGCCCAACAGGTTTGAGGTTCAGTGTAGGTCCCCAGGGCCATGTGAGAAGAAGTTATGTACTCTGCCTGATGCCATCCAGACAGGTCTTCTGCCACAGGGTCCTGCCCAAATAAAGCTAATGGTTTCAGTTTATATATCTTTTACAAACAGTAAGGAAATAAACTGAAAAAAACTATTGTATGTTACTGCATCTTTAGGAAAAGTGCACTGAAACTGTTTACATTTACACAATACAATATAATCATATTCTAGGGACCTTCAACTTTTTGGTTTCCTACTTTATAAATTTAACTACACACACACACACACACACACACACACACATATATATATATATATATATATATATATATCTGTATACACACACACACACATATATACATACAATATAATAAATTAAATGGAGAAAGTATTCTTTCCAAACACCAGGCATCAATTGCACAATGCCAAGTACAGCATGTGCTGTCAATGAGATAACATTGCATAATAGATGAATAATTCATTTCATCATCTGCAATGCACCCTGTGACCCCAAGTGAGAAATATTCCCATAACAGCACATGCCCTGTCATGCTATTTTTGCCTTAGCATACATCAGTCAATTATATCCTTCAACAGAACTTTTTTATGGGTTGTTGAGCACATATTTTCTGCAGGTGCTACCGTATACTTTACAAAAATAACATAAAGCTTCTTTTGACAGTTCATCTTCTCACCCACAACTACAATACATACCCCAGGCAGAGTTGGCAACACCATACACTCAGTTCTTTGATGGCTCTTGTTGTGGGTGTATCGTTCAAGACATCAGGCTCGAAAACCCTCAGGTGAGTACGCTGGTGTTCCAAAATCATCAGGTGAGTAGGCTGGTGTGCACGTCCACCAAAATCCTGCTTTTTATAACTAGACCCAGAGCAGCTAGGAGAAACAGGGCCAGAAGAGTATGACCCTGCTCTGTTGTGGGGAACTAGGAATCCAGTACATGATCCCATCAGTCTGACTCATCCACTCTACATATGTGGGGGGTGTGGGGGGGGTGTGTGTGTATGTGTGTCATGTGTAGGTTTGTGTGTGTATCTCACTTTGTATTGGTGTGTGTGCATCTGTGTCGTGTGTGTGTGTGTGTGTGTGTGTGTGTGTGTGTGTCAGTGTATCAGGTATGTGTATACTTTTCATAATCACATAAAAGAACAGAAAGCAGTGTGCACTAGTATTCAGAGTGCAAACTGTAAACCTAGAAATGTTGTTTGGGACTTTGCATGTGAAAGTGTTAATCAACTGTGAGAATGCATACACGAGGGTGTGCAATACCGTAATTCAAATATTCAGATATATTCATATTCGGGCCACCAGATATTCGTTATTCGACACCCCCCCAGATTAGTGTTTTTTTTTTAAAGATATTGTAACACTGTTAAACTCCACCACTTCTTTCCCTTTTAAGATACAGTAGGCAATTCTGCCATGAATACTCCCCAACAGCCTTTCAGGCACCCTAAAAGGCAACAAATTACTGCACTGGTCAGTGGTCAGGTGACACATGGTCATCATAGATTGAGCAATGGCGGCAGATAAGGTGACATCTTGTGTCTTATCTAGGGCAACTAAAATGGCACTGGTGTAAGTGTATTGTATGTTCACCCTGAAAGAGAAGCGAGAGAGATGTGCCATGATAGAGACCTACACAAGTACCTCACGGGGTGAAGACAGGGCACATAAAGGAAGTCTCTTTCAAACGAGAAAGAGCATAAGTATCGGGGCAATGGGGGCATGTGATGAAGTTGAAGGGGGAGTTCAAGACAGATGTGAAGAAATATTCACGGAAGGCATGGTAGATGACTGACAAAGACTACAGGCATAAGTGATGGCACCGAAAACAGTGTGGGGCTTCAAGCATGCATGAGATAGGCAATGGCATAGGGCTGGGTGTATTGAAAACAGGCAGGGAGGCAGCAGGGTTATTTTAGGGTCTGCAGACAAGGGATGTACAATCTGGGCTGACTGCGTGGGCCAAGCACTCCTTTTCCAACAGATAATTAGTAACCTAAAGTACACAATAGTAAGGTCACTAAAACATAATACATTATTTAAATGTTTCTAGTTCAACAGAGGCCTCATGGTGGTCCTGCAGTTACATGCCAGGGAGTGGAGGCTCAGTTACCCTTTTAATTAAATATTTAACATGCTAGAAAAAAGGAAGGTTGAGCCAAAAAAAGTAACATTACACTATTGTAACATTAGGCAGATTGAGAGCTGTACTGTAGCACCAGTTTTATGTGGGCAGATCATATTTGTAGCCAATTACTGGTAAGTTTAGCTTAAGGAATACTAGCTGCTCAATGTGTTCAGGGTCCAACTTGGAACAGTGTGGCTCAACAACATCACCAGCAGTGCTAAACATCCTCTCAGATGGCACACTTGTAGGAGGGCAGCTTAGGTATTTTAAAGCAAGTTGTGCCATCTGAGGAGAAGAGTTAATTTTCTGAACCCCTCAGCTCAGTAGATCAACATCAAATGGCTCAATTGATTATGCCTAGCCATTAAACTAGCCATTAAATAAAGTTTCTGCAAAGAGAGGCTGAGGCTGTCAGCATTTGTGTTGCTTTTGATACAGTGATGTGCTGAGTAATGCCCGGTCACTCTCCTCTACACTACCACTATGTCGTCTTTCCCCATCTCCACCAGTATCATCCAATTCCAAACCACCACATGCCTGTCTGTCTCCCTCAGTAACCTGCATTGGAGCATGCTCCTCCACTTCCGAGTGTCTGACTGCCTGCATGGCACTATTTAACTCTTCACTGCTGCTGTTGCCAAAATGAGTCACCCTGTGGCTGTCCATGACTATATGAAAGATCTTGCATTTGAACATCCAGAATGGTAGCAAACACATGATGGCAGGTATCCATGGCTGTGGCGAACCTTGCATCAAGTTCTGCATCGAGATAAATAACAAGCTCAGTGACCTCTTGTGTAGTGAATGCATTGTCTGTCAAAAACCACTGTAACAATCTTTTGAGAATATGCACAGCTAGGATAACCTGACAAAGTAAGGCTGTGGAAGTACTTAGGTCATGTGTACTCCTCACAAATGGCTTGAGAACCTTCACCATGCCCTCAAGAACTAACCAATCATGATGTCCTAGGACCTCTCCAATGTCTGCTTCCATAGACTTCTCGTGTGGTGCCCGCTTTTGCTCCATGAGTCGTGAAAGCATCAGGTATGTAGAATTCCACTGAGTGCTAACATCTTGTATTACACAATGTTGGAGCAGACCCAGGTGTTCCTGAGCTTCATGTAATTTGTTAGTGGCTTTTACAGAGTGATGGAAATAGCTGCAGATGGAATGGGCTATGGATAATAAGTTGTTGTTGTTGGTCCTAGTACTGATACGTAGTGCATGAGTCACTACTAAATTTAGTGTCTACAAAGCACTGAATACTCACAAAATGGACATCATCGATGGCCTTCATTATGTTTGTGTCATTGCCAGTAACAAAAATGCCAGCTTTAAAATTGGTGTTAACATCAGTCCAAAATCGTGAATATATCTTGCATGAGCAAAATATTATGTTCTGTGGTCTGTCTCCATCAGTCTCGACATTCAGCAAAGTTGACCTAATGAGACTGCCAGATTGAGGTGGGGGTCAAGGGTGAGCCACAAGATGATGCATCAGAAACAGCAGCAGCAGGGTGTTGCACACACCACTATGCAGTTAAGGAGAGACAGGCATGCAGGGAGTTATTGCTAGTCCAGATGTCAGATGTGCAGTGAAAAACACTACCAACAGCCTCCGCAAGCAGAGCAGCAACAGCAGATCACATGCCATCATACACCAGTGGCAATACACTTTGAGAAAATGTAGTACAAGATGGGATCGGATAACGTGGGTGCAAATAGATGAGGAGCCATCAAAAGCAACTATCTTCCACAGCTGACACAGGCTGGAAACCCAATGCCATCATCTCAGCAATCAGCTGTGTGATTTGCTGTGCTGTTGGATGTGAGGCATGATACTTTGTTCTTGCATGCAGAACATCCATTATTGGAACTGCCACGGGAGACACTGATGTGGATCACTTCAACAACGATGGTGTGCAAGTGCTGATGACTGTCTCTGCCTTGTAATATCACTAGAGTCAGAAGTGATCACTATCACAAATACACTCAGCAGGTCAGGCCCTCTGCTCCCACAGTGCCAACCTCAGAGCGCAATAGTGTGAACAGGTAACAGACAGGGTAACCCTCCTGTCTGCTTTTGGGTCCACATCACCTTTAGTCTCAAGTTCTGGGGGGGATTCAAACTGTGAACCTTATGCTAGCATACCCAATGAACAGGCTCAGAAATGTACCCTCTTTGGGAATTGTGGTACAATCTTTCGCTGTTGTACCCAGCCAGGTTTCCAAAATGAATCCTTTTAACTCTATAAGGGACCTTAGGTATATTCTTACCTTTTCCCAGTTTAGTAACACCATCAAGTCCTTCAAAACAGCTGTCAGACTTAACCACGTATACATCACATGCAAAAAGAACTTGGAAGACACACCCAGGTAGTATCTTAAGAAAATGTACTTCACTAAAAGATGATAAAAATATGAAAAATGTAAACACAGAACAATATATCAAAGAGCTCACAATCACATAAAAGAACAAGGGAAAATTACAAAGCCAAACTCCTACCACAATACATTTAGATGTTTGCTTGGTAAGGTATTACCTCTGGAAGTGCGTTTTAAAGTTAGATCAGATAACTGTGTCTCTCTAGAGTCCCAAAATGATATGACCTGCATTTCAGGCACAAGTATCAGTTTAAACTCTGTGTCTCCATGCCCTTCTGTGAGTCATCTAGCTCCTCCTCCTTTTGGAATATAAAATTGCAAAAAATGATTTCCTATCAAGAGATATTTTAAATAAGGTACCATCAGAAAAGAAAAAAGACATTACACATGTTTCCTTTAAACTTAGCAATCTCACACTGGCACCAATGTGTTAAAAAAGCTTACAGGAATCAAGCCTAATGATGTCCTGTTTCTGAAGTCATAAAGTCACATTTGATTTGCTTGTCAAAAAGCCTAGGGACACCATAAATGGCAATAAAACGCCATTCTGAAGGAAGTCAGTTAATTAAATGATTCCTGGTCAGTTTTCATATCCTGTAGCTTCACTGAAACCTGGGGAGGACACCCATGGAAGCACAGGCTGTCTTATGTGAGACAATCACATACTATATTTTTATATTACAGATATACAATAATCATAACCAGCTGGCCAAGCATCACAATCACCAGAGTAGAGGCCACACTCTGTGTTGGTGAGGGGGGAGGAGTGCTGTGACCACTGGGTTGCTCAAAATCAGATCTGTCGGTACCACCACCACCACTGCCAACATTGCATACCAGTCCACCAGAAGGTGTGGGTCTTGAGGAAACCAAGGGTCTGGATCCAGACTCAGATGAGCTTAATACACTTCAGGGTGCTTAAGCTTTAAGTGGTTCTGTAATCAATGTTGTGGTTAAGATGAGAGTGATTTCCTTCAGCTTATAGTGGCATTGCAAAAGAACAGACTGAACTTTCTTGTGTCCTCCTTTAACACAGTGAAATTCAGCCACACAGCACTTTTAACTTTGAGTTACCAGTGATTCTGCTAGCACCACACCCCTTAGTTCTGTTTTCAACAGATGTGCCTGTCTTGTCCTGTTGTTCTTGCCCTGTGACCACTGCCCCTGATGGTGCCGTGCCACTGCTGCCATCATTTGGCTCTCCTTCAGGCTATAATGGAGCCTGCCAAAGAAGTGTTAGTGTTGCTTGTTTGGTCTTCTTAGAGGGAGGGGGGACCCTTACTGCTACTTCTACTACCCTTGCTACTAGTGTTGCATCTGGAGGCTGTTTCACCAGCCACCTTTTTTTTCTGCCCTCAAGGTACATAGCATACTCTGCCTCATCTTCAAAGTCACTCACATATGCCACTGATGAAGAAGATGACGTGTCACTGGGCAATTCATTATGTGGAGGGAAACACTCAGAACCAGATGACTGGTCATCCTCTACAACTTTTTCAGGAGTACTGAGAAGCAAGAGACATAACTGTATCAACTGTAGTAGTCATACTGGTAATAGACTGTGGTGATAGTGTTACAGTAGTGGCAGGGTTCATAGTGCCATTAGTGACTGGAGTGACAGTTACAGTTGCAGGACTTGCTGTAATAGTCATGATGACTGTTGTTGTGGAAGAGGAAGACAGGGTCTCTATAGTGGTGGTGGTGGTAACAACAGATGGGATGGTACTGGTGAGAGATAGGGACACACTTGTGGTTGTGGTGGGAGTCAAGAACAACATCCATCTGCTTGTGCTTCTTGTATCACTTTGTCCTGTGCCAGCCACAGTACTGCTGTTGTTGGAAGACATAGGCTTGGAAGTGTAAGGAATAATTTTGGGCATTGAATACGGGCTGACTATTACTCACATTCAGGTTCAGCATCACCAGCCTGTTCCTCCATTGTAGATTTGCTTGGGCTGGACCAAGTACATTTTTTTCCACCTCTACTTGTCATTGTCTTTGTCTATGCCAACAAGTTCTAAACACCATGAAGTACTTACTACTTTGTAAATGTACAAAAGTTCTGCATTACTGTAGCACAGAAAAACTATTGCAAGCAGCACACATGTAGGGCAGGCAAGGGTGTGGACACACTGCAAGCATCACTACCTTGCCCTAAACCGTGGAGGTGGGAGTGCAGTAAGCCGACTGCCCTCCGAGACTGCTGGCGGCTACTGACATTCACGAGCCCAAACTCAATGTAACCCCTAGGCGCGCTATCTCTGAGGTTTACTACCCCTGCCTGTACTTCTGATCACAGGTTGAGGGGCCTGGATTTGATATTTTGGTGCCTCCACCCAGAGTAACAATAGTGGGGGTATCTACCTAACCTGGTATAGCCCTCTGGGAATCTATAACCACCCACAAGCCGCCTAGTGATCCAATACCTTGTAACAAGAGATAACCCTTGCCATAGTTGACACACTGTCAGCATTAAACATCAGTAATAGACTTTACTTCATATATACATGAGGCCCTGGAACAGGGCTCAGTGGTAGGGGCTCTCTATGTTGATCTGACCAAAGCCTTTGATACAGTCAGTCACACGCTTCTTCTCCACACCCTACCATCCATGAATATCTCCCCAGAGGCTACCTCCTGACTCAAAGACTCTCTCTCTGGCCAGACCCAACAGGTAAAAATTAATACAACCTTATCCTCCAGTAGGCCAGTCCTAACTGGTGTCCCACAAGGGTTCATTCTGGGCCCATTACTATTCACCCTCTTCCTGAACTCCCTCCCTCAGTCCTGCAGTGGGAAGCTACTGCTTTATGCAGATGATGCTGTAGTTTTTTGGAACCATCCCCATCCAATGTTCTACAATCCGCCCTGCAGGGTTTCTTTGGAGAGCTGGAAACCGGGTTCTCTGAACAACACCTTATACTTAACTACAAGAAGGCGAAATCTATGATTTTCGCCCATCACCAGAACCTGCTCTGTAACACACCACTAATAGTCACAAACTCACTTGGCATTGCGCTAGAGCAGGTGTACTGCTTCAGATACGTGGGAGTCATGTTGGACACCTCCCTCACCTACCACAGAGTGACATGCAACAAGTCTCCTCTTCTGTTAACTCCAGGCTGGGGATCCTGTACAGACATAGACACTGCATTCCCCCGCAGGCAATGCATCTAGCTGTGTCTTCCTCAGTTCTCCCTTGGTGGACTACGGCACAGTTATTTATGGGTCTGCCGACCATACTGCCCTACGCAGCATTACCCTCGCCCTCAATAAAGCCTGCCATCTGGTCTCTAATTGTGATAGGTTAACCCATACTTGTGAACTTTACAAATATACTGGTTGACTAAACTTCCAAGATAGGCTTAAGTATCACACCTGCCTCCTTGCAAAAAATATACTACTAAACAGGTACCAACAGGCCTCCACCCTCTTATCCATACAGTCTCACAGGAGGCTCAAAGCACTCTGCAAACACCTCCCTACAAGTACCTCACTGTAGAACCTCCCATGGTCAATGGTCCTTCCGTTATCATGCCGCCTTGTGGCTAAACAACCTACTGCCCACTATCTCCCTTGCATCCAGTCTGGGCCAATTTAAAGCAGGTCTCAAGACCCTTCTCCTTAGCTCTGCAACCTGTGACTGTATATAACTTGCCCCCCTTGGGTTTCACCTCCCTTTCTGACTCTCAAACAGAACCTTCCTGCTCTAGTGCAGTGAGTTAGCCCCCGGCATAGGGACTATTTCTTTTCTTCTCCCATGCTAAGGCTCCTCAAATTCACTGTAAATATTTATGACTCTGGGCCTATTTTTAAGACCCTCTGAAACTGTATACTGTCATATGTACATAATGTTGACCGGGACCTTCTTTTAAGATCCCTGCTGATGTAACCTTAAAATGTAGACTGAGCCGAATGTTTGGATTTGTAATATATAGTGATGCTTGGGTATTTTCTTTCTCTTTCCTACTGATATGGAGCCTTTGCAAAGGAGTCTGTGGCTCAAAGGATTGTAATTCCGATTCTTTCAATAAATAAATAATATTCACAGAACCCTTGCACTTACCACCAGGGACAGATCTTCGGCAGCTCCCCTGGAACCCCCTGTAACGGCAATGTTAGAAAGGCAAACATACACTTTCAATGCTGTACCCCGCTAAGAATGTGCTCACAAGCCAGTTTAAGCGTGAAAACAGCAAATCAGGTTTATTAAGGGACTTGAACAAGGATGGGGGCGTGAATCTAGAAGAATGATTACTTTCCTGCTTTGATTCAGGTTACTATGCATACAGAATAAACAGTCTGACCACCCTGGGTACCCAGAATGTTAAGCTGGCTGGCCAGAAATGGTGCCGGGTTGGCTGGCATTGCAGCTGTTGGGGGTCCCTTTGATGGAAAGAAAAGGCAGTTGACATGTACAAACAAGACTTTGGTTATTTGTAATCCTGGCTGGTTGGCCCAGTCCTTTGTAACCTTGTAACACAATGAAGCAATCAGGTGGTACCACAAAATGATAAGAAGAAATGTTGCAAGGAGCTACCTGGGTTTATTCACAACACCAGTTGACTGAAGAGGGCTGGTGATATGAAGACCTGCTGCAGAACACTGAAGAACATGGGAAACTGAGCCTGCATGACTCACCTCTGCTTCATGGCCTTTCCCTCCATGTGGCCACAACCTGTGATTCCTTGCAGCGCAGGGGCTGGATCCCCAATCAGGTCTCTCGCAGAGAAACTAGTCACTGGTGCAGAAATGGATGGCTTGGGCTGAGTTTGGCATAGTCTCAAGGCTGGATAAACACTTTTGGCAAAGTTCACTTATTGCTGGTGAAAACCTCTGGCTGGCAGACAGTTCAGTCACTGGCAAAGATTGGCTCCTTTCTGGCAAGCAGGAGTCCCTGAACAGTAAGCCGTAATCCACGATAAACATTCAGTACATTTAATGAAAACAGAATTCACTTCTCTACCTTTCGGATCATTTTCAGGCTGGTTCACTATTTCAGTAGATTCAATGAGCAAACCTCTGAACTCGCAAAAGCAGTCTCTCACACAACTCTTGGGCCAAATGCTTCACAGAAGCTCCTCTCGGTCCAATATCTCAAGCTGCACTTCTCAGAGTCTCAGGGCTAACAGCCACAGTTTAAAGACTAGTTCTGGGTCAGTCCAATGCTGGAAACAACAGCAAGGAGGCAAGTCAGGCCTTTCCCTGCCAATTCCCCACAGCTCCTTCCCTGCAGCTGCTTCACGATGGCTTGAGCTGCTCACTCTATCAGCTCTCCAAGCAACTGAACTCTTTTTTTCTAGTAGTTCTTGAACTAGTCCGGTTTTCTAGCAGTCCAGTTGGCTAGGGGAGCTGTCAATCACAATTCTGGTGCTCCCATTAGTCAGCTTAGGCGCCAATCTGCAAAACTACAAGAACTAGTTTTCCTCCCACAAGGCACTTGAACTTAAGACCCTCAAGATCACCTGTGTCCCAGTTGGACCAAATTCCTGGAAGTCCAAGAGCAGGCATGGTGACTTCCATTTAATAAACAAACTGCAGGAAAGCAGGTTAAAACAAACACTCTAGTTTATATAACAAGTCAGATGTAAACATTTACAGTAATAGCTAAAGCTCCGTCTGCTTTACTATCAACAGTAGAGTGGAGCATATTAAAGCAGTGTCTGTCCAGTCACAAGCTTTGAAACACTCTGACCCAGCCCAGATCACTGACTGTAAACACACTGGCTTATGTCTTAGAGGGACAGGCGTGGAGACACATCATGGCACTCACACTCAAATCAACAGGATTAACAGATAACTATGGATTTACTATCTATGCAGGATGGTTGCCTGGCAGTGGGCATTAGGAGCCCAGGAAGACACTTAAGGTAAGCCCCCAAATGGAGGGGGGGGCTACATCAGATTACACTACAAATGTAGCCCCCCTGCAAATGGGGGTTCCCAAAAGTCTTCCAGGAGCTTGCCTGAATGCTGCAAGTCTGAGCAGTGTTCAGCATCTGAGCTGTTTGAATGTGGTTCCAGGTGAGTGCTATTTGAGCCTCCACGTACTGTCTCTTTAAGAGCTGTCTGCTTGCAGACTTAATTAGTTTGTATGGGGGGACTGTGTGTTCTAATGCCCAAATCCCACTCGAGCTGCTGTCAGTTTGCTCCATTTCTGCTGTTGCTGCATGTGCAGAGGGAGCCTTGTTGAAAGATATAACTGTTTGCAAGAAATCATTTAGAGTGACTGAGAAAATGTAATTTGTCTAACATGTCTTCATTTCAGCATGAACTGTTTCAGTGTAGCTCTTTCATTTTGGTTCTGAATAGCTGAGTTGGACCAATCAGGATGATAGGGAGACCCTAAAATGGAACCTGTGGACGAATTGGAACTTGGACTCTCAATTTTGAGCCAGCCACAAGGGGATTGTATGGGCAGTGACTCTGGGAAATGTAGTTTTAACCTTGTTGCCTTTTTCTACCAACAGAGGGAGTCTTATTGTGAGTGACAGCTGAACCAGCCAACAGAATGGTGTGGAGCTAAAGGAAATGCCCTGCTCTGTGACTGGAAAGATTAGATGAGTTGTGGCAGTGAAGAGAGAAGGAGCTGTGTGCTTCTGCAGTGTGTAGTTTCGCGCAGGAAGTGCGTGCGAGGCCCTGAGTTTCAGTCTGTAGTCTTTGTGAGTGCCAGTTTGGACTGAATCTGAGTTGTGAGGAGAAAGAAGCACCAGAAGTGTGGAAACCAGGCTCACCCTGTAGAAGACTGGAGAAATACTGAATCGCGTTCGGTCTGTCAGGAATTAAAGCTGCTATGTGTGCTCCCGGGTATCTTGCAGTAATTGCGATCGGGATCAAGGAGCAGCCTAGCTGGTATAGTACTTTCCTTTTACATATGAACGTGCGTAGTGCTTGTGGGGAATCGCTATTTCCAATCCCCTGTGCTGTGTGCTGTGTGTTGAAGCTGGAAGCAAACCCCAGCTTGTCTCAAACTAAATCCGTTTGCTATAAACTGCAGGGGGGGTCCAGTCACAAGGACCTTGTCTCCATGCCCTGCTGTTTCTGACAATCCAGAAGAACATCCACCATCCGGTTCTCAGCTTGGTATTGTGAGTACAAATCAGGGTATTCCTCTGCAGCCTTTTTCAATCACAAGTGTGTCATCTAATTCTTATTGTTTCTTTGCTTCATGGACTGAGCCATCCGGCTCCGGATTACAATTAGGTGTTGTGCATATATTTTTCTTCTACAGGGCCCTATCCATCTGCACCTGCCGGTGAACCTGGGCAACGGTCCTGGCTAGCCCCCAACCTGGGTACCCAGAGTGTGACTTTTCAGACCCTGTATGTGTGCACAGTACTGTGATTTAATGCCACTAATTAACCTGATTCCCCTCCTGTGTTTCTGTTCCTCAAATACTTCAGATTTTGTTGTTAAACTTTAAACTGTCTGAAGTGTCAGTACCTTCATGCCAAGCACTGTATTGGTTTGTGTATGCACTTAACCTTATTTTTCAGGGGTTCTCAGAGACAAACCTGCGAATCAGTCTCAGGGTAAGTGGTACCTTATGAATGAACAGTGTGTACATGTGGGGTATTGGTACTGTAACTCCTGTGCATCATGTGGGCCATTAGAGGGATTAGAAGGGGGTCTCAGTGTCCCAGAGGGCTGTGACCAAACTAGACCAACCATTACAAACCCTGACCTCTGGGTGAAGGCACCCGCCATAGAACCTAGGCCCCTCAACCTGTCAGTAGTCAGGCAGGCAGAGGTAGTAGCCCTTGGGATAGCGCCACCCTGACCCTTATTAAATAAGAACCAGAATACAGTGGAGTTCTGATTTGTCCTGGTTATTTCTGATTATTTATAAATATTTGGAAAGAAATGTGATAAAATACATAAAAGTGGCCAAAGTCAGTCATATTCAACACAGAGGCCAAAAGGAAATAATTTAATGCATGATTGTATAAAAATTACAGTAAGCCTGCTAAATAAAAGCAATAACTGCTAGCTGCTTCATGATTGGGTTGTACTGGTAGCATATCCTACTCGGGCCGTGAGCGTGAGTGTGCTGGGAGAGTGAGAGAGAGAGAGATAGAGGGACAGAAAGACAGATGCAAACACTATTTTGCTTGCCTGCTTACAGTGTACACACACTGCACAGTCACACTGAAGCCAAGATTACATTCCTTTATTCGTGATTTCTGTGACTGTAGAATTTCTCTTTGGCTCCAGTAGTGTCTGTCTCTCTGTCTCTCTTCTCTCTCTCTTCTCTCTCCCCTCCTCTCTCTCTCTCTCTCTCTCTCCTCCTCTTCTCTCGCTCTCCCGGATGGTGGCACAAGTCAAAGATTTATTTTGCCAGCCTGCCCTTGTCCTGTACACAACTGGCCACAATGAGACCAAGAATAAATTGTATTTACAATTTCTGTAACTATAACATTTCTCTTTGCCCCAATAACTCTCTCTGTCTTTTTTCATCTGGATGGTGGCACAAGTAAAGATTTATTTTGCCAGCCTGCCCTTGCCCTGTACACATACAACCAGCCACAATGACACCAAGAATAAACTTTATTTGTGATTTCTGCAACTATAACATTTCGTTTTGGTCCCCCAATAGTCTATCTTGTTGTTTTTCTCCTCTGGATGGTGGCACAAGTCAAAGATTTATTTTGCTAGCCTGCCCTTGCCCTGTACACACACAACCAGCCACAATGAGGCCAAGAATACATTTTATTAGGGATTTCTATAACTATAACATACTAACATACTAAAATGCCAGCAGAGCAGGCCTCTTGGTCTATCGAATCTGCTCTGGAGTCAGTACCCTGAGTGGGTACTGACCATCTACCTGGCTCCTTCCATGCTCACCCCATCCCCCCATCAAAGTTCCACCCCCAGGCAAGCATTCCTCTGTTTCACCCCCACACCTATACCTGTCCCAGCCTCTTGAACCCTCCCACTGTAGATACCTCTACCAGCTCCCCAGGCAGCAAATTCCATGGTTCTCTACTCTCTCAGTGAAGTACTGCCTCCTCTCCCCCAAGTCTTCCACCCTCTAGCCTCCAACTGTGCTCCCTGGTGACTCCACCCTCTTCATCCAAAGGATCCCATTCAGACTTACCTTATTTACTCCCTTGAGGTACCTGAAGATCTCAATCATATCCCATCCTTCCTGTCCTCCAGCGAGAACAGGTTGAGCTCCTCAAATCATTCCTCATATGTCTTATCCCCCAGACCATGGATCATCCTAGTTGCCCTCCTCTGAACCCTCTCCAGGAGCAGGATGTCCCTCCTTAGGTGTGGTCACCAGAACTGCACGCAGTTCTCGAGGTGTGGTCTAATTAGGCTGTTGTACAATGGCAAAATCACCTCCCTGCTTCTTGAGTTAATCCCCTTGCGATGCAGCCCAGCATTCTATTGGCCCTGGCCACGGCCCGCCTGAACTGCTCAGAATTATGCATTTTGACATCCACCAGGATACCCAGGTCTTTTCTCCCAGCTGAAGCCTGTAGCTTGTCCCTCCTAGGGTGTACATGTTCTGGGTTCCCATGCCCTAGGTGGAGCAAATTGCATTTGGAGGATTTAAATTTCAATCTCCAGGTGCGTGACCACCTATCCAGTATATCCAAGTCTGTCTGCAGGGCCATCCTACCCTCTTCCCCCTCCACCACCGCCCCCAGCTTAGAGTCATCTGCAAAGAGATTCATTTCACACCCGATACCTTCCCTGATATCGGAGATGTAAACGTTAAATAGAAGCGGACCCAGAACTGATCCTCTGGGGCCCCTTATGACCTCCTTGGGAGATGATCCCCACCACCACCACCACCACTACCCACATTTCTTTGGCCCCATAGTGTCTTTCTCTCACTTTCCTCTAGCACAAGTCAACGATTTAATTTGCCAGCCTGCCTCTGCCCTGGGCCTGTATACAACTCTCCTCTACCCTCTTTCTGGTATTCCATATATGTTCCAAACCCACATAGGATAGGTTACAGGAGTCAAGCAGTTTGTGAGGTACTACTTACCTAAGTCGATCTCCACTCTGAGAACAAGACGGACAGCCGACCCGAGAGTCACCAACCAACCAACCCACCAACTGACCGACCAACCAGAGCAGCTGCAGCC
Source organism: Neoceratodus forsteri (assembly GCA_016271365.2). Lineage (NCBI taxonomy): Eukaryota > Metazoa > Chordata > Ceratodontiformes > Ceratodontidae > Neoceratodus > Neoceratodus forsteri. The sequence goes on along the minus strand of CM028133.1, from coordinate 244,617,124 downwards.
CGGGCTCAGCTCTCCACCACACGTGACTGTGATGTATGGTCCTCCTGCTCCTGGCGCTGAACTCCTCTCCTCAGTTTTTTGTTCCTCCTGGCACCATCCATTCCTCCTTACTCCCCTCCATTGGGTGCCAGGCATGCAGAAAACAAGCCCTGCTTTCCACGGACCCAGAACTGGACTTCTGCAGTGAAGTCCATATTTATCCGGGTCTGTGGATTCAGGGTTCTGCCTGGGGGTCTGGATTTTGGACAGAACAGTCCACCCAGCCCTAATTTACACCACCAAATTAATGACTTTTTTTTGTTAATCAGAACAGTACAGCAGTCAAGATAGAAGTTAGAACTACTGTAATTGAGGAGGTAAACTGCAGCTTAAGTCCCTCTGCAGCTCCTTCTGGCAAAATAAATCAGACAATTTATCTGCGAAAAAATACAAAAAGCCTCACACCACTACCAGGCAGGCAGGCACTATGAAAAGAAACACTACTCCTTCACTTCCAGAGCACAGCACAGAGGCCCTGCTGAAATAAAGGTGTACAAGTTTCTCTCTGCAACTCCTAGCAAAAACGAGCATTTGTCAATGCCGAATGTTGATTGGTTGTATTTGCTGTGTCAGTATTTGGCAATGATAATGCCGAGGCAATAATTAACAAATTAATAACTAGTGAAATTGTCAAGAACGAGATCAGCTGCACAGTAGGGAATCTAAGTGGCTCACACTTCTCAGGTGTCTCGGGTGTTAAAGACAGGAGGGGATTGCCGACAAACAAGAAAAGAGAGACACAAGTGCAGGATTTTGCAACTTAAGTGAGACTTCCATGGCTGTGCTGATGACCGGCCACTGCGGCCCTCTCTCTCTCCGACAACTCACAAGACACCGACTTTCACACAGCGACAGCTGACATGGGGAGCACACAAAGCACTGAGAAGGAGAGTGGGCAGCACAGGCAGATGGGCAGTGGACAGAGCACTCCCAGTCAGTCTCTGACAATGCAGCACTGTACAATTTACAGTCCCGCTCACTGCTCAGAAGAAAAAAAGAAAATAAAAATCTTGTGCTACACACAGAGAAAACAGAAAGGGATTCTGTTCTCCACATTGTTTCTGCTGCGACTCTTGCTCTCTCTGTCTCACTGTATGGACACGGGACACTGTAGCTGCCACAAGGTCTAAACACAGAGGCTACCTGTGCCTGAGGTCCTGTCTGCTGCTGCCACTGTATGTCTTTGCCAGCAACATGCTGAATAAGCAACCTGCCTCTCAACACTGCCACCAGACAGGCACAGGACAGCAGTTCTGAGAAAGCAATGGAGCAGTAACAGGTGCCTGCAATGTGAGGGCACACCTTCAGGCTCAGCTTCACTCCGTCTCCCTGAAGTGCGATCTGAAGTCCGGGGAGTGGCGGCAAGTCTCACTGGGCTCTTGGTTCTGGGAGGGTGGGCAGCTCCCTCCACCCTCATGGACTTCACGACAGTAGTGGCCACATATATGGTGGCTACTCAGTGTTACTGGCATGAGATGATTTTCAGTAGTTAGTGTCTGATATACAGGTGTGGAATTATGCCACTCTGATGAATGAAACTTGTTTTGTTAGCAGGGAGCGGGACCAAAGTGCCCCACACTCCCACGCATATGTGCTACTGCCACATATTATATTTGGTAGTTGCACTATTATAGTAGCTAGAAACTTGGTGTTGAGTTTGATCCTGCTGCCCTCAACTTCATGCTTAGTTTCTACTTTTCTATTCTTTCTCAAACAGTAAGGAAAATTTATGCAAAAACTGCTTAATGCATCATTTAGGTTAGTAACACAAAAGACAGGAAATTAGACTTTAGGGTTTCTCCTCCTTCCATCGTGGTCCCGCCCATCATCCCGAGATTGACAGCTGACGGGTGTCATTGGGGTTGTGGAGGCTTAACAGTTACCAGGCACGAAAGTGAGAATCCAGGGATCACCTGTAGGAGGAGACTATTTTCCATAGGGCACGATCTGCACATATCATGTGCCCTATTTACACAGAGGGAGTGAGCCCAGAAATATTTCAGTGGTTTCTGTGCTCTTTTCCTGTTTCAAAAAGGCTTTCTTCTCTTCTGTGTGTGTGGTCTGAGGCAGTTATAAATTGAATGGGCTGTGAGCTCCAGAAACACTATGAGACACAGTGAGTTTCCTTGCAATGCTAATTGAGTGTTGCAGGTAGCAGTGAGAAACAAACTTTTGTGAAGCAGTTTCATTTAGAATGCAGGCTGTAATGAGGCTGAGATCAGCATAGTAATGGGCTGGGAGTCTCAGAAACACTATGGGACAGGTGTGAGTGTCCTTTGTAATGCTAATTGAGTTAGTTGCAGGTAGCAGTTAGAAACAGAAACTGTTTTGTGAAGCAGTTCCATTTAGAACGGTTATAGTGAGTGAGTGGTGACATAACCGTAGTATGTATAAATGGCATTTATTTTAACTCTGTGTCATCACCATGTACACTGCAGTGAAAATAATAAGATTTGTCATCAGTCGAACCCCACCCCCTAGTGTATATATATATATATATATATATATATATATATATGTTTAAAGCTGAACCAGTATAATATTTTGTGGCACTTTGCATATATATATGCCATGATGTTTTGCATTATGGGGTGTGTGATTTTGTTTATATATATATATATATATATATATATAAAAATAATGGGTAAGGGTAGTATACAGGATGCATACCATCTCATGGGGCTAATTAGAGTTGTAAGGACATGAGCCTGAAGACAAGTGGCTTTATTCCCCCCTCAGTGGCCCCTGAGATGGGTACACTTGAGTGTCCCATCTCACTCTTTTTTTGTTGAATAGAAATATTAGGATGGTATGGTTATGGAAATTGTATTTGTGATCATGTTATGGCACCTGAAGGTATCTTTGCAGCAAGGAGGGAATGGTGTAGTGAGTGCATGTAGGAGCTTGACAGATTTCTGGATTTGGGAGATTTAGTGTGTCTTTTTCCAGGTTCCTTTGCAGCTTGTTGATTGGTTTGGCTAACTTCCTAATGATGTTGATTGTGTTCTTAGTATTGTCCCATAGGGCTTAATGTAGTGTAGGTCTGTACTTTTTATTAGTGTAGGTATACTACTTGATTGTTTGATTGGTGTATGTGTTTTAATTAGTGTAGGTTAAAACTTTAATTAGTGTAGGTTATATCTGTACTTACTTAATTATTGCAGTGTAGTAAGAACACTGGTTGGGCAACCAAATGCAACCAGCCTGTGCTGTCACTAAGAGGTTTGGATTCCACTGACCTCAAGGGCAAAGCTCAAGAGGTCAATAACAGGAATTTGAACCTTGAGGTGAGTTAGACAGACTGGTTGGGCATGGTTTTGCCCACCCAGTACTTTTTATAGTGTCTAGAACAAGAACTGTTGGCAGTTTAAGAAATTGAATTAAAGCATACCATAAAATGAAAATCATTTTGTTTTGTTCAGTTTACTGTTAACTAACTGTACCATGCTCAGAGACGCTCCAATCACAGTAACATTCTGATGAACCTGAGAAAATCAAAACAGTGACTTAATTATTTCTATTTAAATGTAAACTGCCAGGTTTGGCCAAATGAAGCATAATATCCACATACAAGTTCATGTGTTTGCATGCTGCTGTGCGGTTTTCGTTGTATGTCTGTGGAGAAAATGAGAGTATTCTGTGAGTGCGGTGTTATATTGTATACTACAGCCTGTGTCTGCTTTTTATTTTGTTTTTTTTTAATCTATCTGGTGCCTTGCTGCATTTTATAGCTACTCCTTATAGTTGTATCATAGAAACATAGAAATATAAACTTTGACGGCAGATAAGCGCACTTAGCTCCATCTAGTCTGCCCATTTCTCTACCTACAGGGATGGGCCGCAGATCCTAGTTAACCAACAGCCTTTATCTTCTGCCCCCACAAGAATTAGTTATGTCTGTCCCATGCATTCTTGAATTCTCCACAGTTTTAGACCCCACAACTTCTCAGAAGGCTGTTCCATGCATCCACTACCCTCTCTGTGGAAATAGCTTCCTCACATTGCCCTGAACCGCCCTCCTTCTATCTTTTAAATTGTGTCCCCTTGTTCTTGCAAGTTTTTTTTCTGAAAGATGTTGCCCTCTTGGACTTTGTTGATTCCTTGAGGTCATTTGAAAGTTTTATCATGTGCCCCCTCCTTCTTTCCTCAAGGGTATACATATGCTCCTTTAGTCTCTCCTCACGCGGCTCTTGCAGACCCTGCACCATTTTAGTTGCTCTCCCTGACTGCCTCTGCCTCCTGTCTTATATGTCCTTGCGGAGATGGGGTCTCCAGAACTGACACAGTATTCCAGATGGATCTCACCAACTGTCTGTACAGAGGATAATAACTTCCCGTTTTCTGCTGTTGATGCCTCTCCCTATATATCCCAGTATACCGGCCTCCCTACTGCCTTTCTCTCACATTGCTTGCCAACCTTCAGGTCATCTGATATGATTACCTCTGTGTCCCTTTTCCTGTTTTGTTGTTGTTACTACCTCCCACCTATTGTGTATTCTTCCTCTGGTTCTGTTTCCATGTGTGCATTATTTGCATCTTTGCATTGAACTTAGCTGCCAGCGCCTGACCATTCCTCCAACTCGGCAAGTCCCTTTTCATCCTTTCCATGCCTCCTTAGACAACCCTGTTGCAGATCTGTGTCATCTGCAAAAGGCATCTTTCCTTCCAGTCCCTCTGCAATGTCACTGATGAAGACATTAAAAGACTGGACCCACATTGAACCTCATTGTAACTTGGCTCAGTAACCGCCCTTTCTTTCAGAGTGGACTCATTTACAATTACCTTCTGTGTCCTGTTGTCCAGCTAATGTTTTACCTATAGGCTACCACCCTGGGACCCTCCCAGGCTGGTTAATTTGACTATCACTTTTGTGTGGGACTGGTCAAATGCCTTACTAAAGTCTAGGTAGGCCATGTCCACAGCCCCTCCCTGGTCTGGCTACTTGGTTCACCCAGTCAAAGAAATCTATTAGGATCTGCCTGATATGACCTTCCCGCTGTAAACCCATGCTGCCTGGATCCCAGCTCCACTGACCTCTAGGTACTCAACTTTTCTTCCTTCTGGAAGTGACTCCATCACTTTCCTGCCCACAGAGGTCAGACTGACAGGTCTCTGTAGTTTCCTGCCTCTGTCTTGGTCCCACTTTTTGTAAGGAATCACATCTCGCCTTCCAGTCCTTTGGGTACTCCACACCATCCTCCTTATGATTTATTAAAAGAGTAGCCAGTGGTTTCACTAGTTCTTGCCTTTAATTTTAGAATTTGGGTGAATTCATCAGACCCATTGTTTGTCCACCTTCAGTTTTAGGAGTTCTTGCAGAACCCTTCTTCTGTGAAAGGACTGGGATCGCACTCCTTATCAAGAGTGCTTCTGTTAATTGGATTAGGCACTTCCTCTTTGTGAATACTGAGCAGAAATATTCGTTCAGTATTCTGCTTTTTCACTGTCCCCTCTGCCCAACCACCGCCATTCTATTCATCTCACCATCCTCCTTGTCTTTCTACGCCGCTGATGTACCCATAAAAGGTTTTATCCTCTTAACTGAGTTGGCTATCTTTCCTCAGTTTGGCCTTTGCTATTCTGATTTCTCCCGTTTTTTTCTGCCTTAACTGGTACAGCTCTTGTCCTGCTCCTTCTGTGTTTCTTATACTCTGAATGCTATCTTTTTTTCTTCCTGACTTTCACAGCCACCTCTTCTTGAACCATAGTGTTTTTTCTTTCTTTTGATTTGTTTATTTGTTTCAAACAAAGGCATCAGCTGACACTTACCCTCTGCTTGCTTTTCTGCCATGATGCATCTCTCTCTCTCTCGCCTCTCTCTCTTATTGGTACGTATCACAGCAGACCTGCCCTCCTGGATTGTAGACCTGTGATGTGACCTCCACCTTTACTTGCTGTTGGATGATTCCGGACTGAATCCATCTTTTGGGGGTTTTTCCTGACTTACACGATGGTGATGTTTCTATATTCTGGTGTAATACACAAAGGTTACTAAACAAGGTGAGAGATCTCAGGAGTCTTGGAGGTTTGCTGTAGATTTGCTATTTGTGGTGGAGGTCAATGGTGCTGGCGCCATTGCTGTGGCAGCTGGTGTGGTGCTGTGGCTGGAGGAGGTGGTGGAAAAGATCATTGAGTCTCATCATTTTTTTCTTCTGATAAACAGAATAACTGTTGATAGCCTGTGTTACTCTTGTCTGGAAACTTGAGCCACTTCAGTCGGGGGCATTTGTTGTCAACTCAGTCTTGTATTGATGTTTTCAGTGGAGTAGTTCATATTTTTTTTTTGTCCTCTGAAGGCCAGCTCATATTTTCAGCGATTTTCATTATGACATACTTTATTCTCCCCTAAGGGCATTGATCTGTACCATACTGAGCCAGTTTTCCTGGGACATAGATTAGATTGGGGTAGGAAGGAGATCCAGGGTGCTTCATTATTGTGGGTCTTTTGTCCTTCATGTTTTAGATATGCAGCCACGGAGTCCCTTTCTGTTGTCAGTATTTTCACAATACAAGGCAGCTCAGCTCTCACATCTCTGGGGTTTCCTGGCACCACTTTCTTTGTTTGACTTCATTGTACTGGGTAGATATTTTTTTGCCTGAGGAGTCCTCTCCAACTCAAAACTGCTCCATTTCAGGTTATAGTGTTCATTTGTTCTGAGGGCAATTATAGCCTCATGCTGAAAATAAGTATGTTTAACAATGATGTCGGATTTTCAGACAAATCGTCCCTTGTTTTGTAAAGAAGATTAATCTTCATTTCTAAGGGCTTCGCTTTGTTGGGCTTATTACCTTTGCCCATTTTCTTGAGGTACTTTTGTTTGGCTGCTAATGTTTTGTGCTTTTCCTGGAACTCAGTGGTGTCTCCCATGAAATATAGAGCTTATTATTATGTTTTTTTAAATGTCTAAAACGCTGCCCAGGAAGCTGTAGAGTTGTGGACTCATATTCACTACTGTCAAGTCATTGTATTTGAAGTAAAAATCAGCAAGCAACAGGTCGAGCTCGTCCACAGGGATGTCATGTAGGTCTGTGTTTCTCTCACATCATGAAGATAGTAGGATGACAATGCAGAAGTTATTACCATTTTGTTGAGTGTTCTTTTTATTTTCATGTTCTCTATAGCTTTTTGCATTCATCGTGACTTCTTTTTTGAAAAGGCCATCTCAACAATCGTTGGGCTTTGACCAAGATGACTGTGTAGTTCTTTTAGGTACAGTTTATGGCCAGGTGGGCTTGTGGTCATTTTTTTTTTTCTTCATGGAATGCGTTGTACCTCAGAAAGGTACAGTGCAACCATGTTCAATGACTTTTACACTGTGGCACAACGTGTTGCTGGAGATACAAACCAGTCACAATGTTCCTCTTATTAGTCACAGGCACACAGGGAAACAAATTATGGCTTTTTCTATGGGGAAATATTCTCATCCATGTATTATATATAATATATACATATATGTATTTAGTTGAATCTCTTGAAATATCTACTAGATTTAATGATTATTTTGGTAGCATTAAAAACAACTTTGGTCACTGGGTTTGATGACCTAGTTCTCCACCAACGTGATCCTTTGTCTAATTTGGCTTTGAATGCTCAGACATATTTTGAGTCTTCAGTAGGCTCTGCTAAATTAGCAAATTTTTAATTCATAGATTTTTCATGAAATTCTGTGGAATTTCAGTATATTGTTTGAATTTCTGAATTTATTTAATTGTTTATAACAGTCCGTGTTTCAGATAGGGTAATCTGCAGTCTGGCATGCATGGTTGTCTGGGCCCTAAAGTGTGCAGGTTTCATAACATTTGGATGAAGGCTGAGAAGGTATAGGGCACAAAATCTGGCAATTTAATATTCATGTGAAAATTCCTTGAAACTATTTCTATGCCTACAACTAAGACACCTTTTGGAGCTTGATAATTGTAAAACTTAGATGAATCCTTTCTGGAAGAGTTATAGAAATGCTAACTAGAGAAGTACTGGTTATGTAAATTGCAAGTTTAGCCATGACCTGCCTCGCATGACTTCCCAGGCTTGCTTTGGACCCTGGGTCATCAGCATGGAAGCATTGATGTTCTGTTGTTGGTATTCATGGTAGAAGGTTTTAAACCTCATATTTAGGGTGAATGACCCCAACAATATTGATGATATTCTGTTCTCTAGCTTTAAACTTATAGGGACTATACAATCTTAGCAGTTTACATAATTATGTAAATGTAATTTAAAACTTTCCCAAACGTTTGGAGGCTTTATAACTCAGTCACATTTAACAACAGAGATCTGAAACATGGCACATATACAGTATGTATGGGCATTGGTAAAGTCAACTTACTAGATCTGGTGCTATTTGAGCAGACTATTTTAGTTTACATAGTTAACTATAATTTTAACATTTCTGAACGCTTTGAGGTCTTATAACTCGGGTCATCTTTAAAGATAGAGATCTGAAGCTTGCAACACTTCTGTATGGGCATTGCTACAGTCATATACCAAATGTGATGCAATTTGACAAATTCTGACATACATTTGAATGTATACGGCCATAATCAAATCACAATTTTGGTGAAATTGCAACATTTTTGTATGTATTTTGCAAAATTTCTCAGAAGTGAAATTAGCACGATCACTAGAATTATGCTTGCAGAAGATAAATTTCACCCAGCTGTTGTACTCTAGTGACTGTGGGTCCTGTTTGCTATTTTAAAAGTTTTTCTCACCAAGATATTTTTAAGTATTTGAGACTGGTGCCATGGTCTCTGCAAGTAGGTGACTGTGGTTTTACACAAGTCTGGCTCTTGTTTGGAGGTTGCAAACTATTATTCCATATCCTTATTGCCTTCTTTATCAAAGGCACCTGAATGTTTTGTCTTCTATCAGGTTACAGATTATTCAGTATCTTATAAATTAATAATATCAAAGTAACATGGCATTAGGGCAGTTATGGGACTCATACTGCAGTGATATCTTTAACAGACTATATATTAATTTTAAATAAAATGTTAAATAAATCATTTACATCTTCATATAGTAGGAGACTCAGCTGTTACGGTGTGTTTCTTGACCCATAAAAGCATTTGATTTTGGAACTCACCTCGCTGTACAAGATCATGTAATTAAGATTTTCTGATAATGTTGTAAAACAATAGTCCATGGGCTGTTTGCAAGTGAAGGGTCGTGCACTAACAATGAGAATACTTCCTTTGTTGTTTACATTGGTGCATAGGTACCTCATTGTCCATTACTTTTTACCTTATGGTTTGGTTTTGATCTGATTGTGTTGAGACTGTATTTTGTGTTGGATTAAATAGTCCTGTTCTTTAGAGCAGGATCTTATCAATGACACTATGCCTTTCACACAGCAAAACCCCTACAGCGATGGCAATGAAGGTGCTGCAACCCAATCAACAGTCATCTGCGATGATTTTGCGAGTCGCCCATCTTACCACCCCAGGAGTTTCCCACCTACACCTCTGACCTGGATGATTATATCAATTCTCTGGGTGCAGGGTCAGTCAGCAGGATTGCCGGGCGAGATTACCAGTTGGCATATCCTTGTCGCTGTAAAGTCGGTCAACATCCTTGATGGTGGAACCATGAATAATACATATTCCCCCCAAAACATTTAGGGGCACTATAAGAAAGAATAAAAAATGAAAATTTCCAAAGGATAGAACTGGAATTTAACAAGTCTATAACTCCCTCAAGTCTTTTTTCTTAGTTATGGTCATTCTATATATCAAAACAAAGGTCTTAATGAGTACTATAAGAATAACAGATATTTCCCCACACACAAACATTTAGGGCAATATAAAAAGGCATAAATGAAAATGCAAGGACCTTGTGGGAAGCAAGCTACAGGTGGTGTGTCTTGTATGGCATGCCTGTTGCGCTCATGTGGGGTCTGCAGGCCACGGGATGTAAGCTTACAGATGAACTGTCTCATGTGACATGTCTGCTGTTTCCACAGGGCCTTGTGGGATGCATGCTACAGGGGCTGTCCTGCATTACATGCCTGTTTCTTCAGACGGGCCTGCAGGCCTCTGGGAAGCAAGCCACAGGTAGTGGCACTATGACCAATGGGTTCTGCTATACTGTGTAAGGTCTACAGCACCCTGCAAGAAGCCAACTACAGGTATGCTGCCATGCCCAACAGGTTTGAGGTTCCGTAGGGGCCCTCAGGGCCATGTGTGAGAAGTAAGTGTACTGTACCCTGCCTGATGCCATCCAGACAGGGTCTTCTGCCACAGGGTCCTGCCCAAACAAAGCTAATGGTTTCAGTTTCTATATATCTTTTACAAACAGTAAGGAAATAAACTGAAAAAAACTATTGTATGTTACTGCATCTTTTAGGAAAAGTGCACTGAAACTGTTTACATTTACACAATACAATATAATATATTCTAGGGACCTCTCCAACTTTTTGGTTTCCTACTTTATAAATTTAACCTTACACACACACACACACACACACACACACATATATATATATATATATACATATATATATGTATACATACACACACACACACACATATATACATAACATAATAAATTAAATGGAGAGTATCTCTTTCCAAACACCAGGCATCAATTGCACAATGCCAGATACAGCATGTGCTGTCAATGAGATAACATTGCATAATAGATGAATAATTCATTTCATCATCTGTAATGCACCCTGTGACCCCAAGTGAGAAATATTCCTATAACAGCACATGCCCTGTCAGCATATTTTGCCTTTAGTACATCAGTCGTAATATCCATCCTTCAACAGAACTTTTTTATGGGTTGTTGAGCACATATTTTCTGTAGGTGCTACCGTATACTTTACAAAAATAACATAAAGCTTCTTTGACAGTTCATCTTCTCACCCACAACTACAGATACATACCCCAGGCAGAGTTGGCAACACCATACACTCAGTTCTTGATGGCTCTTGTTGTGGGTGTATCCGCTCAAACATCAGGCTCGAAACCCTCAGGTGAGTACGCTGGTGTTCCAAAATCATCAGGTGAGTAGGCTGGTGTGCACGTCCACCAAAATCCTGCTTTTATAACTAGACCCAGAGCAGCTTAGGAGAAACAGGGCCAGAAGAGTATGACCCTGCTCTGTTGTGGGGAACCTAGGAATCCAGTACATGATCCCATCAGTCTGACTCATCCACTCTACATATGTGGGGGGGTGTGGGGTTGGGGTGTGTGTGTATGTGTGTCATGTGGAGGTTTGTGTGTGTATCTCACTTTGTATTGGTGTGTGTGCATCTGTGTGCACTGTGTGTGTGTGTGTGTGTGTGTGTGTGTGTGTGTGTGTGTCAGTGTGTATCAGGGGTATGTGTGTGTACTTTTCATAATCACATAAAAGAACAGAAAGCAGTGTGCACTAGTATTCAGAGTGCAAAACTGTAAACCTAGAAATGTTGTTTGGGACTTTTGCATGTGAAAGTGTTAATCAACTGTGAGAATGCATAGCACGAGGGGTGCACGAATACCGTAATTCAAATATTCAGATATATTCATATTCGGGCCACCAGATATTCGTTATTCGACACCCCAGATTAGTGTTTTTTTTTAAAAGATATTGTAACACTGTTAAACTCCACCACTTCTTTCCCTTTTAAGATACAGTAGGCAATTCTGCCATGAATACTTCCAACAGCCTTTCAGGCACCCTAAAAGGCAACAAATTACTGCACTGGTCAGTGGTCAGGTGACACATGGTCATCATAGATTGAGCAATGGCGCAGATAAGGTGACATCTTGTGTGTTATCTAGGCAACTAAAATGGCACTGGTGTAAGTGTATTGTATGTTCACCCTGAAAGAGAAGTTAGAGAGATGCCATGATAGAGACCTACACAAGTACCTCATGGGTGAAGACAGGGCACATAAAGGAAGTCTCTTTCAAACGAGAAAGAGCATAATATCGAGGCAATGGGGGCATGTGATGAAGTTGAAGGGGAGTTCAAGACAGATGTGAAGAAATATTCACGAAGGCATGGTAGATGACTGACAAAGACTACAGGCATAAGTGATGGCACGAAACAGTGTGGGGCTTCAGCATGCATGAGATAGGCAATGGCATAGGCTGGGTGTATTGAAAACAGGCAGGGAGGCAGCAGGGTTATTTTAGGGTCTGCAGACAAGGGATGTATAATCATGGGCTGGATCATGCTGGCCAAGCACTCTTTTCCAACAGATAATTAGTAACCTAAAGCACAATAGTAAGGTCACTAAAACATAATACATTATTTAAATGTTTCTAGTTCAACAGAGGCCTCATGGTGGTCCTGCAGTTACATGCCAGGGAGTGGAGGCTCAGTTACCCTTTAATTAAATATTTAACATGCTAGAAAAAAGAAGGTGAGGCCAAAAAGTAACATTACACTATTGTAACATTAGGCAGATTGAGAGCTGTACTGTAGCACCAGTTTTATGTGGCAGATCATATTTGTAGCCAATTACTGGTAAGTTTAGCTTAAGGAATACTAGCTGCTCAATGTGTTCAGGGTCCAACTTGGAACAGTGTGGCTCAACAACATCACCAGCAGTGCTAAACATCCTCCTAGATGGCACACTTGTAGGAGGGCAGCTTAGGTATTTTAAAGCAAGTTGTGCCATCTGAGGAGAAGAGTTAATTTTCTGAACCTCTCAGCTCAGTAAATCAACATCAAATGGCTCAATTGATTCTGCAAACTAGCCATTAAATAAAGTTTCTGCAAAGAGAGGCTGAGGCTGTCAGCATTTGTGTTGCTTTTGATGCAGTGATGTGCTGAGTAATGCCCGGTCACTCTCCTCTACACTACCACTATGTCGTCTTTCCCCATCTCCACCAGTATCATCCAATTCCAAACCACCACATGCCTGTCTGTCTCCCTCAGTAACCTGCATTGGAGCATGCTCCTCCACTTCCGAGTGTCTGACTGCCTGCATGGCACTATTTAACTCTTCACTCGGCTGTTGCCTAAAATGAGTCACCCTGTGGCTGTCCATGACTATATGAAAGATCTTGCATTTGAACATCCAGAATGGTAGCAAACACATGATGGCAGGTATCCATGGCTGTGGCGAACCTTGCATCAAGTTCTGCATCGAGATAAATAACAAGCTCAGTGACCTCTTGTGTAGTGAATGCATTGTCTGTCAAAACCACTGTAACAATCTTTGAGAATATGCACAGCTAGGATAACCTGACAAAGTAAGGCTGTGGAAGTACTTAGGTCATGTGTACTCTTCACAAATGGCTTGAGAACCTCACCATGCCCTCAAGAACTAACCAATCATGATGTCCTAGGACCTCTCCAATGTCTGCTTCCATAGACTTCTCGTGGTGCCGCTTTGCTCCATGAGTCGTGAAAGCATCAGGTATGTAGAATTCCACTGAGTGCTAACATCTTGTATTACACAATGTTGGAGCAGACCCGGGTGTTCCTGAGCTTCATTTAATTTGTTAGTGGCTTTTACAGAGTGATGGAAATAGCTGCAGATGGAATGGGCTATGGATAATAAGTTGTTGTTGTTGGTCCTAGTACTGATACGTAGTGCATGAGTCACTACTAAATTTAGTGTCTACAAAGCACTGAATACTCACAAAATGGACATCATTGATGGCCTTCATTATGTTTGTGTCATTGCCAGTAACAAAAATGCCAGCTTTAAAATTGGTGTTAACATCAGTCCAAAACCGTAATATATCTTGCAGGAGCATGAGAATATTATGTGTTCTGTGGTCTGTCTCCATCAGTTCGACATTCAGCAAAGTTGACCTAATGAGACTGCCAGATTGAGGTGGGGGTCAAGGGTGAGCCACAAGATGATGCATCAGAAACAGCAGCAGCAGGGTGTTGCACACACCACTATGCAGTTAAGGAGAGACAGGCATGCAGGGAGTTGCTAGTCCAGATGTCAGATGTGCAGTGAAAAACACTACCAACAGCCTCCGCAAGCAGAGCAGCAACAGCAGATCACATGCCATCATACACCAGTGGCAATACACTTTGAGAAAATGTAGTACAAGATGGGATCGGATAACGTGGGTGCAAATAGATGAGGAGCCATCAAAAGCAACTATCTTCCACAGCTGACACAGGCTGGAAACCCAATGCCATCATCTCAGCAATCAGCTGTGTGATTTGCTGTGCTGTTGGATGTGAGGCATGATACTTTGTTCTTGCATGCAGAACATCCATTATTGGAACTGCCACGGGAGACACTGATGTGGATCACTTCAACAACGATGGTGTGCAACGTGCTGATGACTGTCTCTGCCTTGTAATATCACTAGAGTCAGAAGTGATCACTATCACAAATACACTCAGCAGGTCAGGCCCTCTGCTCCCACAGTGCCAACCTCAGAGCGCAATAGTGTGAACAGGTAACAGACAGGGTAACCCTCCTGTCTGCTTTTGGGTCCACATCACCTTTAGTCTAAGTCTGGGGGATTCAAACTGTGAACCTTATGCTAGCATACCCAATGAACAGGCTCAGAAATGTACCTCTTTGGGAATTGTGGTACAAACTTTCGCTGTTGTACCCAGCCAGGTTTCCAAAATGAACCTTTAACTCTATAAGGGACCTTAGGTATATTCTTACCTTTTCCCAGTTTAGTAACACCATCAAGTCCTTCAAAACAGCTGTCAGACTTAACCACGTATACATCACATGCAAAAGAACTTGGAAGACACACCCAGGTAGTATCTTAAGAAAATGTACTTCACTAAAAGATGATAAAATATATAGAAATGTAAACACAGAATAATATATCAAAGAGCTCACAATCACATAAAAGAACAAGGGAAAATTACAAAGCCAAACTCCTACCACAATACATTTAGATGTTTGCTTGGTAAGGTATTACCTCTGGAAGTGCGTTTTAAAGTTAGATCAGATAACTGTGTCTCTCTAGAGTCCCAAAATGATATGACCTGCATTTCAGACACAAGTATCAGTTTAAACTCTGTGTCTCCATGCCCTTCTGTGAGTCATCTAGCTCCTCCTCCTTTTGGAATATAAAATTGCAAAAAATGATTTCCTATCAAGAGATATTTTAAATAAGGTACCATCAGAAAAGAAAAAAGACATTACACATGTTTCCTTTAAACTTAGCAATCTCACACTGGCACCAATGTTAAAAAGCTTACAGGAATCAGCTCCTAATGATGTCCTGTTTCTGAAGTCATAAAGTCACATTTGATTTGCTTGTCAAAAGCCTAGATTACATAAATGGCAATAAAACGCCATTCTGAAGGAAGTCAGTTAATTAAATGATTCCTGGTCAGTTTTCATATCCTGTAGCTTCACTGAAACCTGGGGAGGACACCCATGGAAGCACAGGCTGTCTTATGTGAGACAATCACATACTATATTTTTATATTACAGATATACAATAATCATAACCAGCTGGCCAAGCATCACAATCACCAGAGTAGAGGCCACACTCTGTGTTGGTGAGGGGGGAGGAGTGCTGTGACTACTGGGTTGCTCAAAATCAGATCTGTCGGTACCACCACCACCACTGCCAACATTGCATACCAGTCCACCAGAAGGGTGTGGTCTTGGTGAAACCAAGGGTCTGGATCCAGACTCAGATGAGCTTCAATACACTTCAGGGTGCTTAAGCTTTAAGTGGTTCTGTAATCAATGTTGTGGTTAAGATAGAGAGTGATTTCCTTCAGCTTATAGTGGCATTGCAAAAAGAACAGACTGAACTTTCTTGTGTCCTCCTTTAACACAGTGAAATTCAGCCACACAGCACTTTTAACTTTGCGGTTACCAGTGATTCTGCTAGCACCACACCCCCTAGTTCTGTTTTCAACAGATGTGCCTGTCTTGTCCTGTTGTTCTTGCCCTGTGACCACTGCCCCTGATGGTGCCGTGCCACTGCTGCCATCATTTGCTCTCCTTCAGGCTATAATGGAGCCTGCGAAGAAGTGTTAGTGTTGCTTGTTTGGTCTTCTTAGAGGGAGGGGACCCTTACTGCTACTTCTACTACCCTTGCTACTAGTGTTGCATCTGGAGGCTGTTTCACCAGCCACCTTTTTTTTTGCCCTCAAGGTACATAGCATACCTGCCTCATCTTCAAAGTCACTCACATATGCCACTGATGAAGAAGATGACGTGTCACTGGGCAATTCATTATGTGGGGAAACACTCAGAACCAGATGACTGGTCATCCTCTACAACTTTTTCAGGAGTACTGAGAAGCAAGAGACATAACTGTATCAACTGTAGTAGTCATACTGGTAATAGACTGTGGTGATAGTGTTACAGTAGTGGCAGGGTTCATAGTGCCATTAGTGACTGGAGTGACAGTTACAGTTGCAGGACTTGCTGTAATAGTCATGATGACTGTTGTTGTGGAAGAGGAAGACAGGGTCTCTATAGTGGTGGTGGTGGTGGTAACAACAGATGGGATGGTACTGGTGAGAGATAGGGACACACTTGTGGCTGTGGTGGGAGTCAAGAACAGCATCCATCTGCTTGTGCTTCTTGTATCACTTTGTCCTGTGCCAGCCACAGTACTGCTGTTGTTGGAAGACATAGGCTTGGAAGTGTAAAGAATAATTTTGGGCATTGAATACGGGCTGACTATTACTCACATTCAGGTTCAGCATCACCAGCCTGTTCCTCCATTGTAGATTTGCTTGGGCTGGACCAAGTACATTTTTTTCCACCTCTACTTGTCATTGTCTTTGTCTATGCCAACAAGTTCTAAACACCATGAAGTACTTACTACTTTGTAAATGTACAAAAGTTCTGCATTACTGTAGCACAGAAAACTATTGCAAGCAGCACATAGTAGGGCAGGCAAGGTGTGGACACACTGCAAGCATCACTACCTTGCCCTAAACCGTGGAGGTGGGAGTGCAGTAAGCCGACTGCCCTCCGAGACTGCTGGCGGCTACTGACATTCATGAGCCCAAACTCAATGTAACCCCTAGGCGGCGCTATCTTCGAGGTTTACTACCCCTGCCTGTACTTCTGATCACAGGTTGAGGGGCCTGGATTTGATATTTTGGTGCCTCCACCCAGAGTAACAATAGTGGGGGTATCTACCTAACCTGGTATAGCCCTCTGGGAATCTATAACCACCCACAAGCCCACCTAGTGATCCAATACCTTGTAACAAGAGATAACCCCTTGCCATAGTTGACACACTGTCAGCATTAAACATCAGTAATAGACTTTACTTCATATATACATGAGGCCCTGGAACAGGGCTCAGTGGTAGGGGCTCTCTATGTTGATCTGACCAAAGCCTTTGATACAGTCAGTCACACGCTTCTTCTCCACACCCTACCATCCATGAATATCTCCCCAGAGGCTACCTCCTGACTCAAAGACTCTCTCTGGCCAGACCCAACAGGTAAAAATTAATACAACCTTATCCTCCAGTAGGCCAGTCCTAACTGGTGTCCCACAAGGGTCCATTCTGGGCCCATTACTATTCACCCTCTTCCTGAACTCCCTCCCTCAGTCCTGCAGTGGGAAGCTACTGCTTTATGCAGATGATGCTGTGGTTTTTTGGAAACATCCCCATCCATGTTCTACAATCCGCCCTGCAGGTTTCTTTGGAGAGCTGAAACCGGGTTCTCTGAACAACACCTTATACTTAATTCACAAGAAGGCGAAATCTATGATTTTCGCCCATCACCAGAACCTGCTCTGTAACACACCACTAATAGTCACAAACTCACTTGGCATTGCGCTAGAGCAGGTGTACTGCTTCAAATACGTGGGAGTCATGTTGGACACCTCCCTCACCTACCACAGAGTGACATGCAACAAGACTCCTCTTCTGTTAACTCCAGGCTGGGGATCCTGTACAGACATAGACACTGCATTCCCCCGCAGGCAATGCATCTAGCTGTGTCTTCCTCAGTTCTCGCCTTGGTGGACTACGGCACCGTTATTTATGGGTCTGCCGACCATACTGCCCTACTCAGCATTACCCTCGCCCTCAATAAAGCCTGCCATCTGGTCTCTAATTGTGATAGGTTAACCCATACTTGTGAACTTTACAAATATACTGGTTGACTAAACTTCCAAGATAGGCTTAAGTATCACACCTGCCTCCTTGCAAAAAATATACTACTAAACAGGTACCAACAGGCCTCCACCCTCTTATCCATACAGTCTCACACAGGAGGGCTCAAAGCACTCTGCAAACACCTCCCTACAAGTACCTCACTGTAGAACCTCCCATGGTCAATGGTCCTTCAGTTATCATGCCGCCTTGTGGCTAAACAACCTACTGCCCACTATCTCCCTTGCATCCAGTCTGGGCCAATTTAAAGCAGGTCTCAAGACCCTTCTCCTTAGCTCTGCAACCTGTGACTGTATATAACTTGCCCCCCCCCCTTCGGGTTTCACCTCCCTTTCTGACTCTCAAACAGAACCTTCCTGCTCTAGTGCAGTGAGTTAGCCCCCGGCATAGGGACTATTTCTTTTCTTCTCCCATGCTAAGGCTCCTCAAATTCACTGTAAATATTTATGACTCTGGGCCTATTTTTAAGACCCTCTGAAACTGTATACTGTCATATGTACATAATGTTGACCCGGGACCTTCTTTTAAGATCCCTGCTGATGTAACCTTAAAATGTAGACTGAGCCGAATGTTTGGATTTGTAATATATAAGTGATGCTTGGGTATTTTCTTTTCTCTTTCCTACTGATATGGAGCCTTTGCAAAGGAGTCTGTGGCTCAAAGGATTGTAATTCCGATTCTTTCAATAAATAAATAATATTCACAGAACCCTTGCACTTACCACCAGGGACAGATCTTCGGCAGCTCCCCTGGAACCCCCTGTAACGGCAATGTTAGAAAGGCAAACATACACTTTCAATGCTGTACCCCGCTAAGAATGTGCTCACAAGCCAGTTTAAGCGTGAAAACAGCAAATCAGGTTTATTAAGGGACTTGAACAAGGATGGGGGCGTGAATCTAGAAGAATGATTACTTTCCTGCTTTGATTCAGGTTACTATGCATACAGAATAAACAGTCTGACCACCCTGGGTACCCAGAATGTTAACTTGGCAGGCCAGAAATGGTGCCCGGGTTGGCTGGCATTGCAGCTGTTGGTGGTCCCTTGATGGAAAGAAAAGGCAGTTGACATGTACAAACAAGACTTTGGTTATTTGTAATCCTGGCTGGTTGGCCCAGTCCTTTGTAACCTTGTAACACAATGAAGCAATCAGGTGGTACCACAAAATGATAAGAAGAAATGTTGCAAGGAGCTACCCTGGGTTTATTCACAACACCAGTTGACTGAAGAGGGCTGGTGATATGAAGACCTGCTGCAGAACACTGAAGAACATGGGGAAACTGAGCCTGCATGACTCACCTCTGCTTCATGGCCTTTCCCTCCATGTGGCCACAACCTGTGATTCCTTGCAGCGCAGGGGCTGGATCCCCAATCAGGTCTCTCGCAGAGAAACTAGTCACTGGTGCAGAAATGGATGGCTTGGGCTGAGTTTGGCATAGTCTCAAGGCTGGATAAACATTTTTGGCAAAGTTCACTTATTGCTGGTGAAAACCTCTGGCTGGCAGACAGTTCAGTCACTGGCAAAGATTGGCTCCTTTCTGGCAAGCAGGAGTCCCTGAACAGTAAGCCAGTAATCCACGATAAACATTCAGTACATTTAATGAAACCAGAATTCACTTTCTACCTTTCGGATCATTTTCAGGCTGGTTCACTATTTCAGTAGATTCAATGAGCAAACCTCTGAACTCGCAAAGCAGTCTCTCACACAACTCTTGGCCAAATGCTTCACAGAAGCTCCTCCTCGGTCCAATATCTCAAGCTGCACTTCAGAGTCTCAGGGCTAACAGCCACAGTTTAAAGACTAGTTCTGGGTCAGTCCAGTCCAATGCTGGAAACAACAGCAAGGAGGCAAGTCAGGCCTTTCCTGCCAATTCCCACAGCTCCTTCCTGCAGCTGCTTCACGATGGCTTGAGCTGCTCACTCTATCAGCTCTCCAAGCAACTGAACTCTTTTTTTCTAGTAGTTCTTGAACTAGTCCGGTTTTCTAGCAGTCCAGTTGGCTAGGGGAGCTGTCAATCACAATTCTGGTGCTCCCATTAGTCAGCTTAGGCGCCAATCTGCAAAACTACAAGAACTAGTTTTCCTCCCCACAAGGCACTTGAACTTAAGACCCCTCAAGATCACCTGTGTCCCAGTTGGACCAAATTCCTGGAAGTCCAAGAGCAGGCATGGTGACTTCCATTTAATAAACAAACTGCAGGAAAGCAGGTTAAAACAAACACTCTAGTTTATATATAATAAGTCAGATGTAAACATTTACAGTAATAGCTAAAGCTCCGTCTGCTTTACTATCAACAGTAGAGTGGAGCATATTAAAGCAGTGTCTGTCCAGTCACAAGCTTTGAAACACTGGACCCAGCCCAGATCACTGACTGTAAACACACTGGCTTATGTCTTAGGGACAGGCGTGGAGACACATCATGGCACTCACACTCAAATCAACAGGATTAACAGATAACTATGGATTTACTATCTATGCAGGATGGTTGCCTGGCAGTGGCATTAGGAGCCAAGGAAGACACTTAAGGTAAGCCCCAAATGGAGGGGGGCTACATCAGATTACACTACAAATGTAACCCCCTGCAAATGGGGGTTCCAAAGTCTTCCAGGAGCTTGCCTGAATGCTGCAAGTCTGAGCAGTGTTCGGCATCTGAGCTGTTTGAATGTGGTTCCAGGTGAGTGCTATTTGAGCCTCCACGTACTGTCTCTTTAAGAGCTGTCTGCATGCAGACTTAATTAGTTTGTATGGGGGGACTGTGTGTTCTAATGCCCAAATCCCACTCGAGCTGCTGTCAGTTTGCTCCATTTCTGCTGTTGCTGCTATGCAGAGGGAGCCTTGTTGAAAGATATAACTGTTTGCAAGAAATCATTTAGAGTGACTGAGAAATGTAATTTGTCTAACATGTCTTCATTTCAGCATGAACTGTTTCAGTGTAGCTCTTTCATTTTGGTTCTGAATAGCTGAGTTGGACCAATCAGGATGATAGGGAGACCCTAAAATGGAACCTGTGGACGAATTGGAACTTGGACTCTCAATTTTGAGCCAGCCACAAGGGGATTGTATGGGCAGTGACTCTGGGAAATGTAGTTTTAACCTTGTTGCCTTTTTCTACCAACAGAGGGAGTCTTATTGTGAGTGACAGCTGAACCAGCCAACAGAATGGTGTGGAGCTAAAGGAAATGCCCTGCTCTGTGACTGGAAAGATTAGATGAGTTGTGGCAGTGAAGAGAGAAGGAGCTGTGTGCTTCTGCAGTGTGTAGTTTTGCACAGGAAGCGCATGCGAGGCCCTGAGTTTCAGTCTGCAGTCTTTGTGAGTGCCAGTTTGGACTGAATCTGAGTTGTGAGGAGAAAGAAGCACCAGAAGTGTGGAAACCAGGCTCACCCTGTAGAAGACTAGAGAAATTGCTGAATCGCGCTCGGTCTGTCAGGAATTAAAGCTGCTGTGTGTGCTCCCGGGTATCTTGCAGTAATTGCGATCGGGATCAGGAGCAGCCTAGCTGGTATAGTACTTTCCTTTTACATATGAATCGCGTAGTGCTTGTGGGGAATCGCTATTTCCAATCCCCTGTGCTGTGTGCTGTGTGTTGTAGCTGGAAGCAAACCCCAGCTTGTCTCAAACTAAATCCGTTTGCTATAAACTGCAGGGGGGGTCCAGTCACAAGGACCTTGTCTCCATGCCCTGCTGTTTCTGACAATCCAGAAGAACATCCACCATCCAGTTCTCAGCTTGGGTATTGTGAGTACAAATCAGGGTATTCCCCTGCAGCCTGTTTTCAATCACAAGTGTGTCATCTAATTCTTATTGTTTCTTTGCTTCATGGACTGAGCCATCCGGCTCCGGATTACAATTAGGTGTTGTGCATATATTTTTCTCTACAGGGCCTATCCATCTGCACCTGCCGGTGAACCCTGGGCAACGGACCTGGCTAGCCCCCAACCTGGGTACCCAGAGTGTGACTTTTCAGACCCTGTATGTGTGCACAGTACTGTGATTTAATGCCACTAATTAACCTGATTCCCTCCTGTGTTTCTGTTCCTAAATACAGATTTGTTGTTGTTAAAGTTTAAACTACCTGAGTGTCAGTACCTTCATGCCAAGCACTGTATTGGTTTGTGTATGCTGCTTAACCTTACTTTTCAGGGGTTCTCAGAGACAACCTGTGAATCAGTCTCGAGGGTAAGTGGTACCTCTGTGAATGAACAGTGTGTACATGTGGGTATTGGTACTGTAACTCCTGTGCATCATGTGGGCCATTAGAGGGATTAGAAGGGGTCTCAGTGTCCCAGAGGGCTGTGACCAAACTAGACCAACCATTACAAACCCTGACCTCTGGGTGAAGGCACCCGCCATAGAACCTAGGCCCTCAACCTGTCAGTAGTCAGGCAGGCAGAGGTAGTAGCCTTGGATAGCCACCCTGACCCTTATTAAATAAGAACCAGAATACAGTGGAGTTCTGATTTGTCCTGGTTATTTCTGATTATTTATAAATATTTGGAAAGAAATGTGATAAAATACATAAAGTGGCTAAGTCAGTCATATTCAACACAGAGGCCAAAAGGAAATAATTTAATGCATGATTTGTATAAAATTACAGTAAGCCTGCTAAATAAAAGCAATAACTGCTAGCTGCTTCATGATTGGGTTGTACTGGTAGCATAACCTACTGGACCCGTGACATGAGTGTGCTGGAGGAGAGAAAGAGAGCCAGACAGACAGATGCAAACACTATTTTGCTTGCCTGCTTACAGTGTACATACACTGCAACAGTCACACTGAGGCCAAGATTACATTCCTTTATTTGTGATTTCTGTGACTGTAGAATTTCTCTTTGGCTCCCTGTAGTGTCTGTCTCTCTGTCTCTTTCTCTCTTCTCTCTCCCCTCCTCTCTCTCTCTCTCTCTCTTCTCGTCCTCTCTCCCCCCCCCCGGATGGTGGCACAAGTCAAAGATTTATTTTGCCAGCCTGCCCTTGTCCTGTACACAACTGGCCACAATGAGACCAAGAATAAATTGTATTTGCAATTTCTGTAACTATAACATTTCTCTTTGGCCCCCAATAATCTCTCTCTGTCTTTTTCTCATCTGGATGGTGGCACGAGGCAAAGATTTATTTTGCCAGCCTGCCCTTGCCCTGTACACATACAACCAGCCACAATGACACCAAGAATAAACTTTATTTGTGATTTCTGCAACTATAACATTTCGTTTTGGTCCCCCAATAGTCTATCTTGTTGTTTTTCTCCTCTGGATGGTGGCACAAGTCAAAGATTTATTTTGCTAGCCTGCCCTTGCCCTGTACACACACAACCAGCCACAATGAGACCAAGAATACATTTTATTTGGGATTTCTATAACTATAACATACTAACATACTAAAATGCCAGCAGAGTAGGCCTCTTGGTCTATCGAATCTGCTCTGGAGTCAGTACCCTGAGTGGGTACCGACCATCTACCTGGCTCCTTCCATGCTCACCCCATCCCCCATCAAAGTTCCACCCCCGGGCAAGCATTCCTCTGTTTCACCCCTCCCACACCTATACCTGTCTCAGCCTCTCTTGAACCCTTCCACTGTAGATACCTCTACCAGCTCCCCAGGCAGCACATTCCATGGTTCTACCACTCTCTCGGTGAAGTACTGCCTCCTCCTCCCCCCTCAAGTCTTCCACCCTCTAGCCTCCAACTGTGCTCCCTGGTGACTCCACCCTCCTTCATCCAAAGGATCCCATTCAGACTTACCTTATTTACTCCCTTGAGGTACCTGAAGATCTCAATCATATCCCCCATCCTTCCTGTCCTCCAGCGAGAACAGGTTGAGCTCCTCAAGTCGCTCCTCATATGTCTTATCCCCCAGACCATGGATCATCCTAGTTGCCCTCCTCTGAACCCTCTCCCGGAGCAGGATGTCCCTCCTTAGGTGTGGTCACCAGAACTGCACGCAGTTCTCGAGGTGTGGTCTAATTAGGCTGTTGTACAATGGCAAAATCACCTCCTGCTTCTTGAGTTAATCCTCTCATATGCAGCCCAGCATTCTATTGGCCCTGGCCACGGCCCGCCGAACTGCTCAGAATTATGCATTTTGACATCCACCAGGATACCCAGGTCTTTTTCTCCCAGCTGAAGCCTGTAGTTTGTCCCTCCTAGGTGTACACATGTTCTGGGTTCCCATGCCCTAGGTGGAGCAACTTGCATTTGGAGGATTTGAATTTCAATCTCCGGGTGCGTGACCACCTATCCAGTATATCCAAGTCTGTCTTCAAGGCCATCCTACCCTCTTCCCCCTCCACCACCGCCCCCAGCTTAGAGTCATCTGCAAAGAGATTCATTTCACACCCGATACCTTCCCTGATATCGGAGATGTAAACGTTAAATAGAAGCGGACCCAGAACTGATCCCTGTGGGCCCCACTTATGACCTCCTTGGGAGATGAGATCCCCACCACCACCACCGCCACTACCCACATTTCTCTTTGACCCCCAATAGTGTCTTTCTCTCACTTTCTCCTCTAGCACAAGTCAACGATATAATTTGCCAGCCTGCCCTTGCCCTGGGCCTGTATACAACTCTCCTCTACCCTCTTTCTGGTATTCCATATATGTTCCAAACCCACATAGGATAGGTTACAGGAGTCAAGCAGTTTGTGAGGTACTACTTACCTAAGTCGATCTCCACTCTGAGAACAAGACGGACAGCCGACCCGAGAGTCACCAACCAACCAACCCACCAACTGACCGACCAACCAGAGCAGCTGCAGCCTGGGCTCAGCTCTCCACCACACGTGACTGTGATGTATGGTCCTCCTGCTCCTGGGTTCGGCTGAACTCCTCTCCTCAGTTTTTTGTTCCTCCTGGCACCATCCATTCCTCCTTACTCCCCTCCATGGGGTGCCAGGCATGCAGAAAAAAGCCCTGCTTTCCACGGACCCAGAACTGGACTTCTGCAGTGAAGTCCATATTTATCCAGGTCTGTGGATTCAGGGTTCTGCCTGGGGGTCTGGATTTTGGACAGAACAGTCCACCCAGCCCTAATTTACACCACCAAATTAATGACTTTTTTTGGTTAATCAGTACAGTACAGCAGTCAAGGTAGAAGTTAGAATTACTGTAATTGAGGAGGTAAACTGCAATTTAAGTCTCTCTGCAGCTCCTTCTGGCAAAATAAATCAGACAATTTCTGTGGGAAAATACAAAAGCCTCACACCACTACCAGGCAGGCAGGCACTATGAAAAGAAACACTACTCCTTCACTTCCTGAGCACAGCATAGAAGGTCTACTAGTTTCTCTCGGCAGCTCCTAGCAAAACAAGCATTTGTCATTGCCGAATGTTGATTGCTTGTGTTTGCTGTGAGTATTTGGCACTGATAATGCCGAGGCAATAATTAACAAATTAATAACTGGTGAAATTGTCAAGAACGAGATCAGCTGCATAGTAGGGCATCTAAGTGGCACACACTTCTCAGGTGTCTCGGGTGTTAAAGGCAGGAGGGGTTGCCGACAAACAAGAAAGAGAGAGACACAAGTGCAGGATTTTGCAACTAAGTGAGACTTCCATGGCTGTGTTGATGACCGGCCACTGCGCTCTTCTCTCTCTCTCTCCAACTCACAAGACACCGACTGCACACAGCGACAGCTGACATGAGAACACACAAAGCACTGAGGAGAGTGGGCAGCACAGGCAGATGGGCAGTGGACAGAGCACTCCCGCTCAGTCTCTGACAGTGCAGCACTGTACAATTTACAGTCCTGCTCCACTGCTCTGAAGAAAAAAGAAAATAAAAATCTTGTGCTACACACAGAGAAAACAGAAAGGGATTCTGTTCTCCACATTGTGCCTGCTGCGACTCTTGCTCTCTCTGTCTCACTGTATGGACACGGGACACTGTAGCTGCCACAAGGTCTAAACACAGAGGCTACCTGTGTCCTGAGGTCACTGTCTGCCTGTATGTCTTTGCCAGCAACATGCAGAATAAGCAACCTGCCTCTCTCAACACTGCCACCAGACAGGCACAGGACAGCAGTTCTGAGAAAGCAATGGAGCAGTAACAGGTGCCTGCAATGTGCGGGGCACACCCTTCAGGCTCAGCTTCACTCCGTCTCCCTGAAGTGCGATGGTACTCTGCAGAATGGAGTACCAACACTTCTCCCTCCCAGGGAAAATTGCTCTTCTGTCAGTTACTACGGCCACTGCCACTAGGGGGTTGGGGAGAAGCCTTTGAAGTCCCTAAGTGCTGGATCATAATTTCCACCACCGGATAGCCACAGAAACACAGCTGCAGTAACTGTTATTCAGGGAGCATGGGATCCAACACTGTAGGTGCAGAACACCAGAGGACAGGGAGCGGCTCTCTGTCACTGTCAGGGGCTCATCACAACTTGAAGGCAGCACAACAGGCAGGTAATGAGCAGTGAGTGGAGGACGGGGAGCAATTCTCTGTCACTATGTGTCAGCAGCCGAAAACACATGTGTGGAGGGGTGCTTGGGCTTATTGTTTATTATGGCAATACCTATTCTACTTATCCGAGGTCTGATTTACTTTGTACACTGTGTGTTGGCAGCCGAAAACATGTGGCAAGGGGGTGGGGAATGCGTACGGTGCTGATGTTTGTTTGTTGAATTTTGATGACCCGGTAAGCCCACTGGGCCTAGAAGTCCCTTTTTCAGGGGCGACTGGGAGGAGAGGGGGGTTACAGATGATAAGCAACTGAAATTGAACCAGATTAAGCTGTTGGTGGTATTTTTAGTGAATGAGGAAAATTTGGCCAGGACACCAGGGAAATGCCCCTACTCTTCATGCAGGGGGATTGCTGCTCTGTTGTAGAGTGGTGGTCAGTTGCGGGATGGAGGGTGTGGTGGATGGACGTATGGTGCAGTCTGAGGTTCCATCCCTGGCCTCGGATGCGTCTTTGCCTAGGGATCGTGAATCCTGTCTCGGGAACAATGTTACACTGAGTCCGGAGAATTTGTCTAATATGGAGCGGACAGCAGCAGAGCTAGCACAGAGGGAAATGGAGGATTGTGTGGCCTTATCTTCTGTTGTGGCAGCCAGTCTGATTTTACCACTGGAGAATGCTGTGCTGAGTGGAGAGGCTGTGAGTATAATTTTGGATGGAGCAGAAGCGGTACAGTCCCTACCTTTTCCAGTGGAGCCTGACTTGAAGTCTGCTGTCAGGGAGATTCCGGCAGCTTGGCTGCCTTTGACAGAGCTGATGACGACGTCAGACAGAATGCGGAAGTTTTCAGCATCTCGGCCCAGACGCAGTGGCTGGTTTAGAGCGAATGGTCTAAGGAAGATTCTTTACATGATGCTGGCTGGACTCAAACACTGCATGGGGCCTGGGTGCCTGATCCGACTTGGGAGTCCTATTCTTTGGCCAGAGTGTCCCTGGGCAAGGTACTGTGAAACAGGGATTGGGGAGGAGGAGAGACCTGTACATTCCCTGTCATAAGGGTTGCTGACTCAAAGGCTATACCTCCTGTGTTGGGAGCCACTAATGACGATTTTGATTCTTCCTGATGCTGCAGGGTGCCAGAGACACTACTAGTCCACCCCTTCCCCACGCTGAGAAGGCAGTAGGACTGAGCCCAGATATTCAGACTTAGTTAAAAATAATAGGGTAGTGCAAGCCCCTAGATGTAATGTGGTCTGTCTTCATTACAGAGGGGGTCTGCAGGAGCACCCGGACAGGCTTTATGTGGCTAAATTCCTTTTAAAAGGTTCCATGGGGTTACAAGCAGCTGAAATTTTTGCTTTGCTTAACATCGGGGGGATGACACCTTCAATATTAGTTTCAGGACCTTTGCAGGACTTGATTTGTTTTGGCAAAAATATGAAATGTTTAAAACATTGCCCGTATAGACTCCTTTTTGGGCGATTCTCCTCACTAAACCCCTGTATAGATCAGTGACTGTAATGTTTCGTAATGAGGGGTGAATGTTGGGGATGTTTATTATTGGATAGAAAAGAAATGTCAGGTGATGGGGCCTCCGGAAGCTATCATTGATAGTGAAGGTATCTGGAATGGAAGTTGGAGGTTTAAAGTGAAATTGCATTTGATAGGTAATAATTTGCAGCATATTCCCAACAGTTTTTTCTTAGGGATAGTTTTCTATCCAGGCCAGCCTAAGGCTTGCTACAAATGTGGCAGCCCCAGACATCTTAGTAGCACTTGTGACAGGGATATGTGTGCCTTATGTGGGGAAAATGATCATGCTAGCTCTGTTTGTAGGAATGTTTTCAAATGTAATCTTTGTAATGAACTTGGCCACGCTTATCATCAGTGCCCTTGGGCTGGCCAAAATCGGACTGGTGGGCTCAATCAGGAGAATTTGGTCTCTGAGGCCCAAGAGAGGTGTAGGTCTTCCAGACCAGAGCCTAGGCCTGATGTTCCTGATGTGGCATCTGGATCTCCCTCCTCAGCCCCTACGGCTGATTCATCTCGGCTGCCCCCCACTGCTTCTGCTGCTCCAGAACAAGGGCTAGTCCCTAGAGTATAAGGTGACTTTGGGCAGATGCCCCAACCCCAGGTGGAGGCTGATTTTCTCCCGTAAAA
Organism: Neoceratodus forsteri; assembly: GCA_016271365.2. Taxonomy (NCBI): domain Eukaryota; kingdom Metazoa; phylum Chordata; order Ceratodontiformes; family Ceratodontidae; genus Neoceratodus; species Neoceratodus forsteri. Next base: position 244,588,502 of record CM028133.1, on the reverse strand, counting down.
TGGGTGACTAGATCTTCCCTTAATTCTAAAGTTTCAGTTGGCACTATTCCCACACAAAATTCTTTTCAAGTGCTTCAAGACCAGGATGGTGACTTTGAGTCTGATGTTTCCTCACTATCTGGTGTGGTATCAGAAATGGAGTGTGATGAGGATACTTCTCGTAGTGTCCTAAATTCTAAGAAGAAAATAGGGAGGAAGAGAAAGGAAGACAAGGGTGGGGTTTGATGGTTTTTTTTTTTTTTTTTACATTCCCTGTAACTTTGTTGATGCCATTTTTTCACCTGGTTTCCTTGAATGTGTCTAACACTAAGTACTTTCGAAAGCAAATTACTTTGTTGGAGTTTTTTTGACACTGTCCGTTTGATGCCTTGCTTATTCAGGAAACCAGATTCACTTCCTTACAGGATATAGTTCAGATTAAAAGACATTGGCCTTGGGGTCCTTCTTTTTGGTCCTTTGGGGAGGACGTGGCAGATGGCCTTGGGATTCCTTTTAAATCATTTTGAGTTCTGGTTCATAAGGTAGTTGATATCCTGCCAGGATGGGCTTTTTTGTTAGATTGTGTTTATGATGGCTTTTTTCATGTGTATTTTCAATACCTATGCCCCTCAGAGTAAAAAGGCTAGAATTGATATATTTATCCAAATGAAACCTTTTCTAGTCTCTTCCAGAATGATATTCTGCGGAGGGGATATGAATTGTAGCCTAGAGGTGAAGATGCAAGATAGTGTCCAACTGAAGGTGTACCGTGATTCACATGCATTACATAATATCAATCGCACTGCAAATTTAGTAGATGAATATAGGGTTTTGCATAAGGATGGGGGATTTACATGTAGACGTAGTGCGTAATGTACCCGCATTGACTATTTGTTTATTTCCAGTTGGTTGTTGGTTCATGGTCTTTGTTTAAAGCATTGTGAATTTGACCATAGCATTTTACAGTGTAATATTCTATTTTCACATGAACCTCCCTCATTTCCTGGGATGACTAGGTGGTGGAAACTTAATTATGCAGTTTGAGATAATCCTGATGTTAAGACAAAAGTAGGATTGTTCTTTGTGTTTCGAAAGTTCTGTGATTATTTTTTACGACTTCTGGGACTCCTGGTGTCGGGATACTAAAATGGAGGTTAAGAAACTGTTTCTTGACATAGGGAGAGCTAAGGGTAGTAAGGACTATTTGGGGAACTTAGCTTTGAGGGATCAGTTTTATAAACTCCTATCCTTACCTGCTGTAGCAGATTGTAGAATGAAGGCACAGCTTGATATTGTGAAGGGTAAAATGAGAGATTATCATTTTCAGCATGCTGATTTTATAAGCTGATTTTAAATTTGTTACTGCAAGTCTCCTTTCTTGAATCCATTTGAAGCATGCAAAATGAAGCTGGCAAATAAGAAAATGGCTGGTCTTTATGATCGGTCTGGACGCCTGCGTACGCCTAATGCTGAGATGTTGGATGTTATTGCTGAGCATATTCAGAATTCATTGGGGCAGGAGTTTGTCTCTGTTGCTTGGGATGTTGATCACTTGCCCATTGCCTTTTTGTCACCTGCTATAGCTGCTGATATTGCTGGTCCTGGTACTTTGTCTGAGGTTTTGATGTTACTTCTAAATTACGCAGGGGTTCTCAGGAGGATGGGCTTACAATGAATTTTACCAAGCCTATAAGGAGTTGGTGGCCCGCTTTTAGTGAAAGTTTTAATGAACTTTTGATGACTGTTGCTGTTCCACGTTGTTTTCCTTGGCTGTGGTGATTTACCTTTATAAGACCGGTGATAGACAGGATTTAGGGAACTGGAGGCCGATTAGCCTGTTAAATTCTGATGATAAAATCTGCTCACAGATTCTGTGTCGTAGACTGCAGAAGGCTGCATCTGTCTTAATTCATCAGGTTCAAACCTGATCCATTCCTGGGAGAAACATTCAACAGAACCTCAAATTACTGAAGGATGTCTGAGAGTTTGGGAGGCAAAGGAAGTTGCGGGGTTTCTGATTGCTTTGGATCAGGAACAAAGCCTTTGATAATGTGTCTCATTCCTTTTTATTTAAAGTTTTACAAGTTTATGGTATTCCTTCATCCTTGATTACGTGGATTCGTGTTTTGTATCAAGATGCTGTGGCCATTCCTACGGTGGGTGGTTTGCTGGGGACACCGGTTATCCTGAAGAGGGGGGTTAGACAAGGCTGTCCCCTTAGTCCTCTTCTGTATATGTTTTGTTTAGCTCCTGTGATTAGAGTAATCCTGAATCACCCCGTTATTGCTGGATTGTTCCAGTCCTGAGGTTTTTCCTCAGAAGATAATGGCCTATGTGGACGATATCTGTCTGTTGACAGATTCTGTTCAAGCTGGAGTGCATGCTTTACAGGTATTAGCTGCCTTTTCAGGGATTACTGGGGCAGGCTTTAACCATCAAAAGAGCACAGCCTTGCAGATTGGGGATGGGGACCCAGTACATTCGATAGATACTGTGCAGGTGTCTCAACACTTTATTAAGGTTCTGGGTATTAAGTTTGGTGAACACGATATGGCGAGGATTAACTGGGAGAATAGGTTGCAAGTAGGGGAGGTGAAGGTTTCACACTGGAGGTTTTGGGGGATGGAGAAAAAGAAACGGGTTTGTATTGTTAAGCAATTTCTCATCCCAGTTTTTTTGTATATTGCACACATTTTTCCTCTACCCACTGGCCTCGAAACTAGACTGTTTAGTTGCTTTTTTTAGATGGTCTGAGGTAGTAGGTTGAACCCGGTTAAAAGGGATTTCACGTATCTTAAGGTTTCTATGGGAGGGCTGGGTATGTTGAACCCTGTAGTATTCTTTCAGTCTTTTTGCATTTTTTCTTCTTTTTATGGGACAATGGGGCATTCTTTAAATTGGGCAGAGTGGACTCATTGTTTGTTTCAACCTTTTTCAGAAATGGGAGATGACTATTCCTCAGTTAGGTACGTCCTTACAGGTTCCTGACTTTGCCCTTTCTATGCTGAAAAGAGTGAAAGGGTGAAATTAAAGTAAACTTCCATGCAAGGAAAATCTATACATGGTCTTGTGAAGGATAGACATCATGCTCTGCGGGTTGATTTTCCTCGCTGCCTTCCTACCAAACTTCAGTTTGCTTTGAATATTCTTAAAGACGTTAGGATCCCTGATCATATCTGGGATGTCCAGTGGCTGTGTTGTCATGGGAAATTTGGGGTTAAGGGTATTTGGAAGCATAAACCCGTGAGTGACAGGTTGTGCTTGAGATCTTCTTGTATTGGCATGGGAGAATCACAGGAAAATGTTTTTATTTCATGTTCCCATACTAAACAGTTTTGGTTTGATATAGCCACTAGGTGGCATTGGTCTCCTCTTCAGCATATCCAATATGAATGTCTGATACTGGGGGATTATTTGGGTATTTACTCTAGGTAACATCCCAGTACGTTAAATGTGCTGTTTGCTTATATCAAATATTTTCTTAGGCAGGCACGTTGTCAATTTTATTTACAGCATGTGAATACCCCAATGCTGTATTGATTCATCAAATTACAGAAGCTTTGAAGCAACTTAAAACGAAGGAGTCAAGGATATTTGATAGAGAGAAGTTTCAGTCATTATGGAAACATGTAACATGGCAATAATCAAAGAGGTGAAATAGCATCATGGGATCAAAAGTGGAGCGGGTATTAATCCACGATAGATGCCGTGCCCGATAAGGTAGTACCAAAGCAAGCCAGACCCCCAGCTTAGCAGCACTGGGCACAGGTGGGGAGCGAGTCTAACAGGCGCAAGACAGGCACAGTGACAGGGAGAATAGCTATGCGGGGACAGAAACACGGAGGGGGGATAAGAAACAGCAGCACACGCAGCAGAGGACGGAGATGCCGGCATTGGAGCAGTCAAAGGGAGGCAGGAGGAAGTGACCGGGGCCTGTATGCAAATCTGGATCCAAGCGCTGATCGCGGTGGCTGAGCACTGCACCGGAGACCTCCAGCGCGGGTATGAAGGTAATACCTGCAGAAGTGCAGAATTTCGGGACAGTTATCTCTGCTGCACTCTGCTCTTTAGTTAGAGGTAGTGATAAAGTTGACCGCATCAGTATGTAAATATTGTTGTCTCATGATTTCAAAGTGCAGTAAAATTTCATTTGTTACAGCACCGACTCGAGTCTTATGTTCCTTAACGCACACTGGCCTCCCTCCTGAGATGCCACCATCCGCTGCCCATGTTACAAGCGCATTAAGCCATCCGGCTGTGGCATCTAATGCGATTGATGCATGGTGGGCGGTTGTTCACTCGGTCTCCAGCCTTGGGCCACAACTTCCAAACAATGCATCAATCCTGTATTGGATGCCACCTTGGTCGTGGCTTAATGCTGACATGTTTTTTGGTTGCACTGATTACTTATTTTTCAGTACTATGTATGAGAATTTGATGATTTTATACGGGTTTCTTTCAGTGTTTTTTCTTTTCTTTCCTTGATTTTGTTTTTTGAGCTTGTGGGTATTTTTTCTGTGTTCATTATGTTTTCTTTTTGTTTTTTCTTGAGTGTTCTTCTCTGATGTTATGTATTTTGCAATAAAACTTTCCCCTACTCCTTTCGATAAGTGCCATTGGATCTTTAAAGATCATGTGCAATGTTTTTATATATTTTTATAAAAGCTTGAAATGCTGAAATTCAAGTCTCTGTGTCATGATTAGTGTTTCCTGAAAACTTCATGTTGTCTGGTTTTGTGGTTTTCTTTAAATCAGCATTTGTTAACTTGCTCTACAGTAGCTGAAAACAGTGGAGTTACTTCTGTCTTCTCAGTCAAACTTAGAATGCGATGACATCATTTTGGAGTAGCTTGCTGTTTCAGATTCTCAATCAGTGCAGTAGTTTGTAGAGTTAATGGTTTGCTGAGCTCTCCAAGTTTCTTACAAACCCAGTCTCTGGTTTGTGTTTAGATAGATCAGCTTAAAATATATCATTAGATTTGCATAAAAAGCTGATCATTTCAGTTTCAATACTGAATTGAAGTAGTGGAAATCTCTCTCTGAGAAATCAGCTTGTCTGTATAACTGCCCTCAGTTCTTTCTAATCAAAAATCTGATTTTTTTCTAACTATATAACACAGGGCTATTGATGAATATAAAATTAATCTAAATTTTGCACATTCATAAAACAGTTTGTCTTTGATGTAGCCTTCATAAATACATTCATGTAAGAAATTTTTATGTTGATTGCGCTCAGCGCAAGAAACATATTGGGACAGCTTGCTGAGAAGCAGGCTGTGGAGGCAGGGCACTGTTGTGGCCAATACCCCCACAGCCTGCAAAGGCTTGTCCCACTTCCCCCTATGCCGTGGCAGGCTGCTGGTGATACAAGTTTGGAATGTTTGCACCAGCTTGTGACAATTTAGCCGCTGCAATCAGGGGCCGCCTCGTCATGGCAGCGTAAGCCATCCGCTGCAATGAGGGAGCGACCCGTCATTGCAGGGCGGGATGTAAAAACCCTGATATTGTTTATGAACATGGCTGTGGAGTGCTGCCGTGTTCACAAACAATATTAACCCCCCTCCACCATGTTTTTCTGCCGACGGGGGAGCCCACTCCCCATCGGCATAATGTAGCCCTCCCCCTGTTTAACTGTCTGATGACAGGGTGCCCAACTCGCCATAAAAAGGAATTTCCCTTTCTTGTTTGCCGACAGGGTGCCCAGTCCCCATCCGCACAAAGGAATCCTCCCCGCTTAACTGTCTGCTGACGGGTGCCCAATCCCTATCGGCACAAAGGAATCCCCCACTTTTGTTGTTTGCCGACAGGGGTGCCCAATCCCCCATCGGCTACAGCTGCCCCCCCAAGAAAGAAAGCCATTGGTGGTATGCGGGGAGCCCACCCAAGCGTGCACATGGCCCTGTAAAGGGAGAAACGGTCCCGTGAAGTCTTTATTTTTTTTTTGTACCTGAAAAAAAGGAAACTGTCCCTCATAGTCTCTCAGCCCCCCCAACCACAATCCGCATCACCCACTGCGCATCCTGCCTCCGCACACCCCCCTCACCCCATACTTACCTCTGGAGCTGGGCGCAACGATCTTCGGTGGACCAGGAACACCTCTGCACTCTTCAAAGCCGACCGCAAACTGAGGAAATGCCAGTAAGATGTATGATGTAATAAATAGGGTTTTTCCAACTTTGCTGCATATCTCTGGCATCTTTTGGAATTTTGACACCAAATTTTCAACATGAGGTTTTTGGGACCCCTCCTCATGAATACTGTCACTGTCATGGCATTAATTGGGCCCGAAGGGTGATTTCACGGTCACTGCGCGGAATCACCTTTGGGGCCAATTAACGAAACGACAGTGCCAGTGTTCTGAGGCTGGCTCTCAAAAAGTCTATGTTGCAAATTTGGCGGGTCAAATTCAAAAATTGACTGTTTTATGAGTGTGCGCTGCGCAGTTGCTACGCACGCTCGTAACTTCGTGAATGTGCAACATTTTCATGCCAGATTTTCAACATTGGCATTTTGTCACACCTCCTTGTGAACAGTACAGCTGTCATTGTTCACATCCTGGCAGAAATGTGTTTTCGCACTTCCAGCACAGAATAGCGTGGTCGCTGTCGGAAATCAGTGTTTGGGACAGATTAAGGAAATGACAGTGACATTTCGCATAAAGTAGAGGTCCTGAAATGGCTATGTTGAAAATTTGGTAATGATACTCCATAAAATGACTGTGTTACGAGCGTGCGTTGCGCAGCTTGCACACATGCTCATAACTTCGCAAATTTATAATATTTTCACTCCAGATTTTCAACATTGCCATTTTCCCACACCTACTTATGAACAGTGCAGCTGTCATTTTTCCCATTCTGGCTGAAATGTGTTTTTGCAGTTCCAGAGCAGAATAGAGCGGTTGCTGTGGGAAATCACTATCCGGAACAGAGTAATAAAATGACAGTGATACTGTTCATGAGCAGAGGTTCTAAAATGCCTATGTTGAAAATTTGGTGATGATAGCCATCAAATGAGTGTGTTACAAGTGTGCGTTGCACACTTTCCACACACCTTGTAACTTTTGCAGCTTCGTAATATTGTCATGCCTGAATTTCAACAATGGCATTTTTTCACACCTCCTTATGAGCAGTACAGCTGTCATTTTTCACATCCTGACTGAAATGTGGTTTCACAGTTGTGGCACTGAATAACACGGTTGCTGTTGGAAATCAGTGTTCAGGACAGATTAAGAAAATGACAGTGGCACTGTTCATGAGCAGAGGTCTTAAAATCCCTATGTTGAAAATCTGGTGACAAAACTTCATAACATGACTGTGTTACAAGCGTGCATTCTACTGTTTCCACGCTCCCTTGTAACTTCGCAAATTTGTAATATTTTCAAGCCACATTTTTAACAGTGGCATTCTTTCACACCTCCTTATGAACAGTACAGCTGTCATTTTTCACATCCTGGCTAAAATATGTTTTTGCACTCCTGACGGAGAATAGCACGGTCGCTGTGGGACATCAGTGTTTGGGACAGATTAAGATGGAACGAGTGAGAGGGGGGAGTGACCGAGCTCAACTGAGCTCTGTCGGGACTGCTTCGGATTTGTTTGTGGGTAGGAAAAAGGCCCTAACACAAGAGGCCAGTACAAAAGGGCAGCCTGCAGCAGTGGGAGAAACAGAACGAGAGAGCAAGTGAGGGAGGGAGGGAGATTGAGCAAACTCACCAGAGCACTGTCAGGACTGCTGTGGATTTTGTTGTGGGCAGAAAAAGGCGTCAATGCAGGCAGGGGCCCAGTAGAAAAGGCCAGCCTGCAGCGGTGTGAGAAACAGTACAAGTGAGTGAGACGGGGACTGAGTGAGCTCAACAGAGCTCTATCAGGACTGCTGCAGATTTCTTTGTTGGCAGAAAAAGGCTCTAATGCAGGCAGGAGTCCCGTACAAAAGGGCCGCTTGCAGCGCCAGGACAAACAGAATGAGCGAGTGACAGAGGGAAACTGAGCGACCTCAACAGAGCTTTGTCGGTACAGCTGTGAATTTCTTTGTGGACAGACAAAGGTGTCAACACAGCCAGGAGCCCCGTACACAAGCGCTGCCTGCAGCGCCAAGAGAAACAGAACAAGTGAGTGACAGAGCGGTAGGGAGTGAGCTCAAGGGAGCTCTATTGTGACTGCTGTGGATTTCTTAGTGGGCAGAAAATGCAGCAACGCACGCAGGAGCCGCATTTTACAAAAAGTACAAAAGGCCAGCTTGCAGCATGGGCAGAAACGGAATGAGTGAGTGAGAGAGGGGGAGTGAGCAAGCTCAATGGAACTGTGTCGGGACTGCTTCAGATTTCTTTCTGGCCAGAACAAGCCACCAATGCAGGCAGGAGCCCAGTATAAAAGGGCAGCCTGCAGCGGCAGGAGACACAGAAGGAGTGAGGGAGGGAGGGGGAGTGAGTGAGTTCAATGGAGATCTGTTGGGACTGCTGCGGATTTGTTTGTGGGAAGAAAAAGGCAGCAATGCATGCAGGGGCCCAGTGCAAAATGGCAGCCTGCAGTGGCGGGAAAACCAGAAGGAGTGAATGAGAGAGGGAGAGTGAGCGAGCTCAACAGAGCTGTATTGTAACTGCTGCAAATGGTGGCAATGCAGGCAGGAGCCCAATACAAAAAGGCAGCCTGCAACGTGGGCAGAAATGGAATGAGCGAGTGAGAGAAGGGGAGTGAACGAGCTCAACGGAGCATTGTCAGGACTGCTGCAGATTTCTTTATGGGCAGAAAAAGGCGCCAACAGAGGCAGAATCCCAGTACAAAAGGGCAGGCTGCAGCTCCAGGAGAAACAGAATGAGTGAGTGAAACAGGGGGACTGAGCAACCTCAACAGAGCTCTGTCGGGACAGCTGTGGATTTCTTTGTGGGCAAAAAAGATGCCAACACAGGCAGGAGCCCAGCTCAAATGGGCAGCCTGCAGCGCCGGGAGAAACACAATGAGTGAGTGGCAGAAAGGGTGTGAGCGAGCTCAATGGAGCTCTATCATGACTGCTGCGGATTTGTTTGTTTGCAGAAAAAGCGGCAATGCAGGCAGGAGCCCAGTACAAAGGCCAGCCTGCAACCCCGCAGAAATGGAACGAGTGAGTGACAGACGGGAGTCAGCAGGCTCAACAGACCTGAGTCGGGACTGCTGCAGATTTCTTTGTGGCCAGAAAAGCTACCAACAGATGCAGAAGCCCAGACAAAGGGCAGCCTAGCACCAGGAGAAACGGAATGAGCGAGTGAGAGAAGGGTCGTGAGCCTCCTCAACACAGCTCCGCCAGGACAGCTTGGATTTCTTAGTGGGAAGAACAAGGTACCAACACAGGCAGAAGCCCAGTACAAAAGAGCAGCCTGCAGCACTGGGAGAAACAGACTGAGTGACTGACAGATGGGCAGTGAGCGAGCTCACACCATGAAATCAACATTCAGCATTGTCATATGCTTGTTTTTCATGTCTGATTGACAAACAGTACATGTGCAGAGCAGAGCATGACAGGCGCCTGTCTGAACTCACAGATTTCAGTTCTTTAGTAGTTTCTGTGTGAAAATACATCATATATGTGTATAACTAGAAACACTATGTGGCATCCTGATGCACCACGTCTCTGCCCCACAGTTGAGGCAGCTGCAGTCTACTGCCACCTGTCCCTGCCCCACAAGTCCCCTGCCTTCTGCTCCACATTCGAGGCTGCTGCATCCTGCTGCCCACTGTCTTCTCCCACACGGTCATGGATTGTGCACCCTGCTGCCTCCATCCCCTGCCTAAAGAATCAGGGCTGCTGCACCCTGCCACCCCTTGCCCAAACAGTTGGGGTTGCTGCACCCTGCTGCCATCTCTCCCCTGCCCTCTCAGTTAAGGAAGCTGCACCTGTCGCCCCATGTTCTCCTCTCCACAGTCAGGGTTGCTGTGCTGTGCTGTGCTTTGCCTTAGAGTGCCAGGTTCCCTGCTGCGACAGCTGGGACTGCTGTACCATGCTGCCCCAGCCACCAGAAGTGGGGCTTTTGCTGCACCCTGCTACCCACTTCCATTGCCCCAAATTGGCAGGGCTGGTTCACCACCTGTACCCCATTTCACAGTCATGGCTGCTGTACTCTGATGCCCCCTGTGTTCTTCACCACAGTCAAGACTTCTGCATCATGCTGTCCTCTATCCCTTGTCACCAGAGACAGGGCTGCTGCACTCTGCTCCTTTCTACACAGTTAGGGTTGCTATGGCCTGCTGTACTCTACAGCGCCATGTCTCTGTAGATTTGGCTGCTGTGCCATGCTGCCACTTGCCACAAGATTCAGGGCATTTGCTGCACCCTGTTGCATGCTTCCACAGTTGAGGCAGTTGCACCCTGCTGTTCCCCTGCTCCAGGGTCAGATCCTTTGCTACACCCTGCTGTGCACATCCCTTATCCCAAACAGGCATGGTTGCTGCACTGTGTTCCCCTATCTGGGACTTCTGTACCCTGATGCCACACCTATCTCCTGCCCAGACACTCAGGGCTGATGCACCCTGCTGCCCTCTGTCCCCCACCCCTACAGTCAGGGCCATAGCACCCTGTTGCCCCCTGTTCCTAGCTCCACAGTCAGGGCTGCTGTGCTGCACCCTACAGTCTCATGCCCTTAGCTCCACAGTTGGGGCTGCTGAACCTGCTACGCACTTCCATTGCCGTAAATGGGCTGGGCTGCTGCACCATGTGCACCCTGTGCTATTGTTAGGGCTGCTGTACCCTGATGCACACCTGTGTCCTGCTCCACAGTCAAGGCTTCTGCACCATGCTGTCCTTGGTCCCCTGCCACCATTGTGCCATACAGCACCACACAGTCCCTTTCCTCCACAGGCAGGGGACAGGGTGCAGCAAATGCCCTTACTCTTGTGCTGTACCCTTCCCGAACAGTTGGGGTTGCTGCACCCTGCTACCTCTCTCTCACCCTCACAGTCAGGGACACTGCATGTTGCCCCCTGTTCCTGTCTCAGCAGGGTGTAGCAAAGGATCTGGCTCTGGTGGCAGGGAGACAGCAGGGTGCAACTGCCTCATCTGTGGAAGCATAAAACAGGGTGCAGCAAAAGCCGTGAGTCTTGTAGCAAGTGGCAGCATGGTGCAGTAGCCCTAACTGCAGAGGCATGGGGCTCTAGGGCACAGCAGGCCACAGCAACTCCAACTGTGTAGAAAGCAGCAGGGTGCAGCAGCCATGTCTGTGGTGAGGAGAGATAGAAGACAGCATGGTGCAGAATCCTCGACTGTGGGGCAGAACAGATGGGGCATCAGAGTATAGCAGCCCTGACTGTGAGATGGGGTACAGGTGGTGCAGCAGCCTGGCCATTTGGGGCAATCGAATGGGTGGCAGTTTGCAGCAAAAGCACCACCTCTGGTGGCTAGGGCAGCAAGGTGCAGCAGCCCCACCTCTGGTGGCTAGGACAGCATGGTGCAGCAGCCCCAGCTGTAGCAGCAGTGAATCTGGCACTCTAGGGCTTAGCACAACACAGCAGCCCTGACTGTGGAGACAGGAACAGGAGACAACAGGTGCAGCATCCCTAACTGTGAGGGTGGGCGGGGGAGAGAGGGCAGCAGGATGCAGCAACCCCAGTTGTTTGGACAGGGGGTGGCAGGGTGCAGTAGTCCTGATTCTTTAGGCAGGGGATGGAGGCAGCAGGGTACACAGGCCCTGACTGTGTAGGAGAAGACAGTGGGCAGCAGGTTGCAGCAGCCTGAATGTGAAGCAGAAGGCAGGGCATTTTGGGGCAGGGGACTGGTGGCGGTAGACTGCAGCTGCCTTGACTGTGGGCAGAGACACAGTGCATCGAGATGCCACATAGTGTTTCTAGTTATACACATACATGATGTATTTTCACACAGAAACCACCAAATAACTGAATTTTGTGAGTTCTGACAGCATGTGTGCTTGAAATATAGCAGAGTATGACAAGCACCTGTTTATCAATCTGACATAAAAAATGTTCTTACATGATTGTATTTTTGAAGGCTACATCAAAGACAAACTGTTTCTGTGAATGAGCAAAATTCAGATTTGTTTTATATTCATTAAACAGCCGTATGTCATATAGTTAGAAAAACAATTGAGGTTTGATTAGAAAGAACAGACCTGTGATACAGAGAAGCTGATTTCTCACAGAAAAATATTTCCACTACTTCAATTCAGCATTGAAACTGAAATTATCAGCTTTTTAAAGGAAGAAAATTATATATTTTAAACTGATCTATCTAACCACAAACCAGAGACTAGGTCTGTAAGAAACCCAGAGAGCTCAACAAACCATTAGCTCTACAGAGTGCTGCTCTGATTGGGAATCTGAAACAGAAAGCTACTCCAAAATGATGTCATCGCTATCTAAGCCTGACAGAGGACAGAAATAACTCTACAGTTTTCAGCCACTGTAGAGCAAGTTAACAAATGCTGATTTAAAGAAAACCACAAAATCAAACAGCATGACATTTTCAGGAACCACTAATCATTACACAATAACTTGAGTTTCAGCTTTTTAAGCTTTTCTTAAAAATATGTAAAAACCATTGCACATGATCTTTAATATCCACCTGAACTACCACCAATCGAGGCAGATGGGACCTCGGTTTAACGTCTTATCCGATGTGTATACATTAGGAATAATATGTGCTCACTGTCCGCCTGTTGGGGGCATCCACCGTCTGTCTTGCATGTTGTCGTGGCATGCTTGCACCTAACATGGCACAATGGCCACAATAACTGGGAGTGATGGAGGGATTACTGCAAAACGGAATATATGCTGTGCTTTGCTCACTGTGTGTATCGATCGGGAATTACATGTCTTTACTTTCTGTGTGGCTGGGGAATGACATTGGAAGGCAGTATACTCCTGATGTAAAATGACTGTTCAATGCTGATATAAAATGACCATTCAATGTTTCTACAACAGAGGACTGCCTGCATCTCACTCGCTTTACCGCATGGTGTCATGGCTGCCATTCTGTTTCTTCAACTTCAACAGAGCAACAAGAGCTGACAGGTACAGGCTTGAATGCATGGCCACACAGAGGGACGCCCAATCAAATGGCATGCTCTATGTTATAAGCCAATCAGCTGCTTGCTGATGGCTTTATGCAATGAGAGAATGAAGGGCTCTCATTGGAGCCCCTCATTCCTTTCAACTACACAAAGTTTTAAGCTGTGAAACTCTGACCACCATCATACTTAGCTTATGTGGTAATTGGTGTGTCGGGGACAAGCCCAATGTAGATTGCTCTGCATTGAGCTAGTCTGTGACAAACCTCTGAAATGCCATTTGAAGCAAAATGTTTCTTGCGCACAAGCAATTAATGTAAAAATCACTACATCAGATGATTTATCCACAAAAAAAATCCAAGTGCTCCCACTAGTACTAGGTACTAAGGCACATGGCCCAGAACAAAAAAAATAAAGGTTTTGTGGTGAAAATATTAGTTTTTTCCAACTCCTAATCTCTGCTGACTCAGAGCTCACTCCATTCTTCCCTACAACCTCTCCACTGTGCAACAGTATTGAAGTGTCACGTGATCTCACTTTGGCAAATGCTCAGCAATTGGCCAACAAGTTCTGCAAGATCTTCAAATCCCACAGGAATGCTGAATATCACCAAATAGCTGTGCTTTTCAGTATTCAGTTCCCAAATACCATATTATTCGTGATATTCAGGATTTAATATTCATTACTTGCACATCCCCACATAGCACATGGCACAGATTGATTAGCAAAAGGAAAATGCTTTCTTTTTGATATGCAAACCTGAATAAAAACATTTAAAAATGTTTATGTGGAGTGCACATGCACGCCAGTTGAGGACAGACTTGGAGATGTTGGGGTGTACTGGAAGGGGAATCACAAGCCGAAGAAGGGAGGCAATAGTTCCACTGTACAAGACCCTGGTGGGACCTCACCTTGAATATGGTGTACAGTTCTGGAGACCACACATGAGAAAGGACATTGACAAAATAGAGACGGCGTTGGGGGGGGGGGGGACCAAAATGGTGAAGGGGTTACGTCACAGGCCTTATGAGTAGAGAGTGAGGAACTCAGTTTGTACATGCTGGAACAAGGAGGGAAGAGAGGTGACATGAGAGAAACATTCAAGTACCTCAAGGGCATTAACAAGGTGGAAGGGGACAACATATTCCAGATTAATAGTAGTGCCAGGACAAGAGGACACAACATGAGACTGAGGAGTGGCTGCATAAGGGGAAATATCAGGAAGTTCTTTTTCACAGAAAGGGTGGTGGATGCATGGAATAGCCTGCCCCAGGAGGTGGTGGTGGTAGTCCATACGGTGGTAGGCTTCAAACACGAATGGGACAGAAACAAAGGAATAATAGAGATAGGAAGAAAAAGCTAAAGCCAGTGACCAGATAGGCTCACTGGACGCTTGGTTAGGCAGGTTAAACGGGCAGACTGGATGGGCCTAGTGGTCCTTATCTGCAAACAGCATTCATGTATCTATGTAGCTATGACTTGATCTCAAGAGCTCTCGACCCCCTTAGGTAACATATAATTAAATCAGCATCCATCCATAATTTACCCTCCACAAAAAGAGTCTGAAAAGAGCTACTTCAGCTACAGACACGTACCTGACATCTGTCGGCACGAAATTGGCCAGAGTGATACTGAAGAAAGAGGTGAAGCAAACCAGGGCTGGGCAGATGCCAGACACTGATGCATCTCAGCAGGCCTCAGAGGAGGCAGTTGAGGCACTGGGCTGGTCAGTGTCGGCTTAAGTCCTAGTCCTTGCCTCCAAACTAGAGGAAGTCACAACTAGGCTGCATGCTCCTGGGAAGCGCTGGGAAAAGCAGGAAGCCAGTGTCACAGCTGTAGAGAATCGGGTCTTAGCCTTGGAGGATGACAGTCAGGGAGTGCCAGGCTGTATGGCCAAATGGTAAAAAGAACTTACTGAGCTTAGCGAGCAGCTGGATGTGGAGGAAAATAACCAACAGCATAATAATATCTGGATCAGAGGATTGCCGGAGGGCACAGAAGCTTCCAATATGTCAAAGTTTATGGATAACTGAATACCATAGATTCTTAAAATGGACTGTCCCAAAGGGGCAGTGTGAGGATTGATAACACACACCAAACTTTGAGATTGAAGCCACTGGAAGGTGCCCCGAGACAGGTTGTGTTATGACCGTACCACTTTCCAGATAAGCAAAAAATGCAAGAAGGTTTACAGAAAAGGGGGCACACTAGAAGTAGGTAATAGCCAAATTTTCTTTTTTGAGGAGTTATCCAGAACTGTGCAACAGAAATATAAAGTTTTTGTGCCTTTGATGAATGAACTGAGGGTGTAGAATGTGGATTTCAGGGTTGCATGCCTGGTTGTGTTTACGATTAAAATTGAAGGGACTTCCTTTTCACTCTGGGACCTAGAAAAAGCAAAGAAATTCTTCAGGGAAAAGAAACCACAAGGGTAAGCTGATGTGGATTAAGATTTGAACTGTATTTGGTGACTGACCTGGTTGCTGCCGCATGGTGAATATGGTTTCCCTCCCTCAATTGTTCTCCTTTCCTGCACTGCTGCTTGGTGACAGGAGTTCTGAAGTGCCATCTTTTGTGAAGAAGCAACTGCTAACTCATCTTTTCACCAAGGGGTCTGATTGGCTAAAAGCTGCCTGGGACTTGGATGGTATGATACCAAGAACCCCACCCCCTCTGAAATCCATGGAAGATGGATCTTTCCTCCCCAACAACGCCACAGCTTCTATCTAATTCATGGGTGAAGACATCAAATAGAGACCTGGAACATTATCTCCCAGTGAACCCTCATGCAGCGTGGTTGTGGGTGATGTTAAGGATGGAGGAAGATGGTTAGCTTAACCACATACGACAGACTACCCATAACTGACAAATTAGGTGTGCCTGTGGGTAATCGGACAGGGAGATAAAATTGGGGGCCATAAGTATAACTCAGCTCACTTTATGAGACTCGGGGAAGAGCAGCAGTGTTTTACTAAATAACTTGGAGGAAGAGTTACTGTTGGGAAGGAAGATGAGATGGGCGGGGGTGAGAGGGAGCAAAAGAAACAAAAGAGGGGGCCACAGAAACGTGCAGGGATGCAGCAGCTTGACCTGGGGGTCTCACAGCTGGGCCAGCATGGGTGTCAGGCTACCTGGCCCTAGAAGGCTGAGACTGCAAGAAAAAACAAAATAAGTAAGTAAATGAAAGCAATGTGCTGGTGGGAGAAGACGCAGATGCTGTTAAGTTGAGATGTTAATCTATGAATCATTCACAATACTGAGTGCAATGGGAGGGGGAGCAGTGAGTTGTGTTAGCAGCTACACGGAACATTGATTAGCCCCACACAGCTGGGGCAGATGCACAGGAGGCTGATGGAGTGTGAGGAGGGGAAAAGAACCAGGGTGGCGAAGCCACTCTCTCCCAACATGGCCATGGTGTTCAGATCAGTTCATGTTGTTACTATGTTAATGTTAAATGTTTTAATATTTCGGACACATCCAACCAAAAACCCAAGTCAAAACAATACTCCTCAGGGAGTGAAAGACTGTTTAGATGAAGAAATGAATGCTGAGCGCATCATGGGTCTAGGTCTGAATTGCTTAGGGTACGACCTCCCCCAGAGCTATGGGATACGTTGGACAGATGGAAAATATTTCCATGTGTACCTGGAATGTTCAGGGCATTTCCTCTCCAGTCAAATGGAAAAAGCTGCTTGTTTTCCTTGTTCTCCCATCTCCTGGGAATGTTGCCTTCATGGACATCAAGGTGAGCCCTCACACATTATGTACATGTCCATCTGCTGTTGTCAGTGATGTCCCCACCCTCCCCTCGGGCCTCCAGTTGCACTGCCACCTGTGGTCACCCAGGTGGCAGCATTGTGGCGGAGGATGGAACCCTCCCTCTCCGGAGGAGGAGAGCATCCTTTGGGATGCTTAGTCTTCCTCCCCCTGGCTTTCCTCCAACAACCCGAGCTCATTTATGACTCATGACACTGACATCGCAAGCTGCACCTTTTATTCTATTCTATTTATGGTAATCCCCACACATCATGGTCAAGAATTGACTGCCTAATGGCCCCAAGAAATTGGTGCCAGAAAGTCGACATAAAACAAATGCACCTGGGAAACAAAAAGCCAGGAAGGGGAAGAGTACGCAATGAGGGGGGGGAGGTAGTAGCAACAACAAAAATGGAAAGGGACCTGGGGGTAGCCATATCAGATGACCTACAAGTTAGCAAGCAATATGAGAAGGCAGTAGGGATGGCTGGGGGATACTGGGATGTATAGGGAGACGCATCACCAGTAGAAAACAGGAAGTTGTTATCCCTCTGTTCAGATAGTTGGTGAGACCCCATCTGGCGTACTTCATGCAGTTCTGGAGATTCCATCTCCACAAGGACATAGACAGGATGGAGGCAATCCAGAGGAGGGCAACTAAAATGGTGCAGGGTCTGCAACAGAAGCCATATGAAGTGAGACTAAAGGAGCTTAATATGTATACCCTTAAGGAAAGGAGGGAGAGGGGGGACATGATAGAAACTTTTAAGTACCTCAAGGGAATCAACAAAGTCCAAGAGGGTAGCATCTTTCAGAAAAAGAGATATGCAAGAACAACAGGACACAATTTGAAGATAGAGAGGGGACAGCTTAGGGTAATGTGAGGAAGTATTTTGTTCACAGAGAGGGTGGTGGACACATAGAACGGCCTTCCTGAGGAGGTCGAGGGGTCAAAAACAGTGGGAGAATTCAAGAATACATGGGACAAACATAAGGCAATTCTTGTCGGGGGTAGAAAGAAATAGGCTGTTGGTTAACTAGGATCTGCAGCTTATTCAGTAGGTAGGGAAATGGGCAGACTAGGTGGGCCAAGCGGTCCTCATCTGCCGTCAAAGTATATGTTCTATGTTTCTATGTTAAATTATTCAAATAATGAGACCTGACCATGTCAGGGTGACAATGGTTCTTAGGCTAAACCAAGCCAGACCTCAGCGTAGACCATTGCAATTCCTTGTATACATGCTCCCTAATCAGCAATTTAAGATGCACTTGAAAAAGCAATGACAGCTATATGTGGCCATGAGCATGGCCGCTGCACCCTCAAAAGCTATGTTTTTGGAGGCTGGCAAAGTCTATGAGAGGGGCAGTGGTTGTGTTTATGGCTGCTAAACACAAAAAGCGACAGAAGCAGTTCAGGGATCTGGAGCAGAAAGTTAAGGACCTGGATAAACTGAACTATTCTTATCCATGAGAAGAGAATAATTGGCTCCTTAAAGTAACCAGGAGGCAGTGAATAGGGTCCTGAAGGGATGGGTAAATGCTGCATTACTTTACACTAATCAAAGAGTCTATGAGTAGGACAATAAACCCAGCCCGATCTTAGCCAGGCTGGCAAGAGGTAGGTGAAATTCCAACATGATTGCAGCAGTTAAAAGGCAGGGAGGGAAGCTCAACAACCATACACTGGAGATTCAGAGGTGCTTTGTGGACCGTTACATGAGACTCTACAAGGCAGAAGGTGGAGGCAAGGAGAGGGAGATAGCACAGTTTCTGGAGACTGTAAACCTGCAGAAAATTACCCCAGAACACTTACAAGACTTATAAAGGCCAATCTCGCAGGGAGAAGTTACAGAGGCTACATTCACCTTTGCCAAGGTAACAGCAGCTGGCCCAGATGGGATGCGGGTTGAATTTTACAGATTGGTGGGGGATGCTGTGTGGACACATGTACGAGATGTTTAAGGAGGCCGCAGAGGTGGGGGAACTCCCTAATTTGAGTACTATGGCCACTGTTGCAGTGATACACAAGTGGGGAAAGGATTCCATGGATTGTGGGGACCATAGGCCAATCTCTCTACTTAATTGTGACATGAAAGTGCTGGCTAAGGTGATGTCCTTAAGGTGGAGGTACTGCTTCCCTTTTAATGGGCAGTGATGAGACTGGGTTTGTCAAGAAACAACACTCTACCACAATAGAAGGTGCTTGCTTAATGTGGTCCACTGGGGGCTCGTTATCTGGGTGGGGTCATGCATATTCCCTGACACTGAAAAGCTTTTGGCAGGGTAGAGTGTAACTATCTTTCACAGTGCTAAAAGAGTTTGGTCTGTGGGAACAGTTTCTGAGTATGGTCCGCTTCCTGTATACCAATTGTATGGCCAGTATTTTGATAAATGGGGAGTCATCAGAAAAATTTAATCTGGGAAGGGGCAAGCAACTCAGCCACCACTTTCACCTTTGCCATTTGCACTGGCAATTAAATCCTTGGCAGAAAAGATTATAACTGAATGGGCAATGAAGGGAATACAGGAAGCATGGGATGTAGCGTACAGGATTTTGCTTTACGTGGATGATGTCATGTTTTTCTGACCTGACACAGGACATCAATCCCTGCAGTGGCCAATGTCTAGAAGCCTTTACCAAGTTGTCAAGACACTAGATAAATTTTACTAAATCAGAACTCATGAGGGTAAGTGGAGTAGCAACAAGGGAAATAGAGGGACAGCTATTGAATTGTATCATCACACATCAATTATCTAGCGGTGAAGGTGGGACCCAGTCTGTTCTCACTGTGCGAGATTAATTACCGGCCCCTGATAGACACAATCAAGGGGGATCTGCACAGATGGAGGGGATTCTCTGTTTCATGGCTCAGAAGAGTCAACCTTATTAGAATTTATATTTTGCCCAGTCTTATACTCCATCCAGATGTTGCCCATGGGACTTAGGAGACAGGACTTACAGACCCTGGATAGGAGCTGCTTGGACTTTGTCTGGGGGGAGGGGGAAGAGAAGGCCAAGGCTAAGATTAATAAGGTTGGAAGGTCAGGCTTGACAAGGGGACTCAAGTTTCCAGACTTTGCCCTCTATCACCTGGTGGCCTAGGCGAGACTGCTTCCTGAATGGATTACGGGAGAGTGAGGTGCATGCTGGGTATGCATAGAGCGGTGGGGCACCGATACCATGACAGCCAACCTGAATCTCAGGGTAAATGAGAACATTTAGGGTTACAGCAGCAATGAATGAGTTGGTGGGAATGCTCCTGGAGGCATGGGAGAAGATAAAAGCATATCGGTGACGCACGGAGAGCAAACTATTGAGTCCCCCATATGACATCCCAGAGTTCCTGCCAGGGCTTGCAGATCAGGGCTTCCAGGACTGGAAAAAGGTGAGAGTAAGGGTGATAATAAAATGGAATGCACTACCCAAAGAAATAGCAGAAAGTAAGAATATAACAATATTTAAACGAAATCTGGATAATTACATGGGAGACAAAAAGTTTGCATACCACCCATGATTAAGGTGGCAAGTTCATTCAAGGATCTTGGCGCACTGAACTTGAACAAACCTATTAACCTGTGAACCTATAAAGGTGCCTAGGGGAGTCGTTCACATTTGAAGGATTTAAATCCTTTCAGCAGCTCACTGAAGAACTGGGCCTTCCCCAGACACATAGATTTAGGTATTTCCAGGCTAGAAACTGATCCCAAACATACATAGAAACACGTAAACACAGAAGTCATCAATAGATAAGGGCCCACAGGTCCACCGTGTCTGCCCTGTTAACCTTGTTGTTGTGATAAATCTAGTTGTTGTGACTAAGCAAATCTTGATGTAGCTCCGTCCACTCCCCTTATATTACAGAATCAAGCTCCCTTGATGAGGGAAACTGAATCACAAGGAGGCCAAGATTTACAAGATGGAACAAAACATACTCCAGGCAAAGACTAACTCTAGGGTTTCTCTCAGTCCAGGGTATACCTCCAGGTCCTTAGGGGATGCACACAAGATATGTCACTCAAGGTGAGAGGCCACTGGGAGAGAGACTTGCAATGCCAAATCCCAGAGACAGCTGGTGTCATAATTTGAGTCCCCAATGGAATGTAACTGGAGGCATGGGGGAAGATAAAAAAGCATATGGGTGACAGACAGGAGAGCACACTATTGAACCCTCCATATGACATGTTTTCACAAATCCCTGACAACCAGCTCACCCTTCCTGACTATAACCTCCACCACAAAGATTGTTGCAACTTACTCCCGCATTTCCCTTACCTGCAATATCACCCACCATGAATCAGTCGTTCAAACCCATGAACTCCTTCTAGCCAAGCTCACCTTCCTGTCCTCAATGCCACTTTTTACTGGAGTTTTGTATGCCTCCCCTAACCTACTCCCTCCACCCTTGTCTCCCATATCACCACCATTACCACCCTTGCATCTGCAGGCAAATTGATCCTCCTTGGAGACTTTAATCTGGACTGGCTGTCCGCCTCATCTCAATACTCATGCCTCCTGATAGAATCTTTAAACCAGACAGAATCTTTAAACCTGACCCAGCTTGATCAAGAGCCAGCTCATCCAAACCCTCGCCTCCCTGTCTCACACCTGCGTGACTGGATGCTATCCACCCATCCACACTGCATTAGCACTGCTGGTGTTCTTCCTGACGTGATCAGTGACCACTGCCCCACCTTTTGCACCAGGAAGATACGTCCCTGCCAGCCAAGTGGCACACAGGGTTGAGGCACTATGCCTTGCCTCATGCTGTGCCAGTGACCCGGGTTTGGGAATGACCTTGTGTCGTCGGGGTGCCGGCACGGGGATGGAGAGAGGAACAGGATCGAGCAGCCTAATGGCAGCTCTCCTCTCCAGCGGGAGGTCGTCACCCCCCCATTGTTCCAAAGGTGGAGGTCCGATTGCAGCATAGGCAGGAGGGGGAGGCAAGTCATGAGGTCTCGGAACACGGTGTGCTCATGCCTCCACACACACACCCGCTCATGCCCATAAATGGGAACAGGCACAAAAACAGGAAAAAAACCTACAAAAATGTTAATTAAAAAAAGGAAGATACGACCCCCTCTCAGTTCCCCAAATATATCCAGTACTGTCCCTACAAACACTCAACAGAAGAAATCTACTTGATTGGACCATGGCTAATTGGTCTCAGTCTTCTACTTCCTCTGTCGACACTGCCCTCTCCCACTTCACATTCATTTTCCTTAAGATCTGGGACTGCCACGCTCCCTTGAAATCAGTTAGGATTAAGCACCACCACCACCCCTGGATCTCTGCTGAAATCCTATACATGTGCAAAACCTGGGACCTTGCTTGGAACCGCACATCAGAATCTCCAGTGACCCGGCCGACCCTCAGAATTACAGGGCCCTCCATAATGGCTGTACCAATGCAATTCACCATGCAAAATCTGACTACTTCAAGGCCTGACTGCACCCTACAAACAATTATTCATCATCCTTCTGGAATGATCTCTGCTCGCTCCTTGTCCCCTCCTCAAAACCTCCCCCACCCACTCTTTGCGAGGCAGGCTCCCTTGTCTCTGACCCTCCCTGTCACAGGTACCTTAATTAATTTCTTTATGACTTATGCTCTCCCACAAGACCTCCCCTCTTCTGCCCCACCTCTCCTACCTCATCCTCCCCATCTACTGCCTTTCAGCTGCCCCCTGTCTCCCCCTCTGAAGTTCTTAGTGCACTAGGGACCCTAAACCCCTCAAAATCCAGGCCTGATGGTTTAAACCCTAAATCTCTCAAAGTCTCCATAACTGCTATTCTTATCCCTCTAACTTACCTTCTCAATCTATCCTTCACCTCTTCCACAATTCCCTCAGCCTGGAAGTTGGCAATGGTTCTCCCTCTTCGTAAACGGGGAGACCCTACCACCCCTGAAAAGTACAGCCCCATTTTACTTCTCCCCCCTCTTTCACCAAGGTCCAAGAATCCCTTGTCCTCACTAGGCTAAATTATTTCTTCTCTGCCTCAGACATACTCTCCCCTGTGCAATCTAGGTTTAGGAGATCTCACTCTACAACCTCCTCCCTTCTTTGTTTCACAGATACCATATACTCCACGATGGATCAAGTGCAGATCACCTCGGCCATATTTATTGACCTCGCTAAAGCTTTTGATTCCGTCTCCCACCCTCTTCTTCTAAACAAGTTAAGTACCTTCGGTCTTTTCCCCCACTCTTGTCTCCTGGTTAAGATCCTAACTGCGTGGTCCCAGTCAGTCAAAGTAAACAGTGCTGTATCCCCCCTCCAATCCTTGCCGGTGTCCCCCAAGGATCGATCCTTGGTCCAGTTCTTTTCTCTCTGTTTGTAAATTATCTGCCTTCTGTATGAACCTATGCCCACATCCATATGTACTGTTCCTTTCTGGTCCCTCTGCCCCACATGTCTAAACACCCCTTCAACATGATTTCACTACTGTAACAAACTGGTTCAAAGCAAACAGTGTAAAAATGAATACCAAAAAGGCTGTAGCTATGACCTTTGGTTCCAAGCAGAAATGTGCCAGACTCCCCTTCCTTCCCACTTTCTCAACCCCCGCTGGCACTCTTCTCGAACAGGTCCCTGCCTACAAATACCATGGAATGTGGCTTGATCCCTCACTGAATTTATCCTCCCATTTTTAAAGCCCTTCACTCTAAGCTCCACCATAAACTGGGGATTTTGTACCACCACAAGCGTATTCTTTCCCTCCCAGTCTAACAGGATCTTCTAGTCAAATGGATTCTCCCAGTCTTTGACTATGTTGATGTAGTCTACAGCTCACCCCAACCACCTCCCTCACCAAACTCAATGTTCTTTTCAATGTTTTCTGCTATTTTGCCTCCGGCTCACCCCCCTGACTAATCACTGTGACCTGTACTCCTCCCTGTCTCTCCCATCCCTCCCACTAAGATGCCTGTCCCACTGTACTACATTCATCTCTACAAACAATGCACCTGGGTAGAGGGAACCCTGGGAAGAGCTACAAATTGGAGGTGGAGGAGCTGACTGTCACCAAAGAGGAAAGGGACCTAGGGGTTATCATCTCTGATGACCTTAAGGTATCAAAGCAGTGTATAAAGGCAGCAGGGAGGGCCAGTGGCATGCTGGGGTATATAGACAGGGATAACACTAGCAGGAGGCGGGAGGTGGTGATGCCATTGTATAAAACATTGGTAAGGACTCACCTGGAGTACTGCATGCAGTTCTGGAGGCCACACCTGCACAAGGACATAGATAAGGCAGAGACTATACAGAGAAGGGCAACAAAGATGGTGCAGGGCTTGCACCACAAAACATAGGAGGAGAGACTAAGGGACCTCAATAAGTACTCACTGGAGGAGAGGAGACAACAGGGGGACATGATTTAAACTTTCAAATACCTCAAGAGCATAAACAAGCTGCAGATGGGGAACCTTTTCCAATCTAAAAAAGTAGAAGAGCAAGTGGGCACAATATGAAATTGGAAGGGTAAATTAAGACGTAATTCGAGGACGTTTTTATACACAGAAAGGGTAGTCAACACTTGAAATAGTCTTCCACAGGAGGTAGTGGAGGCAAGCACAGTGGAGGGGTTTAAACATGCCTGGGACAGGCACAAGGGAAGCCTGAGAGGGGAGGGAGTGATGAAAAGCCATTGATCACATAGGATCAGTGGCCACATGCAATGTATAGGGGCTATGGGCAGACTGGATTGGTCTAGCAGACCTTATCTGATGACAATTTCTATGTTTCTGTGTTTCTAAATACTGGTTTGGCATGCTTTCATCCTACGTCTCCTCCCTCTTAGCTCTAGCCATCCCCTTCCCACATCCATTGCGTACGAATTACCTCTGCTGTTTCACCCTCTCACATGTCAGGACCTCTGCTGGGAAACTTGCTTTCTCCATCAGACTCCCTTCCCTCTGGAATAACCTTCCCTCTCATTTCCTGCACTAAAGAGTTTACTCGGACCATCCACTGTCACATCCTGCAACCTGCTCACTGACCTAAGTCATGAGTAAACGCCTGTCCTCCCCTTTTGCCTCCTATCATTACTTCCTATTTAATAAAGTTCATTGAACCTAATCAGGGTAGTAAGTGAGGTAAACACCAAGAGAGAGATGTCGATAGGGAGAAGTGCAGTGGTAAATGGAGAAAGTGACAAAGGCAATTCAGACTGGAGTGGGGCAAAAAGGGGTAAGGCCATCAGGAAATGAAGGGTAATGAGTACCAATGCCCATAGTCTGGGCAATAAGCTCCCTGAACTGATGGCCTTGATGGAACAAGGATGCCTGGATATTGTAGCAGTCACAGAAACATGGTACACAGAGAACCATGACTGGGATGTTAACATACCAGGGTACACAACCTACAGGAGAGACTGGGGGGGGGTAGCTCTCTATGTAAGGGAAGGGATAAAAGCAACTGAACAAAAGAGTAAACAGGGAGGAGACGGGACAGTGAAAAAGCAGGGATACTGAATGAATATTTCTGTTCAGTCTTCACAAAAGAGGAGGAGGGGGAAGTGCCTAATCCAATTAACAGAAGTACTCTGGGTGAGGGGTGGGGTCGATCCCAGTCCTTTCACAGAAGAAAGGGTTCTGAAAGAACTCCTAAAACTGACGGTGGACAAAGCAATGGGGCCGGATGGAATTCACCCCAAAATTCTAAAAGAACTAAGGGTAGAACTAGTAACACCACTGACTACCCTTTTTAACAAATCATGGGAGGATGGTGTGGTACCTGAGGACTGGTGGAAGGCGAATGTGATTCCCCTTCAAAAAAGTGGGACCAAGGCAGAGGCAGGAAACTACAGACCTGTCAGTTTGATGTCTGTGGTAGGGAAAGTGATGGAATCACTTCTGAAGGAAGATTGTTGAGTACCTAGAGGCCAGTGGGGCACAGGACTCAAGGCAGCATGGGTTCAGCAGGAAGGTGCATGTCAGATGAATCTAATTGATTTCTTTGACTGGGTGACCAAAGCAGTAGACCAGGGAGGGGCTGAGGACATGGCCTACCTAGACTTTAGTAAGGCATCTGGCACAGTCCCACACAAAGATTAATAGTCAAATTAACCATCCTGAGGATCGTTTACCCAGGGTGGTAGCCTGGGTAAAACATTGGCTGGACAACAGGACACAGAAGGTAATTGTAAATGGAGTCCACTCTGAAGAAAGAGGGGTTACTAGTGGGGTACCACAGGGTTCAGTACTAGGTCCAGTCCTTTTTAATGTCTTTATAAGTGACTTTGCAGAAGGACTGGAAGGAAAAGTGTGCCTCTTTGCAGATGACACAAAGCTCTGCTACAGGGTTGATACACAAGGAGGCGAGAAAGGATGAGAAGGGACTTGGCAAGGTTGGAGGAATGGTCAGAAGTTTGGCAGCTTGGATTCAATGCAAAGAAGTGCAAAATAATACACTTGGGAAACAAAACCCAGGGGAAGAGTACACAATGGGGGTAGTAACAACAGCAACAACAAGCATTTGTCAATGCCGAATGTTTGCTTGCTGGCATTGGCATTGGTAGTGTAGAAGTTACAGAGCTGCATAATAGGAATGGCAGTGAAGTATTGAACTGAATCCAACCCCATCACCACCCTGCAGATAGTGACAGGCATTGGGGTGTGCCTTTGGGTCATCAGGCATAACGGCCATTTCACCACATTCTACCTTGCAGACACGGACAAGTGTCACAGTGTGCCTTGGGGTCTTTGGCCCTTATGTACACCCCATTCCATCAGGAAATATTGTGAGATGGGTGTGGTATAGGAGAAAGGGGTGAACTTTGGGGCCGAAGAGTCCAAGGCACACCTCGATGCCTCTCAGTGGCTGCAGGGTGTGGATGGGGGTGCAGTGGTATGAGCATTGCAGGAGACAATCCCAAGTCACAGCCCTGATGCCTGTCATTCTCTACAGGGTGGGGTGTTATGGTCGGAAACCCTAACGCCTCATGCATTCGTTGGTATTTTCACTCCAAATTTTCAACATGGGTTTTTTGTAACCCCCACCTCATGAACAGTGGCAATAATAGTTTGTTAGCCGAAAGCTGCTTTTGCACAGCGACTATGGCATTTGTCACCACAGGTGCAAAAACACATTCTGAACAGGATGTGAAAAATGACAGCTGTACTGTTCATGGGGAGGTGTAAAAATGGCAATGTTGAAAATCTGCAGTGAAAATATTAAAAAAACTGGTGAAGTCACAAGAGTGCGTAGAAACTGTGCAACATGCAGCCATAATGTAATTAGTTTGGGAATTGTTTACAGCAGATTGTCAACACAGGCATTTTGGGACCTCCAGTCATGAACAGTATCACTGTGATTTTCTTTATCTGTCCCGAACAATGATTTCCCACAGTGACCACGCATTTCTGTGCTGAAAGTGTGAAAACACATTTCAGCCATGTTGTGAAAAATGACAGCTGTACTGTTCATAAGGAAGTGTGGAAAAATGCCACTGGCGAAAATGTGGACTGAAAATATTACAAATTCATGAACTTACGAGGGTTTTTTTTTTTTTTTTAGCTTTTGTTGACCGGGTAAGTGCACTAGACAAATCCTGCCTATTTTCAGGCATGACCCGGGGAAGGGGGATACAGATGAATGCCAACTGACCTTGAACCAGATTAAGCTGTTGGTGGTATATTTACTGTATGAGGGAAATTTGGCCAGGACACCGGGGAAATCCCCTACTCTTTTCAATAAGTGCCGTGGGATCTTTAACATCCACCTGAACTACCACCAATCCAGGCAGATGGGACCTCGGTTTAACGTCTCATCCGAAAGACGGCACCTCTGAAGTGCAGCACCCCTCTCATGCTGCACTACAATGTCAGTACTGGGATATTAACCCAAGTGCCAGATGTGGGAACTGAACCCACAGCTCTCCGATCTCCCGGCCTCAGAGGCGAATGTGCTACCTACTGAGCCACTGACACTGACGTGGAAACTGCGCAATGCTCACTCGTAACACAGTCATTTTTAGGAATTTTTTCACCAAATTTTCAAAATAGCTATTTTAAGACCTCTGCTCATGAACAGTGTCACTGTGATTTTCTTAATGTGTCCCATACATTGATTTCGCACACCGACTGTGCCATTGTACGCTACATGGGCAGAAATATGTTTTGGGCGAGATGTGAAAAATGACAGCTGTACTGCTCATAAGGAGGTGTGGTAAAATGGCAATGTTGAAAATCTGGAGTGAAAATATTGAAAATGTGAACTTGTGAGCGTGCGTAGGATCAGCGCAACAAGCTCATAAAACAGTCATTTTGGGAATTCTTTTACCAAATTTTTAACATAGCCATTTTAACACCTCTGCTCATGAACAGTGTCACTGTGATTTTCTTAATGTGTCCTAAACATTAATTCTGCACACCGACTGCGGCATTGTGCGCTACATGCGCTGAAACACATTTTGGGTGAGATGTGAAAAATGACAGCTGTACTACTCATAAGGAAGTGTGGTCAAATGGCAGTGTTGAAAATCCAAAGTGAAAATATTGAAAATTTGCGAACCTATGAACATGCGTAGGAACAGCACAACGCACGCTCGTAAAACAGTCACTTTTAGGAATTTTTTCACCAAATTTTCAACATATGCTTTTTGAGAGCCCACCTTATGAACAATGGCACTGTCATTTCATTAATCAGTCCCAAAAGATGATTTCACGCAGTGACTGCGAAATCACCCTTCGGGCCCGATTAACGCCATGACAGTGACAGAATTCATGAGAAGGGGTCCCAAAAACCTCATGTTGAAAATTTGGTGCCAACATCCCAAAAAATGCCTGAGATATGCAGCAAAGTTCCAGCATTTCCTCAGTTCGCAGTCGGCTTTGAAGAGTGCAGACGTGTTCCCGGTGCACCGAAGATCGTCGTGCCGGAGTCCGGAGGTAAGTATGGGGTGTGGAGGTGTGGGGAGGCATGGTGCGCAGTGGGAGGGTGTGGGTGGGGGAAGAGACAGCGAGGGACCATTTTTCTGTTGCAGTTTTTTTTTTTTTAACAAAGGAGGAGATGACGCAGGAAGTTTGCCGCGCTGGGGTGGGCTCCTCGCGTGGCACAAGGACGTCTTGTGGGGGGGCAGCGTGGAGCCGATGGGGGATTGGGCACCCCCGTCAGTGACAGCATCTGTTGCCACACTGGGTGGGCTCCCAGCATGGCACCCTGTACTCTTGGGGGGACAGTGGAACCGATGGGGATTAGCCACCCCGTCGGTATATGTGTAACCACGCTGGGGTGGGCACCCAGCATGGCATGTAAAACTCTGTTTGGGGGCAGCACAGCCAAAGGGGGACTGGGCACCCCTGTCGGCTATACAGTGCGGGGGAGGTCGAGCATGCAGTATGCGTGCATGTGTGTGTGTAGGGGGATTGCCCATGAGCAGGCGATATCTTATCGCTGCTCACTGAAGCGTAGCTCCCCCTTTCAACTGTACGTCCCTGCATTTTGGACTGCTGTCACAGACAGCTCCAGCAGGCATTGGAGAACTGCGGCTGCGCCTGCAAACACACTGACTGAATTGGAAGAGGGCTGCCACACCTCCGAAAACTTGGATGATGGCACTATGTTTCTTGCACATGCGTGCAAGCAAACATAAAAATGGCAAATGTTGAAAATTTGGAGTGAAAATATAAAAAAACTGGTGAAGTCACAAGCGTGTGTAGAAACTGCAATTAGTTTGGGGAATGTTTACAGCAGATTGTCAACACAGGCATTTTGGGACCTCCGCTCACGAACAGTGTCACTATGATTTTTGTAATCTGTCCCGAACACTGATTCCCACAGCGACCACACATTTGTACACCGGAAGTGCGAAAACACATTTCGGCCAGGGTGTGAAAAATGACAGCTGTACGATAGCGCCCAAACTGGAAGGAGTGCCCCATGCTCCTGTGGGTAGATGCGTTGTGGCTGAGGAGAAGAAAGGAGCTCTGTGCTTCTGTGCTGTGTGAGTGTTCGCGCGGGAAGCGTGTGAAGGCCTGAGGCGGCCGTTTTTGCCCTTTCAAGTGAGTCGGGCTAAATCCGCCGGCGGGCAGTCGGAGGAGGCTGGTGCCAGCCCAGCTACCTACCAGGCTCAACCTGAGAGGACTGGAGAATCTGCTGAATCGCGCTCGGTCCACCAATGATGTTGAAGCTGCCGTTTGCTGCCCGAGTTCTGCTGCAAGTTCGTGTGGGGCCTGACAGCAGCTGCCTGGTATGGCACCCCTCTGCTGTTTGCCATATAAATGTGTGAGGAGGCTGATGAAATTCAGGCTCAGCCTGTTGGCAGTGACGGAGACAGTATTCAATGGAGCCGTGAGTACTGAATCAGGGTAGCTCCCTGCCAAGTCTGCACACAGTGGTTTCAGGTTGTCTCGTTATATTGCCGACTGCCTAACTGAATTTTGTCCCCTTCTGACCTGTTCAGGATTTTAAAGGCTATCTGTGTAAGGGCCCCAACCAGCTGCCATGATGGACTAGCCGTTAGGGCTTGGGTACCCAGGGAGAGCAAATCTTAGGTTTAGGCCTGTGCACAGAGCCCTAGGTAGATAGGTATAGTGATAAGCCAATCATCTTGATTTCCCCCGCCCTGTTGTTTGCCCCCCCTTGAATAAATCAAATTGTTCTTTTTGCAACTATCCTGGCTACTGTGTACATTACTGGTGAACTGCTGCATAGGGACTGTGATATAACTGTACCTTACTTTACAGGGGGTCCCCAGAGTGAGTCAAGAGGTACTGGCCAGGGGGCAAGCATACTGGGGAAAAGTATTGTTGGTATGCTGTGTGAGCCACTAGCAGGATGAAAAGGGGGTTGCAGTAACCCAGAAGGCTGTGACCGAGGCAATCTCGACAGTACTGCCCCCGACCTCTGGGTGGAGGCACCCGTCGACGAATCTAGGCCCCTCACCCTGTCTCCGAGAAGGCAGGCAGGGCTAGTAGCCCTAAGGGTAGTGCCCCCTGGGGGTTACAAATTGGAGGCACTGCTGGGATCAGCGTCCCCTAGTGGCCAAGTGAGGATGTACATAAGAAATGGAAAAACTGGAAGGGGATATGTTGGGGAAGATTAAGTTGGGGCCTATTAAGACAATGGTACACAGACTGATGGGGTGGGGTGAAGCCGAGGAGCTGGACTCCCAGAAAATTGTGTTACTGTTAGATGTGCCTTTGGGAACCCCAACTGCTGACATAATTTCTGCAGCAGAGCGAGTAAAATGTTTAGGCAAAGTGGAGGTAAAAGGGTGTATAGCTGACCTGCTTGATCAGACGTTGCAGGTGCTACTCCTGTATAGTGTGGCCATCGACCCCGAGAAGGTACCTCCAGTGATTTACCCGAAGGGTGCCTCACAGGGATGGAGGCTAATTCATATTCAAAGTGGGTCAGTCACTCCTGGGGGTGTCCCCCCAAATGAATAGTTTTAAAGATAAACTGCTTAAATTGCTGGCTGTGGAGGGGAGAACTACCCAGGAACTGCTGCAAGCATTGGATTTGTCTAGTGATGCTACCCAGGAGTTCCCCGGCACCTCCCGTCCCCAAGAGGCTTTTGGCTTTACTGCCCCTAGTAGTCCCACCTATACAGCTCAATTCCTACCATAAGCTAAAACTTTTTTCTGGCATGGTGCCAGTGCCTCCAGGTGAGGATGACCTGGAAGCTTGAATGGACTATGCCACTCCCTTAGTCCAGGAATGGCAATGCTCTGAGGGGGAGAAAAGGAAGAGACTGATGGAGAGCTTGCGGGGTCCCGCTTTAGAAGCCATTAGGTTTTTGCGGGCCACCGCCTCAGAGTATCCCTCTGCTTTAGAAGGGGTGTTTGGGAGTACAGAGACTGGTGAAGATTTATTATGGAAATTCAGGTCTGCTAAGCAGTGGAGAAATGAGAAACTGTCCTTCTTCGTCACTAGGGTGGAGCGGGCTTTGCAGAAGGCCTATAGAAAGGGGGAAATCACTGCTACAGCCTTGAATCAGGTCAGGTTGGAACATGTCTTAAAGTCCGCTAGATTCTCTAGTGTAATACTGTTAAAATGTAAGTTACATGATCGTCGGGCTACCCTGCCTGAATATTGTCAATTAATGAGGGAAATTAGGGAGGTGGAGACTGATGAAGAGGGGTGGGAGCCATGTGCGGGTCGGTAAACCCTAGTGGGACCCCTGAGCCTAGCACCCCTGAGGAGATCAGCCTGTCCGGAGGGTCTGAGGGATCCCCAGATTTTCCAGGCACTGTGGGAATGCGAGTTATTTCCTCCAAACTCACACATAGAGAGTGAGTTGAGGGCCGAGGTCAGGAATTTACGGGAACTGGTGAGGGACTTGAAGCAATCTACTATGTACCCTGTCCGGTCCGGGGCCCCTGAGACAAACAGAAACCAGACCCCCAGCCCAAGGGAGCCCTCTCACCCCCTCTCAGGGCCCCTCACAGATGAGGTGTCAACCGCCAAATAGTGACCGCCGGGACCCCAAGTTCTGTTACCATTGTGGAGAAGATGGGCATTTTCAACCCGAGTGCCAGAGGCTGGAGAATTTAAGGAAAGTCAACAGTAGACTGATCATTTGGCATTGCCAGGCCCAGTCTCGACCCCCTAGGAAAAGTTTTGTGACTCGGGCCCAGGCGCATCCGACTCTCAATGCTGTGGCCCCCGACTGGTCTGATGTGGTTGGGCCTTCAATGGAAACCCCGATGCGAGTGAATGGGATTCCCACTCAAGCTGTATTAGACAGTGGCTCTCAGGTAACCATCATGTTTCAGGACTGGTATCAGACACACTTACCTGAGGTGCCTCTGCAACCCTTGAATGGTCTACATGTGTGGGGGTTGAGCAACAAGGCATATCCGTATTTGGGGTATATCCGAGTTTGGTTATCATTTTCTACATCTGTGGCTGGAATGGATGAGCAGGTGGAAACCTTAGTTTTAGTTTCCCCACCCACTGGACTGTATGATGGGGTACCTCTGCTGATTGGGACGAATGCTCATATGTTTGGACGATTAGCCCAGTTGTGCTCAGAAAAGCAAGCATTCAAAACTGGGTGAGCCCTAAGGATACCTGCTGTGATCCAAAAGGCATTTGCAACTCAGAAGAAGGTTAGTCAGGAGGAACCTGAAGGCCCGGTGGGGGTGGTGTGGAAAAAGGATCCGGCCCATTGATACTTGCCCTGAATGCCCAGTGTGTCCTGCATGGAGAAGTACGACTAAGGACGGATGTTAAAAATAAGTTGTTGATGTTGGATGCACCTGGGAAGGGAAGATGCCTGAGGGACTGTTGGTAGAGTCCACTATCTTGCTGGCTAGAGCTCATGCTTATGTCAAGAGAGTGATGGTTCAAGTGCATAATGTGTCCGACAAAGAGATCCGAATAAGAAGAGGGTGCACCCTGGCAAGTGTCCATTGTACAGATACTGCAGTACTGCCAAATAGCAAGGGTCCCGGGACAGACGACCGAGTTACTCCTCACTTATTTGATTTCAGTGACTCCCCGTTGCCAGCTGAATGGAAAAAGAGGATCAGTGAGAGGCTTGCCAAAAGGGACCAGGTTTTCTCCCTAAAGAGTGGGATGTAGGATGTGTGCAAGGGGCTGAGCATCACATTCGGCTGCATGTCGAAAGGCCTTTCCGAGAGAGATCCCGGTGCCTGACCCGGCTGACATAGGTGATGTGAGGCGGCATCTGCAAGAGATGTTGGCTGCTGGTGTGATACAAGAGTCCAGGAGCCCCTATGCCTCCCCCATTGTAGTGGTAAGGAAGAAGAATAGGGCAGTTCGGATGTGTGTAGACTATCGCACTTTGAATCGGCAGACCATCCCCAACCAGTATACCATGCCATGCATGCAGGACGCCTTGGATTGTTTAAATGGCAGTAAGTGGTTCTCTGTGTTGGACCTCCGCAGCGGGTACTACCAGATCCTGATGGCCCCAGAGGACCAAGAGAAGACTACATTCATTTGCCCCCTAGGTTTCTATGAGTTCATTCGGATGCTTCAGGGGATTTCAGGTGCCCCAGCCACCTTTCAGCGCCTGATGGAGAGGGCCATGGAGGACATGAATTTGCTTAAGTGTCTGGTCTATCTATATGATGTCATAGTGTTTGCATGTTCATTGGAAGAACATGAGCAGCGATTATTTAAGGTCTTGGATCGGATGGAAGAGTTCGGCCTCAAGCTGTCTATAGACAAGTGTCAATTCTTCCAGACTGCTGTAAAATATGTGGGCCACATAGTGTCTACTGAGGGCATAGAGACTGACCCTAGCAAAGTGGAGGCCTTGACTACTTGGCCTCAGCCCAGGAACTTGAAACAGCTGCAACAGTTTCTGGGGTTTTGCGGATATTATAGGCGTTTTGTCAAGGACTATTCTCGAGTGATTCGTCCCCTCCTCAACCTCATTCAGGGGTACCCTCCTACACACAAAAAGTACAAGAAAGTTGTGCGATCCAAGACGGAGAAGAGGTATTTCCAGCCGAATTAACTGTTTGGGGATCGTTGGACTGTTGAGTGTGAGGACGCTTTCTATGACATCATATATCAACTTACACATGCCCCAGTGTTGGCCTATGCTGACCCGGCCAAGCCCTATGTTCTCCATACTGATGCCAGTCTTCAAGGATTGGGGGCTGTGTTATATCAGGAGCACTCGAATGGTCTGAGACCTGTAGCTTTTGCCAGCAGAAGTCTGACTCCTTCAGGAAAAAAAATGATCCAGTGCATAAGCTAGAGTTCCTGGCTCTGAAGTGGGCCATTGTTGATCAGTTTCATGACTATTTATATGGTGCCAAGATAGTGGTGAAGACTGATATCAATTCTCTAACCTATGTACAAACCTCAGCCAAGTTGGACGCCACTGGCCACAGGTGGCTCTCTGCCTTGGCCACCTATGACTATGCTGTTGAATACAGGGCTGGCTTAAACCATATAGATGCGGATGTCCTCTCTCAGAGGCCTATGTCCCAAACTGATTGGATCAGGTTGTCTGAGCCTGACATAAGAGCCCTTTGCCAGAAGTTCTACAAGGAAGAACAGGTGTCCCTGGATGCTGTGAACGGTATGGTGGATTGCTTGGGGCCATCCTGAAAACTGCCTACCTGCTACCTACTGTCATTTTTCCGCACTGGACACTAGTTCACTGCACTAGTTTGACAATACTAGTCTTCAACAGGCTCAATCCCGAGATTCTATGATAAAACCGGTTGTGGAAGCTTTGCAGGCCGGGCAAGATGTGTCCAAATTGTGCTCCACTGACTTAAGAGCCACCTAGTTATACAAAGAAGGCCCAAATTAAGGCTGATTAACTAACTACTATACCGAGATACTGAATAAAGAGGACCAGATCATCAGACAGCAGCTGCTGCTGCCTTCGGAATTTAAGGAACTGGTCTTAAGGTCCATACATAATCAGATGGGGCATCTTGGCATCGACCGAACACTTGATTTGGTATGAACCCGGTTTTACTGGCCAAAAATGAGTGCTGATGTAGAGCAGTATGTCAAGACCTGTAGCCATTGTTTGCAAAGGAAAGCCTTACCCCAGAAAGCTGCTCCCATAGTCAACATTACCACTAGTGCCCCTATGGAACTAGTCTGCATTGATTTCTTGAGTCTAGAACCAGATCTGAAAAATATCAGTAATATATTGGTGGTCACCGATCATTTCACCCGGTACACACAGGCGTTCCCTACTAAGGATCAGAAAGCAACCACGGTGGCTAAGATACTTGTTGAAAACTTTTTTGTCCACTACGGGGCCCCCCCAGCAGATCCATTCCGACCAGGGAAGGGACTTTGAGAGCCACTTGATTAAAGAGATGCTGTCTTTGTGGGGGGTGCGAAAGTCAAGAACCACCCCTTACCATCCTCAGGGAGATCCCCAGCCTGAAAGGTTTAACCGCATATTGCTTGACATGTTGGGCACCTTGCAACCCAAAGACAAACCGAGATGGAACCAGCAGATTAGCACCCTGGTCCACGCTTATAACTGCACCAAGAGTGATGCCACGGGGTTTTCCCATACAGACTGATGTTTGGGAGAGAGGCTAGATTGCCTGTGGATGTGTGCTTTGGAGTTTCCCCTGATGGGGTGCAAGCAGAAAATTATCTACAACACGTACAGAAGCTGAAGGCCCAGTTAAACCATGCTTATCAGTTGGCCCAGACCATGGCTGCTAAAAGAAACTTGGCCAATAAGGAGAGGTATGACAAGAAAGTGAAGACATTGGAACTAAGAGAAGGGGACAGAGTGTTGCTGCGAAATCTGGGACTGCATGGAAAACATAAGATTGCTGACCGATGGCATCAATTCCCTCACATTGTTGTGGGACAACTGGCCGATTTGCCTGTATATAAAGTGCGACCTGAAAACAATTCCAAAGATGTGAAAACTATTCACCGAAATCTTCTGCTGCCAATCGGGCAAATCCTCATTGAAGCTGAACCTTCAACTGCCGCCCCTTCCCGGCCTGTGACTAGATCTGGTGCCAAGAAAAGAACCAAACCCATGGATTCTTCAGCAAGCCAACCAAGAGAGCCTTGTCCAAATCCTGCAGAAGGAGATGATCAACAATCGGTGTCAGAAGACAATGATGATATTGAATATTATCCCTCTTACGAACTGAGTCAGTTGTTTCGGGGCAATCCCCTTGTTAACTCTGGAGATGAGATTGGCCCGTCTGGACTGTTTGAGCCCCATACTTTGTGTCCGGAACCAATACCTCCAAAAGATGAGCTGGGTAGCAGAGAAGCTCAAGGGGTGGGGTCCTTAAGCCTGGATGAACTTCTGGCCTGGCTGAATTATCTGACTTCTCGGACGAAGAGAGTGAGGTGGGAGGACAAGCCAGTGATATGCCAGAACCAGAAGAATATTCTGAATGCCCTGATGGTTCCTCACTAGTAGCTACACAGCCTTCAGGTGAGCCCAGTGGAGTGTGTCCTGGGGTAGAGGGTCAGACCACCAATAGTACTATGAGCACTGGGCCCTGTTCTACTGTGGAGATTCCCGTCACTAATGTCAGTGCGGTTGGGTTGGAATCAGGGCCTGTTTCAGGGTTTCCTCAAGACCCCTAGACGCTCCAGCCGAGAAGTACGGCCTGTAATAAAGTTGAGTTATGAGTCTCTGGGTCAGCCAGTGGACCTGCCCATAAATGTGGACCACAAAGGGGTGTACGTGTCCCTGAGCTCCTTGCCTAAGCTAGCTTTGGGGGATAACTCTAGTTTGTTAGTATTACCCTTTGGATGTGGTGCCCTTGCTTTAGGTGACCCACCAGTAACTGAAATGGAGGGGTTCCCCCAGCCCTGGGGTCATGAGCAGGAACTACTGACCTGATTGGGGCAAAGAGGAACAAAAGGTTATGTGTGGGCAATGTTGTATAACCCATAGTACACTATAAATATAATACCCATGTATGTAATGCAAAGTGTGATATAGTGTTAATTAAGCTATTTGCTTTAAAAATGATTTAAGGGTAACTACTTGACGCGGACGCCAAGTTCTTTTCAGGCCAGGAAGAGTGTAACCCCCCTACAAATGGGGGTTCCTAAAAGCCTCCCTGGAGCTCGTTTAAATGCTCCATGCCTGGCTGGTGTTCGGCGTTTAAGCTGTTTTAAACAGGTAACCAGTGAGCGTTCTTAAGGCCTCCGTATACTGTCCCTATAAGGACTGCCTGATGCAGTCATAACTAGTAAAATTGGGGGGGGGCTGTGTGGTTGTATGCCGGAGTCCTGCCTGGGCTGCTGAGTAGGCGCTCCAGTTTGCCATCCCGACTGGCCCAGAGGGAGCCCTGTAAAAAGGGGGAAATTATTTGCCAGTGATCCTTTGAATAGTAATGATAATGTTAGTTGTTCTAACCTGTTTCCTTTGCAGCCAGAGACTGTTCTGATTATCCCCTCCATTTTGGTCCCGAACGGACGAATTGGACCAATCAGTATCTCGGGACTCCTTTGAGCCGGTGGACCAATGGGGGAACTCTTGCCCTTTGAGAAAGGCATTATGGGCTACGGTGCTTTTTCACACCACTGAGAGCAGGAGATGAATGACTGGCAAATGGCGCCAGCCTATTAGATCGGGTAGCGACCGAACTGGAAGGAGTGCCCCATGCTCCTGTGGGTAGATGCGTTGTGGCTGAGGAGAAGAAATGAGCTCTGTGCTTCTGCGCTGTGTGAGTGTTCATGTGGGAAGCACGTGAAGGCCTGAGGTGGCCGTTTTTGCCCTTGCGAGCGAGTCAGACTTAATTCGCCAGCGGGCGGTCGGAGGAGGCTGATGCCAGCCCAGCTACCTACCAGGCTCAACCTGAGAGGACTGGAGAATCTGCTGAATCACACTCGGTCCACCTGTGATGTTGAAGCTGCCGTTTGCTGCCCGAGTACTGCTGCAAGTTCGTGTGGGGCCTGACAGCAGCTGCCTGGTATGGTACCCCCTCTGTTGTTTGCCATATAAATGTGTGAGGAGGCTGGTGAAATTCAGGTTCAGCCTGTTGACAGTGACGGAGATGGTATTCAATGGAGCCGTGAGTACTGAATCAGGGTAGCTCCCTGCCAAGTCTGCACACAGTGGTTTCAAGTTGTCTCGTTATATTGCATGACTGCCTAACTGAATTTTGTCCCCTTCTGACCTGTTCAGGATTTTAAAGGCTATCTGTGTAAGGGCCCCAACCAGCTGCCATGATGGACTAGCAGTTAGGGCTTGGGTACCCAGGGACAGCAAATCTTAGGTTTAGGCCTGTGCACAGAGCCCTAGGTAGATAGGTATAGTGATAAGCCAATCATCTTGATTTCCCACCTGCCCCTGTTGTTTGTCCCCCTTGAATAAATCAGATTGTTCTTTTTGCAACTACCCTGGCTACTGTGTACATTACTGGTGAACTGCAGCATAGGGACTGTGATATAACTGTACCTTACTTTACAGGGGGTCCCTGGAGTGAGTCAAGAGATACTGGCCAGGGGGCAAGCGTACTGGGGAAAAGTATTGTTGGTACGCTGTGTGAGCCACTAGCAGGATGAAAAGGGGTTTGCAGTAACCCAGAGGGCTGTGACCGAGGCAATCTCGACAGTACTACCCCTGACCTCTGGGTGGAGGCACCCGTCGACGAATCTAGGCCCCTCATCCTGTCTCCGAGGAGGCAGGCAGGGCTAGTAGCCCTAAGGGTAGCGCCCCCTGGGGGTTACAACAAAATGATAGTGACTGAACTCATGAGGTGGGGGCCCAAGAACCCCATGTTGAAAATTTGGTGAAAACATTCCCAAACATGGCCGAGATATGCACCAAAGTTGAAATCCCCCCATTTATGTCATTATACAGCTTACCGGCATTTCTTCAGTTCGCAGTCGGCTTTAAAGAGTAGACCTGTTCCTGGTCCACCGAAGATCGTCCCGCCGGGCTCCAGAGTTAAGTATGGGGTGAGGGGGTGGGAGGTGGGTGCACAGAGAGTGAGCATGGATTGGGGAAAGTGGGTGAGACAGCCAACGAGGGACTGTTTTTCTTATAGGTTGTTTTTTTTTTTTCATTTTTCAGGAAGACGATGCAGGACTTTTGCCACGCTGGGGTGGGCTCCCAGCGTGGCATCTGGAAGGTTGTTTGGGGGGGCAGTGGAGCCGACAGGGGACTGGGCATCCCCGTTGTGCATACGGACTTCGGACTGTTGCCACGCTGGGGTGGGCTCCCAGCGTGGCAGTTGGAATGTTGTTTGGGGGTGGAGGCCAGTGGAGTCGATGGGGGATTTGGCACCCTCGTTGGCCATACCAACATCGGATTGTTGCCACGCTGGGGTGGGCTCCCAGTGTGGCACCTGGAAGTCTGTTTTGGGAGGGGGCAGTGAAGCTGATGGGGGACTGAGCACCCCGTCGGCAATACAGTGTGCGGGTGAGGGGAGTGCATGAGCATGCTAAAGTGGGCTCCCAGGATGCTAGTAGGTGTTCGGGTTAGGGGGAGGAAGAACTTTCTTTGACAGACAATTCAGATGCAGTGTGACATGCAGGCAATTTGCATACTGCTGACGACTTCAGTATGCAAATTGCTTACACGTTACAACAGCTGATTGCAGCAGTTTTTCACATTCAGCTGTACGCCACAGCATCTGAACTGCTGTCATAGACAGCTCTGACATGTATTGGTGCAGTAAGACAGCACCTGCAAAAGGGAGCAGGGCATTGGAAGCTGAGTGGTACACCTACGAAAATTCATATGGTGGCACTATGTTTCTTGTGCATGCATGCAAGCAAACGTAAAAATGTCTTGGTCACAAAACGCTGTGAGCACTCCTTAACATTGCTTACTACAACAGTTTGAAATGTGGCATTCTTATGAGGCCGAGGAGCCTTATTGTGACAAGGATTTAAACGTGGCTTAACGAGACCCGGCAACGTCGGTAGCAGAGCACCACAATACTTCAAGTTCTTAACTTTCACAAGCTTCTACCAGGCACAAATTGCTAAGAATTGCTAAAAATTCTGGTTTACCTGTAGAAAACACTTTGGCTATTTGGCAAGATAGGGGCAACAATGCAGTAGATGGTAAGCACCCTTACTGCTGAAAACGAGTAGATTTTAATTAAAGTGAACCTTGCTACACACAATTAATTTAGGCCGAGCTCTTTGAGATTAATTTAGGGAACCTGCTAAAAACACGAGCAGAATTAGGGAGAAGTAGATTAAAGTTACCTAGCTGAAGTGAATAAAACATCTGAATTTGTTAGATACTGCAGGTAGAGAAATTGATAAAAAATACAGCTGAAATACTTGGTGTTTCTCAATCAGCTAATACAGACAGGGCTGTAGTAATTAACTGTAAATTAAAGTACCCTGCTGAAAACAGTTAATAGGCATTTTGCAGAATTTTTTGGAGAAATAAACTATCAGCACATGTATGGTGACATTTAAAGCAGGGATCGAAGTCCGAAGCAGTCCAAGTTTTGGATTTCAAAAATGGCATCAACACAGGCTCCCCCCACCATCCCAGTCGAGAATCGTATCTGAATTAGCGTACCTGAAGTCAATTAGGGGAGATGAACGCAGCCTTCCAGCTCTGGGGAAGGTTCCTGCTCCTAGCCCTCACGGTCATCCACGACCACTCTCGGGGGGGAGAAGCCGTCTGGAACAGATGTCGATTAGGGGAGGAGACGAACAAGGCCTTGCAGCTCTGGTGAGGGCCTGTGTGGACCAATGGGCGTATGGCCATACCGTACGCTATCAGTTGGCAGGAGGCTTGCAGGCGGGGTGCTGCCACCTGCCGCTGATTGGGGGAGGAGCGGGGTGGTGGGACTGAGTGGGCAGGTTGGGAGGGGGTACCACTGGACCACCAGAGTTATTCAATATACTGAAAGCCCTCAATTGGGCTGTGGGATCAGGTCCACTGGACCACCAGGATTATTCATTGTACTGAAAGCCTGCGATCAGGCTGTGGGATCGGGTCCACTGGACCACCAGGGAGTTTAATCCATTGAATGCCCATGATCGGGCGTTGGGGCACATTGACCGCTAAGGGGCAGGGGGCGTCGGTCCCAGATGGCTGCAGCCTGGCAGGGTGCCAGGCATCGACGTACCTGTATGCAAATGGGGCCATAATGGCATGCAAATGGCCCCATTTGTGCCTTGTATGTATTATGGCTCCATTTGCATAACCACAGCTGAATATCATGGTTGCTGCGCCTAGTGCAATGGCACTTGCGCTGGTGCATCCCCCTGCTCCTCTCTGGCCACCTGTGCATGCACAGTGCCACTGCGCCACGTGCAATGCGGGTGGCCACAGTGCTATATTCAACGGTGCTGAGCCATGGCGCAGCACCATTGAATATCATCCTGTCACCGCCCTGGCACATCCCAGTTGCACTGCGCCCAGGCTTGTGCCACAGCCTGGCGCAGTCTGAATATCCCACCTCAAGAGTACCTCTCCATGTCAAC
This sequence comes from Neoceratodus forsteri, assembly GCA_016271365.2. NCBI lineage: Eukaryota > Metazoa > Chordata > Ceratodontiformes > Ceratodontidae > Neoceratodus > Neoceratodus forsteri. Next base: position 244,546,931 of record CM028133.1, on the reverse strand, counting down.
CCCCCCTCACCTACAAAATACAGAAATATATATATATATATATATATATATATATATATATATATATATGTATATCAACTCACCAAGGCTACTATTAGTGTACAGACACAGGGCACCCTTCCATCCAGTTGAGATGATCACATTGCATTTGCTTGAATCGCAGCACACATTGGACCAGCAACAGCTCGCTCATGGTCATTTTATTCTGGGGCATTGTTCGCATGAGTGACCACGCAATAAATTCTGGTGGACTTTGTATGTGCTGAAACAATCCCATTTCACTTTGTTACCACTTGTCAATTTTCTGCACACAAGCAGGATGCATTTTGGGCTGGCAGGAGAAATCTGGGAACTCTGTGCCACTTTTTTGTGTTCTGTGATTGTTGCTGTGAGCTCATGATGTCATACTGACATTTTTTACAAATAAAGCAGCATTGCAAGAATGTCCTCACAGTTCTGAACTGTACTTTTTTATGCTACTTTACATTGCCACAGCCACCACTACTTACCTCTGAGTCATGACTTGAATGATATGATTCTTTTCACAATTTATGTCTGCTTTACTTACTTGACTACTTTTTTTCATGTGTGAAAAAAAAATTAGATTGTCTTCCAATATTGTTCGGACCAGGTTTGTATTTATTTGCAGCTGCTTTTCAATAACTATTGTTCTGTGGTGTCATAAAACACTGCCTGATGCATAATTGTTAATTAACAACAGAAGTGATATATAACAACGACTTGATGTGATGGAGAAAAGCAGAGGAAAACAATGACAAAGACCTGGTCAGCACCAATTTAAAAGGAATGCTCCTTTCATTATTTCACACATGAAAAAAGGTAGTACAGCAGACTCAACTACTGCAAATTCTCGCATCATTCGAGTCAGTCAGGATGTAAGTAAAGGAAGTTGTAACGTGGCATTAAAAAATATAGGTCAGAGTTATCAACAGATTGTTGCGCTGCTGCTTTGCAGACAGTCACCACATTACATAGTTATGGTGATGCACATAAACTAATATGTGGGGACATTACTACCACTGGAATATTTCTGGCTCCTCAGAGTGCAATATAGTTCTGTGAAAACCACCCATAATTTCAGTACAGTGAGTCACGTGATGGAGGAATTACTGATCAAAAAAGCCACCCACATTCTGCCACCCTTTCTCAGCAATGTTAGAACGTGATGCCAGGGGGAGCGCAGGTGCATGTTCCACTATAGTGAATGTCCGGCAGCTATCCCAATGTTTCCTTATGTTATAAGGTTCACTTTGTGGTGAAATGTGGGATGTTTCTAATAACAAGGCTCTTCTTACTGGAAACATGGCCACACATTTCACCACAAACTGACCATTATAACATAAAGAAACATTCAGAAACCAGCCAGACAATCGAATATTCACTGTAAGGAGCACGCACAGGCGCTTTCTCTGCCATCACATCCTAACGTTGCTGAGAAGGGTGGCAGAATGTGGGCAGATTTTCAGAATGGGAATTCCTCCATCATGTGACACACTGTAATAAAATTACGGGTGGTTTTCACAAAAATGTATTGCATTATGTGGTGCAAGAAAGATTCCCCGAAGGGAAAATGTGTATGATTAAACAATAACAAACAAAAACACACAAAAATAGTACAACACAGTAGTGGGATTGGGTCAGGGTGGGGTGGGGTGGGGGGCAGAAAACAATCCCCTCACTTACTATAGCCATGGGATGCCATGGTGGTCCAGCAGCAGGTGCAGCATTGAAAGTATTTGCTGCTGCTGTGCTTCCACTCTGTTTACCTGCTGCTCCAAAGCACTGAACCGCTCATTATTTTCCTCATGTGCTGCCCACACCAGGCCGATGTCAGACTGTGTTGCAGGGACTGTGGCGGGGTCCACTGCAGTGGGAAATCCAGGTAGTGGGGCTGGTGGTGGACAGGGTAGTGCTGGTGGCTGTGGTGGTGAAGCAGCTGCTGTAGTAGCCCCCCTCCTCCTCCTCCTCCTGCTGCGGCAGTGACTGTGAGGCACATCTCCCACCCCAGCAGCACCCTTGGCCACTGCCACGGAAGGGCCAGCAGGTGGAAGACTACCCCCTTCCATGGCAGCCTGCCACTCTGCCCTGTGGTGGTTCAGCATGTGGGTGTGCTGGCCACCAATCTCCAAATGTGTCCTAGAGGGGCCACGGTGCACTAGCACACCACACACATGGCACACCACCACTGTGCTGTCTCCCTCCACAATTAAAAAATTCCCACACTGGGGAGCTGCGGGGGACCAGACACAGTTCTCACACGTCAGGCACAAGTCCCACCACCACTTACAATTTCCGGGGCCACCTCCTGTGGCTACTACTGCTGTTGCTTCAACTGGGGAAGCAACACCGGCCAGGAGTAGGGAGCGGTCCAACATCACACAACGGCCCTGCCCCCCCCCAACTGGTCCGCCTCCTCCCCTCCTACCGCCCCCACGGACCAGCGACTCACCTTATCCTATGTGACCGCCCATCCTCCTGAAGTCCATGGGAAGACACATACACACAGATGGTGGACACACACACACACAGTCAGTCACATACACAAAACAAAACAAAACTTGTACAAAGAAATTCACTAACAAAAAAAAAATACTATACAAAAACTAAATAAAATAGCTTTTGAAAAAGCTGTTTGTTTGTTCTGGCACTGAAAAGCAACAAAAGGCAAGCAGAAACTCCTCTCCTCTCACAAATACTTTCTCCTTCTAAAAATGCAAAGGAGAAAGTGAAACTGCTTCTGTGACTCACTTCCTTCCTGCTTGGCTAAAGCATGTGACTTACAGAACTGCAAGCCACGTGATGTGCCTATTTTCTTCTTACTTCGTCTTACTTCAGTTTAAGGCATAATGGCAATGCGAAGTGGTAATAATGATAATGTGAAGTGAGCACTTTACAGGGTCCACTTCGTGTTGTGCTCCACGGACGCAAAGTGCCCACTTTGCGTCCACTTTGTGGGCAGATTAATAATTCGCTGCCTCTCTAGTAACGAACTACAAAAATTTAAATCAATTTATTTTTTCATTAAAATATCTTTATTAGACGGCATTAATTTGGCTAATGACCACCAGGCATTACATTTAAACATGTTTTAAGTCACTTTTCTCCTATCTTCTTTAACAGAATAGGTGATTTTTTCACTTTGAAAAATGACGTAATTGAGGCTCCGCTCTAACACAGTGATCCAGTGTAGGTAGTCAGACTGTTTTTGTGCTGGGGTGGGCTCCTAGCATGGCAGTTGGAAGATAGTTTGGGGGGGCCAGTAGAGCCGACGGGGGATTGGGCACCCCCGTTAGCCATACCAACGTCAGACTGTTGCCACACTGGGGTGGGCTACCAGCATGGCACCTGGAAGTCTGTTTTGGGGGACAGTGGAGCCAAAGGGGATTGAGCATCCCGTTGGCCACTCTGGTCTTGGTGGGAAGTGCATGAGCATGCTGGGGAGGGCTCCCATGCTAGTAGGTGTTTGGGTTGGGGAAGAAGAACTGTTCAGAGTAGTGAGATAGTGTAGAACAATTTGCATACTGCCGACTTACAGCAGTATGCAAATTTCGCATGTTACCACCACCGATTACAGTGGTTTTTCACTTTCAACTGTACGCCACTGCACCTGAACTGCTGTCATAGACAGCTCTGACATGTATTGGTGTGGTAAGACAGAGCCTGCAAAAGGGAGCAGGGCATTGGAAGCTGAGTGGCACAGCTACAAAACTTCATATGGCGGCACTATGTTTCTTGCACATGTGTGCAAGCAAACATAACAAGCATTTGTCAATGCCGAATGTTTGCTTGCTGGCATTGGCAGTTGTAGTGTAGAAGTTACAGAGCTGCGTAATAGGAATGGCAGTGAAGTATTGAACTGAAGCCAACCCCACCACTACCCTGCAGAGAGTGATAGGCATTGGGGTGTGTGTTTGGGTCGTCAGGCATAATGGCCATGCCATTTCACCACACTCCACCCTGCAGACACTGACAAGTGTCACGGTGTTCCTTGGGGTCTTTGGCCCTTATGCGCACCCCATTTCATTAGGAAATACGGTGAGATGGGTGCGATATAGGAGAACGGGGTGAACTTTGAGGCCGAAGAGTCCAAGGCATACCTCGATGCCTCTCACTGGCTGCAGGGTGTGGAATGGTATGAGCATTACATGCAAGAATCCCAAGTCACACCCCTGATGCTTCTCATTCTCTACAGGGTTGGGTGTTATGGTTGGAAACCCTAATACCTCAGACATTCGTTGGTATTTTCACTCCAAATTTTCAACATGATTTTTTTGTGACCCCATCTCATTAACTGGGGAAATATCAGTTTGTTAGCCGAAAGATGCTTATGCACAGCAACTACGGCATTTAGCACCACAGGTGCAAAAACATTCCGAACAGGATTAAAAAATGACAGCTGTACTGTTCTGAAGGAGGTGTAAAAAATGGCAATGTTGCAAATCTGCAGTAAAAATGTTTAAAAAAATGGTGAAGTCACGGCATACATAGAAACTGTAGCACACCATGCTATAATTAGTTTGGGATTTTTACAGCAGATTGTCAACTCAGGCATTTTGGTGCCTCCAATCATGAATAGTGTCAGTGTGATTTTCTTTATCTGTCCAACAATGATTTCCCACAGCGACCACGCATCTCTGGCTGAAAGTGTGAAAACACATTTCGCCATGTTCTGAAAAATGACAGCTGTACTGTTCATAAGGAAGTGTGGAAAATGCAACTGGTGAAAATCAGGACTGAAAATATTAAAAGTCATGAACTTACGAGGGTGCGGAACTGCGCAATGCTCACTGTAACACAGTCATTTTATGGACTTTTGTCACCAAATTTTCAACATAGCCATTTTAAGACCTCTGCTCATGAACAGTGTCACTGAGATTTTCTTAATGTGTCCCATACATTGATTTTGCACATCGACTGCGCCACTGTGCACTACATGGGCGGAAACACATTTTGGGCAAGATGTGAAAAATGACAGCTGTACTGCTCATAAGGAGGTGTGGTAAAATGGCAATGTTGAAAATCTGGAGTAAAAATATTGAACATTCGCAAACTTACGAGCATGCGTAGGAACTGCGCAATGCACGCTCGTAAAACAGTCATATTTAGGAACTTTTTCACCAAATTTTCAACATAGCCATTTTAAGACCTCTGCTCATGAACTGTATCACTGTGATTTTCTTAATTTGTCCCGTACATTGATTTCACACTGACTCGCATATTGTATGCTTCATAGAAAGACATACGTTTTAGGTGAGATGTAAAATGACAGCTGTATTACTCATAAGAAGGTGTGGTAAAATGGCAAGTTGAAAATATGGAGTGAAAATATTGAAAGTTCGCGAAACGTACGAAGCGCTGTGAGGAACTGTACAACGACGCCTCGTAAAACAGTCATTTTAGGAATTTTTTCACCAAATTTTCAACATAGCCACTTTAAGACCTCTGCTCATGAACAGTGTCACTGTGAATTTCTTAATTTGTCCCGTACATTGATTTCGCACACCGACTGCGCCATTATGCGCTACATGGGCGGAAATATGTTTTGGGTGAGATGTGAAAAATGACAGCTGTACTACTCATAAGAAGGTGTGGTAAAATGTCAATGTTGAAAATCTGGAGTGAAAATATTGAAAATATGCAAACTTACGAGCTCATGTGAGAACTTCGCATAACGCACTCGTGAAACAGTCATTTTTGAATTTTGCACAAATTTTCCACATGGTTTTTGGGACACCTTCATGAACGGCAGTCACCGTCATGGCTCATGGCGCCTGCTGAAGGATGACGGCGCAGTGACTGCAAATCACCCTTCAGGCCCGGCTAACCCAAGGACAGTGACATCAGTCATAAGAAAGGGTCCCAAAACCCCATGTTGAAAATTTGGTGCAAAATCTCAAAATGCCTGAGATATGCAATAAAGTTGAAAACCCCTATCTAGCCCATTATACAGCTTACCGGCATTTCCTCAGTTTCGGTGTCGGCTTTGAAGAGTGCAGATGCATCCGGTCCACCCAAGATCGCGCCAATCTGGAGGTAAGTATGGGGGGTGTGGGGAGGCAGGGTGCACAGTGGTGGGTGCGGTTGTGGGGGGGCTGGGAGAAGCGCTCAGGGACCGCTTTTATTTTCAGGTTAAAAAAAAAGACGATGTGGGACATTTGCCACTCTGGGGTGGGCTCCCAGCATGGCACAAGGATGGCTGGGGGCGCCGTGGAGCCGACGGGGGATTGGGCATCCCCATCGGCCATATGATTAGTTGCCATGCTGGGGTGGGCTCCCAGCGTGGCACCCAGTACTGGGGGGGGTGAGGACAGTGAAGCCGATGGGGGATTGGGCACCCCCGTCGGCTATTCTATCAGTTGCCATGCTGGGGTGGGCACCCAGCATGGCATGTGGGCTTCGCGGAGTGGAATTACGCGGGATTGGGCACTCCGATGCTATACATATGGGCGGGAGGGCAGCACGCAGTATGCGTGCTTGTGTGTGCATGTGTGTGTGTGTGAGTAGGAGGCTGGCGATGAGCAGGCGATATCTTATCGCTGCTCACTGAAGCGTAGCTCCTTTCAACTGTACGCCACTGCATTTTGGAGCTTGTCACAGACAGCTCCAGCATGCATTGGCTTACAGGGGCGCGCCTGCCAGCACACTGACTGAATTGGAGGAGGAGGTGACACACCTCCAAAATCTCTGATGATGGCACTATGTTTCTTGCACATGCGAGCAAGCAAACATAAAAATGGAAAGGACCTGGGGTAATTATATCAGATGACCTTAAGGTTAGCAAGCAATGTGAGAAGGCAGTAGGGGGAGCTGGGGGGATACTGGGATGTATAGGGAGAGGCATCACTGGCAGAACACAGGAAGTTGTTATCCCCCTGTACAGACAGTTGGTGAGACCCCATATGGAGTACTGCATCCAGTTCTGGAGACCCCCAACTCTGCAAGGACATAGATAGGATAGAGGCAGTCCAGAGGAGGGCAACTAAAGTGGTGCAGGGTCTGCAAGAAAAATCATATGAGAGACTAAAGGAGCTTAATATGTATACCCCTGAGGAAAGGAGGGAGAGGGGGGACATGATAGAAACTTTTAAGTACCTCAGTGGAATCAACAAAGTCCAAGAGGGTAGCATCTTTCAGAAAAAAGGATGTACAAGAACAAGGGGACACAATTTGAAGATGGGGGACAGTTCAGGGCAATGTGAGGAAGTATTTTTTCACAGAGAGGGTGGTGGACGCATGGAACAGCCTTCTTGAGGAGGTTGTGGGGTCTAAAACTGTGGGAGAATTCAAGAATGCATGGGACAGACATAAGGCAATTTTTGTGGTGGGGTAGGAAGAAATAGGCTGTTGGTTAACTTGGATCTGTAGCTTATCCTATAGGTAGGGAAATGGGCAGACTAGGTGGGCCAAGCAGTCCTTATCTGCTGTCAAAGTCTATGTTTATGCCCCGGCAATGTGATATTATTCATTTTTTCCTATATAATGACTTTGTAACCAAACTTTTTTAATGTGATGATATTTTGTAAATCATTGTCATATTTTGAAACACTGTAATGATTTTGTTATTTATGTACCTCCTGTCCCCGGATCGCACCTGGAAATGAGCTTCGGCTCAGTGTGTTTCTCCCAGTTGCCAGATTTTAAATAAATAAATAAATATGGACTTTTTTATCTGCAACTTTGTATAAAGAAGCCAATATGAGTTTTTGCATAGGTAATATATGCCATCTGACACAGTTAGTAAATTCCAGGCAGGGAGCCTCCTGATCTGTGGAATGTGTAAAGCTGAAAGGGGAACATGCATGCAGTACTTTTGGACCTGCCCACATTATGCCCCTTTTGAACAGAGGTGGTACAGTATATAGGTCAAATCAAATCAAAATTTATTTATAGAAGTGCCTTTCCGATGATCAAGAAGCTGTAAATGTCAGACCATGAGACAAGAGCTACTGGTTGAAATGCTGCCTCTTCTATGTAGCACAGAAATTAGACAGGGGGTCAGCTGGCCCACCAGCGCTGTGGTAGGGCTGCCGCTTGCAATGCCAATGACCTGTGATCAGAAATTATCTCGGAAGTCAGAGGGCTGCCGTGGGGAGGAGGATTGAGCATCCCATGGACTGCTTTCCTCCTCAAGGGGAAGGGTGGGGAAGTCACCGTTGCAATGTGAGAAGGCAGTAGGGAGGGCTGGAGGGATGCTGGGATGTATAGGGAGAGGCACCACCAGCAGAAAACACCAAGATGTTATCCCTCTGTACAGACAGTTAGTGAGACCCCATCTGGAGTACTGCCTCCAGTTCTGGAGACCCCATCTCTGCAAGGACATAGACAGGATGGAGGCAGTCCAGAAGAGGGCAACTAAAATGGTGCAGGGTCTGCAAGAGAAGCCATATAAGGAGAGACTAAAGGAACTTAATATGTATACCCTTGAGGAAAGAGGGAGAGGGGGACATGATTGAAACTTTTAAGTACATCAGTGAAATCAACAAAGTCCAAGAGGGTAGCATCTTTCAGAAAAAGAGATGTGCAAGAACAAGGGGACACAATTTGAAGACAGAGGGGGGATGGCTCAGGGGCAATGCGAGGAAGTATTTTTTCACAGAGAGGGTGGTAGACGCATAGAACCGCCTTCCTGAGAAGGTTGTGCGGTCTAAAATTGTGGGAGATTTCAAGAATGCATGGGACAGACATAAGGCAGTTCTTGTGGGGGTAGGAAGAAATAGGCTGTTGGTTAACTAGGATCTGCAGCTTATCCAGTAGGTAGGAAAATGGGCAGACTAGGTGGGCCAAGCAGTACTTATCTGCTGTCAAAGTCTATGATTCTATGTTTCTAATACTGAGCCCTTGCAGCAGTGGGAAGTCCAACCTGCCAGGGCTGGTTCTAGTTTGGGGGTCATGCCCTACATTCAGCGTACATGCCATTTATGTCATTGCACTCCACCCCCCCCTCCCCGGGGAGAACAATAAGAGAAAATCTCCAGCAGGATAACACCCTCCTCCGCCTGCCCACTGGGCTCTCCTGTCACATCTGAATTAAACTCCTTCCAGGATAAGGGGCCAGTCCCGGGGGCTCCACCATGGGAGGTAAACCATGGAGCACTGTAGACCAGCAGGTAAGTCCGAGAGACAGCAGGGTGTTTCGGGCTGGGAGAAGTCGGTAAGCTGAATAGGGCTGTCTGGTGCAAGGAGGAAAAAGCCTTCTAAATAAAAAGAAAAAATAGAGAGGGGGATGATTGGGAAGCTGTACCCTGGAGTAATACGAATTATGCTCCTCATAGCCAGAAAATGAATTCAAAACACAGGTGTTTCATGTGTCTCCCCCACACTGGGTCCCTGGAAAGACCTATTGTTCAAAATTATACCCACTGTAATGGGTGGCCTATGAGTTAAAAGGGAGGGAGGATACATTTAACAGGTAGTGGAACCCCTTGCTCGCCACACTGTCACCAACTGAAACAGTGGTGGTTTGCCTCCAGAAGGGGGCAAAGTAAAGAAAAAAACTGAAGCCAAGGTAAGGGCAGATGTTGACAGGCTGCTAACTTGTACCAAGAGAATTCTCTTTTTAATGTAGTAATTAGAGATAATTAAGTTACAAACTGCAAAATGGAGTACATGTCAAATGTGGATGTTATTTGTTTCTCACAGCTGCACATGCAGGCTATGTAGTGAAATACAGTATGTGTTTACCAGAATGTAATATCAAATATCGAATGCAGTTCCCAGAATGTATGTATTAAGGCAAACGTGTATGTCTTCTTTGTTGTGTACGTCCCATCTGGGAAAATGTTCAAAACTTTTTAATAAAAAGAATTAAAAACAAGTTTACCAGGAAAGACATGTTGAGCTGATAACCAGTTCATTTCCAGGTAGGTTGGGTGTGTGTATGTGTATGTGTGAGGAAGATAGTATAACAAGGGGGGAGATTATTAGAACTTTTAAGATGCAGAAACAATAGTCAAACTCAAGTAATACTGTGCAACAAAGAGGTGCAAAGTACAATACATTACAGATGTTCAAACCAGTGTTTCGTGCGGAGTAAAACAGTACAAGGTGCTTAAGGTGGATAAAGTTGCACTTGGACAGGCACAGGGAACAACTCCAACAGGTGGGTAGTGGTAGAGGGGGAAACACAAAGAGCATATCACAGCTGGAGCAAGCCATGGGGGAGGATGGAAGCCACCAAGGTCTGGGGTCAGGGGCAGTTGCAGGAGGGAGTTGTAAAGTCACAGAGAAGAGACTTAAGGGAGAAGGGGGGTAGAGACAGAGCAGATTAGCAGTTTAACAGTCTAGTGCAATGTATCTCAAAAAAATGGCTAGAGTTACCCTCAGGAATGTATAGTATTTTGCTATGCTATACTAACTATGTAATACCTTAAACAGTGAGGGATTATTGTTAACAGGGATAATGTGAAGTCAAGCATCTCGTTCACTAGTGAGGGCCCCAGGCCAGAGAACTGCAAGAATGTTCACGCCTAGACTAATCTAAATGTCCCCAAGCATGTTCCCAAACCAGCAGCTATAATTTAGGTAGTTTACTAGTTTCTAAAAAAAAAACTCAAACAAAAAAACTCATGACCAACCTGTTTTAGGGGAGAGTTCACTCACATTTTAACCAATTGCAATTTTGCAACATCAATTTTTCAGTTTCTTTTGAAACAAAATCTTGATGGTGCTGGACACGTTACTCAATCCCTTGATCATGTGATCAGTAGTGCACTTATAAAAGGACACACACACCACACCAGTAACCCCATACTCTGTTCAGCTGAAGGAGAGGACATCCCTGCCCTGCTGTTAATCAGGAGAGACACTGAACTGTTGCTTACCTGGTCTGTCACACCTGATTAGTCAACTCAACGACTGGGAAAAACACCTGGGGTAAGAACTAATTTTAAATATCACTGCAAGTCTCTCATGGTTGGAGAGCCTTCTCTTTCCATTTGAGTTCCTTTCATTTCATTTTTATTTTTCATACTTGTAAACCAGATGAGCAAAATGCCCATTTTCACCGGTGATCAGTTTTAACATGCAAACAATTAAATTACAACAAATAATACAAAAATCTACATTATTCAATGCATTGCACAATTACATTCATTTCTTTATTTAGTTATTTAACTAGGTGAGACACACTAAGCTGAAAAGCTTTTATTTTTACAGGTGCAATCTGGGAGCAGAGGAAAGTTAAGTGATTTGCGCAGGGTCACACAGTATGTAAGTGAAAGCTGTGGGATTCAAACCCAGGTCTGGTCTGGTCTGGTCTGTTGGATGTCACTAGATTTGCAGCTCAGAGCCTTAAACCACTGTGCTAAGGAGCTATGGTTTAAAATGGGTTTTAAAATGACATACGGAGTTACATTCAGTAATATCAGAGGGGATAGAATTAAAAAATGTGGCTGCCTTGAACAAAAAAGATCTTTGCCCAAAGTTTTTTTTTTTTTTTTTTTTAAATATGGGCTGTTTTAAAAGTGAATCTAGACTGGGACCTAGTGCTAATTGTATTAACAAACCTGGGGAGCAATTCACCTATGGAAGGTGGTTAAAACCCTTGCATAACTTTATAGAGAAATACACTCCTTTTGTACAAAATACTGTTATCAAAGATAATGAAGCAGATTGTTCAAACATGATACAACGATGAGTACGGTATGGAAGACATAACTAAAATCTGAGTATAGAGTTATAAGATACCCTTAAGCAATTTAATCAATTCCTGCTACAGGAGGAAAAAATTGCTAGACCATAATACAAGACACTGAAGAGGAAACTGCTTGTGAACCCCACCAGGGTTGTCTAAGTATTGTGTTTAGGTTTAAAACCATGTTGGTGACAGGTTAATAAAGAGTATTTTTGAAGAAAGTCGAGAGTTTGATCAAAAATAATTTTCTCAAGAATTTTAGAAAGAGGTGTAGGCAGTGATATGGGTCAATAATTAGATGTAAGAGCGGAATTACCATTTTTTAATACTGGTTGCTGATTAGTTCCTGTTTAACATGTTTTATTAGGATTTGATTAGTTAAAAGGTTTTTCTCTAAGAAGAGCTGCTTGAAGTTTTCAATTCCATTCCCACCTGTTTATGAACAGATGTCATTATTAATTGATTAATTATTTGCAAACTTGTGGTCACAATCTGAGTTTATGCAACCACCCAGCACATAAAAAATGTCGTGGTCCCCTGACCCTGTGGGACATTGGGGTGCAACCTCTGTCTCACCAAACCAAAGTTCCAGGGTACAGCATGGTGGACTTGTAAGTGGAATGATAGAAAATGTCATAAGAACAGATTTTGAAATTGACAATGCAGGTTAAAAGGCCACCACCTGACTCAGACTTACAGTGCTCAAACCCAAAACACAACAACCAAAGTCAGTCAGCACTCACAGGATCGACTTCAGTTAAACTGCTAACACCTGTGCGAACAACTCAGTGAAAACAGTCCTTGAACCTTTGGAGCCACCCAACGGCATTTAGCCTCACAGCAGCAGGGGTTTGAGGCTCACTCTCCCCAAACATCATTTTGCACAAATGTTAATTGAAATAAAGATGAAATAAAGAATATGCACCACTTTAACTGAAGCCAACTCTGGGATTCTGTAAGTGCTGATAGACACCTTTTTGTGCCTTGATAGACTTTTTTTTTTTTTTCCTCATTTATCTGCCTCAGCGGAGCAGACCCCTACAATCTCTGCCTGTCGATGCCTGCACCCTGAGGTCAAGGTCGTGCACAAGGGCCACATGAACCCACACACTTGGGGCTGGGCTTTCATCATGATGTACCCTGGTTAGGCATGCCTCTTGAGTCTGGGGGGCAGGGTGCGGTCATTGGCCACAGAGTTAGCCCCCCTGCTAGTTTTTTCCTCCATTCTTTTTACCCCTTGGAATGCGAGCATGCAGTGACATCAGGCACAGCATGCCAACATCTGCCGCCCTCTGCCTCTTGCTGGAACCACTCTAGTAGTGACCCCGGTCATCATCAGGGCCACTACAGAGCAGTCTCACCCTGGAAACCACCCTGGGATAGGAGAGCAGTCCTCCAGATGCTTAGTCCTATCCCTCCCCTGCCAACCTCTGCCAGCCCAGGCTCGCATCCAAACCTGGGTCACCAGCATGGCACAAGGTGTGGCGTCCAGTGCCTCAACCCTCAGCGCCACCAGGCTAGTTGCCTTGATGGACTTTTAAATGAATATTGCAGAGCACCAGTCATGCTCCACTCAGCAGCAAAATTCCCCAGGTAAATGAAAAGAAGTCTTGCCTCTCCAACCTGGTGTTTGCTCTGCTGTGTAGGAGACCAAGAAAAGCAGGAACTTGGTAAAAACCGAACCCTCATACTGGGCCAGATTAGTAAACTCCAGATTGGCAGGTCTGGTCTGATTGGACCGAGTGTAACTTGTGCAAATATTGCTGTTCAGCCACTCTGGCCAGGTGGTACAGCCTGGTTTGGTTTTCACCAATATCCCCAGGTTCTTTCCCACCTCCCCCTCCTTAGGCTAGTGAGGTCAAGGGTATGAATCGGACACACTGCATGGTGGAGTGGAGGTTTGTAAACTGGGTAGCCAGCTGCGCAAGTGTGTCCTATGGTGGGGGTGAATGTGGCATGGAAGGGTGCGATGGCTGAGCATGCTAACCTCACCCATAGGACAGCACTGCATGCCACATGTGGCCAGGTCACAGTGCATGAAGGGGTAGGGGGAGCTTACCCCTAGTAAGCCCAATACCACATCTGGAAAACTTTGCATGGGGTCTCAGGGGTTTGAGTGTCCCAGCACACTTTCCTTCCCCTTAAACACTAATATGAAACAGTTATACCCTTCTAATTGGCTTTAATTTAATTTTAAAAATACCCTAAACTCAGCCCTACCACTCCTTCATGCATGCACATGCTGCATTTAATGACATACTCCTACACGCAACTCATGTGCTGACTAGACACAAAGGTGCCAGCTGAACCTGTAGATTCCCTAGGCAGTTTTATAGAAGTACTATAATGCACTCTAAGCATCTTTTTTCTGTTTCTAAAAATTGTTCTCAACATTTAAACACTGAAAGCAACTTTTTTAGAATGTGCACTGCAATAGTGTAGGGATTAGGGAGAGGTGTGCTGTAGCAGCCTGTGGAGCTTAGCCTGTAGAAGGCAAGCTGCTTTGCTGGCTGATGGGAGGAAGCGCCACACATATGAAGGATACAACCACACTTATCACTGGCTGATGGGAGGAGACTCCTCCACATATAAAGGATGCAGCCACACCTATCACTGGTTGGTGGGAGGATGCTCCTCACATGAAGGATGCAGCCACACCTATTGCTAGCTGATGGGAGGAAGCTCCTCACATATGAAGGCTGCAGCCACACCCATCATTGACTGATGGGAGGAGAGTCCTCACATATGAAAGATGCAGCCACACCTAGCATTGGCTGATGGGAGGAGGCTCCTCTCATATGGAGGATGTGGCCACTGCTATCACAGTGCAGCTGCGTCCTTTCATGAGCATCAGCAGTCAGTGTTGTCCAATAACAGCTTAAAAGGGAACAGTCAGCACTTAGTGCCCCCATACCCAAATGTGGGGCTGGTCCCAATTTGCAGTTTGTCTGCAAAAACATTGTTTTTGACGTATTGTTTACTGCAGTATTTATTTATTTATTTTAATTATTTAATTTATCAATTAATTAATTAAAAGTTTTACCAGGAAGGCATACTGAGTAGACTACTGCTCAATTCCAGATGTGTCCTGTGTCCTGGGGAAGGGGGAACAGGGAGACGTGTAAAATACAGCAGTACAGAGTAAATTCAGGTGAAATAATACAAATAGTAATAGGCAACAAAAATAAAGGCAGCACACAGTAAAATAACCGGTAAGTTAATACATACAGTAGTGGACACCAACCCACTTTGCACGATATGAATACATTAAAATAATACATGAATACATTAAAGTAAAATAAAACAAGGTCAATAGAGCCAAAACAGGATTAGTAGATAACATTGACAAGTGCCCAGCCAGGTCTCTGGGGAAATTAGGTACACACGCAGGTGGAATGGAAGTGGGCTTTGAGAAGGGAGTTGAGGTGTTGAGTGGAAGAGGCGTGATGAATGGCCAAGGAAAGAGAATTCCACAGTTTAGGCATATGATAATGGAAGGCTGCTTGGCCTGTGGAGATGGATATACGCAGGACAAACGGGGAACAGTTGTCATAATTTCTGAGTGAGTGCATAGTAAGGGGAAGCGGTGTTAGTGCTGAAGAGAGGTAAGAGGGCAGGGACTGGGTCCAAAATCTGGCTGCAAGCCTAGCACAATGGGATTGCCTCCAGTCCTGCAGAGACGGGAGGCCCAATGCCTGGTAGAGGATGCAGTAATGTGTGGAGGGAGGTCAATCAAGAGCAAAACAACAGAAGGAGTGGAAAAGGGTATCCAGTCTGGTTAAGGTGGACTTTGGAGTGGCACTGTAGCCTACATTACTGTAGTCAAGAATTGGGAGAATCATCTTCTGTACAATTGCACTGCGGGCCAGAAGCGGGATGCAACCATGGTTGTGATACAGGGCACCCAGCTTGGGGGGAAGCTTCTTGTGGATGGCATCAATATGTACAGAAAAATCAAGGTGCTGATCAAGCCAGACCCCGAGGTATCTAAAGGAGGTGCAGTCCTTTGGCTTTGTCCCACCCAGGGTGTGGAAGGTAGGGAGGGTGGGTAGCCGAGAAAGTCTCTGCCTTGTGCCAAAGGTTATGGAGACAGTTTTCTTGGCATTCAGGAAAAGCTGATTCAAGTGAAACCAATGCTGGACATCATTGAAATCGAGCTGTAGTCTGGATACCACATCAGATGTGTTGGGGCTGGATGTAGACAGGATGTGCCATCCGCATGCATGTGAATAGATGTGTGAGGGCAGGCAGTGGACAGGTCATTGAGGAAGACAGAGAACAGGAGCAGGCCAAGGACCAAGCCTTGGGGTACACCAGTCGAGACAGGTAGGGAGGCAGAGGTGGAGTTGCCAGTTCTGACTATTGGGACCTGCCTTCCAGATAGGAGTGGAACCAACTGGGGGCCTCACTTGAGAGCCCAGCTTAGGGAAGTTTAGACAGGACGAAAGGGTGTGATACAGTGTCGAACGCCTTTGCAAGGTCGACAAATATGGCAAAGGTGATGCAGTCTTGGTCCATACCAGTAAGGATGGCATTGGTGAGCCTTAGGAGGGAGATAGTAGTGGAGTGGGACTTCCTAAACCCAGACTGCTAAGGTGTGAAGGAGGAGGAGTCAAGAAAGGAGGAGAGCTGGGAGAGGACTAGTTGCTCCTGGAGTTTTGCAAGAATGGATAGAAGGGAGATAGGGCAGTAGTTCGCAGGGGAGGAGGGAACCCCACCTTTCAGAAGGGGGATGGCAGTGGTGTGCTTCCATTCAGATGGGATAGTAGAAAGAGAGAACGAAAGGTTGAAAAGTGAGGCCAGGGGGGTGGCGATGGCAGGGGCAGATATGTAAAGCATTTTGGAGTCCAACCCAGTGGGGCATTTGCCTTTGTTAGGATTTAGTGTGAGCAAGGCATTTAAAACCTCGGCTAGGGTAATATTTTGAAAGGAGTAACCAGGAGGAGAGGCTTGGTAGGGGGCAGTATAGTAGAGTGTATCTGACTGATTCTGTTGACTTGCAAACTGACATTTTCTGTAACTATAAATCCCAGAATCCCCTGCAGCTCACAACAAAGAAGACCTGCAGCAATGAGAGAATCACTAGCCTGCAGTACATGTTAGAGCTTTTATAAGATTTGGGGCTCAATTCTCAAGGAGGCACAAAGCCCAGTGCAAAATTTTGCACTACACTTTACTTGCCCAGGTGTTTGAGGTTGCTGTGTTCAGTCATATAGTGCACCTGCGCTATCCGACTGAACACAGGGCCAGGTCGAGTCAGCACTAACCCCATTAGTGCTGCCTTGACATGAAGCCTGGAGTATGGCTCCCAACGGACAGCACAGCTGCACTATTTATTATCCACAAAAGCAGCATGTAAATGAGCCCATTGGGCATGTGGGTGATATGTGGCCATTGTGGCCAATTTGCATAGAGCTGCACCGGGCAACATGTCCCCACCCGCCCCTGGCAGAAGAGTCATCATTCTGGTATCCAGTGGTCCTTCCCTCCCAATCCAATGCCTGATGTCTGACACACTTGCCCTGGTGTCCAGTGGTACCTCCCCACCTGATCCTTTGCCTGATGTCTGATATCCTTGTCCCTGGTGCCCAGTGGTCCCTCCCCCACCCAATCTCTTGCCCAATGTCAAAACTCCTTTTCCCTGGTGTCCAGCAGAGCCTCCATCCAATCCCATGCCCAATGTCTGATGCCCTTGTCCTGGTATCTAGTGGTGCTTCCACTGATCCCTTGCCTGATGTCAAAATCCCTTTACCCTGGTGTCCAGCAGTCCCTCTTCCAGCCTGATCCCATGCCTAATGTCGAAACCCTCTTCCCTGGTGTCCACTGGTCCCTCCCTGAGTAGCCTTCTCCCCATGAAGCTGCTGTAATGACCTGAAGGTCGCTCATGTGTTTCCCCTCAAAAGTTGCCAATCTCCCCCAACCAGTCTGCAACCAAGGTGGCACCCCATCTTCCAGTAACTTCCCCAAACCAACTATCCCCCTACCCATTTCAGCAGCCACAACCAGTCCCCCGCTATGGGGTGCGGACCGGGGACTGGTGCATTGCCCCACAGTAGATTATTCCAGAGTCACAAGAAATCTCCCACCTCCCCAATGTATCACAGTATGTGGTCCAGTTCCCTGGCATCTAGTGGACACCCCCATAGTACCAAACATCTAACCCCTCCTCCCCACCTGTCCCTGTCCCCCAAAGACTGGTGCCACATCATCCTTGCCCTTTAAATAAGCAGCGGGCTCCTGCTTCTATCAGATGGTGGGCAGCCAAGGTGGTGTGTGTGGAGGGCTGTGTCGCTCGCAGTCCACTGCCATAGCACTGGTGTTTGGGGGATGGGTGGGGGAGAAGGGTTGGATGTTTGGTGCTGTGGGAGGCTCCACTAGATGCAGGGACCTGGACAACAGAGTGCAGTACATTGGGGAGGGGTTTCATGTGACATTGGAATAATGTACTTAGCGGCAGTGCACCAGTCCATGGTCCACACCCTTAGCAGGGGACTGGTTGCAGCTGCTGAAATGGAGATGGGGAGCGCTGGTTTGGGGGGTGGAAAGTTTCTGGGAGATGGGGGCACCACTGCCAGTACTGGCTGCAGAACAGTTGGTGGGTTCACTTCACCTCAAGGTGCCTGTCTTGGCAAACTTTAGGGGGACACACAAGAAAGGCCTTCGGGACATCACAGTTGCTTCTTGGGGATGGGGCTACTCAGGGGGAGGGACCACTGAACACCAGGGACAAGGGTATCGGACACTGGGCATGGGATTCCGTGAAGAAAGGGACCACTGGACACCAAGGTACAGGGGTTTTGACATCAGACAATGGATTGGGTGAGGGGAGGGACAGCTAGATACCAAGGAAAGGGTATCAGACATCAGGCCAGGGATTGGGAGGAGGGGAGGGACAACTAGCTACCAGGGAATATTGTGCTGTGGGTCATGTGGGGGGGAGGCCCACCACAGTACTTCCGCCGACCACTAGGGTTATGCAGATTAAGGCAAAGTCTCGGTTGGCGATATTTGCAAAGCACAATGGGACTGCACAAAATGCCCTTGCGAGGCTCAAATGCTCCAAGTATCAGACTGCACCAACATTCAGGTCCCTTCCCCTTCATTTGCATTGCATCTTCCTCCACATTTTGCCCCAGCGCAAACCCAGTTTGAGCTTGTAAACCAGGCTTCTGTGAATAGCAACTCCGCACAAATCTAGGTTTGCAACCGGCAAAGTTTTGAGAATCGGGCCCCTAATCTGTTTGCCTGTCCCACTGTCCTCCCTAGGCTAACAGTCACAGTGGACTATACTTAGCACTAGAACAGCAAGACCGGCAAACATCTGATCATTATTAAATCTCTAACATGCACTGCAGACAATTGAATCTCCCACTGCTGCAGCCCTTCTCTGATGCCATCTGCAGGGGATTCTGGGATTTGTAGTTATAGAAAATGTCAGCCTGCAAGTCAACAGAATCTGTGTGATACAATCTACTATACTGCAGTAAACAGTAAGTAAAAAGAGAGAGATGGAAGAAAACAGTCAATACCCATCCCACAGTTGTCCCTAGCAGTTTTATTCTATAGGTACACAGACATTGTATTGATTGAGATGGAAGAAGACTGGTCCATCAACCCACCCCCTGACTATACCTAACATTGGCTCTATGATGCGAGTTCGACAACTGTTACCGACTGACATCACAGTGACGGCATTATGTTTACCGTAAGTTGCGGTTGACATAATTCCAGCAGGAGACCCTAGTCATTTTTCTATCAGGGGGGCTTTGCCCCCCCCCAAAAAATCACCCCATGTGAGGGCATCTGCACCCCACATCCCCAAATCTCTAGGATTCTGACTCCGAGTCGGACTTGAATCGGGAACGGGGTGCAGAACCGGGAGACAGAGTGCCGGAGTCTCGGGTGGACCATTACAGTGAACTGTCGAGGTTGTCGGCATCAACGTGTTCACTGTAATGGTGTCCCTGTAGGATCTACATACCCCTAGCAGTTGTATCCCATAGGTACACAGGCATTGTGCTGAGGAGATGAAAGACCAATCCATCCCTCTCACTGCCTTGAACAGGGGCAATATCACTTGTTTTGCTTCTTGGCTACTGTGGATAACATCTCACCACTGCCTCGCTGGTGCTTTGTACAGATGAGATGCAATATTACTTTTCTTGGTTTGGTTTCACTGTTGTAACCTTGTGCTCTTACAGTATTAGCCTGTCTTACTACTGACACCTGTTCTCCACCCCCCTCCATCAACTAGGGGTTGCCCTACACTACTTGGCTGTCGAGGTGGGGGGGGGATGTTACACAAGATATTTCTATTCAACCTTGAAACTGGAGTGGGCTATGACTCTGGCGACCTATGCAATCAAAGTGGGGCACCAGTAAAACACAGTAATCACAAACAAACATTCTCTCCTCTAGCTAGGGTCAAGTAGTAGCTTTTATTCTGAACATTCCCCTCCCCCGGGTCGTGCCTGAAAATAGGCAGGATGTGTCTAGTACACTTACCCGGTCAACAAAAACAAAATAAATAAAATAAATAAATAGGCTGGAAAAGCAATGGTTTACCTGTCGGGCTGCTGGTACAGAAGGTACAAAAAGTGCACAGTCCATTGCACAGTACACAAAGCCCAAGTGGGTCCCTGAATCGAGCAAAGTCCCTTGTCCATCCCTCTTCTGGGATCAGAGCCAGGACAGAGCACATCCTCGCAGAAATTAAACACTTCAGGTTCAGAAAGCACACTTCTTCCACACAGGCAGAAACACTGTTGAAGGCAGCTGGTGCCCATACTGAATACAATTACTGTCAGAGAACTAGGAAACCTTCTTTGGGACAGCTGGCATCCTTCATGGCAAACACTTCATTTTTCTTCTCAAACAGCACACTGTGGGACAGATTATGCCCTTTTCCTGGAAACACATTCTGTGAGGCATACAACCCTATTAGTAGCATGTAAGCCCTTCCCCATCTTCTGGTCAGAGAGCGTACTGTCCCTTTTCCTAGTCAGGGTGACCCACTCCATCCCCTACAGAAACTGTGCCAGTGAGGTATGACACACACTGTTGTATTTTAAACATCCTGTCAGATAAACTGGAGTTTAGTCTCTCCAAACCCTCACAGGCATTCCCATTAGGGCCATCCTGAAGGAGCCAGCTCTGGGCTGCCACACAAAGAATAAGTCACTCACAGTTCAGAGAAGTTTCCCACAATTTTACTTATGGTTCCTGTGACCAGGTGTGTTAAAAGTCCTTCACCCCACAATGGGGTATGCCACTGGAGAAGGCCACCACCACAACTTGACACTCTGCTACTCCAGGACTGAACTAGGAACCGAAACTGGACAGGAGAGTTGGCACCTCTCCTGAAGCTCTCTTCAGCCAGACTAACTCGGTTCTGAGTAAGCCACTAACTCCAGCTGCAACATTCCACTGTGGCTTATGCCGCTGCAAGAGTTCCTCCCACATGGCACATCTGTTCAGCTACTAACAGTGGTGTCAGGGAAGTCCTGAAAGTTTTAACCATTTGCTGCATAGTGACTGAACAAAAATAAACCCATTACACTACATAGGATTCCAGTACACTGTTAAGTATTTTAAAGACTGCTGTAGTAAACTGTGAACACACTGTAGAAAGCATTTCTTGTACCTCTCTAGTGAAACAGTCTAGTAACCCGGGGGAAATTGGGGTTACACAGTTACCCCAAGTGAGGCCTTACTAGTGGCTTATACAGGGGCAGTATCACTTTCCTTGGGTTGTTTTCACAGCTACCCCTTGTTAGGGCTTACAGGTGCCTTGTACATTGTTCTTGACAGAAAAGGACTGCAAGGCCCATCCAGTCTTCCCTTACCCTACCTATCCATCTGGTCACAAGGGATCCAATGCGTCTCCCAGCTACCCCCACCCTCTCCAGGTGATTCTTCCTTTTAATGATGCCCATGTACCTGTCCCAAGCATACTTGAATCCCAGCCGGCCCGTCGGCGCAGCGGTGGGATTTCCGCTTGCGACGCCGGCGACCCGGGTTCGGGAACGGATCCGGGTCGTCTGAAGGCCGGCCGGGGGGAGTAGGATTGGGCGTCCGATGGGCAGCTCTCCTACTCCGGGGGGAGGGTGTGGGTAGCTATCGGTGCATTGGAGACCCCTGGTGGAGACCGGGAGTCCCCACGCAACCGACGCTCGGCGTGGGGGAGGAGCTGGGCGGATGCTGGCGTCATTGCACATCCCCGCCTCCTCCCCAGGGAGTAAAAAGGCAGAAAAAGAAGGCGGGCAGGACCACCGTAGATGAAGCCCTCCCCGGAGAGCCTCGCATTGCTGCCGTCGCTGCGGGACCCCGACTAGTTACAGTTCCGGGGCCACAAAGGTGGCCCGCTGCCCCACCCTCCGGGGGGCAAGCCGGGGGTGACTGTGGGTCCCCAGCAGCAATAGACAGCGGTGGAGGTCTCCGGGGGCCGTGACCAGGGCGGATGGCCCGGTGGTCCTGCCAGGATAAAGGGCAAATAAAAAAAAAAAAAATACTTGAATCCCATCACTCTCTCTGCCCCAACCACCTCCCTAAGCAATCTGTTCCATCTATCCACCACTCTTTCTGTGAAGGAATGCTTCCTTACCTCCCTCTTGGTTCATCTTCACACTAACTTCATTATGTTCCCTCTTGTAACCATGTTTGTGATCAACCTTAAAAGCTCCTTATGCTTCACCCTGTTTATTCCCCCAGCAGTATTTAAAGTTCCCAATCATGTCCCTCTGGCTGTTCTGTTCTGTCTTTCAGGTGAGATGTTAAACTGAGGTCCCATCTGCCTGTTCTGGTTGTTCAGGTGGACATTATAGAAACAAAGAAACATAGAAGTTGACAGCAGATAAGAACTGCAAGGCCCATCCAGTCTGCCCATTTTTTCTACCTTAAGAATGGGCTATAGGCCTTTACTCTGTCAATGGCCTATTTATTCATACTCATCTGTATTGCTCCCTTATACCTATCTCATGCATGTTTGAAGGCCTACACTGTATTCATATCCACCACTTCCTGAAGTAGGCCGTTCCATGCATCCACCACTCTTTCTGTGAAAAATAACTTCCTCACAGTACCCCTTAATCAGCCTCCCTCAAATCTCATGCTGTGTCCTCTTATATTGCTATTTTTACGTTTGCTTGCACACATGTGCAAGAAACATTGTGCCACCATACAAGTTTTCGTAGGTGTCCTCCCCCACTTCCAATGCCCTGCTCCCTTTTGCAGGCAGGGCTGCACCTCACCAATGAATGTTGGAGCTGTCTGTGACAGTCCTTCAGATGCAGTGGCATACAGTTGAAAGCAAAAAACACTGCAATCAGCGGTGGAAACATATAGGCAATTTGCATACTACCTTCGGTAGGTAATTTACATACTGACGCAGCAGTATGCAAAGTGCCTACACTCTGCACTGCATCTGAAGCTGTGATAGACAGCTCCATTTTTGACTACCCCACCCCCCCCGGTAGCACGCTGGGAGCTCACCCCAGCCTGCTCATGCGCTCCCGTCCCCGCACACCACTCAGCTTCCAATGCCCTGATCCCTTTTGCAGGCACTGTCTCACTGCACCAATACATGTCAGAGCTATCTATGATAGCAATTCAGATGCAGTGGCGTACAGTTGAAAGTGAAAAACTGCTGCAACCAGCTGTGGTAACATGTAAGCAATTTGCATGCTGGCGTCGTCGGCAGTATGCAAATTGCCTGCATGTCACACTGCATCTGAACTGTCTGTCAAAGAAAGTTCTTCCTCCCCCCCCCAACCCGAACACCTTTCTAGCATCCTGGGAGCCCACCCCAGCATGCTCATGCACTCCCCCCACCCGCACACTGTATAGCTGACAGGGGTGCCCAATCCCCTGTCTGTTTCACTGCCCCCCAACAGACTTCCGGTGCCACGCTGAAAGCCCAATCCAGTGTGGCAAAAGTCCATACGCCTGCTGGGGGTGCCCAATCCCCAGTCAGCTCCACTGTTTGGTCCCACCTCCCCCAACCAGAGTTCCTCGTGCCATGCTGGGAGCCCACCCCAGCATAGCAGAAGTCCATATGGCCAACGCGGTTGCCCAATCCCCTGTTGGCTCCACTGCCCCCCAAAAAAGTCCTTCGCTGACTGTCTTGCCCCACTCCCTCAACCCGCACCCACACTCTGCGCACCACCTCCCCACACACCGCCCCACCCCATACTTACCTCCGGAGGCCGACGCGATGATCTTCGGTGGACCAGGAACACGTCTGCACTCTTCAGACAACCGCGAACTGAAGAAATGCCAGTAAGTTGTATAAAGTAATAAAATGTTTTGGTTTTTTTTTTTCTTTCAACATTGGTGCATATCTCGTCCATTTTTGGGAATTTTTACACCAAATTTACAATATAGGGTTCTTGTGGACCTACCTCATGAATTCAGTCACTGTCATTTTGTTGTTCGGTCCCAAAAGGTGATTTCGCAGTCATTGCATGGAACCACCTTTCGGGACCAAGTAATGAAACGACAGTGTCACAGTTCATGAGGTAGGCCCCCAAAAACCCTATGTTGAAAATTTGGTGAAACAATTCCCAAAAATGACTGTTTTACAATGGTGCATTGCGCAGTTCCTACGCACGCTCGTAACTTTGAGAATTTTTAATATTTTCAGTCCAGATTTTCAACACTGCCATTTAACCATACCTCCTTATGAACGGTATAGCTGTCATTTTTCATATCATGCCCAAAACGTGACTTCGCACATTGGCGCAGTCGGTGTGCGAAATCAATATTTGGGACACACTGAGAAAAATCAGTGACACTGGTCATGAGCAGAGGTGGTAAAATGGCTATGTTGAAAATTTGGTGACAAAAGCCCATAAAATGACTCTCATCAGCGTGCATTGCACAATTTTCACGCACCCTCGTAAGCTCACGAATTTGCAATATTTTCAGTCCAGATTTTCAATACTGACATTTTCCACACCTCCTTATGAACAGTACAGCTGTCATTTTTCACACCCTGGCCGAAATCTGTTTTCGCACTTCCGGTGCAGAATAGCGCGGTCACTGTGGGAACTTAGTGTTCTGGACATATTATGAAAATCACTGTGACACTGTTCATGAGTGGAGGTGCAAAAATGTTCAAAATCTGCTGTAAAAATTCCACAAACTACTTGCATTACGGGTGTACGTTACGCAGCTCCTACGCACGCTCATGACTTCACCAGTTTTTTGTATATTTTCACTCCAGATTTTTTTTACACCTCCTCATGAACAGTACGCCTGTCACTTTTCACGTCCTGTTCGAAATGTGGTTTTGCACCTGTGTCACCAAATGGCACAATCACCTTTCATGTAACTGTAACCCCTAGATGGCACTATCCCAGGGGCTACTACCCCTGCCTGATTTGCCACTAACAGGTTGAGGGGCCTGGATCCAATGGCGGGTGCCTCCACCCAGAGGTCAGGGTTTGCAATAGTTAAACTAACTTGGTCACAGCCCTCTGGGACACTGCAACCCCCCTTTCTTCCCACTAGTGGCCCACACAATATATCAGAATTACCTTCACAGTATACACTTACCCCAAGATTGGTTCCGGCACTGGGACCTCCTGTGAAATGAGATACAGTGCAACAATCACAGTACAGTACTTCAAGCGTGAACAAATACCTCAGGCAGTATAACTTTGCTGAAACAAGCAGCTCTGATTTATTTGGGGGATATAACAAGGACAGGGGAAATCAGGTTAATTAGCTTATCACTCTAATAATCTACCTATGGCTCTGTGCACAGGCCTATCCCTATCAGTTACTGTCCCTGGGTACCCAAGCCCTAGTGGCTAGTCCAAACCGTGGCAGCTGGTAGGGGCCCTTTCACACAGAGAAAGGAAAAATTAAACAGTCAGCAGTACAGTAATTCCATTTTGGATTTAATGTGGCAATTCAACAGGGAGCGACCCTGAATTAGTACTCCACGACCTCCAAATAAGATAGGGTCCTTCAATATCAGCAGGGCTACTCTTGAGCTCAAAGAGACTCTTCACACATTTATATGGTAAAAAAGAGAGTACTATACCAGGCAGGCTGCTTCTCCCGATCGCAATTACTGCACAATACCCGGAGAACACACAGCAGATTCAGTTCCTGACAGACCGAGTGCAATTCAATAATTTCTCCAGTCTTCTACAGGGTGAGCCTGGTTTCTACTCTTCAGAGATCCTTTGATTCTTTTCACAGGACGGATTCAGTCCTAACAAGCAGTTACACAAGCTGCAGACTGAACTCTGGGCCTTACACACGTTTTTTGACTAAAACTGCACACTGAAAAAGCACAGGGCTCCTTCCTTCTTCACTGCCAAAGCTCAACTGAAACTCCAACCGACAAAACCGGGCACTTCCTTTGAGTTCCTCCCAGTTCTTGACTGGATTGGCTGTCACTCACAATAGACTGCTGCTGTTGGTCCAAAAAGGCACTGAAGTCTAAACTACATCTCCCAGAGTCACTGCCCATACAATCCTCTTGTGGCTGGCTCAGATTATGAGTCCCAAGTTCTGATTCGTCCAAGGCACCATTTTAGAGCTAGCTTACCCCACACTGATTGGTCCAGTTCAGCAGTTCAAAACCAGAATGGGGAACTAGGCAGACACTGTTCTGACTGCAAAAGAAAGCAGGTTAGACAAACTGTAATTTCATTATCACTCTAAATGATTTCTGGCAAACAGTTACATCTTTCAGATAGGTTCCCTTTGCACTCCTAGTGACTGCAAAATGGAGTGAATTGGCAGCAGCTTGAGTGGTACTCAATCAAAAGAAACACAGTCCCCATACAAACTAATTATGTCTGCAAGCAGACAGCTCTTAAAGAGACAGTACCAGAGGTTCTAAAAACACTCATTGATAAATGGCTTAAACGCCAAACACCATTCAGGCTTGGAGCATTCAAGCAAGCTCCTGGAAGTCTTTTGGGAACCCCCATTTGCAGGGGGGTTACATAACGAACTGATAGTGTCACTGTTCATGCGGTGGAGTCACAAAAAACCCATGTGGAAAACTTGGAGTAAAAATACCAAGAAACTCCCAGGGCGTTAGGGCTTGACCATAATGCCCTACCTTGTAGGGACTGACAGGTGTCAGGGGTGTGACTTGGGATTGTCTACAGTAATGATCATGCCATTTCACCCCCACCCTGCAGCCAGTGACAGGCATCGAGGTGCGCCTTGGACCCTTTCCCCCAAGAGTTCACCCCATTCGCCATACTGCGCCCATTTCAGTGTATTTCCTTTTGGAATGAGGTGAATGTAAAGGCGAAAAATCTGTTGGTACACCTCGACACTTGTCAGTGTCTGAAGGGGAGAGTGAGGTGAAATGTCGTGACAGTCATGGGTGAGCCGACCCAGAAGCACACCCCAATGCCTGTCCATCTCTGCAGAGTGAGGGTGGAGTTGGCGTCAGTTCAGTACTTAAATGCCGTTCCTATACTGCATCTGTCCAACTCCTGCACTTCCACTGCTAATGCCAGCAATCAAACATTCAGCATTGACAAATGCTTGTTCTTTTATTGAAACATGTTAGACTCTTTCACCTTGTTAATGCTCTTAAGATGTTTGAATATTTCGATCATATCACCTCTCTCCCTCCTTTGTTCTAGGGTATACACATTGAGCTCCGTTAATCTTGTTCTCATATGTTTTCTGATGTAGTCTCTGCACCATTTTGGTTGCCCTTCTCTGGACTGCTTCCATTTTGTCATGTCCTTGTGCAGGTGCGGCCTCAGTACTGCACGTAGTACTCAGATGGGACCTAACCAGTGTCTTGTAAAGAAGGATTATTACCACCCTCTTACAACTTAGATACCCCTACTAATATACCCCAACATTCCTCTAACCTTACCTACTGCTTTCATGGTCTGCTTATATGATTTCAGGTCATCTGTGATGATGCTACCAAAGTCTCTTTCTTCCCTTATGATTGCCAGCAACTCCCCTCCCAACCTATAGGTAGCTTCAGGGTTTCTCTTCCCTATGTGCATGATCTTGCACTTCTTTGTGTTAAACCCCAGTTGCCACTCTTCTGACCATTTTGCGAGTTTTTCCAGATCTCTTCTCATTCTGCCCACCCCATCTGGATCATCTACTCTGTTGCAGATCTTGGTGTCATCTGCAAACAAGCAAACCTTTCCCTCCAGTCCATCTGCAATGTCACTGATGAAGATATTGAAGAGGACTGACCCCAGGACTGATCCCAGAGGTACCCCACTTGTGACTTCCATCTCTTCTGACTGTATACTGTTAACCACCACTCTGTTTTCTGCCCACCAACCAGTCTGCCACCCAGCTGACCAACTTCTGACCCACCCGAGCCTCCCCAGCTTATTAATCAATCTATGTGGAACAGTATCGAAAGCTTTGAAGTCAAGGTAGGAGACATCAACTGCACCCTATTGGTCCACCACTTTGGTTACTCCGTCAAAGAAATCTATGACAGACATAGACTTTGACGGCAGATAGGACCACTTGGCCCACCTAGTCTGCCCATTTCCCTACCTGCAGGATAAGCTGTAGATCCTATTTAACCAACAGCCTATTTCTTCCTACTCCCCACAAAAATTGCCTTATGACTGTCTCATGCATTCTTGAGTTCTTCCACAGTTTTATACCCTACAACCTCCTCAGGAAGGCTGTTCCATGCTTCCACCACCCTCTCTGTGAAAAAATACTTCCTCACATTGCCCCTGAGCCGTTCCCCCTCTATCTTCAAATTGTGTCCCCTTGTTCTTGCATATCTCTCTTTCTGAAAGATGCTACCCTCTTGGACTTTGTTGATTCCACTGAGGTACTTAAACGTTTCTATCATGTCCCCCCTCTCCCTCCTTTCCTCAAGTGTATACATATTAAGCTCCTTTAGCCTTTCCTCGTATGGCTTCTCTTGCAGACCATGCACTATTTTAGTTGCCTTCCTCTGAACTGCCTCCATCCTGTCTATGTCCTTGCGGAGATGGGGTCTCCTGAACTGGATGCAGTACTCCAGATGGGGTCTCACCAACTGTCTGTACAGGGGGATAACAACTTCCTGTTTTCTGCTGGTGATGCCTCTCCCTATACATCCCAGTATCCCACCAGCCTTCCCTACCACCTTCTCACGTTGCTTGCCAACCTTAAGGTTATCTGATATGATTACCCCCAGGTCTCTTTCCATTTTTTGTTGTTACTACCCCCCCCCATTGTGTAATCTTCCCCTGGGTTTTTGTTTCCCAGGTGCATTACTTTGCACTTCTTTGCATTGAATCCAAGCTGCCATACTTCTGACCATTCCTCCAACCTTGCCAAGTCCATTCTCATCCTTTCCATGCCTCCTTGTGTATCAACCCTGTTGCAGATCTTTGTGTCATCTGCAAAGAGGCATACTCTTCCTTCTAGTCCCTCTGCACTGTCACTTATAAAGACATTAAAAAGGACTGGACCCAGTACTGAACCCTGAGGTACCCCACTAGTAACCCCTCTTTCTTCAGAGTGGACTCTATTTACAATTGCCTTCTGTGTCCTGTTGTTCGGCCAGTGTTTTACCCAGGCTACCACCCTGGGACCCACTCCAAAGCTGGTTAATTTGACTACTAATCTTTTGTGTGGGACTGTGTCAAATGCTTATGAGATTAGTTTGACAGGACCTTCCTGTTGTACACCCATGCTTTATTTGACCTGTGCTCCTATGGATTTCAGGTGTTGCACTATCTTTTTCCTGAAGGAGTGCCTCCATAATCTTGCCCACTACTGAGGTAAGACTGACTGGTCTGTAGTTCCCTGCCTCCTCCCTGCTGCCACTCTTGTGGAGCGGGGTCACAAGTCCTTCTCCAGTCTTCTGGGACCTCTCCAGTGCTCAGACACTCACTAAACGGTTCTGCTAATGGCTCTGCTAGTTCCACCCTTAGTTCCTTTTAGTACCCTGGGATGTATGCCATCAAGTCCAGTTGCCTTGTCCACCCTGAGCTTAGCAAGCTCTTGTGGGATCCTTTCTTTGTGAAAGGACTTGCTGACACCTCCCTCCCCTTGTGTCCGTGGAAGCTGGCAGTGGGCCTGCCTTGCCTTCCTCCTCAGTAAATACTGAGCAGAAGTATCTTTAGGATAGATGCTTTTCCTTGGTCCTCTTCCACACACTTCCCCTTATCCCCCTTTGATCTTAGCAATACCCCCTCTGGACTTTCTCCTTTCACTAATGTATCTATAGAAAGTCTTGTCCCCTTTTACTGTTCATGCTAGTGTTTCCTCGGTTTGGGCCTTTGCCTGCCTTACTGCCTTCCCTTCTTCCCTTTTGGGAAGTTTGCTATGCCTCCCTGTCTTCGTCCCACTGCATTGCCTTATTTCCTGAAGACCAAACATTTGGCTCTGGTATTTTCTGCTACAGTTTTTGAGAACCAAAGCGGCTTCCTCCTTTAGCTCTTGCTTTTCTCTCTAACACAATGGGATGTTGCTCCAAGTATTGCATCCTTAATGATTACTCACTTTGCCTGTACCCTCTCCCCCAACCTGTATTTCTTCTTGCAGGGCAAGCTTAACTCTGTTGGCCATCTATCACAATCGGCTCCTCTGAAGTCCTATATTTTTGCCTTGGAATGGGATGATTTATTTCTAGTGGCCACATTGAACCATACCATGTGATGGTCACTGGCCCTCAGGTGACCTTCTACCTGGAGATCTGTGATCCTTTCCCCGTTAGTCAGTACTAGATCCAGGATAGCCCTGTCTCTTGTGGGTTATTGTATTAATTGTTTGAGGCCCTTCCCCATGCAGGGAATCCACTATGTGTCTAGTACTGGTGGATATTCCTGCTGGTATTGACCAATCTGTATCTGGCATGTTGAAGTCTCCCATTATCAGAATTTCCCCCTTGGTTGTCATGCTTTGTATATCTCCTAACAGTAATGTGTTTTATGTCCTTCCCCTAGTCTGGAGGCCTGTAGACAACTGCGGTTCATATGGCAGTCCCATTTCCTGTTTCCAGAGTGACCCACAGTTCTTCTGGCTCCTTATGTGTATTCTGAATTTCTGTAGCTTTGATTCTCTTTCTCTTTCTCTTTCTCTCTCTCTTGTTAACCAGGTAAGTACACTAGACAAGACATTTGCCTATTTTCAGGTACAACCCAGGACAGTACAGGAAATACAACAAGATATACTTTAGGTAGTAACACAGAGTCAGTGAAACAGAAGCATAACATATTCAGTAGGTACAATGGTTAAAACAAATACAATAAGACACCAAAGCTGTAAGCAGCACATATATCAAAGTCAATTATACAGTATGACTCTGATTATGTACAAGATTATATACAGTAAGTCCCCAGAAAGGTGGGCATCATCAGAGCAAACCCAGTACATAGGGTATGTAACTTGAGTGCAGGACTGAGTCCATGCAGACAGACAGAACATTAGGAGGGATGTTCAGTGCAGGGGACCAGGTAGGATTAAGGAGGCTTGGGACAACCACACACTGATAAGAGCTTCAAGTGTCTCCACATGGCGGTTTGGAGGCAAGTCTGGGAGAGGGAGGAGCGAACCTGGGCAGGAAGGGAGTTCCATAATCCGAGGGTGCACAAGGCAAAGTCTTTGTCCCCCATTTGAGTGCATGTGGCAGGGATCCTTACAGCAGCAGGGCCCAGGGATCTAAGGGAGTATGAGAGGGGAGCTGCTGGCACGAGGAGCCCCACCAACCCAGGTGGGGTGCCAGTACCAAGGACCTTGCCTTTGAAGCAGCCCAGGACAAAACTTAAGTGATTGGATAGGGAGAGCCAGTTAAGCCTCCTATACAGGTTGCAGTGGTGGGTGAGACGAGGGGCAGCAATCGCGAAGCAACAGATATTGTTATAGGCAATGGTCCACCTGGCGAGGTGGGTTTTGGATGTACGAGCAAACGGGAGAAGCCCATAGCAGAGGGAGGGTAGAAACACACCTCTTGCCAGTGCAAGGCGAGCTGTGGGAGTAAGATTGCTGTTAGTGTGATAGGCCAGGCTCAGTTTGCAATTAATGGTTCTGCAGACACTAAAGATATGGAGTCCAAGGTCGAGCTGAGGGTCAAGAGTGACCCCAAGGTATTTGATGGAGTCAGTGAGGAGGATCGGGGTTCCATCAAGACCAGTAATATGCAAGGGGGCAGGGGAGGCTTTTGTCTTGGCTATGGACCCAAAGATCATGGCCTGAGGTTTTTTTTTTTTTTTTTTGAGGTTATTGACCAGCTTCTGGGACGTAATCCAAGATTGGACCCTCCTAAAGTCCTCACTCAACTGGTGGTTTATGACCCCAATGTCCCAGGCATTGGTTAGGATAACCAGGTCATCTGCATAAAGGATGGACCTGGAGTAGGAAGAGGTAGGTTTTTGACAAAACAAAAAGCACAAGGGCTCCAAGACTGATCCTTGGGGACACCTGAGGACACGCCGGGTGTCAGAATACCTTGCTGTATTTGATCAGCTGCTGTGTGCCCTGTAAGTAGTTGAACCAGCAAAGTACAGGTGATTACAGGCAGAATTACCTAAGCTGATCACAGAGCACAGCATGGTCCACTAGGTCGAAGGCTTATAGATCGATGAAAATGGCACCAGAGAGTTTACTCTGGTACATAGCAGCTCTGATCCCAGATGTGACAGAGAGCGAAGGCTGAGGATGTGCTGTGCCCTTTGCTGAAAGCCATGTTGCTCTCAGGAGACACAAGCTCATGAGTCTGGATGTACTCCGAGAGTTGCCCCGCCACAACTTTCTCTAGGAGTTTGCTGATAGCGGACAATATGGCTATCGGATGGTAGTTGTCCAGAAACTTAGGGTTGCCCTGTTTAAGAATGGGGACAATGCTAGCCACCTTCCATATGTCTGAAGACCCCAGAGGCTAGGGATAGAATGAAGATATGGGCAACCAGGGAGGCAATATGACAGGCACCAAGCCGGAGAAGCTTGGGTTCCATGCCATGATGACCAGCAATGGAGAAGGGGGAGAGACTAGAGAGCAATGTCTGCATCTCTAGTACCATCATGGCCTTGAAATAGAGTAACGGTCAGGAAGTGGAAGCCAGTTGAAAAGCAGAGTCTTGGTCACGGCAGTCACCTCCACTGGAGGAGAAGAGGGAGGTAAAGGCAGACAGGTCCAAGAAGTGTGTTAAATGCGTTGGCAATGGTTAGTGGGTTGTTGCAACTGGTGCCATCGATGAGCATATCAGTGGCCTCACAATTGGAGGAACCACTAACAATGTTTATGTTTCTCCAGAAAGTCCTAGGGTCTTTTGCCAAATTCAGCTGTGCCATTCTGCAGAATTCACTTTTACAGCCCTGATCACTTTCTTATCATTCCAGAGCCTCCTGTACTGCTGGAATGTGGCCTGTCTCAATGTGACCTTGAATTTGGCCCAGCACTTATCCCTTGTCCTCATGAGGGTAAGGAGGCTCCTGTGCAGTCACTTGGTAGCAACCCCCCACCCTCTGCCTAATGAGAGGGGCATGCTTTCCTGCAGCTCCCAAGGGCCTGAGAAATGACTGGCTGCAGAGGCTGGTCCTGGGCATTCCAGACCGCAGACCAGTCAGTATGCCAAGGTCATCGAAGGACACCAGGTCGAACCAGGAGAAGTCCTGAATTTGGATGACTTTATGTGGAATTTTCAGGAGGGGTCCTTCCATACACAGTACATTGGGTGTCAGAGATGGAGTCTAGGAGGCGTGCAGAGACCAATCTCTCTGGCCTATTGGACAGAACCCAGTCTTAGGAGAGACCCTGAGCCACCAACAGAGGACCACGTTTGGGTTCCTTGATAAGTTGGACAAAGAGAGCCCCACCAGCAGAGGCTCATACATCTTGACCTGAATTGGCTTGGTGGTAGTGCTAAGATCACCCAGTATCATCAGCTTGCTATTCCCAGCCAGTGACCCAACTGATTCAAGGTGGGAGGACAGCCCCGGTATGCCCCCATGGGGGTGGGGTTGTATGTACAGACAATATGGAGCTTTTTTGTATTCCCGAGCAATAGAACTGTGTGCAACAATTCACAGGCTGACATCGTAGCCTGTTGTCTGGACAGCACCGTGAGATTAAGGTGACTCGTGTAATGGAGCAGGATACCATCCACTCTTTTCCCCAGGCGATCCTGCCTGACAATGTCAAAACCAGGAAGTGCACATGCCGAGTCAGGAGTTGACT
Source organism: Neoceratodus forsteri (assembly GCA_016271365.2). NCBI lineage: Eukaryota > Metazoa > Chordata > Ceratodontiformes > Ceratodontidae > Neoceratodus > Neoceratodus forsteri. The sequence goes on along the minus strand of CM028133.1, from coordinate 244,513,137 downwards.
GCTTCAGCTAAGCTTCCGCTATACCCAGGATGTCTGGCTTATGGTGAGTGACCCATGCAGGAGGTCGGCAAGGTTGGGCAGGAGGCTACGGATGTTAAGGTGGGCTATTTTCAACCATTTGGCATTCAACCAGCCGACAGATGGGGAGAAGGATTGCTGGGGGCTGGGGTTCAGCTCAATGTCCCCCGAGAGGGCTAGAGTCACCAGTAAAGGCCATAAGAGATGCCTTGGGGGGGGGGAGGAAGGCCACCCCTACCACGTGGCTTGTGGCCCAAGCTCCTGCCCATTAGGGCAGGGTACCAAAAACTCCTAAGATCAAGACAGCAGATGGACTGGGGGGGCTGCCTCTCACGGGCAATTAGATTAGAGATGGTGAAGTCGGTCATATCGAGCTGTGGAAGGCATGGCCCAGGGGCTCCCCATGGGAGGAGCAATGTCAGCACAAAGCAGAGGGAAGTATAGCACAGTGAGCAGTCCAAGGCTGAGGGGCAGGGACTTGGGGCGGGGGCCCTCAGAGGAACTTGTGTAACCCCCTTACAGATGGGGGTTCCTGAAAGCCTTCCTGGAGCTTGTCTGAATGCTTCCTCCTAACTGGTGTTTCCCTGTTCGAATCCCACCTGAGCTGCAGTGAAATCGCTCCCCTTTGGCAGTCGCTATATGTGCAGAGGGAGCCCTTTTAAACAATGTAACTGTTTGGCCATAATTGGCTAGCATGTTGGTGGAGTTTGTCTAACCTGCTTCTTCGCAGCTGAGACTGTGTGCTGTGCCCTCCATTTTGGACCAGGACTGTCTGAAGGGTCCAATAGGGGCAGGGGGTATCTCAAATGGAGTAACTGGCGACCAACCAGAATTAGGACTCTCTAGGGAGCCGGCTGACCAATGAAGATACAGCTAGTAATTCTGGGAAGTGAAGTCTAGACCATGGCGCCTTTTCGCACCACTGAGGGCAAGATTAAGTGACTGGTATCTGTAGCCAGCCAATGGGATCGGGTGGCGCCTGAGCAGAGAGGATTGCCCCATACTGGCAAGGGGCAGAGACATTGTGGCTGTGAACAAGGAAGGAGCTCTGGGCTCCTGCGCCATTGAGTTTTGGTGGAAGTGCGTGAAAGGCCAGAGGCGGCCATTTTGAATCACCGCGAGTTCGACTAAACCGGTGGGTCAGGAGGAGGCTGTGCAAAAGCGCAGCTACCGTCAGGCTCACCCTGTAGAGGACTGGAGAATCTGCTGAATCGCTCGGTCTGTCAGGAAAGTGAAGCTGCAGTGAGACTCCCGATTAGCTGCGAGTTTGGTCGGGCCCTAGGAGCAGCTACCTGGTATGGTACCCCTCTGTTGCTTTCCATATAAATGTGTGGAGCAGTATCTGAAGTTCAAGCTCAGCCCTGTGAGTGGTGTGAGTGGTTTTCTTCTGGAGTTGAGTACTAAATCAGGGTAGTTCCCTGTTTAAATGTTTCTAGCAAGGGCAAGATCTTCAGGTTGCTTTGCTGACTACACTAACTGAGCCTGCTGGCTCCATCTAATCTTCGTAGGAATTAAATGCTCATTTGTGTCAGGGCCCCAACCAACTGCATCGAGGAACTAGCCTTTAGGGCTTTGGTACCCATAGACAGTAACTTATAGGTTAGGCCTGTGCACAGAGCCTTAGGTAGATACTTATATATTGTAGTAGTAAGCCAATCACCCTGATTCTCCCTAGTCCTTGTCATCCCCCCCTTAAATAAATCCGATTTCTTGTTTTGCAAAAGTACACTGACTAGTTTACGTATTACTGGTGAAATACTGCACAGTGAATATTGTGTAACTGTACCTTACTTTTCAGGGGGTCCCTGGAGTGAGCTGAGCAGTTCGAGCCAGGGGGGTAAGTGTATATGGTAAGGACACTGTAAATGACTTGTGTGGGCCACTAGTGGGAAGAAAGGGGGGGTTGCAGCAACCCAGAGGGCTGTGACAGTCAACCTCGACTGTTCTAACCCCGACCTCTGGGTGGAGGCACCCACCAACAGATCTGGCCCCTCACCCTGTTACAGTTAGGGCAGGTAGGGGTAGTAGCCCTTGGGATAGCGCCCCCTGGGGGTTACATTAGTGTACCCCATGTCATATGACTCGTCCAACAAAAATAAACAAAACAAAAAAAGGAGGGGCTGGGTGCTGGGTGCAGAGAGGCCAGACAGCACAGGCAGACTCAGGGTGCAAGCACAATGGGCCCCACTGGGTTCCACTCCAAATGGAACCAGAGGTAGGCTGCCTATTCAAAGGCCATTCTCACAGTCCAGGCCAGCAGGGGGGCACCCCCTAAAGTGTGAGCACAGTTGACCCCACAGCACTCCACAGAGTTGGCCCCAACAGATAGGCAAGTACCAAGTGACTAAGACCCACAAAGCTTATGCAAGCAGTGTCATTACTTAGCTGTGGATGTTAATACTAAGGATAAGGTAGAACAGGCAGACTCTGCATGCACTAGAGACCAGAAACATAGTCCCAGCTGCACAGGGTAAAAGAGCCAGGTCAAAGGCCTGAGTAGCTATATCCACACTGCTCCACCACCAAAATCCAAGAATCTCCCCACTCACACTTCAGACCAGATTAGAGCAGTTAGATCACAAATTCACACAAGTACAGGTTCAACTTATTCACCTCAGTAAAGAGACAATTCACTATCCCGTTGTGCATAGGTACAGGTTAAAATTTATCAAACTCACTTCCTATCACAGTATTATACAGGTAAAGCTTATTTTCTTCAGTAGTTCCGAGCTGAAACTAGGCTGTGCAGATAAGTGGTTATGGGATTGGTTGTCTTAAGATGGCATAGGCTAGTAGGGAGGGCCACTGCCTACCCCCCCTTTTTGCACCTCAGTCTCTTCTGAACAATACATAGCCAGGTACTGAATTCTCCCAAGTGTAATTACTGGTGAACCATTTCTCGCTAATGGCTTCTATGTCCAGTTTAGCCTCTGTCATTGTTGTCTCCAGGTCTAGGATCTTGTTTCCCAGACTGCGGGCATTTGTGTACATGATTTTCCATTGGTCAGATTTTGGTGCGTTTGGTTGTGGGACGAGGTCCAGCTTTTCCCCAGTACATCATAAGGGAGCTGGACTTTTTCCTTGCCTGGTGATGCAAATGCACTACAAACATGCTGAACTCCTGTTTGATCACTAGCTGAGGGTTGAGGGGTGTTCTTCATGTTCGACTTATCGGGTGCTGCACCCCTCTCCCCATTTGCTAGTTTAAATATTCAGCAAAGACATCAAACTTCTGCCCCAATGCACTGACTCCCTCCTAAGTCAGATGCAGTCCATCGAATTTAAAGAACTTTTGCTCCCAAAACTGTTGCCAGTTACCTACAAAGTTGTGGCCTTTTTCCTGGCACCAGCCCTTGAGCCACATGTTTGGCTCCCCTATCTCCCCTTCTCTGACATTCCGTGCATCTGCCCTCCACTCCCAGACCGGCAGGATCTCTAAGAAGGAGATGCTGAATGAAATGGATGACAGTTTGTCTCCCAGCCTGGTCAGGTGTTCCTTGGTCTCCACAAATGACCGGCTGGCGAGATCATTAGTTTCACACACCCGGCGCATAATGGCATGGTCATTGTGGGAAATCAATGTTCGGGACAAATTAAAAATCATAGTGACACTGTTCATGAGCAGAGGTCCCAAAATGCCTATGTTGAAAAGCTGGTGGAAAAAAATGACTGTGTTACAAGCGTGTATTGTGCAGTTTTCATGCACACTCATAACTTTTAGGAATTTGTAATATTTTCACTCCAGATTTCCAACATCACCATCTCTTCATACCTCCTTATGAATGGTGCCACTGTCATTTTTCACATCCTGCCTGCACAGTGGTTTCGCACATCTGGCACAGAATGGCACGGTCGCTGTGGGAAATCATCGTTCAGTACAGATTAACAAAATCACAGTGCCACTGTACATGAGCAGAGGTCTCAAATGCTTTCATTAGGTGTGGGTCACAAAAAGGCCATGTTGAAAATCTGTAGTGCAAATACCAACAAACGCCCAGGGCGTTAGGGGTTTCTAACCATAACCTCCCACTTTGTGCAGACTGACAGGTGTCAAAGGTGTGCCTTTGGACTGCCGGCTGTAATACTCATGCCATTCCACCCCAACCCTGCAGCCAGTGACAGGCATTGAGGTGTGCCTGGGACTCTTTGGCCCCAGAGTTCATCCCATTCTCCTATACTGCACCCATTTCAGCGTATGTCCATATGGAATGGGGTGACTGTAAAGCTGAACACCCCAAGGCACACCTCAACACTTCTCAGTGTCTGCAGGATAGGGTGAGGTGAAGTGGTGTGAGCATTATGTGCGACGACCCAAAGGCATAATCCAATGCCAGTCCGTCTCTGCAGGGTGGAAGTGGGGTTGGCTTAAAGTTCAGTACTTCACTGCTATCCCTATTTTGCATCTCTCTAACTCCTGCACTTCCAGGGTTAATACCAGCAAGCAAACATTTGGCATTGGCAAATGCTTTTTTTGGTGGTAATATTTTGTTAGACTAACTGAAGAATTTTTACACAAGGTTTCAAGGCCTCCAATGTCCCTTCCTTATGTGTAGAAAAGCGACCCAACATTCAGACTATATGCAAGAATTTGTGGATCAGATTCTTTAACAACCATCCATTAGCATGTGTGATCTCTCACCTTTTAAATGACATGATGCCTATCCTCTGGTACTCACCTGTGTTGTATTACATGGTTTCCTGTACACCACCCCTTTTGTTAAACAATATGTGACCCACAAGCTGTATGTATACATTCTGAAATGCGGATTAGTTTTCTCTGCACCTGATGGAGGGACCTTGGAGATCTTGAAAGCTTGTGTCAGACTTCTTCAGTTAGTTTAATGAAGGGTATTACCACAAAAAAGTGCAAAAGATTTTCCTCAGACTAACCTGGCACCAGAGATCTTCAACAATGTTTAGAAACAGCAAGGTCCTTTTGGAGATGAGTATGTAACCCTAGGCGGTGCACCCAGTCAATGACACCCCTGCCTACTACCCTGGACATAGGCTAAGGGGGTTGGGTTCGCTAGCTAATAACATTTTTTAAAACCTTTGCGCAGTGCCGCCACTCACGGTGCTTTACATGGGTGAGATGGTGCTGGGTGTAGCCCCTTGAGCTGCTACACCACCCATGATGACCAGTTACCTTCCCCAGACATGCCCCAAGATACAGCTCCCCACATTTCAACATTTTGAATTAAAGGCTCTCTCTAATAATATGCTCACACAGAATTTCAAACAACAAGAAGATATTTATTTGGGGGGGGAATAAAGGAGTTAGGAAGGGGAAACAGGAGGCGTAGAGGTAATCTTACCATATTTACACATGTACAGAGATCATTTTGGATTTTGCTGGTGAACCCTCCAGCTGGGTGGCTACATACTAACAGGCAAACCTAGATTACATTTCGCCATTCGACTTAAGACATCCAGAGCCCTGGCTATCTAGCTGCTGATAAATCAGATGTTAAACATAATTATTATTACCCACACTGGTAGCAGTCCCAGATACAGCAGAAACCCCGCAATCTCATACCATACTGGTTAAACAGATACCACAGTCCAAGATGTTGCAGGGCTGATGGAGTTGCAGCTGGTCGAGGTGGCCGGCTATTAATTTGAGGGTGGGGGCAACTTGGAACCAGATTTTTGTAAAGCAGCAAATTACTATTTACAACCACAGCAGGGATTGCCCTGCACTTTAGCAGACAAAGCAGGGATTGCCCTGCATAGCTTGCAGACAAATCGGGGATTGCCCTGCACTTGCAGTCTTTTGAACATTCCAGAACACACTATGTGGATCTTGCATCCAGAACACGCAGCACAATATTTGAAAGTCCCATACAAAGCAATAAGGGTGATAACTTTTGTCAAGCATCCTATATGCAATTCAAATACAGTCACATCCAGTACTTTATATACCAAAAGGCATCCATCCAGAGTAAGTTGGCAATGACACTTTTATCAAGTATCCCATACTTTAGTCACAGGCAGTCACATCCAGTACATTCTATATACCAAGAACATTATCCACAAGCGGAGCCCTATAAAGCACATCTAGCCATTTAACACTTATACCAAGCGCTCTTAGACAAAATTCTGTGCAGACACAGGTACATTCTCTTTAAGGTATTTTAGACATTAATATGCTCTAGGACCTCCTGTCTCATGAAGTGGCAAGCATGTCTTGACAGACAGCTCCACGATGGCAGGACTCTAACCCATAGCTACACATTTATATGATTCACTAAGCCCAGCATCTTGCTGCACCTGCAACTTAGCCATTTGGGCCACAGACAAGATGCATCCATTACTTGAACTAGACACTCTCTTATGGGGTTAGTAGCCCAGACTGAACTTCAATACTTCACACTTAACAGCACACATTTCTTAATGGGGCATTGGGGCCCCCAAGATTACTTGCTTAGCTTCTCCCTTGCACCGGGGGGTTCAAAGGTACTCACTCTGGTCCTCCACCGGTCTCATCCGCAATCGAAGGCATCCTGAAGACTTCTTCAGCTCTTTCACCGCTGAGGTACTTGGTCAGCGCTCTCACCACTGCATGATGTCATCTGGTCTGGTCAGCGCTCACTGCTGCTGGACATCTGATTCTTCGGTCCACATCTTTCCCCGACGTGGGAGGGAAGGCTAGCCTCTGGAGGACAGTACTGGCAACCTCCAGACTAGCTGTTGCAGAAAGTACAATTACTGTAACTAGTTAACTGTTAACTGAAGAAAATAACAAATGCCCCCTGAAGACTGAAAGGGCTTGAATTAAGTGGCCCAGGCTCGATGGCATGGCTGGAGCCTGAGCCCCGCCCCCATGGGGGGCTCCCAGCAGGCTGGAGCCTGCTCTCTCTCTCTCAGCTCTGCATCTCTGAATCTCCAGACAAAGTGGCAACATTGTCTCTTTATAGAGCTCCTAGCTCAACTCCTGATTGGTAGCAGGGATGGAGTGACATGTCTCCAAGTTGCTGAAGGACCTGTCAATCAGAACACTCGAGGCACAATTGGGTTGTGGAATTTGCGCCTAAAATGTCCCTGTAAGCCCCCATAAGCACTTGGGTGATTACCCATGAGATGCAGTGAATGTCCCACAAGTCCTGGCTATCTATTGCTGCAATTCCAATTGGCTGTACTGCTGGCAATGGCTGCTTAACCCACTGTCCCTTAGAGCAGATTAGATACAGTCCTGAATAATGTTCTGGTGCAGCCAGAAAGAAGTAATTATTTGCCCCACAGTTCTATAGCTTAAAGGCTGTACTTGCAGTCACTGCACCGATGAAAAACATGGCTCTTTTACTTTTCCTGTCGCTACTGCACTTATGCAAGCTCCCCTTGCAGCAGCTGACAGGCTGACACAGAGTCCCAGATACTGGACTTGCCAGGGAAACGGTACTCATTTTAACTTTAAACACTTTTCCCCACATGCACAGTATATTCCCAACAAGCAGCAACAGTTCCATTATTTAAAACATTTTAATTCTTTACTTTTTGGCTGGAGCTGAACATAGCTACCCTGGAGGCAGCCAGATACACTGTTATGCATTATTCAGATGACCGGGGCCCTGCAAGGCATACTCAGTGGGCCCCGGTCGGAACTCCTTAAATTCCCATCTGAGCAGTCCCCAGCAGGCCGTCCATGGTCACCAGGTCCCAAATAGGTGGAAGGATCCCAGGAGCCACGGCACAGTCCAGGCGACCCATAGACAAAAGCGGCTCCATCAAAGGCGCCTAAGGGCTAATCGACGCCTGCTGCCCTGGAGGCAGTGCTTTTGGCAGCGGGAGCCCACGGTCAGAGTTTAAGCCCCGAGGGCTGGATTTCATTTGACTGCAAGCTGAGGCACACACGAGGGACAGGACCTGGGAAGCCAGAAAAATTAGGGCCAACTCAGAAGCCCAAAAGACAGCGGAGAAGGACAGAACAAAACTGGCTAAGGTAAACCCAGACTGGCATTTCTAGGAACCCCCATTTGCAAGGGGCTTACAAGTAGCATTGGTAGAGTAAGCAACAAGGTAGTATTTGGGGCCCTGGGTTCAATTCCTAGCTAGATAACATTATTTCTCATTACAACTTGTGTTTCAAATGCTTAGCAGTGACTTCCATTGCACCACTATTTGCCGTCTCAGTTTATCCCAGCTGCGGGGTTTGCAGTCCAGAAAGAGTGACTGAGGAGAGCTGTAGCTATTCCCTTGGAATGCCTCCATGCCTGAAAGCCACGATGGTGGAGCAAGTCGGTGCTACACAAAGGGCTACCAGCCCCAAAATGCACATGTACTGTCAGAAGTGCCGCACTCAAAGAACCATAACAAAACAAAACTGAGCCCAGTACCAAGCAAGTGCTGTACTTGCTTGACTTCGGGCTGTTTCATTTTGTTGTTCCTTGAGTGCAACTATTCACTTGGGCCTGATAGTTCGGTGGATAGAGCAACAGAATGGTGTCCTTTGTGTTCCGGAGGCCCGGGTTCAATTCCCAGTTAGGAATGTTACTTCTGTCTCATAGTAAATTGAGTTACAAATACTTTTCAGTGACTAACAGTGCACCAATAACTAATTTCGTAGTTTTGGAGGGAAATGCACATCAGAATTGTTATATGCAAAAACTGAAGGGTACTGTAGCTGTATGGTACTATGCAACCTGAAAAGCCCTATAGCCTTTCGGTAGAGGATATAAAACAGAATAGAAAACTATGAAAATTGAAAGAATCTTGAGATGTTATACATTTAAAGGCCAGCTCTGTAAGCCAAGATTGTGTAGTTTTATATAAAAAGGCCCAATGACTGTGGTATGGATATGTAAGTCCCCTTTTCCTCAGATGATGGTTTCTGCACTATATAAATTTTAAAACCCCAGCTTATGTGCTACATTAAATGCTAGATGAAGACTACAGACTGGGACAACTACATAGAAACAACAGGGTAGACTCTATGCATTAAATAAGTCTCTTCCTATCCTTTACCATCTATGTACTGTGTGTATATATACACATGTATAGTGCAGCATTGTGGCCCCTCCCACAGATGCATGGATGCATCTTGCAGCCCCTCCCAGATATAGACAGAGGGGGCAGTAGAGGGAGGCCTGTGTGCCCCCAAAGGCATTAATTATGGTAAAGGGTCATGCAGTGAGCAAACAGCTGAAATGTGATGCAGATCTCATCTCTACCATGAACAGGCATACTTTCCCTGCCAGCCCTTCTGCAATGCCACTTATAAAGACATTGAAGAGGACCGGGCCTAATACTGCCCCTGTGCCACCCCGCTGGTCACATGTCCTTCTCCAGAGTGGACACCATTTACTGACACCCTGACTCCTATTGCTTAGCCAACTTCTTACCCATTTTACTACTTTTGGACCCACTCCTAAGTTGCCTAGCTTGCTCACCAGTCTTCCATGTGGAATGGTGTTGAAGGCCTTAATGAAATCCAGGTAGGCCACATCTACTGCTCCTCTCTCTGATCCTCTTCCCTGATCACCCAGTTAAAGTATTTGATCAGGTTTGTCTGGCAAGACCTCTCCCCTGTGAAACCATGTTGCCTCAGATCCTGTAATTCACTGGTTACAAGGTATTCATATGGGGTCAATATGTCTTAGAAACAATGCCACAGGGCAAAACCGTGCAACAGTAACAGTGTGAGTCCCCGAACTGCCCTCCACCGAGGAGGTTATTGTATTGGGACGGGAGGTTCGGGGGGCTTAGCCCCTCCCCATAATGGGAAATGCAGGGGGTGGAGAACACAAGTATTTTACAGTATTCATGTTTTTGTCGCTGTTTTGGCAGCATGGTATAGTGCCGCACTGTTTTTGTATGTGACATGATCCCATACCCAAGGTATTCCCCGGTGTTTTCCACCTGTAGCAGTTCCATTACTTTACCCACTACTGAAGTCAGGCTGACAGGTCTGTAATTTTCTGCCTCCTCCCTATTTCTGCTTTTGTGTAGTGGGGCCACATCTGCCTCCTCCAGTCCTCCGGAACCTCAACTGATTCTAGTGACTGGTTGAACAGAGCTGTCAGAGGTGCAGCCAGCACCTCACTGAGCTCTCTCAATATCCTAGGGTACACCCTGCCTGGTCCCATCACCTTGTCCACTTTTAACTGTGCTAGTTCTTTGAGGATTCTCTCCTCTGTAAAAGGACTAGTGTCCACCTCCCTTCCTTTAATGCCCTTGTCTCTTATCTTTAGCCTATTGCCCACTCCTTCCTCCATACTTTGGGGTCCTTCAGCCTTTCTTCATAGGGCTTCCCATGCTACCCCGAATCATCATCTTGGTTGCTCTTTTCTGCATAGCCTTCACCTTGGGCCTTGGAACTGCACACAGTACTCCAGTTGGAGGTGAACCAATGACTTGTACAGAGGGAGCACAACCTCCCTCCCGATGAACCACATCATCCCATTTGCTGTTCTTAGCACCCTTGAGCACTGGGCTGCTAGTTTCATAATGATAACCCATAGGTCCCTTTTCTTTGCAGTACATGCCATGACCTCCCTCTCATCATGTACTTTCTCTGGGGGTTTCTGTGTCCTATATGCATGACTTTGCACTTTCTGGCATTGAATGCCAACTACCAAATTTTGAACTACTCTTCTAGCCTTTCCAGACCCCTCCTATTGGCCTCCACTACCTCTGCTGTGTCCACTCTATTGCAGATCTTGGTGCCTTGATTGTCTTCTACACCTAGGCAGATTTCTTTTCCTTTTAGTCTCACTTCTATGTCTCCTATGAAGATATTGAAGAGTACAGGGCCAGTACCATGCCCTGGGGTGCTCCACCTGTGACACCCCATCTCCCCCTGAGAAGTCTCCAATGAACACCACTCTCTGGGTTCTGTTCCTTAACCAATTTCCCACCCAGGTCACATCAACAGCTTGCCCCCACCCACCTCTTTTGTCACCTAGTCAAACAATTCTATTAGATTCATCTGGCAAGGTTTCCCCCTGATGAACCCATGTTGCTTATTGCCCTGTAATCCATTAGATTCCCAGAATTCTACTAATCTTTCACTTTACTTTGCAAATCCAGTACATGTGCCACAAACTGACAAACTATTTCCCAACTGCTAGACAGATCCCATGCAGTGCTTGCGTATCAACATCACCTGGTGACATCTTCTCCAAAGCAAGACTAATCAAGGAAAATAATATTGCCTCTGGAGTTATAAAGTAACTTTTTGCCATTTTTTCACCAAATATTCTGATGTAGTCCCTACCTTTTGCCTCCTGCCTGCAACATGCCTTAGGATACTCACTTACTGTTTTCTTGTTCCATGAACGACCGTTTGTCTGTTTGCTGTTTTGTCTGTGCATTTGTTTTTATGACTTTCTGGTTATGTGCAATATTAAAGATTTGAAGACTAGAATATCTTATTGGTACACCACTTTTCTTCTGTCTTTAAAGGAGAACTGCGCTGAACCTGTAAGTAATTTTTCTCAGTAGAAGTTGTTTTTAAGTACTGATTACATTTCTGTTATTATTCCCTCTATACAGGCCTTTTATTAACCCTAGTGGGTGTTTCAGCCTTACACTCTGCTGTTAAGTGCCATTTTAGAACTGTATAACGTAGTTTATGTCCCTCTCAATCACAGACTTCTGTAATAGAACATGAACGCATTGTGCCAACAATAGAGGAGTGGAACAGGGACATAACCTGCATCATACAGTTCTAAAATAGTTCTCACCTGCAGCATGTAAATCAGAAACACCCATTAGGATAGCTAAAAAGCCTGGATAGCTAGACCAATAACAGAATTTGAACCAGTATTTAAAACAAGCATTTGTCAATGCCAAATGTTTGATTGCTGGTATTAGCATTGGAAATGCAGGAGTTAGACAGATGCAGAGTAGGAATGGCAGTGAAGTAATGAACTTCACGCCAACCCCCACCTCCAACCTGCAGAGACGGAGAGGCACTGGGGTACGCATTTGGGTTGTCGCTGATGACATTCATACCATTTCACCTCACCCTGTCCTGCAGACACCAAGTGTTGAGGTGTGCCCTGGGGTGTTCGTCTTTACAATCACCTCACTCCATAGGGACATATGCCAAAATGGGTGCAGTATAGGAGAATGGGGTGAATTCTGGGGCCGGAGAGTCCAAGGCACACCTCAATGCCTGTCACTGGCTTCAGGGTGGGGGGGGGGGCAGAATGGCATGAGCATTACAGTTGGCAATCTAAAGGCACATCCCTGATGCCTGTCTGTCTGTACAGGGTGGGATGTTATGGTTAGAAACCATACGCCCTGGGCGTTTGTTGCTATTGCACTACAAATTTTCAATATGGCCTTGAGGCAGTATAGTGCAGTGGTCTAAGGCTCTGAGGCTGCAAATCTGGTGATATCCAGCAGCCCAGACCTGGGTTGGAATCCCACAGCTTCCACTTGCACTGTGTGACTCTGAGCAAGTCACTTAACCTCCTTGTGCTCCCAGGTCGCCCTGAAAAAGCTTTCAGCTTAGTGTGCTATACCTGGTTAAACAACTAAATAAAAAAAAAATGGCCTTTTGTGACCCCTACTCATGAAAGCATTTGGGACCTATTCTCATGAACAGTGGCACTGTGATTTTGCAATGTGTCCCGAACTTCGAGTTCCACAGTGAACAAAAACACAGATCGGGCAGGATGTGAAGAATGACAGCGGCACCATTCATAGGGAGGTGTGAAGAGATGGCAATGTTGAAAATCTGTAATGAAAATATTAAAAATGCTCAAACTTTCGAGCGTATGTGGAAACTGCGCAACGCATGTGTGTAACAGTCATTTAGTGGAATTATTCCACCAAATTTCCAACATAGGCATATTGTGACCTCTGCTCATGAACAGTCACTATGATTTTCTTAATCTGTCATGAACATTGATTTCCCACAGCAACCGTGCTGTCCTGCACCAGATGTGTCAACGCATATTTCAGGCAGGATGTGAAAAATGACAGATGTACAGTTCATAAGGAGGTCTGAAAAAAAATGGCAATATTTAAAATCTCGAGTGAAAGTACTGCAGATTTGTGAAGTTATGAGGGGCCGTGGAAATTGCACAATGCACGCTTGTGACAGTTATTTTTTGGACAGTTGTTACCAAATTTTCAACATAGATATTTTAGGACCTCTGCTCATGAACAGTCACTGTGATTTTACATATGAACATACATACGAACATACAAATCTGCCAGCAGAACAGACCAATCAGTCTGTCTGCCAGAGTGTGCAGCTAGCACCCTAGATTGCAGCTGCCTCAGCCTCCTCCCCCTCAGTTCCTCCCCCGCTTGTCCCAGTCCCAGTCCCTGCCCCCTGACTCTTCCTCTGGCTTTATCCCACTCCTTCTCAAAGCTATTGACTGTCCTACATGTTACCACCCCCTCTGGCAGCACATTCCAACTAAACACCACCCTTTCAGTGAAGTAGTGCCTCCTCATTTCCCTCTTGAAAAGTCCCCCTTCCAACCTTAGTCCATGCCCCCTCATCTCTCTTCCACTCCTCAGTTTAAACACCCCTCGGTGCTAGGTTTATTTACCCCCCTCAGGTATTTAAACACTTCAATCATATCCCCATCCCTCCTCTCCTCCAGCGTGTACATGTTCAGCTCCTTCAGCCTAACTTCATATTCCTTTCCTTCCATCCCCTTTAACATTTTTGTTGCCCTCCTTTGCACCCTCCAATAGCTTTGTACCTCTCCTCAGGTATGGCCTCCAGTATTGCACACAGTACTCTAGGTGCGGTCTGACCAGTGATCTGTACAGAGATAGGATTACATCCCTGTGTCTGGATGAGAACCCCTTCCAATGCACCCCAGCATCCTGTTTGCCTTCGCTGCTGCTCTCCTGCACTCAGCTGAGTTGTTCATGCTCCCAGTTACCAACACCCCTAGGTCCTTCTCCTCCTTTGTGATCCCCAACCTCACCACCCCCCCAAACAATAGTCCCTCTTCTGGTTCTTAGCCCTGAAGTGCATCACCTTACACTTCTCTGCTTGAGGGCAGATCACAGAGTGGTGTCGGATTTATTCCTCTGCCCTTCACTGGCTGCCCTGCGGGGTTCCACAGGGCTCTGTGCTGTCCCCCATGTTATTCATGGTGTATATGCTTCCATTGGGGGACATTATAAGATGGTATGGGTTGAGTTTTCATTGTTATGCTGATGACTGTCGGCTCTACCTGTCTTTTGTGCCTGAACAGGAGTCTGATTCCATCATAGTGTTTAATAACTGTCTGCTAGAGATACAGGAGTGGATGAGTACTAGTTGGCTTCAGTTGAATTCAGGAAAAACGGAGGTATTGGTGGTGGACCCTGGTTTTAGGACAACTGGTTTGGGTGGGGAAACCCTCGGGTTTATATCTTATGGGGACCCTGTTTATGGCCTCTGGCCAGGTGCATAACCTAGGTGTGATATTTGATGAGGGCCTGACCCTGAGGGTGCAGGTGTCTGCTGTAGTCAAGTCTGCCTTTTTCCATCTACGGAATATAGCCCAGGTGAAACACTTGGTCCTGTCCGAAGATCGTCTTACCCTGGTCCATGCCTTTGTCACCAATTGTTTTGATTACTGCAACGCCCTCTATTTAGGGCTGCCGGGGGTGGATATCCGCCGGTTGCAGCTTGTGCAGAATGCGACGGCCAGGCTGACGGAAATCTCTAGATCCAGTCATATAACACCTGTGCTGCATGAACCGCACTGGCTGCCTACACAGTGGTGGATCACCTTCAAGGTCGCATTGCTGACCTATAAGGCCCTACATGATTTGGAACCTCACTACTTGAAAGAACTCCTGGTGCCTTAGGCCCTCCTGCTCACTCCCGATCCTCTGACGAGGGATTGCTAGAGATTCCCAGGGTATATTTAGAAACATCTGGAGGAAGCTCTTTGCCTTTATGACACCTACCCTGTGGAATTCTCTATCTCATCAGATACGAGATAGCCTGACCATGGAAGTCTTTAAAAAAAAAAAAACATCTGAAAACATTCCTGTTTAATCAGGCATTTTCAGGGATTTGATAAATGACTGGTATTAGTTTGTTATTGGTTTTACTGATTCTATATCCCAGGGAAATCGTATCAGACAAACCTTGTGGAGTTCTATGACTGGGTGACGAGTGCCTTGGACCTGGGTAGGCCAGTGGACGTCCTCTTTCTAGACTTCAGCAAGGCATTTGACTCTGTTCCTCACGAGGGCCTGTTGGATAAGCTGGGAGAAATGGGGGTGGGGAACCAGATGATCGGATGGATAGACAATTGGCTCCAGGACCAGAGCCAGAGGGTCGTAGTTGGCGGGATAGTCTCATCCCCAAGGAGGGTCGTTAGGGGTCCCACAGAGATCAGTCCTGGGGCCCCTCCTGTACAACGCTCACGCCTCTGACATAAGAACAGGTATCAGGAGTGAGATGAGTCTCTTTGCAGATGACTCAAAAACTGGGGTGGTGGTGGATGGGAGGAGGGAGGGTGGCCCTACAGGGGACCTGGAGGCTCTAGAAAGTGAAAGCTGAGGTTCAATGCAGGGAAATGCAAGGTACTGCACCTGGGGGCCAGAAACCCGGGCCAAGTGTACAGCCTGGGGGCGGAAATGCTACAAGTCTCGATGGCTGAGAGGGACCTGGGGGTGGTGGTGGATGTCAAGATGAACAACTCGGAGACTTGTAGGAGGGCAGCAGCCAAGGCCAACAGGATGCTGGGATGCATCGCTAGGGGATCACCTCCAGAAGGAGGGAAGTGATACTCCTCTGTATAACTGCTTGGTGAGGCCACACTGAGTACTGCGTGCAGTTTTGGAGGCCACACTTAAAGAGGGACATTACCCTCCTGGAGAGGGTCCAGAGGAGGCAACCAAAATGATTTGGGGCTTAGGGACAGGACCTATGGGGAGAGGCTCAAAGAGCTAAATATGTACACATTGGAGAGAGAAGGGACTGGGGGACATGACAGAGGTCTTAAAGCACATGAAGAGGGTAAATAGGGGAGGAACAGTCAGGGTGCTTCGAAGGAAGGAGGAGGGGGCAACTAGAGGGCATGGGTGGAAGCTGGAGGGGGAAGATTCAGGAGAGAAAGGAGGAGGTGCTACTTCACTGAGAGGGTGGTGGAGCCATGGAATACGCTGCCCAGGGGGCTGGTGGAGGCAGAGATGGTGGAGGGGTTCAAGAGGGGGTGGGACAGGTACAGGGGAAGGGTTCTGGAAGCAAAATCCAGTGCAGCGAGAATATCTGGAACTGGGAAGGGAGAAGCCAGAGAAAGCGAGGGGGGCAGCAAGGTCAGCTCCCAGGGTGGGGGCTGACCAAACGAGCAGACACGAAGACCGTTTGGCTCATTCTGCTGGCATTTTAGTATGTTAGTATATTGTGCTGTATTTAAGCTGTGTGAATTATTGTAAAAGCACCCTGAGCTTGGGAAGGGTGCTTTAAATAAATACATTTTTACTTACTTACCTACTTTGGGTTGAATCCTAGCTGCCACTCCACCGACCATGTCTCTAGTTTGGTTGGGTCCCCCTGCAGTTTTTCCCATCCGTCCTCTTTGTCCACCACTGCCCCCAATTTGGTATCATCTATGAACAGACTGTCCCTGCTCCCCACTCCATGTGCTATATCAAAGATAAAGAGCCCAAATAGCACTGGGCCCAGCACTGAACCCTGTGGCACCCTGCTTGTCACTGCTCTAGGTGCCAAGAGCTCCCCCTACCACCAATGTCCTCTGCACCCTCCCATGTAACCAGTTCTCTATCCATTTAGTCAGCTTTTTTCCCATCCCCACTGCGGTCAGCTTCCCCTCAGTCTCCCATGAGGCACTGTACCAAAGGCCTTACTGAAGTCCAAGTACAGGACATGTACCGCATGGCCCCTGTCCAACTCCCTTGCCACCCAGTCATAATATTCTTTTAGGTTGGTTTGACAAGACCTCCTTGAGGCGAACCTGTGTTGCCAGCCATCTTGGAGGCCATTACTCTAGGAATGCTACTGGCCTCTGCTTTATTGCCTCCATAAGCTTCCCCACTATGGAGATGAGACTGACCGTCCAATAATTTCCTGACTCTTCCCTAGGCCCACTCTCGTGTATGGGCACCACATAGGCCACCCTCCAGTCTTGGGGCACACACCCCATTTCCAGGGAGGTGCTGAACAGACCTGCCAGTGGCTCAGCCAACAGCTCCACCATCTCCCTTAGCACCCTGGGGTGGATGCCATCAGGACCTGGTGCCTTGTTCACATTTAGTGCTCTCAGCCCCTCTAGCACCCTACTCCCTGTGATCATTTTGTCTGTCACCTGCACCCCTCTTTCCACACCCCCATCCCCTCTCCTTGGTGAAAACAGAGCAGAAGTACTCATTTAGAATTTCCACTTGCTTCTCCCCCTTTTCCACCCAATCCGCTCCCTGCTTTATCCTCACAATATGTTGCTTGCACTTCCTCTTTTCCCTGACATACCTAAAAAAAAAAAAGCCCTTTTCCCCTCCTTTATGCCCAGTGCTACTAATTCCCTGGAGGTCTTAGCTTTCACCCTCCTGGCCACCTCCCTTGACCAACTCCCATAAGCCTCCTTATCCTCTCCCTTCCCTGTTCTCCTATACTTCTGGTATGCAGCCCTCTTGCCCCATCCCTTGCAGCACTTCTGTGTTCAGTCAGCATGGTTTCTTGGCTCTGTTCTCATTCCTGGCCCTGGAGCAGGCTACTTTGGCCTCTGTTAACTCAGTCTTTGACTCCCACTTTGTTCTGCATCCATCCCAGCCTTAAATCCTGGAGTCTCCCTCCAGTATTGCTTCTATCCTCCCTAAAGTCCACCACCTTAGTGCCCATGCCTCCTGCTCCCTGCCCAGTGCGAGAATGAGCCACACTGTTTGGTCACTACCCGCTAGTGGGTCCTCCACCCTACCTCCCTCGATACCTCTCCATTTGCCAGTACTAGGTCCAGAGTGCTATCATGCCTTGTAGGCCCTCTTACCAATATTGTGTCAGAAGGCCATCCTGGAATGCATCAAGAAGCACCTGCTCTCTGGTCCTGCTAGTGGCCAGGGTGCCTCCAGTCAACCCCTGGTAGGTTAAAACTCCCCACTTTCGCCACACTTCCCCCACACACCCTCCTTATCTGCTCTGCCAACTCCCCATCCAGTTCCCCAAATTGGGCTGGTGGTCTGTCCATCACTCCCAGCCTCAACTTTCTGCCCTTGGAGTCCAGGAGCTGCAACCAAAGTGCCTCTGTCCTTTCCTCTCCTCCCTCATCCCTTGTCATTTGATCCTTCCCTCACAGACTGCAAACTCCTTCCTGCCCCCCCGTCCCTCCTGTAAATCCTGTATCCCGGGATTGCCAAGTCCCAGTCATGGTACTCTGTGGCCCAAGCCTCTGTCACTGCAGCAGTATCCACCTTCCCCTCTGAAAGGACTGCCTGAAGCTCTGCAGTTTTGTTCCCCAGGCTTCTTGCATTGAGAGAGACCACCTTCCACCCGTACTGCTCCTTCTCCTCACTGTTCTCCTTGGCCTGTGTCCTTCCTCCAATTAGTCTGCACCCTTTCTCCTCATTATTGTTACCGAGTGGTGGTGCCTTCTGTATTACACTCAGACCACTCTGCCCACCCCCTCCCAGGGTTACTACGCCTCCGCCTTTACCTACATTTAGGGGGTTGGCTCATTAGGCTCCCCTGTCTGGACCTTTCTACCAACCTCAGTCTTTGTCTTTTGGTCACCCCCCCCCCCACTAGTTTAAATCCACCTTAGTAGAGATATACCCCTCTAATCCCACCTTTAATACTCCCCTCCCCTCCCCTCCCTGCTCAGGTGTAGCCTGTTCCCCACGTACAAGTCATTACTGCCCCAGACCCTACCCCGGTTGGTCACTAACCCATAATTTTTGGTGTGGCACCAATCCCTCAGCCACTCGAACTCCTGGATTCTACCCTTCCTCCCTATGCTTGCACATGGTACCAGGAGTACCTCTGAGAATGCCACCGACTCCGCCACCCCCTCACAGTGAATGCCCAACTCCTAGAACCTCCCCCACAGTACTTCCATAGTCTCCCCTGCCAAGTCATTTGTACCTACATGCAACACTAAATGAGGTTTCTTCCTCCCCCTCGCACATTTGAGCAGTGCCTGCCCTGCCCCTCCTGCAGTCAACCCAGGGATAGCGTCAACCCATGAAATACAGCTGTGCCTTTCCACTTTCTGCCCCATCTCGCCCCTTTCAGTGTATAATCCCCCAGGACAAGTACCCCCCTGTCCCTTACCCCCCTCTTTCCCTTCTAATTCCCCTTCCACCACCCCAGTATTCATTCTTCCCTGCCCCTTACCATCACCAGCTGCACCCTCCGACTTCTGTATCTGCACCCCTACTTCTGCCTCATCCCTTTTCTGTCTTATTCCTCCCATCCCACTTGAACCCCTTCCCAGCCTGACTACTTCCTACTGGGCTTCCCATGTCAACTTCCGCTCCTCCGCTGCTGATTTCCAACCCCTCTCCTATCCCCACCGTTGTTGTCGATTTAGAGCCCCAATCCCTTCGACCCCAATTATGATACCCCTCTCATCCTTCCCCCTTCCCATAGCCTTCTCCCCTCCAGTCATCCCCCTCCGTCCTTTCTAGCCCCCCTTCTACTCTTTCATCCTTGTTATCTCTTCCCCTACCTGTTGCCATCCCTCTCATGCCCCACTTGTCCTCCCCCACTTCAGTATGTTCACACTGGGTGGTTCAGTGCCGGTCCGGCTGGCAGGGACAGGGGAGCCCTCCAGCAGGTTGGCCACAACTGTGCCAGACCACCCCATCATGCGAGTGAGCCTGCTGCTCTCCCCACAGGCAGGGCTGGCAGCTGGATGCCCCTACCAGTAGGCTCTGCAGCAGGCACGTAAAAAAAGTTGTGATAAAAAAGAGTCCCCTAAGCACTGGTGAATCTGCAGTGTGATGCATCATGGGGTTTGGACAATCACATGATACGGGGCTGGTGTTCTAACTTTAGCACCACCTTCCCAGGTATAGAAAAATATGCAGAGTGTGAGTGCTGAAGTTAGGGTCATATGCTGCACTATGCTATAATTTTTCCTGAGCAGTGTTTTCCTAAACACAGCTTAGAGTTCAGTTAGTTTGAGTAGTTTTGGGTGCTGAGGTTGTAGCAGGGGTGGGAATAAAACTAACGTCCACAAAGTTTACTAGGAAGTAACACGATGAATGATCCTGCACGAATGTGAAAACCAAACTGTTCTGCCAGCAGGGTGCTTACTGATAATATTACGTTTCCCTAGGAATAGTGTTTCTATACCTGTCATTCGTCAAACCCTAGAGACAGATATAGACACACACTGATATGTCTAGTAGAAAGCTAACATAACTGCATTAAAAGCAAACCATATTTTTCAGTCTGGATTTGTCAAGGTAACAAGTACAAGTTTGTTAGATTTGTCACAGAATATGGCAGCAAATACTTTTGAAATAAACTAACAATATGAGAAATGTATATCCTAACAAACCAGTTTCATGCAAGACCACACTCTACCTCTCGCAACTTATGCACTAATAGAAAGCCAATATATACACTTTCATGTGAGAACTGATTAATGACACATACTACACATTTGTTTTTAATTCTATAATTTTCATGCAATGTCCTTCAACCATGTCTTCAAATTAATGCAAGTCAGTACCTACAGCATCTTTAAAATTCGACGTAGTAGGTGATGGCAGATAAGGACTACTAGGCCCACCTAGTCTGCCCGTAAATGTCAGGAGTCTAAAGTGATATTGTCAAAGTTACAACACCAGGTCATGATGTTATAAGTATTTATTTGAAGACATTTAAAAGTCAACCATTAACAAATATAAAGGGGGAAAATAACAATGTGCACATCAGTTGCTTCAGCACACCAGAACATTACAACCCCTCAATAGTGCAAGTATCTGATAAGTTAAGGAACACACACACACACCCTCACACACCTCACTCACCCCCGCGCACGCTCGCACACACACACAAGGCTACATAACTTAGTCAGGGAATAACATTGCAATATACCACTTCTCAGACACACAACCAACTACACAGACTATAGGAGTGCAGTCCAGGTTATTAGCACTATTCAATATTAACGTAGTCACTGCTGCTGAAATGTCACTTCAGAATTTATCAATATTATATATCTCTATCATAGTCAAATATCAGTGTAGGTAGCTAAATGTGTCTCCTTACTTCCCCACAGTCCTCCTAGTTTCCCTTCACTTGATTTTAAATCATTAATCCAATAGAAGTAAAAACAGAGCAGTGCCTGTACAAAGCCAGCAATGAAAGTGAATACACTAGAAAAGCCTTGTCAAAAAGTTACCTCAGACCAGGACTGACTGTAATATGATATCGAACTATCTTGAGGGGCATAAAGAGCAGTTTCATCTTTCAGAAAAGGGGGCAATCAGGTGGCCAGTTTAACTTCAACTCCTGCACTTACTGTAGGTATCTGCAACGCTTCACTTATAATGTAAATGTGTTTTTAAAAAAGAGAAGACCGAATCACCACACTGTAATAAAAATAAGAAAACAGATAATTTAACCATGCACTCTATGGGTTTTATTTAATTTCATGTATTTGAACTGCAGGTAGGTACACTGGAATAAATCATTCCATTTTAAGGTACCATCTGATGTCAGAGTGGTAACAGCACAACAAGTAACTTGTATAAGACGCTACAAAACAGGAAAACATTCAGTGTGATAAGTTGTATTAACTTGTTTACAATTTTATTACAACTTACAAGTACATACACATTTGTGTTTTAAAATGCTGAGGAACATAAAACAAATGACTTAACAGATGGAAGGTGCTTAATGTTTGTTGGTAAAGAATTCTACAGTGAAGCAGCACGATATGCAAAAGTTCTTTTCTCAGCATTTGTACAAACAAATGGAATAAGTAGATGATAGTGGGTCATATGCTGAGGTATACTTATTTAACAAACCACACAGGGAGACAGGAATACCAGAGTTCATTACATTATGTCAGATGAGCTAAAGAAATGTTGTCATTGATTTAACATTGAAGACCAATCAAGTCTATCCAGAATTAAACAGCTATGGGTCCTGTGTGGTCCTAAAAGTAACAAGCATTTGCCAATGCTGAATGTTTGCTTGCTGGCATTGGCAGTGGTAGTGTAGAAGTTACAGAGCTGCATAATAGGAATGGCAGTGAAGTATTGAACTGAAGCCAACCCCACCACCACCCTGCAGAGAGTGACAGGCAGTGGGGTGTGCCTTTGGGTTGTCAGGCATAAAGGCCATGCCATTTCACCACACCTTACCCTGCAGACACTGACAAGTGTCACGGTGTGCCTTGGGGTCTTTGGCCCTTATGCGCACCCCATTCCATCAGGAAATACGGTGAGATGGGTGCAGTATAGGAGAATGGGGTGAACTTTGGGGCCGAAGAGTCCAAGGCATACCTCCATGCCTCTCACTGGCTGCAGGGTATAAAATGGTATGAGCATTACAGGCAAGAATCCCAAATCACACCCATGATGCCTGTCATTCTCTACAGGGTTGGGCGTTATGGTTGGAAACCCTAATACCTCAGGCATTCGTTGGTATTTTCACTCCAAATTTTCAACATGGTTTTTGTGACCCCACCTCATGAACAGGGGGAATATCAGTTTGTTAGCCGAAAGCTGCTTATGCACAGCTACTATGGCATTTAACACCACAGGTGCAAAACATTCGAACAGGATGCAAAAATGACAACTGTACTGTTCATGGGAGGTGTAAAAATGGCAATGTTGCAAATCTGCAGTAAAATATTTAAAAAAACTCGAAAGTCACGGTGTGCATAGAAACTGCAACGCACACCCATAATGTAATTAGTTTGGGGATTTTTTTACAGCAGATTGTCAACACAGGCATTTTGGGACCTCCGATCATGAACAGTGTCACTATGATTTTCTTTATCTGTCCCGAACAATGATTTCCCAAAGCGACCAAGCATCTCTGTGCTGAAAACATTTTGGCCATGTTGTGAAAAATGACAGCTGTACTGTTCATAAGGAAGTGTGGAAAAATGCCACTGGTGAAAATCTGGACTGAAAATATTACAAAGTCATGAACTTACGAGGGTGCATGGAAACTGTGCATTGCTAACTCGTAACAGTCATTTTATGGACTTTTGTCACCAAATTTTCAACATAGCCACTTTAAGACCTCTGCTCATGAACAGTGTAACTGATTTGTCTTAATCTGTCCCAAACATTGCTTTCGCACACCGACTGCACCATTGTGCGCTACATGTGCGAAAACACATTTTGGATGACGTGAAAAATGGCAGCTGTACTGTTCATAAGGAAGTGTAATAAAATGGCTATGTTGAAAATCTGGAGTGAAAATATTGAAAATTCGCAAACTTACAAGCGTGCATAGGAACTGCGCAACGCACGCTCGTAAAACAGTCATTTTTGGGAATTTTTCCACCAAATTTTCAAAATAGGCTTCTTGAGAGCCCACCTTATGAACACTTGCAGTGTCTTTTTGTTAATCTGTCCTGAAAGGTGATTTCGTGCAGTGACTGCAAAATCACCCTTCGGGTCCGAATAACGCCATGACAGTGACAGCATTCATGAGAAGGGGTCCCAAAAACCTCATGTTGAAAATTTGGTGCAAAAATTCCAAAAAATGCCTGAGATATGCAGCAAAGTTAAAAAAAAACCCTATCTATCCCATTATACAGCTTACCGGCATTTCCTCAGTTCGCGGTCGGCTTTGAAGAGTGCAGACATGTTCCGTGCACTGATCATCGCGCTGAGCTCGGAGGTAAGTATGGGGTGAGGGGAGTGTGGGGAGGCAGGGTGCAGTGGGTGGAGTGCAGTTTGTAGGGAGGGGCGGGGAGACTCGAGGGCGTTTTCTTCTTTACAGGGGCTTTTAGACTGGCAGGCGTTTGCCAAGCTGGGGTGGGCTCCCAGCATGGCAGCTGGAAAGGGTGTTTGGGGGATTAGGCACCCTGTCAGCTAGAACACATTTTGCCACGCTGGGTTGGGCTCCCAGCGGCACCTGGATGCTTGGGGACAATGGAGCCGATGGGGATTGGGCACCCCATCTGTGACGGCATGGGGGAGACAGTGGAGCCGACGGGGATTGATTCACCCTCAGGCTATAAACATGTAGCCACACTGGGGTGGGCACCCAGCATGGCATTTGGAAGGCTTTGGGGGGGCGCAGCACGGCTGACGGGGGATTGGGCACCCCCGTCGGCTATACAGTGTGTGCGTGGGAGGGGCGAGCGTGTGTGTGTGTGTGTGTGTGTCGCGCATGAACAGGTGATATCTGATTGCTGCTCACTGAAGCGTAGCTCCCCCTTTCAACTGTATGCCACTGCATTTTGGAGCTGTCATAGACAGCTCAGCAGGCATTGGAGAACTGGGGCTGTGCCTGCAAACACACTGACTGAATTGGAAGAGGGCTGCCACACCTCCGAAAACTCGGATGATGGCACTATGTTTCTTGTACATGCGTAAGCAAACATAAAATGTACCTATTTTTTGAAGTACTACCTCCTTCCTTGATAAAACAGAGGCCGGTGCAGTGTCAATGATAGTGGAGCGTAATTTAAGGTTGGTAGATTTGTAGAGCTATGGTCAACCTAGTTTCCTGTGTTAAGTGTGTTTATATGATATCATGAACCAATTTTAGAATGCACCAGTTTTAGCACAGAGCTACTGAGTTGTTTGTTTCAGTGGCTCAAAGCATGGTGAGAAATTACGGTATGCTAATTCGGTATACACATTTTGTTTAACAATTTCATAATATGCTACCCATGTGCTCTGTCTTCTTAATTTTTAATCCTTTCACCCTTTTTGCTATGTTTTAAATGTTGGCAGTTACTCTGATGCCAATACGAGATAAGCCTAGCTTTAATCGGCTGTAAACTGAGGCCCAGATATTTAGACTGCACTGGGCAGTGGAGCAAGCCTGGGCACAGCACGCCTGGGCTTTGCTGGGGCCAGGACCAGGCGATCCTCAATGGTGATGCATCATGGTGCAGCACTGGTGAATATGGCAAGGTCGGTGCACAAACTGCGCATGGTGCAGTGGCACTGCACCAGTGCAAGTCACAGAGGAGCATGGGGGGGCGCCAGCGCAAGTGTAGTTCCGCCAGGCACATCACCAACGATATTCAGCAGGTGACATGCAAATGAGGCCATAATATATGCAAGGTGAAAATGGGGCCATTTGCATGTCATTATGGGCCCATTTGCATGCCTTGCACATAGCAGTACAGCGAATTGCACCTAGCGCCCTGCACAGCATGATGTGTGCAGTGGAGATCCCGGGGCATCCTTTGCCCCATAGCCGATCGCAGACCACAACATGATAGCCCTGGTAGTCTACTGGTCCCCACCCTCCCAATTCCACCCCAGGTTCCCACAACATATAAGTGACCTCTCCCTGGTGGTCTGGTGGTCCCCGTCGCCTCATTCGTGGTACAGCAACTTCAGACATATCCCCGGTGATCCAGTGGCACCTCCCACCCACACAGAACCCCTTGCCCACCCTGCTTCCCACCCATCATCAGCAGGTGGTAACAGCCTGCCCGCATACTGCTCAGCCGCCCACTGAATGACAGGTACAGTATGGGCTGTAAGCCCATTGGTCTCAAGTGTGGACCAATGGGCTTGCAGGGCATACTGTACTAGACAGTCCCATAGATGTGAATGAAGTCATTCACATATTGGGGACTGTCTAGTACAGTATGATCTGCAAGCCCATTGGTCCACACTGGAGACCAGCGGGCTTACAGCCCATACTGTACCTGTCATCCAGCCGGGCGGCGGAAGAGGTACAGGCAGGGTGATGCCACCCACTGATGATGGAATGGGGCAAGAGGTTCTGTGTGGGTGGGAGGAGTGGGGTGCCACTGGATCACCAGGGATTTTTCTGATGGTGCCATACCATGATCGTGTGATGAGGTGAAGGGACCACTAGACCACCAAGGATGATGTTTGTTTACTTTATGGGAATCGGGGTTTGAGAGGGTGGGGGAAAACTTAACCACCATGGAAAGGTCAGCAATTACATTTATTGGGGATTCAGGGACACGGGTGGGTGGGGGGTACCACCAGACCAGCAGGGTGATGTGGGTGCTTCAGGACAGTGTTCTGGGTGGGCGGTCGACCACCCACGGCTGGTGGCTGCTGTGTTGCACACTGCCATATAGCAGCCTGCCTAGGGGTGGCCAGGAGTTGCTCCACAGTTTCAACTTTGAGCCCCCCCATGTGTGGCACAATGCAGGGGAGCATTGGCATATGCGCCACACATCCCGGGCTGAATATCGTGATGTGCCGCATATGCATGGGCACCCCCCTGCATCTGTGCCACACACACTTACATTGCGCCCCAGCGCATCGGGATTTGTGCTGCGCCAGGCAGCCTTCTCAATATGCCACCAAGGCACAATGTGGGGTTACGCCAGTGCAACCCCTTTGATTATCCTGGCCAGAGTGCATTTTATTAATTTAAACTGCGCTTTAGTAATTCATTGTTTTTCCCCACATTGAATCCATATTAAGAAGAAATATTCATGCTTGATTTGGATAATTACAAAAGTCCCAGTTAGGCATGATTTTGTCTTTATCTTTATCATTGTAACTTGCAACAAGATTAAAATATCATGCATTTCACAGCATTTTATTTAAAGAGCTAGTGAAGCCAAAATGGGCAGATGGGAAACAATAGAAATTTTAAGTAGTAGTTAGTTGTAACTTTATTAAGTATATTATTTTTCCTTCTGCTCATTAGGTTTTCTACATGGTAATATTGTGCTGGATGTGTGGAACTGCTCTTAGCCTGGCAGCTGACATATCTAACTCTACTGCCCCACACTACATCATTAGCATTATGACTTCACTGACAGTGACATCACAGGTGAATGACCTGGCAGTCGCTCACTTGACCAGTAGTCGCTCACTAAGCAGCAGTGACGTCACAGTCAGTGACGTCACAATGCTGGTGTAGTGTGGGGCAGTACAGCAAGATATTTGAGCTGCCAGGCTAAGAACTGTTCCACACATCATACTATAACAGCAGGTAAGCAATCCTCTAATTAAACAAAGAGAAAAGAGAAACTACCTCAGATACAAAAGGTAATGGTTGAGTGCTTTTAAAATCTAAAACAGTAAGTTTTAGGCAGCACACTAACTCTTTAATGTTAATATTACAGTGCTTTCAATTCTGGTCAGTTTTTTTTTTTTTTTCTAGATAAGTGTTTATGTAATAAAACAAAGAATAATAAATGTAATATAAACAAGTCACATGTCATCAGTTTGCCGAGTGCTGTGTGGGTGACTACTCAAACCAGGCTACGAGATTCCCTGTTGCTTCACTATCATTTATATACATCGGTTAAACAGGCAAGTTGCACATATGTTTTCTAGTAACATAGTTTTAGATGAGCATTGTGTTTATTTGCTTTAGCAAAACAAGGTGTTTATGAGTAACACTGGAACTAATAGATTCCTACAGTACAATGTGAGATTAGCAGAGGCATGGTGAACACCGTTATAATGTGATTTGTGGTATTTTGTGGTGGTCTATTATACATGACATGCATTTATTTTATTTGATAAGCTTTTAGCAATAATTTGAACTACTACAGAGCATAAACTAACACAATTTCTGTTATATGCACATGTGATCGGTGTCCCCCTGATCGACGACTAGTAGTTCACTAAGAGAAATCCTGTCACTGAGAACTGCACTGCCATTTTTCTATTCAAAACCACAAATTATTTTTTTTTTATCCAACAGAAAAAATCTCTTCCTAACTGAACTATCAAGCAAATAAAAAAAAAAATAGAAACTGGACAGCACAGTGCACACTGAACTCTTGTTTCTTATGCTCTCTGTAGTAGTTGTAGTTCATAACAATTTACTAAGAGCCGTTATCAAGTGTAGTATTGTACATAATGATGTGGATATGGGATGGGCTGCTTTAAATCAATCACCCTGCAGATGTGAGAACAATTGTGTTATTGCTCCTGTTTGTCAAATACAGCTCCAGCTATGATATGATACAGATTGAGGGGACTTGACAAATAGGGGACTTGACAAATACAACTTTGCAATTAACAATTTCAACTTTTCTAGTGATGGCTAAACCCTTTCTTTAAATCTGTAGTGAGAAGCTGGTCTGACAGGATTGACCTTGGCTTGCTTATTTAGTTGTTAAAGCAAGAAGGACTTAAATTGTCTGGCCCAGATATTCAAAAGCGTTGCACATGGCGCAACAGTGTTGCGCCATGCGCAACCCACTGATGCGCCCCGGTGCAATATTCAAACGGGAAAAGTGCGCAGCACAAATCCCTGCGCGCCAGAGCGCATCAGTAATGTATGCAGGCACAGGTGGGGGGGGCGTGCCCATGCATACTCTGCACAGCCCGATATTCAGCCCGGGATGTACAGAACCATGCATGTGCAACCCCTACCTGCGCCAGCACAAAGTTACACCCCCAAAAAAGGAACAACTGATGGCCACCCACAGGTGAGCTGCCGCATTGCAGGGTGCGACACGGCAGCTGTCTCCAGTGGTGGCCACCAGAGTTCCAGCTGCACCTAGCGGCGCCCCCCATGCCCGATTACGGGCATTAAAAAAAAAAAAAAAAAAATGCCGTCAAATATCCCTGGTGGTCAAGTGGACTGCTATCTGCCCGATCACGGGCATCTGTCCAAAAATAGAAAACAGTCCTATATCCCTGGTGGTCCAGTGGACTGCTATGTGCCCGATCGTGGGCATTTGTAAAAAAAAAAAAAAAAAAAAATTCCACTATCCCTGGTAGTCCCCCCCCACCACCACCCGCCCAATGAGCCCCACCGCCCTGCTCCCCCCCCAGTCAGCTGGCGGGAGGCAGCACCCACCCACCTGCCTGCTGCCCTGCCGCCCGACTGACTTTGTTGCACGCCCATTGGTTCACAGCGCGAAACCAATGGGCGGCAGCCCTTCCCAAGGTGTCAGTCAGCAGGCGGTGGGTGGCAGGCAGGTGTGGGTACTGCCACCCGCCGCTGACCAGGGGAAGCGGGTGGTGGGGCTCAGTGGGCGGGTGGGGGATACTACTAGACCACCAGGATATTGGAATTTTTTTTTTTTTTTTTAACAAATACCCACGATCGGGCACATAGCAGTCCACTGGACCACCAGGGATATTGGACTGTTTTCTGTTTTTGGACAGATGCCCATGATCGGGCTGTAGGGGCTGTCGGTCTCCGACGGATGCTGCCTGGCAGGGCGCCAGGCGCAAGTCATCGGATCGGTGCACCTGCATGCGAATGGGGCCATAATGACATGCAAATGGCCCCGTGTGTGCCTTGCATACGTTATGGGCCCATCTGCATGTTAAGTTTTGAATATCGCGGTTGCTGTGCATGGCGCAATGGAACTTGCGCTAGCGCATCCCCATGCTCCACTCTGGGCACTTGCGCTGGCACAGTGCCACTATGCCATGCACACTGGGGGTGGCCAGGGTGCGATATTCAAAGCTGCTGAGCCATGGCGCAGTTCCGTTTGAATATCGACCCAGTCCACACCCCCGCGCAGCCAGTTGAGCTGAGTCAAGCTTGCGCCTAAGCCTGGCGAGTTTGAATTTCTGGCCCTATGTCTATTTCTTCATGTAAAATTTGCATCACTGATGAATTTGGTGCAGTAAGGTGTGTGTGTGTGTGTGTGTGTGTGTGTGTGTGTGTGTGTGTGTGTGTGTGCAAAACCAACAGCACCTTTTACTGCATTACCCTGATGTTTGTACTTTTATTTTTATTCTACTAATGAGGTATAAATGTGGGACTTTTACATCATGGTAATACAAGTACAACTAAATCACATATTAATTCTTTATCTCTGATCACATTAATGCATGAGCAGCTGCTGTGGCTCTGACCAGAGTTTCTTCTCTTACAAAGCACTGTAAGAGGGCATTTATTATTTTGAAGCTGGGCCACAAGAGTAAAATTAGTTCAGCAATTTATTACCCCACACACACAAATTCACCCTCTAGTCACCAACTGTTCACTTTGTTGGTAGTCATCACTATAATTATCAGTGAGCTGTGTACTTGTGATTCTCTTGGAAAAACACCTGGGGCTAAAATGGCTACTCACGAGGCTGTGGCATTCAAGGCAGACAATGGACATTTCTGGAGTGTTATTAACTATGGTGATAGAAACAACATTGAAGCTGCAAAATCCAGCCTGGACACCTTCTGTCAGTTCCTGGTAATGCCAGCATCAAGTGGGAAGATTTATATCCAGACCCCACAGAAAAAGTACCTGAGCCGTATCCATCGCAGCGGCATTGACTACATTGAGCCAGCCAAAGATACACCAGACATTTACTGCGAGTTCCAACTGCTTATCCAGGACTGCAAGATGGTTCTCAAGGCTGACAATGGCAAGTATCTAAGCCGCATCCGCCGGGGAAGCACCGATAACATTGAGGCCGCGAAGGATCAAGTTGATGTGTTCTGCCAGTTCGAAGTGCTTGCATTCCAGGTATTTCTTCCACAATTTCTGTGAATTTGTGCAAGCTGTGGTAATGTAAAGCAGCCTGCGATATATAACAAGACATACAGTGAGAAACAAAATCTGTTGCCATGTGCTCCATAATTGCCGAACTACCAGGGTTGCCCAAATATCAGAGTTGGTAGTCATATGCCATCTACCCCCACAGTGCCTTTGCATATAACGGCTTAATCTGGTTCAAGGTCAGTTGGCATTCATCTGTATCCCCCTCCCCCGGGTCGTGCCTGAAAATGGGCAGGATTTGTCTAATGCCCTTACCCGGTTAACAAAAACTAAATAAATAAATATAATTGGAATTATACAACCAGTTCAAGAAACAAAGCATCCCTGAGAACCTGCCTCATTCTAAACTACAGCCTCCTTTACAACGGGGGTCGCTCTGAAAAAGGGACATTCAGTCTCGGCTGACTCACCGAGTTACAAAATTCAAATAATAAATAAACACTTCTAGTGGTTTAACATGTACATGCACGATTACCATATAATTAGCATAAACACAAATGCTTTATAATACACAATTAGCATGTAATTCACAGTTAGCATGCACCATGCACAAACATGTAGTTAAGCATATACAATACATACATGCTCAAATGTATAATAACGTATAGTTATATAGATAAATGCACAAATGTGTAATTAACATACAATAAGCACAAAGTTTGCAAAGATGTGTAACAATACAATAAGCATATTTATAAAATGGGTATGGAAAAAGCTGTGTCCTGGTTGGTAAGGGAAACCTTTCGGCATCCAGGATGAAGGGAAAGGGAACCCATGTATCAATGCCTTCCAGGTGTTCGTAAATAGAATGTCTGACAGACATGTTAGCAATGTAAAAACAGGCAAGCCCCCTAAAGTGCTAAACATTTGAAAAAGTCAAAGAAATATATGTAAATCATTGATAACCACAACAGTTAACGGAGAGAGCCACACTATGATGAAAAACACCTGTTTCTGGTGTTTACTGACTTTTTTTTTCATCCAATTACAGATTCAAAATTGTAGACTGCCGATCCTCACTGTTACAGTAGTTCCTGTTACTAAATATGCCTCACCCACCCAGCTGAAAAGTGTTTGCCAGCCCGCAATCTGTACTGCTGTCGAGTTTTAGAAAACTGCCTGACCAGCCACAACCTGCTTTAACTCACTCTCTAACACCCACCAGCCTTCTGCCCCACCGTTTTGCTTAATTTTAATCTCTTCCTCCATCCCACCACCATGGAAGCATGAAAGAAACACTGTGACCGTCGACACTGCTATCTCACTGTTGATCTCAAGTACCACTCACTGGCCACATACAGGTCTTCCTCGCTCCTTAACAACTGGCTGCATCGCACTCTCTTCCTCTCACCTTACCCATGCACTGGCATAGTAGACAATAATTTATGGTCATCACCATTTACAGTACACACCATGCTTGAAATTTATATGTTTATACCAGTGACCAGATGCCCACTGAAGCTGCAGATGGGAGGAAAGGAAAGGAAACACAGTACCAGAAATGGGGAGGATTTAAAACTGGATGATAGAAGTCTGTAAAAAAAAAAAAAAAAAAAAAAATCACTCATTGCTGCTGAACATGTCCTAGTAGGCCATCCCACCCGAGGCTGAAAGGAGCTGCATGAATGCGTGAAGTTAATCGCTGCAACTCCTTCATGATCGTGTGACGATCACCGCAACATTGTAAAGGTGTTGAAGCTTGTCAGCTTGCACATTCGTGCAGCTCATTTCAGATTAAGATGAAACACTGCAGCAGGATCTGTAACTAAAATAAAGCCATACCTACAAAGCAATTATTTTGGCCATGCCAAAAAGGTTAGGGACTACTTTTTTCTCCGTTTTAAAGAAATTCTCTAAGTAAATGTTACACAATTTAAAAAAAAAAAAAAAAAAAAAAAAGTCACTTTAATTTTTGCATAATTGTAACTCCTATTACAAGCACAATAAGACATTTCAGTGTGTTGGTTTTTATGTGATAACTGCACGCAGAGGTGCAGAAGGACACTCTGCCTTCGGCCTTATGCCTTACCACACACCTAGGTGTGCAGTCCTCACATAACAACCAACACCTTGTCATGTCTTATGCTTACATATAATATGTGATAAAGCTGCAGTGTATATTTTATTTTAACTCTCTTAATGCCACTCAGGCTTGGGCGGGATGGCCCCATCGGTCAGTAGCTGGACATACCACCTAGCAACCCCCGGGCTACTCTGTCTAGGAGGTCCACAGCTTTCCACCTGTGTCAGGATTCCCTGAGGAGAGAGTCTGAAATCCACCTGAGGCTTAAACCTGGGGTGTCATTCGAGTGGAGGTCCAGGGGTGTCAATAAGCTGCTGACCCTTGGGATTTTGACTTCAGTTTCCCCCAGGAGGTGCAGATATGCAATAATGGCAGCACAGGTCATGCATGCTCTCGTATGTGTCCTGCAGTCTGCCGTGTCACCTCCGCCCACTTGCGTTTGGTCCCAGACGGTGTACACCCAGTCTCCACTGGGTGTCACTCGCATGCTGGGAAACCACAACCCCTCCCCCCAGAGGAGGAGAGTTGTTAATGAGAGGCTTATCCTACCTTCCCCAGCCAACCCTCTGACATTCTGTGCTTGTTTCTGGACGCAGGTCATTAGAATCGCAAGCCGTAATCCTGCCTCTGCACCGGCAGGCCAGCCCTATTCTATTTTTGATTGATCCTAATCTGCTGCTTTGTATTGTATCCTTTTTCCTCATTTTGAGTTTGCTTTAGCACTTTCATACATTTAGAATAAATAAAACAGTGCTCTTTAATATGGCTCAGTCCAGGTTTTCATCAGTATTCCTGCAATTTTTAAACATCACTTAAAATGTATTAAATAAGGGTCCGAGGGTCTGATACACAGAAGAAACAGGAATGATCAGATTTCAGGATAATGGTAAGGGCAGGGGAGGTTTACAAAACTCAGTTAAGTGGCACTCCAAGTCTGTGTGGCTTGTCAAAGCTGATAGTCACACGCATACCTGAGAGGGAAATGAGGCATTGTCCAGGTTCAGGCACCTGAATCGCCATGTGAACAAAGTACAGAATTAATTCTGTTCACTTTGACAACGCTGCAATTGGTTCAGTCATTGAAGGCCACCAGTAAGTAAAAGTTCCCGCTTCCTGAGTAGCTACAGCAGGGCACATGCACTCATGTCAAGCATGCACATGCACAAAAACTGTTTCGTTGAGCATCCAACCCACAAACTCAGAAAACTAGATTAACTCTTATTTGTATATTTTTTTTTGTTTTGTTTTTGTCTTTGTTTTTTTTACTTAAGTTTTTGGCAACTGGGAAAGGCACCCTGAGCTGAGGCTCATTCCCAGGTGCGACCTGGGGGAAGAGGAAGGGGAGCAAAATAAGCAGCAAAACACAGAAAGCAAAAGCAACAAGCAGCAAAACACAATCAAACAGAAGTGCAAAAGACAGCAATAAATTAAGGTGCAAATACAAACATACGAAAATGCTAGCAGAAGCGGGCCATTTCGGTCTGTCTAGTCTGCTCCAGTGTGCAGCTCAGACAAATTTACTAGAGCTACCTCCTCCTTTTCCACATGGAATCTTCCTCCCTCCTCCTCCTATCCCCCTATCCATTTTCCCACCTGTTAGGACTCTCCTTTTTACTCTGTCCCAACACGTTTTAAAGCTGTCCGCTGTTTTCAATGATATGACCTACTCTGGCAGCTGGTTGAGCAAATCGTAAAGAGTGCAATATATTCAGGCTTCATACAGCACTAACGAACCTAGCCACTTCATCTCCCCGTTGTTAAGCAACTTCCTATATTCTTACCTCAGCTCCCACCTGAAACAAACACTGGCTCTGTGTGCCTTTCCCAGCCACCACTTTACATATAAATAAACACTTGTTGTACAAACATGCCTTGGGCAGTGTGCCTTTCCCAGTCACTCATTTGCATATAAATACCTACTGTACAAACAAACCTTGGGCAGTGTCCTTTCCCAATCACTCACTTGCATATAAACACCTACTTTAGAAAGAACATATGAACATACGAATTGCCAGCAGATACAGGCCATATGGTATGGTCTATCTAGTCTGCTTGAGTGTGCAGCACTTCAGCCCATTAGACTGCAGCTGCCCCCATTATCTTCCCTCCACCAGCTGCCCCCCTGTATCTACTTTCACCTTGAACTTGTCCCACCCCCTCTTGAAGCACCCCACATTCTTCCCTGATAAAAGTTGCTCAGGCAGTGCATTCCACCCTGTTACCACTCTTTCAGTGAAGTAGTGCCTCCTCCTTTCCCCTCCTGAATCTGCCCTTAACTTCAGGGACTGCCTCTGTATCTCTTCCATTCTGGAGAGTGAACCCACCTTGGAAGCCTACTTTGTTCATCCCTTCAGGTACTTGAAGGTCTCGATCATGCTCTCTGTCTCTGTCTCCTCCAGGTATACATGGTGAGCTATTTTAGTCTTTCCTCATCGTTCCATTCCCCAACCCCTGGATCATCTTTGTTGCTCTTAGCTGCACTGCCTCAGTAGTTTTATATCCTTTTCAAGTACAGGTGCCAGAACTGCACAGTACTCAAAGTGCGGCCTCACCAGGGACCTGTACAGGGCAATATGACTTCACTACATCTGGGTGTAAGCTCACTTGCCATGCACCCTAGCATCCTGTTAGCCTTAGCTGCTGCCTTCCTATACTGGGCCAAGTGGTTTAATTCCCCTGTCACCGGCACCCCCAGATCCTTCTCATTGGATGTGAACAGTTTCATACCATCTATTCAGTAGCTGTATCATGGGTTTTTGGCTCCGAAACACATTACCTTGCACTTCTTGGCATTGAACCCAAGCTGCCAGGTGTGCGACAACTCCTAGAGTCTTGCCAAGTCCTCCTGCAGTAATTTGCCACCCTCCTCCCCATCCACCTCAGCACAGATCTTGGTGTCATCGGCGAAGAGGCTGATCTTATTCTTGATCCCAACCGCTATGTCTGTGATGAAAATGTTAAACTGGACTGGCCCCATTACTGATCCCTGTAGGTTACCACTTGTCACTGCCCTGGGCTCCGATGCTTCTCCACCACAGCTACCTTCTGCTGCCTGTCCCTCAGCCAGTTTTCTACCCATCGGACTAGCTTCCACCCTATACTAAGACTCCTCAACTTACAGGACAACCTTCCATGTGGCACTGAATCAAAGGTCTTGCTGAAATCCAGGTACACTACATCTACTGCACAGCCCTTGTGACCCAGTCAAAAAAATCAACCAAGTTTGTCTGACAGGATCTGCCAGCGATGATCTGCAAGATGACAGACAGCATGGGTTCATTATCCACAAAAGAACTGCACCAGTCTTTCTTAGATTCCATCAGTTTCTCCACAACTGTAGTGAGGCTTACCGGTCTGTAGTTCCTGGTTCATCTTTGGGCCCACTTGTGGAGAGGTACCATGTGTCCTCCCTCCAATCTCTGGGCACAAATCCTGTATTTAACAAGGTGTTGAATAGATATGCCAGTGGCTGTGCAAGAACCTCTGCCAGCTCCTCAGCACCCTGGGATGTACCCCATCTGGCCCAGGTACCTTGTCTAGCCTCAGGGACCCAAGGCCCTCCAGCACCCTTTCCACCATGATGACCCCATCTGTGGTCATCTCACCCCCCATGCCTGCATCCCCTCTCCCTGCAGGAATGGGCCCATCCCTCTCCCTTGTGAACACTGAACAGAAGTACTCATCAAGTACTTCTGCCTTCTCAGCCCCTTTTGTCTACCCACCCACTGCTTTTCCTGATCCTAACTATTTGATCCTTGCACTTCCTCTTTTCCCTGATATACCTGCAGAAATCCTTTTCTCCTTCCTTAATCCCTGTGCTAATTTCCTTTCCTGGCTGTCTTTGCAGTCCTGACCGCTCTGCTCACTTCCCTGGACTTCTTCACATAGTTCTCCCTATCCTCTGCCCTGTTGGTTCTCTGTAGGTTTGTAAGGCCTCTCTCTTACCCCTCACCTTCTCTGTTACCTCTCTGGTCATCCAGCTTGGATGCTTGGTCCTTAATTTCTTTTGCTGGCTCTTGACAAGCTTTAGTGGATTCAATCAGCCCTAGTTTTATGATCACCAATTTCTGCTCTGCATCCATGTCAGGGTGGATGCCATCTATGTGTGTTCTCATTAATTGCCCCATCTTGCCAAAGTCTGCCTTTCTGAAGTCCAGGACCTTTGTTTTTGTATTGTGGGTATCTCTACCCAAACTGATAGAGAATCACACTGTGTGGTGACCGCTACCAGCCAGTGGTTCCTCCACCCTCACATCCATGACCTGTTCTCCATCCTCCAGCACCAGGTCTAGAACATTTTCTTCCCTTGTTGGCACTGTCACCCTTTGGGTCAGGAAGCCATCCTAGATTGCTTCCAGGAGCATCTGCTCCCTGGCACATGCGGTGGCTGGGATGCACCAATCCGCCCATGGTAAATTGAAGTCTCCCACCACCGAAGTGCTCCCTTTGCCACAGAGTCTCCTTATCTGCTCCCTAGCTCCCTATCACATCCTCTTTCTGGGTTGGGGCCTCTAAACCACCCAATCAGACCCTAGCCCCTTTGGGGCATGAGTTACATCTAAATGGATTCTGACTTATCTTCCTCCCTCCTTCCTGACTCATCCAATCCCTTCCCTTATGTAAATGGCTACTTCCCCCCCTTACTTTTTGTCTGTCCCTCCTGAATAATTTAAATTCTGAGATGGCCAAGTCCCAGTCATAGTTTTGGGTTGCCCACATCTCAGTGATGGCTGCTATGTCCACCTCTACTTATGCCAGGAGTGCCTGCAGCTCTGCCATCTTATTCCCCAGGCTCCTAGCATTTAGTGATGTCACCCTCCACCCTGACTTTCTCCCAGCTGCCCCTTACTCTCCCTCCCTCCATCCTAGACAAAGTAGGCCCCATCATTGCTATGGGGAGGTCCTCTGACTTCCTCTCCTGATTCACTACACCTCCCAGCCCCCAGCAAGTTTAAATTCTAATTTGTGGTGATAAATTCCTCAGTCTCTGCTTTAACAACCCGAACCCTCTTTACTTAGATGTAGCCTGTCCCTGCATATAGATCTGGGTTCTCCCATGTGTTGCCCACTCTCCCAACCAGCCATACCCAATGGACTCGCACCATTCTCTCAGCCACTTGTTGAACACACACACACATGATAAGCAGAAGGTTTACCAAGTAAAATATGTATTAAAAAAATAAATAAATAAATTAAAAACAATAAAACTGCAAAAGAAACACTAACTACTGCAAAAATGCTGCCTAAAATCACACTCACCTCCCTGAAATTAACTGCAGCCTTATGCTATGAGTCCCTTCTGAGACTCCAACAGGTAAGCAGCCATCTATACCGCTGTCTCAGCATCACCTCCAGGTAATTAACAGTAGAGCTCTGCTGAAGAGCCAGGCCAGACAATTGGCACCCTTCCTCCAAGCTATAGGCCTAGACAAAATACAGTTCCTGCCCTAGAAGTTAATGGCTTAAAAACACACATGCGTGCACATGCGCGCACACACACACACAGACAGACAGACAGACACCCAAGTAAGCCTTGGGTCAGTGTGTGCCTTTCCGAGTCACCAATTTACGTAAGCAATAACACCCAACAGGGTGGGCTGTATTGGGCTATACCAGACTGCTCAGGGGCATAATGAGGCCCGACGCCGCAGGCACTCATACCACCCACCCTGGAGGGTATTATTGCACTTAGAAAATGGGCCACTGTATTACATGTTTGAAAAATAAAATACTTTTTATGTTAGGAAGTTAAAACTCTTAAGTGTTTCATTTATTTTGTAATAAAACAGTTCCTGTGCCTGCATTACACTGCTGTGTTTGTTTGAGCTAGGGACTTTTGTCCTACCGGAGGCTCTGTGGTTGTGACTTTGGGGTTGGTTGTCATGGTTACACCACCACCACCACCACCACAGGGCTTAGAATTGTCAAAACACTTTTTTTGTTTTACTGTTTATTTATTCATTCAACACTTTTGTTTTATACTTTGACATCCCCCCCCCCCCGAGTGTCTGCGCCAAACTCAGTGGAAGTGTTGGGAGAGTGGCATGCGCTGTTTAGGGCTACAAGAAGTCAGTGTGGTACAGCACATTAGGGAGCAGCAGGAGTGAGGGAGGGTGGTGTATCTTTATTTGCACACCAGATAAGGAGGTGCTTGTTTGGTACATAGTAGCTTGGCTGCAAAATCGCAAACTAGGTTGAACAGAGAGTGCTAGCTCTGGCAGCACTACTGTGCATGAAGGTGGTACTTTCTTTTGTTTTCTGTACATGAGATATATATCCATGTGTGGTACAGAAGACTGAGGAGTACTGCTGCTGTTAAACACAGATAGCGCTACCAGAGCTAGCATGTTCTCTCTCACTCCAACTCAGTTTGTGATTTACAACAGTTTCTTTCCCCACAGCTGTGCAGACTTTTAAATTTTACTGCGAATCTTGCCAGGGGACAGAGGAGATATCGCTGCCCTTTTTTTTTTTAAACCGTGCTGCCAGCCATCGGGTTACAAAAGCTGATCACATTTGTTGGCTTCGTTGTTAATGTATGGCTATTTTTATTTAATTTAACTTAAACTAACATAGACTTGGGGGGTTAACACAGACTCTGGGGGAGGTTGCCCCGCCATCAACTCTCCCACTAAGCCAGATAAAAGAAATGGCAGCAGATCACGTTTGAAAATTCTGACTGACACCATGATTTCAGAAATCTGGTAGGTTGGGACTGGCACTTTTTTAATTTGGGCTCTGTTGTCTTATACATGCCCACCTCACCAAGAGTATCAGCCAATCAGAGCCTGGGAATTTCCAAGCCCATTTTCTAAACATAAATAAATATCTACTGTAGAAACAAGCCTTGACTCAGTGTAACTTCTAGTCACCAATTTACATATAAATACACCTAGAAACAAGTTTGGGCTCATTGGACCATTCCTAGCCACCAGTTTGTGCGTAAGTAAAGAAATTCAGCTGCCATTACCTATATTTAGTTTGCCTCATCCCATCCCACAACATTTAGACTTGACTGGGCCTTCTTGGGAGGCTAGCCGCACCATTTGAGAAACCACTGCACTAGTGTATGCAGAGCATATGATACAAGTAACCTTTGCAATTATTATCACTATTGAATCTGATACATTTTTACAGTTTTTCTAAGACGCTCCTAATGACATATAACCGATAGATACCTTTAAGTTCCTCTATCTGTTCAATATGTTTTGCCTGTTTATTTTGTATTTGTAATTGAAAGAACAGAAAACCTTTTTTGTTTTTTGACACAACTCTGCCCCTTCACCTTGCCCCCACCCCCCGGGACAGCAGTCACCTCCGTCGGCGTTCACCCTGGAATGCCCCCCAAGGTGGGGCCACTAGGAGAGTCCCCTTATTACCCCTCCAAATGATGCCACACTGTGTAGTCCAGGGGGCTGTAAGTCCTCAGGCTAGGCTTTATGGGAGTTTTGGCTACTGGCCTCTGCATCCTTTTTTTTTGTCCCCTGTGGTTGGAGGTGTGGCATGCAATGACATGGGGCACATGTGCCCACGTCTGGCACCTCCCAGAACTACAAGCCTTGCTTGTGCTG
The DNA here is from genome assembly GCA_016271365.2 of Neoceratodus forsteri. Taxonomy (NCBI): domain Eukaryota; kingdom Metazoa; phylum Chordata; order Ceratodontiformes; family Ceratodontidae; genus Neoceratodus; species Neoceratodus forsteri. The sequence goes on along the minus strand of CM028133.1, from coordinate 244,473,032 downwards.
GCCGCCAGCCTCCGTTAGGAGTCTGTCACAGATCAAGTGCTTCCCACTCTTCCCCTGGAGAAAGAGCAGTCTGTCGGATGCTCGATTCTCCCCTCCCAGCTGGCCCTCTGATTTCCCGAACTCTCATCCAAACTCGGGTCATCAGCATTGCAAGCAGAAATCCAACTGCTTCACAGCAGGCTGGCTTAACAGTAAACCTTTTAATGTGGTAAAAATAGCAGTTTGAGTGCCTTTAGGGGTACAGCCATGAACCCGGTATTGGGGTGGTGCACAGCAATGTGGAAAGGGGCAGGATTCAGTGGGTAAGGATGCCCCCCAAACAGATAATAGAATTTGGGGTGGGGAGGGAGTGGGAAGATGGGGGGGGGGCTGTTTTGTGTTGATGTCAATGTCCCTTTAGCCTGTACAGTACCTTGCACTGTTTGATGCTCCAATGAGCTCTACACATTTGGCTACAGCTTTGTGTTGCACACACCTTGCATAGACAATATGTAGGAAAAAGATTGCTTTGTCAAGGCTTAGCCAGCAAATGAACTGAGGCTTTGGTCATGTGCCCACTGAGGAAGACCTATGCTCAAAACATCAACTCTATTTTCTACTTTTAGCACTTGCATCCTTGCTCAAACAGGCTGACTCTCGGAATGCTTTTAGCTGTGCGTGTAACACAGTCCTGTAGATTGCTGTAAAAAGGGCTAAACAACTGAAATGGCATAGATTCTGTAGCACTAAGCTGGCTTCCAAATTTGGTAATTAAGTGCTAACAGCCAAACGGCCAGATATTTCCAGATCAATGTTAGCTGGGAACCAGGTGGGGTGGGGTCAGTGCTGGCTGGGAACCATACTGGATGGGGTCAGTGCTACGTGGAACCATACTGGGTGTTACGAGTGCTGGCAAGGAACCACATCAGTGGGGTCAGTGCTGCCTGGTAACCATGCCGGTGGGGTCAGTACTGGCAGGGAACCACACCGGTGGGGTCAGTGCTGCCTGGTAACCATGCCAGTGGGATCAGTACTGGCAGGGAACCACACCGGTGGGGTCAGTGCTGGCTGGTAACCATGCCAGTGGGGTCAGTACTGGCAGGTAATGAGACCGGTGGGGTCAATGCTGGTTGGTAACCACAACAGATGGGGTCAGTACTGGCTGAAAACTAGGACATGTAGAGTCAGTGCTGGCTGGGAACCATACCATGTGGGGTCAATGCTGGCTGAAAACTAGGCCATGTGGGGTTAATGCTGGCTGGGAAAAACACCGGGTGAGAACAATTCTGGCTGGGGTCAGTGTGGCTGGGAAGCACACCAGGTGAGGTCAGTGCCTCTTGGGAACCATGCAAGGTGGGGTCAATGCTGGCTGGAAACCATACCAGGTAGGGTCAGTGCGAACTGGGAGCCATGCTGAGTGGGGTCAGTGCAGGCTGTGACCAAAAAGAGCAGGGTCAAAGTCAGTTGGGAACTATGCTGGCTAGGGGACAGTGCCAGCAGAGATGCTAGTTGTGAACCATACTGGGTGGAGGCAATGCCTCAGTGTAGGCTGGAACGCACCATGTGGGAACAATTGTGGTCAGTGCCAGCTGGGAACCATGCTGGTGGGGTCAGTCCTGGTTGGGAACTGCACTGTGTGGGGCAATGCTGCATGGAACCACACCAGTTGTGGTCAGTACCAACTAAGCACCATGCCATTGTGATCACTGCCAGCTGGGAACTATGCCTTTGGGGTAGTGCTGGTTGGGAACCACACCAGGTGGGGTCAGTGCTGGCTGGAAACCAGGCCAGGTGAAGCCAGTACTGGTTGGAAACCACGCTGGGTGGGAACCATACCAGGTGTGGTCAGTGCTGACTGGGAACCACACTGGTGGGGTCAATGCTGGTTGGAAACCACACCAGGTGGGGTCAATGTCAGCTGGGGACCATGCCGGGTGGGGTTAGTGCCAGCCAGCTGGAAACAACACAGGGTGGGATCACTGATGGCTGAGAACCACACAGGGTGTGGTCAGTAATGGCTGAGAACCATGCCAGGTGGGGTCAATGGTGGTTGGGAACCACACCAGGAGGGGTCATTGCCAGTTTGGAACCATGCTAAGTGGAATCGGTGTTGGTTGGGAACCACACTGAGTGGAATCAATGTCATCTGGGAACCACGCTGAGTGGAATCGATGCTGACTGGGAATCATGCCAGTTCCAAATCCACAGGAAACATTTGGGTATGAGAGCATATTTTATTTATTTATTGAAATGTTTCACCAGGAAGGCGCACTGAGCGACAAGTCACTCATCTAGCAGTGCGATCTGGGGAAGGGAATACATTAGAATGAGACACTAAACATTCAGGTTATAAGTTCAACATTAACATACAGTTGTAAGGCAGATGTTACAAACAGTGTTACAACTGTGTTGCACATAAGTAGAAAGAGTGGCCAATAATAAGTGCTGGGTTAATAAGTAAACAAGTGCTTACGTGAAAGAAAAGTGGAAAAGAGAGGCAGTGATGAGGTGGCTGGAGAGCGGGGAGAGTCGTGTCCCTGGAGACCACCTCAGGATGTGAGGAACCATGCAAGGGGGCTGGTGGGACCAGAGAGGAGGGGATAAGTAAGTGTCCCAGACAGACCCCTTCAGGTTGGTGGGGGAAGGAAGTAGATGAGAGATACAAGCCCCTTTGGGGGTAGGAGAGGAACCCATGGAGACCATTCAGGGTCCCTTACATTCTGTGAGAGATCTAGGGAGGCCAGTAAGGGGGAGCAATTTGGGGGAAGGGGAGAAGAGCTAGAAATGTGGGTGGGTGTGCACAGGGTAAAATTAAGGTGACGATAGAGGGGTGGGGTTTTCCAGGGCTTAGAGGAGGGAGTTAGGGAGGGACATGGCAGGAGCAGCAAGGAGCAAGGTAACCATTGAGGGCAGAGCTGATGGAGTATACAGAGGATGAGTGCTGGATCTGAGGGGGGAGGGAATTCCAGATTTTGGGGAGATGATGAGAGTAACCAGATTGGCTGATTTAGGTGGATCTGCGGGGAACTAGCAGGGTGCCAGTGTCAGTTGATCTAAGGAATGAGAGGGTGGAGGGTGTTATGAAGGTGAGGTAGGAAAGGAGCTCACCCTATAATATGAAAAGCATAATTGCTTTTATGTCTAATTTTGGCTCATTGACATTTTTCTTTTTAATTTAAAGTTATTGTCACTTGTTGCAGTTCCATGAGCTTAGAATGGCATTTAAATTGAATGATATGAAGGCCAAGTAAGAAAAGAATAAACATTTTTTTTACATATCCTAACCACGCTATACAGTACATCTCTGGTTCTGTGCTTGCATTTCAGAGTTCGGTAACCAATTTTGGGATATTGGAACTTTTCCTGAATAACGGCCTGGGAGTATCATTCAAGGCAGACAATGGACACTTCTGGAGTGTTGTTGACCATGGGGACATACACAGAATAGAAGCTGCAAATTCTGCAATGGGTCCCTCAGCCAAGTTCCTGATGGAAAGAGGCCCATCTGGGAAGATCCTTCTCAAGCCCCCACAGAAAAAGTACCTGAGCCGCATCCTCCGTGGTGACATTGACTTCATTGAGGCTGCCAAAGATCCAGCAGATGTCTTCTGCCAGTTTACGGTGAAGCAGCCCTGCAAGATGGTTCTTCAGGCTGATAATGGCAAATTCTTAAGCCGCATCAACCGCGGCAACGTTGATAACATTGAGGCCGCAAAGCCGGCACTTGATGTGTATTGCCAGTTTGATGTGGTTCCATACAGTAGTTAATGAGTCTGGGGAGATTCAGATTGCCACAGCTTTCTTGATTGTCAGCTGAGACCAACTTGCATTTCTTGCTGTAACAATCTGCTTTGTAGAGATGTGTATATGAGAAACCCCAAAAGGGTCAAGAATTCCAAAATGCGTAAACCTCATCCCATCAAAAAGTGGCTCCATATCTATGTTGGCGGGCTATTTTTGAAATAGTTAAATGTTTTATTCATAAAATTTATGAACAGAGATTTTCTCGATTGAGCCAGTACTCATTTATGACGAGGTCCCACAGAAATAAATACCAGAACACTGGGGGCTCTTATCACATCTCATTTGGGGGATACATTTCAAAATGCCCCCCACATGGGGGCTCATATCCATTTTTATGTGGGGGGATATTTTGAAACATTTTCCCTCACATAAGGGCAAATATCACTTCTCATTTGGGGGATATATTTTAATTTGCACCCCCACATGGGGCTCATATCAGTTCTCTTTTGGAGGTTTTTTACAGCTCCGATTTGTGGTTCCACCTTTCTTAAATGCTCCCCATGAAACTCTGTTTCCAAGTTCTGAATGTGTCTCACGCTACTGTCTCCAGGTACTCCCCCTGGACCCACACTTATTCAGATACCCATTCAAGACCCTCCAACATTTCTAGTATTGCAAGAGTTCATCAGGTGTCTCACCTGAGCCCAGACAAAATTTTTACCTGTGCAAAATCAGGGGCCCAATATTGTGAAATGGACGAAACATTGTACAAATGTTTGCATTGCACTTTGCAACTGCCCAGGGGTCCCTGGATATTGTATTCAGTCTGGTGCTACCCGACTGAATATAGGGCCATGTTGGGGCAGTGCTACGTCTGGGAGCACCACCCCAACATGTGTCCCAGAGTTGGCCCCATGAGTTGATAGCACTCTAGCACTATCTGCAATATTTAAAAGGCATCCATGCAAATGAGCCCATTGGGCATGCAAGGTGCTAAGCGGACATTTGCATGACCATTATAAGCCCATCTGCATAGTTAGCGGAGGCAGGTAGTGTGGTGCCACACCCCCAGACCTGGATAGTCGTAGCTATCCCTGGTGCCAGTAGTCCCCTCCCAATCCCAGCCCCATAATAAAAATAGAAAATCCCTGGTGCTTGTGGTCCCCTCCATCCCTCCGGTCAAGCCCCATATTTATAAATAAAATCCCTGGGGCCTGATATTAAAAAGTTTGCACAGGCGCTAACGGGTCTTTGTCCAAGCAAACCAGAGCTTGCGTTGGATCCCCAATTCAAAAGGGGATACAGCATGGGCAAAGAGGGTTGGCACCTGCACAAAACATGATGTATGCATACGGGCAAGGGGAGGGGCATGGCCATGAAAATGCGCATAATCCCATATTCAGCAGCTTTTCGCTGTGTAAAAGGGATTAGTACAGTCCTTTTGCACAGTGCAAATACTACCAAACAAAACCCAAACAACTGCCAGAGAAAATGCAGCCACCAAGCCAGTTGACCACTGGGAGCACAACCACCCTCTGTGGTCCTTGGCACCCCCCCTGCAGATCACCAGCCTGTTATGTAGAAAATATTGTCCCTGGTGGCAGTAATATCCCCCTCCAATTGCCAGCCTCACCATATATAGTATCATCCCTGGTGGTAGTGGTGTCCCCCTACTTGATCACCAGCCCCACCATATACAGTATCATCCCTGGTGGTAGCGGTGTTCTCCCCATGGTATACAATATCATCCATTGGTGGTAGTGGTGTCCCACCTCCTCTTATTGCCAGCCCGGCAGTGCAAACAAACCCTCTCTGGCATCCAGTGGTCCCCCCCCCACTCCTTGGCACTGGGCATACCCCCTCACCCCATACTCACCGCAGCATACAGCGACCGGCACAGTCTTTCTCACACCTCCTCAGTTGGCCACCGTATGTACAGGCAGGGAGTGTGCCTCTCATTTATAGGGGCGAGTAACACGTGCCTAAGAAATCTGTCCCTTATTTTTGAAATACGGTGTTGGCAACCCTGTTTCATGCCGGATTCCTCCAGCTTCAGCCCCCTAAAAACAAAATGAGAATAAGCTTGACAGCTTATGTAGCAGCTAAACATTTAAGAGATTTTGCCATAAAGGATTCCCTTTCCCCTCGGACAAGGAGGGGCATGGTCCTGCCTCCCCATGCACTCAGTCAAAGGGGGGGTGACAGTTGATGTAGTCTGGTTAGCTGGTTGGGTGGGCAGATCGGAGATTCTCTAGTTTCACAAGTCATGCCTGAATGTAACGTCTGGTGATCTCAAGATGGCTGTGGCAATTTCACTGCAGATTTGAATGCAATGATTATGGAAGGGAAGTTGGAGGGGGCAGACTCTGCAGTGTAGTAGAGTTGCAGTTGGATGTTTAAGAGCTTTTTGGGTAATTTTAATAAACTGCTTTTTTCTGTAGCATCTCTTCTCTTCGCTTTCTTTTGTGAACATAACATTTTGGAAAGAGATTGTGTGGTTAATGTACCTAGGGGCCTCATTACTTGAGATGTTCCAAGATAAACTAGTACTGTAACTGTGTTAAAGGCAGCCACGAGGTACTGGTAACTACTGTACATTCATGGTTAGAACCAGCCTGGCTGTGGACCTCCATGACCCTGCTAAATAAAGGATTGATGGTTTGCAACCATTTTGGTTTGGACTTTTTCTCTTCTCCAAGTTTTACAAAAAGCTTTGCCGACTTACAAAACTCTGTGTTTAGTTACGATTCCGCATGAGGTGAAAGAAAGCGATTTGCAACTTTGGATTAAAACTGAATACAAGAACATCCTGTTTTTCATTGGGATTTCTGGCAGCAGGCTAGGAATGTCTAATCATGACTAAAACCCCACCAACTTCTGTCCATGAGTAGAATCCCCACCAACTTCTGTCCACCACTAGAATCCCCACCAACTTCTTTTTTTTGTAAACTTTAGTTTTTATTGCTTTTTCATTTCTCATATATATCCATACAGGAGGACAGGTGAGACATATTTGATGCAGTACAGGGTTGTTCACATAAATGTACATAGGGTAAATCAAATACATCACTGATACATTCCGAGGTATAGGAGTCCATACATAAGAGCAAATCATAGTACATAAGCACTGTGGTAAAACCTACATTAAGAAACTAAGAATGTCCAGTCTCTAGCTACAGTAAATGAGTAAATATCTTGTCGAGATGTTAACCTGTCTAATAAATCCTCGAAGTCTTCTCTGTATATAGATTTATTTACTAGACTATACATCATATCAGGAAGAGGGGGTCTTGCCTACATGCAAAGAGAATCCATTTTCTCCATCTAATTTTAAATGCAGTATCTGGTTTGGGTTCTCTGGAGCAAAGCTTTTCTAATACATACATACAAGTTCTTCATTATTTTAAACCAATCACTAAATAGTGGAGGGGTTTGGCTACCCCAAAGGTGTGTGATCACCTTTTTGGCTGCCAAGAGATATGTTACTACGAGAGATCCCTTTTGGATACAGAGGCCCTCAGGTGGGATCATCAAGAGAACCACTTCAGGGGTGGACACCGACTCTTCTCCTACCAATTCAGCCAGGGTAGGTGCTATGTCCCACCAAAAGCTCCTAAGAGCAGGACATGACCAAAAAATATGGCAGTGGCCCACCTTCCCCTCTACATTTCCTCCAGCATTTCCCATAAAGGTCACCTAGTATTTTAGCTACTTTGGCAGGGGTATTAAAAAATCTGTTCCTTGTTTTCAACGAGAATTCTCTCCAGTAGGGGGCCAAGGGAACCCACATAGAAAGCTTTGTAAATTTGGTGCCGAAAGCCCAGAAAAACAGTGCAGCTGCCATTTTTCACAGCCTGCCCAAAACGCGTTCCTGCAACTGTGGCGCACAATGGCATGCTCGCTGTGCAAAATCACCTTTTGGGATACATTCACAAAATCTCACTGTTCATGAGGGGAGGTCCCAAAATACCTACTTTGAAAATGTGCCTACAAAACTCTCAGAAATAATTGGATTGTGGACATCTGCGCACTTTGTATGCATGTTCATTGCTTCACCAATATTTCATATTGCCACTCCAGATTTTCAGCACTGCCATTTATTTACGCCTCCTCATGAACAATACAGTTGTCATTCTCCACATCCTGCCCAAAACTGCGTTTTCTTCCCTCTGTCACCAAATGCCACAGCCGCTGTGCAAAACTACCTTTTAGCTAACAAAGTCATTGTGCCGCTTTTCATGAGGTAGCTTGACAAGCAGCCCATGTTGAACATGTGGAGTGAAACTACCACTACACACCTACGGTGTTAGGGTTTCCAACTGCAGCATCCCACCCGGTATGGACTGGCAGGTGTCAGGGCTGTGACTTGGGCTCATCGGATGTCGTGCTCATGCCATTCCATCCCCCACACCCACCCTGCAGCCACTGACAGGCATCGTGGTGTGCCTTGCACTGTTCGGCCACAAACTTCACCCCACGCTCCAATACTGTGCCCACGTCAGCGTATTTCCTTATGGAATGGGGTAACTATAATGCCCAAACACCCCAAAGCACACCATGACACTTGTCCGTGTCTACAGGGTAGGATGAGGTACAATGGCATGAGCATTATACCTGACGACCCAAAGGCACACCCCACTGCCTGTCACGCTCTACAGGGTGGGGGTGGGTTTGGTGCCACTTCAATACTTCACTGCCATTCCTATTATGCACCTCTAGCTCTGCCACTGCCAGTGTCAGCATGACAACATTCGGCATTGACAAAGGCTTGTTTGTATATAGAGGTTTCCATACCATTTCTGTAGAGCTTCAGTTCGCCTCTTTACGTCTCTACCTATACAATAATCTGTCTCACTGTATGTACAAGCAAAATAAACATCAAACATAACGTTGATCATTAACCTTAACCTGTCTATGTGCATTAAATATGCAACACTATGTACAGTTATTGCAGCTTTGTTAAGCAGCCAGATATTATTCGGACTTCCAAATGCGAGGAGGTGATATTTCTCCTCCCTGTGCCCATAAGGAGAACTTTACAGCATGGTGTTCTCCCCAGTGGTGGAGGTAATCACAACGCCCGAGAGCTTGGGGGCCCCCCAAGAAACCAGAAAAGTGTTCCCTCAAAACTAAGGAAAACAGAAACAAAACATAAATCTCAGTTAAAGGAAATTGCTGTATAGGTGAACAGCAGCTATTTAATCCCTTCCTCTGCACCGACTTTCTGAGGTATCCAAAAAAAAAGGAAACAAAATTGTGTGTGTGTGTGTGTGTGATTTATTTTATTTATTTATTTATTTATTTATTTATAGTGCTCATTTTGTTGGGTGCTTTTAAATGCAGGGACCAAAGGCACATAACTGACCCATGCTAAGGCCTTTGTTGTATGAAGAAAATAAAGCAATGTGAGAGATGAGATAACATCTCTCTCCTTAGAGTCAGCCTAGAGCTAGTAACATATATTTGTATTTTCATTGTGCAAGACCTAAATTTCAGGCCCAACATTTTAACTTTGAACAAACAATAGTGTACAATATTGCAGCCTGATCAACAGTCCACGAGTGTCAAATCCAAGATTGCATGGCCCCTATAATATAAGGTAGGGATCCAAGTTTACCCCAAGTACTGTATATGATATGCTTATGGGGGGGGGGGAAGAGATGCCTTGCCCTGCGACTGGCTGGCAAGTGACACCAAGCTAGCCTAAATTAGAGGGTAGAGTTCGAGGTCTAGAGCCAAGGCAGCATTGAGGGAAGCCAATTACCCCAATAAATGGGTGTCCCCCGACCCACTAACCTGTAGAAATCACAATGTTTTAAGGCCTTCACGGTATCTCCAGGTCCAGCATCTTTAATTGCTGCAAATTTTGTCTTGGCTCGTCTGACTTGCCCTGCAGTTTGGCTGAGGGTGCTAATTGTCTGGCCTCTGACCTCTGCTATGTAAAGCTACCAACTTTCTGAGGTCTAAAACTGGGACAGTTCATCCTGATCATAACCCCCACCGTGTCACTCCCACGGACACCGCCGCAGTCAACGCTGTGCACAATCAGTTACATTTTGCTGCTTGCTCTGGCCATGCCACCCCTCAGTAACACCAGTAGCAAACATTCAGATTAAAACAATACATCATTCTGCTGCAGCAAGTTCCAAATCCTGATGTACAGAAAGTTCATTAGAAGCAAACATGCGTTAAATTGTGATCAGACATTCGAGCTGCATGTGTTGCTCCTCCTGACAGTCCCATCCAACCTCATTTGCTGAGCAAACTTCACTTCAGTGACTCCCACCACCACAACAGATTGTTTTCACACACTTCCCTACAGCTGATCAGGTTCAGGTACCTTAGTTCCCTGCTGCCGGTCTCTTCTCTGTCTGGAGTCCTTCTAAGCTGCTGGCAGGCAGACATCCACAAGTGTTTGTTTGCACTACTACCCATTCTAATCTAACAGGAAGGAACATGCTTTACTGTGCTCCCACTGACATGCTTGCAGTGCAACACAGGCGCAGGGATTGAAGTTGCAAACTGCTGTCCAGCCCGAGCAGTGCCACGTAGTGCTAAAATAACTCACTCACGGATTAGCACTCGGCAAAAAAAAAGGGACAAAACTGGGACAAGTAAGCAAAAACTGGGACAAAAGTGACATTTTACAAAACTTGTGGGGACACTGGGACATGCTGCCTAAAATAGGGACTGTCCTGGGAAAATAGGGACAGTTGGTAGCTTTAGCTATGTGATAATTGGAGGTGGGGCTTAGTCAGAGTTGAGGTAGCAAGTGATTTTTGTTTTCTCAGAAGAAGCCAGAAGAGGAAGGAAACCGATTCATTTCCGTGCTTTACAGTAATTGTACATTGCTATTTTTGTTTTAAACTTAGATTGTGGGCTTTTAGTGACACTAATTTCTTTGCTGTCTTTACTTAGAATTGTTTTTGGGCTGTTTGAACATTTAAAACCTACAGTAGTTTGGCGTGCTTGTAGTGATGGTGTATTTCTTTGCTGTCTTTAATTGTTGCAAATGTTCATTCCCCCCCCTCCCCTGTCCCCAACTCTTAATTATATGCCCTGTTAAATCTGATTGACAGGAGCTAAGCATAGGAGATAGTAGGTGTTGTGGAGTAGGAGGGGCATAAGGGGGAAGAAGCCCGCCCTCAGCACAAGTGTTTTGATTAATTATTTTTTTTTTTTTCTTTTTTAAAGAAAAGTATCTGAGGATCAGTGGCAGGATTTTTAGGACAGTAAATAAATAGAGGGAACTAAGAGAGCTTCAGTAACAGACATGTACTGGATAGCAGTATAAGTGCAGTATAATGTGGGGAGTGGTGCAACGCAGTGGCTGCGGGGCAGCCATATTTAGGCAGACCTTCTGGATGCTGAGGTGCTGCCCTATCTGCATGCATCTCTCTGGACTGCAGGATGATGTAGCCAGACTCACAGCGGAAGTAAACTGGGTCAGGAGTACCATTACCCCAATCCAGAGACCACCCAGTCCAATGCCACTGCCTCAAAGGATGCCAAGAAAGAGGAGCACTTGGATGACAGTAGGCTCAGAGAGGGTTAGGGCGGTCAGGCAGAGGCACATCCCAGATCCTATTCCACTCGAACTCATGTGTCACACTAGCAAATGGAGACAACCAAATAGAGGTATCCAGAGAAGTGGAAGGAAAGGATGTGGAGGCTAGCCCAGAAGGTGACCTCGGTGGGGGCAGTGGACCCCAGAGGAGGAGGAGAAAGTGAAACCTGGTGGGCCACTCCATCATAAGTGGGATCCAGCTAGGAACACATGAGGGGGAGGACAGGGAGGTGAGGTGCCTACCAAGTGCCACGGCATGGAGGGATGGAAGGAAGATCCTGGGGATCGCTGGGAAGGCAAGACGGGAGGGTGAGCTGGATGTCATTATCCACCTAGGTACTAATGACCTGGCAAATGGGGAGTCAAAGGAAGTTCAGAAAGAGTTTAGGAAATTGGGGAGGGGTCTCAAGCAAGTAGCTACTTATGTCACCTGCTCGGAAGTACTACTTGTGAGAGGCATGGGAGAGCATAGGGTTGCATACACCAGGAACTTTAACTCATGGCTGAAGAACTGCTGCTGTGAGGAAGGGTTTGGATTCATTGGTGACTGGGGACCCACCTGGAGGGATGGAGGCTTATTCAAGCCTGATGGCCTGCATCCTTCTTGGAGGGGAATCCAAGCACTCAATGATAAGTTTAAATGCTACATTGACAAGCATTTAAACTAGCCAAGGGGGGTGGGAGGCCAGCAAGGAGGGTACCTAGTTGCCAACCCCTCCCACAGCTAGCAGTGGAACCAGTGAACCAGCAGAGTGTAAATCTTTACAAAGCAGTGTGCAAAAGATGGAGATAAATGCCCAAGAGTTGGATAGGCAGAAAAGGGGCAAAATTTACCAGAAGGGCAGACAGCAAGGAGAACCAGGGATAAAGGACAACCAGGGAAGGGGCTGGAGTAGAACAGCTAAATAGTCTAGGGAGGTCAAATCATGGAAAGCCATGTTTGCCAATGGCAGGAGCCTTAGCAACAAGATGGAGGATCTGGAGGCTATCATGGTGCAGTCAGACCTGGACTTTGTGGCCATCACAGAAACCTGGTGTAATGATAACCATGACTGGGAGATGGCCATACCTGGCTACAACATATTCAGAAGAGACAGGGCAGGTAGGAAGGGAGGAGGAGTGGCACTGTATGTGAAAAATGACATAAGGGCCACAGAGATCCAGGAGGAACAAAATGGGGGAGAGATACTGTGAGTTAAGCTGGAAAGGAAAAGGGCCAGCCATCCCACAGGTGTGGTCTATAGACTACCAGTCCAGGAGGAAGAAACAGATAGGAGTTGATGCTAGCCATCCAAAGGATGGCAGACAAGGGTGAGGTAGTGCTGGTTGGAGACCTCAATACTCCAGATGTGGACTGGAGCATCCCAGCAACTAGGAGAAGATTGATCCTGGACTCCCTTCAGGGTGCCTTCCTCAAGCAACTGGTCATGGAACCAACTCTGCAGAAGGCAATACTGGACCTTGTGCTCACAAACAGGGACAATGTGATGGGGGTAACAGTGGGGAAGCACCTGGGGAACAGTGACCACCAGTCATTGTGATTTGAAATCACAGATGGAGCAGAACCAAACCACACAAACACGTATCCTGGATTTTAGGGGGACAGACTTTGGGAAAATGGAGAGATGCTTGAAAGAGGCATTAAGGGGAATGGAGCAGGAATCAAGGGTTTAGGAACAGTGGGCGGTGTTTAAAACAGGGATTACAAGAACAGAATTATGCATTAAGCAGGTTAGCAAGGGGGAAAAGGAAGAGGAGGCCATTATGGTTTTCCAAGGAGGTACCAGAGAAAGTGAAAGCCAAAAGATTGCATTGGGCAATACAAAAAGACACAGGCAGAAGGGCATAGGGAGAAGTACCAGGAGAAGCAAAGGGAGGCAGGGAGGTTAGTGAGGGAAGCCAAAGCTCAGACAGAAGAGCACATTGCAAAATCAGTGGGTAGAGGGGACAAAACCTTTTACAGGTACATAAGTGAAAAAAGAAAGGCAAAGGGAGGGATAGTGAGACTGAAGGAGGATGGGGGCCGCATGGAGGATAACAGTAAAGCTGACATATTGAACAGGTATTCTGCTCAGTCTTTACTGAGGAAGAGGAGGGTAATTGGTCTGAAGGAAATACAAGGGGTTGGAATGGTGCAGAAATGGACACAAGTCCCTTTACACAAGAAAGGGTCCTGAAGGAACTCGAAGTAATGAGTTGATAAAGCAATGGGGCCAGATGGGGTGCACCCCAGGGTCCTTAAAGAACTAAGAGAGGTGGTGGCTGAACCTCTGGCAATCCTGTTTAGCTGATCACTGGAAACAGGGGAGGTACCCAAAGACTAGAGGACAGCAGATGTAGCCCCCTTATACAAAAGTGGGAACAAAGAGGAAGCGGGGAACTACAGACCAGTCAGCCTCACCTCGGTAGTAGGGAAGATCATGGAAGACCTACTGAAGAAGAGAGTGGTGGAACATCTGGTTGTCAGTGGACTACAGGACCCAAGGCAGCATGGTTTCACCAGAGGGGGTCATGTCAGACCAACCTCGTTGAATTTTTCGACTGGGTGACTAGGGAAGTGGATCAGGGAGGGCAGTGGACATGGCCTATCTGAACTTCAGCAAGGCCTTTGACACTGTGCCACATAGACTATTACACAAACTGGGGAATATGGGTGTGGGCAGGACAGTAGTGCAGTGGGTGGGTAACTGGCTGGGTGGCAGGACACAGAGGTTGGTGGTAAATGGCCGTCACTCCACAGAGGGAAGAGTGACCAGTGGGGTACCACAGGGATCAGTGTTGGGACCAGTCCTATTCAACATCTTCATCAGTGACATTGCGCAGGACCTAGAAGGCAGAATTTCCCTGTTCACTGATGAGACAAAGCTCTGACAGTAGACACACCAGAGGGTGTAGACAGAATGAGAAGGGACCTGCAGAAACTTGAAGAATGGTCAGGGTTTGGCAGTTGAAATTCAATGCAAAGAAGTGCAAGATAATGCATATAGGGCACAAAAACCCTGGCACAATATATCAGTTGGGGTGAGGCTATAGCATGCACCAAGCAGGAAAGGGATCTTGGGGTTATCATCTCTGATGACCTCAAGGTGGGGAAACAGAGTGACAAGGCAGCAGGTAAAGCAACTAGGATGTTGGGATGCATAGGCAGGGCATCACCAGCAGGAAAAGGGAGGTCATAATTCCACTATACAAGACACTAGTGAGTCCCCACCTGGAGTCAGGGTGTACAGTTCTGGAGACCTTACTTACGTGAGGACATAGACAGGGTAGAGAAGGTTCAGAGGAGGGCAACAAAGATGGTACATGGATTGCATCACAAGTCATATGAGGACAGGTTGAAGGAACTGAATATATACTCCCTGGAGGAGAGGAGGGAGAGAGGGGATATGATAGAGACATACAAGTATTTTACAGGGAGGAACAGGGTGCACGAATACACTATTTTTAAGTGAAAAAGATGTTCCAGGACTAGAGGGCATGGAATGAAGTTGGAGGGAGGATGATTCAGAGGAAAAGTGAAGAAGAATTTCTTCACAGAACGGGTGGTGGACAAGTGGAACACCCTGCCAGAGGAAGTGGTGGGGGCTGAAACAATCACGGGATTTAAGAATGCATGGGATAGACATAAAGGAATTCTGGAGGTCAGGGGAAAACAGACCTCTAGGAAAACATAAAGTAAACTTACAAGCTCAAATGGGCAGACTAGGTGAGCTGTAGGCCCTTATCTGCCGACACTGTCTATGTATCTATATATCTTGATGACAACAAGCACAGTGTGGACTGCAGTAAGTGCCTGTTGTCTATCTTTGGATTTGGAAGGGACAGTCTGCCATCTCGCTGGTTGTGGCTGGGGATCTCTAGGTCCGCATGTTTTATCTGGAAAATGCAAGCCAGCTTTGGTTAGTTGATGTATGGGCATCCTGAGCTGTGGTAAACTCCAGCTTTCCCGTTGGTAACTGCATTACAAGCTAGGCAGGGTATGGTGTGGTGAATTTGAATTCAACTGCTTTAATAACTGGTAGCAATGGTAGATATGCTACCTCAAGAGTGGCGGAGCCAGGGTTTGGGAGCATTTGGGAGTCGGGGAGGGCCATTCATGCTAATCACGGGCTCATCCATGGGCACTAAACAGTGAATAAAGATGGTAGTGGGGCACCACTACTCACATTAGGGCAGCCAGGAGGCGACTGCCCCCAGCTCCCGCCACTGTCACCTCAGTCGTATCATTTTGGGAGCATAATCAAAGTATATCGTGTCTGTTCATAAAATGTCTTCTGTTTCCTCCAGGTTGTTAGAAGTACCTGCTCTTTTGTGGCATAACTGTTAAAGTGCAGGATAATAGAGCGAGGCGGAGCATTTTGTGTTGTGGGTTTCAAGGCCAACGCCCTGTGTACACATTCCAGTTGCATATTGAAACCCTGGGATAACTCTAGCTGGTGTATAAAAGCCTCTATGAATTATTTTATGTTTGAGAGTTCAGAGCCCTCGGGAACACTATATATCCTGATATTTTTTCTCCTTGCATGATTCTCAAAGTCCTCTTGTCGTGCCTCAAGCATTTCCTGCTGATCCTATATTTTCTGGACCTTAGTTTCAAGGTCATTGACCCTATTTTCAGTCGCTATCCCTTGCCTCTCCTGCTCATCCATGCGCTGCTCTAATTACATGACGTTGCGGCATAATTCACTGTACATTACTTTAATTTCGGCTCGGAAAGTTAATAGTTATTGATATATCTGGTCCAATTTTGCTTTTTTGGCTTTTGGTTTACCCTGCTTCTATTTAGTTTTAGCAGAGAGTCAACGAGTTTCTTGAAACACCATTGCTTGTTGTTCTGAGCAGTCAGAGGCCTCAGAGTCGGATCGGGCTGCAGGATCTTCCATCCTGGCAGATAAAAGATTACTTGCTGTCTATTTTTACTATTCTCCTTTCCCAACAGTAGTCTGCTGTAATATTTGAGATGCAGGACCACGGTGTTCACTGGGATGAAGGAAATTTTAGTCAGGACAGATTCCAGTCACTCGTCTAAGCTGCCATTCTCCCCAGAGTTCATGTCCATGACTAGAATCAACACCAGCGTCTATCCACAATTAGAATCCCCACCAACCTCTGTCCGTGACTATAATCTCCACCAACTTCTGTTCACGACTAGAATCCCCACCAACTTCTACCCATTACTAGAATCCCCATCAGCTTCTGTTCACGACTAGAATCCCCACCAACTTCTGTCCATGACTAGAATCTCCACCAACTTCTGTCCATGACTAGAATCTCCACCAACTTCTGTCCATGACTAGAATCTCCACCAACCTCTGTCCATGACCAGAATCCCCACCATCTTCTGTCCACGACCAGAATCCCCACCATCTTCTGTCCACGATTAGAATCCCCACCAACTTCTGTCCACGACTAGAATCCCCACCAACTTCTGTCCACGACTAGAATCCCCACCAACTTCTGTCCACGACTAGAATCCACACCAACTTCTGTCCACGACTAGAATCCCCACCAACTTCTGTACACCACTAGAATCCCCACCAACTTCTGTCCACAACTAGAATCACCACCAACTTCTGTCCACAACTAGAATTCCCAGTACTACTATCCACGACAAGAATCCCAACCAACTTCTCTCAGTGCTGTAATCTCCACCAACTACTAACCACAAGAATATCAACCTAATCCAGGTGGAAAAACAAAGAAAGGCTCAACTTATTTTTAAAACAATGATAATGTGTGAATGACAAATTAAATTAACAAAATCCTTCTAGGGGAACCTAGGGCATGACCTAACAGGGTTAAGGTAAACAATACCCCACTGATAAAGCAGGGCTCAGCTGGGGTGAGGGAACCGGTACCACATTAACAGAGTAGGGCCCAGCAGGGGTAAGAACAGATTCCCCATCAACACAGCAGGACCCAGTAGGGTTAAGGTGATCAATACTCCATTCATAGAGCAGGGACCAGCAGGGGTGAGGGAATTAGTACACCATTAATACAGCAGAGCCCAGCAGGGGTAAGGGAACCACTACACCATTAATAGAGCAGGGCCCAGCAAAGGTAGGGGAACCAGTACCCATTAATAGAGCAGGGACCAGCAGGGATAAGGGAGCCAATATCCCAATAATAGAGCAGAGGCAGCAGGAGTAAGGGAACCAATACCCCATTAATAGAGCAGGATCCAGCTGGGGTAAGGGAACCAGTACATCATTAATAGAGCAGGGCCCAACATGGGTAAGGAAACCAGCACCCCATTAATACAGCAGGGTCTAGCAGGGGTAAGGGAACCAGTACCCATTAACAGAGCAGGGTCCAGCAGGGTAAAGGAACTAGTACATCATTAATAGAGTGGGGACCGACCCGGGTTCGGGAACTGACTCGGGAGGCCAGAGGTCAGCAGGGGAGAGGAAGGATTGAGCGTCCCAACGGATGCTCTCCTCCCTCAGGGGTGGGAGACCGTGAACGCATTGCGTTCTGCATCTCTGCAGTAGCTGGTGGAAGCACCGACAACAAGAAGGGGTGGAGGTGGCTCCCCTCGTCAGAGCCGGGAAGGGGGGACGTTGCAGGGCATGACAGGTTGGCGTGTCAGCACGCCACCACTTGGGACGACGTCCCAAGTGCCGACGTCTCAGAGGGTAGGGGATCTAGGGAGAAAACGGAAAAACCCTCTCGGTAGCCCTAGATGAAAGCCACTCCGGGTCCATCCAGACCACCAAGAGGGACAGACCCCACTGTGCAAGGAGAGGGGGAAGAGGCACTCTAGGGGCAGATCCCATGGAAGATGGATTGGAGGACATGAGTGGACGGAAGGAGTGGGCTCGGGAGGAGGGATAAAGAACTAAAGTAAAAAAAAAAAAAAATAGAGTGGGGACCAGCAGGGATAAGGGAATCTGTACCCATTAATAGAGAGCCCTGCAGGGGTAAGTGAACCCGTATGCATTAATACAGCAGGACCCACCAGGGGTAAGGGAACCAGTACCCCACTTATACAGCAGGGTCTAGAATGGGTAAGGGAACCAGTACCCAGCAACCGAGTAGGGCCCAGCATGGGTAAGGGAACCAGTAACCATTAAAAGAGCAAGGCCCAGCAGGCATAAGGGAGCCAGTACCAATTAATAGAACATGGCCCAGCAGGTGTAAAGGAACCAGTACACCATTATTAGAGCAAGCCCAGCAGGGATAAGGGAACCAGTACCCTAGTAATACAGCAGGGCCAGCAGGCGTAAGGGAAGCAGTACACCACTAATAGAGCAGGGTTTAGTGGGGGGTAGGGAACCAGTACCCATTAATAGAGGAAGGCCCAGCAGGTCTAAGAGAACCAGTACCCGAGCAGGGCCCAGAAGGTTAAGGGAGCCACTACCCATTAACAAAGCAGGTATCAACAGGGGTAAGGGAACCAGTACCCATTAATAGAGCAGGGCCCAGCAGAGGTAAGGGAACCAGTACCTCATTAATATAGCAGGACCCAGCCGGGGGAAGGGAAACGGTACCCAATTAATAGATCAGGGCCCAGCAGGGGTAAGGGAACCAGTACCCCATTAATACAGCAGGACCTAGCCCAGGTAAGATAACCAGTACCCCATTAATATAGCAGGACCAGCAGGCTAAGAGAAAAGTGGGATTATCTATCACAGAAAACCAACCCTGCTGGCTAAATGACACAGCCTTCTGCCAGGTTTGCCACCACCTTCTAGATCCGGCTACAGAGGGACACAGAGAAGCCCCATCATCCCAGCCATGAGGGGTAACTTGTTGGGAAATGGTTATGCCCCAGGGATGGTGGGTCACCGAGCTGGGAGGGGGCTGGCAGGCAGAACTGGTAGATAAATGCAAGTGAGGAAAAAAAAAACAGGCATGTTTCAGAAACATAGAAACTGATGGCAGATAAGGACCCCCAGGCCTATCTAGTCTGCCCATATACCCTACTCTTCATTAGCTGCTGCTGACCCTACTTGGCCCTCAACTGCTGCCTCTCCTTCCCCTCTGTAGGGTTCCCTTATGTCTATCCCATGCATGCTTAAATCTCCCCACCATGCTTACCCACAACACCTTTAGAGGCAGGCAGCAATTCCAAGCCTCCACCACCCTTTTTGTGAAAAAGCATTTCTGCATTGCCCCTTAGTCTACCCCCTTCCAGTCTCATGTCATACCCTCTTGTTGTTTTTGAGCTGCTTCTCTTCTGAAAGATGCTGCCCTCCTGTACCTTATTAATCCTCTTAAGCTACTTGATGTTCTCTATCATGTCCTCCCTCTCCCTCCTCTCCTCCAGGGTGTACATATTGAGTTCCTCCAATCTCTCCTTTTATGACCTGTGGTGCAGGCCCTGCACCATTTTTGTTGCCCTTCTCTGGACTGTCTCCACCCTGTCTATGTCCTTCTGGAGATGTGGTCTCCAGAACTGGAGCCAGTATTCCAAATGAGGTCTCACCAATGTTCTGTACAGTGACATTATGACTTCCTTTCTTCTGCTGGTGATACCTCTGCCTGTGCACCCCAGCATCCAACTGGCTCTCCCCACTGCCTAGGCACATTGTTTGGCCACCTTTAGGTCATCAGATATGATGACTCCCGGATCTCCTTCCTGTTTTGTGGTTGCAAATATCTACCCCATCATCATGTATTCCTCCCCTGTGTTCCTACGGCCCAAGTACATGATTTTCCACTTCTTCGCACTGAATCTTGGTTGCCGCACCCTGGACCATTCTTCCATTTTAGCTAGGTATCTCCTCATTCTCTGCACCCCTCCTGGACAGTCTACTCTCTTGCAGATCTTTGTGTCATCTGAAAAGAGGCATAGCTTCCCCTCCAGCCCCTCAGCAGTGACACTGATGTAGATGTTAAACAGCACTGGTCCAAGAATTGACCCTGATGGCACCCTCACACTTCAGATTTAGCCTTGTTCACCACCATCCTCTGTGTTCTGTCCTTCAACCAATTTCTAATCCATTTCACCATCTTGTGTCCCACTCCCAGGCTGCCCAGCTTGTTCACTAGCCTCCTATGTGGCACAGAGTTGAACATATTGCTGAAGACAAGGTAGACCACATCCAGCACTCCCCCCAATCCACCTCCCTAGTGACCCAGTCAAAGAAACCAGTCAGATTAGTTTGAGATGACCTGCCTGATATGAATCCATGCTGTCTCAGATGGATCTTGTGTTCCACTTGATTCAAGGTGCTGTACTATCCTTTCCTTTAGCAGAGATGCCATAATTTTACCCACTTCCAAGGTCAGGCTAACAGGTCTATAGTTTCCAGCCTCCTCCCTGCTCCCACTTTTGTGGAGAGGGACCACATCAGACCCTCTCCAGTCCTCCAGAACCTCTCCTGTTTCCAGTGACTTGTTGAATAGTGCTGCCAGTACCTCCCCCAACTCCTTTAATATTCTAGGGTGAATCCCATCTGATCCCATTGCATTTTCTAGCTTCAACTTTCAAAGTTCTTCCAGGACACTCTCCTCTTTGAATGGACTGCTGTCCACCTCCCCTCCCATCCTCTTTCTTAGTTGTGGTCCTCCCCTTCCTCTTCCTTCATGAAAACTGAACAGAAATATTTGTTCAGGATGGATGCATTATCCTGGTCCCCTTCCATTCCCACTCCTTTCTCCCCTTTCAGCCTTTCAGTCCCTCCCCTCGTCCTTCTCTTCTCGCTAATTTATCTATAGACGGCCTTGTCCCCTTTTTTAACTTAATTTACTATTTATTTTATTTATTTATTTATTGAAATCTAGGATTACAACCTTTGAGCTACAAGCTCATTTACAAAGGTTCCACGTCAGACATAAAGGCAACAGATAAGCACAGTACAATACAAGAAATTGTGGGGGGAAAAAAAACAAGACAAGGAGGGCTATAGGGCAATTAAAATACAGTAGGGACAGGTGATAGCAGTTTCTGTAACATTTCCTAAGAGATAAAAGAAATGTAGGAGGGAAGTAGGTTATTTGGGCGGCACTATAGACCTAGAATAGAGGTGGGAGGGTAGACATAGACAGAGGCGGAAGGATGGCAGTAACCTCAGACACAGGGTCACTTTGTCATAGTGGTTAAGTTACATTAAGGCAGAGGTTGGGTAAGAAAATGGAGGCTGGGGTGGATTGAGGATCACGTGGATAGGGAAAGGGGCAGGGAGTGGGGGGGGGAAAATGGGAATGGAAGTATGAGTGATGCTGGGTGGGTAGCTGATAAGTGCAAACGGTGGGAGGAGTTCTTAGTCAGTTTACAGGTAGAGGTGAATCAGGGGAAGCAGGAGCAAGTCTGCTGGCTGGTAAGCTGAGACTTGAGTGCTGATTTGAAGAGGTCAATTTTGCTGATAGCAGTAAGGGCAGGTGGAAGTGCACTAAGCCAGAGTGTGGCCCTATATGCAAAGGATCTCTGACCTTGAGAAGTTCGCTGGAAGGGGACCTTGACTGAGAGCTTGTTAGATGCCCTGGTGGTCCTAGTTGGCTCAATTTGGTGCAGGAGGGAAATGCAGCCAGGCAGTAATAGTCAAGGGTTGCTTTTGTGGCGAGGAGACATACTTGGTAACGGGTCCTTTCAGCTAGGTTTAGCCACCCTGTTTGCAGGTAGAGATTACAGCTGTGGGTGAGGCGAGGCCCTAGTACTAGCCTGCAGGCTTTATTCAAGCGTGGTAGCCAAGCCGCTTAAAGAATTCTGCCAGGCGCTTAGCACTGTAAATGGGAAGACCATGATGGCGTGGTCGAGAATACTGAACTGGTGATGGTAAGCAGGAGAGCTTTTTCAGTGAGGCAGCTACGGTGCTTGTATAGTAGACCAAGCTTCCGGTTAGCTGATGAGGCAACATTGTCAACGTGGGAGGAGAATGAAAGGGATCTGTCTAGGGTGATGCTCAGGTATTTGAAGCTTTGTACCATTTCTAAGGCTTCATTTTGTTTACTTAGAATGTTTATGGTGGATGTCTTATGATGATTATGGGTGGGGGCGAATAGCATGGTCTTGGTTTTTTTATGGTTAACAAGCAGCTTGGCTTGATCAAACCGGGCCTCTACCTTGTTACAGTCAAAATGAAGTCTATGTTCAAGGGTGGCAGGGTTAGTATGACTAGTGTAGATGACAGCATCATCTGCATAAAGGAGAATTTTCTGTTGGCAAGCTAGTGGGAGAGTATTTAGAAAAAGGCTGAAAAGTAGTGGGTCTAGTATGGATCCTTGGGGGACACTGATGAACACTTTCTGCGAGTCTGAGAGGGCATTAGATATTTTTACCCATTGTTCACGCCCTGTGAGGTAGCTCCAACTCAGTGAATCTGGGGATAATCCTGTAACATCTAGCTGGGCCAGGAGGAGGTCATGGTTGACTGTATCAAAGGCCTTGGTGAAGTCGATGAAGATAGCCCTTTATTTTCCTCTGTCCTTGCTTTGGCTCCTCTGACTGCCCTCCTGCCTCCCTCTGTTTTTCCAGATACTCTGCCCTGTCCTCCTCCCTTTTGAGTCTCCTTATATTTCCTGAAGGCTAACTTCTTGGCCCTTACTTTTCCCGCCACCTCCTGTGAGAACCATAGTGATTTTGTTTTCCTTTTGCCCCTGTCTATTTGTCGAATACAAAGGTTTATTGCCTCCACTATGGCTCCTTTTAGATGTGCCCATTGTCCTTCAATGCCCCCACATTTATCTCTCCCATCTAGGGTCTCCTTGAGATATACCCCCATCCTACTGAAGTCTGCCCTCCTGAAGTCCAGAACCCTTGCTTTTGTGTGGCATTTCCCTGTTGTAGTTTTCACATCAAACCATACAGTGCAATGGTCACTGGACCCAGGGTGTTTCCCCTGTCTTGATGTCTGCAATTCTGTCCCCGTTGGTTAGTACTAGGTCCAGAATTGCTTACTACTGGGTTGGCTCTAGCACTAGCTGCTTGAGGCATGCCCCTTGCAGACAGTCCAGGATGTCTCTGCCCCTGGTTGTTGCAGCCGTTTGTGTGCTCCAATCAACATCTGGCAAGTTGAAGTCTCTCTTCAGTAACATCTTTCCCTTGGCTGTCATCACATGCATGGTTTCCAGTAGATCCTTGGCGGTCATCACATGCATGGCTTCTAGTAGATCCCTGTCCAGTTCCTTCCTCTGTGCTGGGGGTCTGTATATCACTCCTGTCCAAAAGGCAATGCCTTTGCCTGCCTCTAAGGTGACCCACAGTGCTTCTGCCTCACCTTTCATTCCTTGCACCTCTATTGTCTTTATACCCTCTTTGATGTATAAAGCCACTCTCCTCCTCTTGTACCCTCCCTGTGCCTCCTGAATCAAGTATACCCTGGTACAGCTATGTCCCAGTCATGGTTCCCATTGTACCATGTCTCTGTAACCACTATAATATCCAGGTCAGCCTATAATGTCATGGCCATCAGATCCGGTATTTTGTTACCCAGGTTACAGGCATTGGACGCATGGCCCTCCATTTACTGTAAACACTCTCGATTACCTCTGCCCTATTCCCCTTGTTTCTCCCGTCCCCCCATGCCCCTTGTTACTTCTGTTCCCCCTACCTCTGCTGAGTGCAATGTTTGCTGTCACTATGGTGTCCTTATTGTCCTCCCTGTTTGATAAATTTTCCTGTGGGGGGGTATTTAGCTTTCCTTCCCTCCCTTCCTCCACCCCCTCTGGCTAGTCTAAATGCTCAGCAATAAAGCATTTAAACTTTCAGAAGGCAGGAGGGGAGGGCACTCGGATGGTGGCACAAACAGAGAAATGGCTTGCAATGTCTGTAAAATAGCTCTGTGTACTCACCACTCAGATGGAAGACACTGGAGATGTTAGTTCGATTCCAAGAAAATAACTTTTATTCCACACAATCAGCCATCCCAGATGGGGCAAACTGGACTGTAGTGCTGCCGCACTACTGAGCTTATGTTGCACCCTATTTAAAGGGCTTCCTCACAGCTGATTAACAGACGTCACCCCCACTACCTTTATACAATAACCAAATGGTCACATTCCTTCATTAATCTTTATAAAGGGACAGTTAATTACCAACACCAAGCTGTGTTTTGAAACATCAAGCATAAAAAAAGACTTTAAACATAATTTTTTTTTTGTATTTCTTCAATAAACACGTGTATAATTTCTAAAGTTGAAGCACTTGGTGTGGAGATCCCTACCTTCCCCCTTGCCCTGGACAGGCAGCCCCTCCGAAAAGGTCATGGATCTAGCCAACTATCCCAGGCTCCTCCCCAGTTCCCTGAACTCGACATGCACACTTCCTAACTCTGCCTTGTCAACTAGGTCATTGGTCCCCATATGGATAATGACATCCAGCTCCCCCCTCCTTGCTATCGCCCAGTACCAGGTCAATATGTTGTACACACAATGCCATAGGCAAAACCACGCAACAGTAACAATGCATGGAGGAACAGCTACAGGGCATACAATGTCGCATGACACAAATAGTGTGGAGCCGTAGCGGTGACCCTGTAGCTGTTTCCTGGAGAGCTCTGCTGCAGAGGGTAAGAGCACTGCTGGAAGGGGGTCTGCCGAGCAGCTGCCATGGCTCATGGAGTACAGCCATTGGCACTGTGGGACAATGCAGTGGCTGTGGACCAGGGTTCTATTCCTGGTCCCAGATTAGATTTGTTTATTTTTATTTTTGTCTTTACTTTTGTGCAGTTCATGATGCCCCCCTGCCGAATTTAACCATGTCCCAGAGTTGTCCCCTCCCGGAGGAGTTATTTTAATGGGGGGGGGGTTGGGGGCACAGCTCCCTGTAATGGGGGGTGCTGGGGGCATAGCCCCCCACAGAAAACAAGCATTTTACTGTTTTCGTTCAATGTTATTACCACTCTGTGTTTTTACTGAGCGGTATAGTTGTAGTTAATGTTTTGATAGCGAAGTATAGTGCCACGCTGTTTTTGTTTGCAGCAACATGACCCTGTGCCCTATCACCCTAGCAATCCCTCAGATTCACTGTCCATCTCTCCGAGCTGTGCCTCCTGGTAGGCACTTTACCTCTCTCTCCTCCTTTCTGCCTCTTCCCAGCTCCACTCCCCGGATGATGACGTTCCCCCACCAGGAGTAGCTTCCTCTTCCTTTGGGGTCCTCTTCCACCCACCTTTGCAGCTCCATTGTGGAGGTCCCACTCATCCTCCCAGGGTGCAGCTTTGGGTGACCTTGAGGGGCCTTCCCATTCCTCCAATACAGTGTAGGAGTTTCTCAGTTTCGCCGGCTGGGGGAAGTGTCTCTGTTCCACCTCCCTTACCCTGACTGAGCCCACCGTAGTCCAGCCACTCCTGCTGCTGTGCATCCTTTGAGGTAGTAAGTGTGGATGTGGTGGCCTCTGGGTGGAGGGTCCGGCCCCCTGAATCCTGGCCAACTTGGCTCTGAGGCTAGGAACCTCCGCCCTCAGCCCAGAGAGGTGCCTGCAGATGAGGCAGCACGGCAGCATCCAGAAGGTTCTTCTGAACACTGCTGCCCCACAGCCACTGCACTGCACCACTCCCAGCATTCCCCTTCTTGTCTGCCTGTCGCTACCCTAGCTGCTCTAAGGCTGCCCTACTGTAGCTACTGCACCCAATACCTCCTGTCACCTGAAGTTCTTACGTTTTTAGCCCCTGCTACTACTCTTTAACCTTTTTTTTTTTTTTTTTTTAATGTGCTGATGTGCTTAGACCCTTCCTGTGTTTTGGCAGGAAGTTCCACACCCACTGCCAACAATAAAGATGAGCAAGCTGGGGGTGAGTGGGCAGATGCTTCCGGTGTCCAATCACCTGAAAAAAACAATCAGCCTCTGCAATGGTGCCCCTTTAGTGAGCTGCTGTGTAAATCTCACAGAAAACCCCTGGTAAGTACAGTCAACAGTAAGCTTATTTAAAACAGTACCCTTGCTTTAAAGCCTTGGCCTTAGCCACCAGATAGCAATGTTATAATATGAGTTACTCAGCCCTTATTCCCAGCTCTATTGCTCCGTCCGAGTCCCCGGTCCCGCAGCACCTCCTTCCCTTCTGCAGGTTCCAGTCCTGTGTCCTCCAGTGGATCTCTCTGACTTTGAATTTAGGGGTGCTGTCTGCTGCACGAACAGCCCCAACCTGCTCAGTTACAGTAAACCCATCAATAAAATATTTAGGAAGTCTGAAGAAAACCAACTTGAGTTCTTTCAAAGATCTGCTTAACTGTCGTGTGATACAAAGAACAGTTGGTACTTGCTGGTTAGAAGGTTCATGTGCTTGGGGTTCCAAGAGTTTGCCAATGGAATGCAACACTCAGTTCCCTGGTAGGGGTGAACATTACTTGTCATGATTTCCCACTGACACAGTGGAGCAATACAATACAGAAATCTGAAGGTAAAGGGTCACCCATTCCCTCCACATCTGATTCCAACTCCCATTCATACCCATAGGTTTTGTCTCCATGATGTGGTGACAGAGAACTTGAAAATTGTGTGTAAAACACAAGTTACTGCTTCTCCTGTTGGTTACTGTCCCTTCCAGTGTCTCTGTTTTACCCTGACCTTCCAAAACTGCAGTGTGCTCACTCTATTCCTACATTCAACATTTGTTAACACTGAGGGACTAGCCAACACACCCACATATCGGAATGGCTAACTGGTGACCTGGTTTCAAACATTAGCCTGGGGCATTGGGGACCAGCAGGGAGAGGAATATTTAGCATTTCAACGGACTCTTTCCTTCACTGGGGAGGGAGAGATGCCATCCTCGCTGAAACACCGCGAGTGGGCTGACCACAGCAGGCAGTGCAATCAGAGCTATGCTGTGGATGGGAAGGATGCCAGAGGGTAATGCGCTGTGCACCCTCACTTGAGTATTCAGGCTTGCTCACCCACACATGCCAGTGTACTGTGGTGGGAAAGAGAACAAAGGTAAAACCCCACCTTGGCAGGATGAATGACCGACTCAGGCATTGCAGACCCCACAGTGACAGGCACTGATCCCATCTGCATCTGTTTGCAGCTGGCAACGTGAGCTCCTTGCTGCCTCTGCCGGGGGGTATAAGTCACAGGAAATAAAGAGTCAGGTAAGTCAGGGAGACACTGAGTGATGGGGCTGGGAGTTGGTCTGCAGGTGCCGGTTGGGACAGGAAGTATAAAGAGATAATAAAACAAGCATTTGTCAATGCCGAAAGTTGTCTTGCTGGCATTGACATTGGTAGTGTAGAAGTTACAGAGCTGCATAATAGGAGTGGCAGTGAAGTATTGAACTGAAGCCAACCCCACCACCACCCTGCAGAGAGTGACAGGCATTGGGTTGTGCCTTTGGGTGCATCAAGCATAACAGCCACGCCATTTCACCACACCCTTCCTGCAAGACACTGACAAGTGTTGCATTGGGTCTCGGTTTACACTCTAACCATTCCATCAGGAAATACATTGAGATGGGTGCGTATAGGAGAATGGGTGAACTTTGGGGTCGAAGAGTCCAAGGCATACCTCGATGCCTCTCACTGGCTGCAGGGTGTGGAATGGTATGAGCATTACAGGCAAGAATCCCAAGTCACCCCCTGATGCCTGTCATTCTCTACAGGGTGGGCGTTATGGTTGGAAACCCTAACACCTCAGGCATTCGTTGGTATTTTCACTCCAAATTTTCAACATGTTTTTTTTGTGACCTCCACCTCATGAACAGTTGCAGTACCAGTTTGTTAGCCGAAAGCTGCTTATGCACAGTGACTACGGCATTTAGCACCACAGGTGCAAAAACACATTTCAAACAGGATATGAAAAATGACAGCTGTACTGTTCATGGGGAGGTGTAAAAAATGGCAATGTTGCAAATCTGCAGGAAAAATATAAAAAAAAACTAGTTAAGTCACGAGCGTGCATAGAAACTGTGCAACGCACACCTGTAATGTAATTAGTTTGGGGAGTTTTTACAGCAGATTGTCAACACAGACATTTTGGGACCTCCGATTATGAACAGTGTTACTTTGATTTTCTTTATCTGTCCCGAACAATGATTTCCCTCAGCGACCACGCATCTCTGCGCTGAAAGTGTGAAAACACATTTCGGCCATGTTGTGAAAAATGACAGCTGTACTGTTCATAAGGAAGTGTGGAAAAATGCCACTGGTGAAAATCTGGACTGAAAATATTACAAAGTCATGAACTTACGAGGGTGCGTGGAAACTGCGCAATGCTCACTCGTAACACAGTCATTTTATGGACTTTTGTCACCAAATTTTCAACATAGCCATTTTAAGACCTCTGCTCATGAACAGTGTAACTGTGATTTTCTTAATCTCCCAAACATTGCTTTACGCACACCGACTGCACCATTGAGCTACATAGGCGGGAAACTCATTTTGGGCGACATGTGAGAAAATGGCAGCTGTGCTGTTCATAAGGAAGTGTAATAAAATGGCAATGTTGAGAAATCTGTAGATGAAAATATTGAAAATGTGTGCAAACTTCTGACGTGCATAAGAACTGCATAGCATACGCTAAATAAAACAGTCATTTTTAGGAATTTTTCACCAAATTTTCAACATAGCCATTTTAAGACCTCTGCTCGTGAACAGTGTCACTGTGATTTTCTTAATGTGTCCCATACATTGATTTCACACACCGGCTGCGCCATTGTGCACTACATGGGCAGGAACAAGTTTTGGGCGACGTGAAAAATGGCAGCTGTGCTGTTCATGAGGAAGTGTAATAAAATGGCAATGCTGAAAATCTGGAGTGAAAATATTGAAAATTTGCAAACTTACGAGTGTGCGTAGGAACTGCGCAATGCACGCTCGTAAAACAGTCATTTTAAGGAATTTTTCCACCAAATTTTCAACATAGGCTTTTGAGCCCACCTTATGAACAGTGGCAGTGTCATTTCGTTACTCAGTCCGAAGTGATTTCGTGCAGTGACTGCGAAATCACCCTTTGAGCGATTAGCCATGACATTGAGAGCATGAGAAGGGGTCCCAAAATCCCATGTTGAAATTTGGTGTAAAATTCAAAAAATGCCGAGATATGCAGCAAAGTTGAAAAACCCTATCTATCCCATTATACAACTTACGGCATTTCTCAGTTCACGGTCGGCTTTGAAGAGTGCAGATGTGTTTCCGGTCCACGAAGATCGTCCTGCGGAGTCAGAGGTAAGTATGGGGTGGGGGTGGGGAGTGGGGTGCGCAGTGGGTGGGGCAGAGACAGCAAGGGACCGTTTTGTGTTTCATTTTATTTATTTTTAAATAGCGACAACATGGGACGTTTGCCACGCTGGAGGTGGGCTCCCAGCATGGCACAGGGCGGCTTTTGTGGGGGCGTGGAGCCGGCCGGGGACTGGGTACCCCGTTGGCGATAACATCTGTTGCCATGCTGGGGTGGGCTCCCAGCGTGGCACCTATACTCTGGGGCGGGACCAGTGGAGCCGACAAGGGATTGGGCGCCCCCGTCGGCTATAGGATGTGTAGCCACGCTGGGGTGGGCACCCATCGTGGCATGTGAAACTCTGTTTGGGGAAGTGCAGCACAGCCGACGGGGATTGGGCACCCCGTCGACCCATACAGTGTGTGAATGGGGGGTGAGCATGCAGTATGCATGCATCGTGTGTGGTGTGGGGGAGCGGCATGAGCAGGCAATATCTTATCGCTGCTCACTGAAGCGTAGCTCCCCCTTTCAACTGTACTCCACTGCATTTTCGACTGCTGTCATAGACAGCTCCAGCAGCCATTGAAGAACTGCAGCTGTGCCTGCAAACACACTGACTGAACTGGAAGAGGGCTGCCACACCCCCGAAAACTCAGATGATGGCACTATGTTTCTTGCACATGCGTGCAAGCAAACATAAAAAGGTCTCCTTCAGGTTCTCAGCTATTCCCAATTGTGTAAGAACATCTGACATAATTCATTTGTTTATAAACTTGATTCCACGTCTGAGTTAGTGAGTTAGTGCATCCTACCCCCAGCAGGTAAAGCTGTGGTGTTCCCCTCCCCAGTGGGACAGTGCGTAATGGGAGGAGGAGGGTGTCACTCCATATCAGGGGTTATACACACACTCTCACCAAAGGTCCAAGCCTTGGTCCAGAGGAGTGGGGAGGGATGTAACAGAAGAAATGAAACTCCATGCCATACGAAGTGATTTTGGAAATCCAGAATGCAGTCACCGGACCTGCAGCACCCGAACCTGAAACACAGCGCCCAGTCATGCATAAAAAGGTGTCAGCAAGCAGTCAAAGATGAAACCCCAGAGTCAGCTTCAATGAAAGTGTTGCACATACTTTATTTCAATTAACATTGTGTAAAACGGCATTCGAGAGAGTGGGCATCGAACCCGCTGCAGCCATGCAACGGGATTTGCCTCCAGGTTCTGAATGCAATTTTGTCCCAGACCATTACTAACTTTTAAATAATTATATATAAAAAAAAAATTTCCCAGTCGAGCTGCACAAGCACCGCTGCTCACTCGGTCTCCCTCACCGTACACTATCCCTCTCTGTGTACAAGCCGCTCCTCTCGGCTGCCACTCATATTGTCTCTTCCTCTGTAGATGTTGACCCCCCCCCAAAAAAAAAAAACAAAGTTGTAGCAAGCAGAAGTGTGGGTAGGGGTGTAGGTGTATGTGTATGTGTTTGGGAGTGGGCAGGGTGTGTGTGTGTGTGTGTGTGAAGACTGCCATCTCATACAAAGATTATTCTACCTAGTAACAGAGAATTATTTAACATACAAAGGAAGGTAACTACAGCAAAAAACAAGCATTTGTCAATGCTGAATGTTTGCTTGCTGGCATTGGCAGTGCTAGTGTAGAAGTTACAGAGCTGCGTAATAGGAATGGCAGTGAAGTATTGAACTGAAGCCAACCCCACCACCACCCTGCAGAGAGTGACAGACATTGGGGTGTGCCTTTGGGTCATCAGGCATAACGGCCATGCCATTTCAACACACCCTACCCTGCAGACACTGACAAGTGTCATGGTGTTCCTTGGGGTCTTTGGCCCTTATGCGCACCCCATTCCATCAGGAAATACGGTGAGATGGGTGTGGTATAGGAGAATGGGGTGAACTTTGGGGCCAAAGAGTCCAAGACATACCTCGATGCCTCTCACTGGCTGCAGGGTGTGGAATGGTATGAGCACTGCAGGCAGGAATCCGAAAGTCACATCCCTGATGCCTGTCATTCTCTCAGGGTTGGGCGTTATGGTTGGAAACCGTAATACCTCAGGCATTCGTTGGTATTTCACTCCAAATTTTCAACATTTTTTGTGACCCCACCTCATGAACAGTGGCAATACCAATTTGTTAGTCAAAAGCTGCTTATGCACAGCATTATCGATGGCATTTAGCACCACAGGTAAACACATTCCTCGAACAGGATGTAAAAAATGACAGCTGTACAGTTCATGGGGAGGTGTAAAAATGGCAATGTTGCAAATCTGTAGTAAAAATATAAAAAAACTGGTGAAGCCACGAGCATTCATAGAAACTGTGCAACACACACCCGTAATGTAATTAGTTTAGGGATTTTTTTACAGCAGATTGTCAACAGAGGCATTTTGGGACCTCCGATTATGAACAGTGTTACTGTGATTTTCTTTATCTGTCCCAAACAATGATTTCCCACAGTGACCACGCATCTCTGCACTGAAAGTGTGAAAACACATTTCGGCCATGTTGTGAAAAATGACAGCTGTACTGTTCATAAGGAAGTGTGGAAAAATGCCACTGGTGAAAATCTGGACTGAAAATATTACAAAGTCATGAACTTACGAGGGTGCGTGGAAACTGCGCAATGCTCACTCGTAACACAGTCATTTTATGGACTTTTGTCACAAAATTTTCAACATAGCCATTTTAAGACCTCTGCTCATGAACAGTGTAACTGTGATTTTCTTAATCTGTCCCAAACATTGCTTTCGCACGCTGACTGCACCATTGTGCGCTACATGTGCGAAAACACATTTTGGGCGACATGTGAAAAATGGCAGCTGTACTGTTCATAAGGAAGTGTTATAAAACAGCAATGTTGAAAATCTGGAGTGAAAATATTGAAAATTCGCAAACTTACCAGCATGCGTAGGAACTGCACAACGCACGCTCGTAAAACAGTCATTTTAGAATTTTTCACCAAATTTTCAACATAGCCATTTTAAGATGTCTGCTCATGAACAGTGTCATGGTGATTTTCTTAATGTGTCCCATACATTGATTTCAGCACCGACTGCGCCATAGTGCGCTACATGGGCGGAAACACATTTTGGGCAAGATGTGAAAAATGACAGCTATACTGCTCATAAGGAGGTGTAATAAAACAGCAATGTTGAAAATCTGGAGTGAAAATATTGAAAATTCACGAACATACGAGACTGTGTAGGAACTGCGCAACGCATGCTAGTAAAACAGTCATTTTTTGGAATTTTTCCACCAAATTTTCAAAATAGGCTTCTTGAGAGCCCACCTTATGAACGCTGGCAGTGTTGTTTCGTTAATCAGGCCTGAAAGGTGATTTTGTGCAGTGACTGCGAAATCACCCTTCGGGCCCGAATAATGCCATGACAGTGACATCACTCATGAGAAGGGGTCCCAAAAACCCCGTGTTGAAAATTTGGTGCACAAATTCCAAAAAATGCCTGAGATATGCAACAAAGTTGAAAAAACCCTATCTATCCCATTATACAGCTTACCGGCATTTCTTCAGTTCGCAGTCGGCTTTGAAGAGTGCAGGCGTGTTTCGGTCCACGAAGTTGTCGCGTCAAGTCCGGAGGTAAGTATGGGGTGAGGGGGGTGTGGGGAGGCAGGGTGTGCAGTGGGTGGGTCCGGGTTGTGGGAGGGGGGCAGGGAGAAGCGCCGAGGCACAGTTTTTAATTTTCAGTTGTTTTTTTTTTACCAAAATGACGACGCGGGATGTTTACCACACTGGGGTGGACTCCCAGCATGGCACAAGGACGGCTGGTTGGGGGGGCATGGAGCCAAAGTGGGATTGGGCACCCCCGTCGGCCATAGCATCAGTTGCCACGCTGGGGTGGGCTCCCAGCATGGCACCCTGTACTCTGGGGGAGGACAGTGCTGCACCCCCAAAGCCTTCCATGCCGCTGGTGCCCACCCCAGCATGACAAGTCATCATTATAGCCGGCCCGGGGTGCCCAATCCCCGTCGGCTATCTGACAAACTTACCATGCTGAGGTAGGCACTAGCGTGTATGTGGAAAGAGCTTTAAGAGGCTGGCAACTTGACCGGGGGACTGGGCACCCGGCTGTACAGTGTGTGCATGGGGGGCATGCGCGGTATGCGTACGCGCGTGTGTGTGTGTGTGTGTGTGTGTGGGGGATCGCGCATGAGCAGGTGATATCTGATCGCTGCTCACGGAAGCGTAGCTCCCCCTTTCAACTGTACGCCACTGCATTTTGGAGCTGTCATAGACAGCTCCAGCATGCATTGGAGGACTGGAGCCGCGCCTCCCAACACACTGACTGAATTGGAAGAGGGGGTGACACACCTCCGAAAACTTGGATGATGGCACTATGTTTCTTGCACATGCGTGCAAGCAAACATAATAAACATTGTTTTTCAAGTAAAACAACTGTAATCTTAAAAAAAAAAAATGTTTCAACGGGGGACATTGTATAATCACAATCAACTCTCAGGTTGTGGATTATGCTCACGATTTACCCACTTTTTTTTTTATTTCTGATATTTGCCCCACCTGCCGGCAAGGGCTCTTGTTATCTGGCCCTATCTCCCTGTTCGGGGATCATTTGGCACAGCAGGGGGGTGAGGGATTTTGCTTAGTTATTTTGAATAACTTTGCAATCCCCCCCCAATGAGGGTGCCAGTGCGCAGGACCGAAGTCCAGGAGAGAAGCCGTGTCTCTGCCAAGTGCCTCACAGTGCCCTCCCCTCCTGACACCATCCGCTAACCAGATCGGTGCCAAACCCTCCCCAGGAGAGGAGAGCTGTCTGATGATAGCTCAATCCAGCTCCTCCCCCTATCCGACCACTGACGTCCCAGGCTCATTCCCAAACCCGAGTCGCCTGCGCAGTGTAAGGTGTGGCATCCAGCACCTCAATCCTCAGCATCACTGGGCCAGTGATTTACCCACTTCTGGTGTGGTTTACTGGCTCGTTCTGCAGCCTCATGACCAAACCACACAAGGCGTGGGTACATCCCAGCATAACCCACATCCTGTCATGGTTTATTGCTTAAATGTTTAGCCAAGGGAACCCTCCCGTTTTAGATTTCTAGGTGGGGAACTCTCCTATATTAGTCAACGGCAGAAGCTGTCAGAGGTGGTGGAACTGAGTTCCTGCGATCTCCTGCCGAGTTTAACCCCTGGTGCTGAGCGACCTTTATGGTTCTTTGCCAGATTTTGGAATGAATATTGCAGAACACCGGTCAAAATGCCCCGAATAAATTTAAAAAAATGTTCCTCTCAACCCAGTACTGCTAGCCGGTGGAGCACTGCACCGCCATGTGGGTGGGAGACCTAGGATTAAATCTTGATTCTGACCCCCACTGTGAGGTCCAGGATGCAAGAAATGTATTTATTTATTTGCTTTTGGTATCGGTAAGTGCACTAAACAGGACTGCCTATTTTCAGGCATGACCGGGAATTAAGTCCAACGGTGGGGTTGATTGATGTGGCATTGAACTAGGATGCCACAGGTAAGAAGGTGATGTCTGTTAATGCTACCTGTAGGACAGTGCTGCCTGGTGACCGCAGGGGCACAAGGGGAAACAAAGAGGGCCATAGCACCTCCAAGCCCCTCCCAAAATTAAATGCATTTCACATATTAGATTATTGACTCACTGCTCGTGCTCACCACAATTTTACTATAAGGAATCCTTATAGTAACATTGCAGTGAGCACAAGCAGCGAGCCAGTAAGGAACGAAGCAGTCTGTGAACTGGACTGGCTAGAGACCACACCACACACATGTGAATACCGTTTTTTTTTTCTGGTGACACCCAACTCAGCATATGCTCGTACCCGGCATGTGCTGTGATGAGAGTAGCAAGACATACCTGGAGGACAATCAGGAGATGTGGCAGTCACAGTGTGGATCACGGGACACCTGAACTGCAGGCCAGTGGAAAGACCCAGTGCCTCAGTGCAGCAATGTGCAACCTAACCCTCAACCAAGTCATTCAAATGTTTGACAACTGGGACACCCCAACAGCAGGAGTCAGGTTGCTTAGCAGCCAGCAGGACAGATAATGTTGTTTTGACTGGCTTCTCAGACAGGACAGTGTGCGTTACGCTCGTCATCGCTCAGCACATAGACTGGCTGGATTTTTGACTTTTTCATTGTTAAAAAGCTCTTTTAAGAGCTAGGTTTTTTTTGTCTATGCACAACAACAACAACAACAAAAAGAGTTGAAATGAGACTGAGAGAGAGAGAGGTGTGGGGAGAGAGAGCAGGGCTGGCACAGGAGGAAGTAGGCTGTTGGTTAACTAGGATCTGCAGATTATCCGTTACGTAGGGAAATGGGCAGACTAGGTGGGCCAAGCGGTCCTTATCTGCCATCAGATTCTATGTTTCTTAAATGGGAGGGGGGAGCAGTGAGTGACTTGCAAAGAAAAATAAATTGCTATTTTGCTCTAGATTCTATTTTATTTATGTATTTATTTAAAAGTTTTACCAGTAAGGCATGCTGAGCAGACTACCGCTCGATTCCAGATGCGTCCTGGGGGGTAGGGAGCAAGGCAGGCATCACAGAGCAGAGTACATCAGTAAAATGCATGATTACAAAACACAATATGTACAGAAATCAGGGGGTGGAGAACAGGGAAGTCAACACAGAGTATGAATACATCGGTAATGTATGAGTACAAGCATGTGAAGTACAGAAAGTACTGCTGGAGGATTAGAATACAGGTAGCCTGATACATCATGGAAGGAATTCCTGGTGGAGTACAGTCATGTATGGGGTGCAAACAGAATATAACAATACAGCCAGTACACAACTGCTAAGATGACTAGGCAGAGCACATCTATAATTAGGAATGTGATTACAAACAAAATAAAATAAAAATAAAATATAGCCTTCCAAAAATGCATATTTGGGGTAGTAGCCAGCAGGAGGGAGATGGCCAGTTAAAAGGCTGGACCATAGCTACACACTGACAGCGGGGTCAGCCGCCATAGACTATTCACCTTTTAGAGTTACCAGTCATCAAGGTGCATGCACAGGAGGTGCAGAAGTGGGCTTTGAGGAGAGAGTTTAGCTGGACGGCTGAGGTGGTTTGCTGCATGGCCAGTGGTAGGGAATTCCACAGTTTAGGCATGCGATATGAGAAAGCTGCCTGTCCTGCAGTGGTGGCCATACATGGGATACTCAGGGAATGGGTGTCGAAATTTCAGAGGGAGTGCAAAGGTGTGGGAGGTGAGGGCAGGGTACCATAGAGGTACGGGGGTACATACTTGTTCCAGAACCTGGCCGTGAGCCTGGTGCAGTGAGACAACCTCTGATCCTGCAGTAAGGGGAGCAGCAACTCCTAGTAGAGGCTGCAGTGCTGTGTGCTGGGAGGATAGTCAAGGGCAAAAGGACAGAAGGAGTCATTAAGGATCTTAATGGACAGTAGCTGGCTTTGTTAGAAATAACTAATCTCTGAGCTCTCCTCCATGGTGGAAGAGAGCTCAGAGATGAGTTATTTAGCTAAAAAAATAAGCTACAAAATGCACAACAGAGCATCCAGCACCCCAGGGCTTCTGGGGACCTGGCAGCCCCCAGACCCCCAGCAATTATGAAAAAGAACCCTCCCTTTCCAAAATGTCTAGCCCATCCCAAAATGTTATGCCGGTTGCACCCCTATGTGAGCATGCATGGCATACTTCTCATCTGTCCCTGATTTTGCATTACAAATTTTTCCTCTGCCCCTCTTAAACTTTGCATTTTTGCCACTGAAGAACAGAGATTTGAATCACAAAAGCATACCATGCAATAGTTTTACAATCTAGTTCTCCATCAGAAAATGCTTTAACCACTAAACCACTTATTGCAACAGCTGCACGGACTGATCTTACTCCTTTTCTAAGATAAACCACTTATTGTAACAGTTGCATGGACTGATACTACTCCTTTTTATGTGACAGCATAGGAGAGAAGCGGGTTGTGGAGGTGCGGCATTGTGGTAGCCAATGCCATCACTGCATTTGCAGGCATGGCCCTCTTGATCCAATGCAGTGGCACGCTGCTGCTGACACTAGTTCAGCAAATGTGCCACCAACTTGAAAGAAATGGACCGCTGCAATGAGGGAGTGCCCCATCATTGCAGGGCGTGCCTGAAATAAATTGGCTGCTGCAATGAGGGAGTGCCCCAACATTGCAGGGCATGCCTGAAAGAAATTGGCCGCTGCAATGAGGGAGTGCCCCATCATTGCAGGGTACGTCTTGCCTGCCGCAACATTTCTGTTCACCCATCTCCTTCCATTCTCCATTATGGTACCAGAAGTGCAAGTAAATCCTCCCATTCCCTTCCATTGCGTACTGTCTGCACTGCTCCCTCCCATTCCCTTTCTGGCTTCAGTGCAATCTAATCCTCCGCTCCCTCCCACTTCATGCTGTCTGCCCTGCTCCCTCCATTCCCCATCTGGGACCTGGGTGAAAGTAAGCCCTCCCACCCCCCCAGAAACATTTCAGTTTACCCACCTCCTCCATTCTCCATTATGGTACAAGGAGTGCAAGTAAACCTTCCCGCTCCCTCCCACTGCATGCTGTCTGCCCCGTTCACTCCGTTCCCTGTCCCGGACCTGGAGTGAAAGTAAGCCCTCCACCCCTCCCACTGCCTGCTGTCCACCTCGCTCTGACCATTCCCCATCCCAACACCCAGAGTGCAGAGGCCACACTGCTGTTCTGCTCCAAACAGCTCTTTCTTGTTAAGTGTGTAGCTGTGCTGTAACTAGTTCTTACTTGCTTTTCAATTTTGTCACTGAGCACCCAGTGCCTAGAGTGGCTCTCATTCTTGCCTATTCTCTAAGTAAAGTGATTCCAGATCCTTTCGGCTACTAAACTGGTCCGGAATTGGTCTGCTAATACCAACTCCCAGACATAAATAAAATTTTGACAGAAGATTAATTATTAAACTTTTTTGTTTTGTTTGTTTACTAATAAACAACTGTACAAGAATGCATAGTGCTGCCACGTCCTGTTAAGTGGGGGCAGGCGGGGGTACCTGTAGCGCTACTGTTGACAATGCTGCCTATCTGTTGTTTACCAATAGATGACTACAGAAGAATGCATAGTGCAGCCGCATCCTCATAGGTGAGGGTGGTGGTACCTGCAGGACTGCTGCTGATGGTGTTGCCTGTCTGATGCTGTTGATGTCTGCATTTATTTTTGTATAAATTAACCTAAAAGTGTGAGTGAGGGAGAAAGCTGATAAAGGCAAGGCAGCTCAGCAGCAGTAACTATTGGCCTTTGATTTCTTACACTTGTTTTCACTAACTAAAAATCAAAGCACAATCGCATTTCCTTAACAAGCATTTGTCAATACCGATTGTTTGCTTGCTGGCATTAGCAGTGGAAGTGTAGACGTTAGACAGATGCAATATAGGAATGGTAGTGATGTATTGAACTGAGTCCAACTCCACCCCCACCCTAAGAAGATGGACAGGTATTGGAGTGTGACTTTGGGTCATCGCCCATAACAGTCACGATATTTCACCTCACCCTACCCCGCAGACACTGACAAGTGTCGAGGTGTGCCTTGGGGTGTTCAGGCTTTACACTCATCTCGTTCCATAAGGAAATATGCTGAAATGGTTGCAGTATAGGAGAATGGCATGAACTCTGGGGCCAAAGAGTCCAAGACGCAACTCGATCCCTGTCACTGGCTGCAGGGTGAGGGTGGGGTTGAATGGTGTGAGCATTACTGTCGACAATCCCAAGTCACACCCCTGACGCCTGTCAGTCCCTGTCAAGGATGCCTCCATTGCCATTTTTTTTTTTGACCCCCCCTTCCCTGACCGTTGTTTGCTTGAACTGGCAACCTGTTATTATTTTATTTTTGCCCCCTGTCTGTTGCGCAACAGCATTATTTTTGCCCCATTAATAATTTTTATTTATTATTATAATTTCAGCATGGATGTAGTCTGGCCAACTACACGTCATGTTGATGTTTAAATTACCCCCAAACAATATGCCAGCTCCTGAAAGCAATGTGTTTCCCTTATTTCCTTTTGCCTCCAAAGTCTAACGTTGTGCTGGGTTTTTCTTTATCTTAAAGTTTTAACTGCAACCGGTTGGCGTTTCTCCTCGAGCGTCGCCGCGTTCGAGCAGGGAATTCTAACGGAGAAATTCGCTTTCGTTTTCTACCTCTCGAAGATCGAGAGGTTAAATATAGCTTCTCACTGAAAAGATGTACTCCACTCTGCAACTGAGAAAAAGGGGTATTTCTAATTTTTCTCAAACCTCGTTTTTTTGTTCCTCCAGCGGTCTCTGTCAGCCTGTAATGCTGGGAGGTAAGGGTGCATTCTTTCTAAGAAAACCGCACTTACTATCCACCTTATACAGTCAGTAGAGCGTCTGTGTTTAAAGCCTGAGTAGCAGCTAACAATTTAATAGACTTGCTAGAAAGAAAAGTAAAAGCACAACACAAGTTTCATAGTGGAGACAGGAACAGGTAGAAAAACCAAATATGTTTACCTGAGCCAAACTAAATGAATTCAATAGTACTAAACAGAGTGACACTAAATTGTAAAACTGCATACCAGAGGGGTTTAAATTATTATTTCTAGCCCAGTTATATAACAATATAATGTTGTAATTTTTGTTCTCCTTACATGAGCTGTTTTTTCCATTCCTGCAAAACCTTTCTTCCTGCTTCTTCTTTCTACTTCCTTGTGTGTAGGCAATGCAGCCCTTTCTTGTTAATATTTATGATATTCAAAGGTGGGAGGGAGTTTCAGGTCACATGTTTAATGCTTCCTATAAAGGGCTCAAATGTTTTAGAAAGTCAGTCTTGTGATGGTCATCTAGACAGTAACATCGCTCTAGCTGCCTTCTAGAGCCCTATGTATAAGAGCTGCTGTATGTTTGTTTGTTTTTTTCGTTTAAAGTCCGCTGTACTGCAAGCCTTGTATTGGATGACTGCAAATAAATCTTTGGACATCTGAGTTCCAGTCCATCATCTTTGGTGTTGCATTTTTGTCTTCCATCCCAACTCTTCCACAGTTGGTGTCAGAAGTGGGATCCTAAGGTCAGTGTTGGCTACTTCCCAAGACGATATTGGACCAACCCAGGAATGGAGAAGGATACCAGAGATGAGGAAGCAGTAACCCGACCCAAAGGTGTCCTGACCAGGACAATGGTGGATAAATTGGGTGAACCATTATGGACGGGACTGCCTGAACAGAAGCACGACAGGTTCAAGGCAGAGCAGATGTTACAAGTGGAAGTTGAACCTCCTCAGGGGCCACTGCCGAGGACCTACCTACTGAATCATTACCAGGAGAGCCACCTGAACAGTTACATGAATTATTATGGTGGCTCCGTATAAACAACTGGCTGCAGACAAGGAGAGAAGGGAACAGAGGTAGAGAGAAGGAGCAGGAAAAAGCGAAGACGGTGGCAAAAGACATTGAGGGCCATTCAAGCTATCAGTACTAGCAGAAATCCTACAACCTCACCAGAGGCCCCAAGGGACATTAAACTCACAAACTGACTGAGCAAGGCGATATTGAGACATATCTAACCACTTTTGAAAGGATTGCGAGGGGCCTGTGGATGGCCTAGGGCACAGTGGGTCTTGATCTGGCTCCTTACCTCACTGGAAAAGCTCAAGTGGCTTATGGAAATATGGATAGCCAATTAGTGGGGAACTATGATGAGGTCAAGAAGGAAATATTAAGAAGATATGATATCAGTGTAGACTTACAGACAAAGGTTCCGTTCACTACGATTTCAACATACAGATCATCCCAGAAAGTATATATCGCTGAATGACCTATGCACAAATGGTTACAACCTGGGACTAAGACTGTAAATCAAATAATGGAGGCCATTGTGGTGGAACAATACATAAGGGTGTTGCCACAGGATGTACAGCTCTGGGTCAAAGAACACCGCTCTGGACACTGCAGAGAAGGCCATTTCTTTAGCTGAGGATTATGTAACAGCTCATCCATACGGAAGAAGACACCATCAACTGGAACTGCTGTGGTGAGATCTACTACTTTTACCTCCTGCTGTTTCACTCTCTCCTCTGGGCCCAAATATAAGTATTAGTTCCCCTAGCAGACAAAAGATAACCCGGGGTGGTATCCGTTCAATTAGGCCACCCCTCTCTGAACTTATATGTCGAGACTGCCATGAGAAAGGTCATATTGCCCGGTTTTGCCCAAAAAAAACAGCCTGGGGTGTACATTTAGCACTAGCTAATTTGGAGAATATGTAATTCCTGTACAGATCGACACAAACAGTCATGGGACTTATTGACTCAGGAAGTAAGCAGACCTTAGTTCGTCCAGAATTGGTTGAAGGACAACCCCAGAACACTGTACAAGCAGGTGGTTTGTATCCATGGAGATATACAATACCCAACAACATCTGTAGAGTTGCAGACTGTTCACTCAAAAGGGTGTTAGATATTTGGGATAGTACCATTATCACCAGTCCCTGTATTACTTGGGCAAGACCATCCTGATTTTGAAGTGTATTTAGCAGCTGCTGCTACACGTGCACAATCAAAGGAAAGTGAAGCAAGTCCTCTACCTGTGTTAGATGATGATGTGTTTGGAGCTCCAGGAAAAACCAGAAAAACTAAAAAAGAACGGAGACAAGATAAAATACAGTGGACTAAAGAACATTTTAAGAGACTAGATAGTAAAGAGATTGAGAATGCTGACTTGATAAAAAAATGTGATTTTGAAAGTGAACAGAAGACAGATGAAACTTTAACACCCTTGTTTTCACAGGTATCTCAGGAAGGGATAGAAGGACACCCCAATTATAGGGTGAAACACAATTTACTCTATCGTATTTGTACTCACCCTAGAACAGGGGAACAGGTAGATCAATTAATGGTCCCAAAAAAATATCGGACGCAATTGTTACAATTGGCTCATGATAGTCCTCTTTCTGGTCACTTAGGGAGACACATTACAACCTGCAATTTTATACGATTTTCTGGCCGGGTATCCAAAAGATGTGGAACAGTACTGTGTGTCTTGTCCTGAATGCCAGCTAGTAGCCAGGATAGAAAAAGGGATACTGTTCCACTACAACCCTGCCAATAATAAATCACCCTTTGAGCAGATAGCGATGGACATAGTGGGCCCCCTCAAAAAAACTAAAAGGGAATCGTTTCATTTTGGTAATTTGTGACTACCATACAAAATACCAGAAGCCATTCCCCTACAGAACTGTAACTACTACAAAATAGCTGAAGAACTTATTAAGATATTCAGCCGTCTGGGCATCCCAAAGAAATACTAACAGAGGGGTAATTTCTGTTCCCAGATATTGAAACAGTTATATCAGTCCCTGAATATACAGGCCATACACACCACACCTACCACCCTCAAACGGATGGCTTGGTGGAGCAGTTTAACCAGACATTAAAGCAAATGTTAAAAAATATACTCAAGAGGAAGGAAGGACTGGGATCGTTACCTTTCTTGATGTTTGCTTATCGAGAGGTGCCTCAGGCCTCAACTGGGTATTCGCCCGTTCGAACTGTTATGCGGCAGAAATCCGAGAGGTCCCTTGATATAATAAAGGAACAATGGGAGGAAGGTAGGAAATAGGTCCCACTACAACACTTGAATTTGTTACCAAGCTCAGACAAAAATTAATTAAATATGTAGACTTAGCCCACAAAAGGAACTACAACAACAAACAAAACAAAATTATATTATGATCAAGGGTATGTAAATCCTTTCAGACAGGGGATAGTGTTTACTACTACTCCCTTCCTCAGACAATAAGCTCAGGATGAAATGGCAAGGACCTTATACAGTGAATAAGCAGTGTGGTCCGGTAACTTCTGAAATAGAAACCCTGATAGAAAAATAAAGAAAGGTATACCATGTTAATTTGTTGAAAGCCTGCAAGAAAGGACCAATGAGGCCTGTTATGTATGTCCTGAACAAATATGAAAGTGAATTAGAAACAGCCTATAAGCTATTGGACAGGAAGGCGTCTATACCCAATATTAATAAAATCCTGATTTGACTGAGACTCAATTGCAAGAACTTGAGCATATTTTACATCATAATCAGGATGTTTTACTAATATTCCTGGGCGACTACCAGCCTGATTTATCATCACATAGGGTCCTAAATTCAAACCCAATATGGATAAAACCTTATAGGATCCCTGAGAAATTGAGACAAGAAGTGCTGAAAGAAATAGACAAAATGCTAGAACTAAAAGTCATAGAGCCATCTAATAGTGACTGGTCATTTCCAATGGTAATTGTGAATAAAAAAGAAGGGGGAATCTGCCTTTGTTTAGATTTCCAAAAATTGTTTCTAAGTTCGATAGCTACCCTATGCCTCGTATTGATGACATAGTCGATCGGTTAGGGAAAGCCCACTATTTGACTACACTTGACCTATCTAAGGGGTACTGGCAAATCCCTATGGATGAAACATCCAAAGAAAAACAGCTTTTAGCACCCCAAAGGGCCTTTTCAATTTACTATGATGCCTTTTGGCCTACAGTGCTCCTGCCATGTTTCAAAGACTGATGGATAAGCTTTGCAACCTCATACCAATTACAGTGCTGCTTACCTTGTGATGTCATCATTTATAGCCCTACATGGGAAGACCATAAAAACATTTGGAAGCAATCCTTCAAACATTGAAACGTGCAGGACTTACTGTTAACCCAGAAAAATGTGCATTTGCTATGCAAGAAACCAAATACCTTGGGTTTGTAATAGGAAAAGGTTGTATAAAGCCAGAGATTAATAAAATCGATGCTGTAGCAAATAATTCAAGACCCCTAACAAAGAAACAAGTAAGATCTTTTTTGGGATTGGCAGGCTATTACAGACGATTTATACCTAACTTTGCCTCTATAGCCAGCCCCTTAACTGATCTCACAAAGAAGAAGAATCCTACTAAAGTGAACTGGACTCCAGAATGTGAGTCGGCCTTCTGTACTATTAAAGCCTTATTATGTGCAGAACCCATATTATCAAGTCCAGACTTCACTAAGCCTTTTATAGTACAGACCGACCTCGGCTACTGGTATAGAGCTGTCCTGTCTCAAATAATAGATGGCCAAGAGCATCCTATAGTATACATAAGTAGAAAACTACATACCTGTGAGACAAAATATGCTACCATCGAGAAGGAGTGCCTAGCCCCACGCTGGGCCATGGAGACTTTAAAGTTTATCTATGGGGATCTCAGTTTGAACT
The DNA here is from genome assembly GCA_016271365.2 of Neoceratodus forsteri. NCBI lineage: Eukaryota > Metazoa > Chordata > Ceratodontiformes > Ceratodontidae > Neoceratodus > Neoceratodus forsteri. The sequence goes on along the minus strand of CM028133.1, from coordinate 244,428,494 downwards.
AATAACTGATCATAATCCCCTTTGCTGGCTTATGGCAATGAAGGATAAGAATCCGTCTTCTCGATGGTATCTCACCTTACAACCTTATCATTTTACTATAAAACATAAAGCTGGGACAGCGCACAAGAATGCAGATTACTTATCCAGATTCGATCTGGGTATACCCATCTCAGATAAATAAAATCAGACCCGGGGTAAAATAGGATCGGACTACGTCTGGTCATGAATTTTTCTTTGTTTCTGAAAATATTGTAAAATCCATTATAGTTATATGGATACTAAGGGACCCCGGGTGGAGCTTTAAGAGTGGGTGGGCTGAAGCTCCATCCCTTCATTTAGTAAAGGGATCTGAATTTGTTCCAAAAATATCATTCCAAGAATGTTATTTTTGGTCAGAATAGGGGAGGTATGTCAAGGATGCCTCCTTTGCCATTTTTTTATTTTGACCCCCCCTTCCTCTGACACGTTGTTTGCTTGAACTGGCAACCTGTTATTATTTTATTGTTTGCCCGTCTGTTCTTACAACAGCATTATTTTTGCCCATTAATAATTTTTATTTATTATTATAATTTCAGCATGGATGTAGTCTGGCCAACTACACGTCATGATGTTTAAATTACCCCCAAACAATATGCCAGCTCCTGAAAGCAATGTGTTTCCCCTTATTTCCTTTTGCCTCCAAAGTCTAACGTTGTGCTGGGTTTTCTTTATCTTAAAGTTTTAACCGCAACTTCGTGGTGGCGTTTTCTCCCTCTCGAACGTGCGCACATTCGAGCAGGGATTTCTAACCGGAGAAATTCCGCTTTTCGTTTTTCTACCTCTCGAAGATGCGAGAGGTTGAATACTTAGCTTCTCACTGAAAAGATGTACTCCACTCTGCAACTGAGAAAAAAGGGGTATTTCTAATTTTTTCTCAAACCTCGTTTTTTTTTTTCTTCCTCCAGCAAGTCTCTGTCAGCCTGTAATGCTGGGAGGTAAGGGGTGCATTCTTTCTACAGAAAAACCGCACTTACTATCCACCTTATACAGTCAGTACAGCGTCTGTGTTTAAAGCCTGGAGTGACGCTAACAAATTTAATAGACTTGCTAGAAAGAAAAGTAAAAGCACAACACAAGTTTCATAGTGGAGACAGGAACAGGTAGAAAAACCAAATATGTTTACCTGAGCCAAACTAAATGAATTCAATAGTACTAAACAGAAGTGACACTAAATTGTAAAAACTGTATACAGAGGGTTTAAATTATTATTTCTAGCCCAGTTATATAACAATATAATGTTGTAATTTTGTTCTCCTTACATGAGCTGTTTTTTTCCATTCCTGCAAAACCTTCCTTCCTGCTTCTCCTTCTTTCTACTTCCTTGTGTGTAGAGACGCCTGGCCCTTTCTTGTTAATATTTATAATATTCAAAGGTGGGAGGGGAGTTTCAGGTCACATGTTTAATGCTTCCTATAAAAAGGGCTCAAATGTTTTAGAAAGTCAGTCTTGTGATGGTCATCTAGACAGTAACATCGCTCTAGCTGCCTTCTAGAGCCCTATGTATAAGAGCTGCTGTATGTTTGTTTGTTTTTTTTGTTTAAAGTCCACTGTACTGCAAGCCTTGTATTGGATGACTGCAAATAAATCTTTGGACATCTGAGTTCCAGTCCATCATCTTTGGTGTTGCATTTTTGTCTTCCATCCCAACTCTTCCACAGTCCCTACAGGGTAGGACATTATGGTCAGAAACCTTAATGCCCTGGGAGTTTCTTGGTATTTTTACCCCAAGTTTTCAACATGTGCTTTTTGTGACCCCACTGCATAAACAGTGACACTATCAGTTTGTTAGCTGAAAGGTGATTTTGCACAGTGACTGCACCATTTGACGCCACAGGTGCGAAAACACATTTTGAACACAATGTGAACAAGCATTTGTCAATGCCGAATGTTGCTTGCTTCTATGTGCTGTTTAGGTATCTGGATGTCATTGGAGTGCAAATATTGAAAATTTGCGAACTTACGAGCGTGCGTAGGAACTGCGCAACGCATGCTTGTAAAACAGTCATTTTAGAATTTATTCACCAAATTTTCAATATAGCCATTTAAGACCTCTGCACACAACAGTGTCACTGTGATTTTGTTAATGTGTCCCATACATTGAGTTTACACCGACTGCGCCATTATGCTTCCTTAGGCGGAAACCGTTTTGGGCAGGATGTGAAAAATGACAGCTGTACTGCTCATGAGGAGGTGTGGTAAAATGGCAATGTTGAAAATCTGGAGTGGAAATATTGAAAATTCAGACCCTACGAGCGTGCGTAGGAACTGCGCAGCATACGCTCGTAAAACATTTTTAGTAATTTTTTCACCAAATTTTCAACATAGCCATTTAAGACCTCTGCTAATGAACAGTGTCATGGTGATTTTCTTAATGTGTCCCATACATTGATTTATACCGACTAGCCATTGTGCTACATCGTGGAGGAAACATGTTTTGGACAGGATGTGAAAAATGACAGCTGTACTGCTCATAAGGAGGTGTGGTAAAATGGCAATGTTGACAATCTGGAAGAAAATATTGAAATTTGCGAACCTTACGAGCCTCACGTGGGAACTGCATAGCGTGCTAAATAAAACAGTCATTTTAGAATTTTTTCACTAAATTTTCAACATAGCCATTTAAGACCTCTGCTCATGAATAGTGTCACTGTGATTTTCTTAATTTGTCCTGTACATTGATTTCTGCACCGACTACGCATTCTAGCTACATGGGTGAAACACATTTTGGGTGAGATGTGAAAAATGACAGCTGTACTACTCATAAGAAGGTGTGGTAAAATGGCAATGTTGAAAATCTGAGTGAAAATATTGAAATTCATGAACTTAGAGCCTGCATAGGAACTGCGCCACGCATGCTCTAAAACAGTCATTTTGGAATTTTGGCACCAAATTTTCAACATGGGGTTTTGGGACCCCTTCTCATAAATGATGTCACTGTCATGGTGGTATTCAGGCCGAAGGGTGATTATGCAGTCACTGCGCAGTCACTGCCGAAATCGCCGGCCTGGCCCTGATCATGCACAGTGACATCATCAGAAAGGATCCCAAAACCCCATGTTAAAAGTTTGCATAAATCCAAAAATCCTGAGATATCTAACAAAGTTAAAACCCCTATCTAGCCCATTATACAGCTTACCGGCATTTCCTCAGTTGGCGGTTGGCTTTGAAGAGTGCAGGCGTGTTCCCGGTCCACGAAGATGCGGCGCGGAGTCCAAGGTAGTATGGGGTGAGGGGTGTGGGAGGCTGGAGTGCGCGGTGGGTGGAGTGCGGGTTGTGAGAGGGGGGTCAGGAGGCGCACTGCGAGACCGTTTTGTCTTACAGGTAAAAAAAGATGTCGTGGGACCATTTGCCGCGCTGGGTGGGCTCCAGCGTGGCACGGAGCTGATGGTAAAGGCGTTCAGCCGGCGAGATTGGGCACTCCGTCGGCCATGGAATTATACTGCGGCTGAGGTGGGCTCCCAGCGTGGCAAGTATTAATGGTGAAGCAATGAACATGCATACAAACTCGCAGCAGATGTCCGTAACCCAATTATTTGTGGCAGTTTTTTAGGCACATTTTCAACATAGGTATTTTGGGACCTCCCCTCATGAACAGTGGCACTGTGATTTTGTTAATGTGTCCCAAAAGGTGATTTCCCACAGCGAGCACACCATTGTGCACCACAGTTGCGGAGCGTGTTTTGGGCAGGCTGTGGAAGCAGCTATACTGTTGATAGAGGTGTGCACAAATGCCAGTAGTGAAAATGTGGCATGAAAATATTGCAAATGTACGGAGTTACAAGGCTGAGTGGAAATTGCGCAATGTACGCTTGCAGCACAGTCATTTTCTGGACTTTTGACACCAAAATTTTCAACATAGGCATTTTAGGACCTCTGCTCATGAACAGTGTCATCATCATTCCCTCAAACTGCCCCGAAATCTGATTTTGTACAGCGACCGTGCGATTCTGCGCCGGACGTGCGAACACATTTCAGACAGATATGTAAAATGACAACTGTACTGTTCATAAGGAGGTGTGGAAAAATGCCAATGTTGAACATGTGAAGTGAAATTATTAGAAATGCACGAAGTCACAAACATGCATGCAAACTGCGCAATGCACGCTCGTAAAACACTAATTGTATGGACTGCAGGTCCCAAATTTTCAACATAGGCATTTTAGGACATCTGCTAATGATTAATGTCACTGTCAGTTCCATAATGTGTCTCGAACGTAGACGTTCCACAGCGACCGCGTTATTCTGCACTGGAACCGCAAAAACACATTTTGGTCAGGATGTGAAAAATGACAGCCATACTGTTCATAAGGAGGTGCAGAACAATGGCAATGTTGAAAATATGGATTGAAAATATTATAAATTTGCAAACTTACAAGCGTGCGTGAAAAACTGCACAACGCACACTCGTAACACAGTCATGTTATAGAGTATCATCACCAAATTTTCAGCATAGGCATTGTAGGACCTCTGCTCATGAAAAGTGTAACTGTCATTTTCGTAATCTGCCCAAACACTGATTTCCCACAGCGACCGCGGTATTGTGCGCCGGAAGTGCGGAAGCACATTTCGGCCAGGATGTGAAAAATGACAGCTGTACTGTTCGCAAGGAGGTGTAGAAAAATGACAATGTTGAAAATCTGGCATGAAAATATTGCAAATTTGCAAAATTATGAGTGTGTGTAGCAACTGTGCAACGCATGCTCGTAAAACAGCAATTTTTTTGATTTTTTTCCACCAAATTTGCAACATAGGCTTTTTGACAGCCCACCTCATGAACACTGACACTGTCCTTTCATTAATCGGCCCTGAAAGGTGATTCTGCGCAGTGACTGCAAAATCACCTTACGGGACTGATTAACATCATAACTGTAACAGAATTCATGAGGTGGGGTCCCAAAAACCCCATGCTGAAAATTTGGTGCAAAAATTCCAAAAACTGACTGAGATATGCAGCAAGATTGAAAAAACCCTATCTATTCCATTATACAGCTTATCGGCATTTCCTCAGTTCGCGGTCGGCTTTGAAGAGTACAGACGTGTTCCCGGTCCACCGAAGATCGTCGCGCCAGACTCCGGAGGTAAGTATGGGGTGAGGGGGGTGTGGGGAGGCAGGGTGTGCAGAGGGTGGGTGCGGATGGTGAGCAGGGACTCTAGGTAGACTATGAGGGAACCTAACATCGCGGGACAGTTTTTTTTTTTTTCAGGGGACTTGGCACGCTGGGGTGGATTCCCAGCACATGCCACCTAACTGTTTGGGGTGCTGCAGCCGACGGGGGATTGGGCACCCTTGTCGGCACACAACAAAAGGGGGTTAATTATGTTGACGGGATTGGGCACCCCGCCGCACACAAGGAAAGCGAGGAGAGGCAAGAGCCAGGGGACTGGGCACCCCTCTGCATAAAAGAAATGGGGAGGGATTGCTGTGCTGAGTGGGCCCCCCATCAGCAAAGTGTTGTGGGCAGAGTAAGCCGGCAGGGGATTGGGCACTCAGGAAGTCGGCAGTTGGGCAGCCACCCGCCCTGCTGACAATGTGGCAGAAACGCGCGGGAAGGGTCCGCTGTGTCTGGCGAGCTTTGCTCAGATTGCAGTGGGCCTTTCCTTAGATGTGCTCACCACATTAGTATGTATGGTGTGGTGCTGGCATGCAGGCTGATTGGGGAATGAGGGACGCACCTGCTGATGCATACCCTGCATTCGCCCAACAGCAACTGCGCCTCCAAATCCCCACTGTCGCAAAATGTTGGCTGCACAAGCTCACCAACATAAAAATGAAAGGAACATGAAGAGACAGTAACCCAAATAGTGTCTGTACAGCATATAATAAGCACCTGAACTGGAGCATTAAACGCAGATGTCAACAACATCAGGCAGCGCCATCAGCACAGCAGCGGTACAGTCAGGTACCCTCGCCCGTGCACAGCAGCCAGTGGAACTCTGCATGGTCTATATTACGTTAGTAAAAACTGATCTCAATAATCAACAATCAGTTCGAAATAAATATGATGAAAATTATCCTATGACTCGACCAAGCATCGGTTCTCTTTCTCTGGCTTTTGAATCAAAATCTGGGAAACCGATGCTTGGTTGGGTTGTGGGATAAACGTTATCATAAATGCAATTTCGAAGGAAGACTAATTATTGACATTCATCATTTTTGTTTGTTTACTAATAGATGACTGTAGAAAAATGCGTAGTGCTGCCACGTTCTGATAAGTCGGGGTGGGAGTACCTATAGCGTTGTTGCTGATAGTACTGCGTGTCCATTGTTTACTAATAGATGACTACAGAAGAATGCATAGTGCTGCTGCCTCCTCATACGTGGGAGTGGTGGTACCTGTAGCATTGTTGCTGATAGTGCTGCGTGTCTGTTGTTTACTAATAGATGACTGCAGAAGAATGCATAGTGCTGCCGCCTCCTCATACGTGGGAGTGGTGGTACCTGTAGCATTGTTGCTGGTGGTGCTGCCTGTCTGATGTTGTTGACTTATGTATTTATTGTTGTATAAATTAACCTAAAAGTGCTCGGGAGGGAGAAAGCTGATAAAGGCAGCTCAGCAGTGGTTATTATTGGCATTTGGTGTGTTACACTTGTCTTCACTGATCAAAAATCGAAGAACAATCACATTTCCTTACAAATGTGGCAATTATGCTCAGACTGTTAATCAGAAGGTGTTATAAATTAAATGTTAATAATAAGAGTCCCGACCATCATGAACTTCTGCTGGGGGGGCGGGGGGCAGGGGTTTATTCAAGTTGGGCTTGGTTGCTTGTAGCTGGCTTCAGTTCTGACCCCTATAGCGTGCATTTGATCACCTGATCTGCCCATTAGACGTGAATAAATGAAACAATGAATTGAATTAATTTTATTGAGATTTGCACAGGAGCCAATAGCCCCACTTATGCCCTTACCTCCACACACAGTGACAGTCACTCCACTGGGACAAGCACCGTGCCCTGCATCACCGGTATACTGCTGCTTGCCCCCAGTGGCAAGGGTCGCTCCCGGACTGTGGCCCGGAGTTGCACGTATATTTTAGAAAATAGTAGATTTTGCTTTGCCAGGTGCTAGTACAGTACACTTTTCATCAATTTCTCTCAGCTGTTCCCTTCTACTAATTACACTAAAAACCTGAGGAGAATTAAGGAACATTCAGGAAGTTGCTGTTCGAGCTGCTGGAGCGTTTTCATGATGTACAGAAAAAACAGTAAAATAACTATCTCAAAGTGTTTTCTTTTTGTAAAATTTTACATTGTGATTTGCTAATGGGAGCCCAGTGAGGCATCGAGGAAGAGAGCAAACCAGGAAGTAGATGATGATAGTAGCGCTTTATTTTATTTTTTTTATTTTTTCTGCTTCCTCTTTTCTCCTATATACCCTGTATAAAAGAAAACCATCCATTGATGTATGTTGCTCTGGCACCACCTTTACTGTCCTGCCACCCAACTCCCAACACCCCCCTAAACATAACACTCTGATGTGTGTGTGTGTGTGTGTGTATGTATTATATATATATACGTATATATACACACATACACACATAGTGAAGCCCACCAGGATGAAGCCCAACTCTGCAGTTTATTAAGTTTGCTGCTAAAGAATGATTCCTAATGTTAGCTAGACAGAAGGAACCCTAGATGTGGCACTGGCACCATGTCTCACTATATCAGTGTAACCCCTAGGTGGCACTATCCCAAGGGCTACTACCCCTGCCTGCTTGGCTAGTAGCAGGTTAAGGAGCCTGGGTAAAGAAATGGGTGCCTCCACCCAGAGGTCAGGGTTGTTAGTGGTCAAGCTAACCTGGGCACTGCCCTCCGGGACACTGTAACCTCCCCCTTCCCTTCTAGTGGCCTGAACAGTACACAATAATCACTTTCACAATGACCCTTATTCACTGTGCAATTACCCACACTGTTCGCACTTACCACCAGGGCTGGTTCCTCTAGTTTGACCCTGGAGACCCCCTGTAAAACAAGGTTAAGCACAGCAAATAACAACAGTACAATACACTTGGCACAAACTGGAACCACAGTCAGGTTAAATGCAAACAATGTTAAATCTGATTTATTTAGGGGACTTGAACAAGGGAAGGGCGTAATCAGGTTGATTTGCTTAAAAGCTATATTAATCAGACAGTTATGCATGCAGTTCAGAGTCCCTGCACAGTCACACACACTGGGTACCCAGGTAAGAAAATGGTGGGCTAGCCATGAACGTTGCAGCCGGTTGGTGCCCTGTGATGGAAGAAAGCAACATGCACAGCACACACTATTTGTAATCCGGAGCCGGAGGGCTCAGTTCGTGAAAGAAAAGGCAACAAGACAATCAGATGACAGCACTTTTAGATTTAGCTGTTGTTGCAGGGAGCTACCCTGATGTTTACTCATGGTACCCAATACTGGACACAGGCAGGACAAAATAAAGACTGCAGACTGCTGAGCTGGAGTGCCCGGAGAAGCAGGGCCCACACGAATCACCAGAACTTCATTCCTGTTCAAGGTATTGAGCAGGGGGCTGATCCCCAGGCCGATCTCTCGTCGATGACTTTCTCTGCATAGCAGGTATTCTGGCTGGGCAGTGTAGCAGGGCTCAGGCAAATGGAAATGGATACGGATTCAGTCCGTGGAGCTGGATACAGCCTCCAGCAAGCAAAACACAGTTCAGACACACAGTGGGGAACCAAATCATGACCCACCATAAGCACACAGCACATTCACATGTAAGGAAATTCCACTGTACCAGGCAAATGGCTCTCCGGTAGCGATTACAGAGTCTCTGCACAATCTGGGAGTTCAGAGGTAGCTGGAAGTCCTGACAGGCTGAATGCAGGGAGAAGTGGAGGCACTGTGGATCACCCTGGAAATGGGAAATGGCACTGCCATTCACACTGGTGTGATCTACAGACCTCCCTCACAAGGGGAAGAGCTGGACAGGGTGCTTGTAGAAGCCATCCACAGAACTACAGGTAAAGGGGAGGTGCTGCAGGTAGGAGACTTCAAACTACCAGATGTGGATTGGAGCAACCAAGCTGCAGCCTCAGACAGGAGCACAGACATCCTGGAAGCCCTGCAAGGGGTGTGCCTAAGACAGCTAGTGACAGAGCCTTCCTGAGAGGGAGTGACATTGGACCAGGTACTTACCAATGGGGACAAAATTACAGACGTAAAAGTGGGGAGCCATCTAAGATCAACTAGTGATTATAGTACAGCGTGGCTCAATGTGAGAATAGCAGAAGAGTCAAACCACAAAAAAGCAAACGTCTTGGATTTTAGGTGGGCCGACTTTGCAAATATGGTGTAATGTCTTAGGAAATCAATGGCAGGGAAGGAAAAATGAGGGTGGGAGGAACAATGGGAGAATCTTAAGTGAGCCATAGCACAGGCAACAAGTCATTGTATTGGGCAAGTAAGCAAAACAAAGAGAAAGAAAAAAAACATTATGGTTCTCAAAATAAGTGGCCTAGAAGGTAAGGTCAAAAGGGTGGCATTCAGGAGGTACGAGAAAACACAGAGGGAAAAGACAGGGACCTGTATCTGGAAAAGCAGCGGGAGGTGGGGAAAGCAGTCAGGAGTGCAAAGGCACAAATGGAAGAAAAAACAACCCCGGCAATAACAAAAGAGGACAAGAACTTTTTCAAGTGTGTTAGTGAAAAAAAAAAAAAAAGACTAAAGAGTGGGATTGTGAGACTAACAAGCATTTGTCAATGCCGAATGTTGCTTGCTTGTATGTGCTGTTTAGGTATTTGGAAATGACAGTTTCGTGCCTTCCTCCCAAGACATCCACTGTGTCTTTCTGTTCAGTATTCACAGAAGAGTGGGAGGAGCAAGGGCCACAGCAATACAGCAGTTGCCAAGAGGGTGAAGAGGTGGACAAAAGAGTCCTGCAGGAGCTCACTAAATTGAAGGTAGACAAAGTGATGGAACCAGATGGCATACGGCCAAAGATATTAACAGAACTACGAAGGGAGATAGCAGTACCTCTGGCAGCCATGTTCACTGAGTCATTCAACATGAGCGAATTGGAGGAGGGCACATGTGGTCCCTCTACACAAGTCCGGCAGCAGGGAGGAGGCAGGGAACAATAGGCCATTCAGCCTCACCTCAGTAGTGGGGGAAGATCATGGAGGCATTGGCTAAAGAAGATAGTGGGGCTATCTAGATGCCATGGAACCCAGGACCATAGACAACATGGATTCACAGTGGGACATCATGTCAGATAAATCTGGTTGATTTATTTGACTGGGTGACAAAGAAGTGAATCAGGGTGGGGCAGCGGACAACGCACCTTGATTTCAGCAAAGCCTTTGACACCATTCCATATAGGAGGCTGATAAACTAGCTGGGTAGGCTGGACATGGGGAATGGGTGGTAAACTGGGTTAGAAACTGGCTAACAGACAGGAGGCAGAGAGTGGTGGTAAATGGTGGTATGCAGTCTAGGGAGAGGGGCGACCAGTGGGTGCTGCAGGGATCGGTCCTGGGGCCAGTTCTGTTCAATGTCTCCATTAGTAATATTGCAGAACATCTGAAGGGAATTTTTCACCAAATTTTCGACATAGTCATTTAAGACCTTTGCTCATGAACAGTGTCACTGTGATTTTCTTAATTTATCCCGTACATTGATTTACTTTCCGACTGCGCCGTTATAGCGCTCGGGCGGAAACACATTTTAGGTGAGATGTGAAAATGATAGCTGTACTATTTATAAGAAGGTGGGCAAATGGCAATGTTGGAAATCTGGAGTGAAAATATTGAAAATTCACTAACTCATTTAGCGTAGTATAGAACTGTACAACGACGTCAGAAACAGTCATTTTTTGGAATTTTTCACCAAATTTTCAACATAGCCATTTTAACACCTAAGCTCATGAACAGTGTCACTGTGATTTTCTTGATTTGTCCTACATTGATTTCGACAATCGACTGGCGCCTATTCTGCGCTACATGGGCGTAAACACATTTTGGTGAGATGTGAAAATGACAGCTGTACTGCTCATAAGAAGGTGTGGTAAAATGGCAATGTAATCTGAGTGAAAATATTGAAATTTCGTGAACATCTGAGCCTCGTAGGAACTCATAGACTGCAGCTCATAAAGTCATTTTCGGATTGTGCGCAAATTTTCAACATGGGTTTTTGGAACCCTTCTCATAAATGATGTCACTGTCCTTGGTGGTGACCGAGGGCGAAGATGATTTTGCAGTCACTGCGGTCACTGCGAAATCGCCTCGGTGAATAACTCATGACAATGACATCTCGAAGGGTTGTATCGTGGTGCATCAAAAATGACTCTGAGATATGCAACAAAGTTGAAACCCCTACCAGCCCATTATACAGCTTTACCCGGCATTTCCTCGGTTTGCGGTGGCTTTGAAGGTGCAGGCGTGTTCCCCGATCCACGAAGATCCTTCGCTGAGGTCTGGAGGTAAGTATGGGGTAGGGGTGTAGAGGCTGGGTGCGCAGTAAGGTGGAGTGCGGGTTGTGGGAGGGGTGGGAGGCAAGCGCCCTGAGGACCGTTTCCGTTTACAGGTTAAAAAAAAAAATGACTAAGTGGGATATTTGCCACGCTGGGTGAGCTCCCAGCATAGCACCAGAGAAAGAGGCGTTCACCCGACGGAGTGGAGCACCCAGTCGGCCAAAGAACTCCTGCCACGCTGGGTGGGCTCCCAGCATGGCACCTACTGAGAGGCAGCTCAGCACGACAGGGATTGGGCACCAGTCAGCTATACAATCGTCTTGAGGCACCACCGCTGCGTAACCGAGGGGGAAGCTGCGGCGTGAGCAGCCGATATCTTATCGGGTGCTCACTGAGCGTAACTCACTTTCAACTGTATGCCACTGCATTTTGGAGGCGTGCTCTGGAGCAGCTCCAAAATGCGATTATTGCAGGAACGCCTGCCAGCACACTGACTGAATTGGAGGAGGAGGTGACACACCTCCGAAATCTCCGATGATGGCACTATGTTTCTTGCACATCGGCAAGCAACATAAAGAGAAGGAGGGAAGAGTGCAGAAGGGGACCAAGAAAAATTAGAAATCCTGTACAAGTGTTTTTGTTCAATATTCACAGAAGAAGGGGAAGGGGAGGGACCAAAGTTAGGCGACAGAAGCACCACTGGGAGAGAGGTTGACACCGGTCCATTTAAGAAGGAGAGTGTAGTTCCAGTTCCGCCTCCTAACTGATGAACAGCTAAACGTCAGAGCTCCAACCCCCAGGGTAGTAAAATAATATAAATTCATGGTGTTGGGCTTTCGTCTGGACCCCCCTCCTTTCAATCAGTCATCAACGAACAGGGTGAGGAGAAATGCTGCCTAGAGGTCGTACAAAAGAGAATTTGTACAAATATTTAAAACTGACTCGGGATCCGGACTCTCACGGCATCTGGCAAATGGCGAAAAGCAAGGCTCCGAGCGGCCCTCTTCCCCAGTTGCACATTCGGAGGACGAGGGGGAAAAGAGCTTTACCATCACTTTGAGGAGATTCTGTCAGGAGTTACAAAAAATTAATGGTACAATGCTAAATGTGGAGCAAACAGTACTCGAAATGAAAGCCGACATCCTAGCGGTGAATCAGCGGGCACAGGACCTGGAGACAGGCCTCGCAGAGATTAACCACGAGGTACAGGAACACAGTGAAGCTATACGATATCTGTTCAAGAAAGACAGTGTGTGTCTAGAAAAATTAGATGATTTCGGGCTGCGATCCCGATGGGATAATTTGCGTATATACGGAGTCCCCGAGGATACTGAGAAAGGGGAAAAGATGGAGCCCTTTCTAGAAAGCTTTCTTAGAGAGATGCTTGATCTGCCTAGTGACCAGTCACTTAACACTGTCTGTGCTCATAGAGCCCTGGCAAAAAAAACCAACAGATCCTAGGGCTACTCCCCACTCAATCATCCTAAAGTTTCTGGACTACCGCAACAAAATGATGGTGATGCAGACAGCCTGGGCCAAGAAGGTGGTGTTATTCAGGGATACTCGCCTGTACTTTGATCATGATTTCACGCCGCACACACAACAGAAAATGCGACTGCTCCTCGATATCAAGAAGTTCCTTGCAACAAAAGGGATTAAGATACATCTTATTCCCCGGCCCAGTCAAAAATATTTCTATCCAAGGGTCCCACCTTCTTTCGATCGCTAACGGAAGCACGTTCTACTCTATCCGAGCTGAAGGTACCACAGGATCTTCTCAGCAGCCCGGATTCTACTCCCATGGAGGCATGATGGAGGGATAAGGAACAATGGCAGAAGAGTGGCAACCCACGGAAGAGAAACAATGGGGAAACCTCTCAACAACAGCTGACTAAGAAGACACACCATGAGGAAGGAGAGGGAGCTACCGTGACACAGGCCAAAGAGAACAGTGTACCAGGAGAGACCCGAATCTGTATCCTTGCTGCTTTTCTTGTGTTGACTCTTTGCTCTGTTAAGAGCTGATTTGCAGATTTGGACACAGTCCTCATGCTGCAGAGGGCACTGTCGAAGGGAATTTATAGGCTGAGGAAGGGGGAAAGGGTTTTGACAGCCACAGTACATATCCGTGCAGTGGAGGGGTACCTTGAGTGGGGGCCTGAACATGTGGAATCGAGGGTAAAAACTTGGGGGGTTGGGGTTTGCTGGTGGGGGAGTTTGGGAGGTCCCCTCCCTTTTCCTTCTTCATGCCCTGGAAGGAGGAAAATTAGGGAGCACAAGCCAGACACTATGGGCCAACACAGCTCTTCACTCCTGACATGTTGCGGTGAGGGGAGATCGACAACAATGGAAGCTTGTCCCCATGCTGACCCTTTTTTCTGGATGTGCTCCCTAGTGTCTCCCAGGCCACAATTGGGGGTCTGCTCGGTGGTACGCTTTCCTCTTGAGAGAAGTGTGTCATTGAGCAGTGCCCCGGGCCCCATGATGGTCATGCCCTGGAGTTCAAAGAAATGTGTTCCACCAAACTGAACAGTGGCTAGAAAAAATAGCATTACTTGAGGAATGCAACAGACTAAAGTGGGCTTGGCATGTAGAAGAAGCCAGTCACCTAAGAAGCGAAAAAAGGTGCGCATGGCCTAAAGGGAACAGGTCACACCCTGCTGGCTTAAAACCACCAGAACAGTGAGTAGGGTGCACTTGAAACATTCGAAGGTTCATTTTTTTTGCAGTTAAAGTTCATGTTTATGCCATGTTATTGTTGGTTTGATGAACTCGGGGCATGGCCACGATCTAGGGGATAGAATTTTTTTCCCACCATGACAGAAGGCAGAATTATTACCTATAACGTAAGGGGATTGGGTAGCCCAGTCAAAAGAATGAGGGTTCTCAACAAGCTCCGGCAGGTGGGACCAGAAATAGCCCTGCTGCAGGAGACCCACTTGGACCAGAAGGAAAGTGCTGAGTTGAAACGGAACTGGGTGGGACAGGTGTTTTCGGCTTCTTCAGCTTCTTCAGCCTCGCAGAAGAGGGATGGCCATTCTAATACATAAAGATTGTCCTTTTCAAGAAGAAGAATCAGAATCAGCATTTATATAGCGCTTTTCATACACAGTGTATCCTAAAGCGCTTTACAAGCAATGCTAGACTTGTAGTGAAGTGAAGTGACTGAATGTGTGGTGGTGGCCATATCGGACATCATCACCCGCACACAGCCTGGATAATTGCATGAACCGGTTTATGGGAAGGGGAATGTTGGCTGGGACACTGGGAATGTTCCCTACTCTTTTGCGAAGAGTGCCCTGGGTTCTTTTACTTCCACCTGGACACCCACCATGACAACACCAGGATGGGCAGAAGTGACCTCAGTTTAACCTCTCATCCAAAGGACAGCACATCCCTGCAGTACAGCACCCCCCAATGCTGCACTCGGATGCCAGTGATTTTTAGGTGCAAGTCCAATCCCAGTGTGGAACGGGAACCCACGACCTTCTGGTCCAGAGGCAGATGTGCTACCAACTGAGCCACGCTGACACCTAGAGAACAGCGACCTTGACGAGGAAGGAAGGTATATTATAGTAAAGGGCAAATATAAAGGCCAACCATGTACCCTAGAGAACATATATGCTCTCAACTTAGATGCAGAAAACCATGCATTCTTACAGAAGGTTCTTTTGAAGGTAATGCCCTCACCAGGAGAGCTAACAATTGTAGGGGGGGACTTTAATGTAGTGTTAAACCCCAGGCTAGACAGATCAGTTTCGAACTAGGGGCCATCACTTCAGGTGGCCAGAACCCTGGTCAGACTCACGAGGGACCTAGGCTTGACTGACATTTGATGTCATCTAAACCCCAGGATACGGGACTACTCTTGCTGCTCAGCCCCCCAGGATGTCTATTCCAGAACTGACTGGATATTAATTTCAAAGGAGTAGGCATACTTGGTTGAACAGGCCAAAATCCGGGCCAGGACACTGTCGGACCATGGACTGCTCTCCATCAGACTGGACCCGACCTCTGTAGTAAGAAATTCATCATGGAGGCTAAACGTCTCCCTCCTGAACCATCCTGATTTTAAAGATTTGGTCCAAGGGGTAGTTGAAGATTACTCTATTAATAATTCAACTGGGGATACCTCCACAGCCATATGGTGGGATGGACTGAAAGCTTTTCTAACAGGAAAACTCATACAATATGCCTCCTCACTCAAAAAGAAAAGACAAAATGAAATAACTGATTTGGAGGCCAGACTTTGGGATCTAAAAGTAGAACACAAAATAGCCCTGAATTCAGAGGGTAAACAAGAACTGGACACTGCTAGGCGGAAACGAAATAAATTACTAGATGAAAAAATTGAGGGACAGTTGAGGTACTCCCACCAGAGGTATTATGAGTCAGAAGGGGGAGAGCGGACAAGGTCCTAGCCTGGCAAATTAGAAAAGAAGCCGCTTCGAGGAATATTTTAAAAATAAAAACCCAGCAGAATAGATGGGTTTCGGAGCCAGAGGGTATAGCCAACCAGTTCAAGGAACTTTATAAGATCTTGTATACTCAAGAACCTATAACTGACTACCAAGGCAAGCTAGATGATTTTTTCAAACAACTCAAACTACCAAAAACTAACACAGGAGGAGAGAGACGTCCTTGAGTTTCCGATTGGAGACGAGGAAGTCCTTGGGAGCATCCAGGCATTGAGAGGGGTAAGGTTCCGGGGCCAGATGGCATAGCAGCTGAGCTATACAAGTCTTGTGGAGAGCTTCTGACACCGCTGCTGGGTAAGGTGTGTAGGGAGCTGCAGCGGGAGGGAACCACAACCCCGAGCTGGCAATACGCACAGATTACAGTAATTCACAAGGAGGGCAAAGACCCAGCGCAATGTGGGTCCTACCATCCAATTTCCTTACTAAATGTAGACCAGAAAATTTTTTACCTCTGTGCTGGCTAAAAGATTACAAATGGTGATAAGGCGGCTGGTCCACCCAGACCAGACAGGGTTAATCAATGAGAGACTCATTTATGGAAACATCAGGCGTCTGCTGAATCTGATCACCCATACGCGAGATGCCAATAGCTGCACCCTGGCCATTTTCATGGACACGAAAAAGCTTTTGAAAAGGTGAATTGGAGTTTTCTCCATCACACCCTGGCAGAAATGGGATTTGGCCCTAAATTCGAGGGTTGAAGCTCTATACGCAGCCCATGAGTATGGTAAGGGTCAACGGTTTTACTACCGAGAGGTTTTATCTCACGAAGGGGACGAGATGGGGTGCCCCTTGTCCCCGTTGCTCTTTGCCCTCTGCATCGAACCTATGGCAGTGAGGATTAGGACCTCAAGTGACATCAAGGGCATAGAGGTAGGGGAAACAGAACACAAAATCTCCCTGTATGACAACGACTCGTTGTTCTATGTCACCTCTCCTGAGATGCCTCTCCCAGCGTTGAAAAGAGTGTTGGAAGATTATGGTGTAGTGTCAGGGTATAAAATTAATTATGATAAGTCGGAGGAAATGAGGTTTTGGGGGGGGACGGTCCTCGGAGAGGTGTTGAGGGATTTCCCATATAGGTGGGCCAAGGCCAATACAGTGCGATACTTGGGGGGTCAGAATTAATCCGCAGACAGCTACTCTGTTCGAATTAAATTATGGGAAACTTTGGAGAGAAATTTCAGCTGACATCATAAGATAGAGGATGCTCCCACTTTGTTTGGCATGGAGGGTAGAGACAGTAAAAATGAATGTCCTGCCTCGTCTCATGTTTCTTTTCCAGGCCCTCCCCATTGGGATTCCAAGTGATTTTTGGAAAGAGGTCCTGAATTCCCTCTCAAAGTTTGTGTGGCTAAGAGGCTGGAGGAGGATCCATGCTGAGCTTCTCTCGCTGCCCAGGGAGAGAGGGGGTCTTGCCTACCTGGATCTTAAACTGTACTATTCAGCCACCCAACTAGTTTCAGTAATCTCGTGGTTGAAACAGGGAGGTGAGGAGGGCTGGCAGGGTATTGAGAGACCCCACGCGAGACCTCTCTCACTGATATCGTTACCGTATGCCCCGATTACTCGACAGACATGGCAGGCAATCAAAAACCCTTGGA
Source organism: Neoceratodus forsteri (assembly GCA_016271365.2). NCBI lineage: Eukaryota > Metazoa > Chordata > Ceratodontiformes > Ceratodontidae > Neoceratodus > Neoceratodus forsteri. The sequence continues at coordinate 244,410,963 of CM028133.1, read as the reverse complement.
TCAGACACACGCTTCGGGTCCTGGTCAGGACCAGAAGGGTGACCTGAACTCTGGAGGGAGTTGGCCCTCTAACATCTATTCTGGGGGATCTGGGCCTTCTCCCTGCACAATCTGACCCTGGCTTTACGATCTGGAACAGACAGGCCCTAGTTAGGTTCCGTAATTTATTGCAGGAGGACAATTTATTATCCTTTGAACAAATTCAGCAGAAATATCACTTGAATAAGACTGATTTTTACAGGTATTTACAAATAAGGCACTATATACTAGTGTAACCCCCAGGTGGCGCTATCCCAAGGGCTACTACCCCTGCCTGTTTGACTACTGACAGATTGAGGGGCCTAGGTCCTATGGCGGGTGCCTCCACCCAGAGGTCAGGGTTTGTAGTGGTTAGACTAGCTTGGTCACAGCCCTCTGGGTCACTGAGACCCCCTTTTATTCCCTCTAATGGCCCACACAGTATGCCGGAGTTACAGCCCCAATACCCCATGTATACACAATGTTCACTCATACAGATACCACTTACCTTCGAGACGGATTCTGCAGCACGTCTCTAAAGGACCCCTGTAAAACAAGGTTAATCAACATACACAAACACAATGCAATGCTTTTTTTACCGTACTGATACCACAGACAGCATATAGTTCAATAACAACAAATCTGATTTATTAGAGGGGGCAGTAACAAGGAGGGGGGCAATCAGGTTAATTGGTAGAATTAAATCACAGTACTGTGCATATTACAGGGTCTGACAAGTCACACTCTGGGTACTCAGGATGGGGAGGGGCTAGCCAGGTCTGTTGCCCATGGTTGGCTGGCAGGTGCAGGTGGATAGGGTCCTGTAGAGAAAAATATGCACAACACTCAATTGTAATCCGGAGCTGGATGACTTAGTTCGTGAAGAAATGAAACTGCAACAATTAGATGACACACTTGCAATCTGATAAACAGATGGCAGGGAGCTGCCCTGATTTGTACTCCGACTCAATGCTGAAAACTAGATGGAAAGCAGATTGTCCTGGATTGCCAGGAGGAACAGAACATGTGGACAAGGTCCTTGTGACTGGACCCCACTGCAGTTTATAGCAAATGGATGTAGTTCGAATTAAGCTAGGTTTTACTTCCAGCTTCATGCACTCAATTCACTGTACAGGGGATTTGAAATAGTGATTCCCCACAAGCACTACACACATTTATATGTAAAAGGAAAGTACTATACCAGGCAGGATGCTCCTCGATCCCGACTGCAATTACTGCAAAATACCTGGGAGAACACACATCAGCTTCAGTTCCTGACAGACCGAGTGCAATGCAGCAATTTCTCCAGTCTTCTACAGGGTGACCCTGGTTTCTACTCTTCAGATCTCCTTCCTTCTCCTCACAAGTCGGATTCAGTCCGATTTGGCACTTGCAACGGCTGCAGGCTGAACCTCAGGGTCTCACATGTGCTTCCTGCGTGAAACTATACACAGCAGAAGCACAGAGCTCCTTGTCTCTTCACTGTCACAACTGATCTCATCTCTCCAGTCCCAGAGCAGTGAATTTCTTTTAGCTCCACACTATTCTGTTGGCTGGTCCGGCTGTCACTCACAATAAAACTCTCCCTGTTGGTGGAAAAAGGTGCCAAGGTCAAAACTACATTTCCCAGAGTCATTGCCCATACAATCCTCTTGTGGCTGGCTCCAATTAAGAGTCCAAGTTCTGATTGGTCCACACAAACTCCATTTTAGAGGCCCCCCCCCGTACTGTTTGGATCTATTCAGTAGTTCAGATCTAAAATGGAGGGGCAAAACACACAGAGTCCCAGCTGCAAGAAAGGCAGGTTAGACAAACTACATTTCCACTAATACTCTAAATGATTTCTGGCAAACAGTTACATCTTTGAAAAGTGCTGACTCTGCCCACTTAACGACAGCAGAAATGGAGCGATTTGTCAGCAGCTCGAGCGGGACTCGAGCAGAGAAACGCACAGTCTCCCCATACAAAATAATTATGTCTGCAAGCAGACAGCTCTTAAAGAGACAGTACCAGAGGCTCTAAAAGAAAACAGCTTAAACACCGAACACCATTCAGGCTTGAAGCATTCAAGCAAGCTCCTGGAAGACTTTTGGGAACCCCCATTTGCAGGGGGGTTACACCAGTAAATTGTTTGATACCAAAAATAGCTAGAGATCTGACCGGATTTGAAGAATTTATGTGCTGGACTACTAAACTAACCAGACAGAGAAAAAATAATACCATTAAGATATAAGACCCTTCAAGGAGAGACTACTGAACACCTTTGGGCCATTAGAGATAGATGAGAGAGAGATATGGGATCGACTCTCACAGATATAAGGTGGCTGGAGGTTTGGGAAAGAGGATGGCATACGACGGCCTCCCCTACATGGCAGGAGTTCCGTTGGAAGTGCCTTGTTAGGTTCTTCCACATGCCAACTATAACAAAACACTTTAAGGTGGGGGCCACAGATTACTGCTGGAGAGGATGTGGGTTAGCAGGCACACATTTCCACATATTTTGAGCTTGTCTCAGGATACAGGGCTTTTGGCAGGACGTCGGCCAGGCCCTGAATGCACTGTGGATGGCACATATCCCACTGACTTTTGAATCCCTGGTCTTGGGGCTAGACCTTAGAATATTGGGGGGTACTCAGCAGCAGTCCCTGTTTAGGCTTATGTGCCTGCTGGCGCTGAAGGAGATCACATCCAGATGGCTTACACCATCTCCAACAGATCTAGGCTTTTGGAGAAGCAGAGTGGAGGAACTCAGGAGAATGGAAGGCCTGACTGCCAAGCTTAGATTGACAGAGGAAACACACAGAGAATTATGGGGGATCTGGGACACAGAGGGGGCAGGGGCAACCCCCCCAGTAGTGGACATAGTGGATCTAGGGCAAATAAAATCTGGATCCTGGTCGGCACAGATATGTGGACCATTTAATGCATACAGGCAAATAGAGCGTAATTAGGTTCAAACATTAGCAAGATGGTAAAGGAGTCTGACAGGAATTGACCTAATCCCAATGGAGATGAACAGATCCATGATGTGCGGTGGTGCCTAAGAGAGTCTCCCTGAAAAAGCTTTTAGGATTCCTGTTGAGTCCTTGGTTAATAGGGCATAGCCCTTAGTTCTCACTGATGTTTAAGTATAAAGGAAAACACAACAAAACAAAATAAAAAAAAAAAACTGCTCCACCTCATAAAAGGTAAAGGGAATTTTCCTTTGGAAGATGAGTTGGTTTCTAGGGGAATTGTACAGCTCATTTTGGGACTTGGGGTTTTAATAAAGTATTGGGGTAAACCTGAAAGTTAAGGAGAGGTTGTAGAGTGAACCCTTAATCATAAGATCAATGTATTTGGTTCTCCCCTACGAATGTGGAATCAAGGGAATTCCACGGGGGGGGGGAGTAAAAAGCTTTAATGACCTTGTATAACATAGAGCTGAGTCCCAATGTATTGTAATGACATAAACTACATGTTTAAGTTGTGCATAAGATTTATAAAATAAAAAAAAAAAGGAAAAAAGGAGAGTGTCTTAAAGGAACTTGCTAATCTGACAGTGGACAAGACGATGAGACTGGATGGGATAATTCCAGAGTATTAAGATAACTCAGGGAGGTGCTGGCAGCAGCACTGACAGACCTCACAACAGTTCACTGGGAACACATGAGGTACCAAAGGACTAGAGGAGGGAGACTGCAGTCCCTCTCCACAAAAGTGGGAGCAGGGAGGAGGCTGGCAACTACAGGACAGTCAGCCTGACCTTGGTGGAGGGGAAACTAATGGAATCAATACTAAAAGAAAGGTTTGTGGTATCTCGAATCCAACAGAGCACAGAATCCAAGGCAGCATGGCTTCACAATGGGAAGATCTTGTCAAACAAATCTGATAGATTTCTTCAACTGGGTGACTAGGGATATAGATCAGGGAGGGGTGGTGGATGTGGCCTACCTGGATTTCAGCAAGGCCTTCGACATCGCCCCACATAGGAGGCTAGTAAACAAGCTGAGCAGCCTGGGAGTGGGTCCCAGGGTGGAAAACTGGGTCAAAAATTGGCTGAGCGATAGGAGAGAGGGTGGTGGTGAATGGAGTTCAATCTAAAGAGAGGGAGGTGACCAGTGGAGTTCCAAAGGAATCAGTGCTTGGACCAGTTCTCTTTAATGTCTTCATGAGTGACATTGCAGAGGGCTGGAAGGGAAGGTGTGTCTCTTTGGAGAGAACACAAAGATCTGCAACAGGATTGAGACTCCAAGAGGGGTAGAGAAAATGAGAAGGGACCTAAGCAAGCTTGAGGAGTGCAGTAGAGTGCATTCAGGACTCAGCACTCATTATCTGAAACAAAGACTGCCAGCACTCTAGCACATTACTAGGTTTACTAGTTTTTTTGTGGACATAAGTAGGCACAGGCCCATCAGCAATGTCCCCCACACATGTGGGAAAGTTAGACCAGTATGAATTTATTATAACAGGAGTTGTCTAATGCTATCTTAAATGAGTTCAGGTCCTGAATGTTAACAATATCTACTGGAAGCTCATTCCAGATCTGTGTGACCCTTATAACATAACATAAGATTCCAAAATGTTTTCTGTTTATTTGTAGTGAAACAACATTTAGATATGAGAGAGGTTTAACCAGGAGGCTCCCACTAAATATCCACAATATTTACGTCCCTTCAGATGCTTTGTCAAGGCATCTGTAAGGGCTGTGAAATGTTGGGACATTTATTGGGAGCTTCCCTGACTACACCTCTCACATCTGAATGTTGTTTCACCACAAATAAACAGAAAACGCTTTGGAAATGGACTGAGGCTGGCAGTCTTTGTTTCATAATGAGTGCAGTCTGAATGTACTGTTCTTGTTTGGACTTGCGACCACCTGCCTTTAAAAGCGGCCTTTTCTTTGTCTAAAGCAAAAGCTTGAGGAGTGGTCAAGGGTATGGCAGCTAAGATTCAATGCAAAGATGAGCAAGTTCGTGCAGTCGGGGCACAGAAATGTGAGGGAGGAGTACATGGGGGGGCGTACCGACGGTCACCAAATAGGAAAGGGACCTGGGAGTAATCTTATCTGATGATCTAAAGGTTACCGAAAAATGTGAGACAACTGTGAAGAGAGCCAGTGGAATGCTGGGGTGCATAGGAAGAGGCATCTCCAGCAGAAGGAAGGAAGTGATGATGCCACTGTATAGAACATTGGTGAGACCTCATCTGGAGTACTATGTCCAGTTCTGGAGTAGAAACGGTTCAGAGAAGGGTGAAAAAAATGGTGCAGGGGCTGCATCAAAAGTCAGATGAGGGGAGACTGAAAGAGCTAATATGTATTCCGGGGAGGATATGAGAGACTTTCAAATACCTCAAGGATATAAATAAGGTACAAGAGGGTAGCATCTTTAAAAAAAAAAAAAAAAGATGTTCAAGAAAAGGGCCAATTTGAAAACAGAGGAGGTAGATTTAGGGGTAATGTGAGAAAGTATTTTTTCACAGAAAGGCTGGTGGGTCCATGGAACAGCCCCCGGTAGAGATTGTAGGGGCAGAAACAGCAGGAGAATTAAACAAGCATTTGTCAATGCCGAATGTTGTCTCGCTGGCTTTGGCATCGGTAGAGCAGGAGTTAGAGATGCATAATAGGAATGGCAGTGAAGTATTGAACTGACGCCAACCCCAACCCCAACCCTACCCTGCAGAGACTGACAGGCATTGGGGTGTGTCTTTGGGTTGTCAGCTGTAACACTCATGCCATTTTACCTAACCCTACCCTGTAGAAGCTGACAGGTGTCATGGTGTGCTTTGGGGTCTTTGAACCTTATACTTATCCCATTCCATAAGGAAATACGCTGAGACGGGTGCAGCATAGGAGAATGGGGTGAACTTTAGGGCCAAAAACTCCAAGGCACATCTCGATGCCTGTCACTGGCTGCAGGGTGGGGGTGGAATGACATCAGCATTACAGCCAGTGATCCTAAGTCACACCCCTGACACCTGTCAGTCTCGACATGGCGGGGTGTTACAGCTGGAAACCCTAACGTCGTAGGCGTTTGTTAATATTTTCACTACAAATTTTCAACATAGGCTTTTTGTGATCCCACTTCATGAAGACCGGCACAATCAGTTTGTTAGCTGAAAGGTGGTTTTGCACAGTGGCTATGCCATTTGGCGACACTGGGATGAAAACACATGTTGGGCAGGATGTGAAAAATGACAACTGTATTGTTCATGAGGAGGTGTAAAAAAAATGGCAACGCTGAAAATCTGGAGTGAAATACTAAAAAATTGTGAAGTCATGAGCACGATAGGAACTGTGCAACACATGTCCGTAACCCAATTATTTGGGAGATTTTTAGCACATTTTCAACATGGGCATTTTGGGACCTCCCCTCATGAACAGTGGCACTGTGATTTTGTTACTCTGTCCCAAAAGTTGATTTCCCACAGCGATCATGCCATTGTGCGCCACAAGTGTAGAAACACATTTTGGGCAGGCTGTGAAAAATGACAGCTGTACTGTTCATAAGGAGGTGTGAAAAAATGCCAGTGTTGAAAATCTGGCAAGAAAATATTGCAAATTTGCGAAGCTACAATGGTGCGTGGAAACTGTGCAATGCACACTTGTAACAGTCATTTTATGGAATTTTGTCACCAAATTTTCAACATAAGCATTTTAGGACCTCTGCTCATGAACAGTGTCACCATCATTTTCTCAAACTGTCCCAAAAACTGATTTTGCAAAGCGACCGCGCTATTCGGTGCCGGATGTGCGAAAACAATTTTGTCCTGGATATGTAAAATGACAGCTATACTGTTCATAAGGAGGTGTGGAAAAATGCCAATTTTGAAAATCTGGAGTGAAAAATATTACAAATTAATGAAGTTACGAGCATGCATGGAAACTGCGCAATGCACACTCGTAAAACAGTAATTTTTTGGATTTGTTTCACCAAATTTGCAATATAGGCTTTTTGAGAGCCCACCTCATGAACAGTGGCACTGTCATTTCATTAATCATTCCTGAAAGGTGATTCCATGCAGTGACCACAAAATCACCTTTCGAGACCGAATAACGCCATGACAGTGACCAAATCAAGAGAGGTGTTCTAAGAACCCGATGTTGAAAATTTGGTGCCAAAATTCAAAAAAATGCCCGCTGAATGCACCAAAGTTGAAAACTCTTATTTATGCCATTATACAGCTTACTGGCATTTTTTCAGTTTGAGGTCGGCTTTGAAGAGTGCAGGCGTGTTCCCGGTCCATTGAACATCATTGCGCCGGACTCCGGAGGTAAGTATGGGGTGGGGGGTTGGGGAGAGGCAGGGTGCACAGAGGGTGGGTGCAGGTTGGGAAGGGAACAGGACAGACCACGAGGGACCGTTTCTTCTTTTACAGGGAAAAAAAAAGAAAAAACATTGCGGGATAGTTTTTTTTTTTTTTTAAATGGGGCATTTGGCACACTGGGGTGGGCTCCCAGCATGCCACCTAAGTGTTTGGGGGGCTAGCCACAGGCGAGTGGGCAGTACCGTGGCACATAATGAAGGGGGAGGCCAAGGGGATTCAGCCCCCCTGGCACGAACAATGGGGGTCATCATGCCGATGGGGAGTGGGCTCCCCGTCGGCTAATGAAGTGACGGCATGCTGACAGGGGATTGGGCACCCCTGAAATCTCTGCGTGGTGGCAGTCAGCGCTGCCATGTTTCTTGAAGGGCTTCAAGATTGTCAGTTTTACACACCTCCTTATGAACAGTACAGCTGTCATTTTTCACATCCTGCTTGATCTGTGTTTTCGCCCATCTGGTGCAGAATGGCCCAGTCACTGTGGGAAATCAACATTCGGGACAGATTAACAAAATCACAGTGCCACTGTTCATGAGCAGAGGTCCCGAGTGTTTTCATGAGGTGAGGGTCACAGAAAGGCCATGTTGACAATCTGTACTGCAAATACCAACAAACGCCCGGGACATTAGAGTTTCTATCCATAACGTCCCATGTACAGACTGACAGGCATCAGGGATGTGCCTTTGGATTGCCGGCTGTAATGCTCATGACATTCTACCCCACCCCCCACCCTGAAGCCACTGACAGGCATTGAGGTGTGCTTTGGAGTCTTTGGCCCCAGAGTTCACCCCATTCTCCTATATTGCACCCATTTCAGCATATGTCCTTATGAAATGGGGAGACTGTAAAGCGGAACATCCCAAGGCACACCTCAACACTTGTTGGTGTCTGCAGGATAGGGTGAGGTGAAATGCCACGAGCGTTATGGGCAATGACCCAAAGGTACACCCCAATGCCTGTCCATCTCTGCAGGGTGGAGGTGTGGTTGGTGTGAGTTCAGTACTTCACTGCCATTCCTATTCTGCATCTGTCTAGCTCCTGCACATCCAATGGTAACATCAGCAAGCAAACATTCGGCATTAACAACTGCTTATTTAAGATAAACCATTTATTGCAGCTGCATGGACTGATATAACTCCTTTTTCAAGATAAACCGCTTATTGTAACAGCTACACGGACTAATATTATTCCTTTTTATGTTTACTTGCATGCATGTGCAAGAAACACAGCGCCACCATACGAGTTTTTGTAGGTGTACCACCCCAGCTTTCAATGCCCTGCTCCTTTTTGCAGGCATGGCCCCACCGCACCAATAAATGTCTGAGCTGTCTATGACAACAGTTCAGATGCAGTGGCATACAGTTCAAAGTAAAAGACCACTACAGTCAGTGGTGGTAACGAGTAGGCAATTTGCATACTGCCATCAGCAGGCAAACTGCCTACAATGTCAGCACTGCATCTGAACTGCTGTCATAGACAGCTCTGTTTTTTTCTTGTGATTCCGGTTGGCTCCAGTGTCCCCCCTCCCCAACAATCACCCAAGTAGCACACGGGAGCCCACCCCAGCATGCTCATGCGGTCTCCCCACCCCTGCACACTGTATGGCCAACGGGGTGCCCAATCCCAGGTTGGTTCCACTGCCCCCCCAAACAGACTTCCAGGTGCCATGATGGGAGCCCACTCTGGCATGACAAAAGTCTGTATGGCCGACGGGGGTGCCCAATCCCCCATCGGCTCCACTGCCCCCCCAAACAAACTTCCAAGTGCCTAGCTGGGAGCCCACCCCAGCGTGACAAAAGTCTGTATTGCTGACGGGGGTGCCCAATCCCCCATCAGCTCCACTGCCAATCCACACACAGACTTCCAGGTGCCACGCAGGGAGCCCAACCCAGCATGGCAAAAGTTCATATGGAAGATGGGGTTGCCCAATCCCCCATCAGCTCCACTGCCACCCAAACAGGCTTCCGGGTGCCACGCTGGGAGCCCATCCCAGCGTGGCAAGAGTCCTGCATTGTCGTAAAAAAAAAAAAAAAATTAAAATAAAAATACCTATAAGAAAAAAAAAACAGTCCCTCACTGAATCTCTTGCCCCCTCGCCCAACCTGCACCCACCCTCTGCGTACCACACCTCCCCGCTTCACCCCCTACTTACCTCCAGAGGCCAGCGCGACGATCTTCAGTGGACCGGGAACACGTCTGCCTCTTCAAAGCCAACCACAAACTGTAGAAATGCCGGTAACCTGTATAATGGCATAAATGTTTTTTTTTTTTTAACTTTGGTGCATATCTCGGCCATTTTTGGGAATTTTTTCACAAAATTTTCAACATGGGTTTTTAGGACCCCACCTCATGAACTCAGTCACTGTCATTTTGTTATTCGGTCCCAAAAGGTGATTTCGCAGTCACTCTGCGGAACCACCTTTCGTGACCGATTAATGAAACGACAGTGTCACAGTTCATGAGGTAGGCCCCCAAAAACCCTATGTTGAAAATTTGGTGAAAACATATAAGCGTGAGTTGCGCAGTTCCTATGCACGCTCGTAACTTTGAGAATTTTTTATATTTTCACTCCAGATTTTCAACATTGCCATTTTACCATACCTCCTTATGAGCAGAATAGCTGACATTTTTCACATCTCCCCGAAATGTGTTTCCGCACATGTAGCGCACTATGGCGCTGTTGGTGTGTGAAATCAATGTTCAGAACAGATTAAGAAAATTGCAGTGACACTGTTCATAAGCAGAGGTGTTAAAATGGCTATGTTGAAAATTTGGTGACAAAAGTCCATAAAATGACTGTGTTATGAGCGTGCATTGTGCAATTTCCATGCACCCTCATACGTTCCCAAATTTGTAATATTTTCAGTCCAGATTTTCAACATTGACATTTTTCCACACCTCCGTATGAACAGTACAATTGTCATTTTTCACACCCTGGCTGAAATGTGTTTTCGCACTTTCGGCACAGAATAGCGCGGTCGCTGTGGGAAATCAGTGTTCGGGACAGATTAAGAAAATCACAGGGACACATGAACGGAGGTCCCAAAATGCCTATGTTGAAAATCTGCTGTAAAAAATCCCAAACTAAATACATTATGGGTGTATGTTGTGCAGTTTCTATGCACGCTCGTGACTTCAGTTGTTTTTAGATTTTCACTTCCAGATTTTCAACAATGCCATTTTTTACTCCTCCTTATGAACAGTACAGCTGTCATTTTTCACAACCTGCTCAAAATGTGTTTTTGCACTTGTGGCGCCAAATGGCGCAGTCGCTATGCAAAATCACCTTTTGCCTAGTGAACTGATAGTGTCACTGTTTATTTATTATTTATTTTATTTAGTTTTTGTTGACAAATCCTGCCTATTTTTAGGCATGACCCGGGGGAGGGAGATACAGATGAATGCCAACTGACCTTGAACCAGATTAAGCTGTTGGTGGCATTTTTAGTGAATGAGGGAAATTTGGCCAGGACACCAGGGAAATTCCCCTACTCTGCCTGCGGAGGGACTGCTGCTCGTCTGGAGTAGTTGTCATTCACGGGATGGAGGGTGAGACGGTTGGACGTCTGTTGCAGTCGGAGGTTCTATCCCCAACCTCGGCTGGTGCAAACTCGAGGGATGTGAATTCAACTATGGAGTGTTTTGCTGATTCTCAGGAGGTGCAGTCTGCTAGGAGGCAGACAGAAGCTGTGCTTTCCCCGTCTAGTACGGAAGGTTTTTTGGAGCAGGTTCCGATGGATTCGGGTGTTTCCGTACTTCAGGCGGTATCCACCGAGTTGGTTGTTTGTCCTATGATGGAGTCGAGTAGTGCAGATGCTGGAAAGGCACTTTCCCGACCTTTCTCTGAAGACCCTGTTTTGCCGGCAGCTGCCAAGCCTGGTGTAGCAGCTCAGCTGGCTGGGACGAACTACGTGTCAACGTTGGAAAGAATGTGGAAATCCTTTGCTGTCATGGTGCCGGGTGGCAAGGACTGGTCGGAGGAGGATTCTCTGTCTAATGCTGGCTGGATTCAAACCCCTCAAGGAGCCTGGGTACTGGATTCTACTTGGGTCTCGTTTTCTTCGGGAGATACTACACTACAAGGTACTGTACCGCTGTGTAAGGGGGAAGGGGAGCAAACTGTGCTTGTTCCACACAAGGGGGTGGAAGTTGTGGTGGATGAACTGCTTGACAAACGTACCCCTTCTCTTACCACTGCCAGAACTGACATTTTAGAACATCAGGATCTTCCCTCTACCCCCCTTTCCCCACGTCGTGAGGGTCCTAGATCTGGACCCCAATATTCGGATTTGTTCAAGAATAATAGAGTGGAACAGGCTCCTCGGCGTAATGCTGTTCGGATGTGATATAGAGGGGGTCTTCCGGAACATAGACTTTATGTGGCTCAATTTCTTTTGAAACAATCTATGGATTTTCATGCTGTTGATATCTTTGCCCTTATAAATGTCAGGGGAGAAGATACTTTTGATATTAGTTTTAGAACGTTTTCTGGGCTGGATTCCTTTTGGAAAAAGTATGATATGTGTAAAGCACAGCCTTTATGATCTCCTTTTTTGGCTATCCCCCTTACTAAACCTCTGTATAAATCAGTGGTAGTCATGTTTCGGAATGAGGGGGTAAATGTGGGTGATGTTTATTATTGGATGGAGAAAAAATGTCAGGTTATGGGGCCTCCTGAGGCCATTATTGATAGTGAAGGGATTTGGAATGGAAGCTGGAGGTTCAAAGTTAAGTTAAACTTGGTGGGCAATGATGTGCAGCATATTCCCAATAGTTTTTTTTTGGGAAAGGATAGAGGGGTAGTTTTTTACCCAGGGCAGCCTAAAGCCTGCTATAAATGTGGTAGGCCCAGACATCTTAGCAGTACTTGCGATAGAGTGATTTGTGCCCTCTGTGTGGAGTATGATCATCCAAGTTCAGTATGCAGGAATGTGTTTAAATGCAACCTTTGTAGTGAGACAGATCATGCCTATCATCAGTGTCCTTGGGCTAGCCAGAATCGTACTGGTGGCCTTAATCAGGAGAACTTGGTTTCTGAGGCCCAAAGACTGTATAGGCCTCCCAGATCAGCTTCTGGGGCTGAGAAGGCCTCAGAGTCTTCTTCTTCTTCAGATCCCACTCAGGTACCTACTACCTCGGCTAGGTCAACTACCTCTGAACCCTCCCTGGTTGCCCCTGGAGCTCATGTTGCATCTGTTGCAGTTTCTGTTTTAGAACAGGATTTAGGGCAGATGCCCCCTCCCCAGATGGATGCTGATTTCCTCCCTCAAAAACGGGTGACTAGTTCCTCCCTGAAACCCAAAGTATCAGTAGGCCCCATTTTAACACAAAATTCCTTTCAGATACTCCAGGACCAGGAGGGGGATTTTGTATCTGATGTTTCATCCGTATCAGGTATGGTTTCTGAAATGGAAGGTGATGAGGATCCTCCTCGGAGGGTTCCTCCTTCCAAGAAGAAAATAGGGAGGAAAAGGAAAAAGGATAAGGAGGAGGGTTGAACAGGGCTTATAGGACAGTGGTATCTCTTTTGGGGTATTTTTTTACCATTTTCCTTTTACATCTATCTATGGCTTCTTTTTGCTACTTTCTCTTAATGTTTGTAGCATTAAGTCCTTTCATAAACAAATGGCCCTATTGGAATTTTTTAAACACGCCCTTTGATGTTTTACTTATCCAGGAAACTAGATTTTCTTCTTTACAGGACATTGTCCAGGTTAAAAAACGTTGGCCTTGGGGGCCTTCATTTTGGTCATTTGGGGAAGATGTAACTGATGGTCTTGGGATTCTTTTTAAGTCACCCCAAGTTTAGGTTCAGAAAGTGGTTGATATTTTGCCAGGTAGGGCTTTGCTATTGGATTGTGTGTATGATGGTTTTGCTTTACAGATTATTAATACATATGCTCCTCAAAGTAAAAAAGCCAGAATTTAATTGTTTTCCCTTATTAAACCTTTTTTATTTTCCTCTAGGATGTTATTTTGGGGTGGGGACATGAACTGTAGTTTGGATATAAAATTCAGAGATAAAGTTCAGCAGAAAACGTATTGTGATTCGCATGCTTTAAGGGATACTATTCATACTGCAAATTTAATGGACTCATATAGAATTTTGTAAACTGATGAGGGATTTACTTACCGCAGTGAGTATCATACTCGTGATGATTATATTTTTCTTCCAAACAGTTAACAGTTCAAGATTTTGGGTTACAGTTTTGCGAATTTTTGGATCATTGTATTTTGAGATGTAACTTTCAGTTTTCTCAGGTTCCCCCATCTTTTCCAGGGATGCCTCGCCGTTGGAAATTGAATTCAGTTTTGTTGGAAGATCCAGGGCTTAAGTCCAGGATTGAATTATTATTTCAGTTAAGGGGTTCGGTAGCAGTTTCATATGACTCCTGGTATTCTTGGTGGCAGGATACCAAAATGGATGTGAAAGCTTTGTGTTTGGATTTTGGGAAATTTAAGGGTAATCAGGATTATTTGGGTTATTTAGGTTTAAGGGACCAATTTATCATCTTTGTCTCTCCCTACTGTGGCAGATTGTAGAATTAAGGCTCAGATAGATGTTATTAAGCAAAAATGAGGGATTATCATTATAAATGTGCAGCGTTGGTGCATGCCACTTTTAAATTTGGTACTACCAAAATGCCCTTTTTAGACCCTTTTGAGGCATGTAAAACAAAATTGGCAAATAAACATATGACTGGTCTTTTGGATCGTTTTGGTAACACCCGGACGTCATCTGTGGAGATGTTGGACATTATGGTAGACTCCATTCAGAATTCGTTGGGTCAGGAGTTTGTGCCTACTGTAGATTGGGATTCTTTAATAAATTGCCCATTGCTGGTTTTGTCTCCTGAAATTAGAGCTGATATTGATGGTCCAGTTACTTTGGCTGAGGTATTAGAGGTTATTTCTCATTTACGATCCGGTGTGTCTCCCGGGGAAGATGGACTAACAAGTGAGTTCTTTAAAACTTTTAAAGACTTAGTTGCTCCATTGTTGGTGGAAGTTTTTGATGAATTTTTGATGGCTGTGGAGGTTCCACAGGGGTTCTCCTCAGCTATGGTGTTTTATATTCATAAATCTGGTGATAGGCTTGATTTGGATAATTGGAGGCCGATTAGCCTTTTGAACACTGATTATAAAATCCTGTCACAAATTTTGTGTCATCGCTTACAAAAGGCAGCTGTTGAGTTGATTCACCCAGTTCAAACATGTTCTGTCCCTGGTAGAAATATATAATTTCTCCAGTCTTCTACAGGGTGAGCCTGGTTTCTACTCTTCAGAGATCCTTTGATTCTTTTCTACAGGACGGATTCAGTCCTAACAAGCAGTTACACAAGCTGCAGACGGAACTCTGGGCCTTACACACGTTTTTGACTAAAACTGCACACTGAAAAGCACAGGGCTCCTTCCTTCTTCACTGCCAAAGCTCAACTGAAACTCCAACCGACAAAACCGGGCACTTCCTTTGAGTTCCTCCCAGTTCTTGACTGGATTGGCTGTCACTCACAATAGACTGCTGCTGTTGGTCCAAAAGGCACTGAAGTCTAAACTACATCTCCCAGAGTCACTGCCCATACAATCCTCTTGTGGCTGGCTCAGATTATGAGTCCAAGTTCTGATTCGTCCAAGGCACCATTTTAGAGCTAGCTTACCCCACACTGATTGGTCCAGTTCAGCAGTTCAAAACCAGAATGGGGAACTAGGCAGACACTGTTCTGACTGCAAAAGAAAGCAGGTAGACAAACTGTAATTTCATTATCACTCTAAATGGTTTCTGGCAAACAGTTACATCTTTCAGATAGGTTCCCTTTGCACTCCTAGTGACTGCAAAAATGGAGTGAATTGGCAGCAGCTTGAGTGGTACTCAATCAAAGAAACACATAGTCCCCCATACAAACTAATTATGTCTGCAAGCAGACAGCTCTTAAAGACAGTACCAGAGGTTCTAAAACACTCATTGATAAATAAACTTACGCCAAACACCATTCAGGCTTGGAGCATTCAAGCAAGCTCCTGGAAGTCTTTTGGGAACCCCCATTTGCAGGGGGGTTACATAACGAACTGATAGTGTCACTGTTCATGCGGTGGAGTCACAAAAAACCCATGTGGAAAACTTGGAGTAAAAATACCAAGAAACTCCCAGGGCGTTAGGGTTTTCGACCATAATGCCCTACCTTGTAGGGACTGACAGGTGTCAGGGGTGTGACTTGGGATTGTCTACAGTAATGATCATGCCATTTCACCCCCACCCTGCAGCCAGTGACAGGCATCGAGGTGCGCCTTGGACCCTTTCCCCCAAGAGTTCACCCCATTCTCCTATACTGCGCCCATTTCAGCGTATTTCCTTATGGAGTGAGGTGAATGTAAAAGCGAAAAAATCTGTTGGTACACCTCGATAACTTGTCAGTGTCTGAAGGGGCAGAGGAGGTGAATGTCGTGACAGTCATGGGTGACGACCCAGAAGCACACCCCAATGCCTGTCCATCTCTGCAGAGTGAGGGTGGAGTTGGCGTCAGTTCAGTACTTAAATGCCGTTCCTATACTGCATCTGTCCAACTCCTGCACTTCCACTGCTAATGCCAGCAATCAAACATTCAGCATTGACAAATGCTTGTTCTTTTATTGAAACATGTTAGACTCTTTCACCTTGTTAATGCTCTTAAGATGTTTGAATATTTCGATCATATCACCTCTCTCCCTCCTTTGTTCTAGGGTATACACATTGAGCTCCGTTAATCTGTTCTCATATGTTTTCTGAAGTAGTCTCTGCACCATTTTGGTTGCCCTTCTCTGGACTGCCTCCATTTTGTCATGTCCTTGTGCAGGTGCGGCCTCCAGTACTGCACGTAGTACTCCAGATGGGACCTAACCAGTGTCTTGTAAAGAAGGATTATTACCACCCTCTTACAACTTGTGATACCCCTACTAATATACCCCAACATTCCTCTAACCTTACCTACTGCTTTCATGGTCTGCTTATATGATTTCAGGTCATCTGTGATGATGCTACCAAAGTCTCTTTCTTCCCTTATGATTGCCAGCAACTCCCCTCCCAACCTATAGGTAGCTTCAGGGTTTCTCTTCCCTATGTGCATGATCTTGCACTTCTTTGTGTTAAACCCCAGTTGCCACTCTTCTGACCATTTTGCGAGTTTTTCCAGATCTCTTCTCATTCTGCCCACCCCATCTGGATCATCTACTCTGTTGCAGATCTTGGTGTCATCTGCAAACAAGCAAACCTTTCCCTCCAGTCCATCTGCAATGTCACTGATGAAGATATTGAAGAGGACTGACCCCAGGACTGATCCCAGAGGTACCCCACTTGTGACTTCCATCTCTTCTGACTGTATACTGTTAACCACCACTCTGTTTTCTGCCCACCAACCAGTCTGCCACCCAGCTGACCAACTTCTGACCCACCCGAGCCTCCCCAGCTTATTAATCAATCTATGTGGAACAGTATCGAAAGCTTTGAAGTCAAGGTAGGAGACATCAACTGCACCCTATTGGTCCACCACTTTGGTTACTCCGTCAAAGAAATCTATGACAGACATAGACTTTGACGGCAGATAAGGACCACTTGGCCCACCTAGTCTGCCCATTTCCCTACCTGCAGGATAAGCTGTAGATCCTATTTAACCAACAGCCTATTTCTTCCTACTCCCCACAAAAATTGCCTTATGACTGTCTCATGCATTCTTGAGTTCTTCCACAGTTTTATACCCTACAACCTCCTCAGGAAGGCTGTTCCATGCTTCCACCACCCTCTCTGTGAAAAAATACTTCCTCACATTGCCCCTGAGCCGTTCCCCTCTATCTTCAAATTGTGTCCCCTTGTTCTTGCATATCTCTCTTTCTGAAAGATGCTACCCTCTTGGACTTTGTTGATTCCACTGAGGTACTTAAACGTTTCTATCATGTCCCCCTCTCCCTCCTTTCCTCAAGTGTATACATATTAAGCTCCTTTAGCCTTTCCTCGTATGGCTTCTCTTGCAGACCCTGCACTATTTTAGTTGCCTTCCTCTGAACTGCCTCCATCCTGTCTATGTCCTGCGGAGATGGGGTCTCCTGAACTGGATGCAGTACTCCAGATGGGGTCTCACCAACTGTCTGTACAGGGGATAACAACTTCCTGTTTCTGCTGGTGATGCCTCTCCTATACATCCCAGTATCCCACCAGCCTTCCCTACCACCTTCTCCGTTGCTTGCCAACCTTAAGGTTATCTGATATGATTACCCCAGGTCTCTTTCCATTTTTGTTGTTACTACCCCCATTGTGTAATCTTCCCCTGGGTTTTTGTTTCCCAGGTGCATTACTTTGCACTTCTTTGCATTGAATCCAAGCTGCCATACTTCTGACCATTCCTCCAACCTTGCCAAGTCCATTCTCATCCTTTCCATGCCTCCTTGTGTATCAACCCTGTTGCAGATCTTTGTGTCATCTGCAAAGAGGCATACTCTTCCTTCTAGTCCCTCTGCACTGTCACTTATAAAGACATTAAAAAGGACTGGACCCAGTACTGAACCCTGAGGTACCCCACTAGTAACCCCTCTTTCTTCAGAGTGGACTCCATTTACAATTACCTTCTGTGTCCTGTTGTTGAGCCAGTGTTTTACCCAGGCTACCACCCTGGGACCCACTCCAAAGCTGGTTAATTTGACTACTAATCTTTTGTGTGGGACTGTGTCAAATGCTTATGAGATTAGTTTGACAGGACCTTCCTGTTGTACACCCATGCTTTATTTGACCCTGTGCTCCTATGGATTTCAGGTGTTGCACTATCTTTTTCCTGAAGGAGTGCCTCCATAATCTTGCCCACTACTGAGGTAAGACTGACTGGTCTGTAGTTCCCTGCCTCCTCCCTGCTGCCACTCTTGTGGAGCGGGTCCACAAGTCCTTCTCCAGTCTTCTGGGACCTCTCCAGTGCTCAGACACTCACTAAACGGTTCTGCTAATGGCTCTGCTAGTTCCACCCTTAGTTCCTTTTAGTACCCTGGGATGTATGCCATCAAGTCCAGTTGCCTTGTCCACCCTGAGCTTAGCAAGCTCTTGTGGGATCCTTTCTTTTGTGAAAGGACTTGCGCACACCTCCCTCCCCCCTTGTGTCCGTGGTGCTGAGCAGTGGGCCCTGCCCTACCTTCTCCTCAGTAAATACTGAGCAGAAGTATCTTTAGGATAGATGCTTTTCCTTGGTCCTCTTCCACACACTTCCCCTTATCCCCCTTTGATCTTAGCAATACCCCCTCTGGACTTTCTCCTTTCACTAATGTATCTATAGAAAGTCTTGTCCCCTTTTACTGTTCATGCTAGTGTTTCCTCGGTTTGGGCCTTTGCCTGCCTTACTGCCTTCCCTTCTTCCCTTTTGGGAAGTTTGCTATGCCTCCCTGTCTTCGTCCCACTGCATTGCCTTATTTCCTGAAGACCAAACATTTGGCTCTGGTATTTTCTGCTACAGTTTTTGAGAACCAAAGCGGCTTCCTCCTTTAGCTCTTGCTTTTCTCTCTAACACAATGGGATGTTGCTCCAAGTATTGCATCCTTAATGATTACTCACTTTGCCTGTACCCCCTTCCCCAACCTGTATTTCTTCTTGCAGGGCAAGCTTAACTCTGTTGGCCATCTATCACAATCGGCTCCTCTGAAGTCCTATATTTTTGCCTTGGAATGGGATGATTTATTTCTAGTGGCCACATTGAACCATACCATGTGATGGTCACTGGCCCTCAGGTGACCTTCTACCTGGAGATCTGTGATCCTTTCCCCGTTAGTCAGTACTAGATCCAGGATAGCCCTGTCTCTTGTGGGTTATTGTATTAATTGTTTGAGGCCCTTCCCCATGCAGGGAATCCACTATGTGTCTAGTACTGGTGGATATTCCTGCTGGTATTGACCAATCTGTATCTGGCATGTTGAAGTCTCCCATTATCAGAATTTCCCCCTTGGTTGTCATGCTTTGTATATCTCCTAACAGTAATGTGTTTTATGTCCTTCCCCTAGTCTGGAGGCCTGTAGACAACTGCGGTTCATATGGCAGTCCCATTTCCTGTTTCCAGAGTGACCCACAGTTCTTCTGGCTCCTTATGTGTATTCTGAATTTCTGTAGCTTTGATTCTCTTTCTCTTTCTCTTTCTCTCTCTCTTGTTAACCAGGTAAGTACACTAGACAAGACATTTGCCTATTTTCAGGTACAACCCAGGACAGTACAGGAAATACGACAAGATATACTTTAGGTAGTAACAGAGTCAGTGAAACAGAAGCATAACATATTCAGCAGGTACAATGGTTAAAACAAATACAATAAGACACCAAAGCTGTAAGCAGCGCAATATATCAAAGTCAATTATACAGTATGACTCGATTATGTACAAGATTATATACAGTAAGTTCCCCAGAAAGGTGGGCATCATCAGAGCAAACCCAGTACATAGGGTATGTAACTTGAGTGCAGGACTGAGTCCATGCAGACAGACAGAACATTAGGAGGGATGTTCAGTGCAGGGGACCAGGTAGGATTAAGGAGGCTTGGGACAACCACACACTGATAAGAGCTTCAAGTGTCTCCACATGGCGGTTTGGAGGCAAGTCTGGGAGAGGGAGGAGCGAACCTGGGCAGGAAGGGAGTTCCATAATCCGAGGGTGCACAAGGCAAAGTCTTTGTCCCCCATTTGAGTGCATGTGGCAGGGATCCTTACAGCAGCAGGGCCCAGGGATCTAAGGGAGTATGAGAGGGGAGCTGCTGGCACGAGGAGCCCCACCAACCCAGGTGGGTGCAGTACCAAGGACCTTGCCTTTGAAGCAGCCCAGGACAAAACTTAAGTGATTGGATAGGGAGAGCCAGTTAAGCCTCCTATACAGGTTGCAGTGGTGGGTGGGGGAGGCAGCAATCGCGAAGCAACAGATATTATTGGTAGGCAATGGTCCACCTGGCGAGGTGGGTTTTGGATGTCTGAGCAAACGGGAGAAGCCCATAGCAGAGGAGGTAGAAACACACCTCTTGCCAGTGCAAGGCGAGCTGTGGGAGTAAGATTGCTGTTAGTGTGATAGGCCAGGCTCAGTTTGCAATTAATGGTTCTGCAGACACTAAAGATATGGGTCCAAGGTCGAGCTGAGGGTCAAGAGTGACCCAAGGTATTTGATGGAGTCAGTGAGGAGGATCGGGTTCCATCAAGACCAGTAATATGCAAGGGGCAGGAGGGCTTTTGTCTTGGCTGGACCCAAAGAGCATGGCCTGAGGTTTTTTTTTTTTTTTTTGAGGTTATTGACCAGCTTCTGGGACGTAATCCAAGATTGGACCCTCCTAAAGTCCTCACTCAACTGGTGGTTTATGACCCCAATGTCCCAGGCATTGGTTAGGATAACCAGGTCATCTGCATAAAGGATGGACCTGGAGTAGGAAGAGGTAGCAGGTAAGTTTTTGACAAAAACAAAAAAGCACAAGGGCCCCATGACTGATCCTTGGGGGACACCTGAGGACACGCCCGCGGTGTCAGAGTACCTTGCTGTATTTGATCAGCTGCTGTGTGCCCTGTAAGTAGTTGAACCAGCAAAGTACAGGTGATTACAGGCAGAATTACCTAAGCTGATCACAGAGCACAGCATGGTCCACTAGGTCGAAGGCTTTCAATAGATCGATGAAAATGGCACCAAAGAGTTTACCCTGGTTCATAGCAGCTCTGATCCCAGATGCAACAGAGACAAGGACTGAGGATGTGCTGTGCCCTTTATGAAAGCCATGTTGCTCAGGAGACAGAAGCTCATGAGTCTGGATGTACTCCGAGAGTTGCCCCGCCACAACTTTCTCTAGGAGTTTGCTGATAGCGGACAATATGGCTATCGGATGGTAGTTGTCCAGAAACTTAGGGTTGCCCTGTTTAAGAATGGGGACAATGCTAGCCACCTTCCATATGTCTGAAGACCCCAGAGGCTAGGGATAGAATGAAGATATGGGCAACCAGGGAGGCAATATGACAGGCACCAAGCCGGAGAAGCTTGGTTCCATGCCATGATGACCAGCAATGGAGAAGGGGAGAGACTAGAGAGCAATGTCTGCATCTCTAGTACCATCATGGCCTTGAAATAGAGTAACGGTCAGGAAGTGGAAGCCAGTTGAAAAGCAGAGTCTTGGTCACGGCAGTCACCTCCACTGGAGGAGAAGAGGGAGGTAAAGGCAGACAGGTCCAAGAAGTGTGTTAAATGCGTTGGCAATGGTTAGTGGGTTGTTGCAACTGGTGCCATCGATGAGCATATCAGTGGCCTCACAATTGGAGGAACCACTAACAATGTTTTTTATGTTTCTCCAGAAAGTCCTAGGGTCTTTTGCCAAATTCAGCAGTGCCGTTCTGCAGAATTCACTTTTTACAGCCCTGATCACTTTCTTACACTCATTCCAGAGCCTCCTGTACTGCTGGAATGTGGCCTGGTCCAATGTGACCTTGAATTTGGCCCAGCACTTATCCCTTGTCCTCATGAGGGTAAGGAGGCTCCTGTGCAGCCACTTGGTAGCGACCCCCTACCCTCCGCCTAATGAGAGGGGCGTGCTTATCCTGCAGCTCCCCAAAGGGCCTGAGAAAATGACTGGCTGCAGAGGCTGGGTCCTGGGCATTCCAGACCGCAGACCAGTCAGTATGCCGAAGGTCATCGTAGAAGGACACCAGGTCGAACCAGGAGAAGTCCTGAATTTGGATGACTTTATGTGGAATTTTCAGGGAGGGGTCCTTCCATACACAGTACATTGGGGAATTGTCAGAGATGGAGTCTAGGAGCGTTACAGAAGAGCCAATCCTCTCTGGCCTATTGGACAGAACCCAGTCTAGGAGAGACCCTGAGCCACCAACAGAGGACCACGTTGTGGGTTCCTTGATAAGTTGGGACAAAGAGAGCCCCACCAGCAGAGGCTCATACATCTTGACCTGAATTGGCTTGGTGGTAGTGCTAAGATCACCCAGTATCATCAGCTTGCTATTCCCAGCCAGTGACCCAACTGATTCAAGGTGGGAGGACAGCCCCGGTATGCCCCCATGGGGGTGGGGTTGTATGTACAGACAATATGGAGCTTTTTTGTATTCCGAGCAATAGAACTGTGTGCAACAATTCACAGAGTGACATCGTAGCCTGTTGTCTGACAGCACTGTGAGATTAAGGTGACTCGTGTAATGGAGCAGGATACCATCCACTCTTTTTCCCCCAGGCGATCCTGCCTGACAATGTCAAAACCAGGAAGTGCACATGCCGAGTCAGGAGTTGACTGCTTCAGCCAAGTTTCCGTTATACCCAGGATGTCTGGCTTATGGTGAGTGACCCATGCGAGGAGGTCGGCAAGGTTGGGCAGGAGGCTACGGATGTTAAGGTGGGCTATTTTCAACCATTTGGCATTCAACCAGCCGACAGATGGGAGAGAAGGATTGCTGGGGCTGGGGTTCAGCTCAATGTCCCCTGAGGAGGCTAGAGTCACAGTAAGGCCATAAGAGATGCCTTGGGGGAGGAAGGCCACCCTACCACGTGGCTTGTGGTCTAAGCTCCTGCCCATTAGGGCAGGGTACCAAAACTCCTAAGATCAAGACAGCAGATGGACTGGGGGCTGCCTCTCACGGGCAATTAGATTAGAGATGGTGAAGTCGGTCATGATCAGAGCTGTGGAAGGCATGGCCCAGGGGCTCCCCATGGGAGGAGCAATGTCAACACAAAGCAGAGGAGAGTGTAGCACAGTGAGCAGTCCAAGTGAGGGACAGGGACTTGGGCGGGTGGGGCCCCATGAGAACTTGGTGTAACCCCTTACACATGAAAGTTCTGAAAGCCTTCCTGAGCTTGTCTGAATACTCCCTCCTAACTGGTGTTTCCCTGTTCGAATCCCACCTGAGCTGCAGTGAAATCGCTCCCCTTTGGCAGTCGCTATATGTGCAGAGGGAGCCCTTTTAAACAATGTAACTGTTTGGCCATAATTGGCTAGCATGTTGGTGGAGTTTGTCTAACCTGCTTCTTTCGCAGCTGAGACTGTGTGTGCTGTGCCCCTCCATTTTGGACCAGGACTGTCTGAAGGGTCCAATAGGGGCAGGGGGTATCTCAAATGGAGTAACTGGCGACCAACCAGAATTAGGACTCTCTAGGGAGCCGGCTGACCAATGAAGATACAGCTAGTAATTCTGGGAAGTGAAGTCTAGACCATGGCCTTTCGCACCACTGAGGGCAAGATTAAGTGACTGGTATCTGTAGCCAGCCAATGGGATCGGGTGGCGCCTGAGCAGAGAGGATTGCCCCATACTGGCAAGGGGCAGAGACATTGTGGCTGTGAACAAGGAAGGAGCTCTGGGCTCCTGCGCCATTGAGTTTTCGCGTGGGAAGTGCGTGAAAGGCCAGAGGCGGCCATTTTGAATCACCGGCGAGCTCCGGACTAAATCCGTGGGGCAGCGGTCAGAGGAGGCTGTGCAAAAGCGCAGCTACCTGCCAGGCTCACCCTGTAGAGGACTGGAGAATCTGCTGAATCGCGCTCGGTCTGTCAGGAAAGTGAAGCTGCAGTGAGACTCCCGATTAGCTGCGAGTTTGGTCGGGCCCTAGGAGCAGCTACCTGGTATGGTACCCCTCTGTTGCTTTCCATATAAATGTGTGGAGCAGTATCTGAAGTTCAAGCTCAGCCCTGTGAGTGGTGTGAGTGGCTTTCTTCTGGAGTTGAGTACTAAATCAGGGTAGTTCCCTGTTTAAATGTTTCTAGCAAGGGCAAGATCTTCAGGTTGCTTTGCTGACTACACTAACTGAGCCTGCTGGCTCCATCTAATCTTCGTAGGAATTAAATGCTCATTTGTGTCAGGGCCCCAACCAACTGCATCGAGGAACTAGCCTTTAGGGCTTTGGTACCCATAGACAGTAACTTATAGGTTAGGCCTGTGCACAGAGCCTTAGGTAGATACTTATATATTGTAGTGGTAAGCCAATCACCCTGATTCTCCCCAGTCCTTGTCATCCCCCCCTTAAATAAATCCGATTTCTTGTTTTGCAAAAGTACACTGACTAGTTTGCGTATTACTGGTGAAATACTGCACAGTGAATATTGTGTAACTGTACCTTACTTTTCAGGGGGTCCCTGGAGTGAGCTGAGCAGTTCGAGCCAGGGGGGTAAGTGTATATGGTAAGGACACTGTAAATGACTTGTGTGGGCCACTAGTGGGAAGAAAGGGGGGGTTGCAGCAACCCAGAGGGCTGTGACAGTCAACCTCGACTGTTCTAACCCCGACCTCTGGGTGGAGGCACCCACCAACAGATCTGGCCCCTCACCCTGTTACAGTTAGGGCAGGTAGGGGTAGTAGCCTTGGGGATAGCGCCCCCTGGGGGTTACATTAGTGTACCCCATGTCATATGACTGCGTCCAACAAAAATAAACAAAACAAAAAAAGGAGGGGGCTGGGGGCTGGGTGCAGGTCAGAGCAGGCCAGACAGCACAGGCAGACTCAGGGGTGCAAGCACAATGGGCCCCACTGGGTTCCACTCCAAATGGAACCAGAGGTAGGCTGCCTATTCAAAGGCCATTCTCACAGTCCAGGCCAGCAGGGGGGCACCCCCTAAAGTGTGAGCACAGTTGACCCCACAGCACTCCACAGAGTTGGCCCCCAACAGATAGGCAAGTACCAAGTGACTAAGACCCACAAAGCTTATGCAAGCAGTGTCATTACTTAGCTGTGGATGTTAATACTAAGGATAAGGTAGAACAGGCAGACTCTGCATGCACTAGAGACCAGAAACATAGTCCCAGCTGCACAGGGTAAAAGAGCCAGGTCAAAGGCCTGAGTAGCTATATCCACACTGCTCCACCACCAAAATCCAAGAATCTCCCCACTCACACTTCAGACCAGATTAGCGCAGTTAGATCATAAATTCACACAAGTACAGGTTCAACTTATTCACCTCAGTAAAGAGACAATTCACTATCCCGGTTGTGCATAGGTACAGGTTAAAATTTATCAAACTCACTTCGCTATCACAGTATTATACAGGTAAAGCTTATTTTCTTCAGTAGTTCCGAGCTGAAACTAGGCTGTGCAGATAAGTGGTTATGGGATTGGTTGTCTTAAGATGGCATAGGCTAGTAGGGAGGGCCACTGCCTACCCCCCTTTTGCACCTCAGTCTCTTCTGAACAATACATAGCCAGGTACTGAATTCTCCCAAGTGTAATTACTGGTGAACCATTTCTCGCTAATGGCTTCTATGTCCAGTTTAGCCTCTGTCATTGTTGTCTCCAGGTCTAGGATCTTGTTTCCCAGACTGCGGGCATTTGTGTACATGATTTTCCATTGGTCAGATTTTGGTGCGTTTGGTTGTGGGACGAGGTCCAGCTTTTCCCCTGCACATCATAAGGGGAGCTGGACCTTTTTCCCTTACCTGGTGATGCAAATGCACTACAAACATGCTGAACTCCTGTTTGATCACTAGCTGAGGGTTGAGGGGTGTTCTTCATGTTCGACTTATCGGGTGCTGCACCCCTCTCCCCATTTGCTAGTTTAAATATTCAGCAAAGACATCAAACTTCTGCCCCAATGCACTGACTCCCTCCTAAGTCAGATGCAGTCCATCGAATTTAAAGAACTTTTGCTCCCAAAACTGTTGCCAGTTACCTACAAAGTTGTGGCCTTTTTCCTGGCACCAGCCCTTGAGCCACATGTTTGGCTCCCCTATCTCCCCTTCTCTGACATTCCGTGCATCTGCCCTCCACTCCCAGACCGGCAGGATCTCTAAGAAGGAGATGCTGAATGAAATGGATGACAGTTTGTCTCCCAGCCTGGTCAGGTGTTCCTTGGTCTCCACAAATGACCGGCTGGCGAGATCATTAGTTTCACACACCCGGCGCATAATGGCATGGTCATTGTGGGAAATCAATGTTCGGGACAAATTAAAAAAATCATAGTGACACTGTTCATGAGCAGAGGTCCCAAAATGCCTATGTTGAAAAGCTGGTGGAAAAAAATGACTGTGTTACAAGCGTGTATTGTGCAGTTTTCATGCACACTCATAACTTTTAGAATTTGTAATATTTTCACTCCAGATTTCCAACATCACCATCTCTTCATACCTCCTTATGAATGGTGCCACTGTCATTTTTCACATCCTGCCTGCACAGTGGTTTCGCACATCTGGCACAGAATGGCACGGTCGCTGTGGGAAATCATCGTTCAGTACAGATTAACAAAATCACAGTGCCACTGTACATGAGCAGAGGTCTCAAATGCTTTCATTAGGTGTGGGTCACAAAAGGCCATGTTGAAAATCTGTAGTGCAAATACCAACAAGCATGGGCGTTGGGGTTTCTAACCATAACCTCCCACTTTGTGCAGACTGACAGGTGTCAAAGGTGTGCCTTTGGACTGCCGGCTGTAATACTCATGCCATTCCACCCCAACCCTGCAGCCAGTGACAGGCATTGAGGTGTGCCTGGGACTCTTTGGCCCCAGAGTTCATCCCATTCTCCTATACTGCACCCATTTCAGCGTATGTCCATATGGAATGGGGTGACTGTAAAGCTAGACACCCCAAGGCACACCTCAACACTTCTCAGTGTCTGCAGGATAGGATGAGTGAAGTGGTGTGAGCATTATGTGCGACGACCCAAAGGCATAATCCAATGCCAGTCCGTCTCTGCAGGGTGGAAGTGGGGTTGGCTTAAAGTTCAGTACTTCACTGCTATCCCTATTTTGCATCTCTCTAACTCCTGCACTTCCAGGGTTAATACCAGCAAGCAAACGTTTGGCATTGGCAAATGTTTTTTTTGTGTGGCAATATGTTTTGTTAGACTAACTGAAGAATTTTTACAGAAGCTTTCAAGGCCTCCAATGTCCCTTCCTTACGTGTAGAGAAAACGACCCAACATTTCAGACTATATGCAAGAATTTGTGGATCACAGATTCTTTAACCACCACTCATTTGCATGTGTGATCTCTCACCTTTTAAATGACATGATGCCTATCCTCTGGTACTCACCTGTGTTGTATTACATGGTTTCCTGTACACCACCCCTTTTGTTAAACAATATGTGACCCACAAGCTGTATGTATACATTCTGAAATGCGGATTAGTTTTCTCTGCACCTGATGGAGGGACCTTGGAGATCTTGAAAGCTTGTGTCAGACTTCTTCAGTTAGTTTAATGAAGGGTATTACCACAAAAAAGTGCAAAAGATTTTCCTCAGACTAACCTGGCACCAGAGATCTTCAACAATGTTTAGAAACAGCAAGGTCCTTTTGGAGATGAGTATGTAACCCCTGGGCGGTGCCACCCCCAGTGTTACACCCCTGCCTACTACCCTGGACATAGGCTAAGGGGGTTGGGTTCGCTAGCTAATAACATTTTTTAAAACCTTTGCGTAGTGCCGCCACTCACGGTGCTTTACATGGGTGAGATGGTGCTGGGTGTAGCCCCTTGAGCTGCTACACCACCCATGATGACCAGTTACCTTCCCCAGACATGCCCCAAGATACAGCTCCCCACATTTCAACATTTTGAATTAAAGGCTCTCTCTAATAATATGCTCACACAGAATTTCAAACAACAAGAAGATATTTATTTGGGGGGGGAATAAAGGAGTTAGGAAGGGGAAACAGGAGGCGTAGAGGTAATCTTACCATATTTACACATGTACAGAGATCATTTTGGATTTTGCTGGTGAACCCTCCAGCTGGGTGGCTACATACTAACAGGCAAACCTAGATTACATTTCGCCATTCGACTTAAGACATCCAGAGCCCTGGCTATCTAGCTGCTGATAAATCAGATGTTAAACATAATTATTATTACCCACACTGGTAGCAGTCCCAGATACAGCAGAAACCCTGCAATCTCCTTACCATACTGGTTAAACAGATACCACAGTCCAAGATGTTGCAGGGCTGATGGAGTTGCAGCTGGTCGAGGTGGCGGCTATTAATTTGAGGGTGGGGGCAACTTGGAACCAGATTTTTGTAAAGCAGCAAATTACTATTTACAACCACAGCAGGGATTGCCCTGCACTTTAGCAGACAAAGCAGGGATTGCCCTGCATAGCTTGCAGACAAATCGGGGATTGCCCTGCACTTGCAGTCTTTTGAACATTCCAGAACACACTATGTGGATCTTGCATCCAGAACACGCAGCACAATATTTGAAAGTCCCATACAAAGCAATAAGGGTGATAACTTTTGTCAAGCATCCTATATGCAATTCAAATACAGTCACATCCAGTACTTTATATACCAAAAGGCATCCATCCAGAGTAAGTTGGCAATGACACTTTTATCAAGTATCCCATACTTTAGTCACAGGCAGTCACATCCAGTACATTCTATATACCAAGAACATTATCCACAAGCGGAGCCCTATAAAGCACATCTAGCCATTTAACACTTATACCAAGCGCTCTTAGACAAAATTCTGTGCAGACACAGGTACATTCTCTTTAAGGTATTTTAGACATTAATATGCTCTAGGACCTCCTGTCTCATGAAGTGGCAAGCATGTCTTGACAGACAGCTCCACGATGGCAGGACTCTAACCCATAGCTACACATTTATATGATTCACTAAGCCCAGCATCTTGCTGCACCTGCAACTTAGCCATTTGGGCCACAGACAAGATGCATCCATTACTTGAACTAGACACTCTCTTATGGGGTTAGTAGCCCAGACTGAACTTCAATACTTCACACTTAACAGCACACATTTCTTAATGGGGCATTGGGGCCCCCAAGATTACTTGCTTAGCTTCTCCCTTGCACCGGGGGGTACAAAGGTACTCACTCTGGTCCTCCACCGGTCTCATCCGCAATCGAAGGCATCCTGAAGACTTCTTCAGCTCTTTCACCGCTGAGGTACTTGGTCAGAGCTCTCACCACTGCATGATGTCATCTGGTCTGGTCAGCGCTCTCACTGCTGCTGGACATCAGATTCTTCGGTCCACATCTTTCCCCGACGTGGGAGGGAAGGCTAGCCTCTGGAGGACAGTACTGGCAACCTCCAGACTAGCTGTTGCAGAAAGTACAATTACTGTAACTAGTTAACTGTTAACTGAAGAAAATAACAAATGCCCCCTGAAGACTGAAAGGGCTTGAATTAAGTGGCCCAGGCTCGATGGCATGGCTGGAGCCTGAGCCCCGGCCCCATGGGGGGCTCCCAGCAGGCTGGAGCCTGCTCTCTCTCTCTCAGCTCTGCATCTCTGAATCTCCAGACAAAGTGGCAACATTGTCTCTTTATAGAGCTCCTAGCTCAACTCCTGATTGGTAGCAGGGATGGAGTGACATGTCTCCAAGTTGCTGAAGGACCTGTCAATCAGAACACTCGAGGCACAATTGGGTTGTGGAATTTGCGCCTAAAATGTCCCTGTAAGCCCCTATAAGCACTTGGGTGATTACCCATGAGATGCAGTGAATGTCCCACAAGTCCTGGCTATCTATTGCTGCAATTCCAATTGGCTGTACTGCTGGCAATGGCTGCTTAACCCACTGTCCCTTAGAGCAGATTAGATACAGTCCTGAATAATGTTCTGGTGCAGCCAGAAAGAAGTAATTATTGCCCCACAGTTCTATAGCTTAAAGGCTGTACTTGCAGTCACTGCACCGATGAAAAACATGGCTCTTTTACTTTTCCTGTCGCTACTGCACTTATGCAAGCTCCCCTTGCAGCAGCTGACAGGCTGACACAGAGTCCCAGATACTGGACTTGCCAGGGAAACGGTACTCATTTTAACTTTAAACACTTTTCCCCACATGCACAGTATATTCCCAACAAGCAGCAACAGTTCCATTATTTAAAACATTTTAATTCTTTACTTTTTGGCTGGAGCTGAACATAGCTACCCTGGAGGCAGCCAGATACACTGTTATGCATTATTCAGATGACCGGGGCCCTGCACAGGCATACTCAATTGGGCCCCGGTCGGAACTCCTTAAATTCCCATCTGAGCAGTCCCCCAGCAGGCCGTCCATGGTCACCAGGTCCCAAATAGGTGGAAGGGATCCCAGGAGCCACGGCACAGTCCAGGCGACCCATAGACAAAAGCGGCTCCATCAAAGGCGCCTAGGGCACTAACGACGCCTGCTGCCCTGGAGGCAGTGCTTTTGCAGCGGGAGCCCACGGTCAGCAGTTTAAGCCCCGAGGGGCTGGATTTTCATTTGACTGCAAGCTGAGGCACACACGAGGGCAAACAGGACCTGGGAAGCCAGAAAAATTAGGGGCCAACTCAGAAGCCCAAAAGACAGCGGGAGAAGGACAGAACAAAACTGGCTAAGGTAAACCCAGACTGGCATTTCTAGGAACCCCCATTTGCAAGGGGCTTACAAGTAGCATTGGTAGAGTAAGCAACAAGGTAGTATTTGGGGGCCTGGGTTCAATTCCTAGCTAGATAACATTATTTCTCATTACAACTTGTGTTTCAAATGCTTAGCAGTGACTTCCATTGCACCACTATTTGCCGTCTCAGTTTATCCCAGCTGCGGGGTTTGCAGTCCAGAAAGAGTGACTGAGGAGAGCTGTAGCTATTCCCTTGGAATGCCTCCATGCCTGAAAGCCACGATGGTGGAGCAAGTCGGTGCTACACAAAGGGCTACCAGCCCCAAAAATGCACATGTACTGTCAGAAGTGCCGCACTCAAAGAACCATAACAAAACAAAACTGAGCCCAGTACCAAGCAAGTGCTGTACTTGCTTGACTTCGGGCTGTTTCATTTTGTTGTTCCTTGAGTGCAACTATTCACTTGGGCCTGATAGTTCGGTGGATAGAGCAACAGAATGGTGTCCTTTGTGTTCGGAGGCCGGGTTCAATTCCCAGTTAGGAATGTTACTTCTGTCTCATAGTAAATTGAGTTACAAATACTTTTCAGTGACTAACAGTGCACCAATAACTAATTTCGTAGTTTTGGAGGGAAATGCACATCAGAATTGTTATATGCAAAAACTGAAGGGTACTGTAGCTGTATGGTACTATGCAACCTGAAAAGCCCTATAGCCTTTCGTAGAGGATATAAAACAGAATAGAAACTATGAAAATTGAAAGAATCTTGAGATGTTATACATTTAAAGGCCAGCTCTGTAAGCCAAGATTGTGTAGTTTTATATAAAAGGCCCAATGACTGTGGTATGGATATGTAAGTCCCTTTTCCTCAGATGATGGTTTCTGCACTATAAAATTTTAAAACCCCAGCTTATGTGCCACATTAAATGCTAGATGAAGACTACAGACTGGGACAACTACATAGAAACAACAGGGTAGACTCTATGCATTAAATAAGTCTCTTCCTATCCTTTACCATCTATGTACTGTGTGTATATATACACATGTATAGTGCAGCATTGTGGCCCCTCCCACAGATGCATGGATGCATCTTGCAGCCCTCCCAGATATAGACAGAGGGGCAGTAGAGGCCATGTGCCCCCAAAGGCATTAATTATGGTAAAGGGTCATGCAGTGAGCAAACAGCTGAAATGTGATGCAGATCTCATCTCTACCATGAACAGGCATACTTTCCTGCCAGCCCTTCTGCAATGCCACTTATAAAGACATTGAAGAGGACTGGCCTAATACTGCCCCTGTGCCACCCCGCTGGTCACATGTCCTTCTCCAGAGTGGACACCATTTACTGACACCCTGACTCCTATTGCTTAGCCAACTTCTTACCCATTTTACTACTTTTGGACCCACTCCTAAGTTGCCTAGCTTGCTCACCAGTCTTCCATGTGGAATGGTGTTGAAGGCCTTAATGAAATCCAGGTAGGCCACATCTACTGCTCCTCTCTGATCCTCTTCCCTGATCACCCAGTTAAAGTATTTGATCAGGTTTGTCTGGCAAGACCTCTCCCCTGTGAAACCATGTTGCCTCAGATCCTGTAATTCACTGGTTACAAGGTATTCATATGGGGTCAATATGTCTTAGAAACAATGCCACAGGGCAAAACCGTGCAACAGTAACAGTGTGAGTCCCCGAACTGCCCTCCACCGAGGAGGTTATTGTATTGGGGGAGTTTGGGGGGCTTAGCCCCCCATAATGGGAAATGCAGGGGGTGGAGAACACAAGTATTTTACAGTATTCATGTTTTTGTCGCTGTTTTGGCAGCATGGTATAGTGCCGCACTGTTTTTGTATGTGACATGATCCCATACCCAAGGTATTCCCCGGTGTTTTCCACCTGTAGCAGTTCCATTACTTTACCCACTACTGAAGTCAGGCTGACAGGTCTGTAATTTTCTGCCTCCTCCCTATTTCTGCTTTTGTGTAGTGGGGCCACATCTGCCTCCTCCAGTCCTCCGGAACCTCAACTGATTCTAGTGACTGGTTGAACAGAGCTGTCAGAGGTGCAGCCAGCACCTCACTGAGCTCTCTCAATATCCTAGGGTACACCCCGTCTGGTCCCATCACCTTGTCCACTTTTAACTGTGCTAGTTCTTTGAGGATTCTCTCCTCTGTAAAAGGACTAGTGTCCACCTCCCTTCCTTTAATGCCCTTGTCTCTTATCTTTAGCCTATTGCCCACTCCTTCCTCCATACTTTGGGGTCCTTCAGCCTTTCTTCATAGGGCTTCCCATGCTACCCCGAATCATCATCTTGGTTGCTCTTTTCTGCATAGCCTTCACCTTGGGCCTTGGAACTGCACACAGTACTCCAGTTGGAGGTGAACCAATGACTTGTACAGAGGGAGCACAACCTCCCTCCCGATGAACCACATCATCCCATTTGCTGTTCTTAGCACCCTTGAGCACTGGGCTGCTAGTTTCATAATGATAACCCATAGGTCCCTTTTCTTTGCAGTACATGACATGACCTCCCCTCTCATCATGTACTTTTCTCTGGGGGTTTCTGTGTCCTATATGCATGACTTTGCACTTTCTGGCATTGAATGCCAACTACCAAATTTTGAACTACTCTTCTAGCCTTTCCAGACCCCTCCTATTGGCCTCCACTACCTCTGCTGTGTCCACTCTATTGCAGATCTTGGTGCCTTGATTGTCTTCTACACCTAGGCAGATTTCTTTTCCTTTTAGTCTCACTTCTATGTCTCCTATGAAGATATTGAAGAGTACAGGGCCAGTACCATGCCCTGGGGTGCTCCACCTGTGACACCCCATCTCCCCCTGAGAAGTCTCCAATGAACACCACTCTCTGGGTTCTGTTCCTTAACCAATTTCCCACCCAGGTCACATCAACAGCTTGCCCCCACCCACCTCTTTTGTCACCTAGTCAAACAATTCTATTAGATTCATCTGGCAAGGTTTCCCCCTGATGAACCCATGTTGCTTATTGCCCTGTAATCCATTAGATTCCCAGAATTCTACTAATCTTTCACTTTACTTTGCAAATCCAGTACATGTGCCACAAACTGACAAACTATTTCCCAACTGCTAGACAGATCCCATGCAGTGCTTAAGTATCAACATCACCTGGTGACATCTTCTCCAAAGCAAGACTAATCAAGGAAAATAATATTGCCTCTGGAGTTATAAAGTAACTTTTGCCATTTTTCACCAAATATTCTGATGTAGTCCCTACCTTTTGCCTCCTGCCTGCAACATGCCTTGGATACTCACTTACTGTTTTCTTGTTCCATGAACGACCGTTTGTCTGTTTGCTGTTTTGTCTGTGCATTTGTTTTATGACTTTCTGGTTATGTGCAATATTAAAGATTTGAAGACTAGAATATCTTATTGGTACACCACTTTTCTTCTGTCTTTAAAGGAGAACTGCGCTGAACCTGTAAGTAATTTTTCTCAGTAGAAGTTGTTTTTAAGTACTGATTACATTTCTGTTATTATTCCCTCTATACAGGCCTTTTATTAACCTCAGTGGGTGTTTCAGCCTTACACTCTGCTGTTAAGTGCCATTTTAGAACTGTATAACGTAGTTTATGTCCCTCTCAATCACAGACTTCTGTAATAGAACATGAACGCATTGTGCCAACAATAGAGGAGTGGAACAGGGACATAACCTGCATCATACAGTTCTAAAATAGTTCTCACCTGCAGCATGTAAATCAGAAACACCCATTAGGATAGCTAAAAAGCCTGGATAGCTAGACCAATAACAGAATTTGAACCAGTATTTAAAACAAGCATTTGTCAATGCCAAATGTTTGATTGCTGGTATTAGCATTGGAAATGCAGGAGTTAGACAGATGCAGAGTAGGAATGGCAGTGAAGTAATGAACTTCACGCCAACCCCCACCTCCAACCTGCAGAGACGGAGAGGCACTGGGGTACGCATTTGGGTTGTCGCTGATGACATTCATACCATTTCACCTCACCCTGTCCTGCAGACACCAAGTGTTGAGGTGTGCCCTGGGGTGTTCGTCTTTACAATCACCTCACTCCATAAGGACATATGCCAAAATGGGTGCAGTATAGGAGAATGGGGTGAATTCTGGGGCCGGAGAGTCCAAGGCACACCTCAATGCCTGTCACTGGCTGTAGGGTGGGGGGTGGGGTGGAATGGCATGAGCATTACAGTTGGCAATCTAAAGGCACATCCCTGATGCCTGTCTGTCTGTACAGGGTGGGATGTTATGGTTAGAAACCATAACGCCCTGGGCGTTTGTTGCTATTTGCACTACAAATTTTCAATATGGCCTTGAGGCAGTATAGTGCAGTGGTCTAAGGCTCTGAGCTGCAAATCTGGTGATATCCAGCAGCCCAGACCTGGGTTGGAATCCCACAGCTTCCACTTGCATACTGTGTGACTCTGAGCAAGTCACTTAACCTCCTTGTGCTCCCAGGTCGCTCCTGTGAAAAAGCTTTCAGCTTAGTGTGCTATACCTGGTTAAACAACTAAATAAAAAAAATGGCCTTTTTGTGACCCCTACCTCATGAAAGCATTTGGGACCTATTCTCATGAACAGTGGCACTGTGATTTTGCCAATGTGTCCCGAACTTCGAGTTCCACAGTGAACAAAAACACAGATCGGGCAGGATGTGAAGAATGACAGCGGCACCATTCATAGGGAGGTGTGAAGAGATGGCAATGTTGAAAATCTGTAATGAAAATATTAAAAATGCTCAAACTTTCGAGCGTATGTGGAAACTGCGTAACGCATGTGTGTAACAGTCATTTAGTGGAATTATTCCACCAAATTTCCAACATAGGCATATTGTGACCTCTGCTCATGAACAGTCACTATGATTTTCTTAATCTGTCATGAACATTGATTTCCCACAGCAACGTGCTGTCCGCACCAGATGTGTCAGCCATATTTCAGGCAGGATGTGAAAATGACAGATGTACAGTTCATAAGGAGGTCTGAAAAATGGCAATATTTAAAATCTCGAGTGAAAGTACTGCAGATTTGTGAAGTTATGAGGCGTGGAAATTGCACAATGCACGCTTGTGACAGTTATTTTTGGACAGTTGTTACCAAATTTTCAACATAGATATTTTAGGACCTCTGCTCATGAACAGTCACTGTGATTTTACATATGAACATACATACGAACATACAAATCTGCCACAGAACAGACCAATCAGTCTGTCTGCCAGAGTGTGCAGCTAGCACCCTAGATTGCAGCTGCCTCAGCCTCCTCCCCTCAGTTCCTCCCCTTGTCCCAGTCCCAGTCCCTGCCCCCTGACTCTTCCTCTGGCTTTATCCCACTCCTTCTCAAAGCTATTGACTGTCCTACATGTTACCACCCCCTCTGGCAGCACATTCCAACTAAACACCACCCTTTCAGTGAAGTAGTGCCTCCTCATTTCCCTCTTGAAAAGTCCCCCTTCCAACCTTAGTCCATGCCCCCTCATCTCTCTTCCACTCCTCAGTTTAAACACCCCCTCGGTGCTAGGTTTATTTACCCCCCCCTCAGGTATTTAAACACTTCAATCCTATCTCTCCATCCCTCCTCTCCTCCAGCGTGTACATGTTCAGCTCCTTCAGCCTAACTTCCTATTCCTTTCCTTCCATCCCGTTTAACATTTTTGTTGCCCTCCTTTGCACCCCCTCCAATAGCTTTGTACCTCTCCTCAGGTATGGCCTCCAGTATTGCACACAGTACTCTAGGTGCGGTCTGACCAGTGATCTGTACAGAGATAGGATTACATCCCTGTGTCTGGATGAGAACCCCTTCCAATGCACCCCAGCATCCTGTTTGCCTTCGCTGCTGCTCTCCTGCACTCAGCTGAGTTGTTCATGCTCCCAGTTACCAACACCCCTAGGTCCTTCTCCTCCTTTGTGATCCCCAACCTCACCACCCCCCAAACAATAGTCCCTCTTCTGGTTCTTAGCCTGAAGTGCATCACCTTACACTTCTCTGCTTGAGGGCAGATCACAGAGTGGTGTCGGATTTATTCCTCTGCCCTTCACTGGCTGCCCTGCGGGGTTCCACAGGGCTCTGTGCTGTCCCCCATGTTATTCATGGTGTATATGCTTCCATTGGGGGACATTATAAGATGGTATGGGTTGAGTTTTCATTGTTATGCTGATGACTGTCGGCTCTACCTGTCTTTTGTGCCTGAACAGGAGTCTGATTCCATCATAGTGTTTAATAACTGTCTGCTAGAGATACAGGAGTGGATGAGTACTAGTTGGCTTCAGTTGAATTCAGGAAAAACGGAGGTATTGGTGGTGGACCCTGGTTTTAGGACAACTGGTTTGGGTGGGGAAACCCTCGGGTTTATATCTTAGGGGACCCTGTTTATGGCCTCTGGCCAGGTGCATAACCTAGGTGTGATATTTGATGAGGGCCTGACCCTGAGGGTGCAGGTGTCTGCTGTAGTCAAGTCTGCCTTTTTCCATCTACGGAATATAGCCCAGGTGAAACACTTGGTCCTGTCCGAAGATCGTCTTACCCTGGTCCATGCCTTTGTCACCAATTGTTTTGATTACTGCAACGCCCTCTATTTAGGGCTGCCGGGGGTGGATATCCGCCGGTTGCAGCTTGTGCAGAATGCGACGGCCAGGCTGACGGAAATCTCTAGATCCAGTCATATAACACCTGTGCTGCATGAACCGCACTGGCTGCCTACACAGTGGTGGATCACCTTCAAGGTCGCATTGCTGACCTATAAGGCCCTACATGATTTGGAACCTCACTACTTGAAAGAACTCCTGGTGCCTTACGGCCCCTCCTGCTCACTCCGATCCTCTGACGAGGGATTGCTAGAGATTCCCAGGGTATATTTAGAAACATCTGGAGGAAGCTCTTTTGCCTTTATGACACCTACCCTGTGGAATTCTCTATCTCATCAGATACGAGATAGCCTGACCATGGAAGTCTTTAAAAAAAAAAAAACATCTGAAAACATTCCTGTTTAATCAGGCATTTTCAGGGATTTGATAAATGACTGGTATTAGTTTGTTATTGGTTTTACTGATTCTATATCCCAGGGAAATCGTATCAGACAAACCTTGTGGAGTTCTATGACTGGGTGACGAGTGCCTTGGACCTGGGTAGGCCAGTGGACGTCCTCTTTCTAGACTTCAGCAAGGCATTTGACTCTGTTCCTCACGAGGGCCTGTTGGATAAGCTGGGAGAAATGGGGGTGGGGAACCAGATGATCGGATGGATAGACAATTGGCTCCAGGACCAGAGCCAGAGGGTCGTAGTTGGCGGGATAGTCTCATCCCCAAGGAGGGTCATTAGTGGGGTCCCACAGAGATCAGTCCTTGGGGCCCCTCCTGTACAACGTCTACGTCTCTGACATAAGAACAGGTATCAGGAGTGAGATGAGTCTCTTTGCAGATGACTCAAAAACTGGGGGTGGTGGTGGATGGGGAGGAGGGGAGGGTGGCCCTACAGGGGGACCTGGAGGCTCTAGAAAGTGAAAGCTGAGGTTCAATGCAGGGAAATGCAAGGTACTGCACCTGGGGGCCAGAAACCCGGGCCAAGTGTACAGCCTGGGGATGCAATAGCAAGTCTCGATGGCTGAGAGGGACCTGGGTGGTGGTGGATGTCAAGATGAACAACTCGGAGACTTGTAGGAGGGCAGCAGCCAAGGCCAACAGGATGCTGGGATGCATCGCTGGGGATCACCTCCAGAAGGAGGGAAGTGATACTCCCTCTGTATAACTGCTTGGTGAGGCCACACCTCGAGTACTGCGTGCAGTTTTGGAGGCCACACTTAAAGAGGGACATTACCCTCCTGGAGAGGGTCCAGAGGAGGGCAACCAAAATGATTTGGGGCTTAGGGACAGGACCTATGGGGAGAGGCTCAAAGAGCTAAATATGTACACATTGGAAGAGAGAAGGGACCGGGGGGACATGACAGAGGTCTTAAAGCACATGAAGAGGGTAAATAGGGGAGGAACAGTCAGGGTGCTTTGAAAGAAGGAGGAGGGAGGGCAACTAGAGGGCATGGGTGGAAGCTGGAGGGGGGAAGATTCAGGGAAGAAAGGAGGAGGTGCTACTTCACTGAGAGGGTGGTGGAGCCATGGAATACGCTGCCCAGGGGGCTGGTGGAGGCAGAGATGGTGGAGGGGTTCAAGAGGGGGTGGGACAGGTACAGGGGAAGGGTTCTGGAAGCAAAATCCAGTGCAGCGAGAATATCTGGAACTGGGAAGGGAGAAGCCAGAGAAGGCGAGGGGCAGCAAGGTCAGCTCCAGGGTGGGAGGCTGACCAAGCAGAGCAGACGAAGACCGTTTGGCTCATTCTGCTGGCATTTTAGTATGTTAGTATATTGTGCTGTATTTAAGCTGTGTGATTATTGTAAAAGCACCCTGAGCTTGGGAAGGGTGCTTTAAATAAATACATTTTACTTACTTACCTACTTTGGGTTGAATCCTAGCTGCCACTCCACCGACCATGTCTCTAGTTTGGTTGGGTCCCCTGCAGTTTTTCCCATCCGTCCTCTTTGTCCACCACTGCCCCAATTTGGTATCATCTATGAACAGACTGTCCCTGCTCCCCCTCCATGTGCTATATCAAAGATAAGAGCCCAAATAGCACTGGGCCCAGCACTGAACCCTGTGGCACCCTGCTTGTCACTGCTCTAGGTGCCAAGAGCTCCCCCTACCACCAATGTCCTCTGCACCCTCCCATGTAACCAGTTCTCTATCCATTTAGTCAGCTTTTTTCCCATCCCCACTGCGGTCAGCTTCCCCTCAGTCTCCCATGAGGCACTGTACCAAAGGCCTTACTGAAGTCCAAGTACAGGACATGTACCGCATGGCCCCTGTCCAACTCCCTTGCCACCCAGTCATAATATTCTTTTAGGTTGGTTTGACAAGACCTCCTTGAGGCGAACCTGTGTTGCCAGCCATCTTGGAGGCCATTACTCTAGGAATGCTACTGGCCTCTGCTTTATTGCCTCCATAAGCTTCCCCACTATGGAGATGAGACTGACCGTCCAATAATTCCTGACTCTTCCTAGGCCCACTCGTGTATGGGCACCACATAGGCCACCCTCCAGTCTTGGGCACACACCCCATTTCCAGGAGGTGCTGAACAGACCTGCCAGTGGCTCAGCCAACAGCTCCACCATCTCCCTTAGCACCCTGGGGTGGATGCCATCAGGACCTGGTGCCTTGTTCACATTTAGTGCTCTCAGCCCCTCTAGCACCCTACTCCCTGTGATCATTTTGTCTGTCACCTGCACCCCTCTTTCCACACCCCCATCCCCTCTCCTTGGTGAAAACAGAGCAGAAGTACTCATTTAGAATTTCCACTTGCTTCTCCCCCTTTTCCACCCAATCCGCTCCCTGCTTTATCCTCACAATATGTTGCTTGCACTTCCTCTTTTCCCTGACATACCTAAAAAAAAAAAAAAGCCCTTTTCCCCTCCCTTTATGCCCAGTGCTAACCTTAATTCCCTGGAGGTCTTAGCTTTTTTCACCCTCCTGGCCACCTCCCTTGACCAACTCCCATAAGCCTCCTTATCCTCTCCCTTCCCTGTTCTCCTATACTTCTGGTATGCAGCCCTCTTTGCCCTCATCCCTTGCAGCACTTCTGTGTTCAGTCAGCATGGTTTCTTGGCTCTGTTCTCATTCCTGGCCCTGGAGCAGGCTACTTTGGCCTCTGTTAACTCAGTCTTTGACTCCCCACTTTTGTTCTGCATCCATCCCCAGCCTTAAATCCTGGAGTCTCCCTCGCAGTATTGCTTCTATCCTCCTAAAGTCCACCACCTTAGTGCCCATGCCTCCTGTCTCCCTGCCCAGTGCGAGAATGAGCCACACTGTTTGGTCACTACCCGCTAGTGGGTCCTCCACCCTTACCTCCCTCGATACCTCTCCATTTGCCAGTACTAGGTCCAGAGTGCTATCATGCCTTGTAGGCCCTCTTACCAATTGTGTCAGAAGGCCATCCTGGAATGCATCAAGAAGCACCTGCTCTCTGGTCCTGCTAGTGGCC
Source organism: Neoceratodus forsteri (assembly GCA_016271365.2). NCBI lineage: Eukaryota > Metazoa > Chordata > Ceratodontiformes > Ceratodontidae > Neoceratodus > Neoceratodus forsteri. The sequence goes on along the minus strand of CM028133.1, from coordinate 244,370,372 downwards.
AGGGTGCTCCAGTCAACCCCTGGTAGGTTAAAATCCCCCACTTTCGCCACACTTCCCCCACACACCCTCCTTATCTGCTCTGCCAACTCCCCATCCAGTTCCCCAAATTGGGCTGGTGGTCTATCCATCACTCCCAGCCTCAACTTTCTGCCCTTGGAGTCCAGGAGCTGCAACCAAAGTGCCTCTGTCCTTTCCTCTCCTCCCTCATCCCTTTTTGCATTTGATCCCTTCCCTCACAGACTGCAAACTCCCTTCCTGCCCCCCCCGTCCCTCCTGTAAATCCTGTATCCCGGGATTGCCAAGTCCCAGTCATGGTACTCTGTGGCCCAAGCCTCTGTCACTGCAGCAGTATCCACCTTCCCCTCTGAAAGGACTGCCTGAAGCTCTGCAGTTTTGTTCCCCAGGCTTCTTGCATTGAGAGAGACCACCTTCCACCCGTACTGCTCCTTCTCCTCACTGTTCTCCTTGGCCTGTGTCCTTCCTCCAATTAGTCTGCACCCTTTCTCCTCATTATTGTTACCGAGTGGTGGTGCCTTCTGTATTACACTCAGACCACTCTGCCCACCCCCTCCCAGGGTTACTACGCCTCCGCCTTTACCTACATTTAGGGGGTTGGCTCATTAGGCTCCCCTGTCTGGACCTTTCTACCAACCTCAGTCTTTGTCTTTTGGTCACCCCCCCCCCCACTAGTTTAAATCCACCTTAGTAGAGATATACCCTCTAATCCCACTTTAATACTCCCTCCCTCCTCCCTGCCTCAGGTGTAGCCTGTTCCCCACGTACAAGTCATTACTGCCCCAGACCCACCCCGGTTGGTCACTAACCCATAATTTTTGTGTGGCACCAATCCTCAGCCACTCGAACTCCTGGATTCTACCTTCCTCCCTATGCTTGCACATGGTACCAGGAGTACCTCTGAGAATGCCACCGACTCCGCCACCCCTCACACTGAATGCCCAACTCCTAGAACCTCCCCCACAGTACTTCCATAGTCTCCCCTGCCAAGTCATTTGTACCTACATGCAACACTAAATGAGGTTTCTTCCTCCCCCTCGCACATTTGAGCAGTGCCTGCCCTGCCCCTCCTGCAGTCAACCCAGGGATAGCGTCAACCCATGAAATACAGCTGTGCCTTTCCACCTTCTGCCCCATCTCACCCCTTCAGTGTATAATCCCCAGGACAAGTACCCCCTGTCCCCTACCCCCTCTTCCCTTCTAATTCCCCTTCCACCACCCCAGTATTCATTCTTCCCTGCCCCTTACCATCACCAGCTGCACCCTCCGACTTCTGTATCTGCACCCCTACTTCTGCCTCATCCCTTTTCTGTCTTATTCCTCCCATCCCACTTGAACCCCTTCCCAGCCTGACTACTTCCTACTGGGCTTCCCATGTCAACTTCCGCTCCTCCGCTGCTGATTTCCAACCCCTCTCCTATCCCCACTGTTGTTGTCGATTTAGAGCCCCAATCCCTTCGACCCCAATTATGATACCCCTCTCATCCTTCCCCCTTCCATAGCTTTCTCCCTCAGTCATCCCCTCCGTCCTTTCTAGCCCCTCTACTCTTTCATCCTTGTTATCTCTTCCCTACCTGTTGCCATCCCTCATGCCCACTTGTCCTCCCCCACTTCAGTATGTTCACACTGGGTGGTTCAGTGCCGGTCCGGCTGGCAGGGACAGGGGAGCCCTCCAGCAGGTTGGCCACAACTGTGCCAGACCACCCCATCATGTGAGTGAGCCTGCTGCTCTCCCCACAGGCAGGGCTGGCAGCTGGATGCCCCTACCAGTAGGCTCTGCAGCAGGCACGTAAAAAAAGTTGTGATAAAAAAGAGTCCCCTAAGCACTGGTGAATCTGCAGTGTGATGCATCATGGGGTTTGACAATCACATGATACAGGGCTGGTGTTCTAACTTTAGCACCACCTTCCCAGGTATAGAAAATATGCGAGAGTGTGATGCTGAAGTTAGGGTCATATGCTGCACTATGCTATAATTTTTCCTGAGCAGTGTTTTCCTAAACACAGCTTAGAGTTCAGTTAGTTTGAGTAGTTTTGGGTGCTGAGGTTGTAGCAGGGTGGAATAAACTAACGTCCACAAAGTTTACTAGGAAGTAACACGATGAATGATCCTGCACGAATGTGAAAACCAAACTGTTCTGCCAGCAGGGTGCTTACTGATAATATTACGTTTCCCTAGGAATAGTGTTTCTATACCTGTCATTCGTCAAACCCTAGAGACAGATATAGACACACACTGATATGTCTAGTAGAAAGCTAACATAACTGCATTAAAAGCAAACCATATTTTTCAGTCTGGATTTGTCAAGGTAACAAGTACAAGTTTGTTAGATTTGTCACAGAATATGGCAGCAAATACTTTTGAAATAAACTAACAATATGAGAAATGTATATCCTAACAAACCAGTTTCATGCAAGACCACACTCTACCTCTCGCAACTTATGCACTAATAGAAAGCCAATATATACACTTTCATGTGAGAACTGATTAATGCACATACTACACATTTGTTTTAATTCTATAATTTTCATGCAATGTCCTTCAACCATGTCTTCAAATTAATGCAAGTCAGTACCTACAGCATCTTTAAAATTCGCGTAGTAGGTGATGGCAGATAAGGACTACTAGGCCCACCTAGTCTGCCCGTAAATGTCAGGAGTCTAAAGTGATATTGTCAAAGTTACAACACCAGGTCATGATGTTATAAGTATTTATTTGAAGACATTTAAAAGTCAACCATTAACAAATATAGGGGGAAAATAACAATGTGCACATCAGTTGCTTCAGCACACCAGAACATTACAACCCTCAATAGTGCAAGTATCTGATAAGTTAAGGAACACACACACACACCCTCACACACCTCACTCACCCCCGCGCACGCGCGCACACACACACAAGGCTACATAACTTAGTCAGGGAATAACATTGCAATATACCACTTCTCAGACACACAACCAACTACACAGACTATAGGAGTGCAGTCCAGGTTATTAGCACTATTCAATATTAACGTAGTCACTGCTGCTGAAATGTCACTTCAGAATTTAACAATATTATATATCTCTATCTGTCTATCTCTATCTATATGTATATATCAGAGAGGGGGAGATGGGGGGAGAGAGAAGTCATAGTCAAATATCAGTGTAGGTAGCTGAATTTGTCTCCCTCACTTCCCCACAGTCCTCCTAGTTCCCCTCCACTGGATTTTAAATCATTAATCCAATAGAAGTAAAAACAGAGCAATGCCTGTGCAAAGCCAGCAATGAAAGTGAATACACTAGAAAAGCCTTGTCAAAAAAGAGTTACCTCAGACCAGGACTGACTGTAATATGATATCGAACTATCTTGAGGGGCATAAAGAGCAGTTTCATCTTTCAGAAAAGGGGGCAATCAGGTGGCCAATTTAACTTCAACTCCTGCCCTTACTGTAGGTATCCGCAACGCTTCACTTATAATGTAAATGTGTTTTAAAAAGAGAAGACCGAATTCCACACTGTAATAAAAAAATAGAAAACCGATAATTTAACCATGCACTCTATGGGTTTTATTTAATTTCATGTATTTGAACTGCAGGTAGGTACACTGGAATAAATCATTCCATTTTAAGGTACCATCTAATGTCAGAGTGGTAACAGCACAACAAGTAACTTGTATAAGACGCTACAAAAACAGGAAAACATTCAGTGTGATAAAAATTGTAAGCAAGTTATTACAACTTACTACAACTTACAAGTATGCACATTTGTGTTTAAAATGCTGAGTGACGCATAAAACAAATGACTTGACAGATGGAAGGTGCTTAATGCTTGTTAAAGAATTTTACAGTGAAGCAGCACGATATGCAAAAGTTCTTTTCCCAGCATTTGTGCAAACAAATGGAATAAGTAGATGATAGTGGGTCATATGCTGAGGTATACTTATTTAACAAACCACACAGGGAGACAGGAATACCAGAGTTCATTACATTATGTCAGACGAGCTAAAGAAATGTTGTCATTATTTAACATCGAAGACCAATCAAGTCTATCCAGAATTAAACAGCTATGGGTCCTGTGTGGTCCTAAAAGTAACAAGCATTTGTCAATGCCGAATGTTTGCTTGCTGGCATTGGCAGTGGTAGTGTAGAAGTTACAGAGCTGCGTAATAGGAATGGCAGTGAAGTATTGAACTGAAGCCGTCCCCACCACCACCCTGCAGAGAGTGACAGGCATTGGGGTGTGCGTTTGGGTCGTCAGGCATAATGGCCACGCCATTTCACCACACCCCACCCTGCAGACACTGACAAGTGTCACGGTGTTCCTTGGGGTCTTTGGCCCTTATGCGCACCCCATTCCATTAGGAAATACAGTGAGATGGGTGCAATATAGGAGAATGGGGTGAACTTTGGGGCCGAAGAGTCCAAGGCATACCTCAATGCCTCTCACTGGCTGCAGGGTGTGGAATGGTATGAGCATTACAGGCAAGAATCCCAAGTCACACCCCTGATGCCTGTCATTCTCTACAGGGTTGGGCATTATGGTTGGAAACCCTAATATCTCAAGCATTCGTTGGTATTTTCACTCCAAATTTTCAACATGTGTTGTGTGGTTTTTTTTTTTTTGTTTGTTTTTGTAACCCCACCTCATGAACAGTGACAATATCAGTTCGTTAGCCGAAAGCTGCTTATGCACAGCGACTACAGCATTTAGCACCACAGGTGCAAAAACATTCCGAACAGGACGTAAAAAATGACAGCTGTACTGTTCATGGGGAGGTGTAAAAAATGGCAATGTTGCAAATCTGCAGTAAAAATATAAAAAAACTCGTGAAGTCACGAGTGTGCATAGAAACTGCAACGCACACCCATAATGTAATTAGTTCGGGGATATTTTTACAGCAGATTGTCAACACAGGCATTTTGGGACCTCCGATCATGAACAGTGTCACTATGATTTTCTTTATCTGTCCCGAACAATGATTTCCCAAAGCGACCAAGCATCTCTGTGCTGAAAACATTTCGGCCATGTTGTGAAAAATGACAGCTGTACTGTTCATAAGGAAGTGTGGAAAAATGCCACTGGTGAAAATCTGGACTGAAAATATTACAAAGTCATGAACTTACGGTGCATGGAAACTGTGCATTGCTAACTCGTAACAGTCATTTATGGACTTTTTCACAAATTTTCAACATAGCCACTTTAAGACCTCTGCTCATGAACAGTGTAACTGATTTTCTTAATCTGTCCCAAACATTGCTTTCGCACACCAACAGCACCATTATGCGCTACATGTCGCGAAACACATTTTGGGCGACATATGTAACCCTAGATGGCGCTATCCAGGGGCTACTACCCCTGCCTGATTTGCCACTAACAGGTTGAGGGCCTGGATCCAATGGCGGTGCCTCCACCCAGAGGTCAGGGTTTGCAATAGTTAAACTAACTTGGTCACAGCCCTCTGGGACACTGCAACCCCTTTCTTCCCACTAGTGGCCCACACAATATATCAGAATTACCTTCACAGTATACACTTACCCCCAGGGCTGGTTCAGGCACTGGGACCTCCTGTAAAATAAGATACAGTGCAACAATCACAGTACAATACTTTAACATAGACAAATACCTCAGGCAGTATAACTTTGCTGAAACAAGCAGCTCTGATTTATTTAGGGGGAATATAACAAGGACAGGGGGAAATCAGGTTAATTAGCTTATCACTTTACTCATCTACCTATGGCTCTGTGCACAGGCCTATCCCTACCAGTTACTGTCCCTGGTACCCAAGCCCTAGTGGCTAGTCAAACCGTGGCAGCTGGTAGGGGCCCTTTCACACAGAGAAAAGAAATTAGTTGAACAGTCAGCAGTACAGTTATTCCATTTGGATTCAATGTGGCAATTCAACAGGGAGGCGACCCTGAATTAGTACTCATGACCTCCAAACAAGATAGGGTCCTTCAATGTCAGCAGGGCTACTCTTGAGCTCCACGAGACTCCTCACACATTTATATGGCAAAAGAAAGTACTATACCAGGCAGGCTGCTTCTCTATCCTGATCGCAATTACTGCACAATACCGGAGAACACACAGCAGATTCAGTTCCTGACAGACCAAGTGCAATTCAGCAATTTCTCCAGTCTTCTACAGGGTGAGCCTGGTTTCTACTCTTCAGATATCCTCTGATTCTCTTCACAGGAGGATTCAGTCCTAACAAGCAGTTACACAAGCTGCAGACCGAACTCTGGACCTTACATGTTTCCGACTAAAACTGCACACTGAAAAAGCACAGGGTTCCTTCCTCTTCACTGCCAAAGCTCAACTGAAACTCCAACAGACAAAACCGGGCACTTCCTTTGAGTTCCTCCCAGTTCTTGACTGGATTGGCTGTCACTCACAATAGACTGCTGCTGTTGGTCCAAAAGGCACGAAGTCTAAACTACATCTCCCAGAGTCACTGCCCATACAATCCTCTTGTGGCTGGCTCAGATTATGAGTCCAAGTTCTGATTCGTCCAAGGCACCATTTTAGAGCTAGCTTACCCACACTGATTGGTCCAGTTCAGCAGTTCAAAACTAGAATGGGGAACTAGGCAGACACAGTTCTGACTGCAAAGAAAGCAAGTTAGACAAACTGTAATTTCATTATTACTCTAAATGATTTCTGGCAAACAGTTACATCTTTCAGATAGGTTCCCTTTGCACTCCTAGTGACTGCAAAAATGGAGTGAATTGGCAGCAGCTCAAGTGGTACTCAAGACAGAGAAGCACACAGTCCCCCCATACAAACTAATTATGTCTGCAAGCAGACAGCTCTTAAAGAGACAGTACCAGAGGCTCTAAAAACACTCACTGATAAATGGCTTAAATGCCAAACACCATTCAGGCTTGGAGCATTCAAGCAAGCTCCTGGAAGTCTTTTGGGAACCCCCATTGCAGGGGGGTTACACCCTTCCTGGCCTGGGAAGCTCAGCGTCCGGCGTCAAGCAAGTACCCCATAAGTTTCAACTGCAACCATATACATTTGCATTAGGCTCGATGTAATCATCAGTCAATATATTTTTACCAAGAACACATTTCTGAAACATTGCAGTACGTCACACTTTACACAGTATTACATACACATTGTACCATAACTCAAGTTATTACCTCTTGTACATGAAACCTGAAGAGAGGGGGCCCTTCCCTATCAGTTACCTGGGGGCTGGATGGGGCAAGGGCACCATATGAAGGGCAACACAAGTAACTTGGAGTTAGCACTGATGCTCAGTTTGGGCAATGAGCTCGGGACACACAACCTCCTTTATGGACAACATTGAGAGGCAAGTCCACAGGCCTCCCAAGTGAATCATAACTGAGGTGCACCACAGGCTTTACAGCTCGACCAGTCTTTCTAGGGAACTGTTATAGACCTCTGCTCTGAGCCTCATTTTCAGCATTGTCCTCACTTGTCAGGAGTCTCTATGGGGGTAGAGGGCTAGGAACTTGGGCACTTTCAGCTCCAGGAGTTACAGTTTCTGAGTCCACAACATTTGGCTCGCATGGAGAGCTTTCGGACACTGGCAGTGGACTGTCAGGGCACTCAAAATACTCTTCTTGTTGGTGTATCACCAGTCTGCCCCAATCTATCATTTTCCTCCTGAAAGCTCAAACAGTTCAACCATGCACAATGATTCCATTTCATCTGATCTGATGCTTTGCACTTCACTTTCTGGGAGCATTGGCTCCAGGGATGAAGCTGGGGGCTTAGACAGTCCAGAAGGCCCAGCTATCTCCAGTATTGACTAGGGATTGCCCCGAAACAATTGACTCAGTTAAGTAAGAAGGATAGTATTCAAAGTCACTCTCACTTTCTTCTGATATGGACTGACAGTCATGCTCAACTGGGACTTGTGGAGGGAACACTTTAACTTTGCTTCTGTAGGTGCAGACTTTCTTGATCTTTTCTTAGCAGCAGCTCTAGTCACTGGTCCAGGGGGCATCTTCTGGGGGCTCAGACTCAATCAGGATTTGTCCAATGGGCAGTAAATGATTTCTATGCATTGTTTTACATCTTTTGAATTATTCTCAGGCCTTACTTTGTACACTGGCAGATCATCTAGTTTGCCCACTACAATGTGAGGGAGATGGTGCCATCTGTCAGCAATCTTGTGCTTGCCATGCAGTCCCAGATTTCTTAGCAATACCAGTCTCCTCCTGGAGTTCCTGTGCTTTTCACCTTTTTATCATACCTTTCTTTGTTGGCCAGATTTCTTTTTGGCAGCCATGGTTTGAGCCATTTAGTACGCATGAGTTAGCTGGGCCTTTAACTTTTGCACATACTGTAAATAGTTGTCAGCTGAACCCCATCAGGAGAACCCCAAAACACACATCTACTGGTAGTCGAAGCTTCTCTTCCAAACATCAAGGGTGGGGAGAATCCAGTGGCATCACTTTTGGTGCAGTTATAAGCATGTACCAGGAGTGCTAATTTGGCTCCATCTAGGCTTGTCCTTTGGTGCAGGTGCCTAGCATATCTAGCAAAGTGCGGTTGAAACGTTCAGGCTGTGGGTCCCCTGGGGGTGGTAGGAGTGGTTCTGGACTTTCGCACTCCCCAGAGAAAGCATCTCTTTGATCAGGCGACTCTCAAAGTCTCTCCCTTGATCAGAATGGATTCTTTGTGGAGCCCATAGTGAACAAAAAGTTTTCTACAAGTACTTTGGCCACAGTGGATGCTTTCCTGGTCTTTGGTGGGGAAAGCTTGGGCATATCTCGTTGAAATGGTCAGTGACCACCAGCACATTACTGATATTTCTTTGATCTGACTCCAAACTCAGAAAATCAATACAGACCAGCTCCATGGGTGCACTGGTGGTGATGTTAACAAGGGGGCAGCCCTCTGGGGCAAAGCTTTCCTCTGTAGCTGACTACAAGTTAGAATGTGTTGCTCCACATCAGCCCCCATCTTAGGCCAATAGAATCTGGATCTCACCAAGTCAAGTGTTCTGTCTATACCAAGGTGCCCCCATGTGGTTGTGTGCAAGGACCTCAGTACTGAGTCTCGAAAGGCAGTGGGCAGCACTAGTTGTTGTTTGTCTACTTGTCCCCTCTGTCTACTGTTTCTCTGTATAACAGTTTATTGATCAGTTTCAACTTAGGACCTTCTTTGTATAACAGTGCAGTTCTCAAATCAGTGGGCGTAATTTGGACACATCTTTTCCTGCATAGAGGCTTCTAAAGCTGCTTTGATCATGGGATCGCGGGATTGAGCCCGCCTGAATATCATCATTGTCCAGCTGAGGCAGTGCACCAATGTCTATTGGCAGAAAAGTGGCAATAAGCAGCAGGTATGCAATTCTCAGAGGCCCAGCATCCACCATACAGTCCACTGCGTCCGTGGACATTTGTTCCTCCCTGTCAAACTTCGGCAGAGTGCCGAATGTCAGGTTCTGCCATCGGACCCAATCATTCTGGGGAACAGGCCTCGGAGAGACATCAGCATCTATGTGGTTCAGACCTGCTCGGTATTCGAGAGCATAGTCATATGTAGATATTGCAGAAAGCCACCTATGGTGATGGCATCCAACTTAGCTGAGGTCTGCACATAGGTCAAAGGATTGTTGTCAGTTTTACTAGTATTTTAGCCCCATACAAGTACTCTGGAATTGGTCAACAATAGCCCACTTCAAAGCTAGGAACTCTAACTTATGTACAGGATAGTTCTTTTCGGATGGGGTCAGGCTTCTACTGGCAAAGGCCACTGGTCTCAGGCCATTCTCGTTGCTCTTGGTACAACACAGCCCCAACCCTTGCAAGCTAGCATCAGTGTGCAGGACGTAAGGTTTTCTTGGATCGGCATAGGCAGCACTGGAGCATGGGTGAGTTGATATATGATCTCATGAAAAGCAGTCACAATCAGGAGTCCAAGCGGGCCCAAATACTTCACTTGGATGAAAATACACTCTTTCAGTCTTGAGGGACGCTGACTTTGGTATTTTTTGTGGGTTGAGATACCCTTGGTAAGGTTAAGTAAGGCGGATCACTCTTGAATAGTCCTTGATGAGCGCCGATAATAACCACAAGTCCCAAGGAATCTTTGCAGTTCTTTTAGATTTTTGGGCTGTGGCCAGGTGGTCAAGGCCTCAACTTTGCCCAGGTGGTCTCTGTTCCCTCATTGGATACTATGTGCCCACATACTTTACTGATGTTTGAAAGAATTGACACTTATCAATGGACGGTTTAAGGCCAAAGTCCTCCAGTCGGTCCAATACCTTAAATAATCTGCTTTCATGTTCCTCAGTGAGCTGCCAAACACAATAACATCATCTAGGTATACCCAGGCACTCTAGTAAGTTCATGTCCCCACTGCACGCTCCATCAATCGTTGAAAAGTGGCTGGGGCACCTGAAATCCTTGAGGCATCCCTGAATTCATAAAGCCAAGCGGACAGATAAAGGCAGTCTTCTCACGGTCCTCTGGGGCCACCGGGATCTAGTAGTACCACTGCGGAGATCAGCACAGAGAACCACTTGCTCCCGTTTAGGCAGTCCAAAGCATCCTGAATCGCGGGGCATTGTGTACTGATCAGGGATAGTCCCACGGTTTAGGTCGATAATCCACACACATCGCCTGTTCCATTCTTTTCCTCACTACCACAATGGGGAAGCATAAGGGCTTCTGGATTCTTGTATTACCCGGCAGCTAACATCTCTTGCAGATGCCGTCTCACATCATCTATGTCAGCAGGTGCCAGGCGTCGAGACCTCTCACGAAATGGTCTTTCGTCATGCAGCCGGATATTGTGCTCAGCTCCTGCACGCATCCCACATCCCATTCCTTTAAAGAAAACACTTGGTCTCTGGGCAAGCTTCTCACTGATCCTCACTTTCCATTCAGCTGGCAGCGGGGAGTCGCGAAATCAAACAAGTCAGGCGTTACTCTGTCATTCTTCCTTGAACTCTTGCTGCTGGGTAGCACTGCAGTGTCTGCACAATGCACATTAGCCAGGATGCAACCTCTGTTTACTCAGAATGTCTCTTTCAGACACATTATGAACTTGGACCATTACCCTTCTGGCATAAGCATGGGCTCTAGCAGGCAAAATACTAGGCTTGACCAGCAGTCCCTCTGGCAATTTTCCATCGCCTGGTGCATCCAACATTATATTTTATTCTTAACATCCTTTCTGATACTGGACCTCTCCCTGTAAGGTACACTGGGCATTTGGCGCCAGGATCAGAAGACTCAGGATCCTTCTTCCATACAATTCCGACCGGTTCCTCTGGTTCTGTTTTTCAGCATCTCTCTGTGCCTCATAGGCCTTCTTAATTAAGCCGGAACTCTTAAAGCTCTACTAGTCTTTGACCCTGTTTTCATAACACAACTGTGCCAGCCTTCGAACATATGAGCATTTGTTCCAATCAACAAAGGGACACCATCATACAGTCCAGTGGGGGACACACTAAGGCTAGTCTCTACTTTTGTTCGGCCACTCCAGCCACGGAGGTGGGAAAGACAGCCAAATTCGGATATACCGGGAATAGGGTAGGCCTCTCCTACTTAACCCCATACATGCAGTCCTTCTAATGGTTGTAAGGTACGTCTGACAAATGCTTCTGATACCAATCCTGGAACATAATTGTCACTTGGGAGCCACTGTCTAATACAGCTCTTGTAGACACTCCATTCACCTTTACAGTGGTCTCCATGGAGGACCCACTATTCTGGACCAGTCTGGAGGCGGTAGTGGGGGCCTGGGCAACTGACCTTGCCACAAAAGGACGTGAATTAGCATTTTTGGTGCCTCACTGGGATCATGTCGTGCACCTCTTAACCACTGATTTCTTCTCCAAGCTCTCCTTGTAGCCTATATGCAACTTTGTCAGTGTCTTTGGGGACTGGCATTCCCTTTTCATGTGCCCATCTTTCCCACAATTATAGCAAAACATACTTTCTGGAGTTTGAGCTGGCCGGGCGCCACACTGGGAGCCAGGCGGGGTATTACTAACTGGAAACCTGGGTGCCATCTCTCTGTCTGGGCGTGATAAGCATTTGGAGACATCTCGTCAGTTTCTCCACTTCCATGGTCAAGGAATTGAGTTTGGAGCTATTATCAGCAGGAGATACATGGGTGGGTACCCCACCCCATAGCAGATGCAGTCGGATATAGGTCAGGGCCTGCATTGCAGGCGTGGCCTTCATAAAGGGACTGTTTTTGAATTCTCGGATCTCTCAACAGTTCGCCCCATTGTGGCATATCTTTTTCCTTGTCAGAGCACTCATTGACTGTCAACCTCTGCCCCTGAACTTCACTTGATGGGTCACCCTCAGTCACTCGGGTCGTAGCCACAGCTGTTGGTGCAGGTACCTCCCGAGGTCGCCTTTTCTCAACTCCTCAATTTCTCTCATTAACTCATCATAGGAGGTGAGGTTCCAGTCGATTTGCCAGGCGTAACTGAAGCCAACAGCAGTTCTGAGAAGGGGCAGACTTAAGGATTCTGTCCAGTCTGGTTCGGTCCAGTTCAATCGCTGGCAAACTACCCTTTCTGAGGCATTCTTGCAACAATTTTCCAGCGAGAGACATACACAGACAACAACTCCCCTTGGTACTGTTGTGCATTTCTTACTCTCCACCATAGGTCCTCATCAGAATCTGGGCTCCCATACACATTCTCCAAGGCCTCAAGATAGGCCTGTGCAGTCGCTTCAGGGTTACTGGCCGTTTAGCTTACGGATGGTAGCCAGGGCAGGACCTCGGAGGCTCTCACTAACCCTCTTTTCGCTTTTCGCCTTCCGAGCATTGCCATTCTAACACTTGGGGGGCAACATAGTCTATCCAGGTCTCCCAGTCATCCTCCCTTGGGGGTGGGAGGGTGCCAGAGAAGATCCTCAACCTTCGGTAAGAGTCGTGACTAATGGCAGGTGCAGAAATAGAGTCTGCATTGGTTCAGCCACCATTACGGGCACTGGAGCAGGAGAGGGTGTTGGGGAGGAGAACTCCAGGTGGCAAGAATAGTTTCTTCAAGTCCTCCACAGTTTTCCCTCTCCCAGCAACCATTCAGCAAATTTCTCCTCAAAGTTTCAGATAGTGGTGGGGGCTGATTCCCCAGGTCTTTACTGTCCTTAGTTATCACTCTCCAAGCAGTGAGGGCTCCCTCTGGGGTAATGGTCTGTGGCACTTTGGAGCTATCTATGGGATCCTTAAACTCTACTAGGGCCAGGAAAGTGTGGGTGAGCAGATTAGCATGTCACCCACCACCACAGGGTTGTAAACCTTCCACCTTGGAAAGTACTCCCTGCACAGTGTCCGTATTGATACCCAGGGGATGTCCAGGATAAGCATAGCATTTGGGGTCGATCTCCTCCCAGTACACCACTCCACCAGCGGTGCACAGCCACTTCTGTCGGGTACCCATTTTTTTCTTAACAGTGGTTCGTAAATATGGCCACTAGAGGACACACAATCCCAGCGGTGAGCCTCCAAGATGTAACCCCTAGATGGCTATCCGGGGCTACTCCCTGCCTGATTTGCCACTAACAGGTTGAGGGGCCTGGATCCAATGGCGGTGCCTCCACCCAGAGGTCAGGGTTTGCAATAGTTAAACTAACTTGGTCACAGCCCTGGGACACTGCAACCCCCTTCTTCCCAGTAGTGGCCTACACAATATATCAGAATTACCTTCACAGTATACACTTACCCCAGGTTCTAGTTCGGCACTGGGACCTCCTGTGAAATGAGATACAGTGCAACAGTCACAGTACAGTACTTTAACATAGACAAATACCTCAGGCAGTATAACTTTGCTGAAACAAGCAGCTCTGATTTATTTAGGGGATATAACAAGGACAGGGAAATCAGGTTAATTAGCTTATCACTCTAATAATCTACCTATGGCTCTGTGCACAGGCCTATCCCTATCAGTTACTGTCCCTGGGTACCCAAGCCCTAGTGGCTAGTCCAAACCGTGGCAGCTGGTAGGGGCCATTTCACACAGAGAAAAGGGAGAATTAAACAGTCAGCAGTACAGTAATTCCATTTGATTTAATGTGGCAATTCAACAGGGAGCGACCCTGAATTAGTACTCACGACCTCCAAATAAGATAGGGTCCTTCAATGTCAGCAGGGCTCACTTGAGGTACACAAACCTCTTCACACATCCATATAAAAGAAAGCACTATACCAGGCAGGCTGCATCTGTATCCCGATCGCAATTACTGCACAATACCCGGAGAACACACAGCAGATTCAGTTCCTGACAGACCGAGTGCAATTTTCAGCAATTCTTCCAGTCTTCTACAGGGTGAGCCTGGTTTCTACTCTTCAGAGATCCTTTGATTCTTTTCACAGGACGGATTCAGTCCTAACAAAGCTGCAGACCGAACTCTGGGCCTTACACACGTTTTTGACTAAAACTGCACACTGAAAAGCACAGGCTCCTTCCTTCTTCACTGCCAAAGCTCAACTGAAACTCCAACCGACAAAACCGGGCTCTTCCTTTGAGTTCCTCCCAGTTCTTGACTGGATTGGCTGTCACTCACAATAGACTGCTGCTGTTGGTCCAAAAGGCACTGAAGTCTCAACTACATCTCCCAGAGTCACTGCCCATCAATCCTCTTGTGGCTGGCTCAGATTATGAGTCCAAGTTCTGATTCGTCCAAGGCACCATTTTAGAGCTAGCTTACTCCACACTGATTGGTCCAGTTCAGCAGTTCAAAACTAGAATGGGAACTAGCAGACACAGTTCTGACTGCAAAGAAAGCAGGTTAGACAAACTGTAATTTCATTATTACTCTAAATAATTTCTGGCAAACAGTTACATCTTTCAGATAGGTTCCCTTTGCACTCCTAGTGACTGCAAAATGAAGTGAATTGGCAGCAGCTCGAGTGGTACTCAGAGAAGCACACAGTCCCCCATGCAAACTAATTATGTCTGCAAGCAGACAGCTCTTAAAGAGACAGTACCAGAGGCTCTAAAACACTCACTGATAAATGGCTTAAATGCAAACACCATTCAGGCTTGGAGCATTTCAAGCAAGCTCCTGGAAGTCTTTTGGGAACCCCCATTTGCAGGGGGTTACATAGAAGTGTAATAAAATGGCTATGTTGAAAATCTGGAGTGAAAATATTGAAAATTCGCAAACTTACAAGCGTGCATAGGAACTGCATAGCATAGCACAAATGCAACAGTCATTTTTAGAATTTTTCCACCAAATTTTCAAAATAGGCTTCTTGAGCCACCTTGAACACTTTGCAGTGTCGTTTTGTTAATCGGTCCTGAAAGGTGATTTCGTGCGGTGACTGCGAAATCACCCTTCGGGCCCGAATAACGCCATGACAGTGACAGCATTCATGAGAAGGGGTCCCAAAAACCTCATGTTGAAAATTTGGTGCAAAAATTCCAAAAAATGCCTGAGATATGCAGCAAAGTTAAAAAAACCCTATCTATCCCATTATACAGCTTACCGGCATTTCCTCAGTTCGCGGTCGGCTTTGAAGAGTGCAGACGTGTTCCCGGTCCACCGATGATCATCGCGCTGAGCTCCGGAGGTAAGTATGGGGTGAGGGGGGTGTGGGGAGGCAAGGGTGCAGTGGGTGGGTGCAGTTTGTAGGGAGGGGCGGGGAGACTCGAGGGCGTTTTCTTCTTTACAGGGGCTTTTAGACTGGCAGGCGTTTGCCAAGCTGGGGTGGGCTCCCAGCATGGCAGTGGAAAGGGTGTTTGGGGATTAGGCAACCCTGTCAGCTAGAACAATTTTGCCACGCTGGGTTGGGCTCCCAGCGTGGCACCTGGATGCTTGGGGACAATGGAGCCGATGGGGATTGGGCACCCCATCTGTGACGGCATGGGGAGAGCAGTGGAGCCGACGGGGATTGATTCACCCTCAGGCTATAAACATGTAGCCACACTGGGGTGGGCACCCAGCATGGCATTTGGAAGGTTTTGGGGGCGCAGCACGGCTGACGGGATTGGGCACCCCGCCGGCCATACAGTGTGTGCGTGAGAGGGGCGAGCGTGTGTGTGTGTGTGTGTGTGGCGCGCATGAACAGGTGATATCTGATTGCTGCTCACTGAAGCGTAGCTCCCCCTTTCAACTGTATGCCACTGCATTTTGGAGCTGTCATAGACAGCTCAGCAGGCATTGGAGAACTGGGGCTGTGCCTGCAAACACACTGACTGAATTGGAAGAGGGCTGCCACACCTCCGAAAACTCGGATGATGGCACTATGTTTCTTGTACATGCGTGCAAGCAAACATAAAAATGTACCTATTTTTTTGAAGTACTACCTCCTTCCTTGATAAAACAGAGGCCGGTGCAGTGTCAATGATAGTGGAAGCGTAATTTAAGGTTGGTAGAAGATTTTGTAGAGCTATGGTCAACCTAGTTTCCTGTGTTAAGTGTGTTTATATGATATCATGAACCAATTTTAGAATGCACCAGTTTTAGCACAGAGCTACTGAGTTGTTTGTTTCAGTGGCTCAAAGCATGGTGAGAAATTACGGTATGCTAATTCGGTATACACATTTTGTTTAACAATTTCATAATATGCTACCCATGTGCTCTGTCTTCTTAATTTTTAATCCTTTCACCCTTTTTGCTATGTTTTAAATGTTGGCAGTTACTCTGATGCCAATACGAGATAAGCCTAGCTTTAATCGGCTGTAAACTGAGGCCCAGATATTTAGACTGCACTGGGCAGTGGAGCAAGCCTGGGCACAGCACGCCTGGGCTTTGCTGGGGCCAGGACCAGGCGATCCTCAATGGTGATGCATCATGGTGCAGCACTGGTGAATATGGCAAGGTCGATGCACAAACTCGCATGGTGCAGTGGCACTGCACCAGTGCAAGAATCACGAGAAGAGCGTGGGGGCATCAGCGCAAGTGTAGTTGCGCTAGGCACATCACCAACGATATTCAGCAGGTGACATGCAAATGAGGCCATAATATATGCAAGGTGAAAATGGGGCCATTTGCATGTCATTATGGGCCCATTTGCATGCCTTGCACATAGCAGTACAGCGAATTGCACCTAGCGCCCTGCACAGCATGATGTGTGCAGTGGAGATCCCGGGGCATCCTTTGCCCCATAGCCGATCGCAGACCACAACATGATAGCCCCTGGTAGTCTACTGGTCCCCCCACCCTCCCAATTCCACCCCCCCAGAGTTCCCGCAACATATAAATGGCCTCTCCCTGGTGGTCTAGTGGTCCCCGTCGCCTCATTCGGTGAACAGCAACATCAGACATATCCCTGGTGATCCAGTGGCACCCCCACCCACAGAACCCTTTGCCCACCCTGCTTCCACCCATCAGCAGGTGGTAACAGCCTGCCCGCATACTGCTCGCCACCCACTGAATGACAGGTACAGTATGGGCTGTAAGCCCATTGGTCCTAGTGTGGACCAATGGGCTTGCAGGGCATACTGTACTAGACAGTCCCATAGATGTGAATGAAGTCATTCACATATTGGGGACTGTCTAGTACAGTATGACCTGCAAGCCCATTGGTCCACACTGGGGACCAGCGGCTTACAGCCCATACTGTGGCTGCCTGTCCAGCCGGGCGGTCGGAAGCAGGCTGCAGGCAGGGTGATGCCACCCACTGATGATGGGGAAATGGGGGCAAGAGGTTCTGTGTGGGTGGGAGGAGTGGGGTGCCACTGGATCACCAGGGATTTTTCTGATGGTGCCATACCATGATCGCGGTGATGGGTGAAGGGACCACTAGACCACCAAGGATGATGTTTGTTTACTTTATGGGAATCGGGGTTTGAAGGGTGGAAAACTTAACCACCATGGAAAGGTCAGCAATTACATTTATTGGGGATTCAGGGACACGGGTGGGTGGGGTACCACCAGACCAGCAGGGTGATGTGGGTGCTTCAGGACAGTGTTCTGGGTGGGCGGTCGACCACCCACAGCTGGTGGCTGCTGTGTTGCACACTGCCATATAGCAGCCTGCCTAGGGGTGGCCGGGAGTTGCTCCACAGTTTCACGGGCTCAACTTTGAGCCCCTCTATGTGGCATAATGCAGGGGAGCATTGGCATATGTGCCACACATCCTGGGCTGAATATCGTGATGTGCCGCATATGCTTGGGCACCCCCCTGCATCTGTGCCACACACACTTACATTGCACCCAGCGCATCGGGATTTGTGCTGCGCCAGGCAGCCTTCTCAATATGCCACCAAGGCACAATGTGGGGTTACGCCAGTGCAACCCCTTTGATTATCCTGGCCAGAGTGCATTTTATTAATTTAAACTGCGCTTTAGTAATTCATTGTTTTTCCCCACATTGAATCCATATTAAGAAGAAATATTCATGCTTGATTTGGATAATTACAAAAGTCCCAGTTAGGCATGATTTTGTCTTTATCTTTATCATTGTAACTTGCAACAAGATTAAAATATCATGCATTTCACAGCATTTTATTTAAAGAGCTAGTGAAGCCAAAATGGGCAGATGGGAAACAATAGAAATTTTAAGTAGTAGTTAGTTGTAACTTTATTAAGTATATTATTTTTTCCTTCTGCTCATTAGGTTTTCTACATGGTAATATTGTGCTGGATGTGTGGAACTGCTCTTAGCCTGGCAGCTGACATATCTAACTCTACTGCCCCACACTACATCATTAGCATTATGACTTCACTGACAGTGACATCACAGGTGAATGACCTGGCAGTCGCCACTTGACCAGTAGTCGCCACTATAGCAGTGACGTCACAGTCAGTACGCCACAATGCTGGTGTAGTGTGGGCAGTACAGCAAGATATTTGAGCTGCCAGGCTAAGAACTGTTCCACACATCATACTATAACAGCAGGTAAGCAATCCTCTAATTAAACAAAGAGAAAAGAGAACTACCTCAGATACAAAAGGTAATGGTTGAGTGCTTTAAAATCTAAAACAGTAAGTTTTAGGCAGCACACTAACTCTTTAATGTTAATATTACAGTGCTTTCAATTCTGGTCAGTTTTTTTTTTTTTCTAGATAAGTGTTTATGTATAAAACAAAGAATAATAAATGTAATATAAACAAGTCACATGTCATCAGTTTGCCGAGTGCTGTGTGGGTGACTACTCAAACCAGGCTACGAGATTCCCTGTTGCTTCACTATCATTTATATACATCGGTTAAACAGGCAAGTTGCACATATGTTTTCTAGTAACATAGTTTTAGATGAGCATTGTGTTTATTTGCTTTAGCAAAACAAGGTGTTTATGAGTAACACTCGGGAACTAACAGATTCCTACAGTACAAGGTGAGATTAGCAGAGCACATGGCGAACACCTTTATAATGTGATTTGTGGTATCTTGTGGTGAGGTCTATTATACATGACATGCATTTATTTTATTTGATAAGCTTTTAGCAATAATTTGAACTACTACAGAGCATAAACTAACACAATTTCTGTTATATGCACATGTGATCGGTGTCCCCCTGATCGACGACTAGTAGTTCACTAAGAGAAATCCTGTCACTGAGAACTGCACTGCCATTTTTCTATTCAAAACCACAAATTATTTTTTTATCCAACAGAAAAAATCTCTTCCTAACTGAACTATCAAGCAAATAAAAAAAAAAATAGAAACTGGACAGCACAGTGCACATGAACTCTTGTTTCTTATGCTCTGTAGTAGTTGTAGTTCATAACAATTTACTAAGAGCCGTTATCAAGTGTAGTATTGTACATAATGATGTGGATATGGGATGGGCTGCTTTAAATCAATCACCCTGCAGATGTGAGAACAATTGTGTTATTGCTCCTGTTTGTCAAATACAGCTCCAGCTATGATATGATACAGATTGAGGGGACTTGACAAATAGGGGACTTGACAAATACAACTTTGCAATTAACAATTTCAACTTTTCTAGTGATGGCTAAACCCTTTCTTTAAATCTGTAGTGAGAAGCTGGTCTGACAGGATTGACCTTCGGCTTGCTTATTTAAGTTACGAAAGCAAGAAGGACTTAAATTGTCTGGCCCAGATATTCAAAAGCGTTGCACATGGCGCAACAGTGTTGCGCCATGCGCAACCCACTGATGCGCCCCGGTGCAATATTCAAACGGGAAAAGTGCGCAGCACAAATCCCGATGCGCCAGAGCGCATCAGTAATGTATGCAGGCACAGGTGGGCGTGCCGCATGCATACCTGCACAGCCCGATATTCAGCCCTGGATGTGCAGAGCCATGCATGTGCAACCCCTACCTGCGCCAGCACAAAGTTACACCCCCAAAAAAAGGAACAACTGATGGCCACCCACAGGTGAGCTGCCGCATTGCAGGGTGCGACATGGCAGCTGTCTCCAGTGGGTGGCCACCAAACTCCAGCTGCACCTAGCGGCGCCCCCCCATGCCTGATTACGGGCATTAAAAAAAAAAAAAAAATGCCGTCAAATATCCCTGGTGGTCAAGTGGACTGCTATCTGCCCGATCCACGGGCATCTGTCCAAAATAGAAAACAGTCCTATATCCCGAGGTCCAGTGGACTGCTATGTGCCCGATCGTGGGCATTTGTAAAAAAAAATTCCACTATCCCTGGTAGTCCCCCCACCACCACCCGCCCAATGAGCCCCACCGCCTGCTCCCCCAGTCAGCTGGCGGGAGGCAGCACCCACCCACCTGCCTGCTGCCTGCCGCCCTCCGACTGACCCCTTGGTAGGGCTGCACGCCCATTGGTTCACTGGCGAAACCAATGGGCGTGCAGCCCAATACCCAAGGTGTCAGTCAGCAGGCGGTGGGTGGCAGGCAGGTGTGGGTACTGCCACCGCCGCTGACCAGGGGAAGCGGGTGGTGGGGCTCAGTGGGCGGGTGGGGATACTACTAGACCACCAGGATATTGGAATTTTTTTTTTTTTTTTTAACAAATACCACGATCGGGCACATAGCAGTCCACTGGACCACCAGGATATTGGACTGTTTTCTTTTTGGACAGATGCCCGCGATCGGGCTGTAGGGGTGTCGGTCCCCACGGATGCTGCCTGGCAGGCGCCAGGTCGCAAGTCATCGGATCGGTGCACCTGCATGCAAATGGGGCCATAATGATCAAATGGCCCCATGTGCATATACATCGTGTGGCCCATTTGCATGTTGATTTTGAATATCGCGGTTGCTGTGTGCATGGCGCAATGGAACTTGCGCTAGCGCATCCCCATGCTCCACTCTGGGCACTTGCGCTGGCACAGTGCCACTATGCCATGCACACTGGGGGTGGCCAGGGTGCGATATTCAAAGCTGCTGAGCCATGGCGCAGCTCCGTTGAATATTGCCCAGTCCACACCCCTGCGCAGCCAAGTTGAGCTGAGCCCAAGCTTGCGCCACAGCCTGGCGCAGTTTGAATTTCTGGGCCCTATGTCTATTTCTTCATGTAAAATTTGCATCACTGATGAATTTGGTGCAGTAAGGTGTGTGTGTGTGTGTGTGTGTGTGTGTGTGTGTGTGTGTGTGTGTGTGTGTGTGTGTGTGTGTGCAAAACCAACAGCACCTTTTACTGCATTACCCTGATGTTTGTACTTTTATTTTTATTCTACTAATGAGGTATAAATGTGGGACTTTTACATCATGGTAATACAAGTACAACTAAATCACATATTAATTCTTTATCTCTGATCACATTAATGCATGAGCAGCTGCTGTGGCTCTGACCAGAGTTTCTTCTCTTACAAAGCACTGTAAGAGGGCATTTATTATTTTGAAGCTGGGCCACAAGACAGTAAAATTAGTTCAGCAATTTATTACCCCCCACACACACAAATTCACCCTCTAGTCACCAACTGTTCACTTTGTTGGTAGTCATCACTATAATTATCAGTGAGCTGTGTACTTGTGATTCTCTTGACAGGCTAAAATGGCTACTCACGAGGCTGTGGCATTCAAGGCAGACAATGGACATTTCTGGAGTGTTATTAACTATGGTGATAGAAACAACATTGAAGCTGCAAAATCCAGCCTGGACACCTTCTGTCAGTTCCTGGTAATGCCAGCATCAAGTGGGAAGATTTATATCCAGACCCCACAGAAAAAGTACCTGAGCCGTATCCATCGCAGCGGCATTGACTACATTGAGCCAGCCAAAAATACACCAGACATTTACTGCGAGTTCCAACTGCTTATCCAGGACTGCAAGATGGTTCTCAAGGCTGACAATGGCAAGTATCTAAGCCGCATCCGCCGGGGAAGCACCGATAACATTGAGGCCGCGAAGGATCAAGTTGATGTGTTCTGCCAGTTCGAAGTGCTTGCATTCCAGGTATTTCTTCCACAATTTCTGTGAATTTGTGCAAGCTGTGGTAATGTAAAGCAGCCTGCGATATATAACAAGACATACAGTGAGAAACAAAATCTGTTGCCATGTGCTCCATAATTGCCGAACTACCAGGGTTGCCCAAATATCAGAGTTGGTAGTCATATGCCATCTACCCCCACAGTGCCTTTGCATATAACGTTAATCTGGTTCAAGGTCAGTTGGCATTCATCTGTATCCCCCTCCCCCGGGTCGTGCCTGAAAATGGGCAGGATTTGTCTAATGCCCTTACCCGGTTAACAAAAACTAAATAAATAAATATAATTGGAATTATACAACCAGTTCAAGAAACAAAGCATCCCTGAGAACCTGCCTCATTCTAAAACTACAGCCTCCTTTACAAACGGGGGGGTCGCCCCTGAAAAAGGGACATTCAGTCTCGGCTGACTCACCGAGTTACCAAAATTCAAATAATAAATAAACACTTCTAGTGGTTTAACATGTACATGCACGATTACCATATAATTAGCATAAACACAAATGCTTTATAATACACAATTAGCATGTAATTCACAGTTAGCATGCACCATGCACAAACATGTAGTTAAGCATATACAATACATACATGCTCAAATGTATAATAACGTATAGTTATATAGATAAATGCACAAATGTGTAATTAACATACAATAAGCACAAAGTTTGCAAAGATGTGTAACAATACAATAAGCATATTTATAAAATGGGTATGGAAAAAGCTGTGTCCTGGTTGGTAAGGGAAACCTTTCCGCATCCAGGATGAAGGGAAAGGGAACCCATGTATCAATGCCTTCCAGGTGTTCAGAATAGAATGTCTGACAGACATGTTAGCAATGTAAAACAGGCAAGCCCCCTAAAGTGCTAAACATTTGAAAAAGTCAAAGAAATATATGTAAATCATTGATAACCACAACAGTTAACGGAGAGAGCCACACTATGATGAAAAACACCTGTTTCTGGTGTTTACTGACTTTTTTTTTTTTCATCCAATTACAGATTCAAAATTGTAGACTGCCGATCCTCACTGTTACAGTAGTTCCTGTTACTAAATATGCCTCACCCACCCCAGCTGAAAAAGTGCTTGCCAGCCCCGCAATCTGTACTGCTGTCGAAGTTTTAGAAAACTGCCTGACCAGCCACAACCTGCTTTAACTCACTCTCTAACACCCACCAGCCTTCTGCCCCACCGTTTTTGCTTAATTTTAATCTCTTCCTCCATCCCACCACCATGGAAGCATGAAAGAAACACTGTGACCGTCGACACTGCTATCTCACTGTTGATCTCGTTACCACTCACTGGCCACATACAGGTCTTCCCTCGCTCCTTAACAACTGGCTGCATCGCACTCCCTCTTCCTCTCACCTTACCTGCGACTGGCATAGTAGACAATAATTTATGGTCATCACCATTTACAGTACACACCATGCTTGAAATTTATATGTTTATACCAGTGACCAGATGCCCACTGAAGCTGCAGATGGGAGGAAAGGAAAGGAAACACAGTACCAGAAATGGGGGAGGATTTAAAACTGGATGATAGAAGTCTGTGTAAAAAAAAAAAAAAAAAAAAAAAAAAAATCACTCATTGCTGCTGAACATGTCCTAGTAGGCCATCCCACCCGAGGCTGAAAGGAGCTGCATGAATGCGCGAGTTAATCGCTGCAACTCCTTCATGATCGTGTGACGATCACCGCAACATTGTAAAGGTGTTGAAGCTTGTCAGCTTGCACATTCGTGCAGCTCATTTCAGATTAAGATGAAACACTGCAGCAGGATCTGTAACTAAAATAAAGCCATACCTACAAAGCAATTATTTTGGCCATGCCAAAAAGGTTAGGAACTACTTTTTCTCCGTTTAAAGAAATTCTCTAAAATGTTACACAATTTAAAAAAAAAAAAAAAAAAAAAAAAGTCACTTTAATTTTTGCATAATTGTAACTCCTATTACAAGCACAATAAGACATTTCAGTGTGTTGGTTTTTATGTGATAACTGCACGCAGAGGTGCAGAAGGACACTCTGCCTTCGGCCTTATGCCTTACCACACACCTAGGTGTGCAGTCCTCACATAACAACCAACACCTTGTCATGTCTTATGCTTACATATAAATATGTGATAAAAGCTGCAGTGTATATTTTATTTTAACTCTCTTAATGCCACTCAGGCTTGGGCGGGGATGTGCCCCATCGGTCAGTAGCTGGACATACCACCTAGCAACCCCCGGCTACTCGGTCTAGGAGGTCCACAGCTTTCCACCTGTGTCAGGATTCCCTGAGGAGAGAGTCTGAAATCCACCTGAGGCTTAAACCTGGGGTGTCATTCGAGTGGAGGTCCAGGGGTGTCAATAAGCTGCTGACCCTTGGGATTTTGACTTCAGTTTCCCCCAGGAGGTGCAGATATGCAATAATGGCAGCACAGGTCATGCATGCTCGTGTATGTGTCCTGCAGTCTGCCGTGTCACCTCCGCCCACTTGCGTTTGGTCCCAGACGGTGTACACCCAGTCTCCACTGGGTGTCACTCGCATGCTGGGAAACCACAACCCCTCCCCCCAGAGGAGGAGAGTTGTTAATGAGAGGCTTATCCTACCTTCCCCAGCCAACCCTCTGACATTCTGTGCTTGTTTCTGGACGCAGGTCATTAGAATCGCAAGCCGTAATCCTGCCTCTGCACCGGCAGGCCAGCCCTATTCTATTTTTGATTGATCCTAATCTGCTGCTTTGTATTGTATCCTTTTTCCTCATTTTGAGTTTGCTTTAGCACTTTCATACATTTAGAATAAATAAAAACAGTGCTCCTTTAATATGGCTCAGTCCAGGTTTTCATCAGTATTCCCTGCAATTTTTAAACATCACTTAAAATGTATTAAATAAGGGGTCCGAGGGTCTGATACACAGAAGAAACAGGAATGATCAGATTTCAGGGATAATGGTAAGGGCAGGGGGAGGTTTACAAAACTCAGTTAAGTGGCACTCCAAGTCTGTGTGGCTTGTCAAAGCTGATAGTCACACGCATACCTGAGAGGGGAAATGAGGCATTGTCCAGGTTCAGGCACCTGAATCGCCATGTGAACAAAAGTACAGAATTAATTCTGTTCACTTTGACAACGCTGCAATTGGTTCAGTCATTGAAGGCCACCAGTAAGTAAAAGTTCCCGCTTCCTGAGTAGCTACAGCAGGGCACATGCACTCATGTCAAGCATGCACATGCACAAAAACTGTTTCGTTGAGCATCCAACCCACAAACTCAGAAAACTAGATTAACTCTTATTTGTATATTTTTTTTTTTTGTTTTTGTCTTT
The DNA here is from genome assembly GCA_016271365.2 of Neoceratodus forsteri. Taxonomy (NCBI): domain Eukaryota; kingdom Metazoa; phylum Chordata; order Ceratodontiformes; family Ceratodontidae; genus Neoceratodus; species Neoceratodus forsteri. The sequence goes on along the minus strand of CM028133.1, from coordinate 244,344,823 downwards.
GTTTTTTACTTAAGTTTTTGGCAACTGGAAAGGCACCCTGAGCTGAGGCTCATTCCCGAGTGCGACCTGGGGAAGAGGAAGGGAGCAAAATAAGCAGCAAAACACAGAAAGCAAAAGCAACAAGCAGCAAAACACAATCAAACAGAAGTGCAAAAGACAGCAATAAATTAAGGTGCAAATACAAACATACGAAAATGCTAGCAGAAGCGGGCCATTTCGGTCTGTCTAGTCTGCTCCAGTGTGCAGCTCAGACAAATTTACTAGAGCTACCCTCCCTCCCTTTTCCACATGGAATCTTCCTCCCTCCTCCTCCTATCCCCCTATCCATTTTCCCACCTGTTAGGACTCTCCTTTTTACTCTGTCCCAACACGTTTTAAAGCTGTCCACTGTGCAAATCGTAAAGAGTGCAATATATTCAGGCTTCATACAGCACTAACGAACCTAGCCACTTCATCTCCCGTTGTTAAGCAACTTCCTATATTCTTACCTCAGCTCCCACCTGAAACAAACACTGGCTCTGTGTGCCTTTCCCAGCCACCACTTTACATATAAATAAACACTTGTTGTACAAACATGCCTTGGGCAGTGTGCCTTTCCCAGTCACTCATTTGCATATAAATACCTACTGTACAAACAAACCTTGGGCAGTGTACCTTTCCCAATCACTCACTTGCATATAAACACCTACTTTAGAAAGAACATATGAACATACGAAATTGCCAGCAGATACAGGCCATATGGTATGGTCTATCTAGTCTGCTTGAGTGTGCAGCACTTCAGCCCATTAGACTGCAGCTGCCCCCCATTATCTTCCCTCCACCAGCTGCCCCCCTGTATCTACTTTCACCTTGAACTTGTCCCACCCCCTCTTGAAGCACCCCACATTCTTCCCTGATAAAAGTTGCTCAGGCAGTGCATTCCACCCTGTTACCACTCTTTCAGTGAAGTAGTGCCTCCTCCTTTCCCCTCCTGAATCTGCCCTTTAACTTCAGGGACTGCCTCTGGTATCTCTTCCATTCTGGAGAGTGAACCCACCTTGGAAGCCTACTTTGTTCATCCCCTTCAGGTACTTGAAGGTCTCGATCATGCTCTCTGTCTCTCTGTCTCCTCCAGGGTATACATGGTGAGCTATTTTAGTCTTTCCTCATACGTTCCATTCCCCCAAACCCTGGATCATCTTTGTTGCTCTTCGCTGCACTGCCTCCAGTAGTTTTATATCCCTTTTCAAGTACAGGTGCCAGAACTGCACACAGTACTCAAAGTGCGGCCTCACCAGGGACCTGTACAGGGGCAATATGACTTCACTACATCTGGGTGTAAGCTCACTTGCCATGCACCCTAGCATCCTGTTAGCCTTAGCTGCTGCCTTCCTATACTGGGCCAAGTGGTTTAATTCCCCTGTCACCGGCACCCCCAGATCCTTCTCATTGGATGTGAACAGTTTCATACCATCTATTCAGTAGCTGTATCATGGGTTTTTGGCTCCGAAACACATTACCTTGCACTTCTTGGCATTGAACCCAAGCTGCCAGGTGCGACAACTCCTAGAGTCTTGCCAAGTCCTCCTGCAGTAATTTGCCACCCTCCTCCCCATCCACCTCAGCACAGATCTTGGTGTCATCGGCGAAGAGGCTGATCTTATTCTTGATCCCAACCGCTATGTCTGTGATGAAAATGTTAAACTGGACTGGCCCCATTACTGATCCCTGTAGGTTACCACTTGTCACTGCCCTGGGCTCCGATGCTTCTCCACCACAGCTACCTTCTGCTGCCTGTCCCTCAGCCAGTTTTCTACCCATCGGACTAGCTTCCACCCTATACTAAGACTCCTCAACTTACAGGACAACCTTCCATGGCACTGAATCAAAGGTCTTGCTGAAATCCAGGTACACTACATCTACTGCACAGCCCTTGTGACCCAGTCAAAAAAATCAACCAAGTTTGTCTGACAGGATCTGCCAGCGATGATCTGCAAGATGACAGACAGCATGGGTTCATTATCCACAAAAAGAACTGCACCAGTCTTTCTTAGATTCCATCAGTTTCTCCACAACTGTAGTGAGGCTTACCGGTCTGTAGTTCCCTGGTTCATCTTTGGGCCCACTTGTGGAGAGGTACCATGTGTGCCTCCCTCCAATCTCTGGGCACAAATCCTGTATTTAGCAAGGTGTTGAATAGATATGCCAGTGGCTGTGCAAGAACCTCTGCCAGCTCCCTCAGCACCCTGGGATGTACCCCATCTGGCCCAGGTACCTTGTCTAGCCTCAGGGACCCAAGGCCCTCCAGCACCCTTTCCACCATGATGACCCCATCTGTGGTCATCTCACCCCCCATGCCTGCATCCCCTCTCCCTGCAGGAATGGGCCCATCCCTCTCCCTTGTGAACACTGAACAGAAGTACTCATCAAGTACTTCTGCCTTCTCAGCCCCTCTTGTCTACCCACCCACTGCTTTTCCTGATCCTAACTATTTGATCCTTGCACTTCCTCTTTTCCCTGATATACCTGCAGAAATCCTTTTCTCCTTCCTTAATCCCCTGTGCTAATTTCCTTTCCCTGGCTGTCTTTGCAGTCCTGACCGCTCTGCTCACTTCCCTGGACTTCTTCACATAGTTCTCCCTATCCTCTGCCCTGTTGGTTCTCTTGTAGGTTTGTAAGGCCCTTCTCTTACCCCTCACCTTCTCTGTTACCTCTCTGGTCATCCAGCTTGGATGCTTGGTCCTTAATTTCTTTTGCTGGCTCTTGACAAGCTTTAGTGGATTCAATCAGCCCTAGTTTTATGATCACCAATTTCTGCTCTGCATCCATGTCAGGGTGGATGCCATCTATGTGTGTTCTCATTAATTGCCCCATCTTGCCAAAGTCTGCCTTTCTGAAGTCCAGGACCTTTGTTTTTGTATTGTGGGTATCTCTCCAAACTGATAGAGAATCACACTGTGTGGTGACCGCTACCAGCCAGTGGTTCCTCCACCCTCACATCCATGACCTGTTCTCCATCCTCCAGCACCAGGTCTAGAACATTTTCTTCCCTTGTTGGCACTGTCACCCTTTGGGTCAGGAAGCCATCCTAGATTGCTTCCAGGAGCATCTGCTCCCTGGCACATGCGGTGGCTGGGATGCACCAATCCGCCCATGGTAAATTGAAGTCTCCCACCACCGAAGTGCTCCCTTTGCCACAGAGTCTCCTTATCTGCTCCCTAGCTCCCTATCCACATCCTCTTTCTGGGTTGGGGGCCTATAAACCACCCCCAATCAGACCCTAGCCCCCTTTGGGGCATGAGTTGCATCTAAATGGATTCTGACTTACCTTCTTCCCCTCCCTCCTTCCTGACTCATCCAATCCCTTCCCTTATGTAAATGGCTACTTCCCCCCCTTACTTTTTGTCTGTCCCTCCTGAATAATTTAAATTCTGAGATGGCCAAGTCCCAGTCATAGTTTTGGGTTGCCCACATCTCAGTGATGGCTGCTATGTCCACCTCTACTTATGCCAGGAGTGCCTGCAGCTCTGCCATCTTATTCCCCAGGCTCCTAGCATTTAGTGATGTCACCCTCCACCCTGACTTTCTCCCAGCTGCCCCCTTACTCTCCCCTCCCCCCTCCATCCTAGACAAAGTAGGCCCCATCATTGCTATGGGGGGAGGTCCTCTGGACTTCCTCTCCTGAGTCACTACACCTCCCCAGCCCCCCCCCCAGCAAGTTTAAATTCTAATTTGTGGTGATAAATTCCCTCAGTCTCTGCTTTAACAACCCCGAACCCTCTTTACTTAGATGTAGCCTGTCCCCTGCATATAGATCTGGGTTCTCCCATGTGTTGCCCCACTCTCCCAACCAGCCATACCCAATGGACTCGCACCATTCTCTCAGCCACTTGTTGAACACACACACACTTGATAAGCAGAATGTTTACCAAGTAAAATATGTATTAAAAAAATAAATAAATAAATTAAAAACAATAAAACTGCAAAAGAAACACTAACTACTGCAAAAATGCTGCCTAAAATCACACTCACCTCCCTGAAATTAACTGCCGCCTTATGCTATGAGTCCCTTCTGAGACTCCAACAGGTAAGCAGCCATCTATACCGCTGTCTCAGCATCACCTCCAGGTAATTAACAGTAGAGCTCTGCTGAAGAGCCAGGCCAGACAATTGGCACCCTTCCTCCAAGCTATAGGCCTAGACAAAATACAGTTCCTGCCCTAGAAGTTAATGGCTTAAAACACACGTGCACATGCGCGCACACACTGACAGACAGACAGACAGACACCCAAGTAGCCTTGGGGTCAGTGTGTGCCTTTCCGAGTCACCAATTTACGTAAGCAATAACACCCAACAGGGTGGGCTGTATTGGGCCATACCAGACTGCTCAGGGGCATAATGAGGCCCGACGCCGCAGGCACTCATACCACCCACCCTGGAGGGTATTATTGCACTTAGAAAATGGGCCACTGTATTACATGTTTGAAAAATAAAATACTTTTTATGTTAGGAAGTTAAAACTCTTAAGTGTTTCATTTATTTTGTAATAAAACAGTTCCTGTGCCTGCATTACACTGCTGTGTTTGTTTGAGCTAGGGACTTTTGTCCTACCGGAGGCTCTGTGGTTGTGACTTTGGGGTTGGTTGTCATGGTTACACCACCACCACCACCACAGGGCTTAGAATTGTCAAAACACTTTTTTGTTTTACTGTTTATTTATTCATTCAACACTTTTGTTTTATACTTTGACATCCCCCGAGTGTCTGCGCAAACTCAGTGGAAGTGTTGGGAGAGTGGCATGCGCTGTTTAGGGCTACAAGAAGTCAGTGTATGGTACAGCACATTAGGGAGCAGCAGGAGTGAGGGAGGGTGGTGTATCTTTTATTTGCACACCAGATAAGGAGGTGCTTGTTTGGTACACATAGTAGCTTGGCTGCAAAATCGCAAACTGAGTTGAACAAGAGAGTGCTAGCTCTGGCAGCACTACTGTGCATGAGAGGAGTGGTACTTTCTTTTGTTTTCTGTACCGCAGATATATATCCATGTGTGGTACAGAAGACTGAGGAAGTACTGCTGCTGTTAAACACAGTAGCGCTACCAGAGCTAGCATGTTCTCTCCTCTCTCACTCAACTCAGTTTGTGATTTTGCAACAGTTTCTTTTTCCCCACAGCTGTGCAGACTTTTAAATTTTTACTGCGAATCTTGCCAGGGGGACAGAGGGAGATATGCGCTGCCCTTTTTTTTTTTTTAAACCGTGCTGCAAGCCATCGGTTACAAGAAGCTGATCACATTTGTTGGCTTCGTTGTTAATGTGTGGCTATTTTTATTTAATTTAACTTAAACTAACATAGACTTGGGGGGGGGTTAACACAGACTTGGGGAGGTTGCCCGCCATCAACTCTCCCACTAAGCCAGATAAAAGAAATGGCAGCAGATCACGTTTGAAAATTCTGACTGACACCATGATTTCAGAAATCTGGTAGGTTGGGACTGGCACTTTTTTAATTTGGGCTCTGTTGTCTTATACATGCCCACCTCACCAAGAGTATCAGCCAATCAGAGCCTGGGAATTTCCAAGCCCATTTTCTAAACATAAATAAATATCTACTGTAGAAACAAGCCTTGACTCAGTGTAACTTCTAGTCACCAATTTACATATAAATACACACCTAGAAACAAGTTTGGGCTCATTGGACCATTCCTAGCCACCAGTTTGTGCGTAAGTAAAGAAATTCAGCTGCCATTACCTATATTTAGTTTGCCTCATCCCATCCCACAACATTTAGACTTGACTGGGCCTTCTTGGGAGGCTAGCCGCACCATTTGAGAAACCACTGCACTAGTGTATGCAGAGCATATGATACAAGTAACCTTTGCAATTATTATCACTATTGAATCTGATACATTTTTACAGTTTTTCTAAGACGCTCCTAATGACATATAACCGATAGATACCTTTAAGTTCTCTATCTGTTCAATATGTTTTGCCTGTTTATTTTGTATTTGTAATTGAAAGAACAGAAAACCTTTTTTTTTTTTTACAACTCTGCCCCTTCACCTTGCCCCCCCCGGGACAGCAGTCACCTCCATGGCGTTCACCCTGGAATGCCCAAGTCAGGGCCACTAGGAAGAATCCCTTATTGCCCCTCCAAATGATGCCACACTGTGTAGTCCAGGGGGCTGTAAGTCCTCAGGCTAGGCTTTATGGGAGTTTTGGCTACTGGCCTCTGCATCCTTTTTTTTTTTGTCCCCCTGTGGTTGGAGGTGTGGCATGCAATGACATGGGGCACATGTGCCCACGTCTGGCACACCTCCCAGAACTACCAAGCCTTGCTTGTGCTGGCCGCCAGCCTCCGTTAGGAGTCTGTCACAGATCAAGTGCTTCCCCACTCTTCCCCTGGAGAAAGAGCAGTCTGTCGGATGCTCGATTCTCCCTCCCAGCTGGCCCTCTGATTTCCCGAACTCTCATCCAAACTCGGGTCATCAGCATTGCAAGCAGAAATCCAACTGCTTCACAGCAGGCTGGCTTAACAGTAAACCTTTTAATGTGGTAAAAATAGCAGTTTGAGTGCCTTTAGGGGTACAGCCATGAACCGGTATTGGGGTGGTGCACAGCAATGTGGAAAGGGCAGGATTCAGTGGTAAGGATGCCCCAAACAGATAATAGAATTTGGGGTGGGAGGGAGGGAAGATGGGGGGCTGTTTTGTGTTGATGTCAATGTCCCTTAGCCTGTACAGTACCTGCACTGTTTGATGCTCCAATGAGCTCTACACATTTGGCTACAGCTTTGTGTTGCACACACCTTGCATAGACAATATGTAGGAAAAAGATTGCTTTGTCAAGGCTTAGCCAGCAAATGAACTGAGGCTTTGGTCATGTGCCCACTGAGGAAGACCTATGCTCAAAACATCAACTCTATTTTTACTTTAGCACTTGCATCCTTGCTCAAACAGGCTGACTGAATGCTTTTAGCTGTGCGTAACACAGTCCTGTAGATTGCTGTAAAAGGGCTAAACAACTGAAATGGCATAGATTCTGTAGCACTAAGCTGGCTTCCAAATTTGGTAATTAGTGCTAACAGCCAAACGGCCAGATATTTCCAGATCAATGTTAGCTGGGAACCAGGTGGGGTGGGGTCAGTGCTGGCTGGGAACCATACTGGATGGGGTCAGTGCTACGTGGAACCATACTGGGTGTTACGAGTGCTGGCAAGGAACCACATCAGTGGGGTCAGTGCTGCCTGGTAACCATGCCGGTGGGGTCAGTACTGGCAGGGAACCACACCGGTGGGGTCAGTGCTGCCTGGTAACCATGCCAGTGGGATCAGTACTGGCAGGGAACCACACCGGTGGGGTCAGTGCTGGCTGGTAACCATGCCAGTGGGGTCAGTACTGGCAGGTAATGAGACCGGTGGGGTCAATGCTGGTTGGTAACCACAACAGATGGGGTCAGTACTGGCTGAAAACTAGGACATGTAGAGTCAGTGCTGGCTGGGAACCATACCATGTGGGGTCAATGCTGGCTGAAAACTAGGCCATGTGGGGTTAATGCTGGCTGGGAAAAACACCGGGTGAGAACAATTCTGGCTGGGGTCAGTGTGGCTGGGAAGCACACCAGGTGAGTCAGTGCCTCTTGGAACCATGCAAGGTGGGGTCAATGCTGGCTGGAAACCATACCAGGTAGGGTCAGTGCAGAACTGGGAGCCATGCTGGGTGGGGTCAGTGCAGGCTGTGACCAAAAAGAGCAGGGTCAAAGTCAGTTGGGAACTATGCTGGCTAGGGACAGTGCCAGCAGAGATGCTAGTTGTGAACCATACTGGGTGGAGGCAATGCCTCAGTGTAGGCTGGGAACCGCACCATGTGGGAACAATTGTGGTCAGTGCCAGCTGGGAACCATGCTGGTGGGGTCAGTCCTGGTTGGGAACTGCACTGTGTGGGGGCAATGCTGCATGGGAACCACACCAGTTGTGGTCAGTACCAACTAAGCACCATGCCATTGTGATCACTGCCAGCTGGGAACTATGCCTTTGGGGTAGTGCTGGTTGGGAACCACACCAGGTGGGGTCAGTGCTGGCTGGAAACCAGGCCAGGTGAAGCCAGTACTGGTTGGAAACCACGCTGGGTGGGAACCATACCAGGTGTGGTCAGTGCTGACTGGAACCACACTGGTGGGGTCAATGCTGGTTGGAAACCACACCAGGTGGGGTCAATGTCAGCTGGGGACCATGCGGGTGGGTTAGTGCCAGCCAGCTGGAAACAACACGAGGTGGGATCACTGATGGCTGAGAACCACAGAGGTGTGGTCAGTAATGGCTGAGAACCATGCCAGGTGGGGTCAATGGTGGTTGGGAACCACCCAGGAGGGGTCATTGCCAGTTTGGAACCATGCTAAGTGGAATCGGTGTTGGTTGGGAACCACACTGAGTGGAATCAATGTCATCTGGGAACCACGCTGAGTGGAATCGATGCTGACTGGGAATCATGCCAGTTCCAAATCCACAGGAAACATTTGGGTATGAGAGCATATTTTATTTATTTATTGAAATGTTTCACCAGGAAGGCGCACTGAGCGACAAGTCACTCATCTAACGGTGCGATCTGGGGGGAAGGGGTACATTAGGAATGAGACACTAAACATTCAGGTTATAAGTTCAACATTAACATACAGTTGTAAGGCAGATGTTACAAACAGTGTTACAACTGTGTTGCACATAAGTAGAAAGAGTGGCCAATAATAAGTGCTGGGTTAATAAGTAAACAAGTGCTTACGTGAAAGAAAAGTGGAAAAGAGAGGCAGTGATGAGGTGGCTGGAGAGCGGGGAGAGTCGTGTCCTGGAGACCACCTCAGGATGTGAGGAACCATGCAAGGGGCTGGTGGGACCAGAGGGAGGGATAAGTAAGTGTCCCAGACAGACCCCTTCAGGTTGGTGGGGAAGAGTAGATGAGATACAAGCCCTTTGGGGGTAGGAGAGGAACCCATGGAGACCATTCAGGGTCCCTTACATTCTGTGAGAGATCTAGGGAGGCCAGTAAGGGGAGCAATTTGGGGAAGGGAGAAAGAGCTAGAAATGTGGGTGGGTGTGCACAGGGTAAAATTAAGGTGACGATAGAGGGGTTGGGTTTTCCAGGGCTTAGAGGAGGGAGTTAGGGAGGGACATGGCAGGAGCAGCAAGGAGCAAGGTAACCATTGAGGGCAGAGCTGATGGAGTATACAGAGGATGAGTGCTGGATCTGAGGGGGGAGGGAATTCCAGATTTTGGGGAGATGATGAGAGTAACCAGATTGGCTGATTTAGGTGGATCTGCGGGGAACTAGCAGGGTGCCAGTGTCAGTTGATCTAAGGGGAATGAGAGGGTGGAGGGTGTTATGAAGGTGAGGTAGGAAAGGAGCTCACCCTATAATATGAAAAGCATAATTGCTTTTATGTCTAATTTTGGCTCATTGACATTTTTTCTTTTTTAATTTAAAGTTATTGTCACTTGTTGCAGTTCCATGAGCTTAGAATGGCATTTAAATTGAATGATATGAAGGCCAAGTAAGAAAAGAATAAACATTTTTTTTTACGTATCCTAACCACGCTATACAGTACATCTCTGGTTCTGTTTTCAGAGTTCGGTAACCAATTTTGGGATATTGGAACTTTTCCTGAATAACGGCCTGGGAGTATCATTCAAGGCAGACAATGGACACTTCTGGAGTGTTGTTGACCATGGGGACATACACAGAATAGAAGCTGCAAATTCTGCAATGGGTCCCTCAGCCAAGTTCCTGATGGAAAGAGGCCCATCTGGGAAGATCCTTCTCAAGCCCCCACAGAAAAAGTACCTGAGCCGCATCCTCCGTGGTGACATTGACTTCATTGAGGCTGCCAAAGATCCAGCAGATGTCTTCTGCCAGTTTACGGTGAAGCAGCCCTGCAAGATGGTTCTTCAGGCTGATAATGGCAAATTCTTAAGCCGCATCAACCGCGGCAACGTTGATAACATTGAGGCCGCAAAGCCGGCACTTGATGTGTATTGCCAGTTTGATGTGGTTCCATACAGTAGTTAATGAGTCTGGGGAGATTCAGATTGCCACAGCTTTCTTGATTGTCAGCTGAGACCAACTTGCATTTCTTGCTGTAACAATCTGCTTTGTAGAGATGTGTATATGAGAAACCCCAAAAGGGTCAAGAATTCCAAAATGCGTAAACCTCATCCCATCAAAAAGTGGCTCCATATCTATGTTGGCGGGCTATTTTTGAAATAGTTAAATGTTTTATTCATAAAATTTATGAACAGAGATTTTCTCGATTGAGCCAGTACTCATTTATGACGAGGTCCCACAGAAATAAATACCAGAACACTGGGGGCTCTTATCACATCTCATTTGGGGGATACATTTCAAAATGCCCCCCACATGGGGGCTCATATCCATTTTTATGTGGGGGGATATTTTGAAACATTTTCCCTCACATAAGGGCAAATATCACTTCTCATTTGGGGGATATATTTTAATTTGCACCCCCACATGGGGCTCATATCAGTTCTCTTTTGGAGGTTTTTTACAGCTCCGATTTGTGGTTCCACCTTTCTTAAATGCTCCCCATGAAACTCTGTTTCCAAGTTCTGAATGTGTCTCACGCTACTGTCTCCAGGTACTCCCCCTGGACCCACACTTATTCAGATACCCATTCAAGACCCTCCAACATTTCTAGTATTGCAAGAGTTCATCAGGTGTCTCACCTGAGCCCAGACAAAATTTTTACCTGTGCAAAATCAGGGGCCCAATATTGTGAAATGGACAAAACATTGTACAAATGTTTGCATTGCACTTTGCAACTGCCCAGGGGTCCCTGGATATTGTATTCAGTCTGGTGCTACCCGACTGAATATAGGGCCATGTTGGGGCAGTGCTACGTCTGGGAGCACCACCCCAACATGTGTCCCAGAGTTGGCCCCATGAGTTGATAGCACTCTAGCACTATCTGCAATATTTAAAAGGCATCCATGCAAATGAGCCCATTGGGCATGCAAGGTGCTAAGCGGACATTTGCATGACCATTATAAGCCCATCTGCATAGTTAGCGGAGGCAGGTAGTGTGGTGCCACACCCCCAGACCTGGATAGTCGTAGCTATCCCTGGTGCCAGTAGTCCCCTCCCTCCAATCCCAGCCCCATAATAAAAATAGAAAATCCCTGGTGCTTGTGGTCCCCTCCATCCCTCCGGTCAAGCCCCATATTTATAAATAAAATCCCTGGGGCCTGATATTAAAAAGTTTGCACAGGCGCTAACGGGTCTTTGTCCAAGCAAACCAGAGCTTGCGTTGGATCCCCAATTCAAAAGGGGATACAGCATGGGCAAAGAGGGTTGGCACCTGCACAAAACATGATGTATGCATACGGGCAAGGGGAGGGGCATGGCCATGAAAATGCGCATAATCCCATATTCAGCAGCTTTGCGCTGTGTAAAAGGGATTAGTACAGTCCTTTTGCACAGTGCAAATACTACCAAACAAAACCCAAACAACTGCCAGAGAAAATGCAGCCACCAAGCCAGTTGACCACTGGGAGCACAACCACCCTCTGTGGTCCTTGGCACCCCCCCTGCAGATCACCAGCCTGTTATGTAGAAAATATTGTCCCTGGTGGCAGTAATATCCCCCCCTCCAATTGCCAGCCTCACCATATATAGTATCATCCCTGGTGGTAGTGGTGTCCCCCTACTTGATCACCAGCCCCACCATATACAGTATCATCCCTGGTGGTAGCGGTGTTCTCCCCATGGTATACAATATCATCCATTGGTGGTAGTGGTGTCCCACCTCCTCTTATTGCCAGCCCGGCAGTGCAAACAAACCCTCTCTGGCATCCAGTGGTCCCCCCCCCACTCCTTGGCACTGGGCATACCCCCTCACCCCATACTCACCGCAGCATACAGCGACCGGCACAGTCTTTCTCACACCTCCTCAGTTGGCCACCGTATGTACAGGCAGGGAGTGTGCCTCTCATTTATAGGGGCGAGTAACACGTGCCTAAGAAATCTGTCCCTTATTTTTGAAATACGGTGTTGGCAACCCTGTTTCATGCCGGATTCCTCCAGCTTCAGCCCCCTAAAAACAAAATGAGAATAAGCTTGACAGCTTATGTAGCAGCTAAACATTTAAGAGATTTTGCCATAAAGGATTCCCCTTCCCCTCGGACAAGGAGGGGCATGGTCCTGCCTCCCCATGCACTCAGTCAAAGGGGGGGTGACAGTTGATGTAGTCTGGTTAGCTGGTTGGGTGGGCAGATCGGAGATTCTCTAGTTTCACAAGTCATGCCTGAATGTAACGTCTGGTGATCTCAAGATGGCTGTGGCAATTTCACTGCAGATTTGAATGCAATGATTATGGAAGGGAAGTTGGAGGGGGCAGACTCTGCAGTGTAGTAGAGTTGCAGTTGGATGTTTAAGAGCTTTTTGGGTAATTTTAATAAACTGCTTTTTTCTGTAGCATCTCTTCTCTTCGCTTTCTTTTGTGAACATAACATTTTGGAAAGAGATTGTGTGGTTAATGTACCGTAGGGCCTCATTACTTGAGATGTTCCAAGATAAACTAGTACTGTAACTGTGTTAAAGGCAGCCACGAGGTACTGGTAACTACTGTACATTCATGGTTAGAACCAGCCTGGCTGTGGACCTCCATGACCCTGCTAAATAAAGGATTGATGGTTTGCAACCATTTTGGTTTGGACTTTTTCTCTTCTCCAAGTTTTACAAAAAAGCTTTGCCGGCTTACAAAACTCTGTGTTTAGTTACGATTCCGCATGAGGTGAAAGAAAGCGATTTGCAACTTTGGATTAAAACTGAATACAAGAACATCCTGTTTTTCATTGGGATTTCTGGCAGCAGGCTAGGAATGTCTAATCATGACTAAAACCCCCACCAACTTCTGTCCATGAGTAGAATCCCCACCAACTTCTGTCCACGACTAGAATCCCCACCAACTTCTTTTTTTTGTAAACTTTAGTTTTTATTGCTTTTTCATTTCTCATATATATCCATACAGGAGGACAGGTGAGACATATTTGATGCAGTACAGGGTTGTTCACATAAATGTACATAGGGTAAATCAAATACATCACTGATACATTCCGAGGTATAGGAGTCCATACATAAGAGCAAATCATAGTACATAAGCACTGTGGTAAAACCTACATTAAGAAACTAAGAATGTCCAGTCTCTAGCTACAGTAAATGAGTAAATATCTTGTCGAGATGTTAACCTGTCTAATAAATCCTCGAAGTCTTCTCTGTATATAGATTTATTTACTAGACTATACATCATATCAGGAAGAGGGGGTCTTGCCTACATGCAAAGAGAATCCATTTTCTCCATCTAATTTTAAATGCAGTATCTGGTTTGGGTTCTCTGGAGCAAAGCTTTTCTAATACATACATACAAGTTCTTCATTATTTTAAACCAATCACTAAATAGTGGAGGGGTTTGGCTACCCCAAAGGTGTGTGATCACCTTTTTGGCTGCCAAGAGATATGTTACTACGAGAGATCCCTTTTGGATACAGAGGCCCTCAGGTGGGATCATCAAGAGAACCACTTCAGGGGTGGACACCGACTCTTCTCCTACCAATTCAGCCAGGGTAGGTGCTATGTCCCACCAAAAGCTCCTAAGAGCAGGACATGACCAAAAAATATGGCAGTGGCCCACCTTCCCCTCTACATTTCCTCCAGCATTTCCCATAAAGGTCACCTAGTATTTTAGCTACTTTGGCAGGGGTATTAAAAAATCTGTTCCTTGTTTTCAACGAGAATTCTCTCCAGTAGGGGGCCAAGGGAACCCACATAGAAAGCTTTGTAAATTTGGTGCAGCCCAGAAAAACAGTGCAGCTGCCATTTTTCACAGCCTGCCCAAAACGCTGCTCCTGCAACTGTAGCGCACAATGGCATGCTCGTGTGCAAAATCACCTTTGGGATACATTCACAAAATCTCACTGTTCATGAGGGAGGTCCCAAAATACCTACTTTGAAAATGTGCCTACAAAACTCTCAGAAATAATTGGATTGTGGACATCTGCGCACTTTGTATGCATGTTCATTGCTTCACCAATATTTCATATTGCCACTCCAGATTTTCAGCACTGCCATTTATTTACGCCTCCTCATGAACAATACAGTTGTCATTCTCCACATCCTGCCCAAAACCTGCTTTCCTCTGTCACCAAATGCCACAGCCGCTGTGCAAAACTACCTTTAGCTAACAAAGTCATTGTGCCGCTTGAGGAGGAAGCTTGACAAGCAGCCCATGTTGAACATGTGGAGTGAAACTACCACTACACACCTACGGTGTTAGGGTTTCCAACTGCAGCATCCCACCCGGTATGGACTGGCAGGTGTCAGGGCTGTGACTTGGGCTCATCGGATGTCGTGCTCATGCCATTCCATCCCCACACCCACCCTGCAGCCACTGACAGGCATCGTGGTGTGCCTTGCACTGTTCTCGCCACAAACTTCACCCCACGCTCCAATACTGTGCCCACGTCAGCGTATTTCCTTATGGAATGGGGTAACTATAATGCCCAAACACCCCAAAGCACACCATGACACTTGTCCGTGTCTACAGGGTAGGATGAGGTACAATGGCATGAGCATTATACCTGACGACCCAAAGGCACACCCCACTGCCTGTCACGCTCTACAGGGTGGGGGTGGGTTTGGTGCCACTTCAATACTTCACTGCCATTCCTATTATGCACCTCTAGCTCTGCCACTGCCAGTGTCAGCATGACAACATTCGCATTGACAAAGGCTTGTTTGTATATAGAGGTTTCATACCATTTCTGTAGAGCTTCAGTTCGCTCTTTACGCTCTCTACCTATACAATAATCTGTCTCACTGTATGTACAAGCAAAATAAACATCAAACATAACGTTGATCATTAACCTTAACCTGTCTATGTGCATTAAATATGCAACACTATGTACAGTTATTGCAGCTTTGTTAAGCAGCCAGATATTATTCGGACTTCCAAATGCGAGGAGGTGATATTTCTCCTCCCTGTGCCCATAAGGAGAACTTTACAGCATGGTGTTCTCCCCAGTGGTGGAGGTAATCACAACGCCCGAGAGCTTGGGGGCCCCCCAAGAAACCAGAAAAGTGTTCCCTCAAAACTAAGGAAAACAGAAACAAAACATAAATCTCAGGTAAAGGAAATTGCTGTATAGGTGAATAGCAGCTATTTAATCCCTTCCTCTGCACCGACTTTCTGAGGTATCCAAAAAAAAAGGAAACAAAATTGTGTGTGTGTGTGTGTGTGTGTGTGTGATTTATTTTATTTATTTATTTATTTATTTATAGTGCTCATTTTGTTGGGTGCTTTTAAATGCAGGGACCAAAGGCACATAACTGACCCATGCTAAGGCCTTTTGTTGTATGAAGAAAATAAAGCAATGTGAGAGATGAGATAACATCTCTCTCCCTTAGCGGTCAGCCTAGAGCTAGTAACATATATTTGTATTTTCATTGGTGCAAGACCTAAATTTCAGGGCCCAACATTTTAACTTTGAACAAACAATAGTGTACAATATTGCAGCCTGATCAACAGTCCACGAGTGTCCAAATCCAAGATTGCCATGGCCCCTATAATATAAGGTAGGGATCCAAGTTTACCCCCAAGTACTGTATATGATATGCTTATGGGGGGGGGGGAAGAGATGCCTTGCCCTGCGACTGGCTGGCAAGTGACACCAAGCTAGCCTAAATTAGAGGGTAGAGTTCGAGGTCTAGAGCCAAGGCAGCATTGAGGGAAGCCAATTACCCCAATAAATGGGTGTCCCCCCCCCGACCCACTAACCTGTAGAAATCACAATGTTTTAAGGCCTCGCTCGGGTATCTCCAGGTCCAGCATCTTTAATTGCTGCAAATTTTGTCTTGGCTCGTCTGACTTGCCCTGCAGTTTGGCTGAGGGGTGCTAATTGTCTGGCCTCTGACCTCTGCTATGTGTAAAGCTACCAACTTTCTGAGGTCTAAAACTGGGACAGTTCATCCTGATCATAACCCCCACCGTGTCACTCCCACGGACACCGCCGCAGTCAACGCTGTGCACAATCAGTTACATTTTGCTGCTTGCTCTGGCCATGCCACCCCTCAGTAACACCAGTAGCAAACATTCAGATTAAAACAATACATCATTCTGCTGCAGCAAGTTCCAAATCCTGATGTACAGAAAGTTCATTAGAAGCAAACATGCGTTAAATTGTGATCAGACATTCGAGCTGCATGTGTTGCTCCTCCTGACAGTCCCATCCAACCTCATTTGCTGAGCAAACTTCACTTCAGTGACTCCCACCACCACAACAGATTGTTTTCACACACTTCCCTACAGCTGATCAGGTTCAGGTACCTTAGTTCCCTGCTGCCGGTCTCTTCTCTGTCTGGAGTCCTTCTAAGCTGCTGGCAGGCAGACATCCACAAGTGTTTGTTTGCACTACTACCCATTCTAATCTAACAGGAAGGAACATGCTTTACTGTGCTCCCACTGACATGCTTGCAGTGCAACACAGGCGCAGGGATTGAAGTTGCAAACTGCTGTCCAGCCCGAAAAGTGCCACATAGTGCTAAAATAACTCACTCACGGATTAGCACCGCAAAAAAAAGGACAAAACTGGGACAAGTAAGCAAAACTGGGACAAAGTGACATTTTACAAAACTTGTGGGGACACTGGGACATGCTGCCTAAAATAGGGACTGTCCTGGGAAAATAGGGACAGTTGGTAGCTTTAGCTATGTGATACTTGAGGTGGGCTTAGTCAGAGTTGAGGTAGCAAGTGATTTTTGTTTTCTCAGAAGAAGCCAGAAGAGGAAGGAAACCGATTCATTTCCGTGCTTTACAGTAATTGTACATTGCTATTTTTGTTTTAAACTTAGATTGTGGGCTTTTAGTGACACTAATTTCTTTGCTGTCTTTACTTAGAATTGTTTTTGGGCTGTTTGAACATTTAAAACCTACAGTAGTTTGGCGTGCTTGTAGTGATGGTGTATTTCTTTGCTGTCTTTAATTGTTGCAAATGTTCATTCCCCCCTCCCTCCCCCTGTCCCCAACTCTTAATTATATGCCCTGTTAAATCTGATTGACAGGAGCTAGCATAGGAGATAGTAGGTGTTGTGGAGTAGGAGGGCATAAGGGAAGAAGCTCCTCAGCACAAGTGTTTTGATTAATTTTTTTTTTTTCTTTTTAAAGAAAAGTATCTGAGGATCAGTGGCAGGATTTTAGGACAGTAAATAAATAGAGGGAACTAAGAGAGCTTCAGTAACAGACATGTACTGGATAGCAGTATAAGTGCAGTATAATGTGGGAGTGGTGCAACGCAGTGGCTGCGGGCAGCCATATTTAGCAGACCTTCTGGATGCTGAGGTGCTGCCCTATCTGCATGCATCTCTGGACTGCAGGATGATGTAGCCAGACTCACAGCGGAAGTAAACTGGGTCAGGAGTACCATTACCCCAATCCAGAGACCACCCAGTCCAATGCCACTGCCTCAAAGGATGCCAAGAAAGAGGAGCACTTGGATGACAGTAGGCTCAGAGAGGGTTAGGGCGGTCAGGCAGAGGCACATCCCAGATCCTATTCCACTCGAACTCATGTGTCACACTGGCAAATGGAGACAACCAAATAGAGGTATCCAGAGAAGTGGAAGGAAAGGATGTGGAGGCTAGCCCAGAAGGTGACCTCGGTGGGGAGAGCAGTGGACCCCAGAGGAGGAGGAGAAAGTGAAACCTGGTGGGCCACTCCATCATAAGTGGGATCCAGCTAGGAACACATGAGGGGGAGGACAGGGAGGTGAGGTGCCTACCAAGTGCCACGGCATGGAGGGATGGAAGGAAGATCCTGGGGATCGCTGGGAAGGCAAGACGGGAGGGTGAGCTGGATGTCATTATCCACCTAGGTACTAATGACCTGGCAAATGGGGAGTCAAAGGAAGTTCAGAAAGAGTTTAGGAAATTGGGGAGGGGTCTCAAGCAAGTAGCTACTTATGTCACCTGCTCGGAAGTACTACTTGTGAGAGGCATGGGAGAGCATAGGGTTGCATACACCAGGAACTTTAACTCATGGCTGAAGAACTGCTGCTGTGAGGAAGGGTTTGGATTCATTGGTGACTGGGGACCCACCTGGAGGATGGAGGCTTATTCAAGCCTGATGGCCTGCATCCTTCTTGGAGGGAATCAAGCACTCAATGATAAGTTTAAATGCTACATTGACAAGCATTTAAACTAGCCAAGGGGGTGGGAGGCCAGCAGGAGGGTACCTAGTTGCTCCACCCTCCCACAGCTAGCAGTGGAACCAGTGAACCAGCAGAGTGTGAATCTTTACAAAGCAGTGTGCAAAAGATGGAGATAAATGCCCAAGAGTTGGATAGGCAGAAAGGGCAAAATTTACCAGAAGGGCAGACAGCAAGGAGAACCAGGGATAAAGGACAACCAGGAAGGGGCTGGAGTAGAACAGCTAAATAGTCTAGGGAGGTCAAATCATGGAAAGCCATGTTTGCCAATGGCAGGAGCCTTAGCAACAAGATGGAGGATCTGGAGGCTATCATGGTGCAGTCAGACCTGGACTTTGTGGCCATCACAGAAACCTGGTGTAATGATAACCATGACTGGGAGATGGCCATACCTGGCTACAACATATTCAGAAGAGACAGGGCAGGTAGGAAGGGAGGAGGAGTGGCACTGTATGTGAAAAATGACATAAGGGCCACAGAGATCCAGGAGGAACAAAATGGGGGAGAGATACTGTGAGTTAAGCTGGAAAGGAAAAGGGGCCAGCCATCCGCACAGGTGTGGTCTATAGACTACCAGTCCAGGAGGAAGAAACAGATAGGGAGCTGATGCTAGCCATCCAAAGGATGGCAGACAAGGGTGAGGTAGTGCTGGTTGGAGACCTCAATACTCCAGATGTGGACTGGAGCATCCCAGCAACTAGGAGAAGATTGATCCTGGACTCCCTTCAGGGTGCCTTCCTCAAGCAACTGGTCATGGAACCAACTCTGCAGAAGGCAATACTGGACCTTGTGCTCACAAACAGGGACAATGTGATGGGGGTAACAGTGGGGAAGCACCTGGGGAACAGTGACCACCAGTCATTGTGATTTGAAATCACAGATGGAGCAGAACCAAACCACACAAACACGTATCCTGGATTTTAGGGGGACAGACTTTGGGAAAATGGAGAGATGCTTGAAAGAGGCATTAAGGGGAATGGAGCAGGAATCAAGGGTTTAGGAACAGTGGGCGGTGTTTAAAACAGGGATTACAAGAACAGAATTATGCATTAAGCAGGTTAGCAAGGGGGAAAAGGAAGAGGAGGCCATTATGGTTTTCCAAGGAGGTACCAGAGAAAGTGAAAGCCAAAAAGATTGCATTCGGGCAATACAAAAAGACACAGGCAGAAGGGCATAGGGAGAAGTACCAGGAGAAGCAAAGGGAGGCAGGGAGGTTAGTGAGGGAAGCCAAAGCTCAGACAGAAGAGCACATTGCAAAATCAGTGGGTAGAGGGGACAAAACCTTTTACAGGTACATAAGTGAAAAAAGAAAGGCAAAGGGAGGGATAGTGAGACTGAAGGAGGATGGGGGCCGCATGGAGGATAACAGTAAAGCTGACATATTGAACAGGTATTCTGCTCAGTCTTTACTGAGGAAGAGGAGGGTAATTGGTCTGAAGGAAATACAAGGGGTTGGAATGGTGCAGAATGGACACAAGTCCCTTTACACAAGAAAGGGTCCTGAAGGAACTCGAAGTAATGAGTTGATAAAGCAATGGGGCCAGATGGGGTGCACCCCAGGGTCCTTAAAGAACTAAGAGAGGTGGTGGCTGAACCTCTGGCAATCCTGTTTAGCTGATCACTGGAAACAGGGGAGGTACCCAAAGACTAGAGGACAGCAGATGTAGCCCCCTTATACAAAAGTGGGAACAAAGAGGAAGCGGGGAACTACAGACCAGTCAGCCTCACCTCGGTAGTAGGGAAGATCATGGAAGACCTACTGAAGAAGAGAGTGGTGGAACATCTGGTTGTCAGTGGACTACAGGACCCAAGGCAGCATGGTTTCACCAGAGGGGGTCATGTCAGACCAACCTCGTTGAATTTTTGCACGACTGGGTGACTAGGAAGTGGATCAGGGAGGGCAGTGGACATGGCCTATCTGAACTTCAGCAAGGCCTTTGACACTGTGCCACATAGACTATTACACAAACTGGGGAATATGGGTGTGGGCAGGACAGTAGTGCAGTGGGTGGGTAACTGGCTGGGTGGCAGGACACAGAGGTTGGTGGTAAATGGCCGTCACTCCACAGAGGGAAGAGTGACCAGTGGGGTACCACAGGGATCAGTGTTGGGACCAGTCCTATTCAACATCTTCATCAGTGACATTGCGCAGGACCTAGAAGGCAGAATTTCCCTGTTCACTGATGAGACAAAGCTCTGACAGTAGACACACCAGAGGGTGTAGACAGAATGAGAAGGGACCTGCAGAAACTTGAAGAATGGTCAGGGGTTTGGCAGTTGAAATTCAATGCAAAGAAGTGCAAGATAATGCATATGGGGCACAAAAACCCTGGCACAATATATCAGTTGGGGGTGAGGCTATAGCATGCACCAAGCAGGAAAGGGATCTTGGGGTTATCATCTCTGATGACCTCAAGGTAGGGGAAACAGAGTGACAAGGCAGCAGGTAAAGCAACTAGGATGTTGGGATGCATAGGCAGGGGCATCACCAGCAGGAAAAGGGAGGTCATAATTCCACTATACAAGACACTAGTGAGTCCCCACCTGGAGTCAGGGTGTACAGTTCTGGAGACCTTACTTACGTGAGGACATAGACAGGGTAGAGAAGGTTCAGAGGAGGGCAACAAAGATGGTACATGGATTGCATCACAAGTCATATGAGGACAGGTTGAAGGAACTGAATATATACTCCTGGAGGAGAGGAGGAGAGAGGGATATGATAGAGACATACAAGTATTTTACAGGGAGGAACAGGTGCACGAATACACTATTTTAAGTGAAAAGATGTTCCAGGACTAGAGGGCATGGAATGAAGTTGGAGGGAGGATGATTCAGAGGAAAAGTGAAGAAGAATTCTTCACAGAACGGGTGGTGGACAAGTGGAACACCCTGCCAGAGGAAGTGGTGGGGGCTGAAACAATCACGGGATTTAAGAATGCATGGGATAGACATAAAGGAATTCTGGAGGTCAGGGGAAAACAGACCTCTAGGAAAACATAAAGTAAACTTACAAGCTCAAATGGGCAGACTAGGTGAGCTGTAGGCCCTTATCTGCCGACACTGTCTATGTATCTATATATCTTCGGTAAGCAGCAAGCACAGTGTGGACTGCAGTAAGTGCCTGTTGTCTATCTTTGGATTTGGAAGGGACAGTCTGCCATCTCGCTGGTTGTGGCTGGGGATCTCTAGGTCCGCATGTTTTATCTGGAAAATGCAAGCCAGCTTTGGTTAGTTCGATGTGGGCATCCTGAGCTGTGGTAAACTCCAGCTTTCCCGTTGGTAACTGCATTACAAGCCGAGCAGGGTATGGTGTGGTGAATTTGAATTCGCTGCTTTAATAACTGGTAGCAATGGTAGATATGCTTACCTCGCAGTGGCGGAGCCAGGTTTGGGAGCATTTGGGAGTCGGGGGAGGGCCATTCATGTTAATCACGGGCTCATCCATGGGCACTAAACAGTGAATAAAGATGGTAGTGGGGCACCACTACTCACATTGGGGCAGCCAGGAGGGGCGACTGCCCCCCCCAGCTCCGCCACTGTCACCTCAGTCGTATCATTTTGGGAGCATAATCAAAGTATATCGTGTCTGTTCATAAAATGTCTTCTGTTTCCTCCAGGTTGTTAGAAGTACCTGCTCTTTTGTGGCATAACTGTTAAAGTGCAGGATAATAGAGCGAGGCGGAGCATTTTGTGTTGTGGGTTTCAAGGCCAACGCCCTGTGTACACATTCCAGTTGCATATTGAAACCCTGGGATAACTCTAGCGTGGTGTATAATAAGGCCTCTATGAATTATTTTATGTTTGAGAGTTCAGAGCCCTCGGGAACACTATATATCCTGATATTTTTTTCTCCTTGCATGATTCTCAAAGTCCTCTTGTCGTGCCTCAAGCATTTCCTGCTGATCCTATATTTTTTGGACCTTAGTTTCAAGGTCATCGACCCTATTTTCAGTCGCTATCCCTTGCCTCTCCTGCTCATCCATGCGCTGCTCTAATTACATGACGTTGCGGCATAATTCACTGTACATTACTTTAATTTCGGCTCGGAAAGTTAATAGTTATTGATATATCTGGTCCAATTTTGCTTTTTTGGCTTTTGGTTTACCCTGCTTCTATTTAGTTTTAGCAGAGAGTCAACGAGTTTCTTGAAACACCATTGCTTGTTGTTCTGAGCAGTCAGAGGCCTCAGAGTCGGATCGGCTGCAGGATCTTCCATCCTGGCAGATAAAAGATTACTTGCTGTCTATTTTACTATTCTCCTTTCCCAACAGTAGTCTGCTGTAATATTTGAGATGCAGGACCACGGTGTTCACTGGGATGAAGGAAATTTTTAGTCAGGACAGATTCCAGTCACTCGTCTAAGCTGCCATTCTCCCCAGAGTTCATGTCCATGACTAGAATCAACACCAGCGTCTATCCACAATTAGAATCCCCACCAACCTCTGTCCGTGACTATAATCTCCACCAACTTCTGTTCACGACTAGAATCCCCACCAACTTCTACCCATTACTAGAATCCCCATCAGCTTCTGTTCACGACTAGAATCCCCACCTACTTCTGTCCACAACTAGAATCCCCACCAACTTCTGTCCATGACTAGAATCTCCACCAACTTCTGTCCATGACTAGAATCTCCACCAACCTCTGTCCATGACCAGAATCCCCACCATCTTCTGTCCACGACCAGAATCCCCACCATCTTCTGTCCACGATTAGAATCCCCACCAACTTCTGTCCACGACTAGAATCCCCACCAACTTCTGTCCACGACTAGAATCCCCACCAACTTCTGTCCACGACTAGAATCCACACCAACTTCTGTCCACGACTAGAATCCCCACCAACTTCTGTACACCACTAGAATCCCCACCAACTTCTGTCCACAACTAGAATCACCACCAACTTCTGTCCACAACTAGAATTCCCAGTACTACTATCCACGACAAGAATCCCAACCAACTTCTCTCAGTGCTGTAATCTCCACCAACTACTAACCACAAGAATATCAACCTAATCCAGGTGGAAAAACAAAGAAAGGCTCAACTTATTTTTAAAACAATGATAATGTGTGAATGACAAATTAAATTAACAAAATCCTTCTAGGGGAACCTAGGGCATGACCTAACAGGGGTAAGGGAAACAATACCCCACTGATAAAGCAGGGCTCAGCTGGGGTGAGGGAACCGGTACCACATTAACAGAGTAGGGCCCAGCAGGGGTAAGAACAGATTCCCCATCAACACAGCAGGACCCAGTAGGGTTAAGGTGATCAATACTCCATTCATAGAGCAGGGACCAGCAGGGGTGAGGGAATTAGTACACCATTAATACAGCAGAGCCCAGCAGGGGTAAGGGAACCACTACACCATTAATAGAGCAGGGCCCAGCAAAGGTAGGGGAACCAGTACCCATTAATAGAGCAGGGACCAGCAGGGATAAGGGAGCCAATATCCCAATAATAGAGCAGAGGCAGCAGGAGTAAGGGAACCAATACCCCATTAATAGAGCAGGATCCAGCTGGGGTAAGGGAACCAGTACATCATTAATAGAGCAGGGCCCAACATGGGTAAGGAAACCAGCACCCCATTAATACAGCAGGGTCTAGCAGGGGTAAGGGAACCAGTACCCATTAACAGAGCAGGGTCCAGCAGGGTAAAGGAACTAGTACATCATTAATAGAGTGGGGACCGACCCGGGTTCGGGAACTGACTCGGGAGGCCAGAGGTCAGCAGGGGAGAGGAAGGATTGAGCGTCCCAACGGATGCTCTCCTCCCTCAGGGGTGGGAGACCGTGAACGCATTGCGTTCTGCATCTCTGCAGTAGCTGGTGGAAGCACCGACAACAAGAAGGGTGGAGGTGGCTCCCTCGTCAGAGCCGGGAGGGGGACGTTCAGGATGACAGGTTGGCGTGTCAGCACGCCACCACTTGGGACGACGTCCCAAGTGCCGACGTCTCAGAGGGTAGGGGATCTAGGGAGAAAACGGAAAAACCCTCTCGGTAGCCCTAGATGAAAGCCACTCCGGGTCCATCCAGACCACCAAGAGGGACAGACCCCACTGTGCAAGGAGAGGGGGAAGAGGCACTCTAGGGGCAGATCCCATGGAAGATGGATTGGAGGACATGAGTGGACGGAAGGAGTGGGCTCCGGGAGGAGGGATAAAGAACTAAAGTAAAAAAAAAAAAAAATAGAGTGGGGACCAGCAGGGATAAGGGAATCTGTACCCATTAATAGAGAGCCCTGCAGGGGTAAGTGAACCCGTATGCATTAATACAGCAGGACCCACCAGGGGTAAGGGAACCAGTACCCCACTTATACAGCAGGGTCTAGAATGGGTAAGTGAACCAGTACCCAGCAACCGAGTAGGGCCCAGCATGGGTAAGGGAACCAGTAACCATTAAAAGAGCAAGGCCCAGCAGGCATAAGGGAGCCAGTACCAATTAATAGAACATGGCCCAGCAGGTGTAAAGGAACCAGTACACCATTATTAGAGCAAGCCCAGCAGGGATAAGGGAACCAGTACCCTAGTAATACAGCAGGGCCAGCAGGCGTAAGGGAAGCAGTACACCACTAATAGAGCAGGGTTTAGTGGGGGGTAGGGAACCAGTACCCATTAATAGAGGAAGGCCCAGCAGGTCTAAGAGAACCAGTACCCGAGCAGGGCCCAGAAGGTTAAGGGAGCCACTACCCATTAACAAAGCAGGTATCAACAGGGGTAAGGGAACCAGTACCCATTAATAGAGCAGGGCCCAGCAGAGGTAAGGGAACCAGTACCTCATTAATATAGCAGGACCCAGCCGGGGGAAGGGAAACGGTACCCAATTAATAGATCAGGGCCCAGCAGGGGTAAGGGAACCAGTACCCCATTAATACAGCAGGACCTAGCCCAGGTAAGATAACCAGTACCCCATTAATATAGCAGGACCAGCAGGCTAAGAGAAAAGTGGGATTATCTATCACAGAAAACCAACCCTGCTGGCTAAATGACACAGCCTTCTGCCAGGTTTGCCACCACCTTCTAGATCCGGCTACAGAGGGACACAGAGAAGCCCCATCATCCCAGCCATGAGGGGTAACTTGTTGGGAAATGGTTATGCCCCAGGGATGGTGGGTCACCGAGCTGGGAGGGGGCTGGCAGGCAGAACTGGTAGATAAATGCAAGTGAGGAAAAAAAAACAGGCATGTTTCAGAAACATAGAAACTGATGGCAGATAAGGACCCCCAGGCCTATCTAGTCTGCCCATATACCCTACTCTTCATTAGCTGCTGCTGACCCTACTTGGCCCTCAACTGCTGCCTCTCCTTCCCCTCTGTAGGGTTCCCTTATGTCTATCCCATGCATGCTTAAATCTCCCCACCATGCTTACCCACAACACCTTTAGAGGCAGGCAATTCCAAGCCTCCACCACCCTTTTGTAGCATTTCTGCATTGCCCCTTAGTCTACCCCCTTCCAGTCTCATGTCATACCCTCTTGTTGTTTTTGAGCTGCTTCTCTTCTGAAAGATGCTGCCCTCCTGTACCTTATTAATCCTCTTAAGCTACTTGATGTTCTCTATCATGTCCTCCCTCTCCCTCCTCTCCTCCAGGGTGTACATATTGAGTTCCTCCAATCTCTCCTTTTATGACCTGTGGTGCAGGCCCTGCACCATTTTTGTTGCCCTTCTCTGGACTGTCTCCACCCTGTCTATGTCCTTCTGGAGATGTGGTCTCCAGAACTGGAGCGCAGTATTCCAAATGAGGTCTCACCAATGTTCTGTACAGTGACATTATGACTTCCTTTCTTCTGCTGGTGATACCTCTGCCTGTGCACCCCAGCATCCAACTGGCTCTCCCCACTGCCTAGGCACATTGTTTGGCCACCTTTAGGTCATCAGATATGATGACTCCCGGATCTCCTTCCTGTTTTGTGGTTGCAAATATCTACCCCATCATCATGTATTCCTCCCCTGTGTTCCTACGGCCCAAGTACATGATTTTCCACTTCTTCGCACTGAATCTTGGTTGCCGCACCCTGGACCATTCTTCCATTTTAGCTAGGTATCTCCTCATTCTCTGCACCCCTCCTGGACAGTCTACTCTCTTGCAGATCTTTGTGTCATCTGAAAAGAGGCATAGCTTCCCCTCCAGCCCCTCAGCAGTGACACTGATGTAGATGTTAAACAGCACTGGTCCAAGAATTGACCCTGATGGCACCCTCACACTTCAGATTTAGCCTTGTTCACCACCATCCTCTGTGTTCTGTCCTTCAACCAATTTCTAATCCATTTCACCATCTTGTGTCCCACTCCCAGGCTGCCCAGCTTGTTCACTAGCCTCCTATGTGGCACAGAGTTGAACATATTGCTGAAGACAAGGTAGACCACATCCAGCACTCCCCCCAATCCACCTCCCTAGTGACCCAGTCAAAGAAACCAGTCAGATTAGTTTGAGATGACCTGCCTGATATGAATCCATGCTGTCTCAGATGGATCTTGTGTTCCACTTGATTCAAGGTGCTGTACTATCCTTTCCTTTAGCAGAGATGCCATAATTTTACCCACTTCCAAGGTCAGGCTAACAGGTCTATAGTTTCCAGCCTCCTCCCTGCTCCCACTTTTGTGGAGAGGGACCACATCAGACCCTCTCCAGTCCTCCAGAACCTCTCCTGTTTCCAGTGACTTGTTGAATAGTGCTGCCAGTACCTCCCCCAACTCCTTTAATATTCTAGGGTGAATCCCATCTGATCCCATTGCATTTTCTAGCTTCAACTTTCAAAGTTCTTCCAGGACACTCTCCTCTTTGAATGGACTGCTGTCCACCTCCCCTCCCATCCTCTTTCTTAGTTGTGGTCCTCCCCTTCCTCTTCCTTCATGAAAACTGAACAGAAATATTTGTTCAGGATGGATGCATTATCCTGGTCCCCTTCCATTCCCACTCCTTTCTCCCCTTTCAGCCTTTCAGTCCCTCCCCTCGTCCTTCTCTTCTCGCTAATTTATCTATAGACGGCCTTGTCCCCTTTTTTAACTTAATTTACTATTTATTTTATTTATTTATTTATTGAAATCTAGGATTACAACCTTTGAGCTACAAGCTCATTTACAAAGGTTCCACGTCAGACATAAAGGCAACAGATAAGCACAGTACAATACAAGAAATTGTGGGGGGAAAAAAAACAAGACAAGGAGGGCTATAGGGCAATTAAAATACAGTAGGGACAGGTGATAGCAGTTTCTGTAACATTTCCTAAGAGATAAAAGAAATGTAGGAGGGAAGTAGGTTATTTGGGCGGAACTATAGACCTAGAATAGAGGTGGGAGGGTAGACATAGACAGAGGCGGAAGGATGGCAGTAACCTCAGACACAGGGTCACTTTGTCATAGTGGTTAAGTTACATTAAGGCAGAGGTTGGGTAAGAAAATGGAGGCTGGGGTGGATTGAGGATCACGTGGATAGGGAAAGGGGGCAGGGAGTGGGGGGGAAAGGGAAAATGGGAATGGAAGTATGAGTGATGCTGGGTGGGTAGCTGATAAGTGCAAACGGTGGGAGGAGTTCTTAGTCAGTTTACAGGTAGAGGTGAATCAGGGGAAGCAGGAGCAAGTCTGCTGGCTGGTAAGCTGAGACTTGAGTGCTGATTTGAAGAGGTCAATTTTGCTGATAGCAGTAAGGGCAGGTGGAAGTGCACTAAGCCAGAGTGTGGCCCTATATGCAAAGGATCTCTGACCTTGAGAAGTTCGCTGGAAGGGGACCTTGACTGAGAGCTTGTTAGATGCCCTGGTGGTCCTAGTTGGCTCAATTTGGTGCAGGAGGGAAATGCAGCCAGGCAGTAATAGTCAAGGGTTGCTTTTTTGGGGAGGAGACATACTTGGTAACGGGTCCTTTCAGCTAGGTTTAGCCACCCTGTTTGCAGGTAGAGATTACAGCTGTGGGTGAGGCGAGGCCCTAGTACTAGCCTGCAGGCTTTATTCAAGCGTGGTAGCCAAGCCGCTTAAAGAATTCTGCCAGGCGCTTAGCACTGTAAATGGGAAGACCATGATGGCGTGGTCGAGAATACTGAACTGGTGATGGTAAGCAGGAGAGCTTTTTCAGTGAGGCAGCTACGGTGCTTGTATAGTAGACCAAGCTTCCGGTTAGCTGATGAGGCAACATTGTCAACGTGGGAGGAGAATGAAAGGGATCTGTCTAGGGTGATGCTCAGGTATTTGAAGCTTTGTACTATTTCTAAGGCTTCATTTTGTTTACTTAGAATGTTTATGGTGGATGTCTTATGATGATTATGGGTGGAGGCGAATAGCATGGTCTTGGTTTTTTTATGGTTAACAAGCAGCTTGGCTTGATCAAACCGGGCCTCTACCTTGTTACAGTCAAAATGAAGTCTATGTTCAAGGGTGGCAGGGTTAGTATGACTAGTGTAGATGACAGCATCATCTGCATAAAGGAGAATTTTCTGTTGGCAAGCTAGTGGGAGAGTATTTAGAAAAAGGCTGAAAAGTAGTGGGTCTAGTATGGATCCTTGGGGGACACTGATGAACACTTTCTGCGAGTCTGAGAGGGCATTAGATATTTTTACCCATTGTTCACGCCCTGTGAGGTAGCTCCAACTCAGTGAATCTGGGGATAATCCTGTAACATCTAGCTGGGCCAGGAGGAGGTCATGGTTGACTGTATCAAAGGCCTTGGTGAAGTCGATGAAGATAGCCCTTTATTTTCCTCTGTCCTTGCTTTGGCTCCTCTGACTGCCCTCCCTGCCTCCCTCTGTTTTTCCAGATACTCTGCCCTGTCCTCCTCCCTTTTGAGTCTCCTTATATTTCCTGAAGGCTAACTTCTTGGCCCTTACTTTTCCCGCCACCTCCTGTGAGAACCATAGTGATTTTGTTTTCCTTTTGCCCCTGTCTATTTGTCGAATACAAAGGTTTATTGCCTCCACTATGGCTCCTTTTAGATGTGCCCATTGTCCTTCAATGCCCCCACATTTATCTCTCCCATCTAGGGTCTCCTTGAGATATACCCCCATCCTACTGAAGTCTGCCCTCCTGAAGTCCAGAACCCTTGCTTTTGTGTGGCATTTCCCTGTTGTAGTTTTCACATCAAACCATACAGTGCAATGGTCACTGGACCCAGGGTGTTTCCCCTGTCTTGATGTCTGCAATTCTGTCCCCGTTGGTTAGTACTAGGTCCAGAATTGCTTACTACTGGGTTGGCTCTAGCACTAGCTGCTTGAGGCATGCCCCTTGCAGACAGTCCAGGATGTCTCTGCCCCTGGTTGTTGCAGCCGTTTGTGTGCTCCAATCAACATCTGGCAAGTTGAAGTCTCTCTTCAGTAACATCTTTCCCTTGGCTGTCATCACATGCATGGTTTCCAGTAGATCCTTGGCGGTCATCACATGCATGGCTTCTAGTAGATCCCTGTCCAGTTCCTTCCTCTGTGCTGGGGGTCTGTATATCACTCCTGTCCAAAAGGCAATGCCTTTGCCTGCCTCTAAGGTGACCCACAGTGCTTCTGCCTCACCTTTCATTCCTTGCACCTCTATTGTCTTTATACCCTCTTTGATGTATAAAGCCACTCTCCTCCTCTTGTACCCTCCCTGTGCCTCCTGAATCAAGTATACCCTGGTACAGCTATGTCCCAGTCATGGTTCCCATTGTACCATGTCTCTGTAACCACTATAATATCCAGGTCAGCCTATAATGTCATGGCCATCAGATCCGGTATTTTGTTACCCAGGTTACAGGCATTGGCACGCATGGCCCTCCATTTACTGTAAACACTCTCGATTACCTCTGCCCTATTCCCCTTGTTTCTCCCGTCCCCCCATGCCCCTTGTTACTTCTGTTCCCCCTACCTCTGCTGAGTGCAATGTTTGCTGTCACTATGGTGTCCTTATTGTCCTCCCTGTTTGATAAATTTTCCTGTGGGGGGGTATTTAGCTTTCCCTCCCTTCCTTCCTCCACCCCCTCTGGCTAGTCTAAATGCTCAGCAATAAAGCATTTAAACTTTCAGAAGGCAGGAGGGGAGGGCACTCGGATGGTGGCACAAACAGAGAAATGGCTTGCAATGTCTGTAAAATAGCTCTGTGTACTCACCACTCAGATGGAAGACACTGGAGATGTTAGTTCGATTCCAAGAAAATAACTTTTATTCCACACAATCAGCCATCCCAGATGGGGCAAACTGGACTGTAGTGCTGCCGCACTACTGAGCTTATGTTGCACCCTATTTAAAGGGCTTCCTCACAGCTGATTAACAGACGTCACCCCCACTACCTTTATACAATAACCAAATGGTCACATTCCTTCATTAATCTTTATAAAGGGACAGTTAATTACCAACACCAAGCTGTGTTTTGAAACATCAAGCATAAAAAAAGACTTTAAACATAATTTTTTTTTTGTATTTCTTCAATAAACACGTGTATAATTTCTAAAGTTGAAGCACTTGGTGTGGAGATCCCTACCTCCCTTGCCCTGGACAGGCAGCCCCTCCGAAAAGGTCATGGATCTAGCCAACTATCCCAGGCTCCTCCCCAGTTCCCTGAACTCGACATGCACACTTCCTAACTCTGCCTTGTCAACTAGGTCATTGGTCCCCATATGGATAATGACATCCAGCTCCCCCCTCCTTGCTATCGCCCAGTACCAGGTCAATATGTTGTACACACAATGCCATAGGCAAAACCACGCAACAGTAACAATGCATGGAGGAACAGCTACAGGGCATACAATGTCGCATGACACAAATAGTGTGGAGCCGTAGCGGTGACCCTGTAGCTGTTTCCTGGAGAGCTCTGCTGCAGAGGGTAAGAGCACTGCTGGAAGGGGGTCTGCCGAGCAGCTGCCATGGCTCATGGAGTACAGCCATTGGCACTGTGGGACAATGCAGTGGCTGTGGACCAGGGTTCTATTCCTGGTCCCAGATTAGGTTTGTTTATTTTTATTTTTTGTCTTTACTTTTGTGCAGTTCGTGATGCCCCCTGCCCGAATTTAACCATGTCCCAGAGTTGTCCCCTCCCGGAGGAGGTTATTTTAATGGGGGGGGGGTTGGGGGCACAGCTCCCTGTAATGGGGGGTGCTGGGGGCATAGCCCCCCACAGAAAACAAGCATTTTACTGTTTTCGTTCAATGTTATTACCACTCTGTGTTTTTACTGAGCGGTATAGTTGTAGTTAATGTTTTGATAGCGAAGTATAGTGCCACGCTGTTTTTGTTTGCAGCAACATGACCCTGTGCCCTATCACCCTAGCAATCCCTCAGATTCACTGTCCATCTCTCCGAGCTGTGCCTCCTGGTAGGCACTTTACCTCTCTCTCCTCCTTTCTGCCTCTTCCCAGCTCCACTCCCCGGATGATGACGTTCCCCCACCAGGAGTAGCTTCCTCTTCCTTTGGGGTCCTCTTCCACCCACCTTTGCAGCTCCATTGTGGAGGTCCCACTCATCCTCCCAGGGTGCAGCTTTGGGTGACCTTGAGGGGCCTTCCCATTCCTCCAATACAGTGTAGGAGTTTCTCAGTTTCGCCGGCTGGGGGAAGTGTCTCTGTTCCACCTCCCTTACCCTGACTGAGCCCACCGTAGTCCAGCCACTCCTGCTGCTGTGCATCCTTTGAGGTAGTAAGTGTGGATGTGGTGGCCTCTGGGTGGAGGGTCCGGCCCCCTGAATCCTGGCCAACTTGGCTCTGAGGCTAGGAACCTCCGCCCTCAGCCCAGAGAGGTGCCTGCAGATGAGGCAGCACGGCAGCATCCAGAAGGTTCTTCTGAACACTGCTGCCCCACAGCCACTGCACTGCA
This sequence comes from Neoceratodus forsteri, assembly GCA_016271365.2. Taxonomy (NCBI): domain Eukaryota; kingdom Metazoa; phylum Chordata; order Ceratodontiformes; family Ceratodontidae; genus Neoceratodus; species Neoceratodus forsteri. The sequence goes on along the minus strand of CM028133.1, from coordinate 244,312,832 downwards.
CCACTCCCAGCATCGTTCCCCTTCTTGTCTGCCTGTCGCTACCCTAGCTGCTCTAAGGCTGCCCTACTGTAGCTACTGCACCCAATACCTCCTGTCACCTGATATTCTTACGTTTTTAGCCCCTGCTACTACTCTTTAACCTTTTTTTTTTTTTTTTTTAATGTGCTGATGTGCTTAGACCCTTCCTGTGTTTTGGCAGGAAGTTCCACACCCACTGCCAACAATAAAGATGAGCAAGCTGGGGGTGAGTGGGCAGATGCTTCCGGTGTCCAATCACCTGAAAAAAACAATCAGCCTCTGCAATGGTGCCCCTTTAGTGAGCTGCTGTGTAAATCTCACAGAAAACCCCTGGTAAGTACAGTCAACAGTAAGCTTATTTAAAACAGTACCCTTGCTTTAAAGCCTTGGCCTTAGCCACCAGATAGCAATGTTATAATATGAGTTACTCAGCCCTTATTCCCAGCTCTATTGCTCCGTCCGAGTCCCCGGTCCCGCAGCACCTCCTTCCCTTCTGCAGGTTCCAGTCCTGTGTCCTCCAGTGGATCTCTCTGACTTTGAATTTAGGGGTGCTGTCTGCTGCACGAACAGCCCCAACCTGCTCAGTTACAGTAAACCCATCAATAAAATATTTAGGAAGTCTGAAGAAAACCAACTTGAGTTCTTTCAAAGATCTGCTTAACTGTCGTGTGATACAAAGAACAGTTGGTACTTGCTGGTTAGAAGGTTCATGTGCTTGGGGTTCCAAGAGTTTGCCAATGGAATGCAACACTCAGTTCCCTGGTAGGGGTGAACATTACTTGTCATGATTTCCCACTGACACAGTGGAGCAATACAATACAGAAATCTGAAGGTAAAGGGTCACCCATTCCCTCCACATCTGATTCCAACTCCCATTCATACCCATAGGTTTTGTCTCCATGATGTGGTGACAGAGAACTTGAAAATTGTGTGTAAAACACAAGTTACTGCTTCTCCTGTTGGTTACTGTCCCTTCCAGTGTCTCTGTTTTACCCTGACCTTCCAAAACTGCAGTGTGCTCACTCTATTCCTACATTCAACATTTGTTAACACTGAGGGACTAGCCAACACACCCACATATCGGAATGGCTAACTGGTGACCTGGTTTCAAACATTAGCCTGGGGCATTGGGGACCAGCAGGGAGAGGAATATTTAGCATTTCAACGGACTCTTTCCTTCACTGGGGAGGGAGAGATGCCATCCTCGCTGAAACACCGCGAGTGGGCTGACCACAGCAGGCAGTGCAATCAGAGCTATGCTGTGGATGGGAAGGATGCCAGAGGGTAATGCGCTGTGCACCCTCACTTGCGTATTCAGGCTTGCTCACCCACACATGCCAGTGTACTGTGAGTGGGAAAGAGAACAAAGGTAAAACCCCACCTTGGCAGGATGAATGACCGACTCAGGCATTGCAGACCCCACAGTGACAGGCACTGATCCCATCTGCATCTGTTTGCAGCTGGCAACGTGAGCTCCTTGCTGCCTCTGCCGGGGGGTATAAGTCACAGGAAATAAGAGAGTCAGGTAAGTCAGGGAGACACTGAGTGATGGGGCTGGGAGTTGGTCTGCAGGTGCCGGTTGGGACAGGAAGTATAAAGAGATAATAAAACAAGCATTTGTCAATGCCGAAAGTTGTCTTGCTGGCATTGACATTGGTAGTGTAGAAGTTACAGAGCTGCATAATAGGAGTGGCAGTGAAGTATTGAACTGAAGCCAACCCCACCACCACCCTGCAGAGGTGACAGGCATTGGGTTGTGCCTTTGGGTGCATCAAGCATAACAGCCACGCCATTTCACCACACCCTTCCTGCAAGACACTGACAAGTGTTGCATTGGGTCTCGGTTTACACTCTAACCATTCCATCAGGAAATACATTGAGATGGGTGCGTATAGGAGAATGGGTGAACTTTGGGGTCGAAGAGTCCAAGGCATACCTCGATGCCTCTCACTGGCTGCAGGGTGTGGAATGGTATGAGCATTACAGGCAAGAATCCCAAGTCACACCCCTGATGCCTGTCATTCTCTACAGGGTGGGGCGTTATGGTTGGAAACCCTAACACCTCAGGCATTCGTTGGTATTTTCACTCCAAATTTTCAACATGTTTTTTTTGTGACCTCCACCTCATGAACAGTTGCAGTACCAGTTTGTTAGCCGAAAGCTGCTTATGCACAGTGACTACGGCATTTAGCACCACAGGTGCAAAAACACATTTCAAACAGGATATGAAAAATGACAGCTGTACTGTTCATGGGGAGGTGTAAAAAATGGCAATGTTGCAAATCTGCAGGAAAAATATAAAAAAAAACTAGTTAAGTCACGAGCGTGCATAGAAACTGTGCAACGCACACCTGTAATGTAATTAGTTTGGGGAGTTTTTACAGCAGATTGTCAACACAGACATTTTGGGACCTCCGATTATGAACAGTGTTACTTTGATTTTCTTTATCTGTCCCGAACAATGATTTCCCATAGCGACCACGCATCTCTGCGCTGAAAGTGTGAAAACACATTTCGGCCATGTTGTGAAAATGACAGCTGTACTGTTCATAAGGAAGTGTGGAAAAATGCCACTGGTGAAAATCTGGACTGAAAATATTACAAAGTCATGAACTTACGAGTGCGTGGAAACTGCGCAATGCTCACTCGTAACACAGTCATTTTATGGACTTTTGTCACCAAATTTTCAACATAGCCATTTTAAGACCTCTGCTCATGAACAGTGTAACTGTGATTTTCTTAATCTCCCAAACATTGCTTTACGCACACCGACTGCACCATTGAGCTACATAGGCGGGAAACTCATTTTGGGCGACATGTGAGAAAATGGCAGCTGTGCTGTTCATAAGGAAGTGTAATAAAATGGCAATGTTGAGAAATCTGTAGATGAAAATATTGAAAATGTGTGCAAACTTCTGACGTGCATAAGAACTGCATAGCATACGCTAAATAAAACAGTCATTTTTAGGAATTTTTCACCAAATTTTCAACATAGCCATTTTAAGACCTCTGCTCGTGAACAGTGTCACTGTGATTTTCTTAATGTGTCCCATACATTGATTTCACACACCGGCTGCGCCATTGTGCACTACATGGGCAGGAACAAGTTTTGGGCGACGTGAAAAATGGCAGCTGTGCTGTTCATGAGGAAGTGTAATAAAATGGCAATGCTGAAAATCTGGAGTGAAAATATTGAAAATTTGCAAACTTACGAGTGTGCGTAGGAACTGCGCAATGCACGCTCGTAAAACAGTCATTTTTAGGAATTTTTCCACCAAATTTTCAACATAGGCTTTTGAGCCCACCTTATGAACAGTGGCAGTGTCATTTCGTTACTCAGTCCGAAGTGATTTCGTGCAGTGACTGCGAAATCACCCTTTGAGCGATTAGCCATGACATTGAGAGCATGAGAAGGGGTCCCAAAATCCCATGTTGAAATTTGGTGTAAAATTCAAAAAATGCCGAGATATGCAGCAAAGTTGAAAAACCCTATCTATCCCATTATACAACTTACGGCATTTCTCAGTTCACGGTCGGCTTTGAAGAGTGCAGATGTGTTTCCGGTCCACGAAGATCGTCCTGCGGAGTCAGAGGTAAGTATGGGGTGGGGGTGGGGAGTGGGGTGCGCAGTGGGTGGGGCAGAGACAGCAAGGGACCGTTTTGTGTTTCATTTTATTTATTTTTAAATAGCGACAACATGGGACGTTTGCCACGCTGGAGGTGGGCTCCCAGCATGGCACAGGGCGGCTTTTGTGGGGGCGTGGAGCCGGCCGGGGACTGGGTACCCCGTTGGCGATAACATCTGTTGCCATGCTGGGGTGGGCTCCCAGCGTGGCACCTATACTCTGGGGCGGGACCAGTGGAGCCGACAAGGGATTGGGCGCCCGTCGGCTATAGGATGTGTAGCCACGCTGGGGTGGGCACCCATCGTGGCATGTGAAACTCTGTTTGGGGAAGTGCAGCACAGCCGACGGGGATTGGGCACCCCGTCGACCCATACAGTGTGTGAATGGGGGGTGAGCATGCAGTATGCATGCATCGTGTGTGTGTGTAGGGGGAGCGCGCATGAGCAGGCAATATCTTATCGCTGCTCACTGAAGCGTAGCTCCCCCTTTCAACTGTACTCCACTGCATTTTCGACTGCTGTCATAGACAGCTCCAGCAGCCATTGAAGAACTGCAGCTGTGCCTGCAAACACACTGACTGAACTGGAAGAGGGCTGCCACACCCCCGAAAACTCAGATGATGGCACTATGTTTCTTGCACATGCGTGCAAGCAAACATAAAAAGGTCTCCTTCAGGTTCTCAGCTATTCCCAATTGTGTAAGAACATCTGACATAATTCATTTGTTTATAAACTTGATTCCACGTCTGAGTTAGTGAGTTAGTGCATCCTACCCCCAGCAGGTAAAGCTGTGGTGTTCCCCTCCCCAGTGGGACAGTGCGTAATGGGAGGAGGAGGGTGTCACTCCATATCAGGGGTTTATACACACTCTCACCAAAGGTCCAAGCCTTGGTCCAGAGGAGTGGGGAGGGATGTAACAGAAGAAATGAAACTCCATGCCATACGAAGTGATTTTGGAAATCCAGAATGCAGTCACCGGACCTGCAGCACCCGAACCTGAAACACAGCGCCCAGTCATGCATAAAAAGGTGTCAGCAAGCAGTCAAAGATGAAACCCCAGAGTCAGCTTCAATGAAAGTGTTGCACATACTTTATTTCAATTAACATTGTGTAAAACGGCATTCGAGAGTGGGCATCGAACCCGCTGCAGCCATGCAACGGGATTTGCCTCCAGGTTCTGAATGCAATTTTGTCCCAGACCATTACTAACTTTTAAATAATTATATATAAAAAAAAAATTTCCCAGTCGAGCTGCACAAGCACCGCTGCTCACTCGGTCTCCCTCACCGTACACTATCCCTCTCTGTGTACAAGCCGCTCCTCTCGGCTGCCACTCATATTGTCTCTTCCTCTGTAGATGTTGACCCCCAAAAAAAAAACAAAGTTGTAGCAAGCAGAAGTGTGGGTAGGGGTGTAGGTGTATGTGTATGTGTTTGGGAGTGGGCAGGGTGTGTGTGTGTGTGTGTGTGAAGACTGCCATCTCATACAAAGATTATTCTACCTAGTAACAGAGAATTATTTAACATACAAAGGAAGGTAACTACAGCAAAAAACAAGCATTTGTCAATGCTGAATGTTTGCTTGCTGGCATTGGCAGTGCTAGTGTAGAAGTTACAGAGCTGCGTAATAGGAATGGCAGTGAAGTATTGAACTGAAGCCAACCCCACCACCACCCTGCAGAGAGTGACAGACATTGGGGTGTGCCTTTGGGTCATCAGGCATAACGGCCATGCCATTTCAACACACCCTACCCTGCAGACACTGACAAGTGTCATGGTGTTCCTTGGGGTCTTTGGCCCTTATGCGCACCCCATTCCATCAGGAAATACGGTGAGATGGGTGTGGTATAGGAGAATGGGGTGAACTTTGGGGCCAAAGAGTCCAAGACATACCTCGATGCCTCTCACTGGCTGCAGGGTGTGGAATGGTATGAGCACTGCAGGCAGGAATCCGAAAGTCACATCCCTGATGCCTGTCATTCTCTACGGGGTTGGGCGTTATGGTTGGAAACCGTAATACCTCAGGCATTCGTTGGTATTTCACTCCAAATTTTCAACATTTTTTGTGACCCCACCTCATGAACAGTGGCAATACCAATTTGTTAGCCGAAAGCTGCTTATGCACAGCGACTACGGCATTTAGCACCACAGGTGCAAACACATTCCGAACAGGATGTAAAAAATGACAGCTGTACAGTTCATGGGGAGGTGTAAAAAATGGCAATGTTGCAAATCTGTAGTAAAAATATAAAAAAAAAACTGGTGAAGCCACGAGCATTCATAGAAACTGTGCAACACACACCCGTAATGTAATTAGTTTAGGGATTTTTTTACAGCAGATTGTCAACAGAGGCATTTTGGGACCTCCGATTATGAACAGTGTTACTGTGATTTTCTTTATCTGTCCCAAACAATGATTTCCCACAGTGACCACGCATCTCTGCACTGAAAGTGTGAAAACACATTTCGGCCATGTTGTGAAAAATGACAGCTGTACTGTTCATAAGGAAGTGTGGAAAAATGCCACTGGTGAAAATCTGGACTGAAAATATTACAAAGTCATGAACTTACGGTGCGTGGAAACTGCATAATGCTCACTGTAACACAGTCATTTTATGGACTTTTGTCACAAAATTTTCAACATAGCCATTTTAAGACCTCTGCTCATGAACAGTGTAACTGTGATTTTCTTAATCTGTCCCAAACATTGCTTTCGCACGCTGACTGCACCATTGTCGCTACATGTGCGAAAACACATTTAGGCGACATGTAAATGCAGCTGTACTGTTCATAAGGAAGTGTTATAAAACAGCAATGTTGAAAATCTGGAGTGAAAATATTGAAAATTGCAAACTTACCAGCATCGCTAGGAACTGCACAACGCACGCCTAGAAACAGTCATTTTTAGGAATTTTTTCACCAAATTTTCAACATAGCCATTTTAAGATGTCTGCTCATGAACAGTGTCATGGTGATTTTCTTAATGTGTCCCATACATTGATTTCGAACACCGACTGCGCCATAGTGCGCTACATGGGCGGAAACACATTTTGGGCAAGATGTGAAAAATGACAGCTATACTGCTCATAAGGAGGTGTAATAAAACAGCAATGTTGAAAATCTGGAGTGAAAATATTGAAAATTCACGAACATACGAGACTGTGTAGGAACTGCGCAACGCATGCTCGAAAAACAGTCATTTTTTGGAATTTTTCCACCAAATTTTCAAAATAGGCTTCTTGAGAGCCCACCTTATGAACGCTGGCAGTGTTGTTTCGTTAATCAGGCCTGAAAGGTGATTTCGTGCAGTGACTGCGAAATCACCCTGCCGGCCCGAATAATGCCATGACAGTGACATCACTCATGAGAAGGGGTCCCAAAAACCCCGTGTTGAAAATTTGGTGCACAAATTCCAAAAAATGCCTGAGATATGCAACAAAGTTGAAAAACCCTATCTATCCCATTATACAGCTTACCGGCATTTCTTCAGTTCACGGTCGGCTTTGAAGAGTGCAGGCGTGTTTCGGTCCACGAAGTTGTCGCGTCAAGTCCGGAGGTAAGTATGGGGTGAGGGTGTGGGGAGGCAGGGTGTGCAGTGGGTGGGTCGGGTTGTGGGAGGGGGGCAGGGAGAAGCGCCGAGGCACAGTTTTTAATTTTCAGTTGTTTTTTTTTTACCAAAATGACGACGCGGGATGTTTACCACACTGGGGTGGACTCCCAGCATGGCACAAGGACGGCTGGTTGGGGGGGCATGGAGCCAAAGTGGGATTGGGCACCCCCGTCGGCCATAGCATCAGTTGCCACGCTGGGGTGGGCTCCCAGCATGGCACCCTGTACTCTGGGGGGGGAGGACAGTGCTGCACCCCCAAAGCCTTCCATGCCGCTGGTGCCCACCCCAGCATGACAAGTCATCATTATAGCCGGCCCGGGGTGCCCAATCCCCGTCGGCTATCTGACAAACTTACCATGCTGAGGTAGGCACTAGCGTGTATGTGGAAAGAGCTTTAAGAGGCTGGCAACTTGACCGGGGGACTGGGCACCCGGCTGTACAGTGTGTGCATGGGGGGCATGCGCGGTATGCGTACGCGCGTGTGTGTGTGTGTGTGTGTGTGTGGGGGATCGCGCGTGAGCAGGTGATATCTGATCGCTGCTCACGGAAGCGTAGCTCCCCCTTTCAACTGTACGCCACTGCATTTTGGAGCTGTCATAGACAGCTCCAGCATGCATTGGAGGACTGGAGCCGCGCCTCCCAACACACTGACTGAATTGGAAGAGGGGGTGACACACCTCCGAAAACTTGGATGATGGCACTATGTTTCTTGCACATGCGTGCAAGCAAACATAATAAACATTGTTTTTCAAGTAAAACAACTGTAATCTTAAAAAAAAAAAATGTTTCAACGGGGGACATTGTATAATCACAATCAACTCTCCAGGGTGTGGATTATGCTCACGATTTACCCACTTTTTTTTTTATTTCTGATATTTGCCCCACCTGCCGGCAAGGGCTCTTGTTATCTGGCCCTATCTCCCTGTTCGGGGATCATTTGGCACAGCAGGGGGGTGAGGGATTTTGCTTAGTTATTTTGAATAACTTTGCAATCCCCCCCCAATGAGGGTGCCAGTGCGCAGGACCGAAGTCCAGGAGAGAAGCCGTGTCTCTGCCAAGTGCCTCACAGTGCCCTCCCCTCCTGACACCATCCGCTAACCAGATCGGTGCCAAACCCTCCCCAGGAGAGGAGAGCTGTCTGATGATAGCTCAATCCAGCTCCTCCCCCTATCCGACCACTGACGTCCCAGGCTCATTCCCAAACCCGAGTCGCCTGCGCAGTGTAAGGTGTGGCATCCAGCACCTCAATCCTCAGCATCACTGGGCCAGTGATTTACCCACTTCTGGTGTGGTTTACTGGCTCGTTCTGCAGCCTCATGACCAAACCACACAAGGCGTGGGTACATCCCAGCATAACCCACATCCTGTCATGGTTTATTGCTTAAATGTTTAGCCAAGGGAACCCTCCCGTTTTAGATTTCTAGGTGGAGAACTCTCCTATATTAGTCAACGGCAGAAGCTGTCAGAGGTGGTGGAACTGAGTTCCTGCGATCTCCTGCCGAGTTTAACCCCTGGTGCTGAGCGACCTTTATGGTTCTTTGCCAGATTTTGGAATGAATATTGCAGAACACCGGTCAAAATGCCCCGAATAAATTTAAAAAAATGTTCCTCTCAACCCAGTACTGCTAGCGGTGGAGCACTGCACCGCCATGTGGGTGGAGACCTAGGATAAATCTTGATTCTGACCCCCACTGTGAGGTCCAGGATGCAAGAAATGTATTTATTTATTTGCTTTTGGTATCGGTAAGTGCACTAAACAGGACTGCCTATTTTCAGGCATGACCCGGGAATTAAGTCCAACGGTGGGGGTTGATTGATGTGGCATTGAACTAGGATGCCACAGGTAAGAAGGTGATGTCTGTTAATGCTACCTGTAGGACAGTGCTGCCTGGTGACCGCAGGGGCACAAGGGGAAACAAAGAGGGCCATAGCACCTCCAAGCCCCTCCCAAAATTAAATGCATTTCACATATTAGATTATTGACTCACTGCTCGTGCTCACCACAATTTTACTATAAGGAATCCTTATAGTAACATTGCAGTATGAAAGCAGCAAACCAGTAAGGAACGAAGCAGTCTGTGAACTGGACTGGCTAGAGACCACACCACACACATGTGAATACCGTTTTTTTTTTCTGGTGACACCCAACTCAGCATATGCTCGTACCCGGCATGTGCTGTGATGAGAGTAGCAAGACATACCTGGAGGACAATCAGGAGATGTGGCAGTCACAGTGTGGATCACGGGACACCTGAACTGCAGGCCAGTGGAAAGACCCAGTGCCTCAGTGCAGCAATGTGCAACCTAACCCTCAACCAAGTCATTCAAATGTTTGACAACTGGGACACCCCAACAGCAGGAGTCAGGTTGCTTAGCAGCCAGCAGGACAGATAATGTTGTTTTGACTGGCTTCTCAGACAGGACAGTGTGCGTTACGCTCGTCATCGCTCAGCACATAGACTGGCTGGATTTTTGACTTTTTCATTGTTAAAAAGCTCTTTTAAGAGCTAGGTTTTTTTTGTCTATGCACAACAACAACAACAACAAAAAGAGTTGAAATGAGACTGAGAGAGAGAGAGGGGTGGGGAGAGAGAGCAGGGCTGGCACAGGAGGAAGTAGGCTGTTGGTTAACTAGGATCTGCAGATTATCCGTTACGTAGGGAAATGGGCAGACTAGGTGGGCCAAGCGGTCCTTATCTGCCATCAGATTCTATGTTTCTTAAATGGGAGGGGGGAGCAGTGAGTGACTTGCAAAGAAAAATAAATTGCTATTTTGCTCTAGATTCTATTTTATTTATGTATTTATTTAAAAGTTTTACCAGTAAGGCATGCTGAGCAGACTACCGCTTGATTCCAGATGCGTCCTGGGGGGTAGGGAGCAAGGCAGGCATCACAGAGCAGAGTACATCAGTAAAATGCATGATTACAAAACACAATATGTACAGAAATCAGGGGGTGGAGAACAGGGAAGTCAACACAGAGTATGAATACATCGGTAATGTATGAGTACAAGCATGTGAAGTACAGAAAGTACTGCTTGAGGATTAGAATACAGGTAGCCTGATACATCATGGAAGGAATTCCTGGTGGAGTACAGTCATGTATGGGGGGGGGTGCAAACAGAATATAACAATACAGCCAGTACACAACTGCTAAGATGACTAGGCAGAGCACATCTATAATTAGGAATGTGATTACAAACAAAATAAAATAAAAATAAAATATAGCCTTCCAAAAATGCATATTTGGGGTAGTAGCCAGCAGGAGGGAGATGGCCAGTTAAAAGGCTGGACCATAGCTACACACTGACAGCGGGGTCAGCCGCCATAGACTATTCACCTTTTAGAGTTACCAGTCATCAAGGTGCATGCACAGGAGGTGCAGAAGTGGGCTTTGAGGAGAGAGTTTAGCTGGACGGCTGAGGTGGTTTGCTGCATGGCCAGTGGTAGGGAATTCCACAGTTTAGGCATGCGATATGAGAAAGCTGCCTGTCCTGCAGTGGTGGCCATACATGGGATACTCAGGGAATGGGTGTCGAAATTTCAGAGGGAGTGCAAAGGTGTGGGAGGTGAGGGCAGGGTACCATAGAGGTACGAGGGTACATACTTGTTCCAGAACCTGGCCGTGAGCCTGGTGCAGTGAGACAACCTCTGATCCTGCAGTAAGGGGAGCAGCAACTCCTAGTAGAGGCTGCAGTGCTGTGTGCTGGGAGGATAGTCAAGGGCAAAAGGACAGAAGGAGTCATTAAGGATCTTAATGGACAGTAGCTGGCTTTGTTAGAAATAACTAATCTCTGAGCCCTCCTCCATGGTGGAAGAGAGCTCAGAGATGAGTTATTTAGCTAAAAAAATAAGCTACAAAATGCACAACAGAGCATCCAGCACCCCAGGGCTTCTGGGGACCTGGCAGCCCCCAGACCCCCAGCAATTATGAAAAAGAACCCTCCCTTTCCAAAATGTCTAGCCCATCCCAAAATGTTATGCCGGTTGCACCCCTATGTGAGCATGCATGGCATACTTCTCATCTGTCCCTGATTTTGCATTACAAATTTTTCCTCTGCCCCTCTTAAACTTTGCATTTTTGCCACTGAAGAACAGAGATTTGAATCACAAAAGCATACCATGCAATAGTTTTACAATCTAGTTCTCCATCAGAAAATGCTTTAACCACTAAACCACTTATTGCAACAGCTGCACGGACTGATCTTACTCCTTTTCTAAGATAAACCACTTATTGTAACAGTTGCATGGACTGATACTACTCCTTTTTATGTGACAGCATAGGAGAGAAGCGGGTTGTGGAGGTGCGGCATTGTGGTAGCCAATGCCATCACTGCATTTGCAGGCTTAGCCCTCTTGATCCAATGCAGTGGCACGCTGCTGCTGACACTAGTTCAGCAAATGTGCCACCAACTTGAAAGAAATGGACCGCTGCAATGAGGGAGTGCCCCATCATTGCAGGGCGTGCCTGAAATAAATTGGCTGCTGCAATGAGGGAGTGCCCCAACATTGCAGGGCATGCCTGAAAGAAATTGGCCGCTGCAATGATGGAGTGCCCCATCATTGCAGGGTACGTCTTGCCTGCCGCAACATTTCTGTTCACCCATCTCCTTCCATTCTCCATTATGGTACCAGAAGTGCAAGTAAATCCTCCCATTCCCTTCCATTGCGTACTGTCTGCACTGCTCCCTCCATTCCCCTTTCTGGCTTCCGGAGTGCAATTAAATCCTCCCGCTCCCTCCCACTTCATGCTGTCTGCCCTGCTCCCTCCATTCCCCATCTGGGACCTGGGTGAAAGTAAGCCCTCCCACCCCCCCAGAAACATTTCAGTTTACCCACCTCCTCCATTCTCCATTATGGTACAAGGAGTGCAAGTAAACCTTCCCGCTCCCTCCCACTGCATGCTGTCTGCCCCGTTCACTCCGTTCCCTGTCCCGGACCTGGAGTGAAAGTAAGCCCTCCCACCCCTCCCACTGCCTGCTGTCCACCTCGCTCTGACCATTCCCCATCCCAACACCCAGAGTGCAGAGGCCACACTGCTGTTCTGCTCCAAACAGCTCTTTCTTGTTAAGTGTGTAGCTGTGCTGTAACTAGTTCTTACTTGCTTTTCAATTTTGTCACTGAGCACCCAGTGCCTAGAGTGGCTCTCATTCTTGCCTATTCTCTAAGTAAAGTGATTCCAGATCCTTTCAGCTACTAAACTGGTCCGGAATTGGTCTGCTAATACCAACTCCCAGACATAAATAAAATTTTGACAGAAGATTAATTATTAAACTTTTTTGTTTTGTTTGTTTACTAATAAACAACTGTACAAGAATGCATAGTGCTGCCACGTCCTGTTAAGTGGGGGCAGGCGGGGGTACCTGTAGCGCTACTGTTGACAATGCTGCCTATCTGTTGTTTACCAATAGATGACTACAGAAGAATGCATAGTGCAGCCGCATCCTCATAGGTGAGGGTGGTGGTACCTGCAGGACTGCTGCTGATGGTGTTGCCTGTCTGATGCTGTTGATGTCTGCATTTATTTTTGTATAAATTAACCTAAAAGTGTGAGTGAGGGAGAAAGCTGATAAAGGCAAGGCAGCTCAGCAGCAGTAACTATTGGCCTTTGATTTCTTACACTTGTTTTCACTAACTAAAAATCAAAGCACAATCGCATTTCCTTAACAAGCATTTGTCAATACCGATTGTTTGCTTGCTGGCATTAGCAGTGGAAGTGTAGACGTTAGACAGATGCAATATAGGAATGGTAGTGATGTATTGAACTGAGTCCAACTCCACCCCCACCCTAAGAAGATGGACAGGTATTGGAGTGTGACTTTGGGTCATCGCCCATAACAGTCACGATATTTCACCTCACCCTACCCCGCAGACACTGACAAGTGTCGAGGTGTGCTGGGGTGTTCAGGCTTTACACCATCTCGTCCATAAGGAAATATGCTGAAATGGTTGCAGTATAGGAGAATGGCATGAACTCTGGGGCCAAAGAGTCCAAGACGCAACTCGATCCCTGTCACTGGCTGCAGGGTGAGGGTGGGGTTGAATGGTGTGAGCATTACTGTCGACAATCCCAAGTCACACCCCTGACGCCTGTCAGTCCCTGTCAAGGATGCCTCCATTGCCATTTTTTTTTTTTGACCCCCCCCCCCTTTCCCTGACACGTTGTTTGCTTGAACTGGCAACCTGTTATTATTTTATTTTTTGCCCCTGTCTGTTGCGCAACAGCATTATTTTTGCCCCATTAATAATTTTTATTTATTATTATAATTTCAGCATGGATGTAGTCTGGCAACTACGTCATGTTGATGTTTAAATTACCCCCAAACAATATGCCAGCTCCTGAAAGCAATGTGTTTCCCTTATTTCCTTTTGCCTCCAAAGTCTAACGTTGTGCTGGGTTTTTCTTTATCTTAAAGTTTTAACTGCAACCGGTTGGCGTTTCTCCTCGAGCGTCGCCGCGTTCGAGCAGGGAATTCTAACGGAGAAATTCGCTTTCGTTTTCTACCTCTCGAAGATCGAGAGGTTAAATATAGCTTCTCACTGAAAAGATGTACTCCACTCTGCAACTGAGAAAAAGGGGTATTTCTAATTTTTCTCAAACCTCGTTTTTTTGTTCCTCCAGCGGTCTCTGTCAGCCTGTAATGCTGGGAGGTAAGGGTGCATTCTTTCTAAGAAAACCGCACTTACTATCCACCTTATACAGTCAGTAGAGCGTCTGTGTTTAAAGCCTGAGTAGCAGCTAACAATTTAATAGACTTGCTAGAAAGAAAAGTAAAAGCACAACACAAGTTTCATAGTGGAGACAGGAACAGGTAGAAAAACCAAATATGTTTACCTGAGCCAAACTAAATGAATTCAATAGTACTAAACAGAGTGACACTAAATTGTAAAACTGCATACCAGAGGGGTTTAAATTATTATTTCTAGCCCAGTTATATAACAATATAATGTTGTAATTTTTGTTCTCCTTACATGAGCTGTTTTTTCCATTCCTGCAAAACCTTTCTTCCTGCTTCTTCTTTCTACTTCCTTGTGTGTAGGCAATGCAGCCCTTTCTTGTTAATATTTATGATATTCAAAGGTGGGAGGGAGTTTCAGGTCACATGTTTAATGCTTCCTATAAAGGGCTCAAATGTTTTAGAAAGTCAGTCTTGTGATGGTCATCTAGACAGTAACATCGCTCTAGCTGCCTTCTAGAGCCCTATGTATAAGAGCTGCTGTATGTTTGTTTGTTTTTTTCGTTTAAAGTCCGCTGTACTGCAAGCCTTGTATTGGATGACTGCAAATAAATCTTTGGACATCTGAGTTCCAGTCCATCATCTTTGGTGTTGCATTTTTGTCTTCCATCCCAACTCTTCCACAGTTGGTGTCAGAAGTGGGATCCTAAGGTCAGTGTTGGCTACTTCCCAAGACGATATTGGACCAACCCAGGAATGGAGAAGGATACCAGAGATGAGGAAGCAGTAACCCGACCCAAAGGTGTCCTGACCAGGACAATGGTGGATAAATTGGGTGAACCATTATGGACGGGACTGCCTGAACAGAAGCACGACAGGTTCAAGGCAGAGCAGATGTTACAAGTGGAAGTTGAACCTCCTCAGGGGCCACTGCCGAGGACCTACCTACTGAATCATTACCAGGAGAGCCACCTGAACAGTTACATGAATTATTATGGTGGCTCCGTATAAACAACTGGCTGCAGACAAGGAGAGAAGGGAACAGAGGTAGAGAGAAGGAGCAGGAAAAAGCGAAGACGGTGGCAAAAGACATTGAGGGCCATTCAAGCTATCAGTACTAGCAGAAATCCTACAACCTCACCAGAGGCCCCAAGGGACATTAAACTCACAAACTGACTGAGCAAGGCGATATTGAGACATATCTAACCACTTTTGAAAGGATTGCGAGGGGCCTGTGGATGGCCTAGGGCACAGTGGGTCTTGATCTGGCTCCTTACCTCACTGGAAAAGCTCAAGTGGCTTATGGAAATATGGATAGCCAATTAGTGGGGAACTATGATGAGGTCAAGAAGGAAATATTAAGAAGATATGATATCAGTGTAGACTTACAGACAAAGGTTCCGTTCACTACGATTTCAACATACAGATCATCCCAGAAAGTATATATCGCTGAATGACCTATGCACAAATGGTTACAACCTGGGACTAAGACTGTAAATCAAATAATGGAGGCCATTGTGGTGGAACAATACATAAGGGTGTTGCCACAGGATGTACAGCTCTGGGTCAAAGAACACCGCTCTGGACACTGCAGAGAAGGCCATTTCTTTAGCTGAGGATTATGTAACAGCTCATCCATACGGAAGAAGACACCATCAACTGGAACTGCTGTGGTGAGATCTACTACTTTTACCTCCTGCTGTTTCACTCTCTCCTCTGGGCCCAAATATAAGTATTAGTTCCCCTAGCAGACAAAAGATAACCCGGGGTGGTATCCGTTCAATTAGGCCACCCCTCTCTGAACTTATATGTCGAGACTGCCATGAGAAAGGTCATATTGCCCGGTTTTGCCCAAAAAAAACAGCCTGGGGTGTACATTTAGCACTAGCTAATTTGGAGAATATGTAATTCCTGTACAGATCGACACAAACAGTCATGGGACTTATTGACTCAGGAAGTAAGCAGACCTTAGTTCGTCCAGAATTGGTTGAAGGACAACCCCAGAACACTGTACAAGCAGGTGGTTTGTATCCATGGAGATATACAATACCCAACAACATCTGTAGAGTTGCAGACTGTTCACTCAAAAGGGTGTTAGATATTTGGGATAGTACCATTATCACCAGTCCCTGTATTACTTGGGCAAGACCATCCTGATTTTGAAGTGTATTTAGCAGCTGCTGCTACACGTGCACAATCAAAGGAAAGTGAAGCAAGTCCTCTACCTGTGTTAGATGATGATGTGTTTGGAGCTCCAGGAAAAACCAGAAAAACTAAAAAGAAGCGGAGACAAGATAAAATACAGTGGACTAAAGAACATTTTAAGAGACTAGATAGTAAAGAGATTGAGAATGCTGACTTGATAAAAAAATGTGATTTTGAAAGTGAACAGAAGACAGATGAAACTTTAACACCCTTGTTTTCACAGGTATCTCAGGAAGGGATAGAAGGACACCCCAATTATAGGGTGAAACACAATTTACTCTATCGTATTTGTACTCACCCTAGAACAGGGGAACAGGTAGATCAATTAATGGTCCCAAAAAAATATCGGACGCAATTGTTACAATTGGCTCATGATAGTCCTCTTTCTGGTCACTTAGGGAGACACATTACAACCTGCAATTTTATACGATTTTCTGGCCGGGTATCCAAAAGATGTGGAACAGTACTGTGTGTCTTGTCCTGAATGCCAGCTAGTAGCCAGGATAGAAAAAGGGATACTGTTCCACTACAACCCTGCCAATAATAAATCACCCTTTGAGCAGATAGCGATGGACATAGTGGGCCCCCTCAAAAAAACTAAAAGGGAATCGTTTCATTTTGGTAATTTGTGACTACCATACAAAATACCAGAAGCCATTCCCCTACAGAACTGTAACTACTACAAAATAGCTGAAGAACTTATTAAGATATTCAGCCGTCTGGGCATCCCAAAGAAATACTAACAGAGGGGTAATTTCTGTTCCCAGATATTGAAACAGTTATATCAGTCCCTGAATATACAGGCCATACACACCACACCTACCACCCTCAAACGGATGGCTTGGTGGAGCAGTTTAACCAGACATTAAAGCAAATGTTAAAAAATATACTCAAGAGGAAGGAAGGACTGGGATCGTTACCTTTCTTGATGTTTGCTTATCGAGAGGTGCCTCAGGCCTCAACTGGGTATTCGCCCGTTCGAACTGTTATGCGGCAGAAATCCGAGAGGTCCCTTGATATAATAAAGGAACAATGGGAGGAAGGTAGGAAATAGGTCCCACTACAACACTTGAATTTGTTACCAAGCTCAGACAAAAATTAATTAAATATGTAGACTTAGCCCACAAAAGGAACTACAACAACAAACAAAACAAAATTATATTATGATCAAGGGTATGTAAATCCTTTCAGACAGGGGATAGTGTTTACTACTACTCCCTTCCTCAGACAATAAGCTCAGGATGAAATGGCAAGGACCTTATACAGTGAATAAGCAGTGTGGTCCGGTAACTTCTGAAATAGAAACCCTGATAGAAAAATAAAGAAAGGTATACCATGTTAATTTGTTGAAAGCCTGCAAGAAAGGACCAATGAGGCCTGTTATGTATGTCCTGAACAAATATGAAAGTGAATTAGAAACAGCCTATAAGCTATTGGACAGGAAGGCGTCTATACCCAATATTAATAAAATCCTGATTTGACTGAGACTCAATTGCAAGAACTTGAGCATATTTTACATCATAATCAGGATGTTTTACTAATATTCCTGGGCGACTACCAGCCTGATTTATCATCACATAGGGTCCTAAATTCAAACCCAATATGGATAAAACCTTATAGGATCCCTGAGAAATTGAGACAAGAAGTGCTGAAAGAAATAGACAAAATGCTAGAACTAAAAGTCATAGAGCCATCTAATAGTGACTGGTCATTTCCAATGGTAATTGTGAATAAAAAAGAAGGGGGAATCTGCCTTTGTTTAGATTTCCAAAAATTGTTTCTAAGTTCGATAGCTACCCTATGCCTCGTATTGATGACATAGTCGATCGGTTAGGGAAAGCCCACTATTTGACTACACTTGACCTATCTAAGGGTACTGGCAAATCCCTATGGATGAAACATCCAAAGAAAAACAGCTTTTAGCACCCCAAAGGGCCTTTTCAATTTACTATGATGCCTTTTGGCCTACAGTGCTCCTGCCATGTTTCAAAGACTGATGGATAAGCTTTGCAACCTCATACCAATTACAGTGCTGCTTACCTTGTGATGTCATCATTTATAGCCCTACATGGGAAGACCATAAAAAACATTTGGAAGCAATCCTTCAAACATTGAAACGTGCAGGACTTACTGTTAACCCAGAAAAATGTGCATTTGCTATGCAAGAAACCAAATACCTTGGGTTTGTAATAGGAAAAGGTTGTATAAAGCCAGAGATTAATAAAATCGATGCTGTAGCAAATAATTCAAGACCCCTAACAAAGAAACAAGTAAGATCTTTTTTGGGATTGGCAGGCTATTACAGACGATTTATACCTAACTTTGCCTCTATAGCCAGCCCCTTAACTGATCTCACAAAGAAGAAGAATCCTACTAAAGTGAACTGGACTCCAGAATGTGAGGCTGCCTTCTGTACTATTAAAGCCTTATTATGTGCAGAACCCATATTATCAAGTCCAGACTTCACTAAGCCTTTATAGTACAGACCGACCTCGGCTACTGGTATAGAGCTGTCCTGTCTCAAATAATAGATGGCCAAGAGCATCCTATAGTATACATAAGTAGAAAACTACATACCTGTGAGACAAAATATGCTACCATCGAGAAGGAGTGCCTAGCCCCACGCTGGGCCATGGAGACTTTAAAGTTTATCTATGGGGATCTCAGTTTGAACTAATAACTGATCATAATCCCCTTTGCTGGCTTATGGCAATGAAGGATAAGAATCCGTCTTCTCGATGGTATCTCACCTTACAACCTTATCATTTTACTATAAAACATAAAGCTGGGACAGCGCACAAGAATGCAGATTACTTATCCAGATTCGATCTGGGTATACCCATCTCAGATAAATAAAATCAGACCCGGGGTAAAATAGGATCGGACTACGTCTGGTCATGAATTTTTCTTTGTTTCTGAAAATATTGTAAAATCCATTATAGTTATATGGATACTAAGGGACCCCGGGTGGAGCTTTAAGAGTGGGTGGGCTGAAGCTCCATCCCTTCATTTAGTAAAGGGATCTGAATTTGTTCCAAAAATATCATTCCAAGAATGTTATTTTTGGTCAGAATAGGGGAGGTATGTCAAGGATGCCTCCTTTGCCATTTTTTTATTTTGACCCCCCCTTCCTCTGACACGTTGTTTGCTTGAACTGGCAACCTGTTATTATTTTATTGTTTGCCCCGTCTGTTCTTACAACAGCATTATTTTTGCCCATTAATAATTTTTATTTATTATTATAATTTCAGCATGGATGTAGTCTGGCCAACTACACGTCATGATGTTTAAATTACCCCCAAACAATATGCCAGCTCCTGAAAGCAATGTGTTTCCCCTTATTTCCTTTTGCCTCCAAAGTCTAACGTTGTGCTGGGTTTTCTTTATCTTAAAGTTTTAACCGCAACTTCGTGGTGGCGTTTTCTCCCTCTCGAACGTGCGCACATTCGAGCAGGGATTTCTAACCGGAGAAATTCCGCTTTTCGTTTTTCTACCTCTCGAAGATGCGAGAGGTTGAATACTTAGCTTCTCACTGAAAAGATGTACTCCACTCTGCAACTGAGAAAAAAGGGGTATTTCTAATTTTTTCTCAAACCTCGTTTTTTTCTTCCTCCAGCAAGTCTCTGTCAGCCTGTAATGCTGGGAGGTAAGGGGTGCATTCTTTCTACAGAAAAACCGCACTTACTATCCACCTTATACAGTCAGTACAGCGTCTGTGTTTAAAGCCTGGAGTAGCGCTAACAAATTTAATAGACTTGCTAGAAAGAAAAGTAAAAGCACAACACAAGTTTCATAGTGGAGACAGGAACAGGTAGAAAAACCAAATATGTTTACCTGAGCCAAACTAAATGAATTCAATAGTACTAAACAGAAGTGACACTAAATTGTAAAAACTGTATACAGAGGGTTTAAATTATTATTTCTAGCCCAGTTATATAACAATATAATGTTGTAATTTTGTTCTCCTTACATGAGCTGTTTTTTTCCATTCCTGCAAAACCTTCCTTCCTGCTTCTCCTTCTTTCTACTTCCTTGTGTGTAAGAGCCGGCCGGCCCTTTCTTGTTAATATTTATAATATTCAAAGGTGGGAGAGTTTCAGGTCACATGTTTAATGCTTCCTATAAAAAGGGCTCAAATGTTTTAGAAAGTCAGTCTTGTGATGGTCATCTAGACAGTAACATCGCTCTAGCTGCCTTCTAGAGCCCTATGTATAAGAGCTGCTGTATGTTTGTTTGTTTTTTTGTTTAAAGTCCACTGTACTGCAAGCCTTGTATTGGATGACTGCAAATAAATCTTTGGACATCTGAGTTCCAGTCCATCATCTTTGGTGTTGCATTTTTGTCTTCCATCCCAACTCTTCCACAGTCCCTACAGGGTAGGGCATTATGGTCAGAAGCCTTAATGCCCTGGGAGTTTCTTGGTATTTTTACCCCAAGTTTTCAACATGTGCTTTTTGTGACCCCACTGCATAAACAGTGACACTATCAGTTTGTTAGCTGAAAGGTGATTTTGCACAGTGACTGCACCATTTGACGCCACAGGTGCGAAAACACATTTTGAACACAATGTGAACAAGCATTTGTCAATGCCGAATGTTGCTTGCTTCTATGTGCTGTTTAGGTATCTGGATGTCATTGGAGTGCAAATATTGAAAATTTGCGAACTTACGGACGTGCGTAGGAACTGCGCAACGCATGCTTGTAAAACAGTCATTTTTAAGAATTTATTCACCAAATTTTCAATATAGCCATTTAAGACCTCTGCACACAACAGTGTCACTGTGATTTTGTTAATGTGTCCCATACATTGAGTTTGCACACCGACTGCGCCATTGTGCGTTACATGGGCGGAAACACGTTTTGGGCAGGATGTGAAAAATGACAGCTGTACTGCTCATGAGGAGGTGTGGTAAAATGGCAATGTTGAAAATCTGGAGTGGAAATATTGAAAATTCAAAACCTACAAGCGTGCGTAGGAACTGCGCAACGTACGCTCGTAAAACATTTTTAGTAATTTTTTCACCAAATTTTCAACATAGCCATTTTAAGACCTCTGCTAATGAACAGTGTCATGGTGATTTTCTTAATGTGTCCCATACATTGATTTTGCATACCGACTGAGCCATTGTGTGCTACGTGGGCAGAAACATGTTTTGGACAGGATGTGAAAAATGACAGCTGTACTGCTCATAAGGAGGTGTGGTAAAATGGCAATGTTGACAATCTGGAAGAAAATATTGAAATTTGCGAACCTTACGAGCCTCACGTGGGAACTGCATAGCGTGCTAAATAAAACAGTCATTTTAGAATTTTTTCACTAAATTTTCAACATAGCCATTTAAGACCTCTGCTCATGAATAGTGTCACTGTGATTTTCTTAATTTGTCCTGTACATTGATTTCTGCACCGACTACGCATTCTAGCTACATGGGTGAAACACATTTTGGGTGAGATGTGAAAAATGACAGCTGTACTACTCATAAGAAGGTGTGGTAAAATGGCAATGTTGAAAATCTGGAGTGAAAATATTGAAATTCGCGAACTTACGAGCCTGCATAGGAACTGCGCCACGCATGCTCTAAAACAGTCATTTTTTGGAATTTTGGCACCAAATTTTCAACATGGGGTTTTTGGGACCCCTTCTCATAAATGATGTCACTGTCATGGTGGTATTCAGGCCCGAAGGGTGATTATGCAGTCACTGCGCAGTCACTGCACGAAATCGCCGGCCTGGCCCTGATCATGCACAGTGACATCATCAGAAAGGATCCCAAAACCCCATGTTAAAAGTTTGCATAAATCCAAAAATCCTGAGATATCTAACAAAGTTAAAACCCCTATCTAGCCCATTATACAGCTTACCGGCATTTCCTCAGTTGGCGGTTGGCTTTGAAGAGTGCAGGCGTGTTCCCGGTCCACGAAGATGCGGCGCGGAGTCCAAGGTAGTATGGGGTGAGGGGTGTGGGAGGCTGGAGTGCGCGGTGGGTGGAGTGCGGGTTGTGAGAGGGGGGTCAGGAGGCGCACTGCGAGACCGTTTTGTCTTACAGGTAAAAAAAGATGTCGTGGGACCATTTGCCGCGCTGGGTGGGCTCCAGCGTGGCACGGAGCTGATGGTAAAGGCGTTCAGCCGGCGAGATTGGGCACTCCGTCGGCCATGGAATTATACTGCGGCTGAGGTGGGCTCCCAGCGTGGCAAGTATTAATGGTGAAGCAATGAACATGCATACAAACTCGCAGCAGATGTCCGTAACCCAATTATTTGTGGCAGTTTTTAGGCACATTTTCAACATAGGTATTTTGGGACCTCCCTCATGAACAGTGGCACTGTGATTTTGTTAATGTGTCCCAAAGGTGATTTCCCACAGCGAGCACACCATTGTGCACCACAGTTGCGGAGCGTGTTTTGGGCAGGCTGTGGAAGCAGCTATACTGTTGATAGAGGTGTGCACAAATGCCAGTAGTGAAATGTGGCATGAAAATATTGCAAATGTCACGGGTTACAAGGCTGGTGGAAATTGCGCAATGTAACGCTTGCAGCACAGTCATTTTCTGGACTTTTGACACCAAAATTTTCAACATAGGCATTTTAGGACCTCTGCTCATGAACAGTGTCATCATCATTCCCTCAAACTGCCCCGAAATCTGATTTTGTACAGCGACCGTGCGATTCTGCGCCGGACGTGCGAACACATTTCAGACAGATATGTAAAATGACAACTGTACTGTTCATAAGGAGGTGTGGAAAAATGCCAATGTTGAACATGTGAAGTGAAATTATTAGAAATGCACGAAGTCACAAACATGCATGCAAACTGCGCAATGCACGCTCGTAAAACACTAATTGTATGGACTGCAGGTCCCAAATTTTCAACATAGGCATTTTAGGACATCTGCTAATGATTAATGTCACTGTCAGTTCCATAATGTGTCTCGAACGTAGACGTTCCACAGCGACCGCGTTATTCTGCACTGGAACCGCAAAAACACATTTTGGTCAGGATGTGAAAAATGACAGCCATACTGTTCATAAGGAGGTGCAGAACAATGGCAATGTTGAAAATATGGATTGAAAATATTATAAATTTGCAAACTTACAAGCGTGCGTGAAAAACTGCGAAACGCACACTCGTAACACAGTCATGTTATAGAGTATCATCACCAAATTTTCAGCATAGGCATTGTAGGACCTCTGCTCATGAAAAGTGTAACTGTCATTTTCGTAATCTGCCCAAACACTGATTTCCCACAGCGACCGCGGTATTGTGCGCCGGAAGTGCGGAAGCACATTTCGGCCAGGATGTGAAAAATGACAGCTGTACTGTTCGCAAGGAGGTGTAGAAAAATGACAATGTTGAAAATCTGGCATGAAAATATTGCAAATTTGCAAAATTATGAGTGTGTGTAGCAACTGTGCAACGCATGCTCGTAAAACAGCAATTTTTTTGATTTTTTTCCACCAAATTTGCAACATAGGCTTTTTGACAGCCCACCTCATGAACACTGACACTGTCCTTTCATTAATCGGCCCTGAAAGGTGATTCTGCGCAGTGACTGCAAAATCACCTTACGGGACTGATTAACATCATAACTGTAACAGAATTCATGAGGTGGGGTCCCAAAAACCCCATGCTGAAAATTTGGTGCAAAAATTCCAAAAACTGACTGAGATATGCAGCAAGATTGAAAAAACCCTATCTATTCCATTATACAGCTTATCGGCATTTCCTCAGTTCGCGGTCGGCTTTGAAGAGTACAGACGTGTTCCCGGTCCACCGAAGATCGTCGCGCCAGACTCCGGAGGTAAGTATGGGGTGAGGGGGGTGTGGGGAGGCAGGGTGTGCAGAGGGTGGGTGCGGATGGTGAGCAGGGACTCTAGGTAGACTATGAGGGAACCTAACATCGCGGGACAGTTTTTTTTTTTTTCAGGGGACTTGGCACGCTGGGGTGGATTCCCAGCATGCCACCTAACTGTTTGGGGTGCTGCAGCCGACGGGGGATTGGGCACCCTTGTCGGCACACAACAAAAGGGGGTTAATTATGTTGACGGGATTGGGCACCCCGCCGCACACAAGGAAAGCGAGGAGAGGCAAGAGCCAGGGGACTGGGCACCCCTCTGCATAAAAGAAATGGGGGAGGGACTGCTGTATGCTGACGGGGAGTGGGCTCCCCCATCAGCAAAGTGTTGTGGGCAGAGTAAGCCGGCAGGGGGATTGGGCACTCAGGAAGTCGGCAGTTGGGCAGCCACCCGCCCTGCTGACAATGTGGCAAGCACGCAGGAAGGGTCCGCTGTGTCTGGCGAGCTTTGCTCAGATTGCAGTGGGCCTTTCCTTAGATGTGCTCACCACATTAGTATGTATGGTGTGGTGCTGGCATGCAGGCTGATTGGGGAATGAGGGACGCACCTGCTGATGCATACCCTGCATTCGCCCAACAGCAACTGCGCCTCCAAATCCCCACTGTCGCAAAATGTTGGCTGCACAAGCTCACCAACATAAAAATGAAAGGAACATGAAGAGACAGTAACCCAAATAGTGTCTGTACAGCATATAATAAGCACCTGAACTGGAGCATTAAACGCAGATGTCAACAACATCAGGCAGCGCCATCAGCACAGCAGCGGTACAGTCAGGTACCCTCGCCCGTGCACAGCAGCCAGTGGAACTCTGCATGGTCTATATTACGTTAGTAAAAACTGATCTCAATAATCAACAATCAGTTCGAAATAAATATGATGAAAATTATCCTATGACTCGACCAAGCATCGGTTCTCTTTCTCTGGCTTTTGAATCAAAATCTGGGAAACCGATGCTTGGTTGGGGTTGGGGGATAAACGTTATCATAAATGCAATTTCGAAGGAAGACTAATTATTGACATTCATCATTTTTGTTTGTTTACTAATAGATGACTGTAGAAAAATGCGTAGTGCTGCCACGTTCTGATAAGTCGGGGTGGGAGTACCTATAGCGTTGTTGCTGATAGTACTGCGTGTCCATTGTTTACTAATAGATGACTACAGAAGAATGCATAGTGCTGCTGCCTCCTCATACGTGGGAGTGGTGGTACCTGTAGCATTGTTGCTGATAGTGCTGCGTGTCTGTTGTTTACTAATAGATGACTGCAGAAGAATGCATAGTGCTGCCGCCTCCTCATACGTGGGAGTGGTGGTACCTGTAGCATTGTTGCTGGTGGTGCTGCCTGTCTGATGTTGTTGACTTATGTATTTATTGTTGTATAAATTAACCTAAAAGTGCTCGGGAAGGAGAAAGCTGATAAAGGCAGCTCAGCAGTGGTTATTATTGGCATTTGGTGTGTTACACTTGTCTTCACTGATCAAAAATCGAAGAACAATCACATTTCCTTACAAATGTGGCAATTATGCTCAGACTGTTAATCAGAAGGTGTTATAAATTAAATGTTAATAATAAGAGTCCCGACCATCATGAACTTCTGCTGGGGGGGCCGGGGGCAGGGGTTTATTCAAGTTGGGCTTGGTTGCTTGTAGCTGGCTTCAGTTCTGACCCCTATAGCGTGCATTTGATCACCTGATCTGCCCATTAGACGTGAATAAATGAAACAATGAATTGAATTAATTTTATTGAGATTTGCACAGGAGCCAATAGCCCCACTTATGCCCTTACCTCCACACACAGTGACAGTCACTCCACTGGGACAAGCACCGTGCCCTGCATCACCGGTATACTGCTGCTTGCCCCCAGTGGCAAGGGTCGCTCCCGGACTGTGGCCCGGAGTTGCACGTATATTTTAGAAAATAGTAGATTTTGCTTTGCCAGGTGCTAGTACAGTACACTTTTCATCAATTTCTCTCAGCTGTTCCCTTCTACTAATTACACTAAAAACCTGAGGAGAATTAAGGAACATTCAGGAAGTTGCTGTTCGAGCTGCTGGAGCGTTTTCATGATGTACAGAAAAAACAGTAAAATAACTATCTCAAAGTGTTTTCTTTTTGTAAAATTTTACATTGTGATTTGCTAATGGGAGCCCAGTGAGGCATCGAGGAAGAGAGCAAACCAGGAAGTAGATGATGATAGCTGCGCTTTATTTTATTTTTTTTAATTTTTCTGCTTCCTCTTTTCTCCTATATACCCTGTATAAAAGAAAACCATCCATTGATGTATGTTGCTCTGGCACCACCTTTACTGTCCTGCCACCCAACTCCCAACACCCCCCTAAACATAACACTCTGATGTGTGTGTGTGTGTGTGTGTATGTATTATATATATATACGTATATATACACACACATACACACATAGTGAAGCCCACCAGGATGAAGCCCAACTCTGCAGTTTATTAAGTTTGCTGCTAAAGAATGATTCCTAATGTTAGCTAGACAGAAGGAACCCTAGATGTGGCACTGGCACCATGTCTCACTATATCAGTGTAACCCCTAGGTGGCACTATCCCAAGGGCTACTACCCCTGCCTGCTTGGCTAGTAGCAGGTTAAGGAGCCTGGGTAAAGAAATGGGTGCCTCCACCCAGAGGTCAGGGTTGTTAGTGGTCAAGCTAACCTGGGCACTGCCCTCCGGGACACTGTAACCTCCCCCTTCCCTTCTAGTGGCCTGAACAGTACACAATAATCACTTTCACAATGACCCTTATTCACTGTGCAATTACCCACACTGTTCGCACTTACCACCAGGGCTGGTTCCTCTAGTTTGACCCTGGAGACCCCTATAAAAAGGTTAAGCACAGCAAATAACAACAGTACAATACACTTGGCACAAACTGGAACCACAGTCAGGTTAAATGCAAACAATGTTAAATCTGATTTATTTAGGGGACTTGAACAAGGGAAGGGCGTAATCAGGTTGATTTGCTTAAAAGCTATATTAATCAGACAGTTATGCATGCAGTTCAGAGTCCCTGCACAGTCACACACACTGGGTACCCAGGTAAGAAAATGGTGGGCTAGCCATGAACGTTGCAGCCGGTTGGTGCCCTGTGATGGAAGAAAGCAACATGCACAGCACACACTATTTGTAATCCGGAGCCGGAGGGCTCAGTTCGTGAAAGAAAAGGCAACAAGACAATCAGATGACAGCACTTTTAGATTTAGCTGTTGTTGCAGGGAGCTACCCTGATGTTTACTCATGGTACCCAATACTGGACACAGGCAGGACAAAATAAAGACTGCAGACTGCTGAGCTGGAGTGCCCGGAGAAGCAGGGCCCACACGAATCACCAGAACTTCATTCCTGTTCAAGGTATTGAGCAGGGGGCTGATCCCCAGGCCGATCTCTCGTCGATGACTTTCTCTGCATAGCAGGTATTCTGGCTGGGCAGTGTAGCAGGGCTCAGGCAAATGGAAATGGATACGGATTCAGTCCGTGGAGCTGGATACAGCCTCCAGCAAGCAAAACACAGTTCAGACACACAGTGGGGAACCAAATCATGACCCACCATAAGCACACAGCACATTCACATGTAAGGAAATTCCACTGTACCAGGCAAATGGCTCTCCGGTAGCAGTTACAGAGTCTCTGCACAATCTGGGAGTTCAGAGGTAGCTGGAAGTCCTGACAGGCTGAATGCAGGGAGAAGTGGAGGCACTGTGGATCACCCTGGAAATGGGAAATGGCACTGCCATTCACACTGGTGTGATCTACAGACCTCCCTCACAAGGGGAAGAGCTGGACAGGGTGCTTGTAGAAGCCATCCACAGAACTACAGGTAAAGGGGAGGTGCTGCAGGTAGGAGACTTCAAACTACCAGATGTGGATTGGAGCAACCAAGCTGCAGCCTCAGACAGGAGCACAGACATCCTGGAAGCCCTGCAAGGGGTGTGCCTAAGACAGCTAGTGACAGAGCCTTCCTGAGAGGGAGTGACATTGGACCAGGTACTTACCAATGGGGACAAAATTACAGACGTAAAAGTGGGGAGCCATCTAAGATCAACTAGTGATTATAGTACAGCGTGGCTCAATGTGAGAATAGCAGAAGAGTCAAACCACAAAAAAGCAAACGTCTTGGATTTTAGGTGGGCCGACTTTGCAAATATGGTGTAATGTCTTAGGAAATCAATGGCAGGGAAGGAAAAATGAGGGTGGGAGGAACAATGGGAGAATCTTAAGTGAGCCATAGCACAGGCAACAAGTCATTGTATTGGGCAAGTAAGCAAAACAAAGAGAAAGAAAAAAAACATTATGGTTCTCAAAATAAGTGGCCTAGAAGGTAAGGTCAAAAGGGTGGCATTCAGGAGGTACGAGAAAACACAGAGGGAAAAGACAGGGACCTGTATCTGGAAAAGCAGCGGGAGGTGGGGAAAGCAGTCAGGAGTGCAAAGGCACAAATGGAAGAAAAAACAACCCCGGCAATAACAAAAGAGGACAAGAACTTTTTCAAGTGTGTTAGTGAAAAAAAAAAAAAAAGACTAAAGAGTGGGATTGTGAGACTAACAAGCATTTGTCAATGCCGAATGTTGCTTGCTTGTATGTGCTGTTTAGGTATTTGGAAATGACAGTTTCGTGTCTTCCTCCCAAGACATCCACTGTGTCTTTCTGTTCAGTATTCACAGAAGAGTGGGAGGAGCAAGGGCCACAGCAATACAGCAGTTGCCAAGAGGGTGAAGAGGTGGACAAAAGAGTCCTGCAGGAGCTCACTAAATTGAAGGTAGACAAAGTGATGGAACCAGATGGCATACGGCCAAAGATATTAACAGAACTACGAAGGGAGATAGCAGTACCTCTGGCAGCCATGTTCACTGAGTCATTCAACATGAGCGAATTGGAGGAGGGCACATGTGGTCCCTCTACACAAGTCCGGCAGCAGGGAGGAGGCAGGGAACAATAGGCCATTCAGCCTCACCTCAGTAGTGGGGGAAGATCATGGAGGCATTGGCTAAAGAAGATAGTGGGGCTATCTAGATGCCATGGAACCCAGGACCATAGACAACATGGATTCACAGTGGGACATCATGTCAGATAAATCTGGTTGATTTATTTGACTGGGTGACAAAGAAGTGAATCAGGGTGGGGCAGCGGACAACGCACCTTGATTTCAGCAAAGCCTTTGACACCATTCCATATAGGAGGCTGATAAACTAGCTGGGTAGGCTGGACATGGGGAATGGGTGGTAAACTGGGTTAGAAACTGGCTAACAGACAGGAGGCAGAGAGTGGTGGTAAATGGTGGTATGCAGTCTAGGGAGAGGGGCGACCAGTGGGTGCTGCAGGGATCGGTCCTGGGGCCAGTTCTGTTCAATGTCTCCATTAGTAATATTGCAGAACATCTGAAGGGAATTTTTTCACCAAATTTTCAACATAGTCATTTTAAGACCTTTGCTCATGAACAGTGTCACTGTGATTTTCTTAATTTATCCCGTACATTGATTTACTTTCCGACTGCGCCGTTATAGCGCTCGGGCGGAAACACATTTTAGGTGAGATGTGAAAATGATAGCTGTACTATTTATAAGAAGGTGGGCAAATGGCAATGTTGGAAATCTGGAGTGAAAATATTGAAAATTCACTAACTCATTTAGCGTAGTATAGAACTGTACAACGACGTCAGAAACAGTCATTTTTTGGAATTTTTCACCAAATTTTCAACATAGCCATTTTAACACCTAAGCTCATGAACAGTGTCACTGTGATTTTCTTGATTTGTCCTACATTGATTTCGACAATCGACTGGCGCCTATTCTGCGCTACATGGGCGTAAACACATTTTGGTGAGATGTGAAAATGACAGCTGTACTGCTCATAAGAAGGTGTGGTAAAATGGCAATGTAATCTGAGTGAAAATATTGAAATTTCGTGAACATCTGAGCCTCGTAGGAACTCATAGACTGCAGCTCATAAAGTCATTTTCGGATTGTGCGCAAATTTTCAACATGGGTTTTTGGAACCCTTCTCATAAATGATGTCACTGTCCTTGGTGGTGACCGAGGGCGAAGATGATTTTGCAGTCACTGCGGTCACTGCGAAATCGCCTCGGTGAATAACTCATGACAATGACATCTCGAAGGGTTGTATCGTGGTGCATCAAAAATGACTCTGAGATATGCAACAAAGTTGAAACCCCTACCAGCCCATTATACAGCTTTACCCGGCATTTCCTCGGTTTGCGGTGGCTTTGAAGGTGCAGGCGTGTTCCCCGATCCACGAAGATCCTTCGCTGAGGTCTGGAGGTAAGTATGGGGTAGGGGTGTAGAGGCTGGGTGCGCAGTAAGGTGGAGTGCGGGTTGTGGGAGGGGTGGGAGGCAAGCGCCCTGAGGACCGTTTCCGTTTACAGGTTAAAAAAAAAAATGACTAAGTGGGATATTTGCCACGCTGGGTGAGCTCCCAGCATAGCACCAGAGAAAGAGGCGTTCACCCGACGGAGTGGAGCACCCAGTCGGCCAAAGAACTCCTGCCACGCTGGGTGGGCTCCCAGCATGGCACCTACTGAGAGGCAGCTCAGCACGACAGGGATTGGGCACCAGTCAGCTATACAATCGTCTTGAGGCACCACCGCTGCGTAACCGAGGGGGAAGCTGCGGCGTGAGCAGCCGATATCTTATCGGGTGCTCACTGAGCGTAACTCACTTTCAACTGTATGCCACTGCATTTTGGAGGCGTGCTCTGGAGCAGCTCCAAAATGCGATTATTGCAGGAACGCCTGCCAGCACACTGACTGAATTGGAGGAGGAGGTGACACACCTCCGAAATCTCCGATGATGGCACTATGTTTCTTGCACATCGGCAAGCAACATAAAGAGAAGGAGGGAAGAGTGCAGAAGGGGACCAAGAAAAATTAGAAATCCTGTACAAGTGTTTTTGTTCAATATTCACAGAAGAAGGGGAAGGGGAGGGACCAAAGTTAGGCGACAGAAGCACCACTGGGAGAGAGGTTGACACCGGTCCATTTAAGAAGGAGAGTGTAGTTCCAGTTCCGCCTCCTAACTGATGAACAGCTAAACGTCAGAGCTCCAACCCCCAGGGTAGTAAAATAATATAAATTCATGGTGTTGGGCTTTCGTCTGGACCCCCCTCCTTTCAATCAGTCATCAACGAACAGGGTGAGGAGAAATGCTGCCTAGAGGTCGTACAAAAGAGAATTTGTACAAATATTTAAAACTGACTCGGGATCCGGACTCTCACGGCATCTGGCAAATGGCGAAAAGCAAGGCCCCGAGCGGCCCTCTTCCCCAGTTGCACATTCGGAGGACGAGGGGGAAAAGAGCTTTACCATCACTTTGAGGAGATTCTGTCAGGAGTTACAAAAAATTAATGGTACAATGCTAAATGTGGAGCAAACAGTACTCGAAATGAAAGCCGACATCCTAGCGGTGAATCAGCGGGCACAGGACCTGGAGACAGGCCTCGCAGAGATTAACCACGAGGTACAGGAACACAGTGAAGCTATACGATATCTGTTCAAGAAAGACAGTGTGTGTCTAGAAAAATTAGATGATTTCAGGCTGCGATCCCGATGGGATAATTTGCGTATATACGGAGTCCCCGAGGATACTGAGAAAGGGGAAAAGATGGAGCCCTTTCTAGAAAGCTTTCTTAGAGAGATGCTTGATCTGCCTAGTGACCAGTCACTTAACACTGTCTGTGCTCATAGAGCCCTGGCAAAAAAAACCAACAGATCCTAGGGCTACTCCCCACTCAATCATCCTAAAGTTTCTGGACTACCGCACAAAAATGATGGTGATGCAGACAGCCTGGGCCAAGAAGGTGGTGTTATTCAGGGATACTCGCCTGTACTTTGATCATGATTTCACGCCGCACACACAACAGAAAATGCGACTGCTCCTCGATATCAAGAAGTTCCTTGCAACAAAAGGGATTAAGATACATCTTATTCCCCGGCCCAGTCAAAATATTTCTATCCAAGGGTCCCACCTTCTTTCGATCGCTAACGGAAGCACGTTCTACTCTATCCGAGCTGAAGGTACCACAGGATCTTCTCAGCAGCCCGGATTCTACTCCCATGGAGGCATGATGGAGGGATAAGGAACAATGGCAGAAGAGTGGCAACCCACGGAAGAGAAACAATGGGGAAACCTCTCAACAACAGCTGACTAAGAAGACACACCATGAGGAAGGAGAGGGAGCTACCGTGACACAGGCCAAAGAGAACAGTGTACCAGGAGAGACCCGAATCTGTATCCTTGCTGCTTTTCTTGTGTTGACTCTTTGCTCTGTTAAGAGCTGATTTGCAGATTTGGACACAGTCCTCATGCTGCAGAGGGCACTGATGAAGGGAATTTATAGGCTGAGGGAGAGGGAAAGGGTTTTGACAGCCACAGTACATATCCGTGCAGTGGAGGGGTACCTTGAGTGGGGGCCTGAACATGTGGAATCGAGGGTAAAAACTTGGGGGGTTGGGGTTTGCTGGTGGGGGAGTTTGGGAGGTCCCCTCCCTTTTCCTTCTTCATGCCCTGGAAGGAGGAAAATTAGGGAGCACAAGCCAGACACTATGGGCCAACACAGCTCTTCACTCCTGACATGTTGCGGTGAGGGGAGATCGACAACAATGGAAGCTTGTCCCCATGCTGACCCTTTTTTCTGGATGTGCTCCCTAGTGTCTCCCAGGCCACAATTGGGGGTCTGCTCGGTGGTACGCTTTCCTCTTGAGAGAAGTGTGTCATTGAGCAGTGCCCCGGGCCCCATGATGGTCATGCCCTGGAGTTCAAAGAAATGTGTTCCACCAAACTGAACAGTGGCTAGAAAAAATAGCATTACTTGAGGAATGCAACAGACTAAAGTGGGTTTGGCATGTAGAAGAAGCCAGTCACCTAAGAAGCGAAAAAAGGTGCGCATGGCCTAAAGGGAACAGGTCACACCCTGCTGGCTTAAAACCACCAGAACAGTGAGTAGGGTGCACTTGAAACATTCGAAGGTTCATTTTTTTTGCAGTTAAAGTTCATGTTTATGCCATGTTATTGTTGGTTTGATGAACTCGGGGCATGGCCACGATCTAGGGGATAGAATTTTTTTCCCACCATGACAGAAGGCAGAATTATTACCTATAACGTAAGGGGATTGGGTAGCCCAGTCAAAAGAATGAGGGTTCTCAACAAGCTCCGGCAGGTGGGACCAGAAATAGCCCTGCTGCAGGAGACCCACTTGGACCAGAAGGAAAGTGCTAGGTTGAAACGGAACTGGGTGGGACAGGTGTTTTCGGCTTCTTCAGCTTCTTCAGCCCCGCAGAAGAGGGATGGCCATTCTAATACATAAAGATTGTCCTTTTCAAGAAGAAGAATCAGAATCAGCATTTATATAGCGCTTTTCATACACAGTGTATCCTAAAGCGCTTTACAAGCAATGCTAGACTTGTAGTGAAGTGAAGTGACTGAATGTGTGGTGGTGGCCATATCGGACATCATCACCCGCACACAGCCTGGATAATTGCATGAACCGGTTTATGGGAAGGGGAATGTTGGCTGGGACACTGGGAATGTTCCCTACTCTTTTGCGAAGAGTGCCCTGGGTTCTTTTACTTCCACCTGGACACCCACCATGACAACACCAGGATGGGCAGAAGTGACCTCAGTTTAACCTCTCATCCAAAGGACAGCACATCCCTGCAGTACAGCACCCCCCAATGCTGCACTCGGATGCCAGTGATTTTTAGGTGCAAGTCCAATCCCAGTGTGGGACAGGAACCCACGACCTTCTGGTCCAGAGGCAGATGTGCTACCAACTGAGCCACGCTGACACCTAGAGAACAGCGACCTTGACGAGGAAGGAAGGTATATTATAGTAAAGGGCAAATATAAAGGCCAACCATGTACCCTAGAGAACATATATGCTCTCAACTTAGATGCAGAAAACCATGCATTCTTACAGAAGGTTCTTTTGAAGGTAATGCCCTCACCAGGAGAGCTAACAATTGTAGGGGGGGACTTTAATGTAGTGTTAAACCCCAGGCTAGACAGATCAGTTTCGAACTAGGGGCCATCACTTCAGGTGGCCAGAACCCTGGTCAGACTCACGAGGGACCTAGGCTTGACTGACATTTGATGTCATCTAAACCCCAGGATACGGGACTACTCTTGCTGCTCAGCCCCCCAGGATGTCTATTCCAGAACTGACTGGATATTAATTTCAAAGGAGTAGGCATACTTGGTTGAACAGGCCAAAATCCGGGCCAGGACACTGTCGGACCATGGACTGCTCTCCATCAGACTGGACCCGACCTCTGTAGTAAGAAATTCATCATGGAGGCTAAACGTCTCCCTCCTGAACCATCCTGATTTTAAAGATTTGGTCCAAGGGGTAGTTGAAGATTACTCTATTAATAATTCAACTGGGGATACCTCCACAGCCATATGGTGGGATGGACTGAAAGCTTTTCTAACAGGAAAACTCATACAATATGCCTCCTCACTCAAAAAGAAAAGACAAAATGAAATAACTGATTTGGAGGCCAGACTTTGGGATCTAAAAGTAGAACACAAAATAGCCCTGAATTCAGAGGGTAAACAAGAACTGGACACTGCTAGGCGGAAACGAAATAAATTACTAGATGAAAAAATTGAGGGACAGTTGAGGTACTCCCACCAGAGGTATTATGAGTCAGGAAGGGGAGAG
This sequence comes from Neoceratodus forsteri, assembly GCA_016271365.2. Taxonomy (NCBI): domain Eukaryota; kingdom Metazoa; phylum Chordata; order Ceratodontiformes; family Ceratodontidae; genus Neoceratodus; species Neoceratodus forsteri. The sequence goes on along the minus strand of CM028133.1, from coordinate 244,278,153 downwards.
CGGACAAGGTCCTAGCCTGGCAAATTAGAAAAGAAGCCGCTTCGAGGAATATTTTAAAAATAAAAACCCAGCAGAATAGATGGGTTTCGGAGCCAGAGGGTATAGCCAACCAGTTCAAGGAACTTTATAAGATCTTGTATACTCAAGAACCTATAACTGACTACCAAGGCAAGCTAGATGATTTTTTCAAACAACTCAAACTACCAAAAACTAACACAGGAGGAGAGAGACGTCCTTGAGTTTCCGATTGGAGACGAGGAAGTCCTTGGGAGCATCCAGGCATTGAGAGGGGTAAGGTTCCGGGGCCAGATGGCATAGCAGCTGAGCTATACAAGTCTTGTGGAAAGCTTCTGACACCGCTGCTGGGTAAGGTGTGTAGGGAGCTGCAGCGGGAGGGAACCACAACCCCGAGCTGGCAATACGCACAGATTACAGTAATTCACAAGGAGGGCAAAGACCCAGCGCAATGTGGGTCCTACCATCCAATTTCCTTACTAAATGTAGACCAGAAAATATTTTACCTCTGTGCTGGCTAAAAGATTACAAATGGTGATAAGGCGGCTGGTCCACCCAGACCAGACAGGGTTAATCAATGAGAGACTCATTTATGGAAACATCAGGCGTCTGCTGAATCTGATCACCCATACGCGAGATGCCAATAGCTGCACCCTGGCCATTTTCATGGACACGAAAAAGCTTTTGAAAAGGTGAATTGGAGTTTTCTCCATCACACCCTGGCAGAAATGGGATTTGGCCCTAAATTCGAGGGTTGAAGCTCTATACGCAGCCCATGAGTATGGTAAGGGTCAACGGTTTTACTACCGAGAGGTTTTATCTCACGAAGGGACGAGATGGGGTGCCCCTTGTCCCCGTTGCTCTTTGCCCTCTGCATCGAACCTATGGCAGTGAGGATTAGGACCTCAAGTGACATCAAGGGCATAGAGGTAGGGGAAACAGAACACAAAATCTCCCTGTATGACAACGACTCGTTGTTCTATGTCACCTCTCCTGAGATGCCTCTCCCAGCGTTGAAAAGAGTGTTGGAAGATTATGGTGTAGTGTCAGGGTATAAAATTAATTATGATAAGTCGGAGGAAATGAGGTTTTGGGGGGGGACGGTCCTCGGAGAGGTGTTGAGGGATTTCCCATATAGGTGGGCCAAGGCCAATACAGTGCGATACTTGGGGGGTCAGAATTAATCCGCAGACAGCTACTCTGTTCGAATTAAATTATGGGAAACTTTGGAGAGAAATTTCAGCTGACATCATAAGATAGAGGATGCTCCCACTTTGTTTGGCATGGAGGGTAGAGACAGTAAAAATGAATGTCCTGCCTCGTCTCATGTTTCTTTTCCAGGCCCTCCCCATTGGGATTCCAAGTGATTTTTGGAAAGAGGTCCTGAATTCCCTCTCAAAGTTTGTGTGGCTAAGAGGCTGGAGGAGGATCCATGCTGAGCTTCTCTCGCTGCCCAGGGAGAGAGGGGGTCTTGCCTACCTGGATCTTAAACTGTACTATTCAGCCACCCAACTAGTTTCAGTAATCTCGTGGTTGAAACAGGGAGGTGAGGAGGGCTGGCAGGGTATTGAGAGACCCCACGCGAGACCTCTCTCACTGATATCGTTACCGTATGCCCCGATTACTCGACAGACATGGCAGGCAATCAAAAACCCTTGGATCAGACACACGCTTCGGGTCCTGGTCAGGACCAGAAGGGTGACCTGAACTCTGGAGGGAGTTGGCCCTCTAACATCTATTCTGGGGGATCTGGGCCTTCTCCCTGCACAATCTGACCCTGGCTTTACGATCTGGAACAGACAGGCCCTAGTTAGGTTCCGTAATTTATTGCAGGAGGACAATTTATTATCCTTTGAACAAATTCAGCAGAAATATCACTTGAATAAGACTGATTTTTACAGGTATTTACAAATAAGGCACTATATACTAGTGTAACCCCCAGGTGGCGCTATCCCAAGGGCTACTACCCCTGCCTGTTTGACTACTGACAGATTGAGGGGCCTAGGTCCTATGGCGGGTGCCTCCACCCAGAGGTCAGGGTTTGTAGTGGTTAGACTAGCTTGGTCACAGCCCTCTGGGTCACTGAGACCCCCTTTTATTCCCTCTAATGGCCCACACAGTATGCCGGAGTTACAGCCCCAATACCCCATGTATACACAATGTTCACTCATACAGATACCACTTACCTTCGAGACGGATTCTGCAGCACGTCTCTAAAGGACCCCTGTAAAACAAGGTTAATCAACATACACAAACACAATGCAATGCTTTTTTTACCGTACTGATACCACAGACAGCATATAGTTCAATAACAACAAATCTGATTTATTAGAGGGGGCAGTAACAAGGAGGGGGGCAATCAGGTTAATTGGTAGAATTAAATCACAGTACTGTGCATATTACAGGGTCTGACAAGTCACACTCTGGGTACTCAGGATGGGGAGGGGCTAGCCAGGTCTGTTGCCCATGGTTGGCTGGCAGGTGCAGGTGGATAGGGTCCTGTAGAGAAAAATATGCACAACACTCAATTGTAATCCGGAGCTGGATGACTTAGTTCGTGAAGAAATGAAACTGCAACAATTAGATGACACACTTGCAATCTGATAAACAGATGGCAGGGAGCTGCCCTGATTTGTACTCCGACTCAATGCTGAAAACTAGATGGAAAGCAGATTGTCCTGGATTGCCAGGAGGAACAGAACATGTGGACAAGGTCCTTGTGACTGGACCCCACTGCAGTTTATAGCAAATGGATGTAGTTCGAATTAAGCTAGGTTTTACTTCCAGCTTCATGCACTCAATTCACTGTACAGGGGATTTGAAATAGTGATTCCCCACAAGCACTACACACATTTATATGTAAAAGGAAAGTACTATACCAGGCAGGATGCTCCTCGATCCCGACCGTAATTACTGCAAAATACCTGGGAGAACACACATCAGCTTCAGTTCCTGACAGACCGAGTGCAATGCAGCAATTTCTCCAGTCTTCTACAGGGTGACCCTGGTTTCTACTCTTCAGATCTCCTTCCTTCTCCTCACAAGTCGGATTCAGTCCGATTTGGCACTTGCAACGGCTGCAGGCTGAACCTCAGGGCTTCACATGTGCTTCCTGCGTGAAACTATACACAGCAGAAGCACAGAGCTCCTTGTCTCTTCACTGTCACAACTGATCTCATCTCTCCAGTCCCAGAGCAGTGAATTTCTTTTAGCTCCACACTATTCTGTTGGCTGGTCCGGCTGTCACTCACAATAAAACTCTCCCTGTTGGTGGAAAAAGGTGCCAAGGTCAAAACTACATTTCCCAGAGTCATTGCCCATACAATCCTCTTGTGGCTGGCTCCAATTAAGAGTCCAAGTTCTGATTGGTCCACACAAACTCCATTTTAGAGGCCCCCCCCCGTACTGTTTGGATCTATTCAGTAGTTCAGATCTAAAATGGAGGGGCAAAACACACAGAGTCCCAGCTGCAAGAAAGGCAGGTTAGACAAACTACATTTTCACTAATACTCTAAATGATTTCTGGCAAACAGTTACATCTTTGAAAAGTGCTGACTCTGCCCACTTAACGACAGCAGAAATGGAGCGATTTGTCAGCAGCTCGAGCGGGACTCGAGCAGAGAAACGCACAGTCTCCCCATACAAAATAATTATGTCTGCAAGCAGACAGCTCTTAAAGAGACAGTACCAGAGGCTCTAAAAGAAAACAGCTTAAACACCGAACACCATTCAGGCTTGAAGCATTCAAGCAAGCTCCTGGAAGACTTTTGGGAACCCCCATTTGCAGGGGGGTTACACCAGTAAATTGTTTGATACCAAAAATAGCTAGAGATCTGACCGGATTTGAAGAATTTATGTGCTGGACTACTAAACTAACCAGACAGAGAAAAAATAATACCATTAAGATATAAGACCCTTCAAGGAGAGACTACTGAACACCTTTGGGCCATTAGAGATAGATGAGAGAGAGATATGGGATCGACTCTCACAGATATAAGGTGGCTGGAGGTTTGGGAAAGAGGATGGCATACGACGGCCTCCCCTACATGGCAGGAGTTCCGTTGGAAGTGCCTTGTTAGGTTCTTCCACATGCCAACTATAACAAAACACTTTAAGGTGGGGGCCACAGATTACTGCTGGAGAGGATGTGGGTTAGCAGGCACACATTTCCACATATTTTGAGCTTGTCTCAGGATACAGGGCTTTTGGCAGGACGTCGGCCAGGCCCTGAATGCACTGTGGATGGCACATATCCCACTGACTTTTGAATCCCTGGTCTTGGGGCTAGACCTTAGAATATTGGGGGGTACTCAGCAGCAGTCCCTGTTTAGGCTTATGTGCCTGCTGGCGCTGAAGGAGATCACATCCAGATGGCTTACACCATCTCCAACAGATCTAGGCTTTTGGAGAAGCAGAGTGGAGGAACTCAGGAGAATGGAAGGCCTGACTGCCAAGCTTAGATTGACAGAGGAAACACACAGAGAATTATGGGGGATCTGGGACACAGAGGGGGCAGGGGCAACCCCCCCAGTAGTGGACATAGTGGATCTAGGGCAAATAAAATCTGGATCCTGGTCGGCACAGATATGTGGACCATTTAATGCATACAGGCAAATAGAGCGTAATTAGGTTCAAACATTAGCAAGATGGTAAAGGAGTCTGACAGGAATTGACCTAATCCCAATGGAGATGAACAGATCCATGATGTGCGGTGGTGCCTAAGAGAGTCTCCCTGAAAAAGCTTTTAGGATTCCTGTTGAGTCCTTGGTTAATAGGGCATAGCCCTTAGTTCTCACTGATGTTTAAGTATAAAGGAAAACACAACAAAACAAAATAAAAAAAAAAAACTGCTCCACCTCATAAAAGGTAAAGGGAATTTTCCTTTGGAAGATGAGTTGGTTTCTAGGGGAATTGTACAGCTCATTTTGGGACTTGGGGTTTTAATAAAGTATTGGGGTAAACCTGAAAGTTAAGGAGAGGTTGTAGAGTGAACCCTTAATCATAAGATCAATGTATTTGGTTCTCCCCTACGAATGTGGAATCAAGGGAATTCCACGGGGGGGGGGAGTAAAAAGCTTTAATGACCTTGTATAACATAGAGCTGAGTCCCAATGTATTGTAATGACATAAACTACATGTTTAAGTTGTGCATAAGATTTATAAAATAAAAAAAAAAAAGGAAAAAGGAGAGTGTCTTAAAGGAACTTGCTAATCTGACAGTGGACAAGACGATGAGACTGGATGGGATAATTCCAGAGTATTAAGATAACTCAGGGAGGTGCTGGCAGCAGCACTGACAGACCTCACAACAGTTCACTGGGAACACATGAGGTACCAAAGGACTAGAGGAGGGAGACTGCAGTCCCTCTCCACAAAAGTGGGAGCAGGGAGGAGGCTGGCAACTACAGGACAGTCAGCCTGACCTTGGTGGAGGGGAAACTAATGGAATCAATACTAAAAGAAAGGTTTGTGGTATCTCGAATCCAACAGAGCACAGAATCCAAGGCAGCATGGCTTCACAATGGGAAGATCTTGTCAAACAAATCTGATAGATTTCTTCAACTGGGTGACTAGGGATATAGATCAGGGAGGGGTGGTGGATGTGGCCTACCTGGATTTCAGCAAGGCCTTCGACATCGCCCCACATAGGAGGCTAGTAAACAAGCTGAGCAGCCTGGGAGTGGGTCCCAGGGTGGAAAACTGGGTCAAAAATTGGCTGAGCGATAGGAGAGAGGGTGGTGGTGAATGGAGTTCAATCTAAAGAGAGGGGGGTGACCAGTGGGGTTCCATAGGAATCAGTGCTTGGACCAGTTCTCTTTAATGTCTTCATGAGTGACATTGCAGAGGGCTGGAAGGGAAGGTCTGTCTCTTTGGAGAGAACACAAAGATCTGCAACAGGATTGAGACTCCAAGAGGGGTAGAGAAAATGAGAAGGGACCTAAGCAAGCTTGAGGAGTGCAGTAGAGTGCATTCAGGACTCAGCACTCATTATCTGAAACAAAGACTGCCAGCACTCTAGCACATTACTAGGTTTACTAGTTTTTTTGTGGACATAAGTAGGCACAGGCCCATCAGCAATGTCCCCCACACATGTGGGAAAGTTAGACCAGTATGAATTTATTATAACAGGAGTTGTCTAATGCTATCTTAAATGAGTTCAGGTCCTGAATGTTAACAATATCTACTGGAAGCTCTATTCCAGATCTTTGTGACCCTTATATAACATAGATTCCAAATGTTTTCTGTTTATTTGTGTGAAACAACATTTAGATATGAGAGAGGTTTAACCAGGAGGCTCCCACTAAATATCCACAATATTTACGTCCCTTCAGATGCTTTGTCAAGGCATCTGTAAGGGCTGTGAAATGTTGGGACATTTATTGGGAGCTTCCCTGACTACACCTCTCACATCTGAATGTTGTTTCACCACAAATAAACAGAAAACGCTTTGGAAATGGACTGAGGCTGGCAGTCTTTGTTTCAGGTAATGAGTGCCGAGTCTGAATGTACTGTTCTTGTTTGGACTTGCGACCACCGTACCCTTAGTAGCGGCCTTTTCTTTGTCTAAAGCAAAAGCTTGAGGAGTGGTCAAGGGTATGGCAGCTAAGATTCAATGCAAAGATGAGCAAGTTCGTGCAGTCGGGGCACAGAAATGTGAGGGAGGAGTACATGGGGGGGCGTACCGACGGTCACCAAATAGGAAAGGGACCTGGGAGTAATCTTATCTGATGATCTAAAGGTTACCGAAAAATGTGAGACAACTGTGAAGAGAGCCAGTGGAATGCTGGGGTGCATAGGAAGAGGCATCTCCAGCAGAAGGAAGGAAGTGATGATGCCACTGTATAGAACATTGGTGAGACCTCATCTGGAGTACTATGTCCAGTTCTGGAGTAGAAACGGTTCAGAGAAGGGTGAAAAAAATGGTGCAGGGGCTGCATCAAAAGTCAGATGAGGGGAGACTGAAAGAGCTAATATGTATTCCGGGGAGGATATGAGAGACTTTCAAATACCTCAAGGATATAAATAAGGTACAAGAGGGTAGCATCTTTAAAAAAAAAAAAAAAAGATGTTCAAGAAAAGGGCCAATTTGAAAACAGAGGGAGGTAGATTTAGGGGTAATGTGAGAAAGTATTTTTTCACAGAAAGGCTGGTGGGTCCATGGAACAGCCCCCGGTAGAGATTGTAGGGGCAGAAACAGCAGGAGAATTAAACAAGCATTTGTCAATGCCGAATGTTGTCTCGCTGGCTTTGGCATCGGTAGAGCAGGAGTTAGAGATGCATAATAGGAATGGCAGTGAAGTATTGAACTGACGCCAACCCCAACCCCAACCCTACCCTGCAGAGACTGACAGGCATTGGGGTGTGTCTTTGGGTTGTCAGCTGTAACACTCATGCCATTTTACCTAACCCTACCCTGTAGAAGCTGACAGGTGTCATGGTGTGCTTTGGGGTCTTTGAACCTTATACTTATCCCATTCCATAAGGAAATACGCTGAGACGGGTGCAGCATAGGAGAATGGGGTGAACTTTAGGGCCAAAAACCCCAAGGCACATCTCGATGCCTGTCACTGGCTGCAGGGTGGGGGTGGAATGACATCAGCATTACAGCCAGTGATCCTAAGTCACACCCCTGACACCTGTCAGTCTCGACATGGCGGGGTGTTACAGCTGGAAACCCTAACGTCGTAGGCGTTTGTTAATATTTTCACTACAAATTTTCAACATAGGCTTTTTGTGATCCCACTTCATGAAGACCGGCACAATCAGTTTGTTAGCTGAAAGGTGGTTTTGCACAGTGGCTATGCCATTTGGCGACACTGGGATGAAAACACATGTTGGGCAGGATGTGAAAAATGACAACTGTATTGTTCATGAGGAGGTGTAAAAAAAATGGCAACGCTGAAAATCTGGAGTGAAATACGAAAAAATTGGTGAAGTCATGAGCACGCATAGGAACTGTGCAACACATGTCCGTAACCCAATTATTTGGGGGAATTTTAGCCACATTTTCAACATGGGCATTTTGGGACCTCCCCTCATGAACAGTGGCACTGTGATTTTGTTACTCTGTCCCAAAAGTTGATTTCCCACAGCGATCATGCCATTGTGCGCCACAAGTGTAGAAACACATTTTGGGCAGGCTGTGAAAAATGACAGCTGTACTGTTCATAAGGAGGTGTGAAAAAATGCCAGTGTTGAAAATCTGGCAAGAAAATATTGCAAATTTGCGAAGCTACAATGGTGCGTGGAAACTGTGCAATGCACACTTGTAACAGTCATTTTATGGAATTTTGTCACCAAATTTTCAACATAAGCATTTTAGGACCTCTGCTCATGAACAGTGTCACCATCATTTTCTCAAACTGTCCCAAAAACTGATTTTGCAAAGCGACCGCGCTATTCGGTGCCGGATGTGCGAAAACAATTTTGTCCTGGATATGTAAAATGACAGCTATACTGTTCATAAGGAGGTGTGGAAAAATGCCAATTTTGAAAATCTGGAGTGAAAAATATTACAAATTAATGAAGTTACGAGCATGCATGGAAACTGCGCAATGCACACTCGTAAAACAGTAATTTTTTGGATTTGTTTCACCAAATTTGCAATATAGGCTTTTTGAGAGCCCACCTCATGAACAGTGGCACTGTCATTTCATTAATCATTCCTGAAAGGTGATTCCATGCAGTGACCACAAAATCACCTTTCGAGACCGAATAACGCCATGACAGTGACCGAAATCAAGAGGAGGTGTTCTAAGAACCCGATGTTGAAAATTTGGTGCCAAAATTCAAAAAAAATGCCCGCGATATGCACCAAAGTTGAAAACTCTTATTTATGCCATTATACAGCTTACTGGCATTTTTTCAGTTTGAGGTCGGCTTTGAAGAGTGCAGGCGTGTTCCCGGTCCATTGAACATCGCTACGCCGGACTCGGAGGTAAGTATGGGGTGGGGGTTGGGAGAGGCAGGGTGCACAGAGGGTGGGTGCAGGTTGGGAGGAACAGGACAGACCACGAGGGACCGTTTCTTCTTTTACAGGAAAAAAGAAAAACATTGCGGGATAGTTTTTTTTTTTTTTAAATGGAACATTTGGCACACTGGGGTGGGCTCCCAACATGCCACCTAAGTGTTTGGGGGGCTAGCCACAGGCGAGTGGGCAGTACCGTGGCACATAATGAAGGGGGAGGCCAAGGGGATTCAGCCCCCCTGGCACGAACAATGGGGGTCATCATGCCGATGGGGAGTGGGCTCCCCGTCGGCTAATGAAGTGACGGCATGCTGACAGGGGGATTGGGCACCCCTGAAATCTCTGCGTGGTGGCAGTCAGCGCTGCCATGTTTCTTGAAGGGCTTCAAGATTGTCAGTTTTACACACCTCCTTATGAACAGTACAGCTGTCATTTTTCACATCCTGCTTGATCTGTGTTTTCGCCCATCTGGTGCAGAATGGCCCAGTCACTGTGGGAAATCAACATTCGGGACAGATTAACAAAATCACAGTGCCACTGTTCATGAGCAGAGGTCCCGAGTGTTTTCATGAGGTGAGGGTCACAGAAAGGCCATGTTGACAATCTGTACTGCAAATACCAACAAACGCCCGGGACATTAGAGTTTCTATCCATAACGTCCCATGTACAGACTGACAGGCATCAGGGATGTGCCTTTGGATTGCCGGCTGTAATGCTCATGACATTCTACCCCACCCCCCACCCTGAAGCCACTGACAGGCATTGAGGTGTGCTTTGGAGTCTTGGCCCCAGAGTTCACCCCATTCCCTATATTGCACCCATTTCAGCATATGTCCTTATGAAATGGGGAGACTGTAAAGCGGAACATCCCAAGGCACACCTCAACACTTGTTGGTGTCTGCAGGATAGGGTGAGGTGAAATGCCACGAGCGTTATGGGCAATGACCCAAAGGTACACCCCAATGCCTGTCCATCTCTGCAGGGTGGAGGTGTGGTTGGTGTGAGTTCAGTACTTCACTGCCATTCCTATTCTGCATCTGTCTAGCTCCTGCACATCCAATGGTAACATCAGCAAGCAAACATTCGGCATTAACAACTGCTTATTTAAGATAAACCATTTATTGCAGCTGCATGGACTGATATAACTCCTTTTTCAAGATAAACCGCTTATTGTAACAGCTACACGGACTAATATTATTCCTTTTTATGTTTACTTGCATGCATGTGCAAGAAACACAGCGCCACCATACGAGTTTTTGTAGGTGTACCACCCCAGCTTTCAATGCCCTGCTCCTTTTTGCAGGCATGGCCCCACCGCACCAATAAATGTCTGAGCTGTCTATGACAACAGTTCAGATGCAGTGGCATACAGTTCAAAGTAAAAGACCACTACAGTCAGTGGTGGTAACGAGTAGGCAATTTGCATACTGCCATCAGCAGGCAAACTGCCTACAATGTCAGCACTGCATCTGAACTGCTGTCATAGACAGCTCTGTTTTTTTCTTGTGATTCCGGTTGGCTCCAGTGTCCCCCCTCCCCAACAATCACCCAAGTAGCACACGGGGAGCCCACCCCAGCATGCTCATGCGGTCTCCCCCACCCCTGCACACTGTATGGCCAACGGGGGTGCCCAATCCCAGGTTGGTTCCACTGCCCCCCAAACAGACTTCCAGGTGCCATGATGGGAGCCCACTCTGGCATGACAAAAGTCTGTATGGCCGACGAGGGTGCCCAATCCCCCATCGGCTCCACTGCCCCCCCAAACAAACTTCCAAGTGCCTAGCTGGGAGCCCACCCCAGCGTGACAAAAGTCTGTATTGCTGACGGGGGTGCCCAATCCCCCATCAGCTCCACTGCCAATCCACACACAGACTTCCAGGTGCCACGCAGGGAGCCCAACCCAGCATGGCAAAAGTTCATATGGAAGATGGGGTTGCCCAATCCCCCATCAGCTCCACTGCCACCCAAACAGGCTTCCGGGTGCCACGCTGGGAGCCCATCCCAGCGTGGCAAGAGTCCTGCATTGTCGAAAAAAAAAAAATTAAAATAAAAATACCTATAAGAAAAAAAAAACAGTCCCTCACTGAATCTCTTGCCCCCTCGCCCAACCTGCACCCACCCTCTGCGTACCACACCTCCCCGCTTCACCCCCTACTTACCTCCAGAGGCCAGCGCGACGATCTTCAGTGGACCGGGAACACGTCTGCCTCTTCAAAGCCAACCACAAACTGTAGAAATGCCGGTAACCTGTATAATGGCATAAATGTTTTTTTTTTTTTAACTTTGGTGCATATCTCGGCCATTTTTGGGAATTTTTTCACAAAATTTTCAACATGGGTTTTTAGGACCCCACCTCATGAACTCAGTCACTGTCATTTTGTTATTCGGTCCCAAAAGGTGATTTCGCAGTCACTGCGCGGAACCACCTTTCGTGACCGATTAATGAAACGACAGTGTCACAGTTCATGAGGTAGGCCCCCAAAAACCCTATGTTGAAAATTTGGTGAAAACATATAAGCGTGCTTTGCGCAGTTCCTATGCACGCTCGTAACTTTGAGAATTTTTTATATTTTCACTCCAGATTTTCAACATTGCCATTTTACCATACCTCCTTATGAGCAGAATAGCTGACATTTTTCACATCTCGCCGAAATGTGTTTCCGCACATGTAGCGCACTATGGCGCTGTTGGTGTGTGAAATCAATGTTCAGAACAGATTAAGAAAATTGCAGTGACACTGTTCATAAGCAGAGGTGTTAAAATGGCTATGTTGAAAATTTGGTGACAAAAGTCCATAAAATGACTGTGTTATGAGCGTGCATTGTGCAATTTCCATGCACCCTCATACGTTCCCAAATTTGTAATATTTTCAGTCCAGATTTTCAACATTGACATTTTTCCACACCTCCGTATGAACAGTACAATTGTCATTTTTCACACCCTGGCTGAAATGTGTTTTCGCACTTTCGGCACAGAATAGCGCGGTCGCTGTGGGAAATCAGTGTTCGGGACAGATTAAGAAAATCACAGGGACACATGAACGGAGGTCCCAAAATGCCTATGTTGAAAATCTGCTGTAAAAAATCCCAAACTAAATACATTATGGGTGTATGTTGTGCAGTTTCTATGCACGCTCGTGACTTCAGTTGTTTTTAGATTTTCACTTCCAGATTTTCAACAATGCCATTTTTTACTCCTCCTTATGAACAGTACAGCTGTCATTTTTCACAACCTGCTCAAAATGTGTTTTTGCACTTGTGGCGCCAAATGGCGCAGTCGCTATGCAAAATCACCTTTTGCCTAGTGAACTGATAGTGTCACTGTTTATTTATTATTTATTTTATTTAGTTTTTGTTGACAAATCCTGCCTATTTTTAGGCATGACCCGGGGGAGGGAGATACAGATGAATGCCAACTGACCTTGAACCAGATTAAGCTGTTGGTGGCATTTTTAGTGAATGAGGGAAATTTGGCCAGGACACCAGGGAAATTCCCCTACTCTGCCTGCGGAGGGACTGCTGCTCGTCTGGAGTAGTTGTCATTCACGGGATGGAGGGTGAGACGGTTGGACGTCTGTTGCAGTCGGAGGTTCTATCCCCAACCTCGGCTGGTGCAAACTCGAGGGATGTGAATTCAACTATGGAGTGTTTTGCTGATTCTCAGGAGGTGCAGTCTGCTAGGAGGCAGACAGAAGCTGTGCTTTCCCCGTCTAGTACGGAAGGTTTTTTGGAGCAGGTTCCGATGGATTCGGGTGTTTCCGTACTTCAGGCGGTATCCACCGAGTTGGTTGTTTGTCCTATGATGGAGTCGAGTAGTGCAGATGCTGGAAAGGCACTTTCCCGACCTTTCTCTGAAGACCCTGTTTTGCCGGCAGCTGCCAAGCCTGGTGTAGCAGCTCAGCTGGCTGGGACGAACTACGTGTCAACGTTGGAAAGAATGTGGAAATCCTTTGCTGTCATGGTGCCGGGTGGCAAGGACTGGTCGGAGGAGGATTCTCTGTCTAATGCTGGCTGGATTCAAACCCCTCAAGGAGCCTGGGTACTGGATTCTACTTGGGTCTCGTTTTCTTCGGGAGATACTACACTACAAGGTACTGTACCGCTGTGTAAGGGGGAAGGGGAGCAAACTGTGCTTGTTCCACACAAGGGGGTGGAAGTTGTGGTGGATGAACTGCTTGACAAACGTACCCCTTCTCTTACCACTGCCAGAACTGACATTTTAGAACATCAGGATCTTCCCTCTACCCCCCTTTCCCCACGTCGTGAGGGTCCTAGATCTGGACCCCAATATTCGGATTTGTTCAAGAATAATAGAGTGGAACAGGCTCCTCGGCGTAATGCTGTTCGGATGTGATATAGAGGGGGTCTTCCGGAACATAGACTTTATGTGGCTCAATTTCTTTTGAAACAATCTATGGATTTTCATGCTGTTGATATCTTTGCCCTTATAAATGTCAGGGGAGAAGATACTTTTGATATTAGTTTTAGAACGTTTTCTGGGCTGGATTCCTTTTGGAAAAAGTATGATATGTGTAAAGCACAGCCTTTATGATCTCCTTTTTTGGCTATCCCCCTTACTAAACCTCTGTATAAATCAGTGGTAGTCATGTTTCGGAATGAGGGGGTAAATGTGGGTGATGTTTATTATTGGATGGAGAAAAAATGTCAGGTTATGGGGCCTCCTGAGGCCATTATTGATAGTGAAGGGATTTGGAATGGAAGCTGGAGGTTCAAAGTTAAGTTAAACTTGGTGGGCAATGATGTGCAGCATATTCCCAATAGTTTTTTTTTGGGAAAGGATAGAGGGGTAGTTTTTTACCCAGGGCAGCCTAAAGCCTGCTATAAATGTGGTAGGCCCAGACATCTTAGCAGTACTTGCGATAGAGTGATTTGTGCCCTCTGTGTGGAGTATGATCATCCAAGTTCAGTATGCAGGAATGTGTTTAAATGCAACCTTTGTAGTGAGACAGATCATGCCTATCATCAGTGTCCTTGGGCTAGCCAGAATCGTACTGGTGGCCTTAATCAGGAGAACTTGGTTTCTGAGGCCCAAAGACTGTATAGGCCTCCCAGATCAGCTTCTGGGGCTGAGAAGGCCTCAGAGTCTTCTTCTTCTTCAGATCCCACTCAGGTACCTACTACCTCGGCTAGGTCAACTACCTCTGAACCCTCCCTGGTTGCCCCTGGAGCTCATGTTGCATCTGTTGCAGTTTCTGTTTTAGAACAGGATTTAGGGCAGATGCCCCCTCCCCAGATGGATGCTGATTTCCTCCCTCAAAAACGGGTGACTAGTTCCTCCCTGAAACCCAAAGTATCAGTAGGCCCCATTTTAACACAAAATTCCTTTCAGATACTCCAGGACCAGGAGGGGGATTTTGTATCTGATGTTTCATCCGTATCAGGTATGGTTTCTGAAATGGAAGGTGATGAGGATCCTCCTCGGAGGGTTCCTCCTTCCAAGAAGAAAATAGGGAGGAAAAGGAAAAAGGATAAGGAGGAGGGTTGAACAGGGCTTATAGGACAGTGGTATCTCTTTTGGGGTATTTTTTTACCATTTTTCCTTTACATCTATCTATGGCTTCTTTTTGCTACTTTCTCTTAATGTTTGTAGCATTAAGTCCTTTCATAAACAAATGGCCCTATTGGAATTTTTTAAACACGCCCTTTGATGTTTTACTTATCCAGGAAACTAGATTTTCTTCTTTCAGGACATTGTCCAGGTTAAAAACGTTGGCCTTGGGGGCCTTCATTTTGGTCATTTGGGGAAGATGTAACTGATGGTCTTGGGATTCTTTTTAAGTCACCCCAAGTTTAGGTTCAGAAAGTGGTTGATATTTTGCCAGGTAGGGCTTTGCTATTGGATTGTGTGTATGATGGTTTTGCTTTACAGATTATTAATACATATGCTCCTCAAAGTAAAAAAGCCAGAATTTAATTGTTTTCCCTTATTAAACCTTTTTTATTTTCCTCTAGGATGTTATTTTGGGGTGGGGACATGAACTGTAGTTTGGATATAAAATTCAGAGATAAAGTTCAGCAGAAAACGTATTGTGATTTGCATGCTTTAAGGGATACTATTCATACTGCAAATTTAATGGACTCATATAGAATTTTGTAAACTGATGAGGGATTTACTTACCGCAGTGAGTATCATACTCGTGATGATTATATTTTTCTTCCAAACAGTTAACAGTTCAAGATTTTGGGTTACAGTTTTGCGAATTTTTGGATCATTGTATTTTGAGATGTAACTTTCAGTTTTCTCAGGTTCCCCCATCTTTTCCAGGGATGCCTCGGCCTTGGAAATTGAATTCAGTTTTGTTGGAAGATCCAGGGCTTAAGTCCAGGATTGAATTATTATTTCAGTTAAGGGGTTCGGTAGCAGTTTCATATGACTCCTGGTATTCTTGGTGGCAGGATACCAAAATGGATGTGAAAGCTTTGTGTTTGGATTTTGGGAAATTTAAGGGTAATCAGGATTATTTGGGTTATTTAGGTTTAAGGGACCAATTTATCATCTTTGTCTCTCCCTACTGTGGCAGATTGTAGAATTAAGGCTCAGATAGATGTTATTAAGCAAAAATGAGGGATTATCATTATAAATGTGCAGCGTTGGTGCATGCCACTTTAATTTGGTACTACCAAAATGCCCTTTTTAGACCCTTTTGAGGCATGTAAAACAAAATTGGCAAATAAACATATGACTGGTCTTTTGGATCGTTTTGGTAACACCCGGACGTCATCTGTGGAGATGTTGGACATTATGGTAGACTCCATTCAGAATTCGTTGGGTCAGGAGTTTGTGCCTACTGTAGATTGGGATTCTTTAATAAATTGCCCATTGCTGGTTTTGTCTCCTGAAATTAGAGCTGATATTGATGGTCCAGTTACTTTGGCTGAGGTATTAGAGGTTATTTCTCATTTACGATCCGGTGTGTCTCCCGGGGAAGATGGACTAACAAGTGAGTTCTTTAAAACTTTTAAAGACTTAGTTGCTCCATTGTTGGTGGAAGTTTTTGATGAATTTTTGATGGCTGTGGAGGTTCCACAGGGGTTCTCCTCAGCTATGGTGTTTTATATTCATAAATCTGGTGATAGGCTTGATTTGGATAATTGGAGGCCGATTAGCCTTTTGAACACTGATTATAAAATCCTGTCACAAATTTTGTGTCATCGCTTACAAAAGGCAGCTGTTGAGTTGATTCACCCGGTTCAAACATGTTCTGTCCCTGGTAGAAATATCCAACAGAACCTTCAGTTATTAAGGGATGTGTGTGAATTAGGGAGGCAAATGAAGTTGTGGGGTTTTTTAATTACTCTAGACCAGAGAAAGGCTTTTGACAATGTGTCTCACTCCTTTTTATTTAAAGTTTTACAGTTTATGGTATTCCTCTCTCTATGATTAAGTGGATTCATTTTTTATACCAGCAGGCAGTGGCCATTCCAGTGGTGGGTGGTCTTTTGGGGTCGACGGTATTGATTCAAAGAGGGGTTAGGCAGGGTTGTCCCCTTAGTCCCCTTCTTTATACTTTTTGTTTAGATCCTATGCTCCAAGTTATTCTGAATGACCCTCTGATTGTAGGGTTATCCCTAGTGCAGGAATCTTGTCTCAAAAATTATGGCATATATGGATCTGTCTGTCTCTTGCTTCTGTTCAGACTGGGCGTGTATGCCCTACAAGTGTTGGATTCCTTTACAGGAATTACTGGGACAGGTTTTAACCATCATAAAAGTAAGGCTTTGCAACTTGGGGCTGGGGACCCGGTTCTTTCAGTGAGTACGATTCAGGTTTCTTCACATTTCATTTTAATTTTAGGGCTTAAGTTTGGTGAACTAGATATGGCTAGGTTAAACTGGGAGGATAGGCTGCTTATTGGTGAGGTAAAGGTTTCTTCGTGGAAGTCATGGGGTATGGGGAACTAAAGAGGGTTAGGATTGCTACAGTTTTTTATTCCAGTTTTTTTATATACTGCTTATGTTTTTCCTTTACCTACTGACCTTGAGACGAGATTGTTTAGCTGTTTTTCAGTTGGTATGGGGTAGTAGATTAAACCCAGAAAATGGGATTTCACTTATCTTAAAATTGCATTAGGGGGTTTGGGTATGTTAAATCTGGTAGTGTTTTTTCAATCCTTTTGTATTTTTTCTTCCTTTTATAGGTCTATGGGGAATGCCTCTCAGTGGGCTGAATGGACAGTGTGTTTATTTCAAGTCTTTTTAACTAAATGGGATGTTATTTTTCCAAGGTTTACTGACTCTTTACAGGTTCCTATTTTTGCTCTTCCCATGTTGAAAAAATTAAACAGTGGAATCTTAGAAGCTGAGATTACTTCCATGCAGCGAAAATCTATTTATAGCCTTGTAATGGAGAAACATCATGCTGTGAGGGTTGATTTTCCACCATGCCTCCCTATGAAACTACAGTCTGCTTTAAACATTCTTAAAGATGGGAGGATCCCTGATTATATTTGGGATGTTCAGTGGCTGTGCTGTCATGGGAAGTTGGAGTTAAGGTAATTGGAAACATAAACCTGTGACTGATAGGTTGTGTTTAAGATTTTCTTGTGTTAACATGGAAGAATCACAGGAACATTTTTTTATTTCATGCCCTTACATTAAACAATTTTGGCATGATTTGGCCTTAACTTGGCAATTTTCTCCTTACTGCACATTTCCTTATGAAGTTTTGATATTGGGGATTATTCGGTATTTATTCTAGATATCACCCTAGTACACTAAATGTTCTTTTGCATTTATTAAATATTATCTTTGAGCACGCTGTCAATTCTATTTACATCATATGACTATTCTAATTTAGTTTTGATTAAAATAGATTACAGAAGCCTTTGAAGCAACTTAAAATGAGGGAGTCCAGGGTCTTTGATAGAGGGAAATGCCAGTCTCTTTGGCAACATGTTTTTTGGTTGTAGTATTTTGTTGTTGCCTTTATTATTTGTATTTCTCTCCTTTGACATTCCTTGTATTCTATATGTGATATAGTATGGTTTTTCCTTTTGATTGTAAAAGTGTTGTTATGTTTTCTGCAATAAAAAATTCCCCTACTCTTTTCGATAAGTGCCATGGGATCTTTAACATCCACCTAAACTACCACCAATCCAGGCAGATGGGACCTCGGTTTAACGTCTCATCCGAAAGACGGCACCTCGGAAGTGCAGCACCCCTCTCATACTGCACTACAATGTCAGTACTGGGATATTAACCCAAGTGCCAGATGTGGGAACTGAACCCACAGCCCTCTGATCTCCCAGCCTCAGAGGTGAATGTGCTACCTACTGAGCCACTGACACTGTTCTGCGGTGGGGTCACAAAAAGCCCATGCCGAAAACTTGGAGTAAAAATACCAAGAAATGCCCAGGGCATTAGGGTTTTTGACCATAACGCCCTACCCTGTAGGGACTGACAGGCATCAGGGGTGTAACTTGGGATTGTCGGCAGTAATGCTCATGGCATTCCACCCCCACCCTGCAGCCAGTGACAGGCATCGAGGTGCACTCTGGCCCCAGAGTTAACCCCATTCACCTATACTGCACTAATTTCAGCGTGTTTCCTTATGGAATGAGGTGACTATAAAGCCCACGCACCCCAAGGCACACCTTGACACTTGTCAGTGTCTGAAGGGTAGGGTGGGGTGAAATGTCATGACCGTCATGGGCGATGACCCAAAGGCATACCCCAATGCCTGTCCATCTCTGCAGGGTGAGGGTGGAGTTGGCATCAGTTCAACACTTCAATGCCATTCCTATACTGCATCTGTCTGACTCCTGCACTTCCACTGCTAATGCCAGCAAGCAAACATTCAGCATTGGCAAATGCTTGTTTAAGATAAACCACTTATCGTAACAGCTACATGGACTGATGTTGTTATAAGGAGAACTGCACTGAACCTGCAAGTCATTTTTCCAGGTAGAAGCTGATTCTTGAAGTGTTTTTCTCATATTTTCTGATTCTAAGGTACCCCTTTCTGAATACAGTAGCTTAGGTCGCCAATAGCCCATTTCTGCAATTTTAAAAGTTTCATTGTCAGCCTTTATTTAGGAGGAAAGGATCATAGTTTTGCCCTGAAAAGGTGGACAGTTGATCCCTTCCACTTTCCAACTGATTTCCTTGCCCCCACATTTAGGCACATTATAACATGCAGCAAGGGAGAGCGCGGGGGCGCACCCCATCAGAATGAATGGGACGTGATTTTCATTCCTATTTAATACTTTATGACGATGAGCTGGAGATTAATGAAGGCCACCGCTCAACTAACAAGGGCCTTACTAGTCAAGCAGTGACTTTCATCAATCTCCAACTTGCCATCATAAGGTATTAAATAGGAAAGAAAATCACGACCCATCCATTCCAATGGGGTGCACTCCCGCGCTCTCCTTTGCTGCACGTCATACCGCAGGGCGTGGAAATCAATCAGAGAAGTGGAAGGGATCGGCTGGCCACCTTGTCAGGGTCAAACAACAATCCCTTCCACATAAATAAAGGCTGACAATAAAACTTAAAATTGCAGAAACAGGCTATCGTGGACATGACCTATCAAAAATGGTAAAGTCATGCCTCCATACAAAAATATGACAATCACTTTAAATACTGGTTCCAGTTCTGTTACTCTTCCATCTTCACAAGCTTTTTAGTTATACTAGTGGGTATTTCTGATTTACACATTGGTGGTAGGCACCATTTTAAAACTGCATGATTTAGTTTGTCCCTTGCTCAGCTCTTCCATTGTTGGTACAATGCATCCTTGTTCTACTTTAGAACTCTGTGGTTGAGAGGAACATAAAGTATGTCATAAAATTCTAAAATCACACTTGACACCAGAGTGTAAATCAGAAACAATCACTGTGGTTACTACTAAGGTAGGATAGATGAAATGGTAACAGATTTGGAACCAGCATTTAAAAAGCAGCTTCTATTAGGAAAAATTTATTTTTCAAGTTCAGCGCAGTTCTCCTTTGAGAGATGGCCCTGTTTTTTTTTTTGTTTGTTTTTGAAACGGGATTTATTTTACTTAGTTCTTGTTGATCGTGAAAGGAGGGCTAGGCCATTCTGCCTATTTTCAACCTTGCCCTGGGGGGTTGGGGGGTGATAACAGATGTAGACTGACATGCAGAATCAGATTAAGCTGTTGGTGTTTTTAAGTGAGTTGAGAGATATGGTGTATGGGGCGGGGGGGGGATTATACCTACAGGTAATCCTAATACCTTGTTTGAAGGAACCCAGCACACATTCCTTCCCCTCTAATGTTACTTTACAAAATGGGAAAGGAAACTTCTGCTTCCTGATTGGTGGAGAAGGTTCCAAAGCAGTGATAGTAACCGCACTGATAAACTTATCTTACTTTTTTTTGATAAGTAGACCCATTTTATAAATGCAATAAGACCCACAGTATGTGGGGTTACTGTTTCTGAACAGCACTTCCAGGTGGTTGAGTGCACTCTGTCATGAGCTGGTGTGGAGCAGATTCCTTCCACTGGACTGTGGGGAGGAGGGAGAAGGTGGTAATAAGCAAAGGGGCAGTGAGAGGGGGAGGCTTGGAGGTGGTGCTGGGGGAGTCAGGGGTAGGAGGAGGAGAGGGAGGAAGGATACAGGTGAGAAGGAGGCTGGTGGTGCAGAAAGGGTTGGTGGGAAGAGAGAAATGAGGATAGGCAGAAGAGGCAGAAGGTAGCCTGTGATGAGGCACATGCTGTGGGGCGACATCCAAAATGGTGACGCTTTATGAGCGAAAGCCTGAATGGCGATGGGGAGGGTAGGGTGACCAGGTGTGGGGGTGGGTGAATTCAGTGACAGGGTGTTGCTATATGTACACACACATGCAAGAGGGGGCGAGCACAGCAAGCGTGGGCTGGGGGGTGGAGGGTCTATAGGGGTGGCGCTGCGGTGGGTTGCCGAACTGTGCTTTGGCATCGGGGGTTGGCCTGTGGTTGGGGCAGGTGAGGTACCGGGTTTGGGTCCGGGCGCTGGTGCAATTTTATTGTGCCCGGCCCGAACCTATATTTTTTATGCTTTCAGCCCCGACATGCAACCCCCTGGAGTTGAGAATCCTTTAGTAGGGGGGTGCTGGGTCAACCCCCCCCACGCGAGTGTGTGTGTGTGTGTGTGGGGGGGTGTAAAGGCCCACCACAGAAAGCATTTAGTGTATGTCCCCAACACTGTTGTTCCATGTGCTGAGGATGTTAGAGCGCCGAAATGTCGTGATAATGGGGCTCACCTTTCGGCAGTCGCTGCTATCACATAGAACCAGGCAGAAGGGAAGGGTAGTGGGCAGGCAGGGGGCTGGAGAAGGGAAATATAGAGGGTATGTCAGAGGGGAGAAAAGTTCAGGAGGAGAGGACTGGAATAGCAGATGTAAAGGGTCGACAGGGATTACAAGACAGTCAGGAGGGAAAGGAGGAGGCAGGTGGAAGTGGGCAGTAGTACGGACAGAAGGGAGGGAGGCTCTTGGCAGGTCTTGTGGTTCTAGCAACATAACAATGGCCATAATCACACCAGAAAGCATACGCCACAAAGGGTATAGCACAAGTCAAAAAAGTCAGTGATTTCAAAACTGGTGTCATTTGTTTATAAATGTATTACCAGTGCATTGTTAATGGCAACCCACATAATGCATTAGGCACCCATTATGCCACAAATCATGATTTTAAACCTGACTGTATGCATTTCACGACTCCGGACATGTGGTCAAACACCCTAGGGGAAGAGACAGACTTCTGTCTGCTACAGAAAGAAACCATGTGGATTCTGACACTGAAAACTTTATATCCAGAAGGATTAAATGATGAAACTGACTTCATGCCATATCTGTGACTTTAAAGTAAAGGTGTAAGATTTAGTGTAGGGTTTCACAGCCCGCTACCCTGGGGCAGCGACAGTCACTCTGGGTTAAAATTATAAATTTTACTGTAGTCTTGTATGGGAGGGAAAGGATCCTAACGCTGGGCGAACTGCCAATCAGCCAGTCCCTTTTCACTTCCCAGTTGGCCTACTCTGCCCCCGTGCTCCCATGTATTGTGATGTCTAACCAGGAAGAGCACGAGACGTGCCCTTTACAAGTCTTTGAGGCTTGTTTTCAAGCAGAATGATACATTATCTTTTGATAAATGAAGCTATCACTCAAGTAATAGGGACCCTATTACTTGAGCGATGGCTATCATTTTTATCAAAAGGTTGCTTAAAGTTCTGTAAGAAAGTTATTAAAATGAGCCCCATAGACATGTATGGGGCGCATCCCTGCACTCTCCCTGGTTAGACATCACAATACAGTGAAGCCCAAAACGTTATTAAAATATGTCACATCTTTACTTTAATTTGCTGAAATGTATTAAGACATGAAGATTATACAATGGGGTTCGAGAATCCATTTTCAATTAATACTGGCCAACCACATCAGTCCCCAGACAGACTCTGAAACAACAAAACGTTTTATATTTTAAAACAAATATTGAGCAGTTCCTAATCACTAAACAACAGGGTGTACTTTAAAACTGAAATGCAGGCCAAACCCAGACCACGGGGTTTAGATGTACTCCACCCTGCTTTCCTCACAAGACCCTCAGCTGTCAGCTCCTGTGATGTTTGCTGTCTCCAGCTTCTGTGGCAGTCAGTGCTGGCTCCTGTAACACTGACTCGCTTCCAGTGGTGCTAGCTCTCAGGTCCCAGTATATGAGTGCAGTTCTGTCCCAGACAGTTACAAACTTGAAAATATTTAATTAATAATAAAAAAAGTTGTAGCAGGCAGAAGTGGGGATGGTGTGTGTGTGTGTGTGTGTGTGTGTGTGTGTGTGAAGACTACCATCTCCTACAAAGATTATTCTACTAGCAACAGGGAACTATTTAACATACAAAGGAAGTATACCACAGCAAAAAATCAATAATAAAAAAAAAACAACAATTTGTTCAAGTAAAACAACTGTAATCTTTATATAACATTTTTTTAAAAGGGGGACATTGTATAACACAATAAACCACTCCAGGGTGTGGGTTATGCTGGAATTTACCCACTTCTGATATGGTTTAATAATAGTAATAGTAATAATAAACTTTATTTATAAAGCACCTTTCCAGAAGATCAAGGCTCTGAACATAAAATTCTAATAAAACACATACAAATAAATAACACATTTTCAAACATTTCATAAATTCAAAATTAAAATCAGATATTCCAATTAATATAATTATCAACAGCAGCGTGGCATTGATTAATAAATTCTACCAGCTGGCACTGTCAGGGAAAGCTAGACTAAATAAATAAGTCTTGAAGGCTGACTTAAAACTCTGGATGGTCAGGCACTCCCTCACCCAATGAGGTAGAGAATTCCACAGGGTAGGGGCCACATAAGCAAAAGAACAAGCCCCAGATGTCTTCAAATGCACCCTGGGAATCTCTACCAATCCCTCGCTGGTGGATCGAAATGATTGGGAGGGGCAGTAGAGCCAAACGAGATCTTTCAGGTAGTGGGGTCCTTGTTCATGTAGGACTTTATAGGTCAGCAAGCCGACCTTGAAGGTGATCCACCACTGTACAGATAGCCAGTGCAGTCTACAAAGCACAAATGTAATGACTGGTCCTAGAAGTACCAGTTACAAGCCTGGCCACAGCATTCTGCACCAGCTGCAAGTGGCAGATAGCAACCCCCGGTAGCTCTAGGTACAGGGCACTGCAGTAATCAAGGCAGGTGGTCACAAAGGTGTGGACCAAGGTAGAAAGATCATCAGGAGGAACCAGATGCTTCACCCAGGCGATATTCCTCAGATAAAAAAAAAAAGAAAAAAAAAAGAGGTCTTGACAACAGCCGACACCTGAGATTTCAGAGTCAGCCCACTGTCAAAAATAACGCCCAGGTTATGCACCTGATGTGAGGTAGTCAGCTGAGCATCCCCGAACAAAAGCCCAGATGGTTGTCCAGCCAAAACACCTGCCGTCCAATGATCTGGGTCCACCACCAATGCCTCAATCTTATCTGGATTCAGCCTCAGCCAGCTGGCACTCATCCAGTCTTGGATCTCGGAGAGGCAGTTGTTAAATACCGAGACTGCATCCTCCTACTTGGGCACAAAGGACAGGTACAGCCGAGTATCATATGCATAACAGTGAAAACTCAAGCCATACCACCTAACAATGTCTCCTAAAGGCAGCATATACACTGCGAACAACATGGGTGACAAAATGGAGCCTTGCAGAACCTCACAGGATAGGGGGAGAGGGTCAGAGGACTAAATCCCAATGACCACTCTCAGAGTTGTACCTTGGAGGAAAGATCTAAACCATCTAAGGACCATACCAGATAGTCCACAGAACAACTGCAGGTGCTCCAATAGTACACCATTGTCCACAGTGTCAAATGCAGCAGAGAGATCAAGGAGGACTAAGACAGAACAAGTCCTCCAATCTCTTGCTATTAGATCATTTACTACCCGGACAAGGGCTGTCTCGATACTATGTCTCTTCCTAAATGCAGACTGAAGAGAATCATAAACATTGTGGGTGGTAATATAGTCATCCAGCTGCAGTGCAACCACCTTCTCAATAACCTTGCTCACAAAAGGCAGGTTAGAGACAGGACTGTAGTTGGCTGGACAGTCCAGGTCAAGGGAGGTTTTTTTCAGGAGCGGTTGCATGACCGCCTCCTTTAGGGGATCAGGAAAGATCCCCCTCTCCAATGAACTCCAGAATATCTTGGCCAGGATCAGGCCAATCTCAATCACACAATCCACAAGGAGTCGCACGAGGCCCAAATCCAAACTACAGCTGGTTGGCCACAAAGTCTGGATGACTCTCATGATGACAATGAATTCCAGCCTGCTAAAGTCCATCCAAACAAACCAAGCATTTACGATCTCCTGCTGACCCCCACAGCACCCCTAGAGGGGTCTGGCCGATCTCGGACCTGATGGCGGCAATCTTATCTGCAAAAAAAAAATCAAGCAAACTCATCACACTTCTCTTGTGAAAAATCTCTGCCAGGCTGAAGACGGGGTAGATTGCACAATCTGTCCACAGTCCGGAAGAGCTGAGCTGGTCGACTTTGTGCAGCAGCAATCTCCCTGAACAGGAATTCTGCCTTCTTACGGGTGATTGTCGATTGATACATTGTATAATGTTCCAGCAATCTAAGCCTGTTGTTCTCCAGCCCTGATTTCCACCAGGCCCTGTCTAACCTTCTCCCCACTCTCCTTAACTCCTTCAAGGTCCCATCAAACCATGGGGACCTGGGGCAGAGGGTGAGGGGGTGAACGCGAACAGGAGCAATAGAATCTAGGGCTTCCCTTACCGCCACATTATAGTCAACCACCAGATCCTCTGGATCCATGTACTCCCTCGATACACTCGATAGATCCAGCACCATTGGACCATCTGGGGTCACACCCCGCAAAGGGCGGTACTGGACCATCTCCGTAGGGGCAGGCCTATTGGGGGGAGCCACAAAACTGAACTCTATGGTGTGATGGTCAGACCATCTGACTGGTTCACTTATCCTGCGGCCTTGTGACCAAACCACACCAGGTGTGGGTAAATCACAGCATAACCCACACCCTGTTGTGGTTTATGGCTTAAATGTTTAGGTGGGGGAACTCTTCCATCTTAGATTTCTAGGTGGTGGAACCAGACATTTTTTGGTGGTGAACTCTCCTGTATTAGTCAACTGTGAAAAATGACAGAGGTGGTGGAACAGAGTTCCTACGATCTCCTACTCAGTTTGGTGCTGAGCAAACTTTATTGTTCCTTGACAGATTTTGGAATTAATATTGCAGAGCACCAGTCATGCTCACCCCCAGCTCTTAGGTTGGGATCTGTTACTGGGACATTGAACTACTATGTAGAAATACCCTTGGACGCCCATGCATCTAATTCATTTTCCAAGGAAAGATGCACCTTTTGTATCCAGAATGGTTGCAGATTTAGTCCGATACTGTATTGTACTGGGGAAGGGAACTTGTAGTTTTGTTTTTCAAGTGTTTCTTAACCGGTTGTTCTCTCCACCTTTCCTTTTGGTCTGCTCCCTTTCTGTCCATCTTTACTGTTATCTTTTAACAAGTGTCCTTTGGGACTGCTGTATATTATAAATTTACCTGAACTTTCGTACCTTACATATTTATTTATTTTAAAGTTTTACCAGTAAGGCATACTGAGCAGACTACTGTTCGACTCCAGATGCGTCCTAGGGGTGGGGGGTAGAGGAGAGTACAAATGAGCCGTGGTAAAATGGTCAAGCATCGAATACAAAGTCCAAAATAAAGAATGCATACAAAATACAAAGTACGAGATACAAAATAAAATGCAGCAGCAGGTAGCAGTGCAAGGCATTTAGACAGTCTAAACTAAGATACACACACATACTCAGAACACATCAGATCATCACTTACTACAATCACATAAGGGGGAACTGGCTCTAGGGCAGACAGTACATTTAGTCGCATGTGCAGGTGGAGGAGAAATGTGCTTTGAAGAGGGAGTTGAGGTGCTGGGTTAATTACCATCCCTGTTCTGTAACCTTATTATATTGCAGTTGACACTGTTTTTCAGTTTATTTCTTGTTTTTTGTTTCCTTGTGCTTGCACAGGAAACGTTTTGCTACAGTGAATATTTGAGAAGTGTGTCAGTGTTGTGTCCAATGCAGGTCAAGCTGCATTGGGCTCATCTGTGACAAACCAATGAGCATGAAAGCCAACGATGACACTGGGCACATTTTTATGGGCTGAAACTTTGCATACTTGAAAGGAGTGAAGTGCTCCAATGAGAGAGTGCTTCTGTCCTTTAATTTGCATAAAGCTGGCCAGCAAGCAGCCAAGCCGCTTTATGGCTTTATGGATCATGATTCCTCCATTTTGGTGTTTGTCCCTTTTCCATTCCTGCAGCTTCATGGTGAGGCCGAGAGAGAGTGGAGGAGGGATGCTGTCAACTGCAGCAGTGGCACAGAGGGTCAGAAGTGTGCTGCTCGATTTGGGTGTCTTGCATAGATTGAGTTCCACTTAGGAGAGAATCTTTCTTTTCCTGTAATGAATTTAGTCTCTAGGGGCTGAGGCACTCTTTACCAGTCTTTACCGGGGCATTTCAGGGCTCTTCCAGGGATGGGCTAGCGTCAGCTCGCTCATCATGTGCGCTGGTGAGGAGGCACACTGCTGGGCTTCACGTTTTCCATGACTCGTAGATCACACCTGGATGACTGATCTAAGTTAAAAAAGTGTCTGCCCACCTCAGACTGCGCCGTGCTCACAGCTGATCAGTCTCCAGTTGAAGTGAGTCTCAACCGTATCTGGTGCCTGTGAAAATTAATGTTGACGGAGTCCAAAAGTAGGTAATAAATTAAAGTTTGGTAAAAAGGTTGGTCCTGCTGATTGCTCTCACCAGTGATGCAGTTTGACTATATTTGCAGTTTTTGCTGGCTCATCACTCACTTTTTTTTCCACCAATTGTGGATTAAAGTAAAAAACTGGCCCTTCCATGCTCTTTCCATCCGTTGCTACACTGACCACCAATGATGCAGTTTTGCTGGTTTTGGCTGGGGCTCATATTTAACTGCGGCTTATGGCTCCATCAGAAAGCCAAGTGACAGGTCAGAAATGTGTGTTTTGCTTCTGATGTCCTCTAAGGAGTGAAAATCAGGGACAGATTGTCATTCAGGACATTTGGGAGACATACAGGACCATTTGATGCACCAGATTATCTAAAGGAAAGGTCTCCAAGTGGTGGAAGTAGTTATGAAATAGGGGAGAACTAGTGGTAAAGCCCGATCCCTGCTAGTACTAGAGACTGACATTGTACTGGCCATAGGAACAGTGATTTAAAATTTGCCCTCCACTTCCACACTTCACCTGTGGGATGCACAGGTTCCGAACTGATACTTTTAATATTCCAACCCAGAGCCTGGTCACACTGTTGGCATGCTGGCTATAATTGTTAGCCATTAAAACTTCACTGAACATTTGTCAGTGATGGGTCGGCACTGTATAATCATATCCATTAGCAGGCAATAAATTCCGGTCATATAGGACAGTTAAAAAAAAAAAATGTAGGTTGCATACAATATCTTTTTATCTTCTCTGGGGCTGAGCAATTGCATGCCCAGCTGAAGAAAAGCTGTGCTGTATCATATCAATCTATCATGAGACGGGGCCACAGTGTGGTGTTAAGGAGACTATATGCTGCTATTCCCAATAACCAAGCTGTTATTGTGTACCTTTAATGCTAACAGTGCCAAATATTGCAGGTCACCCCGGTTTGTACTGTATGCAATTGCTTTTGGATATGGAAAATATCTCTTTGCACAGTGAAGTACATTTTCCTAAAACGTCTTGTGTGCTCTGTCTGTCACTGGGGAAGGAGTGTGTGGAAGCTAGGTACAGTAGTAGGCTCCTGATAGGGGATAAGCAGGTTACAGTGTTCTCTGGGTAAAAGGGATGGTAGTGGGGACCAGAACTGACAAAGAACAACCTATAGTTAGTTGCTGAGGGTTACAGCCCATGATCGGCAGACTAGAATGTGATGATGTATCTTATGGGATTCATAGTGATACCCTTGCATGTCAGCACAACTTGTGCTGCCTGCAGATCCACTTTGGCCAAAAAAGCCCTGCCCCCCCCAACATTTTCTGACCAGCTTACAGGCCTGCCCTGCAAAACATCAAGTAATGTCCCTGGATGCGGGGGAACGGGCGACCTAGTTAAAGGAGGGACAGAAGAAGGAACATAGGATGCTGCCAAAGAAGGTAATGGCAAGGTGGGCTGAGTCATGCTTTGAGGAAACAGCTGCAGACTTTTGTCTTTTCAGCACCACTGTTCCATATTTTACAATTCTATGGACCCACCTTACTGGTGCTTGCTGCAGACTGGGACACTTTGTTTCTTTTAATGTCACAATTTCAATTTTAGCAGGACTATAAGTTAGAAGTCCATGATGGGTTGGACTGGCTAGGCCGGATAGCTGGAAATTGCCTGGTACCCCCCCCCAACCCAAATTCTCTTTCCCAAAAAGACACAATCACCAATGCCTGAAGGAAATGGCTGTAGCCATGTGTTTATTGAAATACATGCACTGTACACCATCTTGAGCATGGGCACTGCTGGCAGGATGCGCCCTTCATTCCTAGCGCTGCCTGCTGTCCTTGCAGAGTCACCGGATGAGGTTGGATCACAATCCCCATTTGGGTCATAATCTAGCGGTCCCCTGGCCTCATTCCAACTGGGGACAATGAGTCCTTTGCAAGAATTGGGCTCATCCCTCATGTTCCCCCCGATACCTTTAGTCTGCGTTCCTCCCAAGCCACCACAGGCTGGACCCTGTCCGACCCCCCAAGCCCTTCGCTCAAGATGTTCCTCCAAGTCTTCTAATAGCTAACTGCATGCTCTCCATATCCACCTCCAGTAGATGTGTGTCCTCCCCCATTAAATGGGCCATCAGGAGGCATAACGTCCCTATGTCTCACAAAGAGCACCCCCTACAGAAGCCCCAAACAGCTCCCATCCCCCAGTTCACCATGTCCATGCCCAATACAGTAATCTTAGAACTCTGGCATGCTTCAAATAGACCACTGTCACAGGTGCAACCAGACAAGAATCACATGGGACCCTAGTCTCTAATGGCTCATCAATCTTCCTTCTTCACAAACAGGAGGTCACTGTCGTCCAGAGACCCCGATCCTCCCCTTCCTAGAGGATCAGCAGAATATCTGGACTGTCTCACTGGCCAACCTCCTCTCGCAACCATTGGAGCAAACCCTCCCCAGCGCATGCTTTCTTGCTGAGCCAAACGACCTGCGCAGCCTGCAGTGAATGCCAGGGTTGCTCCCCCCACTTGGTGGCTGACAACCCTTCTGCCACCCAGTAGATGAAGGAGCACCCATTCAGCCATATGGTCCTAGGCCTTCTCAGGGTCCTGCAATAGAAACAAAAGGGAGATTACAGCAGGTGAGAACAAACATAACACTAGAATGCCCAGGCCTCCTGCGCCCCCGTGGCTGGATGCCTTGACTAAAACCCTTGGGCCCGAGCATTGTTGCTACTCCAATCCAACTTGCATGAGAAAGTTTTCTCTGAAACAAGCACGTGATCTGTCTGTAAACCAATGTGTGCCCACTTGGGATCAAACCCAGGACCTTATGCACCAGAAACTAAAAGGTAAACCACTAAGCCCCCAGCTCTGCCATAAATAGCTAGACTGGCATCCAACTTCCCATTCTAATAATGGAGGTAGGCCTCCCCCTGTGCTGGGCAGGCCCGTACATGTGCACAAACCTAAAAATCATGGCCACGACACTCCAGGGGGAGACCTTGACCTATACCAGCATACCGGCCCTGTAAGTTCTGTTTTAGACTTCCTTGGACAGTCACAGATGCCTCATGCCAGAATCACCACAACCTTCACTAACCAGCCAGGCAACCCTCGAGACCCCGCCTGCTGGGTCAATTCCACCCCAGTGCCACTGCCCACACGGTCTTGGACAATCTCACCTTGCCAGCACTCCCACACACACACACACACACACAAGGCAATGACTCCCGAACAGAAATCTGGGCCACTGTAGGAACTGGTCACCTGTTCCTGTCCTGCTCCTCCACAACCTTCTGCACCCTTCCCACAGCTGACCTACTGAAGGCCCTATTATTATCAGCTATGCCCCAAAACCTTAATCCACCCCAAAGGGAGCTGTCCATGTTGCCCCCTAACTGGGTAAATGGCCACCAGTTTACTCCATCCAATAATCACTGAGTTGGTCCCTTGGGTGAGACCTGGCATCCCGCCACCCAGAGCTAAAATAAGATGGCCAATATATGTTCTCCCTTGGAGTCAACCTCTGACCCTTTGCTTGTAAGGAGAGGACATACCAATGTTCCCCTTGAGGCCCCCTCCGGTGTATAAGTAATGTTCCACTCCACAGCATAACCCGGTCCCTGCCCTGGAATGGAGAACTACATGTGGCCGTAGTCCACTACCGGATCAGACCGAACCTTTTATATTGCATGCCAGGAGAGTGGCCCCACCCTCTTGCTGCACCCAGTGACAATACTCGGGGTTACAAGTATCTGGTCAGGGGGGAAAAAAAAAACACCTCTATCAATCTACCAGCCTCAGAGGTGAGCGTACCCTACTGTGCAACTGACGCTGCCCACTGTGCTGAGACTAAGCATCTGCAGTTTCACTATTTCCCCAATGTGCCTGCACTGCCTAATTTGTACATTCAACCCCAGTGGGTATCACAAAATCTAAAGATCTCCCCTGGGCTGGTGGCAGCCGTCCACTTAATGGTGGTCAAGCTAGACCATCCACCGGTTCCCACCACAGCTACGCTATGAAGGGACTTGAGAAGGTTCTCCAGCACTGGAGGGCCTCTCAAACTCAGCTTCACCAAATAGTATCCAACCAGAGGATGTGGGTTCTGCACTTGCAACCCTCTGGCTGTCAACCTGGGATTCTACCACCAATTTTAAGACTGATGATTCCTAGCTGAGCCAAGAGGACGCACTAGAGAGAACTGGCCCTGGTCCCAGACCACCGACTTGATGCTCAGCCACTAAGTGGCAGGCCTGTGTGCTGTCAGAGCTCTCTTAGCAGGCCTCTGGATCTGAACAATTCTGCCAGTGACAAGAGGTCTCCCACCACTATTGAAATGCTGTTGCGGGACCTTGGCCCCCTCCACCCACAGTGCAACCTTAATGACTACAACTAATGGTGGGCAACCCACACTGGTACTGAACAGTGTTCAAATGCCTAGAACGCAGTGACTGTGGACAGCAAGTCCAGCTTCCCTGAGGCCAGGGGAAGGGGGACCCCCTAATTCCCAGCACCTGCACTCACAACTACTGGGGCAACAAACTTCAGGATATCGGAACCCAGTCCAGGACTGTCTCCAAGTGGATGATCATATGGACAGTTGCAGGGGGAGTGGTCACTGTCCACCTGCAGGACCCTGTGGCCTAGCCAGACACCACCATGAATGGAAGGTCCAAGGACCTTGACCCACCCTACTAGACCTATCGGCATCCACTTCCCTTGTTCCAAAAAGGGGGGAGAGAGAACGTGTTAACCTATTACGAGGTGAATCTGTTGCCAGATTGTGTCCATCAACAGGGACCCTACTGGTGAAGCCAGTCCTATGAAAGGGTTGACCAGAGAAGACAGGACAAGCTCCTGAGTCTCTAGCACCATAACTGCAAACTAGCCTGTGATCACTAAAGCTCCTGGAAATGGTGGCCCTCCAGCCTCCAGTGTCAACCAGAAGCCAACTGGGCCCCTCACCCCATGTCCCCATTTCTATTCTGCTATGCCTCTGCAATGCCCTTGGATAGCCTCCAGCCTCCCAGATGGAATGAGCCCTTCCCTGTGGTCCATGCGATCCCTATTGATCTGTGGACTGAATCCATTGACATCGATGGGACATCATCCAGGCAAGCCACGAATCAAGCTAACCACCAGATCCAGATGGCTGTCTACATCTCAGCCAAGGGGTCCCTGAGCATGAAGCCGTGCTCCCGCAAGAACACTAGAAAGACCCCCCCCACCCCACCATTAGCCAACCCCTTAACATGTATTAGCCCCATTTCATATATACACACACACACACACACACATATATACATACATATACACACAGACACACACACACACACACACACATATATATATATTACAGGGGCACAGTCGTGCCCCTATATTTAGGGTTATGAAGGCACTTCTATGTTAAACTTGAAATTGTGCACGTTCATAACTTCGGACCCGTTCAACGGATTCGAATGAAATTTGGTATGCGCGGTGGGACATGGTAGGTCTCTTGATTTGCAAAATGTTGTTTTGGTTGGACTTATGATTTGTGCGCACCAAAACTCTGTAAAATGCACTTTTCGCCTGTTTTGTGGGCAGTTTTTTTGATTTTGTCTGTGGCGCTGAGCAGCCGTTATGTTGTGGGCCAGTTTGAACCTTGGTACATTGAAAGAGTTTGGGTCAAGGAATATGCCACTTTTTGTTTGGTGAAAAAATATTAATCCATTCAGAAGTTATTAAAGTTTTAAGTTCCCATTATAAGTCTATGGGAAAATTTATATGGTTATTTTGCAAAAGAAGAATGGAGTTTTGGCCATCTGGTCCCTCCTCACGATCAAAGAATTTGCAGGCTCACGATCAAAGAATCTTTGATCGTGAGGAATTCTTTGATTGCAATGGCTGCCATCTTGTTTTCATTTTGAGGTTGGAAAAAAACATATATCTCAGCTCTGGGGTGACTTCTGTAGTATAATTATGATGGGTTTTGCTCAGGGGTCTTCCCTCTATCGAGCCATGGCTGTGGTTTCTTGTAATTATGTCAAAAAAAAATAGCGTTTTAAAGATTTTAATTCTTTGATTGTGGCTTGCTAACGATCTGTGATCACAAGCATGCAAATTCTTTGATTGTGAGATTCTTTGACAGCTATCTTTGATCATGAGGGAGGGACTAGATGGCCAGATTTAAAAAATAAAATATCTCAGCCCAGGGCTGACTTATGAAGTCAAACTAGGATGGGTTTTGCTCAAGGGGCTTCGTTCTATTGAGTCATGCCTGTGGTTTAATGTATTTCTGTGAAAAAATTGAGTTTCAACATTTTTTATTCTTTGATCGCAAGCCTGCAAATTCTTTGGTCGCGAGATTCTTTGATTGCGATCTTTGTTAGCGAGGGAGGGACTAGATGGCCAGATTTGGAGGGACCAGATGGACCAATTTTCACAACTTTTAAAATTAAATATCTCGGAAACAGTTTGGTCTTTTAACTTGAAATTTGGAGGGTATTGAGGGGATACCCAGTAGATGTGAAATATGGTGTTTAGGTGTCAGAAAATAATTTGTTGTGGAGATATTGCATGGCGCAGTTTACATTTTGCAGAGAGCGTTCTGCATTGTGGTACTGGCTTGAAATTTATTGGGTAGCTAGCCTTACAGCCATGGACGTACATTTCAGTGGTTAGGTGTGTAAAATGTAAACAGGTGCGGAATTATATCACTCTGATGAATGAAACTTTGTTTTGTTTCAAGCTGGTGGCACCAATAGATATGATATTCAGTACTTGTACTATTATGTTAGGCAGAAATTTGCAAGTTGGTGGGAGGGCCCCGAGCTCCCACCAACTTGAGTGAGTTTGTACTTTTCTATGCTTTTTCAAAAAGTAAGGAAATTCTTTGCAAAAAACTGTATTAATGCATCATTTAGGGTTACCTCGTGTACCCCACCCCCATCCTCCCGAGGCTGACAGATGCCGGGGTTTGTCATTGGGGTTGTGAGGCCTAAATGTCACCCCATTCTTCTTTACTGTGGTTTGTGACTATGATTACACATGAAATGGGGTGACATTTAGGCCTCACAACCCCAATGACACAGTCTGTCAATCTCAGAAGGATGGGGGGGTACATGAGGGGAGAGGGGGCAACCCTAAAGGTCTCATTTCCTGACTTTTTGTGTTTTAACCCTAAATGATGCATTAACATAGTTTCTTTCCATAGATTTTTTGTCACATAGTAATGATAAGTGCAACGCAAACGCAAGCGCAAACGGTTACGCACATGGTGTCACAAACATAAATGGTAACACAAACGGTAATAGAAACACAAGAGCAAAGTGATGCCAAAGTGAACAGTGATGCAAACACAAACGCAGATGGAAACACAACTGGTAAAGCGCACGGTCACGGTACCACAGCTGGAAATGCAAATGGTAACTGTAACAGCAACAATAATGCCAAAGGAAACAGAAACGCAAGCGCGTACGGAAACACAAACCGTAATGCGCATGGTCATGGTAATGCAATTGGAAACACAAATGGTAACGGTAACAGCAACGATGATGTAAAACGAAAGACAAACGCAAACAGAAGGGCGGCTGCAAATGGTAATACGCACGGTAATGCAAACTGAAACACAAACAGAAACAGTAGTGGAGACATAAATGGTAACAGTAACGCAAATGCAAACACAAACGAAAACGCAAAGGGTAATGCACACGGTGGCGTACACGGGAACGCTAACGCAAACGGGTACGGAAACGCAAGAGGAAAAGCCAAGTGTAACAGTAAGTGCTAATAGTACACCTTGGTTTTCCCCAAAAGTTGCATAGAGAAACACAGTGAATACAAAGAATATATGCATAATAATGGGCCTCGGATCACAAAATGAGCACTTGGAATACTAAATTGCTTATATCTCAGGAACCGTAGGATGTAGAAAAAAATGTAAAATTTCATATGATTCATGACTTTCCTGGCTAGTTTTATAATTAGTCCCCTAATGGGGGATTCAGCATTTTTCCGACAAAAAGTCTGTATCTTGCATCAATTCTGAGATACAGGCCCCGAAAGGACCGGCGGACGCCGCAATGCTAGTCTATAGGAATAAGTGTCAACTTCGGAGTATCGTAACTTTGCATCCCTGCAATATTTTTTGCCAAACTACCAAAAGGCACATCTGTGGGATGTTGACTTTCTTCCCTTCAAATTTCAGCCCAAAAGACCAAACCATTCTCGTGCAGCAGGGTGGCAAACAATTCCTGTTATTTTGGCCATAGTGTTGCAAAGTAGTGTCGTGATTTACAACACTTTCGCAAAAAAAAAATCACGAAAGTGTCACAAGTGTGACACTACAGATTACAAAAATTTGAAAAACATATTTCTGGGGTGTTTAACCCCCACAAAAAAGACATGGCTAGCATCATCAGGGCTCGACTACGTGAACACAAAAATAATTGTGTCCCTAGAGGGTCTCAAATTTAAATACCAAGCATTTCTGTGACCAGTAACTGAAAAAGAAATTACTAACTCATGACACTACAAGGGTCATTTGTGACACTAAAAACTGCATTTGCGACACTGTCGAACTTTTTGTTAACTTTTCCCATTGACTATAATGGGAAACATTTTCTTTTTCTTTTTTTTTTAATAACTTTTGAACTGTTTAATATTTGTTCATGAAATCTGCAAAAGGCACATCGGGAATCCAGACTGCATGATCCCTGAAGTTTTTGGACTGGTTGCACAAACCATGTGACCTGTAGGCATGAGCAAAGAATGCACAAAAAAGCATAAATGTGCTACAGAATGTCACTTAATAACTCTGCAACCATATACCTGACTGGTACAAAACTTGGCAGATCCCAAGATCTATGCTACCGCTCTGTGCCTTCCAAATGTCAGGCAAATCTGTCAAATGGTGACAAAGTTATTAAGGTACAACATTGCACAATTTAACCTTAAATGAAGCACTCAACCCTAACTATAGTGGCAGTACCGTGCCACTATAATATATATATATTTTTTTACATGTTTTTGGAAGTGGGGGAGATGACCACTCAAATACTACTGGACCAGCAGGCGGGGAGAAGGAAGCCCCACGGCCACATGCCCCCGTAAAATGGTCAGGCCCACATTTCATGTAAATTGGGAAGACTAGAGCTGAACCTAAACCCTTTTAAATACCCTGGTCCCAGCCAAACTCATTGGCCTGGCTCAACTGCACCTATGCCTTTTACCCAGAAACCAGAATGCCTTGCTCAGGATAACCCCAACTGTGGGGTTCCCTAGTATGCAGAAGCACCACATGTTACAGCAGGAAGCGGCACTCAACCGACGCTTCCATCTCAAGGCTCCCAAAATGTTTTATTTTTTTTTTATCCGCAAGGATTTCCTTGTGTCCCGTATCTCATGTTGTCCCTTAGCAAACCCAACTACGGGGGCTTCATCCTGCCGTGGCTCCCAATCCCCCCGAACTACCGAATTCCCTGTAGGTCTGAGTCCTGACCTGGGAAGGACCCAAAGGGGAACTTAGCCACCGTGAAACAACTCATGAGTGCCTGGCCAGGGGTCAGGCGACCCCCGTACCTGTACCTCTCAGTATTAAAATTCACAACACTGCTCTACCAATCCATAGCAAAGGGGGCCATATAATTAGCAGTAGGGAATGTCTCTATCAATTCAGAGAGTGCAAAACAAAGTCACAACGATAAAATCTACAAACGAAAACACATAACAGTCCACGTAGTTCCACTTCACTGCACTTCCTACTAGATCCCCGCTCCCTCGTGACGTGGCAACTATGTCACCAAACACCCGACATGTTTGGCTCTTGCTGAGCTTTCTCAAAGGTGTGAAAGCTCAGCAAGGGTGAAACATGTCAGCCAGCTTTCACTGTATACGAGGACACATGTATCCGTAGCAGTACTACGATATGCAAGCCTTAGCAGGTACCGGTTCTCCTGAGTCGTTGGTTCACTCTCTGAATTGTTTGTTACCACTAGGTGGGGTAGCACAGGACAGCTAGGGTGGTACAGCCAGTAGCAAATGCCAGCCCACAATCTATGCTGGAGCCTACCGAACTGGACATCCCAGATTTCTCCATCCCGACTACCTGGGGGATTCACCTGAGCCCTGCAAATGGCACCTTAGACTGAAACCCTATGCTTACTGGCATCTGAGTAAGCCTACCCAAGTCGGAAAGTGCCCTGTGCTTGGGTTGCCATCTAAGGGCAATCGGCGGACTAGTATATCACAGACCAGCCAACTGCTAGCTTCATGTGGCAGGCCACGCAATGCTGAATGGCAATTACCTTCCCAGAAGACTTGCTCAGAGTACTCATTATGCAAGCAGAGTTGTGCACCAAAGACACTGATTCCCCTAGCATACTGCAGCCAAGTTCTTTTTTTTTTTTTTTGAAATTCAGGTAAGACCCCTAGGCCAAGTGCCTGTTTGCAAGGGTGACTTGGGAGCACTGAGTGGTTAAGTAACTTGCTCAGAGTCCCACTGAATGCAAGTGGAAGTAGTGGGAATCAAACCCTGGTCTACAGAACATACCCAGCCCATCATAGCATGTTGCTCAATCCTCTAAGCTTTACTGCCAGCCAGCACTCTGCCCCTGGATTGACTGAAACCATCGCCAGCCATCTGCCATATCCTAGATGGCCGACGAGATCCTGACCACAACTGAGAAAAATCCAGGCAGCCGTAGACCTCACCAGGTGACCGGGAAAGAAGCAAACTGGTGGGCCCCGCTCTAAGTCGTTATCCCTTGTGGCCCACTCCAAGACGCCACCCAGAAGGATCACCATACCCCAGGACAGATCTTCAACCCCAGGACTGGTGAGTAAATGGGGAAAGGGAATGGTAATATGGGAGACCAGCCAGTCGGAGGTCCCAGCCACCAGCTGCAATGGCTGCAGCCACATGAAAGGGGTATCTGCTTGTATGAGCACCGGGAGGTACTGCATGGAGCCTGGAACACAGCAGGGCCACAGTATTCCCAGCAAGGGGGAAAGGGGGTGCCCTCTCCACTAACAATCTCTCTTCCTGGAATTGCTGACTAGGCCCTTACCTCCACTGAGGATGGTCTCTGCGATGCTGGATCCACAAGGAGGAGAGAGAGAGGCAGGACTGTTAGAGTAGCAGGACTAAATATCTCCCGTCTCCTCCTACCCGCTATGCCATCCCTCCCTAAGGATTGCCTGTTGGGGACCTCCTCCTGGGTGTTGCTAAGCCCTGTGTTCATCCCATGGAGGTGGTTCCCCTATCCTAACCAGGTCCAGGGAGAGGGAGGCCTGAGGCAAATGGCCAGCTGCTGCAACAGGCTGGCAGCCTCTCTATTTTCAGGTGATCCCCAAGTGTGTACGCTGCTCTACAGCTGTGTACACACATGGGGGCTGCAGAGCAATAAACAAGCTAGTAATCATAGTCCCGCCATCTCTGAGATCTCTCTGTTTCAAAGGAGCAGAGTAACAGTGTGGGAAATAAAGCTGAGATACTATGATGTCACGGGAAATAATAAAACTAAGACAGTATGATGCCCAGTAGTCTGAGCAGTTACTTACTTGCCTCACTTTCCAGAAGATGGTCGCGACATGACCTGACCAACCAACCCGCCCACAGTGCAGGTCAGCAAATGGCAAGGATTTGGGAAGGAGCATAATTAATTAACGTCTTCTTTCTCAGAACAGAATAAAACTTAGCAGCCAGCACCAGTGTGGAGGCTGGTCCCCTTTATCTGGCGCAGAATTTACATCAGGGCTCCCGCCGGTCGGGGTGGGACAGCACAGATGCGATTTGCTCCAAAACAAAGGCTGCTTTTATTTATACGATAAGTAAACAGTTGCAGCAAACACTACAACAAATTGCAGTCACCTGGGAGGTATGGCTGTAGCTCACAAGTGACCGCCATTTGTTATAACAGCATTTGTTTTGGAGAAACTCGCAACTCTCAGAGTTTTTGCATTGCTCAGGAGTGTAGTACTTTTTTTTTTTGTTGTTCATTGTAGGGGTTAGCCACCCCAGGTCCTGCACCATCCTGCCACTACAGGCACGTGGTTTTCTTTTTGCTTTGGCTGTTTAGACTTGATGTTTGCTAGGTTACTGCTATGTCTTTTGTGTTTAATGCCTTGTGTCTTTTTTGCCTGCTTCTCCATGTTCCATCTGAGTTGCTGCTGCCTACCTGAAATTAAATATTTAAGGAAGCAGAAACCTACCATTAAGAAATTTCTCTCATCTTTTTATTCTGACCCCCATTTTAAGATTTTAGTTAGACTTGGAATGGTCATTTTTGGCCCCAGAGATGACAGACCCGGTTCCAGCACCAGCAAACAATGACTAACTTTGGACAACGACTGCAATATAGTACCCTCCAACCCAGACTTTGTCTCCAACCCCCTGCAGTCCAGCCAGCCTAGTTTGTTACTTTGTCTGCTCCTGACACTCTCCCCCCACTCCTGGAGAAACCACCCACTTGGCACTTGCCAGCCCTCAAGTGTATTTTATGATTATTTCATGAAAATTCAATTAGCCTGGGCACTGGAGTGTACTTTGTGAGGAGTTCAGTCACATACATTTCTATCCCACCTGAACAGATCTATTAAAGTCCGAGGGCTGAGAATCACAATGATTTGTTGTAGCAGGAAACATAAATGTAATCAATGTTTCTCCAGGAGTTGGGGGCTCCACAGCAAACAAAGCTGGCTAGTTGTAGGAGGCAAACAAAAGTCAGTGTGCCACAACATTGCTTCCAAAGTAGTTTACTAAACTAAGCCGTGCCTATGCTGCTTCAGACAGGAAAAACAGGAGCAGGAAGTTGGGAGCAACAAAGTGTTGGGGATCCCAATTACTGGCAATAATTCACTAGTGCCTATTCTAAAAAGACCATCAGGCCCCAGCAGTGCACCTGACCCTTACTGCTTTCTGATATCTGTAGAGGATAGTATCACAGTGTCCTGCCTCTGCTGACATCATCCATTGTGCCACAGGTGAAGGATGGTGCTCAGAGTGGTCACATCCTGGATGTGGTCCTATCAGATTGTGATTTGGTTAGGAACCTGGTGGTGGGAGACCCACTGGCGGGGAGTGATCACACCACGGTCTGGTTTTCCCTAGTACTGGGGGGTGGAGATAATCGCACAAAGACAGTGGTAGTTGATTTTAGGGGGGCGGACTTCAAGGGTATGGAGCAGATCCTGAAGGGGCACTTGGATGGGATCAAACCAGAAATGGACACAGAGAGTAGGTGGGAAATTATTCAAAGGGGGCTCCTAGAAGCTACCAGGGCCTGCACAAAGGTCCGACACAAGTGCGGTAGATCCAAAAAGCTGAGCTGGTGGACTAGGGAAGTCCAAGATGTGGTTAGGGAGAAGAGAGCTGCTTACAGATGATATAAGCGATCACGAGGGGTGAGGGACAAGGAGGAGTATGATGTGTTATCTAGGAAGGTAACCAGGGTTGTGAGGTCAGCCAAGCTAGGCCAGGACGGAGCTGAGGTTGTCCCAGGGGATGAGAAGGGGAGATAAGGGGTTCTTTAGGTATATCAGGGAGAGAAGGAGAGTGAAGGGGCAGATTAGTAGACTGTGGTATGGAGGAGGGTGGGCAGAGGAGGCCAGGGAGTAGGCAGAGGTACTAAACAGCTACTTTGCTTTGGTCTTCACTAGGGAAGATGGGGGGACAACTCCATACGAGGGGAGTCAGGTTAAAAGGGCACAAGGGAGGGGTCATGGATGTGAAAATTATTGTTGGTAGGGTGAGGGAGGCCATCCAGGTCCTAAAACGGAAAAGATACCAGGTCCAGAAGGTATCCATCCCAGGGTGCTAAAGGAGATAGTGGGGGTTCTTGCTGCACCCCTGGCAGACCTTTTTAATTCCTCACTTAGGATTGGGTGGGTGCCTCATGATTGGAGGATGGCCCACATTGTGCCCATTCACAAAATGGGCTCACGCGAGGAGCCGGAGAACTACAGGTCTGTAAGCCTGACATCCATGGTGGACAAAATGATGGAGGCCATCCTGAAAGAGAGGCTGGTGGAGTTACTGGGGGTTCGGAGTTATCTGAATGATCACCAGCATGGCTTTGTTTAGGGCAGATTGTGTCAGACCAACCTTGTGGAGTTCTACGACTGGGTGACAGAGGCGCTGGACTGGGGCAGGCCAGTGGATGTCCTCTTTCTGGAATTCAGCAAGGCGTTTGACCCGGTGCCACATCCTGGGCTACTGGCTAAGCTGGGGGACAATGGGGTAGGGAAAGGTTGGTGAGGTAGATAGGAAACTGGTTGGCGGGGGTGGTAGTCGTTTGGGAAGTTTCGTCTCCCAGGAGGGTCATCAGCGGGGTCCTCCAAGAGTCGGTGCTGGGCCCACTACTGTTCAATACTTATATTTTAGACATCAAGAACGCTATCAGGAGCAAGATGAGCCTCTTTTCTGATGACTCGAAACTGGGCGTGGTGGTGGATGGGGAGGAGGGTAGAAGAGCCCTACCGGGGGACCTGAGACCCTAGTGGGGTGGGCATGCATGCACCTGGAAACTGCAATTTAATGCTAAGAAATGCAAGGTTCTCCACCTAGGGCTTAGAAACGCAAGGTATGAGTACCTCTTGGGGGGAGTACTGCAGGTTTCTGATGGGGAAAAGGACCTTGGTGTACTTGTGGATACCAGAATGAACAACTCTGAACAGTGTAGAAGGGCTGTTGCCAAGGCCAATAAAATGCTACAGTGAATAGCCAGAGGGATAACCTCAAGAAGATGGGAGGTGCTTCTCCCTCTGTACAACTGCCTGGTTAGACCACACCTGGAATACTGCATGCAGTTTTGGCGCCCATGCTTAAAAAAGGACATTGTTCTTCTGGAGAGGGTCCAGAGGAGGGTGACCAGGATGATGCAGGGGTTGGTGGATAGGTCTTATGGGGAGAGACGGGAGGAGCTGAACTTGTATTCCATGGAGAAGAGAAGGGACAAGGGGACACGATTGATGTCTTTAAATATCTCAAGGTGGTGAACAGGGTTAGCCCAGATAGGGTGTTCAAACTGATGGAGGAGGGGGTCACCAGAGGGCACGATATGAGGCTGGTGGCTGGGAGGCTAAGGGAGGAGATAATGAAAAGATACTTTACTGAGAGGGTGGTGGAACTGTGGAATGCACTGCCTGTGGAACTGGTGGCTGTAGACACGTTGGAGGGGTTCAAGAGGGGATGGGACAGGTATAGGGAAGGGTGAAACTGAGTAACACCAAAAATAGAGGGGTAGTTAGGTCGGAGGTGGGGGGGTTGCCAGGGGATATGAGGAAGGTGGCAGCAGTGCCCTGTATGGCTGCTGACCCACGAGCAGACTTGACAGACAGTAAGGCCTAATCTGCTGGCATCTTAGTACGTTAGAGTGCTTCAGAACCGCAGAAGCAAGCGGCGGGCTGGTTTGAAGAATTAAACTCACTCTCCCAGCTCCCCTAAGAGTCCAACCCATTCCAAGCAGTGTGGCACATTTGGCTGGTGATCACGTTATCTGTTCCAGAACCACAGAGGCAATGCATGTCCCAATGAATTTTTAAAAGTGAGTGCTGTGTTGAACTTTAGTTTTATACTGGGAATAAAGATGTAGGTAGGTTGAGGCAGCATGACTGTCCATTTGGGCTTAGTTTCTAGTAAATTTATTGTTGAAGCAGTCTGGTGGCAGCAGTGGCAGCACTGGGGGAGGGAGCAGGCAAGGCAGAGTGAGTGAGTAAGCATGCAGTCTATAATTAAACAAGCATTTGTCAATGCCAAATGTTGTCGCGCTGGCATTGGCAGTGGCGGAGGTGGAGAGGCATAGCGCTGTGAGTTTGTTAATGTATCCCAAAAGGTGATTTTGCACAGCGAGTACGCTACTGTGCGGCAGAGCTGCGGAAATGCGTTTTGGGCAGGCTGTGGAAAATGGCAGCTAGACTGTTGATAATGAGGTGTGCACAAATGCCAGTGGTGAAAATGTGGCATGAAAATATTGCAGATTGACAAAGTTACAAGGGTGCTTGGAAACTGCGCAATGCATGCTTGCAACACAGTCATTGCCTGGATTTTCGCCACAGAATTTTCAACATAGGCATTTTAGGACCTCTGCTGATGAATAGTGTCACTGTCATTTCCTGAAAATGTCCCGAAAAGTGATTTCGCACAGTGACCGTGCCATTCTGCAACGGATGTGCGAAAACACATTTCAGCCAGCTGTACTGTTCATAAGGAGGTATGGAAAAATGACAATGATGAACAGCTGGAGTGAAAGTATTACAAATTCACAAAGTCACGAGCGTGCGTGCAAATTGCGCAACACGCGCTCGTAAAACACTAATTTTACTGACTTTTGTCCCTAAATTTTCAACATAGGCATTTTAGGACATCTGCTAATGAACAGTGTCATTGCCATTTTCATAATGTGTCTCGAACATTGGCTTTCCACAGCGACCCTGCTATTGTGCGCTGGAACTGCGAAAACAGATTTTGGTCAGGATGTGAAAAATGACAGCTGCATTGTTCATTAAGAGGTGTAGAACAATGGCACTGTTGAAAATGTGGAATGAAAATATAAGTTTGCGAACTTATGAGCGTGCATGCAAACTGCACAACGCACACTCGTAACAGTCATTTTATGGAGTATTGTCACCAAATTTTCAACACAGGCATTTTAGGACCTCTGCTTATGAACAGTGTCACTGTCATTTCGTTACTCGGTCCCGAAAGGTGATTCCATGCAGTGACTGCGAAATCACCTTTTGGGACCAAATAATACCATGACAGTGCAAGAATTCATGAGAAGGGGTCCCAAAAACCCCATGTTGAAATTTGGGGCCAAAATTCGCAAAACTGCCCGAGATATGCATTAAAGTTGAAAAACCCCTATTCATTCCATTATACAGCTTACCGGCATTTCTTCAGCTCGCGGTCGGCTTTAAAGAGTGCAGACGTGTTCCCGGTCCACTGAAGATCGTCGTGCTGGACTCCGCAGGTAAGTATGGGGTGGGGGGTTAGGGAGGCAGGGTGCACAGTGGGTGGGTGCGGGGGGAGCATCAAGGCGACGAGGACTATTTTCATTTTACAGGGAAAATGAAAAACCATCCGGGACAGTTTTTTATTTTGCAGGATTTGGCATGCTGGGGTGAGCTCCC
Organism: Neoceratodus forsteri; assembly: GCA_016271365.2. NCBI lineage: Eukaryota > Metazoa > Chordata > Ceratodontiformes > Ceratodontidae > Neoceratodus > Neoceratodus forsteri. Next base: position 244,233,779 of record CM028133.1, on the reverse strand, counting down.
AGCATGCCACCTAACTGTTTTGGGGGGTGTCTGCAGCCAACAGGGATTGGGCACCCTCGTCGGCCATACAACACAGGGGAGTAATGCCGGCGGGGATTGGGCACCCCTCAGCATTCAACAACTGGGAGTTATGCAGATGGGGAGTGGGCTCCCATTGGAACACAAAGAAAGCGGGCGGTTAACTGACAGGGGATTGGGCACCCCAAGTCGACAGTAGTTAGGTGGCCGCCCACTCGCCGACCATGCACATAATGGTGGCGAGCACGGCAAGAAAAGGACCGCTTCGTATGACGAGCTTTGCTCAGATTGCAGCGGACCTTTTCTTAGATGTGCTCGCCACATTATGTATGCATGGTGTGGCTCCAGCATGCAGGCTGATTGGGGAATGCGAGACGCACCTACTGGTGCATGCCCTGCATTCGCCCAACAGCGACCCCGCCTTCAAAGCTGCACTGTCCTACGATGTTGGCTGCGCAAACACGCCAACATAAAAAAAGAAAGAAAGAAAATGATCAGAAGCTGCCTCTCTGCAACAGGTAACCTGATCACCAGCCAAACATATCATACTGGATAGGGAAGGAGATTGGCTCTGGGCCCTGAGAGTAAGTTCAATGATTTTTATTTTATGGTTAAAGCACCTGGTTCAACTGCCTCTCATCTCCCCCATCTCTTTGGCAGATGGATCACCTTTTGCACTGCTGGGGGCAGGGTATACTGCTCTTTATTGTCTGCCGGAAATGACGATGTGGTGGTGGTGGGGGGAGTTGACAAATACTTTTCCTGGTGGTGGGGGATGGGGAGAATGGAACTGCTTGGACTTGAGGCATAAGAAAACTAGGACATTCATTTATTATTGATTCCTAGTGCTGTTTTTGTATTTTTTGTGGCTCGTCACCTCATCTCTCCTACCCTGACGGACCAACTCAGAACCCCCAACCCTCTTCCCAAATCATCCCACGGTGGGCAGCAGCTTGGTAACAACAACCTTGAAGTCCTTCCTGCCCAGCTGCCTGGCTGAAATATACTTTTCCAAACTTTTTCTATTTAATATCTTCACCTCATTTTTTTTCTCAATGCTCCTCCAACTTCATGAACCCTATGGGTGTCAATTTTCAAACTGTCCCCAAAATGAGTGTTTCCCATGTGTGCCACAAACACACATTTCATGAGCGATTTGAAAATTGACACCCATGGGGTTTGTGAAGCTGTGTGGAGAAGCACTTGATCCTCCCCACCCCCCCAAAAAATGAGGTTAAAATATTAAATAAAATCAGTGGATAATATATAGGATAGTGCATGAGTACCAGTTAACAACAGGGCTATTCTTTCACCGAGTTGGTACTATGACGACAGATTACCTCAAGAGCGCAGCTCAAGAGGTAATCTGTCGTTATAGTACCAACAAGGTGAAAGAACAGCCCTGCCGTTAAATGGTATGCATGCACTGTTCTGTATAGTGTATAGTGGAACGTCATTGCCTCAAAAAAAAAAAATACATCTTTCTTTTTAAAATAAGACTGTCAGATTGTTGCTCGAGGACACCATGTGTGACGTCTGCACTGACAAGTCGTTCTGCTGTACTGCGGATGTCACTAGTGCAGCAGAACAACATTTTGAGAGCGCTAGATTTCAGTGAACAACGACGTTCCACTATACACTATAAAAAGGAAAACCTGCATTTATGGATGTAGAATTTTTCATTTTCTCATTGAAATGAATAGGAAATACACATTTCAAGCAGGCAACCACCAGCTGGGCATGACAAAGGTCAGCTGTTGTTGCCTGGTTGCCAACCATGGGCTGATTTTTATGTTTCATTTTGCGGTAGAATTGCATTTCAGAGGTGTGTTAGGGATGCATCCAATGCAACACAATGTACAGTGGATGCGTCCCTAACAGACCAGTGAGCACGTAACCAGACTGTGATACTAGTCACAGTTTCACAGCTGGAAGCCGTTCTCTACTTGAAAGAAATGCAGCACTCCAATGAGATTGGGTCAATTCTTTAATTTGCGTAAAGTCGTCAAGCTGATTATTTTTTTTAATTTTTTATGACCCCCCTGCCCCTTGCACTCTGCCACTTCGGGAGATGCCATGTCATCTCTCCCCGCTCACCTACCTGGAGCCCGCAGTGATAGTCCCCCATGGAGCCTTGGTTGTTCCCTCCAGGCGGGGATGAGGTGGGGCTTAACACTCCAAACTTCTGGATTTCATTGGGATACCAGCTCAAGATAGGGGCATTGGGGATCTGTGCCTGTTGCTCCATCTACCGGAAAATGAGGAGCCATTTTCCAGTGTTCTTGGGGCATGATCTGCGCCTTGATGTCAAGGCACAAACGCTGATGTCTGTCATCCCCCTCCCCGTACAGTTGGAGGTTTGCTGTACCTCAGGCCTTCACCTGAGATCAGTCAGGCACTAATTTACAGCCCCCCCCCCCCGGAGAAGGTGAGCGGTCCAAAGACGCTCAAGCCTCCTTCCCCTGGCCAGCCTTCTGATTTCTCGGGCCTGTTCCCGAACCTGGTTCGTCGGCGTCCTGCGTGGTAGCACTACCGCTGTGCCTGCAGGCCGGCCTGGCAAGCTGATTTTTTGTGCTCTTTCATATAGGCATCTCAGACCCGAGGCCCAGACAGCAAAGGGAAGACAATTAACTGCTCTCCACTACTTACTGCTGCTCCGTGCAAGGGTTGGGTACCAGGGAAGAAGGACAGTGGTAGATTGGTGCTTGGAAAAGGCTCGCAACAAGGTGTTTTGTTTACACAATTGTTTTGTAACTGCTGCTATTTCCTTCTTATGGCAGTGCCGCCTACATCAGGTATGCTCAATGTGCAACAGAAATAAGAAACAGCAATAATTTACAGGCCGAAGAACATGTGGGTTGCAGGGAAGTTCCATGGTCCGCACAGAACTGGAAAACTGAACTCTGTTTCTGTGACCGTGCACTTGCAGTGCCGTGTTTTGTCGGACCCCCACGGGAAATTAGTCCCAGTTTTATTCAAGTGTGTAGGTGGAACACATTTTGCATTTACCCCTCAATTTACCCTGCCGATATGGCAAGTGTTAGCGGCTGTGAAGTGGCAGTTTCCGCATGTTCCTGCCATCAGTGCAGTGCAATATCTGTAGTGCTCGCTGCCTTCTTGTTTCTTTACTGCTTAGTAAGTTTCAGTCAGCGATTGCACCGAAGATCACACTTGAATAGGGCTCTATGGCTCACCATGAATACGGGCGGCATCCGTTTTCCGATACGACAGTCTCATACATCCCAAACTGCAGAACCCTGCAATGTAGACGCTGTCTCATACAAGATCTCTTTGTTGACCACTCACTCACTCACTGACGGTTAATCACAGCCAGTCGCGACCATGGCAAAATGTAAGACAGTGAAAGGGATTACAGTATGTAAATTAGCACAGCTGAAATTCAACCCTTGCAGCACCAACCAATCAGTGTCATGAGAAATGGAATGTTCAGCCAATCGGACCAGGGCAGTACTTCTGAGTGGCAGCTCAGTATTGTGGCAACCTGAGGTTGCTGGCTTAAGGTGGATATTTAAAAAAGATTAAAAACAAGTAGTTCACCTGAATTACATCTTAAAAATGTTTCCGGCAACAACAAACACTCATGGGCATCATGCATGCCAGGCACTATATCACATAAAGCAGAGCCAAATGTAACTGCACTCCAAACAGATCAACATGCGTTAGGAACAACTAAAGAACTTCAACCAGTCTCAGGCTCAGTAAGGTGATTTTTATGTTTGCTTGCACGCATGTGCAAGAAACATAGTGCCATCATCCGAGTTTTCGAAGGTGTGGCAACCCTCTTCCAATTCAGTCAGTGTGTTTGCAGGCGCGGCCGCAGTTCTCCAATGCCTGCTGAGCTGTCTATGATAGCTCCAAAATGCAGTGGCGTACAGTTGAAAGGGGGAGCTACGCTTCAGTGAGCATCAATCAGATATCGCCTGCTCCGCGCGTACCCCCCACACACACACACACACACGCACACATGCACGCCGCACGCTCGTCACTCGGCCCCCACGCACACACTGTATAGCCGGCCAGGGGTGCCCAATCCCCGTTGGCTGTGCCTGCGCTCCCCCAAAGTCTTTCCACATGCCACACTGTGCCCACCCTAGCGGCTACTGCATAGCCTGATGGGGTGCCCATCCCCGCCGGCTCCACTGTTCCTCCCTCCCCATGTCGCTGATGGGGTGCCCAATCCCCGCCGGCTCCATTGTCTCCCCACCCAGCATCCAGGTGCCACACTGGGAGCCCACCCCAGCGTGGCAAAATGTGTTGAGTAGCCGACGGGGTGCCCAACTCTGTCGGCTCCAGCCCCCAAACAACCTTTTAGCTGCCACGCTGGGAGCCCACCCAGCGTGGCAAACATCCCGCGTAGTCTAAAACCTGTAAAGAAGAAAAGTTCCCGCAGTCTCCCCGCCCCTCCCCCACAACCCGCACCCACCCACTGCGCACCCTGACTCTCACACTCCCTATCCCATACTCACTCTGGAGCTCCGCCACACGATCATCGGTGGGCGGAATACGCCTGCACTCTTCAAAGCCGACCGCGAACTGAGGAAATGCTGGTAAGCTGTATAATGGGATAGACAGGGTTTTTTCAACTTTGCTGCATATCTCAGGCATTTTTTGGAATTTTTGCACAAAATTTTCAACATGGGGTTTTTGGGACCCCTTCTCATGAATATGTCAGTGTCATGGAATTATTCGGGCCCGAAGGGTGATTTCGCAGTCACTGCGCAAAATCACCTTTCGGGACCGATTAACGTAACAACACTGCCAGTGTTCATAAGGTGGGCTCTCAAGAAGGCTATTTTGAAAATTTGGTGGAAAAATTCCTAAAATTATTGTTTTACGAGCTGCAGTGTTGTTCTATGCACGCCATAAGTTCGCTAATTTTCAATATTTTTACTCCAGACTTTCAACATTGCCATTTTACCATACCTTCTTATGAGTAGTACAGCTGTCATTTTTCACATCTCACCCAAAACGTGTTTCCGCCCATGTAGCGCATAAATGGTGCAGTCGGTGTGCAAAATCAATGTCACGGACAAATTAAGAAAATCACAGTGACACTGTTCATGAGTGGAGGTCTTAAAATGGCTATGTTGAAATTTAGTGAAAAAATTCCTAAAATGACTGTTTGTACGCTGCGTTAGCAGTTCTTATGCACGCCGTAACTTGAAATTTCAATATTTTACTCCAGATTTTCAACATTGCCATTTTACCACACCCTCTTATGAACAGTACAGCTGTCATTTTCATATCTTGCCCAAATGTGTTTCCACTTATGAAGCACAATGACGCAGTCGGTGTGCTAAATCATTGTATGGGACACATTAAGAAAATCACAGAGACACTGTTCATGAGCAGAGGTCTTAAAATGGCTATGTTGAAAATTTGTGAAAAATCCTAGAAATGACTGTTTTTACGTGTGTTGTGCAGTTCTTACACACATTCGTAAGTTTGCGAATTCTCAATATTTTCAATCCAGATTTTCAACATTGCCATTTTATTACACTTCCTTATGAGCAGTACAGCTGTCATTTGTTACATCTTGCCCAAAACATGTTTCCGCCCATGTAGCGCTGCATAAGCGAGTCGGTTGAAATCAAGGTATGGGACAAATTAAGAAAATCACAGTGACAGTGTTCATGAGTAGAGGTCTTAAATGGCTATGTTGAAAATTTGGTGAAAAATTCATAAAATGACTGTTTTTGAGCGCATATTAAGCAGCTCTACGCACACTGTAAGTTTGCGAATTTTCATATTTTCACTTCAGATTTTCCACATTGCCATTTTATTACACTTCCATATGAACAGTACAGCTGCCATTTTTCACATGTCGCCCAAAATGTGTTTTCGCACATGTAGCGCACAATGGTGCAGTCGGTGTGCGAAAGCAATGTTTGGGACAGATTAAGAAAATCACAGTTACACTGTTCATGAGCAGAGGTCTTAAAATGGCTATGTTAAAAATTTGGTGACAAAAGTCCATAAAATGACTGAGTTACGAGTGAGCATTGCGCAGTTTCCACGCACCCTCGTAAGTTCATGACGTTGTAATATTTTCAGTCCAGATTTTTACCAGTGGCATTTTTCCACACTTCCTTATGAACAGTACAGCTGTCATTTTTCACAACATGGCCAAAATGTGTGTTCACACTTTCAGCGCAGAGATGCGTGGTCGCCGTGGGAAATCATTGTTCGGGACAGATAAAGAAAATCACAGTGACACTGTTCATGATAGGAGGCACCAAAATGCCTGAGTTGACAATCTGCAGTAAAAAATCCCCAAACTAATTACATTACGGGTGTGCGTTGCACAGTTTCTATGCACACTCGTGACTTCACCAGTTTTTTTAATATTTTTACTGCAGATTTGCAACATTGCCATTTTTTCCACCTCCCCATGAACAGTACAGCTGTCATTTTTCACATCCTGTTCGGAATGTGTTGTTGCACCCATGGTGCTAAATGCCGTAGTCGCTGTGCCTAAGCAGCTTTCCGCTAACAAACTGATATTGCCACTGTTCATGAGGTGGGGGTCTCAAAAAAACATGTTGAAAATTTGGAGTGAAAATACCAATGAATGCCTGAGGTGTTAGGGTTTCCAACCATAACGCCCCACCCTGTAGAGAATGACAGGCATCAGGGGTGTGACTTGGGATTCTTGCCTGTAATGCTCAAACCATTCCACACCCTGCAGCCAGTGAGAGGCATCGAGGTATGCCTTGGACTCTTCGGCCCCAATGTTCACCCCATTCTCCTATACTGCACCCATCTCACTGTATTTCCTGATGGAATGGGTGCGATATGGGCCAAAGACCCCAAGGAACACCGTGACACTTCTGTCAGTGTCTGCAGGGTAGGGTGTGAGAATGGCGTGGCCGTTATGCCTGATGACCCAAACGCACACCCCAATGTCTGTCACTCTCTGCAGGGTGGTGGTGGGGTTGGATTCAGTTCAGTACTTCACTGCCATTCCTATTATGCAGCTCTGTAACTTCTACACTACCAATGCAAATGCCAGCAAGCAAACATTCGGCATTGACAAATGCTTGTTTATTGTTGTGTAAGTAGCAAATCTAACAGCCGTAGGAAAGGGGCCCACTTCATAGTCCTCCCGGCACTTCTTCCAGGTGGGGCTTTCTCAGGAAGCTCCACCCGGCCGAACAGCCAGGATGTCTGGAGAGAGACTCCCTTACCTATCCACTGTTTACAGCTGATGGTTTTGCTCTTTGCACAGCAGAAACAAGTAAGCATTAAGCCATGACGAAGGTGGCATCTAATGCTGGATTAATGTATGGTTGGGAGGGTTGTGGCCTGAGGCCGCAGCCCAAGGGTGTACAACAGCCCAACCATGCATTAATAGCATTAGATGCCACCTTCGGAATGGCTTAATGCGCTTGTAACATGCGCCGCGCGACTACAGACATCCCATGATTCTATTTCACATCATGTGAACAACATAACACAACGAGTCAGAATGTTTTCATTACATTTTTACTGTACTTCGAAAACGTCTTACACACAAGCTTTTATATGCTGATGCGGTCAAAACACTCTGTGGTCCTACATGTGCACAACGGTGCCTTTTACATGCTACATCTAGGATAGTGCATGGGAAACGGTTGACAACAAGACTATTCTTTCACCGAGTTGGCACTATGACAATGGATTACCTCGAGAGCACAGCTTGAGAGGTAATCCATCGTCATAGTGCCAACGAGGTGAAAGATGCCCTGTTGTCAACTGTTCCCCATGCACTTTTCTTTATAGTGTATGGTGGAACGTCGTTTTTAGGAGAAAAAAAAATCACTACAGCATGTTTCTCCTTCAAAACATTTTTACTGGGTTACTAGAAGGAAAAAAGAACTTTACATTTTGAACGTGTTCACACTTGACATTTTAACTGTTTAAGAACTTTACATTTTGAACATTTTAACTCTAAACATTAGTACTGCCGCCGACATTGCTGCTTTCACTATGTGTCCTGTCTATGGAGTGAGCCCTGTCAAATGCTGCTCGAGGACACAGTGTGTGACATTCGCAGTGCAGTAGAAAAAATTGTTCTGCTGCACTGCGAACGTCACTAGTGTGTGACTACAAGGTTTCGACAACGATGGATTTCGGTGGAGAACGACGTTCCACCGTACACTATAACGACTTATTTTGTGTTCTAGATGGATATTGTTTTCAAACGACTTGTAGGAGGTCCACTGTTCACTACTTTCTCCGCCGCTCTCTCAACTTCCATTCTGAATTTGTGGTGCTGTCAGATAGCGCCGATCTCCTGCACTCGGTATGTTCCTCAATGTGCTACTACTGCTTCTGCTGTGTTTCTGGTTCCGCCCAGTGCACGTTTTCTCTTTCTCCCCTTCCCCTTTCTGACACTAACCAGGTTGTCAGTCCTTGCCTAGACAAGACCACCATCTCAATTACACCTCGTTCTTACCTCTCCCCAGTGCTGCTTTTCTGGCTGTCTGGATGGTAGTGGTACTTCACTTTGGGCATGGCAGTTGTACTGGATTAATGCCCACTCTGATTTCCTCCACGTGCTCCATTTGAGCTATCACTCATCCCCATTTCGACATTCACTTTAGTGCCATGTTACAAATCACCTTGTTTCTGCCGTGCAAGTAGTAAAACCATCAGCTGTAACCAGTGGATAGGTAAGGGGGCCTCTCTCTAGACATCCTGGTTGTTCAGCCGGGTCGAGCTTCCTGAGAAAGCCCCACCAGGATGAAGTGCCGGGAGGACTAGGAAGTGGTTCCCCGTACCTACGGCTGCTAGATTTGCTACTTACACCACAATAAAAAATCACCTTAATGAGCCTGGGACTGTTTGAAGTTCTTTAGTTGTTCCTAATGCAAGTTGATCTGTTTGGAGTGCAGTTACATTTGGCTCTGCTTTATGTGATATAGGGCCTGGCATGCATGATTCCCATGAGTGTTTGTTGTTGCCGGAGAGAGTTTTAAGCTGTAATTCAGGTGAACTACTTGTTATTAATCTTTTTTAAATATCCACCTTAAGCCAGCAACCTCAGGTTGCCAGGATACTGAGCTGCCACTCAGAAGTACTGCCTTGGTCCGATTGGCTGCACATTCCGTTTCTCATGACACTGATTGGTTGGTGCTGCAAGGGTTGAATTTCAGTTGTGCTAATTTACATACTGTAATCCCTTTAATTGTCTTACATTTTGCCATGGTCGCGATTGGCTGTGATTAACCTTCAGTGAGTGAGTGGTAAGCAAAGAGATCTTGTATGAGACGGAGTCTGCATCGCAGGGTTCTGCAGTTTGGGATGTATGAGACTGTCGTAACGAAAAACGGATGCCGCCCGTATTCATGGTGAGCCATAGAGCCCTATTCAAGTGTGATCTTCGGCGCAATCGCTGACTGAAACTTACTAAGCAGTAAAGAAACAAGAAGGCAGCGAGCACTACAGATATTGCACTGCACTGATAGCAGGAAGGTGTGGAAACAGTCACTTCACAGTCGCTAACACTTGCCATATCGGCAGGGTAAATCGGGGGGGTAAATGCAAAATGTGTTCCACCTACACACTTGGATAAAACTGGGACTAATTTCCCGGTGGGGTCTGACAAAACACGGCGCTGCAAGTGTACGGTCACAGAAACAGAGTTCAGTTTTCCAGTTCTATGCGGACCATGGAACTTCCCTGCAACCCACATGTTCTTTGGCCTGTAAATTATTGCTGTTTCTTATTTCTGTTGCACATTGAGCATGCTTGATATAGGCGGCACTGCCATAAGAAGGAACAACAGCAGTTACAAAACAATTGTGTAAACAAAACACTTTGTTGCAAGCCTTTTCCAAGCACCAGTCTACCACTGTCGCTCTTCCCTGGTACCCAACCCTTGCACGGAGCAGCAGTAAGTAGTGGAGAGCAGTTAATTGTCTTCCCTTTGCTGTCTGGGCCTTGGGTCTGAGACGCCTATATGAAAGAGCACAAAAAATCAGCTTGCCAGGCCGGCCTGCCGGCCCAGCGGTAGTGCTACCACACAGGACGCCGGCGACCCAGGTTCAGGAACAGGCCCGAGAAATCAGAGACTGGCCAGGGAAAGGAGGCTTGAGCATCTTTGGACCACTCACCTTCTCCGGGAGAGAGGGGGGGTCTGTAGATTAGTGCCTGACTGATCTCAGGTGAAGGCCAGAGGTACAGCAAGCCTCCGACTGTAACGGGAGGGGGATGACAGACATCAGCGCTTGTGCCTTGACATCAAGGCACACATCATGCCCCAAGAACACTGGAAAATGGCTCCTCATTTTCCGGTAGATGGAGCAACAGGCACAGATCCCCAGTGCTCCTATCTCGAGCTGGTGTCCCAATGAAATCCAGAAGTTCAGAGTGTTAAGCCCCACCTCGTCCCCACCTGGGGGGAACAGCTAAAGCTCCATGGGGGACTATCACTGCATGCTCCAAGTAGGTGAGCGGGGAGAGATGACATGGCGTCTCCCGAAGTGGCAGAGTGCAAGGGGCAGGGGGGTCATAAAAAAATAAAAAAAATAATCAGCTTGCCGGCTTTATGCAAATTAAAGAATTGACCCAATCTCATTGGAGTGCTGCATTTCTTTCAAGTAGAGAACGGCTTCCAGCTGTGAAACTGTGACTAGTATCACAGTCTGGTTGCATGCTCACTGGTCTGTTAGGGACACGTCCACTGTACATTGTGTTGCATTGGACTCGTCCCTAACACACCTCCGAAATGCAATTCTACCACAAAATGAAACATAAAAATCATCCCATGGTTGGCAACCAGGCAACAACAGCTGACCTTTGTCATGCCCAGCTGGTGGTTGCCTGCTTGAAATGTGCATTTCCTATTCATTTCAATGAGAAAATGAAAAATTCTACATCAAAAATGCAGGTTTTCCTTTTTATAGTGTATAGTGGAACGTCGTTGTTCACTGAAATCTAGCGCTCTCAAAATGTTGTTCTGCTGCACTAGTGACGTCCACAGGACAGCAGAATGACTTTTCGTTCTGCTGCAGTGCGGACGTCACACATGGTGTCCTCGAGCAGCAATCTGACAGTTAGTCTTATTTTAAAAAGAAAGATGTATTTTTTTTTTTTGAGGCAACGACGTTCCACTATACTCTATAGCAGAATAGTGCATGCATACTATTTAACTGTAGAGCTGTTTTTTTTTGTTGGTACATTCCATAGACATTCTCTTGAGCGCCTTTGAGGTAATCTGTCGTCATAGTACCAACTCGGTGAAAGAATAGCCCTGTTGTTAACTGGTACTCATGCACTATCCTATATATTATCCACTGATTTTATTTAATATTTTAACCTCATTTTTGGGGTGGGAGGATCAGTGCTTCTCCACACAGCTTCACAAACCCAATGGGTGTCAATTTTCAAATCACTCCTGAAATGTATGTTTGTGGCACACATGGGAAACACTCATTTTGGGGACAGTTTGAAAATTGACTCCCATAGGGTTCATGAGGGTGGAGGAGCATTGAGAAAAAAAATGAGGTGAAGATATTAAATAGAAAAAGTTTGGAAAAGTATATTTCAGCCAGGCAGCTGGGCAGGAAGGACTTCAAGGTTGTTGTTACCAAGCTGCTGCCCACCATGGGATGATTTGGGAAGAGGGGTGGGGGTTCTGGGTTGGTCCGTCAGGGTAGGAGAGATGAGGTGACGAGCCACAAAAAACACAAAAACAGCACTAGGAATCAATAATAAATGAATGTCCTAGATTTCTTATGCCTCAGGTCCAAGCAGTTCCATTCTCCCCATCCCCCACCACCAGGAAAAGTATTTGTCAACTCCCCCCCCACCACCACGTCGTCATTTCCTGCAGACAATAAAGAGCAGTATACCCTGCCCCCAGCAGTGCAAAAGGTGATCCATCTGCCAAAAAGATGGGGGGGGGGGAGATGGGAGGCAGTGGAACCAGGTGCTTTAAGCATAAAATAAAAATAATTGAACTTACTCTCAGGGCCCAGAGCCAATCTCCTTCCCCGTCCAGTGTGATATGTTTGGCTGGTGATCAGGTTACCTGTTGCAGAGAGGCAGCTTCTGATCATTTTCTTTCTTTCTTTTTTTATGTTGGTGCACTTGCGCAGCCAACATTGTGGGACAGTGCAGCTTTGGAGGTGGGGTCGCTGTTGGGCAAATGCAGGACACGCACCAGTAGGTGCGTCCCGCATTCCCCAATCAGCCTGCATGCCGGCGCCACACCATGCATACATAATGTGGCGAGCACATCTAAGAAAAGGTCCGCTGCAATCCGAGCAATGCTTGTCATTTGCAGCGGTCCTTTTCTTGCCGTGCTTGCCGCCATTATGTGCATGGTCGGCGAGCGGGCGGCCGCCTAACTACTGCCAACTTCGGGGGTGTCCAATCCCCCTGTCAGTTAACCCCCCACTTTCTTTGTGTTCCGACAGGGGGGCCCACTCCCCGCCTGCATAAACCCCACCCCGATTGTTGAATGCCGAGGGGTGCCGATCCCCTCAGTTCACGCCCCCACTTTCTTTTGTGTGCCAACGGGGTGCACAATCCCCATCAGCATTACTTCCTCCTCCCCGTGTTGTGTGCCGAGACGGGGTGCCCAATCCCCCATCGGCTACAGACACCCCCACCAAAAACAGTTAGGTTGCACGCTGGGAGCCCACCCCAGTGTGCCAAATCCCCTGCAAAAAAAAACTGTCCCGCGATGGTTTTTTTCATTTTTATTGCCCTGTAAATGAAAATGTTCCTCGTCATCTTGATGCCCCCTCCCACATCCACCCACTGCGCACCCTGTCTCCCCTAACCCCCCTACCCATACTTACCCGTGGAGTCCGGTGCGGCGATTTTCAGTGGACCGAACACATCTGCACTCTTTAAAGCCGACCGCGAACTGAAGAAATGCCGGTAAGCTGTATAATGGAATGAACAGGGGTTTTCAACTTTAATGCATATCTCGGGCATTTTTAGATTTTGGCCCCAAATTTTCAACATTGGTTTTGGGACCCCTTCTCATGAATTCTTGCACTGTCATGTGTTATTTGTCCCTGAAGGATTTCATCACTGCGTGGAATCACCTTTTCGGACCGAAAATCTAAATGACAGTGCCACTGTTCATGTGAGGGCTCAAAAGCCTATGTTGCAAGTTTGGTGGGAAAAATCCAAAAAATGACTGTTTTACGAGCATGCATAGCAACTGCGCAACGCACGCTCATAAGTTAGTACATTTGCAATATTTTCACGCCACATTCTCAACATTGGCATTTTACCACACCTTCTTGTGAACTGTATAGCTGTCATTTTTCACAATCTTGCCGAAATGTGTTTCCACACTTCCGGTGCAAAATAGTGCAGTTGCTGTGCAAAATCAGTGTTCAGGACAAATTACGAAAAAGACAGTGACACTGTTCATGAGCAGAGGTCCTAAAGTGCCTGTGTTGAAAATTTGGTGACAATACTCCATAAAATGTCTGTGTTACGAGCGTACGTTGCGCAATTTGCACGCATGCTCGTAAGTTCGCAAACTTATATTTTCATTCCACATTTTCAACAGTGCCATTGTTCTACACCTCCTAATGAACAGTGCAGCTGTCATTTTTCACATCCTGACCAAAATCTGTTTTCGCAGTTCTGGCGCACAATAGCGCGGTCGCTGTAGAAAGCCCGTGTTCGAGACACATAATGAAAAAGGCAGCGACACTGTTCATTAGCAGATGTCCTAAAATGCCTATGTTGAAAATTTAGGGACGAAAGTCAATAAAATGAGTGTTTTACGAGCGCGCGTAGCGCAGTTTGCACACACACTCGTGACTTTGTGAATTTGTAATACTTTCACTCCAGCTGTTCATCATTGCCATTTTTCCATACCTCCTTATGAACAGTACAGCTGGCTGAAATGTGTTTTCGCATGTCCGATGCAGAATTGCATGGTCACTGTGTGAAATCACTTTTCGGGACACTTTCAGGAAATGACGGTGACACATTCATCAGCAGAGGTCCTAAAATGTCTATGTTGAAAATTTTGTGGCGAAAGTCCAGACAATGACTGTGTTGCAAGTGTGCATTGTGCAGTTTCCCCACACCCTTGTAACTTTGTCAATCTGCAATATTTTCATGCACATTTTCTCACTGGCATTTGTGCACACCTCATTTCCAGTCTAGCCATTTTCCACAGCCTGCCCAAACGCATTTCCACAGCTGTGCCGCACAGTGGCGTACTCGCTGTGCAAAATCACCTTTTGGGACACATTAACAAACTCACAGCGCTATGCCTCTCCACCTCCGCCACTGCCAATGCCAGCGCGACAACATTCGGCATTGACAAATGCTTGTTTTATTTTTAGACTGCATGCTTACTCACTCACTCACTCTGCCTTGCCTGCTCCCTCCCCCAGTGCTGCCACTGCTGCCACCAGACTGCTTCAACAATAAATTTACTAGAAACTAAGCCCGAACGGACAGTCATGCTGCCACAACCTACCTACATCTTTATTCCCAGTATAAAACTAAAGTTCAACACAGCACTCACTTTTAAAAATTCATTGGGACATGCATTGCCTCTGTGGTTCTGGAACAGATAACGTGATCACCAGCCAAATGTGTCACACTCCTTGGAACGGGTTGGACACTTTGGGGGGCTGGGAGAGTGAGTTTAATTCTTCAAACCAGCCCGCCGCTTGCTCCTGCAGTTCTGAAGCACTCTAACATACTAAGATGCCAGCAGATTAGGCCTTATGGTCTATCAAGCCTGCTCGTGGGTCAGCAGCCATACAGGGCACTGCTGCCACCTTCCCCATATCCCCTGGCAACCCCTCCACCTCCAACCTAACTACCCCTCTATTTTTGGTGTTACTCAGTTTCACCCTCCCCTATACCTGTCCCATCCCCTCTTGAACCGCTCCACTGTGTCTACAGCCACCAGTTCCACAGGCAGTGCATTCCACAGTTCCACCACCCTCTCAGTAAAGTATCTTTTCCTAATCTCCTCCCTTAGTCTCCCTCCCACCAGCCTCATATTGTGCCCTCTGGTGACCCCCTCCTCCCTCAGTTTGAACACCCTATCTGGGCTAACCCTATTCACCACCTTGAGATATTTAAAGACATCAGTCATATCTCCTTGTCCCTCCTCTCCGCCAGGGAATACAAGTTCAGCTCCTCCAATCTCTCCCCATAGGACCTACCCCCCAACCCCTGCATCATCCTGGTCACCCTCCTCTGGACCCTGTCCAGAAGAACAATGTCCTTTTTTAAGTATGGGCGCCAAAACAGCATGCAGTATTCCAGGTGCGGTCTAACCAGGCAGTTGTACAGAGGGAGAAGCACCTCCTATCTTCTCGAGGTTATCCCTCTGACTATTCACTGCAGCATTTTATTGGCCTTGGCAGTAGCCCTTCTACACTGTTCAGAGTTGTTCATTCTGGTATCCACAAGTATGCCAAGGTCTTTTTCCCCCATCAGAAACCTGCAGTACCCCCCCCCCCAAGAGGTACTCATACCTTGGGTTTCTAAGCCCTAGGTGGAGAACCCTGCATTTCTTAGCATTAAACTGCAGTTTCCAGATGCATGCCCACCCCACTAGGGTCTTCAGGTCCCCCTGTAGGGCTCTTCTACCCTCCTCCCCGTCCACCACCATGCCCAGTTTCGAGTCATCAGAAAAGAGGCTCATCTTGCTCCTGATACCGTTCTTGATGTCTGAAATGTAAGCATTGAACAGTAGTGGGCCCAGCACTGACCCTTGGGGGACCCCGCGGACCACCCTCCTGGGAGACGAAACCTCCCCCTTTACTACCACCTTCAGAACCCATCCCGCCAACCAGTTTCCTATCCACCTCACTAACCTTTCCCCTACCCCATTGTCCCCCAGCTTAGCCAGTAGCCCAGGATGAGGCACTGGGTCAAACGCCTTGCTGAAATCCAGAAAGAGGACATCCACTGGCCTGCCCCAGTCCAGCGCCTCTGTCACCCAGCCGTAGAACTCCACAAGGCTGGTCTGACACAATCTGCCGTAAACAAAGCCATGCTGGTGATCATTCAGATAACTCTGAACCCCCAGGAACTCCACCAGCCTCTCTTTCAGGATGGCCTCCATCATTTTGTCCACCATGGATGTCAGCCTTACAGACCTGTAGCTCCCCAGCTCCTCGCATGAGCCCATTTTGTGAATGGGCACGATGTGGGCCACCTCCGATCATGAGGCACCCACCCAATCCTAAGTGAGGAGTTGAAAAGGTCTGCCAGGGGTGCAGCAAGAATCCCCGCCATCTCCTTTAGCAGCCTGGGATGGATACCATCCAGACCTGGTACCTTTTCCGTTTTTAGGACCTGGAGGGCCTCCCTCATCCTACCAACAGTAATTTCCACATCCATGACCCCCCCCTTCTGCCCTTTTAACCTGACTTCCCTCGTATGGAGTTGTCCCCCCATCTTCCCATGTGAAGACCAAAGCAAAGTAGCTGTTTAATACCTCTGCCTACTCCCTGGCCTCCTCTGCCCACCCTTCTCCAGACCACAATCTACTAATCTGCCCCTTCACTCTCCTTCTCTCAATGATATACCTAAAGAACCCCTTATCTCCCCCTTCTCATCCCCTGGGACAACCTCAGCTCTGTCCTGGCCTAGCTTGGCCGACCTCACAACCCTGATTACCTTCCTAGATAACACATCATACTCCTCCTTGTCCCTCACCCCTTGTGATCGCTTATATCATCTGTAAGCAGCTCTCTTCTCCCTAACCACATCTTGGACTTCCCTAGTCCACCAGCTTGGCTTTTTGGATCTACCGCATTTGTGTCGGATATTCGTGCCGGCCCTGGTAGCTTCCAGGAGCCCCCTTTGAATAATTTCCCAACTGCTCTCTGTGTCCATTTCTGGTCTGATCCCATCCAAGTGCCCCTTCAGGATCTGCTCCATACCTTTGAAGTCTGCCCACCTAAAATCAACTACCCCCGTCTTTGTGCGATTATCTCCACCCCCCAGAACTAGGGAAAACCAGACCGTGGTGTGATCACTCCCCACCAGTGGGTCTCCCACCACCAGGTTCCTAACCAAATCACGATCTGATAGGACCACATCCAGGATGTGACCACTCTAGAAACATAGAAACATAGACTTTGACGGCAGATAAGGACCGCTTGGCCCATCTAGTCTGCCCATTTCCCTATCTACAGGATAGGCCGCAGATCCTAGTTAACCAACAGCCTATTTCTTCCTACCCCCCACAAGAATTGCCTTATGTCTGTCCCATGCATTCTTGAATTCTCCCACAGTTTTAGACCCCACAACCTCCTCAGGAAGGCTGTTCCATGCATCCACTACCCTCTCTGTGAAATAATACTTCCTCACATTGCCCCTGAACCGCCTCCTTCTATCTTTAAATTGTGTCCCCTTGTTCTTGCATGTCTCTTTTTCTGAAAGATGCTACCCTCTTGGACTTTGTTGATTCCACTGAGGTACTTAAAAGTTTCTATCATGTCCCACCTCTCCCTTCTTTCCTCGAACGTATACCTATTAAGCTCCTTTAGTCTCTCCTCATATGGCTTCTCTTGCAGACCCTGCACCATTTTAGTAGTCCTCCTCTAGACTACCTCTATCCTGTCTATGTCCTTGCGGAGATGGGGTCTCCAGAACTGGACACGGAACTCCAGATGGGGTCTCACTAACTGTCTGTAGAGAGGGATAACAACTTTCTGTTTTCTGCTGCTGATGCCTCTCCCTATACATCCCAGTATACCCCCAGCCCTCCCTACTGCCTTCTCACATTGCTTGCTAACCTTAAGGTCATCTGATATGCTTACCCCCAGGTCCCTTTCCTTTTTTGTTGTTGTTACTACCTCCCCACCCATTGTGTATTCTTCCCCTTGGTTCTTGCTTTCCAGGTGCATTATTTTGCACTTCTTTGCATTGAATCCTAGCTGCCATACTTCTGACCATTCCTCCAACCTTGCCAAGTCCTTTTCATCCTTTCCACGCCTCCTGTGTATCAACCCTGTTGCAGATCTTTGTGTCATCTGCAAAGGGCATACTTTCCTTCCAGTCCTCTGCAATGTCACTGATGAAGACATTAAAAGGACTGGACCCAATACTGAACCCTGTGGTACCCCACTAGTAACCTCTCTTTCTTCAGAGTGGACTCCATTTACAATTACCTTCTGTGTCCTGTTGTACAGCCAATGTTTTACCCAGGCTACCACCCTGGGACCCACTCCCAGGCTGGTTAATTTGACTATTAATCTTTTGTGTGGGACTGTGTCAAATGCCTTGCTAAAGTCTAGGTAGGCCATGTCCACAGCCCCTCCCTGGTCTACTACTTTGGTCACCCAGTCAAAGAAATCTATTAGATTTGTCTGACATGACCTTCCCGCTGTGAACCCATGCTGCCTTGGGTCCTGTGCTCCACTGGCCTCTAGGTACTCAACTATTCTTTCCTTCAGAAGTGACTCCATCACTTTCCCTACCACAGAGGTCAGACTGACAGGTCTGTAGTTTCCTGCCTCTGTCTTGGTCCCACTTTTGTGAAGGGGAATCACATCCGCTTTCCTCCAGTCCTCGGGTACCACACCATCCTCCCATGATTTGTTAAAAAGGGTAGTCATTAGTGTCACTAGTTCCTCCCTTAATTCTTTTAGAATTCTGGGGTGAATTCCATCAGGACCCATTGCTTTGTCCACCTTCAGTTTTAGGAGCTCTTGCAGAAGTCTTTCTTCTGTGAAAGGGCTGGGATCGACCCCCCTATCAAGAGTGCTTCTGTCAATTGGATTAGGCACTTCCCCCTCCTCTTTTGTGAATAATGAGCAGAAATATTCTGAGCACCATCCTTCTCCTGTGGCATAATGGATGATGTCAGCAGAAGCAGGGCACTGTGATACTATCCTCTACAGACATCAGAAAGCAGTAAGGGTCAGGTGCACTACTAGGGCCTGATGGACTTTTTAGAATAGGCTCTAGTGAATTATTGCCAGTAATTGGGATCCCCAACACTTTGTTTGCTCCCAACTTCCTGCTCCTGTTTTTCCTGTCCAGAGCAGCACAGGCACGGCTTAACGCTCCTGGAGAAACATTGATTACATTTGTGTTTCCTGCTGCAACAAATCACCGTGATTCTCAGCCCTCGGACTTTAATAGATCTGTTCAGGTGGGATAGAAATGTATGTGACCAAACTCCTCACAAAGTACACTTCCGTGCCCAGGCTAATTGAATGATCATGAAATAATCATAAAATATACTTGAGGGCTGGCAAGTGTCAAGTGGGTGGTTTCTCCAGGAGTGGGGGGAGAGGGTCGGGAGCAGACAAAGTAACAAACTGGGTCAGCTGGACTGCAGGGGGTTGGAGGCAGACAAAGTCTGGGTGGGTGTAGCCATACCTCCCAGGTGACTGCCATTTGTTGTAGTGTTTGCCGCAACTGTTTACTTATTGTATAAATAAAAGCAGCCTTTGTTTTGGAGCAAATCGCATCTGTGCTGTCCCACCCCGACCGGCGGGAGCCCTGATGTTAATTCTACGCCAGAAAAAGGGGACCAGCCCCCACACTGGTGTTGACTGCTAAGTTTTATTCTGTTCTGAGAAAGAAGACGTTAATTAATTATGCTCCTTCCCAAATCCTTGCCATTTGCTGACCTGCACTGTGGACGGGCTGGTTGGTCAGGTCATGACGCGACCATCTGCTGGAAAGTGAGGTGAGTTAGTAACTGTTCAGACTACTGGGCATCATACTATCTTAGTTTTATTGTTTCCCACAGTATCGTAGTATCTGGACTTTATTTCCCACACTGTCACTCTGCTCCTTTGGAACAGTGAGATCTCAGAGATGGCGGAACTATGATTACTAGCCTGTTTATTGCTCTGCAGCCCCCATGAGTGTACACAGCTGTACAGCAGCATACACACTTGGGGATCACCTGAAAATAGAGACGCTGCCAGCCTGTTGCAGCAGCTAGCCATTTGCCTCAGGCCTCCCTCTCCCTGGAGCTGGTTAGGATAGGGGGACCACCTCCATGGGATGAACACAGGGCCTAGCAACACCCAGGAGGAGGTCCCCAACAGGCAACCCTTAGGGAGGGATGGCATAGCCGGTAGGAGGAGATGGGAGATATTTAGTCCTGTTTCCCTAACAGTCCTCCCTCTCTCTCCTCCTTCTAGTGGATCCATCATCGCATAGACCATCCTCAGTGGAGGTAAGGGCCTAGTCAGCAATTCCAGGAAGAGAGATTGTTAGTGGAGAGGGCACCCCTTTCCCCCTTGCCGGGAGGTCTGTGGCCCTGCTGTGTTCCAGGCTCCGTGCAGTATCTCCCGGTGCTCATACGAGCAGACACCCCTTTCGTGTGGCTGCAGTCATTGCAGCTGGTGGCTGGGACCTCCGACTGGCTGGTCTCCCATATTACCATTCCCTTTCCCCACTTA
This sequence comes from Neoceratodus forsteri, assembly GCA_016271365.2. Taxonomy (NCBI): domain Eukaryota; kingdom Metazoa; phylum Chordata; order Ceratodontiformes; family Ceratodontidae; genus Neoceratodus; species Neoceratodus forsteri. Next base: position 244,213,377 of record CM028133.1, on the reverse strand, counting down.
CTCACCAGTCCTGAGGTTGAAGATCCGTCCTGGGGTATGGTGATCCTTCTGGGTGGCGTCTTGGAGTGGGCCACAAGGGACAACAACTTAGAGTGTGACCCACCAGTTTGCTCCTTTCCCGGTCACCTGGTGAGGTCTACGGCTGCCTGGGTTTTTCTCAGTTGTGGACAGGATCTCATTGGCCATCTGGGATATGGCAGATGGCTGACGATGGTTTCAGTCAATCCAGGGGCAGAGTGCTGGCTGGCAGTAAAGCTTAGAGGTTTGAGCAACATGCTGTGATGGGCTGGGTATGACCAGTAGACCAGGGTTTGTTTCCCACTACTTCCACTTGCATTCAGTGGGACTCTGAGCAAGTCACTTAACCACTCAGTGCTCCTAGGCTGCCCTTGCAAACAGGCACTTGGCCTAGGGGTCTTACCTGGATTTCAAAAAAAAAAAAAAAAAAAGAATTTGGCTGCAGTATGCTAGGGGAATCAATGACTTTGGCGCACAACTCCACTTGCATAATGAGTACTCTGAGCAAGTCTTCTGGGAAGGTAATTGCCATTCAGCATTGTGTGGCCCACAGGGTGTCACCATCTTGTAGGATGCCACATGAAGCTAGCAGTTGGCTGGTCTGTGATATACTAGTCTGCCGATTGCCCTTAGATGGTAACCCAAGCACAGGGCACTTTCCGACTTTGGTAGGCTTACTCAGATGCCAGTAAGCATGGGGTTTCAGTCTAAGATGCCATTTGCAGGGCTCAGGTGAATCCCCCAGGTGGTCGGGATGGAGAAATCTGGGATGTCCAGTTCGGTAGGTTCCAGCATAGATTGTGGGCTGGCATTTGCTACTGGCTGTACCACCCTAGCTGTCCTGTGCTACCCCACCTAGTGGTAACAAACAATTCAGAGAGTGAACCAATGACTCAGGAGAACCGGCACCTGCTAAGGCTTGCATATCGTAGCACTGCTACTCATACGTGTGCCCTCATACACAGTGAAAGCTGGCTGACATGTTTCACCCTTGCTGAGCTGTCACACTTTTGAGAACGCTCAGCAAGAGCAAAACATGTCGGGTGTTAGGTGACGTAGTTGCCACGTCACGAGGGAGCGGGGATCTAGTAGGAAGTGCAGTGAAGTGGAACTACGTGGACTGTTATGTGTTTTCGTCTGTGGATTTTGTCGTTGTGACTTTGTTTTGCACTCTCTGAATTGATAGAGACATTCCCTATTGCTACTTATATGGCCTCCTTTGCTATGGATTGGTAGAGCAGTGTTGTGAATTTTAATGCTGAGAGGTACAGGTACGGGGGTCGCCTGACCCCTGGCCAGGCACTCAAGAGTTGTCTACGGTGGCTAAAGATCCCCCTTCTGGGTCCTTCCCAGGTCAGGGCACTCAGACCTACAGGGAATTCGGTAGTTCGGGGGGATTGGCAGCCACCGGCAGGACAAAGCCCTCATAGTCGGGTTTGCTAAGGGACAACATGAGCTACGGGACACAAGGAAATCCCTGGGGATAGAAAAAATAAATAAAACATTTCGGGAGCCTTGACATGGTAGCGTCGGTTGAGTGCCACTTCCTGCTGTAACATGTGGTGCTTCTACATACTAGGTAACCCCACAGTTGGGGTTATCCTGAGCAAGACATTCTGGTTTATGGGTAAAAGAACCAGGCATAGGTGCAGTTGAGCCAGGCCAATGAGTTTGGCTGTGACCAGGATATTTAAAAGAGTTTAGGTTCAGCTCCAGTCTTCCCAGTTTACATGAAATGTGGGCTTGACCATTTTTCAGGGGCATGTGGCCGTGGGGCTTCCTCCTCCCCGCCTGCTGGTCCAGTAGTATTTGGGTGGTCATCTCCGCCTCCCAAAATTTGAAAAAAATATGTATTATATATATATATATATATATATTTATATTTATTGGCACGGTAGTGCCACTATAGTTAGGGTTGAGTACCTCATTTACGGTTAAATGGTGGAATGTTGCACCTTAATAACGTTGTCACCATAAGACGGATTTGCCTGACATTTGGCAGGCACAGAGCAGTAGCATAGATCTTGGGATCTGCCAAGTTTCATACCAGTCAGATATATGGTTGCAGAGTTAAGCGACATTCCGTAGTGCATTTATGCTTTTTTGCACATTCTTTGCTCGCGCCTACAGGTCGCACAGTTTGTGCGACCGGTCTGAAAACTTCAGGGATCATGCAGCCAGGATCCCCGATGTGCCTTTTGAAGATTTCATGAACAAATATTAAACAGTTCAAAAGTTATTCAAAAAACAAGTTTCCCATTATAGTCAATAGGAAAAGTTAACAAAAAGTTCGACAGTGTCGCAAATGCAGTTTTTAGTTTCGCAAATGACCCCTGTAGTGTCGTGAGTTAGTAATTTCTTTTTCAGTTACTGGTCACAGAAATGCTTGGCATTTAAGTTTGGGACCCTCTAGGATACAATTCTTTCTGTGTTCACGTAGTCGAGCCCTGATGATGCTAGCCATGTCTATTTTTGGGGGGGTTAAACACCCCAGAAATATGTTTTTCAAATTTTGTAATCTGTAGTGTTGCAAAGTGATCAGTGTCAGTGGCTCAGTAGGTAGCACACTCGCCTCTCAGGCCAGGAGATCAGAGGGCTGTGGGTTCAGTTCCCACATCTGGCACTTGGGTTAATATCCCAATACTGACACTGTAGTGCTGCATGAGGGGGGTGCTGCACTTCTGAGGTGCCGTCTTTCCGATGAGACGGTAAACCGAGGTCCCATCTGCCTAGATTGGTGGTAGTTCAGGTGGATGTTAAAGATCCCATGGCACTTATCGAAAAAGAGTAGGGGAATTTCCCCGGTGTCCTGGCCAAATTTCTCCCATTCACTAAAAATACCACCAACAGCTTAATCTGGTTCAATTTCAGTTGCTTACCATCTGTATCCCCCTTCCTCTGGTCGCCCCTGAAAAAGGGACTTCTAGGCCCAGTGGGCTTACCGAGTCAACAAAATTCAATCAAACAATAAATAAATAAATAATAAAGTAGTGTCACACTTGCAAAACTTTTGTGATTTTTTTTTTGTGAAAGTGTCGCAAATCACAACACTACTTTGCAACACCATGGCCATAATAACAGGAATTGTTTGCCACCCTGCTGCAAAAAAATGGTTTGGTCTTTTGGGCTGATATTTGGAGGGAAGAAAGTCAGCATCCCACATATGTGCCTGTTAGTGGTTTGGTGAAAAAATATTGCAGGGATGCAAAGTTGCGATACTCCAAAGTTGACGCTTTTTCCCATAGACTAGCATTGCGGCGTCCGCAGCTCCTTTCAGGGCCTGTATCTCGGAAACAGTGCGAGATACAGACTTTATGTTTGAAAAATACTTAATCCCCCATTAGGGGGCTAATTACAAAACTAGCCAGGAAAGTCATGAATCATATGAAATTTTAATTTTTTTTCTACATCGTACGGTTCCTGAGATATAAGCAATTTAGTATTCCAAGTGCTCATTTTGTGGTCCGAGGCCCATTATTATGCATACATTCTTTGTAGTCACTGTGTTTCTCTATGAAGCTATTGGGGAAAACCAAGGTGTACGCTCCACTTACTGTTAAACTTGGCTTTTCCACTTGCCTTTCCGTACCCCTTTACATTAGTGTTCCCATATACGCCACCGTGTGCATTACCCTTTGCATTTTCGTTTGTGCTTGCATTTGCATTACTGTTACCATTTGTGTCTCCACTACTGTTTCTGTTTGTGTTTCAATTTGCATCACCATGTGCATTACCATTTGCATTTGCGGCTGCCCTTCTGTTTGCATTTCTTTTGTTTTGCATCATCGTTGCTGTTACCGTTGCCATTTGCATTTCCAATTGCATTACCATGACCATGCGCATTATGGTTTACATTTCCATACGTGCTTGTGTTTCCGGTTCTGTTTCCTTTGGCGTTATTGTTGCTGTTACCGTTACCATTTGCGTTTCCAATTGTGGTACCGTGACTGTGCGCTTTACCAGTTGTGTTTCCATCTGCGCTTGTGTTTGCATCTCCGTTTGCATCACTGTTCACTTTGGCATCACTTTGCTCTTGCGTTTCTATTACCGTTTGTGTTACCATTTACGTTTGCGTCACCGTGTGCGTAACCGTTTGCGCTTGCGTTTGCGTTGCACTTATCGTTACTATGTGACAAAAAATCTATGTAAAAAAACTGCGTTAATGCATCATTTAGGGTTAAAACACAAAAAGTCAGGAAATGAGACCTTTAGGGTTGCCCCCTCCCACCTCATGTACCCCTTCATCCTTCTGAGATTGACAGACTCCAGGGTGTGTCATTGGGGTTGAGAGGCCTAAATGTCACCCCATTCCATGTGTAATCATATTCACAAACCACAGTAAAGAAGAATGGGGTGACATTTAGGCCTCACAACCCCAGTGACACACCCCGCATCTGTCAGCCTCGGAAGGATGTAGGAGGTACACGAGGGGGAGGGGCAACCTTAATGGTCTCATTTCCACTTTTGTGTTTTAACCCTAAATGATGCATTAATGCAGTTTATTGCATAGAATTTCCTTACTTTTTGAAAAGCATAGAAAGAATCATCAATAGTTGGTGGAGCCGGGCCCTCCCACCAACTTGCAAATTTCTGCTCAACATAATAGTACAAGTACTGAATATCATATCTATTGGTGCCACCAGCTTGGAACAAAACAAAGTTTCATTCATCAGAGTGGTATAATTCCGCACCTGTTTACATTTCAGACACCTAACCACAGAAAATCACCTCCATGGCAATAAGGCTATCTACCCTATAAATGTCAAGTCACTGCCACAATGCAAAATGCTATACTCAAAACATAAAGTGCATCATGCAATATCTCCACAGCAAATTAACTTTCCTATACCCAAATACCATAATTCAAATGTACAGGACATCCGCTCAACACCCTCCAAATGTCAAGTTAAAAGACCAAACCATTTCCGAGATATTACATTTTAAAGTTTGAGATTTTCATTCATTAGAGTGGCAGAATTCTGCACCCATTTACATTTTACACACCTAACCACTGAAAAGTACGTCCATGGCAGTAAGGCTAGCTACCCTATAAATTTCAAGCCAGTACCACAATGCAAAACGCTCTCCGCAAAACGTAAATTGTGCCACGCAATATCTCCACAACAAATGTATTTTCCGATACCTAAACACCATATTTCACATATACTGGACATCCCCTCAATACCCTCCAAATTTCAAGTTAAAAGACCAAACCGTTTCCGAGATATTTAATTTTAAAAGTTGTGAAAATTGGGCTATCTGGTCCCTCCAAATCTGGCCATCTAGTCCCTCCCTCAAGGACAAAGATCGCGATCAAAGAATTTGCTGGTTCGCAACCAAAGAATTAAAAAAATTTTAAAACAAAATTTTTTCAGAGAAATACATTAAACTACAGGCATGAGTCTATAGAACAATGCCCTCTGATCAAAACCCATCCTAGTTTGACTTCATAAGTCACCCCTGGGTTGAGATATTTGATTTTTAAATCTGGCCATCTAGTCCCTCCCTCGTGATCATAGATTGTGGTCAAAGAATCTCGCAATCAAAGAATTTGCATGCTCGTGATCACAGATCGTTAGCAAGCCGCGATCAAAGAATTTAAAACTTTAAAACTCTATTTTTTGACATAATTACAACAAACCACAGCCATGGCTCGACAGAGGGAAGACCCCTGAGCAAAACCCATCATAATTATACCTCAGAAGTGACCCCTGAGCTGAGATATTTGTTTTTTTCCAACTGCAAAATGAAAACAAGAAGGCGGCCATGCCATCGCAATCGAAAGAATTCCTCACGATCAAAGATTCTTTGATCGTGAGCCTGAAAATTCTTTGATCGTGAGGCAGGACCAGATGGCCAAAACCCCATTCTTCTCTCACAAAATAACCATATAAATTTTCTCATAGACTTATAATGGGAATTTAAAACTTTAATAACTTTTGAATGGATTAATATTTTTTCACCAAACAAAAAGTGGCATATTCCTTGACCCAAGCTCTTTCAATGTACCAAGTTTCAGTCTGGCACACCACATAACGGCCGCACAGCGCTACAGACAAAATCAAAAAACTGCCCACAAAACTGGCGAAAAGTGCATTTTTCAGCGTTTTGATGTGCAAAAACCGTAAGTCCAACCAAAATAACATTTGGCAGATCAAGAGATCTACTATGCCTCACCGTGCATACCAAATTTCATTCGAATCTGTTGAACAGGTGCAAAGTTAACGTGCACAATTTCGAGTTTAACATAGAAGTGCCTTTATAACCCTAAATATAGGGGCGCGACTGCGCCCCTGTAAAAAAAATATATATATATATGTGTGTGTGTGTGTATATATGTATGTGTGTATCTATATATATGTGTGTGTGTGTGTGTGTGTGTGTGTGTGTGAATATATATGTGTATTTATATAAAATGGGGCTAATACATATTAAGGGGTCAGCTAATGGTGGGGTGGGGGGGTCTTTCGAGTGTTCTTGCAGGAGCACAGCTTCATGCTCAGTAACCCTTTGGCTGAGAGGCAGACAGCCATCTGGATCTGGTGGTTAGCTTGATTCGTGGCTTGCCTGGATGATGTCCCATCAATGTCAGTGGATTCAATCCACAGATCAATAGGGATCGCATGGACCACAGGGAAGGGCTCATTCAATCTGGGAGGCTGGAGGCTATCCAAGGGCATTGCAGAGGCATAACAGAATAGGAATGGGGACATAGGGTGAGGGGCCCCGTTGGCTCCTGGTTGACACTGGAGGCTGGAGGGCCACCACGTCCAGGAGCTTTAGTGATTGCAGGCTAGTTTGCAGTTATGGTGCTAGAGACTCAGGAGCTTGTCCTGTCTTCTCCGGTCAACCCTTTCATAGGACTTGCTTCACAAGTAGGGCCCCTCTTGTCGGACACAGTCTGGCAACAGATTCACCCTGTAATAGGTTAACACGTTCTCTCTCCCCCCTTTTTGGAACAAGGGAAGTGGATGCCGATAGGCCTAGTAGGGTGGGTCAAGCTCCTTGGACCTTCCATTCATGGTGGTGTCTGGCTAGGCCACAGGGTCCTGCAGGTGGACAGTGACTACTCCCCCTGCAACTGTCCATATGATCATCCACTTGGAGACAGTCCTGGACTGGGTTCCGATATCCCGAAGTTTGTTGCCCTAGTAGCTGTGAGTGCAGGTGCTGGGAATTAGGGGGTTCCCCTTCCCCTGGCCTCAGGGAAGCTGGACCTGCTGTCCACAGTCACTGCGTTCTAGGCATTTGAACACTGTTCAGCACCAGTGTGGGTTGCCCACCGTTAATTGTAGTCACTAAGGTTGCACCATGGGTAGAAGGGGCCAAGGTCCCGCAACAGCATTTCAATAGTGGTGGGAGACCTCTTGTCACTGGCAGAATTGTTCGGATCCAGAGGCCTGCTAAGAGAGCTCTGACAGCACACAGGCCTGTCATTCAGTGGCTGAGCATCAAGTCGGTGCTCTGGGACCAGGGCCAGTTCTCTCCAGTGTGTCCTCTTGGCTCAGCTAGGAATCATCAGTCCTCAGATTGGTGGCAGAATCCCAGGTTGACAGCCCGAGAGTTGCAAGTGCAGAACCCATGTCCTCTGGTTGGATACTATTTGGTGAAGCCAAGTTTGAGAGGTCCTCCAGTGCTGGAGAACCTTCTCAAGTCCCTTCATAGTGTAGCTGTGGTGGGAACCGGTGGATGGCCTAGCTTGGCCATGATTAAGTGGACGGCTGCCGCCAGCCCAGGGGAGATCTTTAGATTTTGTGATACCCGCTGGGGTTGAATGTACAAATTAGGCAGCGCAGGCACATTGAGGAAATGGTGAAATTGCAGATGCTTAGTCTCAGCACAGTGGGCAGCGTCGGTTGCACAGTACGGTACGCTCACCGCTGAGGCTGGTAGATTGATAGAGGTGTTTTGTTTTTTTTGACCCCGACCAGATACTTGTAACCCCCAGTATTGTCACTGGGTGCAGCCAGAGGGTGGGGCCACTCTCCTGGCATGTAATATAAAAGGTTCGGTCTGATCCGGTGGTGGACTACGGCCACATGTAGTTCTCCATTCCAGGGCAGGGACCGGATTATGCTGTGGAGTGGAGCATTACTTAACCACCAGAGGGGGCCTCTGGGGGAACATTGGTATGTCCTTTCCTTATAAGCAAAGGGTCAGAGGTTGACTCCCAGGGAGAACTTATATTGGCCATTTTATTTTAGCTCTGGGTGGCAGGATGCCGGGTCTCACCCAAGGGACCAACTCAGTGATTAGTGGATGGAGTAAACTGGTGGCCATTTCCCAGTTAGGGGGCAACATGGACAGCCCCCTTTGGGGTGAATTAAGGTTTTGGGGCATAACTGACAATAACAGGGCCTTCAGTGGGTCAGCTGTGGGAAGGGTGCAGAAGGTTGTGGAGGAGCAGGACAAGAACAGGTGACCAGTTCATACAGTGGCCCAGATTTCTGTTCGGGAGTTATTGCCTTGTGTTTGTGTGTGGGAGTGCTGGCAAGGTGAGATTGTCCAAGACCGTGTGGGCAGTGGCATTAGGGTGGAATTGACCAAGCGGGTGGGGTCTTGAGGGTTGCCTGGCTGGTTGGTGAAGGTTGTGGTGATTCTGGCAAGAGGCATCTGTGACTGTCCAAGGAAGTCTAAGACAGAACGTACAGGGCCGGTATGCTGGTATAGGTCAAGGTCTCCCCCTGGAGTGTCGTGGCCATGATTTTTAGGTTTGTGCACATGTACCGGCCTGCCCAGCACAGGGGGAGGCCTACATCCATTATTAGAATGGGAAGTTGGATGCCCATCTAGCTATTTACGGCAGAGCTGGGGGCTTAGTGTATTACCTTTTAGTCTCTGGTGCATAAGGTCCTGGGTTTGATCCCAAGTGGGCACACATTGCTTTACAGACAGATCACCTGCTAGTTTCAGAGAAAACTTTCTCATGCAAGTTGGATTGGAGCAGCAACAATGCTCGGGCCCAAGGGTTTTAGTTAAGGCATCCAGTCACGGGGGCGCTGGAGGCCTGGGCATTCTAGTGTTATGTTTGTCCTCACCTGCTGTAATCTCCCTTTTGTTTCTATTGCAGGACCCTCAGAAGGCCCAGAACCATATGGCTAAATGGGTGCTCCTTCATCTATTGGGTGGCAGAGGGGTTGTCGGCCACCAAGTGGGGGGAGCAACCTTGGCATTCACTGCAGGCAGTGCAGGTCGTTTGGCTCAGCAAGGAAGCATGCGCTGGGGAGGGTTTGCTCCCATGGTTGCGAGAGGAGGTTGGCCAGTGAGACAGTCCAGGTATTCTGCTGATCCTCTAGAAAGGGGAGGATCGGGGTCTCTGGACGACAGTGACCTCCTGTTTGTGAAGAAGGAAGATTGATGAGTCATTAGAGACTGGGGTCCCATGTGATTCTCGTCTGGTTGCACCTGTGACAGTGGTCAATTTGAAGCATGCCAGAGTTCTAAGGTTGCTATATTGGGCATGGACATGGCGAACTGGGGGATGGGAGCTGTTTGGGGCTTCTGTAGGGGGTGCTCTTTGTGAGACATAGGGACGTTATGCCTCCTGATGGCCCATTTAGTGGGGGAGGACACACATCTACTGGAGGTGGATATGGAGAGCATGCAGTTAGCTATTAGAAGACTTGGAGGAACATCTTGAGCGAAGGGCTTGGGGGGTCGGACAGGGTCCAGCCCATGGTGGCTTGGGAGGAATGCAGACTAAAGGTATTGGGGGAACATGAGGGATGAGCCCAATTCTTGCAAAGGACTCATTGTCCCCGGTTGGAATGAGGCCAGGGGACCGCTAGATTATGACCCAAATGGGGATCGTGATCCAGCCTCATACGGTGACACTGCAAGGACAACAGGCAGCGCTAGGAATGAAGGGCGCATCCTGCCAGCAGTGCCCATGCTCAAGATGGTGTATAGTGTATGTATTTCAATAAACACATGGCTACAGCCATTTCCTCCGGGCATTGGTGATTGTGTCTTTTTGGGAAAGAGAGAATTTGGGGGACAGGGGAACCAGGCAATTTCCATGTATCCGCCCTGGCCAGTCCAACCCGTCATGGGCTTCTAACTTGCAGTCCTGCTAAAATTGAAATTGCGACATTAAAAGAAACAAAGTGTCCCAGTCTGAAGCAAGCACCAGTAAGGTGGGTCCATAGAATTATAAAATATGGAACAGTGGTGCTGAAAAGACAAAAGTCTGCAGCTGTTTCCTCAAGGCATGATTCAGCCCACCTTGCCATTACCTCCTTTGGCAGCATTTTATGTTCCTTCTTCTGTGCCTCCTTTAACTAGGTCGCCCATTTCCCTGCATCCAAGGACATTACTTGAAGTTTTGCAGGCAGGCCAGTATGCTGGTCAGAAAATGGGGGGACTTTTGGCAAAGTGGATCTGCAGGCAGCACAAGTTGTGCTGACATGCGAGGGTATCACTATGAATCCCATAAGATACATCATCACACTCTATCTGCCGATCATGGGCTGTAACTAACTACAGGTTGTTCTTTGTCAATTCTGGTCCCCACTACCATCCCTTCTACCCAGAGGACACTGTAACCTGCTTATCCCCTATCAGGGGCCTACTGCTGTACCTAGCTTCCACACACCCCTTCCCCAATGACAGACAGAGCACACAAGACATTTTAGGAAAATGTACTTCACTGTGCAAAGAGATATTTTGCATATCCAAAAGCGATTTCATACAGTACAAACCGGGGTGACCTGCAACATTTGGCACTGTTAGCATTAAAGGTACACAATAACAGCTTGGTTATTGGGAATAGCAGCATATAGTCTCCTTAACACCACACTGTGCCCCTGTCTCATGATAGATCGATATGGTACAGTACAGCTTTTCTTCAGCTGGGCACGCAATCCCTCAGCCCCTGAGGAGATAAAAAGATATTGCATGCAACATACATGTTTTTTTAACTCTCCTATATGACCGGAATTTATTGCCTACTAATGGATATGATTATACAGTGCCGACCCATCATGGACAAATGTTCAATAAAGTTTTAATGGCTAACAATTATAGCAAGCATGCCAACAGTGTGACCAGTCTCTGGGTTGGAATATTACAAAGTATCAGTTCTGAACCTGTGCATCCCACAGGTGAAGTGTGGAAGTGGAGGGCAAATTTAAAATCATTGTTCCTATGGCCATTGCAACTTCAGTCTCTAGTAATAGCAGGGATCGGGCTTTACCGCTAGTTCTCTCCCATTTCAAAACTACTTCCACCACTTGGAGGCCTTTCCTTTAGATAACTTGGTGCATCAAATGGTCCTGTATGTCTCCCAAATGTCCCGAATGACAATCTGTCCCTGATTTTCACTCCTTACAGGACATCAGAAGCAAAACACACATTTCTGAGTTGTCACTTGGCTTCCTGATGGAGCCGTAAGCCGCAGTTAGATATGAGCCCCAGCCAAAACCAGCAAAACTGCGTCATTGGTGGTCAGTGTAGCAACGGATGGAAAGAGCACGGAAGGGCCAGTTTTTTACTTTAATCCACAATTGGTGAAAAAAAGTGAGTGATGAGCCAGCAAAAACTGCAAATATAGTCAAACTGCATCATTGGTGAGAGCAATCAGCAGGACCAAACTTTTTACTAAACTTTAATTTACTACCTACTTTTGGACTCCGTCAACATTAATTTTCACAGGCACGGTAGGCACCAAATACGGTTGAGACTCACTTCGACTGGAGACTGATCAGCTGTGAGCACGGGGCAGTCTGAGGTGGGCAGACACTTTTTTAACTTCGATCAGCCATCCAGGTGTGATCTAAGAGTTGTGGCAAACGTGAAGCCCAGCGGTGTGTCTCCTCGCCAGCGCACATGATGAGCGAGCCAACGCTAGTCCATCCCTAGAAGAGCCCTGGAATGCCCCGGTGATGACTGGTAAAGAGTGCCCAAGCCCCTAGAGACTAAATTCATTACAGGAAAAGAAAGATTCTCACCTAAGTGGAACTCAATCTATACAAGACACACAAATCGAGCAGCACACTTCTGACCCTCTGTGCCACTGCTGCAGTTGACAGCAGCTCTCCTTCACTCTCTCGACCTCACCATGAAGCTGCAGGCATGGAAAAGGGACAAACACCAAAATGGATGAATCGTGATCCACAAAGCTATAAAGCTGCTCGGCTGCTTGCTGGCCAGCTTTATGCAAATTAAAGGACGGAAGCACTCTCTCATTGGAGCACTTCACTTCTTTCAAGTACGCGAAGTTTTAGCCCATAAAAATGTGCCCAGTGTCATCATTGGCTAGCATGCTCATTGGTCTGTCACAGACGAGCCCAATGCAGCTTGACCTGCATTGGACACAACACTGACACACTTCTGAAATGTCATTCACTGTAGCAAACCGTTTCCTGTGCAAGCACAAGGAAACATAAAAAAACAAGAAATAAAGTGAAAAACGGTGTCAACTGCCATATAAAAAGGTTACAAAACAGGGATGGAAATTCATTTAGCAAAAAGACGCTGGGTAATTAACCCAGCACCTCAACTGCCTCCTCAAAGCACATTTCTCCTCCACCTGCACATGCGACTAAATATACTGCCTGCCCTAGGACCAGTTCCTCCTTATGTGATTGTAATAAGTGATGATCCGATGTGTTCTGAGTATGTGTGTATCTTAGTTTAGACTGTCTAAATGCCTTGCACTGCAACCTGCTGCTGCACTGTATTTTGTATCTCGTACTTTGTATTTTGTATGCATTCTGTATTTTGGACTTTGTATTCGATGCTTGTCCATTTTACCACAGCTCATTTGTACTCTCCTCTACCCCCCACCCCTAGGACGCATCTGGAATCGAGCAGTAGTCTGCTCAGTATGCCTTCCTGGTAAAACTTTAAATAAATATGTAAGGTACGAAACTTCAGGTAAATTTATAATATACACCAGTCCCAAAGAACATTTGTTAAAAGATAACAGTAAAGATGGACAGAAAGGGAGCAGACCAAAAAGAAAGGAGGAGAGAACAACTAGTTAAGAAACACTTGGGAAACAAAACTACAAGTTCCCTTCCCCAGTACAATACAGTATCGGACTAAATCTGCAACCATTCTGGATACAAAAAGTGCATCTTTCCTTGGAAAATTAATCAGATGTATGGGGTCCAAGGGTATTTCTACATAGTAGTTCAATGTCCCAGTAACAGATCCCAAACTAAGAGCTGGGGGTGAGCATGACTGGTGCTCTGCAATATTAATTCCAAAATCTGTCAAGGAACAATAAAGTTCGCTCAGCACCAAACTGAGTAGGAGATCGCAGGAACTTGGTTCCACCACCTCTGTCATTTTTCACAATTGACTAATACAGGAGAGTTCACCACCAAAAAATGTCTGGTTCCACCACCTAGAAATCTAAGATGGAAGAGTCCCCCCCCAACCTAAACATTTAAGCCGTAAACCACAACAGGGTGTGGGTTATGCTGTGATTTACCCACACCTGGTGCGGTTTGGTCACAAGGCCGCAGGATGAGTGAACCAGTCAGATGGTCTGACCATCATACCATAGAGTTCAGTTTTGTGATTCCCCCCAATAGGCCTGCCCCTACAGAGATGGTTCAGTACCACCCTTTGCCGGGTGTGACCCCAGGTGGTCTAATGGTGCTGGATCTATCGAGTGTGTCGAGGGAGTGCATGGATCCAGGGGATCTGGTGCTTGCCTATAATATGGCGGTAATGGAAGCCCTAGATTCTATTGCTCCTGTTTGCGTTCACCCCCTCATCCTCTGCCCAAGGTCCCCATGGTTTGATGGGACCTTGAAGGAGTTAAGGAGAGTGGGGAGAAGGTTAGAGAGGCCCTGGAGAACAACCGGCTTAGACTGCTGGAACATTATACAATTTATCAATCGACAATCATCCGTAAGAAGGCAGAATTCCTGTTCAGGGAGATAGCTGCTGCACAGAATTGACCAGCTCGGCTCTTCCGGACTGTGGACAGATTGTGCAGTCTACCTTGTATTCAGCCTGGCAGAGCTTTTTTACAAGAGAAGTGTGATGAGTTTGCTCGATTTTTTGCAGATAAGATTGCCGCCATCTGGTCCGAGATCGGCCAGACCCCTCTAGGGGTGCTGTGGTGGTCAGCAGGAGGTTGTGGTTTATTGTGATTATACAATGTCCCCCTTTTTAAAAATTGTTTTATATAAAGATTACAGTTGTTTTACTTGAACAAAAAATGTTTTGGTTTTTTTATTGATTTTTTTGCTGTGGTATACTTCATCTGTATGTTAAATAGTTCCCTGTTGCAAGTAGAATAATCTGTGTAGGAGATGGCAGTCTTCACACACACACACACACACACACACACTCCCACCCCATCCCCACTTCTGCCTGCTACAACTTTTTTATTATTAATTAAATATTTTGAAGTTTGTAACTGTCTGGGACAGAACTGCACTCATATACTGGGACCTGAGAGCTAGCACCACTGGAAGCGAGTCAGTGTTACAGGAGCCAGCACTGACTGCCACAGAAGCTGGAGACAGCAAACATCACAGGAGCTGACAGCTGAGTGTCTCGTGAGGAAAGCGGGGTGGAGTACATCGAAACCCCGCGGTCTGGGTTTGGCCTGCATTTCAGTTTTAAAGTACACCCTGTTGTTTAGTGATTAGGAACTGCTCAATATTTGTTTTAAAATATAAAACATTTTGTTGTTTTTAGAGTCAGTCTGGGGACTGGTGTGGTTGGCCTGTATTAATTGAAAATGGATTCTCGAACCCCATTGTATAATCTTCATGTCTTAATAAATTTCAGCAAATTAAAGTAAAGATGTGACATATTTTAATAACGTTTTGGGTTCATTGTATTGTGATGTCTAACCAGGGAGAGTGCAGGGACGTGCCCCATACATGTCTATGGGGCTCATTTTCAGAATGTTCTTACAAAACTTTAAGCAACCTTTTGATAAAAATGAAAGCCACCGCTCAAATAATAGGGTCCCTATTACTTGAGTGATGGCTTTCATTTTTATCAAAAGGTTGTGTAGCATTCTGCTTGAAAACAAGCCTCAAAGACTTGTATAGGGCACGTTCCTGTGCTCTCCCTGGTTAGACATCACAATACATGGGAGCACGGGGGCAGAGTAGGCCAACTGGGAAGTGAAAAGGGACTGGCTGATTGGCAGTTCGGCCAGCGTTAGGATCCTTTCCCTCCCATACAGGAGTACAGTAAAATTTATAATTTTAACCCAGAGTGACTGTCGCTGCCCCAGGGTAGCGGGATGTGAAACCCTACACTAAATCTTACACCTTTACTTTAAAGTCACAGATATGGCATGAAGTCAGTTTCATCATTTAATCCTTCTGGATATAAAGTTTTCAGTGTCAAAATCCATATGGTTTCTTTCTTTTTTTTTTTTATTTTCGTCTTTATGCCGCCTTCCTAGCTGCCAGCCACCCGGTAGTATCGACCCGGTCACGGGCCACGGCTTCCACTCCCCAAATCGGCCTCAGGTCTCCGATAGCCCATGGCTTACCCCCCATGGCGGGGCTGCGGAAGCGGGCCAGGGGATGCCGCCGCAGACACTGGGAATTGGTCGGAGAGCTGGCCTGGGGAGCTAATTGAAGCCGTGGCGGGCTTCATTGAGGTGGCTCAGCAGCCGTCCTTTCCGGTTTTTCTCGGGAGGCGGGGTCATGCAATGACGTCAGGCGTCGCCCGCCTCCAAACACGCTTGCGCGGTAGCTGTGTGATGCTCGGCCTCCGCTGAAGTCGCTGGTGCTCCGGACGCCATCCCGCCCTCCCCCTGGAAGGAGAGCAGTCTCTAGGGCGCTCCATCCTTCTCCCCGCGGCCCTTCCAGCGACCTGAGTCCGTCTCGGACCCCGGTCGCCGGGCGTCAGCATGCGGAACTATTCCTGGCCCGGACGGGTCGGCAGATGGTTTCTTTCTGTAGCAGACTGAAGTCTGTCTCTTCCCCTAGGGTGTCAGACCACATGTTCTAGAGTCGTGAAATGCATACAGTCAGGTTTAAAATCATGATTTGTGGTAAAATGGGTGCCTAATGCATTACGTGGGTTGCCATTAATAATACACTGGTAATACATTTATAAACAAATGACACCAGTTTTGAAATCACTGACTTTTTTGACTTGTGCTGTACCCTTTGTGGCGTATGTTTCTGGTGTGATTGTGGCCGTTGTTATGTTGCTGGAACCACAAGATCTGCCAAGATCCTCCCTCCCTTTTGTCCGTACTGCTGCCCACTTCCACCTGCCTCCTCCTTTCCCTCCTGACTGTCTTGTAATCCCTGTCGACCCTTTACACCTGCTATCCCAGTCCTCTCCTCCTGAACTTTTCTCGCCTCTGGCATGCCCTCTATATTTTCCTTCTCCAGCCCCTGGCCTGCCCACTACCCTTCCCTTCTGCCTGGTTCTATGTGATAACAGCGACTGCCTAAAGACGTGCCCCGTTATCATGACGTTTCGGCGCTCTAACATGCTCAGCACATGGAACAACGGTGCCGGGGGCATACATTAAATGCTTTTGTGTGGGGCTTTACACCCCACACACACACACACACCACTCATGGGGGTTCTCACTCTGCACTCTACTAAAGGAATCTCAACCCAGGGGGTGCATGTCGGGGGTGAAAGCAAAATATAGGTTTGGGCCGGGCACAAAATTGCAACAGCGCCTGACCCAAACCCGTACTCACCCGCCCCAACCACAGGCCAACCCCGATGCCACGGCACAGCTTGGCAACCCACTGCAGCGCCACCCCCTATAGACCCTCCACCCTCCCAGCCCATGCTCGCTGTGCTCACCCCTTCCGTGTGTGTGTACATATAGCAACATCCTGTCACTGAATTCGCCCACCCCCACACCTGGTCGCCCTACCCTCCCCTTCGTCATTCAGGCTTTCGCTCATAAAGCGTCACCATTTTGGATGTCGCCCTACAGCATGCGCCCTCATCACAGGCTACCTTCTGCCCCCCTTCTGCCTATCCCCTCATTCTCTCTTCCCCACCAACCCCTTTCTGCTACACCAGCCCTCCCCTTCTCACCTGTACTCACTTCCTCCCCTCCTCCTCCCTACTTACCCCGACTCCCCCGAGCATCACCTCCAACCCTCCCCCTCTCACTGCCCCTTTGCTTATTACCACTTTCTCCCTCCTCCTCACAGTCCAGTGGAAGGAATCTGCTCCACACCAGCTCATGACAGAGTGCACTCAACCACCTGGAAGTGCTGTTCAGAAACAGTAACCCCACATACTGTGGGTCTTATTGCATTTATAAAATGGGTCTACTTATCAAAAAAAGGTAGGATAAGTTTATCAGTGCGGTTACTATCACTGCTTTGGAACCTTCTCCACCAATCAGGAAGCAGAAGTTTCCTTACCCATTTTATAAAGTAACATTAGAGGGGAAGGAAGGTGTGCTGGGTTCCTTCAAACAAGGTATTGGGATTACCTGTAGGTATAATCCCCCCCCCCCCATACACCATATCTCTCAACTCACTTAAAAACACCAACAGCTTAATCTGATTCAGCATGTCAGTCTACATCTGTTATCACCCCCCAACCCCCCAGGGCAAGGTTGAAAATAGGCAGAATTGCCTAGCCCTCCTTTCACGATCAACAAGAACTAAGTCAAATAAACCCCGTTTCAAAAACAAACAAACAAAAAAAAAAAACAGGGACACCTCTCAAAGGAGAACTGTGCTGAACTTGAAAAATCAATTTTTCCTAATAGAAGCTGCTTTTTAAATGCTGGTTCCAAATCTGTTACCATTTCATCTATCCTAACCTAGTAGTAACCACAGTGATTGTTTCTGATTTACACTCTGGCGTCAAGTGTGATTTTAGAATTCTATGATATACTTTATGTCCCTCTCAACCACAGAGTTCTAAAGTAGAACAAGGATGCATTGTACCAACAATGGAAGAGCTGAGCAAGGGACAAACTAAATCATGCAGTTCTAAAATGGTGCCTACCACCGATGTGTAAATCAGAAACACCCACTAGTATAATTAAAAAGCTTGCGAAGATGGAAGAGTAACAGAGCTGGAACCAGTGTTTAAAGTGATTGTCATATTTTTGTATGGAGGCATGACTTAACCATTTTTGATAGGTCATGTCCACGATAGCCTGTTTCTGCAATTTTAAGTTTTATTGTCAGCCTTTATTTATGTGGAAGGGATTGTTGTTTGACCCTTGACAAGGTGAGCCAGTCGATCCTTCCACTTCTGATTGATTTCCACGCCCTGCAGTATGGCGTGCAGCAAGGAGAGTGCGGGGCGTACCCATTGAATGAATGGGTTGTGATTTTCTTTCTATTTAATACCTTATGATGGCAAGTTGGAGCTTGATGAAAGTCACCGCTCGACTAGTAAGGCCTTTGTTAGTTGAGCGGTGGCCTTCATTAATCTCCAGCTCGTCGCCATAAAGTATTAAATAGGAATGAAAATCACATCCCATTCATTCTGATGGGGTGCGCCCCCGCGCTCTCCCTTGCTGCATGTTATAATGTGCCTAAATGTGGGAGCATGGAAATCAATTGGGAGGTGGAAGGGATCAGCTGTCCACCTTGTCAGGGCAAAACTATGATCCTTTCCTCCTAAATAAAGGCTGACAATGAAACTTTTAAAATTGCAGAAATGGGCTATTGACGACCTAAGGTACTGTATTCAGAAAGGGGTACCTTAGAATCAGAAAATATGACAAAAACACTTCAAGAATCAGCTTCTACCTGGAAAAATGACTTGCAGGTTCAATGCAGTTCTCCGTAGAATAACATCAGTCCATGCAGCTGTTACAATAAGTGGTTTATCTTAAACAAGCATTTGCCAATGCTGAATGTTTGTTTGCTGTCATTAGCAGTGGAAGTGCAGGAGTTAGACAGATGCAGTATAGGAACGGTATTGAAGTATTGAACTGATGCCAACTCCACCCTCACTCTGCAGAAATGGAAAGGCATTGGGGTGTGCTTTTGGGTCTTCGCCCAAGACGGTCATGACATTTCACCTCACCCTACCCTTCAGACACTGACAAGTGTCAAGGTGTGCCTTGGGGTGTTTGGGCTTTACAGTCACCTCATTCCATAAGGAAACATGCTGAAATGAGTGAAGTATAGGAGAATGGGGTTAACTCCGGGACCACAGGGTCCAGAGTGCACCTCGATGCCTGTCACTGGCTGCAGGGTGGGGGTGGGGTGGAATGCCATGAGCATTACTGCCGACAACCCCAAGTCACACCCCTGATGCCTGTCAGTCCCTGCAGGGTAGGGCGTTATGGTCAAAAACCCTAATGCCCTGGGCATTTCTTGGTATTTTTACTCCAAGTTTTCAGCATGGGCTTTTTGTGACCCCACCACATGAACAGTGTCAGTGGTTCAGTAGGTAGCACACTCACCTCTGAAGCCAGGAGATCAGAGGGCTGTGGGTTCAGTTCCCACATCTGGCACTTGGATTAATATCCCAGTACTGACATTGTAGTGCAGCATGAGAGGGGTGCTGCACTTCTGAGGTGCCGTCTTTCGGATGAGACGTTAAACCGAGGTCCCATCTGCCTGGATTGGTGGTAGTTCAGGTGGATGTTAAAGATCCCATGGCACTTATCGAAAACAGTAGGGGAATTTCCCCGGTGTTCTGGCCAAATTTCCCTCATTCACTAAAAATACCACCAACAGCTTAATCTGGTTCAAGGTCAGTTGGCATTCATCTGTATTCCCCTCCCCCGGGTCGTGCCTGAAAATAGGCAGGATTTGTCAACAAAAACTAAATAAAATAAATAAAAAATAAACAGTGCCACTATCAGTTCGTTAGGCAAAAGGTGATTTTGCATAGCGACTGCGCCATTTGGCGCCACAGGTGCAAAAACACATTTTGAGCAGGATGTGAAAAATGACAGCTGTACTGTTCATAAGGAGGTGTAAAGAAATGGCAGTGTTGAAAATCTGTAAGTGAAAATCTAAAAAAAACTGAAGTCACGAGCGTGCGTAGAAACTGCACAATGTACACCCATAATGTAATTAGTTTGGGGATTTTTTACAGCAGATTTTCAACATAGCCATTTTGGGACCTCCGTTCATGTGTCACTGTGATTTTCTTAATCTGTCCCGAACTCTGATTTCCCACAGCGACCGCGCTGTTCTGTGCCGAAAGTGCGAAAACACATTTTGGCCAGGGTGTGAAAAATGACAGCTATACTGTTCATAAGGAGGTGTGGAAAAATGTCAATGCTGAAAATCTGGACTGAAAATATTACATATTCGGGAACGTACGAGGGTGCATGGAAATTGCACAATGCACGCTCATAACACAGTCATTTTATGGACTTTTGTCACCAAATTTTCAACATAGCCATTTTAACACCTCTGCTCATGAACAGTGTCATTGTGATTTTCTTAATCTGTCCTGAACATTGATTTCACACACCAACAGCGCCATTGTGCACTACATGTGCGAAAACACATTTTGGGCAAGATGTGAAAAATGACAGCTGTTCTGTTCATAAGGAGGCGTGGTAAAATGGCAATGTTGAAAATCAGTAGTGAAAATATAAAAAATTCTCAAAGTTACGAGCGTGCATAGGAACTGCGCAACGCAACGCTCGTATGTTTCACCAAATTTTCAACATAGGGTTTTTGGGGGCCTACCTCATGAACTGTGACACTGTCATTTCATTAATCGGTCATGAAATGTGGTTCCGCACAGTGACCACGAAATCACCTTTTGGGACCGAATAACAAAATGACAGTGACTAAGAACCCCATGTTGAAAATTTTGTGAAAATATTCCCCAAAATGGCCGAGATAGGCACCAAAGTTGAAAAATAAAACATTTATGCCATTATACAGCTTCCCGGCATTTCTTCAGTTAAGTGGTTGGCTTTGAAGAGGCAGATGTGTTTCGGTCCACGAAGATCGTCGTGCTGGCCTCTGGAGTAAGTAGGGGTGAAGCGGGGGTGTGGGAGGTGGGGAGTCGCAGAGGGTAGGTGCAGGTTACAGGCGAGGGGCAAGAGATTCAATGGGGACTTTTTTTTCTTATAGGTGTTTTGATTTTAATTTTTTTTTTTTTTACGACCACGCAGGACTTTTGCCACGCTGGGGTGGGCTCCCAGCTTGGCATCCGGAAGTCTGTCTGGGGGTGCAGTGGAGCTGATGGGGGATTGGGCAACCCCATCTGCCATATGGACTTTGCCATGCTGGGATGGGCTCCCTGCTGGCACTCGGAAGTCTGTTTGGGAGGCAGTGGAGCTGATGGGGATTGGGCACTGCTCAGCCATACAGACTTTTGCCACGCTGAAGTGGGCTCCCAGCATGGCACCTGGAAGTCTGTTTGGGGGGGGCAGTGGAACCAACCTGGGATTGGGCACCCCAGTTGGCCATACAGTGTGCAGGGGTAGGGGGGACCGCATGAGCATGCTGGGGTGGGCTCCCAGTGTGCTACGTGGGTGTTTGTTGGGGAGGGGGGACACTGGAGCCGACCGGGATCACAAGAAAAAAAACGGAGCTGTCTATGACTGCAGTTCAGAAGCAGTGCTGACGTGTAGGCAGTTTGCCTGCTGACGGCAGTATGCAAATTGCCTACACGTTACTACCACTGACTGTAGTGGTCTTTTACTTTGAACTGTATGCCACTGCATCTGAACTGCTGTCATAGACAGCTCAGACATTTATTGGTGCGGTGGGGCCGTGCCTGCAAAAAGGAGCAGGGTATTGAAAGCGGGGGTGGTACACCTATGAAAACTCGTATAGTGGCACTATGTTTCTTGCACATGCATGCAAGCAAACATAAAAAGGAATAATATCAGTTCATGCAGTTGTTACAATAAGTGGTTTATCTTGCAAAAGGAGTAATATCAGTCCATGCAGCTGCTACAATAAGTGGTTTATCTTAAACAAGCATTCTTTAATGCCGAATGTTTGCTTGTTGATGTTAGCATTGGATGTGTAGGAGTTAGACAGATGCAGAATAGGAATGGCAGCAAAGTATTGTAACTCACGCCAACCACACCTCCACCCTGCAGAGATGGACAGGCATTGGGGTGTACCTTTGGGTCGTCGCCTATAACGCTCATGGCATTTCACCTCACCCTATCCTGCAGACACCAACAAGTGTTGAGGTGTGCCTTGGGGTGTTCCGCTTTACAGTCACCCCATTTCATAAGGACATATGCTGAAATGGGTGCAGTATATCAGAATGGGGTGAACTCTGGGGCCAAAGAGTCCAAAGCACACCTCAATGCCTGTCAGTGGCTTCAGGGTGGGGGTAGAATGTCATGAGCATTACAGCTGGCAATCCAAAGGCACACCCCTGATGCTTGTCAGTCTGTACAGGGTGGGACGTTATGGTTAGAAACTCTAACATCCAGGACGTTTGTTGGTATTTGCAGTACAAATTTTTAACATGGCCTTTTTGTGACCCCCCGCCTCATGAAAACATTTGGGACCTCTGCTCATGAATAGTGGCACTGTGATTTTGTTAATCTGTCCCGAATGTTAATTTCCCACAGTGACTGGGCCATTCTGCACCAGATTGGCGAAAACACAGTTCAAGCAGGATGTGAAAAATGACAACTGTACTGTTCATAAGGAGGTGTGTAAAACTGACAATCTTGACAATTTTAAGTGAAAATATTGCAAATTCTCAAAGTTCCAAGGGTGCGTGAAAACTTCGCAACGCACGCTCCTAACATAGTCATTTTATGGACATTTGTCACCAGATTTTTAACATAGGCATTTTAGGACCTCCGCTCAGAGCAGTGTCACTGTGATTTTCTTAATCTGTTCTGAACACTGATTTCCCACAGTGACCGCACTATTCTGTGCCAGAAGTGTGAAAACACATTTTGGCCAGGATGTGAAAAATGACAGCTGTACTGTTCTTAAGGAGGTGTTAAAAAAATTTCAATGTTGAAAATCTGGAGTGAAAATATTACAAATTCGTGAAGTTACGGGTGTGCAAGGAAACTGCGCAATGCACGGTTGTAACACAGGCATTTTTTGGAATTTCTTCACCAAATTTGCAACATAGGCTTTTTGGGAGCCCACCTCATGAACAATGACACTATCATTTCATTACTTGGTCCCTAAAGGTGATACCGTGCAGTGACCATGAAATCACCTTTCGGTATGGAATAACCAGATGGCAGTCACTGAATTCATGAGATGGGGTCCCAAAAACCCCATGTTGAAAATTTGGTGCCAAAATTCAGGAAAATGGCAGAGATATCCACATAAGTTGAAAAAAAAAAACATTTATGCCATTGTACAGCTTGCCGGCATTTCTTCAGTTCACTTTCCGCTTTGAAGAGTGCAGATGTGTTCCTGGTCCACCGAAGATCGTCATGCAGGGCAGGGAAAGATATTGAACCGCATTTACTTTAGTTCATTGTGCAGTCGCCGGTTCCTGCAGCAAGACATGCCCCTGATCAGAGTGGATCTCAAACCTGGGATCTGTTCATGTGAGTGAGGGTGTTTGGGAGTGTACGGGGGAATGTTGGGTGGTGGGTGCTGAGTGGGAGGTGGGGGTGGTTGGGCTGATCGTCAAGGGGCTTTTTTTTTTTTTACAGGTTTGGAAAAAAAACATCAAGAGACTATATTCTTTTTTAATTTTTTGTAATATAATTTTTATTGAATATTTTCAAATTTCACATCAATAAATTTCCATTCATCAGTATACAAGATAAATCAGTAGGCTTATATTATAATTTACAGAGTTACATTTCATCAGACACAGTATCTTTAACTGTATTATCAACATAGTTATATTTCCAGGCTAAATTGCATGTCATTACTTCATAGGGAGAAACAAAACCGGAGTTTTTATGTTCCACTTCCGATCTTTTATGAGGTCCTCTTATTATCTTTCCTCCACAAACTTATATTTTATTATTATATGGGAGGCCCTAAATTTATCTTAACTGGGGGCAGTAAGCCGATTCAGCTCACTGAGGGTATCTTGCAGGTGATTCAGTCATAACACACTTACCTCAAATAGGCTAATCTTCCCTCCATTAAGGGACAAAATCTGGTTCCCTGTGCATAATGTCCATTATCCACTTATTCCATTTTGTAGTACAGAGTGCTGTTTTATTATTTAGAGAATAAGTGATCCTTTCTGCCTTATATATACCATTTACTATAGCTCTCCAAGTCTCCACGGTGGGGGTCTTATTAGTAAGCCAACATTTAGTTATTGCCTTCTTGGCTGCCAGCAACAAGACTCCCAGGAGGGGACCACTATAAGGGCCTCTTAAATGTCTGGGGAAGATAATGTAATAGAAAAAATTCCCCTGTCCATGGGAGCCCTGGGCCCCAAATCACTTCTAATTCCCCTAGGAGGGTCCTCAAAAAGGGTTGCAATTTTGGGCATGCCCAGAACACATGTGTGTGGTGAGCTGTCATTTCGCCACATTCCCGCCAACATACAGCGGACCTATTCTTATCATAGTGTGCGGTTATAACCGGAGTGCAAAAGTACCTTGTGAGGAACTGCCATGAGAACAAACACCATGCGTGCGAGCTAGTGAGTCTGGAAGCTGAGCTGCAAACAGCGTCCCATGTTTCTTTGGAAAGGTGGAGATCCAACTCACCTTTCCATTTCTCCATAGGAGTTTTCCCCTGATGTTTCCATCAGCGATCTGTATAGGGCTGAGATAGCGTGTGGCAAATCCCTAATGCGAAAAGTCTGAAGTAGCATTTTTACCAGGAATGGGTGTTCCTCTTGGTTTCATACCCTTGCTGGGAGGTTATTATAGAAGTGTTGAATTTGTAGGTATCCGCAGAAATCCGCAGATCTTAAGTTAAACTCTTGTTGGAGTGTGGTGAAAGTCTTAACCTGTGAGCCTGTCACTAATTGTGTCAGGCTAGTGAGGTGTTGGTGTCTCCAGTTCTGAAAGGTATGATCAGTACGTCCGGGGGTGAAGTTTTCCAGCAGCCCTATGGGGAGCAGCGAGGTCAGATATGGGAAGATCTGTAAGGATTTATGGATCGTGTGCCAAGCTCGTATTTGGTGAGTGATCCAGGGATTCATCAGGATCTGCCCCAAGGGGGGTACAATAGAATAGAGCTTGTTCCCACTCTGAGTTAGGTGCCGTCACCTCCTCTATTTCTTTCTATCGGGCGGTGGTATCGGATGCGAACCTCCTAATTAGGAATGTTATATGTGAGGCCCAGTTGTATAACTTGAGGTTAGGGAGGGCCAGTCCGGCTTTAGATTTTGGTAATGTAAGGGTGTTAAAGCTTACTCTAGGCCATTTGTCCGCCCAAAGGAACCTGGAAATTACTTTGTTCCATTCCTGAAATAATTTCGTTGGTAGGTTAAGGGGGATGTTTTGAAATAGGTAGAGTGCTCTTGGAAGAATTACCATTCGTATCACCTCTACCCTTTGCACCAGATTCAATGGGAGAAAGTCCCATCTCTCCAAGTCATTTTTCATCTGGGTCAGGAAGGGGTCATAGTTATAGCATAGGGCGTCTTCTGAATTGTGAGATAAAAATATACCCAAGTATTTGAGTTTGTCTAATTTCCACCGAAAAGGGTATCTGTCCCTGAACCATCCTGGGGGGTCGAAGTGGAAGACGAGGGCATCCGTTTTTCTGGTGTTCAGCCAGTATCCTGAGCAAGTCCTGAACTCCTCAAGAACACTAAA
The DNA here is from genome assembly GCA_016271365.2 of Neoceratodus forsteri. Taxonomy (NCBI): domain Eukaryota; kingdom Metazoa; phylum Chordata; order Ceratodontiformes; family Ceratodontidae; genus Neoceratodus; species Neoceratodus forsteri. The sequence goes on along the minus strand of CM028133.1, from coordinate 244,187,765 downwards.
AACTATGGAGACTGACTTGGTAGAGTCCGAAAGGAAGAGAAGGACATTGTCTGCGTATAGTGCTATTCGATGTTCCGAGTCAGCCATCCTGAGCCCCTCTACCCCTGGGGACTGCCTTATTGCATGGGCTGATGGCTCAATAAATATAGCAGAGAGGCCCGGAGACAGGGGGAAACCCTGCCTTGTGCATCTACATAAGGGGAAGTATTTAAAATGATACCCTGATACTTTAACGCAGGCTTGTGGTGAGGAATATAAGTCTGTGATGATTGCTATGAAAAGGGGGGGGAGCCCATCTTACGCATAGTGGAAAAAAGGAAGGGCTAGGATACTCTATCGAATGCCTTCTCAGCATCTCGGCTGAGAAGGACACTCAGCGTCTCACTGGAGTGCATTTTCTGAACTAATTGTAGCGCTCTATGGGTATTGTCAGTGGTAGATCTGCCCCCAACAAAACTTGTTTGGTCCAAGTAAATCAAATGCGGAAGAACTGTATCTAACCTTCGGGCTAGGATGGACGTGTAATATTTATAATCTACATTAAGAACCGATATTGGTCTATAAGAGCTACATTGCAGGGGGTCTTTTTCGGGTTTAAGAATAAGTGAAATTGTAGCATAAGACCAGCTGTGTGGGGAGGTGTCGCCCTGCATAACTTCGTTCATAGCACTCAATAAGAGGGGGCTTAATGAGTGGGCCATGCTTTTATAAAATTCCATCCCAAACCCATCTGGGCCCAGGGATTTTTGAGTTTTTGACCTGGCAATTGCTGCACTCAGTTCTAGTAGGGTTATGGGGGCAACCAGTACAGCCTGTTGGTCCTCCGTGAGCTTGGGCAGGTCCAGATCAGCTAAGAAAGCATCAGTCTGGTTGGGAGGGGGTTTGTTGTTCGGGAGTATATAACTCTTGGTAGTACTGGAGGAAAACCTGGGTGATCTCCTCAAGTTTAGTTAGTTGCATACCCGTGTTCAGGTTCTTAATGACCGCAATTGTGGACATCTTATGTTGTTTACGTAACCTGTATGCTAGCAGGCGGGAGGCCCTTGGGCCTATCTCTCCGTACTTCTGCTTTAGAAAGGCTAATGCCATTTCTGTTTGCTGAATACACATGTCCTCCAATTCTTTTTTTGCCCTTTTAATTTGGGGCAGAACCGAGGAGTCACTCTGTTGATGTGCCTGCTGTAGGCATTGCAGGGTCTGCTCAAGCTGATTCCGCCTCTGCTCCCTTGCTTTGGCAAGCATGGCTGCATGTTTTATTAGGTGGCCTCTAAGGATGGCTTTCAGGATGTCCCACCAGATAGACACTGAAATGTCCAGGTCTAAGTTATCTCCCAAGGGACTATATTCTTTATTTCAAGTGTGGGCTGCAATGGTTGGATGGGGAGAACTACACAACAGGGAATTCCAGAACAGTGATTGGCAGATGGAGGGTGTCACTAGACACCAGGGAAATCAAGAAAGATAATAAGCAATCAGCAGGTTCAATGCGTAAGAAGTTATGTAGAAACATAGAATTTGACGGCAGAAAAGGACCACTTGGCCCACCTTGTCTGCACATTTTCCATACCTGTTTCATATATTACTGATCCTAAATGATCTGTGGCTTACCCTCACTTTCCTATTGCTAGAGTTCCTTTATGTCTGTCCCATTCATTTTTATGTTGTGGCAGATTTGGAGGCACAGTCACTGTTGGGCGAATGCAGGGCATGCATCAGTAGGTGTGTCCCTCATTCCCCAATAAGACAGCATGCAGGTGCCACACCAGGAATACATAATGTGGCGAGCACATCAAACAAAAGGTCTGTTGCAATGATAGCCATGGGCGTCATGCAGTGGCACCAAAACATGCCCTCCCTACATGCCTTTCTTTCCTGAAGCCCTTCAGGAAACATGGCGGCTCTGACTGCCACCGCGTGGAGAGCCGACTTCAGGGGTGCCCAGTCCCCCTGTCAGCATGCTGTCAGTTCATGTGTCGACGGGAGATCCCACTCCCTATCGGCGTAATGCCCCTCCCCATTTGTTCTGTGCCGAGGGGGGTGCCCAATCCCCCTCGGCTCTCCCCTCCTCTTCACTATGTGCCGATGGTAGTGCCCAATCGCCTGTTGGCTAGCCCCCCCAACATTCAGGTGGCATGCTGGGAGCCCACCCCAGTGTGCCAAATGCCCCTGTAAAAAAAAAAACTATCCCGCAATGTTTTTTTTTTTTTCCCCTTTAAAAGAAGAAAATGGTCCCTCATGGTCTGTCCTGTTCCCTCCCCAACCTGCGCCCACCCTCTGCGCACCCTGCCTCCCCCCAACCCCCCACCCCATACTTACCTCCAGAGTCTGGCGCAATGATCTTCAGTGGACCTGGAACACGTCTGCACTCTTCAAAGCTGACCGCAAACCGAAGAAATGCCGGTAAACTGTATAATGGCATAAATAGGTTTTTTTCAACTTTGGTGCATATCTTGGGCATTTTTTTGAATTTTGGCAACAAATTTTCAGCATCGGGTTCTTGGGACCCCTCCTCATGTGTTCAGTCACTGTCATGGCGTTATTCGGTTCCGAAAAGTGATTTTGTGGTCACTGCGTGGAATCACCTTTCAGGAATGATTAATGAAATGACAGTTTCACTGTTCATGAGGTGGGCTCTAAAAAAGCCTATGTTGCAAATTTGGTGAAAAAAATCCAAAAAAATGACTGTTTTATGAGCGTGCATTGTGCAGTTTCCATGCATGCTTGTAACTTCATTAATTTGTAATATTTTTCACTCCAGGTTTTCAAAATTGGCATTTTACCACACCTTCTTATGAACAGTATAGCTGTCATTTTACATATCCTGGCCGAAATGTGGTTTCGCACGTCTGGCCCAGAATAGTGTGGTCGCTATGCAAAATCAGTTTTTGGGACAGTTTGAGAAAATGTCAGTGACACTGTTCATGAGCAGAGGTCCTAAAATGCCTATGTTGAAAATTTGGTGACAAAATTCCATAAAATGACTGTGTTACAAGCGTGCGTTGCGCAGTTTCCGCGCACCATTGTAACTTCGCAAATTTGCAATATTTTCATGCCAGATTTTCAACACTGGCATTTGTGCACACCTCCTTATGAACAGTGCTGCTGTCATTTTTCACAGCCTGCCCAAAATGTGTTTTTGCACTTGTGGTGCACAATGGCATGATCGCTGTGGGAAATCAACTTTTGGGACAGATTAACAAAATCACAGTGCCACTGTTCATGAGGGGAGGTCCAAAAATGCCTATGTTGAAAATGTGGCTAAAAAAATCCCCAAAATAATTGGGTTACGGACATGTGTTGCGCAGTTCCTATGCGTACTCATGACTTCACCAATTTTTTCATATTTCACTCTAGATTTTCAGCGTTGCCATTTTTTTACACCTCCTCATGAACAATACAGTTATCATTTTTCACATCCTGCCCAAAATGTGTTTTCGTCCCTGTGTCGCCAAATGGCATAGCCACTGTACAAAATCACCTTTCAGCTAACAAACTGATTGTGCCGCTCTTCATGAGGTGGGATCACAGTCTATGTTGAAAATTTGTAGTGAAAATACTAACAAATGCCTACGTTGTTAGGGTTTCCAACTGTAACAACCCACCCTGTCGAGACTGACAGGTGTCAGGGGTGTGACTTGGGATCATTGGCTGTAATGCTCACGTCATTCCATCCCCACCCTGCAGCCAGTGACAGGCATCGAGGTGTGCCTTGGAGTTTTCGGCCCTAAAGTTCACCCCATTCTCCTATGCTGCACCCGTCTCAGCGTATTTCCTTATGGAATGATAAGTATAAGGCCCAAAGACCCCAAAGCACACCATGACACCTGTCAGTGTCTACAGGGTAGGGTTAGGTAAAATGGCATGAGCATTATAGCTGATGACCCAAAGGCACACCCCAATGCCTGTCAGTCTCTGCAGGGTGGGGGTGGGGTTGGCGTCAGTTCAATGCTTCACTGCCATTCCTATTATGCATCTCTAACTCCTGCACTACCAATGCCAATGCCAGTGAGACAACATTTAAGCAATTTATCCCTCCAGAGTGTGGGTACACTGGAGGATTTACCATGGCTGGTGTGATTCGGTCACGAGGTGCAGCCGAGTGACCGAACCACACCAGTCGTGTTAAGTTCTCCAGTGTACCCACACCCTGGAGGGATAAATTTATATTATACAATGGCAAATGTTGTTTCTTTAATGTTTTTTTAACTATTTTCTAACTCACCGAGGTCCCTACACTTCGAAAGAGGATGTCAGTTTGTAAACAATTTACCGTGGTGTTTTAGCGAAACGGCGACAGGACAAATCGTGGCAGTTTCGTTTGAAGTGAAAGTGACTGGATTAGCACAATATAAGGTTGGCTGGCACTTTTTCCAGTGGGTACACTGGAGGATGCATCACGGTGGTAATTGTGCCAGCCAACCAATCAGGATGCAGTATTTGGGACATTGGATTTAACACATTGTATAATCGGCTTTGACAAATGCCTGTTTAATTCTCCTACTGTTTCTGCCCCTACAATCTGTACAGGGGGCTGTTCCATGGACCCACCAGCCTTTCTGTGAAAAAATACTTTCTCACATTACCCCTAAATCTACCTCCCTCTTATTTTCATATCATGGCCCCTTTTTCTTGAACATCTTTTTATTTTTTTTTAAAGATGCTACCCTCTTGTACCTTATTTATATCCTTGAGGTATTTGAAAGTCTCTCATATCCCCCCTCTCTCCTCCAGGGAATTCATATTAGCTCTTTCAGTCTCCCCTTATATGACTTTTGATGCAGCTCCTGCACCATTTTTTTCACCCTTCTCTGAACCATTTCTACTCCAGAAATGCGGACTCCAGAACTGGACACAGTACTCCAGATGAGGTCTCACCAATGTTTTATACAGTGGCATCATCACTTCCTTCCTTCTGCTGGGGATACCTCTCCCTATGCACCCCAGCATTCCACTGGCTCTCTTCACAGTTGTCTCACATTTTTCAGTAACCTTTAGATCATCAGATAAGATTACTCCCAGGTCCCTTTCCTATTTGGTGACCGTCAGTACGCCCCCCCCATGTACTTCTCCCTCACATTTCTGTGCCCCGACTGCACGATCTTGCTAATCTTTGCATTGAATCTTAGCCGCCATACCCTTGACCACTCCTCAAGCTTATGCTTTAGACAAAGAAAAGGCCGCTTCTAAGGGTACGGTGATCGCAAGTCCAAACAAGAACGGTACATTCAGGACTCAGCACTCATTACCTGAAACAAAGACTGCCAGCACACCAGTCCATTCCAAAACGTTTCCTGTTTATTTGTGGTGAAACAACATTCAGATGTGAGAGAGGTGTAGTCCAGGGAAGCTCCCAATAAATGTCCCAACATTTCACAGCCCTTACAGATGCCTTGACAAAGCATCTGTAAGGGACACGAAACATTGAGACATTTGTTGGGAGCCTCCCTGGGTTATACCTCTCTCAAATCTGAATGTTGTTTCACTACAAATAAACAGAAAACATTTTGGAATCTTATGTTATAAGGGTCGCAAAGATCTGGACTAGGCTCCCAGTAGATATTGTTAACATTCAGGACATGAATTCATTTAAGATGGCATTAGACAACTCCTGTTTATAATAAATTCCTACTGGTCTAACTTTCCCAAATGTGTGGGGGACATTCCTGATAGGCCTGTGCCCACTTACGTCCACAAAACCTAGTAAACCTAGTAATGTGCTGGATTCCTGGCAGTCTTTGTTTCAGATAATGAGTGCTGAGTCCTGAATGCACTCTACTGCACTCCTCAAGCTTACTGAGGTCCCTTCTCATTTTCTCTACCCCTCCTGGAGTCTCAATCCTGTTGCAAATCTTTGCATTCTCTCCAAAGAGACACACCTTAACTTCCAGCCCCTCTGAAATGTTACTCATGAAGACATTAAAGAGAACTGGTCCAAGCACTGATTCCTATGGAACCCCACTGGTCACCCCCCTCTCTTTAGATTGAACTCCATTCACCACCACCCTCTCTCCTATCGCTCAGCCAATTTTTGACCCAGTTTACCACCCTGGGACCCACTCCCAGGCTGCTTAGCTTGTTTACTAGCCTCCTATGTGGGATGGTGTTGAATGCCTTTCTGAAATCCAGGTAGGCCACATCCACCACCCCTTCCTGATCCACATCCCTAGTCACCTAGTCAAAGAAATCTATCGGATTTGTTTGACAAGATCTTCCCATTGTGAAGCCATGCTGCCTCGGATCCTGTGCTCTGTTTGATTCGAGATATATCACAAACCTTTCTTTTAGTATTGATTCCATTAGTTTCCCCACCACCAAGGTCAGGCTGACTGTCCTGTAGTTGCCAGCCTCCTTCCTGCTCCCACTTTTGTGGAGAGGGACTACAGTCTCCCTCCTCTAGTCCTTTGGTACCTCATGTGTTCCCAGTGAACTGTTGTGAGGTCTGTCCGTGCTGCTGCCAGTACCTCCCTGAGTTCTCTTAATACTCTGGAATTATCCCATCCAGTCTCATCGTCTTGTCCACTGTCAGATTAGCAAGTTCCTTTAAGACAGTCTCCTTAAATGGACCGGTGTCAACCTCTCTCCCAGTGGTGCTTCTGTCGCCTAACTTTGGTCTCTCCCCTTCCCCTTCTTCTGTGAATATTGAACAAAAATACTTGTTCAGGATTTTACATTTTTCTTGGTTCCCCTCTGCACTCTTCCCTCCTTCCCTTTTTAGTCTGACAATGCCACTCTTAGTCTTTTTTCTTTCACTAACATACTTGAAAACGTTCTGGTCCCCTTTTGTTATTGCCTGGGCTGTTTTTTCTTCTGTTTGTGCCTTTGCACTCCTGACTGCTTTCCCCACCTCCCGCTGCTTTTCCAGATACAGGTCCCTGTCTTTTCCCCTCTGTGTTTTCTTGTACCTCCTGAACGCCAGCCTTTTTATGTTGGCTTGTGCATGTGCAGCCAACATATTGCAGTAGTAGCAGATTTGGAGGCATGGTCACTGTTGGACGAATGCAGGGCACGCATCAATAGGTGCGTCCCTCTTTCCCCAATAAGCATGCATGCTGGCGCCACACCATGCATACATAATGTGGCGAGCACATCTAAGGAAAGGTCCGCTGCAATGCGAGCAAACTCGTCATATGCAGCGGACCTCCCGACGTGCGTTCCCTGGTGAGAAAAAACATTTAACATAGCGGCACACTGCCTGCCATAATGCCGACTTCGCGGGTGCCCAATCCCTCTGTTGGCATGCTCTGCCCCAATGTATGTGCCGACGGGGGAGCCCACTCCCTGTTGGCATAATGCACCCCCCCATTTGATATGTGCTGAGGGGGGTGCCCAATCCCCCTCGGCTCTTGCCCCCCTCTGCTTTCTTTGTGTGCAGACGGGGGTGCCCAATTCCCGTCGGCTACAGCATCCCCCTCAAAATACTTAGGTGGCACGCTGGGCCCACCCCAGCGTGCAAATCCCTGAAAATAAAAACCGTCCGCAATTTTTCTTGTTTTTGTAACCTGTAAAAAAAGAAAACAGTCCCTTACGGTCTCCCTGCCCCCTCCCACAACCCATGCCCACACTCTGCGCACCCTGCCTCCCCACCCCATACTTACCTCCGGAGTCCGGCGCGACTATCTTCGGTGGACCGGGAACACGTCTGCACTCTTCAAAGCCAACCACGAACTGAAGAAATGCTGGTAAGACGTATAATGGCATAAATAGGGTTTTTTCAACTTTGGTGCATATCTCTGGCATTATTTGGAATTTCTGCACCAAATTTTCAACTTGGGGTTATTGGGACACCTCCTCATGAATTCAGTCACTGTCATGGCGTTATTCAGTCCCGAAAGGTGATTTTGAGGTCACTGTGCAGAATCACCTTTCGGGACCAAGTAACAAAATGACAGTGCCACTGTTCATAAGGGGGCTCTCGAAACCCTATGTTGCAAATTTGGTGAAAAAAATCCCAAAATGGCTGTTTTATGAGCATGCATTGCGCTGTTTCCATGCACGCTCGTAACTTCGTGAATCTGTAATATTTTCACTCCAGATTTTCAAAATTGCCATTTTTCCACACCTCCTGATGAACAGTACAGCTGTCATTTTACATATCGTGGCCAAAATGTGTTTTTGCACATCCGGCACAGAATAGCGCAGTCGCCATGCGAAATCAGTTTTCGGGACAGTTTGAGGAATGATGGTGACACTGTTCATGAGCAGAGGTCCCAAAATGCCTGTGTTGAAAATTTGGTGCCGAAAGTCCATAAAATGACTGTGTTACAAGCATGCATTGTGCAGTTTCCACGCACCCTTGTAACTTCACAAATTTGCAATGTTTCTATGCCAGATTTTCAACACTGGCATTTTTTCATGCCTCCTTATCAACAGTATAGCTGTCATTTTTCACAGCCTGCCCAAAATGTGTTTCCGCACCTGTGGCGCACAATGGCATGGTCGCTGTGGGAAATCAACTTTTGGGACACATTAACAAAATCACAGCACCACTGTTCATGAGGGAAGGTCCCAAAATGCCTATGTTAAAAATGTGGCTAACAAACTCCCCAAAATAATTGGGTTACGGACGTGTGTTGCACAGTTTCTATGCATGCTCATGACTTCAATTTTTCCTATTTTCACTCCAGATTTTCAACGTTGCCATTTTTTTATGCCTCCTCATGAACAATACAGTTGTCATTTTCCACATCCTGCCAAAAATGAGTTTTCTTCCCTGTGTCGCCAAATGGCGTAGCCGCTGTGCAAAACCACCTTTCAGCTAACAAACTGATTGTGCCGCTTTTCATGAGGTGGGCTCACAAAAAGCCCATGTTGAAAATTTGGAATGAAAATGCCAACACACGCCTACGGTGTTAGGGTTTCCAACTGTAGCACCCCACCCTGTCGAGACTGACAGGCGTCAGGGGTATGACTTGGGATCATTGGCTGTAATGCTTACACCATTCTCCCCCCACTCCCACCCTGCAGCCAATGACAGGCATCGTGGTGTGCCTTGCACTGTTCGGCCATAAAGTTCACCCCATTCTCCTATACTGCATACAAAATACTTCAGTGTATTTTCTTATGGAATGGGGTAAGTATAATAGCCAAAGACCCCAAAGCACACCATGACACTTGTCAATGTCTACAGGGTAGGGTGAGGTACAATGGCATGAGCGTTATAACTGATGACCCAAAGGCACACCCCAATGCCTGTCGGTTTCTACATGGTGGGGGTGGGGTTGGCATCACTTCAATACTTCACTGCCATTCCTATTATGCTTCTCTAACTCCAGCACTACCAATGTCAATGCCAGCAAGACAACATTCGGCATTGACATATGCTTGTTGACCGTACCTTCTTGGCCACTTACTGTGAGAACCGTAGTGTTTTTTTTCTTTCTCTTTGTTTTGCTTACATGCCCAACGCATTGACTTGTTGCCTGTGCTATGACTCACTTAAGATTCTCCCATTGTTCCTCCCCACCCTCATTTTTCCTTCCCTGCCATTGATTTCCTAAGACATTACCCCATCTTTGCAAAGTCTGCCCACCTGAAATCCAGGACCCTTGCTTTTGTGTGGTTTGATTCTTCTGCTATTCACATTGAACCACACCGTACTATAATCACTAGTTGATCTTAGATGGCTCCCCACTTTTACGTCTGTAATTTTGTCCCCATTGGTAAATATCTGGTCCAATGTCGCTCCCTCTCAGGTAGGCTCTGTCACTAGCTGTCTTAGGCACACCCCTTGCAGGGCTTCCAGGATGTCTCTGCTCCTGTCTGAGGCTGCAGCTTGGTTGCTCCAATCCACATCTGGTAGTTTGAAGTCTCCTTCCAGCAGCACCTCCCCTTTACCTGTCATTCTGCGGATGGCCTTTACAAATACCCTGTCCAGCTCTTCCCTTTGTGAGGGAGGTCTGTAGATCACACCAGTATGAATAGCAGTGCCATTTCCCATCTCCAGGGTGATCCACAGTGCCTCCACCTCTCCCTGCATTCCATGTACCTCAGTTGCCTTAATTCCTTCCCTGACATAGATAGCCACTCCTCCTCCCTTTTTAACCTTCCTGTCCCTCCTGAGTAGAGTGTAACCTTGTGTTGACATACCCAGTCATGGTTTCCTGCGAATCATGTCTCGGTAACAGTGACAATGTCCAGGTCTGCCTGAACAGCACGCAAAGCCCTGGAGCCCTTCTTCTGTTTCTGTGGTTGCAGTTTGGTGCAGCTTGAGTTCCGGTGCTTTTGGCATGCATTTTGTTTTGTGATTTTGTCATCTTCTCTGCCACTGTTCGGCGGGGGGGTGTACTAGTTGATATTACTGGGGAGTATGGGGTAATATCCATTTGCTAAGCTGTCTGATTTACCTCCAGGTGCTCCTGGCATTGTTGTGTCTATGACTTTGGAGTTGGGAGTGGAGGTGGTGATTGTGGTTCCCCAAGTCCTATTAACAAAAGTGGCTTCTTCCTCTGGATCTTGAAATTCAAGAAATACCCTATTGCATTTGGTTTTAAATGTGGCAGGATAAATAATTCTATATTAGATCCCCATCTTTTCAGTGAGTGATTGATGAACTGCTGTAAAAGCTGTTCTCTTTTTAACCAGGTGAGTACAGTAGTCCTGAGTGCCACATCAAGGGTTCTTTCTGTTTAGCTAACATTAGGAACCATTCTTTAGCAGCAAACTTAATAAACTGCAGAGCTGGGCTTCATCCTGGTGGGCTTCACTGTGTGTATATATATATATATATATATATATATATATATATATATATATATATATATATATGTGTGTGTGTGTGTGTGTGTATGTATATATATATATCTATATATATATATATATATATATATATATATACACACACACACACAACATGTGTTTGGGTATAATTGGAGGGATAAAAAGTGATATCTGGGGCAGGCAGTGGAGATATCACTGATATCTCCATGTTCCTATACGTCATAGAGATATCTCCATATTCCTATAGGTCATGGTAATATCTCTATGTTCCTGTACGTCATTGTTATCAAAACTAAAGTGTGCAAAACATGCTCTACCTCTCCACAACCTGCACCCCCTTCACGCAACTCTGACATCGGCGTAATCATGCTATCATCACTTTCAAACAGTTATGTAAACAAAAAAAAAACGTATCTGGTTGATCTTGCTGATTTACTACACAAGCATTTTCACTTTCTCAGTTTCTAAATTCATACCTTGGCTGAGCGCTTTCAAAATAGTATAGTAAGGACCTCCGAAAGATTTTAAATAAGCATGCTCCGTATCCAACGTCAGAATCTGTGTTTTTTTTTTAAGTTTGCTATATTACTGAGCTTTTCTAAAATATCCTGCTGATAGTTCAAAGGAGCGAGAGACTGAGTCGCACCTTCAGAGACGAGAAAACGAACCCGAGCGAGTGTTGTTATAGCAACACTCGCAACAGTCACTCAGGCTCGCTTTCTCTTCTCTAAAGATGCTACTTAATCTTTCTCTCCTCTATCTACTATTAGCAGGATATTTCACAAAAGCTCAGCAATTCAGCAAATTTTCAAAAAGAAAACAGATTCAGACGTTTCACAGGAAGTCTGCATATTTAAAATCTCTGACAGGTCCTTACTATATTATGTTGAAAGCGCTTGGCCAAGGTATGAATTTAAAAACTGAGAAAGTGAAACTGCTTGTGTAGGAAATTGGCAGGATCAACCAGATAAGATTTATATAAAAAAAAAAAAGATTTAAAAAGCATCATATTTCTATAACTATACACAGACTGTGACTTATTTTAACTTTCTGACACTTCCTAATTTTATACTGAAAGAGTTCAGTCACACTACAAATGTAGAGCATACACAGAAAAAACAAACAATCGCAGGATACACCACAAAACATTTTAATTACAGTTGCTTTAGCAATTATGACATGATCAGAGCCACGAGGGGGGGGGTGCTGCCTGATAAAAAACATATATGGGTAATTCTGTTAAGTGGGGGATGTGACAGGTTCTCTTAGGGGGGCCAAAACAAAACCTGGAAGGGGGGAATTGTGTTGTGGTCCCAAAACATGTTGTATAAACAGAACATGACATGGCCTGACTGAAGATATCATATTTATCTTCACTCGAGGCCAGTGACATCAAGATATCTTACTTGTGGCTTCACCACTCATGAGAGATCATGATATCACTGGCCTCTCATGAAGACAAACATGATATCTCCAGTCAGGCCATGTCATATCCCATATATATATATATATATATATATATATATATATAGTATAACTCTGAGTTGTCGGTGCGCTCTGATATCGCATCGCCTTGGTGTGTGTTGTGCGCACGAGGCCACAGGCCGAAAAGGCCAACCGCACAAGGCGCAAGTGTGATATCAGAGCGCGATCAAGACAGCTCAGAGTGGTATATCTATCTTATAAATGGCTATAGATTTTTTTTGGGGGGGGGAAGTAGTCCTTCTGTGTAGTTGGTAATTAAATGATATGTTGGCAGAGGTGACACTTTTTGGTGTGAAAAACTGTATTTGTAAATGAATTTAACTTTTAGTAGTCCTTTTTGGTGTGAAAAAAAGTATGTCTGTAAAGAACTGTCACTTTAATTGCCCAAATGTAGCGTGACCGAGCGGTGCTCATTTTAGAAAGTGAGAAGCTGTTACGTGGTGAAAGTAAGACATGCTCTGTTTAAAAAATTAGAAAAGTGACTGCCTTTTATTACTTTCTCTCAGTTTTCCTTAATAGTAGTTCCATATTGTATGCGGAAGCAGCGAGGCTAGATCGAGTGAGTCGGTAATTTTAGAAACATAGACGGAAGCCAGAGTGAGTGTTGCCATAGCAACACTCGCTCTGGCTTCCATCTACGTTTCTAAAATTACCGACTCGCTCGCTCTATCGTCACCCGTCCCGCATCACATATGGAGCTACTATTACGGAAAACGAAGAGAAACTAATAAAAGGCAGTCACTTTTCTGATTTTTTAAACAGAGCACGCCTTACTTTGACCTCAGAATAGCTTCACTTTTCTACAATGAGACCGCCGTCACGCCACATTTCGCTATTGAAAGTGAAAGTACTATCCGCAGGATCGCGGTATTGTCAGTGGAAAGGCATCTTTTTTAAAGAAATGAAGAGACGACTACAAAAGAATGCATGTTATAGTTTTATATATACAGTTAGGTTTCTGTTAATCAGACTGGTCACAGTGGTTACAATAATAAAAGTGGTTGTACACTGTGACACTGTGAACATGGCAGGATTTGATTTTTAAATTAAATTTTCAGTAAACATTAATGGTAGGATGAAGAGATCTGTTTCTACAGTGTGGGGCTACTACTGGTATATTTACTTATGGGTGTTGGTGTCAGTTGCACATGTGTGTTAGTGTGGGTGTCTAGCTGCACCAGGTGTGGAGTGGTCTTGCTGCTGGTGAAAAGGTTTTGAGGACTGGAAAGTAGTTCAGGCGTGCGGTCGTAGTGGAAGGTGTGCGGTCGTTGGGAAATAATGCACGGTCATGTGACGTGTTTTGGCCAATTGTATCACTGGGATTTTTATGATTTTACCACACCATTTTATAAATATATATATACACACACACATATATATGTGTGTGTGTGTGTGTCTGTATATATATGTATATGTATATATAGATATGTATGTATATGCGTATATATATATATATATATATATATATTATGTATTTGTATATATATATACATAATGGTAGCACGTAGTGCTACCATAGTTAGGGGTTGAGGAGTCATTTAACATGTTAAACCTAAAATTTTGCTCCTTAATAACTTTGCAGCCATTCAATGGATTTGCCTGAAATTTGGAATACGCGATCAAGAACCATACATCTTGGGATATGCCAACTTTCGTGCTCTCCAGATATACGGCTGCGGAGTTATTAAGCGTGATCTGCATACGCGTTTACGTCTTTTTGCAATTCTTTGGTCATCTCTACAGGTCGCACGGTTTGTGCGACCAGTCCGAAATTTTCAGGAAACATGCAGCCGGGATCCCTGATGTGCCTTTTGTAGATTTTGTGAAAAAATATTAAATGGTTCAAAAGTTATTCAAAAAACAAGTTCTCATTATAAGTCAGTGGGAAAAGTTAACAAAAAGTTCAACACTTTCGAAAATGCAATTTTTACTTTCGCAAATGGCCCTTTTACTGTCGCAAATCACCATGTTGTTTTCAGTTGGTCATCAGAAAAATGCTTGGCATTTAAATTTGGGACCCTCTAGCAACCCAATTCTTTTTGTATTCACCTAGTTGGACCCTGAGGATGCTAGGCATGTCTTTATTTTGTGGTAAAACACCCCAGAAATATGTTTTTCAGATTTCTGGGAAAAGTACTTTCGCAAAGTACTTTCGCATTTGCGACAGTGTCGCATGACTTTGTGAAAGCTTTCACAAAGTTCAACAGTACTTTTACAGGCTGTGGGAAAATGACAGCAATTTTTTGCCACCCTGCTGCAAAAGAACGGTTTGGTCTTTTGGGCTGAAATTTGGAGGGAACACAGCCAGCATCATCACACAGATGTGCCTTTCAGTGTTTTGGTGAAAAAATATTACAGGGCGGCAAAGTTACAGCACTCCAAAGTTGATGCTTTTTCCCATAGGATAACATTACGGCATCCGCCGCATTACAGGAATCCTTTGCCGCCCTGCTGCAAAATTACAGTTTGGTGTTTGGGCTGAAATTTGGATGGAAGAAAGCCAACATCCTACAGAGGTACCTTTCAGTGGTTCGGTGAAAAAATATTACAGGGAGCCAAAGTTATGGCACTCCGAACTTCTCTTTTTTCCCCATAGGATAACATTACGGCGTTCGCTGTGCCTTTCAGGACCCGTATCTCTGAAACGGTGTGAGATACGGACTTTTTGTCAGAGAAGTGCTTAGCCCCCTTGTGGAGGCTAAGTACAAAACTAGCCAGGAAAGTCATAAATCATATGACTTTTAAATTGTTTTTCTACTTTCTACGTCATACGGTTCCTGAGATATAAGCAATTTAGTATTCCAACTCCTCATTTTCTGCTCCGAGACCCATTATTATACATACATTCTTTGTACTCACTATCTTTCTCTATGCAGCTTTTGGGGAAAACCAGCCTGTGCGCATACATTACTGTTACCGTTACCGCTTCCGCTTGTGGTTCCGTACCCGTTTCACTTACCGTTCCCATCTACTCCACCATGTGCGTTACCCTTTGCGTTTTCATTCGCGCTTGCGTTTGCGTTATTTTTACCATTTGTGTCTACAGTACTGTTTCTCTTTCTGTTTCGCTTTGCATCACCATGCGCATTACCATTTGCATTTGTGGGCACCATGTTACTATGTGACAAGACATCACGTGGCCCCGCGCTCCTGCTGCCACATTACATTCACTATTTCTTGCTATTCTCAAAAAGAAGGGAAATTAGAGGCAAAAAAATCCATTTAATGCATCAGTTAGAGTTGTTCCACAGCGACAAAAGTGAGGAAATTTGGCATTAGGATTGAAAGCCCCCCTTGGACCCTCCACGGCCCACCCCCCCAACCGGCATCGGGTGCACATTGGAGTCATTGGTCCTAACTCTCACCCCATTCTCCTATACCTCTGCTTCTTTACACATGTGATGGGGTGAGAGTTGGGCGATAGCTCAATGCGCACCCTGATGCCGGTTAAATGGGGCCTGAGGGGTCCAAGGGGCTTTCAACCCTAACACCGAATTTCCTCCTTTTGTCGCTGTGGAACAACTCTAATTGATGCATTAAACGAGTTTTTTGCCTCTAATATATATATATATATATATATATATATATATACACACACACACACACACACACACACACATCAAAGTGTTATGTTTAGGGGGGTGTTGGGAGTTGGGTGGGAGAACAGTAAAGGTGGTGTCAGAGCAACATACATCAATGGATGGTTTTCTTTTATACAGGATATATAGGAGAAAAGAGTAAGCAAAACAAAAAACCAAGAGCCGCTGTCATCGTGTACTTACTGGTTTGCTCTCTTCCTCAGTGCCTCACTGGGTTCCCATTAGCAAATCACAATGTTAAATTTTACAAAAAGAAAACACTTTGAGATAGTTATTTTACTGTTTTTTCTGTACATCATGAAAGCGCTCCAGCAGCTCAAACAGCAACTTCCTAAATGTTCCTTAATTCTCCTCAGGTTTTTAGTGTCTTTAGTAGAAGGGAACAGCTGAAAGAAATTGATGAAAAGTGTACTGTACTAGCACCTGGCAAAGCAAAATCTACTATTTTCTAAAATATACATGCAACTCTGGGCCCCAGTCCGGGAGCGACCCTTGCCACTAGGGGCAAGCAGCAGTATACTGGTGATGCAGGCATGGTGCTTGTCCCAGTGCAGTGAATGTCACTGTGTGTGGAGGTAAGGGCATAAGTGGGGCTATTGGCTCCTGTGCTAATCTCATTAAAATTAATTGAATTAATTGTTTCATTCATTCACGTCTAATGGGCAGATCAGGCGATCAAATGCATGCTATAGGGATCAGAACTGAAGCCAGCTACAAGCAACCAAGCCCAACTTGAATAAGCCCCTGACCCCCCCCCCCCCGCCAGCAGAAGTTCATGATGGTCGGGACTCTTATTATTGACATTTAATTTATTATACCTTCTGATTAAGAATCTAAGCATAATTGCCACATTTGTAAGTAAATGTGATTGTTCTTCGATTTTTAATCAGTGAAGACAAGTGTAACACATCAAATGCCAATAATAACCACTGCTGATCTGCCGTGCCTTTATCAGCTTTCTCCCTCCCGCGCACTTTTAGGTTAATTTATACAAAAATAAATACATAAGTCAACAACATCAGACAGGCACCACCATCAGCAACAATGCTACAGGCACCATCAATCCCACATATGAGAAGGCGGCAGCACTACGCATTTTTCTACTGTCATCTATTAGCAAACAACGGACACGCAGCACTATCAGCAACAGCGCTATAGGTACTCCTACCCCAACTTTTCAGAACGTGGCAGCACTATGCATTTTTCTACAGTCATCTACTAGTAAACAAACAAAAAAGATGAATCTCAATAATTAGTCTTCCTTTGAAATTGCATTTATGATAACATTTATCTCACAACCCGACCAAGCATTGGTTCTCCAGATTTTGATTCAAAAGCCAAAGAAAGAGAACCGATGCTTGGTTGGGTCATAGGATAATTTTCATCATATTTATTTCGAACTCATGGTTAATTATTGAGATCAGTTTTTACTAACGTAATATAGACCATGTAGAGTTCCACTGACTGCTGTGCACAAACGGGGTTACCTGACACTAGCGCTGCTGTGCTGATGGCGCTGCCTGATGTTGTTGACTTCTGCATTGAGTGCTCCAGTTCAGCTGCTTATTATATGCTGTACAGGCACTATTTGGGTTACTGTCTCTTCATGTTCCTCTCATTTTTATGTTGGCGTGCTTGCGCAGCCAACATCTTGTGACAGTGGGGATTTGGAGGCGCAGTTGCTGTTGGGCGAATGCAAAGCACGCATCAGTAGATGCGTCCTTCATTCCCCAATCAGCCTGCATGCCAGCACCACACCATGCATATTAATGTGGCAAGCACATCTAAGGAAAGGCCCACTGCAATCCGAGCAAAGCTCGTCAGACGCAACGTGGCGGGCGGCTGCCCAACTGCCAACTTCGGGGGTGCCCAATCCCCCTGCCGGCTTACTCTACCCACAACACTTTGCCAGCGGGGAGCACACTCCCGTTGGCATACAACAATCCCAATTTCTTTTATGCTAAGGGGTGCCAAATCCCGCTTTCCTTGTGTGCCGCACGGGAGGCCCAATCCTGCCGGCATAAATTAACCCCTTTTGTTGTGTGCCGATGAGGGTGCCCAATCCCCGTTGGCTGCAGCAACCCCAAACAGGTGGCATGCTGGGAGCCCACCCCAGCATGCCAACTCCCTGAAAAAAAACTGTCCCACATGTTGGTTCCCCCCGTAACATAAAACGGTCCCTCGTAGTCTCACCTAGAGTCCTACCCACCATCCGCACCACCCTCTGCGCACCCTGCCTCCCCACCCCCCTCACCCCATACTTACCTCCTGAGTCTGGCATGATGATCTTCGGTGGACCGGGAACACGTCTGCACTCTTCAGAGCCGACCGTGAACTGAGGAAATGCCAGTAAGCTGTATAATGGGATAGATAGGGTTTTTTCAACTTTGCTGCATATCTCAGTCATTTTTTTGAATTTTTGCACCAAATTTTCAACATGGGGTTTTTGGGACCCTGCCTCATGAATTCTGTTAGATTTATGATGTTAATCTGTCCCGAAAGGTGATTTTACAGTCACTGCACGGAATCACCTTTTGGGGCCGATTAACATAAGGACAGTGGCAGTGTTCATGAGGTGGGCTGTCAAAAAGCCTATGTTGCAAATTTGGTGGAAAAAATCCCAAAAATGGCTGTTTTACAAGCGTGCGTTGCGCAGTTGCTACGCACGCTCGTAATTTCGCGAATTCGCAATATTTTCAGGCCAGATTTTCAGCATTGTCATTTTCTACACCTCCTTGTGAACAGTACAGCTGTCATTTTTCACATCCTGGCCGAAATGTGCTTCCGCACTTCCGGCGCACAATACCGAGGTTGCTGTGGGAAATCAGTGTTCGGGGCAGATTATGAAAATGACAGTTACACTGTTCATGAGCAGAGGTCCTACAATGCCTATGCTGAAAATTTGGTGATGATACTATATAACATGACTGTGTTACAAGCGTGCAATGCGCATTTTGACGCACGCTTGTAAGTTCGCGAATTTATAATATTTTCACTCCAGATTTTCAACATTGCCATTGTTCTGCACCTCCTTATGAACAGTATGGCTGTCATTTTTCACATCTTGACCAAAATGTGTTTTTGTGGTTCTGGCGCAGAATAGCGCGGTCGCTGTGGAACGTCCATGTTCGGGACACATTATGGAACTGACAGTGACATTAATCATTAGCAGAGGTCCTAAAATGCCTATGTTGAAAATTTGGGGCCTGCAGTCCATACAATTAGTGTTTTACAAGCGTGCATTGCGCAGTTTGCACGCACGTTTGTGACTTCATGCATTTCTAATCATTTCACTCCACATGTTCAACATTGGCATTTTTCCACACCTCCTTATGAACAGTACAGCTGTCATTTTACATATCCTGCCTGAGATGTGTTTTCGCACATCCGGCGCAGAATCGCACTGTCGCTGTACAAAATCAGATTTCGGGGCAGTTTGAGGGAATGACAATGACACTGTTCATGAGCAGAGGTCCTAAAATGCCGTTGTTGAAAATTTGGTGTCGAAAGTCCAGAAAATGACTGTGCTGCAAGCGTACATTGCACAATTTCCACGTAGCCTTGTAACTTTGTACATTTGCAATATTTTCATGCCACATTTTCACCACTGGCATTTGTGCACACCTCCTTATCAACAGTACAGCTGCCATTTTTCACAGCCTGCCCAAAACGTGTTCCTGCAACTGTGGTGCACAATGGTGTGCTCACTGTGGGAAATCACCTTTTGGGACACATTAACAAAATCACAGTGCCACTGTTCATGAAGGGAGGTCCCAAAATACCTATGTTGAAAATGTGCCTAAAAAACTCCCACAAATAATTGGGTTGCGGACATCTGCTGCGCAGTTTGTATGCATGTTCATTGCTTCACCAACATTTCATATTGCCACTCCAGATTTTCAACTTTGACATTTTTTATGCCTCCTTATGAACAATAGAGTTGTCATTCTCCACATCCTGCCCAAAACTGTGTTTTTGTCCCTCTGCCACCAAATGCCACAGCCGCTGTGCAAACCCACCTTTCAGCTAACAGAGTGATTGTGCCGCTTTTCATGAGGTGGCCTGACAGGCAGCCCATGTTGAACATGTAGAGTGAAACTACCACTATACGCCTACGGTGTTAGGGTTTCCAACTGCAGCACCACACCTGGTATGGACTGACAGGCATCAGGGCTGTGACTTGGGATCATCAGATGTAATGCTCATGCCATTCCACCCCCCCACGCCCACCCTGCAGCCACTGACTGGCATCGTGGTGTGTCTTGCACTGTTCGGCCACAAACTTCGCCCCACACTCCTATACTGCACCCACGTCAGTGTATTTCCTTATGGAACGGGGTAAGCATAATGTCCAAAGACCTCAAAGCACACCATGACACTTGTCAGTGTCTACAGGGTAGGGTGAGGTACAATGGCATGAGCATTATGCCTGATGACCCAAAGGCACACCCCACTGCCTGTCGCTCTCTACAGGGTGGGGTTGGCACCACTTCAATACTTCACTGCCATTCCTGTCATGCGCCTCTAGCTCCACCACTGCCAATGCCCATGCCAGCGTGACAACATTCGGCATTGACAAATGCTTGTTTTTTGTTTAGTTAATGGAAGCTCACAACTTTGATTCAGCTGCAACAAATGCATTTGTTCACTAGGCTAGCAAAGGGTCCAGGCATGGGCGATTGGTAGGAGAATAGAATATCCCCTCCACTATGTATTCAGCACACAAAGTCAGTCTTTTAATAAAAAGGAAAGGACTGTATATGGTGGTGGGGACTTCATTTGCATAACTGCCTTCCCCTATTTAATGCTGACCTGGGACGTTTTCAAGCTCCCAAAAAAGATTTCAAAGAAGAATTGACTTCTGTTTCGAATTTAACAGCATAGATAGAGCTTCACACATACCTCTGGAAGATGTTTTCATTTCTGGACTGTCATGCATGCAACAGTAGTATACGACTGCTACTGATGACAGCAGGTTATAGTGGAGACTGCGCCCCCAATTGCGGTTTGCATGCAGTAGCCTCGGAATGGGTTGCAAGCCATCCATACTTCATCTTGCTACTAAGTAGGTGGTAGGTTTTTTCACAGTCACACCTGTGGATTTTTACTTATTTATTTATTATTATTATTATTC
This sequence comes from Neoceratodus forsteri, assembly GCA_016271365.2. Classification (NCBI taxonomy): domain Eukaryota; kingdom Metazoa; phylum Chordata; order Ceratodontiformes; family Ceratodontidae; genus Neoceratodus; species Neoceratodus forsteri. Next base: position 244,166,831 of record CM028133.1, on the reverse strand, counting down.
AATAGCAAGCAGGCTCCAGCTCTCAAGCATTTAATGTTCAGAGACAGCAGTGCTGCATGAGCTGTGATTGATCTGCAGATCAGCTGTTCTACTACATTTCGATACGATCGGATGGGGCAGCATGGTGGTGCACAGTAAAATTATTCGGAGTTATGCTGTCAGCAGAGGCAATGCCAGCATTATGCTTGTTTGTTTACTTCTACTTTCAGGCTCATCAGGGCTCGAAATAACCGGCTGTCCTCCTGTCCCGGACAGCCGTTTTCACACGGGACAGCCATTTCATTCAGTTTGCCTGTCCCTTGGACAGGCAGTTCAGACTTACACTGTCTGTATCTTGCTGGCGCTAGGACACAGTGGGAAAATGTCCTACATTGCTCCGCCCACATTTCCATTGCCGCTGTGGCTGTGTGCTGGGTTGGTCAGGTGACTGCTGCTAGTGGATGTCACCTGACCTTCGGTAGTCCGAAGTGGTGGCAAGCAGGAGTGGGAACAGACGTGCAGCGCAGCAGCGAGTGAACTAGTGCTACTGCGCATGTGCCCATCATCACTGAGCATGCGCAGTTGCTGTGCCCAAACTCGCTTGCTGCATTTCCTAGCTAGCACTTGACTGGTGAGGTCGTGAGGAGAGCTGGAACAGATTCTTTTCAGAAAATCACACCAACGCAACCAGCCAGCCACATAAAACAGTCCTTTTCAGGGCTATCTCATTTTGGGGCTGATTTTGGGGAAAAAAACTATCTTTTGTGAATCTTGTGTGATTGAACTCTTGCTTAAGCACATATTAACACTGAGGGTCTGCTGCTGTGTGGGAGTTGGAGGGGAAGGGAGATAAACTTTGTGGAGGACAGAGGAGGGGGATTCTTTACAATTTGTGTGGTAGTTAGACGGAGGAGAGGGGAGATAAACGTGGAGGAGGGGGATTCTTTAGTTTGAAGCCACTACCAGTCGCAAGGTGGGATTAAAAAAAGGCTTCTGGACTGGTTTAACTTTGAGAAAAAAAAAAGAGACTTCTGCCTTGAGGGGTCTGTGCAGCTGAGCTCTGTGCTGTGTTGCAGTACATGTGATTGCTTTTTGTTGATCACTCAGTCATCAAATTAGACCTCCACTGTATTTCTGTGGACTGCAATCTGCAAAAAAGTATAAGGAGGGAGGAAAATACTGGGGGGACAACCAGAAAAACAAAAGCAAACAATTTAAAAAATACTAAGAGTAAAACTAGGGAGGCTATCCCAAGGGTATTGTGGTGAGGTGAGAATTAAACGCTTGCCTAGTGTCCGTGTGTTGACTGAACTTCTGGTGGTGTGAGTAGGTGAGTTCTCTGCATGTTCAAGGGAGGGGAGAGGGAGTGAAAAAAAGAAAGCAGTCAGGCACTGTCAGAAGGAGATAGGAGTCAGTACTATTCTGCACACCTGAATAAATTCTCTGTTCTTCCAATCCTGTCCAACCCACTCTCTCTTTTTCTCTCTCTCTCTCTCTCTCTCAAAGCCAAAAGAGACCTTGTGATCTGCAAGTGGTGGGGGGTCTCATCTCTGAATAAAAAAAATATATCTTGACTGTGCGAGTGTGCGGAGAAGTGAAGGCAAGGCTCTATTAAGCTTATTGTTCACTCAGCCTGTGTAAAGCCCTCCAGAGCTGTTAGCTACAGCTTGAACCTTGAAGATAGATACTGACGGACTGACTGTACTAACTTAAACTAGCCCCTGTCAGCCTGCTGTTGTGCTCTGCCAGTGGACTAACTGAATAAAAGTAAAATTGAGTGACTGTGACAAGAAGGCACTGTCAAAGGGAAAGGAGGGATGCTGAATTGAGCGACTCAGACAAAGTAAATGAGTAAAAAAAAAACTTGTTTCTGGGGTTTTGTTTTGTGGATAAAAAAGAAATACTAAATCAAAACAAGTATAAGGAGTGCCTGCAGTGCTTCTGCTTGAGAGATAAGGCTCTCTGTGGATGTGGAGGAGTGGAGAGGAGGAGGACTAATAAAAAATACAGTGTGACAACAAGGCACTGTGAAAGGGAGAGGAGGGGGGTTGAATTGAGTCACCATGACCCAGATTAAAAAATATTAAACCAAACCCAAGAAGTAACAACAATATACTAGCAGGCTGCTTGTGTGTGGAAAAAAAAGGATTGCAGGTGGGGGGGTTAAAAAAAAATAGTGAGTGTGAGTGACACCAAGGCACTGTCAAAGGGAGAGGAGAGGATTAAATCATAAAACAGGTTGAAAAAAGGATAGCTCTCCAGTTTTAGTTGTGAAATCTGAGCGGGAGGAAAATATAAATATAAAACTCCTTTGTCCAGGGTTTTACAGGGAAGGAAAGAAAACTAAACAGATGGTTCACGTCTTCTGATACCTCTGATCATCACTTCACTGTAGTGTCCACTGTCTTCCAGAGTGCCTCACTGCCTACTGTGCTTTAAATTTGTACTACTAACTTAAGTATTCTTAGCTAAGTAAACCAAAAGGGGAAAAAATGTCTTTGTTAAAGTTTGGCTTTAAAAAAATTACAGGAAAGCCTTCAGTTTCAAGCCAAGAGGGAGGAGAAAGCTCGGGTTCCTCTATGTGTACTGCTTCTCCATTACTGATAGACTCAGTAGCACCAACTACTCACACTGACCCCACCATAGTGGCCACAGATGTGACAACTTGTAGTGCCACTGCTGATATGCCAGCAACACTCACTACTGTTGAAAGTGGGACAAAAAGAACAAGCATTTGTCAATGCCGAACGTTCGCTTGCAGGTATTTGCAGTGGTGTTTGGCACGTATGGTTCTTAATCTTTACCCTAATGCCCTGTGCGATTGCTGGTATTTGCACAATACATTTTCAGCATGACCTTTTTGTTACCCCCATTGTGAGCTACATAGGCGGAAACACGTTTTAGGCAGGATGTGAAAAATGACAGCTGTACTGCTCATAAGGAAGTGTGGTAAAATGGCAATGTTGAAAATCTGGAGTGGAAATATTGAAAATTGCCAAACCTATGAGCGAGCGTGGGAACTGTGCAACGCACGCTCGTAAAACAGTCATTTTTAGGAATTTTTTCACCAAATTTTCAACATTGCCATTTTAAAACCTCTGCTAATGAACAGTGTCACTGTGATTTTCTTACTGTGTCCCATACATTGATTTCGCACACCGCCTGTGCCATTGTGCGCTACATGGGCGGAAACACGTTTTGGGCAAGATGTGAAAAATGACAGCTGCAGTGCTCATAAGGAGGTGTGGTAAAATGGCAATGTTGAAAATCTGGAGTGCAAATATTGAAAATTCGCAAACATACGAAAGGGAACTGTGCAACCCACTTGTCGTGAACAGTCATTTTAGAATTTTTCACCAAATTTTCAACATAGCCATTTTAAGATCTCTGCCCATGAACAGTGTCACTATGATTTTCTTAATGTGTTCCATACATTGATTTCGCACACCGACTGCGCCATTGTGCGCTACATGGGCAGAAACACGTTTTGGGTGAGATGTGAAAAATGACAGCTGTATAGCTCATAAGAAGGTGTGATAAAATGGCAATGTTGAAAATCTGGAGTGAAAATATTGAAAATTCGTGAACTTACGAGCCTGCGTAGGAACTGCGCAACGCACGCGTAAAACAGTCATTTGAATTTTTACCAAATTTTCGAATGATTTTGGACCCTTCTCTAATGATGTCACTGTCATGGCATTATTCAAGGCCAGCGGTGATTTCGTGCAGTGACTGTGCAGTGCCTGCGAAATCACCCTTTGGGCCCGAATAACGCCATGACAGTGACATCATTCATGAGAAGGGGTCCCAAAAACCCCATGTTGAAAATTTGGTGCAAAAATTCCCAAAAATGACTGAGATATGCAATAAAGTTGAAACCCCCCTATCTAGCCCATTGTACAGCTTACCGGCATTTCCTCAGTTCGCGGTCGGCTTTGAAGAGTGCAGACGTGTTCCCGGTCCACCTAAGATCGTCACGCCAGAGTCCGGAGGTAAGTATGGGGTGGGGGTGTGGGGAGGCTGGGTGCGCAGTGGGTGGGTGTGGGTTGTGGGAGGGGGTTGGAGACGTGCGTGGGACCGTTTTTATTTTACAGGTGTTAAAAACCCACGACGTGGGACCATTTGGCACAAGATGACTGGGGGGCGAGGAGCTGATGGGGATTGGGCAGCCCCGCCGGCAAACAGCAGTAACGCTTGCCACGCTGGGGTGGGCCTGGCAGCAGGATGGTTTGGAGGGGCGCTGAGCCGACGGGGATTGGGCACTTCTTCAGTAAACAAAGTTTGCAGCACGAAGCTGTGTGGGGCGGCGTGATGCGCCAAGGCAAGGGAGACGCTAGGGGACGCCGTGATCGGGCGGCACTCAGTATGGCAGCGGTGTTTTCCTTTGAAGCAGAGGAACACTGCTGTCATATTGAGCCCTGCACCATTGGTGCAGGACGCCATGCCTGCTCAAGGGGCAGTGCATTGATGGGAGAGGCACACTGGTGTGCTACTCTCCCTAAACATCTCCCATTGCCAGCGTTTAACGAAGGGGTTCCAGGAGACCTGGAAGAAAAATAGGGAGTGGCTACTATATGAGCCTGATGTGGGCATGACCTGCTCATACTGCAAAGAATACTTAAGGGAGACAAACACTTTCATGAGTGGCTGTAAGAGCATGAGACTTGAAAATGTACGCGCTCATGAACTCTCCAAACCTCATAAATTAGCCAATGAAAAAAATATTGTGTCTAACACTGAACCTTCCAACTTAGCAATAGAACGAGGAATAATACAAATGGAAAAAAATAAGGTGACACAAGTAGAACATTTGTTTAGAACAACTCTTTATTTGATTAATTCAGAACGCCCATTCACAGATTTCCCTAGCATCTTAGAATTACAACATGTAAATGGTACAAATGTCGGAGTCAGTTATTGAAGTGACAAACAGGCAGCAACGTTCACACATTTTATTTCAAAATCAATAAGAATAAAAGATGCAAAACTGGTTAATAGCAACACTTTTATCTCTGTCTTATGTGACTCGAGCACTGATGCCTCAGTAATAGAAGAGGAGGCAGTCTATATTAGGACAATGGAAAATTTCCGTCCAGTTAACAAATTTGTTTCCCTTCAGCCAGTCTATATTCCAAATGGTGAAAGCATTTATAACTCAATAGGTGATGCCTTAGAATTCACCTTGGACTGTAAAGACTGGAAAGAAAAAATGGTTGCTTTTGGATCTGATGGGGCACCTGCCATGTTGGGTAAAGTGACTGGGGTGTTTGGCAGGATTTTGAAAGATGTACCTCATTTGTTAGGGATTCAGTGCAGTGCCCACAAGTTGGAGCTTGCTATAAAGCAATCAGCAACATCTGTTCCATACATGAAAACAACAGATGAAGTCTTAATGGGTATCTATAAAATATACCATAAGTCTCTCAAAAACTGGGCCGGTCTCAAAGAGTTAGCAAGTAATATGAGCTACACCATTCACAAACCAGTTAACGTGTCAGGGACCTGGTGGATTGCACACAGAGAAAGGGCTCTGTCTGTTATTCTGTCCAGCTACAAGGCCTTAGTTGTACATTTACAGCACATTGCTTCCACACCAGGGCAAACAAAAGATCAGGCCAGTGGGTTGTTCAAAACAATAAGTACTATGAGATTTGTCCTCTTTTCTCAGTTTCTGGCTGAATACCTTTCTGTCATGATGGCCTTCAGTCTCACGCTACAGAGAGACAGCTCAACAGTAGAAACAGTAGTCAGTAAGGTTGAAAGCACAGTGCTCTGGCTAGAGAACTACCCTGTGCAGGATAAACTTGACAAAGTCTGTAAGGAATTGCTCTTGCTCCCTGCCTCTGACACAGCGGACAGTGACACTAGCACAAGTCGACTGACAGGCTCAGCCACTACTCAGGTTCAGTTCCGTGGATCTGATATCTTCCTTAACTTAGAAAGGGGGATATTCTATAGATAGAACCAAACAGGCAGTGTTGCGTGATGTTACAAACCTTCTTTCATCAACAATTGAAAGTATTAACTCACGATTTTCCAATTTTAAAACAGACAAAGTCCTAAGGTCATTCAGTATATTTAATCCATTAAAGTTACCAGATAGTGACCACCAACTAGCCCTTTATGGCAATGAGGAAGTCAAAACCCTCACAGAGCACTACAGTGACATACTCGAGAAACACAATCATAATGTAAACTTGATTGAAGCGCAATGGTTAGAGCTTAAACCACTTATGAAAAAAATCGCTGAATGAGCTGTCTCCGAAATTTCACTATTTGGATTTCTGGCAAAACATTCTCCATAGTGATGCACATGAACAGCGATTCCCTGATATTCTGGTCTTAGTCACAATAGCTCTACTGATCCCAACCCAAACTGCAGTAGTTGAGAGAGGATTCAGCCTGATGGGCAGAGTGAAGTCTGACTGGCAGTCCTGTCTGTCTCCTATGACTACATCTGAACTAATGCATGTCAAGCTGTCAGATGCTAGCGTTGCTACATTTGACCTGCAGGATGCCATAACACCATGGTTCAAATCTGGAAAACAAACGAGAAGACCTCATGTGAGACCATATGGCTGCAGACTAGATTCAAGTTCTGATTCAGAAATAGACTAGACTCAATCAGTGTTTTACCTTGAAAAATAATCCACCAAAAGCAACAGTTTTCTCTATTTCCACTTTACAGTCCATTTTATGTTTTAAGTTTAAAATTCACCTCACAACAATGTGGACAGGTAAAACTTTGTCCGGACAGGCAACATTTACATTCCACCTGTCCCTCAGACAGGCATCTCAAAAAAATTATTTCTAGCCCTGAGGCTCATCCTGAAATGCATTGTGGAGACAGAAAGGATGGCACAGGCAGGGACAGAAATGTTGGGGGTGACATGTCAAGTTCTGCACCATGCGTTGACAGTTACTCCCATTTCTGCTTCTGCACCAATCACTTGTCTGGTGTCCCACACCTCCGTGTTGTCACTGTTAATGTGCAAGGTGCTAAAGTGAAGGACTAGCTGTGTGATACCTGTTGCCTCCCTCCCGTTTCTTGTGTTTCAGTGGCTCCTGCTGCTGAACGTTATTGTGTGGGGAGGTAAGGGCTCAAGTGAGGCTTTCGGTTCTGTGTTAATCTCATTAAAACGTAATTCAGTTCATTGTTTCATTCATTCACTTCTAATGGGCAGATCAGGTGATCAACTGTAGGCTATAGGGGTCAGAACTGAAACCATCAACAAGCAACCAAACCCATTTTGAATACACCCCTTGCCCCCCCCCCCAGCAGAAGTTCAGGAGGGTCAGGACTCTTATTACAGTACTGACATTTGATTTATTACAACTTCTGATTAAGAATCTAAGCATAATTGTCACATTTTTATGTTTGCTTGCACGCATGTGCAAGAAAGATAGTGCCACCATATGAGTTTTTGTAGGTGTGGCACCCCCGCTTCCAATGCCTTGATCCTTTTTGCAGGCGCAGCCGCACTGCACCAGTGAATGTCCGAGCTGTCTATGGCAGCAGTTCAGATGCAGTGGTGTACAGTTGAAACAGAATGACCGCTACAGTCAGTGGTGGTAACATGTAGGAAATTTGCATACTGCTGTGCCGGCAGCAGTATGCAAATTGCCTACACATCACCACCGCTGATTGTAGCGGTCATTTTCTTTCAACAGTACACCACTACATCTCCTGTTGGCATGATGCCCCCCATTTGTTGTGTGCCAAGGAGGTGCCCAGTCCCCCTCGGCTCATGCGCACACACACCCCAAGCACACTGTATGTCCAACAGGGGTGCCCAATCCTTGTTGACTCCAGTGTCCCCCCCAAAAAACAAACTTCCAGGTGCCACGCTGGGAGCTCACCCCAGTGTGGCAAAAGTCCCCTGTCATCATGTGCTCCCCCCACACACTGTATGGCCAATGGGGGTGCCCAATCCCCTGCTGGCTCCACTGCCTCCCAAACAAACTTCCAGGTGCCATGCTGGGAGCCCACCCCAACATGGCAAAAGTCCCGCATTGTCATTGTAAAAAAAAAAAAAACCTGTAACAAAAGAAAACTGTCCCTCGTTGACTCTCTTGCCCCTCCCACAACCTGCACCCACCCTCTGTGTCCCCTACCTCCCCACACATACCCCTCACCCCATACTTACCTCTGGAGACCATCTCGATGATCTTCAGTGGACCGGGAACACATCTGCACTCTTCAAAGCCAACCGTGAACTGAAGAAATGGCGGTAAGCTGTATAATGGCATAAATGTTTTTTTTTTTGTTTTTTTTTCAACTTTGGTACATAGCGCGGTCATTTTTTTGAATTTTTGCACCAAATTTTCAATATGGGGTTCTTGGGACCCCATCTCATGAATTCAGTGACTATCATCTCGTTATTCCATCCTGAAAGATGATTTTGCGGTCACTGCACGGAATCACCTTTCAGGACTGATTAACGAAATGGCAGTGTCACTGTTCATGAGGTGGGCTCTCAAAAAGACCATGTTGCAAATTTGATGAAAAAATTCCCAAAAATAACTGTGTTACGAGCGTGCGTTGCGCAGCTTCCATGCACACTCGCAAGTTTGCGAATTTGTAATATTTTCACTCCAGATTTTCAACATTGCCATTTTTTCACACCTCCTTATAAACAGTACAGATGTAATTTTTCACATCCTGGGCGAAATGTGTTTTTGCACTTCCGACGCAAAATAGTGTGGTCGCTGTGGGAATTCAGTGTTTGGGACAGATTAAGAAAATCACATTTTGAAAATTTGGTGACAAAAGTACATGAAAATGACTGTGTTATGAGCGTGCATTGCGCAGTTTCTACGCACCCTCATAACTTCACTAATTTGTAATATTTTCAGTCGAGATTTTCAATATTGGCATTTTTCCACACATCCTTATGAACAGTACAGCTGTCACTTTTCACATCCTGGCCGAAATGTGTTCTCACACTTCCGGCACAGAATAGTGCAGTCGCTGTCTGAAATCAGTGTTCGGGACAGATTAAGAAAATCACAGTAACACAGTTCATGAGCGGAGGTCCCAAAATGCCTATAATGAAAAGATCTGGTGCAAAAAATCCCCAGAATAATTGCATTATGGCTGTGCATTGTGCAGTTTCTATGCACACTCATGACTTCACCAGTTTTTTTATATTTTCACTCCAGATTTTCAACATTACCATTTTTTTACACCTTCTCATAAACAGTACAGCTCTCATTTTTCACATCATGTTCAAAATGTGTTTTTGCACCTGTGGCGCCAAATGGCGCAGTCACTGTGCAAAATCACCTTTCGGCTAACAAACTGATAGTGTCACTGTTCATGCAGTGGGGTCACAAAAAGCCCATGTTAAAAATTTGGAGTAAAAATACCAAGAAACGCCCAGGGCATTAGGGTTTCCGACCATAAAACCATACCCTGTAGGGATTGACAGGCGTCAGGGATGTGATTTGGGATTGTCAACAGTAATGCTCATGCCATTCCACCCCCACCACCACTCTGCAGCCAGTGACAGGCATCGAGGAGCACCTTGGACTCTTTGGCCCCAGAGTTCACGCCATTCTCCTATACTGCACACATTTCAGTGTATTTCCTTATGGAATGAGGTGAGTGTAAAGCCCGAACACCCCAAGACACACCTCGATGCTTGTCAGTGTCTGCAGGGTAGAGTGAGGTGAAATGTCATGACCGTTATGGATGATGACCCAAAGGCACACCCCAATGCCTGTCCATCTCTGTAGGGTGGGGGTGGAGTTGGCGTCAGTTCAATACATCACTGCCATTCCTATACTGCATCTGTTTAGCTCCTGCACTTCCACTGCTAATGCCAGCAAGCAAACATTTGGCTTTGACAAATGCTTGTTAAGGAAATGCGATTGTGCTTCAAATTTTTTAGTAAGTGAAGACAAGTGTAAGAAATCAAAGGCCAATAATTACCGCTGCTGAGCTGCCTTGCCTTTATCAGCTTTCTCCCTCTCTCACACTTTTAGGTTAATTTATATGCAACCCCCAGGCGGCGCTGTCCCAAGGACTACTACCCCTGCCTGCTTGACTACGGACAGGTTGAGGGGCCTAGGTTCTATGGCGGGTGCCTTCATCCAGAGGTCAGGGTTTGTAGTGGTTAGACTAGCTTGGTCACAGCCCTCTGGGACACTGAGACCCCCTTTGGTTCCCTCTAGAGGCTCACACAGTACACAGGAGTTACAGCCCCAATACCCCACGTATACACACTGTTCACTCATAAAGTACCACTTACCCTCGAAACTGATTCTGCAGCACGTCTCTGAGGACCCCCTGTAAAATAAGGTTAAACAACATACACAGCAAAGTACAATACTGTTTCCATAAGTACAAACACCACAGACAGTATATAGTATAACAACAACAAATCTGATTTAGTTAGGGGACAGTAACATGGGAGGGGGCAATCAGGTTAATTGGCAGAATTAAATCACAGTACTGTGCACACATACAGGGTCTGAAAAGTCGCACTCTGGGTACCCAGGTCCATTGCCCGGGGTTGGCCGTCAGGTGCAGATGGATAGGGCCCTGTAGAAGAAAATATATGCACAACACCCAATTGTAATCCAGAGCCGGAGGGGTCAGTCCATGAAACAGTGAAACAACAAGAATTAGATGACACACTTGTGATTGAAAAACAAGCTGCAGGGCAGTACCGTGATTTGTACTCACAACACCCAAGCTGAGGATCAGATGGAGAAGGTCCCTCTGGATTGCCAGAAGAGCAGGGCATGAGGACAAGATCCTTGTAACTGGACCCCACTGCAGTTGATAGCAAACGGATGTCGACGTCGGCTCCACCCCCATCACCCTGTATGGGGAGGAGTTCCCCACGTGCTCCAGTTCTTTCCCGCCGCACAGTCAGGGTTAGTTCGCCTTCAGTTACCACTCGCAGTACCAATTGCTCTCCTTTCTTCTCCACCATTTTCATAGTAATTTTCGCTGCATCTGTGTCATTTTCCTCCAAGGGGCATGTCAACAAGTGCTCCTGTGGGCGACAAATGCCCCTAAGGACGGCCATTCAGCATGTCTCTTCTGCCTCGGGCCCGACCACGACACAGTGTAAGGCCTTCAACTCCCGAATGCATATCAGGCGTCAGAAGTCTCTTTCCATCTTTTTAGCGGAGTCTAAACTAGCTGTGATGGAATGCACCTCGTCCTCGGGGTATTCCGACCATCCTCCCACCCACAAGCACCACAAACACTGGGAGCACCAGGAGAAAGAGAAGTCCCACTCCAGGTCCAGGTCCTCAGGCTCGAAGTCCAGGTCATCGTGGTATGATTCCAGCCTAACGACCCTCAGTTCGTCTGTGGGATCTACCGCAGCCAAGTCTTCAGGGACCAACCTCTGAAGGTGCATCAAACTGCCAAGAAGGCTCTCTCGCCAGGCACAGGTAAGCCCTCCTCCCGCTCAGCCTCCTCTTCCAAGGTCGACTCCCAAGAGTCGAGCAAGGCCTCAGAGTCTTCAGGCAGCAGGGCCTTGTCCTTGCTACTGAAATCTAAAGATTCAGACTGGCGCCCGCCTCTAGTGGCTGACTGATGCTCTGTCGAAAAATCTTCTAAACACAAGTCCGACATCCCAAGGCTCATGCCTCTGAGGGACGCCCATCTGGCTGAAAGGACAAACGGATGCCAGACCGACGTCTGCCCACAGCCCTTCCAGCCACCACTTCAGTGAAGGCCATCCCGCCACCAATCAAAGTCCTCCTGATGCAGGCCCCCTGGTGCCTCCCGACATCAATTCTGAGACCCCATCGTCACAGTCACCGGTCCATCTGATGTCAGAGCCTGACGATGGGGAAGCTGATGCCCCTCTGACGCCTCCCCTTAGACCTACGGTGGTGCCCATCGACACCGGCGACAAGGGTTCTTACCCGACACAGGTACCCCCTGATGGGGCCGGTACAGGCTCCAGTGCTTGGCAGAAGACACCAGGAGAAAGGACTGCTGTGTGACTGGACTTCTCTGCTGGGACTAAAGAAGTAGAACTCTTGTACTTGGAACTTTAATTTAGGGTAAAAAAAACTAACGAACAAAACAAAAAAAAGTGTGTGTTTGTCTGAGTTTACTGAACTGAATGGTTATCTGAACAGTTATCTAGGTGTAAATCTCAGGTGATTGAAAGGACTTGATAGCTGTGAGGTTTAAATTACTTGTAGAAAGATCTAGTAAGTAGGGGGAGTGGCTTAGCTAGAAGGAAGCTACATTTAAAGACTGCCTTAGAAAGATTGTGCTAGTAGCTTGGCAGAAGACACCAGGAGAAAGGACTGCTGTGTGACTGGACTTCTCTGCTGGGACTAAAGAAGTAGAACTCTTGTACTTGGAACTTTAATTTAGGGTAAAAAAACTAACAAACAAACAAAAGTGTGTGTTTGTCTGAGTTAACTGAACTAAATGGTTATCTGAACAGTTATCTAGGTGTAAATCTCAGGTGTTTGAAAGGACTTGATAGCTGTGAGGTTTAAATTACTTGTAGAAAGATCTAGTAAGTAGGGGGAGTGGCTTAGCTAGAAGGAAGCTATATTTAAAGACTGCCTTAGAAAGATTGTGCTAGTAGCTTGGCAGAAGACACCAGGAGAAAGGACTGCTGTGTGACTGGACTTCTCTGCTGGGACTAAAGAAGTAGAACTCTTGTACTTGGAACTTTAATTTAGGGTAAAAACTAACAAACAAAACAAAAAAAGTGTGTGTTTGTCTGAGTTAACTGAACTGAATGGTTATCTGAACAGTTATCTAGGTGTAAATCTCAGGAGATTGAAAGGACTTGATAGCTGTGAGGTTTAAATTACTTGTAGAAAGATCTAGTAAGTAGGGGGAGTGGCTTAGGTATAAGGAAGCTACATTTAAAGACTGTCTTAGAAAGATTTTGCTAGTAGCTTGGCAAAAGACACCGGGAGAAAGGACTGCTGTGTGACTGGAATTCTCAACTGGAACTATATTGCCCTCCTTCCCTCCCCTCCACCCTCCTACCCAAAGCTAGTTCTACTTTTATAGGCACAGAATTTGACTGACAACAGGAACTTCCTGTTTGGGAGCAGGAAGTGAGCGATCACAGAGCCACCAAAGACCCACCATCCTAGAAGAGCAAGAGTAGCTCTCTGGACCCCTCTAGCTGCTGGAGGTCTGCCTCTGAGCAAGTAAGGGGTCTACTGAGAAATATAGGATATTCTTGTCTCAGAACAGGACAATCAGGAGCTTAAAGGGCACACAGGCAGAAAGTAAGGAGAGAGAGAAAAAAAACAGAGGAAAGAGTAAGGATTGCAAACAGTTAAGGGGCCAGAAATAAGACATGATGGGAGTGGTGCAGTGCAGTGGCTGTGGAGCAGCAGTCTTCAGGGAGACGTTTTGGAGGATGCAGTGTTGTCCCATCTGCAGGCACCTCTCTGGGCTGAGGGAGGAGGTTGCTCATCTCCAGGCTGAGTTGGCCAGGATTTGTGGGACCTCCTCTTCCATCCAGGGACCACCAGTGCCACTGCCGTTGCCTCAGAGGTTGCCAAGAAAGAGGAGTGGTTGGACCACAGTCGACTCAGCGAGGGTGAGGGTGATGGAACAGAGGTGCATCCCTCCAGTTGTACCTCTCCACAATTCCTATGCCATTCTGGCAAAGTGTGGTTCCTCTATGGAGGCACCCACAGTGGAGACCAAGGAGGATGCTGGGAACCTCCACAAAGGAGACCCACAGGAGGGTGGCAGGGGACCCCGCAGGGGAAGGAAACAACTCCTGGTGGGGGACTCCATTGTTAGGAAGGTAGAACTGGGAGAGGAAGGGAGAGGGGGAGGTAAGGTGCCTGCCTGGTGCCATGGCTTGGAGGGACAGGGAGCGAATCCTCAGGATTGCCGGAGCAGCTACACAGGGGAGGGAGCTGGATGTCATTGTCCACCTAGGGACAAATGACCTGGCTAAGAAAGGGATTAGAGAAGTGCAGGAAGAGTTTGTATAATTGGGGAAGGGCCTTAATCAAGTAGCATGCACGGTAACCTTCTCGGAGGTGCTGCCCATTTATGGCATAGGAGAGGCTAGGGTGTTCACACCATGGGATTCAATCAGTGGTTGAAAAACTGGTGTGGAGCTCAGGAATTTAGCTTCATTGGGGACTGGGGTCCACCTGGAGTGATGCAAGCCTATGCACTGGCATGATGGGATGCATTTGTCGGGAGGGAACCAGGATCCCTAGGTGATAGGTTTAAATGCTTCATTGGCAAGCATTTAAACTAGCTAAGGGGAAGGCACTGGAAAGGAGCAGGAAATCCTAGTCCCCCAAAAATCATCATGGTAGTAAGTGCGGTAAACACCAACATAGAGGTGTCAATAGGGAGAAGGGCAGGGGTAAACGGAGAAAGTGACAAAGGCAAGAAGGACAGGGATGGGGCAAAAGGAGTAAGACCATCAGGAAATGGAGGTAATCAGTACCAGTCCCGTAGTCTGGGCAACAAGCTCCCTGAGCTGGTGGCCTTAATGGAAGAGGGATGCCTGGATATCATAGCAGTCGCAGAAACGTGGTACACAGAGAACCATGACTGGAATGTTAACATACCAGGGTACATGACCTACAGGAGAGACAGGCAGGGGAGAAGAGGGGGAGGAGTAGCTCTCTATGTAAAGGAAGGGATAAAAGCAACTGAACAAAAGAGTAAACAGGGAGGAGAGGAGGCACTGTGGGTCACCTTGGAGACTGGAAATGGCACCACAATCCGCACAGGGGTTGTGTACAGACCCCCATGTCAGGGGGAAGGAATGGGCAAGGATATGATAGAATACATTCTTAGAATGGCAGAGAAAGGGGAGATACTGTTGATGGGAGACCTGAATATGCCAGATGTTAACTGGAGCACATATGCTGCAGCCACATCCAAGAGCAGGGCCATTTTTGATGCCCTACAGGTGGCAGGCCTCAGACAGCTAGTTTCGGAACCCACTTGTGAGGGAGCAATCTTAGACCTCATACTCTCAAACGGGGGCAGTGAGAGGATCTCAGATCTAGAAGTGGGTTGCCATCTGGGAACAAGTGACCATCAAACAGTGTGGTTCACGTTAAACTCAGCTACAGAGTCAAGCCATATAAAAGTGAGGGTACTGGACTTCAGGAGGGCTGACTTTGGCAAGATGGGAGAGTGCCTCAGAAAAGCACTAGCAAACAGGCTAGAAGGAGCTGTTTTAGTTTAGTTTAGTTTATTGTTCTAGGAATTACTACCTTTGAGCCAGAGGCTCTTTTACAAAGGTTCCACGTCAATTAGGTACAGTATAAAAAAGGTTACATAGATAACACAACAATTTGTGCTGTGTCAAGAGCGAGAAAACATATACAAATACATATCAAATCATTTGTGCAAAGGGACATGAGATATCAATAATCACATATTACAAGAAAGAGGTCATGCCAGATTAGGAGAAACAAATAGGGAAAAAGTCCAGAACAGAGAGGGTAAGTGAGCAGACAATAGCAGGAGAAAAGGTTTCCCAAACATGCCTTTGTCAAATAACAGAACAGGATGGGTAGTGAGAAAATAGGAGGTTTAATCAGGGCAGTCACAGGAGCTGGAGGTGGCAAGGTGAGAGAACAGCCTTGATTTGAAAATACCTAGAGAGGTGGAGGCAGTAATATGAGTGCTGAGGGCATTTAGCCAGCTGGGGGCACGATAGGCAAATGATCTTTGTCCCTGAGAAGTCCGACATCGGGGGACTTGGAGAGGCTGGTGTTCTGATCTTCTGGTAAAATGAGTGCTAGCGCTCGGGCATAACAGGTCTTGGATACAAGGTGGAGTGAGGCCCAGAGTGGATTTTTTCGCCATCAGGCAGGTAAGGTACTTTATCCGGTTTGAGAGTTGCAACCAACCTGAGTCAGCATAGAGTTCACATGTGTGGGTACGTCGATGTGCACCAGTGAGCAGCCAACAGGCCTTATTTAGGGATGTTGTAATGCGACTAAGTGCTGTAGTAGTGGCAGATCCATATATAACTAAGCCATAGTCAACGACTGAGATGATAGAGGATTGGATGGCAATCCTCAGTGCAGAATGGGTAAGGAGCTGTCGGTTCCGATACAGAATCCCAATTTGCTGATTAATAGTTTTTGCTGTACTATCAATGTGAGTTGCAAAGGTTAGGCCTTGATCAAAGTTGATTCCAAGATATTTGAAAATTGGCACTTGTTCAAGGGTATTTCCAGGTATGTATTAATGGTGAGTGGACTTGTTGCTTTGTTTTGTGGGTTAGAGAAGAGCATGGATTTAGTTTTTGTGGTTTAGAACCAGCTTATGTTCAAGGAACCACATCTCAACTTTGGAAAAAGCATGCTGAAGGTTGAGGCGTAAGAGGTTCGGATCTTTATGAGTGGCAAGAATCACGGCATCGTCGGCATAGAGGATTATTTGTTCAGGGCAGGATTTGGGGAGGGAGTTTAGGAAAAGGCTGAAAAGGAGGGGGTCCAGGATGGATCCCTGGGGAACTCCTGAGCAAACTGGTTTTGAGTCTGAGAGAACTCCAGCTACTTTTACAGATTGAGAGCGCTGAGCAAGGTAATTTTTTACCCAGTCACCAGGACCCTGCGAGAGCCCTAGGGATAGTAGTTGTTTGATAAGTAGGCCATGGTGTACTGTATCAAATGCCTTGGTTAAGTCAATGTAGACTGCTCCAGTTAGGTTCCCTTTGTCCATGGCATTGTGGATTGCTCCTGAGAATTCAAGTAGGGCAGTCGATGTGCTGTGCCCTTTCCTAAATCCATGCTGCTGAGTGCATAGGATGTTGTGCTTTTCCAGGTAGTCTGAAAGTTGGTCCGCCACCAAGCATTCAAGGGCCTTAGAGAGAGGTGGTAGTATTAATATTGGGCGATAGTTACCAGGCAGTGACTTATCACCACTTTTGTGCACGGAGACAACTGCAGCCTTCCATTTCTAGGAATTGGCTGCAGCAGAGGGAGAGATTGAAAATTTTTGTGAGGGGGAGCAGTACTTCCTCCAGAGTGAGGGACAGAAGGTTAAGGTCAATAGTGTCACTGCTTGCTCGGGACTTAGAAGTGGCCTTCTTTACATATTTATAGACTTCAAGTGCCTTTACTAGTTTGAAATGGAAGGGTGGTTTGGTTGGAGAGGCAGTAGTAGAAGTAGAAATTGGAGGGTCAGCATCAGTGAAGAAATCAGATGAGAGGACACCACTAAGGTCCGTGAAGGTATCATTTAGGGTGTTTGCAATGATCTCAGGGTCTAATGTAGTGGTTCCATCCACATTCATTATTGTAGGAGAGGATTTGGACTGCTGACCCATGATATTTCTTATGTTGTCCCAGAAGCTTTTCCCTTCACCCCAGGAGTTGGAGAGGGCATTCTTGAAGTAGGAGCTCTTCATCAAACGGATCTGTTTAGTACAGTGGTTGCAGCCTGTTTATATCTTTTGATGTCCGACAGAGTGCCAGTAGCTCTTGCAGTGGCCCATAGGTGATCCCTATTTTTGAGTTGTGCCAACAGCTTCGCCGTGAGCCAGGGATTTGTGAGTGCTTTGATTCTGCGCTTTTTTACTGGTGCATAGGTGTCACAGGCAGTGTTGAAAGTAGTAATAAAGTAATCAAGGGCTAGGTCAACATCTTGAGTTTTGTAAATCAAGGACCAGTCTATCTGCCTAAGACAGGTCTTGAGATGAGTAAGGTTGCCATAAGGTAGGACTCTGCTATAGATGGTTTTTGGAGGCGGCTTATGAAACTTATTTGTCCAGGTACATATTATTGGAGAGTGATCACTGAGCGAGTCAGGGAGAACACTTACATTGGTTATACGGGTAAGGTGTCTGGTAAGGATCCAGTCAATGAGGGTGCTGGTCCCTGATTTGTAGTTTTTCCTGGTAGGGGAGTTTACCACTTGTGTTAAATTTGCTGCTAGGATAGTATCTTTGTTTGACCCTGCATCAGGAGCAAGCCAAATTTATATTAAAGTCCTCAAGGAGAAGGAGTTCGATGTCAGAAGGTTGTGTACTTACGAACTCGAGGACAGCCTGTAGGCCGGAATCAGGATCTTTTGGTGGGATATAGACAGCAGCAATCATGAGGACTTTGTTTTGGGCACCAAGTAGTATCTTGATAGGGAGGCGTTGCACTGAGGTTTCTGTGGTGGGGTAAGAACCAGAGAGACAGGTGAGGTAGTCCTTTATGTAGATTGCACACCCACCACTTTTCGAGGTCCTATCCAGCCTGAATATCTTGTAGCCTTGTATAGAGATGGCATGATCCGAGTATTAGGTGTCAGCCAAGTTTCGACGATGGCAAGGATATCCGGGTTGTGTTGGCTGGCAAAGATTTGAAGGGAGGCCAGTTTTGGGAGGAGACTGCAGATGTTTAAGGTAGCAATTTTGAGCCCCCCCCCCATCCATTTTGGCAGGCTTTGCTGTACTGTAGGAGACAGGGCCAGGATTTGAGGACACTTCCTGATATCAAGAGGAGGAGGAGTAGGAGTTTAGAGACAGTTGCCATACCTGTAGTCAAATAGAATTACACTTCTGAGGCTTATGCGGCTTGGACCAGTGCAGGCTGCTAGGGTCTCAGAGCAAGGAAGTTGTTAGTAATAAAGGACATATGCCCATTTATCCTTGTTGTAGTTTGTCAGTTGCACCCAGTCGCTGCAGATAGGTACCTGGTGGTTAAGTCAAAAGCCAAAGAATGATCAACAGCTGAGGTCCAGAGTCACTGAAATGTTAAAATTCCTGAAGGTGATTAACTGTGCCTGCACATATGCAGGATGAAACCTTTGTCTGTATGCTTCTTTGTCATTCAAACAGGTTGCTGAAAAGCCCACATACAGATCATGGAGCAGGTCAGACGAAAATGTGGATTCCAGCAGGACCTAGAGTCACCGAGTTTGTCAGATGTAGTTGCTTCACTTATGTTTTGCTCGGATAGCTTCCAAAAAGTTGATTTTAAAATGAAAATAAAGATACCTGATGATGATTTTTTGCAGAAATCCAGTCCAGGAGACTTTCACGGATGTAATGAGCAAGAATGGTATAGTTACCACAAGCAGAAAAACATGTAAATCCACAAAAACTAAGCTACAGACACAGACAAACACAAGCAGCCACCACACAGACCCAGGGGGCCTGTGGGAGCAACAATGGGGAATCATCAAAACTGCCATCACAGAGGCAACAAGCCTTTGTGTGAAGCAAATAAACAAATCAAAATGAAAGAAAAAGCCACTATGGTTCTCAAAAGAGGTGGCTGTGAAAGTCAGGAAGAAAAAGATAACATTCCGGAAGTATAAGGAAACACAGAAGGAGCAGGACAGAGAGCTGTACCAGTTAAGGCAGAAGGAAGCAGGGAGAGAAGTCAGAATAGCAAAGGCCCAAACTGAGGAAAAGATAGCCAACTCAGTTAAGAAGGGGGATAAAACCTTTTATAGGTACATCAGCGAGCATAGAAAGACAAAGGGAGGGATAGTGAGGCTGAATAGAATGAACGGTGGGTGGGCAGAGGGGGACAGTGAAAAGGCAGGGATACTGAACGAATATTTCTGCTCAGTATTCACAAAAGAGGAGGGGGAAGTGCCTAATCCAATTAACAGAAGCACTCTTGATAAGGGGGTCAATCCCAGTCCTTTCACAGAAGAAAGGCTTCTGCAAGAACTCCTAAAACTGAAGGTGGACAAAGCAATGGGGCCTGATGGAATTCACCCCAGAATTCTAAAAGAATTAAGGGGGGAGCTAGTGAAACCACTGGCTACTCTTTTTAATAAATCATGGGAGGATGGTGTGGTACCCGAGGACTGAAGGAAGGTGGATGTGATTCCCCTTCACAAAAGTGGGACCAAGACAGAGGCAGAAAACTACAGACCTATCAGTCTGACCTCTGTGGTAGGGAAAGTGATGGAGTCACTTCTGAAGGAAAGAATAGTTGAGTACCTAGAGGCCAGTAGGGCACAGGACCCAAGGCAGCATGGGTTCACAGCGGGAAGGTCATGTCAGATTAATCTAATAGATTTCTTTGACTGGGTGACCAAAGTAGTGGACCAGGGAGGGGCTGTGGACATGGCCTACCTAGACTTTAGCAAAGCATTTGACACAGTCCCACACAAAAGATTAATAGTCAAATTAACCAGCCTGGGAGTGCATCCCAGGGTGGTTGCCTGGGTAAAACATTGGCTGGACAACAGGACGCAGAAGGTAATTGTAAATGGAGTCCACTCTGAAGAAAGAGGGGTTACTAGTGGGGTACCACAGGGTTCAGTATTGGGTCCAGTCCTTTTTAATGTCTTCATAAGTGACATTGCAGAGGGACTAGAAGGAAAAGTATGCCTCTTTGCAGATGACACAAAGATCTGCAACAGGGTTGATACACAAGGAGGCGTGGAAAGGATGAGAAGGGACTTGGCAAGGTTGGAGGAATGGTCAGAAGTATGGCAGCTAGGATTCAATGCAAAATAATGCACCCTGGAAACAAGAACCCAGGGGAAGAATACACAATGGGGGGGAGGTAGTAACAACAACAAAAAAAGGGACCTGGGAGTAATCATATCAGATGACCTTAAGGTTAGCAAGCAATGTGAGAAGGCAGTAGGGAGGGCTGGGGGTATACTAGGATGCATAGGGAGAGGCATCAGCAGCAGAAAACAGGAAGTTGTTATCCCTCTGTACAGACAGTTGGTGAGACCCCATCTGGAGTACTGTGTCCAGTTCTGGAGACCCCATCTCTGCAAGAAATTGACAGGATAGAGGCAGTCCAGAGGAGGGCAACTAAAATGGTGCAGGGTCTGCAAGAGAAGCCGTATGAGGAGAGACTAAATGAGCTTAATATGTATACCCTTGAGGAAAGAAGGGAGAGGGGGGGACATGATAGAAACTTTTAAGTACCTCAGTGGAATCAACAAAGTCCAAGAGTGTAGCATCTTTCAGAAAAAGAGACGTGCAAGGACAACAGGACATAATTTAAAGATAGAGGGGGGGGTTCAGGGGCAATGTGAGAAAGTATTATTTCACAGAGAGGGTGGTGGATGCATGGAACAGCCTTCCTGAGGAGGTTTTTGGGTCTAAAACTGTGGGAGAATTCAAGAATGCATGGGACAGACATAAGGCAATTCTTGTGGGGGGTAGGAAGAAATAGGCTGTTGGTTAACTAGGATCTGTGGCCTATCCTGTAGGTAGGGGAAATGGGCAGACTAGATGGGCCAAGCGGTCCTTATCTGCCGTCAAAGTCTATGTTTCCTCTGCCCCCTGTGCCTGGTTCTCCTAAATTGAACCTTTCACAGGTTAAGGAGCTCTTCTCCCATTGGTGGGACACTATGAAACGCGATCTCCCAGGGGGGGCACCTCCTCCAACGCCCACTCCGGTTCCAGTGCCTGATGCCTCGGAGCCATCTGACCAAGAGACAAGGAAGGAGCCAGCACCCAAGAAACATAAGGTCAAGAGACGCAGGAGGACCAGGTCCAGCAGTTCCTCCCGTTTCCCCTCTCCGGACAAGAGGCGTAAGAGGAAACGGCACAGATCCCCATCCTCTTCGACCTCTGACTCCTATGTGGACTCCAACACTTCTCATGTGGACTCAGACATCAATCCAGATTTAGGGGACACTGAGAAACACCTAAAATCCCTTCTGGATGACCCTAGCTTCATGGAGGTGATGAGGTACATCCAGGCCAACATGGGCTGGGACACTGAGGCCCTGGACCCCGAGTGACTGCGGTTGGCTAAATATCTCCCAAAAGATCCTAAGCCAGTGGTCATGCCTCTCATGGTCGACACCTTATGAGGATGTCACGTTTGCAACCTGGAAGCGCCCTCGCTCCTCCTCTGCTGTGCCCAAGAAGGCTCATCGGCTCTACCGGGCCCTTAAGGACCACCCCTTCTTGGCCGAACCACCCACAGCGGACTCAGTGGTGATTTCGGCAGCTTACGACCATTCACAGAGGCTCAAACACCTGAGCACCCAGCCACCTGACAGAGAGTCAAAGCAGCTGGATTCCATGGGGCACAAGGTGTACTCTGCTGCCACCTGCAATATCAGGAGTCTCAACTTCCTGACACACATGGTCCAATTCCAAAACACCCTTTGGGAACAGGGATTGGACATTGTGCAAAGCATTTTTTTTTTTGAATTCAACATATTTTATTAAGCATATCGCAGTGCAACAACATTTGAGGACTGAATGCAGTACTATCCATGTACGCTGCCAAGAAAATCATACATAGAGTAATGAAATAAAATGAGGTAAGAGTCGGAGAAATTAAAATCAAAAGAAAGAAAGAAAGAAAAAAAAAAATCTCCCCCTTCCCCGAAAGTCCCCCCCTCACCCTCTCACACATGATCCATGAGACGGTGCACTCTCCTATCCTTATTGTCCTAAAGTTAACAAAGGAACAGCAGGAGCAGTCATTGAGATATAGTTAGAGAGGGAGGAGAGGTTCTTGAAAACAACAGGAGCGATCATATCAAGATAAATACAGGGCATATAACTTCCCCCATTTTTTGTTAAAAGATGAGATGCGATGGCGCACACTCGCAATTAAATGTTCAAGGCAGAGTGCAAATGATATTTCATGCAGCCATTCGGCATAGAAAATGGTAACTTGATCCGTCCATTGTCTAAGCACTAGTTTTTTGACTGCCATAGAGATTAAAACCATGTGAAACCATTTCTCTTTCACCGGAATTCCGGAATAATCTCCCAAGATACATATGACAGGGGAGAAAAGGCCCTGTAGACCCAACAAAGGGTCCAGAGCGGATTCAGTTTGGTCCCACATGGGGATATCCTTTCACAAGACCACAATATATGAAAGAGCGAGCCTTCCTCTTTATTGCACCTAGAACACATGCTGGAGGTAAGCCTCTTCATTCGGGCCAATTTTACCGGAGTATAATACATATTATTTAGGATACAGTATTGTGTAAGTCTGTATCGGTCCTGGGTGAGATATGTGTATAGGCCTGTCCATATTGTATGCCAGTTATTAGCTTCATCAGGGAATGAAACCTGCCAGACCCGAGAACCGGCAATCGAATGAGACTGAGAGAAAGTGAGAATCAGCTTGTATACCGTGGAAATGCCATGGGATTTACAAGCCAAATACTTTATTTGTTTGAGAAAAGCTTCAGTACGAGAGAGGTTACACTCTTTCCCCATTACATTAATTAGTAGGTGTTTAAGCTGTAAAATTTGAAAGACAGCCCTTGACTTAAGGCCCAGCTTAATGAGAATCTCCTTGGTAGATAGTATAGCACCATTTGAGTAGAAATCTGCCACTGTAAGCTCAGGGGGAAGAGATAGCCAATGCCTAGTTATGGGGGCTCCCCCTGTTTTGAGATTCAAATTGGCATATAGCGGCTGAGAAGGATCCGAACTCGAACATACCTTATAGAATCTGAACATTTGAGAGAGAACTTTTAGCGAGGTACTGATTGGGAAAGGCTGCAGGGATTTTGGCAATTTTTTAAAGGGCGTATAAAAGAGCGACGAGGGGGCTACATTATGGGTAGCGAGAATATCAGCCTCTATAAGTAGCCAAATAGGAAAATAGTCATGGTGAGCACAGAGATCAGTTAACGAAAGCCATTTCCCACACTTATAGAGGTGACAGGCCCAGTAATAAAACAAGAAGTTAGGGAGACGTAAGCCCCCCATCTCCTTGGGTAAAGAAAGCTTACTGTAGGATCTCCTAATCGCCTTGTCCTGCCAAATAAAGGAACTAACGTCAGAGTGGATGCGTTGGAAGAAGGACAGGGGTAACCAGACATCCAACATATTTAATAGATAAAACAATCTAGGTAGAACGTTCATCTTGACGGTATTAATTCTACCCCAAAGCGAGAGAGGGAGCTTCTTCCATCTTGATAAGTCTTGTTGAATGTTGGACCATAGATCTTCTAAATTAAGTTTGTGGAGTAATGGTAAATCCGAGGTAATATAAATGCCCAAGTATTTAATGGACTTAGGAGTCCATTTCATGGCAAAATCACTGAAAGCTGAGCTATATGTTAAAGAATTAAGGGGAAAAATTTCAGTTTTAGTAATATTGAGTTTATAATTTGAAAATTTCCCAAAAGTGTCAATAATATGCAATGCTTCTGTTAAAGAGGAGACCGGATCTGAAAGGTGAAGCAATATGTCATCCGCATAAACCGAAAGGGTGGGAGTCCTATCACCTATTGGAATACCAGTAATTAAGGGGGAGGAGTTTAATCTCCTAATCAGGGGTTCAAGATATATATTAAAGAGAAAAGGGGAGAGCGGGCAGCCCTGTCTTGTGCCTGAAAAAAGAGGGAAAGCCTCGGACAAGACTCCATTACAGTTTATTTTTGCCTAAGGAGAGGAATAGAGAGTCTGAATCCATTTGATAAAGGTATTAGGAAAGCCCATTGTCTGCAACGTAGCCCACAGGAAGTTCCAATCCACTCTATCAAATGCTTTTTCAGCATCGAGGGATATGAGAGCCATTGGAGAGGGGGAGGTCTTAGCCACCTGAACCAGGTATGCTAATTTACGAAGATGGTCAGCAGGTGTTCTACCTGACACGAACCCAGTTTGCTCTGAGCTAAGAAGCGGAGTCCAAACCTTTTCAATTCTGCTAGCAAGTATCTTAGCCAAGATTTTAATGTCACAGTTTAACAAAGAGATGGGACGATAACTTGCAGGAGATTGGGGTGGTTTATCTGGTTTGAGAAGAAGGATAATAGAGGCTTCTAATAGGGATGGATCTAAAGCCTGTCCTGAGAGCATATATTGATATAAATGTAATAAGTAGGGAGCTAGATCTTTAGCGAAAACTTTGTAAAAGTTCGAAGGGAAACCATCTGGACCAGGGGCCCTATCCGAGGCAAGCTTATGGATAGCAGACAGATTTCTGAAGAGATATAGGAGCTGATAAACAAGCTTGTTGTGAGGAGAGAGTAGGTAATGGTAAGGCAGATAAATACTCAAATAATTCAGCCTGAGACGGGGATACAAGACGCTGGCTATAAAGGGAAAGATAAAACTGCCTAAAAACGGCAGTTATGTCTCTTGGGTGTGTTTTTAGTGGTTCCATCCAGATCATTGATCGAAGGAATAAATCTGGATGCCTCTAATTTCCTCAGACGCAGCGCCAGAAGATGACTTGCCATCTCCCCCTGCTCTATGTATTTTGCCTTAGTTCTTAAGATAAGAAACTCTGCTTTTTCCTGTACTAGACGAGAATACTGATTCCTTAAATTCAACAAAGATTTTAGCACATCAGGAGAAGGGGAAGAGGTAAGAGAATGTTCAAGTGTGCGAATCTGACCCAGAAGGGAAATAGCAGCCACCTCTCTCTTTCGTTTACGAGTGGAGGAGAGCCTAATAAACTTGCCTCGAAAAAAACATTTTAGGGCACACCACTCATGGTCCATCCTAGCGACCGAACCCTGGTTATTTGCAATGAAAAGTTGGATCATGTCTGAGATCCTGGTAATGACGTAATCCTCCTTTAGAAGCTGCGTATTTAACCGCCATATTGAGTCCCTTTGGAGGTTTTGATTTAACATAACTGTGACCCATGTTACAGCATGGTCCGATATAACAATCGGTTCTAGGGCGGAATCATTAAGACTGTGTATGAGAGAATGACTAAGTAAGATATAATCCAGCCGAGACCAAGTGGAATGTACCATAGAGTGAAATGAGAAAGCGCGGGTCTCAGGGTTTAAGAGATGCCAGGGATCGCACAATCTGTTAGTATCAAGAAATTCAGCAAGAGCCCTTTAGGTTTGAGTAAAGGGCTTAGGCAAGGAATTAGATCTATCCAAATCTTGTGTGGGTGGCAGGTTCCAGTCCCCTCCCAGGATTAAGGGGAACATCGAGAACTTCTGTAGTTCTTTCGACAATTCCTGAAAAAATATAGGATTTCCCCCCACAGCCCCATACACACTCCCCAGGACCAATTCAGTACAGTCCAGTAATCCTTGGACTAAAATATATCTCCCCTGTGGATCAGCGATTGTTATTTTGGGTTGAAAGGCTATCGCCTTGTGAATTAAAATAGCAGTACCACCACTGACAGATGAGTTACCAGCAGCAAAAACTTGCCCAATCCCAAGTCTGCACAAACTCCCCATTTCTCCAGGGAGCAAATGATTTTCCTGAATGAAAGAGATATGGGCCTTCAGCAATGATATGTGTTTTAAGATCTGAATTCTCTTGTTAAGATCACGAACCCCTCTTACATTCCAAGATATAAATTTTTTCAAACCTGTAGCCATTGTATATTATACCGAACAATACATAACCAAAACAATATTTATTTTATTTATTTAGTTTTTGTTGACCGGGTAAGTGCACTAGACAAATCCTGCCTATTTTCAGGCACGACCCGGGGGTAGGGGGGTACAGATGAATGCCAACTGACCTTGAACCAGATTAAGCTGTTGGTGGTATTTTTAATGAATATACTATGACAGTGCACCGCTAAACCCTCCCCCACCAAACTTACATACATTTTATTAAATAGGTATTCCCACAAGACCCAAGAGGAACCCCAGAGCATACTATTGACCATGATGACAACTGCAAGATACGGGGAAACCCCATCAACAACAATAGAGAACAATGGAACACCATAGTTACCAACCTCCCCCCCAATCCCCGCACCAAATAACGATTTACAAATATCCCTCCACCTAGCTTTGACACCATTAAGGAAGCTACCTTTTTGTTCAATGGTAGAGAGCCCACAAGTACCCCATTATAACTACCCCCAATACTATTAACCTGATAGAGGATAATAAATGTAATAAATGCCCGCACTGGGTACCCTTCTGACCCCAACTTAAGTATTAATGCAAACCAGCCTAACATACCAAAAGGAATCCTAGAATACCAAACCAAATAAAGCAAAGAGCGAGAGTAATTAGGGTACTACCCCCCATACTTCAGGAAGTGTGGTAGGTTACTTTCCAGCCAAAATCCTCCCCCTCTCGTCCCCCCGCCCTCTGAAAAAAAAAAAAAAAAGGGTGTATTGGGTTTAATCTACGAATCGAACTGGAATACCCCAGCAATATGTAAGCTACATACAAGCTCCATATAATACTCCTTATTCCTGCGAAAACCAGAAGTGAAGTAAATTCAGCTCCACATTCTCCGACAAAATTAATAAATAAGCGATATGAGTGTATGGTAGACAAGATTATCGAGAGTGCAGAGAAAAAGTTCCAGAGATAGGTGTATCAAGAGGAGTGGTGAGATAATGAGAGAGACCTGAACAATAAGGGAAGATAAAAGGACTAAAGTCCTATAGAGAGAGAGAGAGAGAGGAGACAAACACCAATATATTAATCATAACATAATTGTCTCCCTAAATACCACAAATCAAGAAATAGAGAGAGAAACTGAGACAGCCCGTGAGAATAGTTTGGGTAGTGAACAGGAGAATAGATAACATGAGTCTTTCCAGAATTATATGCATATCATAATGACAGAATCATTGTCAAAAGGTAAAAGCATAACAGGCAGCTTCTCGAATATGCAGGTGTTCCCCTGGGGAACCATGTTGGAAACGGGCCAAACTGTCCGGTCAGAAAGAGTCCCCACTGGAAACAAATGGCACCAAGAAAAGGGGATCCGAGGGAAAATGGTGCCTCGTTGCCGCGCAGAGTCCTCCGGGTCCACAGACCATCCTCTGCCTCTCTCCTCAGTCGCCGTCGTCCTCACCACACCAGAGTAAAACTCCCCTCCCAAAGACGTCTCTCAGAACAAGTTCCTCATTGGTAGGCCAGCCAAGTAGCAGAAGGTACAGCCAGAGCAAATAGATCCTTGATAGCAAGAAAATGAGAAAGCCATCCTAAGATTGAAATAATGCAGGCAACTTCTTGCAGAGATCGGCTTGGGCCTGTTCGGCCGAGTCGTATGATAGCCATGTTCCATCCACCAAAACCTGCAGACGTGCTGGGTATGCCATGCGAAACTTAATACTAGCAGCTATCAACTTGCTGACTATGGAGTGAAAGGAGGCTCTTTTCCTTCGGGTTTCTAATGGCAAATCCTGAGTAATTCTTAGGTGCTTGCCCTCCCATTGTATAGATTGTAGATCTCTGACTTGGGCCAAAATGTGCTGTTTTTCAAGATAGTTGAGAAAACGAATGATCATCGGGCGAGGGGAGGCATTCTCCTTCAGTTTTGGATGTAGAGACCTGTGTGCCCTTTCTATTAAGTAGGTAGGATTATGTGGGGAAGGGCCCACAATCTTGGTAAAAAGTTTCTGGGTAAATAAAATTGCAGTGGGACCTTCTGCTCCTTCTGGTAAGCCAAAGACCAAAATATTGTTCCTTCTGCTGCGCCCCTCTAGATCCTCAGTTTTAAGTTGTAGTTTAGAGATTTGTTGCCTTAGCTTTGTAATTTCTGGATCCATCCTGTCCCTCCAGGCCTCTAGAGAGTAGGTGTGAGCCTCAGTGTCTGCCGTACGAGTTCTGAGTTCAGCCATTTCAGTACGAATATTTTTTAGATCGGCAGCGATATCCAGGAGCGTCTCCTTAAAAGGTTGCAGCTCTTGCAAAAAACGCTCTTCTGAAAGCGCGGTTGATGCCGCCAATGTAGTCGGTTGTTTAGCCGATAGTTGCTGGAGAGGTTTTACCTTCTTTGCCTGTTTGTCAGGCGAGACCGGGGGCGTGTGTCTGGGTAAGGTCGTTTTCATCTCGGCCTCCATCTGTGCGTGTTAAAACGATAGATGCTACCGAAGAAACAGCCAACAAGCTCTGTTAGACGAGCAGGAATATAATGATGTAGAGGATACCCCGAATTACCAACTACAAAACACTTGATGAAGTTAGATTATCAGCCGGGAAAGTGCGAGTCAAGGGAAGCAGCAGCTAGCAAGCCCAGACCATCACATGATCTCGTACAAAGCATGCCTGATTGCCCTCAGCGGGCAGAACTTGTGAAACTGCTTCAGACCGGTTCAGACGTGGGTATCCACATTCTGAGGTCGGCCTATGATTCTGAGGACACCTCTTCAAAGGCGGCCACCACTGGCATTTGCCTCTGATGCCATGCTTGGCTTCAGGTTTCTGGGTTCAATCCAGATGTCCAGACGAACATTCTCGATGCTCCCTTCAAGGGCTCCGTTCTCTTCGGCGAGGACACGGAAAAGATCATCACCAGGCTGCAGGACTCCAGCAAGGCCATCCGAACCATGCAGTCCATGTACCGCCTGAAACAGAGGTGACCTTGTAAGCCCCGTTTTCATGCCATGGGGGACATCATCCTCAGCAGCCTTGCTTCCAGCCACACTCACAGCGAGGTGGCTTCAGTCACAGGGTGGAGCCAGAGGATCCTCTGCCTCCTCCTCTAAACAGGCCAAGGCAGCCACTGCCATTCTCCCTCCCCCTCCCACTGCCTGACTATCCAGGCCACCCTCCTTCCCTAGACACCTCATCAGGGGAGCCAGTCAGAGGTCACTTTTCCCTCTATGCAGATGCCTGGAGTTAAGTGACCTCCGACCAGTGGGTCCTCGAGCTCATGGAGTTCGTGCACTCCATTGAGTTCAATGCCATTCCACCAGACAGTCCACCGCCCCATCTCGTTATCCCAGGGAACACTGGGCACTGATCAGAAGGGAGATTTTATCCCTTTTGGACAAAAGCGCCATTGAGCCAGTACCCCCTGCCGAGTGAGAGAGAGGGTTCTACTCCCACTACTTCCTAGTCCCAAAGAAGTCTGGGTACCTCAGGCCCATTCTGGACCTCAGCGATCTGAACCAATGGTCTCCTACCGGAGATTCTGGATGGTCTCCCTCCCCACTCTCCAGCCCCTCATTTTGGTGGGAGATTGGCTGGTGTCCCTGGACATGCAAGATGCCTACTTGCATATCCCTTTCACCAGGGGAGGTACCCAAAGACTGGAGGACAGCAGATGTAGTCCCCTTATACAAAAGCGGGAACAAAGAGGAAGCAGGGAACTATAGACCAGTCAGCCTCACCTCGGTAGTGGGAAAGATCATGGAAGCACTTCTGAAGGAGAGATTGGTGGAACATCTGGTTGTCAATGGACTACAGGACCCAAGGCAGCACGGTTTCACCAGGGGAGGTCATGTCAGACCAATCTCATTTAATTTTTTGACTGGGTGACTAGGGAGGTGGATCAGGGGAGGGCAGTGGACATGGCCTATCTGGACTTCAGCAAGGCCTTTGACACTGTGCCACATAGAAGACTATTACACAAACTGGGGAATATGGGTGTGGGCAGGACAGTAGTGTGGTGGGTAGGTAACTGGCTGGGTGGCAGGACACAGAGGGTGGTGGTAAATGGCTGTCACTCCACAGAGGGAAGAGTGACCAGTGGGGTACCACAGGGATCAGTGCTGGGACCAGTCCTATTCAACATCTTCATCAGTGACATTGCTCAGGATCTAGAAGGCAGAATTTCACTGTTCGCTGATGACACAAAGCTCTGTAACAGAGTAGACACACCAGAGGGTGTAGACAGAATGAGAAGGGACCTGCAGAAACTTGAAGAATGGTCAAGGGTTTGGCAGTTGAAATTCAATGCAAAGAAGTGCAAGATAATGCATATGGGGCACAAAAACCCTGGCACAATATATCAGTTGGCGGGTGAGGATATAGCATGCACCAAGCAGGAAAGGGATCTTGGGGTTGTCATCTCTGATGACCTCAAGGTAGGGAAACAGTGTGACAAGGCATCAGGTAAAGCAAATAGGATGCTGGGATGTATAGGCAGGGCATCACCAGCAGGAAAAGGGAGGTCATAATTCCACTATACAAGACACTAGTGAGGCCCCACCTGGAGTACAGTGTACAGTTCTGGAGACCATACCTATGTAAGGACATAGACAGGGTAGAGAAGGTTCAGAGGAGGGCAACAAAGATGGTGCATGGATTGCATCACAAGTCCTATGAAGACAGGTTGAAGGAACTGAACATGTACTCCCTGGAGGAGAGGAGGGAGAGAGGGGATATGATAGAGACATACAAGTATCTTACAGGGAGAAACAGAGTGCAGGAAAACACTATTTTTAAGCGAAAAAGATGTTCCAGGACTAGAGGGCATGGGATGAAGTTGGAGGAGGACGATTCAGAGGAAACATGAGAAAGAATTTCTTCACAGAACGGGTGGTGGACAAGTGGAACACCCTGCCAGAGGAAGTGGTGGGGGCTGAAACAATCACGGGATTTAAGAATGCATGGGATAGACATAAAGGAATTCTAGAGATCAGGGGTAAGGGGAAACAGACTTCTAGGAAAACAAACTGAACTTACAAGCTCAAATGGGCAGAATGGGTGGGCCATAGGCCCTTATCTGCCGACACTGTCTATGTATCTATGTATCTATGTATCTATGTATCTATGCCACGGGTCATCGAAGATTTCTGAGGTCCAGGTTCGAAGAAAGGGACTGTCGGTTCTGAGTCCTTCCCTTTGGTCCCTCTTAAGCCCCCAAGTTCTTCACCAAGTGCCTGGCAGTGGTTGCTGCGGTACTGCGGAGATGGTGCCACTTTTTCCTTATCGGGACAACTGGCTCCTCCTGGCTCCTTGCAGGTCCCACCTGTTGGAAACCATCAGGGACTCCATTTCGCTGTTTCAGCGCTTGGGGATCACGGTCAACAGGGACAAGTCTCATCTTCTCCCGTCCCAGAATCTCCAGTTCATTGGAGCTCTTCTGGATACCACTCTCGGGGAAAGTGTTTCTTCCCTCCGACAGAGCAGGCCGGATTCAGGTCCTGGCGTACCAAATCTCTTCAGCCTCAAGAGCCCCTGCAAGGCTCCTCCTCAGGCTGTTAGGGCACATGGCAGCCACCATAGTTTCGGCCCCTCTGGCACGACTACGTATGAGAACCATCCAGTGGTCATTAAGAGTTCAGTGGGATCAAGTGCTAGACAGCTTGGATGCCTCGATCTGGATCTTTATATCAGATGACCTAAAGGTGGGCAAGCAATACGAGAAGAGAGTAAGGAAGGCTGGGGGGGGGGGTACTGGGATGCATAGGGAGAGGCATCAATAGTAGAAAACAGGAAGTTGTTATCCTTCTCTACAGACAGTTGGTGAGACCCCATCTGGAGTACTGTGTGCAGTTCTGGAGACCACACCACCACAAAGACACAGACAGAGTGGAGGCTGTCCAGAGGAGGGCAACCAAAATGGTGCAGGGTCTGCACCAGAAGACATACGAAGAAAGACTAAAGGAGCTTAATACGTATACCTTTGAGGAAAGAAGGGAGAGAGGGGACATGATTGAAACGTTCAAGTACCTCAAGGGAATCAACAAAGTCCAAGAGGGTAGCATCTTTCAGAAAAAGGGATGTGCCAGAACAAGGGGGCACAATTTGAAGATAGATGGGGGATGGCTCAGAGGTAATGTGAGGAAGTATTTTTTCACGGAGAGGGTTGTGGATGTATGGAACAGCCTCCCTGAGGAGGTTGTGGAGTCAAGAACAGTGTTGAAATTTAAGAATGTATGGGACAGACATAAGGCAGTCCTAGTAGGGGTAGGAGGAAGTAAGCTGTTGGTTAACTAGGATCTGCAGCTTATCTGTTAGGTAGGAAAATGGGCAGACTAGGTGAGCCAAGCGGTCCTTATCTGCCATCAAATTCTATGTTTCTACGTAGTCCGAATTTAGCTGGGGTTTACTTCCAGGTTCAGCACACAATTCACTGTACAGGGGATTAGAAATAGCGATTCCCCACAAGCACTATGCACATTTATATGTAAAAGGAAAGTACTATACCAGGCAGGTTGTTCCTCGATCCCGATTGCAATTACTGCAAAATACCCGGGAGCACACACAGCAGCTTCAGTTCCTGACAGACCGAGTGCGATTCAGCAATTTCTCCAGTCTTCTACAGGGTGAGCCTGGTTTCCACACTTCTAGTGCTTCTTTCTACTCACAACTCAGATTCAGTCCAAACTGGCACTCACAAAGGCTGCATACCGAAACTCAGGGCCTCACATGCGCTTCCCGTGCGAAACTATACACCGCAGAAGCACACAGCTCCTTCTCTCTTCACTGCCACAACTGATCTGATCTTTCCAGTCACAGAGCAGGGCATTTCCTTTAGCTCCACACTATTCTGTTGGCTGATTCAGCTGTCACTCACAATAAGACTCCCTCTGTTGGTAGAAAAAGGCACCAAGGTCAAAACTACATTTCCCAGAGTCACTGCCCATACAATCCCCTTGTGGCTGGCTCAAATTAAGAGTCCAAGTTCTGATTCGTCCACAGGCTCCATTTTAGGGCTTCCTTAACCCAATTGGCCCAGCACAGCAGTTTAGGTCCAAAATGGAGAGGTAACACACACAGAGTCCCAGCTGCAATAAAGGCAGGTTAGACAAATTATAATTTTGCTAATGCTTTAAATGATTACAAGCAGTTACAGCTTTCAGATGGGCTCCCTTTGCACCTTCAGCGACCGCAAAATGGAGCAATTACTCCGCAGCTCAGGCGGTATTCAAGCATTAAATACACAGTCCTCCTCCATACAAACTAATTAAGCCTGCAAGCAGACAGCTCTTAAAGAGACAGTACGTGGAGGCTCAAATAGCACTCACTTGCAACCACAGTTAAGCAGCTCAGACGCCGAACACCATCCAGGCTTGGAGCATTCAGGCAAGCTCCTGGAAGACTTTTGGGAACCCCCATTTGCAGGGGGGGTTACACCCTTCCTGACCTGGAAAACTTGGCGTCTGCGTCAAGTAAGTACCCTCATAAGTTTCAATATAGCCATATATATTTACATCAGTATTACATTAGGCTTATGTATGTAATTATCAGTCAACATATCACCTTACCAGAAACATATTTCTGAAATTTTTCAGCACATCACTTTTTCACAGTATTATACACACATTGTGCCATAACTCAGGTTATTACCTCCTGCACATGAAACCTGAAGAGAGGGGGCCCTTCCTATCAGCTACCTTGGGGCTGGACGGGCAGGGCACCATACCCAGAGGGCAACACAAGTAACTTGGAGTTGGGGCACTGATGTTCAGTTTGGGCAATGAGCTCGGGGACACATACACTCCTTTATGGACAACATTGAGAGGCAAGTCCACAGGCCTCCCAAGGGAATCATAACTGAGGTGCATCACAGGCTTTACAGCTCGACCAGTCCTTCTAGGGGGAACTGTTACAGTCTCTGCACCCTGAGCCTCATTTTCAGCTTTGCCCTCACTTGTCAGGGGAGTCTCCATTGGGGTAGAGAGGCTAGAACTTGGGGCACTTTCAGCTCCAGAAGTTACAATCTCTGAGTCCACAACACTTGGCTCACATGGAGAGCTTTCGGACACTGGCAGTGGACCGTCAGGGCACTCAGAATACTCTTCTTGTTCTGTTATATCACCAGTCAGTTCCAGTTCATCATTTTCCTCCTCTGAAAGCTCAAACAGTTCAGCCATACACAATGATTCCATATCATCCGACTTGATGCTTTGCACTTCACTTTCTGGGAACATTGGCTCCAGGGAAAAAGCTGGGGGCTTAGACAGTCCAGAAGGCCCAGCTTCATCTTCAGGATTGACTAGGGAATTGCCCCGTAACAACTGACTCAGTTCGTAAGAAGGGTAGTATTCAAAGCCACACTCACTTTCCTCTGACATGGACTGACAGTCATGTTCAGCTGCGGCTTGTGGAGGGGAACACTTTAACTCAGCTTCTGTAGGTGCAGACTTTCTTGACATTTGCTTAGCAGCAGCTCTAGTCACTGGTCCAGAGGGGGCATTTTCTGGGGGTTCAGACTCAATCAAGATTTGTCCAATGGGCAGTAAATGATTTCTATGCATTGTTTTCACATCTTTTGAGTTATTCTCCAGCCTTACTTTGTACACAGGCAGATTTTTTAGTTTGCCTACCACAACGTGGGGGAGATGGTGCCACCTATCAGCAACCTTGTGTTTGCCATGCAGTCCCAGATTTCTTAGCAACACCCAATCTCCCTCCTGGAGTTCCAGTGCTTTAACTTTTTTATCATACCATTTCTTGTTTTGGCCAGATTTCTTTTGGCAGCCATGGTTTGAGCCAGTTGGTACACATGATTTAGTTGGGCCTTTAACTTTTGCACATACTGTAAATGGTTATCAGCTCAAACCCCATCAGGGGGAAACTCCAAAACAGACATCTACCGCTAGTCGGGCCTCTGTTCCAAACATCAGGCGAAAGGGGGAGAACCCAGTGGCATCACTTTTGGTGCAGTTGTAGGCATGTACCAGGGTGCTAATTTGTTGGCTCCATCTGGGCTTGTCCTTTGGATGGAGGGTGCCTAGCATATCTAGCAAAGTGCGGTTGAAACGTTCAGGCTGTGGGTCCCCCTGGGGGTGGTAAGGGGTGGTTCTGGACTTTTGCACTCCCCACAGAGAAAGCATCTCTTCGATCAGATGACTCTCAAAGTCCCTCCCTTGATCAGAATGGATTCTTTGTGATGCCCCATAGTGAACAAAAAAGTTTTCTATAAGTACTTTGGCCACAGTGGATGCCTTCTGGTCCTTGGTGGGGAAAGCCTGGGCATATCTTGTAAAATGGTCAGTGACCACCAGCACATTATTCATATTTCTTTGATCTGGCTCCAAACTCAGAAAGTCAATACAGACCAGCTCCATGGGAGCGCTGGTGGTGATGTTAACTAGGGGGGAAGCCCTCTGGGGCAAAGCTTTCCTCTGTAAGCAGCGACTGCAAGTTCACATGTGTTGTTCAACATCAGCCCCCATCTTAGGCCAATAGAATCTGGATCTCACCAAGTCAAGTGTTCTGTCTATGCCAAGGTGCCCCATGTGGTTGTGGAGGGACCTCAGCACCAAGTCTCGAAAGGCAGTGGGCAAAACTAGCTGTTTATCTATTTGTCCCCCTCTGTCTACTGTTTCTCTGTATAACAGTCTATTGATCAGTTTCAACTTAGGACCTTCCTTGTATAACAATGCAGTTCTCAAATCGGTGGAGTGTAACTTGGATATATCTTTCCTTGCGTAGAGGACTTCTAGAGCTGATTTGATCATGGGATCTCGGGATTGAGCCCGCTGAATACTGTCATTGTCCAGCTGAGGCAGTGCACCAATGTCTATTGCAGAAAAGTGGCAATAAGCAGCAGGTATGCAGTACCCAGAGGGTCCCAAACAATCCACCATACAGTCCACTGCGTCTGTGGACATTGGTTCCTCCCTGTCAAAGTTCTGCAGAGTGCTCGAATATCAAGTTCTGACAGTCTGATCCAGTCATTCCAGAGAACAGGCCTCCGTGAGAGAACATCAGCATCTATGTGGTTCAGTCCTGCTCTGTATTCAACAGCATAGTCGTATGTAGATAATGCAGAAGGCCACCTATGACCAGTAGCATCCAACTTAGCTGAAGTCTGCACATAGGTCAAAGGATTATTGTCAGTTTTTACTAGTATCTTAGCCCCATACAAGTACTCGTGGAATAGGTTAACAATGGCCCACTTCAAAGCAAGGATCTCTAACTTATGTACAGGATAGTTCTTTTCGGATGGGGTCGGGCTTCTACTGGCAAAGGCCACTGGTCTCAGGCCATTCTCATGCTCCTGGTAAAACACAACCCCCAAACCTTGCAAACTAACATCGATGTGTAGGACATAGGGTTTTGCTGGATCTGCATCAATCAATCAATTAATCAAAATCTTTATTTATTCAGGCGAACATCATTGAGCATAGCTCATTTGCAAGATGGACCTGAGTGGTCATAACAATATAAGGTTACAAATTTTACACAAAAACATGGTACTGAATGAACATAAATACAAAGATTTATGAATGAGACAGATATACAAATATTTACATATATACAAGGCAAAATGACATTGGACCTAGATCATATTAAAGGAAAGAAACAAAATAGTATTGTAGGGATAAAGCTAGGGTAATGGGACTTGGGGGGTATTTTTGTACGAAGTAGGTTGGAGAACAAGCTAGAAGAACAATAAAGAAATAGGGGTAGTATAAAAGGGTAGGGGAAGGAGGGGTGTGAGAGGACTAGGCCTTATGGAAGCAATTGCATGATTCTGGGAATAGACTAGTGTACAGTTTTTGAAGGATGTTAAAGGAATGAGGGTATCCAATTTCAAGGTCTTTTGAAGAGAATTCAGATAAGTGCTAGAATAGCTGATTGCAGCCTTTCCATACCGGGTGTAGGTGATAGGAATCTTCAGCATGATGAGTTTATTGATCCTTAGGTGTAAGGCCTGGATGTGATCTGGTTGAAACAATCTGAGATGTTGAAGGAGTTTGTTTGTCAGAGCTTTGTAGATCCAGACAGCAGCATTTTTGTTTCTTCTATGTTGTAGGGATGTCCAACTGACTGCATTGTAGAGAGAGCAATGATGGGTGCTGGAGGAAGATCTGTAATGAATCTAATAGCTCTATGATACAAGGTGTCTAATTTATTTAAATGGGAGAGGAACAGTGACCATAAAGGAAGTCAGCGTAGTCAATGAGGGATAGGAATGATGCCAGGATTAGCCTTTGTTTGGAATCTCTGGTCAGGTAGTGTTTGATCCTATAAAATAGGCCAAGTCTTTGTCTAAGCTTTTTCAGGAGCTCTTCAATGTGGCTAGTATAGTCAAGTTTATTGTCAATCCAGACTCCAAGATATTTGAATTTGTCCATATTCCAGATTTTCACCAAGGATGGTAGATAATTGTGGAGGGTGAATGATGGGACAGTGGAAGAGCAGCTCTTGGTGGCAAAGAACATAGCTTTCATTTTCTTGGCATTTAGTAGCAATTTCTTTTCTAGTAAGTTGTGCTGTAGGAGGGAGAACTCAGACTGTAAAAGCTCACAGGCTTGATGGTGAGGATTACTGACATATAGTACAGATCATCTGCAAAGAGGTGAATATTAGATTGTGAGAGATTGAGTCATTATTGTTGATGTAAATGGCAAAGAGGATGGGGCCCAGGATGGAACTCTTTGTACACCTCTTAGAAGTGGTTTAGAGGTAGATAGGTCACCTTCATTTTACCAGTTGTATTCTTCCGGAGAGATAGCATCTGGAACCATTTAAGAGAGAGTGAGTCAAGGCCTATGGAGTTCAGAGGAGATTAGTAGTTCATGGTCCACAGTGTCAAAGGCTTTGCTTAGATCCAGGAACACACAAGGTGTTATTCTTTTGTCTAAGGCAGTCTACCAGTCATTTGTAACTTTTGCTAAGGCAGAGATGGTGCTGTGTATAGATCTAAACCCAGATTGAGCTGGGTTAAGGAGATTATTGTATCAAGGTAGGCACTTAACTGAAAGTTCACTAACTTTTCAAGCATTTTGGACAGTACTGGTAAGATGGAAATGGGCCTATAGTTGTTGAGGTCCATGGATCATCTGCCTTAAGTAGTGGAAACACTTGAGCTGTCTTCCATTTGAGGGGATAGAACCAGTGGCTAGGGACAGATTGAAAAGGTGAGTGAGGGGTCAGCTTAAGGCAGCAATGCTACTTTAGAAAGTAGAGATCCAGGAGTCTGCACCTGCGCTTTTAGTTGTATCTAGTTGAATAGTAGGTCTTCTACTTTTTAAGAGTATTGATTTGAAGGAGAATGGAAGCAGCTTTTTGTCCCTCAGTAGATTGTAAGTTTAGTGATGACCTCATTAGGTTTGCAGGTGAGGAAAGCTAGGCCAGCTGTAGTGAAATGATCGTTGAAGGCATTTAAGATTTCTTGCTTGTCAGTGATTTCAACACTATTTAGGTGCACTTTGGGTGGTAAGACAGGGGTAGAAGCTGACCTAGGATCCCCTTTATGGTACCCCTGAACCTGAAGGGTTGTGATAGGTGGCATCCAATTCAGCTGTGTAGAAGGCAGCCTTGGCATTTCTCACTTGTTTTGTGCAGGAGTTTGGCTTTTCTGAATTGAAGCCAGTCATTTGGATCCTTGGTCTTTCTTGCCTTTTCAGAGTTTATCTCTGGCAAGTAGCGGATTTAAGGTCAGCAGAGAACCAGCGACAAGATTTGAGTTTGGTTCTGACACTGGTGAGGGTGCATGTATATTGAGGGCACTATGATAATATCACTTAAGACCTGAAGAGCTGTCTCTGTTGAAGCTGTGAGATAGAATTCTTGCCAACGTGTGGTGTGGCACAAATCATGGAGATATCCTGAAATATTAAAGTTCTTTTTTGACCTTCTTGGGAGAAATTTGGCAGGGTTGGGTGGCTTGATTGTTGATCTTATGCTAGCTATGGGACAGTGATCACTTATGTCACTGAATAGCACTCCAGCATGAGAATACAGATGAGGCTTATTTACCAACACGATGTCCAGGAGTGTGCTGTTGAGATTATTCTTTGGATTAATCCTTGTTGGTTCTTTGATTAATTGAGTAATCCATATGTCACAGAAGGTTACCAGGTGCAGATGCATTGGCTAGCCAATTTAAATTCAGGTCACCTAAAATGATGGTGTCTTCAGGGCCTAGATTAAGTATAGATCCTAGGTGGGATAGGAGTTTGAGGCCTGCAGAGGGTAGCAGCCAATCAGTTGAAAAGATGATATGTTGGGAAGAGTTATTTTAATTGATAAGCATTCAATTCCTTTGGCTGTGATGTAATATTGAGGCAGGATGCAGAGATGTTTGCTTTGACATAGATGGCTACCCCACCGCCCCTGGATGGACGGTCAGATCTGAAGAGCTGGTAGTTGGGAAGATTTATTTCACTGTCTTTTGTTGCAGATTTGAGCTATGTTTCAGAGATAACCAGAAAGTCAGGTAAGGTGTGTGCAACCCAGGCCTGTATTAATGAGAACTTTTAGAGGCTGCAGGCGCTGATATGAAGAAAACCTCAGGCCATTTATGGAGGCTGTCAGCTGGGGAGATAGAGCTTGTGGGTCCAGGATTGATTTCAACAGTGCCAACACAGATCAAAGCAGAAAGAAGATTAGGTTGATGAGGGCACCAGTGATAGGAATAGGGAGTAGACAGAGGACTTTCTTCTTGCTTGGGATCCAATGTATAGTGGGCGATGATCCTGCTGTGTGGTTATAGATTTTGTCATAAAGTACCAGCTTAATGGACAGGTATAGGGGTCTTATAGTGTCAATAATGGGCAGGGGGCTTATGGAGTACCGAACTGGTTGTGAGCCTTTGTGGATACTCCAAAGATTACAGTGCAGAAGCAGCAGTATATACTTGGGGAATTGAGGGGCATCCACTGGGACAGCAGAGGGGACAAGCCTGAGTAGCCGCCCCATCACCATGGCATGGCTGCTTGAGCTTCTTCTGGATACGAGGAAGGTGAGAGGCAAAGCAGCAATAGGAGGAACAGTAGCATGGTGGAGGGTAGGTAGGGGTTAAAGATACTAAAGGTGATGTGAAGAAATGAGCTCGGGAATTCGCTAGGAAATTAGCTATGGGCGATAAGAGATTCAAGGAAAGTGTGTATAAAAGAAACACCCAGGAGGGGAGGGGGGGCGGGGGCGGGTAAATTTTGGTGCTTTCCTGGCATTCTCTGGCTTTCCTCCCGCCTCCTGGTTCCTTTCTTGGCTATGGGTGGCCGCCCACCCGCTGGTGGCTCGGAGCCCCTCATGTCTCTGGGTGCTCGAGGGCAGGGCTGGCTGGAAAGGAGGGACAGAGGAGAGGCAGTCAGAAAGCACTGAATTGCAGCAATCTGCAAGAGGTGCTAAAAAGAAGATTTACACAACAAAGACTGGGGGGTTGGGGTTATTAGCGCCTGAGCATCTAGCCCAACACAAGTCTCACCAAAAGACTGTAATCACAGAGTCATCAAGAAGAAGGCATTTCACAAAAATGTACAATAATAAAAGTAAAAACAGCTCCTTTTTAGAGAATTTTACATTTAAAGAGCAGTAATCCCGACCAGTTTTGGTGGTGCAAGTAAAGCAAAAGTCAATGGGGAAGGCGCACCAATCAGAGGCAAGGCATAGCTGCATAGGCCATATAGCTGATTTAGGGTTACCACCTTTTCAGAAGCCCAAAGTGGGACAAAAGCGCGTGACCTGACCATTGACAGCCAACTGCGCATGCCGCCGCTGCCGCAGGTCCACGGCATCCTCACGACACAGGGTACCAATCAGTATATTTGGGATGCTTTGTCATGTGCCACTGCCCTCCCCATGTATGCCTTAACTCAGCATTCCTTGCATGCACCCATGGAATAGTATTAACATTGTGCTCAGAACCTTTGCTAACTTGAAATCAGGAAACAGACAAATGCAACACTGCAAAGAATGCATTTTTATTACACAAGAAATAGTAAAGAAACAAGTCAATTTTCATGGCAAGGACATTTTCAAGCAAAAAAAAAAAAACAGTATTCACCACTTTCAAAACTGCTCCACCTCTTTCTCACTGAGCTCTGCACCTCATTTTTTGCTTTGAAATGATACTTAGCATTTGATTTAACAGCCTGCAAAGGGATCTGTTCCACATAATGTTTGAATGGAATTCTCCACATTTCATTCGGTAGTTTATTGTGACCATAAGTTCAGCTTTTATCAATTCCACCCTGCAACAATTTCTTACATCAGTCCACTTGTTCTTTAGAGAGAAAACACCTTCAGCAAAAAGCATTTGAAGGTGGATGCTCATGATACTGCAAATACTGGATACAGAGCAGGCAGGTCTAGTGATCCGAACAAATCTTTTGCCACTTTTCTGCTGGTGCTAGGTCCAGTCTACACAACTCTGGCATAAGGGGCCTGATGACTGAATAGTCCTGAAAGAGTTTGTCTGCATCTATTGATTCCTGCAGAGAAAAGGCAGCAACATTTAATAAATCATTGAAGGCAAAGGGTTCCTTCAAAGACAGCATAGACATTTTCTTTAGATAGTTGTCATCACTAAAGTCAAACCACTGCTCCAAGTATTTGACAACAGTTTCAAGGAAAAGGATAAAATCTGTCTCCAGCTTTTTACAGGAGACAGTATCCATTTCCCTCAGGAATGCCCGAAGCTTTCCTCAAAACCCGGTCTGCTGCTCGGGCTTCAAGTTTTGTTTAAGTGGAGACCATCACTGCAAATGTTTCCATAGCTGCCGTTGTGATCTTTCTAGGGTGGCTGTGTGTTCATTGAAATCGACCAGAAAGGCACTAAGGAAATACAGGTAGCACTGTGGCAGTGTTGAAGTGTGCCCTCCATGTTCATTGTCAGCAAAATATTGCCAGATCTGTCTCGGTGTATCCTCTCCTTGTGAGAGGAAATAGGACTGCAGTGCAGCAGGTTTTGACTATTCTGTCAATTGCTGGCAGCAATGACAGCATCTGGTTGGCACATGCCTCAGAAGGACCTCGTATTCCATGCCACAAAATTCAAAGAACTCTTTTAAATCTCTTGTTCTTGTGGCGGACCCCGAAAAATGGCTAAACATTTTTAGAACGAACACCTCCACATCATATGTCAGTTTTGCTGCTGCCTTCTTTGCAGCATTGTGAAGGATGTGAGCAGGGCAGTTTGCTTTTTGAAGTGATGGGCAGTTCTCTTTCAGTCTACTATACACGCCTGACTGCTTGCCATAGTTCACACTGGCATTGTCAGCACCATATGCCGACACAGAGTCCCATGGCAAAGAATGTCTTTGCAAAATAGATGAAATCTGCTCAGTTATGGCTTGAGCAGATTCATCTGGGTCTTCATAGAAGTCCAGAGAGCATTAACCACACCTTCTTCCTTTTGAAATATCTTACTACTAGTGGAAATAGTTTTATGCTGCCCTTGTTGGATGCATCTGATGCTATTGAAAAGGACACCCTGACTTTGTAGGTCTTTCAGAAGGCATTCCAGAGAATGTGGTCCCAGAACATTCTCTACAATGGCTTCAGCCTTTGTTCTGCCACAGGCAAGTTTTTTGGCAGTCTCAGAGTCCCCATACAGTTGACTGGCCAGCTTTAGGCCACAGTCCAAGGAATTGTAAGACATGTTGTGCTGCACTGCATGGAACACCTCAGCCGCTTCTGCTGCAGTAACCTTCAGCTCTGCTCCATCCACATTAGTAGTTCTGGCCCACTTTGTCATCAGATGGCTGTGCTTGGCTTGCTGGATTGCAGTCTTGTGTTGCTCGGTGCTCTCATGTCTTGTTAGATCATTTCGTCCCCCATGTGACACTAGGATTTCTCGCCGACAGTATCTGCAGGAAGCTTTAATGTCGCTGCACTTGTCAACCGAGTTGAACTCAGTCTTCCACACATCTTGCCACTTGCAGAGTCTCTTACTGTTTGAGGATGCAGTCACCGCAGATCGCTTCATTCTCCGAGCCCGGTACTTACTCAAGATTTGACAAATGTTGCAATATGCTTAGTAGATAAACACACATTAACTGTTGCAATATGAATCTTATGTTCTGTGGAGAAACTATAACATGTGTGTAATCATTGTCTGAAAGCACAGTGCAACTCTCGCCTTTACATGGCAGCCAGACAAAGCACCAAAAGAGACAAGCCAGCCATTATGGATACAGGTTCTGACAAATACAGCACCACAACAACAGGTATGGAGGCAGTTAACAGCATGCAATCTCATTTCATGGGTGGTGGGCCTTGAAAAGTTTGCCCTCGTGTTGGAAGCATAATGCAACAAACACTGCCAAACAAAGCTAGACATACTGACTAAAAAGAACGACAACAGGGTTTAAAATTGCCTAATTACAAATGACATGTGTCTGGAGCAATGTACATCCAGCAAGCCTTGGTTTGAATGATGCAGCTAACAACTTAACCATAGCAGTGATGCTCCGCACCGCAAACGCTCATGACAGACAGCTAAAACACACCACACCAAATTCTACCTGGAGCCCCAGCCACCAATTTACCACAGAATCAGGCCTGTCTTTTCAAAATACTTCATCTGCCATCCTGTAAATATGTGTGGTATCTGGATGAGTGTGGGTGTGCACATGGGTTTGACAATCTTGAAATGCAAAAGAAACCGTAGCTTTTACAGTATTCTATCTCAGGGAATCTGTGGCAAGACTGGTAGCTCCAGTCTGTGTAACTACAGCTCCCAAATATATTAGCACACAGTAGAATCTTATTTTCAGCACCCAGGCTAGTAAACTTGTTTTATCTGCAGTACGTGAATGATTAATTTCCCCTGGCATGCATCTGTCACAATGCCTCATTATAATTCCCATATCGACATGCCAAGAAACACAACAGCAGGCTAAGCAAGCAGTCATAATAGATAAAGGCTACGTTACGCAGGCACCTC
Organism: Neoceratodus forsteri; assembly: GCA_016271365.2. Taxonomy (NCBI): domain Eukaryota; kingdom Metazoa; phylum Chordata; order Ceratodontiformes; family Ceratodontidae; genus Neoceratodus; species Neoceratodus forsteri. Next base: position 244,122,750 of record CM028133.1, on the reverse strand, counting down.
GTGTTTTACATTCATGGCATTGCATTATCCAAGATGACACTGGGACTGGAACAAATAGCAGCATTCAGATTCAGTATAACAGCTGTCAATACCGATTATAGGCACCCGCGTTATGCTACATTCTCAGCAGAGAGCATGAGAGAATAATTATGTTTGAAATTATTGTAAAGAAATTCTTATACCTGCCCACCCAGAGGCAACTACATGGTCAGTTTATCATAAATGTATTTGGCACACACACAGCAGCAGGGGAAAAATCAACCGCATCTATGGCGGTCATGCTAATAATTGTACAAAGCAAACCAGCAAAACAGTTTTCTGCTAGAAGGCCCTTTGCCCAATAATTTAACTATTGTTTTCTATGACCTACCTACCAGGCACCAGGGGAAAAATCATATTGTTTAGCATGTAGCCAGCCAGGCTACTGCAAATTTACCAGCACCACAGATGGTATTTCCACTGGTCCAGACGGTGTACATACTGAAGTCGACTTTGCCTTCTCCAGTACAAGTCAGCAGGACTAAGAAAATCTTACTAGCCTGGTTTCGGGTTCACAGTTATAGCATGAGTACAGCTTGCTTTGAAAACATGTCTACACTGCAGAAGAAAAACTGACCTCAAACAAGTGCTTCAGTAACATACACATAAACTGGACAAAAAAATTTAATTCTGCCAAGTAGTCACATTCCTCTGCATCCCTGAGTACTATTACACACATACCTCTCAACCTCCTGCCTCATAAATCAGGGACAAGGCTTAAAAAACAAAAAACATCAGGGACAAGATCAAAATCAGGGACACATCTTCAAAATTAGAGATATCCAATCCACCCAGAAAGCTGGTAGAATATGGTGCTTGGGGCAAATGCATTTTTAAATAACAACAAGTCTGTAACTGTAATGTTTGACATTCTTTTGTGCTTACAGTCTCATTGTTTAAATGTTAGAGGGACAGTAAAATTTTGAGGCAAAATCAGGGACACTTGAGAGGTATGACATCACATACAAATACCATTTAATTTAAAGTACTAACAGCAGGGGAAAATAATGCTGGTTCGGCCAGAAGCCCACATGCCTGGTTTATTGCAGCAGAAGTCACTCTTAGGTGATAGCTATACTCAATAACCTCCTCTTGACCTCTCTGGTGGTAGCAGACAGACAGTAGTTCAGACTGGAAGGCTCTGGGCAGACAGTGACTACAGCTCTTTTATTGATTGTCTTCTTCTCTCCAGTCCTTTTCTTTCTCTGGACCTCTTCAGACTTTAAGACAAATTCAAGGCAGTCTGCTCTGCTGTTTCTGGATGGTCAGACCCTGGCTTGTTCCTTCCTTGCTGTCCACTCCTGTCCTGACTGACAGCCTTGAGGCTGGTACTTGATAGCAGTGATTTACGCCATGCGCCACCCTCTCGCTGGCTTTTCCTTCAGTCAAGCAGCCGTCTGACAAGCAGCAACAATTCAGCAGTCAGCACTGCACTGCACAGCGGTCTTATTTTCCTCCTCTCCGCGCGCCTCCGCCTCTCACTCCGACTTCACCCAGGTCGCAAGCGGAACTTCTCGAATCGGTAAGGATTTAGAAACACTAGCTCGTAGTAGCTAGGGTAGCTCCAGGTTATCCCACTGGCAACACCGGCATTTAAACATGCCGCCAGTGGATAACTACACCCCAGATGGCTCACTCATCAAAGCCGAGCGGAGTCGGACCTGATTGAGAACTCTGGTGGGGCGGGAACAAACAAAACCCAACACACTGACTGGCTGACTAGTCTGCACATGCTATGACGCCGTCACGCCACTGCAGCAGCTTGCCAGAGTCGGACCTGATTGGGAATGGGGGCCGGAACACGCAAGTCGTCACGATGACACCCCCCCTCAGCTCCTCCCACTCCAAAGCCCGCGAAACCACCGGGCTAACAAAGGTAGCCGGACTCGCCGCAAGGCCCACAGAAACGACCTTCTTAGCCGCTCAGCCAGTGCCCCAGTCGAGTTTCCGATTCTGTATCGCTGCTACCTCCCACGAGTCCCGACTCCCGCTCTGCCAATGACGCTGCCGCAGCCCGTAGGGATTGGGAATGGATTGGCAATGGCTCGCAGTCGCTACTCGCTACAGCTCGCTGCTAACTACCGCAAGAAACAAACAGGGCAGGACGTGCTCCATTCCAGGTAGGGTCTGGGGAAACGTGACATTTGGTGTCCCGCTGGGGGCGGAGACGTACGGCCTCTAAATCGGGACTGTCCCATGGAAACGGACGGTGTGGCAACTGTAAGCTGATTAGGCCAGGACAGGAGCGTGGGTAAGTTGATATATAATCTCATGAAAAGCAGCTTCACAATCAGGTGTCCACCATGCCCCAAAAACTTCATTAGGACAGAAATGCACTCTCTCAGTCTCAGGGGGAGTTGACCTCTTGTTTTTTTTGTGGGTAGGAGGGTAACCTTGAGTAAGATTAAGTAAAGGACAGATCACTCTTGAATAGTCCTTGATGAAACGGCAATAGTAGCCACAGAATCCCAGGAATCTTTGCAGTTCTTTTAGATTGTGGGGCTGTGGCCAGGTTGTCAAGGCCTCAACTTTACTTGGGTCAGTCTCTAGTCCCTCGGTGGAGACTATATGCCCCACATACTTTACAGAAGTTTGGAAGAACTGACATTTATCGATGGACAGTTTCAGGCCAAAGTCTTCCTGTCGGTCCAACACCTTGAATAATCTGCTCTCATGTTCCTCCAGTGAGCAGCAAAAGACAATAACATCTTCTAGGTATACCAGGCACTCTAATAAGTTCATGTCCCCCACTGCATGCTCCATCAGTCGTTGAAAAGTGGCTGGGGCGCCTGAAATCCCTTGAGGCATTCTCATGAATTCATAGAAGCTAAGCGGACAGATAAAGGCGGTCTTCTCACGGTCTTCTAGGGCCATCAGGATCTGGTAGTACCCACTGCGAAGATCCAGCACAGAGAATCACTTGCTACCATTCAGGCAGTCCAAAACATCCTGAATGCGGGGCATTGTATACTAATCTGGGATAGTCCACCGGTTTAAAGTGCGATAATCCATGCACATCCTTACTGTCCCATTCTTTTTTCTCACTACCACGATAGGGGAAGCATATGGGCTTCTGGATTCTTGTATTACACCAGCACCAAGCATCTCTTGCAGATGCCATCTCAAATCATCTATGTCAGCAGGGGCCAGGCGTCGAGACCTCTCATGAAATGGCCTTTCATCATGCAGCCGGATTTGGTGCTCAGCTCCTTGCACACATCTTACGTCCCATTCCTTTAAAGAAAACACCTGGTCTCTCTGGGCAAGCTTTCTACTGATTCTCATCTTCCATTCAGCTGGCAACGGGGAGTCCCCAAAATCAAACAAGTCGGGCGTCACTCTGTCATTTTCCCCCGAACACTTGTTACTGGGTAGCACTGCAGTATCTGCACAATGTACATTAGCCAGGGTGCAACCTCTAGTTACTCGAATCTCTATCGGACACATTATGAACTTGGACAATTACCCATCTGGCATAAGCATGGGCTCTGACAGACAAAATACTTGGCTTGATCATCAGTCCTTCCAGCAATTTCCCATCACCTGGTGCATCCAGCATGAGGATTTTATTCTTGACATCCTTTCTGATAATGACTTCCCCCTGTAGGGTACACTGGACATTTGGCACCAGAATCAGAGACTCAGGATCCTTCTTCCAGACAATTCCAACAGGTTCCTCTGGTTCTACTTTTTTGGCATCTCTCCATGCCTCATAGGCCTTCTTGATCAAGGCCGGAATTCTTAAAGCTCTACTAGTCCTTGACCTCTGTTTTTCATAACACAACTGCGCCAACCATCCAAACATATGCACATTCATCCCAATTAGTAGAGGAACCCCATCATGCAATCCAGTAGGGGGACCCACTAAGGCCAGGGTCTACTTGTTCTGCCAATCCAGCCATGGAGGTGGGAAAAGACAGCCAAATTCGGATATATCCAGAGTAGGGGTAGGCCTTCTCACTTAACCCCCAGACATGCAGCCCCTCCAATGGTTGTAAGGGTAGATAGAAACATAGAAACATAGAATTTGATGGCAGTTAAGGACCGATTGGCCCACCCAGTCTGCCCATTTCCCTACCTAATGGATAAGCTGCAGATCCTAGTTAACCAGCAGCCTACTTCTTCCTACCCCCACCCCCTAGAATTGCCCTATGACTGTCCCATGCATGCTTGAATTCCACCACTGTTTTTGACTCCACAACCTCCTCCGAAAGCCGTCTCCATGCATCCACAACCTCTCTGTGAAAAAATACCTTAAATTACCTCTGAGCCACCCCTTATCTTCAAATTGTGCCCTTGTTCAGTAACACCTCTTTTTGAAAGATGCTACCTCTTGACTTTGCTGATTCCTAGAGGTACTTGAAGTTTTATCATGTCCCCTCTCCTCCTTTCCTCGAGGCTATACATACTAAGCTCCTTAAGTCTCTCTTCATATGTCTTCCGGTGCAGACCCTGCACCATTTTAGTTGCCCTCCTCTGGACAGCTTCCATCCTGTCTATGTCTTTGCGGAGATTGGGTCTCCAGAACTGCATGCAGTACTCCAGATGGGGTCTCACCAGCTGTCTGTACAGAGGGATAATAACCTCCTGTCTTCTACTGGTGATGCCTATCCCTATGCATCACAGTATCCCCCCAGACCTCCTTGCTGCCCTCTCACATTGCTTGCCCACCTTTAGGTCATCTGATATAACTACCCCCAGGTCTCTTTCCATTTTTGTTGTTGTTAGTATCTCCCCCCCCCCATTGTGTACTCTTCCCCTGGGTTTTGTTTCCCAGGTGCATTACCTTGCACTTCTTAGCATTGAATCTAAGCTGCCATACATTTGACCATTCCTCTAACCTTGCCAAGTCCCTTCATCAGACAAATGCTTCTGATACCAGTCTTGGAACATAATTGTCACTTGGGAGCCACTGTCTAATACAGCTGTGGCAGGCACTCCATTCGCCTTTACAGTGGTCTCCATGGAGGGACCCACTATTCTGGACCAGTCTGAAGAGGCAGTAGCGGGGCCTGGCAACTGACCTTGCAACAAAGGCACGTGAGTTAGCATTTCTGAGACCCTCACTGGAATCATTTTGTGCACCTCTTAACCACTGATTTCTTCTCTGAAGCTCTCCCTGTAGCCTATACACCACTTTGTCTGGGTCCTTTGGGGACTGGCACTCTCTCTTCATGTGCCCATCCTTCCCACAATTATAGCAAAACATACTTCCTGGAGTTTGAGCTGGCCGAGGCGTCACACTGGGGGCCAGGTCGGGGGTACTATTAACTGGGAACCTTGGGGCCATCTCGGTCTCTGGCTTCAGATGAATTTGGAGGTATCTCATCAATTTCCCACTTCCATGGTCAAGACATCATGTTTTGAGCTGATGTCAGCAGGAGATGCATGGGTGGGTACCCCCACCCCCATAGCAGATGCAGTCGGATGAGGGTCGGGGCCTGTACTTGCAGGAGTGGCCTTCATAAAGAGACTGTTTTTTATTTCCCTGAACTCTCTCAGCAGTTCACATCATGGTGGCACACCCTTTTCCTTCTGAGAGCACTCATTAACTGCCAACCTCTGTCCCTGAACTTCACTTGATGGGTCACCCTCAGTCACTCAGGTCGTAGCAGCAGCTATTGGTGCAAGTCCCTCCCGGGGTCGCCTTTTTTCAGCCCCTTGAATTTCTCTCATTAGCTCATCATAGGAAGGTGGGGATTCCAGTCAATTTGCCAGGCGTAACTGAAGCAACAGGTTCTGAGAAGGGGGCAGACTTAAGGATCCTGTCCAGCCCGGTTCGGTCCAATTCAATCGCTGGCAAACTACCCTTTCTGAGGCATCCATGCAACAATTTTTCCAGCTGAGATACATACACAGACAACAACTCCCCTCAGTACTATTCTGCATTTCTTACTCTCCACCACAGGTCTCCATCGGAATCTGGGCTCCCATACACATTCTTCAAGGCCTCAAGATAGTCCTGTGCAGTCACTTCAGGGTTACTGGCCCATTTGGCACGGATGGTAGCTAGGGCAGGACCTCAGAGGCGCTCACTTAACCTCTTTCGCTTTTCTACTTCCAAGCATTGCCATTCTAGCACTTGAGGGGCAACATAGTCTATCCAGGTCTCCCAGTCATCCTCCCCTTGTGGGGTGGGGAGGGTGCCAGAGAAAATTTTCAACCTGCTGTAAAAGTCGTGACTATTGGCAGGTACAGACATAGGGGCTAGCACTGGCACAGAAGGAGGGGCAATAATGGGTGCTGGAGGGGGAGAGGGTGTTGGTGGAGGAACATTCTCAGGTGGCAATAATAGTTTCTTTAAATCCTCCACAGTTTTCTCTTCCTCCAACAACAATTTAACACATTTCTCCTCAAAAGTTTCAGATAGTGGGGGGGGGCTCATCCCCCCCTCGGGTCTTTACTATCCTTAGTTATCACTCTCCAGGCAGTGAGGGCTCCCTCTGTGGTAATAGTCTGTGGCACTTTGGAGCTATCTGGGGGATCCTTATACTCTACTAGGGCCATGGAAGTGTGGGTGAGCAGATCAGCATGTCGACCCACCACCACAGGGTTTTGTAAACTTTCCACCTTGGAAAGTACTCCCTGTACAATGTCCGTATTGCTACCCAGGGGGATGTCCAGGATAAGCATAGCATTTTGGGGGTCGAGCTCCTCCCCAATACACCACTCCACCAACTGGGGCACAGCCACTTCTGTCGGGGTACCCATTTATTTTTTTAACAGTGGTTCGTAAATGTGGCCACTAGATGACACAAAATCCCAGCGGTGAGCCTCCAAGATGTAACCCCCAGGTGGCGCTGTCCCAAGGGCTACTACCCCGCCTGCTTGACTACTGACAGGTTGAGGGGCCTAGGTTCTATGGTGGGTGCCTCCACCCAGAGGTCAGGGTTTGTAGTTGTTAGACTAGCTTGGTCACAGCCCTCTGGGACACTGAGACCCCCTATTATTCCCTCTAGTGGCTCACACAGTACACAGGAGTTACAGCCCCAATACCCCACTTATATACACTGTTCACTCATAAAGTACCACTTACCCTTGAGACTGATTCTGCAGCACATCTCTGAGGACCCCCTGTAAAATAAGGTTAAATAACATACACTGAAAAATACAATACTCTTGTCATAAGTACCAACACCACAGACAGCATATAGTATAACAACAACAAATCTGATTTATTTAGGGGAAAGTAACATGGGAGTTGGCAATCGGGTTTATTGGCAGAATTAAATCACAGTGCTATGCACACATACAGGGTCTGAAAAGTCACACTCTGGGTACCCAGATTGGGGGGGGGCTAGCCAGGTCCGTTGCCTGGGGTTGGCCGGCAGGTGCAGATGGATAGGGCCCTGTAGAAGAAAATATATGCACAACACCCAATTGTTATCCAGAGCCGGAGGGCTCAGTCCATGAAACAGTGATACAACAAGAATTAGATGACACATTTGTGATTGAAAAACAAGCTGCAGGGGAGTACCCTGATTTGTACTCACAACACCCAAGCTGAGGATCGGATGGAGAATGTCCCTCTGGATTGCCAGAAGAGCAGGGCATGAGGACAAGGTCCTTGTGACTGAACCCCACTGCAGTTGATAGCAAATGGATGTAGTCCAATTTAGCTGGGTTTACTTCAGCTTCAGCACACATTCACTGTACAGGGATTTTAAATAGTGATTCCCCACAAGCACTACGCACATTTATATGTAAAAGGAAAGTACTATACCAGGCAGGCTGCTCCTCGAACCTGATCGCAATTACTGCAAAATACCCGGGAGCACACACAGCAGCTTCAGCTCCTGACAGACCGAGCACGATTCAGCAATTTCTCCAGTCTTCTACAGGGTGAGCCTGGTTTCCACACTTCTAGTGCTTCTTTCTACTCACAACTCAGATTCAGTCCAAACTGGCACTCACAAAGGCTGCAGACCAAAACTCAGGGCCTCACACGTGCTTCCTGTGCGAAACTATACACTGCACAAGCACACAGCTCCTTCTTTCTTCACTGCCACAACTGATCTGATCTTTCCAGTCACAGAGCAGGGCATTTCCTTTAGCTCCATGCTATTCTGTTGGCTGATTCAGCTGTCACTCACAATAAGACTCCCTCTGTTGGTAGAAAAAGGCGCCAAGGTCAAAACTACATTTCCCAGAGTCACTGCCCATACAATCCCCTTGTGACTGGCTCAAATTAAGAGTCCAAGTTCTGATTCGTCCACAGGCTCCATTTTAGGGCTTCCGTAACCCAATTTGCCCAGCACAGCTGTTTAGGTCCAAAATGGAGAGGTAACACACACAGAGTCCCAGCCGCAATAAAGGCAGGTTAGACGAACTACAATTTTGCTAATGCTTTGAATGATTACAAGCAAACAGTTACAGCTTTCAGATGGGCTCCCTTTGCACCTTCAGCGACCACAAAATGGAGCGATTACTCCGCAGCTCGGGCGGTATTCGAGCATTAATTACACAGTCCCCCCCATACAAACTAATTAAGTCTGCAAGCAGACAGCTCTTAAAGAGACAGTACATGGAGGCTCAAATAGCACTCACTTGCAACCACAGTTAAGCAGCTCGGACGCCGAACACCACCCAGGCTTGGAGCATTCAGGCAAGCTCCTGGAAGACTTTTGGGAACCCCCACTTGCAGGGTGGCTACATATACAAAAATAAATGCAGATGTCATCAACATCAGACAGGCAGCACCATCAGCAACAGTCCTAGAGGTACCACCATTCTCACCTATGAGAATGCGGCTGCACTATGCATTCTTCTGTAGTCATCTATTGGTAAACAACAGACAGGCAGCATTGCCAACAGTAGCGCTACATGTACCCCCACCCTCCCCCACTTATCAGGACGTGGCAGCACTATGCATTCTTCTACAGTCGTTTATTAGTAAACAAACAAAACAAAAAAAGTTCAATAATTAATCTTCTGTCAGAATTGTATTTATGTCTGGCAGTTGGTATTAGCAGACAGATTCTGGACCAGTTTAATAGCCGAACGGATCTGGAATCACTTTACTTAGAGAATAGGCAAGAATGAGAGCCACACTAGGCACTGGGTGCTCAGTGACAAAATTGAAAAGCAAGTAAGAACTAGTTACAGCACAGCTACACACTTAACAACAAGAAAGAGCTGTTTGGAGTGGAACAGCAGTGCTGCCATCTTGCCCCCCCCCAAACCAAATGCATCCTCGAAGGAGCGGGAGAGTTTAGGTGCACTCCAAATGTTGGGATTTGGAATGGTCAGAGCGAGGTGGACAGCAGGCGGTGGGAGGGCTTACTTTCACTCCAGGTCCGGGACAAGGAACGGAGGGAACGGGGCAGACAACATGCAGTGAGAGGGAACGGGAGGGTTTACTTGCACTCCTGGTACCATAATGGAGAATGGAGGGAGGTGGGTGAACTGAAATGTTTTGGGGGGGGCGGGAGGGCTTACTTTCACTCCAGGTCCCGGACAGGGAATGGAGGGAGCGGGGCAGACAGCATGAAGTGGGAGGGAGCGGGAGGATTTAATTGCACTCCGGGAGCCAGGATGGGGAACGGAGGGAGCGGGGTGGACAGTACACAGTGGAAGGGAGCAGGAGGGTTTACTTGCACTCCTGGTATCATGATGGAGAATGGAGGGAGCTGGATGAACAGAAATGTTTCAGCAGGCAAGGCACGCCCTGCAATGACCGGGCACTCTCTCATTGCAGTGGCCAATTTCTTTCAGGCACACCCTGAAATGACGGGGTGCTCCCTCATTGCAGTAGTCAATTTCTTTCAAGCTGATGGCATGTTTGCTGAACTAGTGTCAGCAGTAGTGTGCCACTGCATTAGATCAAGAGGGACAAGCCAGCAAATGCAGTGGCGGCATTGGCCACCACAGTGCCGCACCTCCATAACCCGCTTCTCTCTTAAGCTGTCACGTTTCTTGCACATGCACACAAGCAAACATAAAAGGGTAAGATCAGTCCATGGCAGCTGTTAAGTAATAAGTGGTTTATCTTAAACAAGCATTTGTCAACGCCGAATGCTGATTGCGTTGGTCTGTTGGGCTCGCTCGGTGGCCCTCTGTCACTGGCTCAGTCTGTTTGTCCCGGTGCTGCAGGCTGCTCTTTTGTAGTGGGCTGCTGCCTGCATTGGCACCTTGTTCTGCTGAGGAAGAAATATGCAGCTGTCCCGACAGAGCTCCATTGAGGTGGCTCACTCCCCCTCTCTAACTCGCTCATTCTGTTTCTCCTGGCACTGCAGGCTGCTCTTTTGTACTGGGCCCCTGCCTGTGTTGGTGGCTTTTTCTACCCACAAAGAAATCCACAGCTGTCCCAACAGAGCTCCATTGAGGTTGCTCACTCACTCATTCTGGTTCTCCTGGCGCTGCAGGCTGCTCTTTTGTACTGGGCTCCTGCCTCTGTTGGCACCTTTTTCTGCCCACAAAGAAATGTGCAGCAGTCCCGACAAAGCTCCATTGAGGTCACGCGCTCCCCTTCTCTCATTCGCTCATTCTGTTCAGCCGGCGCTGCAGGCTGCCCTTTTCTACTGGGCTTCTGCCTGTATTGCTGCCTTCTTATGCCCACAAAGAAATTTGCAGGAGTTACAATACAGCTCTGTTGAGGTCACTCACTCGCTCGCTCATTCTGGTTTTCCTGCCACTGCAGGCTGCCCTTTTGTACTGGGCTCCTGCATGCATTGCTGCCTTTTTCTGCCCACAAACAAATCTGCAGCAGTCCCAACAAAGCTCCATTGAGCTCACTGACTCCTCCGCCCTCACTCGCTCGTTCTGTGCCTCCTGGTGCTGCAGGCTGCCCTTTTGTACTGGGCTCCTGCCTGCATTGGCGGCTTTTTCTGGCCACAAAGAAATCCCAGCAGTCCTGATAGAGCTCCGTTGAACTCACTAAGTCCCCTTGTCTCACTCGCTCATACTATTTCTCCCACCACTGCAGGCTGGCCTTTTGTACTGGGCCCCTGCCTGTATTGACGCCTTTTTCTGCTCACAAAGAAATCTGCAGCAGTCCTGACAGAGCTCAGTTGAGCTCGGTCACTCCCCCCTCCCACTCGGTTGATCTTAATCTGTCCCAAATACTGATTTCCCAGAGTGACCGTGCTATTGTCTGGCAGGAGTGCAAAAACATATTGTAGCCAGGATGTGAAAAATGACAGCTGTAGTGTTCATAAGGAGTTGTGAAAAAATTCCACTGTTGAAAATGTGGCATGACAGTATTACAAATTTGCGAAGTTACAAGGGTGCGTGGAAACAGTTCAATGCACGCTTGTAACACAGTCATGTTATGGCAGTCCCGACAAAGCTCTGTTGAGCTCGCTCACTCCCCTTCTCTCACTCGCTCATTCTGCTCTGCCAGCGCTGCAGGGTGCCCTTTTCTACTGGGCTCCTGCCTGCGTTGCTGCCTTCTTATGCCCACAAAAAAATTTGCAGCAGTTACAATACAGCTCTGTTGAGCTCACTCACTTGCTCATTCTGGTTTTCCTGCCACTGCAGGCTGCCCTTTTGTACTGGGCCCCTGCATGCATTGCTGCCTTTTTCTGCCCACAAACAAATCTGCAGCAGTCCCAACAAAGCCCCGTTGAGCTCACTGACTCCCCCACCCTCACTCGCTTGTTCTGTGTCTCCTGGTGCTGCAGGCTGCCCTTTTGTACTGGGCTCCTGCCTGCATTGGCGGCTTTTTCTGGCCAGAAAGAAATCTGAAGCAGTCCCGACACAGCTCCACTGAGCTCGCTCACTCCCCCTCTGTCACTCTCGCATTCTGTTTCTGCCAGCGCTGCAAGCTGGCCTTTTGTACTGGGCTCCTGCTTGCGTTGCCACATTTTCTTCCCACTAAGAAGTCTGCAGCAGTCACACTAGAGCTCCGTTGAGCTCGCTCACTACCGCTCTGTCACTCACTCGTTCTGTTTCTCTTGGCGCCGCAGAGTGCGCTTTTGTATGGGGCTCCTGGCTGCGTTGACACCTTTGTCTGTCCACAAAGAAATCCACAGCTGTCCCGACAGAGCTCCGTTGAGGTCACGCAGTCTCCCTCTCTCATCGCTCATTCTGTTTGCCCTGGCGCTGCAAGCTGCCCTTTTGTACCGGGCTCCTGCCTGCATTGGCATCTTTTTCTGCCCACAAAGAAATCCCAGCAGTCCTGATAGAGCTCTATTGAGCTCACTAAGTCCCCTTGTCTCACTCGCTCATACTGTTTCTCCCACCGCTGCAGGCTGGCCTTTTGTACTGGGCCCCTGCCTGTATTGATGCCTTTTTCTGCTCACAAAGAAATCCGTGGCAGTCCTGACGGTGCTTCAGTGAGTTCGCTCATCCCCCCCTCCCTCACTCGCTCTCTCGTTCTGTTTCTCCCAGTGCTGCAGGCTGCCCTTTTGTACTGGACTCTTGTGTTGAGGCTTTTGTTTGCCCACAAACAAATCCGCAGCAGTCCCAACAGAGCTCAGTTGAGCTCGGTCACTCCCCCCTCATGAAGTTACGAGCATGTGTGCCAACTGCACAATGCACGCTCGTAACAGAGTCATTTTATGGAGTATCGTTACCAAATTTTCAACATAGGCATTTTAGGACCTCTACTCATGAACAGTGACACTGTCATTTTCTTAATCTGTCCTGAACACTGATTTCCCACAGCGACCACGCTATTCAGCTGTCCCGACAGAGCTCTGTTGAGGTCGCTCAGTCCCTCTCTCATCGCTCATTCTGTTTGTCCTGGCACTGCAAGCTGCCCTTTTGTACGGGGCTCCTGCCTGCATTGGTGCCTTTTTCTGCTCACAAAGAAAACCCAGCAATCCTGACAGAGCTCAGTTGAGCTCACTAAGTCCCCTTGTCTCACTCCCTCATACTGTTTCACCCACCTCTGCAGGCTGGCCTTTTGTACTGGGCCCCTGCCTGTACTGACACCTTTTTCTGCCCGCAAAGAAATCCGCAGCAGTCCTGGCAGCACTTCAGTGAGTTTGCTCACTCCCCCTTCCTCACTCGCTCTCTCGTTCTGTTTCTCCCAGTGCTGCAGGCAGCCCTTTTGTACTGGGCTGTTGTGTTGGGGCCTTTGTCTGCCACATATAGAATAATGGATGGGCGACCATCCACAATGACGCTGTGTTTCCATCGAGGGTGTCAATGACATCAGAGAGACCTCGAGAGCGAAGCTCGAGAGGTCTCCGTGACGTCATCAACTCCCGAGATGGGAAACGCAGCCAATGTTGTGGGTGGGCGACCATCTACTATTTTATATAGTATATGGTTCACCAAAATGTGTTTGTACCTTGTGTTCACTCATTCACACTGGTGCTGGCTAGATTCCCGTTCTGTCCACTTCTGTTCCCAATAATTCCAGTGATCGTTGATGCAGTCCTGTCCCCAAAGATATAGGTCCTTTGCACAGCAGTCACAGTCTGCTCCGGTCCCACAACTGTACCAGTAATTTAAAAAAAAAATTAAAAATCCTACAAAGTAATAGTTTGGATACACGGAATTGACTTTAGTAGTCCGTGTCCAAACTGTGTGTACTCGACCGACTGCACCGCTCGCTAAGTACAGGCGCCATTTTAGAACGTATTTTTTTAAAACAGCACTGTTGCAGCCAATCAGATGGCAGGTTAAGGGTAAAAAGTTGTTTTACTATCGATGGGACATCAGAAAGATAGTACAACAACTTTTTTTGACCTTTAAACTGCCCTACAACAAGATTTGGAAAACTTTTATTTTCCAGACACAATAAGCTTTAACCATATACTATAAACAAATCTGCAGCAGTCCCGACAGAGCTCAGTTGAGCTTGGTCACTCCCCCCTCCCACTCGGTCAATCTTAATCTGTCCCAAACACTGATTTCCCAGAGTGACCGAGCTATTGTCCGCAGGAGTGCAAAAACATATTTCAGCCAGGATGTGAAAAATGACAGCTGTAGTGTTCATAAGGAGTTGTGGAAAAATGCCACTGTTGAAAATGTGGCATGACAGTAATACAAATTGCGAAGTTACAGGGTGCGTGGAAACAGTTCCAGCAACGCCAACGCACAATCATGTGAGTTTCATCACCAAATTTTCAACATGGGATTTTTGGACCTCTGCTCATGAACAGTGCCACTGTCATTTTCTTAATCTGTCCCGAACACTGATTTCCCACAGTGACCACGTTATTCTGCGCTGGAACTGTGAAAACACATTTCGATCAGGATGTGAAAAATGACAGCTATACTGCTTATAAGGAGGTGTGAAAAAATGGCACTGTTGGAAATCTGGTGTGACAGTATTACAAATCTGCGAAGTTACAATGGTGCATGGAAAGTGTGCAACACACACTTGTAACACAGTCAATTGATGGGCTATCATCACCAAATTTTCAACACAGGCATTTTAGGACCTCTGCTCATAAACAGCATCATTGTCATTTTCTTAATCTGTCCTGAACAGTGATTTCCCACAGCGACCGCTCTATTCTGTGCCGGAAGCGCGAAAACACATTTTGGCCAGGATGGGAAAAATGACAGCTGTACTGTTCATAAGTAGGTCTGGGAAAATGGCAATGTTGAAAATCTGGAGTGAAAATATTATACATTCACGAAGCTACGCTGCATGCCAACTGCGCAATGCACGCTCATAACACAGTCATTTTATGGAGTATCGTTACCAGATTTTCAACATAGGCATTTTAGGACCTCTACTCATGAACAGTGTCACTGTCATTTTCTTAATCTGTCCTGAACACTGATTTCCCACAGCGACCGCGCTATTCTGTGCTGGAAGTGCAAAAACACATTTTGGCCAGGATGTGAACAATGACTGCTGTACTGCTCACAAGGAGGTGCGACAAAATGTCAATGTTGAAAATCTGGCATGAAAATATTGTAAATTCACGAAGTTACGAGCGCACGTAGCAACCGCGCAACGCTTGTAAAACAGTTTGTTTTTGTGGCTCACCTCACTGCAACATAGGCTTTTTTGAGAGCCCACCATGAACACGGGCACTGTCGCTTTTAATCGGGTTCGAAGGGTGATTTCACGTAGTGACCGTGGAAACCACCTTTCAGGGCTGATTAACGCCATGACAGTTCAAGAATTCATGAGGAGGGTCCCAAAACCCATGTTGAAAATTTGGTGAAAAATTCCCAAAATGCCGAGATATGCACTAAAATTGAAAAACCCTATTCATTACATTATACAGCTTACCGGCATTTCCTCAGCTTGGTAGTCGGCCTTTGAAGAGTGCTGACGTAGCCCCGGTCCATGGAAGATCATCGCTACGAGCTCCAGAGGTAAGTAAGGGTGTATGGGAGGTGTAGGGAGGCAGGGCACGCAGTGGGTGTGTGCGGTTGTGGGGTGGCAGGGAGACTACAAGGACTGCTTTTTTTTTTAGGTAAAAAAACAAAAAAAATTGGGCACACCCGTTGGCAAACAATAAAGGGCATGTGTAGCGCTGGGGTGGGCTCCCAGCGTGCCACCAATCTTGTTTTGGAGGGCGGCGCTGTAGCCAATGGGGATTGGGACACCCATCAGCAACAACAAAGGGGGATTCTTTCTGCTGACGGGATTGGGCACCCTGTCGGCAGGCAATAAAACTGGGGTTACATTATGCCGACGGTTAGTGGGCTTCCCCATCGACAAATAAACATGGGGGGGTTCATATTATTTGTGAATACGGTGGCAAGCCACTGCCATGTTCACAAACAATATCACAGATCCTACATCCCGCCCTGCAATGACGGGTCGCTCCCTCATTGCAGCAGATGGCTGACGCTGCAATGACGAGGCAGCCCCTGATTGCAGCAGCTGATTTTTTAGAAGGTTGTGGCACGCTGGCTGAACTAGTGTCAGCAGCAGCATGCCACAACATTTTGGGATGGGGGACAAGCCTTTGCAGGCTGTGGTAGCATTGGGCAAACAGTGCTATGCCTCCACAACCTGCTTGTGGAGAAAGCTGACGCAACATGTTTCTTGCGCATGCGCGCAATCAACATAAAAAGGAGTAATATAGTCTGTGCAGCTGTTGCAATAAGTGGTTTAGTAGTTAAAGCATTTTCTGATGGAGAACTAGATTGTAAAACTATTGCATGGTATGCTTTTGTGATTCAAATCTCTGCTCTTCAGTGGCAAAAATGCAAAATTTAGGAGGGGCAGAGAAAAATTTGTAATGCAAAATCAGGGACAGAAGAGAGGTATGCCATGCACACTCACCCAAGGGAGCAACTACAATAATATTTTGGGATGGGCTAGGCATTTTGCAAAGGGGGTTCTTTTTCATAATTGCTGGGGGTCTGGGGGCTGACAGGCCCCCAGAAGCCCTTGGGTACTAGATGCTCTGTGGTGCATTTTGTAGCTTATTTTTTAGCTAAATAACTCATCTCTGAGCTCTCTTCCACCATGGAGGAGAGCTCAGGGATTAGTTATTTCTAGCAAAGCTTGCTACTGTCCATTAAGTTTAAACAGATATGACTGTCTGGCTCTAGAAGACCAGCATCCACAGTTATCAAGTCCAACTCCAACTGATCAGAGTCATGATGTTTCAACAACTCCTGAAGGGTTGCAACCCCTCCCTTCTGGGTAACTACTGCCCTGTTTCCCTTCTCCCCATTCTAGCTAAACTTCAGGAACACCTAGTCCTCTCCCAGCTCTCCTCCTTCCTTGAATCTACATCTTTCTTCACCCCTTTCCAGTCTGTTTTAGGAAGTCCCACTCCACTACCTTCCTAAGGCTCACTGATGCCATCCTCACTGGTATGGATCAAGCCCACATTACCTCAGCTATCTTTGTCAACCTTGCAAAGGCTTTTGACACTGTCTCACATCCTCTCCTCCTCACCAAGCTTTCCCTAGCTCAGCTTTCCAGCATAGCAACCGATTGGTTCCAATGCTGTCTGGTGGGCAGGACCAAATCTGTCAGGATCGGTAACTCCATCTCCTCCCTCTCCCCATCTCATCTGGGGTCCCCCAAGGCTCAGTCCTAGGGCCACTGCTGTTCTCCATTTTCCTCAATGACCTGCCCTCGACCTGCCAACATACATCCATTCGCATGTATGTGGATGACGCAGTCCTGTATACCTCAGACTCCTCTCCTGCTGATGTTGAATCCAGACTACAGCTAGACTTTAACGATGTCCAGCTCTGGTTTTGCTCAAATCAGTTATTCCTGAATGCCAAGAAAACAGTCTCCGTGACCTTTGGCACAAGGCAGAGACTATCTCGGCTCCCCTTCCTACCCACCTTCCACACCATGGATGGGACGAAGCTGGAGAATTGCTCCTCCTTTAGATACCTCAGGGTATGGCTAGACCAACATCTCAATTTTTTGTACACGTTGAGGCACTCCACAAGACGCTGCACCCCAAGCTTTGGGCTCTGTACAATAACCGTGGGTGCATCCCACTACCAGCCCAGCGGGAGACTGTACAGAAAATTATCCTCCCTATCTTTGACTACAGTGATGTACTCTATTGTGCCACTCCCCAAAGTACCCTAACCAGACTGGACACCCTCTTCCACTCCTTCTGTCATTTCGCCCTTGACTGTCCTCCCAGCACACACCACTGCAGCCTCTACTAGGAGTTGCACCTCCCCTTACTGCAGGATCGGAGGTTGTCTCACTGCGCCAGGCTCACGGCCAGGTTCTGGACCAAGTATGTACCCCCTGTACCTCTGTGGTGCTCTGTCCTCACCTCCCACACCTTTACACTCCATCTGAAATTTTGACACTCGCTCCCTGAGGGTTTTACCGTGCCGCAGCGACAGCGGCTACGGAGACATCCCCGACAGCGACAGCCGCATTGCCAAGGGTCAGCAATGCAGTATTCGGGATGCCTCCATGTTTTCAGCATTGGGCTGCACCTCCGAACTCCCTGGTCTCTAGAATTCTAACTCCAAGTTGGAGTTGGATTGGGGCGGGGACACCCAGCAGGGCTGTCCCTATCGCCGCACAGACCACCACAGCGACGGGCGGATTTTGCCTGATTTCTGATGCTGTGGTGGTCTTCACGGTCGAGGATTTGCTGCGGTGATGGTATACACTCCCTGAGTAGCCCACGTATGGCCACCACTGCAGGACAGGCAGCTTTCTCATATCGCATGCCTAAACTGTGGAATTCCCTACCACTGGCCATTCAGCAAACCAACTGTGCCGTCCAGCTAAACTCCCTCCTCAAAGCCCACTTCTACACCTCCTGTGCATGCACCTAGATGACTGGTAACTCTAAAAAGTGAATAGTCTATGACGGCTGACCCCGCTGTCAGTGTGTAGCTATGGTCCAGCAGTTTAACTGGTCATCTTCCTCCTGCTGGCGACTACCCCAAATATGCATTTTTTGAAGGTTATTTTTTTATTTTTATTTTATTTTTTTTGTAATCACATTCCTAATTATAGATGTGCTGTACCTAGTCATCTTAGCAGTTGTGTACTGGCTGTATTGTTATATTCTGTTTGCACCCCCAATACATGACTGTACTCCACCAGGAATTCCTTCCATGATGTAACAGGCTACCTGTATTCTAATCCTCCGGCTGTACTTTCTGTACTTAATATACTTGTACGCTTACATTACCGATGTACTCATACTCTGTGTTGACTCCCCTGCTCTCCACCCCCCGATTTCTGTACATAATGTGTTTTGTAATCATGCATTTTACTGATGTACTCTGCTCTGTGATGCCTGCCTTGCTCCCTACCCCCCAAGACGCATTTGAAATTGAGCAGTAGTCTGCTCAGCATGCCTTACTGGTAAAACTTTTAAATAAATACATATATAAAATAGAATCTGGAGCAAAATAGCTATTTATTTTTCTTTGCAAGTCACTCACTGCTCCCCCCTCCCATTTAAGAAACATAGAAACATAGAATCTGATGGCAGATAAGGACCGCTTGGCCCACCTAGTCTGCCCATTTCCCTACCTATCGGATTAGCTGCAGATCCTAGTTAACCAACAGCCTACATCCTCCTGTGCCAGCCCAGCTCTCTCTCTCTCTCTCTCTCTCGACTCTCATTTCAACTCTCTTTTTGTTGTTGTTGTTGAAGTGCATAGATAAAAAAAAAAAAAAACTTTTAAAAGAGCTTTTTAACAATGAAAAAATCAAAAATCCAGCTGATCTATGTGCTGAGCAATGACGAGCGCAGCGCACACTGTCCTGTCTGAACAGCCAGTCAGAACAACACTATCTGTCCAGCTGGCTGATAAGCAACCTGACTCCTGCTGTTGGGGTGTCCCAGTTGTCAAACATTTGAATGACTTGGTTGAGGGTTGGGTTGCACATTGCTGCACTGTGGCGCTGGGTCTTTCCACTGACCTGCAGTTCAGGTGTCCCGTGATCCACACTGTGACTGCCACATCTCCTGATTGTCCTCCAGGTGTGTCTTTTTACCCTCATCACAGCACATGCTGGGCACGAGCATGTGCTGAGTTGGGTCTTACCAGAAAAAAAAACAAGCATTTGTCAATGCCGAATGTTTGCTTGCTGGCATTGGCAGTGGTAGTGTAGAAGTTACAGAGCTGCGTAATAGGAATGGCAGTGAAGTATTGAACTGAAGCCAACCCCACCACCACCCTGCAGAGAGTGACAGGCATTGGGGTGTGCCTTTGGGTTGTCAGACATAATGGCCATGTTCCTCCCCACCCACCCTGCAGACACTGACAAGTGTCACGGTGTTCCTTGGGGTCTTTGGCCCTTATGCACACCCCATTCCATTAGAAAATATGGTGAGATGGGTGTGATATAGGAGAACGGGGTGAACTTTGGGGCCAAAGAGTCCAAGGCATACCTCGATGCCTCTCACTGGCTGCAGAGTGTGGAATGGTATAAGCATTATAGGCAAGAATCAAGTCACACCCCTGATGCCTGTCATTCTCTACAGGGTTGGGCATTATGGTTGGAAACCCTAATACCTCGGGCATTTGTTGGTATTTTCACTCCAAATTTTCAACATGTTTTTTTTGTAACCCCACCTCATGAACAGGGGGAATATCAGTTTGTTAGCCGGAAGCTGCTTATGCACAGCGACTATGGCATTTAGCACCACAGGTGCAAAAACATTCTGAACAGGATGTAAAAAATGACAGCTGTACTGTTCATGGGAGGTGTAAAAAATGGCAATGTTGCAAATCTGCAGTAAAAATATTTAAAAATGGTGAAGTGACGAGCGACATAGAATCTGTGCAACGCACACCGTAATATAATTAGGTTGGAGATTTTTACAGTAGATTGTCAACTCAGGCATTTTGGTGCCTCCGATCATGAACAGTGTCACTGTGATTTTCTTTATCTGTCCCGTACAACGATTTCCCACAGCGACCATGCATCTCTGCGCTGAAAGTGTGAAAACACACTTTGGCCATGTTGTGAAAAATGACAGCTGTACTGTTCATAAGGAAGTGTGGAAAAATGCCACTGGTGAAAATCTGGACTGAAAATATTACAAAGTCATGAACTTACGAGGGTGCGTGGAAACTGCGCAATGCTCATTCGTAACACAGTCATTTTATGGACTTTTGTCACCAAATTTTCAACATAGCCATTTTAAGACCTCTGCTCATGAACAGTGTAACTGTGATTTTCTTAATCTGTCCAAAACATTGCTTTCGCACACCAACAGAACCATTGTGCGCTACATGTGCGAAAACACATTTTGGGCTACATATGAAAAATGGCAGCTGTACTGTTCATAAGGAAGTGTAATAAAATGGCAATGTTGAAAATCTGGAGTGAAAATATTAAATTCGCAAACTTACGAGCATGCATAGGAACTGCGCAACGCACGCTCGTAAAAGTCATTTTTAGGAATTTTTTCACCAAGTTTCAACATGGCCATTTTAAGACCTCTGCTCATGAACAGTGTTACTGTGATTTTCTTAATGTGTCCTGTACATTGATTTACGCGCACACCGACTAAGCCATTGTCGCTACATGAAGTGAAACATGTTTTGGGTGAAATGTGAAAAATGACAGCTGTACTGCTCATAAGAAGGTGTGGTAAAATGGCAATGTTGAAAATCTGGAATGAAAATATTGAAATTTCACAAACGCATGCTCATAAAACAGTCATTTTTAGGAATTTTTCCACCAAATTTTCAAAATAGTCTTTTTGAGAGCCCACCTTATGAACACTGGCAGTGTCGTTTCATTAATCATTCCGGAAAGGTGATTTCATGCAGTGGCTGCAAAATCACCCTTCAGGCTAGTAACGCCATGACAGTGCAAGAATTCATGAGAGGGGTCCCAAAACCCGATGTTGAAAAATTGGTCCAGCAAATTCAAAAATGCCTGAGATATGCAAACAAAGTTGAAAAAAACCCATCTAGCCCATTATACAGCTTACCAGCATTTCCTCAGATCGCGGTCGGCTTTGAAGAGTGCAGACGTGTTCCCGGTCCACCGAAGATCGTCGCGCCATATGGGGTGAGGGGTGTGGGAGGCAGGGTGCACAGTGGGTGGTGCGGGTTGTGGGAGGGCTGGGAGATTGCGTGAGACCATTTTTGCTTTTCAGGGTTTTTTTTAAAAGGACGACTGGACGTTTGCCACACTGGGGTGGGCTCCCAGCGTGGCACAAGGATGGCTTGGGGGGGCGGAAGCTGACGGGGGATTGGGCACCCCCGACAGCCATAGCAGCAGTTGCCATGCTGGGGTGGGCTCCCAACGTGGCACCCGGTACTTTCAGGGGGGGAGGACAGTGGAGCCGACGGGGGATTGGGCACCCCTGTCAGCTATACGATAACTTGCCACGCTGGGGTGGGCACCCAGCGTGGCATTTGGAAGGCTTTGGGGGGGAAGCGCGGCACAGCCGACAGGGATTGGGCACCCGTCGGCTATAGAGCGCGTGCATGGGGGGGCAGCACGCAGTATGTGTGTGTGTAGGGGGAGCCGCGCATGAGCAGGTAATATCTATCGCCACTGAAGCCGTAGCTCCCCTTTCAACTGCATGCCACTGCATTTTGGAGCTTGTCATAGACAGCTCCAGCATGCATTGGCTTACAGGGGCCCCGCCTGCCAACACACTGACTGAATTGGAAGAGGGGGTGACACACCTCCAAAAACTCGGATGATGGCACTATGTTTCTTGCACATGCATGCAAGCAAACATAAAAATGGTATTCACACGTGAGTGGTGCGGTCTCTAGCCAGTCCAGTTCACAGACTGCTCCTTTCCTTACTGGCTTGCTGCTTGTGCTCACTGCAGTGTTACGATAAGGATTCCTTATACTAAAATTGTGGTGAGCAGGAGCAGCCAGTCAATAATCTAATATGTGAAATGCATTTAATTTTGGGAGGGGCTTGGGATGCTATTGTCCTCTTAGTTCCTCCTTGTTGCACCCCTGTGGTCACCAGGCAGCACTGTCCTACAGGTAGCGTTAACAGACATTGCTTTCTTACCTGTGGCATCCTAGTTCAATGCCACATCAATCATCCCCCACCATTGGACTTAATTTCTCGCATCCTGGACCTCACGGTTGCGTGTGTGTGTGCGTGTGTGCGTGTGTGCGTGTGTGTGTGTGTGTGTGTGTGTCAGAATCGAGATTTAATCCTAGGTCTCCCACCCACATGGCGGTGCAGTGCTCCACCAGCCAGCAGTACCAGGTTGAGAGGAACATTTTTTTAAATTTATCTGGGGCATTTTGACTCATGCTTTGCAATATTCATTCCAAAATCTGGCAAGGAACAATAAAGGTCGCTCAGCACCAGGGGTTAAACTGGGCAGGAGATCGCTGGAACTCAGTTCCACCACTGCTGCCAGTTTCCGCCATTGACTAATGTAGGAGAGTTCACCACTTAGAAATCTAAGATGGGAGAGTTCCCTCACCTAAACATTTAAGCAATAAACCACGACAGGGTGTGGGTTTTATGCTGGGATGTACCCACGCCTGGTGTGGTTTGGTCATGAGGCTGCAGGACAAGTCAGTAAACCACACCAGAAGTGGGTAAATCACTGGCCCAGTGGCGCTGAGGGTTGAGGCGCTGGATGCCACACCTTGCGCTGTGCCAGCGACTCGGGTTTGGGAACGATCCCGGGACGTCGGTGGTCAGATGGGGGGAGGAGCTGGATCAAGCTATCATCAGTCAACTCTCCTCTCCTGGGGATGGTTGGGCACCAGTCTGGTTAGCGGACAGAGTCGGGAGGGGAAGGTGCTGTGAGGCACTTGGTGGAAGCCGTATCTCCACATGGCTTCTCGCCTGGACTTTGGTCCTGCGTGCTGGCATCCACGTGGCAGGGGGGGGATTGCAAAGTCATTCAAAAAAACTGAGCAAAATCCCTCACCCCACTGCTGTGCCAAACGATCCCCGAACAGGGAGATAGGGCCAGATAACAAGAGTCCTTACCGGCAGGTGGGGGCAAAAAAATTTTAAATAAAAAAAAAAAGTGGGAAAATTCCAGCATAACCCACACCCTGGACAGTTTATTATGATTATACAATGTCCCCCTTTAAAAAAATTTTTTTAAGATTACAGTTGTTTTACTTGAAAAAAATGTTGATTTTTTGCTGTAGTTACCTTGCTTTGTATGTTAAATAATTCCCTGTTGCTAGGTAGAATATTATTTGTAGGAGATGGCAGTCTTCACACACACACACACACACACACACACACACACACTCAGCCCTGATTGTATCCTTACTTCTGCTTGCTACAACTTTGGTTTTTTGGGGGGGAGGGGCAACATCAACAGAGGAAGAGACAATATGCATGGCAACCGAGAGGAGCGGCTTGTACACAGAGAGGGATAGTGTATGGCGAAGGATACCGAGTGAGCAGCGCTGCTTGTGCAGCTCAACTGGGAAATGTTTTTTTTTATATGTATAAATATTTTCAAGTTAGTAATGGTGTGGGACAAAATTGCATTTGGAAACCAAAGGCAAACCCCGTTGCATGGCTGTAGTGGGTTCGATACCCACTCTCTCCCAAATGCCGTTTTACACAATGTTAATTGAAATAAAGTATGAGCAGCACTTTCATTGACGCTGACTCTGGGATTTCATCTTTGACTGCTTGCCGACACCTTTGCGTGACTGGGTGCTGCGTTTCAGGTTTGAGCACTGCAGGTCCGGTGACTGCATTCTGGATTTCCAAAATCACTTCATATGGCATGGAGTTTTATTTCCTCTATTACATCCATCCTCACTCCTCTGGACCTTGGACCTTTGGCGAGTGTGTGTATAATCCTCTGATATGGATTGACACCCCCACTCTGCCCATCTCCCGTTATGCACAGTCCCACTGGGGAAGGGAACACCACAGTTTTACCCACTGGGGGTAGGACGCACTAACTCACTAACTCAGACTGTGGAATTAAGTTAATAAACAAATGAATTATGGCAGATGTTCTTAAACAGTTGGGAATAGCTGAGAACCTGAAGCAGATCTTTTTTAGAGAGGAACCTATTTAATTACTCAATTCCTGACAAAAAAAAGGCTCACCAGACAGGAGTAACTTGCATTGATGTTTAAAGCGTGTTCTTATTCCAGGCAATGGGTCTTCCAATTAGGTGCGGGATGCAGGAGGCAAGGTGCAGAGCATCTATGTCCCCCCTCCTTCAGCTGATCAGTGTATGGGAGGGCTAATAGTGATGTGCCTTTTTCATAACTTCCCAGCTGATCACATGATCCAGGAAATGATATGTGGGTGATATAATCAAGATTTTGTCTGCAAGTGCATTGACATTTCAAACAAGGAACCAACAAATTCATGTTGACATTGGTTGAAACATGGGTGTCTTCCCCAAAAACAGGTTTGTGATTACTTTTTTTCTTTATAGATGCTGTCTTCTTAAATTACAGCTGCTGTTTGGGAGACTTCTTGGGAGCACTTAGACCTGTGTAGGCTTAAACATTCTTGCAATTCTCTGGAGTGGGGGACATCACCAGTGGGTGGGACCCCTGAACTCCCATTATCCCTATAACAGTGAGGTCTCACTATTTACGTGTTTTGAAAGTAGAAAACAGAATGCGAGCAGTGCAGTTTTGGAAGGGTGAGGGTTTAATACAGACATGGGGTCAGCAGCTTTGCAGTTCTCTGCAGTGGGGGCCTCGCTAGTGGGTGGACCCTCAAATTCATGTTATCCCTGTACCATTACTCTGTCAATGTTTTTTATGTTGTCTTGCGTGCAGCCTCAAGCAACATTTTGTGACAGTTGCTGGAGTAAGAGGTCAGGAGGTGCGCCATGTTGTGCTAATGGCACCACTGCTTTTGGTCTGGACTTTGTAGCACCGATGAATAAGCACGCTGTCACCTTTCAGAACCGATTAATGAAACGACAGTGTCCTTTTCATGAGGTGGGCTCCAAAAAAGCCTATGTTGCAAATTTGGTGGAAAATTTCCAAAAAATGACTGTGTTATGAGCGTGCATTACGCAGTTTCCACACAGGTTTGTAACTTCAACAATTTTTAATATTTTCACTCCACATTTTCAACATTGTCATTTTTTCATACCTCCTTATGAACAGTATAGCTGTCATTTTTCATTTTTCATATCCTGCCCAAAATGTGTTTTTTATACAGCTGGCACACAATGGGGTGGTCGCTGTGGGAAATGACAGTTCGGGACAGATTAAGAAAATCACAGTGACACTGTTTATGAACAGAGGTCCCAAAATGCCTGTATTGAACATTTGGTGAACAAATTCCACAAAATGACTGTGTTACGAGCATGCATTGAGCAGTTTCAAAGCATGTTCATAACATCGAGAATGTTTAATATTTTCACTCCAGATTTTTAACATTGCCATTTCTTCACATATCCTTATGAATGATACAGCTGTCAATTTTTACATCCTGTCTGAAATGCGTTTTCGCACATCTGACACAGAATGGCGCAGTCGCTGTGGGAAAATCAATGTTCGGGACAGATTAACAAAATCACAGTGCAACTGTTCATGAGCAGATGTCCCTAGTACTTTCTTGAGGTGTGGTGACAAAAAGCCCATGTTGAAAATTTGGAGTGCAAATACCAACAAATACCGGGGGGGGGGGGGCGCATTAGGGTTTCTAACCATAACGTCCCACCCTGTAGAGACTGGCAGGTGTCAGGGGTGTGACTTTGGATTGTCGGCTGTAATGCTCATGCCATTCCACCCCCACCACCACCCTGCAGCCAGGGACAAGCATCAAGGTGTGCCTTGGACTCTTCAGCCCCAAAGTTCACCCCATTCTCCTGTACAACACCCATCTCAATGTATTTCCTTATGGAATGGGGTGAGCATAAATCCCAATGACCCCAAGGCACAATGCAACACTTGTCAGGGTCTGTAGGGTAGAGTGAGGTGAAATGGCATGAGCGTTATAGTCGACAACACAAAGGCACACCTCAATGCCTGTCAGTCTCTGCTAGGTGGTATGGGGTTGGCGTCAGTTCCATACTTCACTGCCATTCCTATTATGCAGCTCTCTAACTCCTGCACTACCAATGCCAATGTAAGTAAGACATCATTCGGCATTGACAAATGCTTGTTTTATTATCTCTTTATACTTCCTGTCCCAACCGGCACCTGCAGGCCAACTTCCAGCCCCATCACTCATTTTTTCCCAGACTTACCCGACTCCCTTATTCCCCTGTGGCCCCCACTGCCCCCGGCAGAGGCAGCAAGGAGCTCACTTGGCCAGCTGCAACCAGATGCAGATGGGTTCAGTGCCTGGGTCACTGGTGTGGGGCCTGCAATGGCTGTATCGATGATTCATCCTGCCAAGTTGGGCTTTTTCCCTTTGTTCTCTTTTCCCTACCCACAGTACACTGGCATGTGTGGTGTTGTAAGCCCGAATACACAAGTGAGGGTGCACAGCGCATTACCCTCTGACATCCTTCCCATCCACAGCATAGTTCTGATTGCACTGCCTCCTGTGGCTAGCCCACTAGCTGTGTTTCAGTGAGGATGGCGTCTCTCCCTCCCCAGTGAAGGAAAGAGTCCGCTGAAATGCTAAATATTCCTCTCCCTGCTGGCCCCAATGCCCCAGGCTAATGTTTGAAACCAGGTCCCCAGTTAGCCATTCAGATATGTGAGTGTACCGGCTAGTTCCTCAGTGTTAACAAATGTTGAATGTAGGAATAGAATGAGCGCACTGCACTTTTGGAAGGTCAGGGTAAAATAGAGACACTGGAGGGGACAGTAACCAACAGGAGAAGCAGTAACTTGTGTTTTACGCACAACAGCTTGCAAGTTCTCTGTCACAGCATCATGGAGACTAAACCTATGGGAATGAATGGGAGTTGGAATCAGACGTGGAGGGGATGGGTTACCCTTTACATTAAAATTTCTGTATCGTATTGCTCCACTGTGTCAGTGGGAATTCATTACATGTAGGTAATGTTCACCCCTACCAGGGATCTGAGTGGTGCATTCCATTGGCAAACCCTTGGAACCCTAAGAGCATGAACCTTCTAACCAGCAAGTACCAACTGTTCTTTGTATCACACAACAGGGGAAACAGATCTTTGAAAGAGCTGAAGTTTGTTTTCTTCAGCCTTCCTAAATATTTTATTGATGGGTTTAGTGTAACTGAGCAGGTTGGGGCTGTTTGTGCAGCAGACAGCACCCCTAAATTCAAAGTCAGAGAGATTCACCGGAGGACACAGGACTGGGACCTGCAGAAGGGAAGGAGGTGCTGCGGGATCGGGGTCTCGGACGGTGCAGTAGAGCTGGGAATAAGGGCTGAGTAACTCATATTATAGCATTGCTATCTGGTGGCTAAGGCCAAGGCTTTAAAGCAAGGGTACTGTTTTAGATAAGCTTACTGTTGACTGTACTTACCAGGGGTTTTCTGTGAGATTTGCACAGCAGCTCACTAAAGTGGCACCATTGCAGAGGGCTGATTGCTTTTTTTCAGGTGATCAGACACCGGAAGCATCCACCCACTCATCCCCAGCTTGCTCATCTTTATTGTCAGCAGTGGGTGTGGGACTTCCTGCCAAAACACAGGAAAGGTCTAAGTACATTAGCACATTAAAAAAAAAAAAAAAAAGGTTAAAGAGTAGTAGCAGGGGCTAAAAATGTCAGGATTTTTTCAGGTGACAGGAGGTATTGGGTGCAGTAGCTACAGTAGGGCAGCCTTAGAGCAGCTAGGGTAGTGACAGGCAGACAAGAAGGGGAATGATGCTGGGAGTGGTGCAGTGCAGTGGCTGTGGGGCAGCAGTGTTCAGAAGAACCTTCTGGATGCTGCCGTGCTGCCTCATCTGCAGGCACCTCTCTGGGCTGAGGGTGGAGGTTGCCAGTCTCAGAGCCAAGTTGGCCAGGATTCAGGGGGCTGGACCCTCCACCCAGAGGCCACAACATCCACACTTACTACCTCAAAGGATGCACAGCAGCAGGAGTGGCTGGACTACGATGGGCTCGGGCACAGTAAGGGAGTTGAAACAGAGACACTTCCCCCAGCCGGTGAAACTGAGAAACTCCTACACTGTACTGGAGGAATGGGAAGGCCCGTCAAGGTCACCCAAAGCTGCACCCCAAGAGGATGAGTGGGACCTCCACAATGGAGCCCCAAAGATAGGTGAAAGAGGACCCCAAAGGAAGAGAAAGCTACTCCTGGTGGGGGACTCCATTATCCGGGGAGTGGAGCTGGGAAGAGGCAGAGAGGAGGAGAGTGAGGTAAAGTGCCTACCAGGAGGCACAGCTTGGAGGGATGGAAAGTGAATCTGAGGGATTGCTAGGGCAATAGGGTATGGAGTCATGTCATTGCAAACAAAAACAGCACAGCACTGTACTTTGCTATCAAAATATTGACTACAAATATACCGCTCATTAAAAACACCGAGCTGTAAGGACATTAAACAAAAACAGTAGAATACTTGTTTTCTTCATGGGGCTATGTCCCCAGCACCTCCCGTTACAGAGGGCCGTGCCTCCCCAAACCCTCCTATTAAAATAACCTTCTCCGGGAGGGGACTACTCAGGGACACGGTGAAACTCGGGCAGGGGGCATCATGAACTGTACAAACATAAAGACAAAAAATAAAAATAAACAAACCTAACCTGGGACAAGGACAAGAACCCTGGTCCACAGCCACTGCATTGTCCTCCAGTGCCAATGGTTGTACTCCCTGAGCCATGGTAGCTGCTTGGCAGACCCCCTTCCAGCAGTGCTCTTACACTCTGCAGCAGAGCTCTCCAGGAAACAGCTACAGGGTCACCGCTACGGCTCCACACTATTTGTGTCATGCGGCATTATGTACCCTGTATCTGTTCTTCCATGCATTGTTACTGTTGTGTGGTTTTGCCTGCGGCATTGTGTATACAATATATTGACCTGGTACTGGGTGATAACAAGGAGGGGGGAGCTGGATGTCATTATCCATATGGGGACTAATGACTTAGTTGGCAAGGCAGAGTTAGGAAGTGTGTATAAAGAGTTAAGGGAACTGGGTAGGAGCCTGGGACAGTTGGCTAGATCATGACCTTCTTGGAGGTGCTGCGTGTCCAGGGCAAGGGGGAGGCTAGGGATCTCTATACCAAGTGCTTCAACTTTAGAAATTATGCACATGTTTATTGAAGAAATGAAAATATATATATATATGTTTAAAGTCTTTTTTATGCTTGATGTTTCAAAACACAGTTTGGTGTTGATAATTAACTGTACCTTTATAAAGATTAATGAATGAATCACAATGGTGATTATGTTTAAAGTGCTTTAATTAAAGAGAATGCACATTAAAAGCACATGTGACCATTTGGTTATTGTATAAAGGTAGTGGGGATGACGTCTGTTAATCAGCTCTGAGGAAGCCCTTTAAATAGGGTGCAACATAAGCTCAGTAGTGCGGCAGTGCTACGGTCCACTGGTTGTCCCATCTGGGATGGCTGATTGTATGGAATAAAAGTTATTTTCTTAGAATCAAACCAACATCTCCAGTGTCTTCTATCTGAGTGGTGAGTGAACAGAGCTGTTTTACAGAGATTGTAAGCCATTTCTTTGTTTGCACCACCGCCTGAGAGCCCTCCCCTCCTGCCTTCTGAAAAGTTTAAATGCTTTATTGCTGAGCATTTAAACTAGCCAAGGAGGGTGGAGTAAGGGAGTTAGGGAAAGCTAAATACCCACTCCCACAGGAAAATTTATCAAACAGGGAGGACAATAAGGACACCATAGTGACAGTAAACACTGCACTCAGCAGAGGTAGGGGGAACAGGAGTAATAAGGGGCATAGAGGGACAGAAGAAGCAAGGGGAATAGGGTGGAGGTCATTGAGAGTGTTTACAGTAAATGGAGAGCCATGCGTGCCAATGCCCGCAAGTAGTATAAGTTCATATATCTCGTCAAATGTTAAATTTCAGTGAATCAGCGCATGCCACGTCATTTGACAGGTGGGCGTGGCTTAAAATGGTCCAATCAGAATCATCCCTTGTTAAACCGGAAGTCCCTCCCTAAAAGCGTTAGCCCCACCCACTTTTGCCAGAAGTGACTTAAGCTCGAACCCATGTCCCGTCCCTTGCGCAGGAAATGACATGTGTGTGAACCCATGCCCCCCCTTGGGCAGGAAATGACACACGTGTGAACCCTTGTCCCGCCCACTTGTGCAGGAAATGACCCACACTGAAAACCTGGAAGTGACATAACACCACCATTTTGTAAGCGTCCTACGCTCCTCCTTCTCGTACACTCTTCAAACCCTGCCACCCACCACTTTGTAAGCATCTTATGCCCCTCCTTCTCGTACACTCCTCGAACCCCTGCCATGCCATTCTGGCTAGAACCCGAGTCCCACCATGCTAGCTTGAACTCCTGCCCCCCCCTTTCTCCTGCAGCCCCACCGTCCTGGTTCGAACCCCTGTCCCTCTTCACCACAGTGCCTCCACCCACCCAAAAATAAGTTAGGGTTTATGTAGTGTTATGTGCCCCCTGTTGGCTTGGGGGTATAACTGCAGGGGCATGTGTGTGTTTTTTGATTAGGATATTTTCAGAAAGCAGTATTTAGGAGGCAACCTGATCGTGCAGCGGTTTCACAGATCTGTTTGGAGACCCCTTCCTGAGGGAAATCCATCTGCCAGTGAGAGTACCCCTTTTTCTGTTTTGTAACAAGTTAGAAAATGTGTAAAACTTGTACCAAAAGGATACCTTTATGTATATGTATATGCATATAACATTTATAAGCTAAAACAGGGGGACCTCTGTGTAAAGAAGATGGTTCAACAGTTTCTCTGGATAGCATTGCAAAATGCTGGCTGTGTGTGTGTGTGTGTGTGTGTGTGTGTGTGTGTGTGTGTGTGTGTAAGATTTCTGCATTTACAGGGATGTGTAAAAATGCAGATGTAAGCTTTTGTTTTAAAAAATAAAACTGTGTATTTTAAATTGACAGCAAGAAAGGCTAAGAATCTGGTGTGTGTGTTCCTCATTAGACACGTAGGAAAGCAATGTCGTGTATGTAGATTTGAAATATAGAGTGGCTTTTTGGCCCCATGGTATGGTTGTCAGTGAGCTGGATGTCTTAGTGTATTTTAAGACTAAAACAACATCTGTGTTTCATTTACATAGCAGTGGTGAGAAGGGTTTATTGTTCCTCCCTTTAAAGGGATAAGTCATATGTTTTTTCACTATATACCTTTCAGAAAAAGCAAAGCATTAAACAACTTTTGTCTTTTGGGTAGTAAGATGTAGACTACGTTACACTGTGTCACTGCGTTAAGGATTCAATTGTTTAGAAAAAGACATGAATACTAAAATCAGCGCTTATAGCTGTTGACTTAGAAAAAAGGCACATTCTGCATAACTTTTATTATACAGTGACCCAGGCTTTAGCAGAATGAATAGTCAATGCAACCCCAGCAATCACTCTGAGTTGAAGAAAAACTTGTAAGCAGTTTTGTGAGGGCTTTTATATATTTTTTCCATGGGGATGGGGGGGAGGATGTTGGACTAACAACGCCATATGCTCAACATTTTTTCAGTAGTAGCCACGTACATGGTGGCGTGTGGTGATGGGGGGGCTGTTGGACTGATAGTGCCACATGTTCAACATTTGTCAGAAGTAGCCACATACTTGGTGGGTGTGGGGATGGGGTGGCCATTGGACTGACAGTGCCACATGTTCAACATTTGTCAGTAGTAGCCACGCACTTGGTGGGTGTGGTGATGGTTCTACCAAGAGGGCAGTTCATTCACAGTCTTATATACCCCTGCCTGGTTACATAGTTCGTAATGGAACATAGACAGGCACCCAGAAATACAGTTTGATTGTTAGAACAGTTTTTTGAAAAAGCATCGCAGGATGGACCACTGGGGAGAAAGTGATAATGAAGATCTGTTGAATGCCATAGCAGACAATAATACGCTTAATGGTCCAGGAGGTACAGTATTTTATTTCTTACAAAGCATAATAATTAAGACTTTAGCTGAAAATGTTTAACATGTAACAGCTATGTGTAGTAACTTGTATGCATTTTTGTATAACTTAAGAGCATACACCTTTTCTCTGATTGACAGTGTATTATATAAAATAAAAATGTTATGAATGTATTAGCTGTTGGACTCACTATATACAGTATTGTTGACTGAAATATAGTTGGGGCATGCTTTTTTTGTGGGGGGGTGCAGAACATCATTTAGGTTTTATGTGTGTGTGTGGGTGGGTGGGTGTGTTTGTGTGTGTGTGTGTGTTTTGATTGGGAGGGCAGTAGTCCAGATTATGTTTAGGCTGGAATGTATTTACTGCTAACTTTGTACACCTGATAGGTATTTCCACATTTGAGGTGAAAATACTGTCTCAGACTCACCCGCCAACCACCTGTAAACAAAGTTTCAAAAAGCAGCTGAGAATAGCAATGACAATCTAGAGATAGCCAAAGTACAAGGAGTACTCCTAATAATTGACTCAGATATAATCAAGGGCTCACAGGCTCAATAAAGAATTAAAATGGGCACCTTACAGCAAAGGAGAAAAGGGGTTGTCTAAAATGTAATTAAAGGGAACAGGTCTGAAATGTTCACTGTAACATGCACTGCTGCTTTAAATTTTGAGTTGGTGATATTTTGTATGAAGAGGTGGGGGAAGGGGACCGAATGTGCAGTAAATAGTCACAAGTGGATAAATCTAATGCCTTAGTCAAATGACTGGGAAGGTGGTAAGAAGGAGACAACAGAGAGTGGTGGCAAACTGGGTCAGATTGGCAGAAATGAAGGTCATGAGTTAGGTACCAATGGGCGGGGTGGGGGTACCACAGGGTGAGTCCTGGAACCAGTCCTTTTCAATAGGTTCATCAGAAACATAGTAGAAAAAATAATGCGCATGCCTCAGTTGGAAGCTTTCTACCACCTCCCCCCCAATGCCAGCAAGCAAGAGCCAAAGCCCAATCTACATGGCCAGGCTTGTCTCTGATGCAAAGGTTTGTAATTCCGATGTTATGTTAAGTAAATAAAATAAACAGGCACTGAGGCTTGTCCATGCTGAGTGGAGCTTAGCAACTCTTCCATCAAGTGGGGGTCTCTCTATACTAGATATGAGTCTCTCTCGCTTACCTTGGGGAAAAGTTGTACCTAACCTGTACCAGTGCTAAAAATCGTAAAGATACTTCAAACACACCATCAGCCCAGACCCCTCAGTAGTGTAAAGGTTCACAAAATGTGCCACCAGCAGCTTAACCTGATTCAGTATGTGGCTTTGTATCTGTAGTTTCCCTCTCCCCCACCTCTTACCTCCCCTTCCTGGGACAAAATTGAAAATAGAATTACCTAACTGTCCTAGTCAATAGCAACTAAATAAATAAAAGCTGAACTAAAGTGTCCTCGTCTAACAAATGGCATTAGCTATGTGGTTATCCAAGCCGTTTATACTAACATCAAAATGTAAGAGATTTAGCCAAGAACAACTTGTGTTTTGAGAGGGTCAGGTCCCATCCTGGCATGGGTTAGATTTGGTTAAGTCTTTGGGGGGGACAGTATCTACTAATAATTATTAGGTTCTGACTAATAAATATTTCTTGGCTCCCATAATGTCACGCATAGTATTGTGTCAATGTATTTTTGTAAATTTAAAATGCAAAGCTTTAAAAATTTATTATTTGCCTCCGTGAGGACAACAAGGTCTCATTTGCTACACATAAAGCTCAGAAATTACAATTAATCATGTATGAATGCTATTTTGTTCCCTCTTTTATTTGATGGATTTACCCCAAAAGACAACCAACCAAAGTACATTTTCAAACCAGTCAGCGGTATCTTGGGTTAGTGCTGATGTAATTCAAGTAACAGTTACATCATTTTCCTCTAGGTCCTGTCAGTTTGATACACATAGTACATCAAATAGTCAAAAATCAGTCTTTGCTACACATTTTCTGATAGGTCTTTTATTAATGACCTCCTCTGCATTATATTAAGGCCTCTTCTACAGGCATAGCAGCTGAATGACAAATGATGCCCTCTGCCTGGCAGTCACTAGTTCCATTCAATCCTTGGTGGATTATGGTACAGTAATCTACAGATCTGCATCTGACACTGCTCTTACAAGAATAATGCTCTTCATCAATAAAGTGTGTTGCCTCATAACGGGGGCACCAAAGCTGACCCATGCCTGCGATATTTACAGTCACGTGAACTGGCTAAGCTTTAAGAACAGGCTAGACAATCACACCAGCCTGCTCGCCAAGAAGCTTACCACCTCGCTCTTCCCTCCCTGGGTCCAGCAGCTCATCTTTCCTGACCCCACCCACCTTATTCTACTAGGAGCTCTGGTTAGGCCCTCTACTGAGTCCCCTTCCGTAAGGCATCCCTAGAGGCAGACATCGTTCTTCCACAGGGCTCCTGTCCTGCGCAGTGGCCAGCTTCTTCTGGTTTCCTCTACAGTGAAATGGGGGCTCCTTTAAAGCTTAACTTTGCCAGCATCTACTCACTGTGAATAGTTGTGACTGCTCTTAGCCTTTACTGGTCAATCTGGGACTGCTCATGGCTTGTCCCTCAATTTCCCCCTACTCCTCCCACCTTATCTTGGTCTAATTTCTCCCTCCCCACTCTATTCCTCCCTGACCTTTATTCATCCTTTACTTGTACTATTTCTTATTTCTCCTTCTCAGCACCAAATATCCCTCTTCTCAACTTTTCTACCTACCCCCCCACCACCACCACCACCAGCTATCTCATAACTCTCCTTGCTTACTTCTTTCTGGCCTCCCTTTCTTTTCTTTAATTCCCTACTTGTTTATGAAATTAGCTAGCATTGCATGCACCATGTTTGCTTCATAATCATGTACTCCACCCTCAGTTATGATGCACTACATTATTTGTATGCTCTTATCCTGTGTATTATGCATTGTATTCATTTCCTGTAATGTTTTGCACCCTGTCTGTTTTAAATTTATTCAATGTGTTTGCTTGCCATGCATGCTGCCTTTATTTACGATGCTCTTACATATAATGTACTGTATTATTTCCATACTCGTACTCTATGTATAATGTACTGTATTAATCTCCTGTAATTTGTTTGTAAGCTGTCTGCTTATAAATGTGATGTGGAGCCATTGCAAGATTTGTGTACTCTAAGGGCTGTAATTCCAAGACTTCAGTAAGTAAGTAAATAAATAAATAAATATTGACCATTTGCTTGTAAAAGAAAATGGCAAATGTATGGCAGGTACCCTAGGTAGATCATCAACCATTTGAGCACTGTATGTGCCCCCCCCAAAAAAAAAAACACAACACTATTTTATTCTTAAAATGTAAATTTTGTTTTCCTGTGTTTTCATTCCAGCCTCTACCACAGCTCCCTCCCTCCTTATTAATTCTTTTCAGATTTAACTCCTTTTGCTGAGGCTCCCAAGCACTCACAAAGGGTACTGCTACCTCAGTACCTAATCCCAATGCATGACCCCACAAAAATGTGCACTTCTATCCTGCTCCCCTTATAATTGTTCCAAAACATGTCCACAAAGTTTCCACTCATGTGACCTATATCCATTCTACCACATACTTCCTGGAATGTATACTTACCACTGCACCCCTCCTGAAATGTGTACATCTGCATCTCTCACAAATGTTGCATGTGTCCCTCCTTCTCCTCCTGTGCCCATCGAACCCCTGCCATGCCATCCTGGCTGAAATCCTAGTCCCACCGCCCTAGCTCAAACCCCTGTTCCCTTCACCATGCCCTGTCCTCCATGAACCTCAGTCCTTTTCCCCCTTTCACCACCACCTACCTTGCACTCACCCTCACCCCACTCCCAGAAATTGTGCACCCACCCTACCCCAGCAACATTTGTATTCCATCCCCACAAACAAGACGCGTGCCCATCTGTGCATGTCCAGATTGATACCATATGTTTTACTCCAGCCTTTGTACTCCTGCCCCATGACTCCTGAAACTTGTGCCCCTGCACAGCTCCCCACAAACCTGCAACCTTTCACAACTTCCCTCACACCTGTACCCCTACATAGCTTCCCCAAACCAGTAACCTTTCACAACTCCCCAATACCAAATGCTGTCTTTACCTTCTCCTCACTCCATTCACAACAGTTGTCCCCCTGCACCTGGAACCTTTTAAAGTTTTTCTCATTCCCCGCACTCTGAACTCTGTTTACCCCTACCTTTATTCTCCCCAAGATTTGTATTGCTTCTCCTATACACCTCCCAAAATTAATTCCATAATCCACACCCTTACCCAAGTGTTTACCCCATTCCCTGCACAAATAGCAAAATTTGCAAGACTGCCAAAATTCTGCACCCCTTCTCTTGCAACCCTCAGAGAATGTACATGCATATCACTGCACCTTTCCACAAATTAGGATACTTTGTGCCACACTACTCCAAACCTCTGTACTGTACCTTCCATGCACTACTGCCATAGTTTGCACCCCACCCCTTTATATAGTTTAAGAGGTGTGAGATACCAATACTACTATACTGTAGACTATGACAACATTTTAATTTTGCAGAATATGATAAAAAAAATTTTGAGGCATCAGTTACTACCATTAGTGAAGTGGGATGCATGAAAGCTTCATAGGGTGACAGTCTCAATGGTATAGAATGCCAGAAAATGGTAATAACGTTACAATGTGCAGAATTGTCTCATCGGTGTAGAGGGCTGAAAATATCATGCAAACATTCAGATATGCTTTTTATTTGGTTAAGTATATTTGCATGGAATTGTGATCACATGCTACTTTCAGTATTACTAGTTTTTAAATATGCCAAAAATGTATTTAAAAATTTCAGTTACTGTAATGTATGCACTGGAATCAGTACTCCGCACAAAAGTACATTTTGTTTTGTAGGATTGTTCTTTGGGGTTAGGATTTCATGACATTGTGTTGTGATGATACATTAACTGTTACAAACTTGCTGCTGTTGTATAACACAGCATACTAAGATTATTACAATGAGATCAGAGTTCAGTACAAGTCTCCAAATTTTTTTTTCTTAATTTGTGTTTTTGTATTGTGTTTTTAAAATGTTTGCAAAATAACTATTTTTGACAATGTTATGTCAAAGTTTACTCAGTACTTCTCTTCATCTTTTGTCTACAGCAGCAGAACGTTGACGGCAGACTGCTGTAAGGGGCTGGACAATGTCAACCAGATATCTTAACGTTTTATATCTCTATAGAGATTTCATAATATTGTGTTTGCTGTTTAAATGCATTTTGACCAGTGTGACCCACACAGAGTAGAAGCACCTTTTTTCAGAGTCAGTCCCATCTAAGTACATTGAGACACACCAGAAAGACATTGTACATTGAAAGATAATGGAGTTTGCCCCTTTTAGAGGGCAGACCAGGTTGTCCTGGTGCACCCCTGCTCCCATGCTTAAGATGGTTTATGCTCAGAAGGGGAGGGGGAGGAAGGGGAAGGGCTTAGAGAGGCAGAACAATGGGCAGACAGACAGGAAGGGGAGGGAGATAGGGAGGTACTTAAAGGACTGCACAAGGGGGCCTCAGCCACTTTTGCTGGAGTTCTTGGATTTACATCAACTGCAGCATGTCGGATTTGGCAATTCTTTAGGTTTGTTTCACCAAGAGAAAGAGGTAAGGAAAACAAGCATTGTTGAGATGTATTAAAAAAAAAAAAAGGAAAGAAAGAGATGAAAGGTATACAGAGCAGTTTTGAATTAAGTGCAATATACAGCTGAAGACATGAAGGTAGTGAGTAACAGTGTGGGTCAGAGTATGGTGGAGAGAGCGACCATGTGGGTGCAATGCGCACACCTCGTGGGGGGGGGCTTGTGGTAAAGCCCATGTTTTTGTCTGTTATGATCTGGGGTTTTTTTTTTGTTTCCCATGGTGGCCTGATTGCTGGCCGGAAAAAATTTTGAAAGCCTGGGTCAAGGGAGAGTGAAAAGGAGCAGGGCCACTTGGAGGACGCCATACACCACGTGGGAGGGGTATTGTAGCGTTCCTTGGCTGCATGATAGTGGTAGCAGTCATTTTTTCCCCTTTTAGGGAGAATGGAAAGGAGCAGGGCCATGTGGAGGACATCATACACCACTTGGGAGGGGTGGCGTAGCATTCCTTGGCTGCGTGATAGTGAAAAGGAGCAGGGCCACGTGGAGGATGCCATACACCACTTGGGAAGGGTAGCATAGTGTTCCTTGGCTGCATGTTAGTGGTAGCAGTCATTTTCCCTTTTGGTGGCTGGCTGGCAGGGACAATGGCCTGGAAGAGGCTGACGGGCTGGGGGGGCAAGGGCGATATGGGGGCCAAGTGGCATGATGCAACGTGTGGTGTGGGGGATTGAAAATCCTAATTTTCTGGTCTGGTACGCTGGTTGGGGTTGTTTAGTGGGGCCATTTTGGTTCCGGGAAGCTGAATGGGGTGGGCCGTGTGGCGCGAATGTTGCACGCCCTGTAAAAGTTGTTGGTGAAGCACAGGCATTGTGCTTCAGGCTACGGCGTTTGGGGTAGCCTGTGTTTTCTTTACAAAACAGGATTGTGAGGTTGGAAGGAGGACTGGAAGCTGGGGGAGAGCGAGCGCAACCGGCACCGCGTGGCGTGACGTCACACGCGGGGGGGGGAGCGGAAAACACCTAAAGTCTAGCTTGCTAGTCACTTGGTGGCTTTTTGGGGGCCAGCTTGATCCTGGAGGCTGGATAGTAGGCCTGGGAGAGGACTGAGGGCATGGACCACATGGTGAATAGGTCACATGCCAGCTAGGGGTGTCAGAAGTGCTGGCCCTGGTTTTTGGGCTATTGGGGCATTGGGGAGGGGTTTTTCATTTTATGGGATGAAACCCATGGTGAATAAGAGGGCTAGAGGAGGCCTAGAAGCTGGGCAGAAAGAGCGCAGCACGGACCACGTGGCGTGACGTCCCACGCTGCGCAGGGGGGTTGGAAACTTTTTCATGAATTAAGGCTCTTGTGCCTGTGTTGTGGCCATGGTGGGGGCCTGGACAGGTATGGTAAGGCCTGTAGGAGGCCCAGAAGCAGGCTACACGTGGCACACCACAGGCCATAGGGTGGTATGGCAAGG
The DNA here is from genome assembly GCA_016271365.2 of Neoceratodus forsteri. NCBI lineage: Eukaryota > Metazoa > Chordata > Ceratodontiformes > Ceratodontidae > Neoceratodus > Neoceratodus forsteri. The sequence goes on along the minus strand of CM028133.1, from coordinate 244,083,396 downwards.
CATTATCTATGTCGCAGCGAGGCGGTCACACGAAAGTAATACCCTCACTTTAGGGAGGGCAGTTTTACAGCCGATTCCCAGGGTGGGGGCTGCTAACCGTGAGGCGCCTTGGTTAAGCCAGACAGGCGAGGCAGACAGTAGAGGACAGCAAGGAGGGATTAGCTACAAACAGAGAAGGGAGGTCTGGAGGGGTCACAAGCGGGTGACGGAGAGGGGCAAGAAGCTGGGCAAGAGTGGATGGGGCCTTGACCGACGTTCTGGATGGTACAGTTATACATTTTGACCTTGTTTTCCTCTCATGGTTGTTTTCCAGGAAAAGAGGAAGAGGACAATGGTGCCAAAAAGAACAGGCCATCGAAAGAGAAGGCTTACAAGGCAATAATGGAGTTGGCCGAGAAAGCTAACAGGATGTGGGAGCTGGTGGAGGGGGGGAGCCAGGGAGACCTGGGGGAAAGAGAAAGGCGGCCACAGGAAATGGTGGCAAAGAAAAAAGACCAGCCAGAGGGCCGCGGGGTACTGGGAAGGCACTGCCAGTGATAACTGGGCCGGCCAGTTGACAGATTCTTGCCCCTGCAAACTACGGTCACTGTGTCACCGTGTCCCACCCAGATCAGGATAACATCTCCGGGTTGAACCCCACGATGCCCTGAATGACTTGCTCCTCCACAAAATCCACCAGCCCACCCCCCTCCACAACCACTGGGACTAGCAAGAGGGACCTTGGAAGACTCCAGGCAGGAAGGCCTGGACAAGGTCACAGGTAATACACCCAGCACAGTGGGGGACAGTATAAAAGAATATATAGGGCAAATAGTAACGGCCTTAGGAGCAGGCGGTATAGGGCAAATGGAATCAGCACTGGTAGAGATCAGGAAGGAGAAAGAAGGGACAGAAGGGAAGGAACAGGGAGGAGAGAGAGAAGGGAAGGGACAAGACAGATAGGCTGCCCTGGAATGAGGATAGGCTAGCACGTGCCGCTGGCCATGAAAGAAAAAATTTGGAAAGGAGAATATGTGGACATATTCGCCTTGGTGAGCCGCAAGGCTGCCGCCAAGTATGAAGAGGCTGAAGGCATGGGAAAGAGTGAGATGGCAGCGGCTATAGTGCTTTTAGGGAGGAAAGAGGAGGGCAAGGTTATAAAAGGGAAGACTTGGGATAGATGGTTCCTAGATTTCGCTACTTTCTCAGCCATTGTCATGGAAAAGAGGCCGGAGTTAGGCATCCCGCTCATTACCTATTCCCTTATAATTCGGAAGGCAAGGAAAGGCAGGATGGGGTGGTTATACTACAATGAATCCTTTAGGCAGAGAATGGCAACATTTGGGGACATGAGGTGGGACACCAAACAGATAGATTTATGGACAGACTACATCACTGATCAGTCCACACCCGAAGAGGAATGGGGCAAAAATGGTTTTGGGAATCAGAGATGCTGTTGGACTTATAACAGAGCTTTTTGTTCCTGGCCTCAATGTCATTTCCGGCATGCATGCTCAAGGTGCGGGGGAAGCCACCCAGCAAGCAGATGTAGAGGCAGGTGGACAAGGGATGCAGGCGACATGGGGACAAGGAGCAGGCCAACAGTTTTTGAGAGGGTCAAAGTTTTAGAGGCCAGACCTGGAGCAGAGGAGGACGGGGTAGGGGAGCATGAATAGGGGGAGCAGAACAGATGAAGGGTGAGAGGGCATTCAGGGAGAAGTAGGGGAAAAAGGGAAGGGTGGGGGACGAGCCAATGTACGATTTTGTGATGGCCAGGACTCCAATCAAAGACAAGGTATGGGCAAGTTACATGGACAAATACCAGACACAATAGTGCCGAATATGATTTTACAGGGCTTTAACTCTGGGATTTTCATTGCATTTTTCTGGGCCCAGGTGAGTTATGGAGGCCAACAACCTAGGGTCAGTGAAAGGGAAGGAGGAGGTGCTAAGACAGAAGATAGAGAAGGAAGTAGCAGCGGGCAGAGTCGAGGGCCCATTTGAGAAACCCCCATTGCAGGGCATGCGGGTCTCACCATTGGGTCTGGTACCCAAGAAACAAGAAGGGGAATACAGAGTGATCCACCACCTGTCCTATCCAGAAGGAGAGTCAGTAAATGATTTTATTAGTGAGGAGCACAGTAGGGTAACTTATGCAACACTAGAAGATGCGGTCCGGATGATACGGGCCACAGAGGGGGCATGGATGACTAAGACGGACATTGAGTCTGCTTTCAGACTGCTTCCGGTCAGGAGAGAGGATTGGGATTTATTGGGTTTCAAAAGCGAGGGAAAATATTATTTTGACAAAGCAATGCCGATGGGTTGTTCCACAGCATGTGTGACATTTGAGGCCTTCAGCACCTGTTTGCAGTGGATATTTCAAGAAAAAACAGGTTATAGGAGGGTCATACATTATCTGGATGATTTCCTATTCATCGGAAGAGGGAAAAAGGAGACACAAATGATGCTAGTTAAGTTCCAGGAGTTGTGTCAGGAGTTGGAGGTACCACTAACTCCGGGTAAGACAGAGGGGCCCAGCAGGGTTATAGAATTTTTGGGGATTGAGATAGACACCTGAACGGGGTATTTAGACTACCAGATAAGAAAGTCAATAAGCTGAAAGAGTTAATACAATTGCACACCAGCAGGAGACGGGTGCAGCTAAAGCTGGTACAACAAGTACTGGGTCATTTGAACTTCACCTGCAGGGCCATTGGGCCAGGGAGGGCATTCACAAAGAGGTTAGCCAGGGCCACGGCAGGGGTCACCAGACCTCATCACTGGGTAGACTTGACTCGAGGGGTTAAGGAGGATTTTAAGATTTGGGAAGAATTCCTGAGGGAGTACAACAGTTGCTCATTCTGGCAGGAGGAATGGCTATACAACACAGATCTCGATCTGTACACAGATGCAGCTGGGGGTATAGGCATGGGGGGACATGAGAGGAAAATGGTTCACAGAACCCTGGTCAGCCATTTGGGTGCAGGAGGGAAAGTGAGAGACATTACATTGCTCGAGATCATGCCCATATGGCGTGTACCTTAGTCTGGGGAGGAATTGGGGATCAGAAAGTAACTTTTGGTGTGACAATAGAGCAGTGGTAGATGTGTTGAACAACAAGGAGCCAGATAGGACACAGTCATGCAGGTATTATGGCATTTAGTCTTAAGGGCATTACAACTGAACATGTCATTTAGAGGCAACACATAGAAGGGGTACACAACACTCTGGCTGACAGCCTTTCCCGTCTGCAGCTGGACCATTTTCGGAGGCTGGCACCAGCAGCGGAGGAAGTAAAAACACCCATACCAATGAACATCTGGGACATTGGCAGGAAGGAGCAGAAGTGTTGTTTCGCAGCTCATGGGCGCCTCGGACTCTGAGGGCCTCGAACGGGCCTGGCGAGTGTTTCAAACATTCAGGGCAGAGCACCGGATGGAGGTAAGTAGGCTGCTCACAGAGGAACAGTTGGGAATGTTCGCAATGGAGCAGTGGCAAAAGGCACAGCCCACACCATGATGGGAGTTTACTTGGGAGGTTGGGCTTATCTGCAGTCTGAAAGGGTGGAGGACCCGACAAAACATTGCTCATCAGAAGAATGATGCAAGGATGGAGCAGGTTAAAACAAGGGCCAGCAGATAGCAGGAGGCTGATAGAAGAACAATGGCTTATAAAGCTAAAGGGTGCTCCCAGTAATATGCAGATCATGGAACTGAGGCCCAGCTGTTTCCACACAATCTATGTGATAATGTTTGCAGGTGCCATGAGAGTGAGCGAGGTAGTAGGCCATGGGAAGGAGGACGGGGAGGAGGGGCTAGACTGGGATGACATAACCTGGGGAGTGACGGAGATACAGATCAGGATTAGGAGGTCCAAGACAGATCAAGGGGGGAAAGGTTGCATGGTGATGCTAAAAAGTCAAACGGAGGGCGCAATATGCCCGGTACAGGCATTGTGAGTTTTTGCCGCAACGCAGGGGAACAGGACAGGAAAATTATTTGTGCACGGGGATGGGAGAAGGGTGACTGGCTACCAAGTCACGGCAATATTGAAGAAGGGTATGCAATTCTTAGAAGACCCAGCCAATTATTCGTCCCATTCCCTGCGGATTGGGGCCGCCTCACAGTGGGCGGTGGCAGGCGAGACAGTGAACACGATATTGGAAAAGAGACGCTGGCGTTCGGCCAGTTATAAAAGATACATTAGAGCACTGAGAAAAAAAAAACTAAAAAAAAAACCACGTGGAAAAGAGGGGACGAATAAGGGAGCAACATTGCGCTTGTATAATAATGATTTTGCTTGCACCCTATAGGTAGAGGGAGGATCACGGAAATATGGATCTGCGGCCATTCCTACATCTATTGGGCTGGAAAGAGAGCAGAGAAGAAGGCTGGGGGAAAGCAGCTATACCAAGACGTGAGAAGGTGTAGTTTGTTTTGGCATGGCATACGGGGGATGAGGTGGGCTCAGCTGCTTCCCATCTAACAGAAATCGAGAAGCATGCCCAGGCCAGACCTAATTATTATACATTTGGGAGGCAACGACCTGGCAAACAGGCCTTGGGTGGACACATATTTAACAGATAAAAAGGACTTAAGAACTATACTGGCAGGTGGCCAAGTGTGCATTGCTTGGTCAGATATGATACCGAGGAGGTGTGGAGGCAAGAGCATAGCCACAGAGCAGTAGAAAGGGCCAGGAGGAAGATGAATAGGAGGGTTGGGACATTGGTAAGGCAGATGGGAAGTCAGGTAATACTGAGGGGAGAAGAATGGGTAGACAATTTTACAGGTCGGACGGGACCTGTCGGACGTAGCTATAGACATGTTCAATATGGAAATGATGGGATTTATAGAAGAATGGAGGAGAAGACAAACAATGGGAAATAAATAAAAAAGGGGCAGATTATAACAAATATGAATGGAAAGGAGCCCCCAAGGAAGGGCGAGGTTACCCTAGCGATGGGAAGCCATCCATCCAACGCAAGCTGAGACTGGCTAGTGGGAAAAGGGGGGAGAGGAGGGGAAGGAAAAGGAATAACACAAGAAGAGAAGGAAGAGGAAGGAAAAGCGGTCTCGGTTTTCACGTTACCCTAACGGAAAGGAGAAGAAGAAGAAGGCACCCAGGTCTTCACCTGGGGAAGAATAATCAGAGATTGATATATTGGATGGAATAAACAAAATGTTGGAAATATGATAATAAAGGAAATTGGAATGGAATATGGAATTATGAATTGAAATAAATTAATTGCCAATCTGAGCACAACAACAAATATTGGTGTCTGCTTTTTACAGGGAAGAGGGAGAATCAGGACAATGGAGTTTGCCCTTTTAGAGGGCAGACCAGGTTGTCCTGGTGCACCCCTGCTCCCATGCTTAAGATGGTTTGTGCTCAGAAGGGGAGGGGGGAGGAAGGGGAGGGGCTAAGAGAGGCAGAACAATGGGCAGACAGACAGGAAGGGGAGGGAGATAGGGAGGTACTTAAAGGACTGCACAAGGGGCCTCAGCCACTTTTGCTGGAGTTTTTGGATACCTCCCACCCACCCGGTCAAAGGGGAACGAGTATGGAGGACAGTCGAGATAGGACTGTATGGTATCTGTGATGATGCGGAGGAAAGCACGTCCAGGCGGACAAGAGATGGGGCTGCCAAAGGTGGATGGCAGCTAAGGATATGGTCAAGGACTGACAAAGGTGGATGGCAGGGCGTTAACATGGTTAAGGACTGCCAAAGGTGGATGGCAAGTAAGGATATGGTCAAGGACTGACAAAGGTGGATGGCAGGGGGTTAACATGGTTAAGGACTGCCAATGGTGAATGGCAAGTAAGGATATGGTTAAAGACTGCCAAAGGTGGATGGCAGGGGATAACATGGTGAAGGAATATGGGGGGAAAAAGGAGGGGGGGAGGAAAAAGGAAGAACACAAGAAGAGAAGGAAGAGGGAGGAAAAGCAGTCTCGGTTTTCACCGTTACCTAACGGAAAAGGAGAAGAAGAAGGCACCCAGGTCTTCACCTGGGGGAAGAATAATCAGAGATTGATATATTGGATGGAATAAACAAAATGTTGGATATATGATAATAAAGGAATTGGAATGGAATATGGAATTATGAATTGAAATAAATTAATTGCCAATCTGAGCACAACAACAAATATTGGTGTCTGTCTTTTGTGGGGGAAGAGGGGGGAATCCGGGACAACAGGAAGTTGTGGAAAGCTGCACACAGTCAACATTCAGTACAGTTGATTGCGTAGTTATTTACAAAGATGACATACATACACTGATAGGTTAATCTGGCCTACCTGGTTTCTCTGTGATGGCATAGCAGTCAACAATCTTAAAATGTGAAAGAAAGTGTCACTGAGTGAAGATGAGCCAATCCTAATTAGATTGATTTTGTAATGGTAAGCCTTTTCGTTTGCCAGTCCAGTCAACAAACAGGTCTAAAATGCTAAATATACATATACAAGCTGCTGAAGTTTGAGACATTCTAGTGGTATTTACATACATGGACACATGTCAATGCATCTATGTTGCAGTGGCACAACACATTGATTTCAAACATATTACTCAGAGATTTAGCGGTATTGCTTCAAAAAACATTGCTATCATAAATTTAGTATGCACGTATTTATATTTAGCAAAGTAATTATAATTCTTGCGCAGTAATAAAACACATGGTGTAATCAAAGATTGTGCATATACAGGTATGTTTCAGTAAAAAAAAATGTGTTGGAAGTGGAAATGTATGCTTTTGGGGAGAGAGTAAGGTGGGGGGTATTTATTAATCCAGAAGCAAATGATTTGGGACCTTTTATTATACCAACAGAGATGTAACAAAAAGAACATCCTTCCTTATCTTTCAGACCAATAAGTCCTTCCTCAGAAGCTTAATGAAAGTTAATTATAAAATTCCATACTTTTTACACACACAGATCATGCAGACAAAAACAGAAAAGAATCCCACTTCTTCAAAATGCGCATTTAAAAAATACAAAAGAAAATGTCAGAGAACTTGAACAGTACCAGTTCACCTTCAGCTAAAAGGGCCTCAAGGTCAGCTGTGCTTGATCGGGCAGCGATCAGTCCACTGGACCACCAGGGATATTGGACTTGGGGGGTTCTATTACAGATGACGTGATTGGGCTCAATCGCGTCCACTGGACCACCAGGGATATTGGACAGGGGATTTCCACGACATGGATGCCCGCCATGGGGCATGGAGGCGCCACCAGGTGCGTCAGGAACTCAGGTGGCCACCCCACGAGTGGCAACTGCTGTGTCACACCCTGCAATGCAGCAGCTCACCTGTGGGTGGCCATCAGTGTTCCTTTTTAGCTTAACTTTGTGCAGGCGCAGGTAGAGGTTGCGATGCATGACTCTGTACATCCCGGCTGAATATCGGGCTGCAGGGCTATGTATGGGCATACCCCCACCTGTGCTTGCATACATTACACAATGCGGCTCCAGCGCATCGGGATTGTCGCAGTGCACTTTTCCCTTTATGCTCGTGCGGGCGCTTCAGTGGGTTTGCGCATGGCGCAACACTGTTGCTCTATGTGCAACCCTTTTGAATATCTGGGCCATGGTATCAATCTGGACATGCACAGATGGGCACGCGTCTTGTTTATGTGGGGATGGAATACAAATGTTGCTGGGATAGGGTGGGTGCACAATTTCTGGGAGTGGGGTGAGGGTGGGTGCAAGGTAGGTGGTGGTGAAAGGGGGAAAAGGACTGAGGTTCATGGGGGACAGGCCATGGTGAAAGGGACAAGGGTTTGAGCTAGGGCGGTGGGACTAGGGTTTCAACGAGGAAGGCATGGCAGTGGTTCGATGGGCAAAGGAGGAGAAGGAGGGACACATGCAACATTTGCGAGAGATGCAGAGGTACACATTTCAGGAGGGGTGCAGTGGTAAGTATAAATGTCAGGAGGTATGTGGTAGAATGGATATAGGTCACATGAGTGGAAACTTTGTGGACATGTTTTGGAACAATTATAAGGGGAGCAGGATAGAAGTGCACATTTTTGTGGGGTCACGTATTGGGATTAGGTACTAAGGTAGCAGTACCCTTTGTGAGTGCTTGGGAGCCTCAGCAAAAGGAGTTAAATCTGAAAAGAATTAATAAGGAGGGAGCTGTGGTAGAGGCTGGAATGAAAACACAGGAAAACAAAGTTTACATTTTAAGAATAAAATAGTGTTGTGTTTTTTTTTTTTGTTTTTTTTTTGGGGGGGCACATACAGTACTCAAATGGTTGATGATCTACCTAGGGTACCTGCCATACATTTGCCATTTTCTTTTGTAACCCCTAGATGGCGCTATCCCAGGGGCTACTACCCCTGCCTGATTTGCCACTAACAGGTTGAGGGGCCTGGATCCAATGGCTGGTGCCTCCACCCAGAGGTCAGGGTTTGCAATAGTTAAACTAACTTGGTCACAGCCCTCTGGGACACTGCAACCCCCCTTTCTTCCCACTAGTGGCCCACACAATATATCAGAATTACCTTCACAGTATACACTTACCCCCAGGTCTGGTTCCGGCACTGGGACCTCCTGTGAAATGAGATACAGTGCAACAATCACAGTACAGTACTTTAACATAGACAAATACCTCAGGCAGTATAACTTTGCTGAAACAAGCAGCTCTGATTTATTTAGGGGGATATAACAAGGACAGGGAAATCAGGTTAATTGACTTATCACTCTAATAATCTACCTATGGCTCTGTGCACAGGCCTATCCTATCAGTTACTGTCCCTGGGTACCCAAGCCCTAGTGGCTAGTCCAAACCGTGGCAGCTGGTAGGGGCCCTTTCACAGAGAAAGGAGAATTAAACAGTCAGCAGTACAGTAATTCCATTTGGATTTAATGTGGCAATTCAACAGGGAGCGACCCTGAATTAGTACTCACGACCTCCAAATAAGATAGGGTCCTTCAATGTCAGCAGGGCTCACTTGAGGTACACAAACCTCTTCACACATCCATATAAAAGAAAGCACTATACCAGGCAGGCTGCATCTGTATCCCGATTGCAATTACTGCACAATACCCGGGAGAACACACAGCAGATTCAGTTCCTGACAGACCGAGTGTAATTTTCAGCAATTCCTCCAGTCTTCTACAGGGTGAGCCTGGTTTCTACTTCAGAGATCCTTTGATTCTTTTCACAGGACAGATTCAGTCCTAACAAGCTGCAGACCGGAACTCTGGGCCTTACACACGTTTTTGACTAAAACTGCACACTGAAAAAGTACAGGGCCCTTCCTTCTTCACTGCCAAAGCTCAACTGAACTCCAACCGACAAAAACAGGCACTTCCTTTGAGTTCCTCCCAGTTCTTGACTGGATTGGCTGTCACTCACAATAGACTGCTGCTGTTGGTCCAAAAAGGCACTGAAGTCTAAACTACATCTCCCAGAGTCACTGCCCATACAATCCTCTTGTGGCTGGCTCAGATTATGAGTCCAAGTTCTGATTCGTCCAAGGCACCATTTTAGAGCTAACTTACCCCACACTGATTGGTCCAGTTCAGCAGTTCAAAACTAGAATGGGGAACTAGCAGACACAGTTCTGACTGCAAAGAAAGCAGGTTAGACAAACTGTAATTTCATTATTACTCTAAATAATTTCTGGTAAACAGTTACATCTTTCAGATAGGTTCCTTTGCACTCCCAGTGACTGCAAAAATTAAGTGAATTGGCAGCAGCTCTGAGTGGTACTCAGAGAAGCACACAGTCCCCATACAAACTAATTATGTCTGCAAGCAGACAGCTCTTAAAGACAGTACAGAGGCTCTAAAAACACTCACTGATAAATGGCTTAAATGCCAAACACCATTCAGGCTTGGAGCATTCAAAGCAAGCTCCTGGAAGTCTTTTGGGAACCCCCATTTGCAGGGGGTTACACCCTTCCTGGCTTGGGAAAGCTTGGCGTCTGCTCAGCAAGTACTCTACAAGTTTCAACTGCAACCATATACATTTGCATTAGGCTCACATGTAATCATCAGTCAATATATCATTTACCAAGAACACATTTCTGAAACATTGCAGTACGTCACTCTTTACACAGTATTACATACACATTGTACCATAACTCAAGTTATTACCTCTTGTACATGAAATCTGAAGAGGGGCCCTTTCCTATCAGTTACCTTGGGGCTGGATGGGGCAAGGGCACCATACTAGAAGGGCAACACAAGTAACTTGAGTTAGCACTGATGCTCAGTTTGGGCAGTGAGCTCGGGACACATACACTCTTTATGGACAACATTGAGAGGCAAGTCCACAGGCCCCCCAAGTGAATCATAACTGAGGTGCACCACAGGCTTTACAGCTCGACCAGTCTTTCTAGGGGAACTGTTATAGTCTCTGCACTCTGAGCCTCATTTTCAGCATTGTCCTCACTTGTCAGGGGAGTCTCCATGGGGGTAGAGAGGCTAGAGACTGGGGCACCTTCAGCTCCAGGAGTTACAGTTTCTGAGTCCACAACATTTGGCTCGCATGGAGCTTTGGACACTGGCAGTGGACTGTCAGGGCACTCAAAATACTCTTCTTGTTCGGTGTATCACCAGTCTGCCCCAATCTATCATTTTCCTCCTTGAAAGCTCAAACAGTTCAACCATGCACAATGATTCCATTTCATCTGATCTGATGCTTTGCACTTCACTTTCTGGGAGCATTGGCTCCAGGGATGAAGCTGGGGCTTAGACAGTCCAGAAGGCCCAGCTTTGTCTCCAGTATTGACTAGGGATTGCCCAAACAATTGACTCAGTTCGTAAGAAGGATAGTATTCAAAGTCACTCTCACTTTCTTCCGATATGGACTGACAGTCATGCTCAACTGGGACTTGTGGAGGGAACACTTTAACTTTGCTTCTGTAGGTGCAGACTTTCTTGATCTTTTCTTAGCAGCAGCTCTAGTCACTGGTCCAGAGGGCATCTTCTAGGGGCTCAGACTCAATTAAGATTTGTCCAATGGGCAGTAAATGATTTCTATGTATTGTTTTACATCTTTGAATTATTCTCAGGCCTTACTTTGTACACTGGCAGATCATCTAGTTTGCCCACTACAATGTGAGGGAGATGGTGCCATCGGTCAGCAATCTTGTGCTTGCCATGCAGTCCCAGATTTCTTAGCAATACGATCTCCCTCCTGGAGTTCCCTGTGCTTTCACCTTTTATCATGCCTTTCTTTGTTGGCCAGATTTCTTTTGGCAGCCATGGTTTGAGCCAGTTGAGTACGCATGAGTTAGCTGGGCCTTTAACTTTTGCACATACTGTAAATAGTTGTCAGCTTGAACCCCATCAGGAGACCCCAAAACACACATCTACTGGTAGTCGAGCTTCTCTTCCAAACATCAGGCAGTGGGGGAGAATCCAGTGGCATCACTTTGTGTGCAGTTATAAGCATGTACCAGGGTGCTAATTTGTTAGCTCCATCTAGGCTTGTCCTTTGGGTGCAGGGTGCCTAGCATATCTACAAAGTCGCGTTGAAACGTTCAGGCTGTGGGTCCCCTGGGGGTGGTAAGGAGTGGTTCTGGGACTTTCGCCTGCCCCACAGAGAAAGCATCTCTTTGATCAGACGACTCTCAAAGTCTCTCCCTTGATCAGAATGGATTCTTTGTGGAGCCCATAGTGAACAAAAAGTTTTCTACAAGTACTTTGGCCACAGTGGATGCTTTCTGGTCTTTCTAGGGAAAGCTTGGGCATTTCTCGTGAAATGGTCAGTGACCACCAGCACATTACTGATATTTCTTTGATCTGACTCCAAACTCAGAAAATCAATACAGACCAGCTCCATGGGTGCACTGGTGGTGATGTTAACAAGGGGCAGCCCTCTGGGGCAAAACTTTCCTCTGTAAGCAGCGACTACAAGTTCGAATGTGTTGCTCCACATCAGCCCCATCTTAGGCCAATAGAATCTGGATCTCACCAAGTCAAGTGTTCTGTCTATACCAAGGTGCCCCATGTGGTTGTGCAAGGACCTCAGTACTGAGTCTTCGAAAGGCAGTGGGCAGCACTAGTTGTTGTTTGTCTACTTGTCCCCTCTGTCTACTGTTTCTCTGTATAACAGTTTATTGATCAGTTTCAACTTAGGACCTTCTTTGTATAACAGTGCAGTTCTCAAATCAGTGGAGGCGTAATTTGGACACATCTTTTCCTGCATAGAGGGCTTCTAAAGCTGCTTTGATCATGGGATGCGGGATTGAGCCCCCGAATACTGTCATTGTCCAGCTGAGGCAGTGCACCAATGTCTATTGCAGAAAGTGGCAATAAGCAGCAGGTATGCAATTCTCAGAGGGTCCCAAGCAATCCACCATGCAGTCCACTGCGTCCGTGGACATTTGTTCCTCCCTGTCAAACTTCCGGCAGAGTGCCCGAATGTCAGGTTCTGCCAATCGGACCCAATCATTCTGGGGAACAGGCCTCCGGGAGAGGCATCAGCATCTATGTGGTTCAGACCTGCTCGGTATTCGAGAGCATAGTCATATGTAGATAATGCAGAAAGCCACCTATGGCAGTGGCATCCAACTTAGCTGAGGTCTGCATAGGTCAAAAGATTATTGTCAGTTTTACTAGTATTTTAGCCCCATACAAGTACTCATGGAATTGGTCCAATAGCCCACTTCAAAGCTAGGAACTCTAACTTATGTACAGGATAGTTCTTTTCGGATGGGGTCAGGCTTCTACTGGCAAAGGCCACTGGTCTCAGGCCATTCTCGTGCTCTTGGTACAACACAGCCCCCAACCCTTGCAAGCTAGCATCAGTGTGCAGGACGTAAGGTTTTCTTGGATCGGCATAGGCCAGCACTGGAGCATGGGTAAGTTGATTTATGATCTCATGAAAAGCAGTCTCACAATCAGGAGTCCAGCGGGCCCCAAATACTTCACTTGGATGAAAATACACTCTTTCAGTCTTGAGGGACGCTGACTTTTGGTATTTTTTGTGGGTTGGGGGATACCCTTGAGTAAGGTTAAGTAAAGGCGGATCACTCTTGAATAGTCCTTGATGAGCGCCGATAATAACACAGAATCCCAGGAATCTTTGCAGTTCTTTAGATTTTGGGCTGTGGCCAGGTGGTCAAGGCCTCAACTTTACTTGGGCCGGTCTCTATTCCTCGGTGGATACTATGTGTCCATACTTTACTGATGTTTGAAAGAATTGACACTTATCAATGGACAGTTTAAGGCCAAAGTCCTCCAGTCGGTCCAATACCTTAAATAATCTGCTCTCATGTTCCTCCAGTGAGCTGCCAAACACAATAACATCATCTAGGTATACCAGGCACTCTAGTAAGTTCATGTCCCCACTGCCGCTCCATCAATCGTTGAAAAGTGGCTGGGGCACCTGAAACCTTTGAGGCATCCTCATGAATTCATAGAAGCCAAGCGGACAGATAAAGGCCGTCTTCTCACGGTCCTCTGGGGCCATCGGGATCTAGTAGTACCACTGCGGAGATCCAGCACAGAGAACCACTTGCTCCCGTTTAGGCAGTCAAGCATCCTGAATGCGGGGCATTGTGTACTGATCAGGGATAGTCCGCGGTTTAAGGTGCGATAATCCACACACATCCTTACTGTTCCATTCTTTTCCTCACTACCACAATGGGGAAGCATAAGGCTTCTGGATTCTTGTATTACACCAGCAGCTAACATCTCTTGCAGATGCCGTCTCACATCATCTATGTCAGCAGGTGCCAGGCGTCGAGACCTCTCACGAAATGGTCTTTCGTCATGCAGCGGATATTGTGCTCAGCTCCTTGCACGCATCCTACATCCCATTCCTTTAAAGAAAACACCTGGTCTCTCTGGGCAAGCTTCTCACTGATCCTCACTTTCCATTCAGCTGGCAGCGGGAGTCGCGAAATCAAACAAGTCAGGCGTTACTCTGTCATTCTTCCTTGAACTCTTGCTGCTGGGTAGCACTGCAGTGTCTGCACAATGCACATTAGCCAGGATGCAACCTCTGTTTACTCGAATGTCTCTTTCAGACACATTATGAACTTGGACCATTACCCTTCTGGCATAAGCATGGGCTCTAGCGGGCAAAATACTAGAGCTTGACCAGCAGTCCCTCTGGCAATTTTCCATCGCCTGGTGCATCCAACATTAATATTTTATTCTTAACATCCTTTCTGATACGGACCTCTCCTGTAAGGTACACTGGGCATTTGGCGCCAGGATCAGAGACTCAGGATCCTTCTTCCATACAATTCCGACCGGTTCCTCTGGTTCTGTTTTTCAGCATCTCTGTGTGCCTCATAGGCCTTCTTAATTAAAGCCGAACTCTTAAGCTCTACTAGTCTTTGACCCCTGTTTTCATAACACAACTGTGCCAGCCTTCCGAACATATGAGCATTTGTTCCAATCAACAAGGGACACCATCATACAGTCCAGTGGGGACACACTAAGGCTAGGGTCTCACCACTTGTTCGGCCACTCCAGCCACGGAGGTGGGAAAGACAGCAAATTCGGATATACCGGGAATAGGGTGACCTTCTCACTTAACCCCACATGCAGTCCTTCTAATGGTTGTAAGGGTACTTCGACAAATGCTTCTGATACCAATCCTGGAACATAATTGTCACTTAGGAGCCACTGTCTATACAGCTCTTGTAGACACTCCATTCACCTTTACAGTGGTCTCCATGGAGGACCCACTATTCTGGACCAGTCTGGAGAGGCGTGGTAGTGGGGCCCTGGGCAACTGACCTTGCCACAAAGGACGTGAATTAGCATTTTGGTGCCTCACTGGGATCATGTCGTGCACCTCTTAACCACTGATTTCTTCTCCGAAGCTCTCCTTGTAGCCTATATGCAACTTTGTCAGTGTCTTTTGGGGACTGGCATTCCCTTTTCATGTGCCCATCTTTCCCACAATTATAGCAAAACATACTTTCTGGGTTTGAGCTGGCCGGGCGCCACACTGGGAGCTAGGCGGGGGTATTACTAACTGGAAACCTGGGTGCCATCTCTGTCTCCGGCGTGATAAGCATTTGGAGACATCTGTCAGTTTCTGCACTTCCATGGTCAAGGAATTGAGTTTGGAGCTGTTATCAGCAGGAGATACATGGGTGGTACCAATCCTATAGCAGATGCAGTCGGATATAGGTCAGGGCCCGTACTTGCAGTGGCCTTCATAAAGGGACTGTTTTTGAATTCCGGATCTCTCTCAACAGTTCGCCCCATTGTGGCATATCTTTTCCTTGTCAGAGCACTCATTGACTGTCAACCTCTGCCCCTGAACTTCACTTGATGGGTCACCCTCAGTCACTCGGGTCGTAGCCACGGCTGTTGGTGCAGGTACCTCCCGAGGTCGCCTTTTCTCAACTCCTCAGATTTCTCTCATTAACTCATCATGGGAGGTGGGGATTCCAGTCGGTTGCCAGGCGTAACTGAGCAACAGCAGTTCTGAGAGGGGGCAGACTTAAGGATTCTGTCCAGTCTGGTTCGGTCTAGTTCAATCGCTGGCAAACTACCCTTTCTGAGCATTCTTGCAACAATTTTTCCAGCCGAGAGACATACACAGACAACAACTCCCTTGGTACTGTTGTGCATTTCTTACTCTCCACCATAGGTCCTCATCAGAATCTGGGCTCCCATACACATTCTCAAGGCCTCAAGATGAGGCCTGTGCAGTCGCTTCAGGGTTACTGGCCGTTTAGCACGGATGGTAGCCAGGGCAGGACCTCAGGCTCTCACTAACCCTCTTTAGCTTTCGCCTTCCGAGCATTGCCATTTCTAGCACTTGGGGGCAACATTGTCTATCAGGTCTCCCAGTCATCCTCCCTTGGGAAGTGGGGAGGTGTGAGAGAAGATCCTCAACCTTGGTGGAAGTCGTGACTAATAGCGGATGCAGAAATAGGTGTCTGCATTGGTTCCAGCCACCATTACGGGCACTGGAGCAGGAGAGGGTGTTGGGGAGAACACCCCCAGGTGGCAGAATAGTTTCTTCAAGTCCTCCACAGTTTTCCCCTCTCAGCAACCATTCAACAAATTTCTCCTCAAAGTTTCAGATAGTGGTGGGGCTGATTCCCCAGGTCTACTGTCCTTAGTTATCACTCTCCAAGCAGTGAGGGCTCCCTCTGGGAGGTAATGGTCTGTGGCACTTTGGAGCTATCTATGGGATCCTTAAACTCTACTAGGGCCAGGAAAGTGTGGGTGAGCAGATTAGCATGCCGACCCACCACCACAGGGTTTTGTAAACCTTCCACCTTGGAAAGTACTCCTGCACAGTGTCCGTATTGATACCCAGGGGATGTCAGGATAAGCATAGCATTTTGAGGTCGATCTCCTCCCAGTACACCACTCCACCAGCAGATTGCACAGCCACTTCTGTCGGGTGCCCATTTTTTTTTCTTAACAGTGGTTAGTAAATATGGCCACTAGAGGACACACAATCGCGGTGAGCCTCAAGATGTAACCCTAGATATGCGCTATCCCAGGGGCTACTACCCTGCCTGATTTGCCACTAACAGGTTGAGGGGGCCTGGATCCAATGGCGGTGCCTCCACCCAGAGGTCAGGGTTGCAATAGTTAAACTAACTTGGTCACAGCCCTCTGGGACACTGCAACCCCTTTCTTCCCACTAGTGGCCCACACAATATATCAGAATTACCTTCACAGTATACACTTACCCCCCAGGTCTGGTTCGCACTGGGACCTCCTGTGAAATGAGATACAGTGCAACAATCACAGTACAGTACTTTAACATGAACCAAATACCTCAGGCAGTATAACTTTGCTGAAACAAGCAGCTCTGATTTGTTAGGGGGATATAACAAGGACAGGGAAATCAGGTTAATTAGCTTATCACTCTAATAATCTACCTATGGCTCTGTGACAGGCCTATCCCTATCAGTTACTGTCCTGGTACCCAAGCCCTAGTGGCTGAGTCAAACCGTGGCAGCTGGTAGGGCCCTTTCACGAGAAAAGGAGAATTAAACAGTCAGCAGTACAGTAATTCCATTTGGATTTAATGTGGCAATTCAACAGGAAGCGACCCTGAATTAGTACTCACGACCTCCAAATAAGATAGGGTCCTTCAATGTCAGCAGGGCTCACTTGAGGTACACAAACCTCTTCACACATCCATATAAAAGAAAGCACTATACCAGGCAGGCTGCATCTGTATCGATCGCAATTACTGCACAATACCCAGGAGAACACACAGCAGATTCAGTTCCTGACAGACCAGTGTAATTTTCAGCAATTCCTCAGTCTTCTACAGGGTGAGCCTGGTTTCTACTCTTCAGAGATCCTTTGATTCTTTTCACAGGGACGATTCAGTCCTAACAAGCTGCAGACGAACTTGGCCTGACACACCGTTTTTGACTAAAACTGCACACTGAAAAAGTACAGGGCTCCTTCCTTCTTCACTGCCAAAGCTCAACTGAACTCCAACCGACAAAAACCGGGCACTTCCTTTGAGTTCCTCCCAGTTCTTGACTGGATTGGCTGTCACTCACAATAGACTGCTGCTGTTGGTCCAAAAGGCACTGAAGTCTAAACTACATCTCCAGAGTCACTGCCCATACAATCCTCTTGTGGCTGGCTCAGATTATGAGTCCAAGTTCTGATTCGTCCAAGGCACCATTTTAGAGCTAGCTCCCCACACTGATTGGTCCAGTTCAGCAGTTCAAAACTAGAATGGGGAACTAGCAGACACAGTTCTGACTGCAAAGAAAGCAGAGTTAGACAAACTGTAATTTCATTATTACTCTAAATAATTTCTGGTAAACAGTTACATCTTTCAGATAGGTTCCCTTTGCACTCCTAGTGACTGCAAAATTAAGTGAATTGGCAGCAGCTCGAGTGGTACTCAGAGAAGCACACAGTCCCCATACAAACTAATTATGTCTGCAAGCAGACAGCTCTTAAAGAGACAGTACCAGAGGCTCTAAAACACTCACTGATAAATGGCTTAAATGCCAAACACCATTCAGGCTTGGAGCATTCAAGCAAGCTCCTGGAAGTCTTTTGGGAACCCCATTTGCAGGGGTTACACTTTACAAGCAAATGGTCAATATTATTTATTTACTTACTTACTGAAGTCTTGGAATACAGGCCTTTGAGTACACAAATCTTGCAATCGCTCCACATCACATTTATAAGCAGACAGCTTACAAACAAATTACAGGAGAGTAATACAGTACATTATACATAGAATGCAGTATAGAAATAATACAGTACATTATATGTAAAACATTGTAAATAAAGACAGCACGCATGGCAAACAAACACATTGAATTGCTTTAAAACAGACAGGGTGCAAAACATTACAGGAAATACATACAGTACATAATACACAGGATAGGCGTACAAACAATGGTGACATCATAACTGAGGGTGGAGTACATGATTATGAAACAAACATGGTGCATGACAATGCTAGCTAATTTCATAAACAAGTGGGAATTAAAGAAAAGAAAGGGGCCGAAAAAGTAAGCAAGGAGAGTTATGGAGATAGCTGGTGGTGGGGGGTAGGTAGAAAAAGTTGAGAAGAAGGGATATTTGGTGCTGAGAAGGAGGAATAAAAATAGTACAAGTAAAGGATGAGCAAAGGGCAGGGGGAACAGAGTGGGAGGAGAAATTAGACCAAGATAAGGTGGGAGGAGTAGGGAGATTGAGGGACAAGCCACGAGCAGTCCCAGATTGACCAGTAAGGTTAGAAACAGTCACAACTATTCACAGAAAGTAGATACTGGCAAAGTTAAGCTTAAAGGACCCCCATTTCACTGTAGAAGAAACCGAAGAAGCTGGCCACTGTGCTGGACAGGAGCCCTGTGGAAGAAGCGATGTCTGCCTCTTGGGATGTCTTCTGGGAAGGGACTCGGTGAGGGCCTAACACAAACTCTAGTAGAATAAGGTGGGTAGGGTCAGGGAAGATGAGCTGCTGGACCCAGGGAGGGGAGAGCGAGGTGGTAAGCTTCTTGGCGAGCAGGCAGGTGTGATTGTCTAGCCTGTTCTTAAAGCTTAGCCAGTTCACTTGACTGTAAATATCGCAGGCATGGGTCAGCTTTGGTGCCCTCGTTATGAGGCAACACACTTTATTGATGGAGAGCATTATTCTTGTAAGAGCAGTGTCCGATGCAGATCCGTAGATTACTGTACCATAATCCACCAAGGATTGAAAGGAACTAGTGACAGCCAGGCAGAGGGCATCATTTGTCATTCAGCTGCTATGCCTGTAGAAGAGACCTTAATATAAAGCAGAGGAGGTCATTAATAAAAGACCCATTAGAAAATGTGTAGCAAAGACTGATTTTTGACTATTTGATATGCTATGTGTATCAAACTGACAGGACCTAGAGGAAAATGATGTAATCGTTACTTGAATTACATCAGCACTAACCCAAGATACCGCTGACTGGTTTGAAAATGTACTTTGGTTGTTTTTTGTTTGGGGGGGGGTTAAATCCATCAAATAAAAGAGGGAACAAAACAGCATTCATACATGATTAATTGTAATTTCTGAGCTTTATGTGTAGCAAATGAGACCTAGTTGTCCTCACGGAGGCAAATGATAAATTTTTAAAGCTTTGCATTTGAAATTTACAAAAATACATTGACACAATACTATGCATGACATCATGGGAGCCAAGAAATATTTATTAGTCAGAACCTAATAATTATTAGTAGATACTGTCCCCCCAAAGATTTACCCAAATCTAACCCATGCTAGGATGGAATCTGACCCTCTCAAAACCCAAGTTGTTCTTGGCTAAATCTCTTACATTTTGATGGTAGTATAAACGGCTTGCATAACCACATAGCTAATGCCATTTGTTAGACGAGGACACTTTAGTTCAGCTTTTATTTATTTAGTTGCTATTGACTAGGACAGTTAGAGTAATTCTGTCTATTTCAATTTTCCCAGGAAGGGAGGTAAGAGGTGAGGAGAGAAAATACAGATTCAAAGTCACATACTGAATCAGGTTAAGCTGCTGGTGGCACATTTTGTGAACCTTTACACTACTGAGGGTCTGGGCTGATGGTGTGTTTGAAGTATCTTCTGATTTTTAGCACTGGTACAGGTGGTACAACTTTTCCCAAAGGTAGCGAGAGGGACTTGTGCCTAGGTATGAGGGACCCCACTTGATGGAAGGTTGCTAAGCTCCACTCAACATGGACAAGCCTCAGTGCCTGTTTATTTTATTTATTTAACACAACATCGGAATTACAAACCTTTGCATCAGAGACAAGCCTGGCCATGTATATTGGGCTTTGGCTCTTGCTTGCTGGCATTGGGGGGGGTAGAAAGCTTCCAACTGTGTCATGCACGTTATTTTTTCTACTATGTTGCTGATGAACATATTGAAAAAGGACTGGTTCCGGGACTCACCCCTGTGGTACCCACCCACCCGCCATTGGTACCTTAACTCATGACCTTCATTTCTGCCAATCTGACCCAGTTTACACCACTCTCTAGTGTCTCCCTCTTACCACCTTCCCAGTCATTTCACTAAGGCATTAGATTTATCCACTTGTGACTATTTACTGCACATTCACCCCCCCCGACCTCTTCATACAAAATATCACCAACTCAGAATATAAAGCAGCAGTGCATTTTATAGTGAACATTTCAAACCTGTTCCCTTTAATTACATTTCATACAACCCCTTTTCTCCTTTGCTATAAGGTGCCCATTTTAAATCTTTATTGAGCTTGTGAGCCCTTGATCATATCTGATGCAATTATTAGGAGTACTTCAAACAACATGAAGTCTTGCTATATTATGACATATGCAGTGAGTCCCAACCTTCGAACTGCTCCGGAGGTGAAAGAGTTAACTTTCCATGCCAGGCATGGAACGCTGAGCTCGAGCTCGGTTGAAACTCTGTCTGTTGTTCTTCAAACTCAAACAGTCAGATTCTTTACTCCGCCTCACTGAACAGTCGCTCAGGAGATTTCTCCTTCTACTCGGTTCATTTTGTCGGTTAAAGTATTGTTTTCTCGGTTTTTCGACCAATTTAAACCTAACCAGTCGGTTCAAGCTCTGTCTGTGGTATTTCTGAGTACTAGATAGGTTTACATTACTTCTCTCTGTGTGGAACTTGTAAACTGTTTATCGGTTAGCTTTGAACCGATCAGGGTTATTTAAAATATTTTATTCTGTCATTTAGAGGTGTGGTTACGGTTCTTATCGGTTCTAAAAAAACTAAATTTCTTATGGTTTTTCACGACCCGTGACATGGTTGGGAACCGATAAGAGGTCTTACCTGGCAGATTGCCATAAACTGGTAAGTTTAGTTAGGACTGGCACTATGTCTGAGAAACCCAAAAAACCGGGCCCACTGGGTTTCAACACTGCAGTGTGTGGGGAAGCCTTTGCCAGGCTGACCCCCCACCACTGTGTGTTATGTCTGGGGTTTGACCATCTCAATGCAGATTGCCAGATTTGTAAAAATTTTCCTGCAGCTACCCTGGAAAGAGAGTTGGTAGGCTCAGGAAAGGAGTCCAAAAAGTCCACTGACCGGATGGCCAGCCAGTTCAGTTCCAACGAGACAGAGAGTGCCCTCTGACCAGAGCAAGACTTCCTTGGGCAAAGGAGAGCCCGACTCTGAGGGGTGCGGTGCCAGCAAAAGGACTGAAATCAGCTGGTGTGGAGCCAAAACTTTCCTCTCCAACTGCTGAAGAGAGACAAAGCGATTCAAATTGTCCAATCGCTTTCCCAGTTCCGACTGAACGGTGCCATCAGGTAGCGCCGGTTCGGCCGGTTCCACAGTTCAAGACAATGATTTAGAGGAATATTATGAACTGGAGGAGAGGGAAGAGGAGTATGAGGAGAGTGAATGTGGATTTGAAAGTCTGGATGTGCCGATACCGGACATCTCCCAGACAGACCTTCAGAGTGTCTCCTCCTAGGCTTTCTGAGTCCCGTCTCATTTTATCTTTTATTAAAAAGTGGCTCAAACCCTCCAGCTCCCTATGGAGGAAGCTGTGGATGATCAAGAGGAGCCTGACTATGTGGAAATGATGGATATCCCAGAGTCTAGGAGACTGTCTGTTCCTTGCATAAATCTTTGGGAAACAGACTTTAAAATTCTAAAAACTCCTCACACTATACCTCCTGTGGATAAGAGAATGGACAAGAGGTACACATTGTCAGACTCTGTATGGAGTTCCTTTCACAACAGTGCAGCCATGTTGGGGTAGTGCAGGCTGCAGCCTGTGACAAGGCAAATATTCCCTTGGCCTCACACCCCCCGGAGAAGGACTCCAGGAAGATTGATGCCATGCCTAAGAAACAATACATGGCAGCATCCTTGGGACTCAGACAGGCAAATTATATGGCTTATGTTGCTAGATATCAGAAATCCAGATGGGATACTGTTATGGCTCTAGCAAAACAGGTCCTAGCCCAGCTTGCCAAGAGCTGGAGCAGGTGGCTGCCGATGGTATTGAAGCATCAAGGTGCTGTTTCATGCAGTGGACTCTGGTGATGTGTCATCAAGAGTCATGGCTACATCTGTGGCACTTCGCAGAATGGCTGGCTCAGATGTACTAGCCTGTCCAGGATACCCAGACTAAGGCCATGGATTTTCCTGTTGTGGGTAATTCCCTGTTTGGGAAGCAGACAGAGAATTACATAAAGAAAATGGATGAGTATAGGACCACCTATAGGAGTGCACAGGCCAAGGAAAGGCAAGCCACTCCTCAAAGGCAGCATCCCAAGGGCAGGGGCAGGCCTTTTCATAGGCCTTTTTACCAAGCCCACACCTCCTCTTCTGCTTATGCCCAGAGGGGGTTCTTTAGAGGAAGGGGCAGAAGGGGTGCCAGCAGGCCTGTTTCCACCCCTCAGCCCAAAGCCCCTGCCAAGCAGGCATCCTGATGGGGTTGCCAGGGCCGATTCTCCACTTCCTGCTCAGGGGCAGGCTGGCTTACTTTGTCCAGGACTGGGAGTCTCTGACATCAGACAAGTGGGTCCTGGAAGTAGTAAGCCAGGGACTGGTTCTCAGCTTCAAAAAGTTTCAAAGATGAGAACCAGATCCTTTCTCTGCAAATCCACCAGAGGCACTTGCCCTAGAGGCAGAGGTCTCTTCCTCCTGGCTCTCAGAGCTGTGAAAGGTTCCACCCTACACCAGGGCAAGGTTGTACTCCAGGTACTTCCTTACCCCAAAAAAGACAGGAGAATGGTGGCCCATCCTGGATCTCAGATACTTAAACAAGCACCTTTTAAAACCAAAATTCAAAATGGTGACTCTGGGAATTATTCTACCCTCTCTAAGGCCAGGGGACTGGCTAGCGTCCCTGGACCTCAAGGATGCCTACTTCCATATTCTCATCAGAAGCTCCCATCGAAAGTACCTCAGGTTCGAGCTGCCCTCAGGCCATTACCAGTTCAGAGCAATGCCCTTTGGCCTCACCTCTGCTCCAAGGGTATTCACAAAATGCCTGGCAGTAGCAGTTGCTTCTCTAAGAAGGCAAAGAATTGCCATCTTCCCTTACCTGGACGACTGGCTCATAGTAGGTCAGTCCCCAGAACAAGTCAAGTTACACCTACAGATAACTCAGCAACTGCTAACCTCTCTAGGTTTCCTCCTGAATCTCTCAAAGTCAGTTCTAGAGCCTGTCCAGCTCATCACCTTCATAGGCACAGAACTGAACACAAAGAAAGCCAGAGCCTTCCTTCCTTTGGACAGGGCAAGGACCCTGGTATCTCTGGCCTCCTCATTCACCCTGCAGGTGTCTCGACCAGCAAGGCATTTTCTACAGCTCCTGGGGCACATGGCTGCTTCTACAGCAGTAGTGCAGGGAGCCAGATTTCAGATGAGGGACATTCAGTTCCACTTGAGAGCCTTTTGGTCTCAAAGGAAAGATCCTCTAACCAAATTGATCCCAGTGACTCAAACCCTGATCCAGGCCCTACAGTGGTGGCAGGATCAGAGCAATCTCAGACAAGGGGTTCCTTTTGTCACTCAGTCTCACTCCTTAATCCCTACTACAGATGCATCCCTATTGAGGTGGGGAGCTCACATGGGCGACCTCACCACCCAAGGGTTGTGGTCCCCTCAGGAGTCTCTGCTCCACATCAATCTGTTGGAACTCAGAGCAGTTTTTCTAGCACTTCAGGCTTTTTCCAAATCTGTTCAGAACAAAGTTGTGCAGGTCAGAACAGACAACACCACCACAATGTGGTACATCAACAAGCAAGGGGGCACTTTCGGTCTATGGCCCTGTGCACGAAGCAATGAAGTTGTGGTCTCTGGCTTATTCCTGAACACCTCCCTTACAGCAGTTCACCTCCCAGGCAAGGACAATGTCCTAGCAGATGCTCTCAGCAGGATTTCCCAGGGCCATCATGAATGGTCACTGGATCCCCTGGTCCTGGAGGTGGTATTTGCCAGATGGGGCACCCCACAGATAGATCTTTTTGCAGCCCCAGACAATCACCAACTTCCCCTTTTTTGCTGCAGGCCCCCAGTGTTGGGCTCAGTCCCTCTGGATACCTTAGTTCTCAGTTGGGAAGGGAAGTTTCTCTATGCTTTCCCCCTTTCCTCTTCTGTTCAAAGTGCTAGTCAAAATCAGATCTCAACCTTGCAAGATGATCCTGATTGCTCCAGATTGGCCCAGACAACCCTGGTATCCACTTCTACTGTCCTTAGCAGTCCATCTTCCCCTGTGTCTCCCCAGGAATCACAACCTGTTAACCTGTGCTCAGGGGAGGGTTTGGTACCTGAACCTCAAATCTCTCAATCTCAAGGCCTGGCTCTTGAAGAGTTAGAGTTTGCTGGTTTACACCTCTCCCAAGGTGTAATGGATATCCTGAAGGCTTCTAGAAAACCTTCTACCAGGGCTACTTATAATTCCAAATGGAAGAGATTTTCCATATGGTGCTCTGGAAAGCATATTTCCCAGAATCTGCTGATTTACCCACAGTCGTGGATTACATA
Organism: Neoceratodus forsteri; assembly: GCA_016271365.2. NCBI lineage: Eukaryota > Metazoa > Chordata > Ceratodontiformes > Ceratodontidae > Neoceratodus > Neoceratodus forsteri. The sequence goes on along the minus strand of CM028133.1, from coordinate 244,058,523 downwards.
GTCCCACTTAAATACCTTGGGGCTGAGACCAGCTACCTAAAAGTGCATCTGGCAGCTGTGTCTGCTTTTATTTCAACAGGTAAGCCCTCTTCTCTTTCAGCTCACCCTGTATTCTCCAAGTTTTTCAAGGGATTGCTTCACACAACCCTCCATTCAGGGACCCTGCCCTGCTTGGGACCTTAATGTTTGCATTGCTCAGCTTATGCAACCCCCTTTTGAGCCTTTGTCTTCAGCACAGCTTAAGTACTTGACTTGGAAAACTGTGTTTCTGGTAGTCATCACTTCTGCCAGACGCATAAGTGAATTACAAGCTTTGTCAGTGGAGCCTGATTGTATCTCCTTTCATAGAGATAAGCTGGTCCTCAGGACTAACAGGAAGTTCTTGCCTAAGGTGGTTTCAGATTTCCACCTTAATCAATCTATGTTTCTTCCTGTGTGCTTCACTGACCATTCCTCCTCTCTGGCAAGGAGGCTGCACAGTTAGATGTCAAAAGAGCCCTTAGCTACTACATAGAGCGTACCAAGGGTCACAGGTTTGACTCCCTCCAACTGTTGCTCACTTATGGCGAGGTTGGTAAAGGGAAACCTGCCACTAAAAGATCCATTGCCAGGCAGATTGTCACTTGTATCCAATTTTGTTATGAAAAACTGGGTAAGGTTCCACCCTCAGGCCTGAGGGCTCACTCTACCAGAGGTACAGCTGCTTCCCTGGCTGCTGCCAGGGACATCCCTATTCAAGAGATATGTCAAGCAGCTACCTGGAAAACAGTTCATACTTTTACCAAGCATTACTCCTGGATATCCAGGCTAGGAGTGATGGTCGGGTTTAGGCACAACTGTGCTTCAGAGCCTATTTCCCAAGTAGGTTCTGTCCCTCCTCCATGGAGGTACTGCTTTGTAGTCTGCATATGTCATAATATAGCAAGGACTATGTATGTTGAAGAAAAAATTACTCACCTTAGTAATGTTGTTTCTTCTATTGGAGTCTTGCTATATTATGACCTCCCCTGCCTGCCCCTCTCAGAACCTCTGTTTTTGGGATGTGGGTGGGCAGTGCAGTGTTAGCACCTAGTAGGTGCCCACCTTGTATTTTTCACCCCTCCATTTTGGGGTGACTTGGTGTTGTGTTTTCATTTTTGGGTCTCCTGACTTGAGTCTTTGTTTGGGACCAAAAATGTGTTCTTATGTTTAGTAGTCAGTTGGCTAGTGTAGGTTTACAGCTTCCACACAGGACCTCAGTGAGTTTAGCTCGTAAAGATCTGACGGTTTGAGTTTGAAGAACAACAGACAGAGTTTCAACCGAGCTCGAGCTCAGCGTTCCATGCCTGGCATGAAAAGTTAACTCTTTCACCTCCAGAGCAGTTCGAAGGTTGGGACTCACTGCATATGTCATAATATAGCAAGACTCCAATAGAAGAAACAACATTACTAAGGTGAGTAATTTTTTCTTCTTGTACTTTGGCTATCTCTAGATTGTCATTGCTATTCTCAGATGTTTTTTGAAACTTTGATTACAGGTGGTTGGCGGGTGAGTCTGAGATAGGTATTTCTACATTTGAGGTGAAAATACTATCAGGTGTACAAAGTTAGCAATAAATACATACCAGCCTAAACATAATCTGGATTACTGCCCTCCAATCAAAACACACACACACAACCTAAATGATGTTCTACCCCCACAAAAAAGCATGCCCCAACTATATTTCAGTCAACAATATATAGTGAGTCCAATAGCTAATACATTCATAACATTTTATTTTATATAATACACTGTCAATCAGAGAAAAGGTGTCTGCTTTGAAGTTATACAAAAATGCATACACATTACTACACATAGCTGTTACATGTTAAACCTTTTCAGCTAAAGTCTTAATTATTATGCTTTGTAAGAAATAAAATACTGTACCTCCTAGACAGTTAAGCATAGAAGACTTGGTTTGCTTGCTAAGGCACCTAGCTTCACCTGAGCTCTTTCCTTCTAAGACTGCTTGAAAGGCAGAGTAAAGAAACTTACCAGAGCAAGGGAAAAGGATTACGACTTATTTTGGCTAAGCAGATTTACTGTGTGGTGTTGTTTTTATTTTTTACTCACAGGGATTGCTACTGTTTGTTGCTAACATTTCATTGCTTTATTTTCCTCTGATTCAAATTGTTGTTGCTGGTATACCTTCTTCTGCATTATTACAAGGTGTGCCTACAGGTGTGTGCTAACAGATTACTGCTGTAATCTTCTGATTCAAATTGTCTTTTGCAAGGTATATTTTCTGTTACTGCCTTATTTTTCTCTGTAGCAAAGTGTTTCTTACAGGGTATATCTTCTCTGAAATTACTGTATTACAGGTGGAGCTTACATTTTTGTGACTTCTTTATCATTGGGCTAAGCAAAATTACTGTTTGACACTGTGTTTTATTTTATTCTTATTTTTTTTTGTTTGTTGAAAAGGTTTGTTGTCTCAGAGGTGTTTCAGTCTCCTTCTCACATTGAAGGAGCTAATTGCTTCTTCCAGCTCTTCCAAAGGATTAGGTGTGTATGTGGGGATGGAGCTGGCAAGCTGTCAGTAATTTCCAACAGAAAGAAGGGTTAAAAAGTCAGGTTAGTTGATATCTTGGAGGTAGAAGACTTGGTTTGCTGGCCAAGGCACCTAGCTTCACCTGAGCTCTTTCCTTCTAAGACTGCTTGAAAGGCAGAGTAGAGAAACTTACCAGAGCAAGGGAAAAGGATTAAGACTTACTTTGGCTAAGCAGATTTACTGTGTGGTATTGTTTTTATTTTTTACTCACAGGGATTGCTACTGTTTGTTGCTAACATTTCATTGCTTTATTTTCCTCTGATTCAAATTGTTGTTGCTGGTATACCTTCTTCTGCATTATTACAAGGTGTGCTACAGGTGTGTGCTAACAGATTACTGCTGTAATCTTCTGATTCAAATTGTCTTTGCAAGGTATATCTTCTGTTATTGCTTTATTTTCTCTGTAGCAAAGTGTTTCTTACAGGGTATATCTTCTCTGAAATTACTGTATTACAGGTGGAGTTACATTTTGTGACTTTTTATCATTGGGCTAAGCAAAATTATTGTTTGACACTGTGTTTTATTTTATTCTTGTTTTTTTTGTTTGTTGAAAAGGTTTGTTCAGTCTCCTTCTCACATTGAAGGAGCTAATTGCTTCCTCCACAGCTCTTCAAAGGATTAGGTGTTTATGTGGGTTGGGCAGTAAACTGTCAGTAATTTCCAACAGAAAGAAGGGTTAAAAGTCAGGTTAGTTGATATCTTGGAGGTAGAAGACTTGGTTTGCTGGCCAAGGCACCTAGCTTCACCTGAGCTCTTTCCTTCTAAGACTGCTTGAAGGCAGAGTAGAAACTTACCAGAGCAAGGAAAAGGATTAAGACTTATTTTGGCTAAGCAGATTTACTGTGTGGTATTGTTTTATTTTTACTCACAGGGATTGCTACTGTTTGTTGCTAACATTTCATTGCTTTATTTTCCTCTGATTCAAATTGTTGTTGCTGGTATACCTTCTTCTGCATTATTACAAGGTGTGCCTACAGGTGTGTGCTAACAGATTACTGCTGTAATCTTCTGATTCAAATTGTCTTTTGCAAGGTATATCTTCTGTTATTGCTTTATTTTTCTCTGTAGCAAAGTGTTTCTTACAGGGTATATCTTCTCTGAAATTGCTGTATTACAGGTGGAGTTTACATTTTTGTGACTTTTTATCATTGGGCTAAGCAAAATTATTGTTTGACACTGTGTTTATTTATTCTTGTTTTTTTTTGTTTGTTGAAAAGGTTTGTTCAGTCTCCTTCTCACATTGAAGGAGGTATGCTTTCCTCCACAGCTCTTCCAAGGATTAGGTGTTTATGTGGGGGTGGAGCTGAGTAAACTGTCAGTAATTTCCAACAGAAAGAAGGGTTAAAAAGTCAGGTTAGTTGATATCTTGGAGGTAGAAGACTTGGTTTGCTGGCCAAGGCACCTAGCTTCACCTGAGCTCTTTCCTTCTAAGACTGCTTGAGAGGCAGAGTAGAAACTTACCAGAGCAAGGGAAAAGGATTAAGACTTATTTTGGCTAAGCAGATTTACTGTGGTGTTGTTTTTTATTTTTACTCACAGGGATTGCTACTGTTTGTTGCTAACATTTCATTGCTTTATTTTCCTATGATTCAAATTGTTGTTGCTGGTATACCTTCTTCTGCATTATTACAAGGTGTGCCTACAGGTGTGCTAACAGATTACTGCTGTAATCTTCTGATTCAAATTGTCTTTTGCAAGTATATCTTCTGTTACTGCTTTATTTTCTCTGTAGCAAAGTGTTTCTTACAGGGTATATCTTCTCTGAAATTACTGTATTACAGGTGGAGCTTACATTTTGATGACTTTTTATTATTGGGCTAAGCAAAATTACTGTTTGACACTGTGTTTTATTTTATTCCTGCTTTTTGTTTGTTGAAAAGGTTTGTTGTCTCAGAGGTGTTTCAGTCTCCTTCTCCATTGAATGAGCTAATTGCTTTCCTCCACAGCTCTTCCAAAGGATTAGGTGTGTATGTGAAGGTGGAGCTGGCAAACTGTCAGTAATTTCCAACAGAAAGAAGGGTTAAAAGTCAGGTTAGTTGATATCTTGGAGGTAGAAGACTTGGTTTGCTGGCCAAGGCACCTAGCTTCACCAGAACTCTTTCCTTCTAAGACTGCTTGAAAGGCAGAGGTAGAAACTTACCAGAGCAAGGGAAAAGGATTAAGACTTATTTTGGCTAAGCAGATTTACTGTGTGGTGTTGTTTTTATTTTTCACTCACAGGGATTGCTACTGTTTGTTGTTAACATTTCATTGTTTTATTTTTCTCTGTAGCAAAGTGTTTCTTACAGCGTATATCTTCTCTGAAATTATTACAGGTGGTGCTTTACAGGTTTTACAGTTTTATCTAACATTAGGATAAGCTTTCAGGGTTACTGCATTTGTTGTTGACTGATTGTTTCTGCTCTTACCTCCTTTTTCTTTCGTCCATGGTTTTTATTTTTCGGCAGGGGAAAACATTGATGTCCTAGTAAACATAGGGACTAATGATCACGCCAACCCGGTCAGTTGTGGAGACCAAGGAACACCTGACCAGGCTGGGTGACAAACTATCATCTATTTCATCCGCATCTCCTTCTCTGAGATCCTGCCAGTCTGGGAGAGGAGAGCAGATGGACGGAAGGTCAGGGAAGGGAGATAGGGAAGCTAAAGCGCTCTCAAGGGCTGGTGCCAGGAAAAGGACACAGATTTGTAGGGAACTGGCAACAGTTCTGGGAGCAAAAGTTCTTTAAATTTGATGGACTGCATCTGACTAAGGAGGAGTCAGTGCATTGGGGCAGAAGTTTGACGTCTTTGCAGAATATTTAAACTAGCAAATGGGAGAGGGTGCAGCACCCCATATGTCGAATGGGAAGAACACCCTCCCCCAGCTAGTGGCCAAACAGGGATTCAGCATGTTTGCAGTTCATTTGTGATTCCCTACACCCTGTGTGACAGTCTGTTCAGCTGAAGAGGAGTTGCTGGAGATTCTGAGGGTTACCATGAAATTTTCTGGGACCGTGCTTTTATATTTGTGGGCCCTACCCTCTGGAATTCTCTGCCCCATCAGCTCCAGGAATATATGACCATGGGGAGCTTTAAACAGGCACTTAAGACTTTCTTGTGGAGTCAAGCCTTTTATGAATTGTCATGATTTACATTAGTGGTCTACTTTTTAATTGTAATATTTTTATGGAATTTGTTTTTAACATTGTAAAGCGCCTTGGCATTTGAAAGGAGCTCAACAAATAAAGTTTATTATTATTATTGCTGATGAGAGTTCCCCCCCACCACCACCCTTTGCTGCCTAACCCTCAGCCAGTTGGTGATCCAGTTGACCATTTTTGTCCCCGCCCCAATGTATTCTAGTTTTCCCCCCAGCCTCCCATGTGGCACCGAGTCAAACACCTTGCTGAAATCCAAATATAGGATGTCCACTGCATGGCCTCTTTCCAGTTCCCTGGTAACCCAGTCATAGTACTCGACTAGGTTAGTCTGACAGGATCTTCCCCATGCAAAACCATGCTGATGGCCATGTTGGAGCCCATTGTCTTCCAGAAAGGTCCCCAGCCTCTCTTTTAGGATTGACTCAATGAGTTTCCTCACAATTGAAGAGAGACTCACCAGTCTGTAGTAATCTGGATCATATTTTGGGCCACTTTTATGAATGGGCACCATATGGGCCATCCTCCAATCCTGTAGCACACATCCTGTTTTCAGTGATGCACTGAACAGGTCTGCCAGTGTTCCCACCAGGATCTCCGCTAGCTCCCTAAGTACCCTAAGGTGAATGCCATCCGGCCCCAGCTCCTTGTCTACCCTCAGTGCCCTTAGTGCCTCCAGCACTCTGTCCTCTGTAATTCTGATATCAGCCGCCCTCTCCACCCACTCCACCCTTCCCATGTGATATCAGCCTCCCCTCTTTCCTTTGAGAACAAAGAGCAGAAGTACTCATTCAGTGCCTCTGTCTGGTCCTCCCCTTCTCCACACACCCCTCATCTTTCTTAATCCTCAAAATCTAGTCTTTGTTTCTTCTTGGCTTGCCAATGTACCTGAAGAAGTCCTTTTTCCCTTCCTTGTTCCCCTTTGCCTGTCTCAGCTGTCTGGAAGCATTGTCCACTCTGACTAGCTTGGTAACGTCTCTGGACTTCCTTGTGTGCTCATTTTTGTCACCTTGCCTTCTCAATTTCCTAAGTCTCCAGAATGCTTTTCTCTTGGCCCTCACCCCTTACATTGCTTCCCGAGTCAGCCAGCTCAGCACCTTTGCTCTTCCCTTCTTGCTCCATGCCCTGGTGCAGGTCTCAGTAGCCTCTGCCAGCACTTTCTTAATGATATTCCATTTTAGGCTGGCACTCATGCATGTCTGAATTCCCACCAGATGCTCAACCAAATTTCCTCCATCCTTTTAAAGTTCACCCTCTTAAAATCAATCACCATGGTACCTGTTTCTTCTATTACCCTTCCCATATTGAGTGTGCACACCATATGATGGTCACTCCCAGCCAGGGATCCTCCAGTCCCAGATCCCTTACAGCCTCCCTGTTCATTAATACCAGGTTCAGAGTCCTACCCGCCCTAGTCAGCTCACAGACCAGGTGCACCAGGAAGCAGAACAGACCACTACAGTTAGAAAGAGAGAGATAGAGGAGAGAGATAGTTTTCAGTACTGCAGTTAGTTAAGTTAAAAATGTCATCCTCTGTAGATTTAGGTGCGGTGGGAAGCAACAGAAAAATGGATAAGGACAGTATGTCTGGCACTTCTGGGAGAGATAATGTGGAGGCCCAGGTTCAGCAGCAGAGGGTGAAGGTGAAACAGCAAGTAGGACAGCAAGAAGGCCAGCAGGCTAGTCCCTCCACCAGTGGGGAGGAGGAGGAGGCCCAAAAAGCAAACATTCGTTTTTATTCAGCCACAAAAGAGGTGGCACACTTGAGGGAGGTAACAGCCCATGTGAAGGAGCTTATGTGCCTGATAGAGTCCTTGAAGGAGAGGAGAAAGTCTGGCAAGGCATAAAATTGACACTGTACAGAGAAGGTCATGGTGCTGTCCCACACCATAAAATGAATCAAACACAAATGGGATGACATCCAACGTCGGGACACAGAAATGTTGGAGACCCTGGGTGAAGCAGTGACCCTAATGAAGCCTTAGAGAAGGCGGAAGAGTAAGGGATCCAATGATGCCTCTAAGGAGCCAGACACAGGAGACAGCAGAATCAGAGCCAAATCCAGGAGGAAGAGGTGTAGATCGGAGGATGACAGCACTACTGATAGTAAGCATATTACTTAAACTATTTTAATAAACTGTAATCAAATATTCTTTCCATCACACTGTACTGCATGATTGGTGTACCAGCCTGTACCTGATTGTGGTTTGCGTGCTGCTTTAATTTTCATCTATATACAGCAAAATGTTGTTTTTTTATTTATTAATTGAATTATCTGAATAAACAACTTTGAGCTGGAAGCTTCCTACATAGGTTAAGTGTCACAGGATCAGATATACAAATAGAATATTGTTTACAGCAGGCAGTAAGCAAGCACTTATAAAATGTTATAGTGTATTGCAGTTAACACAGTACTAATTACACTTAATATTAAGTGGTATACAAATATATGAACATACGAAGAAGCCAGCAGAAAAAGGCCATTTGGTCTACCTAGTCTGCTCATATTGCAGGGTACACAACTTGAGCTACTATCCCTCCCCTCCCTACCCATGATCCTTACCTTCTCTCTATGCCTATCCCAGCCTCTCTTAAAGCTGTCCACTGTTTTCAATGAGATCACCTCTTACAGCAATGCATTCCAAGTGTCCACCACCCTCTCTGAAGAAGTGCTTCCTGTCCTCCCTCCTAAACCTCCCACCTTCCAGCTTAAGACTGTGCCCCTCGTGTTATGGTTGCTACTCAGCTTAAATAGACTCTTCTTATCCACCTTATTTATCCTTTCAAGTACTGAAGGTCCCAATCATGTCCCCTCTCTCCTGTCTTCCAGGAGTACATGTTCAGTGCCCTCAGCCTCGTCATATACTATACCCTGCTGACCTGCTATCATCTTTATAGCACCCTCTGGACCTTCTTCAGCAGGTTAATGTCCTTTTGAGGTGTGGGCACAAGTACTGAAGCCCATACTCTAGATGAGGCCTTACTAGGGACCTGTACAAGGCAGTATAACCTCCTTTCTCCTACTACTGATCCCCCTAGATATACATCCCAGCATCTTGTTTGCCTTTGCTACTGCATTCTTGCACTTGTGAGGTGCTTCAGGTCACTAGTGATAATCACTCCCAGGTTCTTCTCCTCCTCTGATGCAGATATTCGGACTCCACACAGGTAGTGCTCTGTCCTGGGATTCTTGGCTCCAATATGCATAACTTTGCATTTCTTGGCATTGAAGCTAGCTGCCAGATCCTCCCCCCAGCTTTTCCAGATCATCCTGTAGGTCCTGTATCCCTTCAGCTGTGTCCACCTCCCACAGAGCATTGTGTCATCTGTGAATAGGCACATTTGCCTTAATGCCATCCCAGTGTCATTGATGAAGACACTGAACAACATCGACCCAAGCACCAAGCCCTGTGGGACCCACTGGTGCCTCTGGTGCCAGATAGCTCTCCCTCCACAACCACCCTCTTGGTTCTGCCCCTCAGCCAGTTTTCCACCCATCTGACCATCTTTTCCCCAACCTTGAGATCTGCCAACTTCCTGATCAACCTTTTATGAGGCACAGAGTCAAAGGCTTTGCTGAAATCAAGATAGAGGATGTCTACCACCTGACCCCTGTCTACTGTCTTAGTGACAGAGTCTAAGAAATCAATCAGATTTGTTTGACATGATCTCCCCTCCCCATGAACCCATGCTCCCACATCCTGAAGACCATGTTCCTCTAGATATTCCATCAACCTTTCCTTTAGTATGGTCTCCATGAGCTTGCCCACAATGGAGGTCAGACTGACTGGTCTGTAATTCCTGGGTCATCTCTGGGACCGCTTTTGTTGGAGGGGCACTACATGTGCTGTTCTCCAGTCCTGTGGTACCATGCCTGACTCTAGTGAACTATTTAATAGGTCTGCCAGTGGCCCTGCCAGCTCCTTAGACAGTTCCTTTAGTACCCTTGGATATACTCTGTCTGGGCTTGGTGATTTGTCCACCTTCAATGCCAGCAGCCTCTCCCTCACTCTATCATCCTCTATCACTACATCTGTTTTCCCCTCCTCTCCTGCTTCTCTTTTTCCTCCTGAAGGCACTAGTCCATCCTTCTCCATGGTGAAGACAGAACAGATGTATTCATTTAGTATCTCTGCTTTTCCTCTATTGTCCTCTACCCCTCCTCCCTTTCTTAAGCCTAACAATCCCTTCTTTCTAGTCCCTTTTCTCCTTACATAGCAAAAGCCTTCTCACCCTTCTTAATTCCTTCAGCTATCTCCAGCTCCCTCTGTGCTTTTGCTCACTGGACTTTCTTTCTTGCCTCACTATCCAACCTTAGGTAGTTTTCCCTATCCACCTCTCTCTTGGTCTTCCTGAATTTTCTATAGGCCAACCTTTTTTCTTTTACTGCCTGGGCAACCCCAGAACTGAACCAGCTGGGCACTTTGGCCCTTGTATTCTTCCCTCTGAGCCTAACGCACTCATCTGTGGCAACCAGTATTCCTTTCTTAATGATGGACCACCTTTGGTCCACCCCCATATCTGCTTTGATGCCCACCAGTTGGCTTCTTAGCACTTCACCCATTTTCCTGAAGTCTGCCCTCCTGAAATCCAAGATTTTGGTCTTTGTTGGGATGCTTTCCCTGCCCCTATCCAACTGTAACCACACTGTGCAATGGTCACTTCCACCCAGTGACTCCCTTACCATTATTTCCAGTACATTATATTATATTATATTCCTGTATTATAGTAAAGTGAAGTGATTGTCTTGACAGCTATTAGTTGTGGCACTGTACAATATATGACACAGTAAAATGTTTATACCTACTTAGTTATGAGGCAGTATAGCAAACTAAAATTATAGTTTGAATCAGCAAGTGTTGGCTATTAAAATTGCCAGAGCTGCTCTGAACTACAGCATTGCATTCCTCTTTTCAGTTTGAACAGGTGGTGATCCGAAGTCTACTGGTAGTACTGCTAGAACCAATTCAGAACAACCTGCAGTTGCATACAGCAGCACAGTGCCAGTAGAAGAGGGTCAACCAGCAGGAGAGGGTGAGGAGCAGGCAGTAGTGCAGTGAACACACAGTCTGATGGTAAGATAGTGATATAGTGTTATTTTGAATGTGCTGGTATCAACATCCAAGCCATTAAAAATATCTACTCTTGACGATTCTCTGAGCATCATCACCCTCCTGTGCAACTCCTCAGTGTTGTAACATATGTTATCTGTATGATGTACTGGCAATGTTTGTGTGTTCAATTCAGCTGTTGCTGTTCCTTCAGGACACAGTTACCACTTACCTGGTGTTGGGGGGTCATTCCAGGCCGAGACACTGCAAGATCCCAGTGTTCAAACTTATGTGTGGTTGTTATCCAGGAGATGTGACAGCAATGTTTGTGTGTTTAATTTGGCTGTAGCTGTTCCTTCAGGACACAGTTGCCACTTACCTGGTGTTGGGGAGGGTGGCATACCAGGGCGAGACACTGCAAGGTCCCAGCATTTAAACTTATGTTTGGTTGTTATCTAGATGATGTAATGGTAATGTTCATGTGTTCAATTCAGCTGTGGCTGTTCCTTCAGGACACAGTTACCACTAACCTAGTGTGGCAGGGAGCATTCCAGGGCTGAGACACTGCAAGGTCCCAGTATTTAAACATATGTGTGGTTGTTATCTGGGATATGTAATGGCAATGATCATGTACTGTATTCAATTTGGTTGTGTCTGTTCCTTCAGGACATAGTTACCACTTACCTACTGTCGGGGGTGGGTGAATTCCAGAACCGAGGCATTGCAAGGTCCCAGAGTTCAGGCATATGTGTAGCTGTTATCTGGGAGATGTAATGGCAATGTTCATGTGTTCAGTTCAACTGTGGTTGTTACTTCAGGACACAGTTACCACTTTCCTGGTGTTGGGGGGGGGGCATTCCAGGGCTGAGACACTGCAAGGTCCCAGTAATCAAACATATGTGTGGTTGTTATCTCAGAACACTAGAAGTTAAGATTTAAGAGCAATTCCAGTGATTCAACCCAAGACTTAATCACAGCTTGAACACTACTTGGAATTGTAAATCCTAACAATGCGGTGACATGATGATGATGATAACTTACATTGATTCTTTTGTGGCATCTCCACATTGCTCTGCTAGGTGCCTTGTAATTATGGCTCATAAAGACCTGTACATGATACCTACCTACCTAGTCATTTGAAACACTGAAGGAGATTAGCAGGTGGACTAGTGCAGAATGGCAGCCCGCTGAAGTAGAGACTTTTTATCTTCAGTGGGAGCCATTGAAGATGTGTTACCTAAGAGGGAGAAGTAGAAGGAAAGCTGCATTTCTACAGGTCCCAGACATTGAAAGCAATGTTACAACCCACCACTGTTTGTAATATGAAATCCTCCTTTCCTCCACCCAACACAGTGTCATTAATCCCTTCATAAATTATGTTATTGAAAACCTCAACTCCATTTGAAAGGTAACATAGTCACCGGCAGTGCACAGAATAATGTGTTATTAAAAAAGACTTACATTACACACAACCACAAAATCACAATCTTAATAATGCCTGCACTGGGGGCGTGGCTTGGCTTTCTGCAGTGATGGCTGCCTAATTTGTGTGTTCTCTGAACTAGGGGTTAAATTCTCCTGCATAGCGCCTTTTAATCTGCACTATCTTTAACAAGCAGTGACTACTATTTCACTGGAAAGCTCAGGAGTAACCCGCTATAATTACAACCACTCAACTCTCAGAATTAGCACACAAATCTTGGACCCAATCTCTGAGACAGCATGTCAGAAGGCAAAGATCCAGGCAATCTCACAGGCCTCGATGTACAGCAAGTAAATAGCATGTTTGCATCCCTTATGCAACGCAAGGCAGAGTTCACTATAGCCTCCAAAAACACAACAGTGTCAATCCAACAAATAGAAACTAGAATTTGTAGAACATAATCAAAAGTTACAGCTAACACCAAAGCCATAGATGTACCTACAGCCACTGTGTGGAAGCAAGAAAATGATCCTCCAATTCCAGTTCAAACTAATGACATGGAGAACAGAAGCTGATGCAATAACCTTTAGCTTCTGGGTTCCCAAAGACAGAACAGGGACATCATGCAGATTTCCATAAGATGTCCTTCCTGAAATCCTGCAGCATGATTTACCTCCAGGAATGGTAACAGAACAAGCCCACAGGACTCTTAGTCCAATGCCTAAACTAGGAGAATGACCCAGAACACTTATGGCAAAAATCCTTAGTTCTGCAGATAAAGAGTAGATTACTATATGAGCCCTGGAGCTTGGTGCTCTCGCATGGTGAGGCCACAAAATTCTTATATTCCAGGATTACTCTCAGGATCTTGCAATAAGGAGAAAAGTCTATATGGAAGCCTGATGCCTGATGTACTCCTTATGGATCCGATTCACTCTTCAGCTACCCTGGCATGATGTGCTAGAGATAAACAGTACCTTCCTTAATTTTGCAGCTCAGAAGCTCTGATGGAATATTTACATCATACATTGCCTTCAACTCCAATACTGCATATGCCCATACTAAGCAGACTAACACGCCTGCTACAGGACAACGTAGCTCTCGACTGCGATGGTGGATGCTCATGGTATGCCACAGCCTGGCTTCAAATTTACAGGTGCAGGACCCAGCCTTCCAGCTTGATCAAGGAAGCGCCAACAATCCTGGCAATACGATAGGAGAGATCACCCTCAAGAATGAACTGCAGAATCTCTATGACAGCAAACAGAAACCCAAAACAGTTCAACACTATAGAAGGTATCTTCACCACTCCGAACAGATACGCCCTACTGTCCCCTATTGAACCAGTAGATTTGGGGGATTTTCCCTAGTACCCAGAGGAGGAGATGGTGCATGAGGCCTCTGCCACCAAAACAGACTCCCAGGGCTGGCCCGGTGGCACTGAAGGTTGAGGCCCTGGACGCCACACCTTGTGCCACGCTGGCAACCCAGGTTCGGGAACAAGCCCGGAGCACTAGGGGTCGGCAGGGCAGAGAGAGGATCGAGCATCCAGAGAACTGCTCTCCTCTCTCTGGGAGGGATCCAGGGATAGCCCAGCACAGCAGCAGCCCCCGGTGGAGACCGGCGGCACTGTGATGCACAGGGGCTTGGAAAATGGGAAAGGCATAGGTGGCTGTCTTCCAGATGTGAGTGGGATCACCCATATTGCGGGCTGAACAAGCATTGCACATCCTACGTCTGGGGCATAACTAGGGAAGAAAACCCCTTCTGCAGGATAGCGCGCTCCTCCAGTGCCAATGCCACCACCGACCAATGCTGGTTCCTCACCACTGCCCCTCTATCTCCCTGGGGTTGTAGCCCCTCCTGAGCCTCTGGGGGTCATAACTAACGAAGATGGTGGAACACAGCGGTCAGTAGAGTGGTCACAGCGAGAGAGGCAGCCCGAGAGAGTTCCATCTGGAAAGGCAAGGGGAAAAAAACAGACTCCCAGCACTGAACTGCCTTAATGCCTCCAGGCACAGTCTCCTCTCCGATTCACCACTGTGGCCAGTTAAGTGGGCAGGACCTCCTCCTGCAACAACAGCAGATACGCAAGAATTATCACCAGTGGACCTACATAGATAAGTGTCCTTTCATTACTTTTCTTTCTTGTACACAAGGCATGGGTATGGGTTAGTAAATAAACCTGTATGGTGTATGTAAAATTGATATCCCAGGGTATGTTTATTGCTTCTCCCACTAGTTTATGGAGGTGCTGCCCCTGCCCTGTAAATTGAAAGAAGACCGGTCTGGGACACTAAATGATTTAAGACGTTACAGTATGATTGTGTTATAATTTTCAATACTGCTGCAACAGGTCCCCCTTAGCCTTATTGTCTCCATGAGGAGAAGCAGGGGAGAGTGGATTGAAGGGCTGGAGGATGGACCTGTATGGGACAACTCTAATAAGAACCACCAGCCAGACCGGTAATATTAACTATCATATATATCACCGTCCCAACTCTTTTTGTTTAAAAGGTGTCTTGTTATGTCTTCTACGTGTCTTGAGACTGACTCAGCAGTTTCAAGAACAGCTCCCTAACTAAACAGTGTGCATATACACCAGCTATACAAAGGCGATATCTAATTAAGTTTAGTGATCGGTGGGACCTCTGTTAGAGAAAGATGCCAATGTGGCCATAACTACAGTGCACCAAGCTACCAGTACTAATATCCCCCCCTCCCATATACTCCTGTACCTTTATACCCACTGCCAGTGTTGGGTAAGTTACTTTTTCTATTACTTTCTATTACGTCTGGAAACTAGTTCCAGGAAGCTCTGTGCAGTCACTAGCAAGAATGGAGAGGGACTAGAAAAAGTAATACACCTTACAATTACAGTTACTTATTTCTTTTTATACAAAAACAATACAAAAATAATAAATAACTATAACAGATTACATTTTTTGAAAGTAATAGGTTAGTTACTAGTTACTTTCAAATTCAAATAAATGTAATCAGTTAAAGATTATGTATTTCTTTGTATAAAAAAGACATAAGTAACTGCAACTATGGTGTATTACTTTCAGTACTTTCCCATCCTTGCTGGTGACTGAGCTTTCTGAACAAGTTTCAAAAGTAATAGAAAGTAATAGAAAAGTAACTTACCCAGCACTGCCCACTGCAGCCAAGCCCTATAGGTGCAGACACTTAGATCAAAAGAAACCCCGAGATAGAAGAGCCTGAAAAGGCTAGTCTTCATCCCCCTAGATTATTGTCTTTATAGAAGACTGCAAAGCCTGACTTGAACCCCCCTACCGGAGAGTCGGGTAAGGCCAGAGAGGGTGATGACACCTCGACCTGCACTACCTACCTCATCCAATGTGCAAGAAAATGCACTAATTGTATAGAGTTAATTGTCTTTTATTCTTTTTAAAGTTTTGAAAATGCTTTATTTTTTGAGTTTGCTATCTATGCTGTATGTAACAATGTCAGTAGATATGTCAATATGTATTTCATGTGTTATTTGTGATTGTTCCCATACAGTATTTGCTGTTATGGAAGTAAAAATTCTTCTGGTTACCACCTCCCCCTGTCAGATCTGTGCAGAAGTACCACCACTCATTTCAGCTGTGAGCCTTCTCTCTTTCAAAATGTTCCAAACTCCTTTGATTATGGCTGAATTCTCCTTCACCACCTGGAATGTCTGGGGTCTTAGCTCTCCTCAAAATAGGAAGAAGGTGGTCTCACAGCTGAAAAGAGTGAATACCCATATTGCCTTTTTACAAGAAACAAAGCTCACCAAAAAGGACCATACATTTTTGGTTAAAGACTGGGTAGAGAAAGAACTACATGCTACTGCCCCCACCAGGAAGAGAGGAGTGGTCATATTATTACATAAATCTCTCCCCTGGTCCATCTTGAGCTCTAAAGCTGATCATCAGGGTCAATGAGTGATAGGCCTGCTTAATACCCCCAATGGACATATTCTATTAGTAAATATCTATGCCCCTAATGAAGAGGACCCAGCTTTTTTAAATGATCTAGCAGCAAGACTCACTTCCATGGCTGAACCACACACCCCACAATAACAGGGGAGACTTTAATCTCACACTGGTACCCATCCTGGACAGAAGTGCCCAGGAAAAGAATACATATTTGGGGTCTACAGGCAGTGATGCAGTCATGTTCAAAATTTCAGCTAGTGGATATATGGTGCCTTATACACACAAAGAGAAAGATTGTACATTTCAGTCAGGGTTCCATGGGTCCTTCAGCTGCCTAGACATCTGGCTTATCTCACAATCCCTCACCCATGGGGTTCTGGACACCAGTATCCTTTCTATTGTAGTTTCAGACCACACCCCAGAATATTAATGCTCTCTTGGGGTATGCCACTCTCTCATTCCCCCTTATGGAAGTTGGATCCGCTACTCTTACAGGACCCTGAATTTGTTAAGTGGGCCAAATCTGAAACTAAATTATTTCTCCAAGAAAATCTGATATCCGATACCTCTGCACAACCATATGGGAAGCCTACAAAGCTAATATGAGAGGGAAAATGATAGGTATGCCACACATAGAAGGAAAAAAAGAGAGGAAAAACAAACTAAATTAGAAAGGGAAACTTGTCACCACAGAGAGGGCACTTAAGGATATGCCCTATCCTTCTCATCATTCGGTGTGTGGTAAACTTGCACTAATGATCCGTATGGAACTGTGCACCTGGGTTATGTCCCTATCGTCCCACATACACCTCATATACACCTCACACTGTATGCCTGGTCTATTGTACTGTGATACTGCTATTTTGCACTAACATATAGATATATGCACCCATCATATAAGCATGAGTTCTAGGAATGTGCTTTGCTGCTAATATATGCTAATGTTATCATGCATGATTCATTATACCTCTTTATAATACATTTATCTGGATTATGTTTGTCTTTCGTATATACAGTACTCCATATATAATCTACCTAATCACTGATAAGATGACTCTGAGGGATCATCAGTGATTATTGTATACTTATATCCTCATATACTTATATGTAGTGTGTGTTTTACTCTCAGGCAGATATGTTATGTGTAATAGAGCCCTGTCAGCATTCCCTTTGTCTAAGCAAGTTGACAGACAGAAATCCTTTGTTATCTCTTATATTATACTTAAGCAAGAAATACCACATGTAGTTTGAAACAGTATTTCCTTTGTCCAAGCTATAGTGCTAATGGAATCATATTCTGTCTCATATGATACTCATTAGTAATTCTGTCTCCTAAGTCATCATCCTTTGGAGAATGACTTAGGACCAACACATATTGTTTCTCATATCTGTAACTATGAGGTAATCTCTGTTGTTATGCTGTTATCTGTGGTATTTAGGCTTTTGTAACCTAGTTTTATACGCAGAGAGAACTAGAACGTGGGGAGACAGAATTAGATCTTGGAGAACCTGAGATCCTACAATCCTGGAGATTATGCACATTCTTCAGGAGAGTTGTGAGAAACCCATCTCCCTTGTGATTTTCTTTGTCACATGCTTAGTGTAAGTAGTATAATAAACTTTATTAGTACTCCTTGCTTGTTTACGAATGTTTCTTGGCAGTCTCCAAGGCGCAAGAATCTGTATTATTAGTATTATTATTATTTACCCTACACAACAAGAGTGTTTAGGCAACATTAATGGTGACCGTGGGTGGAGTCTGGATGTTTGCCAAGTTGCATTTTAATTTCCTCTGTAAATTAAAACACTGGATGGGAAATCTCCAGTAACAAGCAGCTGAAACTGTCTTCTGTTTAACTTTTTGGTCTGTTGTGTGTACCACAGTGCAGACAAAAAATCTCTTGCCAGATATTCAATCTCTGTGCAATGAGTTTTTTTTTTTGTTTTCCCTATGCTTTCTCTGTGGGAACACACAGCTGTTAAGCGATACGAAGAGAGAACTAGACTGCTTTCTTTTGTGGATTCAAGTCCTAATGGGTATTTACTCATCTAGGTTTCCACATACGAAAAATGGTGTTGTGTCCTTTCATGAAGTTTGGTTGCAAAGTTCTTGATCCACAGAAAGCTAAGGGTTTCTTATTTCTTAAAAGACATGTCTCAAAAATCAGTACTGAAGTTGAGGCTGGATGCCTCACAAATTCAAACTGCCTATGGTGGTTTGAAAACTTTTGCCAATGGGGCAAAAACCAGAAACAGTCCCATGAGGGTGATTTCTGAAGACTATAGTCAATTAAATCATGGTACCAAGGAAAATATTCCTGAAAATTTGTTAGTTGCAACACTATTCTCTTGCTTAGAATTTTCTATAAAAAAATGTGATACTTTGAAGTCAGATTACATTGCATACAGGCAAAAGATGAGTGTACTTAATGTCAAGTCTGCTGAGAAAGTTAATGAACTGTCATTTCAAAACAGGATCATGACTAAACAATGTTATTCGTTACTAAGTAGTTATGAAAACAGTGAATGTAAAATGTATGCTTTGAAGACCAAATGTGATAAAGCTTCTCTGGACAACAGACAAGTTTTACACTATGAGAAAGTCTTGCGGGCTGAAGTTAGATTACGTCACAGTGTGCTTGCTCATGCTTTTGAGGAGCTAGAATGTAAGAGTAAGGGAAATGACCAACTTACCACTGTGTGTAGAAACTTGAAAAAACAGGTTATGTTTAATTTGTGTGATACCAAATCTGAGTTTGATCATATAAATTGCAAGGCAGAAATGGTGAACTTGCACCATCAGACAGAGGTATTGGCAGGGCATACTAACTTAATGCCCAAAGACCTTGCCTCTTCTCATGTTGAAGAGTTTGATTTTGAACACTCACAGTATGCTGTGGGTGGACTAGATCAAAGGCTAGCCACTTGTTTTTCTGTGATTCACAAAATGGAGAATTGTTAGATTCTCAAAATGGTGGACACACATGTCATCAGGTTACATCCCCATACCATCCTCAAGATGGCCACTCATGGTCATGTGATGATGGTTATAACACAGTAACTCAAGATGCTCATGAGGTAATCCAAAATGGCCAATCACCACATCATGGAGGTTCGATCATGCAGTCACAGGGACCTGTGATTACTGCCATAACCAAACAAAACAAACTGGAGGTTTTTGGCATGATTAATAATGCTATCAGTAAAATTAGTGTTTCTGAGGGACAGAAGATTCTCATTAAAAATGATGCTGATGTACTTTTGAATACAGCTGATATGCAATCTGTCATGAAGACAGTGTCTGATGCTGCAGAAACCGCTCATGCTGTTAACAGTGTTTACTGTACTAGAATGACCTCGGTCAAATAATACATTGCAGTTAATTACATGACATGTTGTGATTCTTCCCTATGCAACTTAACATCAGCTTTCCCTGAGAAGACAATGTTACTACCATCCAGCAACCTTCCGGTGAGGAAACCCACTTTACATTTGATGGGGGGGGGGCAACCCTGATTCTGAAAGTCCTGTGGCTGTGATATTTTCAGCATCACAGGCCACATTGGGGTGGGAGGGTTACAGGTTTGATTTCTGAACCTGAGCTGACAACTGTCTCAGCACTACTCCCTCCACCCCGATGGCTACTGAACCACAATCCATAGCTGGAGAACTATGTGCAATTTGCACACCACTTTTCTCCATTGTGCAGGCACCACTGATAGTGCCAGCACTCCCTGCACATGATGCAGAACCCCCTTCCACCAGTGACACCTGGATCATCCCACACTGTGACTGCAAAAGCAGGCACAAGCCAGGAACAGTCTGGGTTATTCCCAGTACACACTATAGCAGGCACTTCTAGCAAGAAGGTACAAGGTATCCTACTACTGATATCATTGTCTTTTCTTCTGGGATCACTAACCATGGTCCCAGCATTGGTTAATCCTAACACAGCTTTAGGGCATTATTTTGAAACTGCCACATCAGATAAAGTAATCTGAGCAGTTTTAGCCAAGACATACAATGGACACATTAGAACCATTGCTTGTGCATCCCAGTTGCTTGCCCCAGTGGAGCTGAAATACAACCTTTGTGAAAGTAATCTTTTGGCTACATACTGGGCAGTGAGATACTTAATGTACATCATTAGAAATGCACCAATTGTGCTACATTCCAATCGTTTGCCAACTAACTTTCTGTTGTCAGAAAGAGTAAAAGATGACACTGTATCCAATGCCAGACTTACACACTGGTCTCTCATTTTACAAGATTATGACATCACTGTCCTTCCTATCAAAACTCCATCCTTGTTGGCCCATGGCATACAATTTACAGAAGAGACCCATGATTGTTCACTCCAACCCCCTGACCTACCTGTCCCAGGGACCTTTCTGACAGAACCTCAGAAAGTGTTAAAAGACACCACAGTGTGTCATGTTTTGACTAATGACTCAGTCTCACATACCAGTAAGGGTCAGATAGCAGGGTCTGGAATTCTTATTTTACATTCTGGTGATGACAGAGTGTGCATGGCTAGTAATTGCATCATCATATATGTACGATTCACAGGCATTGTTAAAACACGCCTGGCAAATAAAATGAAAATCAAGGAGGTGAGGAGTTTCCTAATTACCACAAATATTTGTGGATGGTTTAGAGAGCTGGAAAGTCCTTGAGATAGACACAGCTTGTGTTAAGAGTTTTTCTTATATAAAATGATACCAGCATTCCATGAGAGGGCTAAGTTCTGACCGCTTCAAGAAATGTCCTTGTGATAATTACAGAAAGCACTCCAGATACTATGTTTTTATTATAGATTCTAATTGGGTCTGTTTCTCTCTAAACTGAATTTCTTTGGAAGAAAAACAAACTTCTGTTCCAGTACTCTATGGTTGTGAAATACAGTGACTTGCTTGTGTACATCACAACACTAACAGTTTAAATACAAGCTAGATTCATAAGGTTCAATCATATTGTTAAAGGACCCTCATTTGAGGGCAGGGTATAGGTTCCTTAATAAAGGAACTGAGCAATAACTTCCAGAAATAAGCCAAAATAAGAAAGTGAAAATGACATTCACCTATCCAGTGATGGCCTACTCATTTGGAACATCATTGCTGTAACACTCGTGAAAAGTTATGGGTAATTCCTGAACACCTGAGAGTAGATTTTATCTACTGTACCAAGTACATGATACTCCAACTGGTGGACACCAGTGAGTCAATAAAAACCCTAGACAGACTGAAATCCTCTGTCAGATGACACATGAGAAATGATGTAGAACATTACATTAGTAACTGTTTGATCTATGCACAGAACAATCATATACCAGCTAGGAAATTGCATTGTTACCCCAGAGGCAATCAGGCCCTGGAACAACATCCGGATTGATTACAATGGCCCTATGCCAACCAAAACAGAACAACACATTCAAAGTAACTGCTAATATCTTGGTAAACCAGCTATTTACCAGGAAGGATTTTTCCCCTAAAGGTAAATTCTGATTTCAGAGATCAGGCTTTATAGCCAAAGTAATGCAGGAAATTCTGGATTTGTTTTGGGTAAAACAAAAGTTTTATATCCCTTACCACCCACAGTCATCAGAACAGGAGGAATGGGCTAGCAGACAGATCAAAGTTATGTTATAATAAACGTGTTAAGAAAAACCCAAAAGGACTGGGATTCATTATTGCCTTTACTCCTTATGGCAGTAAGAAGGACACCTCTGCAGGTGCATAGCGTACCCCATTTCTGAACTCATGACCGGATGGTCCATGAGACTCCCAGAACATTTACTTCTGGACTTGTGTACTGCCACTGCTGATGGTGCATCAGTAGATAAATATGATAAATACCTCAAACAAGACATCCAAAAGGTATACTTGTTTGCTGCACAATGTATGGACAAGGCCCAACAACAGGCCCTATCCCATTGTAAACAAATGCAGTCCAGCAGTCTGCCAAGTTAGACTGCCTCACTGTAACAGTCACTGATAAATGGCTATATGCCAATCAAATGAACCTGTTTAAAGGGGATTAAATTACTTTTCCATACCCCAGTGAATGGAATAGTACTAAAATATGTTTTTCTCTTTTCTCTTTCCGTTTAGGTTCCAGAGAGAGAGAGACAGAGAGAGATGCTTGTTTTTATGCTTATTATTCTTTTTAGAAATATGGGTCTTCTTATAAGCCCAAACTGTGCATCTTATTGCAGATATGAACCTATGACCTAAACCTAAACAGATTGTTGAGGCAGAATACCTCATAAGCCCACATGATTTAATTGCATCCTGTAGAATTCACACTAAAGTCCTAAAAGACATGTTCATTGTCCAGAAGGGTAGTGAGGCCCTACTGAATGTTATGATTATTGCTTTGGCTCAATCGTAACAGCTAGACTTGATCTGAACTCCTGTTTATATTTTATTGTTAAGCAGGAATTTTGCATCCAATTTTTTATGGCAGTAAAAGTCATTAGACCTTAAAGGTTTTTAACCCTAAGATGCCCCATAATTTGTGACATTTAATATTAAGTGCCCAAAACAGAACCCTGGCCCACCCAGTGGTCTAATAGCAACTTCTCAACCAGGTACCCTAGTTAATAATGTGCAGTTCATGCACATCCCAGTGATCTTTTTTTTAATAATGATGTTATTGGATACCCTGGCAGCATACCAGGTACTCAATGATGGCCCCTTACACAAGGACTGATAGCAACACACACACAGGATTTTCACATCCTGATCACAAGTGGTACATCTTATGACTGTAAACCTACCCAAATGCACTAGGTATTTTTTTTCTTATTTATTTTTTTTTGTTTTTGTTAAACAACACAGGATTAGACTCAGTCCTACTTGCCTCTGACATATCTATGTGAAATAGGGCTGATATAGCCATTATTCAAGCACATTTGTTAAAGGTTCATGAGAGTATGAAATATAATATCGTCCCCCCCCATTGCATGGTATACATGGTTTTGCTCATAAAGAGTGATTTACATTTACAATATTAATTATATTGTGAAGGAGTTTGACCTGACAATTGTTCATAATAATGAATTAATTTTTACTCACATTAAGGAAGCAGATGAGCATCACATAGCTAGGAAAGTTCTTTGCACTGCCTACAGCTATTATGTTTTTATAACCCTTTGCTTATCTCTTACGGATTCTGGAATTAGAATATATCCTTGATCTCATACATGACAGATGTATGGGTCAGTGGCATTGCCACATTTTGCACTTCTATTGCATGTGTTAAATGTTTATTTTAATCTAGCACTATTACCTTGTCAATGGCACGGAACCTTGGATATGTCACCACACACATCAGTATTGCTACATGTTTCAAAACTTATTCCTGCACAATCCAGGAAGCCATATTTGTGATTGTCACAGTGACATTGCCACATCTTCATTCGGCAACATCCATCTCTGATCGTCTGGCAACTGTCCATTCTATTGATCATCTTGATGGGAACTTTTATTATGAAAAGGTTCAAACTATCTCCTTTCCTTGTTTACCATGAGGTCTTGGAATCGTGACTGACTCTGAACTTTAACGTTGTACCTGGAAGGAATATCACCTTTTATGCAGATGTGACATCTTACAACTTGTCTTACCAACTTGTGAATACTGGCCTAGTAACTGAAATTAGGCTTCAACTTGTAAACTTTCAAATAAATGGTATTCGGTCCAGCCAATTAAGATTCTACAATCAAGCTCATTGTTATGCATACTATGAAGCAAGTCTGGGGTGGGGGCAATCCCCCTAACTTCAGCAAGAAGACTTCTTCATTTGATCTAGAATCAAGAAATCCATTTTCTTCACTGCTTGTTGACCAGGTCTGTCTGGCACTTCATACAAACTGAGTACTGTCATAAACATTTTACACTTTGTGAAGCCATGTGATCATCTTCAACTGAACACTGTTGCTATTCGATTGTAAAACTCAATGTGCAGTCTAATGCACCCCCTGCTGAGGCCTCTGAGAATACTGCTGCCTCTTGAACATTTGGATCTAGCTTTGGAAAATCTCTATGCATCGAATCTGAACTATGAATCTTCATCTAAAGCTTGAAGAAACCCTGGATTTATCCCTGGAACTGTTAATAGTTTATGTCTTTTGGACATTGACATAGCGTGTCCTGTTCAACTTACCAACTGAAAAATGCCATCTCCAAGGTAGTATATTCTGCTGATGTGGAACATTGTGTGGTGACTAACTATACATTCTTCTGATATGGACTAAAGTTATGCAAAGTGAGTTTTTCTAACTTCTTTTTTTACTCCCTGAACAGGTAATAGGTTATATAGTAGTCACACCTGTTCCCATCACAGAACCAGATATCATTAAGTCTAGTCCTAACTATCTTGATGCTCTATAATGATTTTGACTTATTTTTAATATCTATACAGGCAACTTAAGTGTGTCTCTTCAATTTCTTCCCAATAGGACAGATACAAACCTGATACATATCAGTAATTACTGATTGTTTTGATATTGGAAAACCCCATTGTGAAGTTTTATTCCAAATGTGTACAGTAATACAAGGTTTACTAACATTTTCCCTTATAATTAAATTTTCTTGTTTCAGAAAAACCCTGAAACATCACCATGACCTGTTAAAATTCCTCAATCAGGCTCTTGCCTAGGGCCTGTAGACTAATGGTGCTTAACCATCGTCTTTTTGTTATGTTGACACTTTTGCAATTAGGGCAACAAAGGAGGGACTGTTGCACCTGGGTTATGTCCCTATCATCCCACATACACCTCACATACACCTCACACTGTATTCTTGGTCTATTGTATTGTGATACTGCTATTTTGCACTAACATGTAGATATAGGCACCCATCATATAATCATGAGTGCTAGAAATGTGCTTTGCTGCTAATATATGTTACTGTTTATCATGCATGATTCATTATACCTCTCTATAATACATTTATCTAGATTATGTTTGTCTTTCATATATATTCCGTTTATAATCTACCTAATCACTGATAAGATGACTCTGAGGGATCATCAGTGATTATTATATACTTATGTTCTCATATACTTATATGTAGTGTGTGTTTTATACTCAGGCAGATATGCCACGCGTAATAGAGCCCTGTCAGCAGTTCTCTTTGTCTAAGCTAGCTGACAGAGAGAAATCCTTTGTTATGTCTTAAATTATACATAAGCAAGAAATGCCACATGTAGTTTGAACCAGTCAGCATTTCTTTTGTCCAAGCTATAATGCTAATGGAAGCATATTCTGTCTCATATGATACTCATTAGTAATTCTGTCTCCTAAATCATCATCCAATGCAGAAGGACTTAGGACCAATACATATTGTTTTTCATATCTGTAACTATGAGGTAATCTCTGTTACTATGCTGTTATCTGTAGTATTTAGGCTTTTGTAACCTAGTTTTTACACGCATAGAGAACTAGATCGTGGGGAGATAGAATTAGATTTTGGAAACCTGAGATCCTACAATCCTGGAGATTATGTACATTCTTCAGGAGAGTTGTGAGAAACCCATCTCCCTTGTGATTTTCTTTGTCACATGCTAGGCGTAAGTAGTTTAATAAACTTTATTAGTACTCCTTGCTTCTTTACAAATGTTTCTTGGCAGACTCGGAGACACAAGAATCTGTATTATTATTATTATTATTATTTACCCTACACACCATGAGTGTTTGGGCAACAGAACTCAATGAGCTCTTATCTAGGAAAGCGGATCTGGCCCTACTTCGAATGCGGCACTTATACTGGGAGAGGGGGACAAGACTGGGAAGGTGCTGGCATACCAGATCTGTAAACAACAAGCTAACAGACACATTGCAGGGTGAAGAGAATCCCAATCAGGGAAAGTAAGAACCAAACCCCAAGAGATCAATGAGATTATGGCAGCCTTTTATACCCAACTATACATCTCGTCCAGGACCGATACCACCCCTGAAACTCGGTCCTTCTTAAATACCATACAGCTCCCTAGGTTAATTGTTGAACAAATGGCCACCTTAGAAACACCATTATCCACAGAAGAGGTATCCAAAGAATTAGCCTCTCTGAAAAAAGGGAAAGCCCCTGGTGGGGATGGATTTCTTGTTGACTTCCTTCAGCCTCTAGCCCAACTGGTGACTCCCCTACTATGTCAAGTGTATGCAGAATCCAAAACTATAGGTATACTCCCCCATACCTTAAGAGAAGCAGTCATCACAGTAATACCCAAGAAGGGGAAGGACCCCACTGATGTGACCAGCTACCATCCCATCTCACTGATCAATACAGACAGTAAGATATATGCTAAAGCATTGGCCACCAGACTGAACCCAGTATTGTCTGCCTTGATTCACCCCTCGCAGGTTGGTTTTGTTTAGGTCAGATATAACACTGATCATCTTCAAACTCTTTTTATTTAATTCATCTAGCCAAGCAGCATAACACCCCGGCTGCCACCCTGGCAATTGACTTTGAGAAAGCATTTGATTCTGTAGAGTGGGACTATCCCCACACTGTCCTGGAACATTTTGGTTTTGGTCCTCATTTTAGATCAGCTATGTCTGCCCTATATAACAACCTCCTAGCAAAAGTGTTAACCAACTCTACCCTCTCAGACCTCATTCAGCTACATAGGGGAACAAGATGAGGCTGCCCTCTCTCCCCCCTCCTTTTTGTATTTGCAGTCTAACCCCTAGTAACAGCTATCCATCAAGAGCCCTCTATTAAAGGGATAAAGGTGGGGCACCGATATTACTCTACCCTAGTGTATGTAGACAACTTGCTAGTCCTTCTTGAGTATGCACAGGTAATAATCTCCCCATTGCTGTCCCTTTTAAATCACTTTGCACACATCTCTGGACTTAAGGTCAATCAGTCCAAAACTGAGATTCTCCCCCTCAACTCATAGAAACATAGAAGTTGACAGCAGATAAGGATTGCAAGGCCCATCCAGTCTGCCCATTTCTTTTTCTACCTTATGAATGTGCCATAGGCCATTGCTCTGTTAAAGGCCTATCTATTCATACTCATCTGTATTGCTTCATCATGCCTGTCCCATGCCTGGTTGAAGCCCTGCACTGTATTCATATCCCCCACTTCCTGAGGTAGGCCATTCCATGCATCCACCACCCTTTCTGTGAAAAAGAACTTCCTCTCATTACCCCTTAATTGGCCTCCCTCTAATCTCATGCTGTGTCCTCGTGTCCTGCTATTTTTCTTATATTGAAACATGTTAGACTCTTTTACCTTGTTAATGCCCTTAAGGTGTTTGAAAGTTTCAATCATATCAGCTCTCTCCCTCCTTTGCTCTAGGGTATACATATTGAGTTCAGTTAATCTGTCCTCATATGTTTTCTGATGCAGTCCCTGCACCATTTTGGTTGCCCTTCTCTGGACTGCCTCAATTTGGTTAATGTCCTTGTGAAGATGTGGCCTCCTGTACTGCATGCAGTACTCCAGATGGGGCCTAACCAGTGTCATGTAAAGATCGATTATTACCTCCCTCTTCGACTTGTGATTCCCCTACTAATACACCCCAACATCCCTCTAGCCTTACCTACTGCATTAGAGGTCTGCTTGGATGATTTCAGGACATCAGTGATGATGATGCCCAAGTCTCTTTCTTCCCTTGTGACTGCCAGCAGTTCCCCTCCCAGCCTATTGGTGGCTTCAGGGTTTCTCTTCTCTATGTGCATGATCTTGCACTTCTTTGAGTTAAACCCCAGTTGCCACTCTTCTGACCATTTTGCTAGTTTATCCAGATCTCTTCTCATTCTGCCCACACCCCATCTGGATCATCTACTCTGGTGCAGATCTTGGTGTCATCTGCAAACAGACAAACTTTACCCTCCAGTCCATCTGCAATGTCACTGATGAAGATATTGAAGAGGACTGGCCCCAGAACTGATCCCTGAGGTACCCCACTTGTGACTTGCATCTCTTCTGACTGTATACCATTTACCACCACTCTCTGTTTTCTGCCCATCAACCAGTTTGCCACCCAGTTGACCAATGTCTGACCCACCCCGAGCCTACCCAGCTTATTAATTAATCTTCTATGTGGAACAGTATCGAAAGCTTTGCTGAAGTCAAGGTGGGCAGCATCAACTGCTCCCCCTATGTCCACAAGTCTGGTTACCCAGTCAAAGAAATCTATGAGATTACTCTGACAGGACCTTCCTTTTATAAACCTATGCTATCTTGGATCCTGTGCTCCTATGGATTCCAGGTGTTGTACTATCCTTTCCTTAAGGAGTGTCTCCATAATCTTGCCCACTACTGAGGTAAGACTGACTGGTCTGTAGTTCCCTGCCTCCTCCCTGCTACCGCTCTTATGGAGCAGGAGCACATGAGCCCATCTCCAGTCTTCTGGGACCTCTCCTGTGCTCAGAGACTCACCAAACAGTTCTGATAATGGATCTGTTAGTTCCACCCCTAGCTCCTTTAGTACCCTGGGATGTATGCCATCAGGTCCCATTGCCTTGTCCACCCTGAGCTTATTGAGCTCTTGTAGGACCCTTTCTTTTGTGAAGGGACTAGTGCACACCTCCCTCCCTGTGTCCATGGTGCAGAGCTGTGGGCCCTGCCCTACCTTCTCTTCAGTAAATACTGAGCAGAAGTATCTATTTAGGATAGATGCTTTACATGGTCCTCCTCCTCACATGCCCCATTATCCCTCTGATCTTAGAATACCCCTCTGGACTTTCTCCTTTTACTAATGTATCTATAGAAAGTCTTGTCACCTTCTTTACTGTTCATGCCAGTGTTTTCTCAGTTTGGGCCTTTTCCTGCCTTACTGCCTTACCTGCTTCCCTTAGGAAGTTTGGTATGCCTCCATATCTTCATCCTGCTGCCTTCCCTTATATTTCCTGAAGACCAGCCTTTTGACTCTGACCTTTTCTGCTACTGTATTTGAGAACCAAATTGGTTTCCTTCTTCTTTTGCACTTCCTTTTCTCACTAACACAACGGGATATTGCTTCAAGTATTGTATCTTTAATGCTTGCCCACTTTGCCTGTACCCCCTCATCTGTATTTCTTTTTGCCAGAGCTAGCTTAACTCTGTTGGCCATCTTATCAAAGTATGCTCCTCTGAAGTCCCATATTTTTGCCTTGGAATGTCAACCCCATATTATACCTCATCTTGGCCTAAAATGGGCAAAGGAAAATATCACATACCTGGGAATCAAGGTGGGAGCACACAACCAGTGGTGGAAGACTAACCTTAGACCACTGATAACAGAATGTAGTGGAGAATTAGACTGGTGGGCCAGACTACACCTCACATTGGCAGGCAAGATAGCAGCTTTTAAAATTACTATTGCCCCTAAATGTTTTCATCTGATATCCCCCATCCCTCTGTTTCTACCCCCACAATGGTATAAGAAGCTAGATGGGTTTATTGGCTTCTTTCTCTGGGGAGTTACTAGGCCTCTCTACAGCAAACCCATGCTTTGACCCCACTGGAAACAGGGAAGATGGGGGCTGCTTTGATTTGAGGGTCATACGCTGCCCTAACAATGCTCACAAACACTAATATGGTTCCAACCCCAATCCCCCAGAACTCCCCAGTGGTTGGAAATTGAACAAACCCTGGGTAGCTCTACTGTACTTGCCTCCTTACTATGGGGAGACTTGCCACACTCACTTAAAACTTACCCTACGCTGGGGTCCTCAATTAGATACTGAAAAGGCCTGCATAGGAAGCTGAAGGCCCCTGCATGCCCTCTACAGTACACTCCCCTCTGGAAAAAAAACTGTGTCAATATAGAAGGTAGCCAAATAACCTGGCCAAGCTGGAACAGAAAGGGCATCCTCTTTATTAAGGACCTCATTTCCCCTAACTCTCAAGAAATGGACACTTTCCAAAACCTGCAAAATCAATGATTATTACCTTCTACAGATCTACGGAAATACTTTCAGATTAGAGATGCACTTAAACCCATCCTAACTCAGGGAGGACACCCCACTGTGAATCCTCCCCAACTACACAGGTGGCTGAAAGCACCTAAGGGTACAGCAGGCTTAATATGCACCTCACTTCAAGAAGCCATGCCCAACACTGCAGCTTCCACAAAAGTAAAATTGGAAAAAATATTACAAATACAAATTACAATGCACAGTGGGGACAATGCTGACAAACAGGACACACAGCACATAGGGATGCCCGGAGCAGGCTTATACACAATAAAATACTTCATTCATGATATAGGACCCCCACCATACTTAAGAAAGCAAAACTGTTAACTCAGGACACCTGCTGGAGATGCCAGCAGCTGGGAGGGGACCTATACCATATCCTCTGGCACTGCCCCATAACAACCCATATCTGGGAGACAATCTCTCAGATGGCCAGTGATACCCTTAATCACCATTCTCCCCCATAGCACCTCTCATGCTGTTGGGTATGAAATCCACTGCCCCATCTCACTTTCCATAAATTTAGATGGCTCATATTACTTTGCATATAGGTAAAGCGAATCATTCTAAAAAACTGGAGAAGCCACATTACACCAACCATAGATGAAATTCTTGCAGCATTTACTAAAGTATACTAATTGGATAGATATTCCCACCTGATATTAGGACAAATGTATGCACTGCAGAGATGTTGGAAACTATATATGTCATTCCTGGCACATAGGGCAGTCATAGGCTGAACAAGGGGTATTATAATATACTGGACTATAAATCTTTAAGACCTACTACATGGATATGACTTTCCAATAATGCATAGATTGCATAGTGAACAGTATGTAAATAGTTACTGTTGTTTAGTTTAATATGTTGACTGGTTGGCTCTCAGCCTACTTTACTGCTGAATGTATATCAGATATCCCTCCTGTATGGCCACTGGAAGGTACAACTTTCTGACCCCTAGGCCTTGTCTATCAGTGGCAGTACCTCCTCCTGGCCACACAGTGCCTCATATTGAAGGTAGGTCCAACCTGTTTTTTCTCCAGACTGCAGAAATGACACTACGTTTTAGATAGACCTCCTGATGCAGATTATATGGCTGGTGATCCAGTTGTGCAGCCACAGTTTGGATGCCATCGGTATATAACAATAAGATCATAGACTGCAGAAGTTTTGTTTTGTGTTTCTGGCTTCTACCTACTTATTTCTGTAAATATGTTATGTGTTTTTGTTTTCTTTCTAAAAATCAATAAAAACATTAACAACAATTATGCATGCACTGCATCTGTGCCAGTGACATGGTGGATAATATAGGAGGAATACGATTATGAAGATACACCCTGGACATGAAAAAGTGATGAGGGATGGCAGATTTATAGGGTGGTGGATAATGCATTGTCCATGCAAACTGAACAGTACATGAGGTCAGAAAGGCACATAAGGAGGCTGGCAGATAACAGAGGTAGGTATTAATATCAATTGAGGAAAGTACCTTGTCTTTCATGGGAGGGGGGCATTCACTGGCCCTAAACTGAACCCTATCCCTAACCCTTCCCTCCCCATCCTTTGTTTGGGTATTGCAGCACCTGGGACAGCAAGCATGGCTGGACAGAAAGAACAGCATGTAGAAGAAGGGGAGATGCAGATGCCAGTCAAGCTTCCGAAAAACAAATGCAGCAGAAACCAATCCTTAAAATCCAGAAGCAGCTGGAAAGGATGGCGGCAAGGGAGAAGCAGGTAGAAGATGCTGCACAGTAGCAGGCCCAGAAAGAAAAACAAGTCATGGGGCAACTGACTGGTACGGGGATTGTTCATGATGGGGATCATGTACCTCCTCCACCACCACCACCAGGAGTGTGCTGTCCAAATAAAGAAACTTGTGAAAGAAATTAAAAATCTTAAAAAAGTGGTCATGTTCCCTGGTGGACCACATTCTAAAAATGGAGTGTGGGATAAACACATTTTTAAAGCTATTTTGCCATCACAGGCAGGTAGGTGGTGCTCACAGGTGCACTCCTCTGGGTATAGTCCATTGCAGACAATTCTAGTTGGGACTGAGTTTTCCTGTAAATAGTTTTAGATTCCTTCAATTTTTGCATTGGTGTTATTGTTGTTGTTGTTGTTATTTGTTTGTTCACTGTTATTATTAACAATGTAAATAGTTACTGTGCAATTTTGTTCTTAAAGTTTTACATTGTTGTGATGTTTTTGAAAAACATATCAATTTATCTTTTCATACCACTGTAGTCATCATTGTCTTGGATGGGGGTATTGACGTAGATTATGTCAAGGTATGAATCTTACTTGACTAGTTGGTTGCTATGTCTGCAGAGGCACCATCAGCACCACATGGTCACTTTAGTGGTACAATCATTTGAAACATAGAAACATAGACTTTGATAGCAGATAAGGACCACTTGGCTCACCTAGTCTGCCCATTTCCCTACCTATTGGATAAGCTGTAGATCCTAGTTAACCAACATCCTGCTTCTTCCTACCCCCACCAGAATTGTCTTATGTCTGTCCCATGCATTCTTGAATTCCCCCACTGTTTTTGACCTCACAACCTCCTCAGGAAGGCCCATCCATGCATCCACCACCCTTTCTGTGAAAAAATACTTCTCACATTGCCCCTGAGCTGTCCCCCCTCTATCTTTAAATTGTGTCCCCTTGTTCTTGCACATTTATTTTTCTGAGAGATGCTGCTCTCTTGAACTTTGTTAATTCCCTTGAGGTACTTGAAAGTTTCTATCATGTCCCTCCCCTCTCTCCTTTCCTCAAGGGTATACAGATTAAGCTCCTTTAGTCTCTCTTTGTATGGCTTCTATTGCAGACCTTGCACCATTTTAGTTCCCCTCCTATGTCCTTGCAGAGATGGTGGTCTCCAGAACTGCACTCAGTACTCCAGATGGGGTCTTACCAACTGTCTGTACAAAGGGATAACAACTTCCTGTTTTCTACTGGTGATGCCTCAACCTATACATCCCAGTATCCCCCCAGCCATCCTTACTGCCTTCTCATATTGCTTGCTTACATTTAGATCATCTGATGTGACTACCACCAGGTCCCTTTGCATTTTTGTTGATGTTAATAACCCCCCCCCCCATTGTGTACTCTTCCCCTGGGTTTTTGTTTCCCAGGTGCATTACATTGCACTTCTTTGCATTAAATCTAAGCTGCTATACTTTTGACCATTCCTCCAACCTTGCCAAGTCCCTTCTCATCCTTTTCACCCCCCTTGTGTGTCAACCATGTTGCAGATCTTTGTCGTCTGCAAAGTGACATACTTTTCATTCCAGTCCCTCTGCAATGTCACTTATAAAGACATTAAAAAGGACCAGTCCCAGTACTAAACCATGTGGTACCCCGCTAGTAACTCCTCCTTTCTTGAGAGTGGACTCTGTTTACTATTATGCTCCGTGTCCTGTTGTCCAGCAAATTTTTTACCCAGACTATCACCCTGGGACTCACTCCCAGGCTGGCTAATTTGTTTATTAATCTTTTGTGTGGGACTGTGTCAAATGCCTTGGTAAAGTCTAGGTTGGCTATGTCCACAGCACCTCCCTGGTCTACTATTTTGCTCACCCAGTCAAAGA
Source organism: Neoceratodus forsteri (assembly GCA_016271365.2). NCBI lineage: Eukaryota > Metazoa > Chordata > Ceratodontiformes > Ceratodontidae > Neoceratodus > Neoceratodus forsteri. The sequence continues at coordinate 244,024,901 of CM028133.1, read as the reverse complement.
AATCTATTAGAGTCATCTGACATGACCGTCCCGCTGTGAATCCATGCTGCTTTGGGTCCTGTGCCCTGCTGGCCTCTAGGTACTCAACAATTCTTTCTTTCAGAAGTCATTCCATCATTTTCCCTACCACTAAGGTCAAGCTAACAGGTCTGTAGTTTCCTGCCTCAGCTTTGCTCCCACTTTTGTGAAGGGGAATCACATCCACCCTCTTCCAGTCCCTAGGTACCACACCATCCTCCCATGATTTGTTAAAAAGGGTAGCCAGTGGTGTCACTAGCTCTCCCCTTAGTTCTTTTAGGATCCTGGGGTGAATCCCATCAGGCCCCATTGCTTTGTCCACCTTCAGTTTCAGGAATTCTTTCAAAACCATGTCTTCTGTGAAAGGAGTGGTATCTTAGTCACTTAGAGGCAACCCTGTTTGGAGGAACAGGGCAAGTGAGGTGGTTCACCATGGTTGCATACCACCAGGAAAAAAGCAACAACAATGGCATGTGCAATATGCATGAAAAGGTGGTGTCACAAGCACATGATGTTGACACAGTCATTTGATGCACATTGGTTGCATATTACACACACATATACCACCCCCAAATGTTGAGTTAAGCCTGTACCTATGTACAATTCTACACATATGCCATGACCCAAGAACAACTGTATCTAAACTGACAGAAAAAAAAGAACTACAATATCTTTTACTAACTGAAACACTAACAAGTACTTACCTGGTAACTGCATGGGACATGTAGGTGGGACACAGATTTGTTGATCAAGTTATTGGTTTGTTCCAGACAAGGGCCAGGCAACATTGGGAAAAGCAGCAGCAGCATCAGAGGATCATATTATATGGAGGGTTTGGATTGGAGACCTTAAAAATTAAACATGATGGTATGTTATTTGTAAAAATGATCAAACTGCTCAAATCTAAACCCATCCTAACCTCTATGCTATTTAAGACCTGCTCTTTTTTCTTCTCTCCAGCTGCCTGCCCTTGAACGGGGCTGCTTCAGCTCCCCCACGGTCGGCCGGCACCCAGCCAGCCACCGACTGAGAGCAGGACGCCCGCCTGCAACTACTTGGAAGGTACGGGACAGCACAGCCAATCAGAACATGGGCGCTTCCAGCAAACCCGCTCTGATTGGACAGGACTTTTCCCCTGCTTCTGCCACCTGGCACTTTTTACAAATAGATTTTAGATAGAACTAGGCAATTTCAAGTATGTAATAGAAGGTTTTTTTTTTGTGGCTAGTTTTCCATTAGCAGGTTATACAGACCTGCCACTAGAGGGATTCTTGGTCTTTCTACACAAATCACTGTTCTCAGTCATGGGTAATATGGCCTGCATTATCATTCTACTTCTAATCCTGGCAAAAAGTATGACTCATAAAGCAATGATCCATGCTAAGTCAGAAGTCATCCCAGCCTGGGAACCCACAATCATAGTTCCTGCTGCATCTTCATATTGCTTCCCTACTCTTAATCTGTTGGGTTTTCATTTTAATTCTCATCCCTCTCCTCTGGCCCTCATCCCATCACCAATGTCTTTCCATGCACTTCCCCTGCTAGCCTTGAACGGCCATGTCAGCATCTCCTATGCCCTGGCTAGACGTACCTCAATGACTGAACACCACACAAGAACCCATACAAAAAGAGCCCACTTCTAAGTGATAAATGCCCTCAAGAAAATGTTTTGAATTCTCCTTTTGTGTTCAGGCAATGTCAAACTAAATCCAGATCCCCCAACTCAAATCACTTCTCCGTCGGAGTTTGCAGCTGCCCCTGGGATGAGACTGATGATGGTCAATATTCTAAGCCTGCTCAAAAAACTTGATCATCTTCAAGTTTGGGCAGCCCCCACTGACCCAGATCTGATTATAATTACCAAGTTGTGGCTAAAAAAGACCAACACTGATCCGCAAATTACTATACCGGGCTTCAAGCTCTTTAGGGCTGATAGGGATTCGGAGGGGGTGGCTGTATACGCCAAATCAAAATTTGATGTTAGCAGCATTTCCTGTAAAACTAAGCCCAAGGAATACGAGATCATCTCGGTTAAACTTCACCTTCCATCCTCACAGTGCATCACAATCATTGGTGGCTATAGACCCCCGTCAGGAGGCACAGAAATTCTTAACGTGTTGAAATCCATAACTTTGGCTGCTAACACGGAAACAATAATCTTAGGGGACTTCAATATTGCTTGGCTCACTGCTAAATCCCACACCCTAAAAGCCATCTGTGATGAACTGGGTCTTACACAGATAGTAACTGAACCCACAAGATTCAATGCTTCTAACTCTGCCAACAGCTCACTCTTAGATGTCATCTTAACTTCGCATCCCCATAAAATCTCACATTCTGCAGTTTTCCATAATGACATGAGCGACCACAGTATCATTGTATGTACAAGATTCCAATCTAAAACTCAGCAGCACCCTAAATTCAGAATCAAACGCTCGTTCCATAAATTCAACTCAGTAAACTTCCTAACCAATTTAGCTACGATCAGGTGGCAAGACCTATATCTTGCCAAATCTGCTGTTGCTGCCATCTCTGTCCTAAATGACAACCTCACCACCCTAATTAACAAGCATGCTCCTCTTATTAAAATGAGGGTGTGGAAAATCTCGCATTCGTGGTTCAGCCAAGAGCTCAAATCTGCACTTACCAATACAGACAAGCTATGGGCTAGGGCCAGGCACACAAAAAACCCAGCAGACTGGCAGGTGTTTAGAACTGCCAGAAATGCCTGTGTTAAAAGTGTACATGCTACTAAAGCAAACTTCTACATCTCCACTCTGTAGCTGGCAAAAGGGAACTCCCAAAAAATCTGGAAGACACTGAGATCCATTGAACGCCATGCTGCTGCTTCCTCCCTTCCCACCAAGATTCTGGCCAAGGATGGGATGGTTGAAAATAACTGTGAATCCTCGAACTTAACCTTCACTTTGCCACTGCCGGGTTGGCATTCGACTCCTCCCCATATGCTAGCTGAGTGAATAGCAACACTAGCCCAGATTCTACACATGTTACTCCACCTCATCCCTTCCAGTTGTGCCTGTTTAGCTACAAAGAAGTCAAATACATAATTCTTAGCCTTGACACCAAGAAAAGTGCGGGGAACAATGGCCTTGAATCATTTTTCTTGCATTTAGGCTATGCCCAGCTCACAACCCCCATCCTTCACATCTTCAACCTCTCTATTACCACAGCCACTGCTCCATCCTGCTGGAAATCTGCCCATGTTCTTCCTCTCTTCAAATCAGAAGATCCTTGTGACTTAAATAACTACCGTTCTATCTCTATCTTGCCCGTTCTCTTCAAAGTGCTGGAAAAGCTTATATACAACCAACTAAAAAATCACCTTGAAGCGCACTCACTCCTAAACCCGGCCCAATCTGGCTTCAGGTCAAAGCACAGTACCATCTCAGCCTTGGCTAAAGTCTCTAATGACTGGATCCATGCTATGGACATCAAGAAGGTTACTGGTGCAGTCTTTCTAGACCTTAGTAAGGCCTTTGACACTGTAGACCATCACCTCCTAATCACCTGTCTTGCTTACATAGGTGCCACTCCACTTACCTTACAGTGGTTTAACAGTTATCTCATGGGAAGGATACAAAAAGTCAAAGCTGATGGCCTACTATCTGCCCCCCTTCCAATTGCCAGAGGAGTCCCTCAAGGCTCCATCCTAGGACCAATCCTTTTTTCCCTGTACATCAACAACCTTGACTCCCACATAAAGAACTCTAGCATACATTTCTTTGCAGATGATACGGTTTTGTATGCATCAGGCTCATCCTTAACTGAAGTCAGGGAAGCACTCCAAGCTGACTTTATCCAGTTAGAAAGCAACCTTGTCAATGCCAAGCTTCTCTTAAATGCCAAGAAAACCAAGACAATGATTTTCTTGAGATTTGCCTTGTCTGGTGCCCTACCTAACCCACCTAAAAACTTCATAGTTACCTCCCTAGGTGAACCTTGAAGTCGTACCTAAATTTAAATATCTAGGTATGTGGATAGACAACAAGCTTTCCTTCAACGACCACATCAAGGATCCATCAAAGAGGCTTAAAGCATGCTTGGGTTTATTCTTTAGAAATAGGACCCTCTTTTCTCTCGCGACCCGCAAAAGACTTGTCCAAGCAACATTCCTTCCCTTGCTTGACTACAGAGACATTATCTTTATCTCCTCCCCAACCTTGAGCCTATCTAAACTAGACGTACTCTATCACCGTGCTCTTCGCTTCATTACTAACTTGACGTATATGACCCACCACTGTGATTTTTATGCAGCAGTTCGGTGGACCTCTCTTGCCACCAGACAGCTCCTGCATGCTGGCATTTGGACCCTCAAATTACTACTTCACAAACTGCCTGTCTATTTAACGTCTCTCATACACATCTCGCATCGCGCCTACTCCCTAAGGAAATCTGATCTTATCCTACTAGATGTTCCCAGGACACGTACCACAGTTGGCCAAAGAGCTGTTTCATATGCCCTCCCAAACATTTGGAACCAACTACAAGCCATGCTGGAGCTAACCAGCATCGTAGCAATTAACTCCTACAAAACACTAGCTATCTCTAAATTAAAAGACATATGTAGGTGCTACTAGGCCCCCAACACCAAGTTAACTTCCTAGGTACCAACTGGCCCTCTACTTATTAAGCTGAAATGTGTTGCATAATTTAGGGCAAGGTTAAAGCTGGAATGTACTGCATATATAGCATAAGGACTTCTATTGTGTATACCTTTTGTATTATATATTTTTTCTTTGTTGTTCTACATTTTATATCTCCTGTCTATGTAATTGCGAACTGTATGTGTATGTGCCTCAGGACCTCCTTGTGAATGAGCTTGCTCAACGGAGTCTTTCCTGCAATAAACTTGAAACTTGAAACATGAAGGAATCAGATCTTGGTTAGTATAGTACAAGCAGATGATCACATCAGCAGAAATCAAAACATTCTTTGCATTCCATAACCTTACATTATAGATTAAGCATATCAGTGCTATGCAGCAGCCTCAGCAATGACATTTCACCACCCTTCCACTTTCCATAGACAGCCTCGCTAACCCTAGATATACAGATCTGTTGTGCAATGTGCAGACATCTGACTAGATTGTGATGCTGTACTTTTCTCAGGTACAAATAATGATCAAACAATACTACTTACATGATCAATAATAAATCACTAAAAAGTCATAGGCCATTAATGAGCTATACCATTCAATTGATCTATGATTTCTTGTTTCAAAATGAAAATAAGGTTTTATTTTAAAATAGAAAGCTTGCACAAATTTACTCACGAGTCAGTTGTGATCGTCATATCATGAAGCATCATGGATAGCAGGGTCAGGTATGATCCTGGAAGTAAAAGCAGCAGCAATGCGTGGTAGGCCTGGAAAGAAAACAAGTCGAGTGAGATAGGTACAGAAACAAAAGCAATTTTGCTGGACAATAGTGTGTCCTCTTTTCAGGCTTTATGGACACGTTCATAGAAACAGCAATAAGTATCAAAGCAATCTATGCCTGCCTACACCACCGACTATCATTTCTAATACAGTCTCAACCTCATGTGTACCCCTCCTCGCTATACATAAATAACACCATACACATTTCTGTAGTATATAATGCTTGTGAAAAAACAAATCCTCAGCTCCACACATGCGTGCCAAATGGTGTCTATAGTATAAGTAAAGAACAATGGCACATGAGTAATCAAAAAGTATCAATTTTATTACATGCAGACACAGCACAGCTGCCCAGGTTCCTGTACTGTCAAGTGTGTGATGTTGCTGTGTGCACAAAATGGATACATTTGATTACCTGCAGTGCCTATTGTTCTTACTTCTAGTATATAATACTTACCTGATTATCTGCTTTGAATGTCATTGGGAAAATAATAAAAAAGTTTATTAGAAAATAAAAAGCTGGGGGAAAAAAAGGATGTACTGACATGATTTAGCTAATGAAAAACACCTGTTAGTCATGAATAACAACCAAGGACATACTTTCTACCGACCTAATTGACCTTAAGCACAACTTGCCTGCTGTGCTGACAGCAGCTACTAAAGCACCACCACTTCTACCACTGTTAAAGTGTCCACTCCACAAAGTAAACTTAAAAACGCCAGCCTCAGAGACATTCAGCAAAGTCAATAGTGAATAAAAAATGCTTTTGCAAACTTGCACTACAAATAAAAATAAATATTACATACTTACTTGGGCAGTTAGAATGGACACACCATGAAGCCAAGTCACTGTGTCTGGGACAGTAAAGTAGCATTGTCTGCTGCAGACTAGCAGCAGGAGCAGCATCAGCAGTTGGACAGTCTTAGGGAATTGTGAGGCATGCCTGAAATGGAAACCACACAACAGCTGCTGACATACAGCACAAAAGCAGCAGGATTGTAATTTTTTTGTTGAGTGACAAGACCAGCAGTTAGGACTGACCACCAACTCAGAAGACACTGTCACATGACAAGTGTTCATTGCCCACAGCAGTTAATCAACCAGTATGCCCCCCCCCCCGCCACACTGACCTTCTTTGAAATCACATGATCTGCCAAGGACAACATCACTGGCAACAATATGTAACATTACATAACAGATCAAGAAAATAAGCACCACAGTGCTCTATGGCTACCTCAGCAATTCCATTCTCCCTCCCTCCAATTACGCTTTCCCTGTAACTGCCACACTCACCCTCACCCTGCATAGATGTCAGGTGTACAATATACACACACCCATGACTAGATTATGATGATCATGCTGTAGATCTCCAGATAAAATAATTAAAAAACAGAACAAACATTAATACTTGCCTTCTCAGTAAAAGAAACATGGGAAGCTAGACTGAGGCCATGCCATTAATGAGCCATCAGCCTTGCAATGAATTAACAATGTCATGTCTGAAAATGAATACAGAAGGATATGAAATTAAAATCATGCACTGGAAAAAAACGTACCTGATGGAGTGGTTTGGTGGACACAGCAAAAAAACCACTGTGATGGAGTAATGAATGACCTGGAGCTGACAGCAAAAGCAGCAGCAGTGACACATGACATCATGACCTGGCTTGGGAGGGAAAAAAAATCAGAGCGATAGTTAGTTACCGAAAAAAATTGCATTTCACAACCACCGACTATCCTACTATCTCTACCTGTGTGACGTGACTAGCTCTCACTTCACTATTAATAATACATTCATCAAGAGTGACAGTAGAAGTATGATATATCTCACATACATACCTGATAGCCTGTTTTGCATTCAATAAACAAATATTATTGCAAAAAGTCAGTGATAATTACGTACCCACTTTGATTTATCACATCAAAGTGCACTATGGAAGTGTTACTTACATATCTCAGTCTCTACATACAGTACTGTTGCTGTCTACTCTGCATACTCAAACCAGATACCCTAACTGCCACCTTGTCTGTGTACACAAACCACTCCACGTACCACAGCACACAAACAATGCTGTTTTCTGTAGGACAGCCGATTACATGAGTATCATTAAGTCAATATTATTCTACAGAGTTATTCAAATAGTTTACATTTCAGTAGTCAATGTGACAAGAACAAAGAAAGTACTTAAATAGTTTTACCAACCTGTATTATGGCTGTGGATTAATGCAGTGGTTAAGCAGCAGTAGCAACAGTGGCTTTAATGGCTCACAGTAGTTCAGCTGGTTGCTGTTATTTGGTGTGGCAGGATCCACTGGGAAGGATGGTGTAGTCAGGATTTGGGGTCCCTTCATCAGAGTACTATTGTGTCTCACTAGTAGTTCAGCTGGCTGTTGTTATTTTGTGTGGCAGTATCCACCGGAATGGTGTAATAAACAGTAATTGACAACCCAACATGTGTCCAGTCAATTTTTTTGGTATTTATATTTATTTTGTTAGGGAGGGGAAGGGCCATCAACATCAGCCAACTTGGACAGTAACTGGTAGCTGAGTGTTTACGCCAGCAAGTGGCATACACCACAACATGATTTGCATCATAATAAACAGTTACAGACAAGCCAACATGTGTCTGGGCAATTTGTTTTGATATTTCTATTTATTTTGTTAAGGAGGGGAAGGGCCATCAACATCGGCCAGCTTGGACAGTAACTGGTAGCTGAGTGTTGCTCCATGCAAGTGGTGAACCACAGAACAGAATAATCATCAATAACTGGCAGCACTGAGTCCAAACAGTGCCGACAACAATAGCATCGGCTGTAAGGGCGCGGTTAAAATGGCACCACTTTTGTTTTTGCTGGGGAACTCTGCCCCCCGCATCCCCAGTATTTAGGATTCTCACTCCAAGGGGGAGCAGATTCCAGGGAAAGTTAAATTTTGTGGGGCTATTATGGCCCCATGTAAAAAAATATTTCAAGTCACAAGATGTGTTAAATGTTTGAAGACCAGGATTAGAACCCTGGTCTCCCGGCTGCTGGCCGAGCTGTCTGATGCTCCAAACCTCCACACCATGGGAGCAGCTCAGCCAGCATCCTGTCTCCTGGTGCTGTTGTCCTGCATAAAGGACCACAGACAGTGACCATGGGAGTGCTTACAGCATGCGCTGTAAATCCCCAGTCGCTGTCAGTGTGAGCGCTTACCAGACTAGTACAGTATATTACGGCACTATTCTGGTAGTGCTCAGTTGATGGGGTACTTTAACATGGACATGCAAACACATGTCCTATCAATTTTGGGGTATTTATGTGTTTTTAGGGGTGGAGGGGGAAGGCACTGAACGTCGGCCAACTAGTAATCAGTAATCAGTAGCAACAGGCAGAAACTGGACTGAATGAACTTTGGTGACATAAGCATCCACTCATAATACAGCTTCACTAAGCGCATCCCTGCAGGTGGTGGACACACGATCTATCTCTCTCTCTCCTACTTAGGAGAACTCAAACCCCTCAGCTGTGTCTTCATCAGCGGGCACTGTAACACTATCTTCATCATCTGATGAGTCTTGCTCCTCACCGCCTTCTTCAGCAGGATCATAGAATCTTGGTGTTGTTGATACCATGTATTGCTTTGGGAAGAAATGGGAGTTCATTTTAGCAAATGTTAGGCACTCACATCATGTTCTGACAGATGGCTTTGGCGATCAGTCATAATTGAAACAGCAGCACTGAAAACTCTTTCAGACCTGACACTGGCACAGGGGCAGCTGAGGTACTCATTGGCAATAGCAGAAAGTGCAGGCCTGATTTTGAACTTGTTTGTCAATGCTCAAGGGGTCCATCCTCAATACTTAGCAGCTGAGGGTCATCAAGATGTGACTGCACCATATGACTTGCAGACAGCTGAATCTCTGTGTTTCCTTAAGGTGGCTGCTGTGTGGCGACTCCTATGTCCTTCAGCATTGACCAGAGAGGGTTTGTGCCACCACTACTAAGTCATGATAATGAAGGTGACTATGCAAACACTGTAAACATGGTAATTAGTGAGGTAAACACCAAGGTAGAGAAGTTATTAGGGAACAGAACAGAGGTAAATGTAAAAAAAACTCAAAGGCAGTAAGGACTGGAATGGGGCTAAAAGGAGTATGGCTATCAAAAAGTGGAGGGTGATGAGTACCAATGCCCGTAGTCTGTGTAACAAGCTCCCTGAACTAGTGGCCTTGATGGAAGTGGGTTGCCTGGATATTGTGGCAGTCACAGAAACATGGTACACAGAGAACCATGACTGGGATGTCAACATACCAGGATACACAATCTACAGGAGGGACAGGGGAGGGTAAAAGAGGAGGAGGAGTAGCTCTCTATGTAAAGGAAGGGATCAGAGCAACAGAACTAAAGAGTAAACAGGGAGCAGATGAGGCACTCTGGGTCACCCTGGAGACAGGAAATGGCACCACAATCCACATGGGGGTTGTATACAGACCCCCATCTCAGGGAGAGGGAATGGACAAGGAAATGATAGAAGGCTTCCTTAGAATGGCAGAAAAAGGGGAGATATTGTTGATGGGGGACCTGAATATGCCAGATGTTAACTGGAGCACCTTTGCTGCAGGCACATCCAAGAGCAGGGTCATTCTTGATGCCCTACAGGGGGCATGCCTCAGACAGCTAGTATTGAAACCCACTCAGGAGGGAGCAATCTTAGACCTGGTACTCTCAAATGGGGATGGAGAAAGAATCTCAGATTTAGAAGTGGGTAGCCATCTGGGAACAAGCGACCACCAAACAGTGTGGTTCACGATAAACACAGCCATACAATCAAGCCATACAAAAGCAAGAATATTGGACTTTAGGAGGGCTGACTTTGGGAAAATGAGAGAGTGCCTCGGAAAAGCACTGGAAAACAGGCAAGAAGGAGGAGTGGAGGAACAGTGGGGAGTAATCAAAACAGCCATCACAGAGGCAACAAGCCTTTGTGTAAAGCAAATCAATAAAACACAACAAAGGAAAAAAACGCTATGGTTCTCAAAAGAGGTGGCAGGGAAGGTTAAGGAGAAAAGGATAGCATTCAGGAAATATAAGGAAACACAGAAGGAGTAGGACAGAGAACTTTATCAGTTAAAGCAGAAAAAGGCTGGGAAGCAGTCAGAATAGCAAAGGCCCAAACCAAGGAAAGGATAGCCAATTCTGTTAAGAAGGGGGATAAGACCTTTTATAGGTACATTAGGGAGTGAAGAAAGACCAAAGGAGGGATACTGAGGCTTAATAAAGGGAAGGGAATGTGGGTAGAGGGTGACAGTGAAAAAGCAGGGATACTGAATGAATATTTCTGCTCAGTATTCACAAAGGAAGAGGAGGGGGAGGTACCGAAACCAAACAAGAGAAACACTCTGAAGACGGGGTCGATACCAGTCCATTTACAGAAGAAAGGGTTCTGAAAGAACTAATAAAATTGAAGGTGGACAAAGCAATGGGGCCTGATGGGATTCACCCAAGAATTCTAAAAGAACTAAGGGTAGAACTAGTGACACAGCTGACTACCCTCTTTAACAAATCATGGGAGGATGGGGTGGTACCCGAGGACTGGAGGAGGGCAGATGTGATTCTTCTTCACAAAAGTGGGAGCAGGACAGAGGCAGGAAACAACAGACCAGTTAGTTTGACCTCAGTGGTAGGGAAAATGATGGAATCACTTCTGAAGGAAAGAATTGTTGAGTACCTAGAGGCTAGTGGGGTACAGGACCCAAGGCAGCATGGATTCACAATGGGAAAGTCGTGTCAGATGAATCTAATAGATTTCTTTGACTGGGTGACCAAAGCAGTAGACCAGGGAGGGGCTGTGGACATGGCCTACCTAGATTTTAGCAAGGCATTTGATACAGTCCCACACAAAAGATTAATACACAAGTTAGCCAGCCTTGGAGTGGATCCCAAGATAGTAGCCTGGATAAAAAATTGGCTAGACAACAGGACGCAAAGGGTAGTAGTAAATGGAGTACACAGTGAAGAAAGGAGGGTTACTAGTGGGGTACTGCAGGGTTCAGTACTGGGACCGGCCCTTTTTAATGTCTTTATAAGTGACATTGCAGAGGAACTGGAAGGAAAAGTATGTCTCTTTGCAGACGACACAAAGATCTGCAACAGGGTTGATGGAAAGTGGAAAGGATGAGAAGGGATTTGGCAAGGTTGGAGGAATGGTCAAATGTATGGCAGCTCAGACTCAATGCAAAGAAGTGCAAGGTAATGCACATGGGAAACAAAAACCCAGGGAAAGCGTACACAGTGGGGGGTGAGATACTGACAACAGTAAAAATGGAAAGGGACCTGGGGGTAATTATATCAGATGACCTAAAGGTGGGCAAGCAATGTGAGAAGGCAGTAAGGAAGGCTGGGGGGATACTGGGATGCATAGGAAGAGGCATCAATAGTAGAAAACAGGAAGTTGTTATCCTCTGTACAGACAGTTGTTGATACCCCATCTGAGTACTGTGTGCAGTTCTGGAGACCCCATCTCCTAAAGACATACAGACAGTGGAGGCTGTCCAGAGGAGGGCAACCAAAATGCTGCAGGGTCTGCACCAGAAGACATCAAGAAAGACTAAAGGAGCTTAATATGTATACCCTTGAGGAAAGAAGGGAGAGGGGACATGATAGAAACTTTCAAGTACCTCAAGGAATCAACAAAGTCCAAGAGGGTAGCATCTTTCAGAAAAAGAGATGTGCAAGAACAAGGGGGCACAATTTGAAGATAGAGGGGACGGCTCAGAGGTAATGTGAGGAAGTATTTTTTCACAGAGAGGGTTGTGGATGCATGGAACAGCCTCCCTGAGGAGGTCGTGGAGTCAAGAACAGTGGGGGAATTCAAGAATGCATGGGACAGACATAAGGCAGTCCTAGTGGGGGTAGGAGGAAGTAAGCTGTTGGTTAACTATGATCTGCAGCTTATCTGTTCGGTAGGAAAATGGGCAGACTAGGTGGGCCAAGCGGTCCTTATCTGCCGTCAAATTCTATGTTTCTATGTACTGGTGGAGGAGGAGGATACTGGGTGAGAGGTGGTTGATGCTTGATGTTTGGCTTGATGTTTGGCCACCGGTATTGTTTTTTCAAACCTTATTTCAGACTTCCTCATCCAGTTTTTGACCTTGCCACGCAGGATCACTACATAATGTTCAAGATCATCCTTCCCACTGGTAAGAAGTGAAGTCATGCCCTGCTTGTACCTGGTATCCAGCAGAGTTGCCAGTATGTATGCCTCTGAATTGTTAATGTGAATGACATGGGGATCATCATCACAAAGATGCATGATGAGGTCAGCAAGCTCAACTCCAACTGAGTCTGCAGTCACTTCAAATTGCTCCCTTATAGTACACAGTGCACGACGGAGAATGCACAGCAGTGGTATCACTTGGCTCAAACATGCATTGTCTGTACTAACAATCTGTGTTGCCTGGTCCAGTGGTCATAGTACCTGGATAACACTATCCATCAAAAACCACTGAGATGGAGTGAGCGACATAGATGACTGTGCTTCCTTATCCCGCATGTGCATGATGTACTTGTGGAGTAACTTATACTGTTCCTATAGTCGCTCAAGCATATAGAGGGTGTAATTCCAGTGAGTTGGTACATCGAGCTTCAAACAGTGCTGTGGTACATTATTTGCCTTCTGTAGAGCACGAAGCTCTTCTTCAGCAGAGCAGAATGACAGAAATTGCTGCAGAGTTTATGGCTCACAGCTAACATAGCACTAACTGCTTTGTGCTCTAGAAAGGACCTCACAATTAGATTCAGCACATGCACAAAACAGGGTACATAATAAAAGCAGCTATCAGTGATGGCTTTGATGGCATTATGGGCATTGTCACTGGCAATATATGCTGCATTGAATCCATGGGGCTTTAGCCTGTGTGTAATTGCCTCATTGATGTAGTTGAGAATTCTGTCTGATGTATGGAACCCATGCATACTCTCCATGCTTAATGTAGCATGCTGTTGACAACCAGTAGTGCTGCCAGTACTCAGGGGACAAGTAGAAGATGAGGTACATGGGTGAAGAGTGTATACATGAGGAAAACAAGCCCAGTGTGCAGTAATGAACATATAACTAACACTCAATGATGGGTCACTGGTCCAGATGTCCACAGTGAGGTGGATGCTGGCTACTACTGAGTGTGACAGAGCACATGACACCATGCATGCAAAGTCATTGTACATAGCTGGAATAGCTTTAGTATGGAAGTATGTCCTACTTGGAACTTTATATTTAGCTGCAGCCTTCTCCATCAGTTCTCTAAAACTCTCATTCTCAACAAACGAAAATGGTAAAAAGTATTTTGCCAGTATCTTAGCAACAGCCGTATTAAGCTCTTTTGTCACCGGGTGTTTACGATGGTGTTTTGTGTGCTTGCTTAATGCCTATTTAATATCTCACTGCTTAAGTCTCTGAGTATGCAGGACTGTGGGGTGAGTTTTAGTTCTGGCAGGTTTGGTTTGCAGCTTTGGTTTCCTTCAACAATAGCAGGGACATGCTTCAAAAACCTCTGCATGGGTACAGTAGAAGGATCAGCTTGACTACTACCTCTACTTGCAGCTTCATGTGTAGGGGTAGAACACAATAAGGGGTCAAATGTTTGGTATACTGCTCCAACAGCTACATTTCAACAGAGACTGACAGTACAGCGACTACAGTGCCAGGTCACTATAGTGTCGGGGCTGGACCCCGGCACTGTATCCTGGGGGTCTTGCACTCCATCCCCTAATCAGCTCCAGCTCAGAGTTGATTATATTTAGTGGGGGGTGCAGGGGCAAAGCCTCCCCATGTGAGGTTTGGGGGGCAAAGCTCCCCCGAAGAAAACATGGTAGGCAGTGAGAAACTGTATGCTGACTGCAAATGTGGTCAACATAACTGTTTCGCTGTACGGTCGTTCGACAATATTTTTGTTGATGACTGATAGTAGATCCCAAATGTTACATCATCAACTGTCTGGTGATCCTTGCTTTCAGTAGTAGAAGTGGCTGAAGTGGGCATGGATGCCAACCGCCTATACCAGGTCCATTTAATGGGGTGCTTACTTTTCATATGACTATGCATGCCAGTCATCCCCTAATGTGTACTGGGCATGCCCCTGCTAATCTTGGAATGACAGATGTTGCACACTGCAACACTGTCATCAGGATCATCAATTACAAAGAAATCCCATACCAATGAATGTCCCCACATGCTGAATTTTTGTAGGTGGTGGGGCAGATCAAGATAGTGACACAGATATATGGGTGGGCAAAACAGTTTTCTTTGAATGGTGCGGCTTTCCCCAATGCTATTTTTGCCAATTGCTAACCCTTGACCATGACAGGTTGCTGCTTTGGGTCTGATGGAAAAGAGATTACTTGCCCTTCACCAATAACAGTTTGTTTGTTGCTTGTGGACAGGGTGGCTGCCAATTAGGGTCTACTACTGGGTTGGCACCCTAACGTCTCTCATCACTACTACTCTCTATGCTTTCTGGAATTTCCATGGCAGACAATAAGACCTTAACCACAGAATTTCTACGGAAGCACCAAGGGAGGTCGACAGTGAAAATGCTGACCTCCCACACAGTGACAGCTCAATACCAACACAGGTATTGTGCCATCTGAATGATGAGTGTTTTCTGTGAAGGGGCTGTGCTCCCCACACTCCCGATGTGGGGGGCCATGCCACCACACCCCCCAAATTTAAAATTATCAACTCCAGGTCAGAGTTGTTCCGGGAAGGGGGAAGAACACTGGGGGAAAGCTACACTTGAAAATGGGCCATTACAGTGACTGTCGTTGTAATGGTCTTTTTTAGAGTGTAGCTGTCGAGGAGTCGAGCTGCAGGGGGGCATTGAATTTCTACTATACCATGGAGTTTTAACAAACCAAGATGCACAACATGTGACTGCAGAACCGAAAAATGTGATCAGAAGAACTTGCAGAGAAAATTGACATTTCTGTGGGATTTTTGTACTTAACCATGAAATTTTCACTATACTGTGGAATTCTAAGAAATGCAAATGCAACATTTCAGTGGAAAAATGGAACAACTTAAAAATCACACAAGAAATTACTTTCACACAACACAGCTAAGGTGCTTTACAGGCAGGGTGACTACAGTCACTATGTGACCATTACAATTAAGATACTGCATGCAGAAAATGAAATATGGACACACATTGATGGCAGGAAAAAAAAACAGCATAATTACATTGCAAACTGAGGAAAAATACATGATACGGCGAAATTAGTGGCAAGATACTTTATTTCTGCATTTTTTCAACAAAAGTTCTGCAGTTCTGTAACTTTTCTGCAGTAATAGGGAGAAATCTGCAGTAATTAGGCGACAGTTTGGAATTCTGCCTCGGGCGGAAAGTGGAAGATTCTGCGGAAATTTTAAAATTCCGCAGAAGGTATGCGAAAGTGGACATAGGCACTTTAGCCCAACCCTACCATTTCCTCCACTGGTCTATATTTATAAGAGTTTAAAATGTCTTATTTTTTCCTGTTTTTATAGACTAAAATTGTATTTTTTATTAGCGTGTTTTTTATATATATCTATGCACTTGGTTTTAATCATTGTTAAGATGTTTTTAAGATTTGATTAAAGTCTCTCAGTGTTTTTATTCAATTAATTACTGGCACTTTATAGGTTAAAAGGTGCTTGGCAACATGAAGCCTCTCTATTAGAGAGGGATCTTCATTCACAGGTCAAATGTGGTGTTTGGACCTATATATACATGGTATTTTTTCAAAGTCCTCAGCCATTGTAAAAGGATTGATGAGAATCTGAAAAATGTCAGTCCAGACAAGGTTTTTATGGGTGAATAAAATTGATTAACATAAGGAGTTTGCCTTTGAATTTTTAGTGCATCTCTGTAAGGAAGTTTTTGTGTGCTAGAAACTTTTTTTTACCTACTTCAGTAGTTTCTGTGCAACACTTCCCAGTGCACACTCATTTTGCCTGCTATATTTGGTGTGGTACCTTGCTAATTATGCCTATTTTCACCTCGACCCACATCAAGGCAGTATCTGAAGATCTGGTAGTCTTTGTGGCAGGTTTTTTTTTTTGCCATGTATCTTCAATCTGCACAAAACTCATGTTATAGTAATGCTTATTTCTCCCTGAGCACCCATGGTTTCTTGCAAATCTGTTATTCCATTTTTATTCCCAATTCCATGCTCATTCAATCTCTATGCACTATCCTTCTGTGATCCAAAAGTTGAACTTAAACATATCAGTTTGATTTGCCCCAGCCAAAGTCTTGCATTTTGATCTGTAACATTATCTTGTGTTATATTTAATGCAGCAGATGGGAAAGTTTATCCTATTATAGTACTCCTTCCACAGCTGATTGGCAATATTTATTTTGCTTCTTTTCATTATTACTTCTCTCTCACCATTTTCATTCTGAGAAGAAGGTTTATCTCTATTTGTGGGCTCTCTTACCTGCATGTCACTCTGTATTGCTCTCTTAGTTGTATCTGGGTATACCGAGGATGCTGTTTTGACTGGATTCATGCTTGCTTCAGTCTAGGGCATCCAGGGCTCTATCTTGCTCAAAAAAGGAGATAGACATTGTTCCATAGAGCCCATGGTCTGTGGCAAAAAATAATTGTCAGTTTTATTCTTTTCTTCAGTGTGTGTTTGTAAATGCTGAATATTCAGGGATTTTGTTGTTGTTGTTTACACTAATTCATTTGGTTGGTCAGTTAGAAAATGTGCTGTTCAAGCTGCAGAAAGTAAAAAGAACTTCATTAATCTGTCCTGCAGTCTGTGCTGTGTTTTTATTTTTGATTTGTGTTCCATTACGTGTTGTGTCTGTGGCTTCTAAAGCCTCACTTTGAGGGACTCTTCTCCATAGCTTGTCAGCAGGCACATGAACAGATACAAAACTCGACTCTTGCCATTAGATAAATGGACCAACAGACTTAGTCCAGATTTAGATAAGGTACAAAGAGATGAACAGACATCAACTTTGTACTTCCAATGGCAGTTCAGCAAACAATGTTCAGTCCTGGGAGGTACTAATACTGATACTCAGTGTAATCAAAAAGAGCTTTGTCCATTAATTGAAAACTTAGGAAATGCCATGCTACCTTTCCAAAACCTCATTTAGAGACATTAGCTTATGCCGTTATACAGTAACTTAATAAAGCAGCACACTAATGCTTTTTTTGTTGTTGTTACAGAGTGTTTTCAAAAACTTATGTAAATGGCATCAGTTGTTTGAAAGATTTTGGAAGGTCTGATCAAGAGAAATGTGCTCTTTACCTCAACCAGTGGCCTTTTATTTCACCTATATGCACCACCATCTAGATGTGACCAAGTGGAGTGCCATTTTGTGAGGTCTTCACCAAGTGAAGTCCCCACTTTGTTACAAAAATAATTACAGAACATGACACTGTAGTTTTTTTTTGTGAAATGAAATTTCCCATCGTCATTAAGCTCTAGTGTTCAAATCTTCTACAATCTCTTTCTTCACTGTTACCAAACACTCTTAATGCCATGATGTTAAGAGGCTTACAATACTTTTTCATTTGAACCCTTACTGCCGCTAACATATCTGAAAGATTTTATTTTCGTATCATTACTTCCTATTTCTCTGACAATGTTATTGTCATAGTCTTGTTTTACCTTCCAAATACTACAGCTAGGGCTGGAAGTTGGGTCAAGCCATAGGTTCAGGATAGTCGGGTTTCAGGGAGGATTGGAAAAATGAGCAGAATCAGGTTTCACTAAAAAGGAGAAAAAAAGAAAAAGAAAAATTGCTAGAAAATTCCTTAAGTAAACTTTGAGTCGTAAAACACTGCAGACTGACTGAAGTTAAGTACTGTAGTCTTGGTAGGAACATGGAAGCAGCCAAGAGGGAATCAGTACAGTAGGAGGAGGATGAATGGGTACATGTGAGCTGCAGAAATTGTGTGTGAGGAAACCTTACAACTCATTATTAGGCCAAATCGGTTTGAATTGGATTTGACCTGACCTGACTAGAAATTGGAAAATTAAGCCAAAATTCTTGACTTGCACAGCCCTACTAATAAACTTCTGTGACACCCTCTGTAATATCTTATACTCTATATTGGTGTTGGTCAGCAGCTTCTCCCTCATTGCTTTAAAGGCTCTCCTTTTGCACTCATTACCAGACTCGTCCAAGCTGGCCTCCTTTTTGTTCTGGTCTCGTTCCCAATAGGCTAGGGACAAATTTCTTAAAAGCATTTTCTAGCATTGAGTTTAACCCTTCCCACATCTTTTCAAACTGCTCCTTTCTTTCTGTCTGCATTAGTTGCCTTCCAACTATTTTTCTCATTTTGCAAAAGTTGGCCATGCTGAAATTCAGTGTCATTGTAACCATTTTCTCTCTCTGACGATATACAGATCACTGGTAGGGTCCACCTTCAGTACTGTGTCCAGTTCTAGGGACCACATCTCTGGAGGACATAGACAGAGTTGAGGCAGCCAGAGGAGTGCAACTAAAATGGTGCAGGGTCTGCACCAAAAGTATTAGAGGCTTGGGTAGATTTATACCACCAGATATCGTATGCTTCTTTGAGGCATGGTTAAAGCCTTCTGTTCCTAACTCAACATGCTCTTTTCCCAGTTACAACCTCCTACTGCATGACCACTCCAGTCCTCACCAAAGTGTGAGGGTGGGGTTGCTATATACTTCAAATCCCGCTTAAATCTCTCTGCTCTCCCCTCCTCCTCCCTCACACACTATGAAGTATTGTATGCTGTCCTCTGCCTCGGGGATACTAAGAAACTTCACATCATCTGTGCTTATAACCCCTCTATTGGAGGCATCTCTGGTCTCTCAGCACTTCACTCTAGCATGATAACATCTGCTAGTCATAATGAAATTATTATCCTAGGTGATATAAACCTAGATTGGCTAAGTAAATCTAATAAAACCTATGACACTATCATCAAAGGGTTTAACTTACATCAACTTATCACTGATCCCACTACAGTCTTGTCTAACTCTAGATCATGTACTCTAATAGGCTAGGTCATGACCAGAAGAATGGACAGGACATCTATTGCTTTTACACTCATTGATGCCATTTCAGATCACGCCCCATCTACTGCATCAGGTGTGCATTTTCCCTTCTCTTCCCTCCCCTGAAAATCATCTATTTTCATGGCTTTGCTATTTTTGACCAGTAAGCATTCCTGGCAGATCTCTCTAGAATAGACTGGTCCTACATTTACTCTACAAATGATGTTAAAGTGGTGCTTGACTATTTCTTAATGGAGTTCTGTGCTCTCCAAAACTTGCATGTTCCCAAAATCTCCCACCAGATTCATAATGCACCAATTTGGTGGTTAAAAAAGACCTTCTTACTCAACGAAAAGGCAGGGAAAAAAGCTGGGCTCACTATAAGGCTTCAGGCCTCCTCCCTGACTTCCACGAATACAGAGAAATAAGGAATGCTTACAAACATAATATACGCCTGGCTAAAAGCTCTTATTGTAAAAATCTGCCAACTACTGCCGCTGGGGATCCAAAAAAGTTTTGGACACATATCAAAACCTTCCTGGGGGCTAAACATACCCAGATAGTAAATGACATGGTCATAAATGGTGTGCACTGCAACAACCCTACCACCATAACCAACTCTTTTAGCAAACACTTCTCAGATCCATCCACTTACACTGCTCCTTTTGCTCCATCACAGCACTCCACCCCAAACCCAAATGACAACATGTCCCACTCCTTCCATTTTGTTTCCTGCTCATTACTAGAAAAGAAGTTCTAAAACTGCTTAAATCCATCTCTGGCTGTACTAGTGTTGGAGCAGATGGTCTTGAACCTAGACTTCTAAAGTTGCCTGCTCCTCTTCTTGCTTCTCCCCTTGCTGGAATCTATAACCTGTCACTCTGCAGCGGTACTGTCCCAGATGTTTGGAAGATTGCTAGCATAACTCTACTCTTCAAAACGGGTGACCCCAAATCCATTGTAAACTATCAGCCTATTGCCTTACTCTCAATGCTAAGCAAGTTCCTTGAAAAACTGGTCTCTTCACAAACCATTGCCTATTTACATGATTACAACCTTCTCTCTAACTCCCAACATGTTTTCAGAAAGGGACACAGTATCACTACTACTCTTCTAAAATTCACAAATGATGTCAAACTTGCTATGAACAATGGCCTCCTAACAATGATGGTCTTTAAAGAGCTAACTAAGGTGTCTGGCCTGGTCAGTCACCCACTTCTTCTAGCTAAAATGCTATCCTTAGGCTTCTCACCCAAAGTCGTCTACTGGTTAAACAGCTATTTGACTGACAGGAAACAAGGAGTTAAATTTAACTCTACAGTCACAAGTCTCTCTGCTATAAACATTGGAGTTCCCCAGGGCTCTGTCCTTGGTCCTTTACTTTTCACTATCTTTATTAATGACATCTCAAAAAGTCCCTCTACTTTCTTATCCTTGCTTTATGCAGATGATCTTGTACTCTATAATTGCACAGATTACATTGTTCACCTAAATACCACTCTCACATCTGATTTACTTCCTATCCAAAGCTGGCTCACAGGTAACAACATGGTTCTAAATGCTTGCAAAATGCAGTCCATGTTATTTGGCTCAGCCAGCCAACTAGGAAAATGCAATGGGAAGCTGTCTATTTCTAGTGCCGATGGTTCGCCTCTGGAAAATGTTAGCTCCTTCAAATATCTTGGGATCATTCTCGACCTCTTGCTAGACTGTGATCTTCACATTTCTCCCACATGTAGGGATATACATTCCAAAACTGGCATTGCTTCTAGAACAAGCTATGCTTTAACCCCCTCTGCTAGAACTGCCATTGCTCAAAGTGTTCTTCTCCCTGCCCTTCCCTACGGTTCAGGTTTCTTCACTTAAATCTGCAATTAAATATGCTAAGCTAAAATTTGAATTTAAACTAGCTCATTCTAAGACTAGTTATAAATTTATTTTTAGTTACATTAATAGTAAAAAAGGTAATAATACTTTGGATTCTATATTGAATAATGGGATTCCTTTTAATACAGATATTGAGACAGCAGATTACTTTAACACTTATTTTTGTTCGGTTTGTAACCCATCTGATACATAGACAATGACATGTCTCATGCCCCGACTTTTTGCTATGATGATATTTTACAGGCCCTTTTACAAATTAATAAAAATTCAAGTCCAGGACCTGACAATATAAGTCCAAAGCTTATTATTGGTACAGCTAAATCATTAGCTTATCCATTAATGCTATTGTTTAACGAGTCCTTACTTGAGGAAAATATACCTGAAGACTGGCTTTTTGCCACTGTGGTTCCAGTTTACAAGAAGGGTAATAAATCTAATGTACATAACTATAGACCTATTAGTCTCACTTCTATAATAGGGAAAGTAATGGAACGTCTTGTAAAAGCACTGTTTGAGAAACAAATGAACATCCTAGGTTTCCATGATAGGACTCAACATGGCTTTACAGGAGGCCAGTCTTGTTCTACAAATCTTATTTCTTTCTATAATCACATAAGTATATACTTGGACACTAAAATTCCATCGGATGTTATATTGCTCGACTTTAGCAGGGCTTTTGATAAGTTGTCTCATTCCACTCTGATTAATAAATGATGTGGGTTAGGTTTTCCTTCTTATCTTGTTAGGTGGACTGCTAGTTGGCTGCAAAATAGGTTTTAAACTGTTAAAATAAATAGTTCTTTTTCAGCTTTAGGTCAAGTTACTAGTGGAGTCCCGCAGGGTTCTGTGTTGGGAGCATTGTTATTTAATGTTTTCATAAGCGATATGCATGTCTCTCCATATAGTCATCTGTCTAAATTTGCTGATGACACAAAACTGGGTGGTAGGGTCAATACAGCACCTGCCATAAAATCTCTTGAAAATGATCTTCTCTGTATTGAACTTTGGGCACAGAAAAACTTGATGCTTTTCAATACCAATAAGTATTTGGTCCTTCATTTTGGTACTAAAAATTCAAAGACAAATTATTATGTTAATAAAACTCTGTTAAAATCTACTATCTATGAAAGAGATTTTGGTATCATAATAGATAATAAGTTATCCTTGAATAATCATTACAATAAAGTGATTAGATCTGCTAATGGAGTTTGACCCTTTTGAGGGCAGACCAGGTTGTCCTGGTGCACCCCTGCTCCCATGCTTAAGATGGTTTATGCTCAGAAGGGGAGGAGGGAGGAAGGGGAGGGGCTTAGAGAGGCAGAACAATGGGCAGACAGACAGGAAGGGGAGGGAGATAGGGAGGTACTTAAAGGACTGCACAAGGGGGCCTCAGCCACTTTTGCTGGAGTTCTTGGATTTACATCAACTGCAGCATGTCGGATTTGGCAATTCTTTAGGTTTGTTTCACCAAGAGAAAGAGGTAAGGAAAACAAGCATTGTTGAGATGTATAAAAAAAAAGGAAAGAAAGAGATGAAAGGTATACAGAGCAGTTTTGAATTAAGTGCAATATATAGCTGAAGACATGAAGGTAGTGAGTAACAGTGGGGGTCAGAGTATGGTGGAGAGGAAGCATGTGGGTGCAATCACACACCTCGTGGGGGCTTGTGGTAAAGCCCATGTTTTTGTCTGTTATGATCTGGGTTTTTTTTGTTTCCCATGGTGGCCTGATTGCTGGCTGGAAAAAATATTTTGAAAGCCTGGGCCATACACCACGTGGGAGGGGTAATGTAATGTAGCATTCATGGCTGCATGATAGTGGTAGCAGTTGTTTTCCCTTTTAGGAGAAGTGGAAAGGAACAGGGCCATGTGGGAGGACATCATACACCACTTGGGAGGGTGGCATAGCGTTCCTTGGCTGCATGATAGTGAAAGGAGCAGGCCACGTGGAGGATGCCACACACCACTTGGGAGGGGTAGCGTAGCGTTCCTTGGCTGCATGTTAGTGGTAGCAGTCATTTTCCCCTTTTTTGGTGGCTGGCTGGCAGGGACAATAGGCCTGGAAGAGGCCGACGGGCTGGGGGGGCGAGTGCGATACGGGGGCCAAGTGGCATGATGCAACGTGTGGTGTGGGGGATTGAAAAATCCTAATTTTCTTGTCTGGTATGCTGGTTGGGGTTGTTTAGTGGGCCATTTTGGTTCCGGGAAGCTGAATGGGGTGGGCCGCGTAGGCGCGAATGTCGCACGCCCTGTAAAAGTTTTTGGTGAAGCACAGGCATTATGCTTCAGGCTACGGCGCTTGGGGTAGCCTGTGTTTTCTTTACAAAATAGGATTGTGAGGTTTGAAGGAGGACTGGAAGCTGGGGAGGCGAGCCGACCAGCACCGCATGGCGTGGACGTCACACGTGAGGGGAGGCGAAAACACCTAAATTCTAGCTTTCTAGTCACTTGGTGGCTTTTTGGGGCCAGCTTAATCCTGGAGGCTGGATAGTAGGCCTGGGAGAGGCCTGATGGCATGACCATGCATGGCGAATAGGTCGCATGCCAGGTAGGGGTGTCAAGTGCTGGCCCTGGTTTTCAGGCTATTGGGGCGTTGGGGAAGGGGTTTTTCATTTTATGGGATGAAACCCATGGTGAATAAGAGGGCTAGAGGAGGCCTAGAAGCTGGGCAGAAAGAGCGCAGCGCGGACCACGTGGCGTGACGTCACATGCTGCGCAGGGGTTGGAAATCCCTTTTTCATGAATTAAGGCTCTTGTGCCTGCATTGTGGCCATGGTGGGGGCCTGGACAGGTATGGTAAGGCCTGTAAGAGGCCCAGAAGCAGGCTACATGTGGCACACCACAGGCCATAGGGTGGTATGGCAAGGCATTATCTAGATCGCAGCGAGGCGGTCACACGAGAAGTAATACCCTCACTTTAGGGAGGGCAGTTTTGCAGCCGATTCCCAGGGTGGGGCTGCTAACCATGAGGTGCCTTGGTTAAGCCAGACAGGCGAGGCAGACAGCAGAGTACAGCAAGGAGGGATTAGCTACAAACAGAGAAGGAGGTTCAGAGGGGTCTAGCGGTGACGGAGAGGGCAGAAGCTGGGCAAGAGTGGATGGGGCCTTGACTGACATTCCGGATGGTACAGTTATATGTTTTGACCTTGTTTTCCTCTCATAGTTGTTTTCAGGAAAGAGGAAGAGGACAATGGCACCAAAAGAACAGGCCATCAAAGAGGAAGCTACAAGGCAATAATGGAGTTGGCAGAGAAAGCTAACAGGATGTGGGAGCTGGTGGAGGGGAGCCAGGAGACCTGGGGAAAGAGAAAGGCGCCACAGGAAAGGGTGGCAAAGAAAAAGACCAGCCAGAGGGCCGCGGGGTACTGGGAAGGCACTGCCAGTGATAACGGGGCCGGCCAGGTTGACAGATTCATTGCCCCTGCAAACTACGGTCACTGTGTCACCGGTGTCCCACCCAGATCAGGATAACATCTCCCGGGTTGAACCCCACGATGCCCTGAATGGCTTGCTCCCTCCACAAAATCCACCAGCCCACCCCCCTCCACAACCACTGGGACAAGCAAGAGGACCTTGGAAGACTCCAGGCAGGAAGGCCTGGACAAGGTCACAGGTAATACCCAGCACAGTGGGGACAGTATAAAGAGAATATATAGGGCAAATAATATGGCCTTAGGAGCAGGCGGTATAGGGCAAATGGAATCAGCACTGGTAGAGATCAGGAAGGAGAAAGAAGGGACAGAAAGGAAGGAACAGGGAGGAGAGAGAAGGGAAGGGACAAGAGAGATAGGCGCCCTGGAATGAGGATAGGCAGCACGTGCAGCTGACCATGAAAGAAAAAATTTGGAAAGGAGAATATGTGGACATATTCGCCTTGGTGAACCAGAGCCACCGCCAAGTATGAAGAGGCTGAAGGCATAGGAAAGAGTGAGATGGCAGCGCTATAGTGCTTTTAGGGAGGAAAGGAGGACAAGGTCACAAAAGGGAAGACTTGGGATAGATGGTTCCTAGGTTTCATTACTTTCTCAGCCATAGTCATGGAAAAGAAGCCGAGTTAGCATCCGCTCATTACCTATTCCCTTATAATTCGGAAGGCAAAGGCAGGATGGGGTGGTTATACTATGATGAATCCTTTAGGCAGAGAATGGCAACATTTGGGGACATGAGGTGGGACACCAAACAGATAGATTTATGGACAGACTACATCACTGATCAGTCCACGCCCGAAGAGGAATGGGGCAAGAAGGGTTTTGGGAATCAGAGATGCTGTTGGACTTATAACAGAGCTTTTTGTTCCTGGCCTCAATGTCATTTCCGGCATGCATGCTCAAGGTGCGGGGGAAGCCACCCAGCAAGCAGATGTAGAGTGACAGGTGGACAAGGGATGCAGGCACATGGGGGACAAGGAGCAGGCCAACAGTTTTTTTGAGAGGGTCAAAGTTTTAGAGGCCAGACCTGGAGCAGAGGAGGACGGGGTAGGGGGAGCATGTTTAGGGGCGAGCAGAACAGATGAAGGGTGAGAGGGCATTCAGGGAGAAGTAGGGGGAAAAAGGGGAAGGGTGGGGGATGAGCCAATGTACATTTTGTGATGGCCAGGACTCCAATCAAAGACAAGGTATGGGCAAGTTACATGGACAAATACCAGACACAATAGTGCGGAATATGATTTTACAGGGCTTTAACTTGGGATTTTCATTGCATTTTTCTGGGCCCAGGTGAGTCATGGAGCCAACAACCTAGGGTCAGTGAAAGGGAAGGAGGAGGTGCTAAGACAGAAGATAGAAGGAAGTAGCAGCGGGCAGAGTCGAGGCCCATTTGAGAAACCCCATTGCAGGGCATGGGGTCTCACCATTGGGTCTGGTACCCAAGAAACAAGAAGGAATACAGAGTGATCCACCACCTGTCCTATCCAGAAGGAGAGTCAGTAAATGATTTTATTAGTGAGGAGCACAGTAGGGTGACTTATGCAACACTAGAAGATGCGGTCCGATGATACGGGCCACAGAGGGGGCATGGATGGCTAAGACGGACATTGAGTCTGCTTCAGACTGCTTCCGGTCAGGAGAGAGGATTGGGATTTATTGGGTTTCAAAAGCGAGGGAAAATATTATTTTGACAAAGCAATGCCGATGGGTTGTTCCACAGCATGTGTGACATTTGAGGCCTTCAGCACCTGTCTGCAGTGGATATTTCAAGAAAAACAGGTTATAGGAGGTCATACATTATCTGGATGATTTCTATTCATCGGAAGAGGGAAAAGGGAGACACAAATGATGCTAGTTAAGTTCCAGGAGTTGTGTCAGGAGTTGGGAGTACCACTAACTCTGGGTAAGACAGAGGGGCCCAGCAGGGTTATCGAATTTTTGGGGATTGAGATAGACGCCCTGAACAGGGTATTTAGACTACCAGATAAGAAAGTCAATAAGCTGAAAGAGTTAATACAATTGCACACCAGCAGGAGACAGGTGCAGCTAAAGCTGGTACAACAAGTACTGGGTCATTTGAACTCGCCTGCAGGGCCATTGGGCCAGGAGGGCATTCACAAGAGGTTAGCCAGGGCCACGGCAGGGTCACCAGACCTCATCACTGGGTAGACTTGACTCGAGGGGTTAAGGAGGTTTTAAGATTTGGGAAGAATTCCTGAGGAGTACAAAGTTGTCTCGTTCTGGCAGGAGGAATGCTATACAACACAGATCTCGATCTGTATACAGATGCAGCTGGGGGTATAGGCATGGGGGTACATGAGAGGAAAATGGTTAGCAGAACCCTGGCCAAGCCATTTGGGTGCAGGAGGGAAAGTGAGAGACATTACATTGCTCGAGATCATGCCCATATGGCGTGTACCTGTAGTCTGGGGGAGAATTGCGGATCAGAAAATAACTTTTTGGTGTGACAGTAGAGCAGTGGTAGATGTGTTGAACAACAAGGGAGCCAGATCGGACACAGTCATGCAGGTATTATGGCATTTAGTCTTAAGGGCATTACAACTGAACATGTCATTTAGAGCGCAACACATAGAAGGGGTACACAACACTCTGGCTGACAGCCTTTCCATCTGCAGCTGGACCATTTTCGGAGGCTGGCACCAGCAGCGGAGGAAGTAAAAACACCCATACCAACGAACATCTGGGACGTTGGCAGGAAGGAGCAGAAGTGTTGTTTCGCAGCTCATGGGTGCCTCGGACTCTGAGGGCCTATGACGGGGCCTGGCGAGTGTTTCAAACATTCAGGGCAGAGCACCGGATGGAGGTAAGTGGGCTGCTCACAGAGGAACAGTTGGGAATGTTCGCAATGGAGCAGTGGCAAAAAGGCACAGCCCACACCATGATGGGAGTTTACTTGGCAGGGATTGGGCTTATCTGCAGTCTGAAAGGGTGGAGGGACCCGACAAAAACATTGCTCATCAGAAGAATGATGCAAGGATGGAGCAGGTTAAAACAAGGGCCAGCAGATAGCAGGAGGCTGATAGGAGAACAATGGCTTATAAAGCTAAAGGGGGTGCTCCCAGTAATATGCAGATCATGGAACGAGGCCCAGCTGTTCACACAATCTATGTGATAATGTTTGCAGGTGCCATGAGGTGAGGAGGTAGTAGGCCATGGGAAGGAGGGCGGGGAGGGGCTGAACTGGGATGACATAACCTGGGAGTGAGGAGATACAGATCAGGATTAGGAGGTCTAAGACAGATCAAGGGGAAAAGGTTGCATGGTGATGCTAAAAAGTCAACGGAGGCGCAATATGCCCGGTACAGGCGTGTGAGTTTTGCCACAATGCAGGGGAACAGGACAGGAAAATTATTTGTGCATGGGATGGGAGAAGGGTGACTGGCTACCAAGTCACAGCAATACTGAAGAAGGGTATGCAATTTAGGAGAAGACCCAGCCAATTATTCGTCCCATTCCCTGCGGATTGGGGCCGCCTCACAGTGGGCGGTGGCAGGCGAGACAGTGAACACGATATTGGAAAAGAGACGCTGGCGTTCGGCCAGTTATAAAAGATACATTAGAGCACTGAGAAAAAAAAAACTAAAAAAAAAACCACGTGGAAAAGAGGGGACGAATAAGGGAGCAACATTGCGCTTGTATAATAATGATTTTGCTTGCACCCTATAGGTAGAGGGAGGATCACGGAAATATGGATCTGCGGCCATTCCTACATCTATTGGGCTGGAAAGAGAGCAGAGAAGAAGGCTGGGGGAAAGCAGCTATACCAAGACGTGAGAAGGTGTAGTTTGTTTTGGCATGGCATACGGGGGATGAGGTGGGCTCAGCTGCTTCCCACGTTAACAGAAATCGAGATGGCAGCCCAGGCCAGACCTAATTATTATACATTTGGGAGGCAACGACCTGGCAAACAGGCCTTGGGTGGACACATATTTACAGATAAAAAAGGACTTAAGAACTATACGGCAGCGGTGGCCGCAAGTGTGCATTGCTTGGTCAGATATGATACCGAGGAGAGTGTGCAGGCAAGAGCATAGCCACAGAGTAGTAGAAAGGGCCAGGAGGAAGATGAATAGGAGGGTTGGGACATTGGTAAGGCAGATGGGAAGTCAGGTAATACTGAGGGGGGGAGAAGAATGGGTAGACGAATTTTACAGGTCAGATGGGGTACACCTGTCGGACGTAGCTATAGACATGTCCAATATGGAAATGATGGGATTTATAGAAGAATGGAGGAGATAGACAAACAATGGGAAATAAATAAAAAAGGGGGGGCAGATTATAACAAATATGAATGGAAAAGAGCTCCCCCGAAGGAAGGGCGAGGGTTACCCTAGCGAATGGGGGAAGCCATCCATCCAACGCAAGCTGGAGACTGGCTAGTGGGAAAAAGGGGGGGAGAGGAGGGGGAAGGAAAGGAATAACACAAGAAGAGAAGGAAGAGGAAGGAAAAGCAGTCTCGGTTTTCACCGTTACCTAACGGAAAGAGAGAAGAAGAAGGCACCCAGGTCTTCACCTGGGGGAAGAATAATCAGAGATTGATATATTGGATGGAATAAACAAAATGTTGGAAATATGATAATAAAGGAATTGGAATGGAATATGGAATTATGAATTGAAATAAATTAATTGCCAATCTGAGCACAACAACAAATATTGGTGTCTGTCTTTTATGGGGAAGAGGGGGGGAATCAGGACAATGGAGTTTGCCCTTTAGAGGGCAGACCAGGTTTGTCCTGGTGCACCCCTGCTCCCATGCTTAAGATGGTTTGTGCTCAGAAGGGGGAGGGCTAAGAGAGGCAGAACAATGGGCAGACAGACAGGAAGGGGAGGGAGATAGGGAGGTACTTAAAGGACTGCACAAGGGGACCTCAGCCACTTTTGCTGGAGTTTTTGGATACCTCCCACCCACCCGGTCAAAGGGGAACGAGTATGGAGGACAGTCGAGATAGGACTGTATGATATCTGTGATGATGCGGGGGAAAGCACGTCCAAGCCGGACAAGAGATGGGGCTGCCAAAGGTGGATGGCAGCTAAGGATATGGTCAAGGACTGACAAAGGTGGATGGCAGGGCGTTAACATGGTTAAGGACTGCCAAAGGTGGATGGCAAGTAAGGATATGGTCAAGGACTGACAAAGGTGGATGGCAGGGGTTAACATGGTTAAGGACTGCCAATGGTGAATGGAAGTAAGGATATGATTAAAGACTGCCAAAGGTGGATGGCAGGGGATAACATGGTGAAGGAATATGGGGGAAAAGGAGGGGAGGAAAAGGAAGAACACAAGAAGAGAAGGAAGAGGGAGGAAAAGCAGTCTCGTTTTCACGTTACCTAACGGAAAAGGAGAAGAAGAAAGCCCCAGGTCTTCACCTGGGGAAGAATAATCAGAGATTGATATATTGGATGGAATAAACAAAATGTTGGATATATGATAATAAAGGAATTGGAATGGAATATGGAATTATGAATTGAAATAAATTAATTGCCAATCTGAGCACAACAACAAATATTGGTGTCTGTCTTTTGTGGGGGAAGAGGGGGGAATCCGGGACAACAGGAAGTTGTGGAAAGCTGCACACAGTCAACATTCAGTACAGTTGATTGCGGTAGTTATTTACAAAAGATGACATACATACACTGATAGGTTAATCTGGCCTACCTGGTTTCTCTGTGATGGCATAGCAGTCAACAATCTTAAAATGTGAAAGAAAGTGTCACTGAGTGAAGATGAGCCAATCCTAATTAGATTGATTTTTGTAATGGTAAGCCTTTTCGTTTGCCAGTCCAGTCAACAAACAGGTCTAAAAATGCTAAATATACATATCGCAAGCTGCTGAAGTTTGAGACATTCTAGTGGTATTTACATACATGGACACATGTCAATGCATCTATGTTGCAGTGGCACAACACATTGATTTCAAACATATTACTCAGAGATTTAGCGGTATTGCTTCAAAAAACATTGCTATCATAAATTTAGTATGCACGTATTTATATTTAGCAAAGTAATTATAATTCTTGCGCAGTAATAAAACACATGGTGTAATCAAAGATTGTGCATATACAGGTATGTTTCAGTAAAAAAATGTGTTGAAGTGGAAATGTATGCTTTTTGGGGAGAGAGTAAGGTGGGGGTATTTATTAATCCAGAAGCAAATGATTTGGGACCTTTATTATACCAACAGAGATGTAACAAAAAGAACATCCTTCCTTATCTTTCAGACCAATAAGTCCTTCCTCAAGCTTAATGAAAGTTAATTATAAAATTCCATACTTTTTACACACACAGATCATGCAGACAAAAACAGAAAAGAATCCCACTTCTTCAAAATGCGCATTTAAAAAATACAAAGGAAAATGTCAGAGAACTTGAACAGTACCAGTTCACCTTCAGCTAAAAGGGCCTCAAGGTCAGCTGTGCTTGATCGGGCAGCGATCAGTCCACTGGACCACCAGGGATATTGGACTTGGGGGGGGTTCTATTACAGATGACCGTGATTGGGCTCAGTGCGGTCCACTGGACCACCAGGGATATTGGACAGGGGGGATTTCACGACATGGATGCCCGCCATGGGGCATGGGGGGGCGCCACCAGGTGCGTCAGGAACTCAGGTGGCCACCCACAGGTGGCAGCTGCTGTGTCACACCCTGCAATGCAGCAGCTCACCTGTGGGTGGCCATCAGTTGTTCCTTTTTTATTTTTGGCTTAACTTTGTGCAGGCGCAGGTAGAGGTTGCGCATGCATGACTCTG
Organism: Neoceratodus forsteri; assembly: GCA_016271365.2. NCBI lineage: Eukaryota > Metazoa > Chordata > Ceratodontiformes > Ceratodontidae > Neoceratodus > Neoceratodus forsteri. The sequence goes on along the minus strand of CM028133.1, from coordinate 243,993,398 downwards.
TACATCCCGGCTGAATATCGGGCTGTGCAGGCTATGTATGGGCATACCCCCACCTGTGCTTGCATACATTACACAATGCGGCTCCAGCGCATCGGGATTGTCGCAGTGCACTTTTCCCTTTATGCTCGTGCGGGCGCTTCAGTGGGTTGCGCATGGCGCAACACTGTTGCTCTATGTGCAACCCTTTTGAATATCTGGGCCATGGTATCAATCTGGACATGCACAGATGGGCACGCGTCTTGTTTATGTGGGGATGGAATACAAATGTTGCTGGGATAGGGTGGGTGCACAATTTCTGGGAGTGGGGTGAGGGTGGGTGCAAGGTAGGTGGTGGTGAAAGGGGAAAAGGACTGAGGTTCATGGGGACAGGCCATGGTGAAAGGGACAAGGGTTTGAGCTAGGGCGGTGGGACTAGGGTTTCAACGAGGAAGGCATGGCAGTGGTTCGATGGGCAAAGGAGGAGAAGGAGGGACACATGCAACATTTGCAGAGATGCAGAGGTACACATTTCAGGAGGGGTGCAGTGGTAAGTATAAATGTCAGGAGGTATGTGGTAGAATGGATATAGGTCACATGAGTGGAAACTTTGTGGACATGTTTTGGAACAATTATAAGGGGAGCAGGATAGAAGTGCACATTTTTGTGGGGTCACGTATTGGGATTAGGTACTAAGGTAGCAGTACCCTTTGTGAGTGCTTGGGAGCCTCAGCAAAAGGAGTTAAATCTGAAAAGAATTAATAAGGAGGGAGCTGTGGTAGAGGCTGGAATGAAAACACAGGAAAACAAAGTTTACATTTTAGAATAAAATAGTGTTGTGTTTTTTTTTTGTTTTTTTTGGGGCACATACAGTACTCAAATGGTTGATGATCTACCTAGGGTACCTGCCATACATTGCCATTTTCTTTTGTAACCCTAGATGGCGCTATCCCAGGGGCTACTACCCTGCCTGATTTGCCACTAACAGGTTGAGGGCCTGGATCCAATGTGGTGCCTCCACCCAGAGGTCAGGGTTTGCAATAGTTAAACTAACTTGGTCACAGCCCTCTGGGACACTGCAACCCCCTTTCTTCCCACTAGTGGCCCACACAATATATCAAATTACCTTCACAGTATACACTTACCCCCAGGTCTGGTTCCGGCACTGGGACCTCCTGTGAAATGAGATACAGTGCAACAATCACAGTACAGTACTTTAACATAGACAAATACCTCAGGCAGTATAACTTTGCTGAAACAAGCAGCTCTGATTTATTTAGGGGATATAACAAGGACAGGGGAAATCAGGTTAATTAGCTTATCACTCTAATAATCTACCTATGGCTCTGTGCACAGGCCTATCCTATCAGTTACTGTCCCTGGGTACCCAAGCCCTAGTGGCTAGTCCAAACCGTGGCAGCTGGTAGGGGCCCTTTCACACAGAGAAAGGAGAATTAAACAGTCAGCAGTACAGTAATTCCATTTGGATTTAATGTGGCAATTCAACAGGGAGCGACCCTGAATTAGTACTCACGACCTCCAAATAAGATAGGGTCCTTCAATGTCAGCAGGGCTCACTTGAGGTACACAAACCTCTTCACACATCCATATAAAAGAAAGCACTATACCAGGCAGGCTGCATCTGTATCCCGATTGCAATTACTGCACAATACCCAGGAGAACACACAGCAGATTCAGTTCCTGACAGACCGAGTGTAATTTTCAGCAATTCCTCCAGTCTTCTACAGGGTGAGCCTGGTTTCTACTTCAGAGATCCTTTGATTCTTTTCACAGGACGGATTCAGTCTAACAAGCTGCAGACCGGAACTCTGGGCCTTACACACGTTTTTGACTAAAACTGCACACTGAAAAAGTACAGGGCCCTTCCTTCTTCACTGCCAAAGCTCAACTGAACTCCAACCGACAAAACGGCACTTCCTTTGAGTTCCTCCCAGTTCTTGACTGGATTGGCTGTCACTCACAATAGACTGCTGCTGTTGGTCAAAAAGGCACTGAAGTCTAAACTACATCTCCCAGAGTCACTGCCCATACAATCCTCTTGTGGCTGGCTCAGATTATGAGTCCAAGTTCTGATTCGTCCAAGGCACCATTTTAGAGCTAGCTTACCCCACACTGATTGGTCCAGTTCAGCAGTTCAAAACTAGAATGGGAACTAGCAGACACAGTTCTGACTGCAAAGAAAGCAGGTTAGACAAACTGTAATTTCATTATTACTCTAAATAATTTCTGGTAAACAGTTACATCTTTCAGATAGGTTCCTTTGCACTCCCAGTGACTGCAAAATTAAGTGAATTGGCAGCAGCTCGAGTGGTACTCAGAGAAGCACACAGTCCCCCATAAAACTAATTATGTCTGCAAGCAGACAGCTCTTAAAGAGACAGTACCAGAGGCTCTAAAAACACTCACTGATAAATGGCTTAAATGCCAAACACCATTCAGGCTTGGAGCATTCAAAGCAAGCTCCTGGAAGTCTTTTGGGAACCCCCATTTGCAGGGGTTACACCTTCCTGGCTTGGGAAAGCTTGGGTCGACGTCAGCTTAAGTACTCTACAAGTTTCAACTGCAACCATATACATTTGCATTAGGCTCACATGTAATCATCAGTCAATATATCATTTTACCAAGAACACATTTCTGAAACATTGCAGTACGTACTCTTTACACAGTATTACATACACATTGTACCATAACTCAAGTTATTACCTCTTGTACATGAAATCTGAAGAGAGGGGCCCTTTCCTATCAGTTACCTTGGGGCTGGATGGGGCAAGGGCACCATACTAGAGGGCAACACAAGTAACTTGAGTTAGCACTGATGCTCAGTTTGGGCAGTGAGCTCGGGGACACATACACTCCTTTATGGACAACATTGAGAGGCAAGTCCACAGGCCCCCAAGTGAATCATAACTGAGGTGCACCACAGGCTTTACAGCTCGACCAGTCTTTCTAGGGGAACTGTTATAGTCTCTGCACTCTGAGCCTCATTTTCAGCATTGTCCTCACTTGTCAGGGGAGTCTCCATGGGGTAGAGAGGCTAGAACTTGGGCACTTTCAGCTCCAGGAGTTACAGTTTCTGAGTCCACAACATTTGGCTGCATGGAGACTTTGGACACTGGCAGTGGACTGTCAGGGCACTCAAAATACTCTTCTTGTTCGGTGTATCACCAGTCTGCCCCAATCTATCATTTTCCTCCTGAAAGCTCAAACAGTTCAACCATGCACAATGATTCCATTTCATCTGATCTGATGCTTGCACTTCACTTTCTGGGAGCATTGGCTCCAGGGATGAAGCTGGGGCTTAGACAGTCCAGAAGGCCCAGCTTTGTCTCCAGTATTGACTAGGGATTGCCCCAAACAATTGACTCAGTTCGTAAGAAGGATAGTATTCAAAGTCACTCTCACTTTCTTCCGATATGGACTGACAGTCATGCTCAACTGGGACTTGTGGAGGGAACACCTTTAACTTTGCTTCTGTAGGTGCAGACTTTCTTGATCTTTTCTTAGCAGCAGCTCTAGTCACTGGTCCAGAGGGCATCTTCTAGGGGCTCAGACTCAATTAAGATTTGTCCAATGGGCAGTAAATGATTTCTATGTATTGTTTTACATCTTTTGAATTATTCTCAGGCCTTACTTTGTACACTGGCAGATCATCTAGTTTGCCCACTACAATGTGAGGGAGATAGTGCATCGGTCAGCAATCTTGTGCTTGCCATGCAGTCCCAGATTTCTTAGCAATACCGATCTCCCTCCTGGAGTTCCTGTGCTTTCACCTTTTATCATGCCTTTCTTTGTTGGCCAGATTTCTTTTGGCAGCCATGGTTTGAGCCAGTTGGTACGCATGAGTTAGCTGGGCCTTTAACTTTTGCACATACTGTAAATAGTTGTCAGCTTGAACCCCATCAGGAGACCCCAAAACACACATCTACTGGTAGTCGAGCTTCTCTTCCAAACATCAGGCAGTAGGGGAGAATCCAGTGGCATCACTTTGGTGCAGTTATAAGCATGTACCAGGGTGCTAATTTGTTGGCTCCATCTAGGCTTGTCCTTTGGGTGCAGGGTGCCTAGCATATCTAGCAAAGTGCGTTGAAACGTTCAGGCTGTGGGTCCCCTGGGGGTGGTAAGGAGTGGTTCTGGACTTTCGTGACTCCCACAGAGAAAGCATCTCTTTGATCAGACGACTCTCAAAGTCTCTCCCTTGATCAGAATGGATTCTTTGTGGAGCCCATAGTGAACAAAAAAGTTTTCTACAAGTACTTTGGCCACAGTGGATGCTTTCTGGTCTTTCGAGGGAAAGCTTGGGCATTTCTCGTGAAATGGTCAGTGACCACCAGCACATTACTGATATTTCTTTGATCTGACTCCAAACTCAGAAAATCAATACAGACCAGCTCCATGGGTGCACTGGTGGTGATGTTAACAAGGGGCAGCCCTCTGGGGCAAAACTTTCCTCTGTAAGCAGCGACTACAAGTTCGAATGTGTTGCTCCACATCAGCCCCATCTTAGGCCAATAGAATCTGGATCTCACCAAGTCAAGTGTTCTGTCTATACCAAGGTGCCCCATGTGGTTGTGCAAGGACCTCAGTACTGAGTCTCGAAAGGCAGTGGGCAGCACTAGTTGTTGTTTGTCTACTTGTCCCCTCTGTCTACTGTTTCTCTGTATAACAGTTTATTGATCAGTTTCAACTTAGGACCTTCTTTGTATAACAGTGCAGTTCTCAAATCAGTGGAGCGTAATTTGGACACATCTTTTCCTGCATAGAGGGCTTCTAAAGCTGCTTTGATCATGGGATCGCGGGATTGAGCCACCGAATACTGTCATTGTCCAGCTGAGGCAGTGCACCAATGTCTATTGCAGAAAAGTGGCAATAAGCAGCAGGTATGCAATTCTCAGAGGGTCCCAAGCAATCCACCATGCAGTCCACTGCGTCTCGTGGACATTTGTTCCTCCTGTCAAACTTCGGCAGAGTGCCCGAATGTCAGGTTCTGCCAATCGGACCCAATCATTCTGGGGAACAGGCCTCCGGGAGAGCATCAGCATCTATGTGGTTCAGACCTGCTCGGTATTCGAGAGCATAGTCATATGTAGATAATGCAGAAAGCCACCTATGGCAGTGGCATCCAACTTAGCTAGAGGTCTGCATATAGGTCAAAGGATTATTGTCAGTTTTACTAGTATTTTAGCCCCATACAAGTACTCATGGAATTGGTCAACAATAGCCCACTTCAAAGCTAGGAACTCTAACTTATGTACAGGATAGTTCTTTTCGGATGGGGTCAGGCTTCTACTGGCAAAGGCCACTGGTCTCAGGCCATTCTCGTGCTCTTGGTACAACACAGCCCCAACCCTTGCAAGCTAGCATCAGTGTGCAGGACGTAAGGTTTTCTTGGATCGGCATAGGCCAGCACTGGAGCATGGGTAAGTTGATTTATGATCTCATGAAAAGCAGTCTCACAATCAGGAGTCCAGCGGACCCCAAATACTTCACTTGGATGAAAATACACTCTTTCAGTCTTGAGGGACGCTGACTTTTGAATTTTGTGGGTTGGGGGATACCCTTGGTAAGGTTAAGTAAAGGCGGATCACTCTTGAATAGTCCTTGATGAGCGCCGATAATAACACAGAATCCCAGGAATCTTTGCAGTTCTTTAGATTTTGGGCTGTGGCCAGGTGGTCAAGGCCTCAACTTTACTTGGGCCGTCTCTATTCCTCGGTGGATACTATGTGTCCATACTTTACTGATGTTTGAAAGAATTGACACTTATCAATGGACAGTTTAAGGCCAAAGTCCTCCAGTCGGTCCAATACCTTAAATAATCTGCTCTCATGTTCCTCCAGTGAGCTGCCAAACACAATAACATCATCTAGGTATACCAGGCACTCTAGTAAGTTCATGTCCCCACTGCACGCCCATCAATCGTTGAAAAGTGGCTGGGGCACCTGAAATCCTTGAGGCATCCTCATGGATTCATAGAAGCCAAGCGGACAGATAAAGGCCGTCTTCTCACGGTCCTCTGGGGCCATCGGGATCTAGTAGTACCACTGCGGAGATCCTAGAAGAACCACTTGCTCCCGTTTAGGCAGTCAAAGCATCCTGAATGCGGGGCATTGTGTACTGATCAGGGATAGTCGCGGTTTAAGGTGCGATAATCCACACACATCCTTACTGTTCCATTCTTTTCCTCACTACCACAATGGGGAAGCATAAGGGCTTCTGGATTCTTGTATTACACCAGCAGCTAACATCTCTTGCAGATGCCGTCTCACATCATCTATGTCAGCAGGTGCCAGGCGTCGAGACCTCTCACGAAATGGTCTTTCGTCATGCAGCGGATATTGTGCTCAGCTCCTTGCACGCATCCTACATCCCATTCCTTTAAAGAAAACACCTGGTCTCTCTGGGCAAGCTTCTCACTGATCCTCACTTTCCATTCAGCTGGCAGCGGGAGTCGCGAAATCAAACAAGTCAGGCGTTACTCTGTCATTCTTCCTTGAACTCTTGCTGCTGGGTAGCACTGCAGTGTCTGCACAATGCACATTAGCCAGGATGCAACCTCTGTTTACTCGAATGTCTCTTTCAGACACATTATGAACTTGGACCATTACCCTTCTGGCATAAGCATGGGCTCTAGCGGGCAAAATACTAGGCTTGACCAGCAGTCCCTCTGGCAATTTTCCATCGCCTGGTGCATCCAACATTAATATTTTATTCTTAACATCCTTTCTGATAGGACCTCTCCTGTAAGGTACACTGGGCATTTGGCGCCAGGATCAGAGACTCAGGATCCTTCTTCCATACAATTCCGACCGGTTCCTCTGGTTCTGTTTTTCAGCATCTCTCTGTGCCTCATAGGCCTTCTTAATTAAAGCCGAACTCTTAAAGCTCTACTAGTCTTTGACCCCTGTTTTCATAACACAACTGTGCCAGCCTTCCGAACATATGAGCATTTGTTCCAATCAACAAGGGACACCATCATACAGTCCAGTGGGGGACACACTAAGGCTAGGGTCTCTACTTGTTCGGCCACTCCAGCCACGGAGGTGGGGAAAGACAGCAAATTCGGATATACCGGAATAGGGTGGCCTTCTCACTTAACCCCATACATGCAGTCCTTCTAATGGTTGTAAGGGTACTTCGACAAATGCTTCTGATACCAATCCTGGAACATAATTGTCACTTGGGGCCACTGTCTAATACAGCTCTTGTGAACACTCCATTCACCTTTACAGTGGTCTCCATGGAGGGACCCACTATTCTGGACCAGTCTGGAGAGCGGTAGTGGGGGCCTGGGCAACTGACCTTGCCACAAAGGACGTGAATTAGCATTTTGGTGCCCTCACTGGGATCATGTCGGGCACCCCTTAACCACTGATTTCTTCTCCAAGCTCTCCTTGTAGCCTTATATGCAACTTTGTCAGTGTCTTTTGGGGACTGGCATTCCCTTTTCATGTGCCCATCTTTCCCACAATTATAGCAAAACATACTGTGGGTTTGAGCTGGCGGCGCCACACTGGGAGCTAGGCGGGGGTATTACTAACTGGAAACCTGGGTGCCATCTCTGTCTGCGGCGTGATAAGCATTTGGAGACATCTGTCAGTTTCTGCACTTCCATGGTCAAGGAATTGAGTTTGGAGCTGTTATCAGCAGGAGATACATGGGTGGACAATCCTATAGCAGATGCAGTCGGATATAGGTCAGGGCCCGTACTTGCAGTGGCCTTCATAAAGGGACTGTTTTTGAATTCGGATCTCTCTCAACAGTTCGCCCCATTGTGGCATATCTTTTTCCTTGTCAGAGCACTCATTGACTGTCAACCTCTGCCCCTGAACTTCACTTGATGGGTCACCCTCAGTCACTCGGGTCAGCCACGGCTGTTGGTGCAGGTACCTCCCGAGGTCGCCTTTTCTCAACTCTCTCGATTTCTCTCATTAACTCATCACTGGGAGGTGGGGGATTCCAGTCGGTTGCCAGGCGTAACTGAGCAACAGCAGTTCTGAGAAGGGGGCAGACTTAAGGATTCTGTCAGTCTGGTTCGGTCTAGTTCAATCGCTGGCAAACTACCCCTTTCTGAGGCATTCTTGCAACAATTTTTCCAGCCGAGAACATACACAGACAACAACTCCCTTGGTACTGTTGTGCATTTCTTACTCTCCACCATAGGTCCTCATCAGAATCTGGGCTCCCATACACATTCTCAAGGCCTCAAGATAGGCCTGTGCAGTCGCTTCAGGGTTACTGGCCGTTTAGCACGGATGGTAGCCAGGGCAGGACCTCGGGCTCTCACTAACCCTCTTTGCTTTCGCCTTCCGAGCATTGCCATTCTAGCACTTGGGGGCAACATTGTCTATCAGGTCTCCCAGTCATCCTCCCTTGGGGAGTGGGGAGGTGTCAGAGAAGATCCTCAACCTTGGTAGAGAGTCGTGACTAATGGAATGCAGAAATAGGTCTGCATTGGTTCCAGCCACCATTACGGGCACTGGAGCAGGAGAGGGTGTTGGGGAGGAACACCCCCAGGTGGCAAGAATAGTTTCTTCAAGTCCTCCACAGTTTCCCCTCTCAGCAACCATTCAACAAATTCTCCTCAAAGTTTCAGATAGTGGTGGGGCTGATTCCCCAGGTCTTACTGTCCTTAGTTATCACTCTCCAAGCAGTGAGGGCTCCCTCTGGGAGTAATGGTCTGTGGCACTTTGGAGCTATCTATGGGATCCTTAAACTCTACTAGGGCCAGGAAAGTGTGGGTGAGCAGATTAGCATGCCGACCCACCACCACAGGGTTTTGTAAACCTTCCACCTTGGAAATACTCCTGCACAGTGTCCGTATTGATACCCAGGGGATGTCCAGGATAAGCATAGCATTTTGGAGGTCGATCTCCTCCCAGTACACCACTCCACCAGCGATTGCAGCCACTTCTGTGGGTACCCATTTTTTTCTTAACAGTGGTTCGTAAATATGGCCACTAGAGGACACACAATCCAGCGGTGAGCCTCAAGATGTAACCCCTAGATGGCGCTATCCCAGGGGCTACTACCCTGCCTGATTTGCCACTAACAGGTTGAGGGGCCTGGATCCAATGGCGGGTGCCTCCACCCAGAGGTCAGGGTTGCAATAGTTAAACTAACTTGGTCACAGCCCTCTGGGACACTGCAACCCTTTCTTCCCACTAGTGGCCCACACAATATATCAGAATTACCTCACAGTATACACTTACCCCCCAGGTCTGGTTCGGCACTGGGACCTCCTGTGAAATGAGATACAGTGCAACAATCACAGTACAGTACTTTAACATGAACCAAATACCTCAGGCAGTATAACTTTGCTGAAACAAGCAGCTCTGATTTATTCGGGGGATATAACAAGGACAGGGGAAATCAGGTTAATTGCTTATCACCTAATAATCTACCTATGGCTCTGTGCAGGCCTATCCCTATCAGTTACTGTCCTGGGTACCCAAGCCCTAGTGGCTAGTCAAACCGTGGCAGCTGGTAGGGCCCTTTCACAGAGAAAGGAGAATTAAACAGTCAACAGTACAGTAATTCCATTTGGATTTAATGTGGCAATTCAACAGGAAGCGACCCTGAATTAGTACTCACGACCTCCAAATAAGATAGGGTCCTTCAATGTCAGCAGGGCTCACTTGAGGTACACAAACCTCTTCACACATCCATATAAAGAAAAGCACTATACCAGGCAGGCTGCATCTGTATCCGATCGCAATTACTGCACAATACCCAGGAGAACACACAGCAGATTCAGTTCCTGACAGACCGAGTGTAATTTTCAGCAATTCCTCCAGTCTTCTACAGGGTGAGCCTGGTTTCTACTCTTCAGAGATCCTTTGATTCTTTTCACAGGGACGATTCAGTCCTAACAAGCTGCAGACGAACTCTGGCCTTACACCGTTTTTGACTAAAACTGCACACTGAAAAGTACAGGGCTCCTTCCTTCTTCACTGCCAAAGCTCAACTGAACTCCAACCGACAAAAACCGGGCACTTCCTTTGAGGTTCCTCCCAGTTCTTGACTGGATTGGCTGTCACTCACAATAGACTGCTGCTGTTGGTCCAAAAGGCACTGAAGTCTAAACTACATCTCCCAGAGTCACTGCCCATACAATCCTCTTGTGGCTGGCTCAGATTATGAGTCCAAGTTCTCATTCGGTCCAAGGCACCATTTTAGAGCTAACTTACCCACTGATTGGTCCAGTTCAGCAGTTCAAAACTAGAATGGGGAACTAGCAGACACAGTTCTGACTGCAAAGAAAGCAGGTTAGACAAACTGTAATTTCATTATTACTCTAAATAATTTCTGGTAAACAGTTACATCTTTCAGATAGGTTCCCTTTGCACTCCTAGTGACTGCAAAATTAAGTGAATTGGCAGCAGCTCGAGTGGTACTCAGAGAAGCACACAGTCCCCCCATACAAACTAATTATGTCTGCAAGCAGACAGCTCTTAAAGAGACAGTACCAGAGGCTCTAAAAACACTCACTGATAAATGGCTTAAATGCCAAACACCATTCAGGCTTGGAGCATTCAAGCAAGCTCCTGGAAGTCTTTTGGGAACCCCCATTTGCAGGGGGGTTACACTTTTACAAGCAAATGGTCAATATTTATTTATTTACTTACTTACTGAAGTCTTGGAATTACAGCCCTTTGAGTACACAAATCTTGCAATCGCTCCACATCACATTTATAAGCAGACAGCTTACAAACAAATTACAGGAGAGTAATACAGTACATTATACATAGGGTACGAGTATAGAAATAATACAGTACATTATATGTAAGAGCATTGTAAATAAAGACAGCACGCATGGCAAGCAAACACATTGAATTGCTTTAAAACAGACAGGGTGCAAAACATTACAGGAAATGCATACAGTACATAATACACAGGATAAGAGCGTACAAGCAATGATGCACATCATAACTGAGGGTGGAGTACATGATTATAAATGAAACATGGTGCATGCAATGCTAGCTAATTTCATAAACAAGTGGGAATTAAAGAAAAGAAAGGAGGCGAAAAGAATAAGCAAGGAGAGTTATAGAGATAGCTGGTGGTGGGGGGTAGGTAGAAAGTTGAGAAGAGGGATATTTGGTGCTGAGAAGGAGGAATAAGAAATAGTACAAGTAAAGGATGAGCAAAGGGCAGGGGGGAACAGAGTGGGGAGGGAGAAATTAGACCAAGATAAGGTGGGAGGAGTAGGGGGAGATTGAGGGACAAGCCACGAGCAGTCCCAGATTGACCAGTAAAGGTTAAGAGCAGTCACAACTATTCACAGAAAGTAGATACTGGCAAAGTTAAGCTTTAAAGGAGCCCCCATTTCACTGTAGAAGAAACCAGAAGAAGCTGGCCACTGTGCTGGACAGGAGCCCTGTGGAAGAACGATGTCTGCCTCTTGGGATGTCTTACGGAAAGGGACTCGGTAGAGGGCCTAACCAAACTCCTAGTAGAATAAAAGGTGGGTAGGGTCAGGGAAGATGAGCTGCTGGACCCAGGGAGGGGAGGCCGAGGTGGTAAGCTTCTGGCGAGCAGGCAGGTGTGATTGTCTAGCCTGTTCTTAAAGCAGCCAGTTCACTTGACTGTAAATATGGCAGGCATGGGTCAGCTTTGGTGCCCTCGGTTGTGAGGCAACACACTTTATTGATGGAGAGCATTATTCTTGTAAGAGCAGTGTCCGATGCAGATCGTAGTTACTGTACCATAATCCACAAGGATTGAAAGGAACTAGTGACAGCCAGGCAGAGGGCATCATTTGTCATTCAGCTGCTATGCCTGTAGAAGAGACCTTAATATAAAGCAGAGGAGGTCATTAATAAAAGACCCATTAGAAAATGTGTAGCAAAGACTGATTTTTGACTATTTGATATGCTATGTGTATCAAACTGACAGGACCTAGAGGAAAATGATGTAATCGTTACTTGAATTACATCAGCACTAACCCAAGATACCGCTGACTGGTTTGAAAATGTACTTTGGTTGTTTTTGTTTGGGGAGTTAAATCCATCAAATAAAAGAGAACAAAACAGCATTCATACATGATTAATTGTAATTTCTGAGCTTTATGTGTAGCAAATGAGACCTAGTTGTCCTCACGGAGGCAAATGATAAATTTTTAGCTTTGCATTTGAAATTTACAAAATACATTGACACAATACTATGCATGACATCATAGGAGCCAAGAAATATTTATTAGTCAGAACCTAATAATTGTTAGTAGATACTGTCCCCAAAGATTTACCCAAATCTAACCCATGCTAGGATGGAATCTGACCCTCTCAAAACCCAAGTTGTTCTTGGCTAAATCTCTTACATTTTGATGGTAGTATAAACGGCTTGCATAACCACATAGCTAATGCCATTTGTTAGACGAGGACACTTTAGTTCAGCTTTTATTTATTTAGTTGCTATTGACTAGGACAGTTAGGTAATTCTGTCTATTTCAATTTTGTCCCAGGAAGGGGAGGTAAGAGGTGAGGAAGAGGGAAAATACAGATTCAAAGTCACATACTGAATCAGGTTAAGCTGCTGGTGGCACATTTGTGAACCTTTACACTACTGAGGGTCTGGGCTGATGGTGTGTTTGAAGTATCTTTCTGATTTTAGCACTGGTACAGGTGGTACAACTTTTCCCAAAGGTAAGCGAGAGGGACTTGTGCCTAGTATAGAGGGACCCCCACTTGATGGAAGAGTTGCTAAGCTCCACTCAACATGGACAAGCCTCAGTGCCTGTTTATTTTATTTATTTAACACAACATCGGAATTACAAACCTTTGCATCAGAGACAAGCCTGGCCATGTATATTGGGCTTTGGCTCTTGCTTGCTGGCATTGGGGGGGGTAGAAAGCTTCCAACTGTGTCATGCACGTTATTTTTTCTACTATGTTGCTGATGAACATATTGAAAAAGGACTGGTTCGGGACTCACCCTGTAGTCCCACCCACCCGCCCATTGGTACCTTAACTCATGACCTTCATTTCTGCCAATCTGACCCAGTTTACCACCACTCTCTGTGTCTCCCTCTTACCACCTTCCAGTCATTTCACTAAGGCATTAGATTTATCCACTTGTGACTATTTACTGCATTCACCCCCCGACCTCTTCATACAAAATATCACCAACTCAGAATATAAAGCAGCAGTGCATTTTATAGTGAACATTTCAAACCTGTTCCCTTTAATTACATTTCATACAACCCCTTTTCTCCTTTGCTATAAGGTGCCCATTTTAAATCTTTATTGAGCTTGTGAGCCCTTGATCATATCTGATGCAATTATTAGGAGTACTTCAAACAACATGAAGTCTTGCTATATTATGACATATGCAGTGAGTCCCAACCTTCGAACTGCTCCGGAGGTGAAAGAGTTAACTTTCCATGCCAGGCATGGGACGCTGAGCTCGAGCTCGGTTGAAACTCTGTCTGTTGTTCTTCAAACTCAAACAGTCAGATTCTTTACTCCGCCTCACTGAACAGTCGCTCCGGAGATTTCTCCTTCTGCTCGGTTCATTTTGTCGGTTAAAGTATTGTTTTCTCGGTTTTTCGACCGAATTTAAACCGCAACCAGTCGGTTCAGGCTCTGTCTGTGGTATTTCTGAGTACTAGATAGGTTTACATTACTTCTCTTCTGTGTGGAACTTGTAAACTGTTTATCGGTTCGCTTTGAACCGATCAGGGTTGTTTAAAATATTTTATTCTGTCATTTAGAGTGTGGTTACCGGTTCTTATCGGTTCTAAAAAAAACTGAATTTCTTATGGTTTTTTCCACGACCCGTGACATGGTTGGGAACCGATAAGAGGGTCTTGCCTGGCAGATTGCCATAAACTGGTAAGTTTAGTTAGGACTGGCACTATGTCTGAGAAACCCAAAAACCGGGCCCACTGGGTTTCAACACTGCAGTGTGTGGGAAGCCTTTGCCAGGCTGACCCCACCACCTGTGTTTATGTCTGGGGTTTGACCATCTCAATGCAGATTGCCAGATTTGTAAAATTTTCCTGCAGCTACCCTGGAAAAGAGAGTTGGTAGGCTCAGGGAAAGGGAGTCCAAAAAGTCCACTGACCCGGATGGCCAGCCCAGTTCAGTTCCAACCGAACCAGAGGGAGTGCCCTCTGACCAGGGCAAGACTTCCTTGGGCAAAAGGAGAGCCGACTCTGAGGGGTCGGTGCCAGCAAAAAGGACTAGGAAATCAGCTGGTGTGGAGCCAAAACTTTCCTCTCCAACTGCTGAAGAGATAGCCAAAGCGATTCAAATTGTCCAGTCGCTTTCCCCAGTTCCGACTGAACCGGTGCCATCAGGTAAGCGCCCGGTTCGGCCGGTTCCACCGGTTCAAGACAATGATTTAGAGGAATATTATGAACTGGAGGAGAGGGAAGAGGAGTATGAGGAGAGTGAATGTGGATTTGAAAGTCTGGATGTGCCCATTGACCCGGACATCTCCCCAGACAGACCTTCAGGAGTGTCTCCTCCTAGGCTTTCTGAGTCCCCGTCTCATTTTATCTTTTATTAAAAAAGTGGCTCAAACCCTCCAGCTCCCTATGGAGGAAGCTGTGGATGATCAAGAGGAGCCTGACTATGTGGAAATGATGGATATCCCAGAGTCTAGGAGACTGTCTGTTCCTTGCATAAATCTTTTGGGAAACAGACTTTTAAAATTCTAAAAACTCCTCACACTATACCTCCTGTGGATAAGAGAATGGACAAGAGGTACACATTGTCAGACTCTGAATGGAGTTCCTTTCACAACAGTGCAGCCATGTTGGGAGTAGTGCAGGCTGCAGCCTGTGACAAGGCAAATATTCCCTTGGCCTCCACCCCGGAGAAGGACTCCAGGAAGATTGATGCCATGCCTAGAAACAATACATGGCAGCATCCTTGGGACTCAGACAGGCAAATTATATGGCTTATGTTGCTAGATATCAGAAATCCAGATGGGATACTGTTATGGCTCTAGCAAAACAGGTCCTAGCCCAGCTTGCCAAGGCTGGAGCAGGTGGCTGCCGATGGTATTGAAGCATCCAAGGTGCTATTTCATACTGCAGTGGACTCTAGTGATGTGTCATCAAGAGTCATGGCTACATCTGTGGCACTTCGCAGAATGGCTTGGCTCAGATGTACTAGCCTGTCACAGGATACCCAGACTAAGGCCATGGATTTTTCCTGTTGTGGGTAATTCCCTGTTTGGGAAGCAGACGAAATTACATAAAGAAAATGGATGAGTATAGGACCACCTATAGAGTGCACAGGCCAAGGAAGGCAAGCCACTCCTCAAGGCAGCATCCAGGGGCAGGGCAGGCCTTTTCATAGGCCTTTTACCAAACCCACACCTCCTCTTCTGCTTATGCCCAGAGGGGTTCTTTAGAGGAAGGGGCAGAAGGGTGCCAGCAGGCCTGTTTCCACCCTCAGCCCAAAGCCCCTGCCAAGCAAGGCATCCTGATGGGGTTGCCAGGGCCGATTCTCCAACTTCCTGCCCAGGGGCAGGCTGGCTTACTTTGTCCAGGACTGGGAGGTCTCTGACATCAGACAAGTGGGTCCTGGAAGTAGTAAGCCGGGACTGGTTCTCAGCTTCAAAAGTTTCCAAAGATGAGAACCAGATCCTTTCTACCTGCAAATCCACCAGAGGCACTTGCCCTAGAGGCAGAGGTCTCTTCCTCCTGGCTCTCAGAGCTGTGGAAAGGTTCCACCCTACACCAGGGCAAAGGTTGTACTCCAGGTACTTCCTTACCCCAAAAAGACAGGAGAATGGTGGCCCATCCTGGATCTCAGATACTTAAACAAGCACCTTTTAAACCAAAATTCAAAATGGTGACTCTGGGAATTATTCTACCCTCTCTAAGGCCAGGGGACTGGCTAAGTCCCTGGACCTCAAGGATGCCTACTTCCATATTCTCATCAGAAGCTCCCATCGAAAGTACCTCAGGTTCGAGCTGCCCTCAGGCCATTACCAGTTCAGAGCAATGCCCTTTGGCCTCACCTCTGCTCCAAGGGTATTCACAAAATGCCTGGCAGTAGCAGTTGCTTCTCTAAGAAGGCAAAAGATTGCCATCTTCCCTTACCTGGACGACTGGCTCATAGTAGGTCAGTCCCCAGAACAAGTCAAGTTACACCTACAGATAACTCAGCAACTGCTAACCTCTCTAGGTTTCCTCCTGAATCTCTCAAAGTCAGTTCTAGAGCCTGTCCAGCTCATCACCTTCATAGGCACAGAACTGAACACAAAGAAAGCCAGAGCCTTCCTTCCTTTGGACAGGGCAAGGACCCTGGTATCTCTGGCCTCCTCATTCACCCTGCAGGTGTCTCAACCAGCAAGGCATTTTCTACAGCTCCTGGGGCACATGGCTGCTTCTACAGCAGTAGTGCAGGGAGCCAGATTTCAGATGAGGGACATTCAGTTCCACTTGAGAGCCTTTTGGTCTCAAAGGAAAGATCCTCTAACCAAATTGATCCCAGTGACTCAAACCCTGATCCAGGCCCTACAGTGGTGGCAGGATCAGAGCAATCTCAGACAAGGGGTTCCTTTTGTCACTCAGTCTCACTCCTTAATCCCTACTACAGATGCATCCCTATTGAGGTGGGGAGCTCACATGGGCGACCTCACCACCCAAGGGTTGTGGTCCCCTCAGGAGTCTCTGCTCCACATCAATCTGTTGGAACTCAGAGCAGTTTTTCTAGCACTTCAGGCTTTTTCCAAATCTGTTCAGAACAAAGTTGTGCAGGTCAGAACAGACAACACCACCACAATGTGGTACATCAACAAGCAAGGGGGCACTCGGTCTATGGCCCTGTGCACCGAAGCAATGAAGTTGTGGTCTCTGGCTTATTCCCTGAACACCTCCCTTACAGCAGTTCACCTCCCAGGCAAGGACAATGTCCTAGCAGATGCTCTCAGCAGGATTTCCCAGGGCCATCATGAATGGTCACTGGATCCCCTGGTCCTGGAGGTGGTATTTGCCAGATGGGGCACCCCACAGATAGATCTTTTTGCAGCCCCAGACAATCACCAACTTCCCTTTTTGCTGCAGGCCCCAGTGTTGGGCTCAGTCCTCTGGATACCTTAGTTCTCAGTTGGGAAGGAAGTTTCTCTATGCTTTCCCCCCTTCCTCTTCTGTTCAAAGTGCTAGTCAAAATCAGATCTCAACCCTGCAAGATGATCCTGATTGCTCCAGATTGGCCCAGACAACCCTGGTATCCACTTCTACTGTCCTTAGCAGTCCATCTTCCCCTGTGTCTCCCCAGGAATCACAACCTGTTAACCTGTGCTCAGGGGAGGGTTTGGTACCTGAACCTCAAATCTCTCAATCTCAAGGCCTGGCTCTTGAAGAGTTAGAGTTTGCTGGTTTACACCTCTCCCAAGGTGTAATGGATATCCTGAAGGCTTCTAGAAAACCTTCTACCAGGGCTACTTATAATTCCAAATGGAAGAGATTTTCCATATGGTGCTCTGGAAAGCATATTTCCCAGAATCTGCTGATTTACCCACAGTCGTGGATTACATAGTCCCACTTAAATACCTTGGGGCTGAGACCAGCTACTAAAAGTGCATCTGGCAGCTGTGTCTGCTTTTATTTCAACAGGTAAGCCCTCTTCTCTTTCAGCTCACCCTGTATTCTCCAAGTTTTCAAGGGATTGCTTCACACCAACCCTCCATTCAGGGACCCTGCCCCTGCTTGGGACCTTAATGTTTGCATTGCTCAGCTTATGCAACCCCCTTTTGAGCCTTTGTCTTCAGCACAGCTTAAGTACTTGACTTGGAAAACTGTGTTTCTGGTAGTCATCACTTCTGCCAGACGCATAAGTGAATTACAAGCTTTGTCAGTGGAGCCTGATTGTATCTCCTTTCATAGAGATAAGGTGGTCCTCAGGACTAACAGGAAGTTCTTGCCTAAGGTGGTTTCAGATTTCCACCTTAATCAATCTATGTTTCTTCCTGTGTACTTCACTGACCATTCCTCCTCTGGCAAGAGGAGGCTGCACAGTTTAGATGTCAAAAGAGCCCTTAGCTACTACATAGAGCGTACCAAGGGTCACAGGTTTGACTCCCTCCAACTGTTGCTCACTTATGGCGAGGTTGGTAAAGGGAAACCTGCCACTAAAAGATCCATTGCCAGGCAGATTGTCACTTGTATCCAATTTTGTTATGAAAAACTGGGTAAGGTTCCACCCTCAGGCCTGAGGGCTCACTCTACCAGAGGTACAGCTGCTTCCCTGGCTGCTGCCAGGACATCCTATTCAAGAGATATGTCAAGCAGCTACCTGGAAAACAGTTCATACTTTTACCAAGCATTACTCCCTGGATATCCAGGCTAGGAGTGATGCTCGGTTTGGCACAGCTGTGCTTCAGAGCCTATTTCCCAAGTAGGTTCTGTCCCTCCTCCATGGAGGTACTGCTTTGTAGTCTGCATATGTCATAATATAGCAAGACTTCATGTTGTTTGAAGAAAAAATTACTCACCTTAGTAATGTTGTTTCTTCTATTGGAGTCTTGCTATATTATGACCTCCCCTGCCTGCCCCTCTCAGAACCTCTGTTTTTGGGATGTGGGTGGGCAGTGCAGTGTTGGCACTTAGTAGGTGCCCACTATTATTTTCACCCCTCCATTTTTGGGGTGACTTGGTGTTGTGTTTTCATTTTGGGTCTCCTGACTTGAGTCTTTGTTTTGGGACCAAAAATGTGTTCTTATGTTTAGTAGTCAGTTGGCTAGTGTGAGGTTTACAGCTTCCACACAGGACCTCAGTGAGTTTAGCTCGTAAAGATCTGGCGGTTTGAGTTTGAAGAACAACAGACAGAGTTTCAACCGAGCTGAGCTCAGCGTTCCATGCCTGGCATGAAAAGTTAACTCTTTCACCTCCAGAGCAGTTGAAGGTTGGGACTCACTGCATATGTCATAATATAGCAAGACTCCAATAGAAGAAACAACATTACTAAGGTGAGTAATTTTTTCTTCTTGTACTTTGGCTATCTCTAGATTGTCATTGCTATTCTCAGATGTTTTTTGAAACTTTGATTACAGGTGGTTGGCGGGTGAGTCTGAGATAGGTATTTCTACATTTGAGGTGAAAATACTATCAGGTGTACAAAGTTAGCAATAAATACATACCAGCCTAAACATAATCTGGATTACTGCCCTCCCAATCAAAACACACACACACAACCTAAATGATGTTCTGCACCCCCCACAAAAAAAGCATGCCCCAACTATATTTCAGTCAACAATATATAGTGAGTCCAATAGCTAATACATTCATAACATTTTTATTTTATATAATACACTGTCAATCAGAGAAAAGGTGTCTGCTTTGAAGTTATACAAAAATGCATACACATTACTACACATAGCTGTTACATGTTAAACCTTTTCAGCTAAAGTCTTAATTATTATGCTTTGTAAGAAATAAAATACTGTACCTCCTAGACAGTTAAGCATAGAAGACTTGGTTTGCTTGTAAGGCACCTAAGCTTCACACAGCTCTTTCCTTCTAAGACTGCTTGAAAGGCAGAGTAAAAGAAACTTACCAGAGCAAGGAAAAGGATTAAGACTTATTTGGCTAAGCAGATTTACTGTGTGGTGTTGTTTTATTTTTTACTCACAGGGATTGCTACTGTTTGTTGCTAACATTTCATTGCTTTATTTTCCTCTGATTCAAATTGTTGTTGCTGGTATACCTTCTTCTGCATTATTACAAGGTGTGCCTACAGGTGTGTGCTAACAGATTACTGCTGTAATCTTCTGATTCAAATTGTCTTTTGCAAGGTATATTTTCTGTTACTGCCTTATTTTTCTCTGTAGCAAAGTGTTTCTTACAGGGTATATCTTCTCTGAAATTACTGTATTACAGGTGGAGCTTACATTTTTGTGACTTCTTTATCATTGGGCTAAGCAAAATTACTGTTTGACACTGTGTTTTATTTTATTCTTGTTTTTTGTTTGTTGAAAAGGTTTGTTGTCTCAGAGGTGTTTCAGTCTCCTTCTCACATTGAAGGAGCTAATTGCTTTCTTCCCACAGCTCTTCCAAAGGATTAGGTGTGTATGTGGGGGATGGAGCTGGCAAGCTGTCAGTAATTTCCAACAGAAAGAAGGGTTAAAAAGTCAGGTTAGTTGATATCTTGGAGGTAGAAGACTTGGTTTGCTGGCCAAGGCACCTAGCTTCACCTGAGCTCTTTCCTTCTAAGACTGCTTGAAAGGCAGGTAGAGAAACTTACCAGAGCAAGGGAAAAGGATTAAGACTTACTTTGGCTAAGCAGATTTACTGTGTGGTATTGTTTTTATTTTTTACTCACAGGGATTGCTACTGTTTGTTGCTAACATTTCATTGCTTTATTTTCCTCTGATTCAAATTGTTGTTGCTGGTATACCTTCTTCTGCATTATTACAAGGTGTGCCTACAGGTGTGTGCTAACAGATTACTGCTGTAATCTTCTGATTCAAATTGTCTTTTGCAAGGTATATCTTCTGTTATTGCTTTATTTTTCTCTGTAGCAAAGTGTTTCTTACAGGGTATATCTTCTCTGAAATTACTGTATTACAGGTGGAGTTTACATTTTTGTGACTTTTTTATCATTGGGCTAAGCAAAATTATTGTTTGACACTGTGTTTTATTTTATTCTTGTTTTTTTTGTTTGTTGAAAGGTTTGTTCAGTCTCCTTCTCACATTGAAGAGCTAATTGCTTCCTCCACAGCTCTTCCAAAGGATTAGGTGTTTATGTGGGGTGGAGCTGGTAAACTGTCAGTAATTTCCAACAGAAAGAAGGGTTAAAAGTCAGGTTAGTTGATATCTTGGAGGTAGAAGACTTGGTTTGCTGGCCAAGGCACCTAGCTTCACCTGAGCTCTTTCCTTCTAAGACTGCTTGAAAGGCAGAGTAGAAACTTACCAGAGCAAGGAAAAGGATTAAGACTTATTTTGGCTAAGCAGATTTACTGTGTGGTATTGTTTTTATTTTTTACTCACAGGGATTGCTACTGTTTGTTGCTAACATTTCATTGCTTTATTTTCCTCTGATTCAAATTGTTGTTGCTGGTATACCTTCTTCTGCATTATTACAAGGTGTGCCTACAGGTGTGTGCTAACAGATTACTGCTGTAATCTTCTGATTCAAATTGTCTTTTGCAAGGTATATCTTCTGTTATTGCTTTATTTTTCTCTGTAGCAAAGTGTTTCTTACAGGGTATATCTTCTCTGAAATTGCTGTATTACAGGTGGAGTTTACATTTTTGTGACTTTTTTATCATTGGGCTAAGCAAAATTATTGTTTGACACTGTGTTTTATTTTATTCTTGTTTTTTTTTTGTTTGTTGAAAAGGTTTGTTCAGTCTCCTTCTCACATTGAAGGAGCTAATTGCTTTCTTCCCACAGCTCTTCCAAAGGATTAGGTGTTTATGTGGGGGGTGGAGCTGGTAAACTGTCAGTAATTTCCAACAGAAAGAAGGGTTAAAAAGTCAGGTTAGTTGATATCTTGGAGGTAGAAGACTTGGTTTGCTGGCCAAGGCACCTAGCTTCACCTGAGCTCTTTCCTTCTAAGACTGCTTGAGAGGCAGAGTAGAGAAACTTACCAGAGCAAGGGAAAAGGATTAAGACTTATTTTGGCTAAGCAGATTTACTGTGTGGTGTTGTTTTTATTTTTTACTCACAGGGATTGCTACTGTTTGTTGCTAACATTTCATTGCTTTATTTTCCTATGATTCAAATTGTTGTTGCTGGTATACCTTCTTCTGCATTATTACAAGGTGTGCCTACAGGTGTGCGCTAACAGATTACTGCTGTAATCTTCTGATTCAAATTGTCTTTTGCAAGGTATATCTTCTGTTACTGCTTTATTTTTCTCTGTAGCAAAGTGTTTCTTACAGGGTATATCTTCTCTGAAATTACTGTATTACAGGTGGAGCTTACATTTTGATGACTTTTTTATTATTGGGCTAAGCAAAATTACTGTTTGACACTGTGTTTTATTTTATTCCTGCTTTTTTTTGTTTGTTGAAAAGGTTTGTTGTCTCAGAGGTGTTTCAGTCTCCTTCTCACATTGAATGAGCTAATTGCTTTCCTCCCACAGCTCTTCCAAAGGATTAGGTGTGTATGTGGGGGGTGGAGCTGGCAAACTGTCAGTAATTTCCAACAGAAAGAAGGGTTAAAAAGTCAGGTTAGTTGATATCTTGGAGGTAGAAGACTTGGTTTGCTGGCCAAGGCACCTAGCTTCACCAGAACTCTTTCCTTCTAAGACTGCTTGAAAGGCAGAGTAGAGAAACTTACCAGAGCAAGGGAAAAGGATTAAGACTTATTTTGGCTAAGCAGATTTACTGTGTGGTGTTGTTTTTTATTTTTCACTCACAGGGATTGCTACTGTTTGTTGTTAACATTTCATTGTTTTATTTTTCTCTGTAGCAAAGTGTTTCTTACAGCGTATATCTTCTCTGAAATTATTACAGGTGGTGCTTTACAGGTTTTACAGTTTTATCTAACATTAGGATAAGCTTTCAGGGTTACTGCATTTGTTGTTGACTGATTGTTTCTGCTCTTACCTCCTTTTTCTTTCGTCCATGGTTTTTATTTTTCGGCAGGGGAAAACATTGATGTCCTAGTAAACATAGGGACTAATGATCTCGCCAGCCGGTCAGTTGTGGAGACCAAGGAACACCTGACCAGGCTGGGTGACAAACTATCATCTATTTCATCCGGCATCTCCTTCTCTGAGATCCTGCCAGTCTGGGAGAGGAGAGCAGATGGACGGAAGGTCAGGGAAGGGGAGATAGGGAAGCTAAACGCGTGGCTCAAGGGCTGGTGCCAGGAAAAAGGACACAGATTTGTAGGGAACTGGCAACAGTTCTGGGAGCAAAAGTTCTTTAAATTTGATGGACTGCATCTGACTAAGGAGGAGTCAGTGCATTGGGGCAGAAGTTTGACGTCTTTGCAGAATATTTAAACTAGCAAATGGGAGGGGTGCAGCACCCCATATGTCGAATGGGAAGAACACCCTTCCCCCCTCAGCTAGTGGCCAAACAGGGATTCAGCATGTTTGCAGTTCATTTGCATCACCAGGTAAGAAAAAAGGTTTGTCTCCCCATACGATGCACGGGGTAATGCCAAACCTCACCCAACAACTAACACACCAAAATCTGGCCAATGGAAAATCATGTACACAAATGCTCACAGCCTTGGAAATAAGATCCCAGACCTGCAGGCAATAATGTCAGAGGCTAAACTGGACATAGTAGCAATTAGTGAGATGTGGTTTACCAGTAACCACACTTGGGACACTTCAGTACCTGGCTATGTATTGTTCAGAAGAGACCGAGGTGCAAAGGGGGAGGAGTGGCCCTGTATGTCAATGAAAATATCAAAGCTACAGAAATTCAGAATACACATAAGGAGCCAGAAGAACTGTGGGTCACCCTGGAAACAGGAAATGGGACAGCCATAAGAACTGGGGTTGTCTACAGGCCCCAGACCAGGGGAGGACATAGACACATTACTGTTAGAAGATATACAAAACATGACAGCTAAAGGGAGGTTCTGATAATGGAAGACTTCAACATGCGGATACAGATTGGTCAATACCAGCAGGAACATCTGCCAGAACTAGACACATAGTGGATTCCCTGCAGGGAGGGCCTCAAACAACTGGTACAGCAACCCACAAGAGACAGGGCTATCCTAGATCTAGTACTGACTAACAAGGAAGGGATCACAGATCTCCAGGTAGAAGGTCACCTGGGGCCAGTGACATCACATGGTATGGTTCAATTTGGCTACTACATCTAAATCATCCCATTCCAAGACAAAAATATGGGACTTCAGAGGAGCTGACGTTGATAAGATGGCCAACAAGTTAAGCTAACCCTGGCAAAAAGAAACACAGGTGAGGGGTACAGGCAAAGTGGGCAAGCATTAAGGATGCAATACTTGATGCAACATCCATTGTGTTAGACAGAAAAGTAAGTGCAAAGAAGAAGGAAACCACTTTGTTCTCAAATACAGTAGCAGAAAGGTCAGAGCCAAAAGGCTGGACTTCAGAAATATAAGGGAACACAACGGGATGAAGATAGGAGGCATACCAAACTGCCCTAAGGGAAGCAGGGAAGGCAGTAAGGCAGGCAAAGTCCCAAACTGAGGAAAAACTAGCACGAACAGTAAAAGAAGGTGACAAGACTTTCTATAGCTACATTAGTGAAAGGAGAAAGTCCAGAGGGGGTATTGCTAAGCTTAATGGAGAAAAGGGAGCATGTGAGGAGGAGGACCCTGTAAAGGCATCTATCCTAAATAGATACTTTTGCTCAGTATTTAATGAAGAGAAGGTAGGTCAGGGCCCACAGCTCAGCATCATGGACACAGGGGGGGGAGGGAGGTGAGCACTACTCCCTTCACAAAAGAAAGGGTCCTACAAGAGCTTGCTAAGCTCAGGGTGGATAAGGCAATGGGACCTGATGGTATACATCCCAGGGTACTTAAGGAGCTAAAGGTGGAACTAGCAGAGCCATTAGCAGAACTGTTTAGTGAGTCTCTGAGCACAGGAGAGGTCCCAGAAGACTGGAGAAGGGCTCATGTGATCCCGCTCCACAAGAGTGGTAGAAGGGAGGAGGTGGGGAACTACAGACCAGTCAGTCTTACCTCAGTAGTGGGCAAGATTATGGAGGCACTCCTTAAGGAAAGGATAGTGCAACACCTGGAATCCATAGAGGCACAGGATCCAAGACAGCATGGGTTTACAAAAGGAAGGTCCTGTCAAACTAATCTCATAGATTTCTTTGACTGGGTAACCAGAGTGGTGGACCAAGGGGGAGCAGTTGATGTCACCTACCTTGACTTCAGCAAAGCTTTTGACACTGTTCCACATAGAAGATTGATAAATAAGCTGGGTAGGCTCGGGGTGGGTCAGAAGTTGGTCAACTCGGTGACAAACTGGTTGACAGGCAGAAAACAGAGAGTGGTGGTAAATGGTATACAGTCAGAAGAGATGCAAGTCACAAGTGGGGTACCTCAGGGATCAGTCCTGGGGCCAGTCCTCTTCAACATCTTCATTAGTGACCCTTGCAGATGGACTAGAGGTAAGGCTTGTCTGTTTGCAGATGACACCAAGATCTGCAACAGAGTAGATGATCCGGATGGGGTGGGCAGAATGAGAAGAGATCTGGATAAACTAGCAAAATGGTCAGAAGAGTGGCAACTGGGATTTAATGCAAAGAAGTGCAAGATCATGCACATAGGGAAGATAAACCCTGAAGCCACCTATAGGCTGGGAGGGGAGTTGCTAGCAGTCACAAAGGAAGAAAGAGACTTGGGCATCATCATCACTGATAACCTGAAATCATCCAAGCAGACCTCTAAAGCAGTAAGTAAGGCTAGGGGGGTGTTAGGGTGTATTAGTAGGGGTATCACAAGTCGTAAGAGGGAGGTAATAATCCCTCTTTACAAGACACTGGTTAGGCCCCATCTGGAGTACTGCGTGCAGTATTGGAGGCCATACCTTCACAAGAACATTAACCAGATTGAGGCAGTCCAGAGAAGGGCAACCAAAATGGTGCAGGGACTGCATCAGAAGACATATGAGGACAGATTAACAGAGCTCAATATGTATACCCTTGAGCAAAGGAGGGAGAGAGGTGATATGATCGAGGCATTCAAACACCTTAAGGGCATTAACAAAGTGAAAGAGTCTAACATGTTTAAATATA
The DNA here is from genome assembly GCA_016271365.2 of Neoceratodus forsteri. Classification (NCBI taxonomy): domain Eukaryota; kingdom Metazoa; phylum Chordata; order Ceratodontiformes; family Ceratodontidae; genus Neoceratodus; species Neoceratodus forsteri. The sequence continues at coordinate 243,967,742 of CM028133.1, read as the reverse complement.
AGAAAAATAGCAGGACAAGAGGACACAGCATGAGATTAGAGGGGTTCCAATTAAGGGGGAATGTGAGGAAATTCTTTTTCACAGAAAGGGTGGTGGATGCATGGAATGACTTACTACAAGAAGTGGTGGCTATGAATACAGTGCAGGGCTTCAAACAGACATGGGATAGGCATAAGGGAGCAATACAAATAACTATGAATAGATAGGCCACTGATAGAGCAAAGGTCGATGGCACATTTATAAGGTAGAAAAAAGAAATGGGCAGACTGGATGGGCCTTGCGGTCCTTATCTGCCGTCAACTTCTATGTTTCTATTATTGTCTGCTATGGCATTCAACAGATCTTCATTATCACTTTCTCCCCAGTGGTCCATCCTGCGATGCTTTTTCAAAAAAATGTTCTAACAATCAAACTGTATTTCTGGGTGCCTGTCTATGTTCCACTAAGAGCTATGTAACCAGGCAGGGGTATATACAAGATTGTGAGTGAACTGCCCTCTTGGTAGAACCATCACCACACCCACCAAGTACGTGGCTACTACTGAAAAAATGTTGAGCATGTGATGCTGTTAGTCCAACATCCTCCCCCCCATCCCCATAAACAAAATATATACCTGTAAAAGCCCTCACAAAACTGCTTACAAGTTTTTCTTCAACTCAGAGTGATTGCTGGGGTTGCATTGACTATTCATTCTGCTAAAGCCTGGGTCACCGTATAATAAAAGATATGCAGAATGTGCCTTTTTTCTAAGTCAACAGCTATAAGCTATAGTATAATCACTGTTTTTTAGTATTCCTGTCTTTTCCTAAAGAATTGAATCCTTAACTCAGTGACACAGTATAAGGCAGTCTACATCTTACTACCCAAAAGACAAAAGTTGTTTTAATGCTTTGCTTTTTCTGAAGGGTATATAGTGAACAATACAAGAGGAGGAGGGTGGCTTTATATGTCAAAGAGGGTATAAAGGCTACAGAGGTGCAAGGAATGAAAGGTGAGGCAGAAGCACTGTGGGTCACCTTTCAGGCAGGCAAAGGCATTGCCATTTGGACAGTAGTGATATACAGACCCCCAAACACAGAGGGGGGAACTGGACAGGGATCTACTGGAAGTCATGCATGTGATGACAGCCAAGGGAAAGGTGTTACTGAAGAGAGACTTCAACTTGCCAGATGTTGATTGGAGCACACAAACGGCTGCAACAATCAGGGGCAGAGACATCCTGGACTCTCTGCAAGGGGCATGCCTCAAGCAGCTAGTGCTAGAGCCAACCTAGGAGGAAGCAATTCTGGACCTTGTACTAACCAACGGGGACAGAATTGCAGACATCAGGACAGGGGAAACACCTGGGGTCTAGTGATCATTGCACTGTACGGTTTAATGTGAAAACTACAACAGGGAAATGCCACACAAAAGCAAGGGTTCTGGACTTCAGAAGGGTAGACTTCAGTAGGATGGGGATATGAACCAAGGAGGCCATAGATGGGGGAGATAAATGTGGGGGCATTGGAGGACAATGGGCACATCTAAAAGGAGCCATAGTGGAGGCAATAAACCTTTGTATTCGACAAATAGACAAGGGCAAAAAGAAAAGAAAACCACTATGGTTCTCACAGGAGGTGACGGGAAAAGTAAGGACCAAGAAGTTAGCCTTCAGGAAATATAAGGAGACTCAAAAGGAGGACAGGGCAGTGTATCTGGAAAAACAGAGGGAGGGCAGTCAGGGGAGCTAAAGCAAGGACAGAGAAAAATATAGTAAATGACTGTCTATAGATACATTAGTGAGAAGAGAAGGACGAGGGGAGGGATTGAAAGGCTGAAAGGGGAGGAAGGAGTCAAAGGGGACCACGATAAAGCATCAATCCTGAACAAATATTTCTGTTCAATTTTCATGGAGGAAGAGGAAGGGGAGGGACCGCAGCTAAGAAAGAGGATGGGAGGGGAGGCAGACAGCAGTCCATTTAAAGAGGAGAGAGTCCTGGAAGAATTTAGAAAGTTGAAGGTGGACAAGGCAATGGGATCAGATGGGATTCACCCTAGAATATTAAAGGAGTTTGGGGAGGTACATGCAGCACCACTGCCAGCAGTATTCAACAAGTCACTGGAAACAGGAGATGTTCTGGAGGACTGGAGAAGGTTTGACATGGTCCCTCTCCACAAAAGTGGGAGCAGGGAGGAGGCTGGGAGCTATAGACCTGTCAGCCTGACCTCGATAGTTGGTAAAATTATGGAATCTATGCTAAAGGAAAGGATAGTACAGCACCTCAAATCAAGTGGAACACAAGATCCATCCAAGACAGTATGGATTCATGTCAGGCAGGTCATGTCAAACTAATCTGACTGGTTTCTTTGACTGAGTCACTAGGGAGGTGGATCAGAGGGAGCGATGGATGTGGCCTACCTTGTCTTCAGCAGTGCATTCAACTCAGTGCCACATGGGAGGCTAGTGAACAAGCTGGGAAGCCTGGGAGTGGAACTCAAGGTGGTGAACTGGATTAGAAATTGGCTGAAGGACAGAACACAGAGGATGGCAGTGAATGAGGCTAAATCTGAAGTGTGGGGATGACCAGTGGGGTGTCACCGGGGTCAATTGTTGGATCAGTGCTGTTTAATCAGTGACACTGCTGAGGGGCTGGAGGGGAAGGTATGCCTCTTTTCAGATGACACAAAGATCTGCAATAGAGTGGACTGTCCAGGAGGGGTGCAGAGAATGAGGAGAGATCTAGCTAAAATGGAAGAATGGTCCAGGGTGTGGCAACCAGGATTCAGTGCGAAGAAGTGGAACATCATGTACTTGGGCCGTAGGAACACAGGGGAGGAATACATGATGATGGGGTAGATATTTGCGACCACAAAACAGGAAAGAGATCTGGGGGTCATCATATCTGATGACCTAAAGGTAGCCAAACAGTGTGCCTAGGCAGTGGGGAGAGCCAGTGGGATGCTGGTTACACAAGCAGAGGTATCACCAGCAGAAGAAAGGAAGTCATAATGTCACTGTACAGAACATTGCTGAGATCTCATTTGGAATACTGCATCTAGTTCTGAAGACCACACCTCCAGAAGGACATATACAGGGTAGAGGCAGTCCAGAGAAGGGCAACAAAAATGGTGCAGGGCCTGCACCACAGGTCATACAAGGAGAGATTGGAGGAACTCAATATGTATTCCCTGGAGGAGAAGAGGGAGAGGGGGGACATGATAGAGAACATCAAGTAGCTTAAGAGGATTAATAAGGTACAGGAGGGCAGCATCTTCCAGAAGAGAAGCAGCTCAAAAACAACAAGAGGGTATGACATGAGACTGGAGGGGGGTAGACTTAAGGGCAATGCGAGGAAATAATTTTTCACGAAAAGGGTTGTGGAAGTTTGGAATTGCCTGCCTCAAAAGGTGGTGGGGGCAAGCATGGTGGGTGGGGAGATTTAAGTATGCATGGGATAGACATAAGGGAACCCTAGAGAGGGGAAGGAGAGGCAGCAGCTGAGGACCAAGCAGGGACAGCTAATAAATAGTACGGTATATGGGCAGACTAGATGGGCCTGGCAGTCCATACTTGCCATCAGTTTCTATGTTTCTAAAACATGCCAGCTCTGCCTGCCAGCCCCTTCCCAGCTCAGTGACCCACCATCCCTGGGGCATAACCATTTCCCCAACAAGTAACCCTTCATGGCTGGGATGATGCTGCTTCTCTGTGCCCCTCTGTAGCAGGATCTAGAAAGTGGTGCCAAACCTGGCAGAAGGCTGTGTGTCATTTAGCCAGCAGGGTTGGTTTTCTATGACAGGTAATTCCACTTTTCCTTAGCCTGCTGGGTCCTGCTTTATTAATGGGGTACTGGTTCCCTTACCCCTGCTGGGCCCTGATCTATTAATTGGGTACTGGTTCCCTTACCCCGGCTTGGTACTGCTATATTAATGGGGTACTGGTTCCCTTACCCCCTGCTGGGCCCTGCTCTATTAATGGGTACTGGTTCCCTACCCCCACTAGACACTGCTCTATTAATGGTGTACTGGTTTCCTTATGCCTGCTGGCCCAGCTGTATTAATAGGGTACTGGTTCCCTTATCCCTGCTGGGCCTGCTCTATTAATGGTGTACTGGTTCCTTTACACCTGCTGGACCATGTTCTCTTAATTAGTACTGGCTCCCTTATGCCTGCTGGGCCTTTCTCTTTTAATGATTACTGGTTCCCTTACCCATGCTGAGCCCTACTCTGTTATTGGGCACTGGCTTCCTTACAAATTCTAGGCCCTGCTGTATAAGTGGGATACTGGTTCCCTAACCCCTGGTGGGTCCTGCTGTGTTAATGCATACTGGTTCACTTACCCCTGCTAGGCCCTGCTCTATTAATAGGTACTGGTTCCCTTACCCCTGCTGGGCCCTGCTCTATTAATGGAGTACTGGTTTCTTTACCCCTGCTGACCCCCTGCTCTATTAATGGGTACTGGTTCCCTTACCCCTGCTGGAGCCTGGGGTACTGGTTCCCTAACCCCTGCTGGGTCATGCAATATTAATGGGTATTGGTTCCTTTACCCCTGCAGGGCTCTCCTCTATTTATGGGTACCGATTCCATTATCCCTGCTGGTCTCCACTCTATTAATGATGTACTGATTCCTTTACCCTGCTGGACCCTACTCTGTTAATGGGTACTGGTTCCCTTGCCCCTGCTAGACTCTGCTCTATTAATGGGGTATTGGTTTCCTTACCCCTGCTGGGCCCTGCTCTGTTAATGGGTATTGGCCCCCCGTATCCCTGCTGGACCCTGCTCTATTAATGGGTACTGTGACGCATGGCCAGCTGGTTATGATTGTTCTTTGATATCTGTAATATAAAAATGTAGTGTGTGATTTCTCTCCATAAGGCACCTGTGCCATGGGTCAGGTTTTAGTGAGAATACAGGATGTATTAACCTGAAACCAGGAGGTAATTAAAAACACTAGAGAGCCTTAATTAAGGGTCTCCTGTTTATCTGACTTAATTGGAGCTGACCAGCTGCCAGAATATAGGGATTGTAAACTCTGATGACGTTTTAGAGTAGTTGAATTTTGTGGCCATGTGTATGGCCTCCTGCCTTTGAAGCTGAGAAACTAAATTATCATTTGATTCCTGGGAAAGCAGGAAACCACTCAAGATCAAAGAGTCATATTGGGAAATGAGTTTTTACTGATGTCACCTCATTTAATATACCTCCTGATAGGGGATCCTGTGTGTATCATTTTTTTTATATTTAACAAGGAGGAGCTAGGTAACATCATGGAAAGGGTGTGTTTGAGAGACAGTTTAAGCTATTCTGTGTCTGATCTTTACACACACATTTCTTTGTGGGCTCTTAGAAACAACATCTAACTTTAAGCACTGTGTAGAGGTATACATTAGATAGAAAATGTCTAACTGTATGTTGGTAGGAATTTGTACTTTTACTTGTTTTCTTTTAAGTGATTGTATGCTTTGTGATACAGTGTTCTGTGTTTACATATTATATATTTGTATCCATTTTTAAGTAAACCTCTTATTTTAAAGAGACTGCCTGGTGTGCCTTCGAAATTCTTTCTTTTGCATGTGAAGTATAGATGGTTAAAGTTGACAACTGTTCATAAGCTTCATGGTGTTACTGAACTGGAAAAAGGTAAGAAATACCTAAGGTCATTCATAGAGTTTTAAGGGTTCATTGTGGATACCTGGATAGGTGCCCTTAGGTGAAAGATATCTGACATTCCCCGAAGAGCAGAATTATCTGAGCCTGTACATTTGGGTACGCTAGCATAAGGTTCACAGTTTGAATCCCCCTAGAACTTGAGACCAAAGGTGATTCGGACCCACAAGAAGACAGGAGGGTTACCCTGTTCTGTTATCTGTTCACAATACTGCGCTTGGAGGTTGGCACCGTGGGAGCAGAGGGCCTGACCTGCTGAGTGGGTTTGAACAGATTGGTTGCCAGCGGTGTGCATAAATTTGGTAACACAAGCCTTAAATTGTTCAGTGTGTCAGCTTAATACTGTACAGCTCGCATTGCAAAAAAAACACAGTGGTTTATTTTTTTTTTTTTTTAAGGAAACAGAACTATATCATTTTGCTTACAGTAAAGTTCCTACCTGTTTTATTTTTTTTCTAAAGTGCAAGTTAGAGTAGCCGTAGTTAGGGAAGAAGGTGGCTTCCAACTACAGTGGGCACACTGTAAACTACTTGAGGCAGATGTGCAAGGACAGAGGAGTCCTGTATGAGGTGAGAACCACCAAGCAGAACCTTGTGGATGCTCTGATGACAGCAGATACCCAGAGCATCGAGTCACAGACTGTGACTGTAAAGGACCAAACCTTGAGCATGGAAGGGCTAGCAGCCAGTGCAGTGTCCAGATCCAATGAGGATGACAGCATGACAGCAGAGCCACTGCCAGCGAAGGGCCACAGCAGCAGTGGAAGGTCAGTAGCATTCTGGAGCTAGAAGCAATCAGGCTGCAGATTGAGTTGTGCAGAATGGAGCTGGAGTTCCAGCGAGAACAGTGAGACACTGACCAGGAATGGCAAGAGGCGGACTGTGAACAGTGAGAGGTGGACCGTGAGGAGCATGAGCGCCAGAGGTGACATGAACTGGAGGAGCTAGGACTCCAACCACCCGCACCAGAGCAGGTAAGTGGCTTGGGTTTAACTGAAACTACAGGACTGGGTTACAAATTAAATTCCAAATTGATAGCTAAATTTAAAAAGGGGGTGGATATGGATGCGTTTTTAAATTCCTTTGAAAAAGTTTGTATTCAGGCTAAAATTCCTAGAGGGTCCTGGAGCTTCCAACTATCCCTGCTACTTACTGGAAAAGCTTGGGATGCATTGGGTCAAATGGAAAATGAGGACAGTAATGATTACAGCAGACTTAAAGCTGCACTTTTAAAAAAGTTTGATTTAACTGCAGAAGCATACAGATCTAAATTCCGTAAGCTCAGGAGAAGCCCTGATATGAGCTATGAGGAACTAGCCATGAAACGTCAGTTTTTAAAACGTTGTTGGGAAGGAATTGAAGCAAACTCTGTAGATAAAATTGAAAATGCTATTCTGTTAAAACATTTCTGGGGGGCATGCCCAGCAGAGCTGAAAACCTGGCTAGAGGACCGAGATCCCCAAACAGTGCAAGAGGCTGCTTCTTTGAACTCTCAGACTGCTATGCCAAGAGTAAACCTGCTCTGAGAATGAATGGGGCAGGCATGGCAGTGCAGAAAGGGAAAAGTGTGCCTTCAGGGCAGCTAAAACCCTCACTGCCTCCACCGAAACCAGTTAGCCCCAGGTTTCACAGAAAAGATTTCTCTAAGAAAATAAATTAATGTTGGGTCTGTAGAGAAACTGGACATATTGCCAGACAGTGTCCCACAAGGGCAAGCAATATGCAACATGGTGCTAGGAAAGAAGTGGTTTGTTTGTGTGTCCCTGGAAGCATGCCTGTGAACATGAGGGAACACATGCACCGAGTCACGGTGAATGGTGTATAGACACAAGGATTAAGGGACACAGGGGCATCCCTGACATTAATAAAAGGGGATCTAGTAGAGCCTGGTCAGCTTATACCCAATAAATATGTCACTGTACAAGACTTTACTGGTGAGAAGAAAACATTGCCCCTCGCTAGTGTTCTCCTAGACTGGGATGAAACAGGGGGAACTGTGCAACAGGTGTCTGTAAACAAAATGTTAGCAGTTGATGTCATCCTTGGCAACAATCTCAAACAGGGAACGGTGTGTGCAGTTACATGTAGCCAAGTGGGTAGGGGAAATTGTAGTTCTCTGGACCCCACAGAAGCCATTGTGGAAACCACTGTGAGGCTGGTTCCCCAGCCTGTGTCTCCTGATATGGAGACTAATGAAAAGGGGGTAGAAATTTCCCCAGCAGCAGTTATCCACACAGCTACAGAGGGTTACTCTGAAGAGGGAGGGGTGACCCATTGTCAGAGGGTTAGGGATGACAGTGATACTGAGTGCCCTGATGCTAGTGCTAGGGATCCTAGTTTGGAGACTGAAGGGGACCTATCTCATGCCTTGGGAATGTGTAAGAAGTTTGCAGCTGCTCAGAAAAGTGACCCTAGTCTAGAGAAGCTGAAGGCTTGGACAGACTCTGACAGGACACAGGGAGGTGATGGTAAACATAAGGTTTATTGGGAAAATGGACTGATGCATACTCAGGCTGTGCAGACAGAGGGAGGGATGATAGGCAGGCAGCTTGTCGTTCCTTAGAGGTATCATGAGCAGTTGATCAAGATTGCACATGATATTCCCTTGTCTGGTCATCTGGGAATCGCGTGCACTATGCAGCAGTTGGTCCAGAATTTCTATTGGCCCAACTTCACCCAGCAGGTGAAAGAGTATTGCAGGTCTTGTCACAGATGCCAAGAAATAGAGAAGGTGGGCAAGAAAACCCAAGACGCCCTGATTCCATTGCCCATAGTGGAGGAGCCATTCCAGAGGGTGGGAATGGATATTGTGGGGCCTTTAAATACCCCCAGCTCCTCAGCGAAGAGATTCATCCTGACTGTTGTGGATTATGCCACCCGGTACCTCGAGGCAGTCGCCCTATCTTAGTGGCAGATGCCTTACTTGGGATTTTCTCCCGTGTTGAGTTTCCGTAGAAGGTTATCACAGATCGAGGGGGTTCCTTCATGTCAGACCTGATGAAATATTTGTGGGAGAAGTGTGGGGTGGTGCAGAGATGCACAACACTGTGTCACCCACAAGCCAATGGGCTTGTGGAAAGATTGAATGTTACTCTGAAGTCAATGTTCCGTGCGTTTACTGAACAACATGGGAGGGACTGGGAGAAATACCTTCTCCACCTGTTGTTTGCATACAGGAAGGTGCCCCAAGAGTCCACAGGATTTTCCCCCTTCAAACTTTATATGGTTGCCAGGTATGTGGGCCCCTAGACTTGATCTGGGAGGACTGGGAAGGCAAGCACGCCACCCAGTGAACTCCCATAATGAATTACGTCCTTATGTTTAGGGAAAGACTAAAGGAGCTTATGGGGACAGCCCAGAGCAACCTGGCAGCTGCCCAACAAAAAAAAGAGTGGTACGACTGCAGAGCCAGAGCTCGCTCATACATGGTGGGTCAGGAAGTTATGGTCCTTATTCCGGTCTGGAAAGACAAGCTGCAGGCTGAGTGGGCAGGACCGTACAAAGTAGTTTGGAAGGTAAATGACGTGAACTATATTATAGAGTTACCTGACAGAAGACAGACAGAAAGGATGTACCATGTCAACATGATAAAGCCATATGCTAATAGGGCTTACATGGTGTTCGCAGTATGTAGTCCTGGGAAGGGGACAGACAAAGGAGACGCCCTTCTGGACTTGCTGGAAGAAAGCAAGTGGGAGTCCTCTGTGGAGGCAGTTAAATTGTCTCCCCAGCTGGCCCTGGACAAGATCCAGGAAGTAAGGGAGGTTTTAGCAGACTTTGCAACACTGTTTAGCACCAAGCCTGGACTAACCCCCTTAGCAACTCACAATGTGGAGACGGGGCACAGACGCCCATACAATGGGCAGCATATCGGGTGTCAGAGGCCGTCCAAAAGGACATTAGGAGGGAAGTGGAGGAGATGCTGGATTTAGGGGTAATCCAGAGATCCCACAGCCCCTGGGCCTCACCCATAGTCCTTGTGCCCAAGCCAGATGGCTCTACTTGTTTCTGTGTGGACTATCGTGGACTGAATGCAATCACGAAGTCAGAGGCCCACCTGATGCCCTGGATGGACAAACTCCTGGACAAGTTGAGAGGGGCAACCTACCTTATGACTAGTGACCTAACAAAGGGGTATTGGCAGGTTGCGTTAACTGACAGAGCTAGGGAGAGGTTGGTCTTCATCACTCCGATTGGCTTATCTGAATTTAAAGTAGTGCCTTTCAGAATAAAGAATGCCCCGGCCACTTTCCAAAGGTTGGTGAACCAAGTGTTGAATGGTGCTGAGGAGTACGCTGTGGCATAACTGGATGACATTGCCATCTTTAGTGCCAGCTGGGAGGAACACCTATCCCACCTTAGGGAAGTGCTGGGCAGGATACAGAGTGCTGGGCTCACTGTCAAAGCCGGGAAGTGCCAGGTGGCCATGGGAGAAGTGGCATGCCTCAGGCATGTTGTAGGCTGGGGACAGCTCCGTCCTAACCAAGTAAAAATAGAGGTGATCAAGGCGTGGCCCAGACCAGAAACGTAGAAGCAGATCAGGAGTTTTCTAGGGATAACAGGGTACTATAGAAAATTTGTACACAATTACAGTGCCCTGGCTTCTCCTCTATCTGACCTGGTAAAGAAAAGGATGCCAAAGAAAATTACTTGGGGACCAGACTGTGAAAAAGCCTTTACCAGACTGAAGGAGGCACTGTGCAGTGTTCCTGTATTGACAAGTCCTGACTATAGCAGACCCTTTATAGTTCAGACTGACACCTCAGGTGTGGGTATTGGGGTAGTACTGAGTCAGACATCCAACCAAGGGAAAGATCACCCCGTAATGTACCTGAGTAAAAAGTTACTTCCCAGGGAGCAGGCATACTCTACTGTGGAAAAAGAGTGTCTTGCCATAGTGTGGGCCCTAAAGAAGTTAGGACCATACTTATATGGGAAGCATTTTGTGGTACAAACTGCCCACAACCCCCTGGTTTGGCTGATACAAATGGGAAAAACTAATGGTAGACTGTTAAGATGGATTCTTGCCTTACAAAGGTATGACATGACAATCCTACATAGGGCTGGAGCAACCAATCAGAACAGCAATGGCCTTTCACGTATTTATGAGGAGTGAACTGATTTGGGAAGTTCATCCCATGCAGGGAATAGAGCCCCCAAATTCAGTCTAGGTGGGAAGGATTGTGACGCTTGGTCAGCTGGTTATGATTGTTCTTTGATATTTGTAATATAAAAATGTAGTGTGTGATTTGTCTCCATAAGGCACCTGTGCCATGGGTCAGGTTTTTGTGAGAATACAGGATGTATTAACCTGAAACCAGGAGGTAATTAAAAATACTAGAGAGCCCTAATTAAGGGTATCCTGTTTATCTGACTTAATTGGAGCTGACCACCTGCCAGGATATAGGGATCATACACTTTTATGACGTTTTAGAGGAGTTGCATTTTATGGCTGTGTTTATGGCCTCCTGCCTTTGAAGCTGAGAAACTAAAATTTCCTTTGATCCCTGGGATATCAGGAAACCACTCAAGATCAAAGAGTCATATTGGGAAATGAGTTTTTACTGATGTCACCTTATTTAATATACCTCCTGATAGGACATCCTGTGTGTATTATTTTTTATATTTAACAAGGAGGAGCTAGGTGACATCATGGTTTGAGAGACAGTTTAAGCTATTACGTGTCTGATTTTTACATACACATTTCTTTGTGGGCTCTTAGAAACAACATCTAACTTTAAGCACTGTGTAGAGCTATACATTAGGTAGAAAAAGTCTAACTGTAGGTTGGTAGGAATTTGTACTTTTACTTGTTTTCTTTTAAGTGATTGTATGCTTTGTGATTCAGTGTTCTCTGTTTACATGTTACATATTTTAATCCATTTTTAAGTAAACCTATTATTTTAAAGAGACCACCTGGTGTGCCTTTGAAATTCTTTCTTTTGCATGTGTAGTATAGATGGTTAAAGTTGACAACTGTTCATAAGCGTCATGGTGTTACTGAACTGGAAAAGGTAAGAAATACCTAAGGTCGTTCATAGAGTTTTAAGGGTTCATTTTGGATACCTGGTTAGGTGCCCTTAGGTGAAAGATATCTGACATTCCCCGAAGAGCAGAATTATCTGAGTCTGTACATTTGGGTATGCTAGCATAAGTTTCGCAGTTTGAATTCCCCCAGAACTTGAGACCACAGGTGATTTGGACCCACAAGCAGACAGGAGGGTTACCCTGTTCTGTTACCTGTTCACAATACTGCTCTTGGAGGTTGGCACTGTGGGAGCAGAGGGCCTGACCTGCTGAGTGGGTTTGTGACAAGTACTGGTTCCCTTACCCTTGCTGGGCCCTGCTCTATTAATGGTGTAGTGGTTCCCTTACCCCTTCTGGGCTCTGCTGTGTTTATGGGGAATCAGTTCTCTTACCCCTGCTGGTCCCTGCTCTGTTAATGTGGTACCTGATCCCTCACCCCCACTGGGCCCTGCTTTGATAATGGGGTATTGTTTACCTTACCCCTTTTGGGTCCTGCCCTACGTTCCCTAGAAGTATTTTGCTAATTTAATTTGTCATTCACACATTATCATTGTTTTAAAAATAAGTTGAACATTTCTTTGTTTTTCCACCTGGATTGTGTTGATATTCTTGTGGCTAAAAGTTGGTGGTGATTCCAGTCATGGAGAGAAGTTGGTTGGGATTCTTGTTATGGATAGTAGTACTGGGAATTCTAGTCGTGGATAGAAGTTTTTGGAAATTCTAGTTGTGGACAGAAGTTGGTGGATATTCTAGTCATAGATAGAAGTTGGTGGGGTTTCTAGTTGTGTACAGAAGTTGGTGGGGATTCTAGTCATGGACAGAAGTTGGTGGGGATTCTAGTCATGGACAGAAGTTGGTGGGGATTCTAGTCACAGACAGAAGTTGGTGGAGATTCTAGTCATGGACAGAAGTTGGTGGGGATTCTAGTCGTGGAGAGATGGTGGGGATTCTAGTCATGAAGAGAAGCTGGTGGGGATTCTAGTCATGAACAGAAGTTGGTGGAGATTCTAGTCGTGGACAGAAGCTGGTGGAGATTCTAGTCATGGACAGAAGTTGTTGGGGATTCTAGTCATGAACAGAAGTTGGTGTGGATTCTAGTCATGGAAAGAAGTTGGTGGGGATGCTAGTTGTGGACGGAAGTTGGCATTGATTCTAGTCATGGACAAAAGTTGGTGGGGATTCTAGTCATGGATAGAAGTTGGTGGGAATTCTAGTCATGAACAGAAGTTGGTGGGGAGTCTAGTCGTGGATAGAATTTCGTGGGGATTCTAGTCATGAACAGAAGTTGGTGGGGGTTCTAGTCATGGATAGAAGCTGGTGGGGATTCTAGTCATGATTAGACATTCCTAGCCTGCTGCCAGAAATGCCAATGAAAACAGGATGTTCTTGTATTCAGTTTTAATCCAAAGTTGCAAATCGCTTTCTTTTACCTCATGCGGAATCGTAACTAAACACAGAGTTTTGCAAGCCGGCAAAGTTTTTTTGTAAAACTTGGAGAAAAGAAAAAGTCCAAACCAAAATGGTTGCAAACCATCAATCCTTTATTTAGCAGGGTCATGGAGGTCCACAGCCAGGCTGGTTCTAACCATGAATGTACAGCAGTTACCAGTACCTCATGGCTGCCTTTAACACAGCTACAGTACTAGTTAATCTTGGAACACCTCAAGTAATGTGGCCCTAGAGTACATTAACCACACAATCTCTATTTCCAAAATGTTATGTTTACAAAAGAAAGCAAAGAGAAGAGAAGCTACAGAAAAATGCAGTTTGTTAAAATTACCCAAAAAGCTCTAAAACATCTAACTGCTACTCTACTACATTGCCAAGTCTGGCTCCCCCAAACTTCCCATCCATAATCATTGCATTCAAATCTGCAGTGAAATTGCCACAGCCATCTTGAGATCACCAGCCATTACATTCAGGCATGACTTGTGAAACTAGAGAATCTCACCCACCCAACCAGATATCCAGACTATAGCAACTGTCACCCCCCTTTGACTGAGTGCATGGGGAGGCAGGGCCATGCCCCCCCTTGCCTGAGGGTAAGTGGAATCCTTTATGGCAAAACCTCTTAAATGTGTAGCCGCTACATAAGCTGTCAAGCGTAGCTCATTTTCTTTTCAGTGGGCTGAAGCTGGAAGATCAGGCATGAAATAGGGTTGCCAACATTGTATTTCAAAAATAAGGGACAGTTTTCTTAGACACGTGTCACTCTCCCCTATAAATGAGAGGCACACTCCCTGCCTGTACATATGGTGGCTGACTGAGGAGGTGAGAGGAGGACTGTACCGGTCGCTGTATGCTGTGGTGAGTATGGGGGGGGGTATGCCAATGCCAAGGGGTTGGGGGGGCCACTGGATGCCAGAGAGGGTTTTTTTTGCACTGCTGGGCTGGTGATAAGAGGAGAGGGAACACCGCTACCACCAGGGATGATACTATATATGGTGAGGCTGGCGACTGGAGGGGGACCATTACTACCACCAGGGACAATATTTTCTACATAACAGGCTGGTGATCTGCAGGGGAGTGCCAAGGACCACAGAGGGTGGTTGTGCTCCCCCAGTGGCCAATGGCTTGGTGGCTGCATTATCTCTGGCAGTTGTTTGGTTTGACTGGAGTTCAGTTGGGGTTTTGTTCGGCAGTATTTGCACTGCACAAAAAGGATCATACTAATTTGTTTTGCACGACGCAAAGCTGCTAAATATTGGGTTATGTGCATATTCATGTTCATGCCCCTCACCTTGCCCGTGTGCATACATTATGCTTTGCACATACGCTAACCCTCTTGGCCCATGCTATAGCCCCTTTTGAATATGGGGATCCAGCGCAAGCCCTGGTTTGCATGGACAAAGACCCGTTCGCGCCTGTGCAAACTTTTTACTATCAGGCCCCAGGGATTTTATTTATAAATATGGGGCTGGACCGAAGGGATTGAGGGGACCACAAGCACCAGGGAGTTTCTCTTTTTATTATGGGGCTAGGATTGGAGGGAGGGGACTACTGGCACCAGGGATAGCTATGACTATCCAGGCACCATGCTACCTGCCTCCACTACCTATGCAGATGGGCCAATAATGTGCATGCAAATGTCCACTTAGCACCTTGCATGCCCAATGGGCTCATTTGCATGGGTACTTTTTAAATATTTCAGATAGCACTCTAGCACTATCAACTCATGGGGCCAACTCTGGGACCCATGTTGGGGTGGTGCTCCCTGACTTAGCACTGCCATGACATGGCCCTATATTCAGTTGGATAGCGCCCGACTGAATATAATATCCAGGGACCTCTGGGCAGTTGCAAAGTGCAATGCAAACATTTGCACTATGTTTTGTCCATTTCACAATATCGGACCCCTGATTTTGTACAGGTAAAGGTTTTGTCTGGGCTCAGGTGAGACACCTGATGAACTCTTGGAATACTAGAAATGTAGGAGGGTCTTGAATGGGTATCTGTGGATTAGTGTGGGTTTGGGGGAGTACCTGGGGACGGAGCAGCGTGAGCCACATTCAGAACATGGAAACAGAGTTCCATGGGGGAGTATTTAAGAAAGGTAGAACCACAAATCGGAGCTGTAAAAAAAATAAATAAATAAATAAATAAAAACCTCCAAAAGAGAACTGATATGAGCCCCATGTGGGGGTGCATTTTAAAATATATCCCCCAAATGAGAAGTGATATGAGCCCTCATGTGATGGAAAATGTTTTAAAATATCCCCCCCCAATAAGAATGGATGTGAGCCCCCATGTGGGGGGCATTTTGAAATGTATCCCCCTAAATGAGATTTGATACGAGCCCCCAGTGTTGTGGTATTTATTTCTGTGGGACTTCATTGCAAATGAGTCCTGGCTCAATCGAGAAAATCTCTGTTTATAAATTTTATGAATAAAACATTTAACTAACTATTTAAAAAATAGCTCTCCAACATAGACGTGGAGCCAGTTTTTGATGGGATGAGGTTTATGCATTTTGGAATTCTTGACTCTTTAGGGGTTTCTGGTATTTGGATTTTTGCCTCATATGAATATCTCTACAAAGCAGATTGTTACAGCAAGAAATGCAAGGAGGTCTCAGCTGCCAAGCAAGAAAGCTGTGGGAATCTGAATCTCCCCAGACTCAGAAACCACTGTATGGAACCACATCAAACTGGCAAAACACATCAACTGCCGACTTTGCGGCCTCAATGTTATCAACACAGCCACGGTTGATGCGGCTTAAGAATTTGCCGTTATCAGCCTGAAGAACCATCTTGCAGGGCTGGGTCACCGTAAACTGGCAGAAGACATCTGGTACATCTTTGGCAGCCTCAATGAAGTCAATGTCACCACGGAGGATGCGGCTCAGGTACTTGTTCTGTGGAGTCTTGAGAAGGATCTTCCCAGCTGGGCCTCTTTCCATCAGGAACCTGGTTGAGGGATCCATGATCGAATTTGCAGCTTCTATTCTGTATATGTTCCCATAGTCAACAACACTCCAGAAGTGTCCATTGTCTGCCCTGAATGATACGCCCAGGCAGTCATTCAGGAAAAGTTCCAATATCCCACAACTCTGTGAAAACAGAACCAGACATGTACAGTATGCTTAGGATATGTAAAGTGTTTATTCCATTCTTACTTGGCCTTCATATCATTCAATTTAAATGTCCTTCTAAGCTCATGGAACTGCAACAAGTAACAATAACTTTAAATTCAAAACAGAAAGAATGTTAATGAGCCCAAGTTAGACATAAAAGCAATTATGCTTTTCATATTATAGGGTGAGCTCCTTTCCTACCTCACCTCCTCCTTTATAACACCCTCCACCCTCTCATTCCCTTAGATCAACTGACACTCGCACCCTACTAGTCCCTCGCAGATCCACCCAAATCGGCCAATCCAGTTACTCTCACTGCCTCCCAAAAATTTGGAATTCCCTCCCCCCTCAAATCCGGCACTCATCCTCTGCCTACTCCATCAGCTCTGCCCTCAATGATTATCTTGCTCCTAGCTGCTCCTGCCTCGTCCCTCCCTAACTCTCTCCTCCAAACCCTGGAAAAACCCTACCCCTCTAAAGTCACCTTCATTTTACCTGTGCACACCCACCCAAATTTCTAGCTCTCCTTTCCTTCTCCCAAATTGCTTCCCCTTACTGGCCTCCCTTGATCTCTCACAGAATATAAGGGAACCCGAATGGTATCCATGGGTTCCTCTCCTACCCCCAAAGAGGCTTGTATCTCTCATCTACTCCCCTCCCTCACCATCCTGAAGGGGTCTCTCTGAGACACTTCCTTATCCCCTTCTCTCTGGTCCCACCAGCCCCCTTGCAGGGTTCCTTGCATCCTGAAGTGGTCTCTAGGGACACAACTCTCCCCCCACCTCACCACTGCCTCTCTTTTCCCCCTTTTCTTTCACATAAGCACTTGTTTACTTATTAACCCAGCACTTATTATTGTCCACTCTTTCTACTTATCATGTGTAACACTTGTAACACTGTTTGTAACATCTGCCTTACAACTGTATGCTAATGTTGAACTTATAACTTGAATGTTTAATGTCTCATTCCTAATGTACCCCTTCCCCCCAGGTCGCACCGGGAGACGAGCGATTTATCGCTCCATGTGCCTTCCTGGTGAAACATTTCAATAAATAAATAAATAAATATACCCTCATACCCTAATGTTTCCTGTGGATTTAGACCTGGCGTGATTCCCAGCCAACATTGATCCCGCTCAGTGTGGTTCCCAGCCAGCACTGATTCCACTCAGCGTGGTTCCCAGCCGACATTGATTCCACTCAGTGTGGTTACCAACTGACATTGATTCCACTCAGCGTGGTTCTCAGCTGACATTGATTCCACTCAGCGTGGTTCCCAGTCGACATTGATTTCACTCAGCATGGTTCCCAGTTGACACTGATTCCACTCAGCGTGGTTCCCAACCAACACCGATTCTACTTAGCATGGTTCCCAACTGGCAATGACCCCTCCTGGTGTGGTTCCCATCCACCTTTGACCCCACCTGGCAAGGTTCTCGGCCATTACTGACCACACCCTGCGTGGTTCTCAGCCATCAATGATCCCACCCTGTGTTGTTCCCAGCTGGCTGACACTAATCCCACCTGGCATGGTCCCCAGCTGACATTGACCCCACCTGCCTAGTTTCCAGTTGGCACTGCCCCCACCCGGTGTGGTTTCCAACCAGCATTGACTGCACCAGTGTGGTTCCCAGTCAGCACTAACCACACGTGGTATGGTTCCCACCCAGCGTGGTTTCCAGCCAGCATTGACTTCACCTGGCCTGGTTTCCAGCCAGCACTGACCCTGCCTGGTGTGGTTCCCAACCAGCACTACCCCAAAGGCATGGTTCCCAGCTGGCAGTGACCACAATGGCATGGTGCTTAGTTGGCACTGACCACAACTGGTATGGTTCCCACCCAGCGTGGTTTCCAGCCAGCATTGATTTCCCCCAGCCTGGTTTCCAGCCAGCACTGACCCCACCTGGTGTGGCTCCCAACCAGCACTGACCCCAAAGGCATGGTTCCCAGCTGGCAGTGACCCCAATGGTATGGTGCTTAGCAGGCACTGACCACAACTGGTATGGTTTCCATGCAGCATTGACCCCCCACAGTGCAGTTCCCAACCAGGACTGACCCCACCAGCAGGGTCCCCAGCTGGCACTGACCCCAATGGCATGGTGCTCAGCTGGCACTGACCACAATTGTTGTGGTTCCCACATGGCATTGACCCTACATGGTGCAGTTCCCAGCCTACACTGAGGCATTGCCTCCACCCAGTATGGTTCACAACCAGCATCCCTGCTGGCACTGTCCCTACCCAGCATAGTTCCCAGCTGATATTGACCCTGCTCTTTATGGTCACAGCCAGCACTGACCCCACTCAGCATGGCTCCCAGTTGGCACTGACCCTACCTGGTATGGTTTCCAGCCAGCATTGACCCCACCTAGCATGATTCCCAACTGGCACTGACCCCACCTGGTGTGGTTCCCAGCCACACTCACCCCAGCCAGAATTGTTCTCACCCAGTGTGGTTCCCAGTCAGCATTAACCCACCATGACCTAGTTTTCAGCCAGTACTGACCCCATATGGTATGGTTCCCAGCCAGCATTGACCCCACATGGCCTAGTTTCCAGCCAGCACTGACTCCACATGGCCTAGTTTCCAGCCAGTACTGACCCCATCTGATGTGGTTTCCAGCCAGCACTGACTCCACCAGTGTGGTTACCTGCCAGTACTGACCCCACTGGCATGGTTACCAGCCAGCACTGACCCCATCGGTGTGGTTACCTGCCAGTACTGACCCCACTGGCGTGGTTACCAGGCAGCACTGACCACACTGATGTGGTTCCTAGCCAGCACTTATAACACCCAGTATGGTTCCACGTAGCACTGACCCCATCCAGTATGATTCCCAGCCAGCACTGACCCCACCCCACCCGGTTCCCAGCTAACACTGATCTGGAAATATCTGGTTGTTCGGCTGTTAGCACTTAATTAGCAAATTTGGAAGCCAGTTTAGTGCTACAGAATCTATGCCATTTCAGTTATTTAGCCCTTTTTACAGCAGTCTACAGGATAGTGTTGCACGCACAGCTCAAAGCATTCTGAGATTCCGCCTGTTTGAACAAGGATGCAAGTGTGAAAAGTAGAAAATAGAGTTGATGTTTTGAGCATAGGTCTTCCTCAGTAGGCACATGACCAAAGCCTCTCAGTTTATTTTCAGGCTAAGCCCTGACAAAGCGATCTTTTTCCTACATATTGTCTATGCAAGGTGTGTGCAACACAAAGCCGTAGCCAGCTGTGTAGAGCCCATTGGTGCATCAAACAGTGCAAGGTACTCTACAGGTGAAAGGGACACTGACATCAATACAAAACAGAGCCCCCCCCATCTCTCCACCCCAAATTCTAGTATCTGTTTGGGGGGGCATCCTTACCCACTGAATCCTGTCCCCTTCCACCCTACCACATTGCTGTGCACCACCCCAATACTGGGTTTGTGGCTGTACCCCTAAAAGCACTCAAACTGCTATCTTTTCAACATTAAAAGGTTTACTGTTAAGCCAGCCCACTATCAAGCAGTTGGATTTCTGCTTGCAATGCCGATGACCTGAGTTTGGATGTGAGCTCGGGGAATCAGAGGGCCAGCCTGGGGAGGAGGATCGAGCGTCCGACAGACTGCTCTCTTTCTCCAGGGGGAGAGTGGGGAAGCACTCAATCTGTGACCAACTCCTAGTGGAGGCTGGGGGCCAGCACAAGCAAGGCTTGGTAGTTCTGGAAGGTGTGCTAGATGTGGGTGCGTGCACCCCTATGTCATTGCATGCCACACCTCCCGCCACAGGGGAAAAAAAAAAATGGATGCCGAGGCCACTAGCCAAAACCCCCATAAAGCATAGCCTGAGGACTCATACAGCCCCATTTGGAGGGGTAAGAAGGGGAACATCCTAGCAGCCCCGCCTTGGGGGGCAGTCCAGGGTGAATGCCGGTGGAGGTGACTGCTGTCCTGGGGGATGGGGGCAAGGTACAGGGGCCGAGTTGTGTCAAAATAAAAAAGGTTTTCTGTTTTTTCAATTACAAATACAAAATAAACAGGTAAAAGATATTGAACAGAGATTAGAGGAACATAAAGGTATCTATCAATCAGGTATATGTCATTAGAAGGGTCTTAGAAAAAAATGTACAAATTCATCAGACTCGATAGTAGTAATAATAATACTAAAGGTTACTTGTATCATATGCTCTGCATACACTAGTGCAGTGGTTTCTCAAATGGTGAGGCTAGCCTCCCAAGAAGGCCCAGTCAAGTCTGAGAATGTTGTGTGATGGGATGAAGCAAACTAAATATGGGTAATGGCAGCCGAATTTACTTACTTACGCACAAACTGGTGACTAGGAATGGTCCAATGAGCCAAAGCTTGTTTCTAGGTGTGTATTTATATGTAAATTGGTGACTAGAAGGTACACCTAGTCTAAGGCTTGTTTCTACAGTAGATATTTATTTATGTTTAGAAAATGGGCTTAGAAATTTCCAGGCTCTGATTGGCTGATACCCTTGGTGAGGTGGGCATTTATCAGACAACAGAGCCCAAGTTAAAAAAGTGCCAGTCCTAACCTACCTGATTTCTGAAATCATGATGTCACTCAGAATATTCAAATGTGATCTGCTGCCATTTCTCTTATCTGGCTTAGCAGGCGAGTTGATGGCCGGGGCAACCCCCCCCCCCAAGTCTGTGTTAGTTTAAGTTAAATACATTAAATAAAAAGCAGCTACACATTAATGAAGCCGACAATGTCATCAGCTTCACGTAACCGATGGCTGGCAGCATGGTTTAAAACAGGGCAGCGCATATCTCCCTCTGTCCCTCTAGCAAGATTCGCAATAAAAATGTAAAAGTCTGCACAGCTGTGGGGAAAAAGCAACTCTGCTGCAAAATCACAAACTGAGTTCAGTGAGAGAGAACATGCTAGCTCTGGTAGCGCTGCTGTGTATGACAGCAGCAGTACTTTCTTAGTCTTCTGTATCACACATAGATATCTATCTGCGGTACAGAAAACAAAAGAAAGTACCACTCCTCTCATACACAGTAGTGCTGCCAGAGCTAGCGCTCTCTCTTGTTCAACTCCAGTAACACAGCAGTGTAATGCAGGCGGAGGAACTATTTTATTACAAAAAAAATGAAACACCTAAGAAGTTTAACTTCCTAACATAAAAAGTATTTTATTTTTTAAACATATAATACAGTGGCCCATTTTCTAAGTGCAATAATACCCTCCAGGGTGAGTGGTACGAGCCATATTGGACCTTCCAGGGGCTATAAGGCCCTCTGCCTGTGGTGTCGGGCCTCATTATGCTCCTGAGCAGTCTGGTATAGCCCAATACTGCCAACCCTGTTGGGTATTATTGCTTACATAAATTGGTGACTGGGAAAGGCACACTGACTCAAGGCTTACTTGGGAAACATTCTGCTCATTGTGTGTGTGTGTGTGTGTGTTTGTTTAAGCCATTAACTTCTAGGGGCAGGAACTGTGTTTTGTCTAGGCCTGTAGCTTGGGGAAGGGGTGCTAACTGTCTGGCCTGGCTATTCAGCAGAGCTACTGTTAATTACCTGGAGGTGGGACTGAGACAGTGGTATAGCTGGCTGCTTACCTATTGGAGTCTCAGAAGGGACTCATAGCAGAAGGCAGCAGTTCATTTCAGGGAGGTGAGTGTGATTTTAGGCAGCATTTTTGCAGTAGTCAGTGTTTCTTTAGCAGTTTTATTGTTTTTAGTTCTTTTATACATATTTTACTTGGGGAAACATTCTGCTTATCGTGTGTGTGTGTGTGTGTGTGTGTGTGTGTGTGTGTGTGTGTGTGTGTGTTTAAGCCATTAAAGGAGAAGTCCACCCAAAACTTGAAAAAATATATGTTGTGCAGAGTGTTTTAATTTGTATGTGAAGTTCTAGTGTTTCCTTCCCTCTGACTGGTAATAGGAGTTTTTCCTAAATTAGCCTGCTAGCTTTAGGGTAGTTTTACGACCCCTGGAGATCTCCATATCAAACAGTTTAATTGTATTCCTTTGTCCCACAGTGCACCTTGTTTCATGTGACAGTGATGTAGCAGAGACCATAAATTCAGCAGAAAGTATTGCTTTACAATCAGTTCACAACAGTAGAGATGGCTATATTTTAAAATCTATAAAATTAAGCTTAGTGACTACCCTCATCGTAAAGGTCTTACTGTCCTGAAAAACTTTGCTGCTGGTAATTTTTGTGCAGCATGTATGTTCTGTATGTTGGGTCTCTCTTACATCACTGTCACATGAGACAAGATGCACTGTGGGAGCAAGAAATACAATTAAGCTGTCAGGGATGAAGATCCCAAGGGGTCATAAAACTACCCTAAAGCTAGCAAGCTAATTTAGGAAAAACTCCTAATACCAGTCAGAGGGAAGGAAACACTAAAATTTCACATACAGATTAAAGCACTCTGCACAACATATATTTTTTCAAGTATTGGGTGGACTTCTCCTTTAACTTCTAGGGCAGGAACTGTGTTTTGTCTAGGCCTGTAGCTTGGGGGAAGGGTTCTTTTGTCCAGCAAGGTAAACGCCTAGGAAAGCCTCCAGAGAAAGTGCAGTGCTTGGAAGTGTGGTGAGGGGCAGGCACAGGGCTAATACTCTCTCATGAGAGTTGGGTGTGGGCCCTAAACCCACCCTTTCCCATCCATCCCTCCCTCCCCTGAATACAGCACATTTATAGGGGAACACCTGCCCTGTGATTGAAGGAAGGGACTTCAGGTGCAGCTTATGTAGTTTCTATCCAATAGTGCAATCACAGGGCGGGAAAAAGCATTGGTCAGTCTCAAATAGGAGTACAGCATCCACAATGGAGTGCTGATTGGTGTGATAGGTGGGGGCCTTCAACTAGGCAATATCAGGTACCAGTAGTGTTCAACTGAGAAGCGGAGCAGGCAGGACATAGGGTGTGGAAGGCTGAAGGGGAATAGATGACGTAGGAACTACAGGGAGTCACAAGAGCAAACATGACCAATGTCAATGAGAGGAGGCCAGTGTAGGGGAAGGGTCAGGACAGGAGAGGGTTCACTCAATGGGAAGGGAGGAAGGAGACTGGCAGTCAGCAAGGGCTTGGGAGGGTAGTTTGTTGCCAAGGATGCGGAGTAGCCATGTTCCTGGCAGTGACATGGAGGGCGAGGGGATGCTTGGTGTGCTGGCAGATGGGGCAAATGAGGGAAGAAATTGGGTGGCTGAGGAAGGAGCTGCAGGCATGAAGAGGCCAAGGTAGGGAAGATTGGGGTCGTAAGGGGAACCTGTTGGGACACACAATACACCAGCAGGCCAGCACAAAGCAATTCCAGAAGAATTGGTAGGTGGGCTGCAAAATCCAGTGCAGTCACATGCAAGGCATGGAGACAGGGGTTGGAGTAGTCGAGGAGACAAGACTACAGCAGGGCCAGTGCAAGGTCATAAGCCTCAGGACAGGGGGGCCAGGAAAAAACAGGGAAAGGGGATCATCAGAGCAAATCAAGTCAATGGTATTGCTAACTGGGAGAAGCAGTAGGGGGAAGGTAGTGTAATTACTGAGAAGGTTAAAGGGGGGTCACTACAAGGGAGAAAGGATGCATCACAGAAGTGGCAGACACTACCTATAGCCCTAGAGACAAGGGGCAGCAGAAAGGAGGTAAGGAAGCAAAACCAGGGACAGTGGCGCAGGGAGGTGCAGAGAAGCTAGAAGCAGGAGGCAGCTAGGATGAGGATGGAACAAGGCTGAGGAAGGAACCTTGGGGAGAGGGTACATGCTACTCGAGGAAAACATAGGAGAACTGTATTGTGGAGGGCTGCAGGATAGGGGGCAGAGGAAACTGCATGGGGGAAGGTAAGGGGGCACAAGGGAATGGTCCAGTAAGTGAAGCTGATGCACCAGCCATAGCTGGCAAGGGGAGAAGTCAGAACACAGAATGGAGGAGGCAGAAGGGAATAGTTGGGGGATAGGGAAGAGCTTTTTTTGGGGAAGGAAAAGAGCCCACAAAAAGAGGAGCACATAAAGGAGTCAGTCATAATTCTGGGGGACTCCATAGTTAAGGGAATCAGATGGGGGGGAAGGGGGCCAGGAAAAGCAATATCTGTGTAGAGTGCATGCCTGGCATGACCGCATGTAGGGTGCAGCAGCACACTGGTAGGTGTGTACAGAAGGTGGGGGGAACCACACATCAGTGTTCACCTGGGAACAAATGATCTGAAAGGAAGGCAGATAGAGGAGGTTCAGGACAGCTTCAGAGAAGTGGGGAAGCTATGTAGAGAGGAAGAAAGCACAGTGGCATTCTCAGAAGTTCTGCCATTGCCAAGGGTAAGTATGGATAGAAAAAGTAGAATCATGAACTTCAACAAGTGGCAGAGAGAATGGTTTGAGTCCATTTGGTATGGCTGGGTGGGAGAGTGGGGCAACACATGGAGACTAACCATATATATATATATATATATATATATATATATATATGTGTGTGTGTATATATATGTATATATATATATATATATAATTAGAGGCAAAAAACTCCGTTCCCACCACGTAATGCGGCGGCGGGCCCCACGCTCCCACCACATGATGTCTTGTGACATAGTAACAGGAACAGCAACAGCAAACAGAAGCACTAACAGTGGTGCACATGGTAACGCAAGCACCGAATGAGAACAGAAAGGGTAATGCACACAGTGGCGTGAGCGGAGCGGTCTGCCACGTGATGTGTTATCACATAGTAACATGGTGCCTGCAAATGGAAATGTCAATGGGCATGGTGACGCAAAGTGAAACAGAAAGAGAAACAGTACTGTAGACACAAATGGCAAAAAATAACAGAAAGCATAGCGCAAATGAAAGCATAAAGGATACATGGTGGCGGCAGGCGTGAGCGGTAAGTGAAGGTGCGGAACGATAGCGGAAAGGGCAACAGTAACAGTAATGTAAGCGCAGAGGCTGGTTTTCCCCAAAACCTGCATAGAGAAAGACAGTGAGTACAAAGAATGTATGCATAATAATGGGTATCGGAGCAGAAAATGAGGACTTGGAATACTAAATAGGTTATATCTCAGGAACCGTATGACGTGGAAAAAAAATTTAAAAGTCATATTATTTACAACTGTCCTGGCTAGTACTGTGCTTAGCCCCAATTAGGAGACTAAGCATTTTTCCGACGAAAAGTCCGTATCTCGCACCGTTTCCGAGATACGGGCCCTGAAAGGCACGGCGAACGCCGTAATGTTATCCTATGGGAAAAAAGAGAAGTTCAGAGTGCCATAACTTTGCCTCCCTGTAATATTTGCTCACCAAACCACTGAAAGGCACATCTGTGGGCTGTTGGCTATCTTCCCTCCAAATTTCAGGAAAAAAGACCAAACTGTTATTTTGCAGCAGGGTGCCAAAGGATTCCTGTAATGCATCGGGCGCCGTAATGTTATCCTATGGGAAAAAACATTAACTTTGGAGTGCCGTAACTTTGCCGCCGTGTAATATTTTTTCACCAAAATACTGAAAGGCACATCTGTGAGATGTCGGCTGCGTTCCTTCCAAATTGCAGCCCAAAACCTCCAACCGTTCTTTTGCAGCGCAGTGCCAAAGAATTGCTGTCACTTTCCCACAGACTAGAAAACTACTGTCGCAATTTGTGAAAGCTTTCACAAAAAAGTTCGCCACTTTGGTAAGCATGAAAGTAATTTGAAAGTACTTTTCCAGAAATTTGAAAACAGATTTCTGGGGTGTTTTACCCCAAAATAAAGACATGGCTAGTATCCTCAGGGTCCGACTAGGTGGATACAAAATAATTAGGTTGCTAGAGGGTTCCAAATTTAAATGCCAACCATTTCTGATCACCAACTGAAAAAAAATGGTGGTTGCCCAATAACAGGGCCATTTACTTGAAGTAAAATGCATTTGCGACACTGTCGAACTTTTTGTTAACTTTTCCCATTGACTTATAATGGGAAATTGTTTTTTGAATAACTTTTGAACCGTTTAATATTTTTTCACCAAATCTTTGAAAGGCACATTGGGGACCCCAGCCGCACATTCCTTGAAGATTTCAGGCAAGTCGCGCAAACCGTGCGACCTGTACACACGACCATAGAATTCCAGAAAAAGCGTAAACGCGCGCGCAGATCATGCTTAATAACTCCACAGCCGTGTATCAAACTGCTATGAAACTTAGCAGATCCTAAGGCCTATGGTTCTGAATTGTGTATTCCAAATTTCAGCCAAATCCGTGAAACGGTTGCAAAGTTATTAAGGTGCAAAATTTTGTGGTTTAACATAGAAATGGCTCCTCAACCCTAACTATGGTAGCACTACCGTGCTACCATAATATATATATATATATCTGCAGGGGACAGGCTACATCTAAGTAAGGAGGGTTCACAGGTGTTAAAGCAGAGACTGAGGGAATTTATCACCACAAAGTATAATTTAAACTTGCTGGGGCTGGGGAGGTGGAGTGAATCAGGAGAGAAGTCCAGAGGACCTCCCCCCATAGCAATGATAGGGCCTACTTTGTCTAGGATGGAGGGGGGAGGGGAGAGTAAGGGGGCAGCTGGGAGAAAGTCAGGGTGGAGGGTGATACCACTAAATGCTAGGAGCCTGGGGAATAAGATGGCAGAAGGAGAGGTGGACATAGCAGCCAACACTGAGACATGGGCAACCCAAAACCATGACTGGGACTTGGTCATCCCAGTATTTAAATTATTCAGGAGGGACAGAGACAAAAAGTAAGGGGGGAGTAGCCGTTTACATATGGAAAGGGATTGGATGCATCAGGGAGGAGGAGGACGATTGTAGGTCAGAAGCCATTTGGATGCAACTCCATGCACCAAAGGGGGCTAGTGTCCAATTGGGGGTTGTTTATAGGCCCCCAACCCAGAAGGAGGATGTGGATAGGGAGCTAGGGGAGCAGATAAGGAGACTCTGTGGCAAAGGGAGCACTGTGGTGGTGGGAGACTTCAATTTACCAGGGGTAGATTGGATCATCCCAGCCACCACATGTGCCAGGGAGCAGATCCTCCTGGAAGCAATCCAGGATGGCTTCCTGACCCAAAGGATGACAGTGCCAACAAGGGAAGAAAATATTCTAGACCTGGTGCTGGAGGATGGAGAACAGGTCACAGATGTAAGGGTGGAGGAACCACTGACTGGTAGTTATCACCACACAGTGTAGTTCTCTATCAGGTCCTGGACTTCAGAAAGGCAGACTTTGGCAAGATGGGTCAATTAATGAGAACACACGTAGATGGCATCCACCCTGACATGGACGCAGAGCAGAAATGGGCGATCATAAAACTAGGGTTGATTGAATCCACTAAGGCTTGTGTCAAGAGCCAGCAAAAGAAATCAAGGACCAAGCATCCAAGCTGGATGACCACAGAGGTAACAGAGAAGGTGAGGGGTAAGAGAAGGCCCTTCCGAACCTACAAGAGAACCAACAGGGCAGAGGATAGGGAGAACTATGTGAAGAAATCCAGGGAAGTGAGCAGAGCAGTCAGGACCACAAAGGCAGCCAGGGAAAGGAAATTAGAATAGGGGATTAAGGAAGGAGAAAAGGATTTCTTCAGGTATATCAGGGAAAAGAGGAAGTGCAAGGATCAAATAGTTAGGATCAGGAAAGGCAGTGGGTGGGTAGACAAGGGGGTTGAGAAGGAAGAAGTACTTAATGAGAACTTATGTTCAGTGTTCCAGGGGAGGGAGAGGGAGAGGTATGGCCCCATTCCTGCAAGGAAAGGGGGCGCAGACATGGGGGGGGTGAGATGATCACAGACGGGGTCATCATGGTGGAAAGGGTGCTGGAGGGCCTTAGGTCCCTGACGGTAGACAGGACATGTGGGCCAGATGGGGTACATCCCAGGGTGCTGAGGCAGCTGGCAGAGGTTCTGGCACAGTCACTGGTGGATCTGTTCAACACCTCGCTAAATATGGGATGTGTGCCCAGAGATTGGAGGGAGGCACACGTGGTACCTCTCCACAAAAGTGGGCCCCAGGATGAACCTAGGAACTACAGACCGGTGAGCCTCACCACAATTGTGGGGAAACTGATGGAGTCTATCCTCAAAGAAAGGCTGGTGCAGTTTCTTGTGGATAATGATCTGCAATACGACAGACAGCACGGGTTCATCTCTGGCAGATCCTGTCAGACAAACTTGGTTGATTTTTTTTGACTGAATCACAAGGGTGCTGGATGAGGGCCATGCAGTAGATGTAGTCTACCTGAATTTCAGCAAGGCCTTCGATTCAGTGCCACATGGAAGGTTGTCCTGCAAGTTGAGGAGTCTTGGTATAGGGTGGAAGCTAGCCTGACGGGTAGAAAACTGTTTGAGGGACAGGCAGCAGAGGGTAGCTGGTGGGGGGAGAAGCATCGGAGCCCGGGGCAGTGACAAGTGGTGTCCTACAGGGATCAGTACTGGGACCAGTCCTGTTTAGCATTTTCATAGCGGTTGGGATCAAGAATAAGATCAGCCTCTTCACCGATGACATCAAGATCTGTGCTGAGGTGGATGGGGAGGAGGGTGGCAAATTACTGCAGGAGGACTTGGCAAGACTCGAAGAGTGGTCATACACCTGGCAACTTGGGTTCAATGCCAAGAAGTGCAAGGTGATGCATTTCAGAGCCAAAAACCCAGGATACAGCTACTGGCTAGATGGTATCAAACTGTCCACATCCAATAAGGAGAAGGATCTGGGGGTGCTGGTGACTGGGGAATTAAACCACTCAGCCCAGTATAGGAAGGCAGTGGCTAAGGCTAACAGGATGTTAGGGTGCATAGCAAGGGGGATTACACCCAGATGTAGTGAAGTGATATTGCCCCTGTACAGGTCCCTGGTGAGGCCGCCCTTGGAGAACTGTGTGCAATTCTGGCACCCGTACTTGAAAAGGGATATAAAACTACTGGAGGCAGTGCAGCGAAGAGCAACAAAGATGATCCAGGGGTTGGGGGATAGAACTTATGAGGAAAGACTAAAAGAGCTTGACATGTATACCTTGGAGGATAGAAGAGAGAGAGGGGACATGATCAAGACCTTCAAGTACCTGAAGGGGATGAACAAAGTAGGCTTCCAGGGTGAGTTCACTCTCCAGAATGGAAGAGATACCAGAGGCACTCCCTGAAGTTAAAGGGGGACAGATTCAGGAGGGAAAGGAGGAGGCACTACTTCACTGAGAGAGTGGTAACAGGGTGGAACGCACTGCCTCAGCAACTTGTATCAGTGCAGACTGTGGGGTGCTTCAAGAGGGGGTGGGACAAGTTCAAGGGGAAAATAGATACCGGGGGGGCAGTTGGGGGAGGGAAGTTAATGGGAGGGGGGCAGCTGCAGTCTAATGGGCTGAAGTGCTGCACACTCGAGCAGACTAGATAGACCATACGGCCTGTATCTGCTGGCAATTTTGTATGTTCTTTCTAAAGTAGGTGTTTATATGCAAATGAGTGACTGGGAAAGGCACACTGCCCAAGGTTTGTTTGTACAGTAAGTGTTTATTTATGTGTAAAGTGGTGACTGGGAAAGGCACACAGAGCCGGAGTTTGTTTCAGGTGGGAGCTGAGGTAAGGATACAGGAAGTTGCCTAACAACAGGGTGGGGTGGGGGGATGAAGCAGCTAGGTTCGTTAGTGCTGTATGAAGCCTGAATATGTTGCACTCTGTACAATTTGCACAACCAACTGCCAGAGTAGGTCGTATCATTGAAAACAGTGGACAGCTTTGAAAGGTGTTGGGACAGAGTAAAATGAGAGTCCTAACAGGTGGGAAGATGGATAGGAGGATAGGAGGGAGGAAGACTCCATGTGGAAAAGGGAGGGAGGAAGGGCAGCTCCAGTAAATTTGTCTCTGAGCTGCATGCTCGAGCAGACTAGACAGACCAGAATGGCCTGCTTCTGCTGGCATTTTCATATGTTTGTATTTGCACCTTAGTTTAATGCTGTCTTTTGCACTTCTGTTTGATTGTGTTTCACTGCTTATTTTGCTCCCCTTCCTTTTCCCCCAGGTCGCACCTAGAAGTAAGCCTCAGTATGCCTTTCCCAGTTGCCAAACTTTTAAGTTAAAAAACAAATAAAAAAGTTACTCTAGTTTTCTGAGTTTGTGGGTTGGAGGCTCAAACGAAACATCAGTTGTTGTGCGTGTGCATGCTTGACATGAGCGCACGTGCCCTGCTGTAGCTACTCAGGAAGCAGGAACTTTTACTTAATGGTCAATGACTGAACCAACTGCAGTATTGTCAAAGTGAACAGAATTCATTCTGTATTTCTGGTCACATGGCGATTCAGGTGCATGAACCCGGGCAATGCCTCATTTCACCTCTCAGGTATGCGTGTGACTATCAGCTTTGACAAGCCACTCACAGACTCGGAGTGCCACTTAACTGTGAATTTTGTAAACCTCTCCCTGCCCTTACCATTATCCCTGAAATCTGTTCATTCCTATTTCTTCCGTGTATCAGACCCTCGGACCCCCTATTATTTAATACATTTTAAGTGATGTTTAAAAATTGCAGGGAACACAAAACATTCATGGATACTCGTAGTTCTCCAATCCAGACAAAAATCCTTCATCTCTGGTACAGAACACCTTGGCCCAGATATTCAAAAGGGTTGCGCATGACGCAACAGTGTTGCTCGTTACACAACCCACTGATGCACCCCGGCGCGATATTCAAAAGGGAAAAGTGCGCCGCACAAATCCCGATGCGCCGGAGTGCATCAGTAATGTATGCAGGCACAGGTGGGGGCACGTGCCCATGCATAACCTGCACAGCCCGATATTCAGCCCGGGATGTGCAGAGTCATGCATGCGCAACCCCTACCTGGGCTTCCAGTCCATACCGTACTACACATTCCAGATATGTGAATGAATCATTCGCACATTTGGAATGTGTGGTACGGTATTGCACGCCAATTGGCTCACGCTGTGAACCAATGGGCGGCAGTCTACTAAGCTGTCAGTCGGCAGGCAGCAGGCGGGTGGGTGCTGCCACCGCCGCTGACCCGGGGAGGAGGGCGGGGCTCAGTGGGTGGGTGGAGAGGGGGTACACTAGACCACCAGGGTAATAGAACTATTTTATGATTTACAGATGCCCGCGATCAGGCAGAGTGCAGTCCACTGGACCACCAAGGATATTGGATGGTGGGGTTTATTATACCGATGCCCGCGATTGGGCACATAGCGGTCCACTGGACCACCAGGGATATTGGGGGGGGGTTCATTTAGACAAATGCCGGCGATCGGGCTGCAGGGGACCAGGGTGATTTAAACAGATGCCCGCAATCGGGCACATAGCGGTCCACTGGACCACCAGGGATATTAGAGTTTTTTTTTTCATTTAGACGTATGCCTGCGATCGGGCTGCAGAGGGCGTCAGTCCCTGACGGTTGCTGCCTGGCAGGGTGCCAGGCACAAGTCGTCGGGGATTGGCGCACCGGCATGCTAATGGGACGCAAATGGGGCCATAATGACATGCAAATGTCCCCATGTGCACCTTGCATAAATTATGGCCCCATTTGCATGTCTCCTTTTGAATATCACAGGTGCTGTGCATGGCGCAATGGCACTTGCGCTAGCGCATCTCCATGCTCCACTCTGGCCACTTGCGCTGGTGCAGTGCCACTGCGCCATGCACAGTGGGGGTGGCTAGGGTGTGATATTCAAAGCTGCTGTGCCATAGCGCAGCTCCGTTGAATATCACCCAGGCCACACCCCTGCGCAACAAAGTTGAGCTGCGCCCAGGCTTGCGCCCCAGCCTGGCACAGTTTGAATATCCGGGCCCTTCTGTTCTATACCGTATAGGCTTAATTAACTCCAACAACTGCTGGCATTGCAACAAACCTAATGGGAATTTACTTCATATACAGTATTATGGTACTGTGACCTCATTCTCAAACTTAGGTCTAAAGTTCAACAATTTGCATCTAAAGTGATGGGCCATACTGTCACTTTTGACCCTAAATTTTCCCTACTTCGAATTCCATCTTTCTCTAATGTGTCTCTCTCTCTCTCTCTCTCTCTCTCTCTCTCTCTCCCAAGCTCAATGTAAATGGCTTAACTTACTCTCCTTGCAAGTTAAACGACTCATATTAATGTCTTGGAGAACAACAAATATCCCCACTTTTTCTGATATCCTTAAAAATCTTTCCCAATGTGCCTCTCTGGAACGTATTACCTACGCCACCCATAATCGGCTTAATGAATACGGTAAATGTTGGCAGGACTATCTTAACTACCTTCACAATGCAAATAACTAACGGACATTTAAAGAAACACCTTCTGATACTTAATATCAGTCTCTATGTTATGACCTCTCCTTAGAATTGATGCTGTCTCTTTATTTAGAAACTTTTATTTCTTTTTAGACGCTGTTCATGTCTTTATATAATTATTTTTTGTAGAAATGTAAGCGCTACTTCCCTAACCCTTACTCAGCAAGTAAATCATGTCTTTTCCCCTCACAATGTGCTTATACTCCATGACTCTCTCTTACCAGAACACCGTTTTGACTTACTGAAGTTTATTACTTTTTAGCTGACAGAAATATAACTGATAGTTTTTCTTCAACCAGATTTAGCTAAAAAAGAATATAACCTTATTGTTTATAAGACTCTCATGTAATATACTTGCTGTGCCTTATATACATTCATACCTGTACATCTGTATTAGGAAGTCAGTTTGTATTCCTAAAATGTTTGAACAAAAAGATAAAGTAAAAAAAAAAAAATTTGCAGGGAATACTGATGAAAACCTGGACTGAGCCATATTAAAGGAGCGCTGTTTTTATTTATTCTAAATGTATAAAAGTTCTAAAGCAAACTCAAAATGAGGAAAAAGGATATAATACAAAGCAGCAGATTAGGATCAATCTAAAATAGAATAATAGGGCCGGCCTGCCGGCGTAGAGGCAGGATTACCGCTTGCGATTCTGATGACCTGCGCTCGGGAACAAGTACGGAATGTCAGAGGGTTGGCTGGGGGAGGTAGGATAAGCCTCTCATTAACAACTCTCCTCCTCTGGGAGGGGGGGTTGTGGTTTCCCAGCATGTGAGTGACTCCCAGTGGAGACTGGGACCACATGCAAGTGGGCGGAGGTGACACGGCAGACTGCAGGACACATCCGAGAGCATGCATGACCTGTGCTGCCATCATTGCATATCTGCACCTCCTGGGGGAACTGAAGTCAAAATCCCGAAGGTCAGCAGCTTATTGACACCCCTGGACCTCCACTCGAATGACGCCCCAGGTGTAAGCCTCAGGTGGATTTCAGACTCTCTCCTCAGGGAATCATGACACAGGAGGAAAGCTGTGGACCTCCGAGACTGAGTAGCCCCAGGGAGTTGCTGGGTGGTATGTCCAGCTGCCAACAGATGGGGCACATCCCCACCCAAACCTGAGTGGCATTAGCAGAGTTAAAATAAAATAATAAATATAGGTCAAAATTATCACCAGTAACATAGAGAGGATTGTGTATGATTATTCATACACAACAAGGGTATTCACTCGAGAGGTTTCCATGGTAACTGGAGACCTCGAGCACGCTGAGGAGGTCTCATTACTGTGGAAACCTCGAGTCGAAAAATACCCCTGTTGTGTATGAGTGATCATACACAGTCTTTTATAGAGTATGGTCATTCATAAAAGCACTGCCCTTACTTTCTTTGAGATTCATGTGTGGTTTTCAGTTCCTTCCAGCCTGTTTCACTGCCGCAGCTGTTCTTTGCGCTTCGCCGGTCTCCTGATCGTGCATGCACACCCAGTTTCCACGCATGCAAATCCACCTTCTAGGTGTTATGCTGCACTAGATACGTAGCTAGTGCAGCACAACAGCTACGATGACGTAGCTAGTGCAGCATAACAATACTGTTGGGAGCATGGATTTCCATGCTCAACTGCCTTCTACCATACACTATAAACTGCTGCTTTTATCACATATTTATATGTAATCTATAAGACACGACAAGGTGTTGGCTGTTTTGCGATAACCGCATACCTAGGTGTGTGGTAAGGCATGAGGCCGAAGGCCGAGTGTCCTTCCACATCTCTGCATGCAGTTATCACATAAAAAACAACACCCTGAAATGTCTTATTGTGCTTATAAAATGGGTTACAATTATGCAAAAATTACACTGAGAATTTGTGTAACATTTTCTTAAATGGTGAATAGAGAATTTCTTTAAAACAGAGTAAAAAATAGTCCCTAACCTGTTTGGGATGGCCAAAATAATTGCTTTGTAGGTATGTCTTTATTTTAGTTACAGATTCTGCTGCAGTGTTTCATCTTAATCTGAAATGAGCTGCACGAATGTACAAGCTGACAAGCTTCAACACCTTTACAATTTTGCAGCGATCGTCACACGATCATGAAGGAGTTGCAGCGATTAGCTCGCACATTCATGCATCTCCTTTCAGCCTCGGGTGGGATGTCCTATTAGGACATGTTCAACAGCAGTGAGTGATAACATCTTTTTAACTTTTTAATTTTTTACAGACTTCTATCATCCAGTTTTAAATCCTTCCCCATTTCTGGTACTGTTTCCTATCCTCCCATCTGCAGCTCCAGTGGACATCTGGTCACTGGTATACACATATAAATTTCAAGCAAGGTGCGTCTGGTGTAAATGGTGATGACCATAATACAATTAATTGTCTGCTACGGCAGTCACAGGTAAGGTGAGAGGAAGCGGGAGTGCTATGCAGCCAGTTGTTGACAAGGAGCGAGGGAAGACCTGTGTGTGGTCAGTGAGGGGTAAGGAGACCAACAGTGAGATAGCACTGTCAACAGTCAGTGTTTCTTTCATGCTTCCATGGTGGTGGGATGGGGAAGAGATTAAAATTAAGCAAAAACGGTGGGCAGGAGGCTGGTGGGTGTTGGAGAGTGGGTTAAAGCAAATTGTGACTGGTCAGGCAGTTTTCTAAAACCTCGACAGTAGCACATATTGTGGGGCTGGCAAGCACTTTTTCAGCTGGGGTGGGAGAGGCATATTTAGAGCCAGGAACTACTGTAACAGTGAGGATCGGCAGTCTACAATTTTGAATCTGTAATTGGATGAAAAAAAGTCAGTAAACACCAGAAACAGGTGTTTTTCATGAAAGTGTGTTAACTGTTGTGGTTATTAATGATTTACATATATTTCTTTGACTTTTTCAAACTTTTGGCACTTTAGAGGGCTTGTCTGTTTTTACATTGCTAACAGGTCTGTCAGACATTCTATTTAAGAACACCTAAAAGACATTGATTCATGGGTTCCCTTTCCCTATGTCCTGGATGCCGAAACGTTTCCCTACCCAGTGGTTGTCATTCCTTAATGCAGTGGGTTCCAAAGCCTCTCAGCCAACCACACACAGCTTTTTCCATACCCATTTTATAAATATGCTTATTGTATTGTTATACACATATTTGCAAACCTTGTGCTCATTGTATGTTAATTACACATTTGTGCATTTATCTATATGATAACTGTATGTTAATATGCATTTAAGCATGTATGTATTGTATATGCTTAATTACATGTTTGTGCATGGTGTATACTGTGAATTAACATGCTAAATGTGTATTAATAAAGCATTTGCATATTTGAGTTTGTGCTAATTATATGGTAATTGTGCATGTACATGTGAAACCACTAGAAGTGTTTGTTTGTTTATTTATGTATTTATTATTTATTTAAATTTTGGTAACTGGGTGAGACAGCTGAGACTGAATGTCCCTTCTTTCAGGGGTGACCCCATGTTTGTAAAGAGGAGGCTGTAGTTTTAGAATGAGGCAGGTTCTCAGGGATGCTTTGTCTCTTGAATTGGTTGTATGATTCCAATTATATGCAAGGGCACTGTGGGGGTACATAGCATATGACTACCAACTGATATTTGGGCAACCCAGGTAGTAAGGCAATTCTGGAGTACATTGCAACTGATTTTTTCTCTCTCACTGTATGTCATGTTATATATTGCAGGCTGCTTTACATTATCACAACTTGCACAAATTCACAGAAATTGTGGAGGAAATACCTTGTATGCGAGGACTTCGAACTGACAGAACACATCGACTTGATCCTTTGCGGCCTCAATGTTATCGGTGCTTCCCCGGCGGATGCGGCTTAGATACTTGCAATTGTCAGCCTTGAGAACCATCTTGCCATCCTGGATAAGCAGTTGGAACTCACAGTAAACATCTGGTATATCTTTGGCTGGCTCAATATAGTCAATGCCGCCGCGATGGATACGGCTAAGGTACTTGTACTGTGGGGTCTGAATATAAATCTTCCCTCTTGATGCTGGCATTACCAGGAACTGACAGAAGGTGTCCAGGCTGGATTTTGCAGCTTCAATGTTGTTTCTATCACCATAGTTAATAACACTCCAGAAATGTCCATTGTCTGCCTTGAATGCCACAGCCTCGTGAGTAGTCATTTCAGCCTGTCAAAAGAGAATCACAAGTATACAGCTCACTGATAAATATAGTGATGACTCCACTTTGTTGGTAAATAGTTGGTGACCAGAGGGTGAATGGGGGGGGGGATAAATTGCTGAACTAATTTTACTGTCTTGTGGCCCAGCTTCAAAATAATAAATGCCCTCTTACAGTGCTTTGTAAGAGAACAAACTCTGGTCAGAGCCACAATGGCTGCACATACATTACTGTGATAAAAGATAAAGAATTAATGTGTGACTTAGTCGTACTTATATTGCTATGATGTAAAAGTCCCACATTTATACCTCATTAGTAGAAAAAGAAAAAAGTATAAACATCAAGGTAATGCAGTAAAAGGCGCTGTTGGTTTTGAACACACACACACACACACACACGCACGCACGCACACACGCACACACACACACAGGGCTTACTGCACCAAATTAATCAGTGATGCAAATTTTAAATAAAAAATAGACACAGGCAATTTCAATCCTTTATTGCTTTTGGAACTTAAATAAGCAAACCGAAGGAAGATCCTGTCAGACCAGCTTCTTGCTACAAATTTAAAGCGAGGGTTTAGCCATCACTGGAAAAGTTGAAATTGTTAATTGCAAAGTTGTATTTGTCAAGTCCCCTCAATCTGTATCATATCACAGCTGGAGCTGTGATTGACAAACAGGAGCAATAATACAATTGTGCTCACATCTTCAGAGTGACCGATTTATAGCAGCCCAGCCCTGATCCACATTATTATGTACAATTCTACACTTGATAACAGATCTTAGTAAATCAATATGAACTACAACTAAAAAATTTGAAAACTCTAAACAAAAATGGAAGTACCGGACCAGATATGATTAGTCCCAGATTTTTGGTAGAAACCGCTGATACAATATCTACACCACTGGCTATTATCTTTAACAAATCTCTAAATGAATCATCAGTTCCCACTGACTGGTTGACTGCATACGTAACACCAATCTTTAAAAAGGGGAATAGATCAGATGCAGAAAATTACAGACCTATAAGCTTGACTTCTGTGCCATGTAAAATATTAGAAAAAATAATTAAAATTCTAATGGAAGATGAAATACTATACTTAAACCTTCAAGATACCACACAATATGGTTTCAAACAAGGATACTCAACAACCACTAATTTAATTGCCTTCTACAATCAAATTCACAACAAATTAGATGTAAGAATCCCCATGGATGTTATTCTCTTGAATTTCAGCAAAGCTTTTGATCGTGTATCTCACACAAAACTAATCAACAAACTGATATCACTTGGAATTTCCGCACAGCTAACCAATTGGGTGAAAAACTGGTTGTCGGATAGAACCCAACAAGTCAGAATTAACGGAATATTGTCTAATAGTGGCGAGGTGACTAGTGGGGTGCCGCAGGGTTCCGTGCTCGGACCTGTCCTGTTTAATATCTTTATATCTGATATGCAGGTTAGCTCAAACACCCACCTATAAAAATTTGCTGATGACACCAAACTAGGAGGAAGGGTTGATACTCCAGATAATATAAACCAACTGTGTACAGATTTACACCTAATTGAAAAATGGGCAACACTAAATGGTATGGCATTTAACAATAACAAATGTACTGTACTTCATTTTGGTAATAACAATCCACATCACACTTATAAACTAAATAACATTATTTTAAAAACAACAAAATGCGAAAGAGATCTTGGAGTAAATATTAATAACAAACTATCCTCAAGCGATCACTGTAACAAACTAGCAAAAAACTCAAATGGGCTACTCAGAAGAATAAACCGTACATTTGTATCAAAACTCGAAAACTGTATTATTCCACTGTATAGGACCTATGTGAGACCACATACTGATTATGGGTCACCATTCTGGTGCCCATATCTCAAAAAAGACATCGCCACAATTGAAAGCATCCAAAGAACAGCAACAAGGATGATACCTCAATTGGCACACCTATCATATGCTACTAGACTTAAAAAATTAAATCTTTACTCATCAGAAACCAGACGACTAAGGGGAGATCTCTTATTTCTCTACAAAATCTTGAAACAACTTAACATGATGCAACTCTGTGAATTAAATTACACCAAAAGAAAACTAGTTCCCAGATTACACAATAAACAACTAATTGTCCCAAAAGCGAATACTAACAAAAGACTGCACTTCTTTACAGTCCCCAGAATATGGAATAAACTACCCAATGATCTTGTTAACACTACTAACTTCGAGAATTTTAAACTCAAATTAGACTTATGGTTGAACACCATTGGTAAACAATGATCCATAGTATTTGTGAGAGATACTCTCGATGGGCACCATGCCTCCTTGTATCTCATCTAACCAAGTAAGTAATACCAAGTAATACTGAGACCATACTAAACAAGAGTTCAGTGTGCACTGTGAGGTTCAGTTTCTATTTTTTTATTGCTTCATAGTTCAGTTAGGAAGAGGTTTTACTGTTGGATAAAAACATTTTATTTGTAGTTTTGAATAGAAAAATGGCAGTGCAGTGCTCACAGTGACAGGATTTCTATTAGTGAACTACTAATAGTTAATTGGGGGACACTGATCACATGTGCATATAACAGAAATCGTGTTAGTTTATGCTTTGTAGTAGTTCACAAATGATTGCTAAAAGCTTATCAAATAAAATAAATGCACGTCGTGTATAATAGACTTCAACACAAGAT
This sequence comes from Neoceratodus forsteri, assembly GCA_016271365.2. NCBI lineage: Eukaryota > Metazoa > Chordata > Ceratodontiformes > Ceratodontidae > Neoceratodus > Neoceratodus forsteri. The sequence continues at coordinate 243,928,460 of CM028133.1, read as the reverse complement.
ACCACAAATCACATTATAAAGGTGTTCACCAAGTGCTCTGCTTAGCTCACCTTGTACTGTAGCAATCTGTTAGTTCCCGAGTGTTACTCAGAAACACCTTGTTTTGCTAAAGCAAATAAACACAATGCTCATCTAAAACTATATTACTAGCAAACGTATGTGCAACTTGTCTGTTTAACCAATGTATATAAATGACAGTGAAGCAACAGGGAATCTCATAGCCTGGTTTGAGTAGTCACCCGCACTGCACTCAGCAAACTCTGATGACATGTGACTTGTTTATATTACATTTATTATTCTTTGTTTTATTATATAAATACTGTGTTATCCAGAAAAAAAACTCTGACCTGAGTTGAAAGCACTGTAATATTAACATTAAAGAGTTAGTGTGCTGCCTAAAATTAATACTGTTTTAGATTTTAAAAAGTCAACCATTACCTTTTGTATCTGAGGTACTTCTTCTTTTCCCTTTGTTTGATTAGAGGATTGCTTACCTGATACTAGTAGGTATGATGTATGGAACAGCTCTTAGGACCCAAGGCAGCATGGATTCACGATGGGAAGGTCGTGTCAGACGAATCTAATAGATTTCTTTGACTGGGTTACCAAAGTAGTAGACCAGAGAGGGGCTGTGGACATGGCCTACCTAGATTTTAGCAAGGCATTTGATACAGTCCCACACAAAAGATTAATACACAAGATAGCCAGCCTTGGAGTGGGTCCCAAGGCGGTAGCCTGGATAAAAAATTGGCTAGACAACAGGACTCAAAGGGTAGTAGTAAATGGAGTACACAGTGACGAAAGGAGGGTTACTAGCGGGGTACCGCAGGGTTCAGTACTGGGACCGGTCCTTTTTAATGTCTTTATAAGTGACATTGTAGAGGAACTGGAAGGAAAAGTATGTCTCTTTGCAGATGACACAAAGATCTGCAACAGGGTTGATACACAAGATGGAGTGGAAAGGATGAGAAGGGACTTGTCAAGGTTGGAGGAATGGTCAAATGTATGGCAGCTCAGATTCAGTGCAAAGAAGTGCAAGGTAATGCACATGGGAAACAAAAACCCTGGGGAAGCGTACACAATGGGGGGTGAGATACTGACAACAGTAAAAATAGAAAGGGACCTGGGGTAATTATATCAGATGACCTAAAGGTGGGCAAGCAATGTGAGAAGGCAGTAAGGAAGGCTGGGGGATACTGGGATGTATAGGAAGAGGCATCAATAGTGAAAACAGGAAGTTGTTATCCTCTGTACAGACAGTTGGTGAGACCCCATCTGGAGTACTGTGTGCAGTTCTGAGACCCCATCTCCAAAGACATAGACAGATTGGAGGCTGTCCAGGAGGGCAACCAAAATGGTGCAGGGTCTGCACCAGAAGACATATGAAGAAAGACTAAAGGAGCTTAATATGTATACCCTTGAGGAAAGAAGGGAGAGAGGGGACATGATAGAAACTTTCAAGTACCTCAAGGGAATTAACAAAGTCCAAGAGGGTAGCATCTTCCAGAAAAAGAGATGTGCAAGAACAAGGGGGCACAATTTGAAGATAGAAGGGGGATGGCTCAGAGGTAATGTGAGGAAGTATTTTTTCACTGAGAGGGTTGTGGATGCATGGAACAGCCTCCCTGAAGAGGTCGTGGGGTCAAGAACAGTGGGGGTCTTCAAGAATGCATGGGACAGGCATAGGGCAGTTCTAGTGGGGGGTAGGAGGAATTAAGCTGTTGGTTAACTAGGATCTGCAGCTTATCTGTTAGGTAGGAAAATGGGCAGACTAGGTGGGCCAAGCGGTCCTTATCTGCCGTCAAATTCTATGTTTCTATGTTTCTTAGCATGGCAGCTGAAATATCTTACTCTACTGCCCCACACTACATCATCAGCATTGTGACCTCACTGACTGTGACGTCACTGCTGCTTAATGAGTGACCACCAGTCAAGTGAGCGACTGCCAGGTCATTCACCTGTGATGTCACTGTCAGTGAAGTCATAATGCTGATGATGTAGTGTGGAGCAGTAGAGTTAGATATGTCAGCTGCCAGGCTAAGAGCAGTTCCACACATTTAGCACCATATTACCACACAGAAAATGTTCCAGTGAACAGAAGGAAAAAGAAAATACTTAAGAAATAAAAAGTTACAACTAACTACAACTTAAAATTTCTACTGTTTCCCGTCTGCCTGTTTTGGCTCCACTACCTCTTTAAATAAAATGTTGTGAAGTGCACGATATTCTAACCTTCTTGCAAAAATTACAACGGTAAAGATGAAGATAAAATCATGCCTAACTGGGACTTTCGTAATTATTATCCAAATCAAATATGAATTTTCCTTCTTAACGTGGATTCAATGTGGGGAAAACAATGAATTACTAAGATGCAGTTTAAATTAATAAACTACACTCTGTTTACAGCTGATTAAAGCTAGGCCTATCTCATATTGGCATCAGAGTAACTGACAACATCTGAAACATAGCAAAAAGGCTGAAAGGATTAAAAATTAAGAAGACAGAGCACATGGGTAGCATATTATGAAATTGTTAAACAAAATGCGTATACCGAATTAGCATACCGTAATTTCTCACCATGCTATGAGCCACTGAAATACACAACTCAGTAGCTCTCTGTGCTAAAACTGGTATATTTTAAAATTGGTACATTATATCGTATAACACACTTAACGCAGGAAACCAGGTTGGCCATAGCTCAACAAAATCTTCCGCCAACCTTAAATTATGCTTCCACTATCATTGACACTGTACCGGCTTCTGTTTTATCAAAGAAGGAGGTACTACTTCAAAAAGTCGGTAAATTTGTACTTTTAGGACCACACAGGACCCATAGCTGTTTAATTCTGGATAGACTTGATTGGTCTTCGATGTTAAATAATTACAACATTTCTTTAGCTCGTCAAACATATAATGTAATGAACTCTGGCATTCCTGTTTCCCTGTGTGGTTTGTTAAATAAGTATACCTCAACATATGACTCACTATCATCTACTTATCCCATTTGTTTGCACAAATGCTGGAAAAAGAACTTTTGCATATCGTGCTGCTTCACTGTGGAATTCTTTACCAACAAATACTAAGCACCTTCCATCTGTTAAGTCATTTGTTTTATCTGCTACTCAGCATTTTATTTATTTATTTATTTTTAACTCTATTTTGTCTCACCACCACCTCCAAACTCTCTCTGGTGACCTCCCTTCTGCAATCTCTACCTCCCTGCGTTGCTCAGTTACCTCTCCGCTCCTCTCTAGCACCAGGCATCCCCCGGTCTGCCCTCCGGGGAAGGGTCACCCCCGCACAGGGTGCTTATCTATTAGCATTGAGCCACTGGGCTGGAGAGGGAGGGAGGAGGAGGGAAGTGGAAGGGACCAGGACCGACTCCGGGAGTGTGGACTGCATGGGGAGGCACTGTCACCTATCAGGGGTGGAGGGGTTTTTTTCCTTGTTTTTTATGCCCCTGTGGAGTCCGGCTGCCAAGGCAAAGCAAGCCGCGGCTCCACCCCTGGCATACGCTATGACACTCTTTCAGCTACCCCCCAGCCTCCACCAGAGGTCACTCATTGAGCGGTTATTACCCCAGCCCTCCCCGGGGAAGAGAGAGCAGTCCTTTGGAGACTCAATCTCTTCCCCCCGCCGACCCCTGGCTGCCCGGATCCATTACCGAACCCAGGTCACTGGCATGGCACCAGGTGTGGCGTCCAGCACCTCAACCCTCAGCACCACTGGGCCGGTGTTACTCAGCATTTTAAAAACACAAATGTATGTACTTGTAAGTTGTAGTAAGTTGTAATAACTTGTTTACAATTTTTATCACACTGAATGTTTACCTGTTTTTATGTTTGCTTGCACGCATGTGCAAGAAACATAGTGCCATCATCGGAGATTTCAAAGGTGTGTCACCTCCTCCTCCAATTCAGTCAGTGTGTTGGCAGGCGCGGCCCCTGAAAGCCAATGCATGCTGGAGCTGTCTATGACAAGCTCCAAAATGCAGTGGCATACAGTTCAAAGGGGGAGTTACGCTTGAGTGAGCAGCGATAAGATATCGCCTATTCATGCGCAGCTCCCCCACACTTCGCCCATGCAGGTGTGCGTGCCCCTGCCCCGCAAGCATCGCACACTGAATAGCCAACGGGGTGCCCAATCCCGCCGGCTGTGCTGCGTCCCCGCCTCCCCAAAGCCTTTCAAAATGCCACACTCGGTACCCACCCCAGCGTGGCAACTAATGATATGAGCCGACGGGGTGCCAATCCTCTGGCTCCACTGTCCCAACCCCCAGAGTAGTCAGTGCCATGCTGGGAGCCCTCCCAGCGTGGCAATCCATCCTTAGGCCGACGGGGTGCCTAATCCCATTGGCTGAACGCCTCAACTGCCTTGTGCCACGCCTGGGAGCCCACCCCAGCGAGCAAATGTCTCACATCGTCCTTTTGTTTTTTACCTGTAAAGAAAAACGGTCCCACGTAGTCTCCCTGGCCCCCCTCTCACAACCTGCACCCACCTACTGCGCACCCTGCCTCCCCACACACCCTCACCCCATACTTACCTCCGGACCTCGGTGCGATGATCTTCAGTGGACCGGGAACACGTCTGCACTCTTCAAAGCCGACCGCGAACTGAGGAAATGCCGGTAAGCTGTATAATGGGCTAGGTAGGGGGTTTTCAACTTTGTTGCATATCTCAGGCATTTTTTGGAATTTTTGCACCAAATTTTCAACATGGGGTTTTGGGGACCCTTCTCATGAATGATGTCACTGTCATGGCGTTATTCAGGCCCAAAGGGTGATTTCGCAGTCACTGCATGAAATCACCCTTCGGGCCTGAATAATACCATCACAGTGACATCATTCATGAAAAGGGGTCCCAAAAACCCCATGTTGAAAATTTGGTGCCAAAATTCCAAAAAATGACTGTTTTACTAGTGTGCGTTGCGCAGTTCCAACACAGGCTCGTAAGTTCGCGAATTTTCAATATTTTCACTCCACATTTTCAACATTGCCATTTTACCACACCTTCTTATGAGAAGTACAGCTGTCATTTTTCATATCTCACCCAAATTGTGTTTCCGCCCATGTAGCGCACAATGGCGCAGTCGGTGTGCGAACTCAATGTATGGGACACATTAAGAAAATCACAGTGACACTGTTCATGAGCAGAGGTCTTAAAATGGCTATGTTGAAAATTTGGTGGAAAAATTCTCAAAATGACTGTTTTGAAAGTGTGCGCTATGCAGTTCTACGACGCCTGTAAGGTCGCGAATTTTCAATATTTTCACCAGATTTTCAAAATTGCCATTTTACCACATTCTTATGAGTAGTACAGCTGCCATTTTTCACATCCCACCCAAAACGTAGTTTCCCTATGTAGCACACACAATGGCGCAGTTGGTGTGCGAGATCAATGTACGGGACAAATTAAGAAAATCACAGTGACACTGTTCATGAGGTGAGGTGTTAAAATGGCTATGTTGAAAATTTGGTGAAAAAATTCCAAAAAATGACTGTTTTACGAGCGTGCGTTGTACAGTTCCTATGCACGCTCGTAAGTTCATGAATTTTCAATATTTTCACTCCAGATTTCCAACATTGCCATTTTACCACACCTTCTTATGAGTAGTACAGCTGTCATTTTTCACATCTCACCCAAAACATGTTTCCGCCCATGTAGCGCACAATGGCGCAGTCGGTGTGCGATATCAATGTACGGGACAAATTAAGAAAATCACAGTGACACTGTTCATGAGCAGAGGTCTTAAAATGGCTATGTTGAAAATTTGGTGAAAACATTCCTAAAAATGACTTTTACGAGTTATGCATGCTTGTAAGTTTGCAAATTTAATATTTTCACTCCAGATTTTCAACATTGCCATTTTATTACACTTCCTTATGAACAGTACAGCTGCAATTTTTCATATGTCACCCAAAATGTGTTTTCGCACATGTAGCGCACAATGGTGCTGTTGGTGTGCGAAAGCAATGTTTAGGACAGATTAAGAAATCACAGTTACACTGTTCATGAGCAGAGGTCTTAAAATGGCTATGTTGAAAATTTGGTGACAAAGTCCATAAATGACTGTGTTACGAGTGAGCACTATATTTCCACGCACTGCTAGTTCATGACTTTGTAATATTTTCAGTCCAGATTTTCACCAGTGACATTTTTCCACACTTCCTTATGAACAGTGCAGCTGTCATTTTTCACAACATGGTCAAGTGTGTTTTCACACTTTCAGCAGAGATGCGTGGTTGCTGTGGGAAATCATTGTTTGGGACAGATAAAGAAAATCACAGTGACACTGTTTATGATCGGAGGCACCAAAATGCCTGAGTTGACAATCTGCTGTAAAAATCCCCAACCTAATTTTATTACGAGTGTATCGTTGCACAGTTTCTATGTACACTGTGACTTCACCATTTTTTTAAATATTTTTACTACAGATTTGCAACATTGCCATTTTTTACACCTCCCCATGAACAGTACAGCTGTCATTTTTTACATCCTGTTCGGAATGTTTTTGCACCTGTGGTGCTAAATGCCGTAGTCACTGTGCATAAGCAGCTTTCGGCTAACAAACTGATATTCCCCCTGTTCATGAGGTGGGGTCACAAAACAAACATGTTGAAAATTTGGAGTGAAAATACCAACAAATGCCCGAGGTACTAGGGTTTCCAACTATAACGCCCAAACCCTGTAGAGAATGACAGGCATCAGGGATGTGACTTGGGATTCTTGCCTGTGATGCTCATACCATTCCACACCCTGCAGTCAGTGAGAGGCATCGAGGTATGCCTTGGACTCTTCGGCCCCAAACTTCACCCCATTCTCCTATATCGCACCCATCTCACCATATGTCCTAATGAAATGGGGTGCGCATAAGGTCCAAAGACCCCAAGGAACACCGTGACACTTGTCAGTGTCTGCAGGGTGGGGCGTGGTGAAATGGCGTGGCCGTTATGCCTGACGACCCAAACGCACACCCCAATTCCTGTCACTCTCTGCAGGGTGGTGGAGGGGTTGGCTTCAGTTCAGTACTTCACTGCCATTCCTATTACGCAGCTCTGTAACTTCTACACTACCACTGCCAATGCCAGCAAGCAAACATTCGGCATTGACAAATACTTGTTATAGTGTGTCTTATACAAGTTGCTTGTTGTTGTGCTGTTACCATTCTGACATCAGATGGTACCTTAAAATGGAATGTTTTATTCCAGTGTACCTACCTGCAATTCAAATAAATGAAATGAAATAAAACCTATACAGTGCATGGTTAAATTATCTGCTTTCTTATTTTTATTAAACACAGTGTGGTGATTCGGTCTTTCTTTAAAACACATTTATATTATAAGTGAAGCGTTACAGATATTTACAGTAAGTGCAGGAGTTTAAGGTAAACTGGCCACCTGATTGCCCCATTTCTGAAAGATGAAAATGCTTGTTATGCCCCTCAAGACAGTTTGATTGATAATATCATATTACAATCAGTCCTGGTTTGAGGTAATTTTCGTTTTGACAAGGCTTTTCTAGTTTATGCACTTTCATTGCTGGCTTTGTACAGGCACTGCTCTGTTGTTTCTACTTCTATTGGATTAATGATTTAAAATTCAGTGGAGGGGAAACTAGGAGGACTGTGGGGGAAGTGAGTGAGACTAATTTGGCTACCTACACTGATATTTGACTATGGGAGTATAATGTGTGTGTGTGTGTGTGTGTGTATGTATGTATATATATATAATATATATATATATATATATATATATATATATATAATATATGTGTGTATATGCATATATGTATATAGTTATGGGAGGGTGACATGGAATACACTTGTCAGTCAGTACTGTTTTGTAACAAAAGAAAGACAGAAGAATGCCATCGATAACTTAAATATTGTTAAATTATGAAATTAGATTTCAGCAGCAGTGACTATGTTAATACTGAATAGTGCTATTAACCTGGACTGCACTCCTATAGTGCCTATGTAGTAGCCTTCTTTTGGTTGTGTGTCTGAGAGGTGATATATTGAAATGTTATTACCTAAGTTATGTAACCTCCTGTGTGTGTGTGTGTGTGTGTGTGTGTTCCTTAACTTATCAGATAATTGCACTGTTGAGGGGTTGTAATGTTCTGGTGTGCTGAAGCAACTGATGTGCACATTGTTATTTTTCCCCCTTTATATTTGTTAATGGTTGACTTTTAAATGTCTTCAAATAAATACTTATAACATCATGACCTGGTGTTATAATGTTGACAATATCACTTTATACTCCTGACATTTACGGGCAGACTAGGTGGGCCTAGTGGTCCTTATCTGCCATCAACTACTATGTCGAATTTTAATGATGCTGTAGGTACTGACTTGCATTAATTTGAGGAAATGGTTGAAGGACACTGCATGAAAATTATAGAATTAAAAAAAAATATGCAGTATGTGTCATTAATCAGTTCTCACATGAATGTGCATATACTGACTTTCTATTAGTGCATAAGTTGCAAGAGGTAGAGTGTGGTCTTGCATGAAACTGGTTTGTTAGGATATACATTTCTCATATTGTGAGCTTATTTCAAAAGTATTTGCTGCCATGTTCTGTGACAAGTCTAACACACTTGTACTTGTTGCCCTAAGAAATCCAGACCGAAAAATATGGTTTGCTTTTAATGCAGTTATGTTAGCTTTCTACTAGATATATCAGTGTGTCTATATCAGGCTCTCAGGTTTGACGAGTGACAGGTATATCAACACTATTCCTAGGGACATGAAATAAGATATTATGAGCAAGCACCCTGCTGGCTGAACAGTTTGGTTTTCACATCCATGTAGGATCATTCATCTTGTTGGTTTCTAGTGAACTTTGTGGATGTCAGTTTGATCCCCACCCCTTTCACAAACTCAATACCTAAAACTGCTCTAATTAACTGTGAACTCTAAGCTGTGTTTAAGAAAACACTGCTCAGGAAAAACTATAGCATAGTGCAGCATATGACCCTAACTCTCTCTCCCCCTCTCTCCAAGCACTGGTGCATATTTTTCTGTGCCTGGAAAGGTTGTGCTAAAGTTAGGATAACACCAGCCCTGTGTTATGTGATTGTCCAAACCCCATGATGCACCACACTACAGATTCACCAGTACTTAAGGGGCACTATTTTTTAACATCACATTTTCCTACTTTTAACCCTTAGGCTGCTGACAGAATTAGATGGGTGAGAAGGAAACACATTGCAGTGAATGGGAGGACGTGGATGGATTCCACTCCCTCCTAGCAACACAGCTAGGGGGAGGAGAGGAAACACAGTTTAGTAAATGCAGACAGGAAGTAATTTTATCTGAACAAAGTAGATGTCACCGTTTGTACTGCTCAAACACTCAGAAGCCTGAAGGACTTGGGACTTTATCTTGATTACTTTATGCACAGCCTAGTCTAACCCAGGGTTGCCACCTGTCAGTTTTTGTTACCTGCTACTCTGGTTTTTAGGGTCCCTATTAGATAATCTGGTTTTGCTCAGAGATAGGTTTTTGAGCCATTTTGAGTGCTCACATATTTTTTTAAAACCAGTTTTGTCATTTTATTGATTGTTTCAGCTGTCCAGGTTAAAAACACATTGTTGTCGGTATAGCCAGGGCCCTTGGTGTTCTGCGGCAGAATTTTCTGATTTCTGCGGCAGGGCTTCTTGACTTCTGTGGCAGCATTTTCTGATTTTTGTGGCATGATTTATTCATTTCTCTGGCAGAATGCAGTCCTGTCATTGGCTAAATATGATGTGATGTCATCGATGACATCATATGCTTAGCATCGAGGAGAGGCTTCAGGATAAACGAGGCGGGAAAGAAAGCCTGACACTATGGAAAAACAGTATATTTATATGAAAATTCACCAAAAAACATGAATTCTGTGGCACTATATATATTCTGCGGCATGATGCAAATTCTGCGGCAATTTCCGCAACCGCAGAACTGCAGAATTCCAGAGGCCTTGAGTATAGCCCTTTCTTTGAAAAAGCAGTCAACTTGAGAGGTGTAAAGTATGGCCATTAAGACCATGAGCAGATATTTAACCTTATGTATTCCACTCTGCATCTTAAAGCAGCAAAGTTGGGCAAAAGTCTGACCATACCTTTTGTAACAGCAAAACATTCAGTAATCTCCCACTTTCATTTCCTGGTAAACTTTTCTGTCTCTAATAGAATTTAAGAATTTAAGTTAATTAATTAATTAATTTTCAAAAGTTTCACCAGGAAAGACATACTGAGCTCATTTCTGCATGCATCATGAGAAGAAGGTGGAAATGTACAAGAAAAACAATCAGAACAATAAAATATACAGTACTATGGCTAATCAATTTACAACAGACAGTCTATACATAAATTAATAAGTGCAATTTATACAAGGAACAGGCAGAGGCCTTTCCACTGGGTACAGGAATATACATTAGACTGTGGAGGCAACAAAGGGCTAAGATTGCTGTAGGGGTGGGGAAGGAAGAAAGGAAGGGGGTTACACAGGAGCAGATGAGGGGAAGAGAGAGAGAAGAGGGAGAAGGGTGATTGGGAAGTGGAGCAGGGACATTAAATTAATCGGTTAAATTAGTTTATTTCCTCTAGAAAACAGTATGATCATTTATTTTGGTTTCAAAATAGTACTGAGGAAGGGAAAAGGAATTGGATCCACAAAAAATAAAGTACACCTTATAGGAAACAGTTTGTTTTATTATACATCATTGTATACTAACATACTAAAATGCAAGCAGAATAAGCCCAACGGTCTTTCGTGTCTGCTCGTTTGGACAGCCTCCACCCTGGGAGCTGACCTTGCTGCCCCCCTCATCCTCTCTGGCTTCTCCTTCCCAGTCCTGCATATTCCCACTGCACAGGACTTTGCATCCAGAACCCTTCCCCTGTACCTGTCCCACCCCCTCTTGTACCCCTCCACCATCTCCGCCTCCCCCAGCCCCCTGGGCAGCGCATTCCATGGCTCCACCACCCTCTCAGTTAAGTAGCACGTCCTCCTTTCTCTCCTGAATCTCCCCCCTCCAGCTTCCACCCATGCCCTCTAGTTGCCCCCATTCCTTCAGAGCACCTTGACTGCTTCTCCCTTATTTAACCCCTTCATGTACTTGAAGACCTCTATCATGTCCTCCCAGTCCCTTCTCTATTTCAATGTGTACATATTTAGCTCTTCGAGCCTCTCCCCATAGGTCCTGTCCCCCAAGGCCCAGATCATTTTGGTTGCCCTCCTCTGGACCCTCTCCAGGAGTTCAATGTCCGTCTTTAAGTGTGGCCTCCAAAACTGCATGCAGTACTCAAGGTGCGGCCTCACCAAGCAGCTATACAAGGGGAGTATCACTTCCCTCCTTCCGAAGGTGATCCCCCTAGCGATGCATCCCAGCATCCTGTTGGCCTTGGCCGCTGCCCTCCTACAAGTCTCAGAGGTGTTCATCTTGACATCCACCACCACCCCCAGGTCCCTCTCAGCCATTGAGACTTGTAGCATTCCCCCCCATGGTGTACTCTTGGCCCGGGTTTCTGGCTCCCAGATGCAGTACTTTGCATTTCCCTGCAATAAACCTCAGCTTCCACTTTCTAGACCACCTTTCCAGAGCCTCCAGATCCCCCTGTAGGGCCACCTCCCTTCTCCCCATCCACCTCTGCCCCCATTTTTGAGTCATCTGCAAAGAGACTCATCTCACCCCTGATACCCTACCTTATGTCAGAGACATAGGCATTGAACAGGAGGGGCCCAAGGACTGATCCCTGAGGGACCCCACTAATGACCTTCCTTGGGGATGAGACTATCCCACCAACCACGACCCTCTGTGTCTGGTCTTGGAGCCAATTGCCTATCCATCTGATCATCTGATTCCCAACCCCCATTTCTCCCAGCTTATCCAACAGGCCCCCATGAGGAACAGAGTCAAACGCCTTGCTGAAGTCAAGATAGAGGACGTCCACCGGTCTACCCAGGTCCAAGGCTCGCCATAGAACTCCACAAGGTTTGTCTGACATGATTTCCTGGGATGAATCCATGCTGTCTATCGTCCAGGCACCCGACTTTTCTAGGTCCCCCAGCCTCTCCTTGACAATGCCTTCCATCACCTTGCCCACCACCGATGTCAGGCTGATGGGCCTGTAGTTCCCTGCCACCTCCCTTGATCCCCCCTTGTGGATAGCCACTATATGTGCCTCCTTCCAGTCCTGGGGCACCCACCCTGTCCTCAGAGAGATTCTGAAAAGCTCCGCCAGGGGTTTCGCCAGGACATCCGCCAGTTCCTTCAGCACTCTGGGATGTAATTTATCTGGCCCCGGTGCTTTCTCTGTCTTAAGGGAACTGAGGGCTTCTCTCACTCTCTCTGCCATGATTTCCACCTCTGCTACCTCATCCCCCTGCCTTGCCTTCCCCCCTCCTGCCAGTGATAGCCCATCCTCTCCCCAGACCTGACGATCGGCAAGGGTCCCCCCCCCTCAGTTTCACCATTTCCTCCCATGTATGATGCAGCCCTCCCTATTTTCCTTCGTGAAAACTGAGGCAAAGTATTCATTTAATACCTCGGCCTGCTCCCCCAGAACTTGTGCCCATCTCTCCCCTGTTTTAATCTTGCTAATCTGCCCCTTCACCCTTCATTTTTCCCCAATGTATCTAAAGAACCCCTTATTCCTTCTCCTAATTTCCCTGGCAAGGTTCTGCTCCTTCCTTGCCTTAGCCACCCTCACCACCCTAGTGGCCCTTCTGGCCATCAGCTCGTACTCCCCCCTATCCCTTTCACTTCTTGAACACTTGAAGAGCCTATAAGCTGCCTTCTTTCCCTTCACCTGCCTCCTGAACCTCCCTGGTCCACCAGCAGGGTTTACGGGCCCTACCACATTTTTGTCTTACTCTTGCACAGGTGCTGGTAGCATTCTGCACCCCCCTTCTGATGATTTCCCACCTGCTGTTAGCATCCATGTCTGGCCCAATCCCATCCAAATGCTTCTTAAGGATCCTTCCCATTTCTTTGAAATCCGCCCCCATGAAGTCGGTTACCTCTGTCTTTGTGCAGCCTTCTAAAGCCTCCTAGGTTCAGGCAGAACCAGACCATGGCATGGTTGCTCCCCGCCAATGGGACCTTTACCTCCAGGCCCCCAATCTGGTCACTGTCTGCCAGGACCACATCCAGTATCTGCACCTCCCTTTTTGGTTCCCCCACTTGCTGAGTTAAGAATGCATCCTGAAAGACATCCAACAACCTCTGTTCCCTGGCCACTGAGAATGTCATAATCTCCCAGTCCATTTCTGGCATGTTTAAGTCCCCCAATACCACCACCCTTTCCCTGTCCAATTTGCAGTGTCTCCCAACATCTGCCACGAGACTCTCCTCCAGCTCTTCTGCCAGCGCAGGGGGTCTATACACCACTCTTATTTTTACTCTTGCCCCCATTTGTTATCAAGGTGACCCAAATCACCTACACAGTTCCCTCCACCTCCTCCACTCCTCCTATGCCAATGCAGTTTTTGACTATTATTGCTATCCCTCCTCCCCTTCCCCCCCCGTCCTTCCTGAACATGGTGTAACCCTCCAGGTTCAGGTCCCAGTCGTGCCCTGCGGCGGCCCAGGTCCCAGTGATCACTGCCACATCCACCTCTCCCTCAGTTAGCATCGCCTGGAGCTCAGGCATTTTATTGCCCAAGCTCCTGGCATTTAGCAGGACTACCTTCCACCCTTTCCGTATACTTCAATTTCCCCTGCTCGTGTTCCCATGGGGATGCTGTCTTCCGCCGGTCAGCACCTTACCAGTCGGCCTTTTCCCACATTCCTCCAGCTCCCCAGAGGGGTGAAGACCGAGTCCCTCTTTTATCGGACCCCCCTCGACAGCCTTCTCTCCCATCCTTCACCCCTTTCACTAATGCACCCCCTCTATTTTCAACTTAAGGATTTCCCTCCCCTCCAAATTGAGATGGAGCCCATCTCTACCATATGGCCCCTTATCCTACCAGGTCTCCCCCCAATCCCCCATCAACCCATACCCTATGGCCCCACACCACTCTGAGCCACTGGTTTATCTCCCTAATCTTTCTCTTGTGTTCCCCACTAGCCCTTGGCACCAGCAGGATTTTCGAGAAGGAAATCGCACATCCTATGTCATGACAGACCCCTGGCAAGCTCCCTGAACCTTGCCTGTATCTCTAGCTCACTATTTCCTCAATGTCATTGGTACCCAGGTGGACCAGTATATCCAGGGAACCTCCACAATCCTTTGCCAGCTGATATACCTCATGCTTGGCCCTGTGCACCATTAGTCCAGGGAAGCATTTTGTACTAACCGGGAAAGCTTCCCCCTGCCTATCCCATTTGATACCCCTGATCATGAAATCACCCAACAGGATCACTCTGACCACCCCTTTTCCTCCATTTCCTCCCCTTCCATGTCCCTCATCCTTTCTACCGGCCCCTCCCCCAGCCGGCTCCTTGCTTCTCCCCCTATCTGGGTGCCCCCTGCCGCCCCCTCCTTATTTACCCTGGCCACCCCTTCCCCTCTGATCCTATGCTTCTCCTACTCCTGAGTATCCTTTTGTACCCCCGCTATCCCCCCTGTCACTGCTCGCAACTGGTGCTTCTCCCCCATCTGCTAAACTTGCTTGGCTCATTCTCCCTTCCTTTCTGTCTCCATTCAGCCCCTCCTTGCCTGTCGTGCTCCCCGGGCATAAACCCTCAGCTGCCTTTACTGTATCCTCCTTGTACTTCTGGTCCCTCTCCTTGCCCTTTCCTCCCAACTGGTCCTTCTCCTTGCGCTTTCCTCTTTCTACCCCATCCTCCTCCTGCTCTGATCCACCACTCCCCACATTTTCCCATGTTCCAAGTTTCCCCCTGTTCTTCCTGCTATCTGGCCCCTGCCTCCTGCCCTCTACTCCCTTTCCATCTCCAGCTGCCCCTGTTATGGCTACATCACCCCCCTCATCCTCAAGCAGAAGAAGAGAATTGAAGCGGTTACTGAGCTTAAGGTCTGATCCACCTCTCCCCCCCCTTGCTTCCTTCTGTCCTGCCCCAGCCATCTGCCTACTTCCCTGAGAATGTCCTCCCTTTGGGCCCCCTCTGTGAGGGTCCCCAGATACATGCCTGCTTCCTTGGTAGTGTCCTCCTTTTGGGCCCCCTCTGTCAGGGTCCCTATGTGACCCCAGAGTACTCTCTTGCACTCCTTTCCCTATGCCCCCACCCCTAGTGCTTGGTGCAACCCCGTGGAAGAGCCCCTGCCCTATTCCTCAACCATATCTCCCCTCTCCCTCCAGCTGTTTCCTAATCCCCTCGACCTCCTCCCTAAGCTGTGCCAGCTGGTGGCACACTGGGTAACCACCGAACTTCCAAGCTCAGTCCAGTATCACACCCTGTGCACCCCACCACCCTCCCAAAGATGCCAGCCCTAGTGATGTGTGTCCCCTCCAAATAGGTTTCCTTGAGTGAACTACCAGGTTCCCCACTAGTCCAAGATACACCCCTACCCACTAATCAGGTCACCCACTAATCCTACATACAGTCCCACAGTAAACAGGTACCCCCGTTACTAGGTGCAATACTAAACAGTAAACTTATAGGGGAAGTGTTCAACTCCCTATGCTTCTCTCTCTCAGCCCTTAAACCCAGCCCACAGTGGTTAGAACTACATGAGCTGCACCAGAAGCCTTTTCCTCCAGTTGCAGGGCAGGTGTTCCCCTATAAATCAGCCTAGCTCTGGGAGGGAGGGTGGGGAGGGGTGGGACTAGGGCCTACACCCGACTCTCATGAGAGTGTATCAGCCCTGTGACTGCCCCTTACTGCAACTCCAAGCACTACCAGCTAAGAAAGTCTTTCAAGTCTACTTCCTCACAGCATCCAGCTAGAAGCTTCTGTCCCCATTCACCTCTAACTGAAGACTGATTGAGTTAAGAATCCCACCTTACTTTCAAACAGCACTAATCCCCTGTAATATGATGCCTGCACTTACAGGCCAGACAGCAGCTTAACACACACACACACACACACACACACACACCAAATAGTCTGCTAGAAACAAACAGAAAACCAGCTAAGAAAATCTTTCAAGTCCACTTATTCTCACAGCCTCCTACATTTAACACTCATTCTGTCCTGATGACGCCATATGGTGTCCTAAATCATGTGCTGTAGTGCCTGATGACGCCGATTGGTGTCCATGTCTTTCTCTTGGTGCAGCTTGAACATTTGTTTACATTTGATGAATTGAGTTATACTAACCAATTGGGGACATTGTACCCTTACTGATTTTACCTAATATAATATGCGTTCCCATTGGCTATTTTTGAGAAAACAAGCCTTAATACATAAATAAATTTACTATTTTTTGCATGTGCTGTGAAAAATGTTTATTATGTTCATTCTGCCATTAGTTTGTCTTGTAACAACAAATCATCTTGTTTTAGTGTAACATGTTAAGCTGATCAGATTGACACTATAATTAATTTCATAACACTTTTTTTTTATTCGAGCAATCTGATTGGCTGTCACCACTTTTGGTGTATTTTTTTATGTCTTTTGGGGTATTTTTCTACAATAACATGTTGTCACTGATATCATGATTGTTATTAACTATTAGTCCATTTATACCACTAAGTGAGCTGAATATTTCTGTATTTAAAAATCGAGCTCTGTGATTGGTCAGATTTTCCGACATCATCAATTCTGAATTTAATTGGTATAAAGGGATTGTCTTAGATGCAGGCACCACCCGCCTGATGAAGCCTTAGTTGTCGAAGCACCAGGGAACCTGCACGCAGATCTTTTTGTTGTGCCTTCCACTATTCTATTCAATGTGTGTGCCTGAAGCATTATACTAAATCCTTATTTAGCACTCAAGCAAGGATTCGTATTTTTTACAACCATCACTGGAGGGAAAGTGGCTCTCCGGGCTCTGTAGTGTAGTGATTTTTTTTTTTTTGATGTTTCAGTTAGGGCTCGCAGACCTCACCTGCACCCACCCTAGCTCTGTAGTGCTGCACCATTTGGTCATATTGATCCTCACTGTTGCCATGCTTCCTCTATGCTTATTGTACACGTCACTATTTACATTAACCAGTCAGAGCGCACACTGGTGCAGGAAGAGCATGGTGACTGGAAACTTAGTTTCAAGATGGAGGTGCTGCTCTTATCCTAAAATACTCACTTCATTTTGGTGCCAAAACCTAGATTTGTAATCTGTATTTACTTTATTTGTTTTTATTTTTGTTTATGACAAAAATTTTCATAGTCATCACTTTGTCGATTTGGGGATAATTTCTGGTCATCCTGTGTGATCACATCTTATGGATCCGGCTGGCATTCCTGATGGGAGAGAGTGTTCCTTGTGCATGTACTAGATGAGGTCACATGAATTCAGCACCTTTTGTTACTTTTCAAAGAGTTTATGTTCGGATTATGGCTATGTTAAAATCTATGTGGCATGTTGCTCCCTGCGTTATGGATGATAAGTGGGTTAGGGTCAGTAGCATGTTTGTCTCATGCTCTGCACTTCAGTTTTCTCTCTAATATGCAGTTGCTGATTGTTTAAAATGAAAAAAATAATGTTGTTGCCTTCAACTCATCTGGCATCAGTCCAGCCCCAATCTCTGATGCTCTGTAAAGGCCAAATCAGTTTTGAATCCCTCCACAGTCACTGGTGTTGTCCATCAACTCATATGACGTCAGTCCAGACTCAACCTCTAATGCACTGTAAAGTGTTCTTCAGGTTAAAATCCCTCCACAGACACTTGTAAGATCTAGCTCCTTACCATGCATCAGTCAAGCACCAAACTGTAGTGAACAGTGAAGTGCATTTCGGGTTCAGATCCTTCCTCAACTGATGGTGTTGTCCATTGACTTACCGTGCATCAGTCAAGACCAATCCCATAATGCGCTGTGAAGTGCATTTAATGTTCAAAACCCTCCACATCCACTGGTGTAGTCCATCAATTCATATGATATCAGTTCAGCCCCAATTTCTGATGCACTGTAAAGTATTCTTCAGGTTCAAATCCCTCCTAAGCCACTTGAAAGATCTATCTCCTTATCATGCATCAGTCGAGCCCCAAATTGTAGTGAACAGTGAAGTGCATTTCAGGTTCAGATCCCTCCACAGCTGATGGTGTTGTCCATTGACTTATCATGTATCAGTTCAGACCAATCCTATAATGCACTGTGAAGTGCATTTCATGTTCAAAACCCTCCACATCCACTTGTGTAGCCCATCAATTCATATGACATCAGTTCAGCACCAATCTCTGATGCACTGTTAAGTATTCTTCAGGCTCAAATCCCTCCACAGCCACTTGTAAAATCTATCTCCTTATCATGCATCAGTCGAGCCCCAAACTGTAATAAACAGTAAAGTGCATTTCAGGTTCAGATCCCTCCATAGCCAATGGTGTTGTCCATGCAAGGTTTAGGGTATAGTTTAGCATCCAGTTTTTGCCTCTTCCAATGGTAGCAACCCTATTCTAACTGCATCTAGCAGATTTGTACAGTAGAGCTGAAAAAAATTTAGTGTAAACATGATTTTAGTGAATACAATAGTCACTGTAAAATAAATCTAGTAGTGGCTTATTGACAGAAAATATAGCAACAATTTTTTTTTAATTTTAAAATAGAAAACTATATTGAAATTTTGTGAAAAAAGAAGACAATAAACAAATACATCTGGGATTGAATTACCTTGCCATGGAGAGCTGCTAATGAACTGTGAAAACCTCAGTTACTAGTAGTGCAGATTCCAGTGCCTTTTTGATTTAACCTTTAGACTGCTGACAGAATTAGAAGAGAGAGAGAGAGAAGGAAGCACATTACAGTGAATGGGAGGACGTGGATGGGTTCCACTCCCTCCTAACAACACAGCTAGGGGGAGGAAACAGTCTCGTGAATGCAGAAAATGTAGATAGATTTTTTTACTCCACTGCCTCATAACAACACAGCTGTGGTGTGTTAGAAATTCAGACCCCATTTATTGATAGCGCTACATCTGCATGGCTCTGCCCATGCAGCTGTAAAAAGATTCATGTAAGGATTCTGTTTGTGATATTCTGTGGCAAGGCGTCACTTGGGGTAGCTTGGGAGTGTGAAAACAAAGAAAAGTGATATTACCACTGTACAAGGAACACATGAGGTTTTATGTGATGCAGCTCTGAAAACAAATCATGGAATGTGATATTGTCCCCGTACAAGACACTGTTGATGTCTCACTTGAGGTAACAGTGAAAAGAATCCAGGAAGGTGATATTCCACTGAAAAGAGTGTGGCCTTCAAAAATATAAGGCAAGTGAGAGGGATCTAGGCAGGGAGGTTTCCCTTCCAAAACTGAAGGGGGTAGGCAAGGTATTGAGGCTAGTAAAAGCAAAGATGAAGGAAAGGATTGCAGAGGGGCATGGGAGGGGTGCAAGACATTCTATACACACTTCCAAACAAACTGGATGGTGGCAGAAATTGGGTTAATAGATTTGGTTTGCAGGAGAACTCCACTGAATCTATTAGTCATTTTTCCCAGTAGAAGCTATTTTTATGTTAGAAACATTGTGCGGCAGCTTAGGAGAGAAGCGGGTTGTGGAGGTGCGGCAGTGTGGCCGCCAATGCCAGCACTACATTTGTAGGCTTGGCAGTGTGCACCCAATGCAGGCCCAGTGTCCTGATGACACTGGTTCTACAGAAGTGCCACCAACTTGAAACGATATTGCCGCTGCAATGAGGGTCCGCCTCGTCATTGCAGCATCAGCAATTCCACTGCAATGAAGGAGCAACGCGTCATTGCAGGGTGGTACCTTGCCTGGTGTACCACTCCCCCCCCCTCACATTTCCTTAAACATGGCAGTAGCATCCTCAGAGCCCCACAAAAGCTGACTGATGGGGTGCCCAATCCCCCTGTCAGCATGACCATGACTCAATTCATTTGTCGAAGGGGCGCCCATTCCCCATCGGCATAATAACCCCCTCCCCTATTTGTTGTGTGCTAAGGGGGTGCCCAATTCCCCTCAGCATCATGCCCCCCCAAACAGACTTTATTTGCTGATGGGAGGCCCAATCCTCATCAT
This sequence comes from Neoceratodus forsteri, assembly GCA_016271365.2. NCBI lineage: Eukaryota > Metazoa > Chordata > Ceratodontiformes > Ceratodontidae > Neoceratodus > Neoceratodus forsteri. Next base: position 243,908,434 of record CM028133.1, on the reverse strand, counting down.
TATCATAAGCCCCTTCCCCAAAATGCAGGCACCTGGGAGCTACCCAGTGTGCACAAATGAAGCCTGAAGAAAAAAAAATCCCATAACATCCTTTTTATGTTTGCTTGTGCACACGCACAAGAAACATTATGTGGCAGCTAAGGAGAGAAGCGGGTTGCGGAGGCGCCGCGGGGTGGCGGCCAATGCTGCCACTGCATTTGTGGGCTTGCCGCTGTGTAACCAGTGCAGCCCCACTGTCCTGGTGACACTAGCTCTCCAGAAATGCCACCAACTTGAAAGGATTTGACCGTGGCAATCAGGGGGCTCCTCGTCACTGCAGCGTCAGGCGTTCATCACTCTCTTGGGTCTGAAGCTGGCGGTGCGATGGCGAGTGGCCCCTGATTGTTGCAGCCTCCAGTGTGCTACTTCATCAGATTAGAATTTTTTACAGCCACCAATGTGCTACTTCATCAATTTATTTAAGATGTGTCCCTGATTATGGACATTTGGTAGTCAGCGTAAACATTTGATTTAACAGGAAGCCGGATAAAACCACCAACGTAAATGAAGCATTAATGAGTGGCGTTTGGAGAAAGCAGGGGCTGCTGCCTGTGATCGCAGGCAGAACGAGAGAGGGAGTGAGAGAGATTGTCATATCAAGGGGATGTGGTGATCAGAAAAAGTAAACAGAAAATGGGAGGGGCTGCAAAACAAACAGCCGAGCTGCAACTGTCCACACAGCACAATTTTATTGCGCTCATCCCATCAACTGTCCGCATTCAAGCCTCATCAGCTACAATCCACAAGTCAACATTGCAACAAATCTCCTAGACACCCCCACCCCACGCCGCATACAATGTGCAGGCAAACTTCGTGGTGATACTAACCTTATTAACCATGCCCGAATCACGCATATAGCAGGACAAAAAAAAAATAATGTTAATTTGCAAGCAAGCTGAGATCAAAAGTTTACAACAGATGAAAACTATTGCAAGCAATAAGCTGACAGTCTCTGCCCCGCTCCTCTCTGCCCTAGCTGCACCATAGATGTCAAATTCTGCTTCTGCTGCCAGATTTGCACAGTTCTACCTCATTGACATTTGTGCTGGTTTCTTCTCAGAGTCACAGTTATCTGATCACAGAAGGAACGATCAGATCTGGTTAAGAAGCGGCTGAAATGTAAAACAAAATCCAGTCACAGTCAGCCTGCAGTGCTTGGAAGTGACTTTCACTGAATCGGAATCTCTCTCTCTCTCTCTCTCTCTCTCTCTCTTCTCTACTCTCACAAGCCCATGAGTCCATACTCATAATGGGTCAGGGTAGGGACAGGAGTACAAAACGAGAAAGAAAATGCTAAGACAAAACCCTGAGCTTTTTACCCACTCCCTCATTTGCCAAGGGTACTGTAGCCATAGACTGGTGCTCACATTTCAGTTTCTCATTGAACACTCTGTCAAATCTGACTGCAACCATCAACCCCCATGCTAACTCCCTTTGGCCAAAGGCGATTTACCAGAAAAGAAGTATAACACAGCCCAAATAGTTTATAAGTCTATATCCACTGCTGGCCCGCTGTGATGTCAGTTTAGACACACTGAGGGGGAGCACTTCTGATTACTTGAACAGTCACCTTTCGAAGCATGGACACTGTGTGTGTGTGTGCGTGCATGCGTGTGTGTGTGTGACTCAACTCAAAACAGGTCCGCGAGAAATTCAACAGCATTCTCGCCGGTTAGTTGTTCTATAGACAAGACCCGGAATGGAATCCATGTATGTTGATGGTTCTGGGGAGGAGGCGAGTTGCGGGACACTTAATGAGATTATTACAACCTTGGATTTCACAGCTAAAAGCCCCCCCCAAAAAAAATCTCCTCATTCATTCAACAAATGCTATAATTCTCTGTATAAGGGAAACTGCTAAAATTAGATAAACACTTCCATAGGTATATATATTGGCCACTGTCACAAAGACATTTGTTCATCATGATTGCAAAGTAACACAAGACTATACAATTGAAATTGAGTTTGGAATGAAAACAAAATAGTTGAAGCTCTTTGTCAATATTTATTTACACACAGCATTCAGGACCCAGCGGGTGCACCATCCATTTTCGGGAGACTGAGGGCTGAAAGATCTCGGTTCTCCTAACCAGGGTTACATGGTAGGTATGTTCAAACATCCAAATACTGTATCCTAGTATGCTCCTTGGGATGTCAGAATCTGGGGGAAAAACAGCTTTGATGGTAAGTCACATCGATGCTGGCAATATTGAGGTGGAATATTCCAGGTTCAGAGATAGGGTTTTCTTTGTGAATTATAGCGTTGTCATTTAGGGATTGTATCGACCATGTTATTTATCACAACAGGACGGAAGGTCAGACCCATAAAAAACATGGAGTTTCTTAAAACCCGATTTATGATTTGTTTAATGCAGCAACAATACATAAAGCGATCATTTTCATTTACACACATAATATCATAATCAGCACCTGTATGGTGGTGCTTTTAGTTCAGGTCTTTGTCCTGATGAATTTAGTTACACACATTAATGTTCCCCGAAACCATAGGAAAACTTAAAAATATATACACCGTATGTTTATAAAACACAGAAATACATTATGGTCAGAATGTCTTTCAGCATTTGTATTATTTATGGGAAATAACGTGATCTTTGCTCCATAGTCTTTGGCTGCGTGTACAGGGTGTCAGTCAACACTTGACTTCTTAGTCCTTTGCATCATTTCATGGGCGATTTATGGGTTTGTAAACTGTACATTGCACTTGCAGACACGATGCGTAGAAAGATGAAGAGCACAGGGCAATGATAATATTTCAGTGCAAACGTAACGAAGAGACAGAGGAAGACTCTGAATTACATTACATTGTACAGTTGTCTCTGGACTCTCTCTGTGCTTGCTAACTGGTCAGACATTTGTTTGTGTTTCCCAGGACCTGCCATTTTGTTCAGGTATGGCAAAAAAAAAAAAATAATAAAAGATGCAGGTTTTCTTTAGCCCTCCGGTTTTGTCTCTCTCTGTGCTCATTAACTGGTCAGATATTTGTTTGTTTCCCAGTATCTGCCACTTTGTTCAGGTATGGCAAAAAATTAGAAAAAAAAAATTAAAAAAATAATGAAAGATACAGGTTTTCTTTAGCCCTCTGATTTTGCCTCTCTCTGTGCTCGTTAACTGGTCAGACATGTGCTTGTTTCCTAGGACCTGCCGTTTTGTTCAGGTGTGGCAAAAATAACAAAAAATGAAAACTGCAACTTTTCTTTAGCCTTCCGATTTCATCTCTCTGTGCTCACTAACTGGTCAGATTTTGTGTTTCCCAGGACCTGCCATTTTGTTCTGGTATGGCACAATAAAACAAACAAAAAAAATAAATAAAAATAAAAGATGCAGGTTTTCTTTAGCCATCCGATTTCGTCTCTCTGTGTGCTCACTAACTGGTCAGACATTTCTTTGTGTTTCCCAGGACTGAGGTTTTCTTTATCCCTCCAATTTTGGGGAGACACAACAAGTTTTTGTGGTAAGTGACTTGGAACGGAGCAGTCCTTTAATTCCTCCGAGCACGATCACTGCTGTGTACAAAAAGTATATTTTTTGGTATCAATAAGGTGGTGGTGTAGTTGCCCACCTAACCCAATCCCACAAGTTCCCAATTATTTTTTTCTATATTACACTGCCTTGATGTTGTACTGACTTCCACCCCAGCACTATATTGCACAACACTATTCATTCTTGCACCACCCTGTTCCCCCCCTCCCATCGAGCGGCAAACAGAGCTGGCCACCTGGATTTTCCTGCACATAACACTGTGGAGCTGGTATTCACATCAGTGGTTTTGTGACTGATTTTTTTTTGGGCTGGGGTGCATTGTTTTACCAGTGCCACCAATTAATTTAAAAGAAAAAAAAACATTATTTCGATGAGTGATTTCGCCACTTGCAGCTTATGTGTCCCTGGCCAGAAACAACAGGATACAGTGACCCTGAGCAAGTGACTTGACCCCCCACATGAATCCCCTGACTTTGAGCAATTGAGCTTAACTGTATCATCGAGCAATATTTCAATGTTATGTACTGTTATATCGAGGATGAGGGGGACTATACCACCATGAATCACAAGAAAAATAATACTTATGGGAACATGGTGGACTGGGGAGAGTGTGTGTGTGTGTGTGTGTGTGTGTGTGTGTGTGTGTGTGTGCTAAGTGTGCTTGTATGTAGGCACCATGCTTTAACGTAGATAATCTGCAATTTGGCACAACTGATCATGGTAAAGTTTCAGTTTGAAGGCTTTTTACTTGTTCAGTTTGAATGCTTTATATGTTTGCTTGTACGCATGCACAAGAAATATTATGTGGCAGCTTAGGAGAGAAGCAGGTTGTGGAGGTGCAGCAGTGTGGCGGCCGATGCTGCCACTGCATTTGTGGGCTTGCTGCTGAGTAACCAATGCAGCCTCACTGTCCTGGTGATACTAGTTCTCCAGAAGTGCCACCAACTTTAACCGATTTGGCCACCGCAATCACAGGGCACCTTGTCATTGCAGCAGCATCAGGCATTCAGCTCTCTGTTGGGTTTGAAGCTGGTGGTACGATGGCGGGTGGCCCCTGATTATTGCAGCCGTCAGTGTGCTACTTCATCAGTTTATTTAAGATGTGTCCCTGATTATGGACATTTGGTAGTTGGGTTAATATCCCAGTACTGACACTGTAATGCAGCATGAGAGGGGTGCTGCACTTCTGAGGTGCTGTCTTTCGGATGAGACGTTAAACCGAGGTCCCATCTACCTGGATTGGTGGTAGTTCAGGTGCACGTTAAAGATCTCATGGCACTTTTCGAAAAGAGTAGGGGAATTTCCCCGGTGTCCTGTCCAAATATCCCTCACTCACTAAAAATACCACCAACAGCTTAATCTGGTTCAAGGTCAGTTGGCATTCATCTGTATCCCCCTCCTCCAGGTCGTGCCTGAAAATAGGCAGGATTTGTCTAGTGCACTTACCCGGTCAACAAAAACTAAATATAAAAAAAAAAATAGTCAGAGTAAACCTTTGAGTTAATAGGAAGCTGGATAAAACCACCAAAGTAAATGAAGCATTAATGAGTGGCGTTTGAAGAGAGCAGGGGCTGCTGCCTGTGATCGCTGGCAGAACGAGAGGGGGAGTGAGAGAGATTGTCATGTCAAGGGGATGGGATGATCAGAAAAAGTAAACAGAAAACTGGAGGGGATGCAATACAAACAGCTGAGCTGCAACTGTAGACACAGCAAATTTTATCGCGCTCATCCCATCAACTGGCTGCATTCAAGCCTCGTCAGCTGCATCTACAAGTTAACATTTAGAAAATCTGCCCACTAGACACCCCCACCCCCATATACAATATGTAGGCAAAAATCATGGGCAGATACTAACCTTGCATTAACCATGTCCCCATCATGCACATAGCAGGAACAAAAGAAAAATAATGTTAATCTGAGAGCAAACTGAGATCAAAAGTTTACAACAGATGAAAACTATTACAAGCAATAAGCTAACAGTGACACAGATCCCCAGTTTACAAGGCTTATCCTGTTCAGTGTGTAAATCAACACCCCAGCTACACCAACAAGGCTGGGAGTTGGAACCCGGCATGACCACCGACACGATCACGGCTACATGGGTGGGAGAGAGCAAGGGAAAAAATACAACACAACTGTTTGAAATTCTAGAAGGGCAAACCAGCAAGAGATCTGACACTGGAAAAGGCAGAACGAAAACATAAGCTCAGCACGACCAAGTACCACAAATCCAAGGGAGACAGGGCAAGGGGAAGTAAGGAAATCAGCAAACATCATCACCGGAGGGAGAACCAAAGCCGAGGCAAGATCGGTTCATTGGGGTGGCATTCGATCGGTTCCTTACATTCTCAAAGGCAGCACAACAAGCATCAGGCACTAGGGGGAAATATTTGACTTTGAGTGGCGGGGCTTCTCACATATAACCCCACTGGCTCAGGTGAGAAGAGGAGCCCGTTTGGCCGTAGTACTGTATGGTGGTGACAGCTACACAGGTATCTTTACATATAGGATGATTACTAGGTGCCTAAGGTGTGCAGACGGCACATCATAAGCTTCAGACATAAATACCACCGGTCTTGTAAGTTGTTTATAAGCAGAACACTATAAAATGACAATCACCCAATTCCACAAAAAAATATTAGCAGTCACAAAATCAACTTGTAGACAGCTCTGCAATCTCACAGTCCTGATGAAACAGGGACAGACAGATGCTGGGCAGATTGGATAGGCTAGCAAAGTCTGAAGTTGAGCGAGCATGTGTGCCACTTACTTTCTTGTGGAGGTCACAGTTGGGGGCGGAGTCTCATGGGTGGCTCTTCGGGTCTGCTCGGACCAGCACTAGAAAGAATGCTTGCAGGAATAGGTTCCAAGTAATCGCCATCATAGTTGGGAAGTGGTGCTGGGCTTGCTGGGTGGGTGAGGGGTTGGTGAGAGGAGATGGTGCAGGGGGTCTAGAAGTGAAGGAGAGGAGGCAGGGTGGGGAGGGGGCCCTCACATCTTAGTCTCTCTCAGTCAGTGTGAGATCAGATAGGGGCCCTTAGCTGCCCTGGTTGGTAGCCGAGGCTCGAAGTGCTGTCAAGGGGCTCCTTGGGCTGCGATTCCTTTACGCCATGCTGCACCTCAGACAGCCACTACTGAACAGAAACAGGGACTGTGAGAGGGGCTGATGAGGAACCACTGATGCATGCAATGGCCCGCATGGTGACTGCTTCCAAACTGCTGCACTCACTGTACACACTGGCTGGCTCCGAGCTACTGCAAGTGTCTTCTCACGCCTGCTCATCCCCCAGTTCCCTCCTCCTCCTCCTCCTCCTGCTGTCTCTGCTCCTGTGGGTCTGAGAGTTGTGGGCTGTGTCAAAGTTTGTAGTTCCTGCCCCTGCCCCTGGATGGAGGCATCAGACTCACTGTGGGCTACGATTGGCCAGCCAGACACATTCACCTAACCCTAAACTTTCAGTTCCTTAGCCCCCCCCACACACACACACTAGAGTTTGATAATCTGTTTTAGCAATCTCTCTCTCTCTCTCTCTCTCACTCACTCACCTCACTCTTCCTGAAGACTCAGACAGGGGTGCAGAAGGGACAGATTTATTGCAGACCAGGAAAAATAAGGATAGCGAATTTATGGAGCAAGGGCGCCTTTCAAGTATAAGTAGTAATTACTGCACATGAAATAGCGTTTGTAAATGAGCAGTAATCACTTTCTAGTATAGTACAAAGGGAGTAGGAAGATGTGTTTGCAGAAAGACTAAACAGTTCTTCCCAGTTAAGATTTAGAAGGAAAAGAGGACACACACACACACACACACACACACACACACACACTCTATGTGTGTGGTCAGTCATGCCAGCTGAAGGGATCACTACTGAAAGATTGCTTGGTGTCGATGGATTTTTGCTAGGTTGGAGTTGCCAGCTGCCAGTAAGGAGATAGCAGAGTATAGCTCTGTCCCACATGGAAAAGGTGCAACCCATGCAGAGAGATGCTGTAAACTTAGCCTTTAAAGCAGCAGTTTCATAACAGTCCATGTTTCTAAAGCAAAATTAAACCTGCACAGGTAATGGCATTAGTTTTCACAATATCACAGCTTGCATCTTCATGTTTGATAATGTGACATTCAGGGCCAATGTCCCAGTGTCTCATATTTTGAGTGGTAGTGTCCCACATTTCAGTGGCAAGGGGTTGAGAAGTATGCTCCAAGTGGAGAAGGTGCTGTCCCCATTCTCTGAGACTGTAAAACAGAAATTTATTTTACTCTTTGCTGCCCAAGGAACAGCACACTTTATGGATGGGAAAGTACCTATTTTCACAGAGTTTGGGGGGGAGAGGGGGTACATAGTTGCAGTTAAATGATATAAAGTGATCAAAACGACCACTTTGCACCACTACCTTGCATCCCTTTGTGTTACACATAAAGGAGTCCCAAGTCTGTTCCCAGCACCATCCCAATGGGCATTGCACAAGCACAGGGAAAAGTGTGTGACTGGCATGTTAATGAAGCTCTGGTGTATGAACAGATGCTTCCTGGCCCTCACAAATCTGGCCACATGTCTCAGCATGTCAGACTCCAGCAGAACTGTGAGAAGCAGTTCTGTGGGGTGGCTCAGGCATACGGCAGCTGAAATGATGATCAATGTGTCTGAGATTGGCAGGGGACTGGAAAAGTAACAGCTACGAGTGTGGGGAAGTGGCTACGGAAGGGGCTGTCCTGGGCACCAGGGATATATTTCATAATCAGGAGAGAGCACGGGGGTCACAAGACCACCAAAAAGTACCAGCAAGAGATGTGAAATATAAAAAAGGCTCCACCCACAAGTAGGCCATAAGATATGGGGTTGGGGACAATGGAGTGGTAGCGTCTCATGCCACATGACTGATGCAATGCCATGTCGAGATACCCATGGTGGTTGCACTTTTTATGTTTGCAGGCAGAATCCCAGTTTCTGACCAAAACCATGCAGTGTGTATTATTTGCATTGCAACTTAGTTGCCTAAGTCTTGACTTTGTGTATAGCAGTTTCCAGGAAGTGTGGGGCAGAGAGCCGCATTGAGCCCCTAAAGTCTGTCACTCCCAACTGTGACTGTGTATCAGGCACCTGAGTTTCTGCCTCTGCAACATGCTGTGTGGTCTGTGGTGTCCCAGGGACATTCAGTTGATTCAGGGCCAGCAGGGCAGATCATATAGGGACTGCGCTTAACATGTACTCACTGGAGACCAAACAAAAGATGGGTAATATAATAGAGACCTTCAGGCTCCTGAAATAAATGAGGTGAACTGCAAGGAAGTTACCAGTTTAAGGATACAGAACACAAGTGGAAGCTGACAGGAGGAAGGTTCAAGAGAGACGTGAGAAAGTTCTGTTTTACAGAATGGGTGGCGGAATCATGGAACAGTCTGCCAGGCAAGCTGATGGGCACAAACACTATAAATGGTTTCAAGCACAGCTGGGGCAGAGTGAAGGTTACTCAGGCTAGTAGCAATAGGGAGGGAAACAAGGTGTGGATAATGGGGGCTAGCACTGTATATGGACAGTAGGTCCCAGGGTTTGGTAGGGAACTATGGGAAGACTGGATGGACCGTTGTTCTTTTTCTGCTATCATTGTCCATGTAACTATGCTTCTATGCCCCATATTTTATCTTGTTTTCCACCATATTTAAATATGAAACAGAAACATAGAATTTGATGGCTAATAAGGACTGCTTGGCCCACCCCAGTCTGTCCATTTTTCCCTGCTGATTCTATCCTGTCAGCACAGACCCTACTTGCTCTCCTGTCCCTTCCCCAGAGTCAGGGTGATCCCCAAGATACCTGGAAATCTCCAGGTGGGCTCCCTTCAGTTAGGTACCTGGCTACCTTCTAAACTCTGCAATTCTTTGCATTTATCATCCTGGGGCACTGTAGGTAAATGTAAGATGAAAACACAGACATCATGTATCAAACTTAAGTGGAGTAGTGATATGAGTGTGTCACCCTGAGCCCTCCCTTTTTGGTTTTCCAGGTGGGCTCTGGTCTCCTTTTTCCAGGTGGGCCCCCCGTGCCCCAGTCTGACCCTACCCCTTAGCTTCCCAACCAAGATTCCCTTGTATGTGCAGGTATGTGGGGCACTGTAAGTAAATGTAAGATAGAAACACAGGGCTAGTGTATCAATTTAAGTGGAATACTGATATGAATGTGTCACCCTGGGATCTCCCCTACAGATCTTCCAGCTGGGCACCAGCACCTGTCAACACATTCCAGGTGGATACCCTTGCTTCCCAACTAAGATTCACTTTTGCCTATCACACGCATGACTAAAGCCCACTGCTGTCCCCCCTATTCAAGGCATTCACTACTCTTTCAGTGAAGAAATACTTCCTCACATCAATCCTAAATTTTCCCCCTTCCAGCTTCATTGCATGTCCCCTTGCTTTCATGCATCTCTTCCTCTGAAGAATACCCTACTCCTGTACCTTGTTTAACCCCATGAAGTATTTATAGGTCTCTATCAAGTCCAATCTCCCATCTCTCTTCCCAGGTTGTACATATTTAGGTCCTCCTTTAGTCTCTCCTCCTAGGGCTTCTGATGCAGCCCCTACACCATTTTAGTTGCACTCCTCTCGACAGCCTCCACCCTGTCTATGTCCTTCCTGAAATGCGGTCTCCAGAACTGGACAGAGCACTGCAGTCCTCTTTCTGCTGGTGATACCTCTCTCTGTGAACCCCAGCATCCCACTGGCTCTACCTACTGCCTTGTACCACTGTCTTGCCACCTTGAGATCATCAGTTTTGATTACCCTATGTCCCTTTATTGTTTGGTGACTGTCAATATCTATTCTCCCATTTTATACTCTGCCTCTGGGTTTCTGTGCCCTAGCTGCATGATTTTGCACTTTTTCACATTGAAAATCAGCTGCCATGCCCTTAACCACTCCTCAAGATTTCTCAGGTCTCTGCATATTATTCCCACCCCCTTTGGAGTGTCTACCCTATTGCAGATTTTAGTGTTATCTGTAAAGAGGAATAGCTTCCCTTCCAGTTCATCTTCAACACTTGTGAAGTCATTAAAGAGGATCAATCCCAGTACTGAGCAGTGAGGCACCCTGCTGGTCACCCTGCTTTGGTTCAGCCATCGGAAAGGTAGCGCATTCCTGTGCTGGGCAATTAGGGCGCCAGTCGGCAATGTCACTGATCACTTTTTTTTTGCAGGAGGATGTGCTCCTCCACCCCCTACTTAAGGGTACCTACTTGGGGGTGTGGACCTTGGGGAGGGGGTAACAAATCCTGTATTTGTTGCCCTGATTTCCTGGCACTGTAATACTGGTGCTCTGAGTGCCATAAGGACCCTCCTTTCCCTGGAGTGAACTCCATTGACCACCATCCTCTGTTGCCTATCCATTAACCATTTTTTTTTTTTACCCAGTTTGCCCAGTTTCCCTATGAGTGTCCTATGTGGTACGGTGTTGAGTGCCTTACTAAAATCCAAGCAGGCTACATCCATCACCTCACCCTAATCTATTTCCTTGGTCACTCAGTCAGAGAACTCTATCAGATTTGGTTGACATGACCTCCCCCTGTGAATCAGTTCTGCCTCTGGTCCTGTAACCCATTGGATTCAAGTTGCTCCATAATCTTTTCTTTTAGCAGCAACTCCATTAGCTTCCCCACCGCTGATGTCAGACTGATTGATCTATAGCTGCCACCCATCTTCCTGCTACAACATTTATGAAGCAGGATTGCCGCTGCCTTCCTCCGGTCCTCCAGAACAACTCCTGTTTCTAGTGAGTTATTGAGCAGTGCTGTCAGAGGTGCAGCCAGTACTTTCTGAAGCTCCCTCAATACGCTGGGGGTACCTCATCTGGCCTCATAGCCGTATCCACTTTCAGATTTATGAGTCCCTTCAGGACTGTCTCATCTGTAAATGGACATGTGCCTAGCTCCTTACCCTCAGTGCTCCTGCTTCTTTTATGTAACCCATCCCTTCCCCCTCCTCTGCAAAGACCGCACAAAAGTATTTGTTCAGGATGTTTGCTTTTTCCTGATCCCCTCTGCATGGTCCCCCTTGCCCTTCTTAACTTCATAATCCTTCCTCTCATCTTCTTTTTACTTTTGTACCTACAAAAGGTGCTGTCCCCTTCAGTTACCCCTTGGGCTATTCTTTTGTCACTGTGTGCCTTTGCATGTCTCATTATATTCCCTGATTCCCTCTGCTTCTCATGCTACACCTCCCTATCCACTTTCCTCTGCATCTCATTATATTCCCTGACTCCCTCTCCTTCTCATGCTACACCTCCCTATCCTCTTTCCTCTGCATCTCATTATGGCTCCTGAATCTCCATTTGGTTTGAACTGGCCCTTGCATCCAGTGAACCACAATCAAGAGCTGAAGTCCTTGATTTAGGGTGGAGCCATGGAACAGTCTGCCAGCTGAAGTGGTAGATTTGAAAACCTTTAGTGGTTCCAGGCACGCTTGGGACAGATGGAAGAATACAGTAGTTGCTCAGGGCAGCAGTATCCGGGTGGAGCATGGAGGGAGGATGGGAAGGGATAGGACCCCAGAGTGGTGATAGATCCCAGGGCTAAATAGGGAACTCAAGCAGTCAGGATGGACCATTGGTCTTTTTCTGCTGTCGTTATCCACAGTTTGTTTCTGTTACCTTTTCAGCCACATTCTTTGAGAACCATAGCGGTCTGCTTTTCTTCTTGTTTTTGCTCACTTGCTTTGTGCAGAGATTTGTTGCCTTCACTATGCCTTCCCTTAGTGAAGCTCACTGTGCCTGTGCCTCACCCAGGCCATCCCTCCCTGCTAGGTGATCTCTGTGGCATTCACCCATTTTTGGTTTTTTTAAATCTGCCCTCCTGAAGTCCAGGACCCCAATCCTTGTGTGGCTCACTTTCAGTGCCATCCTCATGTTGTAAAACACTGTGTGGCGAACCCTGCTCCCCAGATGGCCTCCCACCTTGAAGTCTGCAATACTGTCCCTGTTAGTGAGCACCAGGTCAGTACTGACCCATCACGAGTGGGCTTTCTTAATGAACTGCTTGAAAAATGCCCCCTGCAGGGAGTCTAGGATGTCCCTGCTTCTAGCTGAAGCTGTAGCTGGAAGGCTTCAATGTATATCTGGCAGACTGAAGTCCCCCACCAGTAGCACCTCCCCTTTGTCTGCCATTGTGCTAATGGTTTCCTCCAGTGCCTTATCTGCAGGACCGCTGGAAAACTGCGGAAAAGTTTACCCAAAATAGCGGAGCGTTTTGCAAAAATTGTGGGAAATTGCAGGGGTTCTACTATAGACCCTGAGTGCTTCACAGTAAATCTTTTAATGTTTTCTGCAGCAAATATTAGTCAGTATAAATTGCTAAATGAATACACTGAAGCCTGAATATGTTTAAAGCATAAAGAAAAGTTTATGTTCCTAACAAGAATACTAAACTGATAAGCTATCATAAGTGTTGCCTATCTTCCAAAATTTAAAAGCATCTGCCTCATACAGTGCTAAATAGATTCTATAAAGTGAGCCACTGCAAATCAATATTAAATAAAGCCAAAATAAATGTTTTTTGTTTGTTTCTGGCTGTAGAATAATGAAGCCTAATCAACAGCTGTTTACAGTGCTCTGCCAGCTATTCGCCCACATTGGTGCAAAAAAAAATAAGCAGACAGAATGGTGAATAACTGAGTTTTATTAAAATGTTGTTAAAGTGTTTAATGGTCATAATTTGTACTGTAGGTACTGTACACTATTTTTGAAATCACATATTTAAACATTAAATCTGGGGGTTATTGGGGCTGGCAGTATAATCTGGAGGTAAGAGTAACAAACTGTGTATGAGCTGACGACATCTAGCAGAACTGGGTTCGATTGCCACAACCTCCACTTGCATATACGTGTGATTCTGAGCAAGTCACTTAACCTCCTTAGTGCTCCTGGGTTGTACCTGAAAACAGGCACTTGTGCCTAGTGGGCCTTATGTAGTTACCAAAAAATGTAAAAAAATACCAATATATTTTTGCTGCATCATACAGTAGTCAGGGTACCCTGTAATTTACCTTTGTTTTACTCTGGCTGCAATTATTCTGTTTACTTAAAGATAAATGTTCAGATACATTTTGTGTTTTATAAGCTTGTTTTCAGACTTTAGTCAGTTTTTATTGTAGTCTTTGCATGTGAGCATCTAGGGGTAGTTACTAAGAGTGAGATCACAGTTAACAACTAGCTTATTCAAGTTTCAGATCACCAGGGTCATCCAAAAATTCTCAGCTGTTTGAATCAAAACTAGTCTGAATGAAAGTATGCTCGCAAGGAATAACTTGCCCTGCCACTTACAACAAGCATTTGTCAATGCTGAATGTTGATTGCGTTGGTCTGTTGAACTTGTTCAGTGGCCCTGTCTGTTTGTCCTGGTGCTGCAGGCTGCTCCTTTGTACTGTGCTGCTGCCTGCATTGGCACCTTGTTCTGCTGAGGAAGAAATCCGCAGCTGTCCTGACAGAGCTCCATTGAGGTGGCTCACTCCCCCCTCTCTCACTCGCTCATTCTGTTTCTCCTGGCGTTGCAGGCTGCCCTTTTGTACTGGGCTCCTGCCTGCGTTGGCATCTTTTTCTGCCCACAAAGAAATCTGCAGCAGTCCTGACAAAGCTCTGTTGAGCTCTCTCACTCGCTCATTCTGTTTGTCCTGGCTGCAGGCTGCCCTTTCTACTGGGCTCCTGCCATGTGTGCTGCCTTCATGCCCACAAAGAAATTTGCAGCAGTTACAATGCAGCTCTGTTGAGCTCACTCACTCTCTCATTCTGGTTTTCCTGCTACTGCAGGCTGGCCTTTTGTACTGGGCCCCTGCATGCATTGCTGCCTTTTTCTGCCCACAAACAAATCTGCAGCAGTCCCAACAGAGCCCCGTTAAGCTCATTGACTCCCTTTCCCTCAATCGCTTGTTCTGTGTCTCCTGGTGCTGCAGGCTGCCCTTTTGTACTGGACTCCTGCGTGCATTGGTGGCCTTTTCTGGCCAGAAAGAAATCTGAAGCAGTCCCGACACAGCTCCACTGAGCTCGCTCACTCCCCCACTGTCACTCTCGCATTCCATTTCTGCTGGTGGTGCAAGCTAGCCTTTTGTACTGGGCTCCTGCCTGCGTTGACACATTTTCTGCCCACAAAGAAATCTGCAGCAGTCACACTAGAGCTCCGTTGAGGTCGCTCACTACCGCTCTGTCACTCGCTCGTTCTTTTTCTCTTGGCGCCGCAGACTGTGCTTTTGTATGGGGCTCCTGGCTGCATTGGCACCTTTGTCTGTCCACAAAGAAATCTGCAGTTGTCCCGACAGAGCTCCATTGAGGTTGCTCAGTCTCCCTCTCTCATCGCTCATTCTGTTTGTCCTGGCACTGCAAGCTGCCCTTTTGTACGGGGCTCCTGCCTGCATTGGCGCCTTTTTCTGCCCACAAAGAAATCCCAGCAGGCCTGATAGAGCTCCGTTGAGCTCACTAAGTCCCCTTGTCTCACTTGCTTGTACTGTTTCTCCCACCGCTGCAGGCTGGCCTTTTGTACTGGGTCCCCTGCCTGTATTGACGCCTTTTTCTGCTCTCAAAGAAATCTGCAGCAGTCCTGACAGCACTTCGGTTAGTTCACTCACTCCCCCTCCCTCACTCGCTCTCTCGTTCTGTTTCTCCCAGTGCTTCAGGCTGCCCTTTTGTACTGGGCTCTTGTGTTGCGGCCTTTGTCTGTCCACAAAGAAACCTGCAGCAGTTCCGACAGAGCTCAGTTGAGCTCAGTCACTCCCCCCTCTCACTCGGTCGATCTTAATCTGTCCCAAACACTAATTTCCCAGAGTGACCGTACTATTGTCTGACAGGAGTGCAAAAACATATTTTAGCCAGGATGTGAAACATGACAGCTATAGTGATCATAAGGAGTTGTGAAAAAATGCCACTGTTGAAAATGTGGCGTGACAGTATTACAAATTTCCGAAGTTACAAGGGTGCCTGGAAACAGTTCAATGCACGCTTGTAACACAGTCATGTTATGGGGGTTCGTCACCAAATTTTCAACATAGGGATTTTAGGACCTCTGCTCATGAACAGTGCCACTGTCATTTTCTTAATCTGTCCCGAACACTGACTTCCCACAGTGACCATGTTATTCTGTGCCGGAACTGTGAAAACACTTTTTGGTCAGGATGTGAAAAATGGCAGCTGTACTGCTTACAAGGAGGTGTGGAAAAATGGCACTGTTGAAAATCTGGTGTGACAGTATTACAAATCTGCGAAGTTACAAGGGTGCATGGAAAGTGCGCAACGCACACTTGTAACACAGTCAACTGATGGGCTGTCATCACCAAATTTTCAACATAGGCATTTTAGGACCTCTGCTCATGAACAGTATCATTGTCATTTTCTTAATCTGTCCCGAACAGTGATTTCCCACAGCGACCACTCTCTTCTACGCTGGAAGTGCGAAAACACATTTCGGCCAGGATGGGAAAAATGACAGCTGCACTGTTTGTAAGTAGGTCTGGGAAAATGGCAATGTTGAAAATCTGGAGTGAAAATATCGTAAATTCGCGAAGCTAAGAGCGTGTGTGCCAACTGTGCAATGCACACTCGTAACACAGTCATTTTATGGAGTATCATTACCAAATTTTCAACATAGGCATTTTAGGACCTCTACTCATGAATAGTGACACTGTCATTTTCTTAATCTGTCCTGAACACTGATTTCCCACAGCGAACACGCTATTCTGTGCTGGAAGTGCGAAAACACATTTTGGACAGGATGTCAACAATGGCAGCTATACTGCTCACAAGGAGGTATGACAAAATGCCAATGTTGAAAATATGGCACAAAAATATTGTAAATTCACGGAGTTACGAGTGTACGCAGCAACTGCACAACGCATGCTCGTAAAACAGTCATTTTTTGGATTTTTTTCCACCAAATTTGCAACATAGGCTTTTTCAGAGCCCACCTCATGAACACTGGCACTGGCACTGTCATTTTGTTAATCGGCCCTGAAGGGTGATTCCAATCAGTGACAGCGAAACCACCTTTCGGGGCTGATTAATGCCATGACAGTTCAAGAATTCATGAGGAGGGTCCGAATAAACCATGTTGAAAATTTGGTGAAAATCCTACAAATGCCGAGATATGCATTAAAGTTGAAAAACCCTATTCATTACATTATACAGCTTACCTGCATTTCCTCAGTTTGTGGTCGGCTTTGAAGAGTGCATACGTGTTCCTGGTCCACGAAGATCATCGTGCCGAGCTCCGGAGGTAAGTATGGGGTGAGGGGGGTGTGGGGAGGCAGGGTGCGCAGTGGGTGGGTGCGGGTTGTGGGAGGGAGGCAGGGAGACTACGAGGGACCGTTTCCTTTTTTTCAGGTTAAAAAAAACAAAAAACATTGCAGGACCGTTTTTAACTTCACTGGGGCATGTTGTGCCGCTGGAGTCTTGCTTTAGGGGGTCAGCTATAGCCAACGGGGGATTAGGCACCCCGTAGGCAAACAACAAAGGAAATTTGTTTCTGCTGACAGGGATTCGGCACCCGTCGGCAGACAACAAAGAGATGTTCGTTTCTGCCGATGGGGATTGGGTACCCCATCGCGGAAACAACAGAAGGGAGGATTCCTTTCTGCCGACGGGATTGGGTACCATGTCGGCAGACAATAAAACTGGGGTTATAGTATGCTGACGGGGAAGGGATCCTCCGCCGGCAATAAACATGGGTAGATACTGTTTAGAATACGCGCAAGCCGCCATAGTTCACAAACAATATCAGAGAGTTTACATCCCGCCCTGCAATGACGGGTCGCCCTCATTGCAGCGGATGGCTGACGCTGTAATGACGGGTGGCCCATGATTGCAGTGGCTGATTTTTTAGAAGGTTGTGGCACGCTGGCTGAACTAGTGTCAGCAGCAGTGTGCCACATGTGACTGGGGGACAGGGATGTTCTTTGCAGGCTGTGGGGGCATTAGGCACAACAGTGCCATGCCTCCACAACCTGCTTGTGGAGAAAGCTGATGCAACATGTTTCTTGTGCATGCACGCAATCAACATAAAAGGCTTCATAGTTAGCAACCCATTTAAGTGAATGGGATAATTTGCACCTTTTCTCCCATCTTTTGTTTCAGTCTGTGTCAACAAAAAGTTTTCTGATAGACTGCTTCAACACAAAACAAATGTTAAGTGTTTAAGTGTACTTATGCTTGGCCAGTGGATTTTGAAACCTAACAAGACAAAAGGCACTTTTATACACAGGTTTATATAACGTAATAACTGTTAGGGAAACAGTATTCCGTTACATCTCTTGTGTGTAAAGTGCATCTGTTTCATTCCATAGGCAAACGCTCGTCCAAACTGCAATCTCTGATTTTCGCGGTTTGCACAGTTGTGTTCCGTTTCGTCGGGCTATGTAAAACAGCCATTCTGAAATGGTGCACAAACAGCAATAGAGCAGCAAGCTCTGTGGGGGTGCTGAAACACAAATGGAGGTGGGAGCTGCCGGAAAACTCGCGGAGTGTAAAGGGATCCTAAAAATGCAACATAGCACAACGGCACCACAGGTAACACTCATTTCGTTTTCAAAACCTGAGTGTAAAAGCACCTAAAGATTCAAAATAAATCAGTGTAACATAAAACCCTTGCTCTACCTTGCACTGCATTGTTGGGCCAAATCCAAGTCTGCATGCAAAATTGTCAATATATTGAGAGTATTTTATTAAAAATGTTAATAAGTTTTACACAGTGCAATATAAAAACTCAAAAATTGCAAGAAATTGCGGAACATGTCAGTTTTTGCAGAGAATGGTGAAAATTGTAGATTCTGCAAAAAAATTGCGGGTGCAATTTTCCAGTGGCCCTGCTTATCTGGTACTCCCCCTGTTCTCCCCCTGTGCTTGAGGTCTGTAGATCACACTAGTGCAAATAGTGTCACTGGTTCTTGTCTCCAGGGTGACCCACAGTACCTCCAACCCCCGGATTTTCTGTGTCTATGTTGCCTTGATACCTGCCCTCACATACAGTACCACCCCCTTCCTTCCTTCCCACCCTATCTTTCCTGAACCAGGTATAGACGTCTGTGGCTATGGCTCAGTTGTGGTTTCTTGTACACCACAACTTGTTAATAGCCACAGTATCAAGGTCTGCCTCCACCATGATGGCCTCCTGGGTACAGAACTGCGTTGCCTAGATTCCTTGCATTTGTATACATGGCTTTCCATGCTTTGTTCCCATGCTGCCTGATACCCCCTCTTTCCCATTGTGCTTTGCCTCCTTTTCCTCTCTCTTTTTTCATGCCTCATTCACATCCCTTTTTTCTGTCACACTGCTTTTTTTGTTTGTTTTGCTTCCTGTGGGATTTTTCTCCCTGTGGGTCCTCCTTTCTCTCTGCTTCAGTCCATGGGGGTGGAGCAGTTAATGCCTCCCTTTTTATGTTTGCTTGCGTGCATGTGCAAGAAATAGGATGTGGCAGCTTAGGAGAGAAGCAGGTTGTGAAGGTGAGCCACAGTGGTAGCCAACAGAGACACTGCATTTGGGGGCTTAGTACTGGTGGACCAATGGAGGCACAGTGTGCCAGTGACACTGGCCTCCAAAAGTGCACCAAGTACAAACGTTTTAGCCGCTGCAATAAGGGGCTGTCTCGTCATTGCAGCCTCAGACATTCTGCTGCAATGAGGGAGCGACCCGTCATTGCAGGACGGTACCTCCCTAAGTTGAACAATGAATTTAACATGGCAGTGGATTGCTGCCACCTCACCCCCATGTGTTTATGTGCCGAGGGGCCCTAATCCCCCTCGCATCATGCACCCCAAAAGTCTTTGTTTTGCCGACGGGGGCCCCAATCCCTGTCAAAGAGCCAGTCCCATCCCTGCCCAAGTTTAATTTACAACAGGGGAGCCCACTCCCCATCAGCATAATACCCCCAAAAACTGTTGCTTTCTGCTGAGGGGTGCCAATCCCCCTCAACTCTTGTGCCCCCATATGTACCAGCAGGGGGTGCCCAATCCCGTCGGCTACAGCCCCCAAAAGAAATAATCGGGTGACACTGGGAGCCACCCCAGCATGCTAAATGCCCCTGTCAAACTAGAAAACTGTCCCGTGATGTTTGTTTATTTTTTTTTTTTACCCTGAAAGCCAGAAAACGGTCCCTCATCGAGTCCGGTGTCCCTGCCCCCCACCTGCACCCACCCTCTGCGCACCCTACCTCCCCACACCCCCCTCACCCCATACTTACCTCTGGAGTCTGGCGCAATGATCTTCGGTGGACCAGGAATACGTCTGCACTCTTCAAGGCCGACCGCGAACTGAGGAAATGCCTGTAAGCTGTATAATGGGATAGACAGGGGTTTTTCAACTTTGCTGCATTTCTCAGTCATTTTTTGGAATTTTGGCAACAAATTGTCAACATGGGGTTTTTGGGACCCCTCTTCATGAATTCTTGCACTGTCATGGTGTTAATTGGCCCAGAAAGGTGATTTCGCGGTCACTGCACGGAATCACCTGTCGGGACCGGTTAACAAAATGGCAGTGCCACTGTTCATGAGGGGGGCTCTCAAAAAGTCTATGTTGTAAAGTTGGTGGAAAAAATCCAAGAAATTACTGTTTTATGAGCATGCGTTGCACAGTTTTCATGCATACTCGTAACTTTGCGAATTTGTAATATTCTCACGCCAGCTTTTCAACATTGCCATTTTTACACACCTCCTTATGAAGAGTACAGCTGTCATTTTTCACATCCTGGACAAAAAGTGTTTTTGCACTTCCGGCGAAGAATAGCGCAGTCACTGTGGGAAGTCAGTGTTCGGGACAGATTTTAAAAAAATCAGAGTGACATTGCTCATGAGCAGAGGTGCCAAAATGCCTATGTTGAAAATTTAGTGACAAAAGTCCATGAAATGACTGTGTTACGAGTGTACGCTGTGCAGTTTTCACACACCCTCATAATTACACGCATTTGTAATATTTTCACTCCAGACTTTCAACATTGGCATTTTTTCACACCTCCTTATGAACAGTACAACTGTCATTTTTCATATCCTGCCTGAAATATGCATTTACACATCTGGCGCAGAATAGCGTGATACCTGTTGGAAATCAATGTTCAGGACAGATTAGGAAAATCATAGTGACACTGTTCATGAGCAGAGGTCACAAAATGCCTATGTTGAAAATTTGATGAAAAAATTCCACTGAATGACTGTGTTACGCACATGTGTTGCACAGTTTCCACATAAGCCCAGACGTTCAAGTATTTTTAATATTATCACTACAGATTTTCAACATTACCATCTCTTCGCAGCTCTCTATGAATGGTACAGCTGTCATTCTTCACATCTTGCCCGATCTGTGTTTTCGTACATCTGGCACAGAATGGCACAGTCACTGTGGGAACTCAAAGTTCGGGACACATTGACAAAATCATAGTGCCACTGTCCATGAGAAGAGGTCCCAAATGCTTTCATGAGGTGGGGGCCACAAAAAGGCCATGTTGAAAATTTGTAGTGTAAATGCCAACAAACTCCCAGGGTGTTAGGGTGTCTAACCACAATGTCCCACCCTGTACAGACTGACAGGCATCAAGGTGTGCCTTGAACTCTTCAGCCCCACAGTTCACCTCGTTCTCCTATACTGCACCCATTTCAGCGTATGTCCTTATGGAATGGGGTGACTGTACAGCCAAACACCCCAAGGCACACCTCAACACATGTCGGTGTCTGCAGAATAGGGTGAAGTGAAATGGCATGAACGTTATGGGCGACGACCCAAACGCATACCCCAATGTCTGTCCATCTTTGCAGCGTGGAGCTGGGGTTGGCGTGAAGTTCAATACTTCACTGCAATTCCTATTCTGCATCCCTCTAACTCCTGCATTTCCAATGCTAATACCAGCAAGCAAACATTTGGCATTGACAAATGCTTGTTATGTTTGCTTGCACATGTGCAAGAAACATGTTTTGGCAGCTTAGAAGAGAAGCGGGTTCTGGAAGTGCGGCACTTTTAGGGCCAATGCCGCCACCGCTTTCGTGAGCTTGTCTGTGTGTTACCAATGCAATCCCATGCTGGCAGTGACACTAGTTTGCAAGCGTGCCACCAACTTGAAATGATTTAGCCGCAGCAATCAGGGAGTGCCTCATCATTGCAGCGTCAGACATCCACCTCTTCTTTGGGTCTGAATAGTTTCCATACAGACAAGAAACTGATGCTGCGATGCTGGGCAGTCCCTGACTGTTGTAGCTGGCCAGTCCCTCAGTGTTTTTTAAACAGCTTGCCACAGACGAGAGCTCTGCAAACAGAATTAGAAAGACCCCCCTCCCCCTCGGCATAGTCTGTTTTTTTCTTTTAGCTTCCGCGTTACTTTTAAACTGTCAGAGAAAGAAGAAGGGAAGAAAAAAATACAACAGTCGATAATACCGGACAAGCAACACTGCACCACCACCACAAACAAATCAACATACAGAGGAAGGCTGGTTTCTTACCCCTGCACTTCATTGTCCTTTGTCACCCACCACCCAGCTCACCTCCATGCTTGTGGCCCATCTCTCCTCCCTCACACCGATATGTATCACAAGCCACCCACCTAGGTATACTTATTGCTCATTGCCGATCCCTAATGCAGCTCAGTGATGTCTCTCCTATCCGCCTGCCTGACTGACCTCTATGCTCCTTGCCGATCTTTCGCCCGCACACTGATGTTTATCGCCCTGCCTCCCCCCCTCCACCGAAAGTGACCTTCATGTTGCTCGCCATGCTGCTCGGTAGTCTTTACTGTCACCCAGCATAGTGTTGTCCAGCAACAGCCTCCGTGAGCAAGTGCTCCCCACCTGACGATCTTCACTGGCCATCTGCCACAGCCACACACATTCACAGCATGAGACCGGGAGCAGCAGTGAGAGAGACTGACTGTACGTACTGCAGGCAGAGAGACAGCTTCCGACAAGCAGAGCACGGAGAGGGAGTTGAAGAGGAAGGGGATAATGATGTCTTTAAGAGTAGTTGCACATCTATACATCATCTTATAATTGCACGTCTATACATCATCCTATCGGGTTCTCTGTCATAATCCTGAACTCCTTGATCTCTGGCAAGAACGTGCCAGTGCTTCTGTATTATTTTTTCAAGATGTGATACCTGGGCTGAGTAGGTCGTCACAAAATTGAACCATTTATCAATTCTCTCTGTTGTGGCATTACTCAATAATTGCTCTAGGTCCTGTGCACATGCATATAACCTAGAAACATAGACTTTGATGGCAGATAAGTACCGCTTGGCCCACCTAGTGTGCCCATTTCCCTACCTACAGGATAGGCCACAGATCCTAGTTAACCAACAGCCTATTTCTTCCTACCTCCCACAAGAATTGCCTTATGTTTGTCCCATGCATTCTTGAATTCTCCTACAGTTTTAGACCTCACAACCTCCTCAGGAAAACTGTTTCATGCATCCACTACCCTCTCTGTGAAAAAATACTTCCTCACATTGCCCCGGAAGCGCCTTCCCTCTATCTTTAAATTGTGTCCCCTTGTTCCTGCACGCCTCTTTTTCTGAAAGATGCTACCCTCTTGGACTTTGTTGATTCCACTGAGGTACTTAGAAGTTTCTATAATGTCCCCCCTCTCCCTTCTTTCCTCAAGGGTATACATATTAAGCTCCTTTAGTCTCTCCTCGTACGGCTTCTCTTGCAGACCCTGCACCATTTTAGTTGCCCTCCTCTGGACTGCCTCTATCCTG
Source organism: Neoceratodus forsteri (assembly GCA_016271365.2). Lineage (NCBI taxonomy): Eukaryota > Metazoa > Chordata > Ceratodontiformes > Ceratodontidae > Neoceratodus > Neoceratodus forsteri. Next base: position 243,885,202 of record CM028133.1, on the reverse strand, counting down.
TCTATGTCCTTGCGGAGATGGGGTCTCCAGAACTTGATGCAGTACTCCAGATGGGGTCTCACCAACTGTCTGTACAGAGGGATAACAACTTCCTGTTTTCTGCTGGCAATGCCTCTCCCTATGCATCCCAGTATACCCCCAGCCCTCCCTACTGCCTTCTCACATTGCTTGCTAACCTTAAGGTCATCTGATATGATTACCCCCAGGTCCCTTTCCTTTTTTGTTGTTGTTACTACCTTCCCCCCACACTGTGTAATCTTCCCCATGGTTCTCGTTTCCCAGGTGCATTATTTTGCACTTCTTTGCATTGAATCCTAGCTGCCATACTTCTGACCATTCCTCCAACCTTGCCAAGTCCCTTGTCATCCTTTCCACACCTCCATGTGCATCAACCCTGTTGCAGATCTTTGTGTCATCTGCAAAGAGGCATACTTTTCCTTCCAGTCCTTCTGCAATGTCACTTATAAAGACATTAAAAAGGACTGGACCCAGTAATGAACCCTGCGGTACCCCACTAGTAACCCCTGTTTCTTCAGAGTGGACTCCATTTACAATTACCTTCTGTGTCCTGTTATCCAGCCAATGTTTTACCCAGGCTACCACCCTGGGACCCACTCCCAGGCTGGTTAATTTGACTATTAATCTTTTGTGTGAGACTGTGTCAAATGCCTTGCTATAGTCTAGGTAGGCCATGTCCACAGCCCCTCCCTGGTCTACTACTTTGGTCACCCAGTCAAAGAAATCTATTAGTTTCGTCTGACATAACCTTCCCACTGTGAACCCATGCTGCCTTGGGTCCTGTGCCCCACTGGCCTCAAGGTACTCAACAATTCTTTCCTTCAGAAGTGACTCCATCACTTTCCCTACCACAGAGGTCAAACTGACAGGTCTGTAGTTTCCTGCCTCTGTCTTGGTTCCACTTTTGTGAAGGGGAATCACATCCGCCTTCCTCCAGTCCTCGGGTACCACTCCATCCTCCCATGATTTATTAAAAAGAGTAGCCAGTGGTTTCACTAGTTCCTCCCTTAATTCTTTTAGAATTCTGGGTGAATTCCATCAGGACCCATTGCTTTGTCCACCTTCAGTTTTAGGAGTTCTTGCAGAACCCTTTCTTCTGTGAAAGGACTGGGATCGACCCCCCTATCAAGAGTGCTTCTGTTAATTGGATTAGGCACTTCCCCCTCCTCTTTTGTGAATACTGAGCAGAAATATTCGTTCAGTATTCCTGCTTTTTCACTGTTCCCCTCTGACCACCCACCGTTCATTCTATTCAGCCTCACTATCCCTCCCTTTGTCTTTCTACACTCTCTGATGTACCTATAAAAGGTTTTATCCCCCTTCTTAACCAAGTTGGCTATCTTTTCCTCAGTTTGAGCCTTTGCTATTCTGACTTCCCTCCCTGCTTCCTTCTGCCTTAACTGGTACAGCTCTCTGTCCTGTTCCTTCTGTATTTTCTTATACTTCCTGAATGTTATCTTTTTCTCCCTGACTTTCCCAGCCACCTATTTTGAGAACCATAGTGGCTTTTTTTTTCATTTTGATTTGTTGATTTGCTTCACACAAAGGCTTGTTGCCTCTGTGATGGCAGTTTTGATGATTCCCCATTGTTGCTTCACCCCTCCTTCTAGCCCGTTTGCTAGTGCTTTTCTGAGGCATACTCCCATTTTGCCAGAGTCAGCCTTCCTGAAGTCCAGTACCCTCACTTTTGTATGGCTTGACTCTGTAGCTGAGTTTAACGTGAACCACACTGTTTGATGGTCACTTGTTCCCAGATGGCAACCCACTTCTAGATCTGAGATCCTCTCACTGCCCCCATTAGAGAGTATGAGGTCTAAGACTGCTCCCTCATGACTGGGTTCCAAAACTAGCTGTCTGAGGCCTGCCACCTGTAGGGCATCGAGAATGGCCCTGCTCTTGGATGTGGCTGCAGCAAATGTGCTCCAGTTAATATCTGGCATATTCAGGTCTCCCATCAACGGTATCTCCCCTTTCTCTGCCATCCTAATAATGCCTTCTATCATATCCTTGTCCATTCCCTCCTCCTGACATTAGGGGTCTGTACATAACCCCTGTGCGGATTGAGTGCCCTTTCCAGTCTCCAAGGTGACCCACAGTGCCTCCTCTCCTCCCTGTTTACTCTTTTGTTCAGTTGCTTTTATCCCTTCCTTCACATAGAGAGCTACTCCTTCCCCTCTTCTCTCCTGCCTGTCTCTCCTGTAGGTTATGTACCCCGGTATGTTAACATCCCAGTCATGGTTCTCTGTGTACCAGGTTTCTGTGACTGCTACGATATCCAGGCATCCCTCTTCCATCAAGGCCACCAGCTCAGGGAGTTTGTTGCCCAGACTACAGGCATTGGTACTCATTACCCTCCATTTCCTGATGGCCTTATTCCTTTTTGCCCCATCCCTGTCCTTCTTGCCTTTGTCACTTTCCCCATTTACCCCTGCCCTTCTCCCTATCACCACCTCTATGTTTGTGTTTCCCGCACTTACTACTGTGATTTTTTGGGGGGGAACTAGGATTTCTCTGCTCCTTTCCAGTGTCTCCCCCCTTGGCTAGTTTAAATGCTTGCCAATGAAGCATTTAAACCTGTCACCTAGGATCCTGGTTCCCCTCCTGGACTGATGCAGCCCATCATGCCAGTATAGGCTTGCATCACTCCAGGTGGACCCCCAGTCCCCAATGAAGCCAAATCCCTGAGCTCTGCACCAGTTTTTCAACCACTGATTGAATCCCATGGTGCAGAACACCCTAGCCTCTCCTACGCCATAGATGGGCAGCACCTCTTCCTGCACTGCTCTAATCCCTTTCTTAGCCAGGTCATTTGTCCCTAGGTGGACAATGACATCCAGCTCCCTCCCCTGTGCAGCTGCTCCGGCAATCCTGAGGATTCGCTCCCTGTCCCTCCAAGCCATGGTGCCAGGCAGGCACCTTACCTTCCTCTCCCCTTTCTCCCCCAGTTCTACCTTCCTAACAATGGAGTCCCCCACAAGGAGTTGTTTCCTTCCCCTGAGGGGTCCCATGCCACCCTCCTGTGGGTCTCCCTGCAGGTGCCTCTATAGAGGAACCACACTTTGCCAGAATGGCATAGGAATTGTGGAGCGGTACAACTGGAGGGATGCACCTCTGTTCCACCACCCTCACCCTCCCTGAGCCCACTGTGGTCCAACCGCTCCTCTTTGTTGGCAACCTCTGAGGCAATGGCAGTGGCACTGGTGGTCCCTGGATGGAGGAGGAGGTCCCACAGATCCTGGCCAACTCATCCTGGAGATGAGCAACCTCCTCCCTCAGCCCAGAGAGGTGCCTGCAGATGGGACAACACCACATCCTCCAGAACGTCTCCCGGAAGACTGCTGCTCCACAGCCACTGCACTGCACCACTCCCATCATGTCTTATTTCTGGCCCCTTAACTGTTGTTTGGAATCCTTACTCTTTCCTCTGTTTTTTTTTTCTTTCTCTTCTCTCTCTACTTACTTGCTGCCTCTGTGCCCTTTAAGCTCCTGATTGTCCTGTTCTGAGACAAAACTATCCTATATTTCTCAGTAGACCCCTTACTTGCTCAGAGGCAGGCCTCCAGTAGCTAGAGGGGGCCGGAGAGCTACTCTTGCCTTTCTAGGATGGTGGGTCTTTGGTGGCTCTGTGATCACTCACTTCTTGCTCCCATACAGGAAGTTCCTGTTGTCAGTCAAATCCTGTGCCTATAAAAGTAGAACTACCTTTGGGTGGGAGACAGAGCAATATAGTCCCAGTAGAGAAGTCCAGTCACACAGCACTCCTTCCTCCTGGTGTCTTCGGCCAAGCTACTAACAGAATCTTTCTAAGGCAGTCTTTAAATTTAGCTTCCTTCTAGCTAAGCCACTCCCCCTACTTACTAGATCTTTCTACAAGTAATGTAAAGTGCACAGCTATCAAGCCCTTTCAATCACCTGAGATTTACACCTAGATAACTGTTCAGATAACTATTCAGTTCAGTTAACTCAGACAAACACACTAATTTTTTTTTGTTTTGTTTGTTTTTAAAAAAAATTAAAGGTCCAAGTACAAGAGTTTTACTTCTTTAGCCCCCGCTACAGTATATTTGATTGCATTGTTCTCTGTTTGGCATTGTTCTCTCTAGCTGTGCTATATAATTAGGTATTTATTTGTTATAAAATATAAATGCACTGAAATAAATATTCAAAGGTGGTCAAGATGCCAAATGTGTGATATATTTACATTAGATAGTTTTTTTAAACTGAGATCAATCTGTGCGATAGATATCTCGCAGGATTCTATATGTTACATGTTGTTTGCAGATGTCTCCTGCTCCTGTATTTTATTTTATTTATTTCTTGAAAGGTATCAGGGAGTTGGAGAGCCAGCAGTGAGTCCACAGCGAAGGAGGTGTTAAATATTAGAATACCGCCCGCTACCAAAATCATCAAAAGCAGCACCAGAGGGACAGGCAGCCAGTAATGTACACATCAGTCATCCCGCCACCCACTAAGCACCCGCACAGAAGCGTAAACATACCTCCTGGTTAGCATGTCCATGTGGCCACTTGTTCATACTGCCATCACTCAAGGGTGTGCAGTTATTGGGGATTAACCAACACCCCGGGCAGTGTGAGGACACTCGGTCTGCTGCCTTGTACTTCACAATGCACCCTAATAACTGCACACCCTATTGTGGGTTATTGCTTACTTGTGTGAAGATCGGCTGAAAATCCCTTAAAGGAGGAAGGAAAAATGGTTTTGTTATGTGTGCTGTTTAATGTAATTGAGGTCTGATTGAAAGGGTTTCATTTTTGTTTTAAAAAGGTGAGGACTTTTTTTCTGTGTATGGTAGCTCATTAAGAGAGAGGGAAGGACACTGCAATTAGAGAAGACATGTATATTCAGTAGTAGACAAAAGAGGTGGAGAGAAATGGAGAGGGGGATAGGATAAGGAAGAAGAAAAGACAAGGGGGGTATTGTGTTAAAAGTGATACAAAGTGAGGAGCCATGAAGAAGTTAGGGAAACCAACCAAGGGCATAGCCACCGACACACCAGGTATACCACGGCATGCTGCCAATGTGGTGGGGGGTTAGCAGGAGCTGGCTGGCGTATTGGTAATTTCTTTGTGTTTTTTTTATTTTTTGTGGGCTTTCCTGGCTGCTGAATCCCTTCTAAGCTTTTTTTGGGAGGAGGGGGGCCAAACTGATTATGCGCACACTGACATGCCTGCTCAGTGGACCTGACTGAGAAATGAATGCAACTATGAATGCTGCCATCCTCAACCGGGTCCACTTGTAAGGAAAGGAGGCATGGCTAGTAAGGGGTGACCTCTTTAAATGCCACTCAAGACAGCAGTTTTGTCTGTTGCTTCTACAGTCAGTACTGCAGTAGAGAGAGAGGAAGACTGGAGTGCTGTCTGTCCAGCAAGAGTCACACCTGCCCTGAGGAGAGAGCCGAGAACGAGCGCCCCAGTTATGTCTGCCTGTGCTGCGTCAGTGGTGGAACTTGTCTTAGCTGGGAATTGCTAGTCACCACCTGCCAGCAGCTGAATACAGAGCGAGGAGTCACCAGAGCCCAGAGGGAGCTTTGCCTCCAGCCCAGACCAGCTACCACAGGATCAAGGGGAGCAACCACAAGTCAGTGGGGAAGAGTCGGGAGAGAAGACTGCTTGCTTTACCGGACCCTGGTCCCCGGTTGCCAGCGCAGCCTGGAAAGAGAGCTGCTGAGCCAGCCAGGCTATGGGAGCCCTTGGGCAGTCTACCTTACTTGAGCAGAGCGCCGGTCATTCTGTCCTGTGAGAGCACTGCCACCTGAAGGTGAACCTAGTGCTTTGTTACTATTGCTAGTGCCTGCCTGCTGTACTCTTTCTGGTTGACTTGGTCGTCTGAGCACTGAGCTAAGCAGTCCACTTTCTCCACTCCCATCAGATTCCTTGCTGAGCTGACTTTTGGTGTGATCTCCTTCTGTCAGTCTCTCACTGCCTGGTTCTATTTTCACTGACGCTTTTAATCTGGACTCTCTCGCAGAGTGGTGTACTGTAGCCAGTCCACCCATCCAGTCAGCTCAGGAGGAACAGGAACTAACCAGCTTTCCACCAGTTTCAGATAGAAGACCATTATCCAGGTACTTTTTAGGGGTTAACTTTGATATGATGTAATATGGTAGTGGTTCACTTTGTCGTGTGTGTGTGTGCGTGTGTGCACCTGGCAATGTGGGTTGGGGGGGAATTTTGCCAATGACTTGGGAGGGGGACAGGTCTTGCCAATTTAATTACTAAAGGCTTCTTTAGACAACTTCTAGTGGTTGTCATGTAATGGGATTCTATTTTACTAAGCATTTAAAGTACTATATCATTCAGATAATTTTGGCTTTTACCTTATGCTTATTCTCTTCTCTGTTGTAAAGCTCTTTTGCATGAACACAGAATTCTCTGTCAGCCGACGTTCATCTGCTCCTGCTGCTTGTCTGTAAAGTGCCATTATAATCATCTGTATATGTTATCTCTCAGGTAGTTGTTGTATAAATGATTGTGATATAACAAGCAGAGAATTATGATGTAACTCGAAGGCAAGTAGCAACAGCAGGTTAAAACCACGTGACAGAGCTTGTTTTCATAAAAATTTTAAAAGTAGTAGTGCAAGAGAAATTCAAGTTTCCATAGCACAGCAATTTATTGAAATAGAAGGTGATTCCCCTGGTTTTCCCTCAAACCTTCACTCTTTCAATCAAAAGCTGCCCTTCAGCTGTACAAGCCTTACTGAGATGGTATGGAGTGTACATACATTGTGCAGTTTATCACCATATAGCCAGTCTATAATTAATATCTGAGTCATGATTTTGTAAAACAATTTAATTCAGATAGTTTATGTGAGAAATACACTGTACTGCTTGAACACATTATAGATCGCGAAGAAATTAAATGCCTCCCTACAGCAGTGTACTTGTTTGAAAATGAGTGAGGCATTCGTATTTCCACTCTGTGCCCTGGTAATAGACTTCCCACTAGTGCCATTCCCATACCGAAAGATCTATGTGAAACAAAGGTTACAGAGGCAAAAGTTCATTCGGTAGACATTTCACATATGGTTAATATGGAGTATTGTGTACATTGGTTGGATCAGTTCTGCTGACTGTGGTTGTGGGGGGCTGAACAGGGCTTTTCCAATGACTGTATAGACCCCCTGCAAGGGTTACCAGATGTCCTCTTTTACAGGAATATGTCCCCTTCCCCAGCTGCCAAATATTTGTCATGTACCTTCTTTGTCCTTTAATTATGATTATTATTATTTACTCTCTGTGAAGCCGGGGTTGGAGGCTTTAAACTCATTTATTTTGGGTCTGGCACAGGTGCTCATTGTGGCTGGCAATGTGGGGTGGCAGTGATGAGAGACAGAGCATTCAGAGCTTTGCCATTGACTGTGGGGGGGGGCGGGGGAGAGAACAGGGCTTTGCCAATGATTGTATGGGCCCCCTGCCAGGGTTAGCAGATGTCCTCCTTTACAAGGACATATCCCCTTTCCCAGCTGCCAAATATTCATCATGTACCTTCTCTGTAACCAAAAGCCAGTCTGTTAGTCTGACACCTGTTAGTGATGTGGCTAGTGCTGGTGGCATGTCTAGTGGTGTGTGATTGGACCTCTGTGGGACTGGGTACCTTGATGTGATACAAAGGCTTGTCACAATGTAATATTGTAAATAAAAGCCAGTCTGTTAGTCTGACACCTGTTAGTGATGTGGCTAGTGCTGGTGGCATGTCTAGTGGTGTGTGAATGGACCTCTGTGGGACTGGGTTCCTTGATGTGGTACAAAGGCTTGTTACTATGTAATATTGTAAATAAAAGCCAGTCTGTTAGTCTGACACCTGTTAGTGATGTGGCTAGTGCTGGTGGCATGTCTAGTGGTGTGTGATTGGACCTCTGTGGACTGGGTACCTTGATGTAGTACAAAGGCTTGTCACAATGTAATATTGTAAATAAAAGCCAGTCTGTTAGTCTGACAACAGTTTGTGATGGTGTGGCTAGTGGTGTGCTGCTATACATCACAGAGAAAATGGCGCTTGCGTTGGGTGAGAGGGCACGAACAGGGCATGGACAGTGAGGGGGGAAAGGGTAGCAAGCCCTAACAAAGGGGGAGGGGTAGCAGTGAGCCTATGTGGTGTGCAGATCTGAAAATCCTGACTGTACCCCTGAGAGAAACTGATATTTTATAGAGAAGGAAAGAGAAATATGGAAAACAAACTGGAAAAAAACAAAACAGTGTCAGCAAGAGGGACTAAAAAAACAATATTCTGGATTGGGGTTGAACTGGGTTAAATAAGGAAATGGGAGGAAGTGGGAGATGAATAAAAGGTAAGGAAGCAAGGACTCCTCCTGACAGAGATGCAGTGAAGTGAAGTATCCAAGAGCACAGCATGGGGGCGAGAGACAGATGACAGTGACAAAGACACTGGCATTAGAGAGACTTGACAGAGAGAGGCAAAGACAAAGGGAACGAGGGCAGGGGAGCGCAGAGAGTGAGGACTTATAAAGATGGGGTGGAACTCAATCCAAGTGGTTTATAACAGGGGAATGTTCAAGAGGATAAAAATAAATGGTAAATTGTACATGTGTAAAGGGAAAGAGGCATAGAGCAGCAGCAGCAGAAATGCCTTCGACCACTGGAATGACTGTACATGTCTTTCTCTTCATATAATATAAATGTACGAAATGTGCAAATAAGTGCTATTAAATGTGCGGCATTACAACACTTTCTTACACTGTATGTCAGATGTGTATATCATATAAAATCCCTATATAAATATGTATTGTATACTGCCGTTGCTGTCAGTCTATACAAATACGTGCATATTGAAAAATGACAATATTTCATATATACATAGAAATCTGTTATATACACACGTTGTTATAAATCTGTATCCATCAGTGCATGCCTGTTATATATTGCATGTCTCTTGGTATGTACTGGTCTCTGCAAATGTGTAGTACACCCATACATGAAAATATCTTGTTTCTCCATGCATAGGCAATATGCCTGGTCCCTCATGGTCCACTACTGTATTTGCTCACACTTCATTTAACATCACTGTCTGGCTACCTGACCTGAATTTTGTACCTTGTTCCCACTTTGACGCTTAGGCATGTGCTGCCCTAGACTGTGTTTTTCATTTTAGTTAACTAACTTCTATGTGCATATGTTACCCTCTGTATCTACCTATGTTATCCTCTGTACCTCTGACATGGAACTATTGCAAAGGAGTCTTTGACTCAAAGGTGTATTTCCGATTATTGTAATAAATAAATAAATAGTAAGTTGCTCTCTGCATTAAAACACTGTATATTTGTAATGCATCTTAATATAGTCACGCATGTGTGTGTTATGTATAATGATAGAAAACTGTTGGTACATATAAAATAAGCAGTGGGCAAGTGTGTGCAACAAAGTAACAATTGGGGGGGGTTATGGAACATAATAATCTACGAGGTCAAAGGCGGAGTTCATTGTGACGTTCCATAAGCCCAAGACTGAATTGTCACATTGTATCTCACACTTTCTGATTTTTTTATTTTTTATAGTATAGGGACAATCCAACAATTGTACAGGATATAGGTAGGATGCAACTCATAGCCCCTTTAGGGGGAACATTAGTACCTCAGTAGTTTAGTAGCAGAGCAGTGGCCCTTTATAATGTCACACTGAACTGGAGATGGATGCAGGGTAGAAGCGTAAAAATTACGTGAGGCAAGGCAGTAAATACCAGTAATAGCAGGCAGATGGAGAGCTGGCAGTAAAACTGTGGAATCGGTGAGGAAGCCCTGTTAAGTGATTGAGGTGCTCTGGTGGTTAGATTATACACAGCTACAAGTAGGCAAGGCAATTTTTATTTAAAAAGGAAACTCAAACCCAGAGGCTCTGGGCATCATACAAAATGAATAAACAAAAAAGAGACACAGCAAAAATCAGAATAAATAGCAATATTCCATACATTATAAAATAAAATAAATTTGCCTAAAAAAATTTAAAAACACAGGTGGCTGGGAACTGAGATCAAGACCTTAGCATACAGACCTCACTTATAAAGCTAAGGCAAGGAAAGTCTTGGTGAACAGGAAGGCCTTGAGGCAGGCCTTGAATACCTCCAAAGATGGGGCCTCCCTGACCCCGGAGGGTAGTGAATTCCACAGAATGGGGCTGGCAACACTGAAAGCCCTGTTATCGGCCATTTTTAACCTTGTCCTGCGAATCGCCAGGAGGACCCTACCAGAGGAGCGGAGGAGATGGACCGAGACAGCCGGTGTAAGAAGGTCCATCAGGTAGCAAGGGCCCTGGTCATGTAGGGCCTTATAGGAGAGGAGCCCAACATTAAAGAGGATCCTCCACCTGACTGGCAGCCAGAGCAGCTCTCACAGTACTGGTGTTATATGACAAATTTAGGCTGCCCTATGTAACCTAGCAGCTCCATTCTGCACCAACTGCAGCAGCGGAGAGAACCTCCCATCACCCCAAGGTACAGCGCATTACAGTAGTCAAGCCTTGATGCCACCAGGTATGTATCAAGTGGAGACCCAGAGGCAGCACAAAGGCTGTCTTTGCATCATTCTTGAGATGGAAAAAACAGGAGCGGACAGTGGAAGATACTTGTGCCTCCATCATCAAACCCCTGTCTAGGATGACACCAAGATTCTGCACCCCAGAGGAGGACTTCAATGGGACCGATCCCAGAACAAGTCCAGTCTCTGCACCAGAAGCCATCCTATCCTGCACTCTGTTCGACTCCACCACCAATACCTCCATCTTATTGGGGTTCAGCCGCAACCTGCTAGAGGCCATCCAGTCATTGACCTCAGCAAGGCAGCTGTTTAGCACATCTGTCACGTTGGATGCTTCTGGGGCAAAGGACAGGTATAGCTGGGTATCATCAGCATAGCAATGAAACCCCTAACCATACTTTCTAATGATCCCATCCCTACAGGGGCAGCATGTACACTGAGAGCAACACTGGGGACAAGACTGAACCCTGGGGAACTCCACATGGCTGGAGACTAGGGGTGGAGGAGAAATTCTCCATCACAACTCTTTGCCTCCTGTTGGTTAAAAACAACTCAAACCAGCAGGATGACAGTACCGTGAGTCCACAGAATTCCCTAAGGTGGTCCAGCAATAAACAGTGGTCCACAGTGCCAGACAGCAAGAGAGATCGGAGAAGAACAAGAATAGTCTTTTCCCTCGATCTCTAACCCCTAAATAATATCATTCTGCACCTGAACAAGCACAGTTTTCAAAACTAGCTACCACCCAAAACCCCAACTGGAAGGTTCGTATAGCTTGTGGGTCACAAGGTGCGTCTCCAACTGAAGCGCCACTACCTTCTCCACAATCTTCGCCAAAAATGGGAGGTTAGGGATAGGACGGTAATTTGCCTTGACCTCCAGGTCCAAAGATGGTTTCTTTATGAGCGGTCTCACCAACATCTCCTACAAGGCATTGGGGGAGACCCCTTCTGACAAGGAACAACGGATAAATAAGGCAAACACCGAGTCAACAGCGTCGATGCATCTCATCAAGAAACGGGCAGCACCAGGTTCAGTTCACAAAATGTGCTCTAGATTGCCTACTACCTCAATGACTCCTTACTTTACCTCCACTAGTTTAAACTCTTCCCAACTAGATGGAATGCACTCCAGGACACATCAGGCAACCACTGTCAGCGCTGGTCTGGCTGACTGAAAGAATTCGCTGCTGGATATCAGACACCCTGTCTGAGAAGAACCAAGCAAACTCTTCTCATTCAGCATTGGAGAAAACCTTCTTCAGCTGTAGACAGGTCAGATGAAGTAGCCTGTCCACAGTCTATGTAGCCCTGAATCAGGACTAAATGAGAGTATGGAGCAGCCAATCATGCCGCACCTTGCATCACGCTGGAATCCTGCTTCCGCTGGTTAGAACTGGTAGTGTTAGCTGCGTGTGAGACTCAAAACCTATGGCCGGTACAGGTGGCGAGGATCAGTGGGATGATGGTCAAGGATAGGAAGGGAGAAAAACAGAATTTACAAGGTTAATGAACAGTTTGCCACTTGAAAATGTAGCACAGGTGCACTTGTTTGTTAGCTTGTGATACTCCACTTTTTGATTGACAGGTAGCAATAATCCACACTTAGAAATGGATTATTGCTACCTGTCGATCAGAAATGGAGGATTATCAGATTTAGAAAGTGCTTGCTGAATATGTGTCATTGGCCTTAGTCATATAGTATAAGAAAATAATGCCATCAAAGAGACATGCTCATAAACCATGAGCCTGAAGAGCAGTGACTTTATGAGCTGTTCAACCCCCATGATGGTATCATTATTTCCCTAGTACATTGAATTTTTCTGTTCTATATAACACATTAGGTTAGCCAAACAATGGCTTAATATTAAAACTTGTTTATAAGTACAAAATAGGGATTCCGATTTATGCAACGTGGAGGAATAAATGCATTTTTTTTTCTATGGGGAAAAATGCAAGTGTACTGCCAGAAAAGCCAATAAATATATTATCTAGCCTTGCAGCATATTATTACACTGGGATGTTGCCTCAGTGCCCTGCTGTAAGTAACAACTTCTTAAAAAGCTGTTCCTCTTTGAACTGTACATGTTTCATATGATAAAATCGCCTTTCCTCGGAGAAAACCTTACACATCACTGACATTAGTCTTGCTTACTTGACTGTTAAAGTTCATATTTGTTCCAAATAATGTACTTCCCGTGTCCTTCTCATGTTGTATTGATTCATCCATTTATCAGAAATGTGCATCAAACATATGGCAGGATGGCCCTATGAGATACAGTTTTGTGTTTTTGTGGGGGCCCTTTTGTGCAGCAGGGTATAAAGAGTGCTTAAGTTATAGAGTAGTATAATAAGATACATGGGTGCTACTTCCAAAAGGATATAAAATGTTATTTATGCATTTATTTAAAATGTGGTAACTGTGAAAGGCACCAAGGCTCATTTCCAGGTGCCAGTTGCTGACACAGTACACAATAGTTCATGGCAACGGCAGAGGTCAATTAAGCAGTAAAACATGGCAGGGTGTGGTATATCATAGGATAGCAATGACAGATGACAGGACTCAATCTCCACTGTCGGTGTTCAGATTTTCATCTTCACTTTCAAAACAACTGACCCCCTTGAACTCAGGATATTGCGCTTCACCTACATCATGAGACAAAGGCGCAACCAGGTGCCTTCAGCCATCCGAGAAGTAACAATATCATGATATACACACTCGAATATATTTGTGATTATCAAATGGAACCACCATGTAATAATAAAAAGTAGTTTTAAAATATCTCAATAATAAATTGTGTTAATGTGTAGGAGCTTATTTAAAAAATACCTGAACGTGAAACAGTCAGCACAGACAGCCACACACCCATGTGTGAGGCTGATCCTAATTTGCACTTTGTATTCAGAAATTTGCTTTATTTACTTACTGTTTACTACAGCATAGCAGATTGTATCAGCCTTTTCCACATAGTGTGTCATTGCCCCCCATACTTCGGATGTTGAAGCTGCAATTCGTTTTGAAAAAAAATCTGTCATAGTCATTTTTATGTTTTCTTGCACATGCAGCACACAACAAACATATTGAGGTTAGTAGAGCATCGCAGAGGTGTGGCAGTGTTGTGGCCAATGTAGGGGATGCTTTAATGGGTGTGTCCCTCAGCCACCAATCAACAGGGAAGCTGCTGATGACTGCAGTTTCAGAACGAGCGCCGCACTTGAAAGAAATCTGCTACTCCAATCAGGGACAGTTTCGTCATTGCTGTGGCAGATCTCCCCCGGCCTTTCCGGCAACCAAGCACATTCCAGCCATGCACATTACAGTGTACAGTAATGCACATAGCTGGAGTTACAAGCAACTTGTTTGCTCTGTGCCTTTCCTGGTGGCTTATATTAATAAATAAACAAGCAAACATAATAAATGGTCTTGCCACGCGTGCATAGATGGGACTCCTGCCTACCACACACTCCCCCAAGCTGACATCAGGTGCCCAATCCCCATGTTAGCATGTACCCCCTCACTCCCATTAATGTGGCACACCAGGAGCCCACCCCAGTGTGCCAAACTACTTTATTTCACTGACACGGGATGCCCCTCCTGGTGGATGACTCCCAAACCCAAACATGTCTTTTGCTGACAGCAGGGGTGCCCAATCACATGTCAGCAATCCCCCCACCCCCATTATTGTGCCACACTGGGGGCCCACCCCAGTGTGCCACAGTAATTCTTTAACTTTTTCTGACACCGGGATGCCCACTACCAGTGTTGGATGCACCCCCCGTGCTTCCTTTTTTTAGCTGACTTGGGGGTGCCCAATCCCCAGGTTGGTATTGATCTCTCCCTCCACTAGTCTGGCACACTGGGAGCACACCCAAGAGTGCCAAAATTTATTTTTCTTACTATTTCACCTGTATAGAAGAAAACCATTCCCCTGGGTCTTTTTTTTTTTAAACCTAAAGAAAAAGAAAACTGTCCCTTGTCATCCTCGACGTCCCTCCCTCTGTGCACCCCAACTCCCCATACTCCCCTCACCCATACTTACCTCCGCTGTGATCTTCTTTGGACAGGAAACACGTCTGCACTTTTCAAAAGCTGACTGCAAACTGAAGAAAATCATGGTAAGCCCTATAATGGTAACTTAAGTTAATATCTTGGTCATTTTTGGGGGTTTTGGCCTCACATTTTCAACATGGAGTTCTTCGGACCCCACCTCATGAACACTTGCACTGTCATTTCATTTCTCAGTCTCGAAGCATTGATTTCATGGTGCTGCATGGAATCACCTTTCAGAACCGATAATGAACAACAGTGCCACTGTGCCACGGTGGTGGGGTCCCAAAGCCCATGTTGCAAGTTTACGAAAAAACCAAAAAATGACCATGCGTTTCGATCATGCTTTACGCAGTTTCTACACTCGTAATCTTCACCACTTTTTAATATTTTCACTCCAAATTTCCAACATTACCATTTTTCACACCTCATATGAACAGTTCAGCTGTCATAATTTGCATCCTGCCTGAAAGCTGTTTCGCACCAGTGGCACGGAAGGCACAGTTGCTGTCGCGAAATCAACTTTTAGGACAAATCAATGAAATCACAATGCACTGTTCATGAGGGGATGTCCCAAAAAGGTCATGTTGAAAATTTGGTGAAAAATTTCCAAAAAATGACTGTGTTACGAGCATGCATTATGCAATTTCTACACATGTTCGTAGCTTTGCCAGTTTTTCATATTTTCACTCCAGATTTTCAACATTGCCATTTTTTCACACATCCTCATGAACAGCACAGATGTAATTTTTCACATCCTGCCCAAAATGTCTTTTTGGACCTGTTGTGCCGAATGGCACATTTGTTGTGTGAAATCACCTTTCGGGATTGAGTAATGAAATGATAGTGCCACTGTTCTTGAGATGGGGTCCCCAAAAGCCCATATTGACAATTTGGAGCAAAAATACCAACAAACATCCACAGCTCTACTGTTTCCAACCATGGTGCCCCACCCTGTACAGACTGACAGGTGTCGGGGGGGTGACTTGGGGTCGTCGGCCATAATGCTCTCGCCATTCCACCCCCACCCTGCAGCCACTGACTAGCACTGAGGTGTGCCTTGGGGTCTTTGGCCCTAACATTCACCCCATTCTCCTATTCTGCACCCCTCTCAGCTTATTTCCTTATGGAATGGAGTCAGCATAAAGGCCAAAGACCCCAAGGCACACCATGACACCTGTCAGTGTCTGCAGGGTGTGGTGAGGTGGAATGGCATGATCGTTATGGCTGATGACCCAAAGGCACACCCCAATGCCTGTCAGTCTCTGCAGGATGAGAGTGGGGGTTGGCGTTGGTTCAATACTTCACTGCCTTTCCTATTATGCATCTCTCTAACTCCTGCAGTACCAATGCCAATACCAGCAAGCAAACATTCGGCATTGACAAATGCTTGTTATTATTTGTTGCCCCTGAAATAAAGAAAATGGTCCCTTGCAGTCTTTTGTGCACCCTCCCACAACCCGCGCCCACCCACTGTGAACCCACCTACCCACATCCCCCCTCACCCCATACTTTCCTCTGGAACCTGGCACGATGATCTTCGGTGGACCGGGAATACGTCTTCACTGTTCAAAACCGATCGCTAACTGAAGAAATGCCGGTAAGCTGTATAATGGCATAAATAGGGTTTTTTCAACCTATGTGGATATCTCAGCCATTTTTTGGACTTTTTCCATCAAATTTTCAACATGGGGTTATTGGGACCCCTCCTCATGAATACAGTCACTATGATGGCATTATGCGGTCCTGAAAGGTGATTTTGCAGTCACTGCGCGGAATCAACTTTTGGGACTGATTAATGAAATGACAGTGTGATTGTTCATGAGGTGGGCTCTCAAAAAGCCAATGTTGCAAATTTGGTGAAAAAAATCAGAAAAATGACTTTTCCGAGTGTGCGTTGAGCAGTTTCCACGCACGCTCGTAACTTCACGAATCTGTAATATTTTCACTCCAGATTTTCAACATTGCCATTTTTTTCAGACCTCCTTATGAACAGTACAGCTATCAATTTACACATCCTAGCCAAAATGTGTTTCCGCACTTCTGGCGCAGAATAACGCGGTCACTGTGGGAAATCAGTGTTCAGGACACATTACAAAAAATCACAGTGACACTGTTCATTAGCAGAGGTCCTAAAATCCCTATGTTGAAAATTTGGTGATGAAAGTCCATAAAATGACTGTTTTACAAGCGTGTGTTGTTTAGTTTCCACCCACCCTTGTAACTTTGCAACCTTGTAGTATTTTTACTCCAGATTGTCAACACTGGCATTTTTTCACACCTCCTTATGAACAGTACAACTGTCATTTTTCACATCATGGCCAAAATATGTTTTTGCACTTCTGGCACACAATAGCGCAGTCGCTGTGGGAAGTCAGTGTTTGGGACAGATTAAGAAAATCACAGTGACACTGTTCATGAGCAGAGGTGCTAAAATGCCTATGTTGAAAATTTAGTGACAAAAGTCCATGAAATGACTGTGTTATGAGCGTACATTGAGCAGTTTCCACGCACCCTCGTAATTTAGCAGATTTGTAATATTTTCACTTCAGATTTTCAACACTGGCATTATTCACACCTCCTTATGAACAGTATAGCTGTCATTTTTCTTATGCTGCCCGAAATATGCATTTACACATCTGGCGCAAACTAGCATGGTCACTGTGGGAAATTAATGTTTGGGACAGATTAAGAAAATCATAGTGATAGTGTTCATGAGCAGAGGTCACAGAATGCTTATGTTGAAAATTTGGTGAAATAATTCCACTAAATGACTGTGTTAAGCACGTGTGTTGTGCAGTTTCCACGTACACGCGTAACTTCACAAATCTGTAATATTTTCATGCCAGGTTTTTAACACTGGTATTTTTTCACATCCTTATGAACAGTACGGCTGTCATTTTCACACCCTGGCTGAAATGTGTTTCGCACTTCCAGTGCAGAATAGTGCAGTCGCTGAGCGAACTCAGTGTTTGGGACAGATTAAGAATGAGCAAGTGAGAGGGGGGAGTGAGCAAGCTCAACAGAGCTCTGTCGGGACTGCTGCAGATTTCTTTGTGGGCAGAAAAGGCGCCAATACAGGCAGAAGCCCAGTACAAAAGGGTAGCCTGCAGCACCGGGAGAAACAAAACAAGCGAGTGAGAGAGGGGGAGTGAGCGAGCTCAATGTAACTCTGTCGGGACTGCTGCACACTTCTTTGTGGGCGGAAAAAGGTGCCAACACGTGCAGGAGCCCAGTGCAAAAGGGCAGCCTGCAGCACTGGGAGAAAGAGAATGATTAAGACAGTGGGAGTGAGCGAGCTCAACGGAGCTCTGTCAGGACTGCTGCAGATTTCTTTGTGGGCAGAAAAAGGTGCCAATGCAGGCAGGAACCCGGTACAAAGGGCGAGCCTACAGCACTGGGAGAAAGAGAAATGAGTATGAGAGAGGGAGTAAACGAGCTCAGCGGAGCTCTGTCAGGACTGCTGCAGATTTCTTTGTGGGCAGAAAAAGGTGCCAATGCAGGCAGAGCCCGGTACAAAGGCAGCCTGCAGTGGTGGGAGAAAAAGAATGAGCGAGTGACAGGGGAGTGAGTGAGCTCAATGCAGCTCTGTTGGGACTGCTGCACATTTCTTTGTAGGCAGAAAAAGGTGCCAACACATGCAGGAGCCCAGTGCAAAAGGGCAGCCTGCAGCACTGGGAGAAAGAGAATGAGTAAGAGAGGGGGAGTGAGTGACGTCAACGAAGCTCTGTCAGGACTGCTGCGCATTTCTTTGTGGGCAGAAAAATGCGCCAACACAGCCAGGAGCCCAGTACAAAAGGGCCGCCTGTAGTGCCAGGAGAAACAGAACGAGCGAGTGGGGGGAGGTGAGCGAGCTCAACAGAGTTCTGTCAGGACTTTAGAGTTGCCCACCCAACCGCCCAAGGTCCTGTGTGGTCCTATATTACAGCAGGGTCTCTGGAGTGGAAACAAAGCAATGATTGGATACTTCTAGGACTGCTGTAATAATACAGATTTAGTTCTGTTTATTTCTCTAACTGAGCTAAGTACTGAGCTATACTGTTAGGATTGATGTAATAATACATATTTATTTGTTCTGTTTATTTCTGTAACTGAGCTGAGTAATGCTTGGAATGGAATACAATTTCTTACTGGGCTAAGTGAAACTATGAGGGCTGAGAGCAAAACGTATGGTAGCTGAGGGGTGAAAAACAGGCGAGGAGGCTTGAGGATTGCTGAATTAACCCAGTCAGCAAGGGGGCAGAAGGGACTAGGTGGGGGGGGGGACAGGAATTTGAGTAAATAGGGCCTAACAGTTGTAGTAGGGGTACAGAAACTGGGAGTAAGAGCCAGTAACATAAGATGGGGGCCAAAATGGGGCAGGTGCTGCATGTCAATAGGGCGGGTATCTTTGGAAGGGTGGTGGGTGTACAGGATGTGGGTCCGCCATGATCCTAGACTGGGCTTGAGGGGGTGTATGGTCTATAGACAACTGGCTAGTTTGAGGGAGGAACTGTGGAGGTTAGGGAGGAGTCTAAGTGGCAGGGCAGATGAATATGGTAGGCATCCTGGCTGGGCCGGGGGTAGGGGATGGCAAGGGGGGGATGGGGGAAGAACAACTAGGAACTGAAACTGACCCAGTATCAGAGGCACTAGCAGAAAAGAGAGGAGAAGGAAGGGGGTGCCCAAGGTGAGGAGAAAGCCTCCTGATGGAGGAGGAAGAGACCAGGAGGAGTACCAAGGGAGAGAGCAGATGGTTGCAGGTAGGGAGGGACCAGGGGTAGGACCACGGGGGCACGTAGGGGAACAAAGAGGGGGGGGGGAACCAAATTGGGGAAGAGATGTAGGAGGGGTAGCGACTAGGAATAGATTTGAGCCTCTGCTATGGGAGAGAGAGGGACAACAGGAACATACTGAAGGGGGGAGGACAAGCAGGGCATGAGAGGGATGGCAACTGGTAGGGGTAGAGATAGCAAGGACAAAAGGGTAGATGGGGGCTAGTAAGGAAGGAGGGAGTGACTGGAGGGGAGAAGGCTTCGGGAAGGGGAAGGGTTGGAGGGGCATCACTATTGGGGTTGAAGGAAATGGGGGCTCTAAATCGACAACAACGGGGATAGGAGAGGAGTTGGAAATCAGCAGGGGAGGAAAGGAGGTTGACATGAGAAGCCCAGTAGGAAGTAATCAGGCTGGGAAGGGGTTCAAGTGGGATGGGAGGAATAAGGCAGAGAAAAGGGGTGAGGCAGAAGTAGGGGGTGCAGATACAGAAGTCACAGAGGGTGCAGGTGGTGGGGGTAAGGGGCAGGGAAGAACGAATACAGCGGTGGTGGAAGGGGCATTAGAAAGGAAGGGGTAAGGGACAGGGGAGTACTTGCCCTGGGGGATTCTATACTGAAAGGGGTGAGATGGGGCAGAAGGAGGGAAAGGCAGAGCCATATTTCATGGGTTGAAGCTATCCCCAGATTGACTGCAGGAGAGGCAGGGCTGGCACTGCTCAAATGTGCAGCGAGAGGGAGGAAGAAACCTCATTTAGTGTTGCATGTGGGTACAAACTACTTGGTGCGGGAGACTGTGGAAGTGGTGAGGGGGAGGTTCTAGGAGTTGGGCAGGCAGTGTGAGGGGTTGGGGGAGTCGGTGGCATTCTCGGAGGTACTCTCGGTACCATGTGCAAGCATTGGGAGGAAGGGTAGGATCCAGGAGTTCGAGTGGCTGAGGGATTGGTGCCACACCAAAAATTATGGGTTAGTGACTAACTAGGGTAGGGTCTGGGGCAATAGTGACTTGTATGCGGGGACAGGCTACACTTGAGCAGGGAGCGGAGGGGAGTATTAAAAGCGAGATTAGAGGGTTATATCTCTACTAAGGTGGATTTAAACTAGTTGAGGGGGGGTGGCCAAAAGACTGAGGTTGGTAGAAAGGTCCAAACAGGGGAACTTAATGAGCTCACCCCCCTAAATGTAGGTAAAGGCAGAGGCGTAGTAACCCTGGGAGGGGGTGGGCTGAGTGTTCTGAGTGTAATACAGAAGGCACCACCACCTGGTTACAATAATGAGGAGAGAGGGTGCGTACTACTGGGAGGAGGGACACAGGCCAAGGAGAAGAGTGAGGAGAAGGAGGGGTACGGGTGGAGGGTGGTCACTCTCAATGCAAGAAGCCTGGGGAACAAAATTGCAGAACTTCAGGCACTCCTTTCAGAGGGGAAGATGGACATTGCTGCAGTGACAGAGACTTGGGCCACAGAGTAACATGATTGTGACTTGGCAATCCCAGGATACAGGATATGCAGGAGTGACCAGGGGATTAGAAGGGTGGAGGGGGTTGCAGTCTACGTGAGGGAAGGGATCAAATGCATAAAGGATGAGGGAGAATAGGAGAGGACAGAGGCACTTTTGGTGTAGCTCCTGGACTCCAAGGGCAGAGAGCTGAGGCTGGGAGTGGTGTACAGACCACCAGCCCAATCCGGGGAACTGGATGGGGAGTTGGCAGAGCTGATAAGGAGGGTGTGTAGAAGGAGGAGTGTGGTGATAGTGGGGTATTTTAACCTACCAGAGGTTGACTGGAGCACCCCAGCCACTAGCAGTACCAGGGAGCAGGTGCTCCTTGATGCATTCCAGGACGGCCTTCTGCCGCAATTGGTAAGTGGGCCTACAAGGCTTGGTAGCACTCGGGACCTAGTACTGGCAAATGGAGAGGTGGTGAGGGAGGTATGGGTGGAGGACCCACTAGCGGGTAGCGATCACCAAACAGTGTGGCTTGTTCTCGTGCTGGACAGGGAGGCAGAAGTCATGGGCAATAAGGTGGTGGACTTTAGTAGGCTGGACTTTGGGAGGATGGGAGCAATACTGCAAGGGAGACTCCAGGATATAAGGCTGGGGATGGATGCAGAACAAAAGTGGGGTGTCATAAAGACTGGGCTACCAGAGGCCACAGTAGCCTGCACCAGGGCCAGGAGTAAGAAGAGCAGAGCCAAGAAACCATGACTGGCTGAACAAGAAAGTGCTGCAAGGGGTGAGGGCAAGGAGGGCTCATACTGGAGGTACAGGAGGACAGGAAAGGAGAGGATAAGGGAGGCTTATGGGTTGGTCCAAGAGGTGGGAAGGAGTGCTGAAAAAAAGCTAAGGCCTCCAGGGAATTAAGGTTAGCACAGGGCATAAAGGGAGGGGGAAAGGACATTTTTAGGTATGCCAGGGAAAAGAGGAAGTGCTAGCAACATATGTGAGGATAAAGTGGGGAGTGGATTGGGTGGAAAAGGGGGAGGAGCAAACAGAAATTCTAAATGAGTACGTCGGCTCTCTTTTCACTAAGGAGAGGGATGGTCTACTACCACCATGGGCTGGGAGGGGAGCAGGTGACGGACAAAGTGATCACAGGGACTAGGGTGCTAGGGTGATTGAGGGCACTAAAGGTGGACAATGCACCAGGTCCTGATGACATCCACCCCAGGGTGCTAAAGGAGATGGCAGAGCTGTTGGCTGAGTCACTGGCAGATCTGTTCAACACCTCCTTGGAAATGGGTGTGTGCCCTAGGACTGGAGCGTGGCCTGTGTGGTACCCATACACAAGAGTGAGCCTAGGGAAGAGCCAGGAAATTATCGGACAGTCAGTCTCATGTTCATACTGGGTAAGCTTATGGAGGCGATACTGAAGCAGAGGCTGGTGGCATTCCTAAAGAGTAATGGCCTCCAAGATGGCCAACAACACAGGTTAGTCTCAGGGATGTCTTGTCAAACCAACCTAATAGAGTATTATGATTGGGTGGCAAGGGAGTTGGACAGGGGCCATGCGGTACATGTCCTGTACTTGGACTTCAGTAAGACCTTTGATACAGTGCCTCATGGAAGACCGAGGGGAAGCTTACGGCAGTGGGGATGGGAAAAAAGCTGACTAAATGGATAGAGAACTGGTTACACAGGAGGGTGCAGAGGGTGGTGGTGGTGGGGGCTCTCGGCTCCTAGAGCAGTGACAAGCGGGGTACTGCAGGGGTCAGTGCTGGGCCCGGTGCTATTTGGGCTCTTTATCTCCGCTATAGCACATGGAGTGAGGACCATGGTTAGTCTGTTCGTAAATGATACCAAATTGGGGGCGGTGGTGGACAAAGAGGACAGATGGGAAAAACTGCAGGAGGACCTAACCAAACTAGAGATATAGTCAGTGGAGTGGCAGCTAGGATTCAACGCAAAGAAGTGTAAGGTGATGCACTTCAGAGCTAAGAACCAGAAGAGGGAATATTGGTTGGGGGGGTGAGGTTGGGGATCACAGAAGAGGAGAAGGACCTAGGGGTGTTGGTAACTGGGAGCATGAACAACTCAGCTCAGTGCAGGAGAGCAGCAGCGAAGGCAAACAGGATGCTGGGGTGCATCTCAAGGGGGTTCTCATCCAGATGCAGGGATGTGATCCTAGCTCTCTACAGATCATTGGTCAGACTGCACCTAGAGTATTGTGTGCAATACTGGAGGCCATATCTGAGGAGAGGTATAAAGTTACTGGAGGGGGTGCAAAGGAGGGCAACAAAAATGTTAAAGGGGATGGAAGGAAAGGAATATGAAGTTAGGCTGAAGGAGCTGAACATGTGCACACTGGAGGAGATGAGGGATGGGGGGATATGATTGAAGTGTTTAAATACCTGAGGGGGTAAATAAACCCAGCAATGAGGGGGTGTTTAAACTGAGGAGTGGAAGAGAGATGAGGGGGAATGGACTAAGGTTGGAAGGTGGGACGTTTCAAGAGGGAAATGAGGAGGCACTACTTCACTGAGAGGGCGGTGTTTAGTTGGAATGTGCTGCCAGAGTGGGTGGTAACATGTAGGACAGTCAATAGCTTTGAGAAGGAGTGGGATAAAGCAAGAGGAAGAGTCAGGGGGCAAGGGCTGGGACAAGCAGGGGAGGAAATAAGGGGGAGGAGGCTGAGGCAACTGCAGTCTAGGGTGCTAGCTGTACACTCAGGCAGACTTGGATAAAAGGATTGGTCTGTTCTACTGGCAGATTCGTATGTTCGTATGTTGTGCTGGCTGGGGTTCAAACCTGACCCCCAACTTGCCTTCTTGGGTTTACTCCGTGTACATAGGATGGCCTTTTGACCTCACCAAGACTGTCGGGAGCAACCACCCCATTCAGAAATTTAGCTTGAATAGGGGAAGTCTAACCAGGAGTGCATGACAGTATGCTCACGGCTGCATGTTCTGTTACAACCACACTACCTCAATCATGGTCTAGTCTATTTGTCTGGTTAAAATTACCTTATCCTAAACCTTTATAGTTATTTTTCTTTTAATATTCTTGTACCACTTATATATACCAGTAGTCACAATTAAGCTTTACACTGTATTTTAAGTCAACAGTTTTATAAGTAAAAATATTTAACTTAAAAGAAATACCAGGAAATGTCATCTTGTCTTAATTCTTTACTTAAAAAGTGGTATACAAAATTAACATAATTTGGATCAGCAGTGCAAGCAAACAATGTATGATTAACTGGAGAGGAATTCTCTTCTACTTTTAGATACAATCATATAAAAAAATAAAAATAAAATAAACAGAAAATGCAAGTAGCATCCCTCTCTGCTTGTAATCAGAGATAATAGCAGTTCATAAACACACAGTGCCATACCTTGATGTCTCAAATGAAATCCTAGGCAGGACGTGCTGTCACAGCTCCTTCCTCTCTTCTGCCCTCATTTAGCTTAAATGAGTCTAAGTTTATATGTTTTTTTGGATGTACCTCGTGTCATAGTACTTGCAGAAGTGTGTCTCATGATGCATCTTTTGTAGAACTATGCCACTTGACACACTTCCTGTAGAAGTATGCAGTGATGAAAGTGAACAAGAACGCACAGAAACTCAGTTTCTGTACCTTTTCTACAACAGGAATGGAGTTCCTATACTTTCCACTGACACTGGAACTGAAATTCTTAAACCAGCAACATAATGACCGTTTCTGGGCATGTGACCAGAAATTAGGGTTTCCATAAAACATGGGACTTGTACAATAATGCTATTGTCCTAGAACTACTTCAATATCTCTAACTCATGGGTTCTCAAATGGTGAGGCCAGCCTCCCTGGGGAGGCCCCAACCTGTTCCAGTGAGGGCTCAAGCAAGTCCGAACAAGCATTTGTCAATGCCGAACGTTCGCTTGTAGGTATTTGCAGTGGTGTTTGGCACGTATGGTGCTTTACCCTAATGCCCTGTGCGATTGCTGGTATTTGCACAATAAATTTTCAACATGACTTTTTTGTTACCCACACCTCATAAAAGCATTTGAGACCTCTGCTGATGAACAGTCCCACTGTTATTTTGTTAATCTGTCCTGAGCGTTGATTTCCCACAGCGACCACACCGTTGTGCTCCACATGTGCAAAAACACAGTTCGGGCAGGATGTGAAAAATGACAGCTGTAGCATTCATAGGGAGGTGTGAAGGGATGGCAATGTTGAACATCTGGAGTGAAAATACAACAATTTCTCGAACTTACGAGTGTACATGGAAAACGCGCAATGAACGCTCATGACACAGTCATTTTGTGGACTTTTGTCACCAAATTTTCAACATAGGCATTTTGGGACCTCTGCTCATGAACAGTGTCACTGTGATTATCATAATCTGTCCTGAGCATTGATTTCTCGCTGTGACCACACCATTGTGCGCTGGATGTGCAAAAACACATTTCAGCCAGGATGTGAAAAATGTCAGCTGTACTGTTCATAAGGAGGTGTGAAAAAATGCCAGTGTTGAAAATCTGGAGTGAAAATATTTCAAATTCTGGAAGTTATGGTGTGCGTGAAACTACATAATGCAGCTAAATAACACAGTCATTTTTTGGCATTTTTCTGGAAATTTGCAACATAGGATTTTGACCCACCTCATTAACAGTGACACTGTTGTTTAGTTAATCAATCCCAAAAGGTGATTTTGTGCAGTGACCATGAAATCACCTTTGGGGACCGAATAACTCACATGACAGTAACTGAATTCATGAGATGGTGTCAAAGAACCCCCTGTTGAAAATGTGGTGCCAAAATTTGCAAAAATGCCCGAGATAGCCACCTAAGTTGGAAAAAAAAAACATTTATGCCATTATACAGCTTACCGTCATTTCTTCAGTTTGCGTTCTGCTTTCAAAGAGTGCAGGCGTGTTCCCCTCCACTGAAGATCATTGCGCCGAGCTCGGAGGTAAGTATGGGCGAGGAGGTGGGGTATGCAGAGGATGGTGTGAGTTCGGGAGGGCACAAGACACAGCGAGGATGGTTTTCTGTTTTCACAGGTTTTAAAAAACAAAAGATGTTGGGCAGTTTTCCCATTTACAGGGACAATGGGCATACTGGGGTGGGCTCGGCATGTCACCTGGGTGTTTGTTGGGGGGGCCTGGAGACAATGGGGACTGTGCACTCTGTCTGCACATACAATGTGTTTGGTGGGGGCAATAACAAGGGAGCAGGGTAGATGGCAGAAGAGGGAGGAAGTGGGAGGGATTTTATTAGCAGCCAGAGGGAAAGGGTGGCGTCAATATGCTAAATACACACACGTTACCACCACTAATTGCAGTGGTGCTTTTCTTTTAACTGAAGACCACTGCAGCCAAACTGCTGTCATAGACAGCTCATGCATCCATTGGTGCAGTAGGGTTGCTCACGTTACACTGAGCACTGCATTGGACAGGAGGGTCACACACCTTCAAAAAGTCGTGCTGTCCCAAAACGTTCCTTGCACATGCATGCAAGCGAATGCAAAAATAAACAAGCATTTGTCAATGCCGAATGTTGCTTGCTTCTATGTGCTGTTTAGGTATTTGGAAGTCATTGGAGTGCAAATATTGAAAATTCGCGAACTTACGAGCGTGCGTAGGAACTGCGCAACGCACACTCGTAAAACAGTCATTTTAAAATTTTTCACCAATTTTCAACACAGCCATTTTAAGACCTCTGCTCATGAACAGTGTCACTGTGATTTTTCTTAATATGTCCCATACGTTGAGTTAGCACACTGACTGTCTTATACTCGCTACATGAGCGGAAACACGTTTTGGGCAGGATGAAAATGAGCTATACTGCTCATAAGGAGAATGGTAAATGAAAATCTGGAAGCGGGAAATATTGAAATTGCAAAACCTACAGTTGCGGGGAACTGTGCAATGCACGCCAGAAACAGTCATTTTAGAATTTTCATTAAATTTTCAACATAGCCATTTAAGATCTCTGCTCATGAACAGTGTCACTGTGATTTTCTTAATGTGTCCCATACACTGTGAGTTCGCACACCATTCTGTGCCATTGTGCTTACATGGGTGGAAACACATTTTGGGCAAGATGTGAAAATGACAGCTACACTGCTCATAAGGAGATGTGGTAAAATGGCAATGTTGAAAATCTGGAGCGGAAATATTGAAATTCGCAAACTCATTACGCGGCATGGGAACTGGCAATGAACACCAGAAAACAGTCATTTTAGAATTTTCACCAAATTTTCAACATAGCCATTTAAGATCTCTGCTCATGAACAGTGGCGCTGTGATTTTCTTAATGTGTCCCATACACTGTGAGTTCGCACACCATTTTGTGCCATTGTGCTCCACATAGGTGGAAACACATTTTGGGCAAGATGTGAAAAATGACAGCTGCACTGCTCATAAGGAGATGTGGTAAAATGGCAATGTTGAAAATCTGGAGTGAAAATATTGAAAATTCGCAAACTTACGGACGTGCATAGGAACTGCCCAATGAACACTACGTAAAACAGTCTGTTTTAGAATTTCTTCCAAATTTTCAACACAGCCATTTTAAGATCTCTGCTAATGAACAGTGTCATGGTGATTTTCTTAATGTGTCCCATACATTGATTTACGCAACCGACTCGCCATTGTGCGCTACATGGGTGGAAACACGTTTTGGGCAGGATGTGAAAAATGACAGCTGTACTGCTCATAAGGAGGTGTGGTAAAATGGTAATGTTGAAAATCTGGAGTGAAAATATTGAAAGTCGAACTTACAAGCCTGCGTAGGAACTGCGCAATGCATGCTAAATAAAACAGTCATTTTAGAATTTTTGCAAATTTTCAACATGGGTTTTTGGGACCCCTACTCATGAGCGATGTCACTGTCATGGCATTATTCAGGTCCAAGGGTGATTTCATGCAGTGACTGTGCAGTGACTACTGAAATCACCCTTTGGGCCCGAATAACGCCATGACAGTGACAGCATTCATGAGAGGGTCCCAAAACCCCATGTTGAAAATTTGATGCAAAATTCTAAAAATGCCTGAGATATGCAATAAGTTGAAAACCCCTATCTAGCCCATTATACAGCTTACGGCATTTCCTCAGTTCATGATCGGCTTTGAAGAGTGCAGACGTGTTCCGGTCCACCGAAGATCATCCGCTTCGAGCTCTGGAGGTAAGTATGAAATTGAGGGGTGTGGGGAGAGCAGGAGTGCGCAGTGGGTGGAGTGCGTGTTGTGGGAAGGGTTCAGGAGAAGCGCCGTGGGATCGTTTTTTATTTCTAGGTAACAAAAAAAAAATAAAGATGCTGCAGGACGTTTGCCACGCTGGGGTGGGCTCCCAGAGTGGCACCAAAGCTTTGGGGAGGGCATCTGAGGGGACATGGAGCCGACGGGGGATTGGGCACCCGTCGGCAGATACCTTGAGACGTTTGCTGCCAGCTGGGGTGGGCTCCCAGCATGGCACCAAAGCTTGGGGCGGGGCCTGAGCGCTGTGTATGACAGCGGTGTTTTCTTGAAGTGAAGACCACCGCTGTCATACACAGCTCCCGCACCAATTGGTGCAGGACTGCCACGCCTGCTCAATGGAGCAGTGGATTGAACAGGAGAGGCACACCTCCAAAGTGTGCTACTCTCCCAAAACGTTCCTTACGCATGCGCACAAGCGAACATAAAAAGTACTGTATTTAAATTTTGAGTTTTATATATTTTGTGTGAAGAGATGATGCAAACTGAAAGAGGATAATAGTGGGTGAATTTAATGTATTTATTTACTATTAGGTGACAGGGGAAGGTGAATGAGCCAAGGCTCATTTCAGGTGTACCTGGGGAAGGGTAGGGAGTGAATACATTTCAAAAGGTAAGTTCAAAACAATCAAGAAATACACAATGAACAATAGTGCAAACAAATATGAACAATAAATTAATGAGTGGTGGTAACTGATCAATTTGTAGCCTGATGGCAGAACTGCCCAAAAACAAGGGTTGAGCATAGAAGTGCTAAGAGCAATAGTAGGAAGGAGCAAAGTAATCCCTGAGAAGCTGCTGAGGAGCGGGGAAGGAAGGGGAGAGGCAAAGTATGTAGGAAGGTTATTTCATATAGAGAGGAAACAGAAAAAGTAGTCTGACTCATGAAGGTACTGCAACAAGGGGTAACAATGGTTCAAGAATGAAAATAGCAGAATACGTAGGTTGATCTGTTTTGGGGGGGTATAATAAGTTGAATGATAATATTTGTTTATTTTATTTATTTGTTATTCAGATAACACCTTTGAGCACAGGAGCTCTTTTTCAAAGGTTCCACATCAGTATAAGACAAAGAACTGAATGTGAGCCAAGTACTCAGAGGGGTTTCAATTTTTTTCAAGGTGTACTGCACAAAGTACAGTATGTTATTTGTCTTTGGGGAGGCCCAAGATTATTTCAATTTTTGGGGGAGGCTCAAATTCTTTTCCATGGATTTGGGGAGGCTTACTGTAACAAAGTCTGAGAACTATTGCTCTAACTGAATGTACTAGTGACTAAACAGATAGATGTGTCTTGACACAGCTATCCTTTAGATTGAGGATCATCATTCTGCATTTCATATTTGCCAGTGCCTGAGTTCCTGTACTTCTTGTCTACCACTTGCACCACTGGAAGTATGCCCCGTGACATTTCTTGTAAAAGTGTGTTAATCATGCAAGGTGGCAATAAAAATATCTTATTTTAAAAGTGGAATGTCATGTCAGATTCTTGCTTTACTGGAATATTGTTTTGTAAGCTCTAACAGACTGACAGGCATCAGGGGTGTGCCTTTGGATTGCCGACTGTAATGCTCGTGCCATTCCACCTGCACCCCCCCCACCCTACAGCCAGTGACAGAGATCTAGGTGTGCCTTGGACTCTTCGGCCCCAGAGTTCACCCCATTCTCCTATATTGCACCCATTTCAGCATATGTCCTTATGGAGCGGGGTGACTGTAAAGCCGAACACCCCAGGGCACACCTCAACACTTGCTGGTTTCTGCAGGACAGGGTGAGGTGAAATGGCATGAATCTTATGGGTGACAACCCAAAAGTGTACCCCAGTGCCTGTCCATCTCTGCACATCGGAGGTGGGGTTCGTGTGAAGTTCAATACCTCACTGCCATTCCTACTCTGCATTTGTCTAACTAGTGCATTTCCAACGCTAATACCAGCAAGCAAACATTTGGCATTGACAAATGCTTGTTTTAAATACTGGTTCAAATTCTGTTATAGGTCTAGCTATCCAGGCTTTTTAGCTATCCTAGTGGGTGTTTCTGATTTACATGCTGCAGGTAAGAACATAGAAACATAGAAACGTAGAAACGTAGAAACATAGAGGTTGACGGCAGATAAGGACCGCAAGGCCCATCCAGTCTGCCCATTTCTTTTTCTACCTTATAAATGTGCCATCGGCCTTTGCTCTGTCAGTGGCCTATCTATTCATACTAATCTGTATTGCTCCCTTATGCCTATCCCATGCCTGTTTGAAGCCCTGCACTGTATTCATAGCCACCACTTCCTGAGGTAGGCCGTTCCATGCATCCACCACTCTTTCTGTGGAAAAGAATTTCCTCACATTCCCCCTTAATCGGCCTCCCTCTAATCTCATGCTGTGTCCTCTTGTCCTGCTATTTTTCTTATATTTAAACATGTTAGACTCTTTCACCTTGTTAATGCCCTTAAGGTGTTTGAATGTTTCGATCATATCACCTCTCTCGCCCTCCTTTGCTCAAGGGTATACATATTGAGCTCTGTTAATCTGTCCTCATATGTCTTCTGATGCAGTCCCTGCACCATTTTGGTTGCCCTTCTCTGGACTGCCTCAGTTTGGTTAATGTCCTTGTGAAGGTGTGGCCTCCAGTACTGCACACAGTACTCCAGATGGGGCCTAACCAGTGTCTTGTAAAGAGAGAGTATTACCTCCCTCTTACGACTTATGATACCCCTACTAATACACCTTAACATCCCCCTAGCCTTACTTACTGCTTTAGAGGTGATTGGATGATTTCAGGTCATCGGTGATGATGATGCCCAAGTCTCTTTCTTCCTTTGTGACTGCCAGCAACTCCCCTCCCAGCCTATAGGTGGCTTCAGTGTTTCTCTTCCCTATGTGCATGATCTTGCACTTATTTGCATTAAATCCCAGTTGCCACTCTTCTGACCATTTTGCTAGTTTATCCAGATCTCTTCTCCTTCTGCCCACCCATCTGGATCAACTACTCTGTTGCAGATCTTAGTGTCATCTGCAAACAGACAAGTCTTACCCTCTAGTCCATCTGCAATGTCACTAATGAAGATATTGAAGAGGATTGGCCCCAGGACTGATCCCTGAGGTACCCCACTTGTGACTTACATCTCTTCTGACTGTATACCATTTACCACCACTCTCTGTTTTCTGCCCATCAACCAGTTTGCCACCCAGTTGACCAACTTCTGACCCACCCCGAGCCTACCCAGCTTATCTATCAATCTTCTATGTGGAACAGTGTCGAAAGCTTTGCTGAAGTCAAGGTAGGTGACATCAACTGCTCCCCCTTGGTCCACCACTCTGGTTACCCAGTCAAAGAAATCTATGAGATTAGTTTGACAGGACCTTCCTTTAAACCCATGCTGTCTTGGATCCTGTGCCCTATGGATTCCAGGTGTTGCACTATCCTTTCCTTAAGAGTGCCTCCATAATCTTGCCCACTACTGAGGTAAGACTGACTGGTCTGTAGTTCCCTGCCTCCTCCCTGTTACCACTGTTGTGGAGCAGGATCACACGAGCCCTTCTCCAGTCTTCTGAGACCTCTCCTGTGCTCAGAGACTCACTAAACAGTTCTGCTAATGGCTCTGCTAGTTCCACCCTTAGCTCCTTAAGTACCCTGGGATGTATGTCATCAGGTCCCATTGCCTTGTCCACCCTAAGCTTAGCGAGCTCTTGTAGGACCCTTTCTTTTGTGAAGGGAGTAGTGCTCATCTCCCTCCCCCCCTGTGTCCATGGTGGTGAGCTGTGGGCCCTGCCCTACCTTCTCTTCAGTAAATACTGAGCAAAAGTATCTATTTAGGATAGATGCTTTTACAGGGTCCTCCTCCTCACATGTCTCCTTTCCTCCTTTGAGCTTAGCAATACCCCCTCTGGACTTTCTCCTTTCACTAATGTAGCTATAGAAAGTCTTGTCACCTTCTTTTACTGTTTGTGCTAGTGTTTCCTTAGTTTGGAACTTTGCCTGCCTTATTGCCTTGCCTGCTTCCCTTAGGGCAGTTTGATATGCCTCCTTATCTTTATCCCGCTGTGTTCCCTTATGTTTCCTGAAGGCCAGCCTTTTGGCTCTGACCTTTTCTGCTACTGTATTTGAGAACCAAAGTGGTTTCCTTCTTCTTTTTGCACTTCCTTTTCTGTCTAACACAATGGGATGTTGCTTCAAGTATTGCATCCTTAATACTTGCCCACTTTGCCTGTACCACCTCACCTGTGTTTCTTTTTGCCAGGGCTAGCTTAACTCTGTTGGCCATCTTATCAAAGTCAGCTCCTCTGAAGTCCCATATTTTTGCTTGGAATGGGATGATTTAGATGTAGTGGCCAAATTGAACCGTACCATGTGATGGTCACTGGCCTCCAGGTGACCTTCTACCTGGAGATCTGTGATCCCTTTCCTGTTAGTCAGTACTAGATCTAGGATAACCTTGTCTCTTGTGGGTTGTTGTACCAGTTGTTTGAGGCCCTCCCCCTGCAGGGAATCCACCATGTGTCTAGTTCTGGCAGTTGTTTCTGCTGGTATTGACCAATCTGTATCCGGCATGTTGAAGTCTCCCATTATTAGAACGTCCCCTTTAGCTGTCATGTTTTGTATATCTTCTAACAGTAATGTGTCTATGTCCTCCCCCTGGTCTGGGGCCCTGTAGACAACCCCAGTTCTTATGGCTGTCCCATTTCCTGTTTCCAGGGTGACCCACAGTTCTTACTAACATACTAACATACTATTTGCCAGCAGATTAGGCCTTACGGTCTATCGAGTCTGCTCGAACCTAGATCCTTAGTTGGGTGCCGAGACCCTCCCATCCCTTGTTCTCTAGAAACCCCTATCATCCATCCCCACCCCCCCGGGACAGGCCATCATCTGATACATCCACTTTCTGTGTCTGTCCCACCCTCTCTTGAAGCCCTCCACTGTGGATCTCTGAACCAGCTCACCAGGCAGTGCATTCCAAGGGTCCACCACCCTCTCGGTGAAAACCTCCTCCTCTTTCCCCCTCACCCTTCCACCTTCCAACTTCAAACCATGCCCTCTGGTGATACCTCCTGCTTTAGTCTAAAGATCCCTCCATGTTTACCCTATTTATTCCTTGAGGGTACTTGAAGACCTCAATCATGTCTCCTGTCTCTCCTCTCCTCCAGCGAAAACAGGCAGAGCTCCTCAAGTCTGTCCTCATAAGTCAAATCCCCTAGCCCTCGTGATCATCTTTGTTGCCCTCCTCTGTACCCTCTCCAGGAGCTGCATGTCCCTCTTCAAATGTGGTCTCCAGTACTGTACACAGTACTCAGGGTGGTCTAACCAGTCCATTGTACAGTGGCAGAATCACTTCCCTGCTCCTAGAGGTGATCCCCTTCGATGCATCCCAACATCCTGTTTGCCTTGCTAGCTGCTCTCCTGCACTGCTCAGAGTTATTCATACATGTATCCACCATGACCCTAGGTCTTTTTCCCTATTGAGGCCTCCAGCGCCCCCTCCCAGGGTGTACCTGTGTTTAGGGTTTCCCGACCAAGATGCAACACCTTGCACTTGGTGATATTGAAATTTAATTTCCATGTGTGAGCCCAGCTTTCCAGGGTGTCCAGGTCCCTTGCAGGGCCACCTCCCTCTTCTCCCTCAACTACTGCTCCCATCTTGGAGTCATCCATGAAGAGACTCATTTCACCCTATACCTCCCTGATGTCCGATATGTATGCATTAAACAGGATCGGACCCAGGACCAAACCCTGTGGTGCCCACTACCAACCCTCTCTAGGGTTTGAGAGCTCCCCACAGACCACTACTGTCTGAGTGCGTCCAGCTAGCCAGTTTTCAATCCATCTGACCATCAAAGGGCCTACTCCTAACCCCATCAGTTTCTCCACCAGATCATTGTGGGGACAGAGTCAACGCCTGCTGAAGTCCAAGAATAATACATCCACAGGCTTACCCCTGTCCAGTTCTGATGTTATCCATTCATAGAACTCCACAAGGTTGGTTTGACATGATCTACCTGGCACAAACCCATGTTGCCAACTATCCAGACCTCCCACCTCCTCCAAGTACACCCCCAATCGTTCCTTTAGTATACTCTCCATTAATTTTCCCACCACCGAGGTCAAACTGATGGGTCTATAGTACCTGGTACTTCCCTCGACCCCCCTTTATGGATTGGTACCACATGTGCCTCTCGCCAATCCCTAGGTACCCTCCCTGTCTCAAGTGACCTGCTGAAAAGCTCCGCCAGGGGTGCAGCCAGTATGTCCACCAATTCCCATAGTACTCTCGGATGAATGCCATCCGCCCAGGAGATTTGTCTTTCTTTGGGCCTTGAGGACTAACCACACCCTTTGGTGGAGATAGCATCATCCGTCCCTCCCTTACTGGTCTTTTATCCTTATCCAGATGTGACCTCCCTGGGTACCTTTCCCTCCCTCTTGCTCCATTTCTGTTGCTCCCTGATCCCACTCCTGCGCTTCATCCCCTTCATGCCTTGTTTTGTAGATATCCCATCCCCTCCCTAGTGAACACAGAGGCAAAGTACTAGATTAAATACCTCTGCCTGGTCCCTCACCTCTTCCACCCACCCTCCTTCTGATCTCAATCTGCTGAGATGGCCTTAGTTTTCTCGCTCCCCAATGTGCGGAAGAACCCCTTTTCCCTCCATGTATCCCTGTGCCAGCCGCTGCTCTTTACTGGACTTTGCTCCCCTCACCATTCTGGGTGACTTTTCTAGATGCAAGCTGGTACATTTCCTTATCCCTATCCCCTCTTGTTGTTTTATATTTTTTGTAGGTCGCCTTCTTTTCTCTGACTGCTACCTGTACCTCACTGGACCACCAGCATGGTTTACGTGACCTTGCTCCCTTACGTTTCAACTTAGCGCAGATCCTGACTGCCTCATGAAGTCCCCGTTTTATGACCTCCCATCTCCTTTCCACACTTGTCATTGAGGTAATCCTTCAAGTGATCCTTGAGAATATTTCCCATGCCCATAAAGTCTGCCCCCTGAAGTCCACTGCCAGTGTCCTAGATCTCACCCCACTCTCCCATGCTTATTTGAAACCAGACAGTATTGTGGTCACTCCCAGTCAGGGGTCCTGTACAGCTATGTCCCTTACCAGATCCCCATCTGCCAGAACCACATCCAGGACATGCCCCTCCTTGTGGGCTCCATCACATGCTGTGTTAAGAACACATCCTGGAAGCCATCCAGCAGCCTCTGCTCCTTGGCCACCTTAGAGGACATGGTTCCCAAGTTTGTACCTGGCATATTAAGGTCCCCATCAACACACTCCTTCCCTTCTGGACCACACTGGGCAATGATGTTGTCCAGCAAACCATCCTCTAGAACATCACTCATCCCAGGGGCCTATATGCTACTCCCAGCTGACCTTATCTCCTGCTGGGGATCGTGGGTGACCCATAAGGCCTCCACGTTTCCTCTGCCTCTTCTACCATAGCAATTTCTATATCATCTCTAATGAACATAGCCACTCCACCCCTCTGACCTCCTTTCTATCCTTCCTAAGCATAGTGTACCCTGTACATTTAGGTCCCAGTCGTGGTTTTGTTGTTGCGTCTCCGTGACCGCCCACATCCACCCCTCGAACAGCATGGCCTGGAACTCCGGCAACTTGTTTCCCAAGCTCCTGGCATTTACTAACACCAACCCCTTATCCTGATCCTCTTTGTGAACCCACCCAGATTCCTTATACTTCCATCCTCCCCGTCCTCCTGAAACCTCCACCTCAGTCTGTTTCCCCCTACCCCTCTTGGGCTTGATGGCTACTCCCTCATCTGGAGGGCTTCTGGTCAGCCCTCCCTTCATCCCCCCCCTCACAAGTTTAAACCCCACCTTTCTTGTATGTAGTCAGCCATCCCCTGTTTAAGGACTTCCTTCCCTAATGGGGCAAGATGAAACCTGTCCTTGGCATATAGTCCCTTATCCTCCAAAACTCCATTCCAGTTCCCTAACACCCCCAACCCATTCTCTTCACCCCACTTCCTGAGCCAGTCATTAACCTCTGTGAGGCTCTCTTTTTTCTCCACTGAGGCCTTTGGTACTGGCAATATCTCGAAAAAATGTTGCATCCATTATCCCGACAGACTCTGGCAAGTTCTTGGAACCTTGCTTGGATTTCCAAAATGCTTCTGGCTCCTTATGTGTATTCTGAATTTCTGTAGCTTTGATATTTTCATTGACATACAGGGCCACTCCACCCCCCACCCCCCCTTTTTGCACCTCGGTCTCTTCTGAACAGTCCATAGCCAGGTACTGAAGTCTCCCAAGTGTGGTTACTGGTAAACCACATCTCACTAATTGCTACTATGTCCAGTTTAGCATGTGACATTATTGCCTGCAGGTCTGGGATCTTATTTCCCAGGCTGTGAGCATTTGTGTACATAATTTTCCATTGGCCAGATTTCGGTGTGTTAGTTGTTGGGTGAGGATTGGCATTTCCCCTGTGCGTTGTATGGGGAGATGGACCTTTTTTCTTCCCTGGTGATGCAAATGAACTGCAAACATGCTGAATCCCTGTTTGACCACTAGCTGAGGGGGGAGGGGTGTTCTTCCCATTCGACGTATGGGTGCAGCACCCCTCTCCCCATTTGCTAGTTTAAATATTCTGCAAAGGCGTCAAACTTCTGCCCCAATGCACTGACTCCCTCCTTAGTCAGATGCAGTCCATCAAATTTAAAGAACTTTTGCTCCCAGAACTGTTGCCAGTTCCCTACAAATCTGTGTCCTTTTTCCTGGCACCAACCCTTGAGCCACATGTTTAGCTCCCCTATCTCCCCTTCTCTGACCTTCCGTCCATCTTCCCCCCTCTTCCAGACTGGCAGGATCTCAGAGAAGGAGATGTCAGATGTAGGTTATGTCCCTGTTCCACTCTTTTATTGTTGGCACAATGCATTCATGTTCTATTATAGAACTCTGTGATTAAGAGGGACATAAACTAAGTCATACAGTTCTAAAATGGCACTTAACAGCAGAGTGTAAAGCTGAAACACTCACTGAGGTTAATAAAAGGCCTGTATAGATGGAAGAATAACAGAAATTTAACCAGTACTTAAAAACAGCTTCTACTGAGAAAAATTACTTACAGGTTCAGTGCAGTTCTCCTTTAAAGACAGAAGAAAAGTGGTGTACCAGTGAGAAGATATTCCAGTCTTCAAATCCTTAATATTGCAAATAACCAGAAAGTCATAAAAACAAATGCACAGACAAAAAAGCAAACAAACAAACCATCATTCATGGCACAAGAAAACAGTAAGTGAGTATCCTCAGGCATGTTGCAGGCAGGAAGCAAAAGGTAGGGACGACATCAGAATACTTGGTGAATAAATGGCAAAAAGCTACTTTATAACTCCAGAGGCAATATTATTTTCCTTGATTAGTCTTGCTCTGAAGAAGATGTCACCAGCTGATGTTGATACGCAAGCACTGCATGGGTTCTGTCTAGCAGTTGGGAAATAGTTTGTCAGTTTGTGACACATGTACTGGATTTGCAAAGTAAAGTGAAAGTGAGATTAGTAGGATTCTGGGAATCTAATGGATTACAGGACAATAAGCAACATGAGTTCATCAGGGGGAAACCTTGCCAGATGAATCTAATAGAATTTTTTGACTAGGTGACAAAGGAGGTGGACGGGGGGCAAGCTGTTGATGTGACCTGGGTGGGAAGTTGGTTAAGGAACAGAACCCAGAGGGTAGTGTTAAATGGATACTTCTCAGGGGGAGATGGGGTGTCACAGGTGGAGTACCCCAGGGCATGGTACTGGCCCTGTACTCTTCAATATCTTCATAGGGGACATAGAGGTGGGACTAAAAGGAACAAAAATCTGCCTAGATGTAGAGGACAATCAAGACACCAAGATCTGCAATAGAGTGGATACAGCAGAGGTAGTGGAGGCCAATAGGAGGGGCCTGGAAAGTCTAGAAGAGTAGTTCAAAATTTGGTAGTTGGCATTCAATGCCAGAAAGTACGAAGTCATGCATATAGGACACAGAAACCCCCAGAGAAAAGTACAGGATAAGAGGGGAGGTCATGGCATGTACTGCAAAGAAAAGGGACCTAGAGGTTATCATTATGAAACTAGCAGCCCAGTGCTCAAGGGTGCTAAGAACAGCAAATGGGATGATGTGGCTCATCGGGAGGGAGGTTGTGCTCCCTCTGTATAAGTTATTGGTTCACCCCCAACTGGAGTACTGTGTGCAGTACCAAGGCCCAAGGTGAAGGTTGTGCAGAAGAGGGCAACCAAGATGATTCAGGGGCAGCATGGGAAGCCCTATGAAGAAAGGCTGAAAGACCTCAACATACAGAGGAAGGAGTAGGTGACAGGCTAAAGATAAGAGACAAGGGCATCAAAGGAAGGGAGGTGGACACTAGTCCTTTTACAGAGGAGAGAATCCTCAAAGAACTAGCACAGTTAAAAGTAGACAAGGTGATGGGACCAGACGGGGTGTACCCTAGGATACTGAGGGAGCTCAAGGAGGTGCTGGCTGCACCTCTGACAGCTCTGTTCAACCTGTCACTAGAATCAGTTCAGGTTCCGGGGGACTGGAGGAGGCAGATGTGGCCCCACTACACAAAAGTAGAAATAGGGAGGAGGCAGAAAATTACAGACCTGTCAGCCTGACTTCGGTAGTGGGTAAAGTAATGGAACTGCTACAGGTGGAAAGCACCAGGGAATACCTTGGGTACGGGATCATGTCACATACAAAAACAGTGCGGCACTATACCACGCTGTCAAAACAGCAACAAAAACATGAATACTGTAAAATACTTGTGTTCTCCACCCTGCATTTCCCATTATGGGAGGGGCTAAGCTCCCGAACCTCCTCCCAATACAATAACCTCCTCGGTGGAGGGCAGTTCGGGACTCACACTGTTACTGTTGCAGGTTTGCCCTGTGGCATTGTTTCTAAGACATATTGACCCGGTACGAATACCTTGTAACCAGTGGATTACAGGATCTGAGGCAACATGGTTTCACAGGGGAGCGGTCTTCCAGACAAACCTGATCAAATTCTTTGACTAAGTGATCAGGGAAGTGGATCAGAGAGGAGCAGTAGATGTGGCCTACCTGGATTTCAGTAAGGCCTTCGACATCATTCCACATGGAAGACTGGGGAGCAAGCTGGGCAACCTAGGAGTGTGTCCAAAAGTAGTAAAATGGGTAAGAAGTTGGCTAAGCAATAAGAGTCAGAGAGTGGTAGTAAATGGTGTCCACTCTGGAGAAGGCAATGTGACCAGCGGGGTGGCACAGGGGCAGTACTAGCCCAGTCCTCTTCTGTGTCTTTATAAGTGGCATTGCAGAAGTGCTGGAAGGGAAAGTATGCCTGTTCACGGATGACACAAAAATCTGCAACAGACAGAACACACCAGGGGGTTGGGGGTGGAAAGAATGAGGGACGATCTGAAAAAGCTGGAAGAATGATCAAGGGAATGGCAGCTGGGTTTCAATACAAACAAGTAAAAAATCATGCACTTGGGGCACAGAAACCCAGGGGCATCATACCAACTGAGCAGGAGGTATTAGAAACCACAAAACAGGAACGGGACCTAGGGGTAATCATTACTGATGACCTGAAGGTAGCCAGGCAGTGCGATAAGGCAGTGGGGAAGTCTAGCAGGATACTCGGGTGCATAGAGAGGGACATCACCTGTAGAAGGAGGGAGGTTGTGCTACCCTTGTATAGATTACTAGTAAGACCCCACCTCGAGTACTGTGTCCAGTTCTGGAGGCCCCACCTCCAGAAGGACATAGATAGGGTGGAGGTGGTACAAAGGAAGACTACCAAAATGGTGCAGGGCCTGTATCAAAAGCCCTATGAGGAAAGACTCAAGGAACTAAATAGGTATTCTCTAGAGGAAAGGATGGAAAGGGGGATATGATAGAAACGTTCAAATACCTCACGGATATTAATAAGGTACAGGAAGGTAGCATTTTCCATAGAAAAAGATGCTCTGCCAGCCTGGTGGCACAGAGGGCTGAGGTGCTGGACACCATACCTCGCGTCACGCTGGCGACCCGGGTTCAGGAATGACCTCAGGTCATCAGAGAGCTGGCATGGGGGGAGCAGGATTGAGCAGCTGAAAGCCAGCTCTCCTCTCCAGGGAGGCTGTCACCCCCCTGTAGTTCCACTCTCATTGGGTGTCAGTCTGATGGGTAGCGTAGGTGGGAGGGGGTGGCAAGTAGCGGAAGGGCGCCTCAAGGCATGGCATGCATGTGCCTCCACATGTGCATGCCCAAAGCATGGGGACGGGTGAAAAATGGGGGTAAAAACCCGGGATAAAAATCTATATGGAAACAAGCATTTGTCAATGCCGAATGTTTGCTTGCTGGTATTGCCATTGGTAGTGCAGGAATTAGAGAGATACATAATAGGAATGGCAGTGAAATATTGAAGTAATGCCAACCTGCACCCTTACCCTGCTGAGACTGATGGGCGTTGGGGGTGTGCCTTTGGGTCTTCGGCCATAACACTCATGCCATTCCACCTCACCCCACCCTGCAGACACCGACAGGTGTTGCAGTGTGCCTTGAGGTCTTCGGCCCTTATGCTCACCCCATTCCATAAGGAAATAAGCTAAGATGGGTGCAGTAGAGAAGAATGGGGTTAACGTTGGGGCCGAAGATGCCAAGGCACACCTCGATGCCTGTCAGTTGCTGCAGGGTAGAGGCGGGGTGGAATGGCATGAGCATTACGGCCAAGGATAAAGTCACACCCACGATGTCTGTCAGTCTGTACAGGGTGGGCATTAAGGTTGGAAACCCTAATGCTCTGGGCATTTGTTAGTAATTTTGCTCCAAATTTTCAACATGGCTTTTTGGGACCCCACTTCATGAACAGTGACAGTATCATTTCGTTACTCAATCCCAAAAGGTGATTTTGCACATCAAGTGTGCCATTTGGTGCCACAGGTGCAAAAACACATTTCAGGCAGGATGTGAAAAATGACAGCTGTACAGTTCATGAAGAGGTGTGAAGAAATAGCAATGTTGAAAATCTGGAGTGAAAATATGAAAAAGTGGCAAAGTTATGAGTGTGCGTAGAAACTGTGCAATGCACGCACGTAACTCAGTCACTTTTTAGAATGTTTACACCAAATTTTCAACATGATCTTTTTGGGACCTCCCCTCATGAACAGTGGCACTGTGATTTCATTAATATGTCCCGAAAATTAATTTCATACAGCGACGGTGCCATTCTATGCCACAGGTGCAAAAATACATTTTGGGATGGATGAGAAAAATTACAGTTGTACTGTTCATAAGGGGGTGTGAAAAAATGGCAATGTTGGAAATTTGGAGTGAAAATATTAAAAACTGATGAAGTTATGAGTGTGCGTAGAAGCTACACAATGGACACTCATAATGCAGTCATTTTTTGGAGTTTTTTCACCAAATTTGAAACAAGGGCTTTTTGGGACCCTACCTCATGAACAGTGGCACTGTCTTTTCCTGAATTGGTTTCGAAAGGTGATTCCGTGCAGTGCCCGCAAAATCACCTTTCGGGACTGAGAAACAGAATGCAAGTGCCAGTGTTCATAAGGTGGGGTCCCAAGAACGCCATGTTGAAGATTTGGGACCAAAACTCAAAAAATTGGCTGTGATATCAACCTAAGTTGAAAACCACCCATTAACTGCCATTATAGGGCTTACCGTCATTTCTTCACTTCGGGGTTGGTCTTTGAAGAGTACAGACGTGTTCCCAGTTCACAGAATATTGCTGCTGCTGACCTCCATAGGTAAGTATAGGTGTGGGGAGGTGTGCAGAGGAGGTGCAGGTTGGGGGAGGAGGGCGGGAACCACAAGGGACCGTTTTCTTTTTTCAGGTTTAAAAAAAAGATGTTGTGGTACTGTTTTCTTTTTTACAGGTGAAATATTAACAAAACTGATTTTGGCACACTGGGGTGGGCTCCCAGTGTGCCAGAGCACTGAGAGGGGAATCAATGCTGACCCGGGGATTGGGCACCCTGAGGTCAGCTGAGAACATTGGGGCGTGGGGGGGCAGCACATCTGACATGGGGAGTGGGCATCCCGGTGTCAGAAACATCAAAGAAGTATTTTTTGGCAGGGATGGGCTCCCAGTGTGCCACATTAATGGGGGGGATACATGCTGACATGGGGATTGAGCACTCTGATGTCAGCAGGGGATGGAGAACGGAGGGTGCGGGGTAAGCAGCAGCAGTGGGAGGGAACTAACATTTAAACATGTTGTCCTGCTGTGTGCCTGGTTGGGAGGAAGTGGGGGCTGCTGCTGCTGCAATGACGAAACTGCCCCTGATTGCAGCAGCAGATTTCTTTCAAGTGTGGCACTTGCTCTGAAACTGCTGTCATTGGCAGCTTCCCTATTAATTGGTGGCTGAGGGATGTGCCCATTAAAGTATCTGCTGCATTGGCCACAACACTGCCACACCTCTGCAATGCTCTACTATCACAATATGTTTCTTGTGCGCTGCACACGCAAGCAAACATAAAAATGTCAAAACACAGTTTTTAAAGCAAACTACTTTTTCTCAGCAGACATGCACAGTGAAAATAAAGACAATTTTAAAAGATTTAAAACAGTTTGGATTGGGGTTCTTTTTAACTCAAAAATGTGTCATTTTGTAAGTGCAATAACCCACTCGAGCCCCATGTGTGTAACGGAGCATTAATGCACTTCCCGATTTGTTGAATTCACTCGGGCAAGTTCTCCTGCCTCACAATGCACCCAGGGCGTGCATTAATGCCCCGATACACCCATGGTCTGTGGTGGGTTATAGCATACTTGATATGCATGCAGCAGTTCTCAGAGCGATTGTGGCACTTCTGAGAGTGAACACAGGTGGCTCACTGATGGATGTCTAATCAGTTTTAGCATTTTTGTACAACACAAGGGTACACTGCCATTCCATGACCTTAGAACTATGGTGCAACAAAATATTAGCTGATGTAGAAATCAGTGCAGAACAAGGGCCAGCTGTACACTATAATATGATAATTATGCTCTGTTTGAATTAAACCTAATGTTAAATGCATAAAACGAAGTAATATGGAGTGTACGATGGGTTGGAGTAAAAGATATGGGTATGTCCACAATTGGGGGAGGGGCAGCAAAGAAG
This sequence comes from Neoceratodus forsteri, assembly GCA_016271365.2. Lineage (NCBI taxonomy): Eukaryota > Metazoa > Chordata > Ceratodontiformes > Ceratodontidae > Neoceratodus > Neoceratodus forsteri. The sequence goes on along the minus strand of CM028133.1, from coordinate 243,842,104 downwards.
CTACAAATGGTGCTGGCCTACAAATGTTACTTTCCCAGCTACACCACTGGTTGAGGGAACTGTGCTCTCTTGATGGCCATTACTGAAAATAAAACTGATCACTTGAAAAACAAAAGCGATAAGATCTAAAGAATATTTGCTATGTGATCAATTGATTCCACCATCTGTTTTCATCATTTGCTGCATAATAAAATTGATTTTAAAGGGAAAGTCCCCTCAACCTATTCTCTGTATACATGTGTAGTTTTTAGGCATGAACAACGAATCCCTCCTCTTACATCCCCCTAATTTCATACTAATTTAAATAAATTAAGTTGCTTTACTCTGTTCTGCCCTGGTATGAAAACCTGTTTGACGTCATTGCAAAGGTCATGACCTCACTCATGCGAGGCATCAGTGGAGTTGATGATGCATACATGCACAAGCTAGCAGAAGTGCTTCTGACAGTCAGTTCTGTTGTATGTCTTCTGAAGTTCCTGTATTCTCATCTTGTGCCTGCCATCAAACATTTCAATGTATGTTCCATCAGTTTTCTGTTGTTTAATGTGTGTCTAAGTTGGAAAAATGCAGCTGGAAGGATACTGTTGCTTGTGATGTTGTGTTATCCAACTGATTCATTTGATTATGTGCTTGGATCTCTTTGCTTAGGCAGTGAGCACAAAGTCCCTTTGATGTGCAAATACACATAATCAGCACCCATGTTTTCTTTTATGAGTGGGTTCATGACCTTAGCAATGACTTCAACCAGGTTTTCACACTGGGTGAAGCAACTTCATTTAAATTTAGACTAGGATGAAATTAGGGGGGTGTAAGAGAGGGAATCATTGTTCATGCCTCCAGACTACACAGGTATACAGAAAATAGGTTGAGAGGACATTCCCTTTAACTTTATTTGTTATATATTGTAGCAGTAATAGTATTGCCTCTAGTTTTGTGAATGTAATGGTTTCAAGAGTGGTCTCACACACATTCTTAGGGGATGAGAACAGCAAATGAAAGGTAAGTGGTTCAGATATCCTAAGGATGTAAGTGAGAGCACTCTTACAACTGTAAGAATGGTCTCCGCAGCTGTATTAATATACTACTGATCAAGACTGATCAATAATATATTACGGATTCAAAAACAGCCCAAAACATGCCCATTTCCAGGGCAGCTACACATGAGGCACTCTTCACAGAATAAGAGTGTCTCACCCATTAATTTTACTCAAAACTGGATCTTTTCTGCTTAGACTTAGATCTGTTTAGCCAGCCCACCAGCACAGTGGTATTGCTACTGCATATGATGCCGGCAACCCAGCTTCAGCAAGGAGTCTGGGTCTTTGGGGGGGTGCAGACAGGGTGACAGGGATTGAGCGACTCAGGGGACACTCTCCTCTGGGAAGGGAGGGCCATAATGCCACTTTGTCACTGTCACCTGTGGATGCACAGGAGGTGGTTAGTGCACAGCAGTGTAGGGAAAGGGTGGATACCATTAGGCACTTAGCAGGGCTGTGCATCAACATGCTGGCAACCTGGGTGTATTGTCCTTGTGCTGGCAGCCTCAGGGATGGGGGAGGTGGGTAAGGGTAGACTAAATGGGTTAATCCTCCTTAGCCATAACAACATGAAGGTTGCTGTATGTGGCCTGAAAGGCCATACATCCATCTACCACCGGTGACAAGAGTGCAAAAGAAGTATATTTGAATGAAAGAAAAAAAAAAGGCTTCATCTGCTCACATTTCTAAGAACTGACATGACTGAAGTTATAACTGTCTACTTATAACCTCCCATAGGGCACAGGGGGAGGGCCTGCGATCCACCACCCCTTGAAACTTTCAGCAAAAGTACCTTTTTGCTGTAATGTAACATCTCCTCCTTCCAGCTCAGCCAGTCCATGAACTCAGTCCTGCCTGGTGTATAAATTGCTGGGGAAGGGTCTGTCATCAGGTGGGTGAGGACCAAGAAAGACCTGGCGATGCACATCAGACTCTGGGAGAGGTGTCAGCATGGGTGCCACAGAAAGGAGCTGGGAGTAAGCAGCACAGTCAAGGAGAGAGAGAGATGCTAGGTCTAACAGCAGTGTAATCCAGGTAAAAGGCATCATATGTGTCAGCGTCAGTGGAGTCTTCTATTCCAGTCAGGGGGCAGCAAGAAGAATGAATCTAAAGAAAGTATCAATTTATTTACCCAAGATAGCATAAGTGAACAGAGGCATCTTGCCTTCAGTAGAGGTCCAGACACATGATTCATATTCAGTTATGCTAAACCTTGTCCTCTCAGTGGCTGTCCGTTTTGTACAGAGGGCATACACAGAAAGTCCACTGTAACCTGATTCAGCTTGCTGCTCTGCAAGCAGAGCTCAGGATAAACTGTTTCTCTTGAGCTGGATATATGGTCCTCTGAGCTCTCCCAACAGTCCTGGGCAGAAGCACAACAAACATGACAACCCCCTAAGCAATCTTTGTTTATTTTAACATTTATAGCAGTTCTCCATCCTATGGTGCAGCTTCCAGCTATCTGGATCATTATGTCCTGGTCCCTGCTGCTGTCCACTGGGAGTGGGGCTGCACTGGTGACAGGGAAGCACTGTCGGGTGATCTCTAAGTTGTGCTCCCTATGTGGATCTGTTTTTTGTTGTGCCTGACTTGCTGCAGCTACGAGAGCCGTGAATGGAAATGGTGTCAGTTCCCAGTGTGCTCCCTGACTGTGGTTATCAGTCCAAGTGTTGGGAAAGCAACCTGTCTATGCGGCTTGAGATGCATGTAATGCCCCAAAGTTGGAGCATTTCAGAGAAATAAAATAAAATAAATAAATTAAGAGTCCACAGGTGCTCAGGGTACCTGCTGCAGGTGTAGGCAGCAGGGTACTGTGTTAAGGGGCCCCTGGGAATAAAAGATATACCTCCTTGTAAAGGGGAAACACTGTAAATAATAGAAAAGTGCCCTGTGCACTTACAGCTTGGTCAAAAGGCAGAATTTAAAAGCAATAGATGTCATAATGGCCTGGATGGAATGTTGTGCTGAGTGGCTCATGCACAGCATTCCATTCCAGCCAATCTAGAACCCAAGCAGGTTTAAGTTTCATAAACAATTCTACAGTTGGTCAGTTGTTGCTGGACTGTGGAGTAGAGAGGATCACAGGAGTGCAACAGGGACTTGTGGCTTACCTGGGGTTGTGAAGCCAGTCCTGTTGGCTCCGTGGTGAGTCCCCTCCTCCAGTCCACCAAAGACTTCCAGCTCTGCTCCAGTTCTGCAGTTGGTGGTGTCATCAGGGCACCACGAAGACGAAAACGCCCATTTCCCCGCGTTTTGGGCCGAATAGCCCCTCCGTTTCTTTATTTGCCCCCCGAGTGTATAGTTTAATTTTGGTCCGCCATGTGCAGAGAAGGCCGACCGCTAAGTGCTCCTTTTGGCTGTCTGAGGCCCCTAGTCATCCCCCAGCTGCCTGCTCGGTTTTCCCTCCCTCTGCCAGCATCCTCCCGCCTTTCTACACACAGCAAGCCCCAGAAGACCGCAGAGCAGTAAGTCGGCGGCAGCACGCACCAGTACTGACCGCCTGTTTCAAAGAGACCCGTTTTTGTTGAGAAAAGCGCGGTAGGCGCTGGAAAGATGGCCGAGCTTGCACTTGAAGGCGTGGTCGCTAGGACCCTTCATTTTAATAATAAAATGGAGGCGGGGTTTGCGACGCCCTCAGGGAGGGGCTAGAAACATAAGGCCAGTTCTAAGGCCTATAAATATGCATTAGGGGCGGGATTTAAGGCAGGATTTCAGTGACTAAATGACAGCAGGCTCTGGGAGCCTGCAAATTTAAAGGGGCAATACAGTTAAAAGGGCGATCCAGGCCCATAAGTAAAGAGGGGCATTAGGCCCATTATAAAGTGGGGCACCAGGCCCAGTATTTAGTGGGGCACCAGGCCCAAAGTAACGTGGGGCACCAAGCCCAGTATTAAGTGGGGCACCAGGCCCAATGCAACGTGGGGCACCAGGCCCATTGTAAAGTGGGGCACCAGGCCCAGTATTACGAGGGGCACCAGGCCATTGTGAAGTGGGGCACCAGGCCCAATATAAAGTGGGGCACCAGGCCCAAGCTAACGTAGGGCATCAGGCCCGAGGTAAAGGTAGGGCATTAGGCCTGAGGTAAAACCTGGTACTAAAGGGAGGCCCCGGCCTAGCGGAATAGGGCAAGCCAGCCTAGTGGTACTAAAGGGAGGCCCCGGCCTAGCGGAATAGGGCAAGCCAGCCTAGTGGTACTAAAGGGAGGCCCCAGCCTAGCGGAATAGGGCAAGCCAGCCTAGTGGTACTATAGGGAGGCCCCAGCCTAGCGGAATAGGGCAAGCCAGCCCAGTGGTACTATAGGGAGGCCCCGGCCTAGCAGAATAGGGAAAGCCAGCCTAGTGGTACTATAGGGAGGCCCCGGCCTAGCAGAATAGGGCAAGCCAGCCTAGTGGTACTAAAGGATTCCTTAGCCACGACGTACAGGAAGAGATCCTATTCCAGAAGACCCTACGTTTAGAAACAGGGGTTCATTTGAGAGTGTTCAATTTGCCTATACTGTGAAACTACTGTGATTACTGTACTGCTTATGCTGAACTATTGCCCTAAGTACCTGAACTATTGTCCTAAGTACCTGAACTATTGCCCTAAGTACCTGAACTATTGTCCTAAGTACCAGAACTATTGCCCTAAGTACCTGAACTATTGTCCTAAGTACCTGAACTATTGCTCTAAGCACCTGGACATTGGCCCTTATCAGTAATAATTACCTCTGAAGTTATAATTTGCCCTCCTCCGGCAAATTATTGTATCATTCCACAGTTCTTTGGGCATTCTTCAGTTATATGTTTACTACTGTACGAAGACAGTCTCAGTCTTCTACCACACTGCAGTCTCATAGTGTGGTCTGTAACACCACGTGCTCAGAATCAGTCTCCACTCAGAAGAAGACGTCCCCTCAGCATTCTTCACTTCTGGAAGATCTTCCATCAGCTCATCCCATCCGTTTGTGTTCGTCCGCCCAGTCGAGTCCGTCCAGTCATCGTACAATTCGTACCGCCGTTTTCTTGTTTTCACAGCTTGAAAATCGTCCGTAAAATGCATCCACGAGCCGTGCCAGTGTCATTCCGTATGGTTCCTGTTCCAGATGTCCCGAAGTTGGTCGCCCTCTACAGAAGAGTGAGCTCATCCTGGAGAACCTAGTCTGCGCCCCTCCTGGTCGTTCGCCGAAAGTCGAGTCCGTCAAAGCCCAGTACGGGACGCATCCACCGTTTCTTTGTTTTTGTGTTAGTTCCTGATCCTAGGATTGCAGAGTCAACCATCATCTATTCAGATTCTTATGGTTCCTGGTCCTGTCAGAGTTCCTTCCGAGTTCAGCTGGCCCATGGAGTGCCGCAGCATCAGTCAGGTCGTGGTAGTCCTCCATTGGATTCATCGCCACGCAGATCTTGATCTATCTTCATCCTCGGCAACCCTGGAAGTGGGTTTTGGCCGAGGAACCCTTTGTTTTCAGTGTGTTATTTCAGGAACCAGTTGCTTTGGTTCTACATTCTGGCAGTCTTGGAGAGAGTGGGCTTTTTCCGAAGATATATGGTCTGTTTACCAAACCTCTCACCACCCCAGTGGCCTTAACTAGGTCCTTGCTGGGAATTGAGATTAGGGTTCTACAGTTCTGTTTTATTTCCCTTGTAGCTACCAACGAAGAACGACGGTGTACACGAAGATGCCCGATCTCTGGACTCTTGTAATATCTGGACTCTTATGGAAATGTGTGATGCTAATTACCCTAATACAGTGCTGAGTAGCTTATGTAACTTGATTCTCATTTAGAGTATAGAAGTATAGACTAGTGTCAGAATAAGAGTGGCAGTAGGCCTAAAGTTTATTCTTGTAGTAATAACCTTAGAAGTGGTAGATAAAAGTATTTTCTCTGTTTATTGCCCTATTGTTTCGGGCAATCCCTCTTCCCTCTTGTGACTGTGTCTGTCTACCCTTGGTACAGAATAAACACCCTGAGGGCATCGAAGCACTAAGTTGACTCCTGCCTCTCCTTGTCTGGGTAACAGTTATCCTATCCACATAATTCGGACCTTGGTGCCTCGCTCATCTCTTTTCACCACCTTTAGAGTAGAGCACTTCACAGAGCACCTCCAGCTCATCACATCTCGAGCACCACACGCATGTGTCCTTGGCCTGCTGAGCCAAAAAGGAGAGGCATTCAGTGTGTGCTTGCTGGCCCAGCTGCCAAAGTCTGGGGCCAAGAGAGCGAAGAAACTGAAGGTGGCAGTGGACACAGAGTTGAGGGGTTCAGGACTGTACTGAAGAAAGGGCTGGTGTTCTGTTTCTGCTCTTGGGCCCACCGCTGCAGTCTGGGAGGGGATCGAGGGGGAAGAGTGGCTGGGAGGAGGTAGCAGCAGTGGCTCCAGGAGGGAGCTGAAGGGTAACGACCCCCTTTGTTCTGTTTCAAATCCTTATTTGCAGCCTTCTTGAATTTTAGGCATGGCCACACACAGTCCTGTCACTCATGATGCAGTAGCCGCCTCCCACTGCGTCATGAGTCAATGGTCACAGTGAACTGTAGGTGTTCCATGTTTCAAGAAGAATGCAGGGAGAGTAGTACAAAGGCTGTAAACACTCAGGTTTCGTCTGGTAGTGGTGGGCAGCCAGTTCCTTCACTTTTTTAAGCTAAAGCAGCTGATATGAAGCAAGCAGCCACATTAGCAATTTCTACAGAAGGTGAGCAATCTTACAACGAGTTTTTTGAAACTAGGGACAATTTAAAGCATAACTGAGGGCTGACAGTGCTCTTTTATGGACTTCATCTGTGTAGCACAGCTTAGGTGGATGGCTCAAAACACATGGGGTCTCAAGCTGGCATCTTACTGTGGGCATTTTAGTCCATTGCCCACTTCTAAAACCATTAGTGACCACCAACAAATGGGTTTAATTGTAAATATGACCACTAAGTTTGGCGTGTTTCTTCTGTGTATTTTCCCAGCTCATGCCTGAATATATGCATCTATTTGTCTCCCTTCTTGACGAGGTACCTTTGTAAATCAGCCTCTGGCTCAAAGGTTGTTAAACTGATGTTAAAATAAATAAATAAATAAATAAATAAAATAAATAGAACCCTTAGCTGGTAATCAAAAATAAAATAAATAACAAAACCAGTGGCAGGATTTGGTCACAAGGCTGGGCTAATGCCAGTTGTGGTTTAGTAGCCAGTGACCACTTGCCCATTGAATACAATCACAATTTGTTCTCCAGTCTCCAACTTGCTTCATGTCAGAGTTCTCTCTGATTTTGTGGCATACCTCGGGATAGGTTTTGTGCTGAAGGAACCATACAGCTGCAGCAGACAATAAAATCACATAGCCACAAACCTAGACCCATGCATTACACAAGCAATAATACCCACCAGGGTGGGCGTTATTGGGCTATACACGCCCACCCAGGAGTGTAATGAGGGCCAATGTCATAGGTGGAGGGCCTTATATCCCCAGGAAGGGTGGGTACAGCCCAATACCACCTACACTGGAAGGTATTAATGCCTTTATAAAATGGTCTTTCATTATTTTTTTTTTTATAATATTGATTTTATAAGAAAAAATAGGGAAACATAGTAATAAAAGTGATTAGAAATAGGAGCTTGTGTAAAATACTTCCTTTACTGGTTCAATTGCCACTAGAGGGTGCTGCTACTTATGAGACCCCTTTTTGTGTTGCTTGCACTCATGTGCAAGAAACACATTGCGTCACATTTTTTCACAAGCAGGTTGTGGAGCTGCAGCAGTGTTGTGCTGAATGGCAGCAGCCCATTCAGGGGCTGGTCTCTGCCTGGCCAATAGAGGAGCATGCCGTGGATCACCACAGTTAACAAGTAGGCCACTAGATCAAAGAAATTGAACCGCTGAAATCAGGGAGTGCCCCGTCAGTACACAATCAGCTGTTCGTATGCGGGGCCTCCCTGACTGCAGCAGATAATTACACAGCTCCATGGTGCTGTGTTTCCATGGCGACAGGTGACGGCTTCTCCATCGGCCTCTCACAATCCTCACAAAGCCAATGGAAAGCCACCACCCACCATTCAATGTGCCTTCCTGGTGAAACATTTCAATAAAAAAAGCCGACTGGGTAGCCCACTCCCCATTGGCATAATGCTCCCCCCTATTTCTTGTGCGCTGAGGGGGGTGCCCAATCCCACGGGCTCTTGCCACCCCACACCTATATGTGCCGACAGGGGTGCCCAATCCTCCTGTCGGCATGCCCCCTTCCTCATCATTTTGCCAATGGGGGAGCCCACTCCCTGTTGGCATAATGCTCCCCCCAACTTCTTGTGTGCTGAGGGGGTTCCCAATCCCCCTTGGCTCTTGTCTCCCCCAGCACTCCATATATGCCGATGTGGGTGCCCAATCCCCAGTTGACTACAGGCCCCACAAACATTCAGGTAGCACACTGGGAGCCCACCCCAATGTGCCAAAGTGAAATGTCCCTGTAAAAAGAAAACCTTCCTGCAATGTTTTTTTTTTTAATAAACCTGTAAAGTAGAAAACAGTCCCTCGTCAAGTCCAGTGGCCCTCCCCCAACCTGCGCCTACCCTCTGCGCACCCTGCCTCCCCACACCCCCTCCCACCCCATACTTACCTCCGGAGCCCGGCGCGACGATCTTCAGTGGACCGGGAACACATCTGTACTCTTCAAAGCCGACTGCAAACTGAAGAAATGCCAGTAAGCTGTATAATGGCATAAATGTTTTGTTTTGTTTTTAACTTTGATGCATATCTTGGCCATTTTGGGGAATTTGTTCGCCAAATTTTCAACATGGGGTTCTTGGGACCCCACCTCATGAACTCAGTCACTGTCATTTTGTTATTCATTCCCAAAAGGTGATTTCATGGTCACAGCGTGTAACCACCTTCCGGGACTGATTAATGAAATGACAGAGTCACAGTTCATGAGGTAGGCCTCCAAAAACCCTATGTTGAGATTTTGGTGAAGAAGTTCCCAAAAATGACAGTTTTATGGGCAGGCGTTGCACGGATCTTATGCTCGCTCGTAAGTTCGATCATTTTTAATATTTTCATTTCAGATTTTCAACATTGCCATTTTACCACACCTTCTTATGAACAGTACAGCTGTCATTTTTCACATCTCGCCTGAAATGTGTTTTTACATATGTAGCACACAATGGCGCGATTGGTACGTGAAATCAATGTTCCGGACAGATTAAGAATATCACAGTGACACTGTTCATGAGGTAGGTCCCCAAAAACCCTATGTTGAAAATTTGGTGATAGAATTCCCCAAAATGACTGTTTTACAAGCGTGCGATGATCAGTTCCTATGCACGCTTGTAACTTCGAGCATTTGTAATATTTTCACTCCAGATTTTTAGCATTGCCATTTTACCACACCTCCTTATGAACAGTACAACTGTCATTTTTCACATATCACCTGAAATGTGTTTTCGAACATGTAGCGCACAGTGGCGTGGTCAGTGTGCAAAATCAATGTTCGGGACAGATTAAGAAAATCACAATGACACTGTTCATGAGCAGAGGTCTTAAACTGGCTATGTTGAAAATTTGGTGAAAAAAGTCCATAAAATGACTGTGTTACGAGCGTGCATTGTGCAATTTCCATGCAGCCTCGTAAATTCATAAATTTGTAAACTTTTCAGTCCAGATTTTGAACATTGGCATTTTTCCACACCTCCTTATGTACAGTACAGCTGTCATTTTTCACACCCTGGCTGAAATGTGCTTTCGTACTTCTGGCACAGAATAGCATGGTCACTGTAGGAAATCAGTGTTCGGGATAGATTATGAAAATCCCAGTGACACTGTTCATGAGCGGAGGTCCCACAATGCCTGTGATGAAAATCTGCTGTAAAAAATCCCCAAACTAATTACATTACAGGAAGTGCGTTGCGTAGTTTCTACGCACACTTGTGATTTCACCAGTTTTTTTATATTTTCATTCCAGATTTTCAGCATTGCCATTTTTTACACCTCCTCATGAGCAGAACAGATGTCATTTTTCACATCCTGTTCGAAATGTGTTTTCGCACCTGTGGCGCCAAATGGCACAGTCGCTGTGCAAAATCACCTTTCGGCTAATGAACTGATAGTGCCTCTGTTCGTGTGGTAGGATCACAAAAAGCCCATGTTGACAACTTGGAGTTAAAATATCAAGAAACGCCCAGGGTGTTAGGGTTTTTGACCATAACGCCCTACCCTGTAGGGACTGACAGGCATCAGGCATCAGGGATGTGATTTGGGATTGTTGACAGTAATGCTGATGCCATTCCACCCCCATCCACACCCTGCAGCAAGTGACAGGCATCGAGGTGCGCCTTGGACTCTTTGGCCTCAGAGCTCATCCCATTCTCCTATAATGCATCCATTTCAGCATATTTCCTTATGGAATGAGATGAATAAAACCCGAACAACCAAGGCACACCTTAACACTTGTCAGTGTCTGCAGGGTAGGGTGAGGTAAAATGTTGTGACTGTTATGGGCGATGACCCAAAGGCACACCTCAATGCCTGTCCATCTCTGCAGGTTGGGGGTGGGGTTGGCGTCAGTTCAGTACTTCACTGCCATTTCTATACTGCATGGGCCCGATTCTCATAGGGGCCTGCATCTGACACAAGCTGCAGCAAACAGAAGCTTGCACCAATGCCTAGTGTGCCAGGGACCCTGCACCTGATTTAGGTACAGGAGGAGTCCCAGCAGCTAAGTCCCCATGCATGCACTGACCGGAACCCTGTGGCAAATCCCTGGCACACCGCAGAGGTCCACCACAGGCCACCAGAGACTAACACAGGACCCCTGTTCCACTAGGTAATGGGCATGTGAACCCAACCTGGAGGGCTGGTGTCCCCCCACCATGTTTGGTGTAACTGGTGCCTGGCCACGGAAGTGAGTGGTGGGATGTCAGTGTCAGTGGCTCAGTAGGTAGCACACTCGCCTCTGAGGCCGGGAGATCAGAGGGCCATGGATTCAGTTCCCACACCTGGCACTTGGGTTAATATTCCAGTACTGACACTGTACTGCAGCATGAGAGGGGTGCTGCATTTCTGAGAAGCCGTCTTTCGGATGAGACGTTAAACCAAGGTCCCATCTTCCTGGATTGGTGGTAGTTGAGGTGGCTGTTAAAGATCCCATGGCACTTATTGAAAAAGAGTAGGGGAAAGTTTTATTGAAACAAGAAATCAGGTAACATGCAGTAAAGAAAACACAAGAAAAACAAAACAGGTAAAACTTAAGGCATTATACAGCAGAATACATGCCAAAAAATAGTGAGAGAAAAAACCAAAAAAGAAAAACTAAGGTTACAACATTGAAATAACAAAGTCCTTTAAGTCACAGGTGCATCCGAGTCCGTTATCCAAGGTAGTGCTTTCCAAAGAGCAAACAGACCAGGTCCTGAAAGAGATACCTGTTCATGTGCATAAACAGCTCTTAAATCCTTCACAATTTTTTGTTCAATTTCTAAACACGTACATATTTTCTGCTGTAGGGTGAACTGACATCTTGCCAGCCAAATATGCCATTTAATTATAATAAAAATAAGATTTAAGGTATCAGTGTTCCACAAAGACTATTGAGGGGGGGAATTCTCCATACATAATCATTGGATAAGAGACAAATTTAATCAATGGCATACCCCACTTTTGGGCCAGAAAAACCCACCATAGTCGTATGAAGGGACAATCAAAAAATAAATGAGAAATGGTTTCTAATTCATTATTACAGGATGGCCTAGAACACATTCTGTCTTGAAACTGTTTGTGTTTATGGTTCGATTTAACATTGATTCGCTCGTGGCAGGATAACCAATGGAAATCCCACATATGTATAGGGATTAGCACACAGCGTAACAAAGTAATCAGAGGAAGAAGGCAATATTAGGCTGGGCATTTTACAAAGAAGATTGTGTCTCACGCACAGAGGAGAAGTAATTTATACAGGGCTTTATGCGAATTAGTAATAAGCATTTCTTGGGGTGACTAGCCATTGTTTCAGGCATAAAGCGTATGCCTCACATAAGGTGGCATGTCTCCCGAGGTATGCAAAATATGCAGGGAGTTATGTTCCCATTGGTGAAACCAGAGTTTACAAGAATCATAGAACCATGCTTCCTATCCCTTCTGTGAATTGATCAAAAGCGGTCTTAGATTTGCCATGAAAAAAATACTAGAAAAAAACAAAAGGGGGTTAGTCATGCTAACACCGCCTTCTGTGATGGGTAGAAAGGTGACATCCCATTTTATCAGGTTCAGCCTGCTCCCCCATAATTCCTGAAAAAAAAGGCTAAGAATCGCCGTCTCCAATTGTTTTGGAATCGGAAATACGTAGCTAACATAAAGAAACAGTGAAAGTAAATATGTCTTAATCAAATATACTCTTTTTTTCTTCCCAATCTGACCCCTATTCCAGGAGGCTACCTTCAAACGACCCTGTTGCAGTTTAGAAGTCCAATTATAGACATCAGCATCCCTAGTGCCAAAATAAATCCCTAATATACGTACTGGGCCATCTACAATCCGCAATGGGCCAATATTCATATCAGAGCAATATTGGAACCCAGCTGTATACCAACACTTTTCCAAAATTCAAATTTGCTCTGAGTATTTACAAATAAGGAACATTCCTTTAAAGAGGCCATCACCGAAACCTCGTCCGCCACCAAGAAGCAGATATCATCTGCATATGCAATGGCTTTGTATGGCGCTGTCGTTGCAGAACAAGAAACAGCATGTGTCTGTGGGAGCATGTTCACACGGTGGAGCAAGACATCCAAAAACAGTACATATAATAGTGGGCTCACAGGACAACCCTGGCGAACTCCTCTCCGGACAGGTATCATAGGTCCTACCCAGCCATTCACTACTGGCATGACCGTGGCCGTCCTATAAAATTTACGTAACCATTGGATCATGACAGCCGGTATATTCAAAAAATGGAGTGCTTTCCATAAAAAAATCATGGTTCACAGAATCAAATGCTGCTCGCTGATCCATTGAAATTATAAAGCCAGAGGTCGAGTCCGAGTAACCGTGAGAGAACAATTCACGGATCAGAAGCAAATGATCTGAGATGTTCCTGTTGGGGACAGAACAAGATTGAGCAGGATGTAGAACAGTTTCTGCTATACCTGATAGACGCTTAGCTATTATTTCCATCAGTATTTTAAAATCAGTATTTAGCATACAAAGAGGGTGCCAATTCTCAAGAAAGTGGGCTTCTCCCTTTTGTTTGTAGATATAGAGCAAGACACCGGTCGTAAATTCTAAAGGGATAGACTCACTGATTAACAAAGAATTAAAGACAGAGGTAAGTTCGACAATTAAATGTTCACTCAGAACTTTATATAGAGCTGCCGGGAGACCATCTGGACCAGGAGTTTTACGTAAAGGCAGAGAGGAAATTGTCGCTGACAACTCCAACGACGTAATAGACCTGCACGCCATCTCTACCGCCTGTGTAGAAGGGATTGGGATCCCTAAATTCTCATACAGGGCAGTAGGGTCATTTATGTCAGCAGGAAGGGGGGAAAATAAGGCAGTCGTATGGCTAGTAACTATCTGTTGAATCTCATTTTGGGTGGAACATATAGTCCGTGTAGAATCTGCAAGACGTAGTATCGTCTTCTGAACAATCTGACAAGAGTTTGATTCAAAGGGACAAATAACCTCCCGTGGTCCAGTAACATGAAATTTGTGTTGGTGGTACAGTTGCAGTGATTTTCGAGATTGAAATTACAACATAGCCGCCCTCGTCAACTGAATTTGAGGGGAAAGGTCATGACCCGTTGTATATGACAAAGAAAGAAGCGATTGGAGATGCGCTCTTCTTTGTAAGTAGTCCAAATATTGGCTCCTACTTTTCTGACGACTATACCTTTTTAGGTAAGAAATCAAAGCATGTTTTGTATCCAACCACCACCGTATCGAGTCATCATAACATATAAACACAGATTTGCGTGCAGAAAGAAAAGACCGTAGGGTTGATAAAAACAACTTGTCCTGCAATAAGGAGGTGTTAAATTTCCAGAAACTCGGCCCTTTAGAAAAGGGGGTCACAGTACCAACACCAACAGAAAGCAAGCTATGATCCGAGAAGGCCACTGCCTGCACCATGGCTGAGATAATTGGCAAAGTACGGGACAAGAAAACGAAATCAATGCAGGTAGCTAATTTACCCTTGTGAAACGTAGGGGTATGTTGGTGCCGAAAAGAAAAATAAGCATCAACTAAATGGGCAGTGTGTATTAATTTTCCTAGTTCCTGTGAGTCACAATACAGTTTTTTAGTAGTGGCAAATGAACTTTTATCCTGAAGACTCAAACCACAGTTAAAGTCACCAGAAAATAAAATTTGGAATGAAGTGTGCAGGTAAGGGCGAATCAAAGAAAAAAGGGCTATGCGTGCCATCTTAATTTGTGGCGCATAAATGTTAATAACCCGATAAGGCAATTACCTATGGTAAAATCAAAGCCAGGGCTCTACGGTACCAGATCAAACAGTTACAAAGAGAGGAAAGTCATGCATATTTATCAAGATGCCAAGGCCTGAGCAGGGTCTGACCTATAGACCAAAATGAGGGCCTAAGAGCCAGTCATTTTCGCTTGTCTGATCTCTTGAGTCGTATGAGTCTGGTATCCTGCAATAAAAAGATACCCAACGGTAAAAGTCTTAAAAGAAAATACTAACCGCTCTCTTAAGAGCACGTTTCATACTATTAACATTAATAGTGTGGCAAGTAAACTGTGCCATTGAAACAAAAGGAAAGTATGAAACATCATAATTTTCTCTTCCCAACTACATTTTTCCCTTTAAGTCTGACCTTAGCCTTACGTTTCTGTGAAAGTCAATACCCAGCTGAAGTCCCGTATCAGCAGGGCCATCGAGGAGGAGGATGCCACGAGGATGAGTCAGACTCACCACCTCTGATAAATCGAAGTCGGTTGGAGCAATTCAAAGGAATTCGACAGGGGTATGGGTGTGGTGACAAGGATTTCAGAGGAGGCGGTGAGGGCGAGAAGCAGTTCTCAGAGACCCACGGTGCATACCTGCAGTAGGTTCACGGGCGGTGGCATATTACTAGGACCTGGAACAGAGTCCACATCGTGAGGCAACAGGTCTGACATTCTCTAGTTGGGGGTTGGGTACCCGATAAGGGTGCAACAATCTTATCAGGTTGAGGAATGGTGTTCCTGGGGGTGCTGGCGTTAGGGGCTGCACCGCCGAGTTCCCAGTAACAGATGGGGGCTTAGCCACAGAGGCACGTAACCGTGCTTTCTGTGCTTGTGTGATCACAAAGTGTTGATCATCACCACCATCATGGTCATCTTGAGCATGGACAGCCCACTGACAATTCTGGAACAGATGACCTAACTCTTCACATAGGTTACATCTACTAACATTCCGACAATGAATCCCATGTCCCATTTCCCCACAGTTATTACAGTTAATTTTGTCACAAACGCTACTGAGATGTGAGGGATCCCCACATCTATAGCAGGCCTTCGGTTGACCAGGATAAAACAAAACTCCCCTGTCACGTCCTAAAAAAAAGGAGTTGGGCAGGTGTACAGGACCCGAATCATTAGTGAGTAACAGCACCCAAAACCTCCAACCCCCTGTCCAAATGTTTTCAGTGTCCAGAATGGCTTCAGGTTGGCCCTGCACCGTGCAGCGCTGTTTCAACCAGTACACCACAACAGATACATCCACACCTTCATTTCAGAACATAACCGTAATGAATTTGAAGGCAGGTTTCGACAGGGGGATGGCCTGAAAGGGGGTCCATAAGGGGGTACTTTTCAAAGCATGGTATCTAGACCAGAATCGTTCAAGTCCACGAGATGTCTGAAAACTAACATCGAAGGAAGATTCGCCAGACACATGTATCAGGGCATATATCTCATGAGCAAAGAATTTCAAAGAGTCCTTTAACAGGGATCTTGCCACGAATACACGATCCGGGGGGTCAGGTAGTCCACCTTTATAAAGAAGACGTACTGCATTATGCCATTTAGCAGCCACAACAGGTGCTTTAAAGAGGGAAGAAAAGGAACGTGGCATTCTTCCCTGATCAGGGTGAGGTAGACCAGGGTCCGTAGCTTTAAAATCCATTGTTTCCACTACAGGAAAAGCATTAGAAGTGGTATTCTGTAAAACAGATAACACAGGGTTCTGGGTAAGCGACAGTTCCACCGGCAGGTTCAAGGGGTCAGAAGAAAAAATTACTCACCTTAGTAATGTTGTTTCTTCTAATGGAGTCTTGCTATATTATGACTATTGCAGTTTGTCCCACCATTAGAACTGCTCCGGAGGTGAAAGAGTTAACTTCCATGCAGGGCATGGAACTCAGAGCGCGAGCTCGGTTAGAGAAGCTCTGTCTGGGATATTTCAAACCGAAACTGTCAGATCTTTATGAGCAAAACTCACTAAGGTTCTGTGTGGAAGCTGTAACCTACACTAGCCAACTGGCTACTAGGATAGTAACACATTTTCCTGGTCCCAACACCAAGACTCAAGTCAGGGGACCAGAAAAAGATAAGATAAAATAAAATAAAAACACAACACCCAAACACCCCAAAAAGAAGGGGTGGAAAACATAAAAGGGCATCAATTAGTGCCAACAGTGAACTGCCACCCATACCCCAAGTAGAAGTTCTGAGAGGGGCAGGCTGGGGAGGTCATAATATAGCAAGACTCCATTAGAAGAAACAACATTACTAAGGTGAGTAATTTTTTCTTCAAACAACATGTAGTCTTGCTATATTATGACTATTGCAGACTACACAGCAGTACCTCCATGGAGGAGGGACAGAACCTACTTAGGGAATAGACTCTGAAGCACGGCTGTGCCAAACCGAGCATCCCTCCTGGCCTGGATATCCAGGTAGTAATGCTTGGTGAAAGTGTGTACTGTTTTCCAAGTAGCTGCTTGACATATCCGTAAGATAGGGATGTCTCTGGCAGCAGCTAGAGACGCAGCTGTACCTCTGGTAGAGTGAGCCCTCAGGCCTGAAGGGAGAACCTTACCCAGTTTTTGATAGCAAAATTTGATACAAGAGACAATCCACCTGGCAATGGATCTCTTAGTGGCAGGTTTCCCTTTCCCAACCTCACCATAAGTGAGAAATAGTTGGAGGGAGTCAAACCTGTGACCCTTTGTACGCTCTATGTAGTAACTTAGGGCCCTCTTAACATCTAAGCTGTGCAACCTCCTCTCACCAGAGGAGGAATGGTCAGTGAAGAACACTGGAAGTGAAATAGATTGATTAAGGTGGAAATCTGAAACCACCTTAGGCAAAAATTTCCTGTTAGTCCTGAGGATTACCTTATCCCTGTGAAAGGAAATAAAGTCAGTCTCCACTGACAAAGCTTGTAACTCACTTATGTGCTTGGCAGAAGTAATGGCTACTAGAAATACAGTTTTCCAAGTCAAGTACTTAAGCTCTGCCGAAGACAAAGGTTCAAAGGGGGGTTGCATCAGCTGAGCAATGCAAACATTAAGATCCCAGGCAGGGGCAGGGGCCCTGAATGGTGGATTGGTATGAAGCAATCCCTTAAAAAACTTGGAAAATACAGGGTGAGCAGAAAGAGAAGAGGGCTTCCCTGCTGAAATAAAAGCAGAGACAGCTGCCAAATGCACTTTCAGGGTAGCTGGTCTCAGTTCCAAAGAATTAAGATGGACCATATAGTCCAAAACAGTGGGCAAATCAGCAGATTCCATGGAAATATGCTTCCCAGAACACCATATGGAAAACCTTTTCCATTTGGAATTATAAGTAGCCCTAGTGGAAGGCTTTCTAGAAGCTTTCAAGATTTTAAGAACACCTTGAGAAAGTTGTAGATCAGCAAACTCTAACTCCTCAAGAGCCAGGCCTTGAGGTTGAGGGATTTGAGATTCGGATACCAGACTCTCCCCTGGGCACAGGTTAACAGATTGTGGTTCCTGGGGAGACACAGGGGAAGATGGACTGCTAAGGACAGAAGGAGTGGGTACCAGGGCTGCCTGGCCCAGTCTGGAGCAATCAGGATCATCTTGCAGGGCTGAGATCTGATTTTGACTAGCACCTTGAACAGGAGAGGGAAGGGGGGGAAGGCATAGAGAAACTTCCCTTCCCAATCGAGGAGAAAGGCATCCAGGGGGACTGAGCCCAACACTGGGGGCCTGCAACACAAAAGTGGAAGTTGATGATTGTCTGGGGCTGCAAAAAGATCTATCTGAGGGGTGCCCCATCTGGCAAAAACTATCCCCAGTACTCGGGGATCCAGTGACCATTCGTGATGGCCCTGGGAAATCCTGCTGAGAGCATCTGCCAGGACATTGTCCTTGCCTGGGAAGTGAACTGCTATAAGGGAAGTGTTCAGGGAATAAGCCAGAGACCACAACTTCATCGCCTCGGTGCACAAGGCCAAAGACCGAGTGCCCCCTTGTTTATTGATGTACCACATTGTAGTGCTGTTGTCTGTTCTGACCTGTACCACTTTGTTCTGAACAGATGCAGAAAAAACCTGAAGTGCTAGAAAAACAGCTCTGAGTTCCAACAGATTGATGTGGAACAGAGATTCCTGAGGGGACCACAATCCCTGGGTGGAGAGGTCACCCATGTGAGCTCCCCATCCCAAGAGGGACGCATCTGTAGTAAGGGTCAAGGAGTGAGATAGAGGGATGAAGGGCACCCCTTGTCTCAGATTGCTCTGATCCTGCCACCACTGAAGGGCCTGGATCAGGGTTCGAGTCACTGGGATCAACTTGGATAGGGAATCTCTTCTTTGAGACCAAAAGGCTCTCAAATGGAACTGAATGTCCCTCATCTGAAATCTTGCTCCTTGCACTACAGCTGTGGAAGCAGCCATGTGTCCTAGGAGCTGTAGGAAATGCCTTGCTGGTCGAGAGACCTGCAGAGTAAAGGATGAGGCCAGGGCCACCAGGGTCCTTACCCTTTCTAGGGGAAGGAAGGCTCTGGCCTGCTTTATGTCCCGTTCTGCACCTATAAAGGTGAGTACCTGGACAGGTTCCAGAACTGACTTTGGAAGATTGAGAAGAAAGCCCAGAGAGGTAAGCAGCTGCTGGGTAACTTGCAGGTGTGATTTGACCTGGTCTGGAGACTGACCCACAATGAGCCAGTCATCTAGGTAGGGAAAGATGGCAATCTTTTGCCTTCTTAAATGAGCAACTGCTACTGCCAGGCATTTTGTGAATACACTTGGGGCAGAGGTAAGGCAAGGGCATTGCTCTGAACTGATAATGGCCTGAGGGCAGTTCAATCTGAGGTACTTTCTGTGGGAGCTTCTGATAAGAACATGGAAGTAGGCATCCTTGAGGTCCAGGGAAGCTAGCCAGTCCCCTGGCCTTAGGGAGGGTAAAATCATTCCCAGAGTCACCATTTGAATTTTGGTTTTAAAGGTGCTTGTTCAGATATCTTAGGTCCAGGATGGGCCCACTCTCCTGTCTTTTGGGGTAAGGAAGTACCTGGAGTACAGACCCTTGCCCTGGTGTGAGGGGAAACCCTTTCTACAGCTCTGAGAGCCAGGAGGGTTGAGACTTCTGTTTCCAAAGCAAGAGTCTCTAGAGGGTTTATGGTGGAAAAGATCTGATTCTCATCTTTGGAAATTTTTGAAGCTGAGAACCAGACCCTGGCTTACTACTTCCAGGACCTACTTGTCTGATGTTAAAGACTCCCAGTCCTGGATGAAGTAAGCCAGCCTGCCCTACAGGTAATGGAGAACCGGCCCTGGGCATCCCATCAGGGTGCCTGTTTGGCAGGGCTTTAGGCTGAGGGTAGGAGCAGGCCTGCTTGTGCCCGTCTGCCTCTCCCTCTAAAGAACCCCTCTGAACATAGGCTGAAGAGGAGGCCTGGGTTTGGTAAAAAGGCCTGTGAAAAGGCCTGCCTCTACCCCTGGGGGGCTGCCTCTGAGGAGTGGCTTGCCATTCCTTGGCTTGTGCACTCCTATAAGTGGTTCTATATATTCATCCATTTTCTTCATATAATTCTCTGTCTGCTCCCCAAACAGAGAATTTCCCACCACAGGAAAATCCATAGCCTTAGCCTGGGTATCCTGTGACAAAGTAGTACACCTGAGCCAAGCCAATCTACGAAAAGCCACAGATGTAGCCATGACTCTAGAGGATACATCATTAGAATCCACTGCAGCATGGAATTGCACCTTAGATGCCTCAATACCATCAGCAGCCACCTGCTCCAGCTCCTTGGCAAGCTGGCCAGGGGCCTGTTTGGCTAAAGCCATGACAGTATCCCATCTAGATTTTTGGTATCTTGCCACATAAGCCATATAATTTGCTTGTCTGAGTCCCAAGGACGCTACCATATATTGTTTTTTAGCCATGGCATCAATCTTCCTGGAGTCCTTGTCAGGAGGATGTGAAGCCAGGGGAATATTAGCCTTATCACAGGCTGCAGCCTGAACTACCCCAACATGGCTGCATTGCTGTGAAAGAAATTCTGTATCAGGACCTGACAAAGTGTACCTCCTGTCCATCTTTTTATCCACAGGAGGCACAGAATTAGAGCTTTTAAAATTTTTATTGTTTGTTTCCTAAAGGTTTATGTAAAGGAATAGACAATCTCCTGGGCTGGGATATCCATCATCTCTACAAAGTCAGGCTCCTCTTGCTCATCCACAGCTTCCTCCAAAGGAAGCTGGTGGGTTTCAGCAACTTTTTTATAAAACAGAAAATGAGAAGGGGACTCAGCAAGCCTAGGGGGAGATTCTCCTAAAGGTCTGTCTGGGGAGATGTCCGGTTCAATGGGTACATCCAGACTTTCAAAATCACATTCACACTGTTCATAATCATCCTCCCCCTCCTCTGGTTCATAAAACTCCTCTATATCATGTTCTTGAACCAGTGGAACCGACTGAACCGACCTCTTGCCAGATAGTGGCGGTTCGGACGGAACCGGGGAAAGTGACTGGACAATTTGGATTGCCCTGGCTATCTCTGCAGCAGTTGGAGAAGGGATTTTTGACTCCACACCTGCTGATTTTCTAGTTCTCTTTGCTGGAACTGGCTCCTCAGAGTCAGCTTTACGTTTGCCCGAGGAAGTCTGGCCCTGGTCAGAGGGCACTCCCTCCGGTTCGGTTGGCACCGAACCGGGCTGGTCATCCGGGTCAGCGGACTTTTTGGCCTCTCGTTCCCTGAGCCTACCAACTCTCTTATCTAGGGTAGCTGCAGGGAAATTCTTGCAAATCTGGCAGTCTGCATTGAGGTGGTCAAACCCCAGACAATGAACACATGTGGTGTGTGGGTCAGCCTTGGCAAAGGCTTCCCCACAGACACTACAGTGTTGAAACCCAGTGGGCCTGGTTTTCCTTTTGGGTTTCTCAGACATAACGCCAGCCTAACCAAAAACTTGCCCTCTTTTTTCGGCAGTGCCAGGCAAGACACCCTTATCGGTTCCCAAGCTGTGTCGCGGTCGTGGAAAAAGACGTAATGAAATCTGGTTTTTTTAGAACCGATAAGAACCGGGAACTGCACTCTAAATGCTTCAGAATAAAGTTTCCACACAACCTGATCGGTTCAAACCGAACCGATAAACATTTACAAGTTCCACACAGAAATAAACCTATCTATTACTTACAATACCATAGACAGAGCTTGAACCGATCGGTTTGCGGTTAAAATAATGATAATCGCGGTTGAATTTAACCGAGAAAAAACTCTTTAAACCGAGAAAATGAACCAAGCAGAAGGAGGAATCTCCGGAGCAACTGTTCAGTGAGGCGGAGTAAAGAATCTGACAGTTTCGGTTTGAAATATCCCAGACAGAGCTTCTCTAACCGAGCTCGCGCTCTAAGTTCCATGCCCTGCATGGAAGTTAACTCTTTCACCTCCGGAGCAGTTCTAATGGTGGGACAAACTGCAATAGTCATAATATAGCAAGACTTCATGTTGTTTGAAGAGCCCTGTAGTTCCAGTCCCATCTGGTGTTCCTCCAGGAAGTCCTCAGGTTTAGGGGAACGAATAGGGGACGGACCAGAAACCCACTGTCCCTTTGTGGGTTCCTGTACCCATCCAGCCCCATGCAATGTCTGCTCTACCGACCAAATAGGCTCAGTTCGGGGTGATATCTCCGAAAAAGACATAAGGCTGCCATTTTCCAGTGTTGCGCTGGGAGGATCCTTTGGCGCTGTCGCAGAACAATTTACCTGCTGCTGCGTGGGCGGCCGAGCCGCGTCAGTAAATGTAAGGAGCGGCGACTCAGCCTGGAGTAGCAGCAGGACCAAAGGCATCCCAGGAGAAAGACAAGACGTTACAGGCACTGCCAGGGGGCGATCTCCCTCTGAGACCATCTCAAGCAAAGGCGGCGTGTCCTGCCTCAACACCCGTAGAGTGTCTGTAGCTCGGCGCTCCACTGAGCATTCTCCAGTCACGACATCTTCCGGGCCACAGTGTACAACAGGCTGCAGCAAATCCAACCTCCCTGACACAGTAGCGGAGGCGTCTCCTCAATCTCCCTCTGGGTCATCACATCGTGCTGGGGGAAGGAAGTCACAATCCACTAAAGCATTCCCAGGCAAAGTAAGTACTTTCTCACTTAAAAGTCCATCCGTAATGGTCTCTTCAGAATCGGAGACAAGAGCCAAGACCAAGTCCCCTGCCTCACCAGTTAGCTCTGCTGTAGACACAAAAGCGTCTGCCATGTTGGACAGAGTACTCCCCTCTGTCAGAGTAGGGGAATTTTATTGAAAAGATTGGACTTCATTACATAAAAATAACAGCATCCTATACATAAAAAACTAAATTCATAAACAGCAATAACAGAGTGAAATACAAAATAGGAAACAAAAAGGAAAAAACATATCATCAATCAATAGACCAAAGGTCACAATTATGCCAAAAAAGAAGAAATTGAGGTCCCGTAAGAACTTGAAAATCATGCAATTTAACTAAACGGAGAGCCGTACAAATATTATCAATTATTTCTTGTATAGGAATCAATTTCTGATGCAAAACTAAAATGCATCTAGCCTGCCATAGGTAATATCTAATAAGAACAAAAACAACATACAAGGTACCAACATGATATTTAGTACATAAAGCAACATTTGTACAAAACATAATCTGCTCATATGATAATTGAAGGAATAAAGGTTTGGACCACAAACCAGCCAAACAAGACCAAAGAGCAAAAGTAAAAGGGCAATCAAGAAATAAGTGTTGTTGAGTTTCCAGAATCTCATGACAAAGATCCCGGGGGCAATATCGAGCATTCAAAGCTTTATGCTTATGATTACCTTTAACACTCAACCGGCCATAATTACTTAACCATACCATATCCCAGACATAAGGGGGTAGACTACTAAGTTGTTGAAGAATCCAACGAATACAATCTATGGGACAGAAGGGAAAAACAACCGCTTCCTGAGCCTCCCTTCTCCAAACCTTATCATAAATCATACGTCTAGACAAAACACAAAAATCCTGCGGGAAAAAAACCCAAGAAAAAGCCATCTTAAAAGCTTCTTTCCCATATAATGGGGCATCCAGAGAACGAGATATAGTACCTTTTTGTCCAGAATCCCAGCGTGCAAAACAGGATGACAACCATAGCATTAAATAAGGTTTCCAAACCACCTCCCCAGGCTTTAAAGCTTTCCCAAAATTATAACTAAAAAATAAACTATAAAAAAAAGCAACTGGATGAATCATACCTACCCCTCCCTCCCGTATTGGTCTATAGGTCAAACTACGCTTAATAGGATTAAGGCGAGACCCCTAAACCCATGAAAAAATATCCCATATAATTTAGTAAAAAGTGCCATAGGCGGGGGAAACACATAACAAAGATACAAAAAAATGGGACTCACCAGTGTTTTAAGCAACACCACTCTCTTTTTCTTACCAATCAAAAACTGTTTCCACCCAGCAATCAGACCTTCTGCCCTCCTCAAGGCAATGTGCCAGTTGTGAGACAGCATATCACCGGTCCCAAAAAAATTCCCTAAATACTTAAATGGAGCTACAGAAATAGGAATCCCAGCGTAAGTACCAGCTAGCTGGAGAGTGGTGTGGCCAATAGGAACCCCAACACTTTTCCCAAAGTTAACTCTAGATCCAGAAACTGATGAAAAGGTCTGAAAAACCTGGACCAAAGCCTCTTCCGCAGTGTGTATGTCCACAACCAAAACCAAATCATCCGCATAAGCTAACAGTTTGATAGGTGTTAAAAAAGGGACCCCCTCAAGTCCTATGATTTGAGGGCAAAGTAATATTGCCCGTATCAAAGTATCAATATAAAAATCATAAAGGATAGGACTTAAGGGGCACCCCTGCCGAACCCCACAAACAACCGTCACAGGATTCCCTAACCAACCATTCACATTAGGAATGATCGTGGCCCCCTGATATAAAGTCTGAATCCAAGAAAGAAACTTAACAGGAAGTCCAAAAGCCCGTAATACAGAAAACAAAAAACCCTGAGAAACCCTATCAAAGGTCTTCTCCTGATCTAAACCCAACACCCATGCAAGAACTGCCCTCCTGTCACCCAGGGCAAATAATTCGCTCAACAAAATCAAATTGTCATGTTGGTATCTGCCAGGAATGCCACACAGTCTGGACAGGACTTATGTGGACAGCAACTTTAAGTAGTCTGGATAACAGAATTTTTGCCAGAATTTTATAATCCACATTTAGTAAACTAAGCGGTCTCCAGTTATTCAAATCTGTAGCATCCCCTCTTTTGAAAAGTAAAATTAAAATGGCTTCTTTCATCATTTTGGTCAAAGAGGCGGAGGCCAACATATCACTATACAATAACGTTAGGGCCGGAACCAAATCAGACATAAAAGTTTTAAAAAATTTTGCAGTAAGGCCATCTGATCCAGGTACGGAATGCAAACGTAAACTACCAATGGCTTGAGCCACTTCCCCATCAACAATATCAGCAGTCAACCCATCCCGCTCCTCGGAAGAGAGCTGAGGGAGATGTAAAGAGTCCAAAAATGGCTCAGGAGACTCACAATCCAGTATAGTACCCAACATGTTTAATACATGCTGTTCAACAACAGTAACCAAAGCCTCTGGAGTCGTAACCAAGTCACCAGAGGGGGACCGTAGACACCAAATTAATTTAGAGTCTACTCGGCTTTTACAAGCCTTAAAAGGGTCCAACCCCCCTTTCGTCATCCGGGTCCCAAATCTTGTCCTAAAGAGCTAGCCTGATCATATTGTAGTGTTTTCATCTGTGCGCAAACAACCGCAATCTGAGCACTATAATCATTCTGGGTGGTATCAGATAGAGAAATCAAATGTTGTAACTGCTGCCTCAGTGCCAAATACTGTAAGTATTGAGCAGTCTGGGAAGCAGCAGCTCTCTCCTGGAAGACATGCTTCCACCGTAATTTAGAGTCTTCCCACCAATCCACCACGTCCTCGTAAAGATCAGCCACAGAGAGCCGTGCAGCCCATTCCCTCCGCCACAACTTCAAAATGGAGGGAACCTCCAAGAGGGAGTCATTAAACCGCCAGCAGATTTTCTTACAGCGGGGAGCAGTATCCCAAGAAAAGGTTACACAGAGAGCAACATGATCTGAAAATTCAACACCCACAGTCTGACAAGAATGAATCTGCAAGACCTTAGACAAAAACATAAAATCAATTCGTGTCCGCAAGGGTTCCTTAAAAAAAGTAAAGCCTCCAGTCACATGACAATACCTGTAAGCATCCACAAGCTGAGCCGTGGTTATAATGTCCTTCAAAGCAATAGAGTCACAAAATAGCTTGGGGGTTCTCAACCCTCTATCTGTTTGGTGCAAACCACAGTTAAAATCCCCAACCCACAGGAGTAACCTAGAGGTATGCAAAAAGGGCCTCACCAAATGAAAAAGAGAAACTCGCTGAGCCTTAGTCTGGGGAGCATAAACTACAATGAGTCGAAATCTCTCCAAAGAGTATGTAAAATCTAATAACAATGCTCTCCCTGGTAGTATATCAACCAATCTGGAGACATGCAAATCTAAATTGGAAAACAAAATACCAATACCATCACACGTATCTGAACCAGATGACCAAAAGGAAGGACCACTAGTCCATGCCCTGGACGCCTGTTGTAGGTCTCGATGGGATTTTAACCTAGTATCTACAAGACAGACAACATCACACTGAAAATCTTGCAATGTCAAAAATACGCCCCCCAGTTTCTTCTGACCTTTAATGCTGTTCACATTTAAAGAACAAACCGAAAAAGAAGCCATTTAAATGCCAATGGGTGATTTACTCCTTCGACTTTGACGGGTTCATTTAGCTATAGGATCCAAATCTTTACCTCCTTCCGTATCCGGACAAGAATGAATGGAGGAGGTGTCTGTGTCATCCCCTCCAGAGTCCTTATCGGACAGATCCGTGGCTAATACAGCAAATTTGTTACTAGATTGCCAGTCACGAACCCCAGCCTCCTGGCCCCGACTGACAACAGCCAGACCTTTCCTGGTTCTCTTATGAGTAACTGGAATAAAACCAGAAGTGACCAAATCAGAGGCAGACTGCAGTGGGGGGGGGGAGGGGGAGGCATCCCATCATCAGCCACAACCATGTCGTCTACTTTTAAGAGAGCTTCAGGGACAGAAAGAGGAACAACATCAGAAGGTGGAACGGGTAGTAAGGGAGACAGGGTAACAGAAGTATCCTGAACAACAACCTCAGCAGGTTCCTCGTGCAACCTTATCGAAGTAGAGGAGGGTAAATCAACTTTTAAATCTCGGGCAGCAACCCTCTGAGCCTGCATTTGCTGTGCTACAGTAATTAAACCTTCATGTGAAGGACAATCCTCCCTATTATGGGATGCCCAGGGACAACGCCCATAAGCATGACCCGTACGTTCACAAAGGTTGCACTTAAAAAGATTTAAGCAGGCACTGGAAGTATGGCCAAAGTCAAAACAATGACTACACTTCACAGTGACACAAGCAGAACTAAGGTGAGTACGGGAGCCACACTTAAAACACGACTTGGGCTGCCCAACATAAAAGATGAGCCCTTTATCTTTACCTAGATAAAAAAAACTAGGTAAATGTCTAGGCCCAGTGTTGGTAGAATATAATTTAACATGAACTCTCCAACCACCATCCCAGATTTGTTCACTATCCAACGTGGGGGTGGGCCTGTTGAGCACCTCACATCTCTGTTTTAATCAAAATAAAATATCCTCCACATTCACCCCTTTGTTTTTAAACATAATCGTAATATTTCGAACAGCAGGTTTGGTCAATGGAATAGCCTGAAAAGGAGACCAAATGGGAGATGTCTGACAGGTCGCATACTGTGCCCAAAACCTATCCAAACCTGAAACCTGTTTAAAACTAATGTCGTAATTATAATTACCCAAACTGATCAGGGCAAAAATCTCCGAGGAAAAAATTTCATAGAACCTTTAAGCAATGTTTTAGCAATATAGACACGATTAGGGGGTTCCTCTAACCCTCCCTTATATAGCAACCGGACGGCATTACGCCTAGGTGCCGGTTCTCCCTTAGTGGAAAATAAGTCAGCTAGTTTAAAACCAACTGAACGACCCTGGTCAGGCTCCACAGGATTTTGTAACAATGGTGTAGGTCCTGGGCATAAAGGAACTGTAGGTCCAGGGGGTATAGAAAGGGAAGGAACAGGAGACAAAACAACATTAGATAAAACAGATGCATCATGAACAACAGGAGACCCTAAATTAAGAGAAACATCCTGCACAATAGAACAAGAACGTGAGTCATTAGACTGAACAGGTAAACCACCACCTTCCAGTAGTCCACAATCAGAATCAATACCCCGGGGTTCATTGGAGCTCAAGTTAGGGTCAGAGGCCTCACAAGTAGCCGTGTTTTGCAACATTTTTAAGTATGTAGGATCCTGATAATCCGGAGTCCAAACACCCCCTTCCCCCTGTTCCCAACCAGCACTTTCTAAAGCCTTTTCTGGGGACCAGGAGGCCTTGGGGCAACTAGATGTGGCCAGTCTCGTGGCAGAAGGCTGCACAACCGGGGCCAAAATCCCACCATGTTTACTCCAACCAGGGGCTTTATCAGCCGAAAAAAGAAATACCTCTGAAGAACAAGGCAGAAGTCCAGCCGTCTCAGTCCGACTCAGAAGAGGCTTACCTCGGGCTTTTCCAGGACCGCGCTTCAAGTTTTCCAAGGGAAGTGCTTTATCAACCAGAAGAACAGGCGGGGGCTGTGGGCACACCGAGACCAACCTCGGAAGACTGCCAGCCCCATCAGAAACCGCCGCCAATGTGGAAGTAGCCGAAAAACGCGCCGAACCTTCGGCGTCAATAGAGGGCTTAATCAACTGAGCATCTCCTAGTATAGTACTCCCCGGAGATGCCTGAGGGAGTGCCGCAATTTCAGAATCCAACAGCTGTATTTTCCAAAGCAAGGCAGAACGTCTTCCCAGCAACGCCGAACAAGAAAGATCCTCAGCATCAGAACAGGCAACACCCTGTTGCCCAGCAGAAGCCACAACAAACAAAACAGATGAATCAATAATCGTTGCTGCACTGACTGCAGCCACAGCAAGTTCCTCTTCTATGGCCTCAGAAGGTGCAAGCACAGAAGAGGAGGCCCTCCCCTGTACTCCCGACGTCCATCTCCTCCGGTTCGTTCAGACACACTGGCCATCTTGCAGCCAGTAGCAGCTCCCCCTACAGAGAGTAGGGGAATTTTCCCAGTGTTCTGGCCAAATTTCCCTTATTCACTAAAAATACCACCAACAGCTTAATCTGGTTCAAGGTCAGTTGGCATTCATCTGTATCCCCCTCGCCCGGGTCGTGCCTGAAAATAGGCAGGATTTGTCTAGTGCACTTACCGGTGAACAAAAAAAATAAATAAATACAAAATGTGCCAGGTGCTGGAGAGCAGTCGGGACTGGTGTACCAGAGGGTTTGGGCACCACCTGCTGGGGCATGGGTAGGAACTGTATCACCATACATTGGTGCTGCAGTAGTGCCGATGGGACAGGCATTGGGGGAGCTGCTGCCAGTATGGGCAGCATCAGGATGGAGGTATCAACATGGTACATAGGTGGCATCAGGGAGCTGTGAGGGGGTGCCATTGGACCATGAGGATGGAGGCCACACATATGGGGCCACACTTGGGGTGTATGGTGGATGAACCATCACCCATGGTGTGCCACACACAGGCATGTCACCTAGGGGAGAATGTCTAAGTCCCCTTACACCTGCCCTGGCTGGTCTAAGGGCACTTAGAATTTCTCCCGCCAGGTGATGTCTGTGAATCGCAGGATGCAGCTTGCGTCGGCCGCAGTCCCCCTACCACTGTGCCACAATGCACTGCAGGTGCAAGCCCTGTTTGGGGCAGGTAGACTGCGGTTGATGCAGGCCACCTTTGTGGACTGCACAGAGGGCAGTCATGGACGCAAGGTGCACAATGCACCATATCTGTTCGCCACAGGCACCTTGCGTTTAATGCAGGGCTTTGAGAATCGGGCCCCATCTGTCTAACTCCTGCACTTCCACTGCTAATGCCAGCAAGCAGCCATTCAGCATTGACAAATGCTTGTGTAGTACGCTCTGGCCCATAAAAGGCTCACAGGTGACCAGTGGGAAGCTCATTTATTAGGAACAGACTGCATCTCCTTTTTAATGTCTTTATAAGTGATATTGCAGATGGACTGAAGGAAAGTATGCCTCTTTGCAGATGACACAAAGATCTGCAGCAGGGTTGATACACAAAGAGGCGTGGAAAGGATGAGAAAGGACTTGGCAAGGTTGGAGGAATGGTCAGAAATATGGCAGCTTGGATTCAATGCAAAGAAGTGCAAAACAATGCACCTGGGAAACAAAAATCCAGGGGAAGATTACACAATGGGGGGAGTAGTAACCACAACAAAAATGAAAAGAGACCTGGGGGTAATCACATCAGATGACCTTAAGATTAGAAAGCAATGTGAGAAGGCAGTAGGGAGGGCTGGGGGGATACTGGGATGTATGGGGAGAGGCATCACCAGCAGAAAACAAGAAGTTGTTATCCCTCTGTACAGACAGTTGGTGAGACTCCATCTGGAGTACTGTGTCCAGTTCTGGAGACCCCATCTCTGAGAAGACATAGACAGGATGGAGGAAGTCCAGAGGAGGGCAACTAAAATGGTGCAGGGTCTGCAAAGGAAGCCATAAGATGAAAGACTAAAGGAGCTTAATATGTATACCCCTGAGGAAAGGAGGGAGATGGGGGACATGATAGAAACTTTGAAGCACCTCAGTGGAATCAACAAAGTCCAAGAGGGTAGCATCTTTCAGAAAAAGAGATGTACAAGAACAAAAGGACACAATTTGAAGATGGGGGGACAGCTCAGGGGCAATGTGAGGAAGTATTTTTCCACAGAGAGGGTGGTGTACGCATGGAACAGCCTTCCTAAGGAAGTTGTGGTTTCTAAAACTGTGGGAGGATTCAAGAATGCATGGGACAGACATAAGGCAATTCTTGTGGGGGTTAGGAAGAAATAGGCTGTTGGTTAACCAGGATCTGCAGCTTATCCTGTAGGTAGGGAAATGGGCAGACTAGGTGGGCCAAGCGGTTCTTCTCTGCTGTCAAAGACTATGTTTTTATCTCTCCTCTACAAGCTTTGCCCAGGCTAATGTACAAAGACTTTATCACATTTCTTATGAGTCTTTCTTAAACATGTTTTATCTGTTTACAGGAGTACACCAAATTAAAGCAAATAGTTGTAGTAGCAGAGCCCCCCCCCCACACCCACACATACACACTCCCTGAAAAGCTGCTTAAATGCCTGCAATTCATTCAAATCAATTCCATTTTCTTACTTAGTTGGGGTTCAATGCCAACAAGTGTAAAATCATGTACCTAGGGCATAGGAACCCCGATGCTGGGTATAGGATGGGGGGGGAGGTACTGATACTCACTAGACATGAAAGGGTCCTTGAGGTTATTATATCAGAGGACCTCAAGATGGCAGTACAATGTGACAAGGCTATGGGCAAGGCAAATTGGATTCTGGGATGCATAAGGAGTTGCATCTCCAGTAGGAGGAGGAGGAGGAGGAGGAGGGATGTTGTGCTGCCATTGTATCACTCCCTGGTATACCCCCAGCTGGAGTACTGTATCCAGTTTTAGAGTCCACACTTCAGAAAGTACATAAGGTGGAGGTTTTCCAGAGGATGGCAACTAAAATGGTTCAGGATTTTCGCAGAAATCCCTACAAGGAAAGGCTGAAAAATCTCAACATGTACACTCTGGAAGAGAGGAGGGCGAGAGGTGACATGATCAAGACCTACAAAGTACCTCACAGGAGTAAACAGGGTACAGTTGGGGAGTTTCTTTCAAATGAGGATGAACACCCAAACCAAAGGACATACAGTGAAGCCGAAGGGGGGGGAGTTCAGGATAGATGTCAAGAAATATTTCTTTACTGAAAGGGTGGTAGATGCCTTGACCAGACTGCCAGGAGAATTGGTGGAAGCTAAAGTGGAAGGGGGCGTGAAGCATGCATGGGATAAACATAGGGGTATATTAGAAAAAGGGGAAGGAGGGGGTCAACAGAGATCAGTAGGGCTATGGAGGTGGAGTAGGTTTAAGTTCATTGTAGGAAAAATCCATTGAGCACGCTCATTCACAAGGAGGTCCTGATTGATACAGGCAGAATAAGACATGCAGCAACATATACCATCAGGAGTTACAAGTAGGTAGAGAACACTTGGGCAGACTGGGTGGGCTGAGCAGTCCTTTTCTGCTGACAAAGTTTGTGTTTCTATGGTATTGTGTGTTCATTCAGCTGCAGTGTTAATTGAAAGTTGGGTCTGCCATACATCCAGATGTAATGTACAATAAATTACCGAATTAGATGCAGCCCACTTACAGTACAATAAACAGAACCCCAGTGCTTCGAGAAGCCTTTACTCTTCATAAGGCTGCTTAAACAGCTGGGGTTCTATTTGCAGTGTCCACACCAGTATGCTGATCTTTAAAATCAATGCCACATCTGAATGAGTAACATAGAAACATAGACTTTGACGGCAGATAAGGACCGCTTGGCCCATCTAGTCTGCCCATTTCCCTACCTACAGGATAGGCCGCAGATCCTAGTTAACCAACAACCTATTTCTTCCTACCCCCCACAAGAATTGCCTTATGTCTGTCCCATGCATTCTTGAATTCTCCCACAGTTTTAGACCCCACAACCTCCTCAGGAAGGCTGTTCCATGCATCCACTACCCTCTCTGTGAAATAATACTTCCTCACATTGCCCCTGAACCACCCCCTCTCTATCTTTAAATTGTGTCCCCTTGTTCTTGCACGTCTCTTTTTCTGAAAGATGCTACCCTCTTGGACTTTGTTGATTCCACTGAGGTACTTAAAAGTTTCTATCATGTCCCCTCTCCCTTCTTTCCTCAAGGGTATACATATTAAGCTCCTTTAGTCTCTCCTCATACGGCTTCTCTTGCAGACCCTGCACCATTTTAGCTGCTCTCCTTTGGACTGCCTCTATCCTGTCTATGTCCTTGCGGAGATGGGGTCTCCATAACTGGACACAGTACTCCAGATGGGGTCTCACCAACTGTCTGTACAGAGGGATAACAACTTCCTGTTTTCTGCTGCTGATGCCTCTCCCTATACATCCCAGTATACCCCCAGCCCTCCCTACTGCCTTCTCACATTGCTTGCTAACCTTAAGGTCATCTGATATGATTACCCCCAGGTCCCTTTCCTTTTTTGTTGTTCTTACTACCTCCCCACCCATTGTGTATTCTTCCCCTGGGTTCTTGTTTCCCAGGTGCATTATTTTGCATTGAATCCTAGCTGCCATACTTCTGACCATTCCTCCAACCTTGCCAAGTCCCTTTTCATCCTTTCCACGCCTCCTTGTGTATCAACCCTGTTGCAGATCTTTGTGTCATCTGCAAAAAGGCATACTTTTCCTTCTAGTCCCTCTGCAATGTCACTGATGAAGACATTAAAAAGGACTGGACCCAATACTGAACCCTGCGGTACACCACTAGTAACCCCTCTTTCTTCAGATGGACTCCATTTACAATTACCTTCTGTGTCCTGTTGTGCAGCCAATGTTTTACCAGGCTACCACCCTGGGACCCACTCCCAGGCTGGTTAATTTGACTATTAATCTTTGTGTGGGACTGTGTCAAATGCCTTGCTAAAGTCCAGGTAGGCCATGTCCACAGCCCCTCCTGATCTACTACTTTGATCACCCAGTCAAAGAAATCTATTAGATCTGCCTGACATGACCGGTCCGGCTGTGAACCCATGCTGCCTTGGGTCCTGTGCTCCACTGGCCTCTAGGTACTCAACTATTCTTTCCTTCAGAAGTGACTCCATCACTTTCCCTACCATAAAGGTCAGACTGACAGGTCTGTAGTTTCCTGCCTCTGTCTTGGTCCCACTTTTGTGAAGGGGAATCACATCCGCCTTCCTCCAGTCCTCGGGTACCACACTATCCTCCCATGATTTATTAAAAAAAGTAGCCAGTGGTTTCATTAGTTCCTCCCTTAATTCTTTTAGAATTCTGGGGTGAATTCCATCAGGATCCATTGCTTTGTCCACCTTCAGTTTTAGGAGTTCTTGCAGAACCCTTTCTTCTGTGAAAGGACTGGGATCTACACCCCTATCAAGAGTGCTTCTGTTAATTGGATCAGGCACTTCCCCCTCCTCTTTTGTGAATACTGAGCAGAAATATTCATACAGTATCCTTGCTTTTTCACTGTCCCCCTCTGCCCACCCACCGTCATTCTATTCAGCCTCACTATCCTCCCTTTGTCTTTCTCGCTCGCTGATGTACCTATAAAGGTTTTATCCCCTTCTTAACTGAGTTGGCTATCTTTTCCTCAGTTTGGGCCTTTGCTATTCTGACTTTCCTCCCTGCTTCCTTCTGCCTTAACTGGTACACTCTCTGTCCTGCTCCTTCTGTGTTTCCTTATACTTCCGGAATGCTATCTTTTTCTTCCTGACTTTCACAGCCACCTCTTTTGAGAACCATAGTGGCTTTTCTTTCATTTTGATTTGTTTATTTGCTTCACACAAAGGCTTGTTGCCTCTGTGATGGCAGTTTTGATGATTCCCCATTGTTGCTCCACGCCTCCTTCTAGCCTGTTTGCTAGTGCTTTTCTGAGGCACTCTCCCATCATGCCAAAGTCAGCCCTCCTAAAGTCCAGTACCCTCACTTTGTATGGCTTGACTCTGTAGCTGAGTTTAATATGAACCACACTGTTTGATGGTCACTTGTCCCAGATAGCAACCCACTTCTAGATCTGAGATCCTCTCACTGCCCCCGTTTGAGAGTACGAGGGTCTAAGATTGCTCCCTCATGAGTGGGTTCCAAACTAGCTGTCTAAGGCTGCCACCTGTAGGGCATCAAGAATGGCCCTGCTCTTGGATGTGGCTGCAGCAAATGTGCTCCAGTTAACATCTGGCATATTCAGGTCTCCCATCAACAGTATCTCCCTTTCTCTGCCATTCTAAGAATGCCTTCTATCATATCCTTGTCCATTCCTTCCCCCTGACATGGGGGTCTGTACACAACCCCTGTGCGGATTGTGGTGCCTTTCCAGTCTCCAAGGTGACCCACGGTGCCTCCTCTCCTCCCTGTTTACTCTTTTGTTCAGTTGCTTTTATCCCTTCCTTTACATAGAGAGCTACTCCTCCCTCTTCTCCCTGTCTGTCTCTCCTGTAGGTTATGTCCCTGGTATGTAACATCCCAGTCATGGTTCTCTGTGTACCATGTTTCTGTGATTGCTACGATATCCAGGCATCCTCTTCCATCAAGGCCACCAGGTCAGGAGCTTGTTGCCCAGACTATGGGCATTGGTACTCATTACCTCCATTTCCTGATGGCCTTACTCCCTTTGCCCCATCCTGTCCTTCTTGCCTTTGTCACTTTCTCCATTTACCCTGCCCTTCTCCCTATCGACACCTCTATGTTGGTGTTTGCCGCACTTACTACCGTGATTATTTGGGGCTAGGATTTCCTGCTCCTTTCAGTGCCTCCCCTTGGCTAGTTTAAAAGCTTGCCAATGAAGCATTTAAACCTATCACCTACGATCCTGGTTCCTCCTGGACAGATGCAGCCCATCATGCCAGTATAGGCTTGCATCACCCAGGTGGACCCCAGTCCCCAATGAAGCCAAACCTGAGCTCCACACCAGTTTTTCAACCACTGATTGAATCCCATGGTGCGGAACACCCTAGCCTCTCCTATGCCATAGATGGGCAGCACCTCCAGAAGGTTACCAGCGTGCTACTTGACTAAGGCCCCTCCCCAATTCCACAAACTCTTCCTGCACTTCTCTAATCCCTTTCCTAGCCAGTTCATTTGTCCCTAGGTGGACAATGACATCAGCTCCCTCCCATGTGCAGCTGCTCTGGCAATCCTGAGGATTCGCTCCCTGTCCCTCCAAGCCATGGTGCCAGGCAGGCACCTTACCTCCCTCTCCCCTTCCTCCCCCAGTTCTACCTTCCTTACAATGGAGTCCTCCACCAGGAGTTGTTTCCTTCCCCTGCAGGGTCCCCTGCCACCCTCCTGTGGGTCTCCTTTGTGGAGGTTCCCAGCATCCTCCTTGGTCTCCACTGCGGGTGCCTCCATAGAGGAACCACACTTTGCCAGAATGGCATAGGAATTGTGGAGAGGTACAACTGGAGGGATGCACCTCTGTTCCACCACCCTCACCCTCCCTGAGCCCACTGTGGTCCAACTCTCCTCTTTCTTGGCAACCTCTGAGGCAACGGCAGTGGCACTGGTGGTCCCTGGATGGAAGAGAAGGTCCCACAAATCCTGGCCAACTCAGCCTGGAGATTAGCAACCTTCTCCCTCAGCCCGGAGAGGTGCCTGCAGATGGGACAACACCGCATCCTCCAGAACATCTCCCGGAAGACTGCTGCTCCACAGCCACTGCACCGCACCACTCCAATCATGTCTTATTTCTGGCCCCTTAACTGTTTGCAATCCTTACTCTTTCCTCTGTTTTTTTTTTCTTTCTCTCTCTCTCCTTACTTTCTGCCTGTGTGCCCTTTAAGCTCCTGATTGTCCTGTTCTGAGACAAGAATATCCTATATTTCTCAGTAGACCACTTACTTGCTCAGAGGCAGACCTCCAGCAGCTAGAGGGGGACGGAGAGCTACTCTTGCCCTTCTAGGATTGTGGGTCTTTGGTGGTTCTGTGATCACTCACTTCCTGCTCCCAAACAGGAAGTTCCTGTTGTCAGTCAAATCCTGTGCCAATAAAAATAGAACTAGCTTTGGGTGGCGGGGTGGAGGGGTGGGAAGGAGGGCAATATAGTCCCAATACAGAAGTTCAGTCACACAGCAGTCCTTTCTCCTGGTGTCTTCTGCCAAGCTATTAGCAGAATCTTTCTAAGGCAGTCTTTAATTGTAGCTTCCTTCTAGCTAAGTCACTCACCCTACTTACTAGATCTTTCTACAAGTAATTTAAACCTCATAGCTATTAAGTCCTTTCAGTCACCTGAGATTTACACCTAGATAACTGTTCAGATACCCATTCAGTTCAGTTAACCCAAGCAAACACACACTTTTTTTTTGTTTTGTTTGTTAGTTTTTTTTTACCCTAAATTAAAGGTCCAAGTACAAAAGTTCTTCTTCTTTAGTCCCAGCAGAGAAGTCCAGTCACACAGCAGTCCTTTCTCCTGGTGTCTTCTGCCAAGCCAACTTGATTCTTACTCACTCCATTTATTTCCCACTTTGAAAGCTGCTTGTCCTGAGTTAGTTTTGGGCTGGCAACGCGCCTCGCCTGTGTTGGAAGATGACCGATAAGTGGCACTGAAAGATGTCAGACTTCACAGACTGTGAAGGTAACTGATCAAACACCATCTTGGCAAGAAGAAGGCTGCAGCTGTGGCCACTGATGACTGTTGGGGTGTGGGGATGGGGGATCAAAGGGGACAGACATAAGGAGATAAAATCATAATAAAAATTGTGAGACCTTCACCAGCTTTCCAGAATGCTTACCAGTAAAAAAACACTCTATGAAGTTTTTCAAATGGCAACACAATCTAGTGAGCCCTCAGTCTGCCGTTGACACCAGGCATCCACCAACATAAAATTGCCTAAATAAGGCAGTTTGGTCATGTGATTATTGAAATACTGGAGATTGCAGATTTACAAGAACAAAATAATATCACACAGAAGTTGGCACATATGTCTACAGCAGCTGTCTCCTGCTTCTCAGTGGTTATGCTTATACCCTTGAGGTACTTGAATGTTTCTATCATATCCCCTCTTTTATTCCTCTCTTCCAGTGAGTACATATTGAGGTCCCTTAATTTATCCTCATAAGTCTTGTGTTGCAAGCTCTGTACTATCTCATTCGCCCTTCTCTGGACCATCTCCAGCCTGTTAATATCCTTACGAAGGTGTAACCTCCAGAACTGCACCCAGTACTCCATGTGAGGCCTGACCATGGTTTTATATAATGACATCACTGCCTCCCTCCTTATGCTGGTGATACCCCTGCCTATGCACCCCAGCATGTCACTGGCCCTCCCAGCTGCCTTACCACTTTGACATTTTCAGGTCATCTGAAATAAGAACCCCCAGGTCCCTTCCCTTCTTTGTGACTGTCAGCAACTCCTTCCCCCCATCCTGTAGCTTTCCCCAGGGTTTCTGTGTCCCAGGTGCATAATTTTGCATTTTATTTTTAATTAAACTTCAGTTGCCAGTCCTCAGACCATTTTTCAAGCTTCCCCAGGTCCCTATGCATTTTCTCCACCCCCTCTGGGGTATCCACTACCTTACAGATCTTGGTGTCATCTGCAAACAGGCAGACCTTTCCCTTCAGCCCTTCTGCAATATCACTAATGAAGACATTGAACAGGACTGGCCCCAGGACCAATCCCTGCGGCACCCCACTGGTCCCCACCTCTCCCCAGACTGCACCCCATTTACCACCACTCTCTGCCTCCTGTCTGTTAGCCAGTTTCTAACCCACTTTACCACCCTTCCCCCATGCCCAGCCTACTCAGCTAGTTTATCAGCCTCCTGTGTGGGACGGTGTCAAAGGCTTTGCTTAAATCAAGGTAAGCATTGTCCACTGCCCCACCCTGATTTGCTTCCTTTGTCACCCAGTCAAAGACGTCAATCAGATTTGCCTGACATGAACTCCCCACTGTGAATCCATGTTGCCTGTGGTCCTGGGCTCCAATGACTTCTAAATGCCTCACTATTCTTTCTTTAAGCAATGTCTCCATGATTTTCCCAACTACTGAGGTGAGGCTGACCAGCCTATAGTTTCCCACCTCCTCCCTACTGCTGGATTTGTATAGAGGGACCACATGTGCCTTCCTCCAGTTCTCTGGTACCACCCCTGTTGTAACAAGGAGACCCCTAGGGGATCTCCGAGGAGAGGCTGGCATCCCTCCTGGATACTTTATTAAATCACCTAGATATATTTACAGACCACATGGAGAACAGAGGAGATTTTATGAAGCTTTACTTGTTCAGGATACATTTAAAGATGGTACAAAGATGGTAGCTTCAGTTGCAAAAATAAAAAGCCGTTCTGTTTTTAGGCAGAACTTACGAAGCTTTATATATGATTAAACACACACAGGACATACATCCTGTCTCCAAATAAGGTAATGTTGGTAAATTAGTTTTGTAATTGGAGAATTTTACATCTGCAGTTCCTGTAGTCATACTTTGACGAGCAGAAATGAATGACGTAGAATCTTGCACTTTTTTTAAATGAATTAAATGTAATAAATGCTAATCCCAACAAGATGGCAGCATTGTATAACTAATGACAGTTTGCTTTTAAATTCTTCATTGAGAGTTTGCTTTCATACATATGAGGATTGCATTGCGGTTCAATTTATGGCATTAACAAAATATACCATAACTGGTTTTGTTCTTAATTGTCCCCTTTTTCCTACTATACATAAAACATAATTATAAAAAGGGTCTCAGAAATGCTACAATCTGATTGGCTGTTAGGATTCCAATAGCCTTATATTAATCCATGTTATACTGTCATGTACAGCCTGATCACCATGGCACATGAATTTTTTCAGTCAGCATTCCATCCTATAGCCCTGCTGAATGTGTGGAATGATGCATTCTGATTTTGAACCAGCATTCTTAAATTGTTGGTGGAAGAACTATTTTATTAAAAATCTCCCTCTAAATGAGGAAAACATTGAAAAAGTATACTTTTAACACTTTTCTTTTGGTGTGTTTTTTATAATAGCAATATGGCACTCTCAGGAGTTAGATTAACAGTCAGTTAATCACCCCCTAGGGACAATATGGCACTCGGCTGCACCTTGTGCCACATTACACCCCTAGTGGGTGATTAACAGACTGTTAATCTAACCCCTGGTCATGCCTTATTGCTTAAAAATTACATTGCAGTTTGAATTATGGTATCAACGGGATATATGGTTCATATTCTTAGCAGATAGTAACTAACAAATGCAATAGGCTTTATAACCATATATGAACTTTTTTCCTTAGCAAGCTGCTATCACATTTTGATAGGTCACTGTGTATGCATAGCATTTATAAGAAATGCCTACATCATTTTGGGGAAATGCAGCACATACGTTTTGTTTTGTCCACCATTTCACACACATAAGTTTTGTTTTTAACCACCATTTTGTAATATATCTGTATTGTGACTGCATTGTAACTGCGTTGTGTATACATAATTTTTTAAACTCTTGTCTTTCTGTGTATTTGCTCATGCACCCACTTACTGGCTTTATCAGATTGTATTTGGGGTTTTGTAACCTGTCCCCTGCCAACCATTAAAATGTGTGCAAAGACACACATTACAGTAAAATTACCCCTTACCCCTGTGTTGAATGACTCAGTGAGCATGGCTGCCAGAGGTACTGCTATCTCCCTTCACAGTTCTCTTAAAGCTGCACTGTCAGTGTTTACCCACCGTTTTTCTCACAGTCATTTTGTTAAAAAAAAGTTTAAGTAGCAGAACTTGCTTCTTGCATAGTACCTGCATCAGTTGTCCTTTCTTTGAATTCCATCATATTTTCTTCATTTTGCCCATTTATGTAATTAGGTTCAGCCGCGGAGAAGTCTCCCGTTCTCTGGTGCCACCCATCATGCAGTGGCGTCACACTCAAACGCTTTTGCCATATACAAGCACGTCGATGACTGCTTTTCTCACCTGTGCTCAGGCATTCCATCTCATTTACTGTCCGGTGCTCAATCCATCTTTGACTACCTAAGGTTCCTGCTGAAACTGTCTGTAAGGTGAGTTCCGAGTACACCAACCATCACTGTTTTTATTGATCTCTTTATTTTAATTTTTCTTTCTTCCCTTTTTTTTTTTTCAGGCACATTTTGGCAGAGGCAAAAAGTAGCATTTATATTCCGGGCAGTGTCCTCTTCCATTCTTCGAAATTTTTTTTGTCGCCCTATCACCTGGTCGCGGTCATAATGTTGCCAATGGTGCTGGCGACATTATGACCGCTGCCTCTGTAATACCGTTATCGAGTTTCTCCCAAAAATAGCAGCTTCCCAACAGATAATAAGTCACAGCTGACAAAAAGGAGAAATTAGGGCTATAGCTCAATTCAGCACTTTATCTCAGCGCCTGTCAATTCTGTCCTTACTTTGCAGCGCTGTTCAACTCAGCACTGTTTCATTACAGTGCTTCCCATTTCAGCATTCAGAAATCCATTTTCAGTTTGTTTTTTTTAGTGTGACAGTATTTGTATCCAGCTTATAAATTTGTTAGAAATAGCATCTAAAATGAATACAAAACCAAATCCCTGTCAGCTGTCCTAGTACCAGCATTGTACTCACTGGTAATAGCTGCGATTCTAAAGTTCAAGATCGCATATTTGCGATTTCTCCTTACAACAACATGACCTTGCATAAGCTGTAATTGAAAGCATGCGAAGCAAGAATCAAGTAAATAATATGTAAATAAATGTGTATGTTTTATTTCAGGATGGAAAAATGTAACGTTTATCCGTCAAGAAATAAAACATATACATATATAGTGGCTCATCATGGTAGCTAGCATACTTAAGTGTGTGTGTGGGGGGGGCGGCATGTTACAGTACACTACACTGATCTGAAG
Organism: Neoceratodus forsteri; assembly: GCA_016271365.2. Taxonomy (NCBI): domain Eukaryota; kingdom Metazoa; phylum Chordata; order Ceratodontiformes; family Ceratodontidae; genus Neoceratodus; species Neoceratodus forsteri. Next base: position 243,801,047 of record CM028133.1, on the reverse strand, counting down.
AGCTGATGAAGTGCAAGAGGTCCATTCTTGACATTAATCAGAAACTCCAAATCCTCGATTGCTTAGAGGGTGGACAGAAAGTTGTAGAAATAGCACAGCAGTTCGGGGTTGGAAATGCCACAGTGTGCGACTGCACAGGCTCACAAAAAGAATAAAGAACGACTGACTGTTCTTGCTGCAAGCAATGCCACAGGGTCACATAAACTGCCTTTACTAATCATAGGGAAATCCCTGAACCTGAGGTGTTTTAAACATACCAACATGTCCAGCCTGCATGCCCTGTGCAGTGTCAGTGGAGCGCATGGAAGAATGCAGAGCTTTTGAAGGACCGTTTTTTTTTGTTTGTTTTTTTCCCAAAAGTTTTGTGCCATCTGTAAAAGCTCAGCTACACAGTCAAGGATTACCAGTGGGGCAGTTCTCCTTACTGATGATGTAGGGCTCACCCGAGCTACGAAACACTGAAAACAGAAGATGGCTGTATCAGATGCGAATTTTTACCACCTAACATCACAGCATCCATTTACAGGGAGCAGGTAGTTCGGCCACTCGATCACCACAGACTGCAACAAAACAATCCATATAAAAAAAGCTAATTTCTTTCTTTATTTGAAGACAGTATAAAAAAAAAGGTGTTCCAAAGTGCAGCAGTGCAGATAAGGATCCACCCCTTCCTCATGTTTGTACGGATTGTTTCCAGTCCTCACGTTCCTGAGGGAGGGGTGGATCCTTATCTGCACTGCTGTACTTTGGAACGCTTTTCGTTTTTATACTACCTTCAAATAAAGGAAAATGAACTTTTTTATACATTGATTGTCTTGTTGCTGTCTGTGGTGATCGAGTAGCTGAACTGCCTGCTCATGTAAGTACTGTGTTCACTTGGCACCGATCTGCATTTGTCTAGCTACCTTGTTTGCTTTACTGGTACTACAGCATCCATACAGCCAGTGGATCAGGGTATTCTGGCTACTGTTAAAATATTTTACCGTACTAAACTGCTGACCACTGTACTGCTTGAGGAAAATGAGCAGAGTGCAGTGGTGGACATCATAAAGTCCATCACTATCATGGATGCCCTCCTCATACTTGCAGAGGCTTGGTGAGAAGTGAAACTGGAAACAATCCATAAATGCTGGCAAAAATCCACACTACTGTTACAACCACCTCAACAAATACATAGTTGGAGACTGATCAGTTGTTGGAGGTTACACTAGCCTCCATAAAGCCTCAGAACAGAAGGACTTTGCCAGTGGATGTCATTGAGGATTGGGCACACACAGATGACAATGAAAGTGGCTATGGCAAATGAAGGCAGTGAAATCATTGTCTGTTAAAATGAAAATGACAAGGAAGATGACAGCCAGCTAGGAACAGACAGAGGAAACTGTGCCCCCCATGGACGCTGAAGCTGCATTGTTTGGGGGTCAACAGCAGGGTTTGAGCCATATAAATTTCAAAATCTCACTAGTAAATGTTGCTATGGAGAGTAAATTCAAATTTTAATTAAAATCCAGCACTCTTTGTCTGGTGGACATGTAACCCCTATCCTCCAGAGGTGAGATCTGAAGAGGCAGCTGGGCAGTAATTGTCACCACTGCAAATGAGCTGTGCTCAATGGTTAAAACTGTAATAAAAATGATAAGAAATAAAAAAAAGAAATTATACAGTGGCAATTAAAAATCCTGTAATCTAATTGGCTATCTACATTTGACAACAGTGAGTTTATCTGAGCACAACCTCACTGTATTGCTTTGTTGCTGCATTGTTTGCATCTTCTTTTAAGAAACAAAGATATATTTCCACACTAAAAATCTGCTAAAAACATAAAAACACTTTTTTTCTCATTATTTTGTATAACAATGAGCCATTGTACAATAGCAGAAATGCACTCCAGGGTGTGCGTTGTGCTGGGATAACCTCACTTCTGGGACATTGGATGCACCCAGCCTGCGGCCTCATGCCCAATCACCGAGGCATGAGGTTATCCCAGCACAACCACACCCTGTTGTACATTATTGCTTAAATATACTTATTTATAGTCTAGTAACATTTTACAAAATTTCACTCACTTCCAAAATTTCAGAAGCATTAAAGAGAAATCTTTTAAATGCTCAAAAACATGAAACTTAACCAGTCTGATTCTGAGAAATCTTTTTCCTGTGTTGTAGAAGGGGAGGTAGGAATGAGTTTGTGTGGACTGTACATTTCATCCATTAGAAGAAACACAGTACTACAGTGATTATTCTTTTCTTTCTAGTAGCAAGGATTAACTGCACGATGCCATACAACTTGCAGTCTCCTAGTAGTACCTGGAAGGAGGGTTTTCTAAGAACTGTCTTGGAAAAAGTTCTGGAGGACAGATGTCCCAAACCTAGGTTTCCTTCCAGAATGGCTATCCAGGCTGTAGTTTTTAATGTGAATGTGCAAGTAGAGGATCAGGTAGCTGGCTGCTCTTTCAGATTTCAGAAGTGACAAAGGAACCTCCCTCGCAGCTACCTTTGATGCTGCTGTGCCTTTTGTATAATGAGCTCTTATTCCTACCAGAATCTCCTTGACAGCTGTGGAATAGCAAAAAGAAATACAAGAAATCCATCTCACTGTAAGTCTTTTTTGATGCTTGGTGACCTTTTCCCTCCTCACTGTATATTACAAACAGATGTGTTTTATCTCTGATCTGCTCTGTTTTGAATTTGTAAAAACTAAGATCTCTTTTAACATCCAGGCTGTGAAGCCTTTTGTCACCTGGGGTTTGAGGGGGGTCTGCAAAAAGATACAGGGAGTGTTATACAGACTGGTTCAAATGGAAAGGAGCAGCCACCTTTGTTGAAAATGTAATTATTCTGGCCGGCCCGGTGGCGCTGAAGGTTGAGGCGCTGGACGCCTTACCTCATGCTGTGCCAGTGACCCATGTTTGGGAACGGGCACGGGCCACCGGGGGTCGGTAGGGGGAAGAAGGCATTGAGTGTCCATAGGACTGCTCTCCCTCTCCGGGGGGGGACACCAGTGGGTCACTGCATGACTGGCGCCTAGTGGAGGCTGGGCACTGGTGCACCGAATCACTGCACAAGAAGGGGATAGGTGAGGCAGATGCTCGGAGGAGCGCGCGCATGGGAGCATGTGTGTTCGCTCCTTGTGGCGTCATTGCATGCCTCGCCTATGGGACAAAAACGTAGGTGGAAAATCAGGGTACTGGCACCGCAGTATGAAAGTCAGTCCCTGCAGGTGCCGCCCCCGCAATAGGCATTCGAACTCCCAGCACCGATCGGAGTTACGGTGCGTTGAGGGATTCCCGCCGCCCTGCCACGGGGGGCAAAGCCGTGGGGCAGCTGGAATGGGTCGGGTAGCGAGTGGGGGATGGGGCTGAGGGATCCGACAGAAGGCACTGCCGCCAGGGACCGGGCAGATAAAGAGAGTACAAAAAAAGAAAATGTAATTATGGTCACTACTTTTTTCATATGGGGGGGAGTCATTTGGGTCTGTACAGAGTAACTCCCTGACCCGTCTAGTTGAAGTGTTGGTCATCAGAAGCAATGTTTTCCAAGTCAGAAATTTTAACTCTGAGGAGGCCATGGGCTCAAAAGGTGGGCTTATCAATTGTATTAACACCAAATTCAAATCCCAAATCAAATGTCATGTGGTCTGCCAGCCTGAGAAGATCCTTAGCCTTTCCTGGACAGCCTACCGAGCAGGAATTTGCAGACTGAGACAATGCTTAGGATCTCTGCACTGGGGGGAAGATTTGTCCTAGTTTGTATTCAGTTATGCACTAATGAATTCTAACACCTGTGTTGGTTCCAGCTGAGATTTATCTAAATTGAGGAGGAGCCCCAACCGTTGCATGGTGGCCCTGACCTTTTGGATTGGGTTCCATGTCAAAAGGGTGAAAGCAGAATGGCGACCACTAAAACAGCTTATGGATAGTGCCGAATGGCAAATTCGGGGATGTCTCTCTATACAGGGGAGCTGTGCCCCCCACACCCCCCTTACTAAATATGCTAACTCTGGGGTGGGGTGGACCTCGGGAAGGGGGTACAGAGACATCACTGAATATGTCCTTCGGCATTATCCATAAGCTATTTTAGCAGTCGCCGTTCTGCTTTCGCCCTTTCAACGTGCTATGCTTATATGGCCCACTGCACCTCTTCTTTTGTTTTTTTACCACAGATAAGTCAGTCATCTAGATATAAACTACAGTGCTCTGTCTGCTAAGTGCTGCTGCAACTACTGACAGGCACTTTGTGATCACTCTTGGTTGCTGTTGTGAGACCAAAAGACATCGGTCTGAATTGGCACTGCCTTTTTCCCCACTCTGAACTTGAGGTATTTTTTTTTTGTGACTGGGCCTTACTGAGATGTGGAAGGAAGTATCCTTTTAGGTCCAGTACACACAGACCGTCTCCTTCGTGTAGCAATGGTATTATGGTTTATAACATTAAAATCTTGAACTTTTTTGTCTTTATATGTCTGTCTAGACATCTGAGGTCCAATGTGGGCTGCCACTCCCCATTATTCTTAAAAGTTCATAAGTACTGTGAGAATAATCTGTTTCCCGGTTGGGAAAAAGGGTATGGTCTCCGCTACATTTAACTCCAGGAATCTTTGTACTTCTAATTCCAGTAGAGCCCTCTGTTCTGGGACTTATGATTAGAACTTTCATAGATTTTTCAGTTCTGAAAATTCTTGGAACTGAAGGCTCAGCCCCTCACGTGATCTCGAACACCCATTGATCTGTAATTTTCTCCCAGTCTTGGAGATGTTAAAAGAGGTACTCCATTACCTGGCAGCGGTTCTGTGGCAGCAAGGACACCTTTCTCTGGGATTAGTTTTGACCTGGTCTGAAAGGCCAGAAGCTGTTTAAGCTCTTGCCCTTCTTCTACCCCTAGCTCTATGGGCACCTCTGTTGGAATAACTGTCTGCCATTCCTCCCTTTCTGTAGGGCCTGGAGCTAAAATTTTGAAAAATTGCCTTATACTCATCAACTTTTTTCATGTACCCTTCTGTGTTGTCTCCAAAAAAGGGAGGTCCCCGCAAAGAGTAAATAATTTGCCATATGCTGTATGTCAGAAGGCAAGCCTGTAGTTATTAACTGTGCCTATCCCCTTGTGGGCACTGAACATGCTATTACTATAGAGGCTGTGTCATTAATGTCAACTGCCATTTGAAACTGGTACTTGGCAGTTACCAAACTAGCATTCACTGTATGGACAATTTGTGTTTTCTCCTGGCTTATTAAACTTTCATAATGAGGCATAATAAATGGTATCTCATAATACTTTCTGATAGGGTGTACTGTAGCTCAAAAATGCTGCCTCTTGAAATCAGGGTTGTGGAGGGCAAGCTCTTTTTACCCAAATTGCCATTTTTGCTAGAATCTGTCAGCAGAAACTGTGGTAAAATTCACTTTTGCCTTTTCACATGCAGCCTCCTGAATTGGGCATTCAGGCTGGGATGTGTACACAAACTCAGAGCCCTTTCTTTGAACAACCTACAGCACCTTTTTCAACTGTTTGTCAATTGCCAAAGTTAAAGATGGAGTCTGAAAAACCTTTTTTGTTGTATTTTTTTAAAGTCTTATGACTAGGGATCAAAACGCTTCTTGATGAAGAAAGCCCCAATATTCTCATAAACTCCACTTCCTCCACATCAGCCTGTTTCAGTAGCATGTAAAGCATTTCTTGGGGATATGCACTGTGTGGCCCATACTGGAAGGGGAGGGCATTAGGGATATGCAGAAACTTATCTGGTACCTGTCTGTTTGTTTTACTTTTAACCGACTTACGCTGGGCAAGCCAATTTGTACAGTTGGTTCTAGATAGCAGAGGGACCTGTTTTGAACAATATGTTTAGTGGGTTTAAAAAGGATTACAGTCTGTTAGCTATTATGGCAAGTTCTCATGGTGGAGAAGTGGGAAGTCTGATTACAGTCTCTCTACCGCATGGAGCTCGTAACATCCCAGCTCAACGGTTGATAAACTTCATAGGAAATGAGGCTGTTGGACAACATATAGGGATTAATAGGAGTGAGAAGTAGACTAGGGAGAACTACAACCCAGTTCTGCTGAAGAAGTAGCATGATAGGTTTCACATGCACTGCTACATATTCTCATAATACACATGGAATGCGTGAGAGCATATTACTGCTTCAGTAAATCTCGAGCTGTGCATGCCACAGCACATCACATTAGTTCTGGATTTGTTTTAAAACATAACATAGTAATATTCGTAATTTTTTTTTTAAAACTATTTTTACATTTAGCATGCATGTCTGGATACAAACATTGGCGCTAGATATCAGTTGTGACTCAAGGCACAAATACTCTGCAATGCTAATTCTCTAAACTGGTCCTGTGTACAACATGTTTAAAGAGGGACTCCTGCCAAAAGTGATACATTGCAAAATTAGAATAATCATACCCCCCAATAAATCTCATGCCAAAAATTAGGTTTCTACATTACTTCATTTTAAAGTTATGAGCTATTTTGTAACCTTGATTTCACTACCTATTCAAAAAAGCCAGTTTCAGTGAAGAGCCACTGATGATGTCATCTTCTGAACTCACACTCCAATCCTCCCTGTCAGCAATCTTATAGGACCTGCTTCTCCAAAGTTTAAGAAACAGTAGCTTTAGTAATCCTTTTTTAAAAAAATGACATAGGGTTGGTTGGCTGCATTGCTTGTATTTCCAGAATGTTCAGATGCATGGCACTGTAATTTAGAGCATGCCAGAAGGTGGTTTTGGAATGCAGCTCTGAACGAAGGCATAGAATATCAAAGTGGTACACAAATTTAAAAATGTTGGGGGAGACACGGAATCTCAGAATGTGACAGGGGTGCACCATCTCAAAATGTGGTGGGACAATTAGTCTCGCAGTGCGACAGTGACACACATCGAAGAATTTGGTGGGGACTTGCAAATTCGGAACATAGTGGGGATGCACGCTGTTGAAATGTGACAGGACACACCATTTATTCTGAAATTGCTTGTCCCTGCCATATGCCAGAATTGTACGCTCCCACCATATTTCTGAATTGTGCATCACATCCCCTCCAGATTCCAACATTATGCGTCCCAGCCACATTCTGAAACGGCGCATCCCTGCCACATTCTGAAATGGCGCATCCCTGCCAAGTTCCATAATTGCACATCCCTGCCAAGTTGTGTTTAAATGCCACATTCTAAAATTGTCACCACCACATTTCAAAATTGGGCATCACCACTACATTCTGAAAATATGCGTCACTGCCACATTCTGAAAATATGCGTCACTGCCACATTCAGAAACTGCGTCATCACCACATTCTGAAATTGTGCGTCATGTCACATTCCAAAATTGTGTGTCACTGCCACATTCCAGAATTGTGCGTCACTGCCACATTCCAGAATTGCGCCACTGCCACATTTCAAAATTGTGTCATTGTCACATTCGAAACTGTATGCCGCCACATTTCCAAAACTGTACATCACCGCCACATTCCAAAATTGTGTCACCGCCACATTCTGAAGCTGTGTCACTGCTGCATTCCGAAATTATGCATCACTGCCACATTACGAAATTGTCACCACCACATTCCTAAATTGTGCATCACCACCACATTCCAAACCTGTGCGTCACCACGGCATTCCAAAATTGTGTGTCACCTCCGCATTGTGAAATTGTGCGTCACTGCCACATTCCGAAATTGAGCCATCACTGCCACAATCTGAAATTGAGCGTCACTGCCGCATTCGGAAATTGTGTGTCACTGCCACATTCCGAAATTGTGTGTCACCGCCACATTCCAAAATTGTGCATCACTGCCACATTTCAAAATTGTCACTGCTACATTCCAAAATTGTCATCGCCATATTCTGAAACTGCGTCTCCGCCACATTCCAAAATCGTACGTCACCACCGCATTCTGAACCCGGAACATCACCGCCACACTCCAAAATTATGCATCACTGCCACATTCCAAAATTGTGCATCACTGCCACATTCCAAAATTGTGCGTTGCTACCACGTTCCTAAATTGTGTGACACCACCACATTCCAAACCTGTGCGTCACCTCCGCATTCCCAAATTGTCACCTCTGCATTCTCAAATTGTGCATCACTACCACATTCCAAAATCGTGCCTCACTGCCACATTCTGAACCTGTGCATTACCTCCACATTCCAAAACTATGCCTCATCACCACATTCCGAAATTGAGCATCACCGCCTCATTCTGAAATTGAGCATCACTGCCACAGTCCGAAAAGATGCGCTACCGCCACATTCCAAAACTGTGCATCACCACCACATTCCAAAACTGCATCACCACCACATTCCGAAATTGTGCGTCACTGCTACATTCTGAACTTGTGCATCACTGCCACATTCCAGAGTTATGCGTCACTCATCGCCACATTCAGAAACTGTCACCGCTGCATTCCAAAACTGCATCACTGCCACATTCTGAAACTGTACGTCACCACCACATTCTGAAATTGTGCATCACCATCGCATTCTTAACCTGTGCGTCACCACCACATTTAGAAATTATGCATCGCCTCCACGTTCTGAAATTGTGCATCACCGCTGCATTCTGAACCCATGCATCACTGCCACATTCCAATATTATGTGTCACTGCCACATTCCGAAACTCTGTGTCACCACTGCATTCCAAAATTGTGCGTTACCTCCGCATTCCAAAATTATGCATCACCACCACATTCTAAAATTGAGCATCACCACCACATTCTGAAAATATGTGTCACCACCACAATCCGAAACTGTCACCACAGCATTCCAAAATTGTGCGCCACTGCTGTATTCTGAACATGTGCATCCCTGCCACAATCCAAAATTATGCATCACTGCGACATTCTGAAACTGTCACTGCTGCATTCCTAAATTATGCGCCCTGCCACATTCAAACCAGTGTGTCACCTCCGCATTCCAAATTGTGCTTCACTGCCACATTCCTAAAATGTGTCACTACCACGTTCCAAACCTGTGTCACCACCGCATTCTAAAATTGTCACCTCTGCATTCTGAAATTGTGCGCCACCACCACATTCCGAAATTGTGTATAGCCGCCACATTTCAAAAGTGTGCGTCACCACCACATTCCAAAATTGTGCTTTACTGCCACATTCTGAAATTGTGCGTTACTGCCACATTCTGAAATTATGTGTTCCAGCTACTTTCTGAGACTGTATCATTGCTGTATTCCACGATTGCAACCCGTGACATTTCAAATCTCTTACCTGCAGTATTTTAAAAATTGCACACAACTTTGTCATTCTAAAGCCATGTTTGCCACTGCATTCCATTCCCCCGTCACATTCTGAAGTACTGTACCTTGCATCTGCACATTATAGAGTGCATGTGCTCCCCCCAGTGTCAGTTTTCCTTTTTAAAATGTTTACTACACCTGCAGTTTTAAGTAACAGGAGAAATAAGTCATATAAGGTAGCTTGCAGAGAGGACTAGGTTATGAGTTGAGATAACAGCAGCAGCAGCAGCTCTTCACTGAAACTGGCTTTTTTGAGCAGGCAATGAATTAAGGATTACAAAATGACTTGTAACTTTTAAACATAGTAACTTACAGGTCTGATTTTTGGCATGAGACTGACTGAGGATATACTGTCCAAATTCTGAATTTATTGATGCCAAAAATGTCATCCTCAGTCCCTCTTTAAGATCTGTAAAGATGTCATTGGATTGTACTCTCGACTCCAATAAAGCCAAGTTTAAAAAAGAAATTGGTTCTTTCTCTGCTTCTTCCTAAAACTAATAGCCGTTTCCCAAAGGGGCATATTTTGAGTCTACCTCATATGGTGGGTTTTCTGACTTTTTTGGAGCCTTGAAATATTGACACATGCTGTATGATTAATACTTTGCAAAGAAGGCAGTCCCGCATTGTTAGAGGGTGCAATTCTTTCTTACCCATGTTCTGGGGGAGAGAGAGCCTCAAAGTGTGTAATCAATAAGACACGATGGGATAGGCACGGAACAGATTTTACCACATGCCCAGGAGCGTAGTGAGGCATGAGACCACAGTCCGAGTGCCTTCAGCCCCTGGAAGTGTGGTAAAATCTGTTCAATGCACACCCCCAGAGTGCTTATAATTGTGCTTTTATATTGTGCTTATAAAATGGGCTCCTTTTTTTTGGAGGGGGGATCATGTTTATATGTAGAAATAATAGATTTATTTGTGTGCATTTATGATAAAATAGTCCTTCCGACCACTGCAAATGATGTCATTGTATTACGGCTGGATAAAGTTTGTCCTTTGCTGGTATCAAGATTCAAGATATGGAAATTTATCATGGAATGTTTACCATGGAACACATAGATCCAAAATTCTGCTCAGTTCCACAGGCAGAGTGTTACTCTCCTAACATACTGTATATATACACACACACACACACACACACACACACACACACACAGGCCTCTTCTACAGCCAGAGACTCAATTATCTCACTGTCTGGGCAAGCAGGAGAGATTGTCCTGTTGATCAGGTAAAGATACAAGGGGGATTTTTCATTGTTAGCAAAAAAAAACATTGTAATGAAAACTATAAACAATACTTAATGTTTCTAATTTGTTTATGTGTGTAAGCAACGTGTGATGATCAGAGAAACGACATGTAATTAGTTTGTTTTATTTTTTATTTAAGGTAGTTTTATTTTTAGTGCCTAGTTGAAGGTTTTTTACAGTGTAAAGGTAACAGCCATGTTTGTGATGGAAGATCAATTCTGGTTGTAGGGGAACTGACAGAAGGTAGTCCTGGTTATAGGACTAATTTGCTCATTGTGAGATGTGGTTTAGGACCAGGATGACTGTGCATGAAACATATTTCATGTAGGGTCACATGGTATATTTTGACCAGTGAGACTGCTTTATTTTGGATGCCCATTTTATAATTTTCTTTATGGGTTCTATTCCCAGCTCTGGTTTTCAGCTGAGTATTAGCCTGCCTTTTGTACTTTCTTTCCTTGCCATCCAAGTGAATCCTTTCAGGTATCTCCATGCAAAGGTGCACTAGCAGTAGTCCTGCCAGCAGTGTGCTCCATGTAGTGGTCTCTGTACATTTTTCTTCTTCCTCAAGGCTTACTGTAACTACTTTAGGTACAGAACCCTCCCTTTTAGGGTTTCTGCCTTCATGTGACAGCTGCTAAGGAGAAGTCATACCATGTTTAAATGGCCACATCTCTATTCTAACTGTAGTGAATGCAGTCTGTTTGACATACATACAAACATACAAAGAAGCCAGCAGAAGAAGGCCATTTGGTCTGTCAAGTCTGCTCATATTGCATGGTCTGCAACAGGCTAATGTCCTAGTACCCTTTTCAACAGAGGAACACTCCATTGAGGCTGAGGTTATTGCAAGTGCAAAGACTGTCTTCTTCTTAGTTTTATCACAAAATATTTGGCAGAAATTAGTTTTCAGGATTATTTTTTCTTATTTTATTTTCAAGTACAGTATGTTCTCTCTCTCCAACTCAAAATATAGTGGAGCATGATCTGATACTATAATAAGGCCATATTCTATCTCCTTTATTTGCCCACAAAAAAACAGGAGACGCCAAAAATTAGTCTAACCTTGTATAGATCTTATGGGCACTGGAGTACAATGAGAATTCCTCAGCATCTGGATGTTTAACTCTCCACAGTTCCTGCAAGGCCCTTTCCTCCATCAGTCTCCGGAGGACCCCCACACTTCTGGGTGAACGTGGAAATCTGGGTTTAGAATGGTCAAGAAGGGGATCCCAATCGGGTGTTATAATCGCCCCCTGTTATCATGTTATCCGTGAACACTGCTAGCATAATAGCTAGATGCTCCCCTAGCATCCCAAGTTCCTCCCTGTTCTTTCTGCTATCTGGCCCATGCCTCCTTCCCCCCACTCCCTTGCCATCTCTAACTGCCCCGGTCATGGGTGCATCACCCACCTCATCATGAAGCAGAAGAAGAGAATTGAAGCAGTTACTGACATTAGTGTCTGATCCACCTACCCCCCTTGCTTCCTTCTGTCCAGCCCCAGCCATCTGCCTACTTCCCTGATAATGTCCTTCATTTGGCACCCCTTGGTGAGTGTCCACTGATATCTGTCTGCTTCCTTTGTAGTGTTCTCCTTTTTTGTACCCCCTCTCTCACAGTCCCTATGCAACCCCAGAGTACTCTCCTGCAGTCCTCTACCTATTCCCCCACCCCAGTGCTTGGTGAGCACCATGGGAGGGCCACTGCCCTATTCCCCAACCATACCTCTCCCCCTCCCTCCAGCTGTCTCCTAATCCCCTCAACCTCCTCCCTAAGCTGTGCCATCTTGTAGCACACTGGGCAACCACCAAACTTCCAAGACCATTCAGGTATCATGGCTGCCCAACACCCTGTGCATCCCACCACCCTCCCAAAGATTCCTGCCCTAATGACATTTGGTCCGATCCTCCTCCCAGTATGTTTCCTTGGATGAACCTCCATGTTCACCACTAGTCCAACATACACCCCCTCTCCACTAATCTGGTCACCCTCTAATCCTAGATACAGTCCCACAGTGAACAGGTACCCCCATTACTAGGTGCAGTACTACTCAGTAAACTTATAGGTGAAGTGTACAACTCCCTAAGCTCCTCTCTCCCAGCCTTTAAACCCAACACCCAGTGTTTAGAGCCACATGAGCTGCACCTGAAGCCTTGTCCTCCAATTGCAGTGCAGGTGTTCACCTATAAATGAGCCAAGATCTGGCGAGGGAGGTGCTGGAGGGTAGAATTACTGACAACACCAGAATCTCACGAGAATGTATCAGCCCTGTGTCTTCCCCTCACTGCACCTCCAAGCACTACAAAATAGTTCTAGTCTACTTACTCTCACAGCATCCAACTAGAAGCTTCTTCCCCCTTTCTCCTCTAACTCAAAACACAAGAAAGAATGTAAAATCTGCAAGAAGAAGCTACTGTACTGTAACTGATCTGATCCCTTCTCCTTCTGGTTACTTCTGAGAATCAAAAAGAACTGATCACATAAACTTGATTCAGCTCCATCTTCAGTTACTAAGCTCAGTGATACCAGGCAAGACCATTGGCACCCTCCCCCACTATGCCCAAAAGTCTATGGCTAGTAAAGCCAACAAAAAGCAATCACAATTCCACTCAAAGCTGAAATAGTAGATTTTCAACCAAAAGAAACAGGTCTCCAATTCAAAGAGCATCATGAACAACACATGAAAATAGGCCTGAAATTAGGAGATATCGGTCTCCAATTGAAAGAAACTGACCAAATAAATCACACCAAATCGTTTTTAAATCTTAAGAAGTAGGCCTCCCCAACACTGCCTTGTTACACACTGAAATATGAAACCAATGAAACCACATATAGACCCATAAATAGTTTTCAAAATTTCAACAGCCACAAAACAATACCCTGCTAGACCATTACCATAACTTAGAAACCAAAATAAAAACAACTTCTACCTATTAAAATCCACAAGTACAAATGAAAAATCTGCAAGAAGAAACAACTGTACTGGAACTCAGCTGATCCCTTGGCATTCTGGCTTTCTCCTCCTAATCACTAAGTGGTGTCCCAAAAGTCTGTGTAGAACACTTGGTGCAAAACTGTCAACCCATAAGTGAGTTATGCATAGAACTTTCAAACCCAATTGCAATACATTGGGCTACCATTGTATAGAATGGTACAACACTCTGAAACAGGATTATGAATGATGCTTTTCAAACTGATAACAATGGCATACACTAGAACATCGTTGTCACAAGCGGGTGGTATCACTTTGGACACAGGCATACTATCGCACTGTAGTGAATTGCTTACCTGTTATAGGGCACCTAGTTTCTGTCCAATTTTTGACACATATGCCCTGCATTGTTTAGTATCGCCATGGACAAACTTTGGTACAAAGCATCATTGTTGCTATGTACCACACATGAGACAGTCAATTATCATATGTAATTGATATATGATTGGATTTCTCGAACCAGAGCCATATCTTGATTCATGAACTGATGTACAAGACACATATGATTAACATCTACTGGTAGGCTATCTGCATGGATGTCAATTGACCTGTTTCCATGCTTTCTTATTCCCAAGGCCATAGTGGCACGTTTGTACAATTTCAGGGGCCTTGAACACTAAACGCCAAAGCCTCCACTCTGCTTCGCACAGTGTGTGTACTGCACCTGACTTTTGCTAGCCATCGCTGAATATTAGAGCCTTCTATCCATGGCGGTGTTATTGCAGTACAGTTGCTGGGTGAAGACAAGTACGGTCCAGCTGAAACATGATTTGAGTAATGCAAAGGAGAGGTCAGTTAGGGCACATTGGCTCAGGTGACATCAGGGAGGATTAAGGTATCCATAGATACATAGACCATTTTGGCAGATAAGGCACTACAGCACACCCAGTGTTCCCATTCGAGCGTGTACAGTCATGTTATGTTTTCCTGCTAATTCTGTGGCCCCATAACCCTGGCTTCTAGAGTTCCTTTTGTTTATCCTATGCATTGCTAAATCATATAATTGTTTGTATCAGCTGTCATCTCTTTCTCTGGCACAGTGTTGCAGTTGTCCACCACCATTTCATTGTCGAAATCCTTCAACATATTTCCTCTGAATCACCCTCCCTCACACAACAGCCCATGCACTCTAGTGCAGGAACATCTTTACTTAGACAGAGTGTATTCCAGCACCAATTCCTCCCTGTAAGATACTTGTATGTCGCTATCATATCGCCTTCCCTTCTCTTCCCAGAAGTACATATCAACGTCCTTCAACATGTCCTCATAGGACTTGTCATACAATCTATGTACCAGTTCTTTTTCCCTCATCTGAACCTTCTCTAACTTGTCTATGTCCTTATATAGGTAAGGTGTACAGAACTGTAGAATGTACTCGAGGTGGTGCCTCACCAATGGCTTGTATGTTTCAATTAGGAACTTCCTTTTTCATGTTTGTGATTACCCTTTACTATGCATCCCAGCATACTATTTTCTTTCCCTGTTTCCTTGTCTCACTGTTTCTATACCCTTAATGTTATCATAGATTATAACCCCAATATCCATTTCCTGCTTCGTGCATGCTATATCCGCTCCCCAAAAAGATCGATAGTGCAATGGTTTTTTGTGCCCCATATGCATTGTCTTTGACTGCTTTACATTGTTTTTCAACTGCCAAACTCATGACTATTCTGTCAGTTTCTGCCATTCCCTTTGCATTCTATCTACATTCTCTCTGTGAGTACTCAGTTACAAAGCTTTGTGTCATCAGTGAGCATTGAAATTCTGCCTTCTATGTCATTCGCGGTGTCACTTCTGACGATCTCCATAACATGTAAAGGGTATGATGAAATTTATATTTATAAATTAGGTTCACAAATTTGTTGCGTGTCTTTGTGGCTGCTAAAATGGGTATGTTAGACATTGAGAGGATGACAAGGGGTAGAAGAGCAATGTCACAGACTACAGTCAACAAGCAGGGTGAAAAGGTGCCATTGCTTGATGACCAAATCTTAAAGTGGGACAAGTTGGTTAGCAGGAAAGCACGATTTGCGCATCAGTTGCAATGCTGACAGTGACACACATTACCTAACCAATTTGTCACTGTATAATTATCTTCATTAACAAGTTCAGTGGTTTCAACAACACTCTGTCTTTAACTATTGCTATACCTTTTTCATTCTTCACAGTTTCCCTATTACATAGAAACATAGAATTTGACGCAGATAAGGACCGCTTGCCCACCCAGTCCGTAGTGTCCCTACCTAATGGATAAGCTGCAGATCCTAGTTAACCAGCAGACTACTTCTTTCTACCACCACCCCCTAGAATTGACTTATGACTGTCCCATGCATGACTGAATTCAACCACTGTTTTTGACTACACCACCTCCTCCGGAAGGCCATTCAATCCATCCACAACCCTCTCTGTTAAAAAATACTTTTCTTACATTACTTCGTAGCCGCTCCCACCCTTATCTTCAAATTGTGCCCCCTTGTTCTTGCGCACCTCTTTTTTTTGGGAAAGATGCCACCCTCTTGGACTTTGTTGATTCCCTTGAGGTGCCGAAAGTTTCTATCATGTCCCCTCTCCCTCCTTTCCTGAGGCTATACATATTAAGTGCCTTTAGTCTCTCTCTTAAGATGTCTTCTGGTGCAGACCCTGCACCATTTTAGTGCCCTCCTCTGGACAGCTTGCATCTTGTCTATGTCCTTGCGGAGATTGGACCTCCAGAGCTGCACACAGTACTCCAGATGGGGTCTCACCAGCTGTCTGTACAGAGGGATAACAACTTACTGGTTTCTGCTAGTAATGCCACACCCTATGCATCCCAGTATCACCCCAGCCCTCCTTACTGCCCTCTGACATTGCTTGCCCACCTTTAAGTCATCGGATATGACTACCCCAGGTACCTTTCCCTTTATGTTGTTGTTAGTATCTCACCCCCCATTGTGTACTCTTCCCCTGGATTTTTGTTTCCCTGGTGTATTACCTTGCACTTCTTTGCATTGAATCTAAGCTGTCATACATTTGACCATTCCTCCAACCTTGCCATGTCCCTTCTCATCCTTTCCACCCCACCTTGTGCATCAACTCTATTGCAGATCTTTGTGTCATCTGCAAAGAGACATACTTTTTCTTCCAGTAACTCTGCAATGTCGCCTATAAAGACACTGAAGAAGAACGAACCTAATACTGAACTATGGGTACCCACTAGTAACACCTTTCTTCAGAGTGGACTCATTTACTATTACCCTCTATTCTATTCTCCAGCCAATTCTTTACCTAGGCTCTCATCTTGGGACCCACTACCAGGCTGGCAAACTTGTATATGAATCTTTTGTGTGGGAATGAGTCCAATGCCTTGCGAAAGTCTAGGTGGGCCATGTCCACAGCCCCTCCTTGATCTACTACTTCGGTCACCCAGTCAAAGACATTTATTAGATTCATCTGGCATGACCTTCCCGCTGTGAATCCATGCTGCCTTGTGTCCTGTGCCACTCTGGCCTCTAGGTACTCGACAATTCTTCTCTTCAGAAGTGATTCCATCATTTTCCATATCACTGAGGATAAACTAACAGGTCAGTAGTTTTCCGGCTTCTGCCCTGCTCCCACTTTTGTGAAGAGGCAATCACATCTGCCCCTTCCAGTCCACAGGTACCACCCATCCTACCATGATTTGTTAAGAGGGTCGTCAGTGGTGTCACTAGTTCTACCCTTAGTTCTTTTAGAATTCTGTGATGAGTCCCATCATGCCCCATTGCTTTGTCCATGTTAAGTTTTAAGAGTTCTTTTCAGAACCCTTTATTCTGTAAATGGGCTGATATCAACTTCTGTATCCAGAGTGTTTCTATTGTTTGTTTTAGGTACCACCACCTCTTCATTTGTAAATACTGAGCAAAAATATTTGTTTAGTGTCTCTGTCTTCTCACGTTACCTCTACCACCCCATTCCCTTTATTAAGCCTCACTATCCATCCCTAAGTCTTCCTTTGCTCCTGATGTACCTAAAAAGGTTTTATCCCCTTCTTAACTGAGTTGTCTGTCTTTTCCTTGGTTCGGGCCTTTGCTGTTCTGACTGCCTACCCAGCTTCCTTTTCTTTAACTGATACAATTATCTGTCCTGCTCCTTCTGTGATTCGTGTACTTTCAGAATGCTTTCTTTTCTCTAGATCCTTCAATGCCACCTCCTTTGAGAACCATAGTGGTTTCTTACATTGTTTTGTTTTGTTTTGTTTATTTGCTTCACACAAAGGCTTGTTACCTCTGTGATGGCAGTTTTATTATTCACCATTGTTCATCGACCCCTCCTTCCTGCCCATTTGCTAGTGCATTCCTTAGGCACTCACCCATTTTAGCAAAGTGAGCCATCCTAAAGTCCAGTACTTTTGACTTTGTATGACTTGACTCTATTGCTGTGTTTATTGTGAACCATACTGTTCGATGGTCGCTAGTTCCCAGATGGCTACCTACTTCCACACCTGTGATCCTCTCTCCATGTCCATTTGAGCGAACTTGGTCTAAGATTGCTCCCTCTCAAGTGGGTTCCAATACCAGTTGTGTAATGCATGCCCCCTGTAGGGCATCTAGGATAACCACACTCTTAGAAGTGGCTGCTGCAACTCCACTCCAGTTAACATATTGCATATTCAGATCACCCATCAGCATTAGCTCACATTTATGCGCCATTCTAAGTATCCTTTCTATCATTCCCTTGTCAATTTCCTCCCCTCTGAGAGAGGGGGGTCAGTATACAACCCCTGTGCAGATTGTTGTGCCATTGGCTGCCTCCAAGTTGACCCACAGTGCTTCTTCGCCTCCTTGTTTACAATTTTGTTCTGTTGCTTTGATTTCTTCCCTTATGTAGAGAGCTACTCCTCATCCTCTTTTACCCTCACTGTACCTCCAGTACATAGTGTATCCTGGTATGTTTACATCCCAGTCATGGTTCTGTGTGTACCATGTTTCTGTGCCTACCACGATATCCAGATGGTCCTCCTCCATCAAGGCCACTAATTCAGGAAGCTTGTGGACCATACAAGGGCATTGTTACTCATTGCTCTCCATTTTTGATGGCTTTACCATTTGTAGCAGCTTCCCACTGACCTTTCTACCTAGGTATTTTTCTCATTTAGTACCCTGTTTTGTAGGGGAGTCTGGGATCTTCCTGCAGCTTATTAGTGCCTCCCCTTGACTAGTGTAAAGCTTTCCAATGAAGCATTTAAACCAATTGCCCTATAGACTTGTTCCTTCCTGGACAGATGCATACCATCCTGCCAGTATAGGCTAGTGTCCTCAGGTGGAACCCCAGTCCCAATGAAGCAAAACCCTGTGCTCCATACCATTTTTCAACCATTTGTTAAACTTCATGTTGCAAAGTACCCTCGCCTCACCCATGCCACTGACAGGCAGCACCTCTAGAAAGGATACTGTGTGTGCTACTTGTCTTAGGCCCTTACCCAACTCTACAAAGTCCTTCTGCACTGCTGTAATCTCATGATGAGCCAAGTCATTTGTTAAAGTTGGACAATGATCCCAGCTTAGACTCCGTGCAACTGTTCTCATGATCCTAAGGATGAGCTTCTTGTATCCCTCAAACCATGGCACCATGCAGTACCTTACTTCAGGTTTCCCTGCTCCCCCAGTTCTATCCCCTAATAATTGAGTCCCCCACCAGGAGCTGCATCCTTTCCCTGTGGTGCCCTCTGCCTCCTTCCTGAGGGCTTCCGTTGTGACAGTTGTCTGCAACCTTCTTAGTCTCCTCTGTGGGTGCATCCTTAGGGGAACTATGCTCCCCCAGAATGGTGTATGGATTGTGGAGTGGAACAACTGACTGGGTGTGCCTCTGTTCCACCACCCTTAGCACCCCTGAGCCCACTGTGGTCCAACTGCTGTGCTTTCTTCACAACCTCTGAGGTAGTGGTGGTGGTGGCTCTGGTGCTCCCTGGATGGGGGAGGTTCCCTTTCTACCATCCAGTGTGGCCTGGGGGAAGGTTCCCTTACTACTGTCCAGTGCGTTCTGAAGACGGCCAGCTTCCTCCATCAGGGCACATAGTTGTCTGCAAACAGGGCAGCATCTCAGCCTCCAGAAAGTCTCCCAGAAAACTGCTGCCCCACAGCCTTTACAATGCACTCCTCCGCACATGTCTGCCTACCTTGTTTAGTTTTTTTTTTTGTGTGTGTGTGATTGGTTTGTTATATAGAAATATACGTATTATATGATGTGTATGCTTATATTGTCAGTGGAGTGTGCTAGAGAGGATATGACAGTGATATGCACCTTGCCCTCTTGAGGAAATGATGTCAGAACCCCAGGTATAAATGAACTATTTCCAGGGGTTGGTGTTGTGCAGGGTGGGAAGGGTTTTTTTCCTAAACTGTGCCCTCACGAAACAAGCAGCTAACAGCTCTGACCTACCGCTGTGACGAGTGCCTTCCTGTCAGCAAGATGGGCTACACGACAATTTGACAGAGAAAATACCCTGCTAATCAAACAGAGAAAAATCCAAACATCCAAGTCAGACACTGATAAACCTCCCCAGCCCCCAAACAGTCTGGTGACTTGTGCTCTCAAAGCAGTCTGCCCCAAAACATGTCAGCTGTGCACCTGAACAGACACAGTCAACAGTATGCAGTCCATGTGGGTTTAAACTATTCCTGCACTGAAAATCTTTACAATTATAATAAAAGTAAAACAAGGTCCACCTCCCTCTGTTGATGGAAAGACTGCCTTTTCTGCTAATTCGAAGTTCCTTGTTTCACCCTTCAGTAAGTATCCTCCATCTGAAGAATATTAACTTTACTAAGCTAATCTGCTTCAAACCAATGACAATTGTAAGGTTCACCTCCTATGTTGTGAGCACAACTCACTTTCTTGCAAATCTTAAGTCCAGTATTGTTTTGTTTTTAACTAAGACTGCTTGACATGTCATGCTCGGTCATGCTTTTGCCTCTCTCAGGATGTATCGCTATATACTGAAGTGTCACTGCCATTTGCTTCTGTATGGTTGTATTGTCCTCTAATGATAACATCATTAAATATTGGTGAATGCATACAAATTCGTATCTTTTTCATAATAATTATGATACATAATACAATAAAAATTACTCATTCGAACGCACTTGCCTGTCGAATTCTTTTTAATGGTTTGTAGAGTTTTTGCATGCCATGCCTCCGTAATAAGCTCATGGAAGGCCAACATCACTGCATATGCTTGGTCTAGTACTAATGTGTACTGTATGATCTTTTTAAAAACCACTACATTTACATCTTCTATGGAAGATTAGCGTGTTCTTGTGTCAGTCTTGGACACTACAGTTTGTTGTGTTTGTGATAATTCGACAATGTAGCATGACACTTCATGAATTGAGTGCTCAACACATCCACAGCCATTCATAGCGATGACTTCATAATGGTATGTTGAGGTGTAGGACTACTAAACATCACATTCATGCCGAAAAGCCTATTTCACAAAGGCTAAGTATTAGTTCTAGTGTCAACTGACTGCAAATATCTGTGAGAACAGCATCTTTCAAAAAAATAGATCTGCAATCAGAAGTGTGGTATTTCTCCACAGAGATGGTTGTAAATGCATGGAACAGTCTTCCTGATGAGTGCATAGAGTCAAAAGCAGTAGGATAATTCAACAATGCATGGGACAGAGATTGAGCAATTATATTGGTGAGTAGGAGACAGTTGACTGTTGGTTAATTAGTAGCTGCAGCTTATCTCCAGCAACCAGGGAAAAAGGACAAGCAGGGAAGGGGCTGGAGTAGAACAGCTAAACAGTCTAGGAGGTAAAATCATGGAAGCCATGTGTGCCAATGCCAGGAGCCTTAGCAACAAGATTGAAGATCTGGAGGCTGTCATGGGGCAGTCAGACATGGACATTGTGGCCATCACAAAAACCTGGTGTAATGATAACCATGACTGTGAGATGGCAATTTCTGGCTAAAACATATTCAAGCGACCTGGCATGTAGGAAGGGAGGAGGACTGACACTGTATGTAAAAATGACATAAGGGCCGCAGAGATCCAGGAGGAAGAAAATTGGGAGAGATGCTGTGGGTTAAGCTGGAA
Organism: Neoceratodus forsteri; assembly: GCA_016271365.2. Lineage (NCBI taxonomy): Eukaryota > Metazoa > Chordata > Ceratodontiformes > Ceratodontidae > Neoceratodus > Neoceratodus forsteri. The sequence goes on along the minus strand of CM028133.1, from coordinate 243,779,486 downwards.
AGGAAAATGGTGCCAGCCATCAGCAACGTTGTGGTATATAGACCACCAGCACAGGAGGATGAAACATATAGGGAACTTATGCTAGCCATCCAAAGGATGGCAGACAAGGGTGAGGAAGTACTGGTTGGAGACTGCAACATTCCAGATGTGGACTGCAGCATCCAAGAAGCAGCATCAACTAGGAGCAGATTTATCCTGTACTCCCTTCAGGGTGCCTTTCTGCAAGCAACTGGTCATGGAACAAAATTGGGAGAAGGCAATACTGGACCTTGTGCTCACAAATGGGGACAATACAATGGGGGCAACAGTGGGGAACCACCTTGGCAACAGTGACCACCAGTCACTGTGGCTTTAAATCACAGAAGAAGCAGAACCAAACCACATAGAAACACGTATCCTGGATTTTTGGGGGGCATACTTTTGGAAAATGGGGAGATACTTGAAAGAGGCATTAAGGGGAATGGGGCAGGAATCAGGGCTTGAGGAACAGTGGGCAGTATTTAAAACGTGGTTTACAAGAGCAACAGAATTATGCATTAAGCAGGTTAGCAAGAGGAAAAGGAAGAGGAGGCCATTATGGTTTTACAAAGAGGTAGCAAAGAAAGTGGAAGCCAAAAGAGTGCATTCAGGCTATACAAAAGACACAGGCAGAAGGGGATAGGGAGAAGTCCAAGGAGAAGCAAAGGCAGGCAGGTAGGTCAAAGCAAAGCCAAAGCTCAGGCAGAAGAGTAGATTGCAAAATCAGTGGGTAGAGGGGAAAACCTTTTATAGGTACATCACTGAAAAAGAAAGGCAAAGGGAGGGATAGTGAGACTGAAGGAGGAGGATGGGTCCACGTGGAGGATGACAACAGTCAAACAGACATACTGAACAGGCATTTCTGCTCATTCTTTACTTAGGAAGAGGAGGGTAATGGGAACAAGGGACGAGAATGGTGCATAAATGGAGACACGTCCCTTGACACGAGAACGGGTCCTGAAAGAACTGGAATTAATAATAGTGGATAAAAGCTATGTGGCTAGATGGTGTGCATCCCAGGGTCCTGAAACAACTAAGAGAGGTGGTGGCAGAACCTCTGGAAATCCTGTTTAGCCTATCACAGGAAACAGAAGAGGTATCCAAAGGCTGGAGGACACCCCATGTAGTCCCCTTATACAAAACTGGGAACAAAGAGGAAGCGGGGAACTACATACCAGTCAGCCTCACCTCTGTAGTGGTGAAGAGCATGGAAGCACTGTAACATCTGGTTGTCAATGGACTGCAGGACCCAAGGCAGCATAGTTTCTTCAGGGGGAGGTCAGGTCAGACCAACCTCTTTGGATTATTTGACTCTGAGACTAGGGAGGGCAGTGGACATGGCATATCTGGACTTCAGCAAGGCCTTTGACACTGTGCCACATAGAAGATTATTGCACAAACTAGGGAATATGGGTGTGGGCAAGACAGTAGTGTGGTGTGTAGGTAACTGGCTGTGAGGCAGGACACAGAGGGTGGTGGTAAATGGCGGTCACTCCACAGAGGGAACAGTGACTAGTTGGGTACCACAGTGATCAGTGCTGGGACCGTTCCTATTCAACATATTCATCTGTGAAATAGCACAGGACCTAGAAGGCATTATTTCACTGTTCGCTGATGACACAAAGGTCTGTAACAGAGTAGACACACCAGAGGGTGTAGACAGAATGAGATGGAACCTGCTGACAATTCAAGAATGGTGATGGGTTTGGAAGTTGAAATTCAATGCAAAGAAGTGCAAGATAATGCATATGGGGAACAAAAACACTGGCACAATATATCAGTTGGGGGGTTAGGGTATAGCATGCACTAAGCAGGGAAGGGATCTTGGGATTATTATCTCTGATGGCCTCAATGTCGGAAGCTGTGTGACAAGGGAGCAGGTAAAGAAAATATGATGCTGAGATGCATAGGCAGGGGCATCACCAGCAGGAAAAGGGAGGTCATATTTACACTATACAAGATATTTAGTGAGGCCCCACCAGAAGTATAGTGTACAGTTCTGGAGACAGTTTAGTGAAAGAGAGTTCATGCTGTCTTTATTTGGTTATTGCCTTTTTCTAATTGCTTGCAATTACCAACACATCTGGGAAAGCAGCTCGTTGTCGGATAATGTGATTACCTTGTGACTTGATGTTAGGTACTGTTATCTATAGAAAGGGCAATCAGAGTTTTTGAGGCAACATCATCCTTATTCCTTTATGTCTATCCCATGCAATGTCATGCATTCTTAAATACAGTGAGTGTTTCAGCACCCACCACTTCCTCTGGCAAGGTGTTGCACTGGTCCACTAAACATTCCGTGAGGAAATTATTTCTCAGTTTCCTCTTAATTATCCTCTCTCAAACTTCATCCTATTCTCTCTAGTCCAGGAACATCTTTTCACTTACACATAGTATTTTGCTGTACCCTGTACCTCCATGTAAGAGACTTGTATGTCTCTATCATGTCCCTCTCTCCTCCTCTCCTGCTGGGGTTACATATTCAATTACTTCAATTTCCTCCTCATAGGACTTGTGATGCAATCCAGGTAACATCTTTTTTCCCTCCTATGAACCGTCTCTTCCCATGTCTACATATTTATGTAGGTAAGGTCTCCAGAACTGTGCACTGTACTCCAGATGGAGCCTCACTAGTGTCTTGTACAGTTGAATTATGACCTCGATTTTCAAGCTGGTAATGTCCCTGCCTATTCATACCAGAATCCTAGTTGCTTTGGATGGTTTCACAGCTGGAAGTTACTGTCATAAAAATCAAAGTGATTTCGTTGACAGGGTGACCAAAGCAGTAGACAAGGGAGTGGCCGTGGACATTGCCTATCAGACGTTACCAATGCATCTGACACAGCCACGCATCAAAGATTAATAAACAAATTAGCCAGCCTGGTAGTGGGTAGCAGGGTGGTAGCCTGGTTTAAACACTTGTTGGAAAATTAGACACAGTGGGTAATAGCAAATGGAATCCACAGTGAAGAATGAAGGGTTAGTAGAGGGGTGCCGCAGGGTTCAGTACTGGGGCCAGGCCTTTTTAATGTCTTTCTAAGTGACAATGCAGAGTAACTAGACGGGAAAGTCTATCTCTTTGCAGATGACACAGAGATCCGAAACCGGGTTCGTACACAAGGTGTGCTGGAAAGGATGAAAAGCGCCTTGGCAATGTAGGATGAATGTTCAAATGTATGGTAGCTGTGATTCAATGCAAAGCAGTTCAAGGTAATGCACCTGGGAAAACAAACACAAGGGAACGAGTACACAATGGTGCGGTGGGCCATACTGACAACAACAAAAATGAAAAGGGACCTGAGGGGAGTCATAGCAGATGACCTAAAGGTGGGCCATGAATATGAGAAGCCAGTATGGAGGGCTGGGGGCACACTGGAATGCATAGGGAGAGGCATCAACAGTAAAAAACAGGAAGTTTTGGCCCACAGTACAGACAGTTGGTAATACAACATCATGAGTACTGTGTACAGTTCTAGAGACCACATCTCTGCAAAGACATAGACAGGGTGGATCCTGTCCAGAGGAGGTAAACCACAATGAGTGAGGGTCTACATCTGAAAACATATGAAGAAAGACTAAAGGAACTAACGATGTATATCCGTGAGGATAAGATGGAGAGGGGGGACCTGATCGAAACTTTACAATACCTCAAGTGAATCAACATAGTCCAAGAGGGTAGCATCTTTCTGATAAAGAGATGTGCAAAAACAAGGGTGCCGAATTTGAAGATAGAGGGGGGATGGCTTAGAGGAAATGTGAGGTATTAGTTCTTCACATAGATGGTTGTGGATACATGGAACATCCTTCCTGAGGAAATTGTAGAGTCAAAAACAGTGGGGGAATTCAAGAATGCATGGTACAGACATAAGGCAATTCTAGTGGAGGATAGGAGGAAGTATGCTGTTGGTTAACTAGGATCTGCAGCTGATCTATTAGGTAGGTAATTGGGCAAACAAGGTAGAACAAGCAGTTCTTATCTGCTGTTAAATTCTATGTTTCTATGTTTCTTTACCTGCTGCCATTATGCCATTTTCTGCTGGTCCCTTCCCATTCTGTCTACGCACTCGGGTGTGTCGACTCTGTTACAGAGCTTTGTGTCATCGGTAAACAGGCAATTGATGCCTTCTAGGTCCTGCGCAATGTCACTAATGAATATGTTGAATCGGACTGGTCCCTGCACTGATCCATGAGGTACACCACAGGTCACTCTTCCCTCTGTGAGTGACAGCCATTTACCACTACTTGTTTGTTAAGGACCACGGGGTACACCCCATCTTTACCCATTGCTTTATCAACTCTTAATACTTCCTGTTGCTGAAGGACCCTTTTTCGTGTAAAGGGACCTGTGTCCGTTTTCGCTGCTGTAATCACACCCCTTGTACTGCCTTCAGACACATTCACCTCCTCTTCCTCAGTAAAGACTGAGCATAAATACCTGTGAAAGATGTCAGCATTACTGTTGTCATCTTCACTTGCTGACCTACCTGCCTACACTTCCAGTTACTGCCATCACAATGTCCCTGTTTGTGAGCACAAGGTCCATTATTGCCTTCTGATGAGTCGGTTCAATGTCCAGTTTCTCGAGGAAGGCATCCTAAAGGGGAATCACTGCAAAATCTGCTCCTAGTTAATGCAGCTGATGGGATGATCATATCAACATCTGTAATATCGAGGTCACCAACCAGCAGTACCTCACCCTTGTCTGACATCCTTTGAATGGCTAGCATCTGCTCTCTATCTGTTTCTTCGTCCAGGGCTGATGGTCTATAGACCACACTGGTCTATATGGCTGACACCATTTTCCTTTCCTGCTTAACACACAGTATCTCTCCACCACTTTGTTCCACCTGGATCTCTGTGGTCCGTATGTCATTTTATACACACAGTACCACTCCTCATCACTTCCTACCCACCCTGTCTCTTCTGAATATGTTGTAGCCAGATCTGGCCAACACCCAGTCTAATGTTCTTTTCTTTGAGAGTCATATTGTTATAGTACATGCAGCAATCATTGTAGGTCAATTACTTTTTCAAAAGCAGTTTCAGATCGGCGCAGACAGCATATTACAAATCATAAATTCACTCATCTATGCATCAGTGCTGCCATCCACACATAGTAACAAAGTTACAGCATTTAGTCATTCACTGACCTAAGAGGACAGTGCATACATATCAAGCCAGACTGGCTGTTGTCATAACTTGATGGCTGGAGACAGTTTAGTGAAAGAGAGTTCATGCTGTCTTCATTTGGTTATTGTCTTTTTGTAATTGCTTGCCATTACCAACACATCTGGGAAAGCACCTCGTTGTCAGATAATGTGATTACCCTGTCACTTGATGTTAGGTACTGTTATCTATAGAAAGGGCAATCAGAGTTTTTGAGGCAACATTATCTATCCTCCTTTCTTTGTGAGACAATGTGTGAAGCACATCATTGAAAGGTGATGGGATTAGGCCTGGCCTTGATGCTGTGTACTCTCAGTCTGCTGAAATCAAATAACAGTTACTGAGACAACATCTATTCTACCTTCTTTGTTAACTTATGTTCTTAGCTGAAACAAATACAAATCCATAATTTTCATACGTGCCGGAACCGGGGATTTGGAATGGGGCGGTAGTCACTCCACTTTTAATTTTTGTATGGCAAAAAATAACATAGAAAATGTGCCCTTCGTACCCTCATAAGTTGCCTTTTGATTCTCAGCCACAGCAGCTTTTAACATCTTCCGTCACCCTTGATAATTTTTTAATTCAATGCCTCACTTACATGGACCATTCTGCATCCCTTATCCAATAGCTGAAAACATTTACATGACCTATCCATGAATGTGATTCCTTACTGCACATTATCATCATCTGCAATGTGCATATGAACTGCATTTTTCATATAAGCAGGTGTATGTTGATAGCAGTTTTGGGGCAGTGATGTCACAATGCCTGCTAAGAAGCATGAGTGTTTACACAGTTGTTTGGCAGTCGATAGCATAGACACATGGACACATAGACAGTGTCGGCAGATAAGGGCCTATGGCCAACCCAGTCTGTCCATTTGAGCTTGTAAGTTCATTTTATTTTTCCTAGAAGTCTGTAAGCTCTGTGGCTGTTGCTTGTGTGGAAATATTTTTTTAATATAGCACATTTCATACAGACTGCATTCGTGAGTGCTTTATAATCCAAGAGGAGAGATGCCTCCCTGATGTGAAACAACATGGGGTTGTCTCAGTGAAGTATTGTCGAACCAACCGGATACAATATAATTACTGGGTGACAGGTGAGATGGCTAAGGCTCATGCATCAGACGTTCTTTACTTCAACTTCAGCTATGCTTTCAATTCTGGGCATCATGGGTGGCTTGTGGGGAAGCTAACTGGTGTCGGGGTAGGGTCACAAATAGGAACTGGGTTACAAGATGGTGGAGTTCGAGGCTGCAACGTGTGGCGGTGAGAGGGTAGATCTGAACTCCCAGGGTGGTGACGAGTGGGGTGCCACAGGGATCAGTTTTGCAGCCAGTATTGATCGGGCTCTTAATAGCACACCTTTCACATGATGTGGTGCACAAGATAAGCCTGTTTGCTGATGACACCAAAATCAGAGCAGTGGTGAATGGAGATGATGGATGGAAGCAGCAGCAGGGTGACAAAAATACGCTAGATGAGTAGTCAGAGAGGTTGCAGCTGGGGTTCAATGCAAAGAAGTGTAAGGTTATGCAGTTTTAGGGTGAAGAAGCCCAGGAGCGAATACTGGCTGGGCAGAGTTAAGTTGTGGAACACTCAGCAGGAGAAGGACCTAGGCGTAATGAAAACATGGACCATGGACAACACTGCCCAGTGGAGGAGAGCATGATATAAGGCTACTGAAGGGGGTGCAGAGGATGGCAACAAAGATGAAATGTGTAATGGAAGGGACAGACTATGACAGCAGGCTGAGAGACCAGAATATGTACACCCTGGAGGATAGAAGGGATGGGTGTCATGATAGATACATTCAAGTATTTGAGGGAAATCAATAATGGTGGTGCAGATGTGGTCTTTAAGTTAAGCAAGAGTGGATGGTGGCTTAAGGCACAAGAAAATCAGATGTGCTTCAACAAAAGGGGATGGAATTTGTGATGTGGGTGGTGTTACTAAATGCAGTCGGGACATTTGCTAATGTGTAGTGCAAACAGATAAAGGTGACATAAACTGTGTTTGTCTACCATTGAAATTCAGGTTGCGGTCGGGAAGAAGAAGGCTGCGTACACAGTAGGTAGCTGCAACATGTACAGCCTCCTCTGCCTGCCAACCACAGCGTATTCTGTCAGACTACGTTAGCGGTACAATCACCCGACTCTTTAGCCTTCCACACACGCATCATGCGTGAAGACTCTACAGTGCAGGTGCCTGGAGCTCCTTCCTCTCTTATGATCACAACGGCTCTGCCTTCTCGGCCGTTAGGCAGATAATCTCAATTCGGGCACCGCCTGACCCTATTGGAGGGCTTCATGTGCCAGTCTTCTCCATCGCCTACAAGTGGTGGGAAAAGACGCCACACTCCTGGACTTCACTTCCCAGAGTCAATGGCCATACTTTCCATTGGCAGCCTGTTCCCAAAAGAGTCCCAGTGCTATTTGGCTGCCTAATACACTCTGTGCAGTGCCCCTCCTTCCTGATTGGATACAAGAGGCAGTTCTGATCAAAAAGTGGAGGGAAAAAAAAAAAACAAAGTCCCAGCTTCAAGGGAAACAGGTTAGATAACATACATTTTCCAATACTATTCAACATATGTTACATCAACAGTACAAACAAACAAAGGTGTCTGCTTTGCCTGCTTATCCGGCAGACGCCGAGGCACATTATCAGTATCTCGGCGGTACTCGAGCACGAGAACCAACGATCCCCTTTTTTTTTTGCAGACTAATGGGGTCTGCAATCTGGCAGATCTTAAAGAGACAGACTAGAGCCATTTAGTAAACCCCCATTTGTAATGGGTTACATTTAAGTAAAGGAGGGAGGTATCAACAGAGGGCCTGATTTGAAGTTGGAAGGAGGACGGACGAGGGGTTGAAAAGGGTAGTGGATGCATTGATCATCCTTCCTGCACAGGTAATGGGATCAAAAACAGTTGTATAATTTTAGAATAGGGTGAATATGGAGCGGTGGAGGAAGTGGCAGTCTGCATGTCAGATAAGTAGGAATTGGCCACACTGTGTGATGCACGCTGTCTATATATGCCATCCAAGTCTGTGGGACCGATTGAAGGATGCCATACGAGTTGTGCAAGGTTAATTATGGAAAACCCTAAGGCATAAATTGCACCTAGAACTGTGTGATATGCAACTCCTAATTCAAAGATGCTGCTTGTGACTAATGTTGCCCTTGCCGCCCACTATGCCTGTAACCAGTGGTCACATGGTGCAAAGGTGGGTTATGGCAGCACCTGATAACCTGTTCTCTATTCATAAATGGGTGCTGTCATAGAACAAATTTTTGTGATGACAAGACACGCACTGGTGTTGGGGTACTCCAGTCTACTCATGTCATGTTAAAGTCCCCCACAATCACCATAGTACCCTTCTCACAGGTCATCCTGATCTGTCTTGCTAGGTCTATGTCTAACTCCTCCGTCTGAGATGGCAGCCTGTGCACCACTCCCATTCTATGAGTCTTATTCTTGGAATACTGGATTTGCATCCAAAACTGACTCCATACCACCCTACTCCCCTTCCTTCCTTACACACTTCAGTCCTTCCTTCACATAAAGTGCCACAGCTCCTCCTTTCCCAATCACCCTGTCTGGATGTTCTCTTGGAGAATATACACAAACAACCCCACCACAACCCAGCATAAATCCAGGGGTGGGGGAGGGGGTTTAGCCGCTGATTTCCTGAATGTTGCTCCAGAATTTTTTCCCGTCTCCCCAGGAGGTGGAGAGGGTATGCTGGTAGTATTCAGCTTTACTCTCTGGAGTTGCCCATAGTGCATTTATTACGCCTTCCTATATATTATCTCTCTCCGTCCCTGAGCGTGCTGTGTGTCTATGGCCTTGTGCCAAAGGTTGTCCCTGTGTTGCATAACGTTTATAAGGGAAGGTGTGATCCAGGGGTAGTCCTGGTTTTCACCACCTGCTTTGTGAAGGGGGCAAATATATCACAGGCTTTGTTAAACGTAGTTATAAAGTGGGTAAGGGCGGTATCCACTGTCTGTGCGTTATATATGGGTAGCCAGTTGCTATTTACAAGGTATTCTTTGAGACGGTCAAGGCCTCCTTTTTTGAGTTTATGATGCCATGTGGTGGTTGGTGGTGCTGGGGGGAGTTTACTCGACCACCAGCAGATAACCGGGGAGTGGTCATTGATAGCATCTGGGAGCACTGAGGCCCAGGTGATGTTACGTGGTCTGTTTGTAAAAATAAGGTCCAATAGTGTGGAGGTCCCAGTTCTTGTGTCACAACTTGTTGGTGAGGTAACAATTTGGGTGAGGTCCATAGCCTGTGCTGCGTCTTTGTAGGTGGAGGAGGATGGGGATAGCTAATCAATGTTGAAGTCGCCCATTAATATGGATTAGTTTAGCATTTGGGAGGTGCGATGGTGTGTAGGATTGATTCATACGCAGTTTCTGGTTTCTCGGGGGGATATAGGAAGCGATGATGTGGATAGTTTTGGTGCCCAGGCTAATTTTGACTGTAAGTGTCTGCCTCACATGTTCTGGGGGGGGGGGTGTCCACGACTGTGGCACTGAGTGTAGATTTAACAAATATTGCACAGCCATCCCCATGCTTATCAGGTCTATCTGCCCTAAAAAGGTTATAGTTACTTAGGGAGACTGCATCATTGGAGATTTTTTGGATAGCTAGTTTCTGAGAGGCTAGAATGTCAGAGCATGTTGGGTAATCCAACCTTGAAGTAGCATGTGTTTTTTAGGAGACTACAAATATTAATTGAGGCCAACAGCAGTCTTCCTGAGGTTTGTTTGGGGGGTTGTGATGGGGGTCCAGGGTTGGGGTGAATTTATTTCGGATAGCAGGAGTAGAGTAATGTGTGTCTTAGTAGAGAGAGCCTGCAATGCTTGTGGGACCCAAGCTGAGAATGATAGGGTGACTGTTTTGTTTTTTTGTGGGTGGGTACTGGTAGACTAGAGATGATGCTGGAAGCAGGGAGGTTATGCGAGGGGCCGACATCACGCCTTCGTGGGTGGAGGGGGCTGAGGGTTGTATACTGGAGTAGGGCAGAGGTACAATGTTGACCCATCAGTAAAGTGGGTGTAATTAGGAGTATGGAGAGAGAAGGTAAATTAGACAAATTGATGTTGGTGTGCAGCATAGGAGTGTCTCTGCCAGCCAATGTCTGGGGTAGATGAAGGGATCCAGTATGCCATCCATACATAGTAAGAAAGTTACAACAGGTATTCATTCAGTGCTCTCACATTACAGCTGCAGACATGAAAAGCCAGACTGTCTGCTTTCATAACTTGATGGATGGAGACAGTTTAGTGAAAGACAGTTCATGCTGTCTTCTTTTCGTTTTATTCTTTTTCTAATTGCTTGCAATTACCAAGACATCTAGGAAAGCACCTCTCATCCTTAGAAAGTGCATTCACAGTTTTTGAGGCCACATTATTTATACTCTTTTCTTTGTGAGACTAGGTGCGAAGCACATCATTGTAAAGTACAGTGATTAGGCATTGACTTGATGCTGTGTACTCTCCATCTGCTGGAATGCATTAACAGTTATTGAGACATAATCATCTATTTTTCCTTGTTTGGTGACTTATGTTCTTAGCTGCAGATAATAAAATATATAAAACTATAAGCCAATGCTTCTCTTACATGGACCATTCAGGGTCCATTATCCACTGCATGTACCCATTTTCATGACCTATCCATGTATGTGTCTAGTTACTGCAACTTATCAAGATCTGATATGTTCATCTGAAATGCGCTTTTGAAGCAGAATACTCTTTGACTGTTGCTATCCTTAAAGTATGCTTATATGGCTATGGTGCTGTGCTTTGCTCTGAATCATGACGTAACCGTGTTTAATTGGCTTCTGGATTCTAAGTATACCCCTAGCTGGCAACACACAGAAAGGGGAGTCGGATCAGTCTGTAATGATTTTGATGGCTGTGGGCACCTGCTTTTAATAGAGTGCTGTCATGGGTTATTTTCCATTGGGGGGAGTCTACCCTGGGAGAGTGACATGTTGAATAGGTGGGTGATTGGCACAACAAGCACATGATAAGCACCTTACAGATAGAACACCATCCATTAATGACACTAAACATGTCATTATTCAGTAATACACTAATCAAAGCCTGTATGAATCATTGTAACTATATTTCTTGGAGACAGGCTAACAGAAACAGAATCATAGAAACATAGGCTTTCAAGGCAGATACGGAGCATTTGGCCAACCTATTCAGCACTTTTGCTTACCTACTAGATAAGCGGCAGATCCTATTTAACCAAAAACCTATTTATTCCTACCCCACCCCCACCCTTGCCATATTTCTGTCCCATGCATTATTGTATTCCACCACAGTTTTAGAACCCCGCAGCATCCTCTGGAAGGTTGTTCCATGTGTGCACCATCCTGGCTGTGTACAACACCATCCCCCCATGATTTGTCAAAAAGGGAAGTCAGTGGTGTCACTAGTTCTCTCCCTAATTCTTTTTGAATGCTTGCATGAATTCCATCAGGCACCATTGCTTTGGTTTCATAACTTTTTTCTGCACCCGTTCTTTTGTAAAAGGACTGCGACTGGCCACACCAGCCAAAGTGCTGATGGAAAGTATATTAGGCACCGCAGCACATTCTGTTTTTTGCCAAATACTGAGAAGTTTTCTTTCAGTGTCTCTGCTTTTTCCCTGTCCCTCTCTGCCCACCCACTGCAAATTGTATGCAGTTTCACTGTCCCTTCCTTTATTTTTCTACACTCCCCGATATACCTATAAAAGGTTTGATCCCACTTCTTAAAATAGTTGTAGATCTTTTCCTCAGTTTGGGCCTTTGCTATTCTGACTACCCTCACAGCTTTCTTCTGCCTTAACTGGTATAGTTGTCTGTCCAGCTTCTTCTGTGTCTCCTCATACTTCATAAACGGTTTATTTTTTGCCATAAACATCTCGGTTACCTCCTTTGAGAACAATACTGATTGTTTTGTTCATTTTGATGGCTTAGTTTGCTTCACACAAATCCTTGTGGGCTCTGTGATGGCAGTTTTGATGAGTAAGAGTACTCCCTCCTGAGTGGGTTCCAAAATTAGCAGTCTGAGGCATGTCCCCTGCAAAGGTACAACAGTTAACATCTCGCATATCCGGTTCCCCACCAACAGTATTGACCCTTTCACTGCCATTGTAAGGATGCCTTCTATCATATCCTTATCCATTCCCTCCACCTGACATGGGGGTCTGTATACAACACCTGTGCATACTGTAGTGTCAGTTCCAGCCTCTAAGGTGGCCCAGAAGGACTCCTCTCCTCCCTGTTTACTCTTTAGTTCAGTTGCTTTTATTCCTTACCTTACACAGAGAGCTAATCGGCACCTTATTCTACCACCCTTGTGTCTGTTGTCGTTTGTGTACCCTCATATGTTAACATCCCCGTCATGGATATATGTGTACCATGTTTCTGTGATTGCTATGATATCCTGGCATCCATAGCAGAGCACAAAACAAGAAGATACTATTTCATATTCGCTGTCATAAGAATGGTTTATTTATTAACCTTATGTCATTCAACCATGTAGTTATTGGTGGATGCTCAGGAATATTCAAACCAGTTTAAAAATCACACACGTATCTTTTTATAAAAATGACATGTACCTCAGTAGCTCTGCATGGTATGTAATGTGTATTTTTGAGATGCACAGACGTAATAAAATCATGGTACAAACATTGTACAGTCAAAATTGTCACGCAAGGTGTACATACATCGAGCATCACAAATGGACTCTTGAGCAGCTGAAAGAATACATTTAATGCAGAGTACAGAAAGTACAGCTGAACAAAGTATAACTGCTGCATACTAAATGCAGCAGAGGACTCAAAAGGGACAGTACATTTTTAAACATGTGTCTATTAAATTAAGCAATCTGGATGGAAACTGGCATACTGTCCAGATGGGTCAGGGTACACATCTCCAAATTCTCCACACGCAGCAGCTTGGCACTGGAACACAAATGCATTGTCCAAGACGTCCCAGACCCCATAATATGTATTGACGAAATGCCGAATGCCTCCGAGATTGGTTGGTGTCTGCATCAGGGGGAAAGGAAAAAAAATCCTGCCGATAGCTTGCAGACAAAGTTAATACAGCAGGGTCCAATACTAGATGGTCCATCTCCTGAAAGAAAGGAAATGGTGATAAAGTACAACAGGTGCACATTGAAAGGCACAAATGTCAGTGGCAGAGCATGACAGACAGTAGTGCAAGGCTCTGCATGAACAACAAGTAACAGAACAATCATTAATGCTAAATGAATCTTAAATGCCATACTTAAAAAATTGGTTAGAGATTTCACTAATTCGTTGGTCATACACAGCCAGAAATGGAAGAAGGGAGCACAGCATAATGCAGGAACAAATTGTTTGAAAGGGAAGAGATCACACAGTACTCACACAGGGAAAGGCATTCACAGGTTTCCATATGCAATCAGTGTAATGATGAATATAACATATGTGATATATTGAATTATACAATGGTGTGTGACTATCCTGTAACCTCATTGATCAACGCATGTCACATGTCCGTGTGTAAATCATGCATTACCCGTGGCTGAAGAAATGCACTTATAAAACAACATAATTTAACACATCTAACAGATGGGTCCATTGTATAATTGCAGTACTGCAGTCAAGGGTGGGAGTTATTGAGGATGTAGCAAATTCCTGTGTGCTGAAGTCACTTGGCTGTTCATTTGTCACCCACACACCGTAATGCAGATTGGAATTAAATGAACATCACCACTGCACATCTTGTGTACTAGACTGGATTCATTTGTGTACATGCTTGCACATTTGGCAGTGTTGATCAATCACTTAATAGGTGAAGTCACATCACACTGAGGCATGAACTGTTCGTGTAAAGACACAGCGCGTACTTATTAGAATAATTATTATAAACAGATAAATGCATGTAGCAAACCATTGGTAGCATAACAGTGACAGTGCACATGTTAGACAGGAGCAAAGAAGCAGGCACCGGATGCAGTACAACGTACCGGTAATTCTGAAATGCAGTCTCCAGGACCAAATCCACAGCAGACTCTCTCAACTCGAGATGACAGTAACCGGCACTTTTGGTACACACATCACTCTGGTGAATCACTGGTTGGCTGAAACTGTGACTGTGACTGTGATAAAACATGATGTCTGTGTTCCAGTATGTGGAATGCTAAACCAGGGCTGTGAAGAGTGGTCGCTACACAGAAATCAACAAGCACCTCCATTGGAGGAAGGCAAAATGGAGGTAAGGTAACAGCATGGTGCAATAGTTTGGACATGACAGGGAGCAAATATTGAGGATCCCTGAAGCACCTGCATGGTGGAGGGATGCATGGTGGATGGATGTCATTGTCCACATATGGACAAAGTAATTGACGGTGAAAGGGATAAGAGCAATGCTGATAGAGTTTGCGGATTTGTTGTTGATCCTAATCAGGCAGCACATGGTAACAGTATGGGATGTGCAGCCTGTCAATGGCATGTGAGGCTAATGCGCTTCACATGGGATTCAATCAGTGATTGAAAAAGTTGAGCCGAGATACTGTCTTTGGCTTCATTCGGTACTGATGGTAGATCTGGAGTGATTAGAAACTGTATTTGCATGATGGTTGGCATCTGTCCAAAAGGGGAAACAGGACACTAGGTGATAGTTTGAAATGCTTCATTGGCAAGCATTTGTACTAGCCACGGGTGGAGACACGGACAAGGTGTAGGGAAGTCCAAGCACCCCCCACCCAAAGAAATAACAGTAATTAGTGCAGTAAATACCAATATAGAGGTGTTGATATGGAGAAGGGAATGGGTAAATTGAGAAAATGACAAAAGGCAATAAGGACAAGGTTGGGGAAAAGGGGATAAGGACATAAAGAAATGAAGGCTAATAAGTAAGAATGCATGTAGTCAGGGCAACAAGGGACCTGAACTGGTGGACTTGATGGAAGAAGGATGCACGGATCTCGTGGCAGTCACAGAAACAAGTGACACAGAGAACAAAGACTGTGAAGGTAACATACCAGCAACACACAACACAGGAGGACATGCCATGCAGAAGGAGAGAGGAGTAGCTCTATGTGAAAGGGATGGGATAAAAGCAGTGGAACAAAATAGTAAAAGGGATGAGAGAAAACTCTGTGGGGTACTTTATAGAAATGGAATACCACCACAGTCCACAGAGGTGTTATATCGATATCACCTCTCTGACCTGTCAGTTCGACATCGTGATAGGGAAATTATGAAATCACTTCAGAAGAAAATAAATGTTGAGTACCTATAGGCTAGTGGATCACAGGATGTGATGCTGCATGGATTCACAGCAGGAGGGTCCTGTCAGACAAAACAAATCGATTTCTTTTATGGGGTGAGTGAAGTAGTAGACAAGGGATGCACCGTTGACATGGCCTACCTAGACTTTTGTAATCCATTTGCCACAGTACCACCAAAAAGAGTAATAAACACTTTAGACATCATTGACATGCCATGCTCCTGTCTGCTGTCTGAGCAGTGCCTGCATGTGGACACCCACTACGCCTATCTATGTCGACATATCTTTTGGAGTTGAATCTCTGGTACTACTGGCTAAGACTCAACGCTGACAAGACTAAGGTGTTGGTGATGGATCAGGAGTGGTCATGGTGTGAGCACATTGGGATAACCACTGTCTTGTACTGGGGAATACCATTTCTTCCTACAGAACGGATAAATCTAATCTGGGTGTGATACTTGATGATGGCTTGACATTTGATTCTCAGATGGTGTTAACATAACCTACTCACATTTTATCTTTCCATGTACATTTTCACCAGTATGGATTCTGAAAAGGATCTGGTGTCATGGGGCCTGCCAGTATTGACCATGGCAATGAAAGTTTGTGGCAGCCATCACCCAACTCTATTCATTGACTGATATTTTGGGTTCAGTATGTATGCACCATACACCTAATACATTTAAACATAGCAAAGTAACAAGTGACATCAGATAAGGAGACACAGTGACCAAAATAGTATACTTGTACATTAACTTTAGTTTGCTTCTGCAGACCATCCTTAATGACAGGGTGATGCTATTAATGCATCCCACAATGGCAATCTAATGCCAATCAAATGCATGGTTACATTTCACTCCATGTCTCTGTAATGGCAGCTATATCCGGCTCTGCCACAAATACCTGAAACTCAGCAGTCTTTCAGAAGGAGGGAAGTGATACACCCTCTGTACAACTGCTTGGTGAGGCCACACCTCAAGTACTGTGTGCAGTTTTGGAGGCCACACTTAAAGAGGGACATTGAACTCCTGCAGAGGGTCCAGAGGAGGGCAACCAAAATGATTTTGAAGAGCTAACATGTACACACATTGGAAGAGTATGGACCAGAGGGACATGATGGAGGTTTTCAGGTACATGAATGGGGTAAATAGGGCTGGAGCAGTCAGGGGTGCTGCTGAAGGAAGGGGGAGGCTGGAGGGCATGGGTGGAAGATGGAGGGTGGGAGAGATTGAAGGGAGAAAGGAGGAGGTGCTATTTCACTGAGAAGATGGTGGAGCTATGGAATGCTCTGCCCAGGGGGATGGTGGAGGCAGAGATAGTGGAGGGGTTCAAGAGAGGGTTGGACAGGTACAGGGGCAGGGTTCTGGAAGCAAAGTCCAGTGCAGTGAGACTGGTAAGGAAGGAGCAAGATAGGGCAATGGGGAAAGCAAGATCAGCTACCAGGGTGTTGGATGACCAAACGAGCAGACATGAAAGACTGTTAGGCCTATTCTGCTGGCATTTTAGTATGTTAGCATGTTAGTATCTTGTTTCCCATGCTAGTAGCATTTTCTGATACCACTCTCAACCCTGATCCTCTCCTCGATGCCTCCTTACACACCCCTCCATCAACACACCAAGTCAATTTCGGCACTGTCCTGGATGTGGGGGTAGGTGATCTGGACCCACTATCCAGCTTCTTTCAACCTCCATTGACTATATAACAGCTAGTTTTAATTATACCTCACGATGATAAATTACATCAGTCTGCTTCAACACCTGTGAACCTTCATTACTGAGATGTAGGCTATCAACTGAATATGGATCTGTGTGCTCACATAAGCTAAAATTTAATATCTGTTCTTGCTGTTAATAACCTTTACCTGACTGACTCCAGTCACCCCTCCATGAGGCTGACATCCCTGCTCTTACCCTGCTACCCATTCACCCAATGGTTTTGTTGCCTGCTACATGCTGTATTGTGTGACTCCTTGGGTTCCCCCAACACTAGCATGCATCCCTATGTTGACCACCACCCCCCATGGCTCCAGCTCCCTATTCAGACACACAATGTCCTCCGTAAGCCAAAACAGCAGACAAAGCAGAACATAGAAGCCTCTGCACTACATGCCACAATTGAAAATTGCAGCACCACAAACTCTGGTGGCATACAACACTCTGCTTCACGACATTGGTGGCTGACCGAGACCAGCCTCCCCAGCCATGGGTGGGTGCTGCACCACTCCCTGTGTCCAGTACCCCACCTTTGAATCTTCCTATGTATGCTGCACATGTGTGGACCACCAGGTGCATGCTACACAATCTCGACCACAGTTGCTTGCTGCCTGCTGTATTACATACTAGCTTCCAGAAGACGCAACATGAGATGAAACACTACTGAATCTGGCCAGTCATGTAACAGGGTGCATACAAAGAGATGTGCAAGAACAAAGAGGGCACAATGTGAAGACAGAAGTTGAATGACTCAGGGCTAGTGTAATGTGAGCAAGTATGTTGTCACTGTGACTGTTGCAGACATGTGGAATGGCATTCCCGATGGGGTGGTGGGGTCAATAGGAGGATGGGAATTTACGAATGCATGGGACAGACAAGGCAATTCGAGAGTGTGGTAGGAAGAATAAGGCTGTTGATATAAAATGATCTGTATCCAAAAGATAGGGACTTATGCAGACTCCTCATTCATTATTAGGAGTATAGCAAGCCACGGGTTGTGCTGTGCATCAGCTGGAGTACTGGGTGCTGTATTGCAGACCACACTGCACAAAGACATTAACCAAATTGAGGCAGTCCAGATAAGGGATACCCAAATCGGTGCAGGGGCTGCATCAGAAAAAAAATGAGCACAGCTTAACAGAGCTCAATATGTATAACATCGAGCACAGCTGGGAGAGTGGTGATATGATGAAAACAATAGAAAAGGCCATCAGTAGGTCAAAGACCGTAACATGTTTCAATAAAAGCAAAATAGCAGGACAAGAGGACACAGCATGAGATTAGAAGGAAGAATGATTCAGGGTGAATGACAGGAGGTTTGTTTTTCACTGACAGAGTTGAGGATGCATGGAGATGCAAACCACATGTAGTGGTGGATGTCTCAGAACTGGGAGTGCTAGCAGACATAGAAGAAGCAAGACAGACCATCAAGAGGAACCAGGATAACCTGGAGTGGTGGTCAAAGAGGTGGCGATTGACTTTTAATGCAGGGAAGTGTAGGGTGATGCAATGGGGGCGCAAGAAACCAAGGAAATGTATCCACCATGGGGGGTGGTGGTATCACTGACAGCCACATGAAGCAAGAGGTACCTAGGAGTGGTGGTAGATGTCAAAATGAATAATACAGAAATTTGCAGAAGAACTGCAGAAAAAGCAAATCGGACACTGGGCTGCATAGCCAGGGGGATTACATCCAGGAGGAGGGAGGTGATCCTCCCTCTGTATAACACCCTGGTTAGATCGCATCTCGTGTACTGTGTACAGTTCTGGAGCCCTCATCTCAAAGTTAGACATAGCACTGATGGAGAAGGTTCAAGACAAGAGGAACCAGGATGATACAGGGCATGGTGGGGGGGCAGGGCATAGGAAGAAAGGGTTGATGTACATGGGCTGTACTTGCTGGAGGAAAGGAGAGATAGGGGCTACATGATAGTTGTATTCAAATGCGTAAGAGGAATGAACAGAGGCAGAGCCAAGGAGATGTTCAGACTACAGATGGGGGACCAACTAGGGGGCACATGTGGAAGCTAGAGGGGGAAATTACAGGGTGGAACACAGGAAACAGTACCTCACTGTGAAGGTGGTGGAGCCATGGAATGCACTGCCCAGGAGTCTGGTGGAGAATGCACAGTGGAGGAATTAAAGAAGGGGTGGGACAGGTACAAGGGAAAACTGAAGCTGAAGATGAGCCTCTCTTTGGCCTCGGGTGGGGAGGAAAAGCAAACACCCAGTAGGAGGCTGGCTACCAAGCAGACACGTGATACCATCAGGCCAATTCTGCTTACTTTTAGTATGTTAGTATGGTAGCATATCATGAATGATAAAATCTACCCACAATCCACCTACCTCAACACCATCACTTCAGAATTGTGATGTAACAGAGTACTGTATGTTCATATCCCAATCCTGTCCTGCCGTGGCATAAGTCTCGGTGACTACTGCCACCCCCCACCCCCAACAGCACTATCACCAGGAGCGTCTGAAGCTCAGTAATCATCACCGTCTAACTTTCCCCCCTTACTCCCATCTCAAATCCCCTGAAGCAGTGGTGTACCATCAATCCACAGGCATGCACAAACTGCAGAACGCAGCTATAGTTGTGCACCTTTGCCTTACCCATGAAATAACAGAGAAATAGGCCATCAGTCTGACATATGTCAGCTGGTAAGCTATAGGTTGCTTGGCTCACAGGGCAGTAGTTTGCAGAGCACTAGTCTGCTATGTAAATTGTCAGTGACAGCTTGACACTGAAAGCATAACCATGGACTATAATGATCTGTTTTGCATTCCTGAGACATCATGCAATGAGCACTCTACCACCACTGTGTGTTAGCAATGCTGATGTTCTCTACTGCACAAAGAAAAAGCAATCAAAATGGTCAAAGAAGAGGGGTGACAATAGGGGTGATTGAGTAACAGTTTAGGTTTGAATGTAATTAATGAATGCCATTCTGCGCTAATGAAATGCAACCTTACACAGTGATGAGATTATAGTGGGATAATAGCTCTATGTGGCCATCCTCAGTTTGGAGAGACTGGGCTGGCTCCTGCAAGTCTGGAAGAGCACTGTTTTTGAATTCATAGTGTTATATGTGTGAGTGATGGATACGTGCAGTCAGAGAAAGGACAGTAGCTGGAGAATTTTTAATTCGAATATTAATGAGTAACTGAAAAGGGCATACAGAGAGTGCTAAATTCATGCCTTTCTCCTCTTCTTCCTCCTGTCTGAAGTCTATATGTAAGTATCCGTGCACACATTACCTTGAGCCCTCTTATATTGAGTGGAACACCACTTTCTTATCCCCTACTGTATCACTGATGGACAAATTGAACCACAGCGGACTCGGCTTGATATTTGCCTGCACCATCCTCCTGGCATAGCATACTCCTGCCTTCAGAAGCAACAGATTGGCCACCACTACCTTTACCTCCACCCACCCCAAGAACATGTCACGCAACATGGTTAAGTCACCAAAAGCTGAGCTCTAGGACATTCGTGGCGCATTTTTTTTTACTTATTTATTAGATACTTGGTGTACAGACCTTTGACTCATAGACTCATAGACTCACTTACAAAGGCACCTAGTCAAGAGAGCAAGACGTCATAGCAAACAAAACAGGAAATAACATAACAATGAGATGAAAAAAAGCAGCAAGTGTTAACAGAAATGAATGGTGGTACACTCTTGGTAATAGGTAGATCACAGTAGTCATAATATACATACACGAGTACCACGTCGGGTAGCAACCAGAGATAGTTTATTACGATAGTCAAGAGATGTGGACTGAGACCCCAGGCATCTACAGAAAAAGTAGACAGGGCTGACCCAAGCTAGGGTAGAAGGTGGGGGGATTATGTGCAGTTGCAGCAGCGAGTGCTTGTCAGATGGTTTCTGAGAGAGACCTTGAAAGGAGCAAGCATAGTGGAGTCAGCTATGTTGGCTGGGAGGGAACTGAACCAGGAGGGAGCCTGATAGCAGAAGGATCTCTGAGCCATAGAGGTCATTACCCTGGGGACAATAAGGGAGGTTTTGACAGTGCTGCAGGTGGAGACTGATGGGGAGGCATGCTGCAGGGTGGTGGCACCCCTGCGGGGGAGAGCCCTAGAAGGCTCTTTTTTACAAGAAGGCAGGTTTGGAAGTGGAGTCTTTCTTCAAGGTTGAGCAAGTTGGTGGTGGAGTACAGCAGACACATATGGGTGCGCCAAGGGGCTCCCAGCAGTAGCCTGCATGCCTTGTTGACATAGAAACATAGAAGTTGAAGGCAGATAAGGACCTTAAGGCCCATCCAGTCTGCCCATTTCTTTTTCTACTGTATAAATGTGCCATCGGCCTGTGCTCTGTCTGTGGCCTATCGATGCATACTCATCTGTATTGCTCCCTTATGCCTATCCTATGTCTGTTTCAAGTGCTGCACTGTATTCATATCCACCACTTCCTGGGGTAGGCCGTTCCATGCATCCACCACCCTTTCTGTGAAAAAGAACATTACATTGGTTTTCAATAATGGGACATTTAAAGGTGAAAATGCACTCATATTGCCCCAGATATGTAAAAGTTAAAATATATGCATGTGCACAGAACATTGAGCGCTAACTAATGAAACATGGGTGTTCCGAAGGCATGCATAGTGCAGCATGCGACAATTACAGCATCGACTGCCCATTTTTTTTATCCCACACTTCAGTCATCAGCGAATTTTTGTTATAGCTGCTCAGGTACAACGATTGTGAATAATTAATATTTAGAAGAAAACTAGTGTCTGGAGCAGGCTGTCATGAAACAAACTTAGGCACAAGTGTAGGCAAGACACATTTGACAATATAGTATGTGACGATATCAATCAATCAATTATCATTATCAATCATTCTTTATATGAGGCGCCTTTCTTAAAACAAGGCACCTGTACAAATTACATAAGACAATAAATATTTAAAACAAGATTAAAACAATCAACAATCATTAAAAGCTTTGCTAAAAAGGTAGGTTTTCAATGCTACTTTAAAGCTTTGGACAGTTGGGCAATTTCGCACCTGACGAGGTAGAGAATTCCACAGGGTCGGGGACATAAAACTAAAAGATCTTGCCCCTGAAGTTTTTAAGTGAACCTTGGAAATCTCTAGCAATCCCTCATCAGGGGATCCCCCACCCACCACGACATAGTGATCTTGGTCTCGGTCAACCAAACAATAATTTTTCATTTTGTTTTGTTCCTGGCAAACAAAAAAAAGTAAAAATTGGGGCATAGAAGGGAAAACAATGAAAGACAAAGACTTGGTCGCTATACTAACCCCCACCACCACCACCACCACCACCACCACATAGTGATCTTGGTCTAGGTCAACAAAACAATATTTTTTTGTTTGGTTTTGTTCCTGGCAAATGAAAAAAATGCAAAATTGGGGCATATAAGGGAAAACAATGAAAGACATGGCCTGGGTCACCATACGAGCCCCCCACCACATAGTGATCTTGGTGTAGGTCAACAAAACAATATTTTTTCATTTGGTTTTGTTCTTAACAAAAGAAAAAAATGCAAAATTGGGGCATATAAGGGAAAACAATGAAAGACATGGACTGGGTCACCATACTAGCCCCCACCCCACATACACACAGTGATCTTGGTCTAGGTCAACAAAAAATATTTTCCAGTTTTTTGTTCCTGGCAAATGAAAAATGCAAAATTGGGGCATAGAAGGAAAACAATAGAGACATGGACTGGGTGCTAAACTACCCTCAGACCACCACCATCACACTAGTGATGTTGGTGTAGGTCAACAAACAATATTCTTTGTTTGGTTTGTTCTAACAAATGAAAAAAATGCAAAATTGGGTCATAAAAGGGAAGACAATGAAAGACAAGTACTGGGTCACCATACTAGCCCCCAACCCCCACACCACATAGTGATTTTGTTCTAGGTCAACCCAAAAATATATTTTCATTTGGTTTTGTTCCTGGCAAATGAAAAAAAATGCAAAATTGGGGCATATAAGGGAAAACAATGAAAGACATGGACTGGGTCACCATACTAGCCCCCCCTCCACACACACACACACACCACATAGTGATCTTGATCTCGGTCAACAAAACAATACTTTTTCATTTGGTTTTGTTCCTATCAAATGAAAAAAATGCAAAATTGGGGCATATAAGGGAAAACAATGAAAGACATGGACTGGGTCACCATACTAGCCCCCCCACACCACATAGTGATCTCGTTCTAGGTCAATACAAAAATATGTTTTCGTTTGGTTTTGTTCCTGGGAAATGAAAAAAAAATGCAAAATTGGTGCATAGAAGGGAAAACAATGAAAGACATGGACTGGGTCACCATACTAGCCCCCCCGCCACACACACATACCACATAGTGATGTTGGTCTAGGTCAACCGAAATATATTTTTCCATTTTTTTTTGTTCCTGGAAAATGAAAAATCAAAATTGGGGCATAGAAGGGAAAACAATGAAAGACATGGACTGGGTCACCATACTAGCCACCCCCACATACCACATAGTGATGTTAGTCTAGGTCAACCAAATATATTTTTCCTTTTTTTTTTGTTCCTGGCAAATGAAAAAAATGCAAAATTGGGGCATAGAAGGGAAAACAATAAAAGACATGGACTGGGTCACTATACTGCCCCCCCACCCCACCACTACCACATAGTGATCTTGGTGTAGGTCAACAAAACAAAATTTTTTTGTTTGATTTGTTCCTAACAAATGAAAAAAATGCAAAATTGGGGCATATAAGGGAAAACAATGAAAGACAAGGACTGGGTCACCATACTAGCACCCCACACACCACATAGTGAACTTGGTCTAGGTCAACAAAACAATTCTTTTTCGTTTAGTTTTGTTCCTAGCAAATGAAAAAAATGCAAAATTGGGGCATATAAGGGAAAACAATGAAAGACATGGACTGGGTCACCATACTAGGCACCCCCCCCACATACCACATAGTGATGTTAGTCTAGGTCAACCAAAATATATTTTTCCTTTTTTTTTTGTTCCTGGCAAACGAAAAAAATGCAAAATTGGGGCATAGAAGGGAAAACAATAAAAGACATGGACTGGGTCACTATACTGCCCCCCAACCCCACCACTACCACATAGTGATCTTGGTGTAGGTCAACAAAACAAAATTTTTTTGTTTGATTTGTTCCTAACAAATGAAAAAAATGCAAAATTGGGGCATATAAGGGAAAACAATGAAAGACAAGGACTGGGTCACCATACTAGCACCCCCCACACCACATAGTGAACTTGGTCTAGGTCAACAAAACAATTCTTTTCATTTAGTTTTGTTCCTAGCAAATGAAAAAAATGCAAAATTGGGGCATATAAGGGAAAACAATGAAAGACATGGCCTGGGTCACCATACGAGCTCCCCCCCCCCACACCACATAGTGATCTCGGTGTAGGTCAACAAAATAATATTTTTTTGTTTGGTTTTGTTCCTAACAAAAGAAAAAAATGCAAAATTGGGGCATATAATGGAAAACAATGAAAGACATGGACTGGGTCACCATACTAGCCCCCCTCCCAACACACACCACATAGTGATCTTGGTGTAGGTCAACAAAACAATATTTTTTCATTTGGTTTTGTTCCTAACAAAAGAAAAAAATGCAAAATTGGGGCATATAAGGGAAAACAATGAAAGACATGGACTGGGTCACCATACTAGCCCCCCCACACACACACACCACATAGTGATCTTGGTCTAGGTCAACAGAAAAATATTTTTCTATTTTTTTTGTTCCTGCAAAATGAAAAAATGCAAAATTGGGGCATAGAAGGGAAAACAATAAAAGACATGGACTGG
This sequence comes from Neoceratodus forsteri, assembly GCA_016271365.2. NCBI lineage: Eukaryota > Metazoa > Chordata > Ceratodontiformes > Ceratodontidae > Neoceratodus > Neoceratodus forsteri. The sequence continues at coordinate 243,754,469 of CM028133.1, read as the reverse complement.
GTTGCTAAACTAGCCCCCCCCCACCACCACCACATAGTGATCTTGGTCTAGGTCAACAAAACAATATTTTTTTGTTTGGTTTTGTTCCTAACAAATGAAGAAAATGCAAAATTGGGGCATTTAAGGGAAAACAATGAAAGACATGGACTGGGTCACCATACTAGCCCCCCCCACACACACACACACATAGTGATCTTGGTCTAGGTCAACAAAACAATATTTTTTCATTTGGTTTTGTTCCTAACAAATGAAAAAAAAATGCAAAATTGGGGCATATAAGGGACAACAATGAAAGACATGGACTGGGTCACCATACTAGCCCCACCCCCCATACCACATAGTGATCTTGTTCTAGGTCAACCCAAAAATATTTTTTCATTTTGTTTTGTTCCTTGCAAATGAAAAAAATGCAAAATTGGGGCATATAAGGGAAAACAATGAAAGACAAGGACTGGGTCACCATACTAGCCCCCCCACCACACACACACACACCACATAGTGATCTTGGTCTAGGTCAACAGAAAAATATTTCTCATTTTTTTTTGTTCCTGGCAAATGTAAAACATGCAAAATTGGGGCATAGAAGGGAAAACAATAAGAGACATGGACTGGATCGCTATACTGCCCCACCACCACCACCACATAGTGATCTTGGTCTAGGTCAACAAAAAATATGTTTTTGTTTGGTTTTGCTGCTGGCAAACAAAAAAAAATGCTGAACTGGGGCAGAGAAGGAAGACACCGAAGACATAGATCATGGCTATACTAGCCCCCCACCACCACATAATGATCTTGGTGTAGGTCAACAAAAACACAATTTTTTGTTCGGTTTTCTTGCTGGCAAACAAAAAAAATGATAATTTGTGGAAGATAAGGGAACAAAATGAATAACATGTTTTTTTAAAACGAAGAAATCAGTTCTCCATCTGAGGAAAGCATACACTACACAGAAATGTCCTACAGGTAAAAAAAAAAGCAGTGATAATATGTTTATGTTGAGCTTCATCAAATTGAAACTAAAATTTGATAAATTTGAGGAGTAAACACCAGAGACACATGACTAAATTGGTTGTTTTGCTTCGCGGCTGAGTTAGATATCCTCTATGGCAGCCAGAAAGTAATGCCAAATCTGTCAGGGAAGGCTGCAGCAGCACTGCTACTGCTGAGGGTTAGTGTGGTTAGTGAGAGAATTGTACAGAACCGGCAAGAACGGTACATTTGGAGGGTATGGCTACACCTAGTGTATGTCCCTCTCTCTCACTCACTCTAGGCAGATGGATGGCGCGCCCGCATAGTAAAACAATTCCCCTAGCACTAATCATAAGGCACCATATCTGGTTGATTTGAGGAAGATAGCATGGCCTAATGATTGGAGTACAGTGATTTTTAATAACAGAACACCAGTCCCAGCCTCAGCACAGTTAGTGACTCACTTGGGGAACATGAGTGAGTCACTTGATCTCCTTGTTCATTAGTTTTCCCATATGCAACTGAGCAGAAGCAAGACATATGCACAAAACTACAGTATGGGTTATAGCACAGCTGTCATACCCCGGGTAAATCATTGTATCAACCATTCAACCTGCATGACAGTCATTTCTGGGGAAGTTGTTTTTTTTTTAATACTGGTTACTGTTCGCATCTTTCCCTGCCTTTTAGTAAATGCTAGTCGGTGAAATTGCATGAATCCAGTACTGGACCGGCCAGAACAGCTAATAGTGGAAGGATGTCGCTCTCACTCTCTGTAGCCAGACCGATTGCACGCCGGCTCCAGCCTTTGTACACGTAGGGTTGCTGTTAGGTTAGAGTAGTGCAGCATATATGAACATACTGATGACGGGGCTCAGTAGGTCAGATAACGAAGCATACATGTGTGAGAAACAGCCCAAAAATATACCAGATGCAACACCTATGATGGGAACTTACAAAACAGCAGAAGGAGCAATAGGATGGGAGCAGCGGGAACGAGCAGCACACAGCACCTGTTTCCAAGCCAGCAGGAAAGAATGCTACCAAGAGAAGATCCCCCATGTCTCCCAGATTGTGTGCCCCAGAACCCTCCTCCGAGGGAGTGTCTACTTTCCTCCTTGCTGCTGCTGCTCGTCTCTTCAGTGGTTCCTATCAGTTGCTTCCTTCCCCTGTCAGTGTGACAAGGGGTGCATAACTCTGTTCCGGCTGGACACCCAGGCTTGTCCTTCACATGTTTGTTGCGCCACATCTGAATGTAGGCACACAATATGCAGCATCTTCCTTCTTTTTTCTGAACCTACTGTCTTCCACCACTCCTGAGCCGTATGTGCCTCAATGCCTCCTGATCTCCTTGATGTGTCCCTCTGCCATGTTACTTCACCCTGCCTGGTTTGTACCTGCACAGCTGTAATAGTTCCCTGTCTTAACATCAATGATATGTCATCATCATTTGCATCCTCCCATCCGCCGCTCACCTCTTATACCGATGGGTATAGCGGGTTTACACGACTGGAGAGACTCAGCATGCCAACCAATGTCCACCCCCTCCCCACCACCCCTCGAGGCTCCCCCTGGACACCTCTGGTCACTTTACTAGTGCTGTGACAATGTCCACCTACCATAGTTGCTCATCTCCTGTTGGATGAAAGTTGTCCCCATCTCGCACCAACAATTACAACTTGTCCATCATTTCACCTCCCACTGTCTCTCATCGAACGCCCCAATGGCCATGGTTGCATGCTAAGCCAGTTTACCTCTCCAGTGGTCTGCAAGAGCTGACTGCACAGTCAGCAACCTTCCTACCAACAATCTCCATTTAGTATTATTGCCACCCCACAGCCAGTGTGGCCTACACTCCCTCACAATACGCATGCCCTGTTGGCTGGAGGACACCACAATTGTCCTTCTGCATAAACATTGGGACGCTCCCCTGGGCCTGGTCTCCTCCCCCAGGGTACCACCCCTCACCCTTCTCCAAGTTGCCAAACTGGGTTGGTCCAAGATGAAGACTTTCATCCCCTTTTCAGCTGTAGTAGATAACACACAGCCCTCGTAACCAGTTCCTAATCTGGGTAAAGACTTTAGCAACTAAACACTCTAAGAGGTTATCACAGTTTACCACAGCATTTAGCCAAAAGAAACTGCACCAGCCTCTGTTTTGAGCATAGATTGCATCAGTTTCTCCTCAATTGTGCTCAACCTCACCATTCTGTAGTTCTCTGGATCGTCCTGGGGCCCATTGTTGTGGAGAGGTACCACATGTGGCTACCTCCACTCTCTGGGCACACATCCTGTATTTATTGCAGTGTTTAACAGATCCAGCAGTGGCTATGCCAGGACTCCTGCCAGCTCCCTAAGCATGCTGGGATGTAACCCATCTGGCCAAGGTACCTTGTGTACCCACAGGGACCTAAGGCCCCCCAGCAGCCTTTACACCATGATGACCCCATCTGTGGTCTCTTCCACCCCCACCCTCTGCACACCTTTCCTGCAGGAATGGCCCAATCCAATCCTCTCCCTTGTGAACCGTGAAAAGAAGTGCTCCTTAAGTACTTCAGCCTTCCCGCACCCACTCACTGCCTGTCCTGATGCTAAGACCTGTGATCCAAACACTGCTCCACACATTTATATGTAGGAAAGAGGGGTACCATACCAGGCAGCTTCTTTAAACTCCTGAATGTTTTTACTGCATCAATCGGGGTAACGCAATGCAGCTTCACATTTCCTGACAGACCGAGCGCCATTGAAGCAGATTCTCCAGTCCTTTACAGGGTGAGCCTGGTAGGTAGCTGTCATGTATACAGCCTCCTCTGATGGCACACCACAGCGGATCTTGTCCGGCACCTTATGGCGATACTGTAGCTTGACTACTTGGCCTTCCACATGTGCTACCCGTGCAAAGACTCTACAGCACAGGAGTCCAGAGCTCCTTCTCTCATCACGGCCATAACGACTCTGCTGCATCAGCGGTTAAGCAGGGAGTCCTCATTCGGGCATGACTCAATGCTATTGGAGAGGGCTCCCACTGCCAATCCCCTCTACCTCCTTCTATTGGTGCGTGCAAAAAAATCGCCACATTCTGGAATTTAGTTCACAGATCAAGGGCCATTCCTCCCATTGGCAGCTGGCTTCAAAAAGAGGGCCAGCCATAATTGGCTGCTCAGTGCTCCATTTTAAGTGCCCTTGGAACCTTACTGGACCCCATAGACAGTCCAGGTCAGAAATGGAGGGGCAAAATGCACAAAGTCCCAGCTGCAAGGGAAAACAGGTTAGACAAACTACATTCCTTAATACTCAGTCAACATATAATACATAAATACTACAGCCCAATAAGGGATCCGCTTTGCATACTTAGCAATGGCAACAATAGAGCACCTTCCCCGTGGTTCAGGCAGGACTTGAGCAAGAGAATGCACAGTCCCCTCCCTTCTTAGTAAACTGACTGGGTCAGCAAGCTGGCAGCTCTTAAAGAGACCACTAGAGGCATTCTAGTAAACCCCGATTTATTAGGGGGTTACACTTAGGAAAATGAGAATATGCACCAAGCAGCAGCAATAGTTTCATTTGTGAATCTCATTCTGACCATGCTGTCTCAGAGGTTGTAGAACATGTTGAAATGCATTGCCTGTAAACAACGGAGATAAGTGATGCAACACTATTCAATTAATCTTTACATTGCACAGATAGTTGAATTTAGGTAATGTCATTCACAAACTGGTATGGAAAATCTTCATGTTCCTGTGCCCACCAACACCAACAAAAAAAATGTATACAGTAATACAAATTCTACAAACAACAAATTAACGGTGATCTGGTGCAACCACCCTCACACAACCTCACAACACTTACTACAGCAAAACCCTAAAGGAGGTGCAGGCATCATATCATCCTCTCAGCACCACCACGAGCTGACAACTGACTGTCAGTGAGTGGGAATGTACAGTCCATTAACCATATAGTGAACTTCAACAGTACACATGCACAGGGCAGTCACCAAACAGAGGTGTTGGTGATAGGGGCAATGTGTCAAGGTGATGGCATGGGGTTTCGTGGGAGGTGGTGGGTACATTGTGCAAGACAGCAGGTGGTTCAGTCAAGTAGACCACTGAGCATGTGCTTTTTTGGGGGGTATATATGGCACATGAACTGGCGGCCTCAGACGTAGGGGAGGGTGATCTCAAAGAAGTACAAGTCGGCATCATGGAAAGGGAACATGGATTTATAATAAACATCCGTATCACAAACATCAGCAAGGAGCAGAACAATATAGTGTGGTTGGAGACGCCGGACATTGAGGAGAGTGAATACATATCAATATTAGTAAGCACTAAATCAGGGTGCTGAAATGCGGGATTTATTACATCACGGAAACAATTAAGACTCTGAGGAGGGAGATAGCATAAATGCAAAAAATATTAAGTGCTGCATTAGGGAACATGACATAGGAGTGCATTACAAAAAGTATAAATGGGCTGTGTTACAAGGCAATGTTAGAACAAATGTGTGTCTCATCATCAGTGCACTTGTAGACACTGAAAGCTCATGGGGTGCTCACTGACACACCCAATATCTAATAAATACAATGTGTGAAAAGTGCAGCAGGCTACAGTACAACAGAAATGATAGATAAATAAAGCTATACATAATAGGTTTCATTGTGCATTAGATCATTTGTAATTACCAATTCTCTAGCCATTCTAGGGTGAAATTGCAGGACTTTGGGGAAGCTTGTAGGCAGGATGACACTAGTTGTCATGCTAAAGGAGAATGGGACAGAAATGGGGAAGTAAATACAGAAGGACTGAAGGAGGAAGTAAGTAGGATCAAGTTACTGATAGTGGCTGCACACCTCCCCCACCTGCTTTAGACATTGTTAGAAGTGCAGGCAGAGCCAAGGGCAGGTTCTTATCAAACCAAAGGCAGGGTCTCATACCGCAGAGAATGGCAAAGTTATATTTGGATTTCTTACAAAAGTACAAGGAAGAAAAACAAACAAATGCTTGTGTCTTGATGGATGAAATATGGAGCACCACAGAGCCTAAATTTAGAATGGTGAGTGAGATTACAGATTCTTGAAAAAATCTGACAGTGCAGCTTTAATATCCTTGGGTGTATGCCATCTGATCCCCTCGCTTTGTCCATCTTCAGTTTAGTCACCTCCTGCAGGATTGTTCTGCCTGTGAATGAACTATTGTCCACCTCTTCACGCCTTCGCAACTGTTATACTGCTGTGGTCCTTGCTCCTCCCCCTCTTCTGTGAATACTGGACAGAAAGACACAGTGGATGGGGGGGGGCACATGACAGTTCTTAGGCATGGTACTATCACTTCCAAATACCTAAACAGCACATATAAGCAAGCAAAACTTGGCACTGACAAATGCTTGTTAATTATATTGCTGTGTCTCTTTTAATTATATTGCTGTGTCTCTCTTCATTTTGTATTTAATACTTTTCAGTCAATCCCCCCCATGAGTTAATTCATAACACTAGCACTAAACTTTTTTTAAACATTAAAAACATGTTTTTGTTACCCAGTGTCAGTGGGGAGTGACAGACTCAGTGGTGGACCGAGAATGGCATGGAGTCCAACTGAGTCATGGTCAGACAGAGAACATACTGCATCTCAAGTCAAGTGAGCCGGCAGCAAAAAGAAAAAGCCTGTAAAAATGGGTACATTTTTGTGTTTTCTCATGGCTTTGTTGTGGAGTTTTGAATGGAGAGAATTGAGCAGGGCTACAACTTTAAAGGAGACAGGATCGGGAGAGTTGGGCCTAGTAGCGGTGGTGGCACTTTAGTAAGCTGGACCGCCCAGAGATAGAGACATGCTGCCAGCTTGCATGATTTACTAGATTGGCCAGTCTTTGGGACAGTGGGGATGCGAGTAGTTCTCTAACATGAGAGAGGTCGTTCCTATGGCCAAAACTGCTTTATTTTATATTATATATGAGATTTGTTTGGTGATTAATTGTTTTACAACACAGGGTGGGGGGGACTGTATGAATATCAGTTACTGGGAATCTATTTCTGAGAGAAAAAAAATGGCGGGTCTGAATTTTGTAATTAGCCACTGCCCACTGATATTCGTGATGAGGTCGGTTGGTACTGGCACTTTAAATACCCTGGCTCTGTTGTCTGATAGATGACTACACATATACACACACACACACACAATGTGCATTCTGAGGCACGGGTGTGCTTTTAACCACCTGACAAGTGCATTAGCTCAAGGCACACCCTGGACTTTGTTATTACTTAATAAAATAGTGACAAAATATTATACTTTTAAAATGATTACAACAACAGGGGCAACAAGATCCAAGGTGTGCATGAAGTGAAATTGCTGCATAGTCATGTAACCACTATTGACCAATTACATTGCTCCATTTATTCGCGCTATTTTATAAATCATAATGTACAGTACTGCAGCGGTGCCAGCTATAATGCAACACAGCATGTTGCAGAATTTCTACAAAATGCTGTAGTATGCTGCAGAAAACAGTGCAATTCAATAGAAATGAGCCCTTTTGTCATGCAGCCTTGTGACATGTCATTCATCGCAAGTTACTGCATTGCATCCTGACTTGCTCCACTGTACGTGTCAAATGGCATGAAGTCATATGGCACGTGTGATGACTCTCAAGTGCTGATCGATGCAAGGAGTGCTACTGACAACCAGGTACTGTATGTCTCTTGTGTCAGTGAACTTCAGAATGACGTCTAACAAACAAAACATTTTGGTTGGCCAACTGAACTTCAGGATTGAGTCTAACAATCCAGAACCTTTTGGGCTGGTTCATTCTCTAGATGAAATCGTGTCCAGCAGAATTTAGCGCCTCAGTCCCAGCATCGCCCGGCCCCTGGTGACAGGTTTTCTTTTGTAAATCACGTATTCCTTTTTTCAGATCAGCAGGGAAGTTCAGCATTTGCCTACTGTAAACTCTGCTCCTGGTTGATGTTGAGTTCTCCCTTCCTCATTTAAGTTTGATGTTAATTAATAAACATGACCAGGTGCCAGAGCTGAAGCAATCAGGGCCCTGGTAAAATCTGTTTGGATATGATTAAGTTTTGCTGTTTTCCCCACAGCTACTTGAATATCCCCCGACAGCTAATTTGCTTCAATGACATTTTCTGTGATGAATTTACAAGGCGGGGGTGGTTGTGGATTAGAACTGCAGCAGTGGACAGCAATGCACCACCTACAGAAACCTGAAACCTATAAAGTAAAATACTAATGAAGTTTAGGCCTATCCCCTGCTGTCTCTCCAGCTGCTGGCAGTGATATCCAGTGACCTTATCGTAAATCAGGCAGAATGCCCTTACTCTTCCAGAATCTATGACATATGGGCGGTTAGTGCCACCATGCAACATCAACTCGCATCCCCCTCTGCCAGCCTTACCATCTGTCTCCCAGTGGTTGCCAGCTTCTCAATTTCTCCATGCACACTCCTCCCCCCACCATCACAAACTGGTCTGGGATGGGAAGGCATTGTGGCCCAGTGGTTACAGCATGGAATTGTGAAACAGTAGAGACAAGATTTGCATCACATTTCAGCTGTCTGCTCACTGCATGACCCTGTACCATAATTAATTTTTTGGGGGGCACACAGGCCTCCCTCTGCTGCCCCATCTGTCTTTATATCTGGGAGGGGCTGCAAGGACAGGTACACCAGCTAGTGAGAAAGACCTGCTGCTGAGAGTGCTACTAACATCTGTGACTGTTTTACATTACATACAGTGTTTTAAACTTGTGCCAATGCTCGTCCTTCTGAGATTCACATCTTGAGATTGTGTTTGAACTGCCGCTTGCCTTTGAAACAGCTGAGAGGGGTGTTCTACTATGTCCACGTACCAGAAGGAGATGGGGCAGGACCATATTTAAACACACGCGCTGCTAATATGTGAACAGATACGCCAGCTAGTGAGAAAGACCTGCTGCTGAGAGTGCTACTAACATCTGTGACTGTTTCACATTACATACAGCGTTTTGAATGTGTGCCAGTGCTCATCCTTCTGAGATTCACATCTTAGGACTGTGTTTGAACTGCGGCTTGCCTTTGAAACAGCTGAGAAGAGTGGACAAATCAAGCCTCACCCCCCCTCCCCCATACTAAAGTACAGAGTAGGAGATGAGAACTAAGGTGTCAGACACATGCAGCAAAGCTGAGTGCACCAGTTCTTTAAGGAAAGCCCAAGACTCCAAGTGATAGGCAGGTCACCAGCAAATTTTTGGACAGTGTCACTTTCATAGACTCATAGATTCATAGACTGATACGAGTCAGCAGCCAAGATCCATAATGACTCGATCAAATGCCTTAAAAGGCAATTTTGTTTTTGTCTCCCATATAGTTATCAAGAGATGACTTAAAAACCTCAAAGGTCTACCTTTCCACAACTTCCCTAGGAAGTCTATTCCAGCACTCCACAACTCTTTGATTTATCCAGCATCTTCTAAGATTTGTCTTACAAAATTCACCTTTCAACTGCATATCATGATATCTACTACCATGTGAATTTTTCCTAGTGAAACCCATGTATTCCTATAGCTGTGTATTCCAATATGCTTTATATACAATGCACAAAGTAATGAAGACCAGCCCCTCATTTTACATCTCTGAACTGTTCAATTCCATGTGTGTCCCATAAAGAAAAGGAGCAGCCTAATGTAGCAAAATGGGAGTTTCTTCTCTGCTGCTATAATGTCTCTGGATGCCAAATGAGGAGTTGACTGAGGAGACACATTTGTTCTGGCTGTTATATATTTGACTGCAGTGTAGACAGCATATTGTGTGGCTGGATAAATAGAAACTGTATTATATTATTTTTCTGTGACTGTTTGCTCTCTGGACCCCCATCTCTACCTGTTATCAGGCCAGTGCTCAGCAGCCTCCCAGCCTTTTCATTGTCCCCCATCATCCAGGTGAGTGGGGAGGCACATGGAACAGGGCCCAAGAGCTCCAGTGGTCATCACACAGCTGGCCCAGGAGATATGGAGATTTATCTTGTTTTGTTCCCATCCCTCTGTCCATTCTGTCTTCCTCAGACACTGGCCAGGGCACCATCAGGAGTCACATACATGCAGTGATGCATTTGTAGAAGATGCAAACTATCTTTCTGACTACTGGAGTCACAGAAGTGATGTAATCACAGCACCATTCCTCCCTGGCTGGGAGCGCTGCCACACAGCAGCTACACTCTAGCCACCTGGCCGCACATCCCAGCTCCTAGAGTTTACTCCTGAACCCAGGCGGGCTGGGAACACACAATGTACTAAGCCCATTATCTTCCTCTGAAATCTTTTAGCAACAGCTCCTGGAATGGCATGGATAAACACCGCCATCAGACATGGAACCATAGTATCAAGAGTACCATATGCCACATGGAATGGGCAATCCTGTCCTTCTATAAAACACTGCTTGTAATAATACTGAAAGTTGGACTGTAGCTTTAGACACACGTTAACTCCACTTCATATGCTGTTTTATCACAGCCCTTTCTGAGAATTCAAGGGCCACACCTGTTTTTTACTGGTCATTTCTTCTCTGTTTTCTTACTAATACTGTAGTAACTTACAAAGCAATTCTGCACTTCTGCAGTCACTTTCATAAATGCAATGGGAACAATTCTCAGTCACGGGGGACTGGCAGTAAATTGTTGGGAAATTATTTGCTGTCAGTCCTTTGTTTGCAACCCCTTGACCAGTTGTATGAACATAGAAACTTAGCACTTATTGGCAGAAAAAGACCACTTGGCCCACCCAGTCTGTCTAGATGTCCCCTTCTTAATCTGTCTCCCAGATTTTAACTGGTGTTGGGAACCCTCTCTTCTCCCTGCCTGTTTTCTAATACACCCAATGTCTATCACATGCATACCTGAAGCCCCCTACTATTTTAACTTTCATGGCTTTCGTTGACTGTCTGTTTGAGGTGTCTATCACCCTTTCAGTGAAGAAATATTTCCTCACATCTCTATAAAACTTCAACTCTCCAGTTTAATCACCTGCACCCTCATCCTAGTGCTCCTTCTCATTTGAAAGCGACTTCTGTCCTGCATCTGTTCACCCCTGTGATGTACTTGTAAGTTTCTATCTGTAGGTATCTATCTTGTTATGTCTGACTGTCCCCTCTTCTAGGGTGTATATATGCCAAGATGCAACCACAGCACCATTTTAGTTGCCCTCCTCTGGAGTGCCTCCAGCCTATCTATGTCCTGTTTGAGTTGTGGCCTCCAAAATTGGCCCCAGTACTCCAGGTGTGTTCTCACCAGTGAGTGTTGCTGTTGCAACACCATCTAGCACCTCCTGCTGAATATGTTAAGATTACTGGAGCTGTGCACATGAAAACAAACCAGAGTGTCCAGACAAAGAACTGTTGTACAGGGAAATCCAGGGGCACCTCAATGATGAGTCATGTTGGACCCAAAATGCCATGGTATTTTTGTCACTGGGTCAAGTTTTGTGACCCATCGAATAAAATTATGCTTTTTGCAGTCACTTGCCTTTCTTTTTAAATATTTGCTAAATTTACACTTAGTACCTCGAGTGCATGTTCATGTGCTTTCCCTGTCCTGCTGGATACACCTCTCTCTCTATGTACCCCAGCGTTCCACTAGACCTACCAACTGCTTTGTCACACTGCTCTGCCACCATGAGTTCATCTGATATGATAACCCCAAGGTCCATTTCCTGTTTAGTGACTGTCAGTACCCCCCTTCACCTATACTCAGGGCCTGGGTTCTTATGCCCTACCTAGGTGCAAGATAGAAACATAAACAACGATGGCAGAAAAAGACCAATGGGCCCCCATGTCTGCCAGTGGAACCCTATCTAACCGCAGGACCTGTTGTCCATCCAGGATCCTAGCCCTTCCCTTCCACCCACCAATTTCTCTCCCAGTTTCTGTTGTCCCAAGCAAACACTCTACCCTTCACTCTGTCAGAGCCATGCATGAAATCATTAATGGTTGTAGGACCCAGCACCTCAGCTCTTAAACTGCTTCATGGTTTCACCACCCTTTCTTTAAAATTATACTTCCTTATGTTCCTCCTGACCCTCCCTCCCATCAGTTTCCACTCATGTTCTCGTGATCTCAATCTGTTAGTCAGCTCAAGTGATCATGCACATTTTGGTTATTGAACCTCAACTGGCATGCTTTAGATCACTTCTCGAGTTTCCCTAGATCGCTGCTCACTCTCTCCACCCCATCCTGAGTGTCCACTCTATTGTAGATTTTGGCATCATCTGCAAAAAGGCATAGCTTCTCTTCTAGTTTCTCAGCCATGTCACTTATGAAGACAATACACAGCTTGACCATGCTTTGTAAGGAGAATAAAGATTTTTGGAGCATCGCAAACTAGCTTTAGAGTTTCCTTGGACTCATTATCCTGAGCTACACAGGATGAGTGCATAAACTCTTCTAGTGGGACAGTTTTCCTGTTTGCTTACTGCTCCCTGTTTAGCCTCAAAGTGGCATAATTGCTTTGTTTGGAGACTTTGAAGAGGACCAGTCCCTGTACTGAGTAGCGTCCTGCTGGTCACTCCACCATTATTTGAGTGAGTGAGTGCCATTTACCACCACCCTCTGTCACTTGTCTGTTAACCAGTTACTAACTCAGTTCAATACCTTGGATCCCACACCCAAGCTGCTCAGTTTCTTTACCAGCCTCCTGTGCAGCACAGTGTTTTCACACTCTTGTAGTCCTTGCTGAATTCCAGATAGGTCACTCCCACTGCCTTCCCCTGATCTAGTTTCCTGGTCACCCAGTTGAAGAAATCAATCAGATGCTCAAAGGAGTTGGTGGAGCCCTTGCATACCAGCTCCATCAACATGCTGTTGTGTGCCATATAGACAGAGCTGACAGATAACTGGAATGCAGTGCCAGTGCCAACTACTACTATCTCAACTGGTGCAGCAGTTTTGCAATGCCACCTAAATACTTCCCATTGGGGGGCTAATAAGGGGTGTTGGGCTACTGCTCCAGTTACACACAGTCAATGGGGGCAATGTTTGGTGATGGATGAGTTGAGAGACTCTAGGCTATAGAGGGGGGAGGCACTTGACTACCATGGATGATTTGGACTATACCAATAGTCTGGGGCCCACTGGGCTACCAGGGAAAATGTTTGAGGATATTATGCAGCAAAGCAATGGAGGACTGGAAGTGGCCTGCAGGTACAGGTCAAGGAGGTTAATCGACAAACAGTCTTCATGCACTGCCACCCACAACTGTATGTGCATGACACTGTCTGCAATATGCACATGCATGTCTTTGGTGGTATTGTGTGCCTTTACTGCCTACAAATTATGTTTGCATACTGAATAACATCTGGGCACCTTCCTTTACATGTTTGGATCCATGCTTGTGCCAGTTTAGTTTTCCTGTGTGCAGTCCAAATATTGATAGACTGTCTTAGTATTGTGCAAAAAATACATTTAGCTAGCCCTAATGGACCCTTGTTCATGCATTTGATCATGACACGTAGTGCTTCCATGACAACTGACACTAAAGCCACAAACAGTAATTCTGAGGTCAGTTGCGGATAGTCAGATGCTATTTGAAAAATAGTGACATGATTACTGCAGTGTCTGACAGCAGAACAAAAACTGGAGAAATTAAACAAAGACTAAAAAAGTTTAACCCAATTGTTGCAAATATCATAAGTCTGAGCCCATTCCTTTATTTGGTCAATGCACCCCCCTCAAAGACAAAGTTGCAAACACTTGCTCTAGCCATTGAAGTAGTAGTCTTCATTTTTACGTTCGCTTGCCGGCATGCGCAAGGAATGTCTTGGGAGAATAGGACACTTCGGAGGTGTGACTGTCATGTGCAATCCACTGCTCCATTGAGCAGGCGTGGCGGTCCTGCACCAATGGATGTGGGTGCTGTGTATGACAGTTGTGGTCTTCACTTCAAAGAAAACCACCACTGCGATCAGTGCTGGCAGCTTCCTCTGTATGAGCTGCCGAAACTGTTATAGCTGACGGGCTGCCCAATCCTCGCCGGCTGCAAGTCTGCATGCCTCTAAAGCTTTGGTGCTACCTGGGAGCCCACCCAGCGTGGCAAATCTTGTTTGGCTGGCAGGGGTGCCCAATCCCCATCGGCTCCACATCCCCAAACAGCTTTCCTGCTGCCACACTGGGAGCCCACCCAGCGTGGCAAGCGTCCCGTGTCATCTGAATAAAAACCTGTAAATAAGAAAACGCTCCATCACTGTCTCCCCACCCCTCCCACAACCCGCACCCACCCTCGCGCACCTGCTTCCCCACACCCCTCACCCCTATACTTACCTCCGAGCTTGCGCGACGATCATCGGTGGATCGGGAACACGCCTGCACTCTTCAAAGCCGACCACAAACTGAGGAAATGCCGGTAAGCTGTATAATGGGATAGATAGGGTTTTCAACTTTATTGCATATCTCAGGCATTTTTTGGAATTTTTGTGCCAAATTTTCAACATGGGGTTTTTGGGACCCCTTCTCATGAACGCTGTCACTGTTGTGGCGTTATTCGGGCCCGAAGAGTGATTTCGCAGTCACTGTGCAAAATCACCTTTCCAGAATGATTAATGAAATGACACTGCCAGTGTTCATAAGGTTGGCTCTCAAAAGCCTATTTTGAAAATTTGGTGGAAAAATTCCTAAAAATGACTGTTTTTCGAGCGTGCGTTGCGCAGTTCCTACGCACGCTCGTAAGTTTGCGAATTTTCAATATTTTCACTCCAGATTTTCAACATTGCCAATTTACCACACCTCCTCATGAGCAGTACAGCTGTCATTTTTCACATCCTGCCCAAAACGTGTTTCTGCCCATGTAGCGCACAATGGCACAGTCGGTGTGCAAACTCAATGTATGGGACACATTAAGAAAATCACAGTGACACTGTTCATGAGCAGAGATCTTAAAATGGCTATGTTGAAAATTTGGTGAAAAAATTCCTAAAAATAACTGTTTTACGAGCGTGCGTTGTGCGGTTCACGCACGCCAGAAGTTCACGAATTTTCAATATTTTCACTCCAGATTTTCAACATTGCCATTTTACCACACCTCCTTATGAGCAGTACAGCTGTCATTTTCACATCCTGCCCAAAGCGTGTTTCTGCCCATGTAGCGCACAATGGCACAGTCGGTGTGCGAAATCAATGTATGGGACACATTAAGAAAATCACAGTGACACTGTTCATTAGCAGAGGTCTTAAAATGGCTATGTTGAAAACTGGTGAAAAATTCTAAAAATAACTGTTTTACAGCTGCAAGTGCTGCATAGTTCCCACGCACGCCTGTAGTTCGCGAATTTTCAATATTTGCACTAATGACTTCAAAATGCCTAAACAGTGGCCATAGAAGCAAGCAACATTCGGCATTGACAAATACTTGTTTTACTTATATTTTAATACTCCTCTCTGGTGCAGCCAATATCCTCCACGTCTTGCCTATCCCCCAAAGCGCTAATGCACTTACCCTCTGCCTTTCAACTCTGAGCTTCCTGTGGCAGAGCAGGCCAAGCCTGAAAAGCACCTGTAGAAGAGGGGTTTTGGGGGTGGGGAGAGGGGAGAGGGGAGAAAATATATGTATATTTAGGATGTCCAAGACTTTGCCTTAGCATGTTTCTGTCCCTCCTACAATTTGTTTCTGTGACTGAACAGTGGGTAACAGAGTTACAGACTTGCTCTTCTGCAGACAAAGTATTTTACACCAATACTGTTATGCTGCCTGCTTCAGGCAATAGAACCACTTGTGAAACTGTCTCCCTTATTTTACTTCTTTGTCACTGATTTTTTAAGCCATGTCCAAGTGCCAAATACCACTGCAAATACTTGCAAGCGAACGTTCGGCATTGACAAATGCTTGTTGTTTTATTTATTGAAACTGGATAGTGCATTTGCTAAATATCTGCAACTTCCTGGTTTTATTTCAATAATGAAATAAGCAAAGATGAAACATTATAACTAAAGCACATACCTCTTAAAGTTAAAATGTACAGAACTGTTCTTCAAAATTCAGGGCAAATGGCTTAAATGTGTAGCAATGCAGATTCTTATTTTAAAAAATAATACATCCAAGAATAGTGGCCCCCCATATATTTAGTGTTTAGGACTGTTTCTGTTAAGTTAGTTCACCATTCTTATAGTTTGTACAGTATAGAAACATCACTAACATTAAGTGGAACATCAGTAAACCTCCGTGGAGCAAGGGTAAATATGACTGTAATATTCATAGCAGTTGAGAGGTATGCAGTATAGTAGCAAGAAAATGACTATTTTGTTTATGCAGACAATACCACATGACAAGGTGTGGGTTATGCTCTCTTTAATGCATGACCACAGGCATAGAGAAGCATGAAGTGACAGGCAGGGTGCCTTTCTACCCTGAAAGGTGCATTTATCAGAGCATATCCCACACCCAGAGCGAGTTATTGCACTTATAAAATGAGTATATGTTAAGAAACTGGGGTATTAAAAAATTAGTAAAATTAAAACAAACAAACAAAAAAGTTCCTCTGCTTTCTCCTGGGGTTCTGTTGCACTTGCTGGTGTCACTAGAGGCACTGTGGTGTGTTACGGGTCATTGCATGTTCTGCCAGTAAGACCATGATTTCCTGACTGTCTGATCCTACAACCACCTGGATCTAAAGACAGGCATGCAACCTACTGACCCACTGACACCATGCTCTTCAAGTGTTGTACAAAACAGTATGTAAACAGATACATATTCAGTAATCTTAATGAATTCCTATATACTGTATTTCTTGAATTTTTAAAAGGAAATGTCTTCATTCTACTCCCAATATTTTTGATTTGAATGCACAAGACCACACTTACAACTCTTAGACTGGTGTCCACATCAGTATTATTATACACCTGGGGCCCGATTCTCAAAGAGCACATAGATGGGAGCAATTTGTAGTGCTCTAGGGCTGCAGCAACCTCTGGGGGTGCCAGGGACCCTGTGCCCAATTCTGAAAAAACAGGGGTCCTTGCACCAAAAACCAGGGAGTTGCCACTTCTGCAGGCTAGTGCCAAACAAGTGGCACACATGTTAGAAATGCCACAGAGATCTGTCCTCCTCCAACCCAGTGCAACACTAGAAGGGCCAGGATTCATATGGGAAGATTTAATTATGTATGCCAGAAGATCCTGAGAGCAGAAGGGGCACTGGGGGTGTCATGGGGATTTTAGGGAGAAGGTGAGCATGCAAGGGGGTAATGTGACACTTGACAGGAGTGCCTTTATTATAACTGTTATGTTAATGGATGGTACCACGGGGGGTCCAGCCAGAGGCTGGAGCTGCTGCCAGAACTATACCCACACAGGGCTATGGCATTGTTTATTTCTACCCCCGTAACACCCTTGGTATAATAGTTATATAAACAGCAGCCTGCTGGGTGCCACATCTCACCTTGCTGATATAAACATAGAAACTGATGGCAGATAAGGACCACTAGGTCCATCTAGTCTGTTCAAAAGCCAACTGAGTTCCCTAAGCCCCCAATGGCACCCTCTGTGACCCTTCTGCTCCTGGACCTCACTTTCAAAGCCCCCCCCCCCGATTCATCTTGGTGCAGTGGCTTCTCATTCTGTTGCAGACCATGTTTTAAAATTGGGAATGCCACATCTTTTGACACAAGGTTCCACTTGCATCATTACTGTTTGACACAGGCACCTTGTGTTGGTCTAAGGGCTTTGAAAATTGGTTCACTGATGTCATGATTCTGTACTCTACCTGTGGCACCACAGTCATTACCATCACTAATATTAATGTAGTTATAGAGCTATATATGAATTCAGGTGGGGAGTAAAAATCAAGGGGCGATAAACTGTAAAGGATTAAGACCCTGTTTTCATACAAACCGCAGTAATTACAGGAAGGGGAAATCTAAGAAAGCTAGATGCAATATTAGCTGGCATAGCAACTAAACTGTACACGTTGACAAGTTTTTGCTGAGGTGCATGCAGCTTTTTACAGCTCAGATTCTTCCCCGACATTTCTACCAGCACTAGGAATGCATTTAGTCTTACCTGTAAAGTATATTGCAATCCTCCTTGCACAATTCTTCAAGGTGTCATTCATCCGTAAACACTACATTTGACTTGTGCATATTTCCTGAATAACATAAGCACTGGCATTTTTTTCTTATACTATTCTTACAAATACAGTATGTATCCATGTTTGTAAGAATAGTGCAAGACAAAAATATCCTGTGCTTAAACTAGTCAAAAACATGAAAGTAATTATTTTGCACCATTCCACATTTTAAACTTGCAGAGTTCTTGATCACTGTTAAAACTTTTATTGTGATCTTGCAAAAACCATGTGTGTATTTGCAATAAACTTGCATGTGTTCATGCAAGAAAAGTGACAGTTTGTGTATCTGATAAAAATTCTGCACAGTCATGCAAATAACTTACATAAAGAATAATGTATTGGTGACCATACACAAGCCTCTGTTTCTATTGAGGGTAAAATAACAGCATATGGACCTCGGAAATGAAGCTCGAGAGATCTATGCTCTTATCTCAACCGAGATGGAAACACAAGGTGAGTTTGTATGATCACCCATATTTATTTTTATAGTATATTGTGTCTGTAAAGGAACTGGTGAGGGGTGAGAGAGAGAGAGAGAGAGAGAGAAATCAAGGAGTGTCTCTGCTAAGTTAGCGCTAGCAGTACATATTGTAATTTACTTAATATAGCAAAACAAAGATAAATAAGATTAATAAACAAGCTAGCCAGCCTGGGTGTGAGTCCCAGGGTGGTAGCCTGGATAAAAAAATGGCTGGACAACAGGGCACAGAGCGTAATAATAAACAGAGTCCACATTGAGGAAAGGGGGGTTACTGGTGGGGTACCGCAGAGTTCAGTACTGGGACCAGTCCTTTTTAATGTCTTTATAAGTGATATTGTGGAGGGGCTGGAAGGAAATGTATGCCTCTTGGCAGTTGACACAAATATCTGCAACAAGGTTGATACACTGGGGTTGGGATGTGGTGGAAAGGGTGAGACGTGGCATGGCAAGGTTGGAGGAATGGTCAAAACAATGGCAGCTTAGATTCAATGCAAAGAAATACTAACTAATGCACCTGAGAAACAAAAATCCAGGGGGAAGAGTACACAATGGGGGGGTACAAACAACAACAAAAAAGGGAAAGGGACCTTTGGGTAGTCCTATCAGATGACCTAAAGGTAGGCAAGCAATGTGAGAAGGCAGTAAGGTGGGCTGGGGAAATACTGAGATGGACAGGGAGAGGCATCACCAGTGAAAACCAAAAAGTTGTTATCCCTCTGTACAAACAATTGGTGAGACTCCGTCTAGAGTACTGCATGCCGTTCTGGAGACCCCATCTCTGCAAGGACATAGACAGGATGGAGGCAGTCCAGATGAGTGGAACTAGAATGGTGCTGGGTTTACACCAGAAGTCATACAAAGAGAGACCTAAGGAGCTTAATATGTATACCTCAAGAAAAGGAGAGGCGGGGGGGACATGATAGAAACCTTTAAGTACCTCAAGGGAATCAACAAAGTTCAAAAGGGTAGCATCTTTCAGAAAAAGAGATGTGCAAAAACAAGGAGGTATAATTTGAAGATAGAGGGGAGATGGCTCATGGGCAATGTGAGGAAGTGTTTTTTTTTCACAGAGAGTGTGGTGGATGCAAGGAATGGCCTTCCTGAGGAAGTCGTTGGGTCAAAAACAGTGGGGGAATGCATTGGACAGTCATAAGGCAATTCTGGTGAGGGGCAGGAAGAAGTAGGCTGTTGGTTAACTAGGATCTGCAGCTTATCAAACAGGTAGGAAAATGGGTAGACTGGGTGGGCCAAGCAGTCCTTATCTGCTGTCAAGGTCTTTATTTCTATGTTTCTATGTAAATAAAGGATCTTTTTTTCTCTGTCTGTATCAAAGCCCAGCATGTAGGAAGCTCATGCAGTAGTCCAGCAATGACAGTTATGCCAGAACAGAGAAAGAGAGAGAGTGTGAGCCGTGGAGCGGCTCTGCCTATTATGCACTACCTTGCTCAGGAGAATCCCCTCAGACATGCTAAAGGTGGGCATTGTGAACCACTAGTGCAGTTGAGAAGTCAGCCTGCAGAAGCTGCAGTGAGTGAAACTGAAAGCGGGTGCCAGGGAGAGTCACTGCAAGCAGGGACACAAGTGCACTTGTTGGTAGCAAATGCACAGCAACTTTTAGAATGTGCACAACAACTTTTTGAGAGCCACTGATTTCTATACACAGTAAGCCCTAACTATATACTGTAGTCATTTTCACAATAAGTGCATTTTTTATGTTATTCTTAGAAATCATGCGAGATCAGTCATAAACCTTACATTTTTTCAGTAAGGGTATTATTACATGATTTTTTTTTTTTTTTAAGAATGTCTAAGCAGTTACAATTCTATTTATTCTATTGTACATGATGGTTTTGGGCCAAGAAACTAAACCATTTTGGAATGCTGTCATCCAATCTGAATGCTACACTGCCAGTTAGTGTTTTACAATAGGCAATTGTTTAAGCCCTTTGTTGTTGCATTTCAGTCTCTTTCCGGTGTTTTACTCATCCATTTTGGAGATAGTTTATGAACTTTCTGGAGCAAGCATCTAGTTGGAAGCTGTTACAACCATTTGTGATGTGGAATCGATAACTGTCATGTGAAACGTCTCCATATCTCCTGATTTGTCAGCTGTATCACTTTTCTTTCCTTACCATGCTGATATATACCTAGTTTTAAACATAAATATGTGTCTGTATGGTTAAGATTGTTTTCTGCACATCACCATACCAAAATAATAAATATAGAAACATAGAAACATAGAATTTGACGGCAGATAAGGACCGCTTGGCCCACCCAGTCTGCCCATTTCCCTGCCTACTGGATAAGCTGCAGATCCTAGTTAACCGCAGCCTACTTCTTCCTACCCCCACCCCCTAGAATTGCCTTATGACTGTCTCATGCATGCTTGAATTCCACCACTGTTTTTGACTCCATGACCTCCTCCAGAAGGCCGTTCCATGCATCCACAACCCTCTCTGTGAAAAAATACTTCCTTAAATTACTCAGAGTCACTCTATCTTCAAATTGTGCTCTTGTTCTTGCACACCTCTTTTGAAAGATGCTTCCTCTTGACTTTGTTGATTCCTTGAGGTACTTGAAAGTTTCTATCATGTCCCCCCTCTCCCTCCTTTCCTCGAGGCTATACATATTAAGCTCCTTAAGTCTCTCTTCATATGTCTTCCGGTGCAGACCCTGCACCATTTTAGTTGCCCTCCTCTGGACAGCATCCATCCTGTCTATGTCTTTGCAGAGACTGGGTCTCCAGAACTGCACGCAGTACTCCAGATGGGGTCTGACCAGCTGTCTGTACAGAGGGATAATAACTTCCTGTTTTCTACTGGTGATGCCTCTCCCTATGCATCCCAGTATCCCCCAGCCCTCCTTGCTGCCCTCTCACATTTTGCTTGCCCACCTTTAGGTCATCTTGATATGACTACCCCAGGTCCTTTCCATTTTGTTGTTGTTAGTATCTCACCCCCATTGTGTACTCTTCCCTGGGTTTTCTTTTCCCAGGTGCATTACCTGCACTTCTTAGCATTGAATCTAAGCTGCCATACATTTGACCATTCCTCTAACCTTGCCAAGTCCTTTTCATCCTTTCCACCCACCTTGTGCATCAACTCTGTTGCAGATCTTTGTGTCATCTGCAAAGAGACATACTTTTCCTTCCAGTCCCTCTGCAGTGTAGCTTATAAAGACATTGAAGGCACCAGTCCCTAATACTGAACCCTGCGGTGCCACCTAGTAACCCCCTTTCTTCAGTGGACTCCATTTACTATTACTCTCTGTGTCCTATTCTCCAGCCAATTTTTACCCAGGCTGTCATCTTGGGACCCACTCCCAGGCTAGCTAACTTGTATATTAATCTTTTGTGTGGGACTGTGTCAAATGCCTTGCTAAAGTCTAGGTAGGCCATGTCCACAGCCCCCTCTGATCTACTACTTTGGTCACCCAGTCAAAGAAATCTATCAGATTTGTCTGGCATGACCTTCCTGCTGTGAATCCATGCTGCCTTGGGTCCTGTACCCTCTGGCCTCTAGATACTCAACAATTCTTTCCTTCAGAAGTGATTCCATCATTTCCCTACCACTGAGGTTAAACTAACAGGTCTGTAGTTTCTGCTTCTGTCTTGCTCCCACTTTGTGAAGGGGAATCACATCTGCCCTCCTCCAGTCCCCCGGGTACCACCCCATCCTCCCATGATTTGTTAAACAGGGTAGTCAGTGGTGTCACTAATTCTACCCCTAGTTCTTTTAGAATTCTGGGATGAATCCCATCAAGCCCCCATTGCTTTGTCCACTTTCAGTTTTAAGAGTTCTTTCAGAACCCTTTCTTCTGTAAATGGGCTGGTATCAACTTCTGTATCCAGAGTGTTTCTACTGTTTGTTTTAGGTACCCCTCTTCCTTTGTAAATACTGAGCAAAAATATTTGTTTAGTATCTCTGCCTTTTCACAGTCACCTCTGCCCACCCTCCCACCCTTTTGTTAAGCCTCACTATCCCTCCCTTGGTCTTCCTTCGCTCCCTGATGTACCTATAAAAGGTTTTATCCCCCTTCTTAACTGAGTTGGCTATCTTTTCCTTGGTTTGGGCCTTTGCTGTTCTGACTGCCTTAACAGCTTCCTTCTGCTTTAACTGATACAGTTCTCTGTCCTGCTCCTTCTGTGATTCCTTGTACTTCCTGAAAGCTTTCTTTTTCTCTTGAACCTTCACTGCCACTTCCTTTGAGAACCATAGTGGTTTCTTACATCGTTTAGTTTTGTTTATTTGCTTCACACAAAGGCTTGTTACCTCTGTAATGGCAGTTTTTATTATTCCCCATTGTTTTTCCACCCCTCCTTCCTGCCCATTTGCTAGTGCATTCCTAAGGCACTACCCATTTTGGCAAAGAACAGCCCTCCTAAAGTCCAGTACTTTTGCCTTTGTGGCGCTTGACTCTATTGCTGTGTTTATTGTAAACCATACTGTTCGATGGTCGCTAGTTCCCAGATGGCTACCCACTTCTACATCTGTGATCCTCTCATCTCCATTTGAGAGAACCAGGTCTAAGATTGCTCCCTCTGAGTGGGCTCCAATACTAGTTGTCTAAGGCATGCCCCCGTGAGGGCATCTAGAATAACCCCACTCTTGAGTGGCTGCTGCAACTGCACTCCAGCCTAACATCTGGCATGTTCAGATCGCCCATCAGCAATATCTCCCTTTTTCTGCCATACTAAGTATACTTTCTATCATTCCTTGTCCATTTCCTCCCCTGAGAAGAGTCTGTATCTAACCCCTATGGGATTGTGGTGCCATTGCAGTCTCCAAATTTACCACAGTACTTCTTCTCCTCCCTGTTTTTCCCTTTTGTTCTGTTGCTTTGATTCCTTCCCTTATGTAAGAGCTACTCCTCCTCCTCTTTTTACCCTCTCTGTCCCTCCTGTAGATAGTGCATCCTGGTATGTTTACGTCCCAGTCATGGTTTTGTGCGAACCATGTTTCTGTGACTGCCACGATATCCAGATATTCCTCCTCCATCAAGGCCACTAATTCAGGAAGCTTGTTACTCAGACTACGGGCATTGGTACTCATGGCTTTCCATTTTTTGATGGCTTTACCTTCTGTTGCAGCATCCCCCACTGACCTTTCTACCTCGGTCTTTTTCTCATTTAGTACCCTGTTTTGTAGGGAGAGGCTGGCATTTTCCTGCTGCTTATCAGTGCCTCCCCTTGACTAGTTTAAAAGCTTGCCAATGAAGCATTTAAACCGATTGCTCAAAGACTTGTTCCCTTCCTGGACAGATGCAGACCATCCTGCCAGTATAGGCTGGTGTCCCTCCAGGTGGAACCCCAGTCCCCAATGAAGCCAAACCCCTGTGCTCCACACCATTTTTTCAACCATTCATTAAACTGCATGGTGCAAAGTACCCTCGCCTCACTCATGCCATTGACAGGCAGCACCTCTGAGAAGGATACTGTGTGTGCTACTTGTCTTAGGCCCCTCCCCAGTTCTACAAAGTCCTTCGGCACTGCTCTAATCTCATGTTGAGCCAAGTCATTTGTCCCTAGGTGGACAATGACGTCCAGCTCAGACTCCCGTGCAGCTGTTCTCGTGATCCTGAGGATGCGCTTCCTGTCCCTCCAAGCCATGGCACCAGGCAGGCACCTTACTTCAGTTTTCCCTGCTCCCCCCCCCAGTTCTATCCCCCTAATAATTGAGTCCCCCACCAGGAGCTGCTTCCTTTCCTTGTGGTGTCCTCTGCCTCCTTCCTGTGGGCCTCCCTTACCTGGAGTTTATTATTCAGGTTCAGAAAAGTGAGCAGCTTTGGCCTTAGCCACAGTGCTACAATAATTCACAGTCATGTGATCACATTTGACCGACTGCATTCCTTGTAGGAGCATGTGAGTAATGAATACTAATTCTTGAATTCTGCACATGACTGAGTATTTTTTGCATGGGACCAAATAACATCATTTTCACAGTCCATGGCATCTGTACTCAGAAATTACAAAAATAAATGTCATAGTTTCAAATATATTAAAGAACCCTTTAACTTTCCCTAGGATGCCAGGGCTTTTCTCATGGCATTCTCCCAGTCATCTTTCACTAACCCGCTGATGTGTACATATATATATATATACATGTGTTGTGTTGATTATTGTCACTCCATTTTGTATGATATTATTCCATTTTGAAATGCTTAATGCTTAATCATAGTTATATAAGATGTTTTGTACAAGATGTTATGAGACTTTTCTTTTGGAATCTCTGGCATTGTTTGGCTCATGATGTTCTAGGCACCTGGCCAGTGCTTAGGGCATGATGATCTGACAAATGCCAAATATTTATTACAAGATGTTATGAGACTTTTCTTTTGGAATCTCTGGCATTGTTTGGCTCATGATGTTCTGGACACCTGGCCAGTGCTTAGAGCATGATGATCTGATGAATGCCAAATATTTATTAAGTGGTGTTTGTCATGCTGAACTCGTGATGTTCTGGACACCTGGCCAGTGCTTAGGACATGGTGGTTTAGCATTTCTAAATACCAGATAAAACATATAAAATGGGACTTTCCAGATGCCTAGTTTGAAGCCTCACCTGCAGGATGGACGCATCGCTGTAGGACCAACTCCAGTTCCACGAGACTCCTGGCCAAGCTGACAAGGGGCTTCCCAGCCATGGAGAGAGGCTTGGATATAGACTTTTCTTTTTGGAATCGGCGATGTATAATTTCCTTCTCTATTGTAACTTGGCAAAATAAAGCTTTTCACTTGCTACAGTTACTGAGTCATCATTTGTGTGTGTGTGTGAATGATATTTGTTTGGATGAAAAGCTGCTTTGCTAAGTTGGCAATACATTATTTTGGCGTAGTCGGCAGGATGAGTTCTTGGTCCATGTCATCTCATGATGAGGTTGTTTCCTTGGACAAAAGAAGGACATTTTGTGGAACCCCATCAGGACGTGACACCTAGGGCCGTGACACTCATCATCACTGTAAATACAAGAATACCTTGGAGCAGTGTGCACTATAAAGGACAGACCTAGATAATATGGGAAACAAGGAAAAAAAATAGCTGGGTCCAGAGTTAGTATTATCTGGACCGGCAAAATATATGTTTGACAAGTTTGACCAAACAAATTACAAGGGCAACTGCACTGCCCTTTGTACTTGTAATTTGTGCTTGCTGCAAGTATATACTGTGAGCCAATGATGGCTTTCACAGTTCAGGCTGCTTTACAGGAGAAAAGCAGTGGCTGATTAAGTAAAGTTAGATAAGCAACATCTAGAGAAAGAAAAATAAACTACTGTGGATGTACGCACAGTAGGTGACTACAGATGGGATGATTTGAAAATCCTCCCCCATGTTGCCTATCTGTGTAGTTTCAAGTTTTTCTGTATCAATTTCAAGTTCCCTTGCCTCCTATAGAGGCTGAAACATTTGATCCCAAACCCAAGTACTGGGGACCTCTACCAGATGGATCTCAACCTAGTACTGTTAGAGATTTTTTTTGTTTGTTTGTTTAGTTTTTAAACTGCAAACCAGAGTTCTGGAAAAAGACTTGGTTTGGCAGGTTACTAAAATGGCCAAAAGAAAACCTTTGAAATGGTTAAAACCTTTAAAAGGGTTAATAGCTGCAGTGTTTGGAAATTATCATGAAGGTCCTGCAGTCAGTTTTCTTACTCAGACTTGTGTATCGGAAAAGAAGAAGAAAATACCTTGGCACCGGGTAAGTCTGAATTTTTTTTCTTTTATTCAAAGTTGTTTTATGTCTGTCTGTTTTATTTCTGTAATACGTATACTAAACAAGGTAATGCTCTGTCTTTCTTGTGCATATTTTCTAGCTTATATCTGTGTTCTGTAATTATGTTCTGTTGTCAAGGTTGCAAGATAGGATTAACTGCCTTCAGTGCACAACATGTTACAGTAAAAAAAAAAAAAAGAAAAGAAGCTTCTTTGCCTCATAGCTGACTGTTTTAATTGGTTTTATTTTTAATGAAACATTTGTGCTGCCTAGATTGGGTAACTTTTGTATGTAGTTGTTGGTTGGAGCAGGTAGTGTTAAAGGTGAAGAAATATGACATCATAGATTGCAATGTGCAGAAAGAGTTGTAGTTTGCAAGCAACGTGCCAAGCCACTGCTAGGTGAAAATGTAATGTGTTAACAGCTATAAATGGCTTTATCATACTTCTATACTAGACGTGTTCACTTACAAATGGTGTGTTGTACTGCATTTTAAAGAAATTAAAATGTGTTTAAAAAGGTTTTGTTCTGGAAAGATTTGGCATGGCAATATGTATAAATGTGTTGGTTTAAAAAGTGTCAGTGTTACAAGACAGGCAGGAGGCAGCACATATATCTAAAACACGTTCAGTTTTCTAATAAAACTATGGGCATTACCTCAGCAAATTAGTGTCAAATAATGTCAGTCTTATTTTGTGTTAAGTATTTCTTTTTGTGTATGTGTATGTGTGTGTACTGTCTTGGCCAGCAGTTTTATTGTGTGCTCTATTATTATTTAAAGATATTTAATATCAGTAGTGTTCAAGGACACTACAAAAATAATTGGGTTTGAACGACCCTTGCATGCACTCTGTGACCTTTTGCACATTATTTGACCTTCTTGTGTTTCAACATTTTATGTTACTACCAGTTCAAACTTGATGTGTATTCCATACCTAAAACACAACTTTTCACACAAAATGTATGTTTTCATGAAAGCACACCAAGAGTGAACCATGTAATTTGACTTTTATTGCAAAACTAGTATTCTAAGTGAAGAGGAACAAACTTTTCTTCTCTTCTCACTGCTTCTGACTTGCAGCCAACACAGGCAATACTCCAGCTGGAAGGGAGAATTATTCATCATCTCCCCATATTTTATTATATATATATATATATAATGCGCTTTTGAAAAAGGACTATTACAGCTGTTTTGAGAGTTTACCATCTACAGTTAAAAACAATGGCTTTTGTTTTATGTGTGACCATGGTGTAATCATTTTTTTGTCTTTTGAAATGCATTCTAAGAGATAAATAAATGCGGTATTACCATCAATCTGGATTTTTTATAAAACTCAGCTGACATTTTGTCATACTTACGATAAGGGAACCAGGGACGCTTGGCTTCTTTTATCCTATGGAAATAATCTTGTTTTATTTTTAAACTTGTGTGTTTTGTTTTTGTTGTTTGTCTGTGTTTCTTCTCTTTCTTCTAGAGAAAAAGTTCCCCATCTTTATAGTAAGGTATAAAACTTACTAAACTAATTGTAATATTATATAATTGTTTCTTATTTACAGGTTTTAGAAAAGACCCAAGGTATTTTAACAGCATAACCCAGCCCAAGCCCTTCTGTTTTCTCTAGTGCAAACAGTTGAATCTCACACCTATTATTGGTACAAGGGTTTCTGCCCTCAGCAAGTAATCAGTTACGCTGGAGGGTAGAGTTGTGTATGTATGTCCACACATATTCATTCTTTTGATTATCCAGCCACATGACAGGGTTGCACAGTTGTTGATTATTCCCTATCACAAAATGATGCCGACTAAGGGGGAGGCCCCCACACTTTTGACAGTAAGAGGAGACAAGGGGTTTGGATCCACCGACAATTTTAATAATGGAGCTAGGGTGTGGATCACTAGTCCAAATGGCCTGCCGGAGCCAGCTGAAGTGATAGCCATGGGGAAGGACAACACTGTGCTAGTCATCA
Organism: Neoceratodus forsteri; assembly: GCA_016271365.2. Taxonomy (NCBI): domain Eukaryota; kingdom Metazoa; phylum Chordata; order Ceratodontiformes; family Ceratodontidae; genus Neoceratodus; species Neoceratodus forsteri. The sequence continues at coordinate 243,726,264 of CM028133.1, read as the reverse complement.
GATCAGGGAAAGAAAAATGGGAATACGTGCCTGCACATAAATGTTATCTTCGAGAATAATGAAATTTGTGTCTTTCTACGTCCAGCAATGGATTTTGAAAGGAATGCTGGTGTGTCTTATGGTCCATTTGGCAGAGCTAGTTACCCCTGGAGGAAGGATTAACTGTAATGACACTGGTTGTAAAGGAACCTGGAGTTGGAAAAATGATACCAAAGATAGAACCCAGGAAACTTTAGCTGCCCATCCGGACAGAAGTGTGTGGTACTGAACATGACATTTTCACCAGGGTCAATCTCTGGGCGACAACTGGTGGCCCAGGACGATTATATGTACAATATACCAATGATACTAATGAAGTCTCTTTACAACCACGACTGGTATTAAATGCTGCAACCTACCCGATAGGTGCATGGCAGAAGCGAGGCCTACGACATTGCTGTACAAATCAAATGAACATTTTTAACGAAACTCTCCGGTTAATGAAATAAACACTTTATTTTGCATGAATACTACAGAGATAACCAACAGGACTATTTGGGCTGATTACTTAACTGTGTTGAAGAATCATCCTACCGTTAGTAATGACAGCCTAATTAAAGTGCCATCTACTTGCATATCGGTAGCGCAACAGTATCAAAAGAATGTTATTAATTTTAATATAACCTTTGCTTCTAGTCATAAGTGTAGAAATAGATGAGCTTGGTATGATACATTACTAGGTGGCACTGGTGCTGGTGTGGGAATATTGAGTAGCATAGATATAGAATCATTAGCGAACAAGTTAAAAGTGGCAGGGACAGATGTATCACAGTTAGTTAATTTACAAGCGCAATGGATGCCTACTGTTTTTAATCTGCAGAAGTTAACGTTAGATTACGATGCAGAATTCTTCAAGTGTTTAATATGTCACAAGCTTTGCAGTTAAGCACATTCCAGAACATATCGCAGTTTATTAATTGGACAGGATGCACTATGCAAAATATATGCATTAACACAAAGAACAAAAGCACAAAGTGATTTAATGAGTAATAATGAATTTATATGGAGGACCGTGTTTAAGCAATGGATACCAGTCACTAATTGGATATCGGTATCTTCTAATAAAGTTAAATGTACTGACACGTATTGTTCTGGACAAATTGTCCATTATAATGTCAGTGACCCACAATTAATGTGTAAATATGTAGTATTACCCATAATATTTGGCCCCCCAATATTTGATCCCGAATTTTGGTTACCACATTTTAACGGGGACTATATAGATAGTAATAATAGGACGCATGATTTAAGTTTATGCTCACAGACGATGGATGGGGTGTTGTGTGGAAAACATTCTCAATTAACAATATGGAATTGTTACTTGTCATATCGTATACGAAAAATATATGACAATAGACCTTTTATGATGCCATTTTCATACAAATTGTATTCACAATAATCAAATGACCGAATGATGTGTATATATATATACATGTGTTGTGTTGATTATTGTCACTCCATTTTGTATGATATTATTCCATTTTGAAATGCTTAATGCTTAATCATAGTTATATAAGATGTTTTGTACAAGATGTTATGAGACTTTTCTTTTGGAATCTCTGGCATTGTTTGGCTCATGATGTTCTGGGCACCTGGCCAGTGCTTAGAGGCATGATGATCTGACAGATGCCAAATATTTATTACAAGATGTTATGAGACTTTCTTTTGGAATCTCTGGCATTGTTTGGCTCATGATGTTCTGGACACCTGGCCAGTGCTTAGAGCATGATGATCTGATGAATGCCAAATATTTATTAAGTGGTGTTTGTCATGCTGAACTCGTGATGTTCTGGGCACCTGGCCAGTGCTTAGGACATGGTGGTTTAGCATTTCTAAATACCAGATAAAACATATAAAATGGGACTTTCCAGATGCCTGGTTTGAAGCCTCACCTGCAGGATGGACGCATCGCTGTAGGACCAACTCCCGGTTCACGAGACTCCTGGCCAAGCTGACAAGGGGGCTTCCCAGCCATTGGAGAGAGGCTTGGATATAGACTTTTCTTTTGGAATCGGTGATGTATAATTTCCTTCTCTATTGTAACTTGGCAAAATAAAGCTTTTCACTTGCTACAGTTACTGAGTCATCATTTGTGTGTGTGTGTGAATGATATTTGTTTGGATGAAAAGCTGCTTTGCTTAAGTTGGCAATACATTATTTTGGCGTAGTCGGCAGGATGAGTTCTTCGGTCCATGTCATCTCATGATCGGGTTGTTTCCCTTGGACAAAAAGAAGGACATTTTTGTGGAACCCCATCAGGACGTGACGCCTAGGGGCCGGTGACACTCATCATCACTGTAAGTACAAGAATACCTTGGAGCGAGTGTGCACTATAAAGGACAGACCTAGATAATATGGGAAACAAGGGAAAAAAAAAATAGCTGGGTCCAGAGTTAGTATTATCTGGACCGGCAAAATGTATGTTTGACAAGTTTGACCAAACAAATTACAAGGGCAACTGCACTGCCCTTTGTACTTGTAATTTGTGCTTCCTGCAACTATATACTGTTAGAGCCAATGATGGCTTTCACAGTTCAGGCTGCTTTTAGGAGAAATTATCATGAAGGTCCTGATTAAGTAAAGTTAGATAAGCAACATCTAGAAAAAGAAAAATAAACTACTGTGGATGTACGCACAGTAGGTGACTACAGACGGGATGATTTGAAAATCCTCCCCCCATGTTGCCTATCTGTGTAGTTTCAAGTTTTTCTGTATCAATTTCAAGTTCCCTTGCCTCCTATAGAGGCTGAAACATTTGATCCCAAACCCAAGTACTGGGGACCTCTACCAGATGGATCTCAACCTAGTACTGTTAGAGATTTTTTTTGTTTTGTTTTGTTTTTAAACTGCAAACCAGAGCTCTGGAAAAAGACTTGGTTTGGCAGGTTACTAAAATGGCCAAAAGAAAACCTTTGAAAGGGTTAAAACCTTTAAAAGGGTTAATAGCTGCAGTGTTTGGAAATTATCATGAAGGTCCTGCAGTCAGTTTTCTTACTCAGACTTGTGTATCGGAAAAGAAGAAGAAAATACCTTGGCACCGGGTAAGTCTGAATTTTTTTTTATTCAAAGTTGTTTTATGTCTGTCTGTTTTATTTCTGTAATACGTATACTAAACAAGGTAATGCTCTGTCTTTCTCGTGCATATTTTCTAGCTTATATCTGTGTTCTGTAATTATGTTCTGTTGTCAAGGTTGCAAGATAGGATTAACTGCCTTCAGTGCACAACATGTTACAGTAAAAAAAAAAAAAAAGAGAAGAAGCTTCTTTGCCTCATAGCTGACTGTTTTAATTGGTTTTATTTTTAATGAAACATTTGTGCTGCCTAGATTGGGTAACTTTTGTATGTAGTTGTTGGTTGGAGCAGGTAGTGTTAAAGGTGAAGAAATATGACGTCATAGATTGCATATGTGCAGAAAAGAGTTGTAGTTTGCAAGCAACGTGCCAAGCCACTGCTAGGTGAAAATGTAATGTGTTAACAGCTATAAATGGCTTTATCATACTTCTATACTAGACGTGTTCACTTACAAATGGTGTGTTGTACTGCATTTTAAAGAAATTAAAATGTGTTTAAAAAGGTTTTGTTCTGGAAAGATTTGGCATGGCAATATGTATAAATGTGTTGGTTTAAAAGTGTCAGTGTTACAAGACAGGCAGGAGGCAGCACATATATCTAAAACACGTTCAGTTTTCTAATAAAACTATGGGCATTACCTCAGCAAATTAGTGTCAAATAATGTCAGTCTTATTTTGTGTTAAGTATTTCTTTTGTGTATGTGTGTGTGTGTACTGTCTTGGCCAGCAGTTTTATTGTGTGCTCTATTATTATTTAAAGATATTTAATATCAGTAGTGTTCAAGGACACTACAAAAATAATTGGGTTTGAACGACCCTTGCATGCACTCTGTGACCTTTTGCACATTATTTGACCTTCTTGTGTTTCAACATTTTAAAGTTACTACCAGTTCAAACTTGATGTGTATTCCATACCTAAAGCACAACTTTCACACAAAATGTATGTTTTCATGAAAGCACACCAAGAGTGAACCATGTAATTTGACTTTTATTATGCAAAACTAGTATTCTAAGTGAAGAGGAACAAACTTTTCTTCTCTTCTCACTGCTTCTGACTTGCAGCCAACACAGGCAATACTCAGCTGGAAGGGAGAATTATTCATCATCTCCCATATTTTTATTATATATATATATATATATATAATGCTTTTGAAAAAGGACTATTACAGCTGTTTTGAGGTTTACCATCTACAGTTAAAAACAATGGCTTTTGTTTTATGTGTGACCATGGTGTAATCATTTTTTTTGTCTTTTGAAATGCATTCTAAGAGATACGTCGTGCAGTGTATTACCATCAATCTGGATTTTTTATAAACTCACTGACATTTTGTCATGCTTAGGATAAGGGAACCCAGGGACGCTTGGCTTCTTTTATCCTATGGAAATAATCTTGTTTTATTTTTAAACTTGTGTGTGTTTGTTTTGTTGTTTGTCTGTGTTTCTTCTCTTTCTTCTAGAGAAAAGAAGTTCCCCATCTTTATAGTAAGGTATAAAACTTACTAAACTAATTGTAATATTATATAATTGTTTTTATTTACAGGTTTAGAAAAGACCCAAGGTATTTTAACAGCATAACCAGCCCAAGCCCTCTGTTTTCTCTAGTGCAAACAGTTGAATCTCACACCTATTATTGGTACAAGGGTTTCTGCCCTCAGCAAGTAATCAGTTACGCTGGAGGGTAGAGTTGTGTATGTATGTCCACATATTCATTCTTTTGATTATCCAGCCACATGACAGGGTTGTACAGTTGTTGATTATTCCTATCACAAAATGATGCCGACTAAGGAGGCCCCACACTTTGACAGTAAGAGGAGACAAGGGGTTTGGATCCACCGATAATTTTAATAATGGAGCTAGGGTGTGGATCACTAGTCCAAATGGCCTGCCGGAGCCGGCTGAAGTGATAGCCATGGGGAAGGACAACATTGTGCTAGTCATCAGATCAGGGAAAGAAAATTGGGAATACGTGCCTGCACATAAATGTTATCTTTGAGAATAATGAAATTTGTGTCTTTCTACATCCAGCAATGGATTTTGAAAGGAATGCTGGTGTGTCTTATGGTCCATTTGGCAGAGCTAGTTACCCCTGGAGGAAGGATTAACTGTAATGACACTGGTTGTAAAGGAACCTGGAGTTGGAAAAATGATACCAAAGATAGAACCCAGGGGAACTTTAGCTGCCCATCCGGACAGAAGTGTGTGGTACTGAACATGACATTTTCACCAGGGGTCAATCTCTGGATGACAACTGGTGGCCCAGGACGATTATATGTACAATATACCAATGATACTAATGAAGTCTCTTTGCACAACACAACTGGTATTAAATGCTGCAACCTACCCGATAGGTGCATGGCAGAGCGAGGCCTGGCACGACATTGCTGTGCAAATCAAATGAACATTTTTAACGAAACTCTCCGGTTAATGGAAATAAACACTTTATTTTGCATGAATGCTACAGAGATAACCAACAGGACTGTTTGGGCTGATTACTTAACTGTGTTGAAGAATCATCCTACCGTTAGTAATGACAGCCTAATTAAAGTGCCATCTACTTGCATATCGGTAGCGCAACAGTATCAAAAGAATGTTATTAATTTTAATATAACCTTTGCTTCTAGTCATAAGTGTAGAAATAGATGAGCTTGGTATGATACATTACTAGGTGGCACTGGTGCTGGTGTGGGAATATTGAATAGCATAGATATAGAATCATTAGCGAACAAGTTAAAAGTGGCAGGGACAGATGTATCACAGTTAGTTAATTTACAAGCGCAATGGATGCCTACTGTTTTAATCCATGAAGTTAACGTTAGATTACGATGCAGAATTCTTACAATTGTTTAATATGTCACAAGCTTTGCAGTTAAGCACATTCCAGAACATATCGCAGTTTATTAATTGGACAGGATGCACTATGCAAAAATATATGCATTAACACAAAAGAACAAAGCACAAAGTGATTTAATGAGTAATAATGAATTTATATGGAGGACCGTGTTTAAGCAATGGATACCAGTCACTAATTGGATATCGGTATCTTCTAATAAAGTTAAATGTACTGACACGTATTGTTCTGGACAAATTGTCCATTATAATGATGACCCACAATTAATGTGTAAATATGTAGTATTACCCATAATATTTGGCCCCAATATTTGATCCGAATTTTGGTTACCACATTTTAACAGGGACTATATAGATAGTAATAATAGGACGCATGATTTAAGTTTATGCTCGAGCGATGGATGGGGTGTTGTGTGGAAAACATTCTCAATTAACAATATGGAATTGTTACTTGTCATATATTATCTGAAAAATATATGACAATAGACCTTTTATGATGCCATTTTCACACAAATTGTATTCACAATAATCAAATGACCGAATGATGTGTATATATATATACATGTGTTGTGTTGATTATTGTCACTCCATTTTGTATGATATTATTCCATTTTGAAATGCTTAATGCTTAATCATAGTTATATAAGATGTTTTGTACAAGATGTTATGAGACTTTTCTTTTGGAATCTCTGGCATTGTTTGGCTCATGATGTTCTGGGCACCTGGCCAGTGCTTAGGGCATGATGATCTGACGAATGCCAAATATTTATTACAAGATGTTATGAGACTTTTCTTTTGGAATCTCTGGCATTGTTTGGCTCATGATGTTCTGGACACCTGGCCAGTGCTTAGAGCATGATGATCTGATGAATGCCAAATATTTATTAAGTGGTGTTTGTCATGCTGAACTCGTGATGTTCTGGGCACCTGGCCAGTGCTTAGGACATGGTGGTTTAGCATTTCTAAATACCAGATAAAACATATAAAATGGGACTTTCCAGATGCCTGGTTTGAAGCCTCACCTGCAGGATGGACGCATCGCTGAAGGACCAACTCCCGGTTCACGAGACTCCTGGCCAGGCTGACAAGGGGGCTTCCCAGCCATTGGAGAGAGGCTTGGATATAGACTTTTCTTTTGGAATCGGTGATGTATAATTTCCTTCTCTATTGTAACTTGGAAAAATAAAGCTTTTCGCTTGCTACAGTTACTGAGTCATCGTTTGTGTGTGTGTGTGTGAATGATATTTCTTTGGATGAAAAGCTGCTTTGCTTAAGTTGGCAATACACCCTTATCTCCTCATCCTTCAGTACAACTGTGCAATATAGAAATTGCTTCTGGTACCCTGTCAGCTCCCAGCCAATGTTATTTCATAAATTACACAACCTGGCCCAGCTGTGGCTCTAATTGGTCATACAATTCAAGTAGACCCCTCATTACACCTCAGGCCTGATTCTCAAAGGTCCTGGCATGTAGCAAGGGGCCTGCACCACAAAGAATTGTGTAAAGAGCCCCTCGTAGCAAAAGATACACCATGATCAATTCTCAAAGGCAGCCTGTGTCAAATGTAAGCTGCCTGCACCAAACAGGGTTTGTGATGCTCATGCACCAGAAAATCGGCTGTGGCATGGCGCTAGGGGCTTTGGCAGATGCAAGCTGCCCAATCCCCTAAACCTGAATTCCAAAAACCCTCCCTGAGGAAAATTTGTAAGTACCATTAGACCAGCCAGAGCTGGTCTAAGGGTACTTAGAAATATGCCCTCTGGGAGAGTTGAGCAAAGTGAGGCAATGTGCCATGGTTCCCCCACACCAGCACCAATCCCTGTCAGTAAAATAAGGCCCTGGTTGTCTAGCAGACCCCCTGCCCCAATCTACTCATAATGTAAACTATCATAAATATGTCCCTGTTGATCTAGCAGCCCTCCTGCCCCAATCTGCCCTCTAATGTAAGCTGTTATCAACAAATATTTCACTGGTGATCTAGTGCCCCCCCACCACCTCCCTGATCAGCCCATAATGTAAAGTGTTATCATAAATATTTCTCTGGCAATCCAGCACTGCACCAGCCCCAATCTGCCTGTAATGTAAAATGGTATAATAAATAATTCCGTGGTGATCCAGCTTACCTCCTACCAAGCCTGATACCAATTTATGAAATATTTCACATCATCCCTGGTGATCTAGCACCCACAAGCCCCAATCCCCCGTTACGTAAAATGACCACACCCCTGGTAGTCTAATGGACCTCCCAACCCTGTCAGGCAGTGCCCCACCACCCCGCTCCCACCATCCCAACACCAAGCCAGTGACAGGCACAGCCCAGTGCTCACCACCATGGCCAGCCACTGACTGAGCTCTCAACGAGCACGTACTGTATTTAGTACGAGATCACTGACTGACAGCTCAGTGGGCTGTCAGTCACTGAGTGTGTACAGTATACAGTACATGCTCACTGAGTTCTCATTCAGTGGCTGGCTGTGGTGGTGGGCAGTGAGCTGTGCCAGTCACTGGCTTGGTGTCAGGATGTGGGTGGAGAGGGTGGTGGGCACTGCCTCTGTGCAGGGGGGTGGAGATCCACTGGACCACCAGGGATGTGGTAATTTTACATAACAAGGATCAGTGATTGAGGGGTTCTGCTAGAGCACCAGGAAATTATTTATTATAGAGTAAGTCATCAAATTCAGTTCAGAAACCACTCAGTGTGCTCGTTGTAATGAAAGTCAAATCAGGAACAGCAAACACAGCACCACTGATCTGTGCAAATAAGGGCTTTGATTAGAGCAAATTGCAAAATGCAAATCCACCACAGCTCAGGTTGATAGTCCTCGACTAGTTTTGCACTTGGTAGTGCATCATCAAGAGCTCCTGATGACACACTAGGAAGTGTGAAACCGGTCGAGGACTATCAACCTGAGCTGTGGCGGATTTGCATTTTGCAATTTGCACTTAAACAAAGCCCTTATTTGCACAGCTCAATGGTGCCATGTTTGCTGTTCCTGATTATCTATTATACCATTTTACGTTAAGGACAGAACAGAGCATGGGGGGAGATTCTAGATCACTAGGGACATATTTATGATAACACTTTACATTACAGGCAGATTAGGGTGGGGGACTGCTAGATCACCAGGGACATATTTAAGGTAACATTTTACATTGTTGGCAGATTAGGACCACCAGCAGCTTTGCGGAACACCATGCAGATGTACCATCTGTTTGGCACCTGACCATGGTTGCCGCAAACTTTCGGACTTTACGGGATCTTACCCAATAAAGAATGAAGTGGAGGGTCCCTGATGCACCAGGCTTTGATGCAAGCTGCTTTTGCCACAACTTGCATCAGTATAAAGTCCTTGAGAACTGAGACCCTCATCTTTGATGATGGGGCAAAAGTAGAAAACAGAATCATTTGCTATTTAGTGGTCCCATCCCTAAGCTGCAGTGCACAGACTTTCTTCTCCTAATACTGTCAATTGACAGCATTGTTCAGCATTTGTGATTGGGAGGAGGGCAGTCTGTGCATCACTGTAACGAAGACTGACTGACCAATCAGCATATAGAGTCCCACAAACCTTTATCTCAAACTCATCCTTCTAGGGCTGGCTAAACCGTAAAGATACAAACAATTTCCACCACAAATATGATGGTAACCACTCAGAGGTAAGCACTACACAGATTGCTGCTACATGCTGATGTGAGGATACATCATTGCTGCAGGTTCAAAAACAGGAATATTTATTGTCCCCAAATGAGCATAATTGGACAAAATGCAGTACAGGAGAAAGGGTGGCTAAAAAAATGCTCATTTACAAATCATTATTCATATCAAACATAGTGATACTAGTAGTGCAAAATATACAGATAAGACTAAGTCCCAATTAATTGCCTCTCACCCATCCACCAGCATGCCCTGCACTAATCAATATGCCATGCATCACTCAGTGATGTGCAGACTGATCCTCATCCTCCATGGTGTGTTCATTAAACAAATCTGACAGCTGACCAATAGTAAAATAGAGGCAGCCAGCGATGGGTTGAGGGGCATTGACTAGCTGAGATTCTGCTTTCTTACTTTTGTCCCTTATCATGGGATCATGGATTGGGGTAGGGCTTGGTGTACAAATGTCTGCAAGTGGACATTTCTAGACTTATTTTTTTCATTTATGAAATGATGCTGATTTTTTTTTACAGATTCATTATGCATCTTCGTAACTTGCAAAACCCCCTCCACATGCACTTCTTGTAGAGGTTTCCCTTTTACAAGCTGTGCACTCAGATAACAAGTATAATGTGAACCTCATAATTATCTAAGTACAGGACTTGGGTAAAAAAACCTACACAAGGCTGAATGCAGAGTTTTTTTATGCAAGTCATAGACACTGAGGAAGATGCGGTTCACGTCTTCTTGCAAATAGATAACTTATATGAGAAAAACCTTTCCATCTAGACCTTGCAGAAGCTTTTCTTACACAAGTTGCAATGTGTTGCATTGTCATGTGTTTGAGGATATTTCATCAAACAAGTGTATGTGATATATCATTTACCCTTCTTGAACTTGTGTTAGCCAACTGTAAACTCATACTTTATACCAGACAAGTGTGATTATAGTGACTCAATGACCACCAATGGTAAAGGTGGCACTTGGAGTGGTCAGCTTTAAGGAGGTGGAAAAGACGGCAAGTAGCCATATAACTTTGAAATTGTGGAGACTACTCTGTGTTCATATTAAAAAGATGCAGACTCGAATTCTTTGGGCCTATGGCCCAAACAGAAGAATGTTGGTGGCTATGTAACCAGACCCCCCTGTCTACAACAAATCTGGGAACGCATGGACTACTGAGTAACTCAAGCACCAGTGGGATGGCCTGAAATCAAAGGATCCATCAGTGCTTAAGGAGTTGGCTCATTGCTGCTGCTAGCTTTTGTAAGACATAAATCTTGCTTTTAGAGCAGAAAGCAGCTGATTTAAAAAGTTACTGTTTTTCTTACTAATTTAACACTTCTGTCTCAGCAGGAGTCAGTGCCTGTTGGGATTAAGCAAACAGATACTTTATTAGAAGTGGAGGGGGTCTCATTTAGGGTTAAAAAAAAGAAAAAAGATAGTCAGTGTGTCTGTTTCTGTGTTGGGGAAGGGTACTGTATCAACTTAGTTGCTAAATCAGTAGGAGGGAAGAGAGGTTAATTGGGGGTGTGGCTTAGGCAGTAGAAAAGCAGATGACTCCAATTACAACTTCCTGCTGCTAGCTTTCCAAAGACAGAAATCTTGCTTTTAGAGCAGAAAGCAGCTGATTAAAAAAGCTACTGTTTTTCTTTCTAATTGCCCTCCATCCCACCTCTCTACCCTCCCACCCTAAGCCAGTTCTACTTTTATAGCCTCTGGATTTGACTGACAACAGGAACGTCCTGTTTGGCAGTAGGAAGGGAAGGATCATAGAGAAACATTAGTTGTGTCAACCCTGAAGGAAAAAAGTATATCTTTCTCCTTCCACAGCTGCTGGAGGTCTGACTCTGAGCAGGGAAGAAAGAGACTACTGAAGACTACAGGAAATTGCTGTCCCAGAACAGGAAGGGTGAGAGTTGTAAGGAGAGGAGAGAGTAAGCATACAGAGCAACAGGAGAGGGGACACAAAATAAGACATGATGGGAGTGGTGCAGTGCAATGGCTGTGGGGTGGCAGTGTTCTGGGAGACATTTTGGAGGCTGCGATGCTGCCCTATTTGCAGACACCTTTATCTTGTCTGAGGGAGGAGGTTGCCCATCTCCAGGCTGACCTGGCTTAGATTTTTGAAACCTCCTCCCCCACCCAGGGACCACCAGGGCAACTGCCGCTACCTCAGAGGTTGCCAAGAAAGAGGAGCAGCTGGACCAAGGTGGGCTCAGGGAGGGAGAAGGTGGTGGAACAGAGGTGCATCCCTCCAGCTGTACCTCTCCACAATTCATACGCTGTTCTGGCAGATAATGGTTCCTCTATGGAGGCACCTGCAGTGGAGACCAAGGAGGATGCTGGGAACCTCCACAAAGGAGACCCAGAGGAGGGTGGCATGGGACGGAACCCCACAGGGGAAGAAAACAACTCCTGTTGGGGGACTCATTCATTAAGGGGGTAGAAGTTGGGGAGGAAGGGGAGAGGCAGTTAAGGTGCCTGCCTGGCACCACAGTTTGGAGGGACAGGAAGTGAATCCTCAGGACTGTGGGAGCAGCTGCATGAGGGAGGGAGCTGGATGTCATTGTCCACCTTGGGACAAATGACCTGGCTCAGAATGGGATCAGAGCAGTGCAAGAGGAGTTTGTAGAATTGGGGAGCGGTCTTAGACAAGTAGCACATATGGTAACCTTCTCAGAGGTGCTGCCTGTCTAAGGCAAGGATGATGCTAGGGTACTCCACATCATGGAATTCAATGAATGGTTGAAAAACTGGTGTGGACCTCAGGGTTTTGGCTTCGTTGGGGACTGGGGAGCCACCTGGAGGGATGCAGACCTATACTGGCGCGATGGTCTGCACCTGTCTGGGGGGGGAACCAGGATACTAGGTGATAGGTTTAAATGCTTCATTGATAAGCATTTAAACTAGCCAAGGGGGAGGCACTAAAAAGGAGCAGGGAAATCCCAGCCTCCTCCCACAAAACACAGTAATTAGAGCGGTAAACACCAAGGTAGAGAAGTTATTAGGGAGCAGAACAGAGGTAAAGGCAAGAAAAGGAAAAGGCAGTAAGGAAAGGAATGGGGCTAAAAGGGGTAAGGCCATCAAAAAATGGAGGGTGATGAGTACCAATGCCCGTAATCTGTGTAACAAGCTCCCTGCACTAGTGGCCTTGATGAAAGAGGGATGCCTGGATATTGTGGCAGTCACAGAAACATGGTACACAGAGAACCATGACTGGGATGTCACATACCAGGATACACAATCTAAGGAGAGACAGGAGGTAAAGAGGAGGAGTAGCTCTCTATGTAAAGGAAGGGAGGATCAAAGCAACAGAACTAAATAGTAAACAGGGAGCAGATGAGGCACTCTGGGTCACCCTGCAGACAGTAAATGGCACCACAATCAGCATGGGGATTGCATACAGACCCCCATCTCAGAGGGAGGGACTGGACAAGAAAATGATAGAAGGCATCCTTAGAATGGCAGAAAAAGGGGAGATATTGTTGATGGGGGACCTGAATATGCCAGATGTTAACTGGAGCACCTTTGCTGCAGGCACATCCAAGAGCAGGGTCATTCTTGATGCCCTACAAGGGGTATGCCTCAGACACCTAGTACTGGAACCCACTCAGGAGGGAGCAATTTTAGACCTGGTACTCTCAAAAAGGGACAGAGAAAGAATCTCGGGTTTAAGTGGGTAGCCATCCAGGAACAAGCGACCACCAAACAGTGTGGTTCATGATAAACACAGCCAGAGTCAAGCCATACAAAAGCAAGAGTATTGGACTTTAGGAGGGCTGACTTTGGGAAAATGAGAGAGTGCCTCAGAAAAGCACTAGCAAACAGGCAAGAAGGAGGGGTGGAGGAAGAATGGGTAGTAATCAAAACAGCCATCACAGAGGCAACACCCCTTTGTGTGAAGCAAATCAACAAAACACAACGAAGGAAAAAAATGCTATGGTTCTCAAAAGAGGTGGCAGGGAAGGTTAAGGAGAAAAGGATAGCATTCAGGAAATAAGGAAACACAGAAGGAGCAGGACAGAGAACTTTATCAGTTAAAGCAGAAAGAGGTAGGGAAGGCGTCAGAATAGCAAAGGCCCAAACCGAGGAAAGGATAGCCAACTCTGTTAAGAAGGGGATAAGACCTTTTATAGGTGTATTAGGGAGTGAAGAAAGACCAAGACAGGGATACTGAGGCTTATTTATTGATTGACTGATTCATTCATTCATATTCATTAATTCTTTCATATATAAATGTACCAGTTTCTCTGAAGAAGAGGTTTTTAATTACCCTGAAACATTGGAATTACTATATTGACTGTATGGACTTATTTAGGAAACAAAGAGATCTCCTGAATTTTACATTTTGGGTGAGTGAGCCTATTTCTCCATTTCTGTACCTAGTTTTCTGAGCCCTGATTGAACAGTGATTCTCTAACTTCAAAATGCATTTTCTTTATTTATAACAATGTGGGCTGAGCCTACAAGGCAAGGTGTTATATAATTCTGGCAGGTGGGGGGGTGCCAGTAGCAGGGATGGGTTCCTGATTAATGGAGAAACTTGGATGGGGTCCACTGCCTTTGGCAACAATAGGCTCTTTCTTAAATTTAATATATTTTATTTAACATAATAAAAATGTAATAACAACAGAAAACAAACAACATATAACAATCCCCTTCTCAACCCACCTAACTCTCCTCAAGACAGAGTAAAGATAATGTAACTAAGCCTGGATTATGTGCAGAATGTGATGACCGAATGATTTGCAATATATTAAAATAAATAAACCTAGAAAGGAAAAGCGTACCTGCTAAAATGAGAAGAGAAGTAAAACCATACATAAGTCATTCAGAAAGGGAACTGCTCCAGAGTAAACTATAGTGTGTGCAAGGAGTGCATTTTGATCCATTTATTTCTGTATGATGGATACTCACAATCATTTTCTCTAATTGAAGATTAAATAATAATTTCTGCAGCCAGTCCTGATATGTAATTAGGGACTGAGCAAGCCAGTTACGAAGAATCACTTTCTTTACCAAAATGGAGATCATAGCCATATGGTGTCTCCTTTCCTGCACTACAATTTCACTAAAATCCCCAACTATACACATTATAGGATTAAAGGCCTCATTGATCCCCAGCAATGGATCAGCCCTAGATTAAATCAGGTCCCACAGAAGGGCCACTTTAAGGCATTCCCCAAAAAAATGTGAAGTAAAGAGCTTTCCACTTGCCACATATCTTGTACAGACAGATGAAGTTAGCTTGCCCATCTTGACTAATTTAAGGGAAGAAACTTGATAATAGAGGACATTTTCAAACTGCTCTGTAAGGAGCAAGTAGATGCTCCATGCATCAGAGATGGTCTGGTCCAAAATATTGGTATATTCAGAAGATGCAGGGATTAAGATGTTCCAGAGCATCTCAGGCTGTATATACCAAGATGCACTCATGGCCCAACTTGAAATGCTCCAAAGCATCTTGATATGCTCTGGAGCATCTGGGCAGAGACTGAACATAAAAAGAAGCAACCAGTCTGTGTCAGTGGAGCACAGGAAGGACTGCAGGTGGAAATGAGGGACAATCAGATGCTCCCTGCAGAATGAGATGGGCCGGGAGCAAATCTGCAGTATTTAGCCAGAGTATGCAAATTGCCTCATTGCCCAATTCAGGAGCATCTCAACTGCTTAACATCTCATTATAGGTTGCGTCACACCTCATTTGCATGTGCTGAGCTATACTTGGGCTGCCCTGCCCCACCCCACACCACAGGTAACCAGCAGGTACTGCAGCTATGGAGGTACATTTGCTTACATTCCGCATGTTACAGCCTGTGTTGCACCGCATCCAGTGGGACCTGGCCCATATTCAGATATGCTGGAACTGTGCACATGCATACCACTCTCCTGTCCTGCACCACCCCATCCCTGCCAGTGGCCCTACCTGCCACTGTCCTGTCTGCCCATGGTTCTCTGCCATGCCTCAGGCATTATTTATGCTTGGGTGTGTGTGTTGCATGACACCCTGCCACCTGAGCCTGCCATGCCAAACCCTTGCCCTGCCCACCCTGTGCTCTGGCACACCAATGTCACTGTGTTTTTGTAGGCCCTATTCTGGATGGCCACCCAATTCCACAGTTCCACATGGGTGTTGGCCCTTATGCATTCCCTGTCCCTGCCTCCTGCTGTGTGTTGTGCCACACAGTGCATTGTGTGGACATGGTGTCCTGTACAACTCACCCACTAGATGGCCACTAGGGATGTCCCCACAATCCTCACACCCCTCATTATCTCCACTATCAGGAATGATGCCATGCCCATTTTCTCAGTGCTGCCTTTCTAGTACATCAATATAATAACACAACCAGCACTCCTGACAGCAACTGCAGTAGTATGTTTGTTTTTACTGTTCATATCGGAATGCGTTTACAATATGCACTGCACAATAGCAAACACTGATCAGTGTACTTTCTTTAGTGTTAACAAATGCATTCAGCTACCACACTGGTGCTCACAAAGCCTGCTCTCCCAGTAGCTGCCTGTTGCAGGATTGCACTTAGGCCTGTTTCTTTTAGTCCTATCTCTGGAGCATCTTTGGAGATGCTCCGAAGATGCTCCAACCATTTGGTCTGAATATAGAGATGAGCAGAACATTCATGGACACGCCCCCTGCAGATGCTCTGAATACATTATAGTCTGTCTTTGGCACATCCAGAGATGCACTGAACATATCTGTCCTTTGGATATCATACTTCGGATCATCTCCTGTGATGCTAACATACTAACATACTAAAATGCCAGCAGAATAGGCCGAACGGTCTTTCGTGTCTGCTCGTTCGGTCAGCCCCCACCCTGGGTGCTGACCTTGCTGTCCCCCTCGCCTTCTCTGGCTTCTCCCTTCCCAGTTCCGGATATTCTTGCTGCATTGGATTTTGCTTCCAGAACCCTTCCCCTGTACCTGTCCCACCCCCTCTTGAACCCTCCACTGTCTCTGCCTCCACCAGCCCCTAGGTAGTGCATTCCATGGCTCCACCACCCTCTCAGTGAAGTAGCACCTCCTCCTTTCTCCCTGAATCTTCCCCTCCAGCTGACCCATGCCTCTAGTGGCCCTTCCTCCTTCCTTGAAGCACCCTGACTGTTCCTCCCCATTTCCCTCTTCATGTACCTGAAGACCTCTATCATGTCCCCCGGTCCCTTCTTTCTTCCAATGTGTACATATTTAGCTCTTGAGCCTCTCCTCATTGGTCCTGTCCCCTAAGCCCCAAATCATTTTGGTTGCCCTCCTCTGGACCCTCTCCAGGAGGTTAATGTCCCTCTTTAAGTGTGGCCTCCAAACTGCACGAGTACTCCAGGTGCGGCCTCACCAAGCAGTTATACAGAGGAGCATCACTCTCCTTCTGGAGGTGATCCCCAGCGATGCATCCCAGTATCCTGTTGGCCTTGGCTGCTGCCTCCTACAAGTCTCAGAGTTGTTCATCTTGACATCCACCACCACCCCAGGTCCCTCTCAGCCATTGAGACTTGTAGTATTTCCCCCCCCAGGGTGTACACTTGGCCTGGGTTTCTGGCCCCCAGGTGGAGTACCTTGCATTTCCCTGCATTGAACCTCAGCTTCCACTTTCTAGACCATCTTTCCAGAGCCTCCAGGTCCCCCTGCAGGGCCACCCTCCTCTCCTCCCCATCCACCTCCAGAGCATGTCTTTTGAAAATATCCCCCATAACATAAAATGTGAAATTGGATAAGACAGAGTTTATTGTGGGAAATATAAGTGTGAAGATCTTCCCAGATTTTATTCCAGTTAAATCCATGGTATGGGAAAACTGTATTCCAATATGGGTAGTCCTCCAAATAGCAGGGAATAATTTAGGGGAAAATGAGTATAAACCAGAAACAGCATGAGTATGCAAGGCAATATCAGTAGTTGAATGCAAGAACTCACTAAAATTAACATGCCACGGCATAGAACCAAACTACCAAGACAGAACATGTTGAAGTTGAAAAATCTTAAAAATATTCTTATTGTCCAGGTGATAGATGGCATTGATTTCCTGACATGATCTTAATGTACCATTATAATGGAAATCACAAACCTTTACTGTAACCAGTGGAAGTAACCACGCTTCTGTCAATATATGACCCCCTATTTTATAATTAGAATTATGGAGACTAGGTTGAGAAATATTGTTAGAAAACTTATAACACATGAGCAAACATAGTTGCATATGGACCTCCACCGAAATGCCAATAACTGAGTCTCGAAGAACTGCGGGAAGATACTCGAAGGAAATAAATAACAGCAACAATTGGCTCCTGACTGCCAACAATCTAATGAAACTGGGGGTCATTTTCATGACTCAGAATTGCACAAAAGTTGCACTTCCAAATCACAAAATTGTGATTCCCCTTACAAAGCTGACATACATCAGTTTCGCCAAAATACAATTATCATTAGAACATAGTAAAAATGTTCTGCATACGTGCCGAGATGGCACTTTAATTTCTCAAAACGTTAACAATTATGCATCTTTCAGAAAGGTGATCTATCCAAGATTATAGCTGCAACTGTTCCTGTCGCTAGACCTTAATGGTGGCTCTCCACCCCCACGCATGGCTAGCTCAAACCCTGTTTTGCTCTGGAAGTCCCCCCCCCCCCACCTTTCCTCCCCAGTTCTGGGGTTGTTCACTGCTCCTGTTCGAGTGCAATTTTATCCACCTCAGGCATTTTGAGTAGGATTTTCAAAGCACGGCTCAGGGTTTGCAATAAGCCCCGCACCGTGACAGTGAGGTTCTAGCAGTGTGCCAAACCTGTTTGCCACAACTTCACCCGATTTTACAATCACAGGCACAGTTGTGACAGTTTTCACTATTTACAGCAGCTTGCACCAAACATCTGGCTCAAGCTCCGTAAAAAAAAAGCCCTCGGGATTGCCACAAGGTAGACCACAAAAGTTGGTCCCATATGCTGGAATTGGCACGTGGGATAGAAAATGCCAGTTGCTGGCCAGGAGAATGCTGCCAGCCCCATGTACTATGCGTTCGATGCAGCTGGGGCTTGCGGTATTCTCGCTGTGTGTAAACCCCGCCCCTTGAATGTACTGTATTACTTTACACTAAATAATGTGGTTTGCACATCTGTTACTCTATTGTACTTTTGCTCCTTATTTGGTTTGTGCTGTATTACTTGGAACAGAATATTTTTGCTGCAAAACAGTTAATGTACTTTTACTCAAAGCCTGTTACTGGATTGACTACTTTGACTCCCCACCACCGCCACCACCACCACCATAAGTAGGAATCTGGAAGCAAGTTGTTACCAGCTCAGTATATCTTTCCTGGTAAAACTTTTGAAATAAATAAATACTGCAAACAAATAAATATATAGATAGATACAGACAGATGTAGTAAGTAAATAGATAAATAAATAACTATCTTCAGGCCAAACTCTAACAAACTTGAAAGTTTAATGTTTCAGCTACAAGTTGCTTTTGTTCGGTTGGTAAGCCAAAACATCTTAACTGGTATATTTTTAGGAGTTCTAGAAACTTTAATCTGCTGAGCTGTCCATTACCAAATGTGCATTATCCTGTGAGATCCTGGCACAAACTCTATGCATAATAAATTTCAGGCTGTTTATCCAGGGACAGTTGCATTAACAAGGTGCAGAAATTGAGGTTTCACGTTAAACTGCCAACACAACCCGAATATGGGGGCACTATCATGGTCCTATAATATATGTATGGATGTTTCCAGGGTGCAAACCCTGTGATGGTTGAAGGATGTGGAGCCCTCTGATGTTTATGAAGCATGGAGTTCTTAATTTTTGTGGGTATCAAGCCCTTGATGTAGAGTTGGCATAGAGCCCACTGATGTTGCTGGGGCATATTGAATTTAATATTTGTGCCTGGAGTTGCAACCAGCGATAGTTGCAGTACATCACAATACATAGGCAATATATCATGACATAGTGTGCACTGAACAGATCTAACTGCAGACACAGGGGCCTTCAGTCTCTAGAAGTACAGTTAACTCTCTTCAGTGCACACTACGGAGTTTCTTATTGTGTGTACAAAATGGGTACATGTAGAATAAGAGAAGAAAAATGCAGACAAGTTAAGTAAATTTCATTAAATTTGAATTTATTTTGCTAAATATTCTTCCTCAATATGAAGTAATTCCAAATTAGTCGGGGGGCGGTAAAGGAATATCTGTGAGGGAGGTAAAAATGAACAATAATTCAGTAAATACCTTGTAGCACTTTGGAAGATCTGTCCAAAACAAACAAACAAAAAAAAAATTGTCAAGATTGACAAAATTGATTGATTCACTGAAACTTACTACTGTATTGAAGTTGAAAGGCCCCTGAGTGAAAGTTGTTGCTTGGGTTGGAGATGGGAGTGCAGGTATTCCTTCTGAAGCTGGAGGATGGGTAGTGCTTACTGAAGTGTGCTGTTTAGGAGCCATTTCCTCTTCATTTTCACTCTTTGGCCCCATGATAGTGCTTCTCTTTTATTTATGTCTTTTGTTAACCGGGTAAGTGTGCTGCTCCAATGGATCGTTTTCAGACACGACATCTCTTTCTTTGATCCTGACAGGATGCTGCCCCGTAACTGAGGCTGACCTCATTGTGATGGCTCATTATGGGCATTATCTCTGAGTTGTTTAGGCCGGCATCGAAAGCAGTTGTACTACTGTTGCGTGAATCAAATGATTCCTGTAGTGCTGATTCAGCATGGCCTCCTTGCCGATGTGGCTCAGGAAGGTGGATAAGATGTTGAACCACGTGGACTCTTTCAATTACCAAGTAGGTACTGAGTTTAAGAAATGCTGTTGGAGCCATTTTGATGGTAGTAAAATGATGTCACATCCACTGGCAGCTTCTGTAGGTATTTGCGGAGACTGGCTACAGGGCACATCAGAGTCAGAAACTTCATGCATGAAACTGTAGTGAGCTTGCTTGTTTACTTCTGTAGTACTTGTGTGATTTTTTTTGTATGTTCATTATAATGTAATGATGCACAGTCATCTGTTAAAATCTCAAAGCTGTCTGGACACAGCTGCCTTAGGCCCTGCCGCCTGCGCCTGGTTATGTAAAGTTGAATATTGATCTGCACTTTATGTAAGAAGTCAAGTGAGGTGCCAAATGACAGCACCAGTGATTTCGTAAGCTTCTCCTGGTCAGCTTTTGAGATCAGGGCTGGTGCTGCATACAGTCTTTTTGTGATTTTCAGTAATGTTTCATTACTAAAACAAAGACATTGTAACTCGAATTGAATGTTACATAAGTAAGGATGTTTATGTTTCTTGCAATACTTAGTGAATTTAAATATTTGTTGTGCCCAACTCTGAGGCCTGAGTAGCTACTGAGAATATACTCTGTGTCAGCTGCTGTTCTAACTTCAGCATACAAAGTAGGGATGGGACAACCTCAAAAGGTTCTGATACACAAAACAAAAAAGGTTTGGCTCTTTATCTGAACCTTTTATACTCTTTATTGTTTTATGGTTACTGTATGTTAAAAAATCATTTAAAACTGCTTTTAATCAACATATCTGTAGGAAAAAAAACAATTAAACCACTGTTTGGTAATAATAAACAGCATGATTAGTGAAATGAGATGAGAAAAAGTGAATGATGTGACTGTGGATGAACCTACTGGAAGTGCCAGTGCTGTAATATGTACAACTGCCACCGACCTCTAAGATGATGATGATGATCTTCATCATCATCATCACCATCATCATCATCATTTTGTCTACAGGCAGGCAAGTCCCAGAACTCTGACCAGCCCTTAAAGCTCAGTAGTAAAAGCACCAGTGTGAACCCCATGAAACTCTGACAGCCGCCCACCACATACTGTCTATGGGATTTTTTTGTCAAAACTCAAAAGGCAGGCAACTCCCAGAGAACACTCTCTAATCACTCTTCTTTTTCTCACATTTAAGAAAGTAGTACTAATACTGTGTATAAGTTATTAACAGAGGTGATTTCTATTTCTCAACAGGTACACGCATCCGAATGTGTCTCAGACAGTTAAGTAATGAACAAGAAGTCAGGAACACAAAAACAGCACCAGGCCCGAGCAGAGGGCAGACACTCAGAAAGAGGGCCAGTTAGAGAGCCAGCGAGTCAGCTACCACTTCAAGACTGCAACTACCCCTGCCTAGAACAATCAGGAGAAAACCAGAAGTAGTCTACCGGCACTGAGATCAATATGGTTAAGGCACATTTACTTAAAATGACTGCTTAGAAAAGAATGAAAAAGTGACTGTGATGACAAGAAAGTTCCAGACCAGATTTCTAGTTTGTAAATAGTCTCCTCCTGAGTTTGATTTTTTTAGAAGGGTATCATGTGTTTAATTGTACTTTGTATAGTTAAAAGACAAAGAACCTTAGTGTGCGAGCACTGAGGCAAGGGTTACCCCAAAGGGCATTGGCCTGGAAGCCAGGTTTCAAAGAAATACAAAATCACACATAGCCCCATAATGCAAAGCATCATGGACTGTATATGCAAATCACCACAAAATAGTATGCTGGTTCAACTTTAATAAGAAACGCATGGCGCCAAAATGCCTCTCACATACTCTGCAAAGGGTGCCAACATAGTTATTTACAACATACAGTTGTTTACTAGTTTTATGTTTCAGTCATGGGCACCACATGTGTTTTTTTGTTTAGCAGAAAAGTCACTCTCTCAGTAGGGAATGCAACACAAAGTAACATGACAGAAGAACACCAGGCAGTCCGAAAGTAAGCAGTCTGCCACTCTTACTAGTTACTACTACCAGGTGGAAAAAAAAACAGCTAGAAGCATGTATCAATGTGATTATTTATCATGCGCATTTAGGTTAATGATCTCCTTAGAATGAGAAAGTGACTGTGTGTGTGAGAACAGGGACTTGTCTCCCACTGTTGCTATAAGTGCAATGATGTGATGTACTGGCTACACCTCCCACCCACCCTCAGGATGATGATGATGTGGTCCAAAAGGCAGACACGTCTCAGATCTCTATTATTTTAAAACCAATCTCCTGAGTCAGACTTTTTATAGAAGTGGCCAGCATGTTTGTTTGTCGCCAATTATGTTTAACATAGCAACCGGTCTCAGTATGGAATGCAGTGAGAAGCAATGTGAAAGAAGAACACCGGGCAGTCTAAAGTTACCACTTCACCACTGATACTATGACCACTACTATCAGGGGGAAACAACAGAGCAAGCAGCATGTATCAGTATGGTTCTATAAGAAATAATTATTCATAGGTGCATTTAGGTAAATGATCCCTTCAGAATGAGAAAGTGATCGTGAGTGAGATCAGGGACTTGTCTGCCACAGTTGCTACCAGTACAATGATGATGTGATGTACTGACTGAACCTCCCACCCACCCCCAGGATGACGATGATGTGGTCCAAAGGTAGGCAAGTCCCAGATCTCTATTTTTTTAAAACCAGTCTCCTGAGTTTGGCATTTTGTAGAAGGTGTAAATGTGTTTGTATGTCACCAATTATGTTTAGTATAGCAGCATGTATTAATATGGTTATATAAAAAATAATTATTCTTTGGTGCATTTAGGTAAATGATCTCATCAGAATGAGAAAGCAACTGTGTGTGAGATTAGCGACTTGTCTACCACAGTTGCTACCAGTACGTGATGATGTGGTATACTGGCTGCACCCTCCACCACCCCCAGGATGAAGATAATGCAGTCCAAAGGGAGGCATGTCCCAGATTTGTTCTTTTAAGCAGTTCGGTCTCAAACTTGAGAGCTGATATGTCACTCCACAGCTGCAGCACAGGTACTGCTGTCAGCGTCATCTTCGTAAAGGTTAGCATCTCGTATGTAGCCAAAGTTTGGCAAGTTAACCTTAAAGAACATTAGTTCTTCCACATTGTCAGGTGTTAATCTTGTCCGTTTATCATTCACAACATCCCCAGCAGAGCTAAATAAAGATTCTGATCAGACACTGGAGGGTGGACATCCAATATACTTACAAGCAGGGTAGACAGCTTTGGCCAGCAAGATTTTTTTTCTCTTGCCAGGAAGATAAAGGGTAATTCTTAATACTAATGTTGAGCTCAGACAGATAGGCATCTACCATGCTTACTACTGAGCAGGCATTTTCTCCTTGTGGAATTTCAATGTCCTGCAGCTGGCCCCAAATATAATCCTCCTCATTGACTGCTTCTGTGCTGGTTTTTGGAGCAGTCTTTTAATTTGAAGTGGTGTCATTATAGTACTGCTTGCCAATCCTCCTAGTGAAACTTCATCTACTGCATCAGTCAAAAGTTGCCTGTACTGCAGTTCAACTCCTCCATATTGTCAGAAACCACATCAGGAAGGTGTCTGTTCTGGAAACAAGGATCTAGCAGCAAAGTTGCTAAGAGATACTCCTTGCTCTGTGTCATTGCTGATAATTTCTCATCATTGCTAAATCTGGTAAGCATGTTACTGACAAGAGACTGGTTCATATCTAACTTGCTCCTCATTTTCTTTAACCTTTTTTTTTTTTTGAGAAGTGGGAATAACTTGGCTAAGGGATGCCTTATCTGCACTGACCTCTTTTGTAGAACTCATGAATGGCTTCAGAATGTGACATAACTGTTCCAGCAGAGACCATTGAGTAGAATGGAGTACACTGCCCTCCCCAGTATCATTGTGCATGATATACTCAGTGACAACTACCTTTTGTTCAAGGATGCATTCACTCTTAAAGAAAGTTGAATTTCACCTTGTTGCTACATCCTGAACAAGCTGGAGATAAGGAAGACTGTTGTCCTTCCAGAAATCAGCAAGGATGTCACAGGCTTTTACTGAATGGTTGAAGTAGCCACACAGTTTGAACACTGCACCCACAGTGGTTGATATTTGCTGGTAATTATCCAGGAAGCTTCAAACGATTAGGTTAAGACAATGTGCAAAACAATGTTTGTGAACATAGTTGCCATTGTGAAGTGCTTTTTATCTTGATTGCGTGCATGCGCAAGAAACATGTTGCGTCAGCTTTCTCCACAAGCAGGTTGTGGAGGCATGGCACTGTTGTGACCAATGCCCCCACAGCCTGTAAAGGCTTGTCCCCCGTCCCCCAATGCCGTGGCATCCTGCTGCTGACACTAGTTCAGCCAGTGTACCACAACTTTCTAAAAAATCAGCCGCTGCAATCAGGGGCCACCTCGTCATTGCAGTGTCAGCCATCCGCTGCAATGAGGGAGTGACCCGTCATTGCAGGGTGGGATGTAAGATGTCTGATATTGTTTGTGAACATGGTGGCAGTTTGCCGCCGTATTCACAAACAGTAACTACCCCCCCATGTTTATTTGCTGACGGGGAGCCCACTCCCCATCGGCATACTGTCACCCTCCCCATTTTATTGTCTGCCCGATGGGGTGTTCAATCCCCGTCGGCGAAAGAATCCCCTTCTGTTGTTTGCCGACGAGGTTCCCAGTCCCCGCCAAAGAAAAAAATTGCCCGCCCTGTTGTTTCACAGCAGGGTGCCCAATCCCCATCAGCTACAGCCACCCCAAAAAAACAAGACACCAGTGGCACACTGGGAGCCCACCAAGCGTGCCATATGCCCTTTCTTCTTGTTTGCTGATGGGGTGCCAAACCCGTCGGCTACAGCTGCCCTCTAATGCCAGAGTCCAGTGGCACACTGCAGAGCCCACCCAGCATGCCACATGTCCCTGTGAACTTGAAAACGGTCCCACAACTTTTTTTCTACCTGAAAAAGGAAACGGTCCTCTAGTCTCCCTACCCTCCCACAACCCGCACTCCACCCACTGAGCACTCTGCCTCCCCAGAACCCCCTCACCCCATACTTACCTCTGAGTCCAGCGCGACAATCTTCTGTGGACAGAAGCACGTCTGCACTCTTCAAAGTCGACCCCTGAACTGAGGAAATGCAGTAAGCTGTACAATGTAATGAATAGGGTTTTCAACTGCACCATATCTCAGGCATTTGAAATTTTCACAAATTTTCAACAGTTTAGGACCCTCCTCATGAAGTCTTGAACATCATGGCATTAATCAGCCAAAGTGGTTTACCAGGCACTGCGGAATCACCCGCCGGGCTGATTAGCAAAGACAATGACAATGTTCATGGTCGGCTCTCAAAAAACCTTATGCTGTACTAGGGAAAAATCAAAACGACTGTTTCTGGCGCATTGACAGTTGCTACGCACGCTCGTAACCTCAATGAACCAATACTTTCCACAGATTTTCAACATTGGCATTTTCTCCCTCCTTGTGAGCAGTACGATGTCATAATTCATATCCTGGCTGAAATGTGTTTTACACTTCGGTAGCTGAATAGCAGCGGTCACAAGGAAATCAGTGTTGGACAGATTAGAAAATGAAAATGACACTGTTCACCAGTGGGTCTAAAATACTATGTTGAAATTTAGTAAGATACTCACAAAATGACTATGTTGCAGTGTTAGCAGTTACCATGCATGCTTGGAACCACCAAATTATATTTTCAATTCAGATTTTCAAAATTACCATTTACAGACCTACGATGAACAGTACAGCATCATTTTTCCATCCTGGCCAAAATGTGTTTAGCACTTCCGGTACAGAATAGGCGATCGCTGTGAAATCACTGTTAAGGACAGATTAAAGAAAAAATACTGTTCATGATGAGTCTAAAATACCTATGTTGAAATTGGTGATAATAACCCATCAATTGACTGTGTTACAAATTAGGAGTGCACTTTCCACACAACCAACCCATGAATTAATAATATTGTCACCAGATTTTCAACAGTACCGTTTTTCACCTCCTTACAAGCAGTACAGCTATCATTTTCACATCCTGACGAAATGTGTTTTCAGGTCAGTGCCAGAACTCGCGTAGTCACTGTGGAAATCAGTGTTCAGGACAGATTCAGAAAATGACAGTGGCACTATTCATGATGAAGTCCTAAAATCCCATATGAAAAGGTGGTGACAAAACTACAAAACCGACTGTGTTACAAGCGTGCATTGGACTGTTTCCATGCCTTGCAACTCTTCAAATTGTAATACTGTCCGCCACATTTTCAACGGTGGCATTTTCCAAACTCATATGAACACTACAGCTGTCATTTTCATCCCGACTAAATATGTTTTTGCCTCCACAGACAATGCTGATCCTCTGGAAATCAGTGTTTAGGACATTAAGATCGACTGAGTGAGAGAGTTACTGACTCAACAGGCTCTGTCAGGATACTCGCATTTGTTTGTGGGCAGACAAAGGCCAACACAGAGCCAGTACAAAAGCGACTGCAGCAGGAGAAACAGAACAGAGGCGGTGAAGGAGGGAGTGGCGAACTCAGGAAACTATCAGGACTACTGCAGTTTCTTTGTGGGAGAAAAAGGCATCAATACAGGCAGGCCAGTACAAAAGCCAGCCTGCAGCAGTGGGAGAAACAGTACAAGCGAGGTGAGACAAGGGACTTAGTGACAATGGACTCTATCAGACTACTGGAATTTCTTTGTGGGCAGAAAAAGGTGCCAATGCAGGCAGGGTCCTGTACAAAGGGCAGCTCAGCGCCAGGACAAACAGAATGAAGCGATGAGAGAGAGGAAGACTGACCACAGCAGACTCTGTTAGGACATCCAGCATTTCTTTGACAAAGGTGCCAAAAGCCAGGGCCCATACAAAAAATGCAGTTTGTGGTGCCAAGAGAAACAGATGAGTGGTGACAGAGTGGTAGTGGCGAGCTCAATGGAGCTCTAGTGTGACTGAGATTTCTTTGTGGGCAAAAAATCGACAAAGCAGGAACCCAGTACAAAAGCCAGCTTGCAGCGCGGCAGAAGCCGAATCAGGAGGTGACAGAGGGGGTGGGCGAGCTCAGTGGAGCTATATCGCACTACTTCAGATTTCTTTCTGGCCAGAAAAAGCCACCAATGAGGCAGGAGCCCAGTACAAGGACAGCCTGCAGGAGACCTGGGCAGTGAGTGAGGGTGAGGGCGGTGAGCTCAACAGGGCACTGTGGGACTGCACAGATCTGTTTAGTGGGCAGAAAAGGCAGCAATGCATGCAAGGGCCCAGTACAAAGGCAGCCTGCAGTGACAGGAAACCAGAATGAGCAAGTGGTGAGCTCAACAGGCTGTATGTAACTGCACATTTCTTTGTGGGCATAATAAAACAGCATGACCAGGGCCAATGAAAAGGGCAGCCAGCACACCGACAGACCAGAGGCAGTGAGAGAAGGGTGGCGACCTCAACTGAGCTAATAACCGCGAATTTATATTTCCTCCAGATTTTCAACATTGCCATTTCCAGACCTACTTATGAACAGTACAGTGTCTTTCCCCATCTGGCAGAAATTTGTTTGCTTCGGTAGCAAATAGGCAGTGCATATGAAATCATATTCCGGACAGATTGAAAATGAAATGATACTGTTCATGAGCAGAGTCCTAAAATACCTATATTGAAAATTTGGTGATGATAGCCCATCGACTGTGTTACAAGTGTCGTTACACTTTCCATCACCATGTAACAGCAGATTTAATATTGTAACACCAGATTTTCAACAGTGCCATTTCCACCTCCTTATAAGCAATACAGCTGTCATTTTACTTCTGACGAAATTGTTTCACAGGTCAGCGCAGAAAGAATGGTCACTGTGGGAAATCAGTGTTCAGGACAGATAAAAATGACAGTGGCACTATTAAATGAGCAGAGGTCCTAAAATCCTATGTTGAAATTTGGTGACACTCCATAACATGACTGTGTTACAAGCGTCGTTGAACTGTTTCACGCATCCTTGTAACCCATAAAGTATAATACTATCCGCCACATTTTCAGGGTGGCATTTTTCACAATTCCTTATCACACTACAGCTGTCATTTTCATCCTGGCTAAATATATTTTGCTCCAATACACAGTCACTCTGGGAAACCAGTGTTTGGGACACATTAAGATTGATGGTGAGAGGGAGTGACCCAGCTCAACTGAGCTCTGTTGGAACTACTGCAGATTTGTTTGTGGGCAGACAAGGCCCCAACACAGGCAATACAAAGGGCAGCCTGCAGCATTAGGAGAAACAGAGCGAGAGAGTGAGTGAAGGAGGGTAATGAAACTCACGAGCGCTATCAGGACTGCTCGCAGTTTCTTTAGGCCAAAAGGCATCAACACAGGCAGGGCCCAGTACAAAGGCCAGCCTGCAGTGGTGGAGAAACAATATGGCCGGAGACAAGGGACTTAGTGAACTCAGCAGACTCATCAGGACTGCTGGGATTCTTTGTGGGCGAAAAAGGTGCCAATGCAGGAAGGAGCCCTGTACAAAGGGCAGCTGCAGCGCCAGGACAAACAGAATGACGATGAGAGGGAGACGAAGCGATCTCAGGAGCTCTGTTGGGACAGCTGCAGACCTTTGTGGACAGACAAAGTGCCATGACAGGAGCCCCATACAAAAGCGCGGTCTCTTGAGCCAAGAGAAACAAGAACAGTGACAGGCAGTAGTAGCCCGAGCTCAGCGAACACTACTGTGACAGCTGCAGATTTCTTTGTGGGTAGAAGCTCGCCAATGCAGCAGCGCCAGCACAAAGGCCAGCTTACAGCAACAGCGAAAAGGGATGTGAGGTGACAGAGAGGAGTGAGCTCAGTGGACTGTGTCAGGACTACTTCAGATTTCTTTCACAGAAAAGCAGCCAATGGGCAGGGTCAGTACAAAGAAGCCTGCAGCGCCAGACAACAGAACAAGCGGTGAGGAGGGGGTGCGAGCTCAAGGGGGCTTTGTTAGGACTACTGCAGATTTGTTTATGGGCGAAAAAGACAACAAGCCATGCAGGGCCCAGCACAAAAGGCAGCCTGCAGTGGCAGAACCAGAATAGAGGTGAGTGAGCTCAAAGAGCTGTATTGTAACTCCTGCAAATTTCTTTGTGGGCATAGAGGCAGCAAGCATGAGCAGGAGCCCAGTACAAAGGGCAGTTGCAGCTGGTAGAACAGAATGAGTGAGGAGAAGGGAAAGCGAGCTCAGCGAACTGTTGGGACTACTGCAGATTTCTTTCTGGGCAGGAAAAGGCGCCAACAGAGGCAGGCCCAGTACAAGGGAGCTCGCCAGCGCCAGGAAAACCAGAATAGTGGTGAGACAAGGGAGTGGCGCCTCAGCAACTCTGTCAGGACAACTGTGGATTTCTTGTGGGAAAAAGCCACCAACACAGGCAGGGCCCGTACAAAGGGCAGCCAACAACACCAGGAGAAACAGAATGAGAAGTGAGAGAGAGTAGCCACCTCAATAGACTCTATAGGACAACTCCGCAGTTCTTCCTCAGCAGAACAAGGTGCCAACACGAGAAGCAGCCCAGTACAAAAGAGCAGCCAACAGCACGGGACAAACAGACTGAGCCAGTGACAGACCCACTGCGAGCTCAACGACCAGCATCAACATTAAGCATTGACAAATGCTTGACTATATTAAACCATTGTTGGCAACAAAGTGACATACATGGAGAACTGCCGTTTTCTGAAATGTGAATTTTTGACTCTGACAGAAAGTAGTGGTAATGAAGTACTGGTTGAAGTGGTAGCAAACAATCTTGAGGATATGATGACTTGCCCAAGGAAGACCCTATAAACTAAGATAACTCAAGACCTTGTTTAGCTTTACCGGCTTGTGCCTTTTGACTTTTTCTTTTCCCATTTTGACCTCTACTTCTGGTTATCTTTATCACATTGTCCACAGATCAAAATGAGACAAGCTGGTAAAGTCCCAGCTCACGTCATCAGTCTCACCATGACCTTTGTCTTCACTCATCATCATCATCAGACTCAATGGCCACATTTGTATCACGAACCGACATACAACATGCATGTGTTGCAAATCAAGCAACTCCACTGTGTGAGTTTACCAAGTACGTGTATCTCATTGCCTCTAGAATACACTGTAGGTGGCAGCAAATAATACTGCAGTGTGTCCCATGACTACAGAAGTCACCTACAGACTTCCTACGTGCCCTAGAAATGTCTGGTGGCGATCACTCACATGTTTTAATATTATTTGTCAGCCAAAAATGATTAGAATTGACTGCATAGCACCATTAGAAAGCTAATGTTGTGTTGAACAACTTTGCCACTGACACTTTGTGGTATCATGTTCACTTTAGGAGTTATTCACATTTGTTTATGGCAGTGGTGTGTATAGCAGACATTTGTCCATCAAGAACCACCTAAGCACTTTGAAGGAAACAAATATTGGGTATCTCAGCCAGCATGAAACAAAAAGCAAACTGAGCATAGTTGATTGCATAGCACAGTTGGAAAAGCAATTTGTGTGGAAACAACTTTACCGCTGATCACTAATATATCATCTATACTTTAGGAGTTATATGCATTTGTTTATGTATGGTGTGTATGGTTCAGATTAAATCCCTCAAACCTCACTAGCACCTTGACTAAAGGGGAAAACTTATGTTTAATACTACAGAAATAGCTATTTTTTACTAACAAATTATTAAAACTACATCTAATGTCTGGATGCTTAATTTGGTGTTGATATGTTACATATTCACAAGACAAAAGACTTATGGTGCATTTTAGTAGAAGAAACACATTATTTTTTTGCTGTTTCAAACAGCATAAAAAAATTACCTATTATTTCTTGAATACCACAAGTTGGAAGGTAATTTTATGCTGAACAAGTTTGCCACTCATACTTTCTGTCTAGCACTTATGATTTTTGTGCTATTAGTATTTGTGCGTGACATACCAATTATGGCTTGATTTTGTAGAAGGCCCAGGATTCACTGTTAACATTATACAGGAGACAAGTGCCTGCAACTTCAGAGCGTTCTGTGAAGAGCAATGAAGTTAACTTTAAGTAGAATAAGAATATTTGTTTTGCAGTTTCTTCTCAGGCAACTTGCTATTGCTACTATCTATAAAACTGTGTTTGCTGTACTGCTGAGCCCTTCTAACATGAGCAGTCCACCAACCTTGCTGGCTTTCAGTATTTTGAGGTTAGCTACGCACATGGATGGTAGTAGAATTTGCTCAACCCTTCCAGCAGACTGTGGTGCTTGTTGTCAATCAATCAATCAGTAGAAATCTTTATTTATCCAGGTGGGCACCAGTGAGCAGGGCTCATTTGCAAGATGGACCTGGTCATACAAAAATCATATACAATAACATAGCATATACAAATGCAGTATTATACAAAGAAGAAAATACACATATGTACATCAACATTTGAGTGAGAGCCTTTACAACAGATAGGCTCATAACTGGTACCAGCCAGAATGTTCACTTAAAAGGAGAGAAAGGCAAGAAGAGGATACCAACTTAGGAAGAAATAGCAGGTGTTGGAATAGCTAATGGCATACTTCAGGAGGGGGGAACTTGGCCATGGCTAAAGAGGCAGAGAAGCCGGTATTTTGGTAGGGAGAGAGAGGCAGGGGCAGAGGCAGGGTGGGAGGCAGGATGGGCAGGAGGGAAACTGGAAAATAGGTGAGCTAGCGATGTGAGAAACATTTGCAGGATTCCTTCACGGAGCAGTCATAGAGTGTCTTGAAAATATTCAGGCTAACAGGACAGCTCAGCTTCAAGTTTTTTTGCATCTTGTTCCACAAAGAAGGCAACGAAAACTTATGGCAGCTCTGCGAAATGAGTTGACCTTAGGTAATTGCAAGGGCAATTGAGGAATAGCTTCTTAGAGCATGAGGCAACTATCACACTCGGGGAATACATCAGAAGAAGTATAAAGGGAGCTTAGTTGGTAACCACTCTGAAAGCCCATAGAGCGCAAATTACTATTTCTCCTATAATGAAGGGAAGTTCAGCCCACTGCAG
This sequence comes from Neoceratodus forsteri, assembly GCA_016271365.2. NCBI lineage: Eukaryota > Metazoa > Chordata > Ceratodontiformes > Ceratodontidae > Neoceratodus > Neoceratodus forsteri. The sequence goes on along the minus strand of CM028133.1, from coordinate 243,693,895 downwards.
TGTACAAGGAGCAATGGTGTGGAAAGTGGAAGGCCGTTATGAACCTGATTGCTCATGCGGTATAGGGTGTCAACCTAGCCAGGGCAGAGGCAGCACAATGGCTATAGAAAGGTCCATATATCTATTAATAGAAAGGAATGTGGCAGAACAACCACCGCTTGGCATCCCTAGTAAGGAAGTGGTTAATTCTGTACAATAGTCCTAGTCTTTGTCTTAGTTTCTTCTGTAGTACCGCTGTACTTACATTTGTCAATTTCTTTCTGGGCTCTTGAATAAACTTTTAGTTTTACCGCTTACTTCCTCAGCCCCTAGGCTTTTACTTTAGTATTGATTGAGTACTCATAATGCCAGTCTGTTGCTTCTTCAGGGACAAAAAGTGGCAATTTTTCCTTATTCCACATAATGTGACAGAATGACCTGCCCACTGAGCCAAAGCTTATACCCCACCAATCACAGGGAGGAGGAGGATGACAGATGACTGACTTATTGGGGTGGAGGTCGGGGGTCACACAGATAGTATGCAACAAGAAGTGGCACTGGTGACTGGCTGGCAGATTATATTAAACACACACACACACACACACACACACACACACACACACAGTATTTCACACACAACCTAGGCTTAGGGCCAATTCTGCATGTGCTGATGCTACCCAGAGATTCAGGGACCTTGCATGGCCTTACCCTCTCTGACACACTCCTTTCCCTTTAAGGATTTTATTTTTTTTATTTATTCCACATGATGTGATGGGATGCTCTGCCCACTGTGCAAAAGTTTATACACCATGAAGAACTGGGAGGAAGATGACAGATGACTGACTTCTTGGGGAGGGGGAGTGGAGGTCACACAGACAGTATGCAGGAATGGGAAGTGGCCCTGGTGACTGGCTAACAGGTTTTAGTTCACAAACTCAAACACACATATAAACACACACACATACACACACACACACACCACCTGAGCTAAGGAATGGTGCTGCTGCTACCCATGAGATTCAGGAAACTGCCTAGCTACCTCTCTGATACAGTACTTTCACCATTCCAAATTCCTTCAAGGATTATTCCCGTGAAAGTCATGGAATGCCCACTGTGCCAAAACTTGAATAATATAAAAAGGTACATTATAAATCCCCTTTGAATGAGCACAGGCAGGAGAACCCAGGGCTGACTTCATTGTTGGAAGGAATAGGGTAAACAGCAAGAACTCTAACTAGGGAGTGATGGTATTGGTACAGTTCACCTCTCTGCACCCCCAAAAACCTGGCACTCTGGCTCCGAGTCTCTTCTTGTTTTCTTGACTCACTTGCCCCAGTCTCTAAGTTCCTCTTCCTCCTCCCCAGTCTCCTCTCCCAACTCCCCAATCATCCCACCACCCAGTTATCATCTCTAATCCCCTCAAGTCCCGACTACCCTACCCTTTCCTAAGTTTTACTTTGGTTCTTCTTCTTTTAATGATTATGAAATTTAAAAAATAACACAACTAATTTTTTCAGAGTCCGACAATCGACTTGTTCAATGGGCAAACTAAGCTGCACAGAACACAGCAAACATGACAGCCCGAAGCTGCTGCCCTGTCTATCTATATTCTTGCAGATCTAGGTGGACCATGGGATTGCTAGTGAAAACCCAATCAGGTGCCATTTAGGAAGATGGACATCGCCATCAATTCACAGTTTTTATGGCACCTTGTTCCCGCATCCTTGTTGGGAGCCCACTTAATAGCACATAAATTTTGAGGTGCCAGCCCGCTATATATGTTGGATACAGAGTCTATTAATAGGATGGGTGCAGCAGTCCTTTGATGTTCATGTGGCACAGAGACATTTGTTTCCTGTATGCTGAGCCCTTGTATAAGCTAGTCTGATGGAAGCTCCTGGATGTTCAGAGCAGAAATTTGATGGTCTGGGCATGGAGCCCTGAGTTTTGTTGCATAGCCCTTAATAGATTAGGCACAGAACTCTTAAATATTCTTCGAAACAGTACTATCCACACAGCCCCAACAGTTAGAAGATGGTGATGGCATATTCATTGGCCTAGGAGAATGTCTCTGGCACAGTGGTCCTGGTCTCAACTGGCAGAAGCAAAGAGGAGTGGATGAATCAAGCCCCATACTAAAGTACAGAGGAGATGACAACTATGTGCCACATGCAGCAAGCTGGTGCACAGTTCTTTAAGGAAAGCCCAGGACTTCAAGTGATGGGCAGGTCAACCAAATTATTGGACAGTGTCACGTTCTATAGACTCATACATCATAGACTTAATACGAGCAGCAGCCAAGATCCATAATGACTTGATCAAATGCCTAAAAAGCAATTTGTTTTGTCTCCATATAGTTATCAAGAGATGACTTAAAAACCTCAAAGGTCTGACTTTCCACAACTCCTAGGAAGTCTATCCAACACTCCACAACTCTTTGATTTATCCAGCCTCTTCCTAAGATTTGTCTTATAAAATTCTCCTTTCAATTGCATATCATGATATCTACCAACTACAATTGTTCCTAGTGAACCCATGTATTCCTATAGCTCTAATTCCAATATGCTTTATATACAATGCACAAAGTAATGAAGATCAACCTCATTTTACATCTCTGAACTGTTCAATTCCATGTATGTGTCCCATAAAGAAAAGAGCAGCCTAATTTAGCAAATGGGAGTTTCTTCTCTGCTGCTATAATGTCTATGGATGCCAAATAAGAGATTGACTGAGGAACATATTTTTTCTGAAACTGTTATATATCTGACTGCAGAGTGTAGACAGCATATTGTGTGGCTGGATAAACAGAAACAGATATTATATTTTTTTCTCTATGACTGTTTGCTGTCTGGACCCCCATCTCTACCTGTTATCAGGCCAATGCTCAGCAGCCTCCCAGCCTTTCTTGCCCCCATCATCCAGGTGAGTGGGGAGCCACATGGAACAGGGCCCCAGAGCTCCAGTGGCCATCACACACAACAACAGACATCAGAATTTATCTTGTTTTGTTCCCATCCTCTGTCATTCTGTCTTCCCTCAGACACTGGCCAGGGCACCATCAGGAGTCACATACATGCAGTGATGCAGTTGTGGAGGATGCAAACTATCTTTCTGACTACTAGAAGTCATAGAAGTGATGTAACCACAGCACCATCCTTCCTGGCTGGGGCTGCCACACAGCAGTTATAACTCTAGCCACCTGGCCCACATCCCAGCTCCTAGAGTTTACTGCTGAACCCAGGCAGGTGGAACACACAATGTACTAAGCCCATTATCTCCCTCTGAAATCTTTTTAGCAACAGGTCCTGAATGGCATGAATAAACACAGCCATCAGACATGGAACCATAGTATCAAGAGTACCCTTATGCCACATGGAATGGGCAATCCTGTCCTTCTATAAAACACTGCTTGTAATAATATTGAGGTTAGATGTAGCCTTAACACGTGAACTCAACTTCATGTGTGTTATCACACACCCTTTCTGAGAATTCAAGGGCCACACCTGTTTTTTACTGGTCATTTCTTCTCTGTTTCTTACTAATACTGTAGTAACTTACAAAGTATTTCTGCACTTCTGCAGTCACTTTCATAAATGCAATGGAACAATTCTCAGTCCGCAGGACTGGCAGTAAGTGTTGGGAAATTATTTGCTGCCAGTCCTTTGTTTCTAACCCTTGACCAATTGTATGAAACATAGAAACTTAGCACTATTGCAAAGAAAAAGACCACTTGGCCCACCCAGTCTGCCTTAGATGTCCCCTCTTCTGAATCTGTCTCCCAGATTTTAACTGGTGTTAAGGCACCCTCTCCCTCGCCTGCTGTTTACATAATATAACAAATGTCTATCACATGCAATACCCAAACCCCCAACTATTTTGCTTTCATGGCTTTCGTTGACTGTCTGTTGAGAGTGATCTATCACCTTTTCAGTGAAGAAATATTTACTCCATCTATAAAACTTCAAATCTCCAGTTTAATCACCTGCACCCTCATCCTAGTGGCTCCTTCTCATTTACAAGCAACTTCTCTCCTGCATCTGTTCACCCTGTGATGCGCTTTGTAAAGTTTCTATCTGTAGGTACTCCATCTTGTATGTCTCACTGTACCTCTGCTAGGGTGTATATAGCCAAGATGCAACCACAGCACCATTCTGCCCACTCCTCTGGAGTGCCTCAGAACCTATCTATGTCCTTTTGAGTTGTGGCTCAAAATTGGCCCCAGTACTCAGGTGTGTTCTCACCAGTGAGTGTTACTGTTGCAACACCATCTAGCAACGCCTGCTGAATATGTGAAGATTACTGAGCTGTGCACGTGAAAACAAACCAGAGTGTCCAGACAAAAGAACTGTTGTACAGGAAAACCAGAGCACCTCAATGATGAGTCATGATGGACCCAAAATGCCAGGGTATTTTTGTCACTGGGATCAAGTTTTGTGACCCATAGATAAAAGTATCTTTTGCAGTCACTTGCACTTTCTTTTTAAAATATTGCTAAATTTACACCCAGTACCTCAGTGCATGTTCATGTGCTTTTACCTGTCCTGCTGGATACACCCCCCTATGTACCCCAGCGTCCCACTAGACCTACCAACTGCTTTGATCACATGCTCTGCCACTCAGTTCATCTGATACCAGTAACCCCAAGGTCCATTTCCTGTTTAGTGACTGTCAGTACCTCCTTCACCCATACTCAGTGCCCGGGTCTTATGTCCTGCCTAGGTGCAAGATAGAAACATAAACAATGATGGCAAAAAAAGACCAATGGGCCACCTTGTCTGCCAGTGGAACCCTATCTAACCCCAGGACCTGTTGTCCATCCAGGGTCCTAGCCCTTCCCTTCCACCCACCAATTTATCTCCGAGTTTCTGTTGTTCCAAGCAAACACTATACCCTTCACTCTGTCCCAGCCATGCATGAAATCATTAATGGTTGTAGGACCCAGCACCTCAGCTCTTAAACTGCTTCATGGTTTCACCACCCTTTCTTTAAAATGATGCTACTCATGTCCCTCCCTGACCCTCCCTCCCGATCAGTTTCCACTCATGTTCTCGTGATCTCAATCTGTTTAGTCAGGCTCAAGTTCATGCACATTTGGTTAATTGAACCTCAGCTGGCATGCTTTAGATCACTTCTCGAGTTTCCCTAGATCGCTGCTCACTATCTCCACCCCATCCTGAGTGTCCACTCTGTTGTAGATTTTGGCATCATCTGCAAAAGGCATTGCTTCTCTTCTAGTTTCTCAGCCATGTCACTTGAAGACAATACACAGCTTGACCATGCTGTAGAGAGATAAAGATTGTTGGAGCATCACAAAACTAGCTTTAGAGTTTCCTTGGACTCATTATCCTGGAGCTACACAGGATGAGTGCATAAACTCTTCTAATGGGACAGTTTCCTGTTTGCTACTGCTCCCTGTTTAACCTCAAAGTGGCATAATTGCTTTGTTTGGAGACTTTGAAGAGGACCAGTCCCTGTACTGAGTAGCGTCCTGCTGGTGACTCCACCATTATTTGAGTGAGTGAGTGCCATTTACCACCACCCTCTGTCACTTGTCTGTTAACCAGTTACTAACTCAGTTCAATACCTTGGATCCCACACCCAAGCTGCTCAGTTTCTTTACCAGCCTCCTGTGCAGCACAGTTTTTGCACACTCTTGTAGTCCTTGCTGAATTCCAGATAGGTCATGCCCACTGCCTTCCCCTGATCTAGTTCCCTGGTCACCCAGTTGAAGAAATCAATCAGATGCTCAAAGGAGTTGGTGGAGTCCTTGCATACCAGCTCCATCAACATGCTCTCGTGTGCCATATAGACAGAGCTGACAGATAACTAGAATGCAGTGCCAGTGCCAACTACTACTATCTCAACTGGTGCAGCAGTTTTGCAATGCCACCTAAATACTGCCCATTGGGGGGGTAATAAGGGGTTTTGGGCTACTGCTCCAGTTGCACACAGTCATCTGGGCACCTTATTTTACATGTTTGGATCCATGCTTGTGCCAGTTTACTTTTCCTGTGTGCAGTCCAAATATTTATAGACTGTCTTAGTATTGTGCAAAAATACATTTAACTAGCCCTAATGGACCCTTGTTCATGCCTTTGATCGTGACACATAGTGCTTCCATGACAACTGACACTAAAGCCTCAAACAGTAATTCTGAGGTCAGTTGTGGATAGTCGGATGCTATTTGAAAAATAGTGACATGATTACTGCAGTGTCTGACAGTTAGCAGAACAATAACTGGAGAAATTAAACAAAGTCTAAAAAAGTTTAACCCAATTGTTGCAAAAATCATAACTTTTAGCCCATTCCTTTATTTGGTCAATGTAACCACCGCAAAGACAAAGTTGCGAACACGTGCTCTAGCCATTGAAGTAGTAGTCTTCATTTTTGTTTTATTTGTTGAAACTGGATAGTGCATTTGCTAAATATCTGCAACTTCCTGGTTTTATTTCAATAATGAAATAAGCAAAGATGAAACATTATAACTAAAGCGCATACCTCTTAAAGTTAAAATGTACAGCACTGTTCTTCAAAATTCAGGGCAAATAACTTAAATGTGTAGCAGTGCAGATTCTTATTTTAAAGAATAATACATCCAAGAATAGTGGCCCCCCATATATTTAGTGTTTAGGACTGTTTCTGTTAGGTTAGTTCACCATTCTTATAGTTTGTACAGTATAGAAATATCACTAACATTAAGTGGAACATCAGTAAACCTCCGTGGAGCAAAGGTAAATATGACTGTAATATTCATAGCAGTTGAGAGGTATGCAGTATAGTAGCAAGAAAATGACTATTTTGTTTATGCAGGCAATACCACATGACAAGGTGTGGGTTATGCTCTCTTTAAGCATGACCACAGGCATAGTGAGGCATGAGGTGACAGGCAGAGTGCCTTTTTACCCTGAGAGGTGCATTTATCAGAGCATATCCCACACCCCAGAGCGAGTTATTGCACTTATAAAATGAGTATATGTTAAGAAACTGGGGTATTAAAAAATTAGTAAAATTGAAACAAAAAAAGGCCCTCTGCTTCCTCCTGGGGTTCTGTTCCACTTGCTGGTGTCATTAGAGGCACTGTGGTGTGCTACAGGTCGCTGCATGGTTTGCCAGTAAGACCATGATTAGTTGACTGTCTGATCCTACAGCCACCTGGATCAAAAGACAGGCATGCAACCTACTGAGCCGCTGACACCATGCTGTTCAAGTGTTGTACAAAACAGTATGTAAGCAGATACATATTCAATAATCTTAATGAGTTCCTATATACTGTATTTCTTGAATTTTTAAAAGGAAATGTCTTCATTCTACTCCCAATATTTTTGATTTGAATGCACAAGACCACACTCACAACTCTTAGACTGGTGTCTACATCAGTATTATTATACACCTGGGGCCTGATTCTCAAACAGTACATAGATGGGAGCAATTTGTAGTGCACTAGGGCTGCAGCAACCTCTGGGGGTGCCAGGGACCCTGTGCCCAATTCTGAAAAAACAGGGGTCCTTGCACAAAAACCAGGAGTTGCCGCTTCTGCAGCTAGTGCCAAAACAAGTGGCACTACTGTTAGAAATGCCACCGGGATCTGGCCTCCTCCAACCCAGTGCAACACTAGAAGGGCCAGGATTCATATGGGGAGATTTAATTATGTATGTCAGAAGATCCTGAGAGCAGAAGGGGCACTGGGGGTGTCATGGGGGTTTTAGGGAGAAGGTGAGCATGCAAGAAGGGTGATGTGACACTTGACAGGAGTGCCTTTATTATAACTGTTATGTTAACGGATGGTACCATGGGGAGTCCAGCCAGAGGCTGGGGCTGCTGCCAGAACTATACCCACACAGGGCTATGGCATTGTTTATTTCTGCCCCCCCCCCGGTAACACCCCTTGGTATAATAGTTATATAAACAGCAGCCTGCTGGGTGCCACATCTCATCTTGCTTGCTGATATAAACATAGAAACTGATGGCAGATAAGGACCACTAGGTCCATCTAGTCTGTTCAAAAGCCAACTGAGTTCCCTAAGCCCCCAATGGTACCCTCTGTGACCCTTCTGCTCCTGGACCTCCTTTTCAAAGGCCCCCCCCCATTCACCTCGGTGCAGTGGCTCCTCATTCTGTTGCAGACCATGTTTTAAAATTGGGAATGCCACATCTTTTGACACAAGGTGCCACTTGCATCATTACTGTTTGACACAGGCACCTTGTGTTGGTCTAAGGGCTTTGAAAATTGGTTCACTGATGTCATGATTCTGTACTCTACCTGTGGCACCACAGTCATTACCATGACTAATATTAATGTAGTTATAGAGCGATATATGAATTCACGTGGGGAGTAAAAATCAAGGGGAGATAAATTGTAAAGGATTAAGACCCTGTTTTCACTCAAACTGCAGTAATTACAGGAAGGGGAAATCTAAGAAAGCTATATGCAATATTAGCTGGCATAGCAACTAAACTGTACATGTTGATAAGTTTTTGCTGAGGTGCATGCAGCTTTTTACAGCTCAGATTCTTCCCCGACATTTCTACCAGCGCTAGGAATGCATTTACTCTTACCTGTAAAGTATTTTGCAATCCTCCTTGCACAATTCTTCAAGGTGTCATTCATCCGTAAACACTACATTTGACTTGTGCATATTTCCTGATTAACATAAGCACTGGCATTTTTTTTCTTATACTATTCTTACAAATATAGTATGTATCCATGTTTGTAAGAATAGTGCAAGACAAAAATATCCCGTGCTTAAATTAGTCAAAAACATGAAAGTAATTATTTTGTACCATTCCACATTTTAAACTTGCAGAGTTCTTGATCACTGTTAAAACTTTTATTGTGATCTTGCAAAAATCCTATGTGTATTTGCAGCAAACTTGCATGTGTTCATGCAAGAAAAGTGACAGTTTGTGTATCTGATAAAAATTCTGCACAGTCATGCAAATAACTTACATAAAGAATAATGTATTGGAGACCATACACAAGCCTGTGTTTCCATTGAGGGTATGAAATAACAGCATATGGGCCTCGGAAATGAAGCTCGAGAGATCTATGCTCTAGTCTCAACTGAGATGGAAACACAAGGTGAGTTGTGTATGATCACCCATATTTATTTTTTATAGTATATGTGTCTGTAAAGGGAACTGGTGAGGGGTGAGAGAGAGAGAGAGAGAGAGTGAAATCCAAGGAGTGGCTCTGCTAAGTTAGCCCTAGCAGTACATATTGTAATTTACTTAATATAGCAAAACAAAGATAAATAAGATTAATAAACAAGTTAGCCAGCCTGGGAGTGGGTCCCAGGGTGGTAGCCTGGGTATAAAAATGGCTGGACAACAGGGCACAGAGTGTAATAATAAACAGAGTCCACTCTGAGGAAAGGGGGTTACTGGCGGGGTACCTCTGAGTTCAGTACTGGGACCAGTCCTTTTTAATGTCTTTATAAGTGATATTTGTGGAGGGACTGGAAGGAAATGTATGCCTCTTTGCAGTTGACACAAATATCTGCAACAAGGTTGATACACTGGGGGTGGGATGTGGTGGAAAGGGTGAGACGTGGCATGGCAAGGTTGGAGGAATGGTCAAAACAATGGCAGCTTAGATTCAATGCAAAGAAATACTAACTAATGCACCTGGGAAACAAAAATCCTGGGGGAAGAGTACACAATGGGGGTACAAACAACAACAAAAAAGGGAAAGGGACCTTTGGGTAGTCCTATCAGATGACCTAAAGGTAGGCAAGCAATGTGAGAAGGCAGTAAGGTGGGCTGGGGAATACTGGGATGGACAGGGAGAGGCATCACCAGTGAAAAACAAGAAGTTGTTATCCCTCTGTACAAACAATTGGTGAGACTCCATCTAGAGTACTGCATGCCATTCTGGAGACCCCATCTCTGCAAGGACATAGACAGGATGGAGGCAGTCCAGATGAGTGGAACTAGAATGGTGCTGGGTTTACACCAGACGTCATACAAAGAGAGACCAAAGGAGCTTAATATGTATGCCTCAAGAAAAGGAGGGGCAGGGGGGACATGATAGAAACTTTCAAGTACCTCAAGGGAATCAACAAAGTTCAAAAGGGTAGCATCTTTCAGAAAAAGAGATGTGCAAAAACAAGGGGCATAATTTGAAGATAGAGGGGAGATGGCTCATGGGCAATGTGAGGAAGTATTTTTTCACAGAGAGTGTGGTGGATGCAAGGAATGGCCTTCCTGAGGAAGTCGTGGGGGCAAAAACAGTGGGGAATGCATTGGACAGTCATAAGGCAATTCTGGTGAGGGGCAGGAAGAAGTAAGCTGTTGGTTAACTAGGATCTGCAGCTTATCAAACAGGTAGGAAAATGGGTAGACTGGGTGGGCCAAGCGGTCCTTATCTGATGTCAAGGTCTTTATTTCTATGTTTCTATGTAAATAAAGGATCTTTTTTTCTCTGTCTGTATCAAAGCCCAGCATGTAGAAAGCTCATGCAGTAGTCCAACAATGACAGGTGTGCCACTACAGAGAAAGAGAGAGAGTGTGAGCTGAGGAGCGGCTCTGCCTAGTAAGCACTACCTTGCTCAGGAGAATCCCCTCAGATATGCTAAAGGTGGGCATTGTGAACCACTAGTGCAGTCGAGAAGGCAGCCTGCAGAAGCTGCAGTGAGTGAAACTGAAAGCGGGTGCCAGGGAGAGTCACTGCAAGCAGGGACACAAGTGCACTTGTTAGTAGCAAATGCACAGCAACTTTTAGAATGTGCACAACAACTTTTTGAGAGCCACTGATTTCTATACACAGTAAGCCCTAACTATATACTGTAGTCATTTTCACAATAAGTGCATTTTTTATGTTATTCTTAGAAATCATGTGAGATCAGTCATAAACCTTACATTTTTTCAGTAAGGGTATTATTACATGATATTTTTTTTTTAAGAATGTCTAAGCAGTTACAATTCTATTTATTCTATTGTACATGATGGTTTTGGGCCAAGAAACTAAACCATTTTGGAATGCTGTCATCTAATCTGAATGCTACACTGCCAGCTAATGTTTTACAATAGGCAATTGTTTAAGCCCTTTGTCGTTACATTTCAGTCTCTTTCCGGTGTTTTACTCATCCATTTTGGAGATAGTTTATGAACTTTCTGGAGCAACCATCTAATTGGAAGCTGTTACAACCATTTGTGATGTGGAATCGATAACTGTCATGTGAAATGTCTCCATATCTCCTGACTTGTCAGCTGTATCACTTTTCTTTCCCTTACCATGCTGATATATACCTAGTTTTAAACATAAATATGTGTCTGTAGGGTTAAGATTCTTTTCTGCATATCACCGTACTAAAATAATAAATATGTTGGAGTTTATTATTCAGGTTCAGAAAAGTGAGCAGCTTAGCCTTTCCACAGTGCTACAATAATTCCCGATCATGTGATCACATTTGACCAATTGCATTCCTTGTAGGAGCATGTGAGTAATGAATACTAATTCTTGAATTCTGCACAGTGACTGAGTATTTTTTGCAGGGACCAAATAACAAATCATTTTCACAGTCCATGGCATCTGTACTCAGAAATTACAAAATAAATGTCATAGTTTCAAATATATTAAAGAACCCTTTAACTTTCCATAGGATGCCAGGGCTTTTCTCATGGCATTCTCCCAGTCATCTTTCACTACCCCCCATCTCCTCATCCTTCAGTACAACTGTGCAATATAGAAATTGCTTCTGGTACCCTGTCAGCTCCCAGGCAATGTTGTTTCATAAATCACACAACCTGGCCCAGCTCTGGCTCTAATTGGTTATACAATTCAGTAGACCCCTCATTACACCTCAGGCCTGATTCTCAAAGCTCCTGGCATGTAGCAAAGGACCTGCACCACAAAGAATTGTGTAAAGGGCCCCTTGCAGCAAAAGATGCACCACGATCGATTCTCAAAGGCAGCCTGTGTCAAATGTAGGCTGCCTGCACCAAACAGGGTTTGTGCCGCTCATGCACCAGAAAATGGGCTGTGGCATGGCGCTAGGGGCTTTGGCAGATGCAAGCTGCCCAATCCCCTAAATCAGAATTCCAAAACCTCTCCCTGAGGGAAAATTTGTAAGTACCATTAGACCAGCCAGAGCTGGTCTAAGGGTACTTAGAAATATGCCCTCTGGGAGAGTTGAGCAAAGTGAGGCAATGTGCCATGGTTCCCCCACACCAGCCCCAATCCCCTGTCAGTAAAATAAGTCCCTAGTTGTCTAGCAGACCCCCTGCCCCAATCTACTCATAATGTAAACTATCATAAATATGTCCCTGTTGATCTAGCAGCCCTCCTGCCCTGATCTGCCCCATAATGTAAGCTGTTATCAACAAATATTTCACTGGTGATCTAGTGCCCCACCACCACCACCCTGATCTGCCCATAATGTAAAATGTTATCATAAATATTTCTCTGGCAATCCAGCACTGTACGAGCCCTAATCTGCCTGTAATGTAAAATGGTATAATAAATAATTCTCTGGTGATCCAGCTTACCTCCTACCAAGCCTGATACCAATTTATGAAATATTTCACATCATCCCTGGTGATCTAGCACCCACAAGCCCAATCCCCGTTATCTAAAATGACACATCCCTGGTGGTCTAGTGGACCTCCCACACTGTCAGGCAGTGCCCCACCACCCGCTCCCCATCCCAACACCAAGCCAGTGACAGGCACAGCCCAGTGCTCACCACCATGGCCAGCCACTGACTGAGCTCTCAATGAGCACGTCCTGTATTTAGTACAAGATCACTGACTGACAGCTCAGTGGGCTGTCAGTCACTGAGTGTGTACAGTATACAGTACATGCTCATTGAGTTCTCATTCAGTGGCTGGCTGTGGTGGTGGGCAGTGAGCTGTGCCAGTCACTGGCTTGGTGTCGGATGTGGGTGGAGCGGGTGGTGGGCACCGCCTGTCGGGTGGGGGGGTCGGGGTCCACTGGACCACCAGGGATGTGGTAATTTTACATAACAAGGATCAGTGATTGAGGGGTTCTGCTAGAGCACCAGGAAATTATTTATTATAGAGTAAGTCATCAAATTCAGTTCAGAAACCACTCAGTGTGCTCGTTGTAATGAAAGTCAAATCAGGAACAGCAAACACAGCACCACTGATCTGTGCAAATAAGGGCTTTGATTAAGAGCAAATTGCAAAATGCAAATCCACCACAGCTCAGGTTGATAGTCCTCGACTAGTTTTGCACTTGGTAGTGCATCATCAAGAGCTCCTGATGACACACTAGGAAGTGTGAAACCGGTCGAGGACTATCAACCTGAGCTATGGTGGATTTGCATTTTGCAATTTGCACTTAAACAAAGCCCTTATTTGCACAGCTCAATGGTGCTGTGTTTGCTGTTCCTGATTATTTATTATACCATTTTACATTAAGGGCAGATCAGAGCATGGGGGGGGGTTCTAGATCACTAGGGACATATTTCTGATAACACTTTACATTACAGGCAGATTAGGGTGGGGGGCTGCTAGATCACCAGGGACATATTTATGATAACATTTTACATTGTTGGCAGATTAGGACCACCCAGCAGCTTTGCGGAACACCATGCAGATGTACCATCTGTTCGGCACACGGCCATGGTTGCCGCAAACTTTCGGACTTTACCACCGGGATCTTACCCAATAAAGAATGGAGTGGAGGGTCCCTGATGCACCAGGCTTTGATGCAAGCTGCTTTTTGCCACAACTTGCATCAGTATAAGGGGTCCTTGAGAACTGAGACCCTCATCTTTGATGATGGGGCAAAAGTAGGAAAACAGAATCATTGCTATTTAGTGGTCCCATCCTTAAGCTGCAGTGCACAGACTTTCTTCTCCTAATACTGTCAATTGACAGCATTGTTCAGCATTTGTGATTGGGAGGAGGGCAGTCTGTGCATCACTGTAACAGAAGACTGACTGACCAATCAGCATATGGAGTCCCACAAACCTTGCACTACTCAAACTCATCCTTCTAGGGCTGGCTAAACCGTAAAGATACAAACAATTTCCACCACAAATATGATGGTAACCACTCAGAGGTAAGCACTACACAGATTGCTGCTACATGCTGATGTAAGGATACATCATTGCTGCAGGTTCCAAAAACAGGAATATTTATTGTCCCCCAAATGAGCATAATTGGACAAAAATGCAGTACAGGAGAAAGGGGTGGCTAAAAAAATGCTCATTTACAATTCATTATTCATATCAAACATAGTGATACTAGTAGTGCAAAATATACAGATAAGACTAAGTCCCAATTAATTGCCTCTCACCCATCCACCAGCATGCCCTGCACCAATCAATATGCCATGCATCACTCAGCGATGTGCGGACTGATCCTCATCCTCCATGGTGTGTTCATTAAACAAATCTGACAGCTGACCAATAGTAAAATAGAGGCAGCCAGCGATGGGTTGAGGGGCACTGACTAGCTGAGATTCTGCTTTCTTACTTTTGTCCCCCATCATGGGATCATGGATTGGGGTAGGGCTTGGTGTACAAATGTCTGCAAGTGGACATTTCTAGACTTATTTTTTTCATTTATGAAATGATGCTGATTTTTTTACAGATTCATTATGCATCTTCGTAACTTCAAAACCCCTCCACATGCACTTCTTGTAGAGGTTTTCCTTTTACAAGCTGTGCACTCAGATAACAAGTATAATGTGAACCTCATAATTATCTAAGTACAGGACTTGGGTAAAAAAGCCTACACAAGGCTGAATGCAGAGTTTTTTTATGCAAGTCATAGACACTGAGGAAGATGCTGGTTCACGTCTTCTTCAGCAAATAGATAACTATATGAGAAAAACCTTTCCATCTAGACCTTGCAGAAGCTTTTCTTACACAAGTTGCAATGTGTTGCATTGTCATGTGTTTGAGGATATTTCATCAAACAAGTGTATGTGATATGTCATTTACCCTTCTTGAACTTGTGTTAGCCAAACTGTAAACTCATACTTTATACCAGACAAGTGTGATTATAGTGACTCAATGACCACCAATGGTAAAGGTGGCACTTGGAGTGGTCAGCTTTAAGGAGGTGGAAAAGAAGGCAAGTAGCCATATAACTTTGAAAAGGTGGAGACTACTCTCATATTAAAAAGATGCAGACTCGAATTCTTTGGGCCTATGCCCAAACAGAAGAATGTTGGTGGCTATGTGAACAGACTCCCCCCTGTCTACAACAACTCTGAGGAACCATGGACTACTGAGTAACTCAAGCACCAGTGGGATGGCCTGAAATCAAAGGATCCATCAGTGCTTAAGGAGTTGGCTCATTGCTGCTGCTAGCTTTTGGAAGACAGAAATCTTGCTTTTAGAGCAGAAAGCAGCTGATTAAAAACGCTACTGTTTTTCTTACTAATTTAACACTTCTGTCTCAGCAGGAGTCATTGCCTGTTGGGATTAAGCAAACAGATACTTTATTAGAAGTGGAGGGGGTCTCATTTAGGGTTAAAAAAGGAAAAAAGAAAGTCAGTGTGTGTGTTTCTGTGTTGGGAAGGGTACTGTATCAACTTAGTTGCTAAATCAGTAGGAGGGGAGAGGTTAATTGGGGGTGTGGCTTAGGCAGTAGAAAAGCAGATGACTCCAATTACAACTTCCTGCTGCTAGCTTTTGGAAGACAGAAATCTTGCTTTTAGAGCAGAAAGCAGCTGATTAAAAAGCTACTGTTTTCTTTCTAATTGCCTCCATCCCACCTCCACCTCCCACCCTAAGCCAGTTCTACTTTTATAGCCACTGGATTTGACTGACAACAGGAACGTCCTGTTTGGCAGTAGGAGAGGAAGGATCATAGAGAACATTAGTTGTGTCAACCCCTGAAGGAAAAAAGTATATCTTTCTCCTTCCACAGCTGCTGGAGGTCTGACTCTGAGCAGGGAAGAAAGAGACTACTGAAGACTACAGGAAGTTGCTGTCCCAGAACAGGAAGGGTGAGAGTTGTAAGGAGAGGAAAGAGTAAGCATACAGAGCAACAGGAGAGGGGACACAAAATAAGACATGATGGGAGTGGTGCAGTGCAATGGCTGTGGGGTGGCAGTGTTCTGGGAGACATTTTGGAGGCTGCGATGCTGCCCTATTTGCAGACACCTTTATCTTGTCTGAGGAGGAGGTTGCCCATCTCCAGGCTGACCTGGCTTAGATTTGTGAAACCTCCTCCCCCACCCAGGGACCACCAGGGCAACTGCCGCTACCTTAGAGGTTGCCAAGAAAGAGGAGCAGCTGGACCAAGGTGGGCCAGGGAGGAGAAGGTGGTGGAACAGAGGTGCATCCCTCCAGCTGTACCTCTCCACAATTCATACGCTGTTCTGGCAGATAATGGTTCCTCTATGGAGGCACCTGCAGTGGAGACCAAGGAGGATGCTGGGAACCTCCACAAAGGAGACCCAGAGGAGGGTGGCATGGGACGGAACCCCACAGGGGAAGAAAACAACTCCTGTTGGGGGACTCATTCATTAAGGGGGTAGAAGTTGGGGAGGAAGGGGAGAGGCAGTTAAGGTGCCTGCCTGGCACCACAGTTTGGAGGGACAGGAAGTGAATCCTCAGGACTGTGGGAGCAGCTGCATGAGGGAGGGAGCTGGATGTCATTGTCCACCTTGGGACAAATGACCTGGCTCAGAATGGGATCAGAGCAGTGCAAGAGGAATTTGTAGAGTTGGGGAGCGGCCTTAGACAAGTAGCACATATGGTAACCTTCTCAGAGGTGCTGCCTGTCTAAGGCAAGGATGATGCTAGGGTACTCCACATCATGGAATTCAATGAATGGTTGAAAAACTGGTGTGGACCTCAGGGTTTTGGCTTCGTTGGGGACTGGGGAGCCACCTGGAGGGATGCAGACCTATACTGGCGCGATGGTCTGCACCTGTCTGGGGGGGGAACCAGGATACTAGGTGATAGGTTTAAATGCTTCATTGATAAGCATTTAAACTAGCCAAGGGAGGCACTAAAAAGGAGCAGGGAAATCCCAGCCTCCTCCCACAAAACACAGTAATTAGAGCGGTAAACACCAAGGTAGAGAAGTTATTAGGGAGCAGAACAGAGGTAAAGGCAAGAAAAGGAAAAGGCAGTAAGGAAAGGAATGGGGCTAAAAGGGGTAAGGCCATCAAAAAATGGAGGGTGATGAGTACCAATGCCCGTAATCTGTGTAACAAGCTCCCTGCACTAGTGGCCTTGATGAAAGAGGGATGCCTGGATATTGTGGCAGTCACAGAAACATGGTACACAGAGAACCATGACTGGGATGTCGACATACCAGGATACACAATCTACAGGAGAGACAGGGAGGGTAAAAGAGGAGGAGTAGCTCTCTATGTAAAGGAAGGGAGGGATCAAAGCAACAGAACTAAATAGTAAACAGGGAGCAGATGAGGCACTCTGGGTCACCCTGCAGACAGTAAATGGCACCACAATCAGCATGGGGATTGCATACAGACCCCCATCTCAGAGGGAGGGACTGGACAAGAAAATGATAGAAGGCATCCTTAGAATGGCAGAAAAAGGGGAGATATTGTTGATGGGGGACCTGAATATGCCAGATGTTAACTGGAGCACCTTTGCTGCAGGCACATCCAAGAGCAGGGTCATTCTTGATGCCCTACAAGGGTATGCCTCAGACACCTAGTACTGGAACCCACTCAGGAGGGAGCAATTTTAGACCTGGTACTCTCAAAAAGGGACAGAGAAAGAATCTCGGGTTTAAAAGTGGGTAGCCATCCAGGAACAAGCGACCACCAAACAGTGTGGTTCATGATAAACACAGCCAGAGTCAAGCCATACAAAAGCAAGAGTATTGGACTTTAGGAGGGCTGACTTTGGGAAAATGAGAGAGTGCCTCAGAAAAGCACTAGCAAACAGGCAAGAAGGAGGGGTGGAGGAAGAATGGGTAGTAATCAAAACAGCCATCACAGAGGCAACACCCCTTTTTTGTGTGAAGCAAATCAACAAAACACAACGAAGGAAAAAAATGCTATGGTTCTCAAAAGAGGTGGCAGGGAAGGTTAAGGAGAAAAGGATAGCATTCAGGAAATAAGGAAACACAGAAGGAGCAGGACAGAGAACTTTATCAGTTAAAGCAGAAAGAGGTAGGGAAGGCAGTCAGAATAGCAAAGGCCCAAACCGAGGAAAGATAGCCAACTCTGTTAAGAAGGGGGATAAGACCTTTTATAGGTGTATTAGGGAGTGAGGAAAGACCAAGAGAGGGATACTGAGGCTTATTTATTGTTTGACTGATTCATTCATTCATTCATATTCATTAATTCTTTCATATATAAATGTACCAGTTTCTCTGAAGAAGAGGTTTTAATTACCCTGAAACATTGGAATTACTATATTGACTGTATGGACTTATTTAGGAAACAAAGAGATCTCCTGAATTTTACATTTGGGTGAGTGAGCCTATTTCTCCATTTCTGTACCTAGTTTTCTGAGCCCTGATTGAACAGTGATTCTCTAACTTCAAAATGCATTTTCTTTATTTATAGCAATGTGGGCTGAGCCTACAAGGCAAGGTGTTATATAATTCTGGCAGGTGGGGGGGGGGTGCCAGTGGCAGGGATGGGTTCCTGATTAATGGAGAAACTTGGATAGGGTCCACTGCCTTTGGCAATAATAGGCTCTTTTTTAAATGTAATATATTTATTTAACATAATAACAATGTAATAACAACAGAAAACATACAACATATAACAATCCCCTTCTCAACCCACCCAACTCTCCTCAAGACAGAGAAAAGATAATGTAACTAAACCTGGATTATGTGCAGAATGTGATGACCGAATGACTTGCAATATATTCAAATAAATAAAACTAGAAAGGAAAAGCGTACCTGCTAAAATGAGAAGAGAAATAAAACCATACATAAGTCATTCAGAAAGGGAAATGCTCCAGAGTAAATTATAGTGTGTGCAAGGAGTGCATTTTGATCCATTTATTTCTGTATGATGGATACTCACAATCATTTTCTCTAATTGAAGATTAAATAATAATTTCTGCAGCCAGTCCTGATATGTAATTAGGGACTGAGCAAGCCAGTTACGAAGAATCACTTTCTTTACCAAAATGGAGATCATAGCCATATGGTGTCTCCTTTCCTGCACTACAATTTCACTAAAATCCCCAACTATACACATTATAGGATTAAAGGCCTCATTGATCCCCAGCAATGGATCAGCCCTAGATTAAATCAGGTCCCACAGAAGGGCCACTTTAAGGCATTCCCCAAAAAATGTGAAGTAAAGAGCTTTCCACTTGCCACATATCTTGTACAGACAGATGAAGTTAGCTTGCCCATCTTGACTAATTTAAGGGGAAGAAACTTGATAATAGAGGACATTTTCAAACTGCTCTGTAAAGGGAGCAAGTAGATGCTCCATGCATCAGAGATGGTCTGGTCCAAAATATTGGTATATTCAGAAGATGCAGGGATTAAGATGTTCCAGAGCATCTCAGGCTGTATATACCAAAGATGCACCATGGCCCAACTTGAAATGCTCCAAAGCATCTTGATATGCTCTGGAGCATCTGGGCAGGACTGAACATAGCAAAAGAAGCAACGCAGTCTGTGTCAGTGGAGCACAGGGAAGGACTGCAGGTGGGAAATGAGGGACAATCAGATGCTCCCTGCAGAATGAGATGGGCCGGGAGCAAATCTGCAGTATTTAGCCAGAGTATGCAAATTGCCTCATTGCCCAATTCAGAAGCATCTCAACTGCTTAACATCTCATTATAGGTTGCGTCACACCTCATTTGCATGTGCTGAGCTATACTTGGGCTGCCCTGCCCCAACTCACACACAGGTAACCAGCAGGTACTGCAGCTATGGAGGGTACATTTGCCTCACATCCTGCATGTTACAGCCTGTGTTGCACCGCATCCAGTGGGACCTGGCCCATATTCAGATATGCTGGAACTGTGCACATGCATACCACTCTCCTGTCCTGCACCACCCCATCCCTGCTAGTGGCCCTACCTGCCACTGTCCTGTCTGCCCATGGTTCTCTGCCATGCCTCAGGCATTATTTATGCTTGGGTGTGTGTGTTGCATGACACCCTGCCACCTGAGCCTGCCATGCCAAACCCTTGCCCTGCCCACCCTGTGCTCTGGCACACCAATGTCACTGTGTTTTTGTAGGCCCTATTCTGGATGGCCACCCAATTCCACAGTTCCACATGGGTGTTGGCCCTTGTACATTCCCTGTCCCTGCCTCCTGCTGTGTGTTGTGCCACACAGTGCATTGTGTGGACATGGTGTCCTGTACAACTCACCCACTAGATGGCCACTAGGGATGTCCCCACAATCCTCACACCCCTCATTATCTCCACTATCAGGAATGATGCCATGCCCATTTTCTCAGTGCTGCCTTTCTAGTACATCAATATAATAACACAACCAGCACTCCTGACAGCAACTGCAGTAGTATGTTTGTTTTTACTGTTCATATCAGAATGCGCTTACAATATGCACTGCATAATAGCAAACACTGATCAGTGTACTTTCTTTAGTGTTAACAAATGCATTCATCTACCACACTGGTGCTCTCAAAGCCTGTTCTCCCAGTAGCTGCCTATTGCAGGATTGCACTTAGGCCTGTTTCTTTTAGTCCTATCTCTGAGCATCTTTGGAGATGCTCAAGATGCTCCAACCATTTGTGTCTGAATATAGAGATGAGCAGAACATTCATGGCACGCCCCTGCAGATGCTCTGAATACATTATAGTCTCGTCTTTGGCCATCCAGAGATGCACTGAACATATCTGCCCTTGAATATCATACTGGATCATCACTCAGATGCTCAGGCATCTTTTGAAAATATCCCCATAACGAAATGTGAAATTGATAAGACAGAGTTTATTGTGGAAATATAAGTGTGAAGATCTTCAGATTTTATTCAGTTAAATCCATATGGGAAACTGTATTCCAATATGGGGAGTCCTCCAAATAACAGGGAATAATTGAGGGAAAATGGTATAAACAAAACAGCATGAGTATGCAAGGTAATATCAGTAGTTGAATGCAAGAATCACTAAAATTAACACCACAGCATAAAACCAAACTACCAAGGCAGAACACGTTAGCTGAAAATCTTAAAATATTTCTTGTCCAGGAGATGAGGCATTGATTTCCTGATGATCTTAATGTACCAACATAGTAAATCAGAAACCTTACAGCAACCAGTGGAAGTAAACACATTTCTGTCAATATATGACCCCTATTTCACAATTAGAATTATGAAATAGTTGAGAAACATTATTGAAAACTTATAACATGAGCAAATATAGTTGCATCTGGACCTCCACTGAAATGCCAATAACTGAGTCTCAAGAATCAGGAAATATATCAAGGAAATAAATAACATAGCAACAATGGCTCTGACTGCCAACAATCAAATGAAACTGAGGGTCATTATGACTCAGAATTGTACAAAGTAGTACTCCAAATCACAAATTGTGATTCCCTGACAAAACTGACATACACAGTGTAACCAAAATACAATTATCATTAGAACATAGTAAAATACCCCTGCATATGCAGATGCACTTTAATTTCTCAAAACATTAAAAATTAGTAGAATAAAATACATTTGTTTTGCAGTTTTCTTCTCAGGCAACTTGCTATTACTATCTATCAAACTGTGTTTGCTGTACTGCTGGCCCTTCCCATAGGAGTCCACCAACCTTTGCTGGGTTTTCAGTATTTGAGAGTTAGTGCACACGGATGGTAGTAGAATTTACTCAACCCTTCACCAGACTGTGTGCTTGTTGTCAATCAATCAATCAGTAGAAATCTTTTACTATCCAGGCACCATTGAGCAGGGCTCATTGCCAAGATGACCTGGTCATACAAAATCATAGTACAATAGCATGGTATAACAAAATGATAATATACAAAGAAGAAAAATACATATGTACATCACATTTGAGTGAAGAAGGCCTTTACAACGATAGGCTCAGAACTGGGTACAACCAGATGTTCATAAAAGGAGAGAAAGGCAAAGAGGATACCAACTTAGGAAGAAAAGACAGGGTTGGAATAGTTAATGGCACACTTCAGGGAAGGGGTGGAACAGCCATGGCTAAAGAGAGGCAGAAGCCGTATTTGCAGGAGAGGCAGGGCAGAGGCAGGTGGGAGGCAGGATGGCAGGAGGAAACTGAAAATAGGTGAGCTTAGATGTGAGAAACATTGCAGGATTCCTTCAAGACAGTCATAGAGTGTCTTGAAAATATTAGGCTAACAGGACAGCTCAGCTCAAGTTTTTGCATCTTGTTCCACAAAGAAGGCAACGAAAAACAGGCAGTTGCCGAAATGAATTTGACTCAGGTAATTGCAAGGCAATAGGAATAGCTTTAGAGCATAGGCACCTACACCCGGGGAATACAATCAGAGAAGTATAAGGGAGTTGTTGGTAACCACTCTGAAAGCCCAGAGCGTAATTACACTGCTCCCATAATGAAGAGATTCAGCCCACTGCAGTGCAAAGAACAATGGTGTGGAAAGTAGAAGGCCGTTATGAACCTGACTGTCTGTGGTATAGGGTGTCAACAGCCAGGCAGAGGCAGCAATAGCTAGAGAAGGTCCCATAATAGTAATGAAAAGGTGGCTTGAACCAACCACCGCTTGGCATCCCTAAGGAAGTGGTTAATTCTGTACAATAGTCTAGTCTTTGTCTTAGTTTTCTGTAGTACTGTACTACATTTGTGCCATTTCTTTCTGCGCTTGAATAAACTTTATTTTAAGCTTACTCTTTGCCCTGGCTTTTACCATTGATTGGAGTACCTATAATGCCAGTCTGTTGCTTAATCAGAGAAAAAGCAATACGCACTCTATTCCATAATATGACAAGAATGACCTGCCAATGAGCCGCTTATACCCACAATCACAGGGAGGAGGAGGATAGATGACTGACTTATTGGGGTGGAGTGAGGTCACACAGAGAATGCCAGTGGCACTGGTGACTGGCTGGCAGATTATATTACACACACACACACACACACACACACACACACACACACAGTATTCACACAACCACAGCCTAGGGCCAATTCTGCATGTGTTGCTACAGAGATTCAAGGACACATGGCCTTACCTTCTGACACACTACTTTTAAAGTTTATTTTTTTATTTATTCCACATGATGATGGATGCTCTGCCCATCAGCAAAGTTTATACACCATGAAGAACTGGGAGGAAGATGACAGATAACTGACTTCTTGGGAGGGTGGAGGTCACACAGACAGTATGCAGGAATGGGAAGTGCCCTGGTGACTGAACAGGTTTTAGTTCACAAACTCAAACACATATAAACACACACACATACACACACACCACACCAACTGAGATGGTGCTGCTGCTACCCATAGAGATTCAGGAAACTGCTAAATAACCTCTCTGATACAGCACTCAACCTCCAAATTCTTCAAGTTATTCCACGTGAAGTCATGGAATGCCAATCAGCAAAACTTGAATATAAAAAGTACATTAGAATCCTTTGAATGAGCACAGGCAGAGAACGAGGGCTGACTTGTTATTGGAAGAAATAGGTAAACAGCAAGAACTCTAACTAGGAGTGTGGTATTGGCAGTCCACCTCCGCCCCCCAAAAACCCGGCACTAACACCGATTCTTCTTGTTTTCTTGACTCACTGCCCCAGTCCCCAGTTCCTCTTCTCCTCCCCAGTCTCCTCTCCAACTCCAACCCCACCCCACACCCACACAGTTATCATCTCTAATCCCTCTCAAGTCCACGACCACTACCCTTTCTAAGTTTACTTTTAGTTCTTCTTCTTTAATGATTATGAATGAAAAAAATAATGACATCCTTTAATTTTTCCAAAGTCCGACAAGTCAACTTGTTCAATGGCAACGAAAGCTGCACAAGAACACAAAGAAACATGGGCAGCCCAGAGAAGCTGCTGCTCATGTCTGTCCTATTCATCTGTGCAGATCCTAAGGTGGACCATGAGGATTGTAGTGAAACAATCAGGTGCCATTTTAGGAAGATGGACAGCTCAGCCTCAACTTACTGCTCTTTATGGCACCTTGCCGCATCATGTTACTGAGCCTTCTGAATGGTATACAACCTTGGAGGATCAGTGCCTTTACATGTTGATACAGAGTCATTAATAGATGGGGTGCACAGCAGTCCTTTGACGTTCATAACACAGAGACATTTGATCATGTGCTGAGCCTTGTTATAAGCTAGTCTGATGGAGCCCTGGATGTTCAGAGCATGAGTCATTTGATGGTCATGGGCATGGAGCCCTTGAGTTTTATTGCATAGCCTTGACATAGACTGGGCACAGAACTCTTAAATATTCTTCGAAACATTATATCCATACAGCCCCCAACAGTTAAAGATGGTGATGGCATATTCACTGACCAGGAGAATGTTCTCTGGCATTTGGTCCCAGTCCAACCAGCAGCAGGAAAGCAAAAAGGAGTAGATGAATCAACCTCCCCATACCAAAGTACAGAGAGATGAGCAACTAGGTGTCAGGCATGCAGCAAGCTGAGTGCACCAGTTCTTAAGGAAAGCCCGGACTTCAAGTGATGGGCAGGTCACAACAAATTCTGGACAATGTCACTTATAGACTCATACATTCATAGACTGATACGGTCAGCAGCCAAGATCCATAATGATTGATCAAATGCCTTAAAGGCAATTTGTTTTGTCTCCATAGTTATCAAGAGATGACTTAAAACCTCAGTCTAGCTCCAACTTCCTAGAGTCTATTCCAACACTCCCAAACTTTGATTATCCAGCCTTCTAAGATTTAACTTATAAAATTCTCCTTCCAATGCATATCAGTATCTACTACTGGGAATTCGTCCTAAAGAAACCCATGTATTCCTATACTCTAATTCCAATATACTTTATATACAATACAAGTAATGAAGATCAACCCTCATTTCACATCTCTGAACTGTTCAATTCCATGTGTCCCATAAAGAAAGACAGCTAAACTGCAAATGGGGTTTTTCTGCTGCTATAATGTCTATGGATGCCAAATAAGGAGTTGACTGAGGAACATATTTTTCTGACTGTTATATATGACTGCAGTGTAGACAGCATATTGTGTGACTGGATAAAAAAGAAACAGTATATTTTTTTCTAGACTGTTTGCTGTCTGACCCCCATCTCTACCCTGTTATCAGGCCAATGCCAACAGCCTCAGCCTTTTCCTTGTCCCATCATCCAGGTGGTGGGGAGCCATGGAACAGGGCCCAAAACCCAGTAGCCATCACACAGCTGGCCGACGAGACATGGAATTTATGACTGTTCATCCTCTGTCCATTCTGTCTTCCCCGAACTGGCCAGGGCACCATCAGAGTCACATACATGCAGGCAGGCAGTTGTGGAGGATGCAAACTATCTTCTGACTACTGAGCCAGAAGTGATGTAACCACAACACCATCCTTCCCTGGCTGGAGCGCTGCCACACGATTATCTCAGCACCTGGCCGCACATCCCAGCCCAGAGTTTACTGTGAACCCACACGGTGGGAACACAATGTACTAAGCATTATCTTCCTCTGAATTTTAGCAACAGGTCCTGGAATGGCATGAATAAACACAGCCATCGACATGGAACCATATATCAAGAGTACCATATACATGGAATGGGCAATCCGTCCTTCTTAAAACATCAGGTTAATATTGAAAGTTGGACGTAGCCTTAGACACGTGAACTCAATCATATGTGTTATCACACCTTTGAGAATTCAAGGCCCACCTGTTTTTACTGGTCATTCTTCTCTGTTTCTTACTAATACCACCAACTTACAAAGCATTTTCCACTTCCGCAGTCATCACATAAATACAAAGGAACAATTTCAGTCACGGGGACTGGCAGCAAATGTTAGGTATTTGCTGCCATCCTTTATTTAACCCATACCAATTATGAACATAGAAACTAGCACTTATTGGCAGAAAAAGACCACTTGGCCCACCCAGTCTGCCTAGATGTCCCCTCTTAATCTGTCTCCAGATTACTGGTGTTAGACCCTCTCTCCCCGGCCTGTTTTCTAATATAACAATAATATCACATGCATACCAAGCTAACTATTTTAATCACGGCTTCCTTGACTGTCTGTTTGAGGTGCTATCACCTTCAGCGAAGAAATATTTCACATCATAAAAACTTCAACTCTCAGTTTAATCACCCACCCCATCCAGTTCTTCTCATTTGAAAACAACTTCTCTGCATCTGTTCACCCCGTGATGTACTTGTAGTTTCTATCTGTGGTATCTATCTTATTATGTCTCACTGTACCCTCCACAGGGTGTATATGCCAGATGCAACCACAGCACCATTCTAATTACCTCCTCTGGGTGCTCCAACTATCTATAACTTTTTGGTTGTGGCTCAAAATTAGCTACCACTCAGGTATTTCTCACCAGGAGTGTTACTGGCAACACCATTAGCAACACACTGAATATGTGAAGATTACTGAGCTGTGCAAAACAAACAGAGTGTCCAGACAAGAACTGTTGTACAGGGAACCAGGCACCTCAATGATGAGTCATGATGGACCCAAATGCCAGGGTATTTTTGTCACTGTCAAGTTTGTGACATCGAAAGTACCATTTGCAGTCACTTGCCTTTTTAAATAGCTTGCTAAATTTACACTTAGTACCTCGGTGCATATTCATGCTTTACCTGTCCTGCTGGATACACCCTCCCTATATACAGCGTCCCACCAGACCTACCAACTGCTTTGTCACACTGCTCTGCCACCATCAGTTCATCTGATATGATAACCCCAAGGTCCATTTCCTGTTTATGACTGTCAGTACCTCCTTCACCCACCAGTGCCTGGGTTCTTATGTCCTGCCTAGGCAAGATAGAAACACAAACAATGATGGCAGAAAAGACCAATGGGCCACCATCTGCCAATGGAACCTATCTAAACCCAGGACCTGTTGTCCATCAGGGTCCTAGCCTTCCCTCCACCACCAATTTATCTCCGAGTTTCTGTTGTTCCAAGCAAACACTACCCTTCCTCTGTCCCAACCATGCATGAAATCATTAATGGCTGGGACCCAGCCTCAGCTCAAACCGCTCATGGTTTCACCCCCTCTTCAAAACGATACCTCATGTCCTCCTGACCTCCTCCCATCAGTTTCCACTCATGTTCATGATCCAATCTGTTAGTCGCTCATGATCATGCACACATGGTTATTGAACCTCAGCTGGCATCTTGAGACTTCGAGTTTCTAGATCACCACCACATTCCACCCATCCTGGTCTCACTCTATTGTAATTTTGCATCATCTGCAAAGGCATTGCTTCTAGTTTCTCAGCTATGTCACTTATGAGACAATACACAGCTTGACCATGTTTTAAGAATAAAAGATTTTGGAGCACAAAACTAGCTTTAGAGTTTCCTTGACCTTATCCTGAGCTACAAGAGAAGGTGCATAACTCTTCAGGGACAGCTTTCCATTTGGACCGCTCCCTGTTTAACCTCAAAGTGGCATAATTGCTGTTTGAACTTTGAAGAGGACCAGTCCTGTATGAGAAGTCCCACAGACTCCACCACTATTTGAGGAGTGAGGCCATTACCACCAACCTCTGCCACTTGTCTGTTAACCAGTTACTAACCCAGTTCAACCTTGATCCCACACCCAAGCTACTCAGTTTTCACCAGCCTCCTGTGTTATTTTTGCACACTCTTGTAGTCCTGCTGAATCCAGATAGGTCATGCCCTGCCTCCACTGATCGAGTTCCCTGTCACCCAGTTGAAGAAATCAATCAGATGCTCAAAGGAGCTGGTGATCCTGCATACCAGCTCCATCAACATGCCTCGCAGCCAGATAGACAGAGCTGACAGATAACGAACGCAGTGCCAGTGCCAACTACTACCATTCCAACTGGTGCAGCAGTTTGGCAATGCCACCCAAATACGCCCATTGGGGGTAATAAGGGTTTTGGCTACGTTCAGTTGCACACAGTCATCTGGGCACCTTTATTTGTGTTGGATCCATGCTTGTGCCAGTTTACTTTCCTGTGCAGTCAATATTTATAGACTGTTTAGTATTGTGCAAAATACATCAACTAGCTAATGACCCTTGTTCATGCTTTGATCGTGACACAGGTACTTCCATGACAACAGACACCAAAGCCTCAAACAGTAATTTGAGGTCAGTTGTGGATAATGGATATTTGAAAATAGTGACATGATTACTGCAGTGTCTGACAGTTAGCAGAACACAACTGGAGAAATTAAACAAAGTCTAAAAAGTTAACAATTAAGGCAAAAATCATAACTTTTAGCCCATTCTTTATTTGAACAATGTAACCACCGCAAAGACAGTTGGATTCGCGCTCCAGACGTGATAGTAGTCTTCATTTTGTTTTAGTTGTTGAAACTGGATATGCATCGCTAAATATCTGCAACTTCTGGTTTTATTTCAATAAAATAAGCAAAGATGAAACATTATAACAAGCGCATCTTAAAGTTAAAATGTTACCCACTGTTCTTCAAATTCAGACAAATGACTTAAATGTAGTGCAGATTCTTATTTTAAAGAATACATCCAAGAATAGCCCCCCATATATTTATAGTAAGGACTCACTCTGTTGGTTAGTCACCATTCTTATAGTTTGTACAGTATAGAAACATCACACATTAAGTGGAAAATCGTAAACCTCCGGGAGCAAAGGTAAATATGACTGTAATATTCAGCAGTTGAGAGGTATGCGTATAGCAGCAAGAAATGACATTTTGTTTATGCAATACACATGACAAGGTGTGGGTTATGCTCTTTTAAGCATGACACAGGCATAGTGAGGCATGGTGACAGGCAGAGTACTTTTTACCCAGAGAGGTGCACGTCGAGCATATCCCACACCCCAGAGCCAGTTGTGCACTTATAAACATATATGTTAAAACTGGGCATTAAAAATTAGTAAATTGAAACAAGGCCCTCTGCTTCCTCCTGGGGTTCTGTTCCACTTGTGGCGCATTAGAGCACTGTGGGAAACAGGTAGCTGCTGTTTGCCAGTAAGACCATGATTAGTTGACTGTCTGATCCTACAACCACCTGGATCAAAGACAGGCATGCAACTACTGACCCCTGACACCATGCTCTTCAAGTGTTGTACAAACAGTATGTAACAGATACATTCAATAATCTTATGAGTTCCTATATACTGTATTTTCGAATTTTTAAAAGGAAATGTCTTCATTCTACTCCCAATATTTTGATTTGAATGCACAAGACCACACCACAACCTTAGACTGGTGTCTACACAGTATTTACACCTGGGGCCTGATTCTCAAACAGTACATAGATGGAGCACTAGAGGCACTAGGCAGAACCTCTAGAGTGCCAGGGACCCCAAACTCTGAAAAACAAATCCTTGCAACAAAAATAGGAGTTGCAGCTACAGGTAAGTGCCAAACAAGTGGCACCACTGTTGAAAAACGATCTGCCTCCCAACCCAGCAACACCAGAGGGCCAGAATTCATGGGAGATTTAATTATGTATCAGAAGATCCTGAGAGAAGGGGCACTGGGGTCGGGGTTTTAGGGAAGGAGAGCATGCAAGAGGGATGTGACACTTGACAGGAGTGCCTTTATTATAACTACAGGTTAACGATGGTACCATGGAGTCCAACCAGAGGTCAGGCTGCTGCCAGAACTATACCACACAGGCTATGGCATTGTTTATTTTCCCCCGCAACACACTTGGTATAATAGTTATATAAAAGCAGCCTGCTGGGTGCCATCATCTTGCTTGCTGATATAACATAGAAACTGATACAGATAAGACCATAGGTCCATCTAGTCTGTCAAAAGCCAAATGAGTTCCCAAGCCCCAACGGTACCTCTGTGACCTTCTGCTCTGGACTCCCTTTCAAAGCCCCCACACACACCTCGTGCAGTGGCTCCTCATTCTGTTGCAGACCATGTTTAAAATTGAGAATGCCATGCTGACACAAGGTGCCACTTGCATCATACTGTTTGACACAGGCACCTTTGCTGGTCAAGGCTTTGATGGTTCACTGATGTCACGTTCTGTACTCACCAGGAACCACAGTCATTACCATGACTAATAATGTAGTTATGGCGATATAGAATACATGGGAGTAAAATCAAGGAGATAAACTAAAAGGATTAAGACCCGTTTTCCTCAAACACAGTAATTACAGGAAGGGAAATCTAAACTATAACAAATGGCTAGCATAACAACTAAACTGCCATGTTGACAAGTTTTCGCTGAGGCATGCAGCTTTTACAGCCAAATCTTCCCACATTTCTAACAAGCGCAAGGAATGTGACGCCTACCTGTAAAGTATTTGCATCCTCCTGCACTTCAAGGTGTCATTCATCCGTAAACACTACATTTGACATGCATATTTCTGATTAACAAACACTGCATTTTTTCTTATAATATTCTTACAAATATAGTATGTATCCATGTTTGTGGGAATAGTGAAGAATATCCCGTGCTTAAATTAGTCAAAACATGAAAGTAATTATTTTGTACCATTCCACATTTAAACGGTAGGTTTGAGTCACTGTTAACTTTTATTGTGATCTTTGAAAAACTTATGTATTTGCAACAAACTTGCATGTGTTCATACAGAAAAGGACAGTTTGTATCTGATAAAAATTCTGCACAGTCATGCAAATAACACATAAAAATAATGTATTGGAGAACACAAGCCTGTGTCCATTGAGGTGAAATAAAGCATATGGGCCTCGAAATGAGCTAAAGAGATCTATGCCCCAGCCTCTATGAGATGGAAAACAAAAGAGAGTTGTATGATCACCATATTCTTTATAGTATATGTGTCTGTAAAGGAACTGCAGAGGTGAAGAGAGAGAAAGACAAGGACTGGCACCGCTAAGCTAGCAGTACATATTGTAATTACTAATATATCAAACAAAGATAAATAGTTAATAAACAACTAGCCAGCCTGGGAGGAGTCCAGGTGGTAGCCGGGTAAAAATAGCTGGACAACGGGGCACAGAGGTGAATAACAAACAGAGTCACTTGAGGAAAAGGTAATCAAGGGGTACCTCTGAGTTCAGTACTAGGACAGTCCTGTGTCTATAAATGATATCAGGAGGACTGAAGAATGTATGCCTTTGCAGTTGACACAAAATATCACAACAAGTTGATACACTGGGGTGGATGTGTGGAAAGGTAGACGTGGCATGGCAAGGCAGGAGGAATGGTCAAACAATGGCGCCAGATCAACGCAAAGAAACACCAACTAATCTGGGAAACAAAATCCTGGAAGAGCACAATGGGAAGTACAAACAACAACAAAAAGGAAAGGGACCTTGGGTAGTCCATCAGATGACCCAAAGTGGCAAGCAATGTGAGAAGGCAGGAAGTGGTCATGGAATACCAGGACAGACAGGAGAGGCATCACCATGAAAAACAAGGAATCCCTATCTACAAACAATTGGTGAGACTCATCTAGAGGACTGCATGCCATCCTGAGACCCCATCTGCAACACATAGACAGGATGGAGGCAGTCCGATGAGTGGAACTAGAATGGTGGGTTTACACCAGACGCCATACAAGAGGCAAAGGAGCTAATATATGCCTCAAGAAAAGGAGGCGGAACATGATAAAACAGAAGCACATCAAGAATCAACAGTCAAAGTGTAGCATCTTTCAAAAAGAGATGCAAAACAAGAGCATAATTTGAAGATAGAGGAGATGGCTCTAGACAATAAAAGATTTTTTCACAGAGTGTGGTGGATGAAGAAATGGCCTTCCGAGGGAAGTCAAAAACACGAGGAATGCATTGACAGTCATACCAATTTGGTGAGGGCAGAAGGCAAGCTGTTGTTAACTAGGATCTGCAGCTTATCAACAGGTAGGAAATGGTAGACTCATGGGCAGCGGTCCTTATCTGATGTCAGGTCTTTATTCCATGTTTCCATGTAAATGATCTTTTTCTCTGTCTGCATCAAAGCCCAGCGTAAAAGCTCATAGTCCAACAATGACAGGTGTGCCACCACAGAGAAGAGAGAGTGTGAGCTGAGGAGCGGCCACAAGTAAGCACCACCTTGCTCAGAGAACTCAGATATGCTAAAGGTGGGCATTGTGAACCACTAGTGCAATAAAGGCAGCCTGCAGAAGCTGCAGTGAAGTGAAACTGAAGGGTGCCAGGGAAGTCACTGCAAGCAGGGACAATGCACTTGTTGGTAGCAAATGCAACAAAACCCAGAATGTGCACAACAACTTTTGAGAGCCACTGATTTCTATACCAGTAAGCCCTAACTATATACTAGTCATTTCACAATAAGTGCATTTTATGTTATTCTTAGAAATCATGAGATCAGTCATAAACCTTACATTTTTCAGTAGGGTATTATTACATGATATTTTTTAAGAATGTCTAAGCAGTTACAATTTATTATTTATTGTACATGATATTGGAACAAGAAACTAAACATTTTGGAATGCTAGTAATTAATCTGAATGCTACACTGCCAACTAATGTTTACAATAGGCAATGTTTGCCTTTGTCGCTACATTCAGTCTTTCGTGTTTACTCATCCATTTTGAGATAGTTTATGAACTTTCTGAGCAAACATCTAGTTGAAGCTGTTAACCATTTGTGATGGAATCGATAACTGTCAAACATCATATCTCCTGATTTGTCAGCTGTCACTTTCTTTCCTTACCATGCTGATATACCTAGTTTTAAACATAAATATGTGTCTGTAGGGTTAAGATTCTTTCATATCACCCAACTAAAAAATAATAAATATATTGGAGCTTATTATTCAGGTTCAGAAAAGTGACAGCTTTGGTCAAGACATTATACAATACCCCGTCATGTGATCACATTTGACCAACTGCATTCTTGTAGGAGCATGTGATATGACTACTAATTCTGAATTTCTGCACTGAGTATTTTTGCACAGGACCAAATAAATCATTTCACAAACCATGCATCTGTACTCAGAAATTACAAAAAATAAATGTCATAGTTTCAAATATATTAAAGAACTAACTTCATAGATGCCAGGGCTTTTCATAGCATTCTCCAGTCATCTTTCTCACCAATCTCCTCATCCTTCAGTACAACTGTGCAATATAAATTGCTTCTGGTACCTGTCACCTCCAGGCAATGTTGTTTCATAAATACAACCTGGCCCAGCTCTGGCTCTAATTGGTTACACAATTCAGTAGACCCCCATTACACCCTCAGGCCTGATTCTCAAAGCTCTGGCATGTAGCAAAGGACCTGCAACAAAAATTGTAAAGGGCCCCTGCAGCAAAAATGCACCACGACGATTCTCAAAGGCAGCCAGGATCAAATGCAGGCTGCCCGCACCAAACAGGGTTTGTGCACCATGCAAGAGAAAATGGCTGGGAGACGCTAGGGCTGGCAGATGCAAGCCGCCCAACCCCCAAATCAGAATTAAAAATCTGAGGGAGACTTGTAGTACCATTAGACCAGCCAGAGCTGGTCTAAGAGTACTGAAATATGCCTCTGGAGGTGAAACAAAGTGAGCAATGTGCCATGGTTCCCCACCAGCCCCAATCCTGTCATCAAGTCCAGTTGTCTGGACCCCTGCCCCAATCTACCTTAATGTAAACAATCATAACATGTCCTGTTGATCTAGCAGCCTCCTGCCATATGCCCCATAATGTAATGTTATCAACAAATATTTCACTGGTGACCTAGTGCCCCACCACCACCCTGATCTGCCCATAATATAAAATGTTATCATAAACATTTCTCTGGCAATCCAACCACACGAGCCCCAATCTGCACCAATAGCAAAATGTATAATAAATAACTCTGCGATCCAGCCGCCACCTACCAAGCCCTGGTAATTTGAAAATATCACATCATCCCCAAGATCTAGCACCCAAGCCACATCCCGTTATTAAAATGACAACATCCTGGTCTGGACCTCTCCCACTGTCAGGCAGTACCACCCGCTCCCCATCCCAACACAAGCAAGTGACAGGCCGGCCAGTGCTCACCACATGGCCAGCCACTGACCGAGCTCTCAACGAGCACGCCCCGTATTTAGTACAAGATCACGACTGACAGCTCAGTGGCCATCAGTCACTGAGTGTGTACAGTATACAGTACATGCTCATTGAGCCCTCATTCAGCGCTGGCTGTGGTGGTGGAAGTGAGCCGCCAGCACCGGCTTGGTGTCAGGATGTCGTGGAGCGGGTGGTGGGCACCGCCCATCGGGGGGGTCCACCGGACCACCAGCGATGTGGTCATTACACAACAAGGATCAGTGATTAGAGTTCTGCTAGAACACCAGTAAATATTATTATAGAGTAAGTCATCAACCAGTTCAGAAAACACCAGCGTGCCCGTTGCAACGAAACAATCAGAAAAAGCAGCACCACTGAATAAGGCAGATAAGAGCAAATTGCAAAATGCAAATCCACCACAGCTCAGGTTGATAGTCCCCGATAGTTTGCACCAGTAGTGCATCATCAAGAGCTCCTGATGACACACTAGGAAGTGTGAAACCGTCGAGGACTACCAACCTGAGCTATGGCGGATTTGCATTTTGAACTGAACTTAAACAAAGCTCTTATTTGCACAAACAATGGTATGTGTTTGCTGCCCTGATTATTATACCATTTTACATTAAGGCAGAGCACGATCAGGGGTTCTAGATCACTAGGACATATTGTGACAAAATTTACATTGGCAGACCAGGGTAAATGCTAGATCACAGACACATTATGATAACATTACATTGCTGGCAATTAGAACCGCAGCAAATGAACACCATGCAGACCGCCATCCGTTCAAACGTATGGTTGCAAACTTCGAATTCCACCGGATCTTACCCAATAAAGAACGAAGTGGGGACCTGAGCAGGCTTTGATGCAAGCGCTGCCACAACTTGTCAGTCAAGGTCCCGAGCAAAGCCCCATCTTGATGATGGGGCAAAATAGAAAACGAATCATTGCTAGTGGTCCCATCATAAGCTACAGTGCACAGATCTTCTCCAATACTGTCAATTGACAGCATTGTTCAACATTTGATTGGGAGGGCGATCTGTGCATCACTGTAACAGAAGACTGACGAACAATCAGCATGAGTCCCAAACCACAATGCTCAAACCATCCTTCTAAGACTGGCTAAACCGAAAAGATAAAAACAATTTCCACCACAAACATGATGGTAACACTCAGAAGCACTACACAGATTGCTGCTACATGCTGATGTAAGGATACATCATTACTGCAGGTTCAAAACAGGAATATTGTCCCCAAATGAGCATAATTGGACAAAAACGAGTACAGGAGAAAGGGTGGCTAAAAAATGCTCATTTACAATTCATTATTCATATCAAACATAGTGAGACTAGTAGTGCAAAATATACAAATACAAGTCCAACTAATTGCCTCTCACCATCCACCAGCATGCCCCTGCAACCAATCAACATGCATCACTCCAAAGATGTCGGACGATCATCCCCTCCATGGTGTTCATTAAACAAATCGACAGCTGACCAATAGCAAATAGAGGCAGCCACAAGGGTTGAGGGCATGACAAGCTGATTCTGCTTTCTTACTTGTCCCCATCATGGTATCATGGATTGGGGTAGGGCTTCAGTGTACAAATGTCTGCAAGTGACATTTCTAGACTTATTTTTTCATTTATGAATGATGCTGATTTTTACAGATTCATATGCATCTTAAACCAACAAAAACCCCTCACATGCACTCTTGTAGAGGTTTCTTTAAGCTGTGCACTCAGATAACAAGTATAATGTGAAACTCATAATTATCTGACAGGATTGGGTAAAAGCCCACACAAGACTGAATGCAGATTTTTGTACAAGTCATAGACACTGAGGAAGTCGGTTCGCCTTCAGCAGATAGATAACGCATGTGAGAAAGTTCCATTAGACCTTGCAGAAGCTTTTCACAAACAAGTTGCAATGTGTTACACTGTCAAGGTATGAGATATTTCATCAAACAAGTGTATGTGATATATCATTTACCTTCTTGAACTTGTGTTAGCCAACTGTAAACTCATACTTTATACCAGACAGTGTGATTATAGTACTAATGACCGCCAATGGTAAGGTGGCATGGGAACGTCGCTTTAAAGTGGAAAAAAGCCAATAGCCATATAACTTTGAAAGGTGGAAATCTCTCATACAAAGATGCAGATCAATTCTTTTGGGGCTGCCCAAACAGAAGAATGTTGGTGTTGTGAACAGACTCCTGTCAACAACAACTCTCAGAAGCATGAACTACAGAGTAACCAGCCACCAGTGGGATGCACCAAACGAAATCCATCAGTGCTTAGGAGTTGGCTCACGCTGCTGCTTGAAGACAGAAATCTAGCTTTAGGCAACAGCTGATTAAACGCCACTGTTTTTTACTAATTTAACACTTCTGTCTCAGCAGGAGTCATTGCCTGTTGGGATTAACAAACAGATACTTTGTAGAGAAGTGAGGGTCTCATTTAGGCTAAAAGAAAAAGAAAGTCAGTGTGTGTGTTTCTGTGTTAGAAGGCATGTATCAACAGAAGCCAAACCAGTAGGAGGAGAGGTTAATGGGGGTGTAACAGGCAGTAGAAAAGAAGGACTCCAAGTACGACTTCAAGGCGCTTTTGGAAGACAGACATCTTGCTTTAAAGAGAAAGCAGCTGAAAAAAACTACTATTTTTCTTCTAATTGCCCTCCATCCACCTCTACCTCCACCTAAGCCAGTTCTACTTATAGCCAACGATTTGACTGACAACAGGAACTTCCTGTTTGGCAGTAGGGAAGGATCATAGAGAAACATTAGTTGTGTCAACCCTGAAGAAAAAAAGTATATCTTCTCCTCCACAGCTGCTGGAGGACGCACTTGGCAGGGAAAGAGACTACTGAAGACTACAGAAGTTGCTGTCCCAGAACAGGAAGGTGAGAGTTTAAGGAGAGGAAAGAGTAAGCATACAGAGCAACAGAGGGACACAAATAAGACATGATGGGAGTGGTGCAGTGCAATGGCTGTGGGGTGGCAGTATTCTGGGAGACATTTTGGGCTGCGTGCTGCCCATTTGCAACACCTATCTTGTCTGACAGAGGAGGCTGCCCATCCACAGTCCGACCTGGCATAGATTCAGAGAACTCCTCCCCACCCAAGACCTAGGGCCACTACCTTACAGGATAAGAAAGAGGACCGACTGACCAAGGTGGCCAGGGAGGGGAAGGTGGTGGAACAGAGGTGCATCCTCCAGCTGTACCTCACACACCATACACTTCTGCCAGATGGGTTCCTCTGGAGACTGCAATGGAGACCAAGAGGATGCTGGGAACCTCCACAAGGAGACCCAGAAGAGGTGGCATGAGACGGAACCCACAGGAAAACAACTCCTGTTGAGGACTCATTCATTAAGGGGTAGTTGGGAGGAAGGTAGTGCCTGCCTGGCGCCACAGCTGGAGGACAGGAAGTGAATCCTCAGGACTGTGGGGCAGCTGCATGAGAGGGAGCTGGATGTCATTGTCCACCTGGGGACAAATGACCTGGCTCAGAATGGGACACAGCAGTGCAGGAATTTGTAGAGTTAGGAGCGGCCTTAACAAGTAGCACATATGGTAACCTTCTCGGAGGTGCTGCCTGTCTAAGGCAAAAGAGGTGATGCTAGGTACTCCACATCATGAATTCAATGAATTGTTGAAAAACGTGTGGACCTCAGGGTTTAGCCATTGGGGACTGGGGAGCCACCTGGAGGGACCCAGACTATACCGGCAATGGTCTGCATTTGTCGAGAGACCAGATCTAAATGAGTTTAAATGCTTCATTGATAAGCACTTAAACCAGCCAGGAGGCACCAAAGGAGAGGAAATCCCAGCCTCCCCACAAAACACCAGCAATAAGAGGTAAACACCAAGGTGGAGAAGTCATTAGGGAGCAGGACAGAGGTAGGCAAGAAAAGGCTAAGCGATGGAAAAGGAACAAAAAGGTAAGGCAATAAAAAATGGAGGTGATGGTACCAATGCCCGTAATCTGTGGCTCAAGCTCCTGCACTAGTGGCCTTGATGGAGAGGATGCCTGGATATTGTAATCACAGAAACATGGTACACAGAGAACCATGATTGGAATATCAACATACCAGGATACATCAACAGGAGAGACAGAGGGTAATAGGAGGAGAAATAGCTCTCTATGTAAGGGAAGGGAGGGATCAGCAACAGAACTAAGAGTAAACAGGAGCAGATGAGCAATCTGGTCACCCTGAGACAGGAAATGGCACCACAATCAGCATGAAGGTATACAGACCCCATCCCAGGGAGGACTCGACAGAAAATGATAGAGGCATCCTTAGAATGGCAGAAGAATATTGTTGATGGGGACAGATGCCAGATGTTAACTGGAGCACCTTTGCTGCAGGCATCCAAACAGGGTAAGCCTTGATGCCCTGGGCAAGCCTCGAACATACTATTGGAACCTCAGAGGGAACATTTTAGACCGGTACCTCAAAAGGGACAGAGAAAGAATCTCAGTTCAGAAGTGGGCGCCATCAGAACAGCGACCACCAACAATGTGGTTCATGATAACACAGCCAGAGTCAAGCCACACAAAAGCAAAGTATTGACCTTGGAGGCTGACTTTGGAAAATGAGAGAGCCTCGAAAAGCACTAGCAAACAGGCAAGAAGGAGGTGGAAACAATGGAGAAATCAAACAGCCATCACAGAGACAACACTTTGTGTAAACAAATCAACAAAACACAACAAAGGAAAAAATGCTATGGTTCTCAAAAGAGGTGGCAGGAAGGTTAAGGAGAAAAAGGATAGCATTCGAAATAAGAAACACAGAAGGAGCAGGACAGAGAACTTATCAGTTAAAACAGAAAGAGGTAGGAAGGCAAAGATTGAAAGGACAGGAAGATAGCCAACTCTAAGAAGAGGGATAAGACCTTTATAGGTGTATTAGGAGAGGAAAGACCAAGAGGATACTGAAACATTTATTGTTTGACAGTTCATCATTCTTCTATTCATTAATTTTCATATATAAAGGCACCAGTTTCTCTGAAGAAGAGTTTTAATTACCTGAAACATTGGAATTACTATATTGACTTATGGACTTATTTAGGAAACAAGAGATCTCCCAAATTTACATTTTAAGAGGAGACCATTTCTCCATTCTGTACCTAGTTTCGACCTGATTAACAGTGATTCTAACTTAAAATGCATTTTTATTTATAGCAATGTACTGAGCCACAAGCCAAGGTAATATAATCCTGACAGGTGGGGTGCCATAAGGGATGGGTTCCTGATTAATGGAAACTTGATAGGTCCTGCCTTTGGCAATAATAGGCCTTTTTAAATGTAATATAATATTAACATAATAACAATGTAACAACAAAAAACATACAACATATAACAATCCCCTTCTCAACCCACAACTCTCCTCAAGACAGAGAAAGATAACGTAAATAAACCCAGATTTATGTGAGAATTGATGACCAACGACGGCAACATATCAAATAAATAAAACTAGAAAGGAAAGGCACCGCTAAAATGAGAAGAAAAAAAAACACATAAGTCATTCAGAGGAAATATAGGTAAACTATAGTGTGTGCAAGGAGTGCATTTTGATCCATTATTTCTGTATGATGGATACTACAATCATTTTCTCTAATTGAAGATTAATATAACTTCGCAGCCAGTCCTGATATGTAATTAGGGACTGAGCAAGCGGTCTGAAGAATCACTTTCTTTACCAAAAAGGAGATCATAGCCATATGGTGTCTCCTTTCCTGCACTACAATTAAAATCAAACTATACACATTATAGGATTAAAGGCCTTATTGATCCTCAGTACGGATCAGCCTTAGCTTAAATCAGTCCCCACAGAAGGACCACACTTTAAGGCATTCCCAAAAAAGGAAGTAAAGCGAGCTTTCCACTTCACATACGATCTTGTACAGACAGACATTAACTTGCCCATCTTGACTAATTTAAGGGAAGAAACTTGATAATAGAGGACATTTTCAAACTATCACTGTAAAGGAGAAAGTGGCTGCTCTATGCATCAGAGATGGTCTGGTCCAAAATATTGGTATATTCAGAAGATGCAGGATTAAGATGTTCCAGAGCATCCCAGGCTGTATATACCAAAGATGCACTCATAGCTAAACATGAAATACGCCAAAGCATCTTGATATGCTCTAGAACATCTGGGCAGAACTGAAACATAGCAAAAAAGCAACCAGTCAATGTCAGTGAAGTACAGGAAAGGACTGCAGGTGGAAATGAGGACGCATCAGATGCTCGCTGCAGAATGAGATGAGCCGGAGTAAATCTGGCAATATTTAGCCAGAGTATGCAACGTTCATTGCCCAATTCAGGAGCATCTCAACTGCTTAACATCTCATATATAGGTTGCGCACACCTCATTTGCATGTGCTGAGCTATACTTGGGCTGCCCTGCCCCAATTCCCACACAGGTAACCAGCAGGTACTGCAGCTATGGTGGTACATTTGCTATATTCCTCATGTTACAGCCTGCAGTTGCAACCGCATCCAGTGGGACCTGGCCCACATATTCAGATATGCTGAACCGTGCACATGCATATCACTGCCTGTCCTGCACCACCCCATCCCGCTAAGTAGCCTACCGCCACTGTCCTGTCTGCCCATGGTTCTCTGCCATGCCTCAGGCATTATTTATGCTTCGGTGTGTGTTGCATGCCATCCTGCCACCTGAGCCTGCCATGCAAGCCCTTGCCCTGCCCACTCCTGTGCTCTGGCACACCAATGTCACTGTGTTTGTAGGCTCTCATTCTGGATGGCCACCCAACCCACAGTTCCACATGGTGTTGGCCCTTATAAATTCCCTGTCCCTGCCTCCTGCTGTGTGTTGTGCCACACAGTGCATTGTGTGACATGGTGTCTGTACAACTCACCCACTAGATGGCCACTAGGGATGTCCCACAATCCTCACCCTCATTATCTCCACTATCAGGAATGATGCCATGCCCATTTTCTCAGTGCTGCCTTTCTAGTAAATCAATATAATAACAACCAGCACCTGGACAGCAACTGCAGTAGTATGTTTGTTTTACTGTTCACTGTCAGAATGCGCTACAATATGCACTGCATAATAGCAAACACTGATCAGTGTACTTTCTTTAGTGTTAACAAATGCATTCATCTACCACACTGGTGCTCACAAAGCCTGTTCTCCCAGTAGCTGCCTATTGCAGGATTGCACTTAGGTCTGTTTCTTTTAGTCCTATCTCTGGAGCATCTTTGGAGATGCTCCGAAGGTGCTCCAATCATTTGTTCTGAATATAGAGATGAGCAGAACATTCATGGGCACGCCCCCTGCAGATGCCCTGAATACATTATAGTCTGTCTTTGGCCCATCCAGAGATGCACTGAACATATCTGCCCTTTGAATATCATACTTCGGATCATCTCCTGTGATGCTCTAGAGCATCTCTTTTGAAAATATCCCCCATAACGTAAAATGTGAAATTGGATAAGACAGAGTTTATTGTGGGAAATATAAGTGTGAAGATCTTCCCAGATTTTATTCCAGTTAAATCCATGGTGTGGGAAAACTGTATTCCAATATGGGGAGTCCTCCAAATAGCAGGGAATAATTTAGGGGAAAATGAGTATAAACCAGAAACAGCATGAGTATGCAAGGTAATATCAGTAGTTGAATGCAAGAACTCACTAAAATTAACATGCCATGGCATAGAACCAAACTACCAAGGCAGAACACGTTGAAGCTGAAAAATCTTAAAAATATTCTTATTGTCCAGGAGATAGGAGGCATTGATTTCCTGACATGATCTTAATGTACCAATATAGTGTAAATCACAAACCTTTACTGTAACCAGTGGAAGTAACCACATTTCTGTCAATATATGACCCCCTATTTTACAATTAGAATTATGGAGAATAGGTTGAGAAATATTGTTAGAAAACTTATAACACATGAGCAAATATAGTTGCATCTGGACCTCCACTGAAATGCCAATAACTGAGTCTCGAAGAACTGCGGGAATATACTCGAAGGAAATAAATAACATAGCAACAATGGGCTCCTGACTGCCAACAATCTAATGAAACTGAGGGTCATTTTCATGACTCAGAATTGCACAAAAGTTGCACTTCCAAATCACAAAATTGTGATTCCCCTTACAAAGCTGACATACATCAGTTTCGCCAAAATACAATTATCATTAGAACATAGTAAAAATGTTCTGCATACGTGCCAAGATGGCACTTTAATTTCTCAAAACATTAACAATTATGCATCTTTCAGAAAGGTGATCTATCCAAGATTATAGCTGCAACTGTTCCTGTCGCTAGACCTTAATGGTGGCTCTCCACCCCCACGCATGGCTAGCTCAAACCCTGTTTTGATCTGAAAGTCCCCCCCCCACCTTTCCTCCCCAGTTCTGGGGTTGTTCACTGCTCCTGTTCGAGTGCAATTTTATCCACCTCAGGCACTTTGAGAAGGATTTTCAAAGCACGGCTCAGGGTTTGCAATAAGCCCTGCACCGTGACAGTGAGGTTCTGGCAGTGTGCCAAACCTGTTTGCCACAACTTCACCTGATTTTACAATCACAGGCACAGTTGTGACAGTTTCCACTATTTACAGCAGCTTGTGCCAAACATCTGGCTCAAGCTCCATAAAAGAAGGCCCTCGGGATTGCCACAAGGTAGACCACAAAAGTTGGTCCCACATGCTGGAATTGGCACGTGGGATAGAAAATGCCAATTGCTGGCCAGGAGAATGCTGCCAACCCCATGTACCATGCGTTCGATGCAGCTGGGGCTTGCGGTATTCTGGCTGTGTATAAACCCCGCCCGTTGTATGTACTGTATTACTTTACACTAAATAATGTGGTTTGCACATCTGTTACTGTATTGTACTTTTGCTCCTTATTTGGTTTGTGCTGTATTACTTGGAACAGAATATTTTTGCTGCACAACAGTTAATGTACTTTTACTCAAAGCCTGTTACTGGATTGACTACTTTGACTCCCCACCACCGCCACCACCACCACCATAAGTAGGAATCTAGAAGCAAGTTGTTACCAGCTCAGTATATCTTCCCTGGTAAAACTTTTGAAATAAATAAATACTGCAAACAAATAAATATATAGATACACACAGATGTAGTAAATAAATAGATAAACAAATAACTATCTTCAGGCCAAACTCTAACAAACTTGAAAGTTTAATGTTTCAGCTACAAGTTGCTTTTCTTTGGTTGGTAAGCCAAAACATCTTAATTGGTATATTTTTAGGAGTTCTAGAAACTTTAATCTGCTGAGCTGTCCATTACCAAATGTACACTATCCTGCGAGATCCTGGCACAGACTCTATGCATAATAAATTTCAGGCTGTTTATCCAGGGACAGTTGCATTAACAAGGTGCAGAAATTGAGGTTTAACGTTAAACTGCCAACTCAACTCAAATATGGGGGCACTATCATGGTCCTATAATATATGTATGGATGTTTCCAGGGTGCAAACCCTGTGATGGTTGAAGGATGTGGAGCCCTCTGATGTTTATGAAGCATGGAGTTCTTAATTTTTGTGGGTATCAAGCCCTTGATGTAGAGTTGGCATACAGCCCACTGATGTTGCTGGGGCATATTGAATTTAATATTTGTGCCTGGAGTTGCAACCAGCGATAGCTGCAGTACATCACAATACATAGGCAATATAACATGATATAGTGTGCACTGAACAGATCTAACTGCAGACGCAGGGGCCTTCAGTCTCTAGAAGTACAGTTAACTCTCTTCAGTGCACACTACGAACTTTCTTATTGTGTGTACAAAATGGGTACATGTAGAATAAGAGAAGAAAAACGCAAACAAGTTAAGTAAATTTCATTAAATTTGAATTTATTTTGCTAAATATTCTTCCTCAATATGAAGTAATTCCCAAATTGGTCGTGGTGGTGGGGGTAAAGGAATATCTGTGAGGGAGGTAAAAATGAACAATAATTTAGTAAATACCTTGTAGCACTTTGGAAGATCTGTCCAAAACAAACAAACAAAAAAAAATTGTCAAGATTGACAAAATTGATTGATTCACTGAAACTTACTACTGTATTGAAGTTGAAAGGTCCCTGAGTGAAAGTTGTTGCTTGGGTTGGAGATGGGAGTGCAGGTATTCCTTCTGAAGCTGGAGGATGGGTAGTGGTTACTGAAGTGTGCTGTGTAGGAGCCATTTCCTCTTCATTTTCACTCTTTGGCCCCATGATAGTGCTTCTCTTTTATTTATGTCTTTTGTTAACCGGGTAAGTGTGCTGCTTCAATGGATCGTTTTCAGACACGACATCTCTTTCTTTGATCCTGACAGGATGCTGCCCCATAACTGAGGCTGACCTCATTGTGATGGCTCATTATGGGCATTATCTCTGAGTTGTTTAGGCCGGCATCGGAAAGCAGTTGTACTACTGTTGCGTGAATCAAATGATTCCTGTAGTGCTGATTCAGCATGGCCTCCTTGCCGATGTGGCTCAGGAAGGTGGATAAGATGTTGAACCACGTGGACTCTTTCAATTACCAAGTAGGTACTAAGTTTAAGAAATGCTGTTGGAGCCATTTTGATGGTAGTAAAATGATGTCACATCCACTGGCAGCTTCTGTAGGTATTTGCGGAGACTGGCTACAGGGCACATCAGAGTCAGAAACATCACGCATGAAACTCTAGTGAGCTTGCTTGTTTACTTCTGTAGTGCTTGCGTGATTTTTTTTTGTATGCTCGTTATAGTGTAATGACATACACTCATCTGTTAAAATCTCAAAGCTGTCTGGACACAGCTGCCTTAGGCCCTGCCGCCTGTGCCTGTTATGTAAAGTTGAATATTGATCTGCACTTCATGTAAGAAGTCAAGTGAGGTGCCAAATGACAGCACCAGTGATTTTGTAAGCTTCTCCTGGTCAGCTT
Organism: Neoceratodus forsteri; assembly: GCA_016271365.2. Lineage (NCBI taxonomy): Eukaryota > Metazoa > Chordata > Ceratodontiformes > Ceratodontidae > Neoceratodus > Neoceratodus forsteri. The sequence goes on along the minus strand of CM028133.1, from coordinate 243,649,034 downwards.
TTAAGATCAGGGATGGTGCTTCATACAGTCTTTTTGTGATTTTCAGTAATGTTTCATTACTAAAACAAAGACATTGTAACTCGAATTGAATGTTACATAAGTAAGGATGTTTATGTTTCTTGCAATACTTAGTGAATTTAAATGTTTGTTGTGCCCAACTCTGAGGCTTCAGTAGCTACTGACAATATATTCTGTGTCAGCTGCTGTTCTAACTTCAGCATACAAAGTAGGGATGGGACAACGTCAAAAGGTTCTGAGGTTCCAAAAGGTTCTGACATGCAAAAAAAAAAGATTTGGCTCTTTATCTGAACCTTTTATACTCTTTATTGTTTTATGGTTACTGTATGTTAAAAAATCATTTTAAACTGTTTTTAATCAACATATCTGTAGGAAAAAAAAAACACTGTTTAGTAATAATAAACAGCACGATTAGTGAAATGAGATGAGAAAAAGTGAATGATGTGACTCTGGATGAACCTACTGGAAGTGCCAGTGCTGTAATATGTACAACTGCCACCGACCTCTAAGATGATGATGATGATCTTCATCATCATCACCATCATCATCATCATCACCATCATCATCATCATTTTGTCTACAGGCAGGCAAGTCCCAGAACTCTGACCAGCCCTTAAAGCTCAGTAGTAAAAGCACCAGTGTGAACCCCATGAAACTCTGACAGCCGCCCACCACATACTGTCTATGGGATTTTTTTGTCAAAACTCAAAAGGCAGGCAACTCCCAGAGAACACTCTCTAATCACTCTTCTTTTTCTCACATTTAAGAAAGTAGTACTAATACTGTGTATAAGTTATTAACAGAGGTGATTTCTATTTCTCAACAGGTACACGCATCCGAATGTGTCTTAGACAGTTAAGTAATGAACAAGAAGTCATGAACACAAAAACAGCACCAGGCCTGAGCAGAGGGCAGACACTCAGAAAGAGAGCCAGTGAGTCAGCTACCACTTCAAGACTGCTACTACCCCTGCCTAGAACAATCGGGAGAAAACCAGAAGTAGTCTACCGGCACTGAGATCAATATGGTTAAAGCACATTTACTAAAAATGACTGCTTAGAAAAGAATGAAAAAGTGACTGTGATGACAAGAAAGTTCTAGACCAGATTTCTAGTTTGTAAATAGTCTCCTCCTGAGTTTGATTTTTTTAGAAGGGTATCATGTGTTTAATTGTACTTTGTATAGTTAAAAGACAAAGAACCTTAGTGTGCGAGCACTGAGGCAAGGGTTACCCCAAAGGGCATTGGCCTGGAAGCCAGGTTTCAAAGTAATATAAAATCACACATACCCCCATAATGCAAAGCATCATGGACTGTATATGCAAATCACCACAAAACAGTATGCTGGTTCAACTTTAATAAGAAATGCATTGTGCCAAAATGCCTCTCACACACTCTGCAAAGGGTGCCAACATAGTTATTTACAACATACAGTTGTTTACTAGTTTTATGTTTCAGTCATGGGCACCACATGTGTTTTTTGTTTAGCAGTAAAGTCACTCTCTCAGTAGGGAATGCAATGCAAAGTAACATGACAGAAGAGCACCAGGCAGTCCGAAAGTAAACAGTCTGCCACTCTTACTAGTTACTACTACCAGGGAAAAAAAAAAACAGCTAGAAGCATGTATCAATGTGGTTATTTATCATGCGCATTTAGGTTAATGATCTCCTTAGAATGAGAAAGTGACTGTGTGTGTATGTGTGAGAACAGGGACTTGTCTCCCACTGTTGCTACAAGTGCAATGATGTGATGTACTGGCTACACCTCCCACCCACCCTCAGGATGATGATGGTGTAGTTCAAAAGGCAGACACGTCTCAGATCTCTATTATTTTAAAACCAATCTCCTGAGTCAGACTTTTTATAGAAGTGGCCAGCGTGTTTGTTTGTCACCAATTATGTTTAACATAGCAACCGGTCTCAGTATGGAATGCAGTGAGAAGCAATGTGAAAGAACACCAGGCAGTCTAAAGTTATCACTTCACCACAGGGTTTTATTTAACTCTAAAAATTGATTAGCATTTTGCACATAAAAGTTCTAAAACATTGTGAAAATGCATAGCATTTACCTCACTGTGTTTAACAAACATAACACTTCTAGAAAACCTATATAAATGCTTTCTGTACAGTTAGTATTGTCCCAAGAAAAAAACTGCTAATCAATTATTTAAAACCCTGCACCACTGATATTATGGCCACTACTATCAGGGGGAAACAACAGAGCTAGCAGCATGTATCAGTATGGTTCTATAAGAAATAATTATTCATAGGTGCATTTAAGTACATGATCCCTTCAGAATGTGAAAGTGATAGTGAGTGAGATCAGGGACTTGTCTGCCACAGTTGCTACCAGTACAATGATGATGTGATGTACTGACTGAACCTCCCACCCACCCCCAGGATGATGATGATGTGGTCCAAAGGTAGGCAAGTCCCAGATCTCTATTTTTTTAAAACCAGTATCCTGAGTTTGGCATTTTGTAGAAGGTGTCAATGTGTTTGTATGTCACCAATTATGTTTAGCATAGCAGCATGTATTAATATGGTTATATAAGAAATAATTATTCTTTGGTGCATTTAGGTAAATGATCTCATCAGAATGAGAAAGCAACTGTGTGTGAGATTAGAGACTTGTCTACCACAGTTGCTACCAGTACATGACGATGTGGTATAATGGCTGCACCCTCCACCACCCCCAGGATGAAGATGATGCAGTCCAAAGGGAGGCAAGCAACAGATTTGTTCTTTTAAGCAGTTCGGTCTCAAACTTGAGAGCTGATATGTCACTTCACAGCTGCAGCACAGGTACTGCTGTCAGCGTCATCTTCGTAAAGATTAGCATCTCGTATGTAGCCAAAGTTTGGCAAGTTAACCTTAAAGAACATTAGTTTTTCCACATTGTCAGGTGTTAATCTTGTCCATTTATCATTCACAACATCCCCAGCAGAGCTAAATAAAAATTCTGATCAGACACTGGAGGGTGGACATCCAATATACTTACAAGCCAGGGTAGACAGCTTTGGCCAGCAAGATTGTTTTTGCTCTTGCCAGGAAGATAAAGGGTAATTCTTAATACTAATGTTGGGCTCAGACAGATATGCATCTACCATGCTTACTACTGAGCAGGCATTTTCTCCTTGTGGAATTTCAATGTCCTGCAGCTGGCCCCAAATATCATCCTCCTCATTGACTGCTTCTGTGCTGGTTTTTGGAGCAGTCTTTTAATTTGAAGTGGTGTCATTATAGTACTGCTTGCCAATCCTCCTAATGAAACTTCATGTACTGCATCAATCAAAAGTTGCCTGTACTGCAGTTCAACTCCTCCATATCATCAGAAACCACATCAGGAAGGTGTCTGTTCTAGAAATGAGGATCTAGCAAAGTTGCTAAGAGATACTTCATGCTCTGTGTCATTGCTGATAATTTCTCATCATTGCTAAATCTGGCAAGCATGTTACTGACAAGAGATTGGTTCATATATAACTTGCTCCTCATTTTCTTTAACCTTTTTTTTTGAGAAGTGGAATAACTTGGCTAAGGGATGCCTTATCTGCACTGACCTCTTTTGTAGAACTCATGAATGGCTTCAGAATGTGACATAACTGTTCCAGCAGAGACCATTGAGTAGAATGGAGTACACTGCCCTCCCCAATATCATTGTGCATGATATACTCAGTGACAACTACCTTTTGTTCAAGGATGCATTCACTCTTAAAGAAAGTTGAATTTCACCCTGTTGCTACATCCTGAACAAGCTGGAGATAAGGAAGACTGTTGTCCTTCCAGAAATCAGCAAGGATGTCACAGGCTTTTACTGAATGGTTGAAGTGGCCACACAGTTTGTACACTGCACCCACAGTGGTTGATATTTGAAGGTAATTATCCAGGAAGCTTCAAACTATTAGGTTAAGACAATGTGCAAAACAGTGTTTGTGAACATAGTTGCCATTGTGAAGTGCTTTTTATCTTGATTGCGCATGTGCAAGAAACATGTTGCGTCAGCTTTCTCCACAAGCAGGTTGTGGAGGCGTGGCACTGTTGTGCCCAATGCCCCCACAGCCTGCAAAGGCTTGTCCCCTGTCCCCCAATGCCATGGCATCCTGCTGCTGACACTAGTTCAGCCAGCGTGCCACAACTTTCTAAAAAATCAGCCGCTGCAATCAGGGGCCGCCTCGTCATTGCAGCGTCAGCCATCCGCTGCAATGAGGCAGCGACCCGTCAGTGCAGGGCGGGATGTAGGATGTCTGATATTGTTTGTGAACATGGTGGCGGCTTGCCGCCATATTCACAAACAGTATCTACCCCATGTTTGTTGCTGGCGGGGAGCCCCCCCGTCGGCGCACTATCACCCTCCCGTTTTGTGTCTGCAGGCGGGTGCTCAATCCCCATCGGCAGAAAGAATTCCCCCTTCTGTTGTTTGCCGACAGGGTTCCCAATCCCCATTAACGAAGGAATCCCCCCTTCTGTTGTTTGCCGACAGGGTGCCCAATCCCCGTCGGCTATATCTGCCCCTCCCAAAAAAACAAGACACCGGTGGCATGCTGGAGCCCACCCAGCATGCCATATGCCCCTTTCTTGTTTGCCGATGGGGGTGCCAATCCCCATCGGCTACTGCTGCTCTCCCAAAGCCAGAGTCGGTGGCACACTGGGAGCCCACCCCAGCGTGCCACATGCCCCTGTGAACTTGAAAGCGGTCCTGCAACATTTTTTTTCTACCTGAAAAAAAGAAATGGTCCTCATAGTCTCCCCCCCTCCCACAACCTCGCACCCACCCACTCGCACTCTGCCTCCCCACAACCCCCTCACCCCATACTTACCTCTGGAGTCAGTGCGCAGTCTTCTGTGGACCGAGACGCGTCTGTACTCTTCAAAGCCGACCGCAAACTGAGGAAATGCCGGTAAGCTGTATAATGTAATGAATAGGGTTTTTTCAACTTTAGTGCAAATCTCGGGCATTTTTGGGAATTTTTTCCCCAAATTTTCAGCATGGGGTTTTTAGGACCCCTCCTCATGAATTCTTGAACTGTCATGGCATTAATCAGCCCCAGAAAGTGGTTTTCACAGGCACTGCATGGAATCACCCTTCGGGGCTGATTAACGAAATGACAGTGCCAGTGTTCATGAGGTCGGCTCTCAAAAAGCCTATGTTGCAAATTTGGTGGGAAAAATCAAAACGACTGTTTTGATGCAGCTGCAGGATTGCACAGTTGCTAATGATGTCAGAACTTCACATTGCAATATTTTCATGCCAGATTTTCAACATTGGCATTTTGTCACACCTCCTTGTGAGCAGTACAGATGTCATCATTCACATCCTGGCTGAAATGTGTTTTCGCACTTCCGGCGCTGAATAGCACAGTCGCTGTGGGAAATCAGTGTTCAGGACAGATTAAGAAAATGACAGTGACACTGTTCATGAGTAGAGGTCCTAAAATGCCTATGTTGAAAATTTGGTGACGATACTCCATAAAATGACTGTGTTACAGGCGTGTGTTGCACGTTGCCATGCACGCCTAACTTAAAGAAATTTATAATATTTCACTCCAGATTTTCAAAATTGACATTTCCAGACCTACTGATGAACAGTGCAGCTGTCATTTTTCCCATCCTGGCCAAAATGTGTTTTCGCACTTCTGGTACAGAATAGAGCGGTCGCTGTGGGAAATCACTGTTCGGGACAGATTAAGAAAATGACAATGATACTGTTCATGAGTAGAGGTCCTAAAATGCCTATGTTGAAAATTTGGTGATGGTAGCCCATCAATTGACTGTGTTACAAGTGTGCACTGTGCACTTTCCACACTTTCCGTAACCGCAGATTTGTAATATTGTCACACCAGATTTTCAATAGTGCCATTTTCACACCTCCTTATAAGCAGTACAGCTGTCATTTTTCACATCCTGACCAAAATGTGTTTTCACAGGTCCGGCGCAGAATAACGTGGTCACTGTGGGAAATCAGTGTTCAGGACAGATTAAGAAAATTACAGTGGCACATTTCATTAGCAGAGGGCCTAAAATCCCTATGTTGAAAATCTGGTAATGAAACTACATGACACGACTGTGTTACAAGCGTGCATTGGACTGTTTCCATGCATCCTTGTAACTCTGCAAATTTGTAATACGGTCACACCACATTTTCAACGGTGGCATTTTTTCACAACTCCTTATGAACACTACAGCTGTCATTTTTCACATCCTGGCTAAAATATGTTGTTGCACTCCTGCCGGACAATAGCACAGTCACTCTGGGAAATCAGTGTTTGGGACACATTAAGATTGACCGAGTGAGAGGGGGAGTGACCGAGCTCAACTGAGCTCTGTCGGGACTGCTCTGGTTGTTGTGTGGGCAGACAAAGGCCCAACACAAGAGCCCAGTACAAAAGGCAGCCTGCAGCACTGAGAGAAACAGAGCGAGAGCGGTGAAGGAGAGAGTGACGAACTCACCCGAGCGCTGTCAGGACTGCTGTGGTTTCTTTGTGGGCAGAAAAAGGCGTCAATACAGGCAGGGGCCCAGTACAAAAGGCCAGCCTGCAGCGGGGAGAGAAACAGTACGATCGAGTGAGACAAAGGGACTTAGTGAGCTCAATGGAGCTCTATCAGGACAGCTGGGATTTCTTTGTGGGCAGAAAAAGGCGCCAATGCAGGCAGGAGCCCCGTATAAAAGGGCAGCTTGCAGCGCCAGGACAAACAGAATGATCGATGAGAGAGGGAGACTGAGTGACCTCAATGGAGCTCTGTCAGGACAGCTGTGGATTTCTTTGTAGACAGACAAAGGTGCCAACGCAGCCAGGAGCCCCATACAAAAACGCAGTTTGCAGCACCAAGAGAAACAGAACAAGCGAGTTACAGAGCGGTAGTGAACGAGCTCAATGGAGCTCTAGTGTGACTGCTGCAGATTTCTTTGTGGGTAAAAATGCGCCAGCGAGCGAGGGCCCAGTACAAAGGCCAGCTTGCAGCGCCAGCAGAAACAGAATGCGAGAGTGACAGAGGGGGAGTGAGCGAGCTCAGTGGAGCTGTGTCAGCACTGCTTCAGATTTCTTTCTGGCCAGAAAAAGCCACCAAAACAGGCAGGAGCCCAGTACAAAAGGGTAGCCTGCTGCGCCAGGGGACACAGAACGAGCACATGAGGGTGGGTGAGCCAGTGAGCTCAACACGGCTTTGTTGGGACTGCTGCAGATTTGTTTGTGGGCAGAAAAAGGCAGCAATGCATGCAGGGGCCCAGTACAAAAGGGCAGCCTGCAGTGGCAGGAAAACCAGAATGAGCAAGTGAGTGAGCTCAACAGAGCTGTAGTGTAACTGCTGCAAATTTCTTTGTGGGCATAAGAAGGCAGCAACACAGCCGAGAGCCCAGTGAAAAGGGCAGCCTCTCGGCGCCGGCAGAACAGAATGAGCAAGTGAGAGAAGGGGAGTGAGCGACCTCAACTGAGCTCGTAACTTCGCGAATTTATAATATTTTCACTCCAGATTTTCAACATTGCCATTTTCCCAGACCTACTTATCAACAGTACAGCTGTCATTTTCCCCATCCTGGCCGAAATGTGTTTTCGCACTTCCAGCGCAGAATAGAGTGGTCGCTGTGGGAAATCACTGTTCGGGACAGATTAAGAAAATGACAATGATACTGTTCATGAGCAGAGGTCCTAAAATGCCTATGTTGAAAATTTGGTGATGATAACCCATCAATTGACTGTTACAAGTGTAATTCGCACTTTCCATACACCATTGTAACCGCCCAGATTTGTAATATTGTAACACCAGATTTTCAACAGTGTCATTTTTCACACCTCCTTATAAGCAGTACAGCTGTCATTTTTCATATCCTGACCGAAATGTGTTTTCACAGGTCCGGCGCAGAATAACATGGTCACTGTGGGAAATCAGTGTTCGGGACAGGTTAAGAAAATGACAGTGGCACTGTTCGTGAGCAGAGGTCCTAAAATCCCTATGTTGAAAATTTGGTGACGGAACTCCATAACATGACTGTGTTACAAGCGTGCATTGAGCTGTTTCCACGCACCCTTGTAACTTCGCAAATTTGTATTACTGTCACACCACATTTTCAATGGTGGCATTTTTTCACAACTCCTTATGAGCATTACAGCTGTCATTTTTCACATCCTGGCTAAAATATGTTTTTGAACTCCTGCCGGACAATAGCATGGTCACTCTGGGAAATCAGTGATTGGGACACATTAAGATGGCCCGAGTGAGAGGGGGGAGTGACCAAGCTCAACTGAGCTCTGTTGGGACTGCTGTGGATTTGTTTGTGGGTAGACAAAGGCCCAAACACAAGAGCCCAGTACAAAAGGGCAGCCTGCAGCATTGGGAGAAACCGAACAAGAGAGCGAGTGAAGGAGGGGGAGTGAGCGAACTCACCGCAGTGCTGTCAGGACTGCTGCGGATTTCCTTGTGGCCAGAAAAAGGCGTCAGTACAGGCAGGGACCCAGTACAAAAGGCCAGCCTGCAGTGGTGGGAGAAGTAGTACGAGCGAGTGAGACAAAGGGACTTAGTGAGCTCAACGGAGCTCTATCAGGACTGCTGGGATTTCTTTGTGGGCAAAAAAAGGTGCCAATGCAGGCAGGAGCCCCGTACAAAAGGGCAGCTTGCAGCGCCAGGACAAACAGAATGACCGATGAGAGAGGGAGACTGAGTGATCCCAACGGAGCTCTGTTAAGACAGCTGCAGATTTCTTTGTGGACAAAGGTGCCAATGCAGCCAGGAGCCCCATACAAAAGTGCAGTCTGCAGCGCCAAGAGAAACAGAACGAGTGAGTGACAGAGCAGTAGTGAGCGAGCTCAGCGGAGCTGTAGTGTGACTGCTGCAGATTTCTTTGTGGGCAGAAACTGCGTCAACGCAGGCAGGAGCCGAGTACAAAAGGCCAGCTTGCAGTGCCGGGAGAAACGGAATGTGAGAGTGACAGAGGGGGAGTGAGCTCAGTGGAGCTGTGTCAGGACTGCTTCAGATTTCTTTCTGGCCATAAAAAGCCGCCATTGTAGGCAGGAGTCTAGTACAAAAGGGTAGCCTGAAGCACCAGGACAGACAGAACGAGCGAGTGAGGGAGGGGGGTCAGCGAGCTCAACGAGGCTTTGTTGAGACTGCTGCAGATTTATTTGTGGGCAGAAAAAGGCAGCAATGAATGCAGGGGCCCAGCACAAAAGGGCAGCCTGCAGTGGCAGAAAACCCAGAATGAGCGAATGAGTGAGCTCAACAGAGCTGTATTGTAAGTCCTGCAAATTTCTTTGTGGGCATAAGAAGGCAGCAACGCATGTAGGAGCCCAGTACAAAAGGGCAGCCTACAGCGCTGGTATAACAGAATGAGTGACTGAGAGAAGGGGAGTGAGCGAGCTCAACGGAGCTTTGTCAGGATTGCTGAAGATTTCTTTCTGGGCAGCAAAAGGCGCCAACAGAGGCAGGAGCCCAGTACAAAAGGGCAGCCTGCAGCGCCAGGAGAACCAGAATGAGTGAGTGAGACAAGGGGAGTGAGCACCTTCAATGGAGCTCTGTCGGGACAGCTGTGGATTTCTTTGTGGGTAGAAAAAGCCACCAACACAGGCAGGAGCCTCGTACAAAAGGTCAGCATGCAGCACCAGGAGAAACAGAATGAGCGAGTGAGAGAGGGGGAGTGAGCCTCCTCAATGGAGCTCTATCGGGACAGCTGCGGATTTCTTCCTCAGCAGAACAAGGTGCCAATGCAGGAAGCAGCTCAGTACAAAAGAGCAGCCAGCAGCACCCGGGACAAACAGACTGAGCCAGTAACAGAGGGCCACTGAGCGAGCTCAACAGACCAGCGCAATCAACATTCGGCATTGACAAATGCTTGTTTAATATTTGAACCATTGTTGGCAACTAAGCGACATACATGGAGAACTGCCGTTTTCTGAAATGTGACGGGTTTTTTTGAGCTCTGACAGAGAGTAGTGGTAGTAGAAGTACTGGTTGAAGTGGTAGCAGACAAGTCTTGAGGATAATGATGACTTGCCCACAGGAAAGACCCATATAATCTCTAAGATAACTCAAGACCTTGTTTCGCTTTGTATGGCTTGTGCCTTTTTTACTTTTTCCTTTTCCATTTTGACACTCTACTTCTGTCATTATCTTTATCCACATTGTCACCATCAGATCCAAAATGAGACATGGGTAATGGTAAAGTCACAAGCTCATGATCATCAGTCTCACCATGACCTTTGTCACCACCATCATCATCATCATCAGACTCAGGAGAGTTAACATTTGCAGTCACAGACCGACATACAATATGCATGTGTTGCAAATCAAGCAACTCCACTGTGAGATGTACCAGGTAGGTGCTGCATCTCATTGCCTCCTAGAATACGCTGTAAGTGGCAGCAAATGTACTGCAGTGTGTCCCATAACGACTACAGAAGTCACCTACAGACTTCCTGTGTGCCCTAGAAATGTCTGGTGACGTCACTCACATGTTTTAATATTATTTGTCAGCCAAAAATGATTAGAATTGACTGCATAGCACCATTAGAAAGCTAATGTTGTGTTGAACAACTTTGCCACTGACACTTTGTGTGTATCATGTTCACTTTAGGAGTTATTCACATTTGTTTATGATGTGGTGTGTATAGCAGACATTTTGTCCATCAAGAACCACCTAAGCACTTTGAAGGAAACAAATATTCTGGGTATCTCAGCCAGCATAAAACAAAAAGCAAACTGAGCATAGTTGATTGCATAGCACTGTTGGAAAGGCAATTTTGTGTGGAACAACTTTGCCGCTGATACATTGTGTGTATCATGTATACTTTAGGAGTTATATGCATTTGTTTATGGTATGGTGTGTATGGTTCAGATTCGTCCCTCAAACCTCACCAACGCACCTTGACTAAAAAGGGGAAAACTTATGTTTAATACTACAGAAATAGCTATTTTTACTAACAAATTATTAAAACTACATCTAATGTCTGGATGCTTAATTTGGTGTTGATATGTTACATATTTTACAAACGAAAAAGGCTTATGGTGCATTTTTTAGTGGAAAACATTATTATTTTGCTGTTTCAACCAGCATAAAAAAAAATAAATTACCTATTATTACTTGAATACCACAGTTGGAAAGGTAATTTTATGCTGAACAAGTTTGCCACTCATACTTTGTGTCTAGCACTTATGGTTTTTGTGCTATTAGTATTTGTTTGCGGCATGCCAATTATGGCTTGATTTTGCTTAGAAAGGCCCAGGATTCACTGTTAACCGTATACAGGAGACAAGTACTGCAACTTCAGAGCGTTCCTGTGAAGGCAATGAGTTAACTTTAAATAGAATAGGAATAATATTTGTTTTTGCAGTTTTCTTCTCAGACAACTTGCTATTGCTACTATCTATCGAAACTGTGTTTGCTGTACTGCTGAGCCCTTCTAACATAGGCAGTCCACCAACCTTTGCTGGGTTTTCAGTATTTTGAGAGTTAGCCCACACAAAGATGGTAGTAGAATTTAGCTCAACCCCTTCAGCAGACTGTGGTGCTTGTTGTCAATCAATCAATCAATAGAAATCTTTATTTATCCAGGTGGGCACCATTGAGCAGGGCTCATTTGCAAGATGGACCTGGTCATACAAAAATCATAGTACAATAACATGGTAAAACAAAATGCAGTATTATACAAAGAAGAAAAATATACATATGTACATCAACATTTGAGTGAGAGGGCCTTTACAACAGATAGGCTCATAACTGGGTACAGCCAGAATGTTCACTTAAAAGGAGAGAGAAAGGCAAGAAGAGGGATACCAACTTAGGAAGAAATGATGGTGTTGGAATAGTTAACTGGCATACTTCAGGGAAGGGGGTGGAACTTGGCCATGGCTAAAGAGAGGCAGAGAAGCCGGTATTTTGGTAGGGAGAGAGAGGCAGGGGCAAAGGCAGGGTGGGAGGCAGGATGGGCAGGAGGGAAACTGGAAAATAGGTGAGCTAGCGATGTGGGAAACATTTGCAGGATTCCTTCATGGAGCAGTCATAGAGTGTCTTGAAAATATTCAGGCTAACAGGACAGCTCAGCTTCAAGTTTTTTTGCATCTTGTTCCACAAGGAAGGCAACGAGAAACTTATGGCAGCTCTGCTGAAATGAGATTTGACCTTAGGTAATTGCAAGGCAATTAGGGAATAGTTTCTTAGAGCATAGGCACCGATCACACTCAGGGGAATACAATCAGAGAAGTATAAGGGAGCTTGTTGGTAACGGCTCTGAAAGCCCATAAAGCAGAATTACTATTTCTCCTATAATGAAGGGAAGTTCAGCCCACTGCAGTGTACAAGGAGCAATGGTGTGTGGAAAGTGGAAGGCCCGTTAAAAACCTCATTGCTCTGTGGTATAGGGTGTCCAACTTAGCCAGGGCAGAGGCAGTACAATGGCTATAGAGAAGGTCCGCATAATCTGTTAATGAAAAGAATGTGGCTTGAACCAACCGCTGCTTGGCATCCCTAGAAAGGAAGTGGTTAATTCTGTAGAAGAGTCCTAGTCTTTGTCTTAGTTTCTTCTGTAGTACTGTTGTACTTTACTTTCATGCCATTTCTTTCTGGGCTCTTGAATAAACTTTTTTTTTTTTATGTTTACTTCCTTTGCCCCTGGCTTTTACTTTAGTATTGATTGGAGTACTCATAATGCCAGTCTGTTGCTTGTTCAGGGACAAAAAGTGGCAATTTTTTTCTTTATTCCACATAATGTGACAGAATGACCTGCCCACTGAGCCAAAGCTTATACCCCACCAATCACAGGGAGGAGGAGGATGACAGATGACTGACTTATTGGGGGTGGAGGTGGGGGTCACACAGATAGTATGCAACAAGAAGTGACACTGGTGACTGGCTGGCAGATTTTATTGCACACACACACACACACACACACACACACACACACACACACACACACACACAGTATTTCACACACCACCTAGGCTTAGGGCCAATTCTGCATGTGCTGCTGCTACCCACAGAGATTCAGGGACCTTGCATGGCCTTACCCTCTCTGATACACTACTTTCCCTTCAAGGATTTTATTTTTTTTATTTATTCCACATGATGTGATGGGATGCCCTTCCCACTGTGCAAAAGTTTATACACCATGAAGAACAGGGAGGAAGATGACAGATGACTGACTTCTTGGGGGGGTGGAGGTCACACAGACAGTATGCAGGAATGGGAAGTGGCCCTGTTGACTGGCTAACAGGTTTTATTTCACAAACTCAAACACACATACAAACACACACACACACCACCTGAGCTAAGGAATGGTGCTGCTGCTACCCATAGAGATTCAGGGACCCTGCCTAGCCTAACTCTCTCTGATACAGTACTTTCACCCTTCCAAATTCCTTCAAGGATTATTCCACGTGAAGTCATGGAATGCCCACTGTGCCAAAGCTTGAATAATATAAAAAATTACATTATAAATCCCCTTTGAATGAGCACAGGCAGGAGAACCGAAGGCTGACTTGTTTTTGGAAGAAATAGGGTAAACAGCAAGAACTCTAACTAGGAGTGATGTGGTATGGGTACAGTTCACCCTCTCTGCTGCTCCCCCCCCCAAAAAAAACTGGCACTCTGGCACTCGAGTCTCTTCTTGTCTTTCTTGACTCACTTGCCCCAGTCTCTAAGTTCCTCTTCTCCTTCTCCCCGAGTCTCCTCTCCCAACTCCCCAATCCCTGACTCCCACACCCACACCCAGTTATCATCTCTAATCCCCTCTCAAGTCCACGACTACCACTACCCTTTCCTAAGTTTTACTTTTAGTTCTTCTTTTTTTTAATGATTATGAAATAAAAAAAAAATAATGACATTCTTTAATTTTTTTTCAGAGTCCGACAAGTCGACTTGTTCAATGGGTAAATGCAAGCTGCACAAGAACACAAAGCAGACATGGAGCAGCCTGTAGAAGCTGCTGTTCCTTCTCTGTCCTGTATTCATCTGTGCAGATCCTAAGGTGGACCATGAGGATTGCTGGTGAAAACCCAATCAGGTGCCATTTTAGGAAGATGGACAGCTCGGCCATCCAATTTACTCCACATTATGGCACCCTTGTTCCCGCATCCTTGTTGCTGCGCCTTCTTAATGGTGTACCAATTTTGAGGATGCCAGTGCCTTTATATATGTTGGATACAGAGCCTATTGATAGGGATGGGGTGCACAGCAATCCTTTGATGTTCATGTGGCACAGAGACATTTGATTTCCATGTGTGCTGAGCCCTTGTTATAGGCTAGTCTGGATGTGAAGCCCCTGGGATGTTCACAGAGCACCGAGTCATTTGATGGTCATGGGCATGGAGCCCTTGAGTTTTGTTGGTGCATAGCCCTTGACATAGATTGGCACAGAACTCTTTAATATTCCTCGGAAACATTACTATCCATACAGCCCCCAACAGTTAGAAGATGGTGATGGCATATTCATTGGCCAAGGAGAATGTTTTGCGGCAGTTGGTGGTCCTGGTCTCAACTGGCAGCAGGAAAGCAAAAAGAAGAGTGGACGAATCAAGCCTCACCCCCCCCCCATACTAAAGTACAGAGTAGGAGATGAGCAACTAAGGTGTCAGACACATGCAGCAAAGCTGAGTGCACCAGTTCTTTAAGGAAAGCCCAGGACTCCAAGTGATGGGCAGGTCACCAGCAAATTTTTGGACAGTGTCACTTTCATAGACTCATAGATTCATAGACTGATACGAGTCAATCAATCAATCAATCAATCAAAATCTTTATTTATTCAGGCGAGCATCATTGAGCATAGCTCATTTACAAGATGGACCTGATTGGTCATAACAGTATAAAGGTACAAATTTTTACACAAATACAAGATACAGATTGAATACAAAAAACAAAGACATTGTAAATGAACAGATACAAGAATATTCACATATATACAAAGCAATGAGCCAAAGAAACTGGGATATAATAAAAAAAGGAACAAAATAAGACAGTAATGAAAGATTAAAGCGAGGGTGATGGGATTTTGGGAATAAGGTCAGGTATGAGGTAAGTGGGTGAAGGCTACAAAATAAATTAGGGGTGGAAGTGCAAAAAAAGGGGTGTGGGAGAAAGGGGGTTGTGATAGGACTAGGCCTTGTGGAAACAGTTGCATGGCTCTGGAAAGAGACTAGTGTATAGCTTTTTGAAAGATGCTATTGGAATGAGGGTATTCAACTTCAGGATCTTTTGAAGAGAGTTCCAAATAAGTGCTAGAGGGTAGCTGATTGCAGCCCTCCCATGCCGGGTACAGGTAATAGGTATCTTCAGCATGATGAGTTTATTATTCCTTAGGGCATATGGTCTGGATATGACCTGGGTAAAACAATCTGAAATGTAGTCATGTAGAAATGTAGAAATGAGTCAGCAGCCAAGATCCATAATGACTCGATCAAATGCCTTAAAAAGGCAATTTTGTTTTTGTCTCCCATATAGTTATCAAGAGATGACTTAAAAACCTCAAAGGTCTAGCTTTCCACAACTTCGCTAGGAAACCTATTCCCAGCACTCCACAACTCTTTGATTTATCCAGCCTCTTCTAAGATTTGTCTTATAAAATTCTCCTTTCAACTGCATATCATGATATCTACTACCATGTGAATTGTTCCTAGTGAAACCCATGTATTCCTATAGCTCTGAATTCCAATATGCTTTATATACAATGCACAAAGTAATGAAGATCAGCCCTCATTTTACATCTCTGAACTGTTCAATTCCATGTGTGTCCTATAAAGAAAAGGAACAGCCTAATTTAGCAAAATGGGAGTTTCTTCTCTGCTGCTATAATGTCTCTGGATGCCAAATAAGGAGTTGACTGAGGAGACATATTTTTTCTGACTGTTATATATCTGACTGCAGTGTAGACAGCATATTGTGTGGCTGGATAAATAGAAACGGTATTATATTTTTTTTCTATGACTGTTTGCTGTCTGGACCCCCATCTCTACCTGTTATCAGGCCAATGCTCAGCAGCCTCCCAGCCTTTTCCTTGTCCCCCATCATCCAGGTGAGTGGGGAGCCACATGGAACAGGGCCCAAGAGCTCCAGTGGCCATCACACAGCTGGCCCAGGAGAAATGGAGATTTATCTTGTTTTGTTCCCATCCCTCTGTCCATTCTATCTTCCTCAGACACTGGCCAGGGCCCCATCAGGACTCACATGCATGCAGTGATGCATTTGTGGTGGATGCAAACTATCTTTCTGACTACTGGAGTCACAGAAGTGATGTAACCACAGCACCATCCCTCCCTGGCTGGGAGCCCTGCCACACAGCAGCTACACTCTAGCCACCTGGCCGCACATCCCAGCTCCTAGAGTTTACTCCTGAACCCAGACAGGGTGGGAACACACAATGTACTAAGCCCATTATCTTCCCTCTGAAATCTTTTATCAACAGCTCCTGGAATGGCATGGATAAACACCGCCATCAGACATGGAACTATAGTATCAAGAGTACCATATGCCACATGGAATGGGCAATCCTGTCCTTCTATAAAACACTGCTTGTAATAATATTGAAAGGTG
This sequence comes from Neoceratodus forsteri, assembly GCA_016271365.2. Taxonomy (NCBI): domain Eukaryota; kingdom Metazoa; phylum Chordata; order Ceratodontiformes; family Ceratodontidae; genus Neoceratodus; species Neoceratodus forsteri. Next base: position 243,632,510 of record CM028133.1, on the reverse strand, counting down.
AAACGTAGCCTTAGACACGTGAACTCCACTTCATATGCTGTGATATCACATCCCTTTCTGAGAATTCAAGGGCCACACCTGTTTTTTACTGGTCATTTCTTCTCTGTTTTCTTACTAGTACTGTAGTAACTTACAAAGCAATTCTGCACTTCTGCAGTCACTTTCATAAATGCAATGGGAACAATTCTCAGTCACGGGGGACTGGCAGTAAATTGTTGGGAAATTATTTGCTGCCAGTCCTTTGTTTGCAACCCCTTGACCAATTGTATGAACATAGAAACTTAGCACTTATTGGCAGAAAAAGACCACTTGGCCCACCCAGTCTGCCTAGATGTCCCCCTTCTTAATCTGTCTCCCAGATTTTAACTGGTGTTGGGGACCCTCTCTTCTCCCAGCCTGTTTTCTAATACACCCAATGTCTATCACATGCATACCTGAAGCCCCCTACTATCTTAACTTTCATGGCCTTCGTTGACTGTCTGTTTGAGGTGTCTATCACCCTTTCAGTGAAGAAATATTTCCTCACATCTCTATAAAACTTCAAATCTCCAGTTTAATCACCTGCATCCTCATCCTAGTGCTCCTTCTCATTTGAAAGCGACTTCTCTCCTGCATCTGTTCACCCCTGTGAGGTACTTGTCAGTTTCTATCTGTAGGTATCTATCTTGTTATGTCTCACTGTCCCCTCTGCTAGGGTGTATATATGCCAAGATGCAACCACAGCACCATTTTAGTTGCCCTCCTCTTGAGTGCCTCCATCCTATCTATGTCCTTTTTGAGTTGTGGCCTCCAAAATTGGCCCCAGTACTCCAGGTGTGTTCTCACCAGTGAGTGTTACTGTTGCAACACCATCTAGCACCACCTGCTGAATATGTGAAGATTAGCTGTGCATGTGAAAACAAACCAGAGTGTCCAGACAAAGAACTGTTGTACAGGGGAAATCCAGGGGCACCTCAATGATGAGTCATGATGGACCCAAAATGCCAGGGTATTTTTGTCACTGGGTCAGGTTTTGTGACCCATTGAATAAAATGATGCTTTTGCAGTCACTTGCCTTTCTTTTTAAATATTTGCTAAATTTACACTTAGCACCTCGCGTGCATGTTCATGTGCTTTCCCTGTCCTGCTGGATACACCCCTCCCTATGTACCCCAGCGTCCTACTAGCCCTACCAACTGCTTTGTTACACTGCTGTGCCACCATGAGTTCATCTGATATGATAACCCCAAGGTCCCTTTCATGTTTAGTGACTGTCAGTACCTCCCTTCACCTATACTCGGTGCCTGGGTTCTTATGCCCTACCTAGGTGCAAGATAGAAACATAAACAATGATGGCAGAAAAAGACCAATGGGCCACCATGTCTGCCAGTGGAACCCTATCTAACCGCAGGACCTGTTGTCCATCCAGGGTCCTAGCCCTTCCCTTCCACCCACCAATTTCTCTCCTAGTTTCTGTTGTCGCAAGCAAACACTCTACCCTTCACTCTGTCCCAACCAAGCATGAAATCATTAATGGTTGTAGGACCCAGCACCTCAGCTCTTAATCTCCTTCATGATTTCGCCACCCTTTCTTTAAAATGATACTTCCTCATGTCCCTCCTGACCCTCCCTTCCATCAGTTTCCACTCATGTCCTCGTGATCTCAATCTGTTAGTCAGTTCACGTGATCATGCACATTTTGGTTATTGAACCTCAGCTGGCATGTTTTAGATCACTTCTCGAGTTTCCCTAGATCCCTGCTCACTCTCTCCACCCCATCCTGAGTGTCCACTCTATTGTAGATTTTGGCATCATCTGCAAAAAGGCATAGCTTCTCTTCTAGTTTCTCAGCCATGTCACTTATGAAGACAATACACAGCTTGACCATGCTTTGCAAGGAGAATAAAGATTTTTGGAGCATCACAAACTAGCTTTAGAGTTTCCTTGGACTCATTATCCTGAGCTACACAGGATGAGTGAATAAACTCTTCTTGTGGGACAGTTTTCCTATTTGCTTACTGCTCCCTGTTTAGCCTCAAAGTGGCATAATTGCTTTGTTTGGAGACTTTGAAGAGGACCAGTCCCTGTACTGAGTAGCATCCTGCTGGTCACTCCACCATTATCTGAGTGAGTGCTATTTACCACCACCCTCTGTCACTTGTCTGTTAACCAGTTACTAACTCAGTTCAATACCTTGGCGCCCACACCCAAGCTGCTCAGTTTCTTTACCAGCCTCCTGTGCAGCAGTGTTTGCACACTCTTGTAGTCCTTGCTGAAGTCCTGATAGGTCACGCCCACTGCCTTCCCCCTGATCTAGTTCCCTGGTCATCCAGCTGAAGAAATCAATCAGATGCTCAAAGGAGTTGGTGGAGCCCTTGCATACCAGCTCCATCAACATGCTGTTGTGTGCCATATAGACAGAGCTGACACATAACTAGAATGCAGTGCCAGTGCCAACTACTACTATCTCAGCTGGTGCAGCAGTTTTGCAATGCCACCTAAATATTTCCCATTGGGGGGTAATATGGGGTGTTGGGCTACTGCTCCAGTTGCACACAGTCATTGGGGGCAATGTTTGGTGATGGATGAGTTGAGAGACTCTAGGCTATAGAGGGGGAGGCACTTGACTACCATGGATGATTTGGACTATACCAATAGTCTGTGGCCCACTGGGCTACCAGGGAAAATGTTTGAGGATATTATGCAGCAAAGCAATGGAGGGCTGGAAGCGGCCTGCAGGTACAGGTCAAGGAGGTTCATCGACAAACAGTCTTCATGCACTGCCACCCACAAATGTATGTGCATGACACTGTCTGCAATATGCACATGCATGTCTTTGGTGGTATTTTGTGCCTTTACTGCCTACAAGTTATGTTTGCATACTGAATAACATCTGGGCACCTTACTTTACATGTTTGAATCCATGCTTGTGCCAGTTTAGTTTTCCTGTGTGCAGTCCAAATATTTACAGACTGTCTTAGTATTGTGCAAAAAATACATTTAGCTAGCCCTAACAGACCCTTGTTCATGCCTTTGATCATGACACATAGTGCTTCCATGAAAACTGACACTAAAGCCACGAACAGTAATTCTGAAGTTAGTTGCGGATAGTCGGATGCTATTTGAAAAATTGTGACATGATTACTGCAGTGTCTGACAGTTAGCAGAACAATAACTGGAGAAATTAAACAAAGTCCAAAAAAGTTTAACCCAATTGATGCAAATGTCATAAGTTTTAGCCCTTTCCTTTATTTGGTCAATGCACCCCCCCGCAAAGACAAAGTTGCAAACACTTGCTGTAGCCATTGAAGTAGTAGTCGTCATTTTTGTTTTATTTATTGAAACTGGATAGTGCATTTGCTAAATATCTGCAACTTCCTGGTTTTATTTCAATAATGAAATAAGCAAAGATGAAACATTATAACTAAAGCGCATACCTCTTAAAGTTAAAATGTATAGTACGGTTCTTCAAAATTCATGGCAAATGGCTTAAATGTGTAGCAGTGCACATTCTTATTTTAAATAATAATACATCCAAGAATAGTGCCCCCCCCCCATATATTTAGTGTTAAGGACTGTTTCTGTTAAGTTAGTTTACCATTCTTATAGTTTGTACAGTATAGAAATATCACTAACATTAAGTGGAACATCAGTAAACCTCCGTGGAGCAAGGGTAAATATTGACTGTAATATTCATAGCAGTTGAGAGGTATGCAGTATAGTAGTAAGAAAATGACTGTTTTGTTTATGCAGGCAATACCACATGACAAGGTGTGTGTTATGCTCTCTTAAACGCATGACCACAGGCATAGTGAGGCATGAGATCACAGGCAGGGTGCCTTTCTACCCTGAGAGGTGCATTTATCAGAGCATATCCCACACCCCAGAGCGAGTTATTGCACTTATAAAATGAGTATATGTTAAGAAACTGGGGTATTAAAAAAATGGTAAAATTAAAACAAACAAACAAAAAGGTCCCTCTGCTTCCTCCTGGGGTTCTGTTCCACTTGCTGGTGTCATTAGAGGCACTGTGGTGTGCTACGGGTCGCTGCATGGTTTGCGAGTAAGACCATGATTTCCTGACTGTCTGATCCTACAACCACCTGGATCTTAAGACAGGCATGCAACCTACGGAGCCATTGACACCATGCTGTTCAAGTGTTGTACAAAACAGTATGTAAACAGATACATATTCAGTAATCTTAATGAATTCCTATATACTGTATTTCTTGAATTTTTAAAAGGAAATGTCTTCATTCTACTCCCAATATTTTTGATTTGAATGCACAAGACCACCCTTACAACTCTTAGACTGGTGTCCACATCAGTATTATTATACACCTGGGGCACAATTCTCAAAGAGCACATAGATGGGAGCAATTTGTAGTGCTCTAGGGCTTCAGCAAACTCTAGGGGTGCCAGGGACCCTGTGCCCAATTCTGAAAAAACAGGGGTCCTTGCACCAAAAAACAGGGAATTGCTGCTTCTGCAGGCTAGTGCCAAACAAGTGGCACACCTGTTAGAAATGCCACAGGGATCTGGCCTCCTCCAACCCAGTGCAACACTAGAAGGGCCAGGATTCATATGGGGAGATTTAATTATGTATGCCAGAAGATCCTGAGAGCAGAAGGGGCACTGGTAGTGTGATGGGGGTTTTAGGAAGAAGGTGAGCATGCAAGGAGGTGATGTGACACTTGTCAGGAGTGCCTTTATTATAACTGTTATGTTAATGGATGGTACCATGGGGGGGGTCCAACCAGAGGCTGGGGCTGCTGCCAGAACTATACCCACACAGGGCTATGGCATTGTTTATTTCTGCCCCCCCCGTTACATCCCTTGGTATAATAGTTATCTAAACAGCAGCCTGCTGGGTGCCACATCTCACCTTGAATGCTGATATAAACATAGAAACTGATGGCAGATATGATCCCCTTAGCTTCACCCTTGACACGGGTGCCTCTGCTGCTTCGAGCAGCCGGGCAGACCCCTTCTGTCTGCCGTCTGCCTTCCTCGCTGCACTGCCCGCTGATCACCAGACTGAAGCTTCACCCTTGACATGGGTGCCTCTGCTGCTTCGAGCAGCCAGGCGGACCCCTTCTGTCCGCCTGCTGCCTTCCTCGCTGCACTGCCCGCTGATCACCAGACTGAAGCTTCACCTTGACACGGGTGCCTCTGCTGCCCGAGCAGCCGGGCGGAACCCCTTCTGTCCGCGGCTGTCTTCCTCGCTGCACTGCCGCTGATCACCAGACTGAAGAATGCAGCTGCAGAAACTGGACTGTCCAGAACCATCGACTCTGCCTGCTAGACGGCTGCTGCAGTTCTTTAATTCTTTGCTACTAGCTGCTTCCTCTCGGACCTTAAGCTAATGTTATATTCTGATTGTGGTACTTGTTAATTCTCTCCAAATTGTCTTGTAAATCCTAACTTAAACGCGAACCTAAGCCTGTTTACAGCAATTTTGCAGTCTAAGGGTAGTTTGAAGTGCAAGTTCATTTAGGCTGCAGGTTTGTAGATTGTAAAATATTACAGCTCTCTTTGTTTTAAGGTCCAGTTGTAAGCTACCCTGGACCAGAGAGTAAGTTTAAAGTGATACAGTTTTTTCTGTTTAGACCAGATTCCATTTGGGTCACAGTTGTAAGCTTTGCCTGCAAATAATTCAATTTCTCTTTCACTTTCTGTCCTTCTGTCTCCTTTGCTGGAATTTTAATGCCCGCTCCCAACCCCACCTCCAGCCTTTATTAAATACTCTCCTCCCCTCTGCACCACCCCTAGCAATGTTCATCCTCCTCTCAAATATTGCAACTCCTCTTAAAGATACAGAGTGCAGCTATTAGGCCTAACACTTTGGTGACCCAAGGTGGTACCGTCCCAGCGGGAAAACTGTATCAGAGCAAGCAAGGGACTCATTGAGCTCCCATCAAAGCTAGTCCTGTGCCAGCTACTCATGGACACACTAGCCATTATAGCCACTGTGAGCCTTACTGTCTCCTGGATCCCCTGGATCTATGGGGTGGCTGACCCCCTAAAAATAGCTCCATGGTGTACATATGTCCAACCAGTGGAGTCGGATTTTACCTTCTCAAACATTATAGCAGAGGGCTCTCCCCGACCGTGGTCCTTGGTGGTCTGATACTGGGGTACCTTCGGAGACCCTCTCATAAGGTCAGGCATTATGACTGGAGGTCACAGAACAAGGAGAGACCCCCCTTTAAGGCATCTACTCTGGCTCCTGCTGAGGACACTTGCGCTAGCAAGGACATTGAACTAAACCCAGGACGCCACCCCAGTCCATACCTACATGGGTGGGCTGGCCAGTGGTTAAAGGGCTGAGTGGCCCATCTAAATGTCAGAAGCCTGCTCCCAAACCTAATGGAACTTTGTGTCTGGGTAACTTCAGCACAGTCCTGACATTCTTAGAATTACAGAAACCTGGCTGAAGCCTTCCACTCCAGCTCAGCATGTGCCTTCCCTGTTCCGACCTTATCCGCCGAGATAGTCCGGAAGTAGAGAGGTGGTGGCATCCTGGTCTACTACAGGAACCATCAAACCTGTTTGCCTCCTGATCAACAGACCATGCAGTCCCCTGTGAGGCTCTGCACATGGTACTGTTACTAGGGATGGCAAAAAGATACATTGTATTTCCATACAATCCTCCAAAAGGAGGCGTAGGGGACTGACTGGTCTCCTTGGTGCAGTTGGTGCTGCAACATGGCAGAATGAGCTAATCATTCTGGGTGACCTCAACCTAAAATTGGTTGGGTGGCAATGCCAAGGCCTTTGAATCCTCACTTACCAGTCTCTCTCTGACTCAACTTCAAGGATCCTACCAGATGCCCTACTAGTGGTGATAAGGACTCACTCCTGGACTGGATCCTGACAAATAGACCAGATAGGATCAGCTCGTCGGGTATCCTACCGGACTCTATCTCTGATCACTCCCCGGTGTACAGTGTCTGGAGGGTACCACATCAACAAATTCCGCATAAAATTATCCATATCAGAGACTACTCCAAGTTTGATCTGTCCTCCTTTCAAAATGACATCAAGTACACAGATTGGGGGGGCAGTTTGGAATGCTAAGGACCCCGCATTCACTGTCGGTCACTTTCTTTGCTCTCTAAGGGCCTTGCAGGAGAAACATGCCCCCCTCATCAGACGGAGGGTGAGGGGAATGGCTACAAAATGGCTTCATGGTAGCCTCCTGGCACTCCTCAACACTAGAGATAAGTGCTGGGCCAAGTTCAAGGCCACGGCTGACCAAGCCATCTTTCTGAGATATAGACAACTCAGAAATTAATGCAAAAAGAACATTAGGATTGCCAAGGTGAATTTTGCAAATCTGCTATTGAACTGGCTGGGGATCCTAGAAGGTTCTGGAGGAACATTAAACAAGTTGTGAGTGGTGCACAGAGCACTGGGTCAATGACATGATAATCGATGGTTCGAGTTGTAACAACTCGAAACCATCGCCAACTCCATCAACCATTATTTTGGATCTGTCGGAGTAACTCTCCACCTCGTCATTCCAAATGATGATGGTGTCAGTGGCAATCAGCCCACAGCACCATCTTCACTCTGCCCGCTTTTCTGTTCAGGGCAGTGGTAGTTCAAGAGGTGCAGAACTGCTAGCGGACTGTCCCCTACTCAAGTGCGGACAAGATGGCTTAGAACCCAAGCTCCTCAGTCTTGGTGCCCCTGGCTGGCACCTCTGGTGGCACACATTTTCAATCTGTCCCTGGCAACTGGAGTTATCCCAGACATATGGAAGGTTGCCAGGGTAGTCCCAATCCTTAAACAAGGGAACCCTAAGCTGATAGAGAACTATCACCCTATATCTATCCTGTCGGCGGCTAGCAAACTACTGGAGAAAATTGTGGCAGGGCAACTCTCGGAGTACTTATAGGTGCATGACATAATGACTCCTGTACAGCATGGATTCAGGAAGGGGCATGGTACCTCATCAGTCCTAGTTACTGTTACATCATGGCTCAGGAAGGCCATGGACCAGGGTAAACTCTCAGGGGCCTTCTTCATTGACTTCTCGAAGACGTTTGACCTGGTCGACCATGCCATGCTGTCGACTCAGCTTAGAGCAATTTGTCTTTCCACTACTGCTCTTAGCTGGTACGACAACTACCTATATGGTAGAACGCAGTGGGTCAAATTTGGCAAAGAGCTTTCGAGTCCCATCCCAGTAACGGTAGGGGTCCCCCAAGGCTCTGTCCTTGGACCAATGCTCTTCTCCATTTTTATAAATAACCTCCCCAAAACCACAGCCCACTGTAAACCAGTTCTCTACGCAGACGATCTGGTTATTCTGTCTCACTCCCATGAGGTGGTGGTCATCAATCAACAACTGAGTGAAGACCTTATAAACATTCAGGCATGGATCCTGAACCACAAGCTTGTCCTTAACCTAAAAAAAACCCAGGCCATGCTCTTTGGGTCCCGGGCAAAGATTAAGGCCACCTGTGTGCCATTCTGTGTATCTGTCAAGAGAGATGTCCCGATCCCTATCACGGACAACTTCAAATACCTGGGAGTAATGCTGGACCCACAGCTCGATCTTGGCCTTCATATTCAGAGGATATGTAAAACAGTCAGCTGTAAACTGGGTCTGGCCTACAGGGCAAAAAACAACCTCACACCAGCTGTGCGTGCTGCTCTTGTGAGAGGGATGCTTCTCCCCTCTTTGTGTTATGAGCTCCTGCTGTTTGCTAGCACCACAAAGGCCCATCTCTCCAGGTGGTCGACAGCTTATAACAATATCTGTCGCTTCGCCCTATCGGCCCCCCAGCTCACTCATCACTGTGAGCTCTACAACAAGCTACACTGGCTCTCGCCTACAAAGTACATTGACTTTGTCCTTGGTTGCTTCACTGGTAAGGTCCTCAACAAGGGTACCCCTCCAGGGGTGGCAAGCTTGCTGGCCCAAACTGCCCCCTCGTCATATCATCTTAGGTCTCAGGGGTCTGCCACACTCAAGGTACCTGTGACTAGGACCAAGATGGGTGAAAGGGACTTTGCAGCATGTGCCCCTAAACTTTGGAATACCTTCCCAACCCAGGTCCGTGCTGCCCCCTCGCAGGGCAGCCTGCGCTCTTCCCTGTGGAGCCATCTTAAAAGTGCATCGGCTTGCGAATGTCAAAAACCCCCATGACATATGTTTAGCACTTGCACTAATACAAAACTGCCGACCCTTAAAATGTAGTATTTCTGTACTGCCCAAAACTGGATGAAAGATGTGTAATCTTACCTGTAGTCTCTTGACGTGTAACCTGTTCCTAATCATGGGATGTGTAATCTTACCTTGTAGTCTCATGATGTGTAACCTGTTCCTAATTATGTGATGTGTAATCTTGCCTTGTAGTCTCATGATGTGTGACCTGTTCTTAATTATGTACCATATTGTCCCAAGTGTGTTAGTATGTAATTTCCTGTACTCTCCTGGGTCATACCTGAAAATAGGCAAATTGCTTGTCTAGTGTACTTACCTGGTTAACAAAAACTAAATAAATAAATAAATAAGATAAGGACCATTAGGTCCATGTAGTCTGTTCAAAAGCCAAGTGAGTTCCCTAAGCCCCCAATTGTACCCTCTGTGACCCTTCTGCTCCTGGACCTCACTTTCAAAGCCCCCCCCCCATTCACCTTGGTGCAGCGGCTCCTCATTCTGTTGCAGACCATGTTTCAAAATTGGGAATGCCACATCTTTTGACACAAGGTGCCACTTGCATCATTACTGTTTGACACAGGCACTTTGTGTTGGTCTAAGGTCTTTGAAAATCGGTCCACTGATGTCATGATTCTGTACTCTACCTGTGGCACCACAGTCATTACCACGACTAATCTTAATGTAGTTATAGAGCGATACATGAATTCAAGTGTGGAGTAAAAATCAAGGGGAGATAAATTGTAAAGGATTAAGACCCTGTTTTCATTCAAACTGCAGCAATTACAGGAAGGGGAAATCTAAGAAAGCGACATGCAATATTAGCTGGCATAGCAACTAAACTGTACATGTTGATAAGTTTTTGCTGAGGTGCATGCAGCTTTTTACAGCTCAGATTCTTCCCCGACATTTCTACCAGCACTAGGAATGCATTTAGTCTTACCTGTAAGGTATATTGCAATCCTCCTTGCACAATTCTTCAAGGTGTCCTTCATCCGTAAACACTACATTTGACATGTGCATATTTCCTGACTAAGATAAGCACTGGCATTTTTTTCTTATATTATTCTTACAAATACAGTATGTATCCATGTTTGTAAGAATAGTGTAAGACAAAAATATCCTGTGCTTAAACTAATCAAAAACATGAAAGTAAATATTTTGTACCATTCCACATTTTAAAGTTGCAGAGTTCTTGATCACTGTTAAAACTTTTATTGTGATCTTGCAAAAACCGTGTGTGTATTTGCAATAAACTTTCATGTGTTCACGCAAGAAAAGTGACAGTTTGTGTATCTGATAAAAATTCTGCACAGTCATGCAAATAACTTACATAAAGAATAATGTATTGGTGACCATACACAAGCCTGTGTTTCCATTGAGGGTATGAAATAACAGCATATGGGCCTCGAAAATGAAGCTCGAGAGATCTATGCTCTTATCTCAACCAAGATGGAAACATAAGGTGAGTTGTGTATGATCACCCATGTTTATTTTTTATAGTATATGTGTCTGTAAAGGGAACTGGTGAGGGGTGAAAGAGAGAGAGAGAGAGTGTGAAATCCAAGGAGTGGCTCTGCTAAGTTAGCACTAGCAGTACATATTGTAATTGACTTAATATATCAAAACAAAGATAAATAAGATTAATAAACAAGCTAGCCAGCCTGGGAGTGGATCCCAGGGTGGTAGCCTGGGTAAAAAAATGGCTGGACAACAGGGCACAGAGTGTAATAATAAACAGAGTCCACACTGAGGAAAGGGGGGGTTACTGGCGGGGTACCGCAGACTTCAGTACTGGGACTAGTCCTTTTTAATGTCTTTATAAGTGATATTGTGGAGGGACTGGAAGGAAAAGTATGCCTCTTTGCAGTTGACACAAATATCTGCAACAAGGTTGATACACTTGGGGTGGGATGGGGAGGAAAGGAATGAGACGTGGCATGGCAAGATTGGATTAATGGTCAAAAATACAGCAGCTTGGATTCAATGCAAAGAAATACCAAGTAATGCACCTGGGAAGCAAAAATCCTGGGGGAAGAGTACACAATGGTGGGGGGGGGGGTACAAACAACAGCAAAAAAGGGAAAGGGACCTTTGGGTAGTCCTATCAGATTACCTAAAGGTAGGCAAGCAATGTGAAAAGGCAGTAAGGTGGGCTGCGGGAATACTGGGATGGACAGGGAGAGGCATCACCAGTGAAAAACGAGAACTTGTTATCCCTCTGTACAAACAGTTGGTGAGACTCCATCTAGAGTACTGCATGCCGTTCTGGAGACCCCATCTCTGCAAGGACATAGACAGGATGGAGGCAGTCCAGATGCGTGGAACTAGAATGGTGCTGGGTTTACACCAGACGTCATACAAAGAGAGACCAAAGGAGCTTCATATGTATTCCTCAAGAAAAGGAGGGGCAGGGGGGACATGATAGAAACTTTCAAGTACCTCAAGGGAATCAACAAAGTTCAAAAGGGTAGCATCTTTCAGAAAAAGAGATGTGCAAAAACAAGGAGGCATAATTTGAAGATAGAGGGGAGATGCCTCATGGGCAATGTGAGGAAGTATTTTTTTCACAGAGAGTGTGGTGGATGCAAGGAATGGCCTTCCTGAGGAAGTTGTGGGGTCAAAAACAGTGAGGGAATGCATTGGACAGTCATAAGGCAATTCTGGTGAGGGGCAGAAAGAAGTAGGCTGTTGGTTAACTAGGATCTACAGCTTATCAAACAGGTAGGAAAATGAGTAGACAGGGTGGGCCAAGCGGTTCTTATCTGCTGTCAAGGTCTTTATTTCTATGTTTCTGTGTAAATAAAGGATCTTTTTTTCTCTGTCTGTATCAAAGCCCAGCATGTAGGAAGCTCATGCAGTAGTCCAGCAATGACAGTTGTGCCAGTACAGAGAAAGAAGAGAGAGTGTGAGCTGAGGAGCAGCTCTGCCTATTATGCACTACCTTGCTCAGGAGAATCCCCTCAGACATGCTAAAGGTGGGCATTGTGAACCACTAGTGCAGTCGAGAAGGCAGCCTGCAGAAGCCGCAGTGAGTGAAACTGAAAGCGGGTGCCAGGGAGAGTCACTGCAAGCAGGGACACAAGTGCACTTGTTGGTAGCAAATGCACAGCAACTTTTAGAATGTGCACAACAACCTTTGAGAGCCACTGATTTCTATATACTGTAGTCATTTTCACAATAAGTGCATTTTGTTATGTTATTCTTAGAATCATGCGAGATCAGTCATAAACCTTACATTTTTTCAGTAAGTATATTATTACATGATTTTTTTTTTTAAGAATGCCTAAGCAGTTACAATTCTATTTATTCTATTGTACATGATGGTTTTGGGCCAAGAAACTAAACCATTTTGGAATGCTGTCATCCAATCTGAATGCTACACTGCCAGCTAACGTTTTACAATAGGCAATTGTTTAAGCTCTTTGTCGTTACATTTCAGTCTCTTTCCGGTGTTTTACTCATCCATTTTGGAGATAGTTTATGAACTTTCTGGAGCAAGCATCTAGTTGGAAGCTGTTACAACTATTTGTGATATGGAATCGATAACTGTCATGTGAAACGTCTCCATATCTCCTGATTTGTCAGCTGTATCACTTTTCTTTCCCTTACCATGCTGATATATACCTAGTTTTAAACATAAATATGTGTCTGTAGGGTTAAGATTGTTTTCTGCACAGCACCATACCAAAAATATAAATATGTTGGAGTTTATTATTTGGGTTCAGAAAAGTGAGCAGCTTTGGCCTTTGCCACATTGCTACAATAATTCCCAGTCATGTGATCACATTTGACCAACTGCATTCAGTGTAGAGCCATGTGAGTAATGAATACTAATTCTTGAATTCTGCACATGACTATTTTTTGCACGGGATCAAATAACTTCATTTTCACAGTCCATGGCATCTGTACTCAGAAATTATAAAAATAAATGTCATACTTTCAAATATATTAAAGAACCCTTTAACTTTCCCTAGGATGCCAGGGCTTTTCTCATGGCATTCTCCCAGTCATCTTTCACTACCCCCCATCTCCTCATCCTTCAGTAAAACTGTGCAATATAGAAATTGCTTCTGGTACCCTGTCAGCTCCCAGGCAATGTTGTTTCATAAATAACACAACCTGGCCCAGCTCGGGCTCTAATTGGTCATACAATTCAGTAGACCCCTCATTACACCTCAGGCCTGATTCTCAAAGCTCCTGGCATGTAGCAAAGGGCCTGCACCACAAAGAATTGTGTAAAGGGCCCCTTGCAGCAAAAGATGCACCACGATCGATTCTCAAAGGCAGCCTGTGTCAAATATAGGCTGCCTGCACCAAACAGGGTTTGTGATGTTCATACACCAGAAAATGGGCTGTGGCATGGTGCTAGGGGCTTTGGCAGATGCAAGCTGCCCAATCTACTAAATCAGAATTCCAAAAACCCTCCCTGCGGGCAAATTTGTAAGTACCATTAGACCAGCCAGAGCTGGTCTAAGGGTATTTAGAATTATGCCCTCTGGGAAAGTTGAGCAAAGTGAGGCAATGTGCCATGGTTCCCCCACACCAGCACCAATCCCCTGTCAGTAAAATAAGTCCCTGGTTGTCTAGCAGACCCCCTGCCCCGATCTGCTCATAATGTAAACTATCATAAATATGTCCCTGTTGATCTAGTTTATTATTCTAGGAATTACTACCATTGAGCCAGAGGCTCTTTTACAAAGGTTCCATGTCAATTAGGTACAGTACAAAAAAGGTTACATAGATAACACAACAATTTGTGCTGTGTCAAGAGCGAGAAAACATATACAAATACATATCAAATCATTTGTGCAAAAGGACATGAGATATCAATAATCACATTATTATTACAAGAAAGAGGTCATGCCAGATTAGGAGAATCAAATAGGGACAAAAGTCCAGAACAGAGAGGGTAAGTGAAAGGTGTGGGGAGCAGACAATAGCAGGAAAAAAGGTTTCCCAAACACATCTAGCAGCCCTCCTGCCCTGATCTGCCCCATAATGTAAGCTGTTATCAACAAATATTTCACTGGTGATCTAGTGCCCCACCACCACCACCCTGATCTGCCCACAATGTAAAATGTTATCATAAATATTTCTCTGGCAATCCAGCACTGTACGAGCCCTAATCTGCCTGTAATGTAAAATGGTATAATAAATAATTCCCTGGTGATCCAGCGTACCTCCTACCAAGCCCTGATACCAATTTATGAAATATTTCACATCATCCCTGGTGATCTAGCACCCACAAGCCACAATCCCCCGTTATGTAAAATGACCACATCCCTGGTGGTCTAGTGGACCTCCCCCACACTGTCAGGCAGTGCCCCACCACCCCGCTCCCCCCATCCCAACACCAAGCCAGTGACAGGCACAGCCCAGTGCTCACCACCATGGCCAGCCACTGACTGAGCTCTCAATGAGCACGTCCTATATTTAGTACAAGATCACTGACTGACAGCTCAGTGGGTTGTCAGTCACTGAGTGTGTACAGTGTACAGTACATGCTCATTGAGTTCTCATTCAGTGGCTGGCTGTGGTGGTGGGCAGTGAGCTATGCCAGTCACTGGCTTGGTGTCAGGATGTGGGTGGAGCGGGGTGGTGGGGCACTGCCTCTTGGCATGGGGGGGTCGGGGTCCACTGGACCACCAGGGATGTGGTAATTTTACATAACAAGGATCAGTGATTGGGGGGTTCTGCTAGAGCACCAGGAAATTATTTATTATAGCGTAAGTCATCAAATTCAGTTCAGAAACCACTCAGTGTGCTCGTTGTAATGAAAGTCAAATCAGGAACAGCAAACACAGCACCACTGATCTGTGCAGATAAAGGCTTTGATTAAGAGCAAATTGCAAAATGCAAATCCACCACAGCTCAGGTTGATAGTCCTTGACTAGATTTGCACTTGCTAGTGCATCATCAAGAGCTCCTGATGACACACTAGGAAGTGTGAAACCGGTCGAGGACTATCAACCTGAGCTGTGGCGGATTTGCATTTTGCAATTAATTAAACAAACCCTTATTTGCACAGCTCAATGGTGCTGTGTTTGCTGTTCCTGATTATTTATTATACCATTTTACATTAAGGGCAGATCAGAGCATGGGGGGGTTCTAGATCACTAGGGACATATTTCTGATAACACTTTACATTACAGGCAGATTAGGGTGGGGGGCTGCTAGATCACCAGGGACATATTTATGATAACATTTTACATTGTTGGCAGATTAGGACCACCCAGCAGCTTTGCGGAACACCATGCAGATGCGCCATCTGTTTGGCACACGGCCATGGTTGCCGCAAACTTTCGGACTTTGCCACCGGGATCTTACCCAATAAAGAATGAAGTGGAGGGTCCCTGATGCACCAGGCTTTGATGCAAGCTGCTTTTTGCCACAACTTGTATCAGTCAAAGGGGTCCTTGAGAACTGAGACCCTCATCTTTGATGATGGGGCAAAAGTAGGAAAACAGAATCATTGTTATTTAGTGGTCCCATCCTTAAGCTGCAGTGCACAGACTTTCTTCTCCTAATACTGTCAATTGACAGCATTGTTCAGCATTTGTGATTGGGAGGAGGGCAGTCTGTGCATCACTGTAACAGAAGACTGACTGAACAATCAGCATATGGAGTCCCACAAACCTTGCACTACTCAAACTCATCCTTCTAGGACTGGCTAAACCATAAAGATACAAACAATTTCCACCACAAATATGATGGTAACCACTCAGAGGTAAGCACTACACAGATTGCTGCTACATGCTGATGTAAGGATACATCATTGCTGCAGGTTCCAAAAACAGGAATATTTATTGTCCCCCAAATGAGCATAATTGGACAAAAATGCAGTACAGGAGAAAGGGGTGGCTAAAAAAATGCTCATTTACAATTCATTATTCATATCAAACATAGTGATACTAGTAGTGCAAAATATACAGATAAGACTAAGTCCCAATTAATTGGCTGTCACCCATCCACCAGCATGCCCTGCCCCAATCAATGCACCATGCATCACTCAGCGACGTGCAGACTGATCCTCATCCTCCATGGTGTGTTCATTAAAACAAGGCTGACAGCTGACCAATAGTAAAATAGAACCAGCCAGCGATGGGTTGAGGTGCATTGACTAGCCAAGATTCTGCTTTCTTACTTTTGTCCCCCATCATGGGATCATGGATTGGGGTAGGGCTTGGTGTACAAATGTCTGCAAGTGGACATTTTTAGACTTATTTTTTTCATTTATGAAATGATGCCGATTTTTTTTACAGATTCGTTACGTATCTTCGTAACTTGCACAACCCCCCTCCACATACACTTCTTGTAGAGGTTTTCCTTATACAAACTGTGCACTCAGATAACAAGTATAGTGTGAACCTAATAATTATTTAAGTACAGGACTTGGGTAAAAAAGTCTACACAAGGTCTGAATGCAGAGTTTTTTTATGCAAGTCATAGACACTGAGGAAGATGTGGTTCACATCTACTCGCAAATAGATAACTTATGTGAGAAAAACCTTTCCATCTAGATCTTGCAGAAGCTTTTCTTCAAACTTCATCAAACAAGTGTATGTGATGTGTCATTTCCTCTTCTTGAAGTTGTGTTAGCCAAACTGTAACCTCATACTTTATACCAGACAAGTGTGATTATAGTGGCTCAATGACCTCCAATGGTAAAGGTGGCACTTGGAGTGGTCAGCTTTAAGGAGGTGGAAAAGAGAGCAAGTAGGCATATAACTTTGAAATGGTGGAGACTACTCTGTGTTCATATTTAAAAGATGCAGACTCAAATTCTTTGGGCCTATGGCCCAAACAGAAGAATGTTGGTGGCTATGTGACCAGACCCCCCGTCTACAACAAATTTGGGAACGCATGGACTACTGAGTAACTCAAGCACCAGTGGGATTTCCTGAAATCAAAGGATCCATCAGTGCTTAAGGAGTTGGCTCATTGCTGCTGCTAGCTTTTGGAAGACAGAAATCTTGCTTTTAGAGCAGAAAGCAGCTGATTAAAAAAGCTACTGTTTTTCTTACTACTTTAACACTTCTATCTCAGCAGGAGTCAGTGCCTGTTGGGATTAAGCAAACAGATACGTTATTAGAAGTGGAGGTGGTCTCATTTAGGTTTAAAAAAAAGAAAAAAGAAAGTCAGTGTGTGTGTGTGTGTGTGTTTCTGTGTTGGATACTGTATCAACTTAGTTGCTAAATCAGTAGGAGAGGAGAGAGGTTAATTGGGGGTGTGGCTTAGGCAGTAGAAAAGCAGGTGTCTCCAATTACAACTTCCTGCTGCTAGCTTTTGGAAGACAGAAATCTTGCTTTTAGAGCAGAAAGCAGCTGATTAAAAAAGCTACTGTTTTTCTTACTAATTGCCCTCCATCTCACCTCTCCACCCTCCCACTCTAAGCCACTTCTACTTTTATAGTCACTGGATTTGAATGACAACAGGAACTTCCTGTTTGGCAGTAGGAAGGAAAGGATCATAGAGAAACATTAGTTGTGTCAACCCTGAAGGAAAAAAGTATCTCTTTCTCCCCCCCCAGCTGCTGGAGGTCTGACTCTGAGCAAGGAAGAAAGAGACTACTGAAGAATACAGGAAGTTGCTGTCCCAGAACAGGAAGGGTGAGAGTTGTAAGGAGAGGACAGAGTAAGCATACAGAGCAACAGGAGAGGGGACACAAAATAAGACATGATGGGAGTGGTACAGTGCAATGGCTGTGGGGTGGCAGTGTTCTGGGAGACATTTTGGAGGCTGCATTGCTGCCCTATTTGCAGACACCTCTCTAGTCTGAGGGAGGAGGTTTCCCATCTCCAGGCTGACCTGGCTTGGATTCATGAAACCTCCTCCCCCACCCTGGGACCACCAGGGCCACTGCCACTACCTCAGAGGTTGCCAAGAGAGAGGAGCGGCTGGAACAAGGTGGGTCAGGGAGGGGGAAGGTGGTGGAACAGAGGTGCATCCCTCCAGCTGTACCTCTTCACAATTCATACACTCTTCTGGTGGATAGTGGTTCCTCTATGGAGACACCTGCAATGGAGACCAAGGAGGATGCCCGGAACCTCCACAAAGGAGACCCAGAGGAGGGTGACATGGGATGGAACCCCACAGGGGAAGGAAACAACTCCTGGTGGGGGACTCAATCATTAAGGGGGTAGAAGTTGGGCAGGAAGGGGAGAGGGAGGTGAGGTGCCTGCCTGGCGCCACGGCTTGGAGGAACAGGAAGCGAATCCTCAGGATTATGGGAGCAACTGCATGAGGGAGGGAGCTGGATGTCATTGTCCACCTTAGGACAAATGACCTGGCTCAGAATGGGATCAGAGCAGTGCAAGAGGATTTTGTAGAGTTGCGGAGGGGCCTTAGACAAGTAGCACATATGGTAACCTTCTCAGAGGTGCTGCCTGTCTATGGCAAGGGTGATGCTAGGGTACTCCACATCATGAAATTCAATGAATGGTTGAAAAACTGGTGTGGGCTCAGGGTTTTGGCTTCGTTGGGGACTGGGGAGCCACCTGGAGGGATGCAGACCTATAATGGTGCGATGGTCTGCATCTGTCCGGGGGGGGAACCAGGATCCTAGGTGATAGGTTTAAATGCTTCATTGACAAGCATTTAAACTAGCCAAGGGGTGAGGCACTAAAAAGGAGCAGGGAAATCCCAGCCTCCCCCTACAAAACATGGTAATTAGCGCAGTAAACACCAAGGTAGAGAAGTCATTAGGGAGCAGGACAGAGGTAAAGGCAAAAAAGGAAAAGGCAGTAAGGAAAGGAATGGGGCTAAAAGGGGTAAGGCCATCAAAAAAATGGAGGGTGATGAGTACCAATGCCCATAATCTGTGTAACAAGATCCCTGCACTAGTGGCCTTGATGGAAGAGGGATGCCTAGATATTGTGGCAGTCACAGAAACATGGTACACAGAGAACCCTGACTGGGATGTCAACATACCAGGATACACAATCTACAGGAGAGACAGGGAGGGTAAAAGAGGAGGAGGAGTAGCTCTCTATGTAAGGGAAGGGAGGGATCAAAGCAACAGAACTAAAGAGTAAACAGGGAGCAGGTGAGGCACTCTGGGTCACCCTGGAGACAGGAAATGGCAACACAATCAGCATGGGGGTTGTATACAGACCCCCATCTCAGAGGGAGGGACTGGACAAGGAAATGATAGAAGGCATCCTTAGAATGGCAGAAAAAGGGGATATATTGTTGATGGGGGACCTGAATATGCCAGATGTTAACTGGAGCACCTTTACTGCAGGCACATCCAAGAGCAGGGTCATTCTTGATGCCCTACAAGGGGCATGCCTCAGACACCTAGTATTGGAACCCACTCAGGAGGGAGCAATCTTAGACCTGGTACTCTCAAACAGGGACAGAGAAAGAATCTCAGGTTTAGAAGTGGGTAGCCATCCAGGAACAAGCGACCACCAAACAGTGTGGTTCACGATAAACACAGCCAGAGTCAAGCCATACAAAAGCAAGAGTACTGGACTTTAGGAGGGCTGACTTTGGGAAAATGAGAGAGTGCCTCAGAAAAGCACTAGCAAACAGGCAAGAAGGAGGGGTGGAGGAACAATGGGTAGTAATCAAAACAGCCATCACAGTGGCAACATGCCTTTGTATGAAGCAAATCAACAAAACACAACAAAGGAAAAAATGCTATGGTTCTCAAAAGAGGTGGCAGGGAAGGTTAAGGAGAAAAGGATAGCATTCAGGAAATAAGGAAACACAGAAGGAGCAGAGCAGAGAACTTTATCAGTTAAAGCAGAAAGAGGCAGGGAAGGCAGTCAGAATAGCAAAGGCCCAAACCGAGGAAAGGATAGCCAACTCTGTTAAGAAGGGGGATAAGACCTTTTATAGGTATGTTCGGGAGTGAAGAAATACCAAGAGAGGGATACTGAGGCTTAATAAAGGGGAGGGAATGTGGGTAGAGGGTGACAGTGAAAAAGCAGGAATACTGAACAAATATTTCTGCTCAGTATTCACAAAGAAAGAGGAGGGGGGAGGTACCTAAACCAAACAAGAGAAATACTCTGGATACAGGGGTCGATACCAGTCAATTCACAGAAGAAAGGGTTCTGAAGGAACTAGCAAAATTGAAGGTGGACAAAGCAATGGGGCCTGATGGGATTCACCCAAGAATTCTAAAAGAACTAAGGGTAGAACTAGTGACACCACTGACTACTCTTTTTAACAAATCATGGGAGGATGTGGTGGTACCTGAGGACTGGAGGAGGGCAGATGTGATTCCTATTCACAAACGTGGGAGCAGGGCAGAGGCAGGAAACCACAGACCAGTTAGTTTGACCTCAGTGGTAGAGAAAATGATGAAATCACTTCTGAAGGAAAGAACTGTTCAGTACCTAGAGGCCAGTGGAGCACAGGACCCAAGGCAGCATGGATTCACAGCAGGAAGGTCATGTCAGATGAATCTAATAGATTTCTTTGACTAGGTGACAAAGTAGTAGACTAAGGAGGGGCTGTGGACATGGCCTACCTAGATTTTAGCAAGGCATTTGATACTGTCCCACACAAAAGATTAATGTTCAAGTTAGCCAGCCTTGGAGTGGATCCCAAGGTGGTAGCCTGGATAAAAAATTGGCTGGATAACAGAATGCAAAGGGTAGTAGTAAACAGAGTCCACAGTGGAGAAAGGAGGGTTACTAGCGAGGTACCACAGAGTTTAGTACTGGGACCGGTCCTTTTTAATGTCTTTATAAGTGACATTGCAGAGGAACTGGAAGGAAAAGTATGTCTCTTTGCAGATGACACAAAGATCTGCAACAGGGTTGATACACAAGATGGAGTGGAAAGGATGAGAAGGGACTTGGCAAGGTTGGAGGAATGGTCAAATGTATGGCAGCTTAGATTCAATGCAAACAAGTGCAAGGTGACGCACCTGGTAAACAAAAAAACCCAGGGGAAGAGTACACACTGGGGGTGAGATACTGACAACAACAAATGGAAAGGGACCTGAGTGTAATTATATCAGATGGCCTAAAGGTGGGCAAGCAATGTGAGAAGGCAGTAAGGAGGGCTGGGGGATACAGGGATGCATAGGGAGAGGCATCAACAGTAGAAAACAAGAAGTTGTTATCCCTCTGTACAGGTAGTTCGTGAGACCCCATCTGGTGTACTGTGTGCAGTTCTGGAGACCCCATCTCCATAAAGACATAGACAGAGTGGAAGCTGTCCAGGGAGGCAGAAAATGGTGCAGGGTCTGCACCAGAAGATATCTGAAGAGAGACTAAAGGAGCTTAATATGTAAACCCTGGGTCTATGTGATAACAGCGAATGCCTAAAGGCGTCTCCGTTGTCGCACAGTCAGTAAAAGCTTTTGGCACTCTGACAACTAGTGCACAGAACAACGGCACCAGGAGATTTTTTAATGCTTTCTTGCACCTACTTAAGGATTCTCAACTCTGGGGGTGCATGTCAGGGGGTGAAAGCATTAAAAAAAATAAAGGTTCGGGCCGGGCGCAATAAAATCATACCAGCACCCGGACCCACCCGAACCCAGTACCTCACCCACCCCAACCACTAGCTAACCCCTGATGTCATGAAGCAACTCAGCCATCCACCACAGCACCACCCCCTACAGCCCCTCTGCCCCTTCCCAGCCCACACTCGCTGTGCTCGTTCCCCCCACCGCGTGTGCATATACATTGCAACATTCTGTCATCCAGGTCTCCCAACCCCTCATCCGGTCACCCTACCCTCCCATCGCCATTAGGGATTGAGTTGGAAAGGTGTCGCCATTACAGATGGCGCCCTTCCTTATGCGCCAACCTCAAGGGTTACCGTATAACCTTGAGGAAAGAAGGGAGAGAGGGGACATGATAGAAACTTTCAAGTATCTCAAGGGACTCAACAAAGTCCAAGAGGGTAGTATCCTTCAGAAAAGGAGATGTGCAAGAACAAGGGGGCACAATTTGAAGATGGGAGGGCTTCTCAGAGGTAATGTGAGGAAGTATTTTTTCATGGAGAGGGTTGTGGATGCATGGAACAGCCTTTCTGAGGAGATCATGGAGTCAAGAACAGTGAGGGAATTCAAGAATGCATGGGACAGACATCAGGCAGTCCTACTGGGTGGTAGGAGGAAGTAGGCTGTTGATTAACTAGGATCTGCAGCTTATCCATCAGGTAGGAAAATGGGCAGACTAGGTGGGCCAAGCAGTCCTTATCTGCCGTCAAATTCTATGTTTCTATTCTTGCCTCTTACCAGTCTAATGTCTGAAGAGGGAGGCACAGCCCTTGGAGAGGGATAATGAATGAAGACCATGGCCTGGAAGTCCATAGTGACAGTGCATTGCTTTGTAGCTTGTCTGAGAAGTGAATGTACTACAGTGGCACTGAGGATAACACAGCACATGTGGGGGTAATGGCTGCTTAGTGCTCCCAAGGACAGAATAATCTAGCTAGGGGAAGGGAGGGAAGCAGAACAACAGGCTACTCTTACACAGTGAACCCTCGCATTCAGCATGGGAACATGTTTCCTTCTGAGGGATCACTGAACACATCACTTAGTAGACCACTGGAGTGTTGGCCCGATGACAGAAAGATTTTAGAGTATAAAATCAAAGAAGCAAACATTACCTAGTACACTCAACCCCCACATTACAGAGCATGCAGCCATGTCTGGCTCCTGTGATGTCTCAGAGGGGAGACATCCCCACTGGGTGCTTGCCACAGAGATGGAACTGTGGGGACAAACTGCAGCAGAATAGGTCTGGGGTGGTTGCTTGGGGGCGATAATGTGTGTGCCTTGTACTTAGAGTGGGAGAAAAACTTTATGGCAAAGAGTCAATTGACCTTTCTTTCAATGGCACTACATCCACCATATTATTAGTAGCAATAGCTAATTCTGGTAGGCATTGTATATGTTAGGTCATGATCACATGACATAACCTACTGTACACCACTGGTCACATCAACCTAACACCAACATGCGGAGGGAGGGACAGCCTCAACTGAACAACTGGGCTGGCAGTATAGCCTAGAGGTTAGAGGAACGAGGTGTGAACAAGCTTGATAGATCCAGCAGACCAGACCTGAGTTTGATTCTCACAGCCTCCACTTGCATACTGTGTGACTCTGAGCAAGTCACGTAACCGCCCAGTGCTCCCAGGTCGCCCCTGAAAACAGGCACTTGTGCCTAGTGGGCCTTACCCAGTTACCAAAGACTAAAAATAAAAAAATTAAAATAAAATAAATGCTTGAAAACTGTCATTTACTGTACAAATCATATTAACATGTCCAACCAATGGGCTGCCATAGTGTTTCTCAACGAGCTGCAAAAGTGTTGCTAGATTCGGCTCAAAGGTATGGCAAAAACTGTTGCCTGATGGTTGCCATTCAGTTTTGCATTGCATTATGACAGAACTGCAGATACAGTACATACATTCCAGTTGCACTGCAAAAATATTTGATGTTGAGCTGATTAAGCGTTGGGGAAAAACACAATGTGGGTTGCCAGTGCATTCACATGTTTTAAAAGAACTCAAAACTAATGCATTGGCATGACAGTTTCGTTCAAATTGTGCTGTACTGTGTTACTGTGATCGTGCTCATCCACAGTAATTTTGTAATGCCAGACCCTAACCAGCACATGATTTATGATGTTTCTGTATATTGAATATTAAGCAATGCTATGCACACCCAGTTATGAAACTTCATGCACCTTCATTTGACCAAGGACATGCATGTTTTGTGTAAACGTGACACAGTTGATTGGTAGAGATACAAGGCAGCAAGAAACACCTGTACTTGTGATATTTGCCATGCCAAAGTTGTCCACTTCCAGGAGTGCCTTTCCTTCTCCTGGGGGGATGGAAGAAGGTTCTGGTACAACGTAAAGTCCTCACTGGTAAGCCTACCAGCTATCCCCTCTATGCTAAATATAGGTGGCACCACCATACAGGACCATCAACTCATTGCTGACACCTTTAACTTTACTTTCATGGACCTTAGTGGCATCCTCCTCCTCTCTGATTTCTTCTCCAACATCCCCTCACAGATTGGCACCCATTACACCCAGGGTCCTCGTAACACCCTGCTCTTTTGATTCAAGATCATTACCCAAAAAGAAGCTAGAAATTACCTGCAGCTTGTCCTAGGTAAGTCCAGACATAGCAGTGGCACCTTGGACCTGAAACTCCTACACCTTGCCCTTGATGCAGTACTATGCCCCCTCACCATGCAACTAAACCAATCCCTCTGCCTTGGCCAATTCCCCCAACAATGGAAGCCTGCAGTGATAACTCCTGTCCACAAAAGTGGCAACAGGGCCTCTTGTAGTAACTACCACCCAACATCCATCCTCCCTCCTCTGTCAAAAGCACTCAAGAGGATTGTCTCCAATCAATTGTCAGACTACCTTGCAAAATAAACCTTCAGTGCCACCAGCAACATGGCTTCAGGAAGGGACATAGCACTACCTCCGCCCTCCTCGAATTCACTGACTGCATTAATAAAGCTCTCAGTCATGGTCATCGTGTTGGGGGGTCTGTGTATATAGACCTAACAAAAGCATTTGACACAGTCAGTCATGTCCTTCTAGGTGCTGCTCTCTTTGCAGTCGGTTTCTGTTGGGATGCTATCTGCTGATTGTCCAGTTATCTCTGTGGGAGGACCCTACATGTCAAAATCCATGACATTATCTCCTCTCACCATACCTAAGGGTTCCACCTTAGAGTGTAGGTAGATAGCTGGTCTGGTTACCCCACCTCATCCTACCTGGGTTGTGTTGTGCAGTGCCAGGTCGATGAGGAACAAGACTTCCATAATGGCAGACTTAATATCCTCGATCGTCCTGGCTTCCATCATGGAGACCTGGCTGGATGAAAATGCCACTCCCATTTTGGAGGTGGCAATGCCAGCCAGGTACTCCATGATACACAGTCAGAGGAAGGATCGCAGAGGTGGGAGGGGGGTGGCCATTTGTTTTAAATTTAGCCGGAACCTCACGGTGCTACCTGTAGGTCCTACACGGTCCTTTGAATGTGTGGCCACCTGAGGTGGTGGTGGTACAGGTTTCAGGGTCCTCCTGCTTTATCGTCCCCCAGGAATAGATGGAGACTTTTTACAGGAGGTCAAGGAGCTCATCGCTGGCCTGGTATTGGAGTCCCCCAGGTGGTTGATTCTGGGGGATTTCAATGCCTGGGTGACGATGGGCTCTCAAAATTTAGAATGATCTCTTTGGGAGCATGGAGGGCCTGGGCCTGACACAAAAGGTAACAACAGCAACACACTCGGTTGCCACACACTGGACCTGTTTTTTTTACTTTGGTTTAGATATTATTGACCTCAGCATAGATCCAGTTGTTTGGTCAGATTATAGCACCATGGGGTTCATGTTTAGCACCCTGCCCCCCCCCCAGATGGTCCTACCCCTCTGGAGATGGTCTGGTACCAGCCATTAAGAGGGGTTTCCTCAGTGGACTTGTTGGCGGTGCTGGGCCTATTAGGTGTTGGGGCGGCTTGTGTGATTGGGTCAGAGGGGGCAGTGGTGGTCTATATGGGGCTATTGGTGCGGCCTTTGACTCAATCGCACCCTTTCATGTCCATCCCTTGTATACTCATAGGAGACCTTCTTGGTATGATGAGGATCTCCAAGGTTTAAAGATTAGGGGCGGAGGTTAGAGAGGCACTGGTGGAGATCTGGCTTAGTGGAGGACAAATTGGCCCTGAAATTGCATTATGCTGGCTATCAGGGGGCAATCTCCCAAAAGAAGGAGGAATTTCTGTCTGGGGAGATTGCTGTGGCGAGAAACAAACCAGCTCAGCTCTTCCACATGGTGGATGGGCTTTTACATCCAGCCTGTCTATGTGCTGGGGGGCAGGTTCTAGCACTAGGTGCAAGGAGTTGGCTCTGTATTTCACCAACAAGGTGTCCTCTATTAGAGCTGAAGTCTCTTCAGGTGTCTCTTGAAAGGGATGCAGGGTCCAGCCTGACTCATGTCAGAACACTCCTCCTGTCTGGGATGAGTTTGAGCTGGTTGGGATTGGGGAATTGGTGGAGATAATTTCAAAGCTGCAGCCTATACAGTGTGATTTGGACCCAGGTTCAACCCGTCTTTTGTTTGGGTGTTTAGACCTGATTGGACCTGTGGTTCTTGAGGTGGTCTGGAGTTCATTGAAGAGTGGGATCTTCCCATTGGCCCTGAAAGAGGCCTTGGTTAGATCCCTTTTGAAAAAGCCCTCTCTGGACCCAGACTGCCTCAGCAACTACAGACCAATCTCAAACCTCCCAGTTTTAGGAAAGGTTATAGAAAAGGTGATGGCCATGCAGCTTGAGAGGCATCTTGTCACTTCCTTTGCCTATGAGGCTTTCCAGTATGGGTTCTGGGTGGGGCATAGTATGAAGACTGCCCTGGTGAGGGTGTTAAATGATCTTCTGATGGTGAGGACAGGAGGGACCATACATCTTGGTCCTCCTGGACCCTTTGCAGCATTTACACCGTGGGCCATGAGGTGCTACTTGACCACCTGCAGTTCTGGTGTGGCCTGTCCAGTAATGTCATCAATTGGTTCAGGTCATACCTGACAGACAGAGTGCAAAGGGTGACAATGGAATTGTCTCATCCAACCTGAAGCCTCTGTGCTGTGGTGTTCTGTAAGGTTCAGTCTTGTCTCCATTATTGTTCACAGTGTACATGCTGTCATTTCAGGACATTATCAGGTGGAACTGGCTGGATTTTCACTGCTATGCAGATGATACCCAGCTGTACTAGTTCTGTGCACCCAACACCTAGGTGTCAGACTCTGTATTTAACAGCTGCCTGAAGGAAATCCAGTTGTAGATGACTCACAATTGGCTTAGGCTTAACCCAGACAAGACTGAGGTACTGGCTGTGGATCCAGGTTATCGAGGCGGAGGGGGAGTGGGGTGTTACCCTATGACCTAGTGTTGTGGCTGAGATCCTAGCCCCCTTAAGACAGATGGGATTTGGGTGTGATCCTGGACGACGGCCTGACACTTGATGCTTAGGTTTCAGCCGTGGTTAGAAGTGGGTTTTATCATCTCAGGAATATCGCCTGAATTCAAGCCCTGATCCTGCCTGAGGACCTTATCATGCTGGTGCATGCTTTCATCATTCCAGGATGGACTACTGTAAAGCTCTGTACCTAGGTTTGTCTGGAGGCATCCTCCACAGGCTGCAGCTGGTGCAGAATGCGGCGGCAAGATTATTAATGCGGGTGAAACGGTGTGAGCATATCACCCTAGTCCTCCGAGGACTTGAACTGACTGCCGGTCCGGTTGAGGGTTGTCTTCAAGATCGGGATATTGACCAATAAGACCCTGCACAAAAGGGGTCCCATCTATCTGCAAGATCTCCTTGTCCCCTACCGTCCAGTCTGGGCTCTCTGTTCTGCCAGGGGAGGCCTCCTGGGAGTTCCTAGGGTTAGGTTCCGGCATTCTGGGGATAGAGCATTCTTGGTGGCTGCACCTGCCCTGTGGAACTCCTTGCCTGGTTATATAAAGAAGGCTTTCTCAGTGGAAGCCTTTAAAAAGGGCCACACAACATATTTGTTCAGCAAGTATTTTATTGATTACATATTAAAATTGTTATCTGGTTTTATGGGATAGATAGATAATTGTATGCTCCCAGTTGGATTCTTTTATATGTATAATTGTGTATGATTTTAAATGTATTGTCTTATATTGTGGACCCCCATCCACTAGAGCAATCCTTTCAAAAATGCTTTTCTAAAGTCAAAACCTGGTTCTCCAAACCCAAACTGATAATTAACTATAAAAGACAAAGGTAATGGTATTTGCCTCTCCCAAGATAAACATAATGGGATCTGCCTCAACATCCATAATAACCTCCGTCACCCGCTGGAACAAGTCAACAGCTTCAAGTACCTAGGGGTTACATTTGACTGTTCACTGTCTTTTTGGGAGCATGTCAATATGGTCTGCAAGGCAGAAAATATAAGGATTGGGTTACTCTATAGGCATAGGTGTTGTATGACACCAGACACCCTCCGAAAAGTAGTAACTAGTTCCATCCTGTCTATCATCGACTATGGAAATCTATGGCTCGGCATCTGATACCGTCCTCAATAAAGTAAAGGTTGCCCTCAATAAAGCATGTCACCTAGTGACCGGTGCCCATAAACTCACCCACACTTGCAACCTTTACTCGCTTACTAATTGGTTAAATTTCTTCATCTACCAGTCCTGTCTACTAGCCGAAAAAATAACCCTCAGCCTCGATCCCCTCTCCTCACACCCGCTCTTCTCATGTGCATCCGCTACCAGGCCCACTAGGAGCACCAACAAAGTTACCTTCAATATCCCACACTGCAGAACTTCTCTATGCCAGTGGGCTTTCATGTACAGGGCTCCAGTTTGGTTAAATTGTTTCCTACCAGAAGTCCTGCCTGAACAAAAGTTCGGACCCTTTAAATACAATCTTCAATAGCACCTGCTATCTCTTAAATCCTGTGATTGCACTTAATTTGGGCTATGTCCCTCAAACCACCCGCCCTCAAAAAACCCACTCTGCTTGTCCCTGTGACTATGTCTGTTTAAACTGTTACCTCTTACCATAGGCTCTAAATTGAATCAACTGATTACATCTTTTACGACTATGTCTCCCTAGTCTGTTACCTGACATTTCTTGATTATGCTGGTGTCTGACATTTGCTGCCTGCTTTACTGCTTGTAATATGCCTGTGGTTCTCCCATTTAAACTGCACTACCTTGTTTCTTCCACTGTCTTCTAGCATTCAGCATTATTGTATACTATTGCTGTCCTTTGTTGTTATTGCAACTTATTCATACTCCATGTCTCCACTTGCTTTGTACATGTCCCCCATATACTATAGGCTTGTTATTTACTGAATTTCTTGTACCCAGCTGTAACTTGTAACTTGTATGTTCTCTGATGTGGAGCCTTAGTAAATGAGTCCCTGACTCAAAGGTTATGTATTCTGAGATTTAAAAAGTAAAAACAAAAATGTCACAGCTGGGGCCTCAGTGAGCTGAGACAAAGAAAGACTAGATCTGGTAGAGCAGTGCCAGGATGCACTCCTCGACATTGAGAGGAGATCCAGGATTACCACTAGCTATGGGTTTAATATAGAACTGTGGAAAAAAAAAAAAAACTTCTGTCATGGAATTTGGGTAAAGTCAGGCTCTTGCTTCTGCAAAAGTTCAGAGAGCATTTGGCAACTTTCGTGAAATTCTGACTTAGAATGGCAGAATAAATGTATGAACTGTGGATTAATGTATTGAACTGCGAACAAAATTCGGCATAACTGATCACTGTCAGAGGTCAGTTTTGCAGAATTTCTTTCATCAGTTTAATACATTGATCCATTAATTCAGACATTCATTCCACAGTTCAGTGAGTCACTGAACTGCAAAACGAATGTATGAAATGTCTATAACTGGCCCTTATTTATGTATGTTTCCCTGGTATGCAGCGGAACCCTACATCCTCTGATCACCAGCCCCATATTTAGTTAATGCTTCCTGGTGTCAAGTGGCCCCCCACCCTCCAGTCCCATCCATGTATTTATTTATTATTATTTCCATGCTGACTAGGTTTACCCTCCCAAACTCTCCAGTCACCAGCCCCATAATAATGTTTTCCCCTAGTGTCTAGCGGCACCCCCTCCCCAATCGCCAGTCCCTTAACAATTTAATGCTTCCTGCTGTCCAGTGCCACCTCCCACCCTCGACTGCCAGCCCCATAACAATTTAATGTTTCTTTGATATCTAGTGGCACAGCACCCTTTGATCACCAGTCCCATATTTAGTTGATGCTTGCCTGGTGTCCAGAACCACCCCCAACCCTCCGATTGCTGCCTGTAATAATTTAATGTTTCTCCTGCATCTGATGGCACCACACCTCTGATCGCTGGCCTCATATAAATTTAATGTTTCCTGATGTCTAGTGGCACCCCACACATCCGATCACTGGGCTTGTATTTGCTAATGAGCCTAAGTGCCTGTCAACTGTGCACTATCTACAATTTGTTAGTCTTTACATGCACTGCAGTCTGATGAGTTGTCTGTCTCCATGACTGCAGCACACATGAACATACGAAGAAGCCAGCAGAAGAAGGCCTTTTGGTCTATCTAGTCTACTCGTATTGCAGGGTACGCAGCGTGAGCTACTGTCCCTGCCCTCCCTCCCCACACAAACCTCATCCTCCCTACCCATGATCCTTACCTTCCCCCATGCCTATCCCAGCCTCTCTTAAAGCTGCATACTGTCTTCAACGAGATCACTCTTTCAGCAGCACAATCCAAGAGTGTCCACGACCATCTCTGTGAATAAGTGCTTCCTGACCTCCTTCCTACACTTCCCACCCTCAGCTTAAGACTGTCCCGCTGGTGTTATGGTTGCCACTCAGCTTAAAGAGACTGTCCTTATCCACCTTATTTATCCCCTTTCAAGTACTTGAAGATCCCAATCATGTCCCTCTCTCACTCTCTCTCCTGTCTTCCAGGGAGTGTATGTTCAGTGCCCTCAACCTCTCCTCATCGCCTTATCCTGCTGACCCACTATCATCTGTGTAGCCCTCCTCTGGACCTTCTCCAGCAGGTTAATGTTCTTTTTGAGGTATGTGCACTAGTACTGAACCCCCTGCTCTAGATGAGTCCTTACCAGGGACCTGAACACTGGTAGTATAACCTTCTCTCTCATACTACTGATCTCCCTAGATATGCATCCTAGCATATTGTTTGTCTTTGCTGCCGCTTTCTTGCACTGTGTGGAGTGCTTCAGGTCACTAGTGATCATCACTTCCAGGTCCTTCTCCTCCTCTGATGCAGATTGTTGGACTCCACCCAGGTAGTACTGTGTCCTGTGATTCTTTGCAATCCATAAAACTTTGCATTTCTTGGCATTGAAGCCAAGCTGCCAGATCCTGGCCCACCTCCCAGGTTTTCCAGATCATTCTCTAGTTCCTGTATCCCTTTGGCTGTATCCTCTCCCACTGAGCTTGATGTCATCCACAATTAGGCACATTTGCCCTTAATGCCATCCCCAATGTCATTGACGAAGACACTGAACAACACTGTCCCAGCACCGAGCCCTGCAGGATCACACTGGTTACCTCTCTGGTGCCAGATAACTCCCCCCCACAACCAGCCTCAGGGTTCTGTCCTTCAGCCAGTTTTCCACCTATCTGGCCATCTTTTCCTCAACCCCAATATCCATCAATTTCCTGATCAACCTTTTATGGGGCACAGAGTCAAAGGCCTTGCTGAAATCAAGATAGAGGATGTCTACCACTTGGCCTCTGCCTAATATCTTAGTGACAGAGTCAGTCAGTCAATCAATCAATCAATCGTTTATTTGTTAGATAGCACTATTCCAAAACCATAGTGCTAGTACATAGCCATAAAAATTCTTAAAACAAATAAGCATATAAAAACAACTGCAGCATATCAAATAAAATCAGAGAATGCCAAAGTAAACAAGCATTTGTCAATGCCAAATGTTGATTGCTTATATGTGCTGTTTAGGTATTTGGAAGTGAAAGTACCATGCCTAAGAACTGTCATGTGCCCCCCAAGACATCCACTGTGTCTTTCTGTTCAGTAGTCACAGAAGAGGGTAGGGGCAAGGGCCACAGCAGTTGCAAAGGCTTGAAAAGGTGGACAATAGTCCATTCACAGGCAGAAGAATCCTGCAGAAGGTGAGTAAATTGAAGGTGGACAAAGCGATGGGACCAGAAGGCATACACCCAAGGATATTAAAAGAACTGTGAAGGGAAATAGCAGTACCTCTATCAGCCATGTTCACTGAGTCGTTCAACACAGGGGTGGTACCAGAGAATTGGAGGAGGGCACATGTGGTCCCTCTATACAAATCCAGCAGTAGAGAGGAGGGGGAACTATAGGCTGGTCAGCCTCACTTCAGTAGTGGGAAGATCATGGAGACATTGGTTAAAGAAAGGATAGTGGCGCATCTAGAAGCCTTCAGAGCCCTGGACCATAGGCAACATGGATTCACAGTGGGGAGGTCATGTCAGACAAATCTGGTTGATATCTTTGACTGGGTGACAAGGAAGTAAATCAGGGTGGGGCAGTGGACAGCAGCTTACCGTGAAGTAAGCAAAGCCTTTGACACCATCCCACACAGGAGGTTGATAAACGAGCTGAGTAGGCTGGGCATGGGGGAAAGGGTGGTAAACTGGGTTAGAAACTGGCTAACAGACAGGAGGCAGAGAGGGGTGGTAAATGGGGCACAGTCTGGGGAGAGGGAGTGACCAATGAGGTGCTGCAGGGAGTGGTTCTGGGGTCACTCCTGTTCAATATATTCATTAGTGACATTGTAGAATTGCTGAAGGGAAAGGTCTGCCTGTTTGCAGATGACACCAAGATGTGTGACACAGTGGATACCTCAGAGGGGGTGGAGAAAATGAGGAGGGACCTGGGGAAGCTTGAGAAATGGTCCGAGGACTGGCAACTGAATTTTAATTCAAAAATATGCAAAATTATGCACCTGAGACACAGAAACCTTGGGAAAGGTACAGAATGGGGGAGATAGTTGGACAATCACAAAGAAGGAAAGGGACCTGGGGTTCTTATTTCAGATGACCTGAAATGTCAAAGTGGTAAGGCAGTTGGGAGGGCCAGTGACATGCTCGGGTGCATAGGCAGGGGTATCACCAGCATAAGGAGGGAGGTAGTGATGCCATTATATAAACCCATGGTCAAGCTTCACATGGAGTACTGTGTGCAGTTCTGGAGGTCGCACATTCGTAAGGATATTAACAGGCTGGAGATGGTCCAGAGAAGGGCAAATAAGATGGTACAGTGCTTGCAACACAAGACTTATGAGAAGAAATTAAGGGACCTCAATATGTACTCTGTGGAAGAGAGGAGGGAAAGAGGAGATTTGATAGAAACATTCATGTACCTCAGCAGTATAAATATAACTACTGAGAAGCAGGAGACAGCTGCTATAGGCATATGTGCCAGCTTCTGTGTGATATTCTTTTGTTCTTATAAATCTGCAGTCTCCAGTATTTCAGTAACCACATGACCACACTGCCTTCTTTAGGCAATTTTATGCTGGTTGATGCCTGGTGTCAGATGGCAGACAGAGGGCTCACAAGATTGTGTTGCCATTTGAAAAACTTCATAGAGTGTTCTTTTACTGGAAAACATCTTGGAAAGCTGGTGAAGGTCCCAAACAATTTTATTATGATTTTATCTCCTTATGTCTGTCCCCTTTGGTCCCCCATCCCCACACCCCAACAGTCATCAATGGCCACAGCTGCAGCCTTCTTCTTGGCAAGATGGTGGGTGAGAAACAGAAACATAGAATTTGACGGCAGAGAAGGACCACTTGGCCCACCTAGTCTGCCCATTTCCCTACCTGATGGATAAGCTGCAGATTCTAGTTAATCAACAGCTTCCTTCCTCCTACCCCAGTAGAATTGCCTTATGTCTGTCCGTGAGCAGCTGCCTTCACAGTCTGTGAAGTCTGACGTCTTTCAGTGCCACTTACTGGTCATCTTCCAGCAGGCAAGGTGCTGCCAGTCCAAAACTATCTCAGGACAAGCAGTTTTCAAAGTGAGGAAGAAATGGAGTGAGCAAGAATCAAGTACTCATTCAGATGCGGCGTCGATTTTAAGATCAGCATACTGGTGTGGACACTGCAAATAGAACCCTAGCTCTTTAAGCAGCCTTATGAAGAGTAAAGGCTTCTTGAAGCACTGGGATTCTGTTTATTGTACTGTAAGTGGGCTACATCTGATTCGATAATTTACTGTACCTTACATCTGGATGTATGGTAGGCCCAACTTTAAATAAATACTGCACCTGAATTAACACATGGTGCCATAGAAACATAGAATTTGTCAGCAGAAAAGGACCACTCAGCCACCCAGTCTGCCCAAGTGTTCTCTACCTACTTGTAACTTCTGCCTGTATATGTTACTGTATGTCTTATTCTGCCTGCGTCCATCAGGACCTCCTTGTGAATGAGCTTGCTTAATGGATTTTTCCTGCAATGAACTTGAACCTACTCCACTTCCATAGCCCTATTGATCTCCGTTGGCCCCCTCCTTCCCCTTTTTCTAATATACCCCTATATTTATCCCATGCATGCTTCATGCCCCCTACCATTTTAGCTTCCACCTCTATCCTGGCAGTCTGTTCAAGGGGTCTACCATCCTTTCAGTAAAGAAATATGTCTTCACATCTAGCCTGAATTCCTCCCCCCCCCCAATTTCATTGTATTTCCCTTGGTTTGGGTGCTCATCCTCATTTGAAGGAAACTCCCCAACTGTGCCCTCTTTACCCCTGTGAGGTACTTTGTAGGTCTTGGTCATGTCACCTTTCACCCTGTTATCTTCCAGAGTGTACATGTTGAGATTCTTCAGCCATTCCTTGCAGGGATCCTGTGAAAATTCTGAACCATTTTAGTTGCCCTCCTCTGGAAAACCTCCATCTTATGTCCTTTCTGAAGTGTGGACTCTAAAACTGGACACAGTACTCCAGCTGGGGGTATAGCACGGAGTGATACAATGGCAGCATAATATCCCTCCTCCTCCTCCTCCTACTGGAGATGCCACTCCTAATGCAGCCCAGAATCCAGTTTGCCCTGCCCATAGCCTTGTCACACTGTACTGCCATCTTGAGGTCCTCTGATATAATAAACTCAAGGACCCTTTCATGTCTAGTGAGTATCAGTACCTCTCCCATCCTATACCCATCATTGGGGTTCCTATGCTCTAGGTACATGATTTTACACTTGTTGGCATTGAACCCCAAGTAAGTAAGAAAATGTAATTGATTTGAATGAATTGCAGGTTTTTAGGCAGCTTTTCAGGGAGTGTTTATGTGTGTGAGTGAAGGGGGGGGCTCTGCTACTATAACTATTTGCTTTTGATTTGGTATAATGTGCAAGCAGACTAACCCTGCTACCCAGTCCATGTGCTATATCTGAGATAAAGAGCCCAAATATCATTGGGCCAAGCATTGAGCCCTGTGTCACCCTGCTTGTCAATGCTCTGGATGCCGAGAGCTACCCCCACCACCACCACCCTCTGCACCCTTCCCTGTAACCAGTTCTCTATCCATTTAGTCAGACCACCTTCCACCCATACCCCTCCTTCTCCTCACTGTTCTCCTCCTTGGCCTGTGTCCCTCCTCCCTGTAGTCTGCACCCTTTCTCCTCCTTATTCTTACCGGGTGGTGGTGGTGCCTTCTGTATACACTCAGACCACTCTGCCTGCCTGCCCCTTCCAGGGTTACTCGCCTGCCTTTACTTATATCTAAGGCAGTGACCTCATCAGGCTCCATTGTCCAGACCTTTCTACCAGCCTCAGTCTTTTGGTCCTCCCCCATTTGTTTAAATCCACCTTAGTAGAGATATACCCTCTAATCCTGCCTTTTTTTTTTCATATTTTTACTGGGCCACGGTCGGCTTAGTCATCCCAACACGACCCTCTAGCCCTGACCCCAACATCAGGCTGAGCTGCTCACCTCCACGGATCACCCCTGCTGGGGTGGTGAGGAGCTTCCCAGGTCCACCCACCAGAGCAGGACCCGGTTGAGGAGGTGCCATATGGAGTGGGCAAGGGTCAGAAGCTCATGCCGCCTGACTGTAGCCCATTTTCCACTTTTCCCCTTTGCGGAGTGCGGAATGCAATGATGCTAGGCACAAGCGTGACAACTGCCACACCCGCCACCCTTTACTACACCGCTGTAGAAGTTACCACGGCATCATCACCAGGGCTGCTACAGATGGGGTCCTTGATCCGGCCAGATAGGAGAACATTCCTCCAAATGCTCAATCCTAGCCCTTCCTTTGACAACCCCTGGCAGCCGGGCTTGCATCCGAACCGGGTCACCAGCGTAGCACGGTGTGGCGTCCAGCGCCTCAACCCTCAACGCCAGTGGCCGGCAGCAATGCTGCTTTTAATTTTCCCTCCCTTCTTGCTCCAGTGTACCCTGTCCCCTGTATACAAGTCACTATTCCCCAGACCCTACCCCAGTTAGTCACTAACCCCATAATGTTTTGTGTGGTACCAATCCTCAGCCACTCAAACTCCTCAAGCCTACCCTTCCTCACCATGCTTGCACATGGTAGCGGTAGTACCTCCAAGAATGCCACCAACTTCCCCACCCCCTCACGCTGCCTACCCAAGTACTCAAACCTTCCCTCACTACTTCCACAGTGTCTCCTGCCAGGTCTTTTTTGCCACATGCAACAGTAAATAAGGTTTCTTCTCCCCTTGCTGCACGCTTGAGCAGTGCCTGCCCTGCCTCTCCTGCAGTCAACCTGGGACAGCTTGAACCCAAATATGGCTGTGCCTTCCCTTCTGCCCCATCTTACCCATTTCAGCATAGAATCTCCCAGGACAAGTACCCACCGGCCCTTACCCCCTTTCCCTTCTAATGCCCCTTCCACCACCCCAGTATTCATTCTTCCCTGTCTCTTACCCCCGCCAACTGCACCCTCTGTGACTTCTGTATCTGTACCCTCTACTTCCACCTCACCCCTTTTCTCTGCCTTATTTCTCCCACCCTCCATGAACCCTTTCCCAGCCTCACTACTTCCTACTGGGCTTCCCATGTCGACCTCCCCTCCTCTTGCTGATTACCAACCCCTCTCCCATCCCCATTGTTGTCGATTTAGAACACCCATTCCTTTCACCCCGATAGTGATGCCTCCCATCCTTCCCCTTCCAGTAGCCTTCTCTCTTTAGACACCACCCTCCTTCCTTACTAGCCCCTTCTACCCTTTTATCCTCGCTATCTCTTCCCCTACCTGTTGCCATCTCTCTCATGCACAACTTGTCCTCACCCCTTCAGTATGTTCCTGCTCCCCCTCTCTGTCCCATAGTAGAGGTTTGAATCTATTCGTAGTCGATACCAGTCCTACATCTCTTCCCCCTATCAGTTGCCCCCTCCTACTTGTTCCCCTCCATGGCACCCCTGGTCCCTCCCTACCCACAGCCATCTGCTCTGTCTCCCCTGGTAGTCCTCGTGGTCTCGTGCCCTCCCCTTCAGAGGCCCCCCGCTCCGCCTTTGGGGCCCCTCCTTCTTTTCTTTCTGCTAGTGCCTCTGATACTGGGGTCAGTTTCAGTCCCTAGTTATTCTTCCTCCGTCCCCCTTTGCCATCCCTTATTCCTCCCCTCAGGATGTGTACCATACTCATTTGCCCTCACACTTAAACTCCTCCCTAACCTCCACAGTTCCTCTCTCAAACTAGCCAGTCATCTACAGACCATACCCCCATCCTCCAAGCCCAGTCCAGGATCATGGTAGACCCACACCCTGTACACCCTTCACCCTTCCAAAGATGCCCGCCCTATTGACATGTGGCACCTGCACCATTTTGGCCCCCATCTTATGTTACGGGCTCTTACTCCCAGCTTCTATACCCTACTACAACTGTTAGGCCCCTATTTACTCAAATTCCTCCCCCCCCACACTAGTCCCCCTACTGACCACTTGCAGACTGGGGAAATTCAGTCTCAAATCTCATCCGTTAGATACTGTATTACTGTAGCAATCCTAAAGCCTCCTTGTCCGTTTTTCACCCCTCAGCTACCATACTTTTTGTTCTCAGCTCTTATATAGTTTCACTTAGACCAGTTAGAAATCCTATTGCACTTCAAGTATTACTCAGTTCAGTTAGAGAAATAAACAGAACAAATAAATATGTATTATTACAGCAATCATAACAGTATAGCTCAGTACTTAGCTCAGTTAGAGAAAGAAACAGAACAACTAAATTGTATTATTACAACAATCCTAAAGTATCCAGTCATTGCTTTGTCTCCACTCCAGAGACCCTGCTGTAATATAGGATCACAAAGGAACCTGGGCGGAGGGAGGGCAACTGTAAAGTCCTGGCAGAGCTCCATTGAGCTTGCTCACCCTCTCTCGCCGCTTGTTCTATTTCTCCTGACGCCTGAGGCTGCCCTTTGTACTGGGCTCCTGCCTGCACTGGCACCTCTTTATGCCCACAAAGAAATCTACAGCAGTCTCGGACGGAGCTCAGTTGAGCTCGGTCACTCCCTCCTCTCACTCGCTCGATCTTAATCTGTCCCAAACACTGATTTCCCACAGTGACCGTGCTATTCTGCACCAGAAGTGCAAAAACATATTTTGGCTAGGATGTGAAAAATGACAGCTGTACTGTTCATAAGGAGGTGCGATAAAATGCCAGTGTTGAAAATGTGGCATGAAAATATTACAAATTTGCGAAGTTACAAGGGTGCGTGGAAACCGTTCAATGCACGCTTGTAACACAGTCATTTTATGGACTTTTATCACCAAATTATCAACATAGGGATTTTAGGACCTCTGCTCATGAACAGTGTCACTGTCATTTTCTTAATGTGTCCCAAACACTGATTTCCCACAGCAACCATGCTATTCTGCGCCACAAGTGCAAAAACACATTTTGGCCAGGATGGAAAAATGACAGCTGTACTGTTCATAAGGAGGTGCAAAAAAATGCCAGTGTTGAAAATCTGGAGTGAAAATATTGCAAATTCGCGAAGTTATGAGCGTGCGTAACAACTGCGCAATGCACGCTCGTAAAACAGTCATTTTTTGGATTTTTTCCATTAAATTTGCAACATAGGCTTCTTGAGAGCCCACCTCATGAACACTGGCACTGTTGTTTCGTTAATTGGTCCCGAAAGGTGATTCCGTGCAGTGATGGCGAAATCATCTTTCAGAACCGAATAACACAATGACAGTGGCTGAATTCATGAGGAGGGGTCCCAATAACCCCATGTTGAAAATTTGGTGCCCAGATTCCCAAAAATGCCTGAGATATGCACCAAAGTTGAAAAAAACTATTTAT
Source organism: Neoceratodus forsteri (assembly GCA_016271365.2). Classification (NCBI taxonomy): domain Eukaryota; kingdom Metazoa; phylum Chordata; order Ceratodontiformes; family Ceratodontidae; genus Neoceratodus; species Neoceratodus forsteri. The sequence goes on along the minus strand of CM028133.1, from coordinate 243,593,567 downwards.
GCCATTATACAGCTTACCAGCATTTCCTCAGTTCGCGGTCGGCTTTGAAGAGTGCACACGTGTTCCCGGTCCACCGAAGATCGTTGCGCTGGGCTCCAGAGGTAAGTGTGGGGTGAGGAGGGTGTGGGGAGGCAGGGCACGCAGAGGGTCGGCACGAGTTGGGAAGAGGGCAGGGAGACAGCAAGTGACCATTTTCTATTTTCACAGGTTAAAAAAATAAATAAATAACATCGCAGGATGGTTTTTCCTTTTCAGGGGCATTTGGCACATTGAGATGGGGTCCCAGCATGCCACCTGAGTGTTTGGGGATCTGTAGCCAACGGGGGATTGGGCACCCCTGTTGGCACATACAGAAGGGGGGGCACAAGAGCTGAGGGGGATTGGGCACCCTCCTCAGCACAGAACGAAAGCGGGGGGGACTTATGATTACGGGGAGTGGGCTCCCCCATTGGGAAGGGGAGACTGAAGCCGACGGGGATTGGGTGCCCTGTCAGCAAGCCCTGCAATGAGGGGTCACTCCCTCATTGCAGCGAATGACGCTGCAATGATGAGGCGGCCCCTGATTGCAGCAGCTCAAATGTTTCAAGGTGATGACATGCTGTTTGAACTAGTGTCAGCCGCAGCGTGCCACCCCATTGGGGAACGCGGGCCAAGCCTCCAAAGGCAGTGGGGGCATTGGCCACAACAGTGCTGGACATCCACAGCCTGCTTCTGCAGCAAGCTGCCACAACATGCTTCTTGTGCATGCACGCAAGAAACATAATAAATGAGGTTTTTAACACAGATCTCTTAAAAATCTCCACCGTCAGGCACTATCAAATCCAATGAGGTAAAGAATTCCACAGGGATGGGGCCACAAATTCAAATGCAAGGACCCCAGATGACTTTAAACAAACCCTGGGAATCTCTGGCAATCCCTTGTCAGTGGAGTGAAGCAGCTGGGAGGGGCAATAGGGGTGAAAAAGATCTTGCAGATAACTCAGTCCCTGTCCGTGTAGGGCCTTGTAGGTCAGAGTCAAAGAAGTCAATCAGATTCATTTGACACAATTCCCCCCCATGAACCCATGTTGCCTCACATCCTGGAGACCATGCTCTTCTAGATATTCCACCAACCTTTCGTTTAATATGCTGTCCATGAGCTTGCCCACAATGGAGGTCAGACTGAATGGTCTGTAATTTCCTGGGTCATCCTTAGGACCGCTTTTATGGAGGGGCACTACATGTGATGTTCTCCAGTCCTGTGATACCACGCCTGACTCTAGTGAACTATTAAATAGGTCTGCTAGTGGACCTGTCAGCTCCTCAGCCAGTTCCTTTAGTACCCTTCGATGTACTCTGTCCGGGCCTGGTGATTTATCCACCTTCAGTGCCAGCAGCCCCTCCCTCACTCTATCCTCCTCTATCACTACATCCGTGCTCCCTTCACCACCTGCTCCTCTTTTCCCTCCTGAAGTCACTGGTACATCCTTCTCCCTGGTGAAGACAGAACAGAAGTATTCATTTGGTATCTCTGCTTTTCCCCCATTATCCTCCACCCACTCCTCCCCTTTCTTGAGCCTAACAAACCCATCCTTCTTGTCCCTTTTCTCACTTATATAGCAAAGGAAAGCCTTCTCCCCTACTTAATTCCTTCAGCTATCTGCAGCTCCTTCTGTGCCTTTGCTCACTGGACTTCCTTATTTGCCTCACTAGCCAACCTTAGGTAATTTTCCCCACTTCTCTTTTGGTCTTCATTAATTTTTCTATAGGCCAACCTCTTTTTCCTTACTGCCTGGGCAGCCCCAGAACTGAACCAGCAGGGTGCTTTGGCCCTTGTATTCTTCCCCCTGAGCTTATCGCACTCATCTGTGGCAACCAGTATTCCTTTCTTAATGATGGACCACCTTTGGTCCACCTCCATATCTGCTCTTATGCCTGCCAGGTGGCTCCTTAACACTTTGCCCATTTTCATGAAGTCCACACTCCTGAAATCCAAGATTTTGGTCATAGTCAGGATGCTTTCCCTGCCCAAATCCAACTGAAACCACACTGTACAATGGTCACTTCCACCCAGTGGCTCCCTGACCATTATTTCCTGTAAATGCTCCCCATTTCTGAGCACCAGATCAAGAATTGCCTCAGCTTTTGTTGGTTCTGTGACACACTGAGTCAGGAACCCACTCTGCAGTCCTTCCAGGATCACCTGACTCCTAGCACATGTTGTGGATGCTATGCTCCAGTTCACTTTGGGCAGGTTGAAGTCCCCCACAATTACCATCTCTCCTTCCCTGCAGCTTCCAGTATTTGTGAGCTCAGTTCTCTGTTCCTCTCCTCATCCTGATTGAGTGGTCTATAAACCACCCCCAACCTCATCTTTCTCTCTCTATTGGACCTTAATTGAACCCCTAATGCCTTCACCTCCCCTTCCTCCTACTCCTCCCTTGTGCAAGTTATTCCTTCCCTGATATAAACTGCCACCCCTCCCCTCTTCCTGACTACTCTGTCCCTCCTGTATAGTTTATATCCAGGGATCGCAAGGTCCCAGTTATGGTGTAATGATGCACAATGTAATAACTAACAAATGGGAGACAGCACACAGTTGACAGGCACTTAAGGCACATAAAATATGGGGCTGGCAATCAGAGGGTGAGGGGGTGCCACTAGACACCAGGGAAACATTAAATTAATATGAAGCTGGTGACTGGAGTGTGAGGGTTGTCACTAGACACAAGGAAAACATTAAATTATTGCAGGGTCAGTGATCGGTGGGGGGGGGGGTATCAGTAACCTAGGGAAATGTTAAAATAATATGGCCAGTGATCAGAGGGTGGTGGGTGCCACTAGAAACCAGCGGAACATTAAATTATTATGAGGCCATGGATGGGAGGATGGGGGGTGCTAATAGACACCAGGGAAGCATTAACTAAATATGGGACTGGTGACTGGTGGGTACCACTAGATACAGGGAAACATCAGTGGTGCCAGAACGGTTTGAAAAGTGGTAGGGCCAAGGACGTAAGGGGTACATTTTCCCCTATTAAATATATTACCATGATAGCAAAAAGTGATAGGGCCACTTATGAAAGTGGTAGGGCCATGGCCCTAGTGGCCCCCCCCCGTTCCAGCACCTATGGGAAACATTAACTAAATACAGGGCCAGTGATCAGAGGGTAGGGAATGTCATTGAGCACCAGATGAAGTTTTGTTTTTTCTATTTACCAGGATGACACAGAACCGAACTTTGGAAGAATTACTGTACATAAATTGTGGATTATTGTATTAGTTCTGCAGTTCATGTTCATTATTCCACAGTTTAGGGAAAAAATTTTGAGGAACAGGGCAAAAATTCACCAAACACATTTGGAAGATTTCCGATTTTGTCAAAGGTGGAAGTTCAGAAAATTCTGCAACAGTTAGTGAACTTTCGCAAATGTTCTGCTACAGCAGAATTCACAACTTTTGCCCAGCTCTAGTTTAATGACAGGCAATACTGGAGCTGCTTACTACTGGCAGACATTCTATGAGTGACTGGTAGGGGTATACCCCCCCCCGACAGCGACACCAATACAGCGAACTACATCAATGTCGATGAAATGCCGACAACAACAGTTTGCTGTACTGGTGTGGCAGAGACCCGGGCACACTCTCTCCCAGGCCTGCACCCCTGCCCCGATCAACTTTGACTCAGAGTTGATTATATTTAGAATGAGGTGCAAGGCAGAGCCCCCTGTTAGAAACAGTGACCGGAAGTCCTTAGGGATTTATGCCAACAGCAACTTACGGTCGACATAAATTTAATAGCTGTGATACCAGTTGACAAAATTGTTGTCGAACTGGCATCATAGAGCCACTGGCAGGTACCAGGCAGTTCAAAAGTCTTTCCAAAAGCACCAGGTATCATTCTTCTAAAGTTACATCTTTTTTTAATGTGGTTTTGGATTCCATTTGTTTTATTTATTTATGTATTTATTTTTTGTTTATTTAATGAATATTGGTAACCAGGTAGGCCCACTGGAACCAAAGGTCCCTTTTTCAAGGACAATCCGGATTTAATTACAGGCAGATATTCGGACAATGAACAGGTAAACTGAATATAATAAATCACAAGTTACTGGATTAATTACAGGGGGATATACAGACAGTGAACAGTAATAATGTGTACAGTAAATTACATTATCTTTGGGAATTTAACATCACTATATAAATAGTCACTAAACATACACGACAGTACATTTTACTGGAGGAAGCTTAATCACAAGATACTAGGACACAGTGCAACATGGAAAGCAAACACAGCTGTCATTATAAGTTGAGGAGTCAGGGTAGGACCATTATCAGCACAACAAGGGCAAGACAGTTAATCAACAATGACAAGAACAGCAACAGCTTTCAAGCAGAAAGGGTTTCAGACCTTTTTTTAAAACCCCTGAGTGAGGAGGAGTTTTGCAGCTCAGCAGGACATGAGTTCCAGTGAGATGGGGTAAATAAAGCATAAGACCTTTCACTTGCATTTGTTTTAACCCTGAGCATTTCAAGCAAGTAGCAACTGGAGACCTGGAGTAAGCACCTCTCAGGCTTCAGAACTAATAAATCATTAAGATTTGGTGCAGTAAAAATGTTAATGAGCTTGAATGCAAGGCATAAAGGTGGATACTTCGTATTCCTCTCCAGAGAGGGACAATTCAATGAGGAGAGGACTTTGAGAGGCTGCGAAATCAAATTTCGCCAGCAAAATTGCAGTGGAGTCAGCAATTTTGCCTCAAGAAAATGTCTTCAAAATTCTGCCATTACGTGAAATATTTCGCCAGGTGTGAAACTGCAAAATTTAACCCGCAAAATGTGAAATGTCACTGTGAAATTTAAAATGTTGCCAAATTTTGCCTGAATTTCACCACATTTTGGATGAATTTCACCATTTCACAGTCGAAATGTTGCATTTCATGGCAAAATTTCACATTTTTCAGGCACAATTTTGCATTTCGCCAGTGGAATTTCGCATTTCGAAGTAGCGAAATATTTCTCAAAATAAACAAATTTGTGAAATATTTTGTGGAACAAAATTTTCCAGTTTTACACATCTCTAGTGAGGACTTTGCAGCGATGTTTTCTGGGCAGGGCCCAGCTGCAAAGTGACTAATTTTGTTGTACAATAACTTTATATTGTACAATATCTTTTTTTAATTTACTATTGTGCCTTACTTTGTTAAAATGTATTGTACTGTATTGTTTAATTTCTGTTAATATATTAGTGACTGAACATTGGAACTGCATGTAGAAATTATGTCTATCAGGGTGATGGTTAGACACACATAGAAAGACAGAAACCTAGAATTTGATGGCAGATAAGAACCACTTGACCCATCTTGTCTTCCCATTTCTCCCAACCTGCACTATTTCCACAGACTGTGGGGATCCTGCCTGTATACATGGGTTTCGTAGGTTTCATAGGCATTACGGAGCATTTATTAGATCAAAATCCATATACTCACCACAGTATTAATTGTATCCAAAAATTTTGTTACCAATCAAATACTTGTCAAGCTTAACCTTAAATTCATTTATTGTTTTACTGGCCACAATTTCAATAAGGAGCTTATTCCAAATTTTAGTTACTCTTACTGTCAACCAATACTTTCTCCTAACTGCATTTATCCTCTCCCTAATTATTTGCAGGGGATGTGCTCTTGTATTGTATACTTGTTCTCTCTACACCAGATTTAACTGCTCCCACAGTGATGCATCATTTAATGCCCTATAAATAAAATACATATCTCCATGCAGTCTTCTAAATTCTAGGGAGTATAAACCCGGGTTTTGAAGCCGTTCTTCGTAGTCCTGACCCTGGACATCCTTTATCCTGCAGGTTGCCCTCTTTTGTACCCTCTCCAAAGATTTAATGTCCCCCTTTCCCCCAGGTGCCCAGAACTGCACACAGTACTCCACATGTGGACACACCAGTGATGTGTACAGAGGAAGCAATACCTCTCTATTCTTGCTTTGAATATGTTTATGGATACAATTTTGGATGCTGCTGGTTTTTTGATAAGCTGGTTATAATGAGGCCTAAAACTGAGATCTTTACTAATTTGTATACCCAGGTCACTGTCTTCATTTACTACCTTTAGTAGCTTGTTACCCACACTATATTGATAGTGCTTATTTTTTTCCCCATGTGCATCACTGTGCATTTGTCACAATTGAATACTTATCCATGTTCCTGGGCCCATAATTCCAAGTTTTCTAAAGCAACTTGCAGGGTATCGGCATTTTCCCTATTTTCCACTATATATCCAATGCGGGTATCATCCGCGAATTTTGACAGCCATATATCAAATGAAGGGCTCATGGACCTAATATACAAATTAAAAAGGCATGTACCCAAGACCAAGCCCTGTGGGACCCCACTCGTCACATTCACCCAATTTGAATATTCACCCTTAATGCAGACCCTCTGCTTTCTATTAGTCAACTATGACTCAATCCAGTGAGGATATTTCTAGGTATACCCAACTTAATCAGAGCGTCAATCAGTTTGTCATGGGGGACTTTGTCAAAAGCTTTAGCGAAGTCCAAGAAGATGACATCCATTGGTCTATCTTTGTCTAAAGCTTTGCTGAATTTCCCATAAAATTCTAAAAGGTTTGTTTGACATGACCTCCCCTTTACAAACCCATGCTGTGTGATGTCAATATTACCTGACATATTTTGGAAATTAATAATATAATCTTTTAAAATACTTTCCAGAATTTTCCCCAGAATCGATGTCAGACTAATCAGTCAATAATTACCAACCTCCTGCCTAGAACCCTTTTTAAATATGGGGATGACCTCAGCCTGTTTCCATATATCTGGGACTACGCCTTCATTTATTGATTTTTGGAAAAGGCATGTTACTGGCCCGGCCAATTGTGTCACCAGTTCCTTTAACACCCTTGGGTGCAGTTTGTCAGGACCCTGTTTTTTGTTTTGGTCTAACTGATTCAGTTTTTTTTCCACCTCGGTTTTATCTAGGATAATATTTGGATCATATGTATAGTCGTTATACTGGGAAGTAGTTTTAGCTGTACTCTGAAGAAAAACAGTGGCAAAATAGTTGTTACATTGTTCTGCCATTCCCAGGTTGTCGGCTATTAAATTCCTGTCATGTCCCAGTAAGGGGCCTATTGTTTTATTTGTTCCCTTATTATTATTAATATATGAAGAGAATGACTTGTAATTATCCTTAACCTTAGTTGCTAATTTGAGCTCGTAGTTTCTTTTTGTCTGCTCAATCTTCTTTTTAGTGGCCCTTAGACTGTTTTTATAGATGTTTTTATACATTTCTACAGTTGTTGGGGAGTTGGGAGCTGAAGAAGTGGGGGTTAAGGGACTTGCTTAGTGGTTTACAGGGAGTAAGTGGATCTGGTGGGATTTGAACATGGTGATCCCACATTCCAACTCTATCCTACTAGTTCCTGCATTGGCAGGTGTACTGTGAGTCTAGGTCTGTGCAATCAACCCACTTGCTCTACTCCAAGGAAGCTGTCCAAATTTTGTTGCACCCCCATTAATAGTACTAGCACTGTTGGAGGGATCTCCAGCACAGCAGTAGTGCTACCACTTGCAATGCCAATTACCTGGGTGCAGAAGTGAACTCGAGGTGTCAGAGGGCCAGCAAGGGGGAAGAGGACTGAGCATCTGTATGACTGCTGTCCTCCTCTGGGGGGAAGAGAGAGGGCACAACAGCCGGTCCTTGCCTGCCCCCTGGCAGAAGCTGGGGGAAAGGCAGTCAATGCCCAAATGTCAAGGAGGTGTGGCAGACATCAGCACATGTCATGTGGGAGCACGTGGCATGCAGCTTGATGTCGCTGCACACCATGCCTCTTAGGGGTACCAGGAAACAGACAAAGTCAGTGGCACGATGGTGATGCAGATTTGCAGGCCCCACACCCAACTACCTGGGCACGCTAGCCTAAACTGGATCCAGACCACAGCAGGGATTGATAAATCCTACTGACCCCATCAGGAGGGTAAGCCCTGGGGGAAGAATCTGGTGGTAAATCTTGGTGGAGGTCAGGGTCACAAGGCTGGGGCACTCATCTGAAGCTGGCTGACTGGAGGAGATAAAATAAGGAAAAAAAACATAATACTAGCACTTTGGCTGACCCCCTTGGAGTCCTCAAGAATCATTTATTAGTTAATTTAATCTTAATTAATATCACTACAGTACTCCAATTTTTCATCTCAGATTTATGATGAGAACATATGTGATTTTATTAAAGTTGAAATCAAAGAACTACAAGAAAATACCCCAAAGGTTTAATTTTGATTTCTAGACATTCTAATGTCAAAAAAAGAAACCTTGCTGAAATAGATTGGTGTCTTAAATGATCCAATATTAACATAGAATTTCCTTGAAAGATTTCTAAGGATAATAAATGCATTTCAAGTGGCATAATGGGCAGACTAGGTAGGCTGTATGGTCCTTATCTGCTGATAGATTCTGTGTTTCTACATTTCTATAAAACTAATCTCTCTATTGGATGGACGTGGGTGTTGCTGTCTAAATGGTAGGAAAAAAATGAATGCAGATGGCAACTACTTTACTCTTGTTTATTTTTTGTCACCTCATCTATCTGAGAGACCTTGTATGGAAAGAACTCTATGTATTAGGAATTTCAAGAACTTTTAATTGTTCATCACACAGAAAGTAATCATTTAATAATCTTTCTGAATCTGAGTATAAAAGATAATTTACTGATGCTTTACTTTCTATAACATTTCATATAGATTACAGAGAATCATAGCTGAATTTAACCATTCATAATTTATAAAATTAGCACATTCTTTAAAGAGGGTCTTTTTAGTTAAAAATACTATCATAAGATTTAAACCGCTTCAAGATTTTTGCTACTAATAGTATAGTATTTCATAGTATGCTACTATTAAAATTAGAGCTCAAACCTAGAGCCAAAAATGCTGTCAGCTAATATATGATCAACTCATATTAGTCTTCCAAGACACAGGCCAAATGAGGATGTCATAAAACATTATATTCAATAGAACAACCTTAAGCCCCTCACATGGATGGGGCCAAGAATCGGACTACAGACTCCAAATCAGTAAGTAGGGTTACCGCAGGTACTACTTTGTCCCAATTGGATTAACCAGCCTCTGCCACTAGGACCCAACTGGACTGATCTCATATAGCCAGTCAGAAATTGCCATCAAGAAGGGGTCTGTAGAGAACACCCTGCAGTGCATGCTACTCCGTACTCCCAGCTGACAAAAAACATTTTCCAGATTGGACTTACAACATGTATATCCAGAACTAGTCCACAGACCTAGGTCAGTTAGCTCTCCTTGGGACATTTCGTCCATACTCTACCACAAATCATTTCTGGGTCTAAGTCTCATCCTGAATTCCTTGTTCCAAAAGAGGGCAACAGGAGTTCACATCTGAATATATTGAATTCCACCTTCCTTTACCATAACTGTTATAACAAGCATTTGTCAATGCCGAATGTTTGCTTGCTGGCATTGGCATTGGTAGTGTAGAAGTTACAGAGCTGCATAAAAGGAATAGCAGCGAAGTATTGAACTGAAGCCAACCCCACCACCACCCTGCAGAGAGTGACAGGCATTGGGGTGTGCCTTTGGGTCGTCAGGCATAATGACCACGCCATTTCACCACACCCTACCCTGCAGACACTGACAAGTGTCACGGTGTGCCTTGGGGTCTTTGGCCCTTATGCACACCCCGTTCCATCAAGAAATATGGTGAGATGGGTGCAGTATAGGAGAATGGGGTAACGTTTGGGCCCGAAGAGTCCGAGGCGCACCTTGATGCCTCTCACTGGCTGCAGGGTGTGGGTGGGGGTGGAATGGTATGAGCATTACAGGCAAGAATCCCAAGTCACACCCCTGATGCCTGTCATTCTCTACAGGGTGGGGCGTTATGGTCGGAAACCCTAACGCCAAAGGCATTCGTTGGTATTTTCACTCCAAATTTTCAACACGGTTTTTTTGTGACCCCCACCTCATGAACAGTGGCAATATCAGTTTGTTAGCCGAAAACTGCTTTTGCACAGTGACTACGGCATTTGGCACCACAGGTGCAAAAACACATTCTGAACAGGATGTGAAAAATGACAGCGGTACTGTTCATGGGGAGGTGTAAAAAATGGCAAGGTTGAAAATCTGGTGTGAAAATCTTAAAAAAACTGGTGGTCACGGGCGTGCATAGAAACTGTGCAACGCACACCCGTAATGTAACTAGTTTGAGGATTTTTTTACAGCAGATTGTTAACACAGGCATTTTGGGACCTCCAATCATGAACAGTGTCAGTGTGATTTTCTTTATCTGTCCTGAACAATGATTTCCCACAACGACCATGCATTTCTGCGCTGAAAGTGTGAAAACACATTTTGGCCATGTTGTGGAAAATGACAGCCGTACTGTTCATAAGGAAGTGTGGAAAAATGCCGCTGGTGAAAACCTGAACTGAAAATATTACAAATTCATGAACTTACGAGGGTGCGTGGAAACTGCGTAATGCTCACTAGTAACACAGTCATTTTATGGAGTTTTGTCACCAAATTTTCAACATAGCCATTTTAAGACCTCTGCTCATGACCAGTGTCACTGTGATTTTCTTAATCTGTCCCAAACATTGTTTTCGCACACCGACTGTACCATTGTGCGCTACATATGTGCGGAAACAAATTTTGGGCGAGATGTGAAAAATGGTAGCTGTACTGCTCATAAGGAAGTGTGGTAAAATGGCACTGTTGAAAATCTGGTGTGCAAATATTACAAATTTGCAAACTTGCCTACGCAGATAGGAACTGCTAACGGCGCCCTAAAACAGTCATTTTGGGAATTTTTCACCAAATTTTCAATATAGCCATTTAACACCTCTGCTCATGACCAGTGTCACTGTGATTTTTTTAATGTGTGCTATACATTGATTTCAAGATAATCGACACTGGCGCCATTGTACTACATGGGCGGAAACATGTTGTGGGCGAGATGTGAAAAATGACAGCTGTACTGCTCATAAGGAAGTGTGGTAAAATGGCAATGTTGAAAATCTGGAGTGAAAATATTGAAAATTTGAGAACTTACGAGCGTACGTAGGAACTCTGCAACGCATGCTCGTAAAACAGTCATTTTTAGGAATTTTTTCACCAAATTTTCAACATAGCCATTTTAAGACCTCTGCTCATAAACAGTGTCACTGTGATTTTCTTAATGTGTCCCATACATTAATTTCGCACACTGACTGCGCCATTGTGCGCTACACGGGTGGAAACACATTTTGGGCGAGATGTGAAAAATGACAGCTGCATGGCTCATAAGGAGGTGTGGTAAAAATGCAATGTTGAAAATCTGGAGTGAAAATATTGAAAATTCGCGAACTTACAAGCGTGCATAGGAAGTGCGCAACGCACGCTCGTAAAACAGTCATTTTTAGGAATTTTTTCACCAAATTTTCAACATAGCCATTTTAAGACCTCTGGTCATGAACAGTATCACTGTGATTTTCTTAATTTGTCCCATACATTGATTTCGCACACTGACTGTGCCATTGTGCGATACATTGGCGGAAACACATTTTGGGTGAGATGTGAAAAATGACAGCTATACTGCTCATAAGAAGGTGTGGTAAAATGGCAATATTGAAAATCTGGAGTGAAAATATTGAAAATTCATGAACTTACGAGCGTGCGTAGGAACTGCGCAATGCACGCTCATAAAACAGTCATTTTTTGGAATTTTTCCACCAAATTTTCAAAATAGGCTTCTTGAGAGCCCACCTTATGAACACTGGCAGTGTCGTTTCATTAATCAGTCTCAAAAGGTGATTTCGCACACTGACTGCGAAATCACCCTTCGGGCTCGAATAACGCCCAAAAACCCCATGTTGAAAATTTGGTGCAAAAATTCCAAAAAATGCCCGAGATATGCAGCAAAGTCGAAGAAACCCTATCTATTACATTATACAGCTTACTGGCATTTCCTCAGTTCGTGGTTGGTTTTGAAGAGTGCAGATGTGTTCCCGGTCCACCGAAGATCGTCACCGGACTCCAGAGGTAAGTATGGGGTGAGGGGTGTGGTGAGGCAGGGTGCGCAGTGGGTGGGTGCGGTGGGGACAGGGAGACTACAAAGGACCATTTTTTTTTATTAAGATTTATCGGATGTTTGCCACGCTAGTGGGCTCTCAGCGTGGCAGCTGGAAAGGATGTTTGGGGCTGGAGCGACGGGGATTGGGCACTTCTGTCGGCCATACGGCTAATTTCACACTGGGGTGGGCTCCCAGCGTGGCAGCTATAAGGCTGTTTGGGGCTGCAGCCGACGGGGATTGGGCACCCCGTCGGCCATACAGACGTGTGCCACACTGGGGTGGGCCTCAGCGTGGCAGCCGTAATGCAATTTGGGGGCTGGAGCTGATGGGGATTGGGCACCCCCATCAGCCTTATGATGTGTGCCATGCTGGGGTGGGCCCCAGCGTGGCACCTGGAAAGTTTTTTGGGTAGCGTGAGCCAACGGGCATTGGGCACCCCATTGGCTATACTGTATGTGCGTGGGGGGGAGCGCGTCAGCACGCAATATGCGTGCGTGTGTTGTTGAGGGGGGGAGCTCTGCTCACTGAAGCGGAGCTCTCCCTTTCAACTGTATTCCACTGCATTGTCAGCTGTCATAGACAGCTGGAGCAGTGATTGGCGCACTGCGACCTTGCCTGCAAACACACTGACTGAACTGGAAGAGGCTGACACACCTCTGGAAAACTCGGATGATGGCACTATGTTTCTTGCACATGTGTGCAAGCAAACATAAAAAGGTTAAATTATGTCATTTCCTTAATATGAATTAAATAGGTAAGGTGAGCAATGAACTCATTTTAATTAATTAATTAAATGCCCCCCAAAAAAGACAGGGTCACATGCCAAGTATCAAGTCTTCTACCAACAATTAAGGATACCACAATCATTACTCTGTCCCGGTTAGAATCAACAGGCTACTGCCACTGGAATCAGATAGATCTGTCTCTTGCTGGTAGTCAGAACACACCGTTTAGGGGTCTGAATGGGGCACCCTGCAGTGCATGGTGCTCTGTGCTCGTCTCTCTGACCACCAGGCATTTATTCCCACTGTCTGCGGCATAGACCATTCATACAAGTCCCTGGGACTGAACCTGTTCCTCACTTTGGGTCATTTCATTTAGTGCTCTGTCCCAAAATCGAAAAAATGGCGAGACCACCAGTTAGGTTTCCTGTCTCTGCAAAGGCAAATATGAATTCACCATTGTGGGTGACATATAGAAACAGCATCTTAAGTACAAACACAATTCTTACTTTAGTATAAATAAATATATATATATATATATATATATATATATATATATATATATATATATATATGGATTGTATATAGATTAAACCTGAATAACATTTAAAACTACCACGTAATATCAAAAGTGCACAGCATATTTAGGCAAATCCTGAAGCAACTAACAGAGGATGATTTGACACTATATTAAGTTATGGCTTCAATGAGTAAGGAGCCTGTACCATTGTAAGTCCATTTAAGTCCATTGGTGACCATATCTGCACTTAACACTTATAGGTTTTCTATTATAGGCTTTCTATTAACATATACAATCAGCACCATCTGGGGGTCTTTAGTGGCCATACCCGCAGAACACTTGCATTTTTCCATTTTAGCTTTACATTAACTTTCCATTAAACAAGACTGACAAATTGTAATGTACAAAAAAGAAAAATGACCAACTTAGCTACATGTTTCTAGCACAGGAATCCACAGAATTTGTCTGGACCATAAACATTTCTCAAGCCATCAAGTTTTGCTTGCCACCATTACGTTCACTGTAGCAAATGCTCTTCACACTGCTTCCAGGGGTATGCCACCCTAACAGCAACATTTCTATGGTGACATGCATCGATATTGACTACAGTGCCATGTCGCCATAGAAATGTCGCTGGAAGCGGGCAACCACTTCCCCTGACCTGCACCCCCTCCCTGAACTATCTCTGACCTGGAGTTAGAACCCTTTAGTTCAGGGGGTCCAATGTAGAAAAAGTGTCAAACTGTGCGGCTCCATGCCGACTGCAACTTGAGGTTGACATGGAGCCAGTCGCTGAGATGCCAGTTGCAATCTTTTTGTCATGCTGTCATATATAACACACTTCCAGGGATACCTGAAGCTCCTCCACCATGTTTGCCTCGGGAACTCCAGGGATAGAAACACCTCTGGGAAGTGGAAAGTGAGCACATAAACAGCAATATAGGCCCTATCTTCAAAGTCTTGTTCAACAGTCGAAAACTCCCTTCTCCTTCTTCTTATTAGCCACTGGCCAGGATCAAGATGTCGCTATTGTAGGCAAGGATTTTATCTTGCTGAGGTTGAACTTTGATATGTGTTTCACTTAATTAATAGCTTCTTTCATCAAGCTGGCTAGCAGTCAGAAAGCAGAAAGCACACACGGTGAGGCCAAGGCACCGTACAGCTTTTAAACATAGCTACCATTGACCACCGTGCTCTGGATACATAAATGGAATGATCTTGATAGCACAAGAATTTGGAATGATGAGACAGCCATAATGAGCATTCTGTTCACTACCGAATGCATGATCAATCCTTTTGATGCTCCTCAAGATGGACTTTTTTATGTTTTTTATGTTGGCTCACATGTGCATGCCAGCCAACATATTGCATTAGTAGCAGATTTGGAGGTGCAGTCTCTGTGGGCAAATGCAGGGCATGCATTAGTAGGTGCATCCCTCATTCCCCAATAAGGCATCATGCAGGCGCTGACACCAGCTATATGTAAAGTGGTCACCAGAGCTAAGGAAAGTGCCACTGCAATGAGAGGCAAGCTCGTCATGCAGCAGCACAACAACACACCCCGATGTGCCTTTCCTGGTGAAGCAGTTCAATAAGCATGGAGGCACTGACTGCTGCCACACAGAGTGTGCCAACCCACTTCATTTGCCAATGGGGGAGCCCACTCCCCATTGGCATAATTCCCCCCTCCCATTTAAAAGGGGTGTCCAATCCCCCTTCGCATCATGCACCCCCCCAACAGACTTTCTTTGCCGATGGGGGGGCCAAATCTCCATTGGCTTCAGTCCCCCTTCCCTGTTTAATTTGTTGATGGGGGAGCCCAGTCCCCATCGGTATAATGTCCCCCCTGTATTTGTTGTATGCCGAGAGGGGTGCCAAATCCCCCTTGGCTCTTGTCCTCCCCCCTTTGGAATGTGCCGACGGGGGTGCCCAATCCCCCATTGGTTACAGCCCCCCTCCAAAACACTCAGGTGGCATGCTAGGAGCCCACCCCAGCGTGCCAAATGCCCCTGTAAAACCAAAACTGTCCTTCAATGCTTTTTTTTTTTTAAACCTGCAAACCAGAAAACGATCCCTCATCGAGTCCGGTGGCCCTCCCCCAACCCTCGCCCACCCTCTACACACACTGCCTCCCCACACACCTTCTCACCCCAAACTTACCTCCGGAGCACGGCGCGATGATCTTCGGTGGACCGGGAACACATCTGCACTTTTCAAAGCCGACCGTGAACTGAAGAAATGCCAGTAAGCTGTATAATGGTATAAATAAGTTTTTCCAACTTTAGTACATATATCCGGCATTTTGGGGAATTTTGGCACCAAATTTTCAACATGGGGTTATTGGGACCCCTCCTTGTGAATTTATTCACTGTCATGGCGTTATTCTGTCCCGAAAGGTGATTTCGAGGTCACTGAGTGGAATCATCTTTTGGGACCGATTAATGAAATGACAGTGCCACTGTTCATGATGGGGGGGCTCTCAAACAGCCTATGTTGCAAATTTAGTGGAAAAAATGGCTGTTTTACGAGCGTACGTTGCGCAGTTTACATGCATGCTTGTAACTTTGTGAATTTGTAATATTTTCACTCCAGATTTTCAAAATTGGCATTTTTCCACATCTCCTTATGAACAGTACAGCTGTCATTTTACATATCCCGGCCAAAATGTGTTTCGCACGTCCGGCGCAGAATAGCACTGTCGCTGTATGAAATCAGTTTTCGGGACAGTTTGAGAAAATGATGGTGACACTGTTCATAAGCAGAGGTCCTAAAATGCCTATGTTGAAAATTTGGTGATGAAAGTCCATAAAATGACTGTGTTACAAGCGTGCATTGCGCAGTTTCCACACACCTTTGTAACTTCACAAATTTGCAATATTTTCATGCCAGATTTTCAACACTGGCATTTTTTCACACCTTCTTATGAACAGTACAGCTGTCATTTTTCACATCCTGCTCAAAATGTGTTTCACACCTGTGGCGCACAATGGCGTGGTTGCTGTGGGAAATCGACTTTTGGGACAGATTAACAAAATCACAGTGCCACTTGTTCATGAAGGGAGGTCCTAAAATGCCTATGTTGAAAATGTGGTTAAAAAAATTCCAAAAATAATTGGGTTACGGACGTGTGTTCCGCAGTTTCTATGCATGCTCATGACTTCACCAAT
Organism: Neoceratodus forsteri; assembly: GCA_016271365.2. Lineage (NCBI taxonomy): Eukaryota > Metazoa > Chordata > Ceratodontiformes > Ceratodontidae > Neoceratodus > Neoceratodus forsteri. The sequence goes on along the minus strand of CM028133.1, from coordinate 243,577,072 downwards.
TTTTCATATTTTCACTCCAGATTTTCAACGTCGCCATTTTTTTACACCTCCTCATGAACAATACAGTTGTCATTTTTCACATCCTGCCCAAAGTATGTTTTCATCCCTGTGTCGCCAAATGGCATAGCTGCTATGCAAAACCACCTTTCAGCTAACAAACTGATAGTGCCGCTCTTCATGAGGTGGGGTCACAAAAAGCCCACGGCGTTAGGGTTTCCAACTGTAACACCCCACTCTGTAGAGACTGACAGGCACCATTCCACCCCCACCCCCACCCAGTGGCCAGTGATAGGCATCGAGGTCTGCCTTGGAGTGTTCGGCCCTAAAGTTCACCCCATTCTCCTATACTGCACCCGTCTCAGCATATTTTCTTGTGGAATGGGTTAAGTATAAGGCCCAAAGACCCCAAAGCACACCAAGACACTTGTCAGTGTCTACAGGGCAGGGTGAGGTAAAATGGCATGAGCGTTATAGCTGACTACCCAAAGGCACACCCCAACGCCTGTCAGTCTCTGCAGGGTGGGGTGGGGTTGGCACCAGTTCAATACTTCACTGTCATTCCTATTATGCATCTCTCTAACTTCTGCACTACCAATGCCAATGCCAGCGAGACAACATTCGGCATTCACAAATGCTTAAGTTCAGGTGTTGTTGCTACCAGTAAGATTACAAATGACTTGCTAACTGCTCAAAAGAAAGGTGAAATTGCACTGATGGACTTCTTGAACCAGTGACTGCTTTCTGCTACTCAGGACATTTTTTTCTCTCATTAAAAGCCAGAAACTGAAAACATTCAGTGATCAAGTGAAACCAAAAATAAAAGCAAAAGTAGCTGGCGAAGATGTGGTCCTTCATAGTGACAACAGACTCTTTGCAACACTTCTTGTATTAGGTTAAAGTAAGAACATTGATCTTGGGGGAATCTTGTCCTAGTCTTTGGGAGCGGTTTCCCACCCTCTTGCTAGTGCTGACGGTACTCTGGCAAAACCCATTAAATCAGCTCGTCTTGATCTTGTGCAGTGCAAAGGTCGAAACTGCCTTGTTGACCATGTTCCAGAGAATGGTGCAATAATCTTTGATGGAATGGCTGTCATCCGAGCACTACATGATGTTCCTTCAACATTTGGTGAGCTTGCAGACACCATTTTAGTGTACATGGTTAAGTCTGCAACAAAGTACAAGTGTACTCATTTGGACTTTGTCACAGATCAGTATCCTGATGTGAGCATAAGGAAGAGTCCCACCAAGCAGCTGGTGGCTCACAAGCTATATAAATCTACAGAAAGGAGCGGAAAATGCCCAGTCCATGGAAAAAGATTCTTTCTGATGGCAACAATAAGGAAGCACTTCAGCAATGTTTGTACACCATGTGGAGGGATGCAGATTTGCAAGCTGTAGGCAAGGATATCACTCTCTACATAGCCTATGGAGAGAAGTGTCACTGCCTAGCTGTGCAGGAAGGTTCAGTGACAGTCAATGCTGTTGATGAATTAAGATGTGACCATGAAGAAGGTGACACTCGTATACGTCTTCATGTGAAACATGCTGCCAAGGACTACCAGACTGTGATAAATAGGAGCCTAGACACAGATGTTGTAGCAATAGGCATCTGTCTGAGGTCACAACTGCCAGTCAATTTGTATTTCTTTACTGGTGTTGGAAATCAAAGTCACATTATTGATTTGGAGGAAGTCACTTCAGCTCTAGGCCCAAAGGTATGTACCTCCCTATTTGGGCTCATTCACAGTGTGTGATTCTACAAATGCTGTCTATGGGAAGGGAAAGGGAAGGGTATTTGCTGTGGCCTCTGAGAGTGAAGAGATCCTTGATGCTTTCAGAGACCTTTTTTTAAAGACTTCATACTGCAAGAACCAACATTCCTTGTGCTTGAGAAATTTGTGTGCCATCTGTATGGCCAAGCTTCATCACAGGATGTCAGTGATGCTCAATACAGGGCGTTCTACCTGGCATCATCTTCATTGCCTGAACAGAGCATGCCACCAACATGTGATGCTGTACACCAACACAGCAAGTGGGCAAATTTCCAGGCTGCTATAATGAATGCTCCTTCCCCTGTTGGCCATGGATGGCATTTAGAAAACAAGGAGCTTGCCATCATTGGGATGACAAGAAGTTTAGCACCTTATAATAGTTTGCAGGCAGTACATTGTACCTATAAGCATGTGAAATGTCAAACAGGGATGTGTTCCTGTCTTGTTGCTGGGCTATGGCTCTAAGATGCCGAGTCGACAGTGAACTCATCAAATGGCATTGCAGCGCCAGGCTTCCTGTTGACTGTGAATTGCAATCGGCAGGGAACTACACACAGCAGGGACCGATTATTTCTTCAGGGGGCTTCACTCCGAACCCCCTGCACCCTCCATCACTAAGGATACCAACTCTTCGAGGAGGGGATACTAGACGGGGGACAGTGTTGCCGGGTCCTGGGCCCATCTCCTACAGTGACATGGCTCTGTTGTCGGCAGTGACGTATGTCACTGTAGGGGTTTCACTGCAGGAAGTGTATACCCTTGGCTATCCTGCACAGACTTGTGTAAATGCCAGAAGTGCAAGAACATTGACAAAAAAGCTGCTGAACCTGTCATTCACAATGATGACATGTCCAAAAAGAGTGACTTTGATGAGTAGGATGCCATGATTTTCAGACTGGGAAATAAAAATGTATTTTCCTTGGAGAATAAGCACTACAGTGCCAACCGCAAGATACATAATTCAAAACAAACACTGGATTTGAATAAGAAAATAAAATCTTGATGGAACCCACCCCCACCTGCCCCCCTTGTCTAACTAGCAGGGCTGCTCCTCTTACCACATGGCACCAAAGAGAGGGATGGGGGTTGTCACTACAAACAGTTTACTAGTACATCTACTTCTGAGCCTACCATACGCAGACAGGCAAGCCAAGTGTGGGAACTACCTGGCTCACACCTGGTGGGACCATTTACCATGGCCATCAACCTGGGTCCCTGGGAGAAAACATTTGCTCACAGTTATGCTAGGTTTGTACTTCTGGTCAGGGGCACTAAAGTAAATCCAGACACAGTGGAAACAATAACAGTACTGTCCAAACCAGGTAGGGATTCTAGAGTATGACTTTTATTCATATACACAGAGAATAATCACAAAGTGAAGATGGACCCCCACAGGGCTACTCCTACTGGTAATGCAGATTACTGAGGTACAGGGCACACACACAGTGAACCCTCAGGCTCTGAAATGGATGACTAGCACACACGGCCAGTTACTGGTACACTTCCCCTGACTAGGCATCCATGGTCAGTACTAGGAGACTTTCCCATATTTCATGAGGAATTACTGGTGGCACCCTCGACTACCACACAGCACATACAGGCTCACAGAGTATCCAACCCATGTCTGGGTAAACTATTTTCTTCAGGCACTGGCCAAATGCATTGAATGAAAACACAGGTGCCCAGACTGAACCCGGAGAGGTAAGCTGGTTGCTCCAGATGCGGGTCTCCCACCTTTTGCTTCCAAATTTATACTCGGCCATTCATCTGGTTAATAACACCCTCACAGAAAATGTGTAGATGCTATCTTGAAATGTCTTTCACATTTAACATACTACATTACACACCTCTGAGGTGTCAGGAAGTTAAAAGTTCTGTAATTGGCACTGTCTCTCCACTAGACCCCAACTTTTAGCTACACATTTAAACAGAAAACAGTCTAGGTGACAAAGTCCCTTTGTCAGAGAAAATTCACCACAAGGAATGCAGGTGTTCCAGGGCTTTTTCCACGCAAAAGTCACAGGTACTCACAAAGCAGTTGAATCTCAGGCAGCTTCAACACAGTCCAGAACTGGACTAGGGGATTAACCCTGAAACCTGGAATCCACCCATCCCTCCTGGGATGGGGCACTGTGAAAACCACTTGGCTTGGTTTCCATCACTTCACCACTAGGTTGTACTGGCTCACACTAGGGTGAGAAACAAACAAAACACTACTGGTAGCTCTCTGACAGAGCTGAAGAGAGGAGTTGCACTACCTGCAACCTCCTCCACTGACTCCAACTGTAGACTGACTACTCTATAACTCAACATTCTAAAGCTATCTCCCTGCAGCAAGCTTCCAGTGTGGCTTATGCTGCTGCAACAGTTCCAAAGTGACATCATCACTCCAGCTTAGCTGAGACTGCAAAACAGAGTGTGACACTGTGAAATCCATTTAACTGGCATTTCACTAGCTGCCTGTCCCTGCCTGCCACTGATTCTAGTAACCCCTGGGAACAAGGGGGTTACATTGATATTTACCAATAATTACATCAACTCATACCAATCAAATTAAGCTGTCACTTATAATTATTGGAGAAATAAATCTCATATACAAGGGGATTCCAGTAAAAAAGTTTGTGTTTTACTTTTTCAGTGCTGTTGCTGAGGAAAATATGCTGCTTGTCATGGAAAATAGTAATAGTTTAGGTATTTAGAAAGAAAAATGCATCAGAGGTATTACATTTATTATTTCATGTAGTTAGGCTGGTGCACAAATACTTCTCTTGAGGGTAAATTATAAAATACTTCAACCTGTAGTGAAAGGTGAGAATTGCTGAGAAAAACAAACCATGGGTATGTGTTAATAGATTGACATATAGTCACTACCAAAAGATAGATATGGTAATTTATTACACATTATCTGTTAGAGTGATGATTGTAGAAAATGTTGCTGTATAAAACACCCTAGTAAGGCAAGACTTGTCAGCTCTTTAGCACATTGTAGTGACAATAAATAAGTAAAATAATTTGAACTCAGATTTGCTATAATTTGCAATATTCTTTTCTTGTGTATGACTTCTAAGTTCCCTGATCCATTCAGTCTTGCCTTTAATATACTTCTATATACATTTCAATCATTATTAGCTAATGTGGGCCTTTACAGGGCAAATAATAAAGGAGTTATGGACAAGAACTCTTCATAGGTATGGTGTTAAAACTGGTTGGCAGCCAGGTAACTTTGAATGTGACGTGACAGAAAATTGCAGTTTTTTTTTTTTTGTGGAGAACTTTTAACACAAGGTCTGTTAGGTTATTGGCTATATAAATCTACAGAGCGTATGTAGTGCCCGTGTTGCCGGAACGAAACTCATTTTTTAGGCACGTATCTCAGTTCAGCATATGGCCTATTACTAGATAAAGAAGATCCATTATAACCTAATCCCAATCACAGAAAAAACTAACTGAATGAAGAAGATGCATCATCACCCAGTCTCAATCACAGCAAAACATTACCGGATGAAGGAGCTCCATCATCACCTACTCACACTAAAACATCACTGGACGAAGAAGACATCATCATGGCATTTTTGAGACCCCAACCTAATGAATAATGGTGATGGAATTATGCAAATCCATCCGGAATGGTGATTTCCCAGTTGTTTGGTGAATTATGGACTGCAATGTCTTCAGTGTTACCTTCCTAGCTATTTGAACCTGGCATATCAACTCACATAAACACTCAAATTGGCCCCTCAGTCTTCTCATCTTCCAGCAGCACCCCAAACTAGTCCATCAGCTGCCTGAAAACCTTAAGAGTGTTACCACATTCAGCTGAACCAAGGGTGCCAATAAAGAGGAAATCATCAAAATAAATGCGTTATTCTTTTATTCCCAGAATACTCTTTCATCACAAATTCCAGAAAACAGCTAAAAGCTTCAAAAGCTGTGCAAGAAATGGAACAGACCGACGGCATGACTATGTTGTAGAAGAACTGGCCCTCAGAAGAAAACTCCAATAGGTCAAAATCATTTGGGCTGACCAGCGATAGACTTTATATTGCTTTTGGCCAACAAGGCACCCTTGCCCACTTATTGCATTATCCTGACTGCTGTGTCAAAGGATGTATAGATAACTGCATTGTCCTCCATACTGGTGTGGTCATTAACAGATGTACCCTTACAGTATTAGAGGTGGTGTATCAACCTATATTTGCCTGGTGCTTTTTTGGGGACCACTCTGTAGTGCGATATCCTGAGGGGATCCAAAGTAGGTTTGTTAAAGGGCCTACCACATTCAAGGCCTCCACTTCTTTCTTTTTCTTTGCTGAAACAATGTGCTTCAAGGAAAATACTGATCTGAGGTTGTGGGCTGTGGTGGTTACCCATGGGCCTTCGTAAGGAATGGGAAATCCTTTTGAGAAGCAGCAAGCAGATAATGCACATCCTTTACACAGGTGTAGTGATCTAGGCAGGGCCGAAGGTGCTCAAGATTTATGGGGGAACTTCGCTAGCATTTGAGGCTGCTTTGTCCCCATGTCTGCCCTTGGCATGCTAGCTTTCTCCTTAATTATGATACAACAGCTTCAGGTGCACTCAGGAGAACCCTCAGTGCTAGAAAAGAGAACTGCCAGTTCCAGAGACTAAGAACAAAGGTGATTCTGCACTCACATAAAAACAAGGGAAAACCTTCCACGTTGGATAATCTTAAATTTCATTTCAGCAAGGTGCACTAATAGGTACCCTTCTTCCCCAGCACTTTGGCCAAACACTAAGGCCTTCCTCAGGCCCCCACCCCGGAAGGAAGGCCTAAGTGTTGAAGGAAGTATGGTACCTTATTGGTACCCTTCTGCAATAAAAGTTTGGAATATCCAATGTGGAAGGTTTTCCCTTGTTTTTGTTTGAGTGCAGAATCACTTTGGTTCTTCATCTTCTTGCCTATGTCTGCCTCCCCCATGGTACATGACTGTCTTGTGCTTCCCCCCACATATGCTGCATTCATTCTTGTATTTACAGAAGTCACAAAACACTTCCCCACATTAAACTGGTTATAAGTACTCTTTTGGCCACTCCATGATGTCTTGGGCACCATATTTCCACTGGCCGTGTAGGCCATTTTGACTGGCTTTGCTTGCATCACATGTTGTGACCATAGGTCATGATCTATCTTACATAGAAACATAGAAGTTGAAGGCAGATAAGGACCGCAAGGCCCAACCAGTCTGCCCATTTCTTTTTCTACCTTATAAATGTGCCATCGGTCTTTGCTCTGTCAGTGGCCTATCTATTCATACTCATCTGTATTGCTCCCTTATGCCTATTCCATGCCTCTTTGAAGCTCTGCACTGTATTCATAGCCACCACTTCCTGAGGAAGACCGTTGCTCAAAGGTATACATATTGAGCTCCATTAATCTGTCCTCATATGTCTTCTGATGCAGTCCCTGCACCATTTTGGTTGCCCTTCCCTGGACTGCCTCAATTTGGTTAATGTCCTTGTGAAGGTGTGGCCTCCAGTACTGCACACAGTACTCCAGATGGGGCCTAACCAGTATCTTGTAAAGAGGGATTATTACCTCCCTCTTTCAACTTGTGATACCCCTGCTAATACACCCTAACATCCCCTAGCCTTACCTACTGCTTTAGAGGTCTGCTTGGATGATTTCAGGTCATCAGTGATGATGATGATGCCCAAGTCTCCTTCTTCCTTTGTGACTGCCAGCAACTCCCCTCCCAGCCTGTAGATGGCTTCAGGGTTTCTCTTCCCTATGTGCATGATCTTGCACTTCTTTGCATTAAATCCCAGTTGCCAGTCTTCTGACCATTTTGCTAGTTTACCCAGATCTCTTCTCATTCTGCCCACCCCATCTGGATCATCTACTCTGTTGCAGCTCTTGGTGTTATCTACAAACAGACAAGCCTTACCCTCTAATCCATCTGCAATATCACTAATGAAGATATTGAAGAGGACTGGCCCCAGGACTGATCCCTGAGGTACCCTACTTGTGACTTGCATCTCTTCTGACTGTATACCATTTGTCACCACTGTCTGTTTTCTGCCCATCAACGAGTTTGCCACCTAGTTGACCAACTTCTGACCCACCGCGAGCCTACCCAGCTTATTTATCAATCTTCTATGTGGAACAGTGTCGAAAGCTTTGCTGAAGTCAAGGTAGGCGACATCAACTGCTCCCCCTTTGTCCACCACTCTGGTTACCCAGTCAAAGAAATCTATGAGATTAGTTTGACAGGACCTTCCTTTTGTAAACCCATGCTGTCTTGGATCCTGTGCCCCTATGAATTCCAGGTGTTGCACTATCCTTTCCTTAAGGAGTGCCTCCATAATCTGCCACTACTGAGGTAAAGACTGACTGGTCTGTAGTTCCCTGCCTCCTCCCTGCTACCACTCTTGTGGGCGGGATCACATGAGCCCTCCTCCAGTCTTCTGGGACCTCTCCTGTGCTCAGAGACTCACTAAACAGTTCTGCTAATGGCTCTGCTAGTTCCACCCTTAGCTCCTTAAGTACTCTGGGATGTATACCATCAGGTCCCATTGCCTTGTCCACCCTGAGCTTAGCGAGCTCTTGTAGGACCCTTTTTTTTGTGAAGGGTGTAGTGCTCACCTCCCTCCCCCCTGTGTCCATGGTGCTGAGCTGTGGGCCCTGCCCTACCTTCTCTTCAGTAAATACTGAGCAAAAGTATCTATTTAGTATAGATGCTTTTACAGGGTCCTCCTCCTCACATGCCCCCTTTTCTCCTTTGAGCTTAGCAATACCCCCTCTGGACTTTCTCCTTTCACTAATGTATCTATAGAAAGTCTTGTCACCTTCTTTTACTGTTCGTGCTAGTGTTTCCTCAGTTTGGGACTTTGCCTGCCTTACTGCCTTCCCTGCTTCCCTTAGGGCAGTTTGGTATGCCTCCCTATTTTCATCCCGCTGTGTTCTCTTACATTTCCTGAAGGCCAGCCTTTTGGCTCTGACCTTTTCTGCTACTGTATTTGAGAACCAAAGTGGTTTCCTTCTTCTTTTGCACTTCCTTTTCTGTCTAACACAATGGGATGTTGCTTCAAGTATTGCATCCTTAATGCTTGCCCACTTTGCCTGTACCCCCTCACCTGTGTTTCTTTTTGCCAGGACTAGCTTAACTCTGTTGGCCATCTTATCAAAGTCAGCTCCTCTGAAGTCCCATATTTTTGCCTTGAAATGGGATGATTTAGATGTAGTGGCCAAATTGAACCATACCATGTGATGGTCACTGGCCCCCAGGTGACCTTCTACCTGGAGATATGTGATCCCTTCCCTGTTAGTCAGTACTAGATCTAGGATAGCCCTGTCTCTTGTGGGTTGTTGTACCAGTTGTTTGAGGCCCTCCCCCTGCAGGGAATCCACCATGTGTCTAGTTCTGGCAGATGTTCTTGCTGGTATTAACCAATCTGTATCCGGCATGTTGAAGTCTCCCATTATCAGAACCTCCCCTTTAGCTGTCATGTTTTGTATATCTTCTAACAGTAATGTGTCTATGTCCTCCCCCTGGTCTGGGGACCTGTAGGCAACCCCAGTTCTTATGGCTGTCCCATTTCCTGTTTCCTGGGTGACCCACAGTTCTTCTGGCTCCTTATGTGTATTCTGAATTTCTGTAGCTTTGATATTTTCATTGACATACAGGGCCACTCCACCCCCCCTTTTTGCACCTTGGTCTCTTCTGAACAGTACATAGCCAGGCACTGAAGTCTCCCAAGTGTGGTTACTGGTAAACCACGTCTCACTAATTGCTACTATGTCCAGTTTAGCCTCTGACATTATTGCCTGCAGGTCTGGGATCTTATTTCCCAGGCTGTGAGCATTGTGTACATGATTTTCCATTGGCCAGATTTCGGTGTGTTAGTTGTTGGGTGAGGTTTGGTATTTCCCCATGCGTCGTATGGGGAGACAGACCTGTTTTCTTACCTGGTGATGCAAATGAACTGCAAACATGCTGAATCCCTGTTTGACAACTAGCTGAGGGGGAAGGGTGTTCTTCCCATTTGACGTATGGGGTGCTGCACCCCTCTCCCCATTTGCTACTTTAAATATTCTGCAAAGACGTCAAACTTCTGCCCCAATGCACTGACTCTTTCATTAGTCAGATGCAGTCTATCAAATGTAAAGAACTTTTGCTCCCAGAACTGTTGCCAGTTCCCTACAAATCTGTGTCCTTTTTCCTGACCCCAGCCCTTGAGCCACATGTTTAGCTCCCCATCTCCCCTTCTCTGACCTTCCGTCCATCTGCCTCCCCCCAGACTGGCAGGATCTCAGAGAAGGAGATGTCGGACGAAATGGATGCTAGTTTGCACCCAGCCTGGTCAGGTGTTCCTTGGTCTCCACAACTGACCGGCTGGCGAGATCATTAGTCCCTATGTGTACCAGGACATCAGTGTTTTCTCCTGCTTTATGAACAATTTTAGCAATGCTGTCAGTGTCTCTCCATGATGATGTACCTGGGAGACATCTGACCATTACCCCTGGCTGGAGATGGGTATCAACTCCCCGAATCATGGAGTCTCCTATGATCAGAAGTTTGCTGGATTTCCTTTTTGCTTTTTTTTGTTTTGGTTCCTGATTTGGGTGAGTTTTGTTGTGCTAGCCCCTGTGCTGCAGTGTCCTGCTCTGCAGTGTCCTCTGCCCCTTTCTTTGATTTCTCAGATAGAGGCAGATACCTGTTTGTAATGTTTATATGGTTTTTGGAGGTAATATGTTGGAGAGCACAGAGTGATGGGGCACCCGATTTGCCCCTCCTAACCACCTGCCAACCTCCTGGACCAACTACCCTCTGCGGTCGAGGGTCTTCTGTTGGATGTTGGGGAAATGGCGGGTGGTTCTTATAATGTATTTCCTCTTGAATATGAAATTTGAGGTGCGCAATCTCTGCCCATGCTGCCTGGAGCTCAGCCCTAAGATCTCCAGTGGCCCAGCCTGTAGGACAGTGTCCTAAATCCTGTAAGACTGTCCTTCTGAAAAGTGTTCCACAGTACCTGCAGTTAATGATATCCATTCCAGATAAGTTGCTGGGTTTATAACCTGGTCAAAGTAATTAGAAGGATGAAAATGCAAGTAATGGTTTGATTGTGTGTTTGATTTTCGTATAACTTGTTATAACAAGTTAAATTACTAGTGCCCCTGTAAATGAGCTTGCCTTGTGGATGCCCCACTGATCCGCCCCTTCCTGCCTTGCCACAGGAAATGTCACAACTGTGGTACCCTATAAAAGGAGTGTAGTGTGGTGTGGTTGGGGATGGGGGTGGGAGGCTGGGCCCTTCCCCTGACAAAAAAGAAGGACCACGGATGAAAGAACAAGGAGGTAAGAGCAGAAACAATCAGTCATCCTAGCATATGTTGGGCACCCTCGCTAACTGCATCCTAAAGTGCTTGTCATAATATAACCAAGCAGTCCCCTTGTAAGCTAAGTGAGCAGTCTTAATATTATCCCTATACTTGATAAGCTTCCCTATCTTCTAAGTGAAGCCCCTACAACTGATCCTTATAAAAATGTCAAACTCAGACACCAAATATTTGGATGTCGGTGGTACCCTCGGCCTACACAACCTGTCTTTCTGTAGCTTTTCTGTATCACCTGAGTCAGACAATTCCCTATGCAATAACTCAGACATCTCCATATATTCCCATTCTACATTTTCTCTTTTATGGTGGATAACAAGTAAGTGTCTATGATGTTTCACCCCCATGTACACCCAGCACTCGCCCCTGGCCCCAGCTGATGTCTGCACCCCACTAGGGCCAGGGCCCTCCAGTGTTGTAAGCCATGGCTCTGATGCTCCATGTGTTCCAACATGGCCTGCTTCAACAACCACTGGCCTAATGCTGTGGCTCACCAGCCCCCCAATTGTCCTCACTTCATGATCCACCTGTACTGCATCAATGTCAGCCCCCATTCCTGAGGGCTCCAACACCCCAATGGGCACCTCCACCAGACTGGAATCTACTGGTTACAGTTCCTGCCCTCGAGTCACCATCACCACCTCAGCACCCACCAGGCTCAGTGCCCCCTCAACATGTATAATTCTCAGGTCACCCTGCGAGGCCTGGAAAAGTGACACCCCTGTCCGATGGTGACATTGTTAGCAATGTTCTCCCTCCAAAAAAACTGCAGGTGTCCCCACTGTGTCCAGGGCCACAGTTGAGATGCCACTGTGGGGTAATGAGAGTATGGGCCCGCACCACCTGCTGCCTTGGTATCTGCACCCACGTGAGCCAGGCCAGGCAGATATTATGGGATCCGTGGGAAAGGCATCAGCCTCCAGCCTGTGGCAGCCATGCCAGCTGGGGCAGGCGGGCTCCCTTGTGCATCCTGCCCAGCTACCAATGCCTCACCTGTATCAGCTCTTGATATGGTCGCATTGTGTCTACTCCAATAACCCAAAGCCCTCCTGAGGGCCTTGGCATACAGGCATCACCAAAATGAGGCTATGCTATTTTTTCTTGAGCCTCCATCCTTTGCTCTGGCAACAGCATTCCCATGTCCAGACAAATGGTTGCTCTCTAGCTCCCCATTATCAATATGCTCCACTATGGTTCACCAATGAGGTAGCTTGGAGGGTGAAAGAAAAGAGGTAGGCATTCAGAAAATACAAAGAAACAAAGGGTAAGGAAGATAGGGAAGCTTACATGGAACAACTGAAGGAAGTAGGAAAAGCAGTTAGAAGGGCCAAAGAAAGAGCAGAGGTAAGAATAGCCCAGACAATAAAAAATAGGGACAAGCCCTTTTTAAGAAACATCAGTGAAAGAAGGAAGACCAGGGAGGGGTAATGGAACTTAAACTGGAAGGTGTGGGGTCTGCTGAGGAAGGTCTGGAAAAGGCAGAAATCCTGAATGAATATTTCTTTTATTTATTTGGTATTTATTAAAGTCCCAGACTTCAAACACCTTTCAGCCAGAGGCTCATTTACATAGGCTCCACGTCAGAAAAAGGGAGGAAAATATACAGGGACAATTCACATGTTAAGAGGGCAGACAAACAGTGTTTCAAATTACATAATGCAGTGCATAACAGAATAACTTAATTACTTTACATATTAAATTCAGAAGTGATTACAACAGGTGTAAGATGAGATACAGGGTTACTGTTAACGTACTCAAAAAAGAGTAGTCAGGGGAGCTGACCTTGTTAAATTACACAAAAAGTAATAAGATTCAGTAATTTATATTCAGTTATTTATCTTGCTAGATGCAGCTGTGAGGCTTTTTATATAGGGAAAACTATGAGAACCTTTAAAATCAGAGTGCATGAGCACCTGAGAACTATTGAAAAAGCGGGCTTGACTTATGCTGCTGCTTTTCACGTTAAGAACAGCACGGAAGGCACTGCAAGTACTTTGTCTTTTACTGCAATTGATAGAGTAAATCCTAACCATGGGGGCAACTTTAATGACTTAGCCCTTATCAGAGAATCCTTTTGGATTATCAATTTGAAAGCAACCCAGTTCCCATGTCTTAAAGGGACACTGCCAACCATTTTTGCATCATAATATTTCTAGATGATAACCCACACTTTATGATTGCTTACCTTCTCTAAAATTTGCTTATATTGTTGGTTGTTTTCTCTGCTTCCTTTCTTAGTAGAATTAAAATATATGGTAATGGTGTAATGTAAACAATCTTGATTTGTTTCAAATCCTTGATCATCTCTTATTGCACACTTTATGGGCTTTATGAACACCCCCAAACAGTGCAGCCACTCATGATGTAATAGTCTGCTCTCCTCTCACTGCATCATGAGTGGCTAGACTGTGTAGAGGGTGTTCCCAAGTCCAGGAAAAATGCAATGTAAGTTGATGAAGGAATGTAAACAAACATGTTTTGGTGTGGTAACACCAGTATGGTTGGTAGTCTGTTTTTCTCTTTTAAAAATAAAAATTGAATCAGAGTCAAACTTCCAGCTACACCAGCAATCTTTGCAGACTATGATCAATTATAAAATGCATTTTTTAAACTAGGGACACTTTGAGGCCTAACCTAAGGGGGTTGACAGTGTCCCTTTACTGTTCATTTTGACCTTAAACCTTTTCTAAGGAATATGAGAAAATGAAGTATTTATATCTTTCTATTTCTGCTTTGGATTTATGTAGTTGCTTTTTATGTTGTCTTGCATACGCAGCGCAGGCAACACTTTGTGACAGCTCGCTGGAGTAGCAGGTTGTGGAGGTGTGGTTGTGTTGTGGCCAATGGCGCCATTGCTTTCTTGGGCTGGTCTGTGTGGCACCAATGAATGAGCACGCTGTACATGACAGCACTTGAGAAGCATGCCACCAACTTGAAAGTATTTCATCATTGCAATGAGGGAGTGCCCTGTCATTGCAGGATGTGCCTTGCCTGCTGAAACATTTCAATAAATATGGCAGCGGCTGTTGCCGTCCACCTCTCACAATCCACAGCAAGCCAACTTCAGGGGTGCCCAATCCCTGTCGACATGTTTATACTCCCCTCAAGATTGTGTGGCAAACTGGGAGCCCACCCCAGTGTGCCTTTGTGTGTTCTGAAGCTGACCGTGTTGGCATTTTCCTGCCCCCCACCCACCCCCATTGTGAGCCAAACTGGAAGCCCACCCCAGTGTGGCAAACATCATGCCCCCAAAGTCATGGGGCACATTGGGAGCCCACTCCAATGTCCCCAACATTTGTCATACACCTGTAAAAAGAAAATGGTCCCCGCTGTTCTTTTTTTTTTTTTTAACCTAAAACAAAGAAAATGGTCCCTCCCCAACCCGCACCACCCTCTGTGCACCCCAGCTCCCCACACCCCCCTCTCCCCATACACACCTCCGGAGGTCCAGCAACGTGATCTTCGGTGGAGTAGGAACACACCTGCACTCTTCAAAGTCTATTGCGAACTGAAGAAATGCCAGTAAGTTGTATAATGGCATCAATGGGGGAGGTTTCAACTTAGGTGGATATCTTGGCCATTGTTTTGACTTTTGACTCCAAATTTTCAACATGGGGTTCTTGGGATCCCACATCATGAAATAAGTCACTGACATTTCATTATTCAGCCCTGAAAGATGATTTTTTGGTCACTGCGCAGAATCATCTTTCGGGACCGATTAATGAAATGATAGTGCCACTGTTCATGAGGTGGGCTCCCAAAAAGCCTATGCTGCAAATTTGGTGACAAAATTCCAAAAAAATGATTGCATTGTGAGTGTGCATTGCGCCGTTTCCATGCACACTCATAACTTTGTGACTTTTGAATATTTTCACTCCAGATTTTGCTCATTGCCATTTATTCACATCTCCTTATGAACAGCTGTCATCTTTCACATCCTGCCCGAAATGTGTTTTCACACATCTGGCACACAATGGCATGGTCGCTGTGGGAAATCAATATTCGGACAGATTAAGAAAATCACAGTGTCACTTTTCATGAGTGGTGGTCCCAAAATGTCCATGTTGAAAATTTGGTGAAAATATTATAACAAATGACTGTGTTACGAGCATGCATTGTGCCGTTCCCACGCATGCTCATAACTTTGAGAACTTTTAATATGTTTACTCCAGATTTTCAGCATTGCCATTTTTTCACACCTCCTTATGAATGGTGCAGCAGTCATGTTTCACATCCTGCCCGAAATGTGTTTTCGCACATCTGGAGCACAATGGTGTGGTTGCTGTGGGAAATCAATGTTCAGGACACATTAACAAAATCACAGTGCTACTGTTCATGAGCAGAGGTCCCAAAATGCCTATGTTGAAAATCTGATTACAAAAATCCCCTTAATAATTGTGTTACAGGCATCTGTTGCCCATTTTCTACACATGCTCGTGACTTCACCAGTTTTCCATATTTTCACTCCACATTTTCAACATTACCATTTTTTTACACCTCCTCGTGAACAGTACAGCTGTTATTTTTCACATCCTGTCTGAAATGTGTTTTCACACCTGTGGTGTCAAATGGCGCAGTTGCTGTGCAAAATCACCTTTCAGCTAATAAACTGATAGTGCCACTGTTCATGAGGTGGGGTCACAAAAAGCCCAAGTTGAAAATTTGGAGTCAAAATAACCAACAAATGCCTGGGGCATTAGGGTTTCCAGCTGTAACACCCCACCCTGTAGAGACTGACAGGCATCAGGGGTGTGACTTGGGATTTTCAGCTGTAATGCTCACTCCATTCCACCCCCCCAGCCTGCAGCCCCTGACAGGCACTGAGGTGTGCCTTGGACTCTTCGGACCCAAAGTTCACCCTATTTTCCTATAGTGTACCCATCTCAGTGTATTTCCTTATGGAATGGGGTGAGCATAAGACCCGACTACCCCAAGACACACCGCGACACCTGTCAGTGTCTGCAGGGTCAGGTGAGGTGAAATGGCATGATCGTTTTGGCTGATGACCTAAAGGTACACCGCCAATGCCTGTCAGTCTCTGCAAGGTGGGTGAGGTTGGCGTCAGTTCCATACTTCACTGCCATTCCTATTATGCATCTCTCTAACTCCTGCACTGCCAATGCCGATGCCAGCAAGACAACATTCGGCATTAACAAATGCTTGTTTGAAGCCGGTATTTATTGTTATGTATTTTTTTTAACTCTGTTTTTGCTCCCCTACTGGAGGAACTCTCTCCGGCAGCCCTCTAACCTGCTGTCTACCTCCCGCTGTGACATCCTCATCTGTTCCCCTCACTCCAACCAGCTACTCCCCTGGGTCAAGACCCCCCACGGAGAAGGGCTGCCCTATCCTCCCAGGGCACTCTATCTACAATATTGAGCACTGACCAGAGTGTGGGGATGCGGGGAGAGTGAGGTGCCCAGCATTGGGAGTGTGGTGCAGGCGGTGGTGCCATCGCCTATCCACCAGAGGAGTTTTTTTCTGTTTTTTACATCCCTCATCCCACCCCCTCTGGAATTCAATTATGCAATGACATCTCGAGACATCCGACGCAACTCCACCCCTCTACTTTAGTGCCCAGACGTGCGCACGTTCTTCAGTCTCCACCATGGGATGTTATTGCACTGGGTATTCCCTGGATCCCTCCCCAGAGAGAGGAGAGCACTCTACGGATGCTCAATCCTCCCTCTCACTGCCAATCCCGGATGACCCGGGCTCATTCTCGAACCCGCATTGCCGGCATGGTGCGAGGCGTGGTGTCCAGCACCTCAACCCTCAGCACCACCAGACTGGCTATTGTTATGTATTTTGATATGTGTTTTTAACCTATACTTTCTCCTTTTATCATTCCTCTTTCTGCCCTTTCCCTTTCTCCAATTTCCCTCCCCCTTCCCCTATTTTAACTTCCCCTATTTTACCATATACTTGGATCCTTCCTATCTTTATCATCCCCCTCCAGTTTCATCATTTCTTTATACAATGATTTTGATCTGACATGATGATTTTTATCCTATTGTATGGGGTTTGTCATTTGACACTACAATGACAGGATTGTTTTCACTATTTTAGTCTGTTGGTTTTAGTTGCATTAGCATTTGATAAAGGATCACAGTCTGAAACGCGTCAAGCGTGCAACATGTGTACTTTGGAATAAATGGTAGTTGGGGGTTCAGTGCCAAAAAGTGTAACATAGTACACTTCAGAGCTAAAAACCAGAGGAGGAGCTATCAGCTGAGAGGAGTACAGGTGGGGTGCACTGAGGAGGAAGGGACCTTGGGGTGATTATAATGGGGAATATGGACAACTTGGCTCAATGCAGGAGAGCAGCAGTGAAAGCCAACAAGATGCTGGGCTGTATAGCAAGGGTGATCTTTTCCAGAAGTAGTGAGGTGATTCTTCCCCTTGTAAAGTTCACTGGTTAGGCCACACCTCTAATACTGAGTGCAGTACTAGAGCTCATTCCTGAAGAAGGACATCAGGCTGTTGGAAGGGGTGCAGCACAGAGTGACTAAGATGATCCAGGGTTTGGAGGGGAAAATCCTACAAAGAAAGGCTGAACAGGCTTAACATGTATTCCCTGGAGGAGAGGAGGGATAGGGGAGACATGATCGAGACCTCTGAGTGGTTCCATGTGATAACAGCGATTGCAATACAGCAATCGCTATTATAGTAAGTGTATATTGCCAAAAAGCATTTTGGTGATATACAAATCTCGGTGACCCATCTTGTGGCATACTTAAGTGTTTTTGCGAGGGGGGGCTGTGTCCCCCCACACGCAGCCCCCTCATGGGCAGTTTCGCCCCCTGCATCCCCCTGCTTTAGGATTGTCAACTCCAGGGGGGTGCATTTCAAGGAGAAGGCAAAACTCAGCAGTGAAAAAAAAAACAGGCAGCCACAAGCAGTGGCAAAAATAGTCTACCCTGGTCCATCCCAGACCCAGTGCCTACTGCACCATAGTCAGCCACCCTCACAACCACACCACAGGGCTGGATCAGCTGCAGCATGCTGTCCTACCTATCTAAACCCTCCCTCCTATCCCTCCCCTACAACTCCATATCCCTCCTCTTCCAGTTGCTTTCCTCGGTATACTATCGCTAATTTTTGCAGGGTAGCTGATGATGATAGCGTTATAAATGAGTCGCTATTTTTACAGTTGCTCATTTATAATCGCTATCATCATTGGATACCATTTTGAGTATCTGGGAGGGATAAACAAGTGAATACTGGAGATATTTTCTGGATCAGATGGGGAGGGATACTAGAGGGCACCATCTGAGGTTGGGGGGAATCAGGAGATAGTATTTCATGGAGAGGGTGGTAGAGAAGTGGAACACTCTACCTAAGGAGGTGGTTTCCTGTAGGATGGGGGGATGCTTTAAGAGGATTGCGGCATGGTGAGGGGGGAATGACTGTGGGGTAGGGTGGGAGGGGTGAGGCAGCTGCAAGTTGAGGGGCTAGCTGCACAATCAAGCAGACCCGATAGACCTTGTGGCCTGTTTCTGCTGACACTTTGTATTTTCGTAACCTGGGTCAGAAATTGGCTAAGTGGGAGGACACAAAAGATGGTAGTAAATGGATCTCAATCCATGGAGAGGGAGGTGACAAGCGGAGTGCCCCTGGGATGGGTGTTGGGGCCTGTCCTCTTCAATGTCTTCATATGCAACATTGCAGAGGGGCTGAAGGGGAAAGTGTGTCTATTTGCAGATGACATAAAGATCTGCAATAGAGTAGACACACCAAAGTGGGTGGAAAGGATGAGAAAGGACCTGGGTAAATACACCTTCGTTTCTTCGGTACATTCCTCTTCTTCGAGGATAGATTACTTGTTCTTGTCCTATGTCTTGCTTCCGGCCTCACTTGACTCTTCGATTCTCCCTGGAGTTCCTTCAGATAACGCCATTGTTTCCTGTTGGATAACGATGGTCTTGCTTCCAAATAGGACCCCCAGATGGAAAGTAAACGATTTACTGCTGAAGAACGACACTCTCACGAAGCAGATACAAGATCAGATAGACATTTTTTATCATGCCAATAAAGTTTCCTCGAGTAGGCTAGACCTACTTTAGGGCGCCTTCAAGGCATATACCAGGGGAATTTTAATTAGCCTGGCTACATATAGGAAAAAGGCTGCTAAAGCCAAACTGTCCCAGTTGCTTGCCCGGATTAAAGCCTTCGAAGATGACCCTTCCCTTCCTAACGCAGAGACTCATCAACAGGAGTTAATTAAACTGAGGGCTGCTTATATGGAACTCCTCCGGGAAAAGACGGATTATTATTTATTAAAAACTCAGGCGTCATATGCTGACCACAGGGGAAAGGCAGGCCGGCTCTTAGCTCTTAGGGTGAAGCAGATCGAAACTGCCCGTTACATTACCTCCATACAGTCCTTGAAGGATAATTCCCTTAAAACTCACCCCCTGGAGATTATAAAAGGATTTACCGACTATTATATGGAGTTGTACGGCCCCATGCCCACTCCCCCCACTGTTCAACAGATACGGGATTTTTTTACAGGAATCACATCTTCCCTGACTTTCCAGAGAGCAGCAGGATGCTTTGGTGACTCCAATAACTTTAGAAGAAATCTCCACTGTTATTAAAGCCCTATCAATTAACAAAACGCCAGGCCCTGATGGATACTCTGCCTTATTTTACAAAAAGTTTCTAGCTCAACTAACATCAATGCTCCTTTCCCTGTACACGTATATCTTATCTGGCGCGGACTCTGATCCCTCCCTATTTGAAGCACTTATCATCCTGATTCCCAAGCCGGGTGAACCATTAGACTGTGTGTCTAATTACCGCCTGATCTCATTGATCAACCAGGACATTAAGATCCTGTCTAAACTATTAGCAAACAGGTTGGCAAGGGTACTGGATTGCTTGATAGGGTCAGAACAAGCGGGGTTCCTGAAGAGGAGGTCCTAGGCAGATCAGTTGAGAACTCTCTCGCATGTCTTCTCGGTGTCTAGGGATGCACCCTATCCTGTGGTTTTGATATCCCTGGACGCCGAGAAGGCATTTGACAGGGTACACTGAGAATATCTTTTTCAAGTTTTAGAGAATTTTGGTTTTTCTTCACTTTTTATTAATTGGATACGTGCATTATACAAATCCCCCTCAGCCCAGGTCTCAGGAGATGAAGTTATCTCTCAAAGGTTTACTCTCCATACTGGTACCAGGCAGCGATGTCCCCTGTCACCTTTATTATTTAATTTGTATCTTGAACCATTAATTAGAAGGTTGAAAAACTGCCCAAATATTCAGGGGATCCCTATTTTTCCCTGTGAAGTTAAGGTGTCCACGTATGCGGACGATCTCCTCCTGCAGTTAGCAGACCCAAGCAGTTCTATTCCGTATATGCTGGATATTATTGCCTCTTTCAGTTGTATCACTAATTATAAGCTTAATATTAGTAAAACCACGGTATTCCCTTTAAACCATAAATCTTTTAAATCCGATATTGAGGCCTACGGGCTGAGGTGGCAACAGGGTTCTCTCCGATACTTGGGAGTAGATCTTGCCCGTAGCAGTAATCAAGTGATCAGGTTAAACTTAGACACTCTGGTGAATAAGGTGCCTCAAGATTTAAATAGGTGGACTTCTCTCCCCATTTCGTTGTGGGGGAGAATAAACCTCATCAAGATGAGCATATTCCCCCGTTTATTATATCCCTTGACTATGCTTAATGTTTGGCTCCCTATATCCTGGTTTAAAAAATTGCAATCCATGTTCATTAAATTTTTGTAGTCTAATAAGTCCCCCTCGAATTGCCTACCACACCTCCAAAAGATAAAGAAGGCATGAGACTGCCCAATGTACTTCTCTATTTTTGGGCTGCTCATGTTAACAAGTATATGAGGTGGGCATCTCACGGAGCTCCAGGTAAGGCCCCAGTGTGGTTACAGATTGAATTAGAGCTCATACGTTCATTTAGTTTAAATCCCATGGGTCTACTGCATATTGGGGAGAGCCTCTTACTGGTAAAACTTAAAAACTTGGTAATTTATACTTCACTTAAAATCCATACACAGGTCTGTAGATTTCTCAAATACAATCACTTCAAGGACCTTAATCAACCTATTGTAGGTAATCTCAATCTTAAGATTGGGGGCAAACCTATTGCACCACATTGGCTCCCAATACCCATCGACCGGGAAGTTTCCAGTCTAATAGAGGATGGCCAGGGTTGGATGTCCATTCAGGAAATTGCTGACAAGATGGGTATTCCCAACAGATATATTTTTCAGGTTATTCAACTTAAGCACGTTTTAAAAAGCTTCTTTGGTCACTCACCTTGTTCAGACCAGCTCATACCTTTCCATAAGGAGCTTAGTCTAATAAGCGGTGGCCCCAGGGCGATAGCTAATATTTATAATTTATTAGTTTGTTGGAAATCACCTGATTGCTGTGGACCTACGGATTTGTGGGGATCCCTTTTTCCCAAGAAGATGATTGATTGGTCGTCCATCTGGACTACCTCCCATAAATTTATTAAGCAAGACAGGTTAAAACTGATGCAATTTTTGATATTACACAACGCTTACTACACACCCTGTAAATTGATGAAGAGGGGGCTCAAGGTTTCCAGTAGTTGTATGAGGTGTCATCAGGAGGAGGGTAATTTACTTCACATTTTCTGGGACTGTCCGAAGGTGGCTCCACTGTGGGGGAAGATCAAGCAATCCGCAGATCCCCTTTTAGGCCTGGGGGAACTGTTTATTCCCCAAATTTGCCTCCTCGGTGATCTATCAGGAGTTAGAGTTAATATCCACAAATATCACATTACGCTTATTGCGATGTCTGTTAAGAAGTTGGTGTTAAGGCATTGCCTTGATCAGCAAGAAATTTCTTATGAGGAGTGGCAGGCCGAAATTTTAGCCAACCTACGTACCGAGAAAACTATTGCTAATCTGAACAATACATTGTCTAACTTTAATAAGATTTGGGACACTCTGTATACTCTCTATTCTTTGCAGGGTTAATTAAAAGGATATGGGTGTAACTGAATTAGACGAATAATACTGATAGAGCAGATCTTAGCGGGGTAAGAGGCTTTAAGTGTTGTTCTCCTAGTGGATAAGGATATAGGGGAGGTGGGGGGAAGGGGTTTAATGGAGGGGAGGGGAGGCAGACTTATGTGTATGTGACTGTGTACAAAAATGATTTGTCCGTTTACATATCTGCCTGTGTATTATTGTGGGTAAAATGATTAAGAAACTTTAAATCAAAAAAAAAGAGAGAGAGAAAGGACCTGGGTAAGCACGAAGAATGATCAAGTGTGTGGTAGCTGAAATTTAATGCTACTGAATGCAAAGTTAATGCACTTGGGGTACAGGGATCCAGGAAAAAGGTATTTAATGGGGGGATGCTGACAACCACCAAGCAGGAAAGGGATTTGGAGGTGATTATAACAGATGAAATAAAAGTTGGCTAGACAGTGTGAGAAAGTGGTAAAAAAAAAGACCAGCCGCATGTTGGGGTGCATAGGGAGGGGCATCTCCAGCAGAAAACCAGAAGTGATGATGCCTCTTTACAGACCACTGGTGAGGCCTCATCTGGAATATTGCATAAAGTTTTGGAGGCCACACCTCAGAAAGGATATAGACAAAATGGAGACAATACAAAGAAGGGCTACAAAGACGGTGCAGGGGGTACACCAGAAGACATATGAGGAAAAGCAAATAGACCTCGACATGTACTCACTGGAAGAGAGAAGGGAAAGGGGATATCATAGAGACTTTTAAATACCTTCAAGGTTTTAATAGGGCCCAGGAGGGGGAGCCTCTTTCAGAAAAAAGAATGCTAACAAACAAGGGGCATGATATGAGGCTGGAGGGAGGAAGAATCAGGAGGATTGCAAGGAAATTCTTCTTCACTGAAAGGGTGGTGAATGTCTGGAACAGCCTCCCTAAGGAAGTGGTTGGGGGGCAAATAGTGAAGGCATTCAAGAGTGTGTGAGATAGGCATAAGGGAACCCTAGCGACAGTACAGAATGGGTAGTCAAGGGACACTTGGGGGGTAAGGAATAGGGTAAAATGGGCAGACTAGATAGGCCTGCTGGTCCTCATCTGCCATGAAATTATATGTATCTATGCTCACCGTCAAACTCATCATCCAAGTCCAGTTGTACGGGCCCTGGCGTGGGCCTGTCCTTCCATGTGGCTATTGTGCTATCCTTAGCTGGACCACCAGGATGCTGTACTGCCTCTCTTTATTCTTATGCACTGATTGGTCAGCTGCCTCTCCAGTGCTGATCTTCACAGTCTTCATTTTCTTTGCCCTGGCCTGTGTTGCAAGTGCCTCTTCCATCTTCCTAGAGGGCTTCCTTGCCCCTACTGGGGAGCATGATGGGCCGGGTGCCACTGGTTGCTGCTCACGTGCTACTTGCAACCAGTGAGTCCCTCTAGCTCAATCAGCCACTGCTGCACCTCCTTGAATTCCACGCTGGGTTGATCATCCTGACCTTGGTTCAATAAAGCCTCTGCCACATTGTGTCCCTTACCTGCTAACTTGCACTTAGCGCTCATGCTCAAAAACCCTTGTGTCTCTGTACCATACATACAACTGTTCTCGGGTGCCTGTATCAACAGAATAGGATGAAAAAACTTAATGAAGTTAGTTACTGGGTACTCAGTTCATCAGGCACAGTTGGGGTGACCTTGCAAGCCTCCACAGCCCCAGCCAATGCCCAGTAAGAGATATATGTTCAAAATAATTTGAAGGTATTCCAAATACCATGTGACCTCCAACCATGCACAGTGTTGAGGAAAAGCCATCAGAATATCTTTAGAATGACATGGCGTACTGTCACTTCCTTCCTATCCTGCTCCTTTCCATGCCAACACCTTTGGACCCAGTTGCCACCTTTTTCTGTCCAGGTAGGCCCGCTCTCTAAACACTCCCACTGATGCCAGAGCTCCCCATGTGCTACACCTGAGCAGGTGACCATTACTGCTGGGTGACCACTCAAGTATATAGAGGGAACATTTTAAATGTAGGTATTACTACCTGTTCTGCCTGTCAGGAAGTGCGCATGTACTTATACAGTATTTATATGTATATATAGATATATATATATATATATATATATATATATATATTAGAGTAAAAACTCCATTTATTGCATCAGTTAGGGTTGTTCCACAGCGACAAAAGTGAAATTCGATGTTAGGGTTGAAACCCCCTTGCACCCCTCCAGCCCACCCCCAACCGGCATCGGGTGCTGCGTTGAGATAAATCGATCCTAACTCTCACCCCATTCTCCTATTCCTCAGCTTCTTTCCACATGTAATGGGATGAGTTGGGCAGTGACCCCACGCACCATGATGCACGTCGGGGTGAGCTGGAGGTGCAGGGGTTTCAACCTAAAATCGAATTTCCTCGCTTTCATCACTGTGGAACAACCCTAACTGATGCATTAAATGGATTTTTTTGCCTCTAATTTCCCTTCTTTTTGAGAATGATAACGAGAAATAGTTAATGTAATTCGGCGGCAGGAAGCCCCGCACTCCCGCCATGTTATGTTTTGTCACATAGTAACATGGTGCCCACAAATGCAAATGGTAATGGGCATGGTGATGCAAAGTGAAACAGCAAGAGAAACAGTACTGTAGACACAAATGGTAAAATAATGAAATGCAAGCGCAAATGAAAGCATAAAGGGTAGCATATGGTGGCGTGAGCGGAACAGTAAGTGAAACGGTACGGAACCACAAGGAGAAGCGGAAAAGGGTAACAGTAATGTAAGCGCACAGGCTGGTTTTTCCCAAAAGTTGCATAGAGAAAGACAGTGAGTACAAAGAATGTATGCTTAATAATGGGTCTCGGAGCAGAAAATGAGGAGTTGGAATACTAAATTGCTTATATCTCAGGAACCGTACGACGTAGAAAAAAAAATTAAAAGTCATATGATTTATAACTTTCCTGGCTAGTTTTGTACTTAGCCCTCATCAGGGGCCTAAGCATTTTTCCGACAAAAAGTCTGTATCTCGCACCGTTTCTGAGATATGGGCCCTGAAAGGCGTGGCGAATGCAGTAATGTTATCCTATGGGAAAAAAAGAGACGTTCAGAGTGCCATAACTTTGCCACCCTATAATATTTTTTTGCCAAACCACCAAAAGGCACATCTGTGGGATGTTGGCTTTCTTCCCTCCAAATTTCAGTGTAAAAGACCAAACTGTTATTTTGCAGCAGGGTGGCAAAGAATTCCTGTCATGCAGCGGACGCCACAATGTTCGTCTATGGGGAAAAAGTGTCAACTTCGGAGTACCATAACTTTGCATCCATACACTATTTTGTCCCCAAACCATCCAAAAGGCACATCTATGAGATGTTGGCTGCATTCCCTCCAAATTACAGCCCAAAAGACCATACCATTCATTTGCAGCAGGGTGGCAAAGAATTCCTGTTATTTCAGGCATAGTGTCGCAAAGTAATGTCATGATTTGCAAAGCTTTTGCACAGATTTGCGAAAGTGTCATGAGTGCGACACTACTTTGCGACACTACTTTTTCCAGAAATTTGAAAAACATATTTCTGGGGTGTTTTACCCCCAAAATAAAGACATGGCTAGCATCCTCAGGGTCCGACTAGGTGAACACAGAAAGATTTCTGTCCCTAGAGGGTCCCAATTTTAAATGCCAAGCATTTTTCTGATCACCAACTGAAAACAAAATGGCAGGTTTGCGACACTACTAGGGCCATTTGCGACACTAAAAAGTACATTTGTGACACCATCAAACTTTTTAACTTTTCCCATTGACTTATAATGGGAAATTGTTTTTTGAAGAACTTTTGAACCATTTAATATTTTTTCACAAAATCTTCAAAAGGCACATTGGTGATCCCGGCCGCATGTTCCCTGAAGTTTTTGGACCGGTCGCGCAAACCGTGCGACCTATAGGGACGAGCAAAGAATTCAAAAAAACATAAGCGTGCGCGCAGATCACGCTTAATAACTCCGCAACCGTACATCTGAACAGTATGAAAGTTGGCAGATCCCAAGATGTATGGTTCTTGATCATGTATTCCAAACTTCAGGCAAATCCGTTGAATGGTTGCAAAGTTATTAAGGTTCAAAATTTTAGGTTTAACATGTAAATGGCTCCTCAACCGTAACTAAGGTAGCACTATCATGCTACCATAACACATGTATATATATATATATATATGTTTTTTATATTTTGCTCTGCCATGCCCTGCTGTATAATGTTATTCAAGCCTCATCTGCCCTGCCCCCCTCCCCCCCATAGATAGGGCGCAAGGGAACTGAGTTGACTACTCTGTCCCAGCAAAATCCCTTTTGGACCTGTGCCATCTGCATGAGTCCCCACTGCCCCCTCCCCCTTATTAAACATTTTTTGGGGGAAGGGTCAGTCTCTGGTGAGGCAATAGTTTCATCTGTCTGACCTGAAGGGCTGACCAGCTAACCCTGTACCTACTGTGCTGTGCACACAATGGCAGCCATGATGCCAGTGCTGCAGTGTGCATGTGTGAGACCGCTGCCCTCACCAAGACAGTTGCCATTGCTGTGCATAAGATGGCAGTTACAACGTCTGCACTGTAGCTAGCATGCATGAGAACACCACCCTTAACAAAATGGGTGCTCATTAAGAGCTACTTATAGTGGTGTTGGAGTGAGGGAATTTGGGCTGAATTCAGAACTGAGAAGAGGAGGATGGCAAGATGACACCCCTGTGGAATCCTCGCTCCATGTAGATCTCTATGGCGGTGTTTAGAAAGGGTCTCAAACCCTGGAGGAGTCCGTGGATGACAGACTGTTATGAGACACCAGGTCTTCCCTATGAGTCACTGTGATAGGCTCTCACTCCCACCCACAGGCCAGAATGAAGATTAGTGTGACCACCCTTCATGGGGAAAATGAAACCAGGACTGGCTCACTGAATTGGGTAGGGCGGGCAATAAAGCACAGTAAGCAGAGAAAACACAGCAGAGGTTGTGGGACACAAGCGGAAATCTGGACTGAGGTATTTTTCATGTCTGTGTGCCTAGATGGTAAAAAGCTTAAATAACTAGAAGTGCTAAATAGGCTTTACTGTGTGAGTGGTCAATTCTCAATAATGACATAATAGCTAAAATATATATTTTTTTTTAACTAAAATAAGCTCATTTGTGCCAAATCTCCAACGAACTGCAGATACACTCTAAACCCGGGGAGATGGGAGACCACCCAACCATGTGGACACTGTTGCATGAGCCGACTACTGCCATACCTGCAGCCAGATGACTAGGGGAAACATGAACTACTAATCAGTCGCTACCACCAATCCTGCACCAACAATTAGGAAAAAGGGGAGTATGCAACCCGAGCCCCAAACCGGCTCCTGCTCGCCTAATAAGCTGAAGCTGACCTGCTTGCCTCACAAGTCCTATCAAAATCATGGAATGCTGCCTTATTCTCTGGCTGAGGTCTTCTTTGCTGTTCTTTTTCTTCATGTACAGGCATAAAGAGGTTGAATCTTTCCTGCCTAGCCGTCAAAAAAAAAACCTTTGCCCAACCTACCTTGTGGCTACACCTTGCTTATGTGTGAGGCAGGTCAAAAGGCTTTTGGCCCATCCTTCACTTGCCACTTTACCCTGGAAGGTTGGGCTCAGGGATTGGCTGCGGCCACTGGGCAAACAACCTCCCGGAAATGGCCAGGAGGTGCAGATCATATCACAGTTTTGTCACTTTGGTCAATTTACAGCACTATAAACCACCATCTGTGTTTCATATGAAAATGCAACCACACTCTTTCTACAGTATGTGTCACTCTTTTATCTTATCTTCTGCAAATAGAATGACAACATTTGAAGAAATATCACATAGTTGAAACCAAGCAACCCATCCCAGCAATCAGCCTGTAACATTTAAAAAGCATATCTGACACACTTATAGGACATACCTATACCAAACCAGATTAGCCCTCCTCAGTACTGCACGTACTGCTATTAAAACTCACATTCAGCGTTCACAAAGAAGAATAAATACAAGGTGATTAAAAATGAAATTAAGACAAAGATTCAGAAAAGTGTTTTACTGTAGACAAAATGCAGGAAATTGATTCTTGTATCTGACCAAGCATTGGAGTGTTGGGTTCACACCACAGACAGTATGAAGGATTTTGATAATCATCTAATTTGCTGACATCAAATTGCAGCATTTGAAATATGAGCCACTGTTGTCATGCTAAGGGCAAGAGGTGGTGGATCAGACATTACAATTACGTGCTGAAAATGCTTTAAAGCAATGTAGCTATGCTACAATAAACAAACAGTGCAGGATGAAACTAAGAGCCGGTGTTTGTGCATCCTTATGTAGTGCACTACAAGCTAATCACTCTTTGTACCCTGTGGTACCATGGGACCCCCACAAAAACAAGATACTGTATCTAATGAGCCATCCCTCCCTGTTTGATGCAAACTTTAAGTACATTTATAAATAAATAAAATACTGTATGACTGACATACCTAAGATCATGAAGTCAAAACAGTGATATATATATATATATATATATATATATATATATATATAATGTGTAAGCAACCATGCACAACAAGCACAGCACAGCAAGGCATGTTTCCATCAAGGGGTTCCGATGGCACATCATAGACCTCGAGAGAAAAGCTTGAGTAATATAAAGAATATTCAATGGTCAGCCATGGGCAACAAGGCTATTTTTCCATCAAGGGGTTCAGATGACATCGGAGGTCACCTGCGACCAAAGTTCAATAGATCCCTGAGGCCATCAGAACAAAGAAATGGAAACACAGCAGAGCAGTGCATGGTTGCCCATGTGTTATTTTGCATAGCATATGGTTTCAAACATAAAATAAAGAGGGCCTTTTTTTTGTTCTAAAGAAATATTCAGTTTAATGTTTTTTTATTATTTAAAAAAACAACAGAAATCCAGTTTTACCTACATGTTGAAACCCCACCAGGGTGAGTGATGGGTTTCTGTTTTAATTAAAAGAAGATGCTGTGTTAGGGGGCAATCTAGGATATGTGTGTGTGTGTATGTTATGAAAGCAAAATGGTAAGGTGGCATAAGGTTCCATTCTAATTAACAAAGCTGTTGCGCTACAGAAGTGTAGAACAGCATTCTATGACCTTTGAACTGTGGTACAATAGCTTTGTAGTCTGGATGGAAATACACGCATAACAGGGGTTGGATCCACGACTGGTCATTGACAAACTTTTTGTCGAACGACCAGACAGCGAAACCGGCATGTCAACCGCATTTTGCAGTCGACTGCCGGTTTCAAAGGAAAAAAAAGTGTTTTCCTTGGGGGGCCTTTGCCCCCATGCCCCCTTAGGATTCTCAACTCTGAGTCCGAGCTGATTCAGGGGGAGGTGCAGGACCCCCGACAAACAGTGCAGGGTTCCAGTCCATTCCCTACAGAAATGTGGCACTGTTGTCACTGTAGGGGACACCATTGTTGAAATGTTGCTGATAGTGTGGTATACCACAGGGGTTGACCATGTAAGTAATAAGCCACAACATGCTGTGCATGAATATATGTTTATAAGTCTAGTGGGGGTTGTTTCCTTATGAGATAAGAATGTTATCTTGTGCTGGTTGGGCGAGAGGACAGTGAAGCGAAGCTAAGCGGTTCTGTCAGCCCAAACCAGTATGAGATAGCATTCTTATCATGTAAGAAACAACCCCCACTAGCCCTATAAACATATTATATAGCAGTGGAACTACCTCTACCCCCAAAAGACTACAATTTTTGTTTTTAATGTCGGAAATGGGGCTAATAGTGAGCATCAGTTCTGTGGTGCTGGTGGGGATCTTTGAGGTGGGGAGGAAGCTTTTTAGCATTAGCAGGAAGGAAGTGCTGATTACAGGTTTTCATTATTTTTTTATTTTGCCAGTTTCTGCTTCACTATATGCATTTTTCACAGCAAGTTTCCCCCAGTAGCTGAACAGTCTGACAAGCAAGAGTCACCACAGCAGGAATCAGTTGTGTGGAGTAGCACGAGGCAGCAACTGTACAGTCAATAAGAGGTACAGTAATGCTGCACTCTGATTGGTGGAGGCAGTTCCACTGCTACATAATAGAGATTTATTGCATAGTCGGGTTACATCTCCCAGCTAATGAAATATCTAGATTTTTTATTGCCATTTTAAAAGTACTATATATAGAAAGGTTTATGGGTAACCATGCACAACAAGACTGTGTCTCTACTGAATATTTGAGATGACATTCTAGGGACCTCAAGAGCAAAGCACGAGAGGTCCCTGATGTCATCTGAATCCCTGGATGGAAACACAGCCTTGATGTGCATGGTTATCTGTACTGTTTTATATAGTATACAGTCACAGAAATAAAAAACTCTAGAACACTCAGTTTTGAGGCTAAACAAATGTTGTATTGAATTCAAAACACCAGAAGAAACATAACTCAGAAGTTAAATATTTTAAAAACAAGTGATAAGGATTAGACAATTTTTAAAAGGATACTGCAACTTCCTGTCCTGTTTGTCTTTTTTCGGGTCCTAAATCTGGTGGGATTGAGTATGTCTTTTACAAATGGGTTTTCTGTGTCAGTGTGACCATTCTACAAGATGCTACTTAGTTGCAGCTGCTACCCCTCCCCACAGACTTACTTTCACAGTTTTCTTTTATTATTTTGAGTGCAATACGGTTTAGCGTGACTAGTTACACTGTGGTTTCTATAAGGAATTAAGTAATGGCAGTGAGAGTGCCTCTGCTGACAGTGTACGTGTGCACAGCAAAAGGTCAGGAAATGTTGCTGTAGTCTTGATCTGACAACAGAACAATACCACAACAACTTCTCCTAACCTTTCAGCTGTACAATGACAAGAAATTGAAACCACCTGAAATATATTCACAATTAAGGGCTGCCATATACTATGGACCAGTTTAAGTCCTACCATAGACTGAGCATACATAGCACCTGCACATATTGAATTAACCGTTCAGTTTGAACACAGATATTTAGTCCAAAAAGAAGTCCAAAGCCATGCATGTACAGATTTTATGATTTCAAATGAAATATCAGTACTTGACAACTAAACAGGAAAAAGCTCTGGAACCTGTTTTTGTCACATTTCTTGGTAATACCAGCAGGCCCATATCAATAGTTCTAAACTGAGCAAATAGATAATTCCATTAATTTGATACCACCCATTTATGTTTACAATGCACAAGGCAGGAAGCTGGTGTCTACACATGTATCATCAAGACAGCATTTGTGGGCCATAACTGAAGAAACAGTTGCAAAGCAAGCAGTTGCTGTGTGTAATAAAGGCTATCTTCCAACATCATTGCATCATCACAGTATTATAATTTAATTGTGATAAAGATAGTTTTCTTTAGCATAAGTACATTTGACCAGATACAGAGTCACAGTCGGTGTTGGTACAAGGAGATGATGCAAAGGAGATCTCATTGTGCTGCTGTTAAAAACACTCATACACAAGTCTCAAGACTTCGGCAATGGACAGGGAGCCTCCACTGGGTTGCAATAAAAATCTGGAGCTTGATTTTCAAGGGACTTGGCATGATTAATGGACTAAGTGACCATGCACTTCTGACTTGGGCAGATAAAAATCCTTGCAATGGTTAAATTGCTATTTTCTGCATTTTGTGGGCATGAGTGACATTTTGCTTTTTAGTACAGATGCACAAAAAATGCAACACACTCCTCTTCTAGAGTGACTCTTGGCAGGGGCCTGGTGAGGCACATTTGGCAGCATGGGTGATCACGTACTACCCAGGGCATCACAACCTAAAGGCATTTGAAATATTACAATCAAAGCACATGCAGTTTTCCAAGTACTGTATTGCTATGGGCTGGAGAAATTAATCTGGCCACACATGTGTATAAAGTATATTTGCATTTTACATGATGGTGTTACTCCCCACTCACTACAAAACATAAGAAACCTAGCTGAAATTCATCAACAAAATTGTGGCTCATGCAAGTGCACATGAAATGAGGAGGAAACAGTCACTGATTTAGAAACAATAACCTTCCACTAATCATAGTATTATCCCACCCCTTTTAATTCCTCAGCACATTCCTCCACCCCAGCATGCCTATTTGCTTATGGTCACTTGGTTCCATTTTTCCATGTCTGATGGCAACCCTCCCCAGTTCCAATATTTATATGCTTCTCTGACCTAGTAATACCTCCCCTGCACCTCCTCAGTTTTACACTTTGTTGAACTGGTGCCTTTCCTATAATTTTGCACTTACACTTTTTTTTTCTCACAACGTTCTATTGCAATTTAGGGAATTCCTTTTTACGTTCACTTGCGCGCATGCGCAAGGAACGTCTTGGGAGAATGGGAAACTTTGGAGGTGTGCCTCTCTGACCAATCCCTGCTCCCTTGAGCAGGCGTGGCGATCCTGCACCAATCCGCACCGATTGCTGTGTATGACCAGCGGTGTCTTCTCTTCAAAACCACCGCTGTATTACTTCCGTCACGACCCCTCCCCAAATCTTTGCTGCCGCAGGGCCCACCCCAGCGTGGCAAACATCCGTGTCGTCTGCCGGCGGGGTGCCCAATCCCGTCGGCTCCACGGCCCCAGCCATCCTTCTGCCATGCTGGGAGCCCACCACAGCGTGGCAGATGTCCTCGTCGTCTGCCGATGGGGGTGCCCAATCCCCGTCGGCTTACGGCCCCTCCAGTTATCCTGCCATGCTGAGGCCCACCCAGCATGGCAAATGTCCCGTCACAAAGTAAAAACTGTAAATTGAAAACGGTCCCACGCAGTATCCCCGCCCTCCTCCACAACCCACACCACCCACTGCACCCTGCCTCTCCACCACCCCTCACCCCATACTTACCTCTAGAGCTCGGCGCGCGATCATCGCTGGACGGAACACGTCTGCACTCTTCAAAGCCGACCGTGAACTGAGGAAATGCCAGTAAGCTGTATAATGGGCTAGATGGGTTTTTCAACTTTGTTGCATATCTCAGGCATTTTGGAATTTTTGCACCAAATTTTCAACATGGGGTTTTGGGACCCTTCTCATGAATTCTGTCACTGTCATGGCGTTATTCGGGCCCGAAAGGTAATTTCGCAGTCACTGCGTGAAATCACCTTTTTGAGCCCGATTAACGAAACGACAGTGCCAGCGTTCAAAAGGTGGGCTCTCAAAAAGCCTATTTTGAAAATTTGGTGGAAAAATTTCTAAAAATGGCGGTTTTACGAGTGTGTGTTGCGCAGTTCCTACGCAGGCTCGTAAGTTCGCGAATTTTCAATATTTTCACTCCAGATTTTCAACATTGCCATTTTACCACACCTTCTTATGAGTAGTACAGCTGTCATTTTTCCCATCTCACCCAAAACGTGTTTCCGCCCATATAGCGCACAATGGCGCAGTCGGTGTGTGAAATCAATGTATGGGACACATTAAGAAAATCACAGTGACACTGTTCATGAGCAGAGGTCTTAAAATGGCTATGTTGAAGATTTGGTGAAAAAATTCCAAAAATGACTGTTTTACGAGCATGCGTTGCACAGATCCCTATGCACGCTCGTAAGTTCGCGAATTTTCAATATTTTCACTCCAGATTTTCAACATTACCATTTTACAACACCTCCTCATGAGCAGTACAGCTGCTATTTTTCACATCCTGCCCAAAACATGTTTCCGCCCATGTAGCGCACAATGGCGCGAGTCAGTGTCTTGAACTCAATGTATGGGACACATTAAGAAAATCACAGTGACACTGTTCATGAGCAGAGGTCTTAAAATGGCTGTGTTGAAAATTTGGTGAAAAAATTCCTAAAAATGACTGTTTTACTAGTGTGCGTTGCGCAGTTCCTACACACGCTCGTAAATTTGCAAATTTTCAATATTTTCACTCCAGATTTTCAACATTGCCATTTTACCACACCTCCTTATGAGTACTAAAGCTGTCATTTTTCACATGCTGCCCAAAATGTGTTTCCACCCATGTAGCGCACAATGGCGCAGTCGGTGTGCAAAATCAATGTATGGGACACATTAAGAAAATCAGAGTGTCACTAGCAGAGATCTTAAAATGGCTATGTTGAAAATGTGGTGAAATAATTCCTAAAAATGACTGTTTTACGAGTGTGCGCTGCGCACTTCCTCATGCCGTTCGTGAAGTTACGTAATTTTCAATATTTTCACCCAGATTTTCAACATTTCCATTTTACCACACCTCCTTATAAGCACTTCAGCTGTCATTTTTCACATCCTGCCCAAAACGTGTTTCCGCCCATGTAGCGCACAATGGCGCAGTCGATGTGTGAAATCAATGTATGGGATACATTAAGAAAATCACAGTGACACTGTTCATGAGCAGAGGTCTTAACATGGCTATGTTGAAAATTTGGTGACAAAATTCCTAAAAATGACTGTTTTACGAGTGTGCATTGCGCAGTTCCTATGCACGCTCTTAAGTTTGCGAATTTTCAATATTTTCACTCCAGATTTTCAACATTGCCATTTTACCACACCTCCTTATGAGCAGTATAGCTGTCATTTTTCACATCCTGCACAAAACGTGTTTCCGCCCATGTAGCACACAATGGCGCAGTCGGTGTGCGAAATCAATGTATGGGACAAATTAAGAAAATCACAGTGACACTGTTCATGAGCAGAGATCTTAAAATGGCTATGTTGAAAATTTGGTGAAAAAATTCCCATAAATGACTGTTTTACGAGCGTGCACTGCGCAGTTCCTACGCACGCTAGTAAGTTCGCAAATTTTCAATATTTGCACTCCAATGACTTCCAAATACCTAAACAGCACATAGAAGCAAGCAACATTCGGCATTGACAAATGCTTGTACTTCTTTGTCACTGATTTTTTTAAGCCATGTCCAAGTGCCAAATACCACTGCAAATACCTGCACGCGAACGTTCGAAATTGACAAATGTTTGTTTAGGTTTACTCCTCGTATTCTCCAACTTGAAATCCTCCTCAATGGGTCAGACCAGGAAAGGAACTTCTATCCAGTGTACCCTTCTTGATCAACAATTCTTCTTTTTTTTTTTTTTTTTTTGTGTTATCTCTTTATTCTCCTTCTGTCCCCGGTGTCCCTCTCCTTCCGACTGCACATACCCCGAAGCCCCCTTTCAGGATCTGCCCCTAGAGTGCCCTTACCTTCTCCTTTCTTCTTGCACAGCGGGGTCTGTCCTAGGTGGGCTCGGGATGGGGCAGTCTTCATCTAGGGACATCGAGGACTACCATTTTTCCGCTGTTCTCCCCATTTCCCCGCCCCTGGGGCGCCGGCACCTGGGGCCGTCGTCCTAGAGAGCGACGTGCTGATCACGCCTCCCTCAAGTGCCTAACAGCATCCCCCTCCCGGACTCCAGTGGCGGGCCTCAGCCCCGGCGCGGTGTTTCCACGGCATACTCGGGGTTGAGAATCCCCTCTGAGGGAGGAGAGCATCCGTTGGGGCGCTCGATCCTCCCTCCCCGCCGACCCCGGCGACCAGTCCGTTCCGAACCCGGTCGCCGGCGTGGTACGCGGTGTGGCGTCTAGCGCCTCAACCCTCAGCGCCACTGGGCCGGCCCAATCAACAATTCTTAAATAAATAGATTAACAGCATGTCAGTGTCAGACTGCAAATCCTCCAGACAACATGAGATTGCACCCAATGTCTGCGTGCATTGGAGCTTCATGTCACCAGGACCATTTACTTACAGATGCTGAGATGCATTAATTGAAAAATTAAAAAAAAATCCTCCCTTGAAATGCAAATGTGAGTAACTGGCCTCATTCATTGTCTTTCCATGGACCCCAGCTATAATATATATTTTTTTATTTCTGTTTTTCTTTGTTGTTTTTTTTTTTTGCTGAACTGTTTCCTCTTTTCACAAGAGAGACACCAAATGCCAGGATTCATTTAAATTTAAAACTCCTAGTGGGGACAGACTAAATATTTTCTTTTAGTCCACGTCAGGTCAGTGTAGAGACCTCTAATCCTTAACGTAGGGGCAGAACTGACAAACCACAAATGGAACCTAGCTGTATTGTTATCATTATAACCTCTATAATCTTCTTCTTATTCTGAGTGGGTGACCATCCACAACTAAGGGTGTATTTCTATCTTGGTAGTTGATGACATCACAGAGACGTCTAGAGTTTCGCGCTCAAGGTCTATATGATGTCATCAGCTCCCTCGATGGAAACAAAGCCTTGTTGCGGATGGTCACCCATCCACTGTTCTATATATAGTGCATAGTGGAACCCTTTTATGCATGGAATTCCATGACTGGAATTTGCTTGTTGTGTTGCAGTAGTGACATCATTATGTTATAGTGTATGGTAGAACACTGTTCTACATGGAAATCCATGCCTAGAACAGTGTTGGTGCATTGCAGTAGCTACAGCTCTGTGTTTGTTGTGTTGTGCTACATAGCTACTGCAGCACAACAACATGGAACACATTCATACACATGCATTCTGTGATGCTCCGCTCCTCTCAAAATGGCCATAGTGGTGAGACTGGCCCCAGAAGAGAGATGTTCTAAGAAACAATGAAAAGTAAGGACACATTCTTAATTTTATTGTTGCCCATACACTATAAAAGACAGTGTATGAACAATCATACACAACAAGTCTATTTTTAAATCTCAACATTTTCATGGTAATGAGACCTCACAAGCTGCCCTCTCAATGTCTTCTGTCACCTCAGAAACCTCTCAATTGAAAAATACACTTGTTATATATGATTGCTCATATATTGTCTTCTATGTTGGGCTGCAATAGTGATGTCATGGTATGCTGATCAAACATTGACACAGCTACCATGAATGACAGTATAGTGACACAGCAACAAGTCATTGTACTGTCACCGTGGGACCCCAGCAATGCTTTCTCAGGGTCTTGCACCCCCTCCCTGAATCAACTGTGACTCTGAGTTGATTATATTTAGTATGGGTGTATGTGGGCCAGAGCTCCTTGCATGGGAGCTTGGGACAAAGACCTCAAGGAAAACAACGTCTTTTCAGATGGATTTTTTCAGCCTCCAACTGCAGTTGACATAAATCTGACACTGTAACATCGGTCAACAAAATATTAGTTGAACCGACATCAGAGAGCCATGATGTCACTACTGCAGCACAACTTAGAATGCTGCCACACAGTTGCTTTCATCCATCTAACTGAGCCGAGTGTTTTTGAAACTTGAACTTACAGAAACATGTTGCAGCACATTGAGATAATAATTTGAGCTCGCTTCCAACCCTCAAGTGTCTCAACCCCAACCCACAGTTCACTGAAAGGAAGCAGAGTGTCTGAAATGGGCATTGATGCCCAAACACTATAAATGATAATGTATGGGCATCCCTACACAGACAAGTCAGAATCTTCATCTTGAGTTTTCTATGGTTACCAGTGAACCTCTTAAGCTTTGCTCTTAAGGTTCCTGATAGCAATAGAAACCACTCGATGTAGACACAGGCTTGCTGTGTATGACTGCCCATATATTATTGTTTATTTTGTAAATAATGGTCCCTCTCATGTTATGACCATGTCAAAGTGTTTTGTGATGTGTTGAAGACTATGGTGGCATTGTGTAACCTGTGTACAGAAAAAAAAATGTTTGTTTTTTTAATTTTTCTTTTCAAACTCTATTTTTCCTCCCAGCTTGCGGAATTCTCTTGGGCATCCTGCAGTGCCCTAACTCTACCTCCATGCCTGAGAGGCCTCCTGAATCCTGGCACCAGCCCGGCTATCCCCCCTGGCTCTGAGCCCCCCGAGGTAGGGCCGCCCTATCCACACAGGGCACTGTATCTATAATTCAGGCCAGGCTGGGCTCGGCCCAGGTAAGAGTGCAACCGGCATTGGAGTGTGGTCGGGTGGATGCAGTTGCCGCCGCTATCCACAAGCTGTTTTTTTCCTTTACCTCCTCTCCCCAAGTTCGATCATGCACATGATGTCCTGACGTCCACCGCAACTCCGCTTCCTACTTAATGCCACATATGCGCACATCCACGGTCTCCACTGGGTGATGCTGTTGCACCGGGCATTCCCTGGATGCCGCCCAGAGAGAAGAGCCATCCACGGATGCTCAATCCTATCTCTCCCCTGCTGACCCCCGACACCCCGGGCTCATTTCCGAACCCGGGTCGCCGGCATGACATGAGGTGTGGCGTCCAGTGCCTCAGCCCTCAGCACCACCGGGCTGGCACAGAAAAAAATTGAGTAAACACATTGAACAGGATGATATATTTATGGTTTGTAATAAATTACATTGCAAGCGTTTAGGAAACATGTCACCCATATCCCTTTTGACTGGGCTAACATGGCTACCACTTTTTGTCAAAATATCTGTATGAAAAACTGGACCTACTACTGGATGTATTATACCTATCCCAAAAAAGAAAACAGAAAAGAAAACAACAGACATTATGCATCTACAAAGTGTTTCCCTATATACTGACAACAGGCGTAGTAGATTTAAAATCTGTGTCCAATCTGTTTTTGTCTTCAGCTGTGTTGAAACATTAACTCAACAGCATATAATCACATTTGAAAGAATCTGCTAATGTACTGAAGCAAGTTTTTAATTTTTTATGTCAGTTTGCTTAATAAAAATAAAAATATAATCAAGGGGTATAATCCTATATTGTTTTAAAGTCTTGATCGCACATTTCTGTATGGAATACCCAACGGTGGTTTAATCACTCATGAAGCAGGAGTCTCCTTCCACTCCATTCTGAGTGGTTAGACTGAGGTGGGTGTTCCTTGTGCTTAGAAAGGATGCAGTAGGAGTAGAACAATGACTAGACGTGTTTGTGTGGTGACACTGATATGGAGGGCAGTCAGTTTTTCACTTTTAGTATATAAACAGCAAAAGGAGCATCACAACCACATGCAATTGCATATTCTAGAGAAGAGGAGCCATCATTAAACTTGGAGCTGGCGGTACAGCCTAGAGGTTAGTATAACAATCTGTGAATGAACTTGGTACATCCAGCAGACCAGTGTTGATTACTGCAGTCTTCACCTGCATACTGTGTGACTCTGAGCAAGTCACTTAACCTCCCCAGTGCTCCTGGATTACTCCAGAAAACAGGCAGTTGCACCTAGTGGGCCTTACCCAGTTATCAAAGAATAATAAAAGAATACAAAAAATCTGTTTCCTAATCTAGGGACAATTTGAGCCCTAACAGGGCAGATGATTTTCCTTTTAACCATGTTGCCAGTGAACCTGATTGACATGAGGCATTACATTTAGAACAGGGTCCTGCAAGAATACAAAATGAAAGACAGCAGCAATTAATGACAATGCCCTGACCCAAAAACAGCATGAATTAAACACACTTCCCTACAGATAGTAAACAATGCCAGACAGCATCAATTAATCAGATTCCTGGTAAGGTCTAGGAAAATTAGTCCACTAACATTCCTGGAACTTCCTAGTATAAAATGGGAGACAGTATCATTCAATTAATCAATCGATCGATCAATCAGTCAATCACAGTAAAGTACTGAATGGCAAAAAGCATCAATCATTGTTCCATATTAAACCACTGAGATACTATGGAGTGCATTATATGTAAATGCAGTGATGCAAACAATTACAAATAAGCATTTAGATTGCAATGACACAGAATTACTATAACATGGACATTGGGCAATTTATTCAGGTAGTCTTTTCTTAGCAATTGAAAAGTCTTAAAATGTTTAGGGGAACATGGCACTTATCTGATACTGTAGCACATAATAAATCATTAGGCCGTCAAGTCTAGCTTTTAATTTTTTGGTATTCAAAGAATCTGGGTCTGATCGTCAGCGCAGCAGGAACCTGGCACAAAAAGGCCTTTTCGCACCTGCTGTTTTGCACTTGGTCCAGAAACTGCTTTGACTGACAGTGCATGAGCACTGT
The DNA here is from genome assembly GCA_016271365.2 of Neoceratodus forsteri. Lineage (NCBI taxonomy): Eukaryota > Metazoa > Chordata > Ceratodontiformes > Ceratodontidae > Neoceratodus > Neoceratodus forsteri. The sequence goes on along the minus strand of CM028133.1, from coordinate 243,537,088 downwards.
AGGGAGGATGAGTACTGTAAGGTTTGGGTGAAAGGGCAAACATTTTAATAGTTGTGGCTGGGGGAAGGGTAAGTGTTTTTTTTTATTTCAATTGAATTCTAAATAGTGGAGGGAGGGGGAACTTCACTATATTACATGTAGTGTGAAGTTCCCTGCTTTGCACCATCACCAGTGAAGTTTAATTTAACACCACCACTTTAAAGGCATGGGAATTTGATAACACATCATTACTTTGAGAGAGAATGCTGAAAATAGGGTGATGCAAACACTAAATAATGCAAGTGATACAACCCCAAAGAACACTACACAATTACAAATATTCAGGATGCTGTTTTACCCTTATACAAAATGAACCACAAAAATCCTGTATCATTGGTCAAAGCACATCACATGACCATTGATTACTGTCTGACAACCACACACCTCACCTAAATGATATATCTTTTAACAACTAAAAACCCATTTTACAAGTTAGATAACATACTCCATGTCATACGGTCATAAGGGAATAATGCACTTTTCAGGTGGTTCCATAACTCGGCTGTGCCTCCTGTCTAAAACCCACCCAAGATGTGCATTATTAACTAATAATTGCACATCCTGCATGTGATATCCCTTACTCATTGTATTGCCCACATCTGTAGCTTTGTACTTCAGCCCCAACAGATGCTGAAACATATTTTATCCATTTCTTTTACTCTTTTTGAAAAGAATATTTAATAATGAATGCATATTCATTTGTATTATAAAAGGGATAGAAAAATCTAATAACTTCTTTGGTTGAAATGCATCACCTGAAAGTGCCTTAAAACTCAATAAATACCCAGCTGGTTACCAAAATCACTTATTCTACTTAATAATAGCATTAGTACTGTAATATAAATTAATATGCTTGTCCCCAGTTTAAAAAAAAACAGTTTGGTAGCCATTTTTATGTTTGCTTGTACACATGTGCAAGAAATATAATGCCACCATATGAGTTTTTGTAGGTATGCCACCCCCGCTTCCAATGCCTTGATCCTGATTGCAGGCATGGCCACACCGCAACAATGAATATCCCAGCTGTCTATGACAGCAGTTCAGATGCAGTGGCATACATTTGAAAGAAAACTACCGCTACAATGAGTGGTAGTAACGTGTAAGCAATTTGCATACTGACGTCAACCCTGGTCGCTTTCAGATATAGAAGTGCAGTAGAACTCCTCGCTGTTCCATCCCCCCTCATCCATTACTGTGCAAGACTGAGGAATGTATCCTGTTTTTCCAATTGTTTCTTTGTGTAACTGGGAGTTTCTCCCCAACCCCAGCACACTTAGCAAGTCAGGAAAGGTACTGTGGCAGCAGTGGTTTAGTACGAGCATCTGTTATACATTTCACACTGTCGAGATGCACATGGCTTTAGAGAATGATTAAGCCCGTCTCCACATTCTGCCTTCAATCAGATATACTGTAAAATCTTGCTGTGTTTCATTTCATAGTAACATTTGTTCTGTCATCTTATAGAACAATAAAGTTGTGTATGTTCACAAATATGGCAACAATTCCCTGCATGCTAAGTATGTGTGTGTGTGTGTGTGTGTGTGTGTGTGTGTGTGTGAAGGCGTACTTTAGGGAAAAATGTTTATCTAAAATGTAACGAATAATAATCCACTTTTCCTATGTTAAACTGATTTTCCCAATGAACTGAAACCACCTGAAATACCTAACAAGTAGTAAAATCTGTCTCTCTGTATGGTGTGGTGGAAATTGGTTTTCAATTATTATCACACGTGATGTCAGAAAGGTCATGTAGCCTCTGTAACAGATGACTCAAAAATCTGTAAAACTAAATGTTTTAATGTCACGCTTGTTTTTGCATCTGTGTGTTTTTCTGATACATCTCTAGAAAACCAGCTGTGTAACAGACCAGTTTCAAAGAGTATAGATGTCAAATGATATACTTAAATCAGAGCACTGTTTGTTCCTTTTAACAGCGCATTGAAAATGGACAGGGAATAATTTGTACAGTAATTTGGAGCTGTATGTAATGTCCCAGTTGTCAGAAATTACATTCTGTACAGAGTTTCGTGGAGGTATGCTGGAGTTTAGACTTCTGCCATGTTAAGTGTACAGAACTCAGACAACGTTCTGTTGGGTTATTGGCTCATAGCTATGTGCACACAAGCATAGTGAAAATTACAAATTACTGCTTCCATGAAGTGACCTGTATGGAATGTTGTCCATAAATCAAAACAAAACACATTTTTATTTATTTATTTATTTTTACATCAGTGTTTATTCAAGAACTGTTACCTATTGATCATTTTGAAGGTACTATGGATTATATGGTTGTCACTAGAAACATTACCAACAGATGCATGCAATTAATAGTAATCATCCATCACCCATTCCTTTACATTGTAAGCCTTTTAATTTAGTTATTTTATGAAGATTTAACTGCTTCTATTGATGTCACTGGTATGCTCGGTTTTGAGTGCGGCAGAGCGGTCATAGTTTTGTGACCTCATTGAGTATTGTGCAAGCTGCCCTCCCACTGCTGAAGTGTTCCTTTGTGACCAATCCAAATCAGAAATAAATGTGATAAGTGGCCATTCCAAAATGGAAACAAACATGTCATCATAATTTTGGTGATTCAAAAGTAAAACTAATATGTCCACTTCTATGCTTAGTTCACACATGGACTGTATACAGATACATGTCCTCCCGGGCCCCTATGTGTATAGAACCTATAGTACAAGGTATTACACTTATGTACTATAATAAATAATAATTTATTGCACTTTTAAGATTAAATAGTAATGAAAGGTATAGCAGGGTTTACCTCACAATTATTATCAGTTCAAAATTACATTCATGTTTCGCACAGTTGAGGAAATAGTAAACATAAATTCGGTATTTTACATTAATGTATAATTAGAAGAATTATTTAAAAGCATACACTACCAGATAGCTAACTGTTGATTCATGTTCTATTCTGATATTTTGAAATTAAAATGGGGGATTGTTAAACCAGAACAAGAAAAAATAACTCAAGCATCAGCGACAGCATACCCAGCCAATGGAAAGGGCCAAAAGGTACTGGGAGTAAGCCCTGAATATAACTATTGGGAAGTTAGGTAGTGTAGCTAGTTAGGCTGTCAGTACAGGAGACTGAAAGATAATTTTGGCATTTCCTATAGAAATCACTAAAAGTAAAAGGATTCAATCAACATATGCATACAAGATTAGTACTCTGGGAGAATAAGACTGCTGTCCACCCAGAAATGCAACATACAACTGCATGAAAAATCTCTGAAGGTGGGCATAAAAGCCTTAACAAACTATGCAGGTAAAAGCCACAAGGCATTCCAGTTCCACAGCTGGGAATGAGTTAAATCAAGCAGAGGTAGAGAGAAATTGTGAATACTTTAGATGCTTAGACAGCAGTACTACATGTTAACTGAGATAATCTCTGAACTCCTTTTATGATGTCATACTCTCAGGAAGTTAGGTATGATGAAACTAACTGTATTCCTCTACACTGATATATGCCTGTAAACATTCTAAAGCATATTTTTTGTGAGTCATTCATGGAAAAATCAGTAACTAGTAATAATTGCAAATAATCTGTTAATATTCTCAAACAGCTATATATGCAGAATTACAATGTGTTCCTCAGCATGACTGTATATATGCGGTCAGAGAAGCCTGGATAACTGTGTTTGTAAAATCCTAAAGGCGCTGATGTGTTCAAAGTAGATGGTAGTACAAAACAGAATGATAATTTAAATCACATCAGAAATGCTCGTAAGATGTTCTACCTCCATGATCTGTGTGCATTTATTGGTGTCTACAAGTAGAACTCCTCATTGTTCCATTCCCCCCTCATCCATTACTGTGCAAGACTGAGGAATGTATCCTGTTTTTTCAGCTGTTTCTCTGTGTAGCTAGGAGTTTCTCCCCCACCCCAGCATACTTAACAAGTCGTGAAAGGTACTGTGGCAGCAGTGGTTTAGTACGAGCACCTGTTATCCATTTCACACTGTTGAGATGCACATGGCTTTAGAGAATGAATAAGCCCTTCTCCACATTTCGCCTTCAATCAGATATACTGCAAAATCTAGCTGTGTTTTATTTTACAGTAACATTTGCTCTGTCATCTTATAGAACAATAAAGTTGTGTATGTTCACAAATATGGCAACAATTCCCTGCATGCTAAAGTATGTGTGTGTGTGGGGGGGGGGGGCGGTACTTTAGGGGACAACGTTTATCTAAAACATTGTGAATATTAATCCACTTTCCTATGCTAAACCAATTGTTTTCCTGACGAACTGAAACCACCTGACATACCTAACAAGTACTTAAAACCTGTCACTGTGTATGGTGTGGTGGAAAATGATTCTCAGTTATTATCACACATGATGTCAGAAAGACCATGTAGCCTCTGTAACAGATGACTCAAAAATCTGTAAAAGTAAGTGTTTTAATGTTGCACTTGCTTTTGCATCTGGGTGTTCTTTTGGCACATCTGTAGTAAACCAGCTGTGTAACAGACTAGTTTTGAAAAGAATAGATGTCACATGATATACTTAAATCAGAGCAATGTTTGTTCCTTTTTACAGTGCATTGAAAATGGACAGGGAATAATTTTTACAGTAATTTGGAGCTGTCTGTAATGTCCCAGTTGTCAGAAATTATATTCTGTACAGAGTTTCACTGGGGTATGCTGGAGTTCATACTTCTGCCATGTTTAGTGTACAGAACTCGGGCACCATTCTGTTGGGTTATTGGCTCATAGCTATGTGCACACAAGCATAGTGAAAATTACAAATTACTGCTTCCATGAAGTGACCTGTATGGAATGTTGTACATAAATCAAAACAAAACACATTTTTATTTATTTATTTTCACATCATTGTTTATTGAAGAACTGTTACCAATTGATCATTTTGAAGGTATTATGAATTACATTGTTGTAACTAGAAACATTACCAGAAGATGCATGCAATTAACAGTAATCGTCCATCACCCGTCCCTTCACATTGTCACTGAGTATTGTGCAAGCTGCCCTCCCACTGCTGAATTGTTCCTTTGTGACCAATCCAAATCAGAAATAAATGTGATAAGTGGCCATTCCAAAATGGAAACAAACATGTCATCATAATTTTGGTGATTCAAAAGTAAAACTAATATGTCCACTTCTATGCTTAGCTCACACGTGGACTGTATACAGATGCATGCCCTCCCATGCTCCTATGCGTATAGAACCTATAGTGCAAGGTATTACAATTATGTACTATAATAAATAATAATTTATTGCACTTTTGAGACTAAATAGTAATGAAAGATCTAGCTGGCTTTACCTCACAATTATTATCAGTTCAAAATTATATTCAGGTTTCACACAGTTGAGGAAATAATAAACATAAATTTGGTATTTTACATTAATGTATAATTAGAAGAATTATTTAAAAACATATACCACCAGATAGCTAACTGTTGATTCATTTTCTATTCTGCTACTTAGAAAGTAAAATAGGGGATTGTTAAACCAGAACAAGAAAAGAACAAAAAACTCCAGCATCAGCGACAGCATACCTGACCCAACAGAAAGGGCCAAAGGTACTGGGAGTAAGCCCTGAATATAACTATTGAGAAGTTAGGTAGTGTAACTAGTTAGGCTCTCAGTACAGGAGACTGGAAGATAATTTTGGCCTTTCAGATAGAAATCACTATAAAAGTAAAAGGATTCAAGCAACATATGCATACAAGATTAGTACTCTCAGAGAGTAAGACTGCTGTCCACCCAGAAATGCAACATACAACTGCATGAAAATCTCTGAAGGTGGGCATAAAAGACTTGACAAACTATGCAGGTAAAAGCCACAAGGCATTCCAGTTCCACAGCTGGGAATGAGATAAATCAAGCAGAGGTAGAGAGAAATTGTGAATACATTAGATGCTTACACAGTAGTACTACATGTTAACTGAGATCATCTCTGAACTCCTTTTATGATGTCATGCTATCAGGAAGTTAGGTATGATGAAACTATTTGTATTCCACTACACTGTTATATGTCTGTAAACATTCTAAAACATATTTTATATATATATATATATATATATACATACATATATATATATATATATATATAGAGAGAGAGGTATACATCATCACAAAATGTGTGCTTTGTCATGAATTATTGCCTGCTTGATAACAATATATTTTAGTTGCCATTTTAGATATTTTGCTACTAATCAAGTGACCCCCCCCTTTTACTCCATTCTTGTGCCAATTAACCCCAAGCATTCAGAGGCACCAGCCCTTCAGCTTGTCCTCTGCAAAGTAGTCATTGGCATCCAGTGGTACCACCTTCCTTATCTCACCCTCTACTGAGTCTGCCTTGGCATACCATGGCACAACCTCCCTCCCCATCCACAAGAGAAGCAAATCCTGGTGTCCAATGGTAGCCTCCTCCATCACCCTTTCCCAAGCTTTATTCCCTGTTGTCTAGTGTCCTTGTCCTCCTCTTTCCCTTCTAGTGACAGCGATCAATACAGCTGCACCTTTTACCTAGTCAGTGAGCTACAGTTTTAGTTTAAATATTGTACAGAGGTATAAGGATGTGGGTGCATTTATTATCATTATGGTTCATGATAATGGGTTTCATTTGTGGGCTAGTGATGGGTTAGTGCCAGTTGCCATCCGAGGAGGCAGGGTATCCAATAAATTATGATAATGGGTATGGGATCTTAGTGTTACACATCTCTGATAGGGAGTGAGCATGGTGGGTGATAGGAGATACTGTAGCTGTGACAATGGAGATAGGTTAACGTTGTTGTGCATCTTTGTAAGGGGGAGGTGGGGCCCAGAAAAAGTGGAAGTACTTGGAATAGTCCCAGTGTCCCACATCTTTGGGGGGGGCAGATTTGGAGACAGTTACAACACTGGATGGGCTTCTGCTGTCACACACCTTTGTTGGGAATAGGAGAGGGGAATGGGAAAAGTTGTGACAGTGTGGGGATGGGCTCCAAGTATCACAAACCATTAAAAGAAGGATGGCATTAATCTGAGAAAGCTGCATCACTGAGGATGGGCTCCCTCTATTGCACTCTTTAGTCTGAAGGATGGTGGGGAGGGGCTCCCAGCATGCTTGCAAAATGGGAATAAACCAAGTAGCAAAGGTGTTTTAAAGGAATTGACTTTGCTGGGGTCCATGACAATTGTAAATTTGTGAGTTAGTTACAGGTGTTGAAAAACTTCACTGTTGGGTGCTTGGTGTGCACACTTTCACAATCATTGGAATGAAAAAGGCTCTTCATTTTTGGATTCTATGGTGCATGTAATGCTGGTGGCTTTGTAAAGGTATGGATGTTTAAAATGTTAATATTTTTTATTCCAAAAACAAACAAGCATTTGTCAATGCCGAATGTTGGCTTGCTGGCATTAGCATTGGTAGTGCAGAAGTTAGAAATACAAAATAGGAATGGCAGTGAAGTATTGAAGTAATGCCAACACCCTCCCCCACCACAGAGACTGAAAGGTGTTGAGAGTGTGGCTTACTGTAGGGTCATCCATAATGCTTATGTCATTCCACCTCACCCCATCCTGCAGGGAGTAACAGGTGTCAGGGTGTTCACTGGGGCCTTTGGTCCCTTGTGCTCACACCATTTCATGATGAAAAAGCTGAGATGGGTGCAATCAGGAGAATAGGGTGAACGTTAGGGTGATGGAACCCAAGGCACACCTTAGTGGCTGTAGGGTGGGGGTGGGGGTAGAATTCTGCAGACATTGTGGCTGTCTAACCCACATTATGTCCCTGACACCTGTCAGTTTCTACAGGGTGGGTGCATGGTTGGAAACCTTAACGCCCCGGGTGTTTGTTGGTATTTTCATTCCAAATTTTCAACATTGGCTTTTTGGGACCCCACCTCATGAACAGTGGCACCATCATTTCGCTACTCAATCCTGAAAGGTGATTTCGCACAGGAACTGCAGCATTGGGAGCCACAGGTACGGAAACACATTTTAGGTAGGATGGGAAAAATGACAGCTGTACTGTTCAAGAGGAGGTGTAAAAAAAATGGCAATGTTGAAAATCTGGAGAGAAAAAATGAAAAATTTGCAAACCTATGGGAGTGCGTAGACACTGCACAATGCACACCCATAATGCAGTAATTTTTTGGAATTATTTTTACCATATTTTCAACTTGGGCATTTTGAGACCTCTGCTCACGAACAGCGTCACTGTGATTTTCATAATCTGTCCTGAATATTGATTTCCTACAGCGACAGCACCATTGTGCGCCAGATGTGTGAAAACACATTTTGGGTAAGATGTGAAAAAAGGCAGCTGTACTGTTTATAAGAAGGTGTGAAAAAATGGCAATGTTGAAAATCTGGAGTGAAAATATAAAAAATTCTCGAAGTTACGAACATGCATGGAAACTGCTCAACGCACGCTCGTGACACAATCATTTTTTGGAATTTTTTCACCAGATTTTCAACATAGGCATTTTGGGACCTCTGCTCATTAACAGTGTCACTGTGATTTTCTTAATCTGTCCTGAACTTTGATTTCCCACAGCGATCGTGTCATTGTGCGCCACATGTGCGAAAACACATTTCGGGCAGGATGTCTAAAATGACAGCTGTACTGTTCATAAGGAGGTGTGAAAAAATGGCAATGTTGAAAATCTGGACATAAAACATAAAAAATTCTCAAAGTTACGAGCGTGCATGGAAACTGCGCAACGCACGCGCATAACAGTCACTTTTTTGGAATTTTTTTCAACAAATTTGCAACATAGGCTTTTTGGGAGCCGACCTCGTAATCAGTGGCACTGTCATTTTGTTAATTTGTCCCGAAAGGTGATTCCACGCAGTGACCACGAAATCACCTTTTGGAACTGAATAGCAAAATGACAATGACTGATTTCATGAGGTGGGGTCCCAATAACCCCATGTTGAAAATTTGCAGTCAAAAGTAAAAAAAAAAAGATATCCACCTAAGTTGAAACCCTCCACTTAAGCCAAGATCACGGCGCTTAACTCCGGAGGTAAATATGGGGTGAGGGGGGTTTGGGATGGTTGAGTGCTCAGAGAATGGGGGAAGGAGTGTCACAGACAGTGTGGGACTGTTTTCTTGTTTACAAGTAACAATAAAAGATAAAAACACTTAGAGGGAAAGGTTTCTTCTTTTCAGGTACTACATTGGGCACACTGGGGTGGGCTCCCAGTGTGCTGCCTGTTTTTGGGGGCTGGAGCTGACAGGGATTGGGCATCCCATCGGCAAAGAAAGCATGTTTGTGTTGGGGGGCAGGATGCCAAGGGGGATTGGGCACCCCAGTCAGCAAACAAATTGAACTAGGGAGGGAGCATGCCAACAGGGGGATTGAGCACCCCAAAGTCAGCTTTCTAGGGATTGTGAGAGGTGGCTGGTGAGAGCTGCTGCCATGTTCATTGAAATGTTTCACCTGGATCTGCATGTAATGGAGGTATGTCAGATCTGCCACTGCAATGAAAAGCCTGTCTCTCATTTCAGCGGTGGATTTCTTTCAAGTTGGTGGCACCCTCTGAAACTGCTCTCATTGGCAGCATGCTCACTGGTTGGCGGCTGAGGGACACACCAGCTAAAGCATCCCCTGGATTCGCCACAACACTGAAACACCTCTGAAAGTGCTAGTACAGTGCTACTACCACAAAATGTTACTTGCGCATGTACGCGCAAGCCAACATAAAAATGTACGACATTTGGGAAATCATTTGCCAAGCCTGAACAGTTCAGGGGCTAGAGTCACAAAACATTGCAAAGTACAGCCCAAAGGTTTTTTTTCAGATTTAATAAACTTTATGGAATTTTCCAGTTATTACATGGCAGAGGACAAAAGGAAAAATACAATTGTACAGAGAGATAGTGAACAGGGTACTTACTTATTATCTTCCCTCGCAATCTACAATTTGTAGAAGTTTCATAGAAAGTAGAGAAAGGAGATAACAGAGATCTCCATATTGAGAAAAAATTATATGTATTATGATAATTGTAGATGTAACATGAATAGATAAACAGCCTCTACCATCTACCTTCCACCCACTCCGCCCCACCCTTCCCAAGTCCCCAAACACCACCCACCCCTCCCTGGTACATACCGTCACCTAGGCTGACGAGGAGAGTCTTATAGCCAATTGTGAAAACCAAACTATAACAAAGCTGTGTCGTGCACACAAGTAATTAAATTGTTAACAACGTATGAAGAGGGTTCCACACTGTGTTGTAATAATGAGATTTATCAGACATCTGAGCTATAAGCTTTTCAGCCTGAAGGGTGAAGAAAATTTATTTTAACCATTCAGCTCTAGAAGGTACAACTTGGTCAAGCCAATGGCGCATAATTATTTTCTTAGCACACAAAGCTATGAGGGCCATATGCTTACACTGATTCCCCAGTAATGTTGTTCCATAATTGCCCAAAATACAAATGTCAGGGGTAAATGCATCGAAAAGACCCAACAAGGCATCTAAATTAACTTTGATGTCAAACCAAAAGGGTGAAACTTTATCACATTCCCATAATATATGTAATAAGGTATCTGGATGTGTCCCACAAGTGGAGCAAAGGTTAGAAGGAAGCAGACCCATTCTGTGTAACTTGTCTGGGGTATGATATAAATCATGAATTATGAAAAAATTGTAGCAAGCGATACCTGTCCCACCTCACATCCTGGTACAGATGTTGCCATATGTTAGGCCAGGGACTTTTTTACGAGGAAGGAGTATGCAATATATAATCCCATGAGTATAGAGGATGGCAATTAAGTAACTCCAGAGATTCTCTTAGGAGACGATAAAAGTAGGAAATTAAGTGGGATACAGGAGGAGAAGTTACTTGTAGCAAGGGTCCAGTTAAGTATTGATCCCAGAGTTGCATTTTAAAATGGGAGAGGAGCATGTGGGATAATTGGAAGTATTTAAAGCAGAAACTGGGGGGGTACCTTGTATTTAGCATGCAATTCTTGGAATGTTAACAGTTTGTAATCCTTCAGTAGATCAACTACTTGGAGCTGAGGTTAAAACGTCCAAACAGTTTCTTTAAGGGATTTACCATCAATCTTAAAATTAGGGTTCCTAAGGATTGGTTGTGAAGTATCTTTCGCCAGGGATATATGGAGCGCTGCACTTAATATAGCATGAACCCCAAAAGTAGTCTTGGTAGGCGTGCGGAGCAAATCTTTGGGAATATTCTTAGGCAGAGCATATAAGAGTGTACCAATATTAATTCCATGAGAGGCGCATAGGGATCTTTCAAGTTGTAGCCACTGCGGGATATTGGCCAAAGATGAATCGGATGGAATCTCTTTAATCCACTGTAGAATAACTGAACAGGAAATCAAATAATAATATAGAAGAAAATCCGGTAATTGTAGGCCTCCATTGGCTTTACTATGCCGAAGTTTAGCAATAGCTCTCCTCGGTTTTTTATTGCACCATATGAAGTTAGATATTATACGATTTACCTGGGAGAGCCAGGATTTGGGGAGGAGTAAATTGGTCATAAGCAGGGGGTATAATAACCGGGGAAGAACATTAATTTTTATTATAATAATAACTGGCTTTCCCTTTTTTCCATAGGGAAACCGTGGCGTAATTTGCCATTATAAAGGAGTGTTTATAATGGCAAACACGCGCACGATTTCCCTTGCTTGTGCACATGCTCAGGCAGCAGCGCGCGACCAGTCCAGACCACTCAATGCTTCCATCTCGCACCAAACAGAACCGCCAGAAGAATGTGGCGGTAAGTTATTTTCTTTTCCCCCCACATACACTGTAACACATACAAAGACCTGCTCAAAGGAAGAAAAATGAGTTTAAAATACGACAAATCTGGCACCGCTAAAACTAAACCAAACTGAGGACACACCTCAAGCTCTCTATTTTATATAATTGCTGAGGCAAAAAAGGGAAAGCCAGCAATTATATAAAATAAAATATAGTCGAGGTGTTAAACTCGATTTACACACACCCTCGTTGTGGGATGCTTTCACAAACCCCTCGGGCTTCACCTCCCGGGGTTTATGTAGCATCCCACAACTCGGGTGTGTGTAAAATCTCGTTACACACCCCGACCCATACTTTATTCTATATTTAATACACCCCCACAATGAAAGAGGAAGTGCTGTCCAACGATTAAGATCAATGTTCATTTGGGAAAGAGTTTTGTCGAGATTTTGATGCTTCATATGTAAACTGTGAATAAAGAGATAAATCCCCAGATATTTCATATTATCTTTAACCCATTTTAAGCCAAGCTGGGAGATTTCTGAGGAAAATGTGCTAGTATTTAGGGGCATTACCTCTGTTTTAGATAAATTAAGTTTGTAATTGGAGAATCCACCAAATTGATCTATAATAGATAGAATGGCCTTAATTGAAGCTGAGGGATGTAAAATATGAAGGAGTATATCATCAGCATAAACTGAAAGCTTATACTGTTGGGATCCAATGGTGATACCCAAGACTAAACGGGAAGCATTCACACAGCAAATGAGTGGTTCCAAATAAAGGTTAAATAAAAGGGGCGAAATGAGGCAGCACTGTCTGGTGCCCTGTTGCAAGGCAATAACATTAGAAAGCAAGCCATTACACAGCACATGGGCTGTGGGATGAGCATACAAGACTTTTACCCATTGGATATATTGCTGGGGAATACGATATTTAGGGAGAAGATAAAACAGATAATCCCAGGAGATACGATCAAAAGCTTTCTCTGCATCCAGGGACACCAGGGTGGCAGGTATCTGGGAGTCCCTGGATGCAGAGATGAGGTGGGAAAGTTTCCGCACATGGTCTGAGGAATGTTAGCCTGCCACAAAACCCACCTGCTCCAGACTTATTAAACCATGCCATACTTTTGCTAATCTAGTGGCCAAGATCTTTGACAATATTTTAAAATCAACATTTGTTAAAGAGATAGGACGATAGTTAGAGACAGAGAGAGGGTATTTTCCTGGTTTAAGGAGAACTACAATGGTGATTTCCATGAGGTAATGATGCAAAATGCCATGTTCGTAAATATAATTATAAGTATTTAACAGGACTGGGGCCCATTGCTGTTTAAAAGCCTTATAAAATTCTGCAGTATATCCATCCGGACCAGGTGTTTTATTTGGTGGCAGAGCTTCAATAGCGGCACATATTTCAGAAACCGAAAGGGGGCCACTAAAAGATCAGTTTGATGTTCATCCAAATATGGGAGTTGTATATCATGCAAAAAATGGTCCACTGCTGTGGGGGATCAAAGCGGGTATGGGGCTGGGGAGTACAACTTAGAGTAATACTCTTGGAAAGAAAGGAGAATATCTTGTGGAGAAGTAACTAAGATGCTGGCAATATTATAAATGGATGGTATTGTCCTATCAGCAGTTTGTGCCCTCAGTGGAAGAGCAAGGAGTTTTCCCGCCTTGTCTCCCTGATCAAAGTAGCAAATTCTAGACCTATGAAGAAGGTCTTCAGCTTTATCCATTAGTAAAGAATTATAACGATCCCTGAGAATTTCCAGATTAGTGAGGGTGGCCTGGGGAGAAGAGGGGGAAAGCAACAGCTCTACAAGCCGTATCTCCAGAAGTAGATGAGATGTGAGCTGAGAGGTTAGCTTTTTCTTAATAGCAGCCAGAGGAATGATCTCACCCCTGAGAGTACATTTTAAAGGCCCCCATAGTATATCTAACTTGGGCATGGAGGGGCAGTTTATATTAAGAAAAGAGGTAAGAAAAGTTTGAAGATGGCATTTGAGTTTATCACACTTCAGCAGCTGATGATTAAACCTCCAGACTTTGTCTCAACTTACAGTTGGACCCAGGCCCGAATGTAGTAATGTAGGATGGTGATCAGAAATAACCTTGGAAAGATAAGAGCAGGATAAAACTGAGGAAAGGTGGCCAATATCCAGCAGAAAATACTAAATTCTAGAGAATGAATTATGGGGAATCGAATACAAGGAATATTCCTTCCCAGAAGGGAAAAGGGCCCTCCATGGATCAACTAAACCCAAAGTATCCATCAGCTCTTAGATGGCAAGCTGTGCACGGGAGAGAGAGGAGGCACAAAATCTAGAACGATACAACATATTACATAAAGCCAAATTCCAATCTCCACCAAGCAGGAGAGGATAATTAGACCAGGGAGTCAGCAGATCCATGAGAGTAGTAAAAAACATGGGTCCTCTGTAGTTGGCCCATACACTGACCCGAGAACCAATTCAGAGTGGCCAATTAAGACTTTTATGATAATGAACCTGTGGTGAGTGTCCACTAATGTATCCAGCAGGCAGAAAGGTAATCTTCGGGCTATGAGAATGGCCACTCCGCCTCTAAGGGAGTTGGGGTCTGCTCCAAAAACTTGGCCCACCCAGGTTCTCCAAACTAGAAGTACCTGGGAGGGGGGCAAGTGTGTCTCTTGGAGAAGAGCAATGTCCACCTCCAATGTTCGTAGATTCAGGAGAATTTTTGTTCTCTTCGCTGGAGATTGGGCACCCTTCATATTCCAGGAGCAAATTTTATATGTAGCCATACAATACAACCCAGTTTAGAATCCTACCTAACAATACAATAATAAAGAATTTTGAGCAAATATAGAATGACCTTTCCTCTCAAGACAGTCTAATGAGACATACAGTGTGCATCATTATCCCACCCCAACCCTCTCCCCAACTAAAATATCCTTTTTTAAGGCAGAGTATTCCCAGGAAAATAGTACCAAAAGAGTATGAACAATATTGCCCTCTGAACCCCAATCCCCACCCACCCTTATGCCCCCATACCTCATTGCCACAGCATAACAAAAGAAACCTGCTTTGGGTTGAGTTAATGCTTGACCAAATATTGATACTGTTCGAGTAGTGTGCAATAAAAGAAAACTGGAAACCAAAAATATGCACATTTAGCATCTGTAAATACCCCCCCCACCGTATCGTAGCATACCCACCTGTAAAGCTCAACAACCGCTACCCCCGCTACAAAACACAGCCAAAATCTAATTATATTAGCAGAGGAAAAAATGGAGAAAAGAAGCAAAGTAAAATCTCCCACTATAATCAACTTGTGGGTATTTCCTTTAAATGTTAAATAAAGATGCAGTTCCAGGAGTCTTCAGCAGATACATAGCAGGAGCCCCAGAGCACAAAAGTTTGTGTTGCACTTTGTGACTGTCCAGGTGTTAAAGGTTGCTATTCATAGTCCTATAAAATCCTGAACTATCTGACTGTGAATAGGGCCAGGATGAGCGGCACTAACCCCATTACTGCTACCTCTAACTTCAGTAGCAGCACTCCAAGATGCAGACAGAAGTATGGCTCTGCAATAAATAGCACAGGTGCATTATTTGGCAGTCACAAAAGCAGCCATGTAAATGAGCCCATTGGGCATGCAAGGCACTATAGTGCTGCTTGCATGCTCATTTTGGGCCCACTTACATAGGCCACACCGGAGTTTAGTGCACCCCCAGCCCCTGCTCCTGTGTCCCTGGTGCTAGTGCCCCTCTACCGATCGCCATCCCATGTATGAATTAGTAGCTTTCCCCTGATGTCTAGTGGTCCACCACCAGCTGATCACTGTCCCATATATGAATCAATAGGTTTCCCCAGTGTCTACTGATCCCTCCCGCTGTTTGCTGGCCTGATATGTAATATAAATATTTCCCAGTATTTAATGATCCCACCTCCAACACAATTCCTCGCTCACTATAAAAATCTAATTTCCCCAGTGTCCAGTGGTCCCTCCCCCCACACAATCCCATGCCCGAGATGAATTAAAAATTCCCTGGTGTCCAGTGATTCTCCCCCCCCGCATCCATGATCAATCTATATGAAATATTCCCTGGTGTCCAGTGTCTCCCCCATCCTGATGCCCTTTACAATACAGTACCTTGTTACCATTCTCTGGTGTCTAGCAGACCCCCCACTCCCCTACCCCAACAGGGAGAGCCCCAACAGGGAGTGCCCCACCACCTCATTCCCCTCTGTCCCTTCTCTGAGCCAGCAACTGGCACAGCCCTTCACTCTCAACTCTGGGCATCCACCAAGTGAGCTGTCAATAAGCATGTACTGTATACAGTACATGTTCATTGACAGCTCAGTTGGTGGCTGGCCGTGGTGATAAGTGGAGGGCTGTGTTGGTCACCAGCTCAGGGAAGGGATAGAGGGGAGAGGTGTGGTGGGGCACTACCAGTCGGAGTGGGCGAGTAGGGGGTCCACTAGACACCAGGGAATGGTAACAAGGTATTGTAAAGGGCACCGCGATGGGGAGGGAGACACTGGACACCAGGGAATATTACATATAGATCAGGCATGGGTGCGGGTGGAGGGAGGGATCACTGGACACCAAGGAATATTAAATTAATCTCAGGCATGGGATTGGGTGGTGGGTTGGGCCACTGGACACCAGGGAAATTTGATTTTTACAGTGAGCATGGGATCAGGTCGGGGCAGAGACAATTGGACACTGGTGAATATTTATATTACATATTGGGCTGGTGATCGGTGGATGGGAACAACTAGACACCAGGGAAAAGTATTGATTCATACACAGGATGGCGATCTGTAGGAGGGGTTCCTAGCATCAGGGAAACTTATTTTTCACTTGGGCATGCATCGGATGGGAGGAGGGACCACTGGATGCCAGGGACTGTTATGCTGGGGTTGAGTGGGGGGGGGCACAGTACCTCCGCCAACCACTAGGGTTGTCAGGATTAAGGCAAGGTCTCAGTTGGTGGTACTTGCTCCATGCAAGTGGACCTTGCAAGAGGCACTTGCGCGGAGCAAATGCTCTGTGACTTCAACAGTGCCGATATTCAGATCCCCTCACCCTCATTTGTATTGCAGTTCTCTTCACACTTTGTCTGAGTGCAAACCCACTATGAGCACATAAACTGGCCTTCTGTCAATACAGCTCAGCGCAAAAGCTGATTTGCTAGTGCAAAACCAGGTTTGCGCCCATTTTGTGAATACTGGCCCAGGTTTCAAATCTTTACTCTGTTTTAATTTTCTAAGTATATAAAAAAAGTAAAGTTG
Organism: Neoceratodus forsteri; assembly: GCA_016271365.2. NCBI lineage: Eukaryota > Metazoa > Chordata > Ceratodontiformes > Ceratodontidae > Neoceratodus > Neoceratodus forsteri. Next base: position 243,520,044 of record CM028133.1, on the reverse strand, counting down.
GAAAATTTACCATTTTGACCCCTCCAAACTACTGTACTGATTTTTTTTTACACATTTTGCAGCCTTTGAGGCTCACACAAAAGGTCTGGGCATGCCAAATGCTACAGTAAGTCACTGTTATAAAAGACAACTTAGTTAAAAGCATCTGAACATCATGATTTACAGATGTGCTTAAACCATCATATGTATAATGGCACAACCCCTTCCCTATAGTCAATATGTGCACATTAGGTACTGTAACATACTGTAGCAATACATTAAATAAAACAGGCATTTGTCAATGCCCGAATATTTCCTTGCTGATACTAGCATTGGATGTGCAGGAGTTAGATAGATGAAGAATAGGAGCGGCAATGAATTATTGAACTCACGCCAGTCCCACCTCCACCCTGCAGAGGTGGATAGGCATTGGGGTGTGCCTGTGGGTCATTGCCCATAATGCACGTGGCATTTCACCTCACCCTATCCTGTAGACACCAACAAGTGTTGATATGTGCCTTGGGGTGTTTGGCTTCACAGTCACCCCATTTCGTAAGGACATACGCTGAAATGGGTGCAGTACAGGAGAATGGGGTGAAGTCTGGGGCTGAAGAGTGCAAGGCACACCTCGATGCCTGTCACTGACTTCAGGGTGGGAGTGGGCTGGCATGAGTATTACAGATGGTGATCCAAAGTTACACCTTTGATGCCTGTCAGTCTGTACAGGGTTTGACTTTATGGTTAGAAACCCTAACGCCCCAGGTGTGTGTTAGTATTTGCACTACAAATTTTCAGCATGGCCTTTTTGTGACTCCCACCTCATGAAAGCATTTGGGTCCTCTTCTCATGAACAGTGGCAGTGTGATTTTGTTAATGTGTCCTGAACTTCGAGTTCCCACAGTGACCGTGCCATTCTGTGCCAGATGTGTGAAAACACAGATCAGACAGGATGTGAAGAATGACAGCTGTACCATCCATAGGGAGGTGTGAAGAGATGGCAATGTTGAAAATTTGTAGTGAAAATATTAAAAATGCTCAAAGTTCCGAGCATACGTGTAAACTGTGCAACACATGCTTGTATCACAGTCATTTAGTGGAATTATTTCACCAAATTTTCAACATAGGCATTTTGTGACCTCTGCTCATGAACACTGTCACTATGATTTTCTTAATCTGTCCGAAACATTAATTTCCCACAGCGACAGCGCCATTGTGCACCAGATGTGCCAACGCATATTTTGGGCAGGATATGAAAAATGACAGCTGTACTGTTCACAAGGAGTTATGTCAAAATGCCAATGTTGAAAATCTGGAGTGAAAATGTAACAAATTTGCGCACTTCCGAGCATACGTGGAAACTGTGCAACACACGCTTGTATCACAGTCATTTTATGGACTTTTGTCACCAAATTTTCAACATAGGCATTTTTGGTTCTCTGCTCATGAACAGTGTCACTGTGATTTTCTTAATGTGTCTGAGCATTGATTTCCCACAGTGACTGCACTATTCTGCACCGGAAGTGCAAAAACACATTTTGGTCAGGATGTGAAAAATGACAGCTGTACTGTTCATAAGGAGGTGTGCAAAAATGCCAATGTTGAAAATATGGAGTGAAAATATTACAAATTCTCAAAGGTACGAGAATGTGTGGAAACTGCGTAACGCATGCTTGTAAAACAGTAATTTTTGGATTTTTCCCACCAAATTTGCAATATAGGCTTTTTGAGAGACCACCTCATGAACATTGGCACTGTCGTTTCATTACTCAGTCGCAAAAGGTGATTCCGCGCAGTGACCACGAAATAACCTTTTGGGACTGAATAATGCCATGACAGAGGCTGAATTCATGAGGAGGGGTCCTAATAACCCTATGTTGAAAATTTGGTGCCAAAATTCCCCAAAATGTCTGAGATATGCACCAAAGTTGAAAAAAAACTATTTATGCCATTATACAGCTTACCGGCATTCCTTCAGTTCGCAGTCGGCTTTGAAGAGTGCAGATTTACTCCTGGTCCACCAAAGACTGTCATGCTGAGCTCAGAGGGTATGGGGGTGTGTGGGGGTCTGGGGGCTGCAGGTGCAGAGGGGCAGGCTGGTTGGGAGGGGCCACCAACTTCAATCAGAGACTGCTTGTTTTACAGGTTTAAAAAAAAAACATCTCGGGACAGTTTTTGTTTTAACAGGGACATTTGACTCGCTGGGGTGGGCTCCCAGGCGTGCCACCTGAGTGTTTTTTGGGGAGCTGTAGCTGACAAGGGATTGGGCACCCCTGTCAGCACATACCGTGGGGGGGGAAGCTAAGGGGGATTGGGCACCCCCCTCGGCACACAGCAAATTGGGTGGGACATTATGCCAATGGGGAGTGGGCTCCTCTGTTGTCAAATGGAACTAGGAAGGGGGGACTGAGGCCAACAGGGATTGGGCCCACTGTCAGCAAAGAAAGACTGTTGGGGGCGCATGATGCTGAGGGGGATTGGGCACCCCGTTGGCTCACAACAAATGGGGGAAGGGGTTACAGTATACTGATGGGGAGTGGGCTCCCCCATTGGCAAATGAACTGGGTCAGGGATGGCAAGGTACCACCCTGCAATGACGAGTCGCTCCCCCATTGCAGCAGTGGATTCGTTTCAAGGTGGTGGCACGCTGGCTGAACTATTGTCAGCAGCAATGTGCTGCCGGATTGGGGAAAGCGGGCCAAGCCTCAAAAGACACTGCAGCCATTGGCCCTCACAGTGCCGCACCTCCAAAACCCTGCTTCTCTCCTAAGCTGTAACAAAATGTTTCTTGCGCATGCACGCAAGCAAATCTAATAATTAGGAAACTGTTTTCTGTATTGCTGCACAAGTCATCCTATTTGGTGCTGTCAAGGTATTAGGAAATATTATTGAAAAAGTATTTAAGCAGTAAGACATGACAGGTTAATGCCTCATGCCTCCAACCCATGGAATTGGGGAGTGTATGTGATAATTACCCTATAACTCCAACCCATGGAATTGGGGAGTGTATGTGATAATTACCCTATAACTCCAACCCATGGAATTGGGGAGTGTATGTGATAATTACCCTATAACTCCAACCCATGGAATTGGGGAGTGTATGTGATAATTACCCTGTAACTACAACCCTTGAAGTGGGCTACCGGGTTTAAAAATTACACCAAAATAATACAACAAAAAAAATACCCTTCAAATTGATAAATCTTTAAATTAAGAATAAATAAATCTTCATCACTGATAAATTAGTTGTCACACCAAACAGCTACTAGTATGTTTGCCATATCAAAGAGGTCAAACTGTCAGGCAGGTAAGTCACTCATGTTGCTAGTTGAACCTTTTTTGGTTTTCCCAGCTGTCACAGTTACTGAGAATTCTGAAGCAGTGTATTCCAAGACTTATAGAGCAGTTTCCAGACCCATTCATTTATTGGTCAATAACTGTAGCGGTTCAGACAGCTACTGACCAATCAGATCACTGGATTTTTTTGCCCATTTTTATAATGTGGGTTATAAAATGGGTAGGGAAAATCATGCTTCCTGATTGCTGGAGAAGGTTTCAAAGCAGTGCATTTCAATAATAGTAAATACAGTGTTAATTTTGTTTTTGTTTTACAATGGGCCCATTTTATAATCATTGTAAGACACTCCAGGGTGCAGGCCACTATTCCTTAACTGCACTTACAGGTGGTTGAAGGCACTCAGTGCATGCATCTACTGCCTCACAATTCACCTGGGCAAGCAGTTTGGGAATAGTAACCCATACACTGTCATATCTTGTTGCTTACATAACTGCCCACCTCAGGAAGTAAGGCACAAGGCAATGGCTAGTGCCGTGTGCACCCCAAAAGTGCTGTTATCCCACAATTACACACATCCTGGAGTGCCTTATGGCAGCTGTAAAATGGTTCTTCAGATTATTTAAATAAAAAAAAACTTAGTAATTAGGTTCAGAACTTTTAAGTATTTTTGATCTGTGCAGTTGTGCTGGAACAATGCACGGTAACCTGATCTGATCTGACCAATCAAAGATCTTGGTTTCTTTTACTCATTTTATAATTGTGGTTTATTAATGAAACAGTTTGTGGTAAGAGGTAAACCTAGGGTTCTCCATACATCATGCAGAAAATTACTGAAGTTGACTTCTCCAGTGACTTGGCGACAGTGCATCACACTACTACCAGGGAGACTGGGTGTAACACAAAGGCACGGAATCATACTCCAGAACTCTCAGGGAGACTAAGCATGCCATAGAAGAGAGACACTTAGCTCCTGGGAAGGGCACAGGGCTTCTTCCTCCAATAACCCATGTCACAATGATGTTAGCACATGTTTTGTCTTGGACGTCAGTTCTCACTCTAATTTATATTCTAACTCTACACCACCATGGATCACCAAACAAAGTAATGTTGGCCCTGGTGGGCAATGCATGTAAAATGTATAGATGTGGCAACGACAATCCAACTCCAGTGTGCTGCTGTTGCAGGAACACCAGGTAAAGTGTGGGTGCATGACACCACCAAAATGGTGTAGCTAGTAGGACTGTTTGGGTGTTCTCCTGCTTCTGTGATGAGTTAGGTCCATTACAGGTAAAGTGACTGACATACTGGTGAGGTGTTTCTGACACATGCAAACATAAGAACATATGAAAAAGCCAGCAGACTAAGACCTAGTTGATAAACTACTGATTTTCCCAAATGTTTTCCATCTAAGATGAGTTTTTTTTTATGTACTTACATGTGTCAGGCAGAATGCACTGCATGCCTGCTATGTATGTTTTGCTTTTACAGATATATCTATGTGTACTTTTTTCATGTACATCCTTGTGTCAACCTGCATGCACTGCCTGATATGTATTTTTCCTTTTACAGATATTGTTTCTCTACACTGTAATTATGCAAAATAGAATATTTCTGCTATATGAATACTTGGTTGTAACCTCCCCAGGTCACACCTGAAAGTAAGCATTGAACTGCCTAGTGTGCTTACCTGGTTAACAAAACCTAAATGAATAAATTGCAGGACCTCAGCTTAAGATACTGACTTGCCACCTCCCCAGTCCACCCTCTCCCTTAGTTCACTCCTCCACTGGTATCCTGTAATAAGGGCATCCACTACTGAGCATTTACAAAAAGGGCAACTCAACAGTGGCACCTGTTCACAGGGCTACTGGACGTGGGGGGGGTGAATACAGATATAGCAACATCCTGTTGCTATATGTACATGTGCGTGGGAGAGAGCGAGTACGCTGTGCAACAGGTGGAAGGGGAGGGAGGGTTTATGAGGCGTAGTGTAGTGGTGGGCTGCCGAGCTGGCCCTGTGGCATGATGGGAGGGTGGCAGGCTAGGGTTGCGAGGGTGCCAGGCTTGGTTCCGGGCATGTGTTCCTTTTGTTGCATGCCCAGCGTAAAACATTTTTTGTCCAGTTTTGCACCCCCGCCCCATGACATGCAGCCCCTGGAGTTAAGAATCCTTTAGTGTGGGGGGAGGGTGAAGCCCGCAAAACAAACAAACAAACAAAAAGTCCCGGCTCCCTTTTACCGTGCGCTGGAAACATACATTAGCAAAACTGATTTTTATTACGACATCTTCCTAATGACGATCACCTTTCCGCGATTGCCCTTATCACATACAACCTCCTCCCTTGACGCCTATTTCCTCTTTACTCTGTCCCAGCCTCTCTTGAATCTGCCCACTGTCTTCAATGAAACCCCTCTTCTAGAAGCATATTCTAACACACCACCACCATATGCATGAAGAAATTCCACCTAGCCTCTCTCATAAACCTCCCCCCACTACACAAGACTGTCCCTTCATGTTTTGGTTTCCACTGAACTTGAAGAGACCCATCGTATCAACCCCTTTTATTCATTTTAAATACTTGAAGTTCTCAATCATGTCCTCTCTCTCGCGCTCTCTCTCTCTCTCCCTCCTTCTCTTTCTCTGTCTCTGTCTCTCTCTCTCTCTCTCTTTCTCTCTCCCTCTCCCTCTCCCTCTGTCTTTCTTTCTCTCTATGCTCCTCTCCTCTCCTCTCCTCTCCTCTCCTCTCCTCTCCTCCAGGCAGTACATGTTCAGGGCCTCCAACCTCTCCTCTGTCCTAACCTACTGGCGCATGATTATCTTCATTGCCCTCCTTTGGACCATCATCAGCAGATTAATGTCTTTTCAAGGTATTGGTACCAGTACTGTACACTGTACTCCTAAGGCAGCATTACTAATGACCTGTACAAGCTTCAATATTATCTCCTCTCACCTGCTTCTCATACCTTTGGCAATGCCGCCCAATATTTTATTTGTCTTTGTTGCTGATATCCTACATTGTGTTGAGTGCTTCAGGTCACTAGCAATCATCACTGTTAGGTCCATCTCTTCCTGTGATGCAGATACCAGACCCCTCCCAAGGTTCTTGGCTCTGATGTGCATAACATTACATTTCTTTGCATCAAAGCCAAGCTACCAAACCCTGGACCACCTCTCCAGTTTTTCCAGATCCTCTTTTAAGTCTTTTATCCCTTCTGCTGTGTCCCCCCTCCCACAGAACTTGGTGTCACCCTCGAATAGGTAAAATTTGCCCTTAATATCATCCACAAGCTTGTTGATGAAGACATTAAACAGCATCAATCTGGGCATTGAGCCCTGTGGGACCCCACTGGTAACATTCCTGGTGCTAGACAGCTCTCCCACTAACACCAAGCTCTGGTCCTGCCCCCAGCAAGTTTTCCACCCATCTGGTCAACTTCTTTCCAACCCCAAAATCTGCCAGCTTCCTGATCAACTTCCTTGTGGAGTACAGAGTCTAAGACCTTGCTATTGTCCAGGTAAAGGATGTCCACTGCTTGGCTTCTATCCACTATTTTAGTGACCCAGTCAATTAACTTAATAAGCTATGTTTGACACAACCTCCATCCATTAAACCCATGCTTCCCCTCATCCTGCAGACCATGCTCATCCAGATACTCTACCAACCTTTCCTTAAGTAGTAGACAGCATGGCATTGTGGTTAAAGGCACTGAGCTGCAAGCCTGGAGACCTGGGTTTAAATCTCATCAGCCCCCACCTGCATACTGTGTGACCCTGAGCAAGTCACTTAACTTCCTTGTGCTCCCAGATTGCACATGAAAACAGAATCCAGTTTAGTGTGCCTTTCCAGGTTAAACAACCCCCTTAAGAATGTTCTCCATCAGCTTTCAAGCGATTAAGGTCACACTGACCAGTCTATATTTCCCTGGGTCGCCCTAGGGACCGAGCTTTTAGAGGGGTACTGAGTGTGCCATTCTCCAGTCCTGCTGTACCATGCCTGACTACAGTAAACTATTAAACAGGCCAGCCAATGTATCTGCAAGCTTCTCCAACAATTCCCTTAGCACCTGTGAGTGTATGCCGCCTAGGCCTGGCGATTTGCCTACCCTCAATACTAGCAGCAATGTCCTCACCCTATCCACCTCTATTAAAGCATCTATGCCCCCCCAATCCTCTCCTTCCCCTAAATGACACCAGTCTGTCTCTTTCTCTGGTGAAAATGGAACAGAAATACTTGTTCTGTACCTCTGCTTTGTCCCTATTCTCCTGCACCCACCTGTCCCCTTTCCTGAGCCTAACAATCACATCTTTCTTGTCCCTATTCTCACTAATATAGCAAAAAAAATGTATTTTCCTTCTTCTTAATTCCCTCAACTAGCTGCAGTTCCTTCTGACCTTTAGCTTGCCAGACTATCTTACCTGCTATGCTAGCCATCTTCAGGTACCCCCATCTTCCACCCACTTGGTCCTCCTGAATTTCTTGTAGGCTGAACTCTAATTCCTCACTGCCTGGATGACCTCAGTACTAACTAGCTGAGTGTTTTGGCCCTCATATTTTTTCCTTTGGCCCTAATGCTCCCCTCTGTGGCAAGCATTATTCACTCCTTTATGATGGGCCACCTTTGTCCACCCTACTATCCACTAGGACGTTTGCCAGGTGACTCTTTAGCAACTCACACAACTTTTTGAAGTCCACGTTTGTAAGATCAAGGATTTTAGTAGTAGTGTCCTACCAGAACCATACTTTATAATGATCACTTCCATCCAGGGGCTCTTCGACCATTGTCTCTTAGACATGGTCCCTGTTTGTTAGCACCAGATCAAGGATTTCCCCATTCCTGGTGGTTTCTGTGATGCCCTGAGTCAGGAGCCTGCTATGCAGCACATTGAGGATCACCTGACTCCCCATGCATGTCATGACCAGTAGCCCCCCATTCCACCTTGGGCAAGTTGATGTCTCCCACTATTGCTACCTCTCATTTTTCTGCAGCAGTCAATATCTGTGGGCTCAATACACTGTCTCTTTCCTCCTCCTGGTTGGGTGGTCTGTAATCCACCCCTGACCTCACCTTCCTCCCTCTGTTGGATAGTAATTGAATCTACATTGCTTCCACCTTCTGCTCTTGAGACTCTTTCCTCATATTGGTTATACCCTCACTGAGGTAAACTACCACCCCTCCCCCTTTCCCTAACTCCCTGTCAATCCAGTATAATTTATTCCCAGGGATTGAGAGATTCCGATCATGGTTAGGTGGAGCCTACTTCTCAGTGACTGCTGTGATGTCCATCCCCCCCCCAACCCCATCTCTGCTAACAATGTCTGCAAGCCATCTATTTTGTTTCCAAGACTTTGTACATTCAGGGACACCATCTTCCACCAAGAGTCTGAGCCTCCTTCCTTCCCTCACATCTGCCTTATCACATCTACCTTTCTTACTTCTCCTGTTTCTTGTGCCCCTCCACCCCCACTTGCTTCCCTCCCCTCCACATCCCCCCAGTCCCCCCCTCACTGGTATGGAGGGGAGGTCTGCTGACACTTTTCATTGAAAGAATAGAAAACTTCTGGCCACATGCCTCTCACCATTGATATGCCCTCTGCTGGCCAACCTAGAATTGCAATTGCCAATGGCTGTATAGATAGCCATTTGCCTGCATTCTCAGCCAGAGAAAGAGGCCATCATGGATAGCCAATTATACAGTTGGAGAACCAGGGTAACTATTGGGTGGAAGGGAAACCAATAGAAAAGGGCTTGAGTTACATTTAATATATTTATTTAAAAACATTACCAGGAAAGACATACTGAGCTGAAATAGCTCATTTCCAGATGTGTCCATGGTGAGGGGGAAGGGGACAGTACAACAATAAGTTCTAACACATAGGCTACAAACATCAAAATAAAACAAGTTAGCAGTAAATAGCAACGACAGATCAAACTGTATAACAAAGTGCAGATACTGGTAAAACTGTAATGTGAACAAAGCACTAGCAGGTTCAGCAGTAAAGTTCAGAGGGAAGCCCAAATTGTAGGGTAGAAAACAGGGTGCTGTTGAGTTCAGCAGTTGGGGGAGAACTGTGGAGGTAAGGGGGGAATGGGGGCTGACTTATGGCAGGAGCAGGTGCTAAATGAAATGTGGTGCTAGAAGGCAAAAATATAGCTTGAGCCAGGATCAGGGCGACTGCAGGGCTGAGAAGAGAATTCATGGAAGAGAGATGTGTATGAAGGGTGAAAGAAGCAGTATGAATGAAAGTGGGAGAGAGAGACCCACTGTTTAAGGAAACAGAAAGGGAAAGCACCTTGGCCTACAGAGGATTTTACTGAGGGGCATGCAGGGAGAAAGGGCCAGAGTTTCGAATGGAGTAGGAGGCACAAGGGGAAATTGAGGAAGAAGGATGGGGAGGGGGGACAAGGGTCCCAAATCAGAATTTAGAGATGAAGATAGTGCAATGAGCAAGGCACCTGGCATCAGGGGTTGGCAAGGAAAGGGAGAAATGCACTGAACAATGGTGTGCTCTAGGGGACAATCAAGGGCAAAGCAATAGAAGGAGTGAAAGTGTGGCTCCAGTCTGGCTAAGGAAGACTTGGGAGCAGCACTGTAAACAGTGTCACCATAATCAAAGATAGGGAGAATCACCTTCTAAACAGTCCCTCTATGGGCAAGAAGAAGGATACATACTTTGTTCCTCTAAAGCACACCAAGAATGGGGTGAAGCTTCTGATGGATGGCTTCCATATAAACTGAGAAATCAAGGTGATGATCCAGCCAGACTACAAGGTATTTAAAGGAGGAGACATCCTCAATCGCAACACCAAGGATATGGGGGGGGGGGGCTCAGCAAGCCTCTGCCTTGTGCCATAAGTCATGGAGACAGGTTTTTTTAGCAACTGATGGACAACTGATTTGCCCAGAATCAGTGCTGGATATTGTTGAAGTCAATCTGGAGCCCTGCCATGAAGTCAGAGGAAGAGGAGCCAGAGGCGTAGAGAATCGCGTCATCTGCATACATGTGAATAGATGCAGAGGGCAATCAGACAGAATGTCATTCAGGAAAACTGAGAATAGAATAGGACCCTTGGCACATGTCAGAGCAGCTAGGGAATATAGGGAATATGGTGTCATCAGTATGAACAGCTTAAGGTCTGCCCCCAAAGTGGGAGTGGAACTACTCAACTGAGAAGGCAGAGAGCCCGGCTGCTTTCAACTTGACCAGAAGGATAGGATGGGCAACAGTGTTGTAGGTTTTGGCCAGGGCAACAAAAATGGATGAGGTGACCAGACCATAATCCATGCCTGGCAGAATGGAATCTATGAGTCACAGGAGGGAGTTGGAGGTGGAGTGGGACTTCCTAAAACCAGATTGGTAGGGAGTGAAATACGAGGAAGAGTCAATGAAAGGGAAAAGTTGGGAGCGAACTAGGTGTTCTTGGATTTTGCCAGAGTGGGGAGGAGTGAGATAGAGCAGTAGTTACCGAGGGGTAGGAAGGAAATGACCATAGCCTGTTTCCATGTATCAGGAACAGAGGCTTGGGAAAATGAGATGTTAAGGAGGTAGGTCATAGAGACTGCAATGGCAGTAGCAAAGAGAGGTAGGAGTTTGTGATCAAGACCATCAGGTTGGCCACCTTTTTGTGGGCTTAGATTAGAGCGAGGTGGGCTTTGAGGGAAGCAGTGGGGCTGATGGGGGAAATGGAGAAGGAGACGATAGGGGAAGTGGGGCTAAGGAAAAAGGGGAGTGGGAGGTACCAAAGAAAATAGGGAGTGGGAGCAGTAAGTAAGGGAGACTTTATTGTAAACATATGTACTATGTAGTATGCCTCTTTACAGGGGACACAAATATCCACAACAGGGCTGATACACGGCAAAGGGGTGTGTGGAAAGGATGAGAAGTGACTTGGCAAGGCTGGAGGAATGAATAAAAGTATAGCAGCTTAGATTCAATGCAAAGAAGTGCAAAGTAATGCACCTGGGAAACAAAAACCCAAGGGATGAGTACGTGGTGTGGGGGGAGGTATTGACAACAACAAAAATCGGAAGGGACATGGGGGTAGTCATATCAGATGACCTAAAGGTAGGCAAGCAATGTGAGAAGGCAGTAAGAAGGGCTGGGGGGATACTGGGATGCATAGGTAGAAACATCACCAGTAGAAAACAGGATGCTGTTATCCATCTGTACAGACAGTTGATAAGACCCCATCTGGAGTGCTGCATGCAGTTCTGGAGACCCCAGGCCAGATACACAAAAGGCAACTCGGGATGCAAGGCAACTTGTGTCCAAATAAATGGTGCAAGTAGCACTTGAGTCTTGAGTTGCATCATGTTGGGATTCAAGAAGACAGCCTGCGACATGCTGCAGGCTGCCTGCACCCAAGTGGACCAATAAGCCAGAAACCCCCTTGTGACATGGTGTAAGGGGGTTTATGGAAGCAGTTGTACCCTATTCACAAAGGGTGGCTGCTACGTCATCACATCAGGATTCAGAAACAACCCCCAGTGAACATCCATCAGCCATCTCATAGCTGGCGTAACTGTTCTTTGCAATCCACAGGGGGTTGCCACTGTGCCCCAGCTCTACAGCCCCCCAGTAGCCCTGATCCCCAACTATGGCACCCACAGTGCCTAGATGTGTGTGTGAAACACCCCCATATGCCCAGATCCCCCCACAAATGGCTGTATCCCCCCAAATACCCACTCGCCCAACATGCCCCGAATCCAGATCCCCCTCCACAGCATGTCCAGTATAGTCCTGGTAGTCTAGTGGCCCCCACCACCTTCCCAGCAGTGCCAGCACCCACTGACTGCCCCCCTTATCCACACCCGACTGGCAACTGGCACAGCCAACCTCTCACCACCATGGCCAGCCGCCAACTCAGCACCTCCAGGAATGCGTACAGTAATTATAAGCACTCCGTGAATGACAGCCACTGTCAGTCATGGAGTGCATATTATTACTGTATGTGATCTCGGCACAGCTTGGTTGGTGGCTGGCCATGGAGGTGAGAGGTGGGCTGTGCCAGTCACCGACTCACCTGCTGGGTGTGGGGGGGTGTGGGAGTGGGATGGGATGGCACTGTTGGGAGGGGGTTGGGGCCACTGGACCACCAGTGGGTTTTCCAGTGATGCCCTGAGGGACAGGGGATGCCATTGTGGGCTTGGGGGCACAGACACATGCCATGCTTCCTTCTACGGGTGCTTCTGCCGCCCGCCTGTCTCACATCTTGTGGCATTCCTGGGGCTGCATCCTTACTGGGACAGATGCTGCAAGCCACAGGACACAGGCGCTGGGACCCTGTCTGATACTGATACTGAAATGAAATTGTATAGAAATTGTACTTGTATTGCTATGTGTTTGCTTGTTCTCCATCTGTTGCACCACCACCCCAGGATGCTTCTGAAATTAGCCATTTACAACTCTTGTTGTCTTTCCTGGTGAAACATTTTCCAAATAAATGAATAAAGAATAAATAAATGATACTGAATCAAGTGCAGGGTCCCAGATGCAGGGGCCATTGCCACAAGCTGCCATTGTCACAGTTTGCAGCAAATGTTTGTGAATCCTGTCCTCCATCTCTGCAAGGACATAGACAGGGTGAAAGCAGTCCAGAGGAGGGTAACTAAAATGGTACAGGGTGTGCACCAGAAGCCATATGAAGAGAGACTAAAGAGCTTAATATGTATACCCTCAAGGAAAGGAGCGAGAGGGGGGGGATATGATAGAAACTTTCAAGTACCTCAAGGGAATCAACAAAGTTCAAGAGGGTAGCATCTTTCAGAAAAAGAGATGTGTAAGAACAAGGAGCAGAATCTGAAGATAGAGGGGGGGACTACTGAGGGGCAATGAGAGGAAGTATTTTTTCATGGAGAGGATGGGAGACACATGAAGTGGCCTTCCTGAGGAGATTGCTGGGCCAAAAACAGTGGGGGAATTTAAGAAAGCATGGGACAGACATAAGGCAATTCTAGAGGGGGTGTAGGAAGAAGTTGGCTGTTGGTTAACTGGGATCTGCAGCTTATCCAATAGGAAAGGAAATGGACCGACTGGGTGGGCCAAGCGGTCCTTATCTGCTGTGCTATTAAAGTCTATGTTTCTATGAAAGATGACGTGACTGTAGAAGGGTCTGTGACAATGGAAGTGCCCACCTTGAACTGGATGATGGGGCTGGGATGCATGGGAGAAGATGATGTGAATGACTTTCCAGAACATAGAGAACTTATGTACATTCAACCCTGATACAGTGCATGGAAATCATGAAATGTGGAGCAGATGGTCTGAGGTCATGGCTATGCAAATGTAATGTTCAAATATTCACATGTACAGTTGTGTGTTTATTAGTATAAAAGCATTACACTGACATTCATCACCATCTTGTTAATGAAAGGGCTAGTTATGCTGATGGAAAGTGGGGGTATAGTGTTGCACAGCCATGCTATCCATTTACATATCAGGTCATTGGGCCTGATTCTCAAAAGCTTATGCCTGGCGTAACTTGACTTGCACCAAAATAAATGGCGCAAGTAGCAAGACACACCAGCAGTTGCGACATGCAACCTTGGGGTCTTTGTTGCTGCCCTTCGAGAACAGGGTGCAACTGCTGCCGTAAACCCCCTCCCCCTAGCACCATGTCACAGAGGGTTTAAGGTGTCACTGGTGGCGTTTGTCAAATTTGGTGTAAGTAGCCTGCAACATGTCGCAGGCTGCTTGCCCCAAAGTGGACACATGTTGCAACTTGTGACATGCATATGGGTGTTTATACAATCAGGCCCATTGTCTTTATCTGTGTTTGTTATTAATATATGCTATTTCTGCATAGGTCTACATGGTGTCTGGCATACTTCTGTTGAATCATGGTGCTCAGAAAAGTAGCTTTTTTGACCTGAAGGAAGGTTTTTAGTAGAGGCAGTGTAATCCAGTGGTTAGACCACTGGCATGGGAACTGAGCAGATTGCAGGTTCAAACCCTGCTTGAGTCAAATACTCAGGGTGTGATCTTAGGCAAGTCATTAATCCTCTTGGTGCTCCAGTCCACCCAGCTGCAGAAATGGGAGGAAGCAGAACCCCACTGGAACAAGATGTTGCATCTCAGGTGGACACTCCTGGGTAAATACATTATTTTATCCAGTGGTTACATAAATAAATCACAAACTTCATATTCCTTTTCACATACATTTGTGATGAGCCATACTACATTTTGTGCTGCAGTTTTCTTCTCTGTTTAAAGATCCAGTGCATTGTCTGCAATTAATGTTTGAGTTTAAAACTAGTAAAATATTACTTCTTGTATCTTAAGTACTTTTATGTTTGCTTGTGCACATGGACGAAAACATATTGTGGCGGCCTGCTTCAGTAGCGAGTTGTGGAGGTGAGGCAGTGTTGTTGCCAATGCAAGCAGCCCATTTTGGGGCTTGTCTGTGTGGTGCCAATAGAGTATTAGGCTGTCCATGACAACAGTAGTATATCTTGCCACCAACTTGTAACAAACTGGCCGCTGCAATCAGGGAGCACCCCGTCATCAACAATCAGCTGTTTTTGCTGGGCAGTCCCTGACTGCAGCAGCCAATTACAGCTGCATTGGATGGTGTCCCTTTTCAATAAACATGGCAGTGGTATCTCCATCAGCCTCTCAAAGTCCCCACGAAACTGACAAACAGCCGCCACCGCTCCCAGTTCCTGTTAAAGCCAACGGGGGTGCCCAGTCCCCCTGTCGGCATGCCCCCTCCACAGTTCATTTGCTGATGGGGGTAGCCCAATTCCCATCAGCATGATGCCCCCCCCATTTGTTCTGTGCTGAGAGGGTGCCTAGTCCCCCTCAGTTCATGCGCTCCCCCCAGCACATTGTAAGGCTAATGGGGGTGCCCAATCCCCATCGGCTCCAGCCCCCTTCCACAACAAACATCCAGGTAGCACACTGGGAGCCCACCCCAGTGTGCTCATGTGCACCCCCCAGCACACTGTATGGCCGAGAGGGTGCCCAGTCTCCATTGGCTCCAGTCCCCCCCCCAACAAACACCCAGGTGGCATGCTGGGAGCCCACCCCAGCATGCCAAAAGTGTCCAGCGTCTTTTTTTTTTAAATCCTATTAAAAAAGAAAATGGTCCATCTTGTTCCTCGTGGCCCCTCCCCAACCCGGACCCACCCTCTGTACCCCACCTCCCACACCCACTCACCCAGACTTACCTCCAGAGCCCGGTGTGATGATCATCGGTGAACCGAGAACACGTCTGCACTCTTCAAAGCCGACCGCAAACTGAAGAAATGCTGGTAAGCTGTATAATGGCATAAATGGGTTTTTTCAACTTATGTGGATATCTCGGCCATTTTTTTGATTTTTGACACCAAATTTTCAACATGGGGTTCTTGGGACCCCTCATGAAATCAGTCACTGTCATGGCGTTACTCGGTCCCAAAAGGTGATTTCACAGTCACTGCATGGAATCACCTTTTGGGACCAATTAATGAAATGACAGTGTCACTGTTCATGAGGTGGGCTCTCAAAAAGCCTATGTTGCAAATTTGGTGAAAAAATTCCAATAAATGACTGTGTTACGAGCGTGCATAGCACAGTTTCCATGCACACTTGTAACTTCATGAATTTGTAATATTTTCACTCCAGATTTTCAATATTGGCATTTTTTCACACCTTCTTATGAACAGTACAGCTGTCATTTTTCACATCCTGGCCAAAATGTGTTTTCGCTCTTTTGGCGCAGAATAGCACGGTCGCTGTGGGAAATCAGTGTTTGGGACAGATTATGAAAATCACTGTGACATTGTTCATGAGCAGAGGTTCTAAAGTGCCTATGTTGAAAATCTGGGGACAAATGTCCATGAAATGACTGTGTTACCAGCGTGCATTGTGCAGTTTCCACGCACCCTGGTAACTTTGTGAATTTGTAATATTTTCACTCCAGATTTTCAACAGTGCCATTTTATTACACCTCCTTATGAACAATACAGTTGTCATTTTTCACATCCTGCCTGAAATGTGTGTTTGCACATCTGGCGCACAATGGCGCAGTTGCTGTGGGAAATCAAAGTTCGGGACAGATTAAGAAAATCATAGTGACCGTGTTCATGAGCAGAGGTCAGAAAATGCCTATGTTGAAAATTTGGTGAAATAATTCAACTAAATGACTATGTTACAAGCATGCGTTTTGCAGTTTCCAAGTACGCTGGGAAGTTGGAGCATTTTTAATATTTTCCCTCCAGATTTTCAACATTGCCATCTCTTCACACCTCCCTATGAATGACACAGCTGTCATTCTTCACATCCTGCCTGGTCTTTGTTTTTGCACATCTGGTGCAGAATGGCACGGCCACTGTGGGAAATCAAAGATCGGGACACATTAACAAAATCACAGTGCCACTGTTCATGAACAGAGGTCCCAAATGCTTTCATGAGGTGAGGGCCACAAAAAGGCCATGTTGAAAATTTGTAGTGCAAATACCAACAAATGCTTGGGGCGTTATGGTTCCTAACCATAACATCCCACCCTGTACAGACTGACAGGCATCAGGGGTGTGCCTCTGGATTGCCAGCTGTAATGCTCAAGACATTCTACCCCCACCCTGAAGCCACTGACAGGCATCGAGGTGTGCCTTGTACTTCGGCCCCAGACTTCACCCCATTCTCCTATACTGCACCCATTTCAGCTATGTCCTTATGAAATGGGGTGACTGTGAAGGCAACATCCCAAGTCACACCTCAACACTTGTCGGTGTCTACAGGATAGGGAGAGGTGAAATGTCATCAGCATTATGGGTGATAACTCAAAGGCACACCCCAATTCCTGTCCATCTCTGCAGGATGGAGGTGGGGTTGGTGTGAGTTCAGTACTTCACTGCCATTCCTATTCTGCATCCATCTAACTCCTGTACATCCAATGCTAATATCAGCAAGCAGACATTCGGCATTGACAAATGCTTGTTTATTTTTCCTTTTGTTAATTAGAAGATTGTTGACCTGATAATACTTGATATGAAATGTGGAACTGGAGTCAACCTGGAGGCAGACATAGCTAGTTCTGTTCCTCCTCATACATCATCAGCCCAATGACCTCACTGCCTGTGGCATCACAGCTGACCAGGAAGAGCCAATCATCTGCTGCCAGATCAGTCACTTATGATGTCACAATAAGTAAGGTCACAATGCTGATGAGGTATGAAGAGGAACAGAACTAGATATGCCAGTCTCCAGGTAAAATATTGCTCTTTACAGTACACCCAATACTATCAGGTAAAAGAAATCTATGAGCAAATGGAAGAAGAAAAAAGTTTATAGATAAAATTAACAGCTAGCAACTGTTAAAAATTGATAGCAGTTGTCTGCCTACTTTTTCTGGTGCCTTCTCTTTAATAGTTTTTTTCCATAAACATTCATTAAAATGAGTTCCATTGTAAAATCTCAAAAGAAATAACCTCTGTCTAATTTTACTGTAGTGTTATTTTCATCATGAAACAGGATATTCTATTTCAAAGACAGCTGGGGAAGCAATAATGAATTATGTGCTGGAATTCAGTACTGCTGTTCTGTACATTCTGTACTTTCCCAAGCCTCCTCATGCAGTCTACAGACCAAACAAGTAAGCATTAATCACCGACAGAGGAGGGCTCTACGAGGATTAATGCCCTGCTCGAGGGAGGTTGGTGCACAAGGCGAGGGCTTCCAACCACCAGCGGGCATTAATCCCTGGTGGAGCCCAATGCTGGAGGTGATTAATGCGCTTGTAACATGGCAAGCGCAAAACACATACTGAGCAAACATTGTGTTCCTTTGCTGCACACTATGCTTCGGCGAATGTTTCTTAATCCTGGGAGAGCTGCCATTCACTTTGGCGCACAGTTACAGAGTCTTCCCACTGGAGACGTGGCGCTCACGGGAGCACAGACAACTATTTAGATAGCGTGGAGCAGTTTCACAGCAGGCGCAGGATGCAAGGTTGTGCATTCACAAACTACACTGCAGTGCCCTTTGCTGATTGCTAATGACAGTTTTTTTTCGTTCCGGCGAATATTTTGTGTCTGTCAATGCTGTATTACAGCGGTACCTGCTGGGACAGTTCTACAACTTAGAAGTACGATTAACATGTCTGCACACAGTCCTATGTTTCCATGTGTTGTGTATATGTGGATCAGAACAGTGAAATGTGGACTATTAGCGTTTTAGCTGAACTAGTACTTGCACTTGCTCATCTCGCTGCTGTCTCTTATGGTGCCGAACATGTGTCCCTCCATGCATGGTCGTCTTATCCCGCTCATGCACCAGTGGCGCCCTCACAGGTTGGGTGGAACAGCGACACCACTGCACTTCACAGTATATGCATCGGCTCGCCCTGTCCCTCTTGAGCGAGACACTGTGGCGACTCAGGTACTACCCCGGTGGGCTCTAATGGTCTACTGCTTGTGTGGACAGTGCAGGTAGTACACAGGTGGGCTCTACTGCTGGCTTAATCACTGCTCGGATTTGATCGCATGACGCATTTCCACCAATCTCTGACCTGCATTTGCCTCCTGTGTCCAGAGCCATGTTACAAGATAGAATATCACTCACCCAGCACAGTGATACTACCAATTAGCAGGACACAGATGAAGGAGACAAAATCACTTATAAAATGAAGTCCCATTGCTGTTTAAATCTTCGGCATCTTGAGCCAAACTGCCAGGCAGGCACCAGCTGGATCCTCAGAATTAAATTACCTGCTGTAGAAAAATTACAAGAGAGCTCAGTGTACTGTAGGTGGAGTTTGTAATGGGCTTTCAGTTTAGAGTCAGAGATGGGAAATATTGAAAATCTAATTGCAAACATTTGTAGAATTCCATTTTCTTTCACTTTAGCACAAAGATGTGATTTTTTATTTCATCAAAAGTCACATTTAAGTAGGAGCAACAAAATACTACAACTCTAGTACTAGATGTGAAATGTTGCCCATGCAAGATGATGTACTTGAGAATTTTGCTGAGTCAGTCTTTTAATGAAGTCATTTTTCTTGTGTGAGCTTGTGAACTTTGTTCCCACAACTATTAAGCAATATTTTACCTTTCAACAAATTCTTTACATCTCACAAACATTGCAGATTATTTTCATAAATTTTGGAAAACAAGAGAGTGTGAACATACACACATTCCCTTAAGCCTGTTCAAAGTTGTTCCATATATTTTATGATCATTTGCAAAATAAAATTCATGTTTTTCCTTTTTAACATATAACTTAAAGAGCTAGTAGTGTCAGAAAAAAGCAGACAGAAATTGTTATTCATTTTTAAAAGTAGCTCCTTATTTATATTTCTGAAGTACTTTTCTTTTTGCATGTACTCATTATATGTGTTCTACCCATTAGTACTGGGTGTGATGTGAAAAGCAGTGCTTAACCTGCAAGCAGACTTATCTAGTTCTGTTCTTCCCATTATAACATCAACATACATGTTCACTCATTGTTTCATCACTAACCTGCTGCCTGACTAGTAACATGTGACACAAATGCAAAGCAGTGGGAAATTCTAGGAGGATGCTGGAGTGCATTGAGAGAGGGATTTCTAGCAGGAGGAGAAAGGTGGTGCTGCCATTGAAGTGTTCAGTGCTGAGGGCCCACCTAGAGTACTGTGTCCTATTCTGGAGGCCGCAGCTCTGCAAGGACATTGAAAGAGGCAAGATAGTACACAGGAGGGCAATACTGTTGCTCAGATAGTATCCTACCAGATCAGATACCATTGAATAGCATCATTTTTGTCAGATACTGTATAGCATCAGATGGCATAGACATGTGACCAAGGATCTGACCTACTAGGATCCACAGTAAGTATCTGAGCTATCCATGGATCAGATCTGGGTTCACTGGATCTGCTCATCAGATCCAGGCATCCAGCTATCAGATCCAACTATCCAAGATTGTATCTGATGGATCTGACCACCACATCCAAAGATTCATTTATTGGATCCAGCTGTCTGAGGATAGATCCAATGGATCTGACCTCTGATCCACAACTATCGGAGTATGGATCTAGAACACAACTTTGGTTGGATCCTAGACTAGATACCAGTGCTGTCTAATGGAGGATAGTCAGATCCACAAAATCACTATCTGAGCACCAGTAGAAGGCAACCAAAATGGTGAGGGGATTGCTTGAGAAGCCATTTGAGGAAAGCCTATAGGAACTCAACATGTACTTTCTAGAAGAGAGATGGGCAATAGAGCGCATGATTGAAATCATCAAGTACCTCACAGGAGTGAATAAGGTACAGTAGAAATGGAGGGTCTATTTCAGAGAAAGACAGGCACTACAACAAGGGGATAAGCAATGAATCTAAAGGGAGG
Organism: Neoceratodus forsteri; assembly: GCA_016271365.2. Lineage (NCBI taxonomy): Eukaryota > Metazoa > Chordata > Ceratodontiformes > Ceratodontidae > Neoceratodus > Neoceratodus forsteri. The sequence goes on along the minus strand of CM028133.1, from coordinate 243,499,468 downwards.
AAGTTTAGGAGAGACGTGTGGAAATGCTTCTTCGTGGAAAAGGTGGTGGAACACTGGGATAGACTGCCAGATAAGGGAGTTGGGGGAAAGGGGCTCTAGGGAGCTTCAATCATGCATGGGGTAGAAACATAGAATTTAACAGCAGATGAGGACCGCTTGGCCCACCTAGTCTGCCCATCTTCCTACCTGTTTCATATACCCTGGATCCTAAATGATCTGCTGCTTACCCTTAGGCATGGGGCACATTAGTTAGAGGAGTGGGGAGGGAGTGGCACCAGTGACCAACTAGGGTCAGTGGTGGCAGAATAGGCAGGAACAAGGGCAGACTGGATGCACCCGAGGGTCCTTTCTCCTGATAAAATCTATGTTTCTATGTTTCTAATTGCCAGTCAAGCAACAGGAGATAGGCTGTTCTTGGTTACTAGTGATCTCACAGTCAGTGAGGTCACAGTGCTGATGATGTGTGGGGAGGCATATAACTGACTATGTCAGCCTCCAGGCAGACTGCTGTTCCACACATAACACCCAGTACTGTCAGGTAGAAAATCTAATTAGCAAAAAGAAAAGAAAATAATTCTTCAGATATAAGAAGTGATAGCTGACTACTTCAGAAAGTTACTACTTATTCCAGGGCATACATTAGCTCTTTAAGGAGTTTTCCTACCAAAGTCCAAGAGAACAAATACAGTATTTCCAAAACCATGTTTGAGGGGGTGGAAGCAACCTTTATATACAGTAGAGGATGATGGTTAAGAACATAGAGGAGACACCAGTTTACCTTTATATTAAGTGAGAATGCAAGGCATGGGGGATTTTCAAAGCCTATGTTAAGGTACAAGTTTCTATTGTACAACTTTGGTTGTAAGACAAAATGCCCCATGTCCAATTTTCAAAGCTAAGACATAGCTAACAAGCCAAGTCCGATTTTAAAAAGTCTGAGTTTCTGTCCAGTGTGCAAAATGCAGATATAAATGTGCCCGGATACAATTTTCAGACCAAGTGTAATCCAGTCTATTATTTACATCTCTAATATCTTTTATCCAAAATTGTAACATAAAGTACCATAAAACAGCTAGGAATTCTGCAGACATGTCCAACTTTTGAATATAGCCCTAGTTTAAGATTTTTAAATCTCTCACCTGACTTAACTAACAAATAAATCTATTTTATGTCTTCTGAAAATCCCACCCCCAGGATCTTGAAGTTGTTCTTACTGCATCGATAATGCAGCTATCAGGAGAGAAAAATGTCAGCAGACCAGGAAACTGGATGGCTAAGTGGACTGGTCAAGAGCCTTTCACTTCTAGGTCACTGGTTCAAATCCAGCACAGGTTGGCAGTGTCTGAAAGACATTACTATCTAAGGGATATTCAGTGGCCTATGTGAAATGAGTTGTGATGATCTCAGTCCATTTCCCAGTAGGCAGGTGTCCATATCACAAAACTGGCAACACAACTGCCACTAACTTAAACACTTGTTGTCAGTGTCACCTGAAACACCAAGGACTGAATGGGCATGAAGTCTAAACTACCCTCCCACCTACATATTGGTCCCTCTTTGGAAGTGTTAAGATACACTGGTGGGGCAGCAAGGGAAAGCTTGCACTGTGTCAGCCATGCTGTACCTGTCATGTGGATAAGCAGAGGACTTCTGGTTCCAGTGTTGTTAATACAACATCTTTGTTAGTACTAATTTCACACTCAGAAAAAAGATTCTTTAAGAAACAATAGGCCAATAGACAGAGGAAAAGATCATACTGTGCTCATCACAAAGTATAGGCTTATAGAAACTGAGTAAAGAAAAATGATAAGTAATGACAAATGGGAGAGTAGTATATTGCATAAGAGATACAGAAAGGATAGAAGGGCTGACATCCCATTTAATCCATTTCACAAATTGTTTCCGTGCCCTTCCAGGTGAAGGAATCAACAGCCAGGAGACTGACACATGTAAATGACTTGCCAATAAAAGAAGAGGCAGGTAGTAGTTATAGAAAAATCCATACTTAGGTACACTGATGGTATAATCTGTAACAGGGAGCAGGAGAATGACATTATATAGAGAATAATGGATAGGCAAGTATGTGTTATGGATTTTTTTTTACACTCTCAAGGTGTGTGACGACCCATAAACCTTGAGAGCAAAGTGCAAGAAGTTTATGAGGTCATCATGTCAGGGGGAAGGAATGGACAATGATATGATAGAAGGCAATCTTAGGATGGCAGAGAAAGGGGAGATACTCCTGATGGGAGACCTGAATATGCCAGATGTTAACTGGAGCACATTTGCTGAAGCCACATCCAAGAGCAGAGCCATTCTTGATGCCCTACAGGTGGCATGCCTCAGACAGCTAGTTTTGGAACCCACTTGTGAGGAGCAGTCTTAGACCTTGTACTCTCAAATGGGGACAGTGAGAAGATCTCAGATCTAGAAGTGGGTAGCCATCTGGGAACAAGTGACCACCAAACAGTGTGGTTCACGATAAACTCAGCTACAGAGTCAAGCCATACAAAAGTGAGGGTACTGGACTTCAGGAGGGCATACTTTGGCAAGATGGGAGAGTGCCTTAGAAAAGCACTAGCAAATAGGCTAGAAGAAAGGGTGGAGCAACAATGGGGAAACATCAAAACTGCCATCACAGAGGCAACAAGCCTTTGTGTGAAGCAAATAAACAAATCAATATGAAAGAAAAAGCCACTATGGTTCTCAAAAGAGGTGGCGGGGAAGGTCAGGGAGAAAAAGATAGCATTCAGGAAGTATAAGGAAACACAGAAGGAGCAGGACAGAGAGCTGTACCAGTTAAGGCAGAAGGAAGCAGGGAGGGAAGTCAGAATAGCAAAGGCCCAAATTGAGGAAAAGATAGCCAACTTGGTTAAGAAGGGGGATAAAACCGTTTATAGGTACATCAGGGAGCATAGAAAGACAAAGGGAGGGATAGTGAGGCTGAATAGAATGGACGGTGGGTGGGCAGAGAGGGACAGTGAAAAAGCAGGAATACTGAATGAATATTTCTGTTCAGTATTCACAAAAGGAGGAGGGGGAGGTGCTTAATATTAACAGAAGCACTCTGGATGGGGGTCAATCCCAGTCCTTTCACAGAAGAAAGGGTTCTGAAAGAACTCCTAAAACTGAAGGTGGACAAAGCAATGGGTCTACTGAATTCACCCAGAATTCTAAAAGAAATAAGGGAGAACTAGTGAAACCACTGACTACCCTTTTAACAAATCAAGGGAGGATGGTGTGGTACCTGAGGACTGGAGGAAGGCAGATGTGATTCCCTGCACAAAAGTGGGAGCAGGACAGAGACAGGAAACTACAGGCCTGTCAGTTTGATCTCTGTGGTAGGAAAGTGATGGAATCACTTCTGAAAGAATTGTTGAGAACCTAGAGGCCAGTGGGGCACAGGACCCAAGGCAGCATGAGTTCACAGTGGAAGGTCATGTCAGACAAATCTAATTGATTTCTTTGAGTGGATGACAAAAGTAATAGACCAGGGAGGGGTTGTGGACATGGTCTACCTAGACTTAGCAAGGCACTTGACACAGTCCCCACAAAAAATTAATAGTCAAATTAACCAGCCTGGGGTAGGTCCAGGGTGGTAGCCTGAAATAAAACACTAGCTGGACAACAGGATACAGAACGTAATTGTAAATGGAGTCCACTCTGAAGAAAGAGGTTACTAGTGGGTACCACAGGGTTCAGGACTGGGTCCAGTCCTTTTAATGTCTTTATAAGTGACATTGCAGAGGACTGGAAGGAAAAGTATGCCTCTTGCAGATGACACAAAGATCTGCAACAGGGTTGATCACAAGGAGGTGTGGAAAGGATGAGAGAAAGGATGAGAAGGGACTTGGCAAGGTTGGAGGAATGGTCAGAAGTATGGCAGCTTGGATTCAATGCAAAGAAGTGCAAGTAATGCACCTGGGAAACAAAAACCCAGGGAAGATTACACAGTGGGTGGTGGGTAGTAACAACAACAAAATGGAAAGGGACCTGGGGTAATCATATTAGATGACTTTATGGTTAGCAAGCAATGTGAGAAGGCAGTAGGGAGGGCTGGGGGATGTATGGGAGAGGCATCACCAGCAGAAAACAGGAAGTTGTTATCCTCTGTACAGACAGTTGGTGAGACCCCATCTGGAGTACTGCATCCAGTTCTGAGACCCCATCTCTGCAAGGACATAGACAGGATAGAGGCAGTCCAGAGGAGGGCAACTAAAATGGTGCAGGGTCTGCAAGAGAAGCCATATGAGGAGAGACTAAAGGAGCTTAATATGTATACCCTTGAGGAAAGGAGGGAGAGGGGGACATGATAGAAACTTTTAAGCACCTCAGTGGAATCAACAAAGTCCAAGAGGGTAGCATCTTTCAGAAAAAGAGACGTGCAAGGACAAGGGGATACAATTTGAAGATGGGGGCTGTTCAGGGGCAATGTGAGGAAGTATTTTTCACAGAAAGGGTGGTAGATGATGGAACAGCCTTCCTGGGGAGGCTATGGGGTCTAAAACTGTGGGAGAATTAAAGAATGCATTGGACAGACATAAGGCAATTTTTGTGGGGGTAGGAAGAAATAGGCTGCTGGTTAACTAGGATCTGCAGCTTATCCTGTAGTATGAAATGGGCAGACTAGGTGGGCCAGTAGTCCTTATCTGCCGTCAATGTTCTATGTTCTATCACACCAAAGGTGTGTAAAAAAACAACATAAAAACACACTTGCCTGTACTCCATTTTTATGATTACTGGTGAGAAGCCACTGAATGTACACGAGGAGACCAAGTGATCGGGGTGGGGGGCTTCAGCGAAGTGTGACTGAGCAGTGTTCATTTGGTAAGAGAGTACCACATGATGTATACAGACAGCAATGTTTAGTATAAAATCATATCACCTGTGGGATTAAAGGTTAGTTTTCTTGGTTTTCAATCACAGAGGCCACCGAGTATAGATCAAGGAGAGCGAGTGACTTGGCGGCTTCAGAAAACTAGATGTACTGTAAGGCTGATCGAGCACTGGCTCAGTCTTATGTCTAGTTTTCTGAAGCCGCCGAGTCACTCACGCACCTCGATCTACACTCAGTGGCCTCTGTTATTGAAAACTGAGAAAACTAACCTTTAATCCAACAACCTGGCTGACATGATTTTATAGTAAACATTGCTGTTTCTATACTGTCTGTGGCATACTCTTTGATTAAATGAACATCGTTCGATCATGCTTCACTGATGGAGAAAAGTGAAAGTGACTGCTAGGCTCGAGGGTAATGATGCTGAGAACTTGTTTTGACAAATTCCATAATAACTGGTTTTCGAGTTATTACCACATGCCAGAGATCTCTAAACAGTGTGATAAAGGGGATTACGAATAATTATAAATTGTTTTCCAGGAATAAACATTGAGGATTTAAACAGTCAACATAGTAATATTCTAAAAGATGCAGGACCAAGCCCACCAAAGACTGATATTGAGAAAACTAGACAAGGGTATGAGGAAAGATCATGAAAGTACTGTATAGGTCACAATACGAAGTCTATGCAGTGCAAGGTGGCCATGTCTGAAATACTCCCAAAGAAAACAAAGATTAATTAAGACCACTAATGTATACTTAACAAACTGGACAACTGCTGGTGCCTTGGTGCAGCAGTAGTGCCAAAATAATGCTCATAATAACAAGCATTTGTCAATGCCAAACGTTCGCTTGCAGGTGTTTGCAGTGGTGTTTGGCATGTATGGTGCTTTACCCTAATGCCCTGTGCGATTGCTGGTATTTGCACAATAAATTGTCAGCAAGACCTTTTTGTTACCCCCATTGTGAGCAACATAGGCAGAAACACGTTTTGGGCAGGATGTGAAAAATGACAGCTGTACTGCTCATGAGGAAGTGTGGTAAAATGGCAATGTTGAAAATCTGGAGTGGAAATAGTGAAAATTCGCAAACCTACGAGCGTGTGTGGGAACTGTGCAATGTACGCTCGTAAAACAGTGATTGTTGGAATTTTTCACCAAATTGTCAACAATGGTAGTTTAAAACCTCTGCTAATGAACAGTGACACTATGATTTTCTTAATGTGTCCCATACACTGAGTTCTACACACATCGTGCCATTGTGCGCTGGCACATGGGCGGAAACACGCTTTGGGGCAAGATGAAAAATGACAGCTGCAGTGCTCTATAAGGAGATGTGGTAAAATGGCAATGTTGAGAATCTGGAGTGAAAATATTGAAAATTCGAAACTTACGAGGCGTGCGAGGAACTGCACGCGCAGACTCATAAAACAGTCATATTTAGAATTTTTTTCAAATTTTCCAGCACAGCCATTTTAAGACCCTGCTCATGATCAGTGTCACTGTGATTTTCTTAATGTGTCCCATACATTGAGTTCGCACACCGACTGAACCATTGTGCGCTACATGGGCAGAAACACATTTTGGGCAGGATGTGACAAATGACAGCTGTACTGCTCATGAGGAGGTGTGGTAAAATGGCAATGTTGAAAATCTGGAGTGCAAATATTGAAAATTCGCAAACATACGAGCGTACGTAGGAACTGCAAAACGCACGCTCGTAAAACAGTCATTTTGAGGACTTATTCAAATTTTCAACATAGCCATTTTAGGGACCTCGTTCATGAACAGTGTCACTGTGATTTTCTTAATAATGTTCCATACATTGATTTACGCACACCGACTCGCCATTTGTGCTCTACATGGGCGGAAACACGTTTTGGTGAGATGTGAAAATGACAGCTGTACAACTCATAAGAAGGTGTGATAAAATGGCAATATTGAAAATCTGGGTGAAAATATTGAAAATTTCGAACTTTCGAGCCCTGCGTAGGAACTGCTAGCACTTGCCTTCATAAAACAGTCATTTTTTGAATTTTTGCACAAATTTTCAACATGGGGTTGGGACCCTTTTCATGAATGATGTCACTGTCATTGCGTTATTCGAGGCTGAAGGGTGATTTCATGCAGTGACTGCGCAGTGCCTGCAAAATCACCCTTGGGCCCGAATAACACCATGACAGTGACATCATTCATGAGAAGGGGTCCCAAAAACCCCATGTTGAAAATTTGGTGCAAAAATTCCAAAAAATGACTGAGATATGCAATAAAGTTGAACCCCCCATCTAGCCCATTATACAGCTTACCAGCATTTCCTCAGTTCGCGGTTGCCTTTGAAGAGTGCAGACGTGTTCCCGGTCCACTGAAGATCATCGCGGTCCAGAGGCAAGTATGCGGTGGGGGGGTGCGAGGAGAGCTATGGGTGCATGAGTGGGTGAGTGCAGGTTGTGGGAGGGGTTGGGGAGGCAGCACTGTGAGACAATTTTGTTTTATGGGTTTAAAAAAAAAAGATGGCGTGGGGCGTTTGCCACGCTGGGGTGGAGCTCCAGCGTGGCAGAAGATGGCTGGGGGCCGAGGGAGCTGGCAGGGGTTGGGCACCCCGTCAGCAAACTCACTGGGCGCCGAGGCCGAAGGATTGGCACCCCCATTGGCAAAATAAAGCAGAGCGTTTGCCCGCTGGGGTGGGCTCCCAGCGTAGCGCAGAAGATAACTGGAGGGGCGTGGAGCCGGCGGGGATTGGGCACCCCGTCAGCAAACATGTTTGACACGCTGGGGTGGGCTCCAGCGTGTACGAAAAGTTTAGGGGGCGGCATGGCGGATGTGCGCTGGGGAGGTAGCGCATGGCGCAGGCGTGCACTCAGTATGGCAGCTGTGTTTTCTTTGAAGCAGAGGAACACCGCTGTCACACTGAGCTGCTGCACCCATTGGTGCAGGACCTCCACGCCTGCTCAAGGGAGCAGTGCATTGGGTGGCAGAGGCACACCTCTAAGTGTGCTACTCTCCCAAAACGTTCCTTGCGCATGCGCGCTAGCGAACGGTATAATGACCAGGGTATGGAAGCAAGTTTCAAGCACTGGGAGCCTGCCAGGGTGTGTTGGGGGAGATGGGGGGATCCCAGAGGAGGCTCTCTTTCTTGTGGGGGTAGGGTAGCTTTCTCTACTACAACACTGCCACCCATGCGACCAGTGATGACAGTGCTTCAGAGGTAAAGAGAGGAAGGGGATGTCTGTTTAAGCATGCTTTGCATATGCAATAGGTATTCCACTGACATCCCAGGAGTGAGGCACACCCAGAACAAAGGTAAAACCCCTATCTTGTCAGTGCTGGAATTAAACTTTAGAGCTAGGAGGGCCCAAAAGGGGCATATGTTGCACCTGGGAAACAAAAACCCAGGGCAAGAGTACACAATGGGGGGTGAGATGCTAACAACAACAAAAATGGAAAGGGACCTGGGGGTAGTCATATCAGATGACCTAAAGGTGGGCAAGCAATGTGAGAGGGCAGCAAGGAGGGCTGGGGGATACTGGGATGCATAGGGAGAGGCATCACCAGTAGAAAACAGAAGTAATTATCCCTCTGTACAGACAGCTGGTGAGACCCCATCTGGAGTACTGCGTGCAGTTCTGGAGACCCAATCTCCATGAAAGACATGACAGGATGGAAGCTGTCAGAGGGAGGGCAACTAAAATGGTGCAGGGTCTGCACTGGAAGACATATGAAGAGACTTAAGGAGCTTAATATGTATAGCCTCGAGGAAAGGAGGGAGAGGGGACATGATAGAAACTTTCAAGTACCTCAAGGGAATCAACAAAGTCCAAGAGGGTAGCATCTTTCAAAAAGAGGTGTGCAAGAACCAGGGTACAATTTGAAGATGAGGGGCTCAGAGGTAATTTAAGGAAGTATTTTTTCCAGAGAGGGTTGTGGATGCATGGAGCAGCCCTTCCAGAGGAAGGTTGTGGAGTCAAAAACAGTGGTGGAATTCAAGCATGCACGGGACAGTCATAAGGCAATTCTAGGGGGTGCGGCTAGGAAGAAGTAGGCTGCTGGTTAACTAGGATCTGCAGCTTATCCATTAGGTAGGGAAATGGGCAGACTGGGTGGGCCAAGCGGTCCTTATCTGCCGTCAAATTCTATGTTTCTATGTTTCATATCATTAAATTGAACCACCCTTCCCATTATAAATCAATGGTAGTGGTACGTGAGATACCAGGGCTCACTTCAAATTTGGGGGCCAAGCCCTAGCAACCCCCTGTAATTCCAACACTGTAGCTTGTACAGGGTGTTCCTTGGCACCCTTGGACACTGACCACTGTCACTGCCTGGTAGGAAATGTCTGGCTCTACACTCAGGAAGAGGTGGGAGGTATTCAGAAGTCTGGCTTTGCCAGGCTGCACCCTTGAGGCATATGCCCATAGATGTGAAAGTGTCAGAAGGGAAAGTGGAAGAGGATTCATGGGGTTGGGAGCTGGATCTGACCCAGGGAAAGGGGGCCCTGCCATGAATGGGGGCATAACATGTAAACTGTAAAAAGAAACTGGGCATCCAGAGACAGAATAAGACTTCTGAGGCATCAGAACACATTTGGGACAATAATAACCAACGTACAAGAGATAGGTTGCCTTTAAATAGACAGAAATATTGACTCTGAGGTGACAGGATAAAAAAAATAGCCGTTACCAAAGCTGGCTGGCATGGGTTCACAGAGAGAATTCCTTAACAACTTGTAGAAAATGTGTACTGGCAATATCATAAAAGAGGTAGGTGTGTTTCAAAGTTTTACTTTACTGGTGAATTATTGGTGATGTGCCAAACTTCACAATTCAGCGTGTGTAGCTAATGTGAAGTTATCTCTTCATCAACAATTTGCAGAGTAAAGTCCTCTTTAAAAAAATGCTTACAAATTGTAATTGTACTTTTTAATCCTCTTACCTTTTCACAGGACCCAGCAACCCCTCCAGACTAGGCCCAGCAAATCTGTGAAGAAAATGGCCTTTTCTCTTACTAAGCAGCACCCGATTCCACCCTAGTCCTCCACCAACCCTTGGCAAAAAAAAAAAAAAAAAATACCACCACCTGCTTAGCAGCCAACTCACCATCCACTCCAACTGCAGCTCTTGAAAAGGATACTGCTGCTGGAGAGAAGGGATAGTGAAGTGACCAGCACAGACCTCCTCTCACACACACAATCAGCTACCATCTGAAAGAATGGGAGGATAGTTCAAATAGATGATTGCTGTAAGTATTCCCTCTTCCATTCGATCGTAACCTCTGTCTGTGACAAACATGCACCTGTCTGTAAGGCCCGGGTTAAGTCTTCCCTTCATCCTTGGATTACCCCTGACTGAATTGATTTGTGCCAGACCCAAGATCAAGCCTGAGGCATCTTCAGATTCTCCCGTTCTCTTACAACCTTCACTCCTACAGAGTGTTAAGGAATTCATGCACAAAGACTGTTCGGACTGCTAAATCCCTATATTTCAAAGCCAGCCTCCAGAACAATCAGAACTGCCCACCATGTGTTGTAAGGTGATTCTTTCTCTATTTGATCCCCAAGCATGATCTGCTTCTCCTGTCCTTTCAGTAAATGGCACATCAGTCTCTGACCCTTCCACTGCTGCTACTCACCACATTGAGTTTTAACACTTGTGCTCTCCCCTCTTCACCCTCTCCCAATTCATCTTTCATCCCCCGTCTCCATGTTCCACTCAGTCTTCCCCCTTAATATGGTTTCATTTTCCTCCTATATCTGTGCAGGAAGCTCTGCTTGCTCTCCTTTCACTCAACCCATCCAAAACTAGTCCTGATGATCTGGACCCAAAACTTCGCCATCTCTCAGCTCCAGCCTTTGCCTCCCACCTCACTCCTCTCGTTAACTGCTCCTTCACTCTAAATCCTGTCCTGCAGGTTTGAAAGCTGGCCAAAGTTCTCCTGCTTCACAAAGGTGTTGATCCCCCTTCCCTTGTAAACTAGTGTTCCACTAGTTTACAAGGGAGGGGGGGCCTTGCAAAGTTGCAAGAGAAGTTGATCAACTCACAGCTGTCTGATTTCCTCCACTCCTCTAACCTCCCTCTATTGCATTCTGTTTTTCTGAACAAAATTCCCCGGAATCCTCTATCCTATGTATCACTGATTCCATCCTCTCTGGGATGGATTAAGGGCACATTACAACACCCATTTTTATCGATCTAGCCAAGTCTTTGATTTGGCGACAAATCCTCTTCTTCTAGACAGGTTGAGTTCTGCTGGCCTGTTAGACTCTGCAATGAGGTGCTTTCATTCCTACCTCTCAGGCCATCAGCAATCAGTGCAGGTAGGTGGTATTCTGTCCCCTCCACTACCCATCCAGGCTGGGATCCATCCTGGATCTATCCTGAGAATCATTCTCTTCTTTATTTTTCTCAATGACCTCCCTCAGGCTATGTCAATTCACATATAGTATTCACATGTATGTAGACGACACTGTTCTATACACTTCGGGTGCATCAACTGAAGCTGTTGAAGTCACACTCCAGCATGATTTTCATAACATTCTGCACTGGACTGAGGCTGGCCAGCTTCGGTACAACACAAAGAAAACTGTGTCCATGACCTTTGGTTCCAAGCAGAAACTATCCAGCTTTGTTTCTCTTCCCTCCTTCACCACCCTGGATGGTTCTCCCCTTGAAGTGATCCATTCCTTTAAGTACCTCGGTGTGTGACTTGATAGCAGGGTCAACTTATTTACTCACATTGATGCCATTTACACTAAACTCCATCTTAGACTCGGAGCCTTGCAGTGTAATAAAGATTGCTTGTCCCCACATGTCCACTGGGAGCTGGTTACCAAAATGGTGCTACCAGTTTTTTACTATGCTGATGTATTATACTGTACTGCTCCCTCCTTTTCCCTTGCCAGTCTGTACACTCTTTTCACTTCCAAAAAGATAAAATGAAACAGAAGCAAAGTTCCAGCTACATCAACATGTTCTACAGAATGTGAACAATCATAAAATGTGTTTTGTAAACTAGGAACAGTTTGAGGCCTAAGGAGATTGACAGTGTCCCTCAAACATATAGAAACACAAGACATAGAAATCTAGGAATTGATGATGAAAGCAAAATAGAAGGACTATCCCCCACGACCTAGTAAATAATTTATTTGTGATCCTGTCCCAAATATGTTTGTGTAGGACTGCCTTGAAGGCATATGGCATCTTGGCATTGCATACTGTTTCTGGAAGTGAATGCCAGTTTACAACCACCCTTTGAGTGTAGAAGTTCCTCCCTAAACACCAGTGCATGTATGAGGAGACCCAGCTTGAACAAGGAACCACACAGACATCTCTTGGGCTTGCGTGAATATAAGATCTGTCGTCATAGAACCATAGAAACATATGAATGTTAGGAAAGAAGAAGCCAAGCTGCTTATCAAGTCCATCGACCCACTCCTCAGTGGTAGTATCTGTCTACTTTATACTACATACAGTAATTTATCATCTAACTTTTCTTTAAACGCTTCCTATATTTCTAAGTTTAATATACTACAGTATAAGTCCGGGGCTGAGTTTACATTTGCCAAATAACTACAGTAGGTATATTTCAGAGTTGGGTTTACTTTTGAGAACATTTTGTGGTTTGAGTTTGAGGTTAAACTACATTCCAAAGGAGAAGGTAAATACAAGTGAATCTTCTGTAATAAACTGTTCCTCCCCTAATGTACAGTTACTCATTTTTCTTGACAGAAGAGCTAATGTACATGATGCAGAAGATCAAGGACATCAAATAGACAATAGAGATGTGTACAATTACTGTATATAGTCCACCAGCAAAATGGCAGCAGCGTTTTCAATCAATTTTGTGGAATTTTCAATGTAAGTTTCACGGGACTTGCTCCAGAATGCAGCATTTAGTTTCACCAATGTAGTTCAATTGAATGTGGAATATTGCTTGGGCAGTTTGTGGAATTAGTTCAATTCTGTATTCCTCCAAATCTCATATACTTCACAAAATTCCATAGACATAGATATTCTACATTTCACCCACCAATAATGACCAAGACTAGACTCCTGCCTTCTTACATGCCAGCAAGCCTCTAAAAGGCCTACCGTAATTAGAAGTGCACTGATTTTTTTCCATTTCCACATTCAATGCAGTTCTATGAAAATTTGTATATTCTGCCTAGTGCCACAGAAATTCCAACAGAAGTAGAATTCCAAAATTTCCGAAGTGGTTTACATTTTTTTATTTATGTATTTTTTTTCCCTTTCTTTGTTTACTCGTCTAGTCACACAATCAGCCCCTTCTTCTTGCACCCTCCAGCCGCATCACTCACCTTCTCCGGGACTTACACCATCAATTGCATGGGACCAAGTTTTGGTATGTGAGAGCTCCAATATGTGAAAACAAAAGTCTTTTCACAGTTCTCCAGTGGCAGGCAGTCAGTTTTAGTTCAGAACTTGGACTCATTGCTGTGTGCACGGCAGAGTTTTGATACAATCCAGCTGCCTTGAGGATTTCAGATCAGCTGGAACCTTGTTGTAAGGGTATAACTGCCTTCCATGACCTTTGAACTCTGGTAGAATATGATTTTAGCTGACAAGGACGTAGATGCAGAACAAACCCATACTATGCACTATAAAAAAATGTAATATTAAATACACACTGAAAATACAAGCTAGTGTTAGAATTGACGTTTTGATCATTGATCTACTTCAGGAATTATCTATGAGAGGAAAAAAGCTAAATTAGTGCATTTGTTTATATGAACCACAGATTACTAATCAACTGCTTGAGAAAAAAACTCCACTTTTGGAATTTTGCGTCAGATGGAGTTTGGTGGAATTACTGTAGGTAGCAGCAGGATTTGTAAAGCCTGCAGAGCACTGCTATTAACCTGTCCTTCCTGCTAGAGGAAGTTCCCATTCGTGGTCACCCTAATCGCTGGTGTAGGGGCAGGGGAAAACTGGGAGAACAGCAAAAAGAGATTTATGAAAGCACAGCATTTGAAATACTATTTACTTCCTGTACCTGTTATATGGTTTCATTGTTCACTGTAATAAAGTGTGTGCCTTTTGTGCCTGTGTCCCATACTGTATAAACTACCTGTATAACCAGAGCCCTGCTGTCTATAAACAGAATCAAGGGGGAAAAAACAGGAAAATTGCCAACTGAACACCTTTGCGTGCTGCCAAAGAAAATATGTAAAATGAAGTCTCAGCTAATCTGTAGTTTGCTCTTTCTTCCTGGTAGTATTTCTGTTTAAAGAAGAATGCAGCATTTGCAAAGCACAGTTTTCAGCAACTTTATCAAAGATCAAATTTTCTAATTTTTCTGCAGTGATATACTCTACTGCTCAGATGTAGAGTTTGTCAACACATTCTACAACACAACAAGAATCTGTCTGAAAGAAAACATTCTAAGCAAAACAGGCAGAAAACTATAGCTGTGGGCAGCAAAACGAATTTTAATAAAGCATAATGCTGTGATGGTGCAATTTACAAAAAACAAATGAGTAGACAGTAAACTCAGCTTCCTATAACAGCATAACGTGTCTAGTGCCCTGAGGATTTGCTCGGGTAAGAGCTTTGTTGGGGAGCGGGGCTAGCGAGACAAGCAACCCTTAAATACCCCATGATCGTCAATCACTATGTACCACTTATCTTCACATATGTATCTACGGGTTCGGGGCAGGATGAGGTTACCTGGCACAAGAGACCTAGGTTTGGCTACTCTGCACAGGGGCACCCAAGTAAATCCAACTACAGGAAGCAATAACTGTAATGCCCAGAACCAGAATTGGGATTTTTCAGTGTGGCTTTATTTATTAACTCACTGAACATAAACAAAGTACTGCATGGTCCCCCAAAGGGCTATGTTACTGTAATGCAGATTAGAGGTTAAACACAGCGGTCCATTTGAGGAATGAACACATTACTACAGATGTCTGGCTTTGGACCCACCAGGCACTCAGCTCGGACTTTGCATACGCATTGGATACATAGCCCAACTGGCCCGGCTCCCCTGCCGGCCACTCGACTGACGGTCCACTTGGCGAATGAACCCAAGTTTTACTTGGAAAGACATCTCATCAAACAAGGAGGCTCCCAAACTGTGGCTCCCCACACCACTTGAAGTCTGTGACTCCTAGAGAGATTTTGTTTTCGTACTTCCAATCGAAACTCCCATCAAACAAGGAGACTCCCATCAAACAAGGAGTAATTTTTCCCATCCTGTGGCTCCCCACACCACTTAGAGTCTCGACTCCTAGAGAGATTTTCAGATTTCTGACCCGTCTGGGTACCACCCCATCACTGGCCAAGTGCATGAGGTAAGTAGCAAAACACAGAAGAAATCCGTAGAGGTGGACCTGATTACTAAAGATGGGGTTTTCCACTTCCAGCTCCCACAGCCCATACCGGCCATTTCTCTGGACACACAGAAACTTTAGACTTTAAAATGTAGATTGAACAGTGGATGACCTGAAGCACCCCCTCTACAGTGAACTTTAAATCCATTTAAAACTTTAAACAGTTGACTGCTCTATTTGTTTGTCCTAGTTGACATAGTCCTCCCAAATAGCAGTCCACATTTATTTCCCAACTGAAGAAAAGAAGTTGTTTGCCTTCAAATGGAACCAAACACTCACCCATTAGTTGCAGGTGCCCCACACGGAATACTGTAACCTTTGCTGTTATACATGAACAGACTGAAATTAAATCAGGCAGCTTCCTTCCCAGGGTGGGAGAAAGGGATTGCCCCTGGAACCCACAGAGAACTTTCCTCCCCCCACCCAGAGGTAGAGGGGTACTGAGACCGGGGGAGTGGTCACCACCACTTTAAAAAGGTAAAATACAGGAACACTTCCTTTTTTCTGAGTGAGAGATCACACTGCACACTAATGCTTCCTTCTTGCTTAAGGACAAATGGAAGACTCCCTTTGAATTTCCCAAAGTTCTAAACTTCACTCTCTGAGCTGAAGATTCCAAATGTGGCTCATGCAGCTGCAACAGTTCTATTATGATGTCATCTCTCAAGTCTCAGCTGTGACTGAGGACAGAGTGAGACAGTGTGAAACCCATTTAACTGGAGTTTCACAAGCTGCCTTTCCTGCCTACCACAAGGTCTTACTGGGATTCTAGTAACCCCGGGTAACAAAGGGGTTACACTCGCCCTTGACCAGAAAAATGATCAAGGTCCCCAGTCATTATGCACCCGGCCTTAGACCATCCCACCCTATTTGCTACCTGCGGAGGGGGTGATCAGGCCCCTCCTACCATGTGCAGCACAGGTAGGCAACACTAAGGGCCTAGAGGCCTATAGCTGATATATCAGCCTCTACTCTATCCACTTACTAGGGACACCTAGTGGCTCTGGTAGAACCATCCAGAGCATAGCCCTGATAGATCAGCACTGTGGCCCCTACTGCAGGTCAGGGCCATAGCCTGTCCATCCCCCCTAACCCTCTAGGGAAAACCTATCTGCCTCTAACATAACATCCCAAACAAAACAAAACCCGGGGACCTCCCCGACCTTGGGCAGCCTGCAACTACAACCATTAGCAATAATAACACAGTACATTTAAATTCAACACCATAAGCACTGACGAGGGACTCCAATGAGCCCCTCCTCCTCTTCTTGTCTTCTCTTCTGTCTTCCAGGAACACCTGTAAGAAAAGACAAAAAAAAACACATCCTAATCTGCATGTACAGTCTATCTAAACAACAACAATGACAGCAGCAACAACAACAACCCTTACCACACAGAAAAAGCACTGAACAATCCCAAAAAAAAAAGATTTTCTTTTTTTTTTTTGGAAAAGGTAGAAAACAGTATTTACATTACAGTACAATGGCATTGGTAGCAATACACCTTTGGGGGGGATGGAATGCCCTAAATGTCCCAACTAGTGACTACAAGGCCCAAGGCCAGTCCATTAAAGAGTCTCTCTGGGCGGAGCCCGTGAAGCATAGTTCTTTAAGGCAATAATCCCGAAGGGAGAGTCTTTATGGACAGTTTACACACTGTTTGAAGTCTGTAGTGTAGGGTGTATTGCAATGTCATAAAGATAGAATAAAAAGGGTTTTGGTGGACTTACCAGCCTCTTGAAGTATTCGGACATCACAAACCTGGTCCCTTCCGAAGACTCTCCCTGGCAGCATTTCTTCTGATACAGCTGGGTGGACATCTTCCGGGAACTCACAGGAGTGCACATCTGGAAACAGCTGGGCTGATGTCATAACTGGAGAAGGAACCTTAGAACAGGAACAAAAAGAGAAACAGCTGGTCCGGCGTCATCCGATTACCAGGCGATGAACAGGAAAACAGCTGGGCTGGTGTTCTCTCTGGATCTGAAGTCATCTGGTGGTACCAGTAGATGGTTGCTGAATAGGGCAGTACACTGTGGACTGAAGAATATGGGGCACCTGATTCCTTGTTTATTCATATTGGCAGTTCAATAAGGCACTTCACAGTCTAGATGTGGCAGTATTGACTACCACTGCTCGGCTCTCCATTTTGTAGACATGGGCTTAATTACTGGGAGGTCCTTGCACTGAGGCCAATAGTAGAGGGGGTCAGGGGCTTGAATTATTACTCCGTCTGGATGCACATAATTCACACAGTGGGAGACTTCACGTCCCTCTCCGTCCACTATTCTCACTCTGTCCATAAACAGTGTCCTGCCTCTCTTTCACTGTGTATACTTTTCGTTGAACAGTCTATTCTTTACATGCTGGTTAGCCCCAGGATGCACATGTTTCATTGCTTCATCCCAGATCCAGGATTTCCTGCAGTTCTCAATCTCCTCCCAGACTCTCCGAGGAAAGGTAGGAAAGGTCATACCAAAGATTTCATTGGCCTTTCTACGAACCAGTCTCTCCTCTTTACTTGCTTTGGTCAATCTGAGACCGCTGGCCTGGCTTGGGGGTGGTCAGTCCTGGTTCTGCCAGCTTCGCATCCTCAATGAAATTAAAAATGTATCCCTGACTTCTTCTTCTTCTGGTGAAGCCAGGGCAGTGGCATCACCACCTTCTTGAACACATTCCCTCAAGGCAAGATCTTGAGGCTGTGTACCCGTTCCTTTCTCACAAGGCCACATAGGTTCCCCCTCATCTTCCTCTTCACTGAGGATCTGAGCCCAGGAGTGAGCAGTAGTTCTCACACCTGAGACTATCCATTCATCACTGGGAGCGGAGGTCGACACCTCCCATTCAAAGGCCTCCCGCATCTCATCTTCACCTTCGAGACTTGGGCTAGGCCCCCCCACACAGGGGACTATTGATGCTTTATTTGAACTTGCCTTCTGAGATCCAGCATCCAATGCTTCAATTTCAGATTCAATCTCTAATTCTGCACTCTCTAACTTTGTGCCACACTCCCCCGAGGGACCTTCCTCCACAGGCTCCACCTGATGCTGTGTGCTGCCAACTGCAGATTCTTGAAGTTGTTTCCATGTGGGAGCCAAACGAATTTGAGGCACTTTATACAAGCCATATTTTTGTAGACATCCAGCACAGTGAGGAATCATGAAGACATCCCTTCCAGCACTCAAGCACATCTGGAATACATGCACTGGATAATTAGGAATTGCCACATTAGGAGGTAGTTGCCCTCTATAGCACCAATTTTCAATATCTCTCAATCTATTTACTGCTGCTGTTACTGCAACCCGGGCATGATCCGGTAAGAGCTGGTCCTGAGGCCATAACTGCAGAAAACAAACAAAGTTCACTGTAACTGAAAGTCCCACTTTAAATGAACACACTCTGTAGCTTTAAAATGGCTCCTCTGCTGCTGTGTTTACTTACTACCCCACCCTGTAATGGTGGTGGCAGCACTCTGTGCATCAACATTCAGACTCTGGGTCAAGCCACTGCACACCGATTTACATCAGCTACTAATAACTTTTATTTCAAACTGCACAACTTGCTCTGTTCTGGCTGTTCACATTTACAGGATTTTCCTTGGACTTTTCACATACTGGCAACATTCATTTAATTACAGTCCCTTTAAAACTTCAGGTTTCAGCACAGGATTGCCTGCTTCTACTAGTGTTGCACTTATTTTACAACCCACAGTCTCTCTCGCTGCAAACTTTAAACTGAGGCTACTTTTCATTGCTATGCACACATTTAATGGCTTTACAGACTTGCACTTGCCAGCAGGACATCACAAATCGCTACTTGCAAAGCGACTACACAGCTGCACACACATTTTAATGGCATTACTGAAAATCACTGATTTGAGCAGTTTTAAATCGTTTACTCACTGTTATTGTAGCAGATTGCTGCTATGGGTAAAACGACCTGCAGCCAGATTTTGAAGGCCTCAGATTGCAAGCAGGCGGGCAGTCTCAGCGATCATAGTATTAACCACACAATTCACTGATCCCACGATCGATAAAGCGGGTTGAGCCTGATTTTTAACTGAAAGTCACTTTTTACTGTTTACAGTGCTTTGAACACTTCGCCATGCTCCTCCACTGCCAGTACACGCACTACTCTCTGTCTCCTCTCTCGAATGCTGAAGCAGACTCTGAAGAGCTGGCTGAGGCGGGACTAATGGCAAACTGACCAACCCACACGCCATGCAAATGAGCTCTTCTTCCTCACGAGGGCTCCTCTCCTCACGTCGATCATCGAGCAGGCAAATTTAAACTGAAAAGATGCACTTTTTTTTTTTAACTGACTCCACGGCGGGAGCCCATTTCAACCATGTAACATTGCCATTAACTCTGCAGTCTCTAGTATTGCACAGAAAGCATTTCCAACGTCCAGGGCATAATTTCTCTGTTGCTACCCCTAGTTTTCCACACTTTCCTTCACAGAACTTTATTTTAAAACTAAACAAACGCTGTAAATTATGTTGATGCAGGACAAGGACACACACTTTGGCTTTACAGCTCCTTGGTAAACAGTTGGCATTTTTTAAACAGCAGTACAAGATTCACAGCACACAGCACACACTAGGGAAATTGCTTCAACTTCTTTGGGCTACCGACTGCCAGATAGCCAAAACGCTAGCCTACTTGCCCAAGCACCTTCCTTCCCAAACAAATCCAAAGCAGTGCCTCCATTTTTGTACCACTTACCTTCACATATGTATCTACGGGTTCGGGGAAGGATGAGGTTACCTGGCACAAGAGACCTAGGTTTGGCTACTCTGCACAGGGGCACCCAAGTAAATCCAACTACAGGAAGCAATAACTGTAATGTCCAGAACCAGAATTGGGATTTTTCAGTGTGGCTTTATTTATTAACTCACTGAACATAAACAAAGCACTGCATGGTCCCCCAAAGGGCTACGTTACTGTAATGCAGATTAGAGGTTAAACACAGCGGTCCATTTGAGGAATGAACACATTACTACAGGTGTCTGGCTTTGGACCCACCAGGCACTCAGCCTGGACTTTGCATGCACATTGGATACATAGCCCAACTGGCCCAGCTCCCCTGCCGCCCACTTGACTGACGGTCCACTTGGCGAATGACCCAAACTTTACTTGGAAAGACATCCCATCAAACAAGGAGGCTCCCAAACTGTGGCTCCCCACACCACTTGAAGTCTGCGACTCCTAGAGAGATTTTGTTTTCGTACTTCCAATTCGAAACTCCCATCAAACAAGGAGACTCCCATCCAACAAGGAGTAATTTTCCCATCCTGTGGCTCCCCACACCACTTAGAGTCTGCGACTCCTAGAGAGATTTTCAAGTTGCGACCCACGTCTGGGTACCCACCCCATCACTAGCCAAGTGCATGAGGCAAGTAGCAAAAACACAGAAGAAATCCGTAGAGGTGGACCTGGTTACTAAAGATGGGTTTTTTTTTCCCACCTCCAGCTCCCACAGCCCATACCCGGCCATTTCTCTGGACACACAAAAACTTTTATGTAACCCCCCTGCAAATGGGGGTTCCCAAAAGACTTCCAGGAGCTTGCTTGAATGCTCCAAGCCTGAATGGTGTTTGGCGTTTAAGCCATTTATCTGTGTGTTTTTAGAGCCTCTGGTACTGTCTCTTTAAGAGCTGTCTGCTTGCAGACATAATTAGTTTGTATGGGGGGACTGTGTGTTTCTTTGCTTGAGTACCACTCGAGCTGCTGCCAATTCACTCCATTTTTGCAGTCACTAGGAGTGCAAAGGGAACCTATCTGAAAGATGTAACTGTTTGCCAGAAATCATTTAGAGTAATAATGAAAATACAGTTTGTCTAACCTGCTTTCTTTGCAGTCAGAACTGTGTTTGCCTAGTTCCCCATTCTAGTTTTGAACTGCTGAACTGGACCAATCAGTGTGGGTTAAGGTAGCTCTAAAATGGTGCCTTGGACGAATCAGAACTTGGACTCGTAATCTGAGCCAGCCACAAGAGGATTGTATGGGCAGTGACTCTGGGAGATGTAGTTTGGACTTCGGCGCCTTTTTGGACCAACAGGGGCAGTCTATTGTGAGTGACAGCCAATCCAGCCAAGAACTGGGAGGAACTCAAAGAAGTGCCCGTTTTGTCTGCTGGAGTTTCAGTTGAGCTCTGGCAGTGAAGAGGAAGGAGCCTTGTGCTTTTCAGTGTGCAGTTTTAGTCGGAAACGTGTAAGGCCCAGAGTTCGGTCTACAGCTTGTGTAACTGCTTGTTAGGACTGAATCCATCCTGTGAAGAGAATCAAAGGATATCTGAAGAGTAGAAACCAGGCTCACCCTGTAGAAGACTGGAGAAATTGCTGAATTGCGCTCGGTCTGTCAGGAACTGAATCTGCTGTGTTTTCTCCCGGGTACTGTGCAGTAATTGCGATCGGGATAGAGAAGCAGCCTGCCTGGTATAGTACTTTCTTTTTACCATATAAATGTGTGAGGAAGCTTGTGTAGCTCAAGTGAATCCTGCTGCCATTAAAGGACTTTTGCCTGTTACTGTTTACCATATAAATGTGTGAGGAGGCTTGTGTAGCTCAAGTGAATCCTGCTGCCATTAAAGGACTTTTGCCTGTTACTGTTTACCATATAAATGTGTGAGGAAGCTTGTGTAGCTCAAGTGAATCCTGCTACCATTAAAGGACTTTGCCTGTTGCAGTTTGTCATATAAATGTGAGGAGTCTCGTGGAGCTCAAGAGTAGCCCTGCTGATGTTGAAGGACCCTATCTTGTTTGGAGGTCGTGAGTACTAATTCAGGGTCGCTCCTGTTGAATTGCCACATTGAATCCAAATGGAATTACTGTACTGCTAACTGTTTAACTAATTTTTCTTTTCTCTGTGTGAAAGGGCCCCTACCAGCTGCCACGGTTTGGACTAGCCACTAGGGCTTGGGTACCCAGGGACAGTAACTGGTAGGGATAGGCCTGTTCACAGAGCCATAGGTAGATGAGTAAAGTGATAAGCTAATTAACCTGATTTCCCCCTGTCCTTGTTATATCCCCTAAATAAATCAGAGCTGCTTGTTTCAGCAAAGTTATACTGCCTGAAGTATTTGTCTATGTTAAGTATTGTACTGTGATTGTTGCACTGTATCTTCTTATTTTACAGGGGTCCCAGTGCCTGAACCAGCCCTGGGGTAAGTGTATACTGTGAAGGTAATTCTGATATACTGTGTGGGCCACTAGTGGGAAGAAAGGAGGGTTGCAGTGTCCCAGAGGGCTGTGACCAAGTTAGTTTAACTATTGCAAACCTTGACCTCTGGGTGGAGGCACCCGCCATCGGATCCAGGCCCCTCAACCTGTTAGTAGCAAATCAGGCAGGGTGGTAGCCCTGGGATAGCGCCATCTAGGGTTACATTTAGACTTTAAATGTAGATTGAGCGGTGGATGACCTGAAGCACCCCCTACAGCGAACTTTAAATCCATTTAAAAACTTTAAACAGTTGACTGCTCTATTTGTTTGTCCTAGTTGACATAGTCCTCCCAAATAGCAGTCCACATTTATTTCCCAACTGAAGAAAAGAAGTTGTTTGCCCCTGCAAATGGAGCCAAACACTCACCCATTCGTTGCAGGTGCCCCACAGGCGAAGTACTGTAACCTTTGCTGTTATACATGAACAGACGGAAATTAAATCAGGCAGCTTCCTTCCCAGGGTGGGAGAAGGGGATTGCCCCTGGAACCCACAGAGAACTTTCCTCCCTCCCCCCCCCCGAGAGGAAGGGGGGCACTGAGGGCGGTCTCCTACCACTTAAAAAGGTAAAATACAGGAACACTTCCTTTTTTCTGAGTGAGAGATCACACTGCACACTAATGCTTCCTTCTTGCTAAGGACAAACAGAAGACTCCTTTGAATTTCCCAAAGTTCTAAACTTCACTCTCTGAGCTGAAGATTCCAAATGTGGCTCATGCAGCTGCGACAGTTCTATTATGATGTCATCTCTCAAGTCTCAGCTGTGACTGAGGACAGAGTGAGACAGTGTGAAACCCATTTAACTGGAGTTTCACAAGCTGCCTTCCCCGCCTACCACTAGGTCTTACTGGGATTCTAGTAACCCCGGGTAACAAAGAAGTTACAACTATATCATCAAATTACAATATCTTTTTTATAATAAAGAGCCCATAATAAGTAGGTACTATCATATACTGCGGTTGTGACCCAATGTAAGCCAGCAAAGAATTAATGTGATTAATAACCAAGTGCAAACTAAGTGAAACATATTTAATACCAACAGGTGGCAAACTATGATCTCACACTAAAAACTAACAGTTTCATGCAAAAACAGAGTACAAAATGTCATTTAAATTTCAGTTACTAAGTTACTTATACATAGTTTAATGACATTACTTATTCATTCATTTGCATTTGTTGACTGGGCAAGCCCACTGGAACAAATGTTTCTTTCTCAGGGGTGACATGGAATTAATCACAAACAGTAACAGAAAAGAATATACATACAGGATCAATCAGTAACAGAAAAAATGTACATGTCAGATCGATATGCAAAGAAAACAGATAAATAGCAATATTGCACAAGTGTGGACAGCATTATTGCATGAATCATAATGCAAGAACAAGTCCAAGGTTAATTACACTTTAAGTTACTCTACACAACATGAAAACAGGTTCAAGGATCAGTGTTACAGCATAAATGTCAGCATTGTGACCACTCTAACACCCACCAACCCACTTCACATGCACCCTGTAGAGTTACGCAGACAGATATTGGGAGGCATAAAGTCAGTGAATACAATTACAGTGACTACCAACAAGCAAATAAGCCATGAGGGTATTTCTAAAAGTGGCTGCAGAAAAACAGTTTACAACCTCCAACAGTAGGCTATTTCAGCGGGATGGTGCAGAAATTGTAAAAGGTCATCTGCAAATGTCCTTAGGACCTCTCGAAGTGAACAGCTTAAGGACCTTAGTCCCCTTTTCTGGGTTTTGGCCTGGAGGATACCGTGGAGGCTGGGAGGTTCAGCAATTTTGGATGGCTTAAAGGCTAGGCAGAGGACTAGCTAGGCTAATCTTGCCTCAAGGGAGGACAAATTTAGAGCTGAGTGTACGTCGCAGTCGAGGTCTGCAGGCTGTGCAACTGCTGCAAAATATACTACTTTCTGACATAAGACTTTCAGTCTGCTTAGATCAGCATCACAGAGGTGCTGAAGGAGTGGGGCACCCATAAAGTGAGCCAGGTAGTACTGTAGTGTACTGGAAGCAATAGCCAGCAGAGCTTCACTTCTGAGGGAAACACTAACTCTGTACTGAAGTCTAATCTTCTGATGCAGAGAATTCATCAGAGCCTCAACATGAGAGTTCATCATGAGATCCTGGTCCAGATGCATCCCAAGATATTTCTTTTTAATACCAAACATAAAGGGTCAATTTAACATATCCCTGAGTAATAATAAGCATTTTTACATGGCCAGATAGAAAATATAAAAGAGAGGGTGAATAGTTGATACAGAGGATGATGTTCTGCCAAGAATTCATCCTTTTACCACCAGGGCATGTACAGTATGCTATTGTAACACCTAGAAATTCAACTGGCACCAAGAACTTGTGGCAAACAGGTGTCCACATCTACACTTGCAGTTTGACCATGAAGTTTCTTTTTTTTTTTGCTCCTATAGAACTACATTTTTATCTGCTTCTACTTTTGGGCAGTCTGGGTTTAGCAGTGTCAACAGTTAATACAGCAATAACATAAATAACTATTGTAGCAGTCAGCAACATCATCTATCCCAGGCACTCTGCTGGAAGCTTGGGTGGGCATCCGGTTGGTGGCTTCTGTGCCAGGCACCAACTGTTATCTATTTTTTTCTATTATTTTTCAAATGTGCATTTGTGGAGGTCAGGAAAGACAGTTGCTGACTTTTCTGACCCCTGAGTTTGGGCAAATCTCTTCCTGTTTAAGAGACAGTGCTGGCTGCAAAAGACCCGACCCAGCATTTCCCAAGGCAACACATCAACAGTGCTTGTGCATCTTTGAAATGTTAATGGAAGTTAATGCCACTGGATGCACTCACACTGAGGAGGAGGTGCGAGGGCTGAGTAGCAGCTCTTGACACTTAACGGTTGTGCAGTCAAGTCCTTGATTTGCATAGCCAATCAGCATCACCCCCTTGTACAGTCATTAAGGGAACCCCTAAGGTAACCATGCCTCATCCCAGCAGCATACAAGAAGGTTGCCAAGAGGGTTCAGCGGAAGTTCAAGGAGCAGTCTGCAGGAGGCACAGAAGAGGTCACGAAAAGGAAAACTGGAAGAGAAGCCCTAGGTGGAATTCTTCAAGAGTCCTGCAGAAGCAGCCAGGAGAGTGCTACCACTGGAGAGTTCTGCCTGCCTGGCAGCCCTTTTAAGGGCTCAACAGCTGTATAACCAGGCTAGGCAGTTGACTCAGCCATCCAACAGAGTGGGTTGGTGCCATCAGGCAGCTTTCTCTAGAGCCTTGCAGGTGTTACTGGGGTCTGCTAGCAAGTTGACTAGTGGCAGAAGGGGGTGGAACATGTCGCTGAGTGCCCACCCAATGCTTTTAGAGGTTCTTCTGGTAAGTTGACCAGCAGCAAGGGGGTATGGCCTGCCACCAGGCATGTCCCTAGTTGGAGCCCAGCAGACTCAGCTGACATCGGTCAGTGACAGAATCACTAGACCAGCAGAGGTGGAACCCGAGCATGATCAGCTGGTAGATTAACCAGCAGAGTAAGGGTGACCTTCCACCAGGTACCATTGGAAGGAGGAGACTCAACTAGTAGGTTGGCTAGTGTTGAGAAGCCAAGGACATTCAACTAGCAGATAAGCCAGCAGTGAGTAGTCAAGGACACTTAACTAGCAGGTTGGCTTGCTGTGTAATGCATCTACAAATGCTTGCATCTTTTTACAAAATAAGCAGCAGCCAGTCCCTGGAGGGAGAGGCATGGCACTTGGGGAGGAAACCCTGGGGAGGTGGTGAAGAGTAGTGGGTACCAGTACTTAAGGTAACCTTATGTAACCCCCCTGCAAATGGGGGTTCCCAAAAGACTTCCAGGAGCTTGCTTGAATGCTCCAAGCCTGAATGGTGTTTGGCATTTAAGCCATTTATCAGTGAGTGTTTTTAGAGCCTCTGGTACTGTCTCTTTAAGAGCTGTCTGCTTGCAGACATAATTAGTTGTATGGGGGACTGTGTGCTTCTCTGAGTACCACTCGAGCTGCTGCCAATTCCTTCATTTTGCAGTCACTAGGAGTGCAAAGGAACCTATCTGAAAGATGTAACTGTTTGCCAGAAATTATTTAGAGTAATAATAAAATCACAGTTTGTCTAACCTGCCTTCTTGCAGTCAGAACTGTGTCTGCTAGTTCCCCATTCTAGTTTTGAACTGCTGAACTGGACCAATCAAGTGTGGGGTAAGCTAGCTCTAAATGGTGCCTTGGACCAATCAGAACTTGACTCATAATCTGAGCCAGCCACAAGAGGATTGTTGGGCAGGACTTGGGAGATGTAGTTTAGACTTCAGTGCCTTTTTGGACCAACAGCAGCAGTCTATTGTGAGTAACAGCCAATCCAGTCAAGAACTGGGAGGAACTCAAAGGAAGAGCCGGTTTTGTCGGTTGGAGTTTCAGTTGAGCTTTGGCAGTGAAGAAGGAAGGAGCCCTGTGCTTTTTCAGTGTGCAGTTTAGTCAAAAACGTGTGTAAGGCCCAGAGTTCCGGGTTCGCAGCTTGTTAGACTGAACAGCCCTGTGAAAAGAATCAAAGGATCTCTGAAGAGTAGAAACCAGGCTCACCCTGTAGAAGACTGGAAGAATTGCTGAAAATTGCACTCGGTCTGTCAGGAACTGAATCTGCTGTGTGTTCTCCGGTATTGTGCGGTGCAATCGATGCGATACAGATGCAGCCTGCCTGGTATAGTGCTTTCTTTATATAAATGTGTGAAGAGGTTTGTGTACCTCAGTGAGCCCTACTGACATTGAAGGACCCTATCTTATTTGGAGGTAGTGAGTACTAATTCAGGAGTCGCTCCCTGTTGAATTGCCACATTAAATCCAAATGGAATTACTGTACTGCTGACTGTTTAATTTTCCTTTTCTCTGTGTGAAAGGGCCCCTACCAGCTGCCACGGTTGGACTAGCCACTAGGGCTTGGGTACCAAGGGACAGTAACTGATAGGGATAGGCCTGTGCACAGAGCCATAGGTAGATTATTAGAGTGATAAGCTAATTAACCTGATTTCCCTGTCCTTGTTACATCCCCCAAACAAATCAGAGCTGCTTGTTTCAGCAAAGTTATACTGCCTGAGGTATTTGTCTGATGCTAAAGTACTGTACTGTGATTGTTGCACTGTATCTCATTTCACAGGAGGTCCCAGTGCCGGAACCAGTCTGGGGTAAGTGTATACTGTGAAGGTAATTCTGATATATGTGGGCCACTAGTAAGGGGAAGAAGGGGGTTGCAGTGTCCCAGAGGGGCTGCTTGACAAGTTAGTTTAACTATTGCAACCCTGACCTCTGGGTGGAGGCACCCGCCATTGGATCCAGGCCCTCAACCTGTTAAGTGGCAAATCAGGCAGGGTAGTAGCCCCTGGATCAGCGCCATCTAGGGTTACATCTTGGAGGCTCACCCTGGGATTGTGTGTCCTCTAGTGGCCATATTCACGAACCACTGTTAAGAAAAAATGGGTACCCCGACAGAAGTGGCGTGCACCGGCTGGTGGAGTGGTGTACTGGGAGGAGATCGACCCAAATGCTATGCTTATCCTGGACATCCCCTGCATCAATACGGACACTGTGCAGGAGTACTTTCCAAGGTGGAAGGTTTACAAAACCCCTGTGGTGGTGGGTCGGCACGCCAATCTGCTCACCCACACTTTCCTGGCCCTAGTAGAGTTTAAGGATCCCATAGATAGCTCCAAAGTGCCACAGACCATTACCCCAGAGGGAGCCCTCACTGCTTGGAGAGTGATAACTAAGGACAGTAAAGACCCGGGGGGGAATCAGCCCCCACCACTATCTGAAACTTTTGAGGAGAAATTTGCTGAATGGTTGCTGGGAGAGGGGAAAACTGTGGAGGACTTGAAGAAACTATTCTTGCCACCTGGGGGTGTTCCTCCCCCAACACCCTCTCCTGCTCCAGTGCCCGTAATGGTGGCTGAACCAATGCAGACTCCTATTTCTGCACCTGCCATTAGTCACGACTCTTACCGAAGGTTGAGGATCTTCTCTGGCACCCTCCCCACCCCCCAAGGGGAGGATGACTGGGAGACCTGGATAGACTATGTTGCCCCCCTGCTGTGGAATGGCAATGCTCGGAAGGCTAAAAGCGAAGAGGGTTAGTGAGAGCCTCCGAAGGTCCTGCCCTGGCTACCATCCGTGCCAAACGGGCCAGTAACCCTGAAGGGACTGCACAGGCCTATCTTGAGGCCTTGGAGAATGTGTATGGGAGCCCAGATTCTGATGAGGACCCATGGTGGAAGTAAGAAATGCACAACAGTACCAAGGGAGTTGTTGTCTGTGTATGTCTCTCGGCTGGAAAAATTGTTGCAAGAATGCCTCAGAAAGGGTAGTTTGCCAGCGATTGAACTGGACAGAACCAGACTGGACAGAATCCTTAAGTCTGCCCCTTCTCAGAACTGCTGTTGCTTCAGTTACGCCTGGCAAATCGATGGAATCCCACCCTCCTATGATGAGTTAATGAGAGAAATTCGAGGTTGAGAAAGGCGACCTCGGGAGGTACCTGCACCAACAGCTGTAGCTCGACCAGTGACTGAGGGTGACCCATCAAGTGAAGTTCAGGGCAGAGGTTGACAGTCAATGAGTGTCCTGACAAGGAAAAAGATATGCCACAATGGGCTTAACTGTTGAGAGAGATCCGAATTCAAAAAACAGTCCCTTTATGAAGGCCGCCTGCAAATACGTGGCCCTGACCTATATCCTAATGCATCTGCTATGGGGTGGGGGTACCCACCCATGTATCTCCTTGCTGATAACAGCTCCAACCAATTCTTGACCATGAAGTGGAGAAACTGACGAGATGTCTCCAAATGCTTATCACGCAGACAGAGATGGCACCCAGGTTTCCAGTTAGGTAATACCTCCCCGCCTCAGCTCCCAGGCGCCGGCCAGCTCAAACTCCAGAAAAAAGGTTTTATAATTGTGGGAAAGATGGCACATGAAAGGGAATGCCAGTCCCCAAAAGACACTGACAAAGTTGCATATAGGCTACAAGGAGAGCTTCGGAGAAGAAATCAGTGGTTAAGAGGTGCACCGACATGATCCCAGTGAGGGCACCAAAAATGCTAATTCACGTCTTTTGTGGCAAGGTCAGTTGCCCAGGCCCCCACTACCGCCTCTCCAGACTGGTCCAGAATAGTGGGTCCTCCATGGAGACCACTGTAAAGGTGAATGGAGTGTCTAGCAAGAGCTGTATTAGACAGTGGCTCCCAAGTGACAATTATGTTCCAGGATTGGTATCAGAAGCATTTGTCAGGACGTACCTTACAACCATTAGAAGGACTGCATGTATGGGTTAAGTGAGAAGGCCTACCCCTATTCGGGTATATCCAATTTGGCTGTCTTTCCCCACCTCCGTGGCTGGAGTGGCCGAACAAGTAGAGACCCTAGCCTTAGTGTGTCCCCCACTGGACTGTATGATGGTGTCCTTTGTTGATTGGAACAAATGCTCCATATGTTCGGAAGGCTGGCACAGTTGTGTTATGAAAACAGGGGTCAAAGACTAGTAGAGCTTTAAGAGTTCCGGCTTTAATTAAGAAGGCCTATGAGGCACAGAGAGATGCTGAAAAACAGAACCAGAGGAACCGGTCGGAATTGTATGAAGAAGGATCCTGAGTCTCTGATCCTGTGTGACAAATGCCCAGTGTACCTTACAGGGAGAGTCCTATCAGAAAGGATGTTAAGAATAAAATATTAATGTTGGATGCACCAGGCGATGGAAAATTGCCAGAGGGACTGCTGGTCAAGTCTAGTATTTTGCCCGCTAGAGCCCATGCTTATGCCAGAAGGGTAATGGTCCAAGTTCATAATGTGTCTGAAAGAGACATTCGAGTAAACAGAGGTTGCATCCTGGCTAATGTGCATTGTGCAGACACTGCAGTGCTACCCAGCAGCAAGAGTTCAAGGAAGAATGACAGAGTAACATCTGACTTGTTTGATTTCGACGACTCCTGCCAGCTGAATGGAAAGTGAGGATCAGTGAGAAGCTTGCCCAGAGAGACCAGGTGTTTCTTTAAGGAATGGGATGTAGGATGCGTGCAAGGAGCTGAGCACAATATCCGGCTGCATGACGAAAGACCATTTCGTGAGAGAGGTCTCGACCTGGCACCTGCTGACATAGATGATGTGAGACGGCATCTGCAAGAGATGTTAGCTGCTGGTGTAATACAAGAATCCAGAAGCCCTTATGCTTCCCCATTGTGTATGAGGAAAAGAATGGAACAGTAAGGATGTGTGGATTATCGCACTCTGTAAACCGCGGACTATCCTGATCAGTACACAATGCCCGCATTCAGGATGCTTTGACCGCCTAACGGGAGCAAGTGGTTCTCTGTGCTGGATTTCTGCAGGGGGTACTACCAGATCCCGATGGCCCCAGAGGACCGTGAGAAGACTGCCTTTATCTGTCCGCTTGGCTTCTATGAATTCATGAGGATGCCTCAGGGATTTCAGGTGCCCCAGCCACTTTTCAACGATTGATGGAGGCGTGCAGTGGGGACATGAACTTACTAGAGTGCCTGGTATACCTAGATGATGTTATTGTGTTTGGCAGCTCACTGGAGGAACATGAAAGCAGATTATTTAAGGTATTGGACCGACTGGAGGACTTTGGCCTTAAACTGTCCATTGATAAGTGTCAATTCTTTCAAACATCAGTAAAGTATGTGGGACACATAGTATCCACCGAGGGAATAGAAGACCGACCAAGTAAAGTTGAGGCCTTTGACCACCTGGCCACAGCCCAAAATCTAAAAGAACTGCAAAGATTCCTGGGATTCTGTGGTTATTATCGACGCTTCATCAAGGACTATTCAAGAGTGATCCCCCTTTACTTAACCTTTACTCAAGGGTATCCCAACCCACAAAAATACCAAAAGTCAGTCCCTCAAGACTGAAAGAGTGTATTTTCATCCAAGTGAAGTATTTGGGGCCGCTGGACTCCTGATTGTGAGACTGCTTTCATGAGATCATATATCAACTTACCCATGCTCCAGTGCTGGCTCTATGCCGATCCAAGAAAACCTTACGCCCTGCACACTGATGCTAGCTTGCAAGGGGTTGGGGCTGTAAGGTACCAAGAGCACGAGAATGGCCTGAGACCAGTGGCCTTTGCCAGTAGAAGCCTGACCCCATCCGAAAAGAAACTATCCTGTACATGTTAGAGTTCCTAGCTTTGAAGTGGGCTATTGTTGACCAATTCCATGAGTACTTGTATGGGGCTAAAATACTAGTAAAACTGACAATAATCTTTGACCTATGTGCAGACCTCAGCTAAGTTGGATGCCACTGGCCATAGGTGGCTTTCTGCATTATCTACATATGACTATGCTCTCGAATACCGAGCAGGTCTGACCACATAGATGCTGATGCTCTCTCCGGAGGCCTGTTCCCAGAATGATTGGGTCCGATTGGCAGAACCTGACATTCGGCACTCTGCCGAAGTTTGACAGGAGGAACAAATGTCCACGGACGCAGTGGACTGCATGGTGATTGTTTGGGAGCCTGAGAATTGCATACCTGGCTTATTGCCACTTTTCTGCAATAGACATTGGTGCACCGCCTCAGCTGGACAATGACAGTATTCGGCGGGCTCAATCCGCGATCCCATGATCAAAGCAGCTTTAGAAGCCCTCTATGCAGGAAAAGATGTGTCCAAATTACGCTCCACTGTTTGAGAACTGCACTGTTATACAAAGAAGGTCCTAAGTTGAAACTGATCAATAAACTGTTATACAGAGAAACAGTAGACAGAGGGGGACAAGTAGACAAACAACAACTAGTGCTGCCTTTGCCTTTCGAGACTCAGTACTGAGGTCCTTGCACAACCACATGGGGCACCTGGTATAGACAGAACACTTGACTTGGTGAGATCCAGATTCTATTGGCCTAAGATGGGGGGCTGATGTGGAGCAACACATTCGAACTTGTAGTCGCTAAGCTTACAGAGGAAAGCTTTGCCCAGAGGGCTGCCCCTTGTTAACATCACCACCAGTGCACCCATGGAGCTGGTCTGTATTGATTTTCTGAGTTTGGAGTCAGATCAAAGAAATATCAGTAATGTGCTGGTGGTCACTGACCATTTCACGATAGATACCCAAGCTTTCCCACCAAAGACCAGAAAGCATCCACTGTAGCCAAAGTACTTGTAGAAAACTTTTGTTCACTAGGGCTCCACAAAGAATCCATTCTGGATCAAGGGAGAGACTTTGAGGCAGCCTGATCAAAGAGATGCTTTCTCTGTGGGAGGCGAAGTCCAGAACCTACCTCTACTAACTCCAGGGGGACCCACAGCCTGAACGCTTCAACCGAACTTTGCTAGATATGCTAGGCACCCTGCACCCAAAGGACAAGCCTAGATGGAGCCAACAAATTAGCACCCTGGTACATGCTTATAACTGCACCAAAAGTGATGCCACTGGATTCTCCCCTACCGCCTGATGTTTGGAAGAAGCTCGACTACCAGTAGATGTGTGTGTTTGGGGTCTCTCCTGATAGGGGTTCAAGCTGACAACTATTTACAGTATGTGCAAAGTTAAAGGCCCAGCTAACTCATGCGCACTAACTGGCTCAAACCATGGCTGCCAAAGAAATCTGGCCAACAAAGAAAGGTATGATAAAAGGTGAAAGCACAGAACTCCAGGAGGAGATCGGGTGTGCTAAGAAATCTGGGACTGCATGGCAAGCAAGATTGCTGACAGATGGCACCATCTCCCTCACATTGTAGTGGGCAAACTAGATGATCTGCCAGTACAAAGCAAGGCCTGAGAATAATTCAAAGATGTAAAAACAATGCATAGAAATCATTTACTGCCCATTGGACAAATCCTGATTGAGTCTGAGCCCCAGAAGATGCCCCTCTGGACCAGTGACTAGAGCTGCTGCTAAGAAAAGATCAAGAAAGTCTCACCTACAGAAGCAAAGTTAAAGTGTTCCCTCCACAAGTCCCAGTTGAGCATGACTGTCAGTCCATATCAGAAGAAAGTGAGAGTGACTTTGAATACTATCCTTCTTACGAACTGAGTCAATTGTTTAGGGGCAATCCTAGTCAATACTGGAGACAAGCTGGGCCTTCTGGACTGTCTAAGCCCCAGCTTCATCCCTGGAACCAATGCTCCCAGAAAGTGAAGTCAAAGCATCAGATCAGATGAAATGGAATCATTGTGCATGGTTGAACTGTTTGAGCTTTCAGGGGAGAAAATGATAGATTGGGGCAGACTAAGATAATCAACAAGAAGAGTATTTGAGTGCCCTGACAGTCCACTGCCAGTGTCCGAAAGCTCTCCATGCAGCCAAATGTTGTGGACTCAGAAACTGTAACTCCTGGAGCTGAAAGTGCCCCAAGTTCTAGCCTCTCTACCCCCATAGAGACTCCCCTGACAAGTGAGGACAATGCTGAAAATGAGGCTCAGAGTGCAGAGACTATAACAGTTCCCCTAGAAAGACTGGTCGAGCTGTAAAGCCTGTGGTGCACCTCAGTTAATGATTCACTTGGGAGGCCTGTGGACTTGCCTCTCAATGTTGTCCATAAAGGAGTGTATGTGTCCCTGAGCTCATTGCCCAAACTGAGCATCAGTGCTAACTCCAAGTTACTTGTGTTGCCCTCTAAGTATGGTGCCCTTGCCCCATCCAGCCCCAAGGTAACTGGATAGGAAGGGCCCTCTCTTCAGGTTTCATGTACAAGAGGTAACAACTTGAGTTATGGTACAATGTGTATGTAATACTGTGTAAAGTGTGACGTACTGCAATGTTTCAAGAAATGTGTTCTTGGTAAAATGATATATTGACTGATGATTACATATGCGAGCCTAATGCAAATGTATATGGTTGCAGTTGAAACTTATGGGTACTTGCTGACGGGACGCTAAGCTTTCCCAGGCCAGGAAGGGTGTAACCTCTGCAAATGGGGGTTCCCAAAAAGACTTCCAGGAGCTTGCTTGAATGCTCCAAGCCTGAATGGTGTTTGGCATTTAAGCCATTTATCAGTGAGTGTTTTAGAGCCTCTGGTACTGTCTCTTTAAGAGCTGTCTGCTTGCAGACATAATTAGTTGTATGGGGGACTGTGTGCTTCTCTGAGTACCACTCGAGCTGCTGCCAATTCACTTCATTTTGCAGTCACTAGGAGTGCAAAGGAACCTATCTGAAAGATGTAACTGTTTGCCAGAAATTATTTAGAGTAATAATAAAATTACAGTTTGTCTAACCTGCTTTCTTTGCAGTCAGAACTGTCTGCTAGTTCCCATTCTAGTTTTGAACTGCTGAACTGGACCAATCAGTGTGGGTAAGCTAAGCTCTAAAATGGTGCCTTGGACGAATCAGAACTTGACTCATAATCTGAGCCAGCCACAAGAGGATTGTATGGGCAGTGACTCTGGGAGATGTAGTTTAGACTTCAGTGCCTTTTTGGACCAACAGCAGCAGTCTATTGTGAGTGACAGCCAATCCAGTCAAGAACTGGGAGGAACTCAAAGGAAGAGCCCGTTTTGTCGGGTTGGAGTTTCAGTTGAGCTTTGGCAGTGAAGAAGGAAGGAGCCCTGTGCTTTTCGGTGTGCAGTTTTAGTCAAAAAGCGTGTAAGGCCCAGAGTTCGGTCTGCAGCTTGTTAGGACTGAATCCGTCCTGTGAAAAGAATCAAAGGATCTCTGAAGAGTAGAAACCAGGCTCACCCTGTAGAAGACTGGAAGAATTGCTGAAAATTGCACTGGTCTGTCAGGAACTGAATCTGCTGTGTGTTCTCCGGTATTGTGCAGTAATTGCGATCGGGATACAGATGCAGCCTGCCTGGTATAGTGCTTTCTTTTATATAAATGTGTGAAGAGGTTTGTACCTCAAGTGAGCCCTACTGACATTGAAGGACCCTATCTTATTTGGAGGTCGTGAGTACTAATTCAGGGTCGCCTCCTGTTGAATATACATTAAATCCAAATGGAATTACTGTACTGCTGACTGTTTAATTTTCCTTTTCTCTGTGTGAAGGGCCCTACCAGCTGCCACGGTTTGGACTAGCCACTAGGGCTTGGGTACCCAGGACAGTAACTGATAGGGATAGAGCCTGTGCACAGAGCCATAAATGAATTATTAGAGTGATAAGCTAATTAACCTGATTTCCCCTGTCCTTGTTATATCCCCTAAATAAATCAGAGCTGCTTGTTTCAGCAAAGTTATACTGCCCTGAGGTATTTGTCTATGTTAAAGTACTGTACTGTGATTGTTGCACTGTATCTCATTTCTACAGGAGGTCCCAGTGCCGAACCAGTCCTGGGGTAAGTGTATACTGTGAAGGTAATTCTGATATATTGTGTGGGCCACTAGTGGAAGAAAGGGGTTGCAGTGTCCCAGAGGGCTGTGACCAAGTTAGTTTAACTATTGCAAACCCTGACCTCTGGGTGGAGGCACCCGCCATTGGATCCAGCCCCTCAACCTGTTAGTGGCAAATCAGGCAGGGGTAGTAGCCCCTGGATAGCGCCATCTAGGGGTTACACTTATCCTAGTGCTGGGAGGCTTGCAAAGGTACCCATTGCTTAGCCAATTGGTTATTGGGGCAAGAGTCCCAGGGCAAGTCTGATCTTTCACAAAAGTTCTTCTCAGGACTGGTAATTGCCAAAACCCCTAATGGTAGGGAGGTCAAGATACAGTGAGTAATTAGAACATTTGCAGTACTCTTCCACCCAAACTCCATCTTACATTCGTCATTTTCATCACATTCCCTATCAACTCCTGATCTGGGTATCTAAGATCTCCTGTGTGTCAGCGTGGCTCAGTTGGTAGCACATCCGCCTCTGGACCAGAAGGTTGTGGGTTCTCGTCCCACACCGGGATTGGACTTGCACCTAAAAATCGCTGGCATCCGAGTGCAGTATTGGGGGGTGCTGTACTGCTGGGGTGTGCCGTCCTTCGGATGAGACGTTAAACCGAGGTCCCTTCTGCCCATCCTGGTGTTGTCCTGGTGGGTGCCCAGGTGGAAGTAAAAGAACCCAGGGCACTCTTCGCAAAGAGTAGGGAACATTCCCAGTGTCCTGGCCAACATTCCCCTTCCCATAAAAACCGGTTCATGCAATTATCCAGGCTGTGTGTGGGTGATGATGTGCGATATGGCCGCCACCACACTTTCAGTCACTTCACTATCAGTCTAGCATTGCTTGTAAAGCGCTTTGGATGTATGAAAAGCGCTATATAAATGCTGATTCTTCTTCTTCTTCAGTACCAAGGGTTCAATGCATTTGGTGGAAATCTTTATCCCATGCCAGCCATTTGAAATGCCACTGTTGGTGTTTTGACCTGAGGGCATCTCAAAAATCTGCTCCACCTTAAATGTAACTTCCATTGTTGTGTAAAGGGAGCGCTCTCTCTCATTGCTTAGGTTTTGATCAAATACGTATGCCATATGGTGGTTCCTGTCCAAGGAATCATCCTCTATTTATTACCAATGGGCTTGGAACTCAGGGGCATTCCATAGTAGGGTTACTTTGACCTGTGCCGTCAACTGATATTTCCCTAAATATGAAATGCCCATCCTCCATTCCTTCTTTGCCAGTAGGAGAGTACGTCTCACTCTAGGCCTGGTATAAGCCCAGATACATTTAAAGAGGCGTGTTTGTGTTTCTTCCAGCCAGGCCTTGGTCAGAAACACCAGAACACACTGAAACAGGTATAAGTACCTGGGGAGGATATTCATTTTCATACAGAAGCTTGAATGCAGGCATGTAGTGGTAGTGTAGCCCATCTGGCAGTAGCAATATTTAGTTGCAGGAGTAGCATGGTATAATTATTATGACAGAGGTGAGCTAAAGTATTCCTCAGATAGCTTCCTAAGTATTTCATTTCTGTTAACACACATATCATAGAGAACCATTGTTGAAGTTCCCCGGTGGAGTAATTGCTTAAGGTAAGTATTTCTGTTTTAGTAGAATTTAATGTGTATCAGAGAGAGTGGAGAATTCTTCTACAAAAGCCATCACTTTGGAGAAGAGGCCTGAGGGCCTCTCAAATATAGATACATAGATACATAGACAGTGTTGGCAGATAAGGGCCTATGGCCCACCCAGTCTGCCCATTTGAGCTTGTAAGTTCAGTTTGTTTTCCTAGAAGTCTGTTGCCCCTTACCCCTGACCTCCAGAATTCCTTTATGTCTATCCCATGCATTCTTAAATCCCGTGATTGTTTCAGCCCCCACCACTTCCTCTGGCAGGGTGTTCCACTTGTCCACCACCCGTTCTGTGAAGAAATTCTTCCTCACGTTTCCTCTGAATCGTCCTCCCTTCAACTTCATCCCATGCCCTCTAGTCCTGGAACATCTTTTTCGCTTAAAAATAGTGTATTCCTGCACCCTGTTCCTCCCTGTAAGATACTTGTATGTCTCTATCATATCCCCCTCTCTCCCTCCTCTCCTCCAGGGAGTACATGTTCAGTTCCTTCAACCTGTCCTCATAGGACTTGTGATGCAATCCAAGCACCATCTTTGTTGCCCTCCTCTGAACCTTCTCTACCCTGTCTATGTCCTTACGTAGGTAAGGTCTCCAGAACTGTAAACTGTACTCCAGGTGGGGCCTCACTAGTGTCTTGTATAGTGGAATTATGACCTCCCTTTTCCTGCTGGTGATGCCCCTGCCTATGCACCCCAGCATCCTATTTGCTTTACCTGCTGCCTTGTCACACTGTTTCCCTACCTTGAGGTCATCAGAGATGATAACCCCAAGATCCCTTTCCTGCTTGATGCATGCTATATCCTCACCCCCAACTGATATATTGTGCCCGGTTTTGTGCCCCATATGCATTATTTTGCACTTCTTTGCACTGAATTTCTACTGCCAAACCCCTGACCATTCTTCAAGTTTCTGCAGGTCCCTTCTCATTCTGTCTACACCCTCTGGTGTGTCTACTCTGTTGCAGAGCTTTGTGTCATCAGTGAACAGTGAAATTCTGCCTTCTAGGTCCTGCAATGTCACTGATGAAGATGTTGAATAGGACCGGTTCCAGCACTGATCCCTGTGGTACCCCACTGGTCACTCTTCCCTCTGTGGAGTGACAGCCATTTACCACCACCCTCTGTGTCCTGCCGCCCAGCCAGTTACCTACAGACCACACTACTGTCCTGCCCACACCCATATTCCCCAGTTTGTGTAATAGTCTTCTATGTGGCACAGTGTCAAAGGCCTTGCTGAAGTCCAGATAGACCATGTCCACTGCCCTCCCCTGATCCACCTCCCTAGTCACCCAGTCAAAAAATTCAACGAGGTTGGTCTGACATGACCGCCCCTGGTGGAAACCATGCTGCCTTGGGTCTGTGGTCCATTGACAACTAGATGTTCCACCAGTCTCTCCTTCAGTAGTGTTTCCATGATCTTCCCCACTACCAAGGTGAGGCTGACTGGTCTGTAGTTTCCGCTTCCTCTTTGTTCCCACTTTTGTATAAGGGGACTACATCTGCTGTCCTCCAGTCTTTGGGTACCTCCCCTGTTTCCAGTGATCAGCTAAACAGGATAGCCAGAGGTTCAGCCACCACCTCTCTTAGTTCTTTAAGGACCCTGGGGTGCACCCTATCTGGCCCCATTGCTTTATCAACTCTTATTACTTCCAGTTCTTTCAGGACCCTTTCTCGAGTAAAGGGACTTGTGTCCATTTCTGCACCATTCTCACCCCTTGTACTCCCTTCAGACCCATTACCCTCCTCTTCCTCAGTAAAGACTGAGCAGAAATACCTGTTCAATATGTCAGCTTTACTGTTGTCATCCTCCATGCGGCTCCATCCTCCCCTTCAGTCTCACTACCCGCCTTTGCCTTTCTTTTTCACTTATGTACCTGTAAAAGGTTTTGACCCCTCTACCCACTGATTTTGCAATGTGTTCTTCTCTCTGAGCTTTGGCTTCCCGTACTGACCTCCCTGCCTCCCTTTGCTTCTCCTGGTACTTCTCCCTATCCCCTTCTGCCTGTGTCTTTTTGTATTGCCTGAATGCAATCTTTTTGGCTTTCACTTTCTTTGCTACCTCTTTGGAAAACCATAATGGTATCCTCTTCCTTTTCCTCTTGCTAACCTGCTTAATGCAAAATTCTGTTGCTCTTGTAATCCCCATTTTAAATACTGCCCACTGTTCCTCAACCCCTGATTCCTGCCCCATTCCCCTTAATGCCTCTTTCAAGTATCTCCCCATTTTCCCAAAGTCTGCCCCCCTAAAATCCAGGATACATGTTTTTGTGTGGTTTGGTTCTACTCTTTCTGTGATTTCAAACCACAATGACTGGTGGTCACTGTTCCCCAGGTGCTCCCCCACTGTTACCCCCATCACACTGTCCCTGTTTGTGAGCACAAGGTCCAGTA
The DNA here is from genome assembly GCA_016271365.2 of Neoceratodus forsteri. Classification (NCBI taxonomy): domain Eukaryota; kingdom Metazoa; phylum Chordata; order Ceratodontiformes; family Ceratodontidae; genus Neoceratodus; species Neoceratodus forsteri. Next base: position 243,459,751 of record CM028133.1, on the reverse strand, counting down.
CTGCCTTCTGCCGAGTTGGTTCCATGACCAGTTGCTTGAGGAAGGCACCCTGAAGGGAGTCCAGGATAAATCTGCTCCTAGTTAATGCTGCTGCTGGGATGCTCCAGTCCACGTCTGGAATATTGAAGTCTCCAACCAGTGCTACCTCACCCTTGTCTGCCATCCTTTGGATGGCTAGCATCAGCTTCCTATTTGTTTCTTCCTCCTGGGCTGGTGGTCTATAGATCACACCTGTGCAGATGGCTGGCCCCATTTTCCTTTCCAGCTTAACCCACAGTATCTCTCCCCCATTTTGTTCCTCCTGGATCTCTGTGGCCTTTATGTCATTTTTCATATACAGTACAACTCCTCCTCCCTTTCTACCTGCCCTGTCTCTTCTGAATATGTTGTAGCCAGGTATGGCCATCTCCCAGTCGTGGTTATCATTACACCAGGTTTCAGTGATGGCCACAATGTTCAGGTCTGACTGCACCATGACAGCCTCCAGATCTTCCATCTTGTTGCTAAGGCTCCTGGCATTGGCACACATGGCTTTCCATGATTTGACCTCCCTAGACTGTTTCACTGTTCTACTCCAGCCCCTTCCTTGGTTGTCCTTTATCCCTGGTTCTCCTTGCTGTCTGCCCTTCTGCTGAATTTTGCCCCTTTTCTGCCGATCCACCTCTTGGGCGCTAATCTCCATCTTTTGCACATTGCTTTGTAGAGATAGCCACTCCTCCGGTTCACTGGTTCCACTGCTAGCTGTGGGGGTGAGCAAGTAGGTACCTCCTTGCTGGCTCAACCCCTTTGCTAGTTTAAATGCTTGTCAATGTAGCATTTAAACTTATCATTGAGTGCTTGGATTTCCCTCCAGGATGGATGCAGGCCATCAGGCTTGAACAAACCTCCATCCCTCCAGGTGGGTCCCCAGTCACCAATGAATCCAAACCCTTTCCTCACAGCACCAGTTCTTCAACCATGAGTTAAAGTTCCTGGTGCATGCACCCCTTGTTCTCCTTGCCTCTACTTGAGTAGTACTTCTGAGAAAGTGACAGAAGTAGCTACTTGCTTGAGACCCTCCCAATTTCCTAAACTCTTCCTGAACTTCCTTTGGCTCCCATTTGCCAGGTCATTAGTACCTAGGTGGATAATGACATCCAGTTCACCTTCTCGTCTTGCCTTCCCAGTGATCCCCAGGATCTTCCTTCCATCCCTCCATGCCATGGCACCTGGTAGGCACCTCACCTCCCTGTCCTCCCCCTCCTGTGTTCCTAACTGGACCCCTCTTATGATGGAATCCCCCACCAGGATTCGCTTCCTCCTCCTCTGGGGTCTACTGCTCTCCCGCTGAGGTCACCTCCTTGGCTAACCTCCACATCCTTTCCTTCCACTTCTCTGGGTACCTCTATTTGGTTGTCCCCGTTTGCCAGTGTGGCTATGAGTTCTTGAGTGGAATAGGATCTGGGATGTGCCTTGTTCCTATTCACAAACGTGGGAGCAGGGCAGAGGCAGGAAACCACAGACCAGTTAGTTTGACCTCAGTGGTGAGAAATGATGAAATCACTTCTGAAGGAAAGAACTGTTCAGTACCTAGAGGCCAGTGGAGCACAGGATCCAAGGCAGCATGGATTCACAGCAGGAAGGTCATGTCAGATGAATCTAATAGATTTCTTTGACTAGGTGACAAAGTAGTAGACTAAGGAGGGGCTGTGGACATGGCCTACCTAGATTTTAGCAAGGCATTTGATACTGTCCCACACAAAAGATTAATGTTCAAGTTAGCCAGCCTTGGAGTGGATCCCAAGGTGGTAGCCTGGATAAAAAATTGGCTGGATAACAGAATGCAAAGGGTAGTAGTAAACAGAGTCCACAGTGGAGAAAGGAGGGTTACTAGCGAGGTACCACAGAGTTTAGTACTGGGACCCGGTCCTTTTAATGTCTTTATAAGTGACATTGCAGAGGAACTGGAAGGAAAAGTATGTCTCTTTGCAGATGACACAAAGATCTGCAACAGGGTTGATACACAAGATGGAGTGGAAAGGATGAGAAGGGACTTGGCAAGGTTGGAGGAATGGTCAAATGTATGGCAGCTTAGATTCAATCCAAACAAGTGCAAGGTGACGCACCTGGTAAACAAAAACCCAGGGGAAGAGTACACACTGGGGGGTGAGATACTGACAACAAAAATGGAAAGGGACCTGAGTGTAATTATATCAGATGGCCTAAAGGTGGGCAAGCAATGTGAGAAGGCAGTAAGGAGGGCTGGGGGATACAGGGATGCATAGGGAGAGGCATCAACAGTAGAAAACAAGAAGTTGTTATCCCTCTGTACAGGTAGTTCGTGAGACCCCATCTGGTGTACTGTGTGCAGTTCTGGAGACCCCATCTCCGCAAAGACATAGACAGAGTGGAAGCTGTCCAGAGGAGGGCAACGAAAATGGTGCAGGGTCTGCACCAGAAGATATACGAAGAGAGACTAAAGGAGCTTAATATGTAAACCCTGGGTCTATGTGATAACAGCGAATGCCTAAAGGCGATCTCCGTTGTCGCACAGTCAGAGTGCCAAAAAGCTTTTTGGCACTCTGACAACTGGTGCACAGAACAACGGCACCAGGAGATTTTTTTAATGCTTTCTTGCATCTACTTAAGGATTCTCAACTCTGGGGGGTGCATGTCAGGGGGTGAAAGCATTAAAAATAAAGATTCGGGCCATGCAATAAAATCATACCAGCACCCGGACCCACCCGAACCCAGTACCTCACCCACCCCAACCACTAGCTAACCCTGATGTCATGAAGCAACTCAGCCATCCACCACAGCACCACCCCCTACAGCCCCTCTGCCCCTTCCCAGCCCACACTCGCTGTGCTGCTTCCCCCCACGCGGTGCATAACATTGCAACATTCTGTCATCCAGGTCTCCCAACCCCTCATCCGTCACCCTACCTCCCATCGCCATTAGGGATTGAGTTGGAAAGGTGTCGCCATTACAGATGGCGCCTTCCTGAGGCGCCAACCTCAAGGGTTACCGATAACCTTGAGGAAAGAAGGGAGAGAGGGACATGATAGAAACTTTCAAGTATCTCAAGGGACTCAACAAAGTCCAAGAGGGTAGTATCCTTCAGAAAAGGAGATGTGCAAGAACAAGGGGGCACAATTTGAAGATGGGAGGGCTTCTCAGAGGTAATGTGAGGAAGTATTTTTTCATGGAGAGGGTTGTGGATGCATGGAACAGCCTTTCTGAGGAGATCATGGAGTCAAGAACAGTGAGGGAATTCAAGAATGCATGGGACAGACATCAGGCAGTCCTAGTGGGTGGTAGGAGGAAGTAGGCTGTTGATTAACTAGGATCTGCAGCTTATCCATCAGGTAGGAAAATGGGCAGACTAGGTGGGCCAAGCAGTCCTTATCTGCGTCAAATTCATGTTTCTATTCTTGCCTCTTACCAGTCTAATGTCTGAAGAGGGAGGCACAGCCCTTGAGAGGGATAATGAATGAAGACCATGGCCTGGAAGTCCATAGTGACAGTGCATTGCTTTGTAGCTTGTCTGAGAAGTGAATGTACTACAGTGGCACTGAGGATAACACAGCACATGTGGGGTAATGGCTGCTTAGTGCTCCCAAGGACAGAATAATCTAGCTAGGGAAGGAGGGAAGCAGAACAACAGGCTACTTTTACACAGTGAACCCTCGCATTCAGCATGGGAACATGTTTTCTGAGGGATCACTGAACACATCACTTAGTAGACCACTGGAGTGTTGGCCCGATGACAGAAAGATTTTAGAGTATAAAATCAAAGAAGCAAACATTACCTAGTACACTCAACCCCCACATTACAGAGCATGCAGCCATGTCTGGCTCCTGTGATGTCTCAGAGGGGAGACATCCCCACTGGGTGCTTGCCACAGAGATGGAACTGTGGGGACAAACTGCAGCAGAATAGGTCTGGGGTGGTTGTTTGGGGGCGATAATGTGTGCCTTGTACTTAGAGTGGAGAAAACTTATGGCAAAGAGTCAATTGACCTTTCTTTCAATGGCACCACATCCACCATATTATTAGTAGCAATAGCTAATTCTGGTAGGCATTGTATATGTTAGGTCATGATCACATGACATAACCTACTGTACACCACTGGTCACATCAACCTAACACCAACATGCGGAGGGAGGGACAGCCTCAACTGAACAACTGGGCTGGCAGTATAGCCTAGAGGTTAGAGGAACGAGGTGTGAACAAGCTTGATAGATCCAGCAGACCAGACCTGAGTTTGATTCTCACAGCCTCCACTTGCATACTGTGTGACTCTGAGCAAGTCACTGAACTCCCAGTGCTCCCAGGTCACCCCTGAAAACAGGCACTGTGCCTAGTGGGCCTTACCCAGTTACCAAAGACTAAAAATAAAAAATAAAATAAAATAAATGCTTGAAAACTGTCATTTACTGTACAAATCATATTAACATGTCCAACCAATGGGCTGCCATAGTGTTTCTCAACGAGCTGCAAAAGTGTTGCTAGATTCGGCTCAAAGGTATGGCAAAAACTGTTGCCTGATGGTTGCCATTCAGTTTTGCATTGCATTATGACAGAACTGCAGATACAGTACATACATTCCAGTTGCACTGCAAAAATATTTGATGTTGAGCTGATTAAGCGTTGGGGGGAAAAACACAATGTGGGTTGCCAGTGCATTCACATGTTTTAAAAAGAACTCAAAACTAATGCATTGGCATGACAGTTTCGTTCAAATTGTGCTGTACTGTGTTACTGTGATCGTGCTCATCCACAGTAATTTTGTAATGCCAGACCTTAACCAGCACATGATTTATGATGTTTCTGTATATTGAATATTAAGCAATGCTATGCACACCTAGTTATGAAACTTCATGCACCTTCATTTGACCAAGGACATGCATGTTTTGTGTAAACGTGACACAGTTGATTGGTAGAGATACAAGGCAGCAAGAAACACCTGTACTTGTGATATTTGCCATGCCAAAGTTGTCCACTTCCAGAAGTGCCTTTCCTTCTCCTGGGGATGGAAGAAGGTTCTGGTACAACGTAAAGTCCTCACTGGTAAGCCTACCAGCTATCCCTCTATGCTAAATATAGGTGGCACCACCATACAGGACCATCAACTCATTGCTGACACCTTTAACTTTACTTTCATGGACCTTAGTGGCATCCTCCTCCTCTCTGATTTCTTCTCCAACATCCCCTCACAGATTGGCACCCATTACACCCAGGGTCCCTCGTAACACCCTGCTCTTTTGATTCAAGATCATTACCCAAAAAGAAGCTAGAAATTACCTGCAGCTTGTCCTAGGTAAGTCCAGACATAGCAGTGGCACCTTGGACCTGAAACTCCTACACCTTGCCCTTGATGCAGTACTATGCCCCCTCACCATGCAACTAAACCAATCCCTCTGCCTTGGCCAATTCCCCCAACAATGGAAGCCTGCAGTGATAACTCCTGTCCACAAAAGTGGCAACAGGGCCTCTTGTAGTAACTACCACCCAACATCCATCCTCCCTCCTCTGTCAAAAGCACTCAAGAGGATTGTCTCCAATCAATTGTCAGACTACCTTGCAAAATAAACCTTCAGTGCCACCAGCAACATGGCTTCAGGAAGGACATAGCACTACCTCCGCCCTCCTCGAATTCACTGACTGCATTAATAAAGCTCTAGTCATGGTCATCGTGTTGGGGTCTGTGTATATAGACCTAACAAAAGCATTTGACACAGTCAGTCATGTCCTTCTAGGTGCTGCTCTCTTGCAGTCGGTTTCTGTTGGGATGCTATCTGCTGATTGTCCAGTTATCTCTGTGGGAGGACCCTACATGTCAAAATCCATGACATTATCTCCTCTCACCATACCTAAGGGTTCCACCTTAGAGTGTGGGTAGATAGCTGAGTCTGGTTACTCCCACCTCATCCTACCTGGGTTGTTGTGCAGTGCCAGGTCGATGAGGAACAAGACTTCCATAATGGCAGACTTAATATCCTCGATCGTCCCTGAGCTTCCATCATGGAGACCTGGCTGGATGAAAATGCCACTCCCATTTTGGAGGTGGCAGTGCCAGCCAGGTACTCCATGATACACAGTCAGAGGAAGGATCGCAGAGGTGGGAGGGGGGTGGCCATTTGTTTTAAATTTAGCCGGAACCTCACGGTGCTACCTGTAGGTCCTACACGGTCCTTTGAATGTGTGGCCACCTGAGGTGGTGGTGGTACAGGTTTCAGGGTCCTCCTGCTTTATCGTCCCCCAGGAATAGATGGAGACTTTTTACAGGAGGTCAAGGAGCTCATCGCTGGCCTGGTATTGGAGTCCCCCAGGTGGTTGATTCTGGGGGATTTCAATGCCTGGGTGGACGGTGGGCTCTCAAAATTTGAAAGTGATCTCTTTGGGAGCATGGAGGGCCTGGGCCTGACACAAAAGGTAACAACAGCAACACACTCGGGTTGCCACACACTGGACCTGTTTTTTTTACTTTGGTTTAGATATTATTGACCTCAGCATAGATCCAGTTGTTTGGTCAGATTATAGCACCATGGGGTTCATGTTTAGCACCCTGCCCCCCCCCCAGATGGTCCTACCCTCTGGAGATGGTCTGGTACCAGCCATTAAGAGGGGTTTCTAGTGGACTTGTTGGTGGTGCTGGACCTATTAGGTGTTGGGCGGCTTGTGTGATTGGGTCAGAGGGGCAGTGGTGGTCTATATGGGGCTATTGGTGCGGCCTTGACTCAATCGCACCCTTTCATGTCCATCCCTTGTATACTCATAGGAGACCTTCTTGGTATGATGAGGATCTCCGAGGTTTAAAGATTAGGGGCGGAGGTTAGAGAGGCACGGTGGAGATCTGGCTTAGTGGAGGACAAATTGGCCCTGAAATTGCATTATGCTGGCTATCAGGGGGCAATCTCCCAAAAGAAGGAGGAATTTCTGTCTGGGGAGATTGCTGTGTCGAGAAACAAACCAGCTCAGCTCTTCCACATGGTGGATGGGCTTTTACATCCAGCCTGTCTATGTGCTGGGGGGCAGGTTCTAGCACTAGGTGCAAGGAGTTGGCTCTGTATTTCACCAACAAGGTGTCCTCTATTAGAGCTGAAGTCTCTTCAGGTGTCTCTTGAAAGGGATGCAGGGTCCAGCCTGACTCATGTCAGAACACTCCTCCTGTCTGGGATGAGTTTGAGCTGGTTGGGATTGGGGAATTGGTGGAGATAATTTCAAAGCTGCAGCCTATACAGTGTGATTTGGACCCAGGTTCAACCCGTCTTTTGTTTGGGTGTTTAGACCTGTTTGGACCTGTGGTTCTTGAGGTGGTCTGGAGTTCATTGAAGAGTGGGATCTTCCCATTGGCCCTGAAAGAGGCATTGGTTAGATCCCTTTTGAAAAAGCCCTCTCTGGACCCGGACTGCCTCAGCAACTACAGACCAATCTCAAACCTCCCAGTTTTAGGAAAGGTTATAGAAAAGGTGATGGCCGTGCAGCTTGAGAGGCATCTTGCCACTTCCTTTGCCTATGAGGCTTTCCAGTATGGGTTCTGGGTGGGGCATAGTATGAAGACTGCCCTGGTGAGGGTGTTAAATGATCTTTTGATGGTGAGGGACAGGGAGGGACCATACCATCTTGGTCCTCCTGGACCCCTTTGCAGCATTTTACACCGTGGGCCATGAGGTGCTACTTGACCACCTGCAGTTCTGGTGTGGCCTGTCCAGTAATGTCATCAATTGGTTCAGGTCATACCTGACAGACAGAGTGCAAAGGGTGACAATGGGAATTGTCTCATCCAACCTGAAGCCTCTGTGCTGTGGTGTTCTGTAAGGTTCAGTCTTGTCTCCATTATTGTTCACAGTGTACATGCTGTCATTTCAGGACATTATCAGGTGGTACGGGCTGGATTTTCACTGCTATGCAGATGATACCCAGCTGTACTAGTTCTGTGCACCCAACACCTAGGTGTCAGACTCTGTATTTAACAGCTGCCTGAAGGAAATCCAGTTGTAGATGACTCACAATTGGCTTAGGCTTAACCCAGACAAGACTGAGGTACTGGCTGTGGATCCAGGTCATCGGGGCGGAGGGGGAGTGGGGTGTTACCCTATGACCTAGTGTTGTGGCTGAGATCCTAGCCCCCTTAAGACAGATGGGATTTGGGTGTGATCCTGGACGACGGCCTGACACTTGATGCTTAGGTTTCAGCCGTGGTTAGAAGTGGGTTTTATCATCTCAGGAATATCGCCTGAATTCAAGCCCTGATCCTGCCTGAGGACCTTATCATGCTGGTGCATGCTTTCATCATTCCAGGATGGACTACTGTAAAGCTCTGTACCTAGGTTTGTCTGGAGGCATCCTCCACAGGCTGCAGCTGGTGCAGAATGCGGCGGCAAGATTATTAATGCGGGTGAAACGGTGTGAGCATATCACCCTAGTCCTCCGCGGACTTGAACTGACTGCCGGTCCGGTTGAGGGTTGTCTTCAAGATCGGGATATTGACCAATAAGACCCTGCACAAAAGGGGTCCCATCTATCTGCAAGATCTCCTTGTCCCCTACCGTCCAGTCTGGGCTCTCTGTTCTGCCAGGGGAGGCCTCCTGGGAGTTCCTAGGGTTAGGTTCCGGCATTCTGGGGATAGAGCATTCTTGGTGGCTGCACCTGCCCTGTGGAACTCCTTGCCTGGTTATATAAAGAAGGCTTTCAGTGGAAGCCTTTAAAAGGGCCACACAACATATTTGTTCAGCAAGTATTTTATTGATTACATATTAAAATTGTTATCTGGTTTTATGGGATAGATAGATAATTGTATGCTCCCAGTTGGATTCTTTTATATGTATAATTGTGTATGATTTTAAATGTATTGTCTTATATTGTGGACCCCCATCCACTAGAGCAATCCTTTCAAAAATGCTTTTCTAAAGTCAAAACCTGGTTCTCCAAACCCAAACTGATAATTAACTATAAAAAGACAAAGGTAATGGTATTTGCCTCTCCCCAAGATAAACATAATGGGATCTGCCTCAACATCCATAATAACCTCCGTCACCCGCTGGAACAAGTCAACAGCTTCAAGTACCTAGGGGTTACATTTGACTGTTCACTGTCTTTTTGGGAGCATGTCAATATGGTCTGCAAGGCAGAAAATATAAGGATTGGGTTACTCTATAGGCATAGGTGTTGTATGACACCAGACACCCTCCGAAAAGTAGTAACTAGTTCCATCCTGTCTATCATCGACTATGGAAATCTATGGCTCGGCATCTGATACCGTCCTCAATAAAGTAAAGGTTGCCCTCAATAAAGCATGTCACCTAGTGACCGGTGCCCATAAACTCACCCACACTTGCAACCTTTACTCGCTTACTAATTGGTTAAATTTCTTCATCTACCAGTCCTGTCTACTAGCCAGAAAAATAACCCTCAGCCTCGATCCCTCTCCTCACACCGCTCTTCTCATGTGCATCCGCTACCAGGCCCACTAGGAGCACCAACAAAGTTACCTTCAATATCCCACACTGCAGAACTTCTCTATGCCAGTGGGCTTTCATGTACAGGGCTCCAGTTTGGTTAAATTGTTTCCTACCAGAAGTCCTGCCTGAACAAAAGTTCGGACCCTTTAAATACAATCTTCAATAGCACCTGCTATCTCTTAAATCCTGTGATTGCACTTAATTTGGGCTATGTCCCTCAAACCACCCGCCCTCAAAAAACCCACTCTGCTTGTCCCTGTGACTATGTCTGTTTAAACTGTTACCTCTTACCATAGGCTCTAAATTGAATCAACTGATTACATCTTTTACGACTATGTCTCCCTAGTCTGTTACCTGACATTTCTTGATTATGCTGGTGTCTGACATTTGCTGCCTGCTTTACTGCTTGTAATATGCCTGTGGTTCTCCCATTTAAACTGCACTACCTTGTTTCTTCCACTGTCTTCTAGCATTCAGCATTATTGTATACTATTGCTGTCCTTTGTTGTTATTGCAACTTATTCATACTCCATGTCTCCACTTGCTTTGTACATGTCCCCCATATACTATAGGCTTGTTATTTACTGAATTTCTTGTACCCAGCTGTAACTTGTAACTTGTATGTTCTCTGATGTGGAGCCTTAGTAAATGAGTCCCTGACTCAAAGGTTATGTAATTCTGAGATTTAAAAAAAGTAAAAACAAAAAATGTCACAGCTGGGGCCTCAGTGAGCTGAGACAAAGAAAAGACTAGATCTGGTAGAGCAGTGCCAGGATGCACTCCTCGACATTGAGAGGGAGATCCAGGATTACCACTAGCTATGGGTTTAATATAGAACTGTGTGGAAAAAAAAAAACTTCTGTCATGGAATTTGGGTAAAAGTCAGGCTCTTGCTTCTGCAAAAGTTCAGAGAGCATTTTGGCAACTTTCGTGAAATTCTGACTTAGAATGGCAGAATAAATGTATGAACTGTGGATTAATGTATTGAACTGCGGAACAAAATTCGGCATAACTGATCACTGTCAGAGGTCAGTTTTGCAGAATTTCTTTCATCAGTTTAATACATTGATCCACAATTCAGACATTCATTCCACAGTTCAGTGAGTCACTGAACTGCAAAACGAATGTATGAAATGTCTATAACTGGCCCCTTATTTATGTATGTTTCCCTGGTATGCAGCGGAACCCTACATCCTCTGATCACCAGCCCCATATTTAGTTAATGCTTCCCTGGTGTCAAGTGGCACCCCCCACCCTCCAGTCACCATCCATGTATTTATTTATTTATTATTTCCATGCTGACTAGGTTTACCCTCCCAAACTCTCCAGTCACCAGCCCCATAATAATGTTTTCCCCTAGTGTCTAGCGGCACCCCCTCCCCAATCGCCAGTCCCTTAACAATTTAATGCTTCCCTGCTGTCCAGTGCCACCTCCCACCCTGCGACTGCCAGCCCTATAACAATTTAATGTTTCCTTGATATCTAGTGGCACCCAACACCCTTTGATCACCAGCCCCATATTTAGTTGATGCTTTCCTGGTGTCCAGAACCACTCCCCCCCCCAACCCTCTGATTGCTGCCCCTGTAATAATTTAATGTTTCTCCTGCATCTGATGGCACCACACCCTCTGATCGCTGGCCTCATATAAATTTAATGTTTCCCTGATGTCTAGTGGCACCCCCCACCATCCGATCACTGGGCTTGTATTTGCTAATGAGCCTTAAGTGCCTGTCAACTGTGCACTATCTACAATTTGTTAGTCTTTACATGCACTGCAGTCTGATGAGTTGTCTGTCTCCATGACTGCAGCACACATGAACATATGAAGAAGCCAGCAGAAGAAGGCCTTTTGGTCTATCTAGTCTACTCGTATTGCAGGGTACGCAGCGTGAGCTACTGTCCCTGCCCTCCCTCCCCACACAAACCTCATCCTCCCTACCCATGATCCTTACCTTCCCCCATGCCTATCCCAGCCTCTCTTAAAGCTGCATACTGTCTTCAACGAGATCACCTCTTTCAGCAGCACAATCCAAGAGTGTCCACGACCATCTCTGTGAATAAGTGCTTCCTGACCTCCTTCCTACACTTCCCACCCTCCAGCTTAAGACTGTCCCGCTGGTGTTATGGTTGCCACTCAGCTTAAAGAGACTGTCCTTATCCACCTTATTTATCCCCTTTCAAGTACTTGAAGATCCCAATCATGTCCCCTCTCTCACTCTCTCTCCTGTCTTCCAGGGAGTGTATGTTCAGTGCCCTCAACCTCTCCTCATACGCCTTATCCTGCTGACCCACTATCATCTGTGTAGCCCTCCTCTGGACCTTCTCCAGCAGGTTAATGTTCTTTTTGAGGTATGTGCACTAGTACTGAACCCCCTGCTCTAGATGAGTCCTTACCAGGGACCTGAACACTGGTAGTATAACCTTCTCTCTCATACTACTGATCTCCCTAGATATGCATCCTAGCATATTGTTTGTCTTTGCTGCCGCTTTCTTGCACTGTGTGGAGTGCTTCAGGTCACTAGTGATCATCACTTCCAGGTCCTTCTCCTCCTCTGATGCAGATTGTTGGACTCCACCCAGGTAGTACTGTGTCCTGTGATTCTTGGCTCCAATACGCAAAACTTTGCATTTCTTGGCATTGAAGCCAAGCTGCCAGATCCTGGCCCACCTCCCCAGGTTTTCCAGATCATTCTCTAGTTCCTGTATCCCTTTGGCTGTATCCCCTCTCCCACTGAGCTTGATGTCATCCGCAATTAGGCACATTTTGCCCTTAATGCCATCCCCAATGTCATTGACGAAGACACTGAACAACACTGTCCCCAGCACCGAGCCCTGCAGGATCACACTGGTTACCTCTCTGGTGCCAGATAACTCCGCCCCCCCCCCCACAACCAGCCTCAGGGTTCTGTCCTTCAGCCAGTTTTCCACCTATCTGGCCATCTTTCCTCAACCCCAATATCCATCAATTTCCTGATCAACCTTTTATGGGGCACAGAGTCAAAGGCCTTGCTGAAATCAAGATAGAGGATGTCTACCACTTGGCCTCTGCCTAATATCTTAGTGACAGAGTCAGTCAGTCAATCAATCAATCAATCGTTTATTTGTTAGATAGCACTATTCCAAAACCATAGTGCTAGTACATAGCCATAAAATTCTTAAAACAAATAAGCATATAAAAACAACTGCAGCATATCAAATAAAATCAGAGAATGCCAAGTAAACAAGCATTTGTCAATGCCAAATGTTGATTGCTTATATGTGCTGTTTAGGTATTTGGAAGTGAAAGTACCATGCCTAAGAACTGTCATGTGCCCCCCAAGACATCCACTGTGTCTTTCTGTTCAGTAGTCACAGAAGAGGGTAGGGGCAAGGGCCACAGCAGTTGCAAAGGCTTGAAAAGGTGGACAATAGTCCATTCACAGGCAGAAGAATCCTGCAGAAGGTGAGTAAATTGAAGGTGGACAAAGCGATGGGACCAGAAGGCATACACCCAAGGATATTAAAAGAACTGTGAAGGGAAATAGCAGTACCTCTATCAGCCATGTTCACTGAGTCGTTCAACACAGGGGTGGTACCAGAGAATTGGAGGAGGGCACATGTGGTCCCTCTATACAAATCCAGCAGTAGAGAGGAGGCGGGGAACTATAGGCTGGTCAGCCTCACTTCAGTAGTGGGGAAGATCATGGAGACATTGGTTAAAGAAAGGATAGTGGCGCATCTAGAAGCCTTCAGAGCCCTGGACCATAGGCAACATGGATTCACAGTGGGGAGGTCATGTCAGACAAATCTGGTTGATCTCTTTGACTGGGTGACAAAGGAAGTAAATCAGGGTGGGGCAGTGGACAACGCTTACCGTGAAGTAAGCAAAGCCTTTGACACCATCCCACACAGGAGGTTGATAAACGAGCTGAGTAGGCTGGGCATGGGGGAAAGGGTGGTAAACTGGGTTAGAAACTGGCTAACAGACAGGAGGCAGAGAGGGGTGGTAAATGGGGCACAGTCTGGGGAGAGGGAGTGACCAATGGGGTGCTGCAGGAGTGGTTCTGGGGTCACTCCTGTTCAATATATTCATTAGTGACATTGTAGAATTGCTGAAGGAAAGGTCTGCCTGTTTGCAGATGACACCAAGATGTGTGACACAGTGGATACCTCAGAGGGTGGAGAAAATGAGGAGGGACCTGGGAAGCTTGAGAAATGGTCCGAGGACTGGCAACTGAAGTTTAATTCAAAAATATGCAAAATTATGCACCTGAGACACAGAAACCTTGGGGAAAGGTACAGAATGGGGGGAGATAGTTGCTGACAATCACAAAGAAGGAAAGGGACCTGGGGGTTCTTATTTCAGATGACCTGAAAATGTCAAAGTGGTAAGGCAGTTGGGAGGGCCAGTGACATGCTCGGGTGCATAGGCAGGGGTATCACCAGCATAAGGAGGGAGGTAGTGATGCCATTATATAAACCCATGGTCAAGCTTCACATGGAGTACTGTGTGCAGTTCTGGAGGTCGCACATTAGTAAGGATATTAACAGGCTGGAGATGGTCCAGAGAGGGCAAATAAGATGGTACAGTGCTTGCAACACAAGACTTATGAGAAGAAATTAAGGGACCTCAATATGTACTCTGTGGAAGAGAGGAGGAAAGAGGAGATTTGATAGAAACATTCATGTACCTCAGCAGTATAAATATAACTACTGAGAAGCAGGAGACAGCTGCTATAGGCATATGTGCCAGCTTCTGTGTGATATTCTTTTGTTCTTATAAATCTGCAGTCTCCAGTATTTCAGTAACCACATGACCACACTGCCTTCTTTAGGCAATTTTATGCTGGTTGATGCCTGGTGTCAGATGGCAGACAGAGGGCTCACAAGATTGTGTTGCCATTTGAAAAACTTCATAGAGTGTTCTTTTACTGGAAAACATCTTGGAAAGGTGGTGAAGGTCCCACAAACAATTTTTGTTATGATTTTATCTCCTTATGTCTGTCCCCTTTGGTCCCCCCATCCCCACACCCCAACAGTCATCAATGGCCACAGCTGCAGCCTTCTTCTTGGCAAGATGGTGGGTGAGAAACAGAAACATAGAATTTGACGGCAGAGAAGGACCACTTGGCCCACCTAGTCTGCCCATTTCCCTACCTGATGGATAAGCTGCAGATTCTAGTTAATCAACAGCTTCCTTCCTCCTACCCCCCAGTAGAATTGCCTTATGTCTGTCTGTGAGCAGCTGCCTTCACAGTCTGTGAAGTCTGACGTCTTTCAGTGCCACTTACTGGTCATCTTCCAACACAGGCAAGGTGCTGCCAGTCCAAAACTATCTCAGGACAAGCAGTTTTCAAAGTGAGGAAGAAATGGAGTGAGCAAGAATCAAGTACTCATTCAGATGCGGCGTTGATTTTAAGATCAGTATACTGGTGTGGACACTGCAAATAGAACCCTAGCTCTTTAAGCAGCCTTATGAAGAGTAAAGGCTTCTTGAAGCACTGGGATTCTGTTTATTGTACTGTAAGTGGGCTACATCTGATTCGATAATTTACTGTACCTTACATCTGGATGTATGGTAGGCCCAACTTTAAATAAATACTGCACCTGAATTAACACATGGTGCCATAGAAACATAGAATTTGTCAGCAGAAAAGGACCACTCAGCCACCCAGTCTGCCCAAGTGTTCTCTACCTACTTGTAACTTCTGCCTGTATATGTTACTGTATGTCTTATTCTGCTCGTCCATCAGGACCTCCTTGTGAATGAGCTTGCTTAATGGATTTTTCCTGCAATGAACTTGAACCTACTCCACTTCCATAGCCCTATTGATCTCCGTTGGCCCCCTCCTTCCCCTTTTTCTAATATACCCCTATATTTATCCCATGCATGCTTCATGCCCCCTACCATTTTAGCTTCCACCTCCTATCCTGGCAGTCTGTTCAAGGGGTCTACCATCCTTTCAGTAAAGAAATATGTCTTCACATCTAGCCTGAATTCCTCCCCCCCCCCAATTTCATTGTATTTCCCTTGGTTTGGGTGCTCATCCTCATTTGAAGGAAACTCCCCAACTGTGCCCTCTTTACCCCTGTGAGTGTACTTTGTAGGTCTTGGTCATGTCACCTTTACCCTGTTATCTTCCAGAGTGTACATGTTGAGATTCTTCAGCCATTCCTTGCAGGGATCCTGTGAAAATTCTGAACCATTTTAGTTGCCCTCCTCTGGAAAACCTCCATCTTATGTCCTTTCTGAAGTGTGGACTCTAAAACTGGACACAGTACTCCAGCTGGGGGTATAGCACGGAGTGATACAATGGCAGCATAATATCCCTCCTCCTCCTCCTCCTACTGGAGATGCCACTCCTAATGCAGCCCAGAATCCAGTTTGCCCTGCCCATAGCCTTGTCACACTGTACTGCCATCTTGAGGTCCTCTGATATAATAAACTCAAGGACCCTTTCATGTCTAGTGAGTATCAGTACCTCTCCCATCCTATACCCATCATTGGGGTTCCTATGCTCTAGGTACATGATTTTACACTTGTTGGCATTGAACCCCAAGTAAGAAAAATGTAATTGATTTGAATGAATTGCAGGTTTTAGGCAGCTTTTCAGGGAGTGTTTATGTGTGTGAGTGAAGGGGGGCTCTGCTACTATAACTATTTGCTTTTGATTTGGTATAATGTGCAAGCAGACTAACCCTGCTACCCAGTCCATGTGCTATATCTGAGATAAAGAGCCCAAATATCATTGGGCCAAGCATTGAGCCCTGTGTCACCCTGCTTGTCAATGCTCTGGATGCCGAGAGCTACCCCCCCACCACCACCACCCTCTGCACCTTCCCCTGTAACCAGTTCTCTATCCATTTAGTCAGACCACCTTCCACCCATACCCCTCCTTCTCCTCACTGTTCTCCTCCTTGGCCTGTGTCCCTCCTCCCTGTAGTCTGCACCCTTTCTCCTCCTTATTCTTACCGGGTGGTGGTGGTGCCTTCTGTATTACACTCAGACCACTCTGCCTGCCTGCCCCCTTCCAGGGTTACTACGCCTCTGCCTTTACTTATATCTAAGGCAGTGACCTCATCAGGCTCCATTGTCCAGACCTTTCTACCAGCCTCAGTCTTTTGGTCACTCCCCCCCCCCCATTTGTTTAAATCCACCTTAGTAGAGATATACCCCTCTAATCCTGCCTTTTTTTTTTTTTACATATTTTCTTACTGGGCTACGGTCGGCTTAGTCATCCCAACCGACCCCTCTAGCCCTGACCCCAACATCAGGCTGAGCTGCTCACCTCCACGGATCACCCCCCTGCTGGGGTGGTGAGGAGCTTCCCAGGTCGACCCACCAGAGCAGGACCCGGTTGAGGAGGTGCCATATGGGGCGGGCAAGGGGGGTCAGAAGCTCATGCCGCCTGACTGTAGCCCATTTTCCACTTTTCCCCCCTTTGCGGAGTGCGGGAATGCAATGATGCTTAGGCACAGCGTGCCAATGTCTGCCACACTCCGCCACCCTTTACTACACCGCTGTAGAAGCACCCACGGCATCACCAGGGGCTGCTACAGAGCGGTGGGTCCCTGGATCCCGCTCCGGGATAGGAGAGCATTCCTCCAAATGCTCAATCCTAGCCCTTCCTTTGACAACCCCTGGCAGCCCGGGCTTGCATCCGAACCCGGGTCACCAGCGTGGCACGAGGTGTGGCGTCCAGCGCCTCAACCCTCAACGCCAGTGGCCCGGCAGCAATGCTGCCTTTAATTTTCCCTTCCCCTTCTTGCTCCAGTGTACCCTGTCCCCTGTATACAAGTCACTATTCCCCCCAGACCCTACCCCAGTTAGTCACTAACCCATAATGTTTTGTGTGGTACCAATCCCTCAGCCACTCAAACTCCTCAAGCCTACCCTTCCTCACCATGCTTGCACATGGTAGCGGTAGTACCTCCAAGAATGCCACCGACTTCCCCACCCCCTCACGCTGCCTACCCAAGTACTCAAACCTTCCCCTCACTACTTCCACAGTGTCTCCTGCCAGGTCTTTTGTACCCACATGCAACAGTAAATAAGGTTTCTTCCTCCCCCTTGCTGCACGCTTGAGCAGTGCCTGCCCTGCCTCTCCTGCAGTCAACCTGGGGACAGCTTGAACCCAAATATGGCTGTGCCTTCCCCCTTTCTGCCCCATCTTACCCATTTCAGCATAGAATCTCCCAGGACAAGTACCCACCCCCTTACCCCCTTTCCCTTCTAATGCCCCTTCCACCACCCCAGTATTCATTCTTCCCTGTCTCTTACCCCTGCCAACTGCACCCTCTGTGACTTCTGTATCTGTACCCTCTACTTCCACCTCACCCCTTTTCTCTGCCTTATTTCTCCCACCCTCCATGAACCCTTTCCCAGCCTCACTACTTCCTACTGGGCTTCCCATGTCGACCTCCCCTCCTCTTTTGCTGATTACCAACCCCTCTCCTATCCCCACTGTTGTCGATTTAGAACACCCATTCCTTTCTACCCCGATAGTGATGCCCTTCCCATCCTTCCCCCTTCCAGTAGCCTTCTCTCCTTTAGACACCACCCCTCCTTCCTTACTAGCCCCTTCTACCCTTTTATCCTCGCTATCTCTTCCCCTACCTGTTGCCATCTCTCTCATGCACAACTTGTCCTCACCCCTTCAGTATGTTCCTGCTCCCCCTCTCTGTCCCATAGCAGAGGTTTGAATCTATTCGTAGTCGATACCAGTCCTACATCTCTTCCCCCTATCAGTTGCCCCTCCTACTTGTTCCCTCCATGGCACCCCTGGTCCCTAAGTATTGTTTTTAACAGCGAGAGTTGTTTTCTTGATGTGGTTCTCGCCGCATGCATCATACGACGCAGAACCACATACAGAGCCAATATAAAACATTTAAAAACCGTGCCCATAGGTTTCAACACAAGAAGCGGATGAGTCGCTATGATGACATCATCGCACATGCACGCCCACTCCATTTTGGTGAGCTGAGCTGCTTGGAATCGAGACAATCGCTGCTTTTGTTTACATTTGGGGAATGTTTCATTAGTGACGAAACCATGAAAATTGCAGATATTCAGGTAAATACTGACACCATGTAAATCAGTAGCCCTTATTCTACACATCCACAGGAGCGCTTCCAGTTTCATTCACCCCTAATTCCTTGTTTATTTGTCCTTTAAGGGTTTAACCTGAGATGCAGTTTTAAGCCTTTTGCAGAGCTGTAAACAAGAGGTCAGATCTGATCACTATGTTCTTTTGCTGCACCTGCATTGAAACTGACAAGAACATTCTGTGAGAAGCAGGATGTCAACAAGGCAAAGACTTGTTAAAAAGAGCAGCAATGCTTTTGCTAGAGACAAGGAGATTGAGAGACTGAGAGGCTGAAATTTGGAATTAAGAGATACCCTCAGAAGGACTTAGATCTTCCTGGACTTAGTCTCCACTACTCATTCACACTAATGGGACTACGCCAGGGTGCTAGGACCCCGTGGGAGCCAAAAATCTTCAGGAGGGCCAGCAATGGGATAGGACCCGGCGCGTACGTAGCACCGTGAGACTGGCTACCAGCCTATATAAGGCTGTCTCAGTGTCAACCCCTCGAACCACCTCAGTTCCTTTTCTCCCACCATCAAGTGCACTTCGATGATAACACGCTTTGCCCGCCGAGTCAAGTCTGCCCATAATGACAGAAGCAAAGCCGCTCAGTATTCGATTAACTTACTCATTCTAGTGTCCTTTTCTATTTAAAAAAAAAGGAAGAAAAGAAGAAATTCTCAGCTTGCCATCAACTGAGTTAACTGTAGACGGTAGCAGTGATGGTACGGAGACTTTGTTTGAAAGCTGTAATGGCAGTAGGGCTGTGTCTGGTCTACTGCCCTTTGTGAAGAGAATCCGACCATGGGCAGTCGGTGCTTGGGGGTAGGACAGTCTGTACAGAGCACAAAAGTAGCGGTCCTGCTCCGACCTCAGTCAGGGTTTTGGCTCCTCTTGACTTCGAACTCTTCTTCCTCCTCTGGTGGAAGAAGAATCTGTACTGCTCAAGGTCACCTCTGGTATGTCTGCGCTGGGGTCTTCAGTGGTGGGCCTAAACTGACTCCAGTGGATTCCTCTGAGGCTCCGCTCTTAATGGCCACGATCCACGACACGGATCCCATCCCTGTCCTCGATGGGGTCCGGTGAGCAGTTTCACCTCTGGGCCGCTGTTTTAGAGCAGGGGTATGGCGTCTGCCCAGTTGTCCTGGCAGTGGTCCTGGTTCTGGGGCCTTGGAGCCATTGGACCACGGTCGGTTGGGCCAGGATGTGCATGATGCTCTCTCCGTGCCAGCGCCATCGACGCCGACCCTTGTGCCTACCCACCTCTATGTCTTCCTGCTGGGGCCAGCACGGGTATGGCTTTCCTTCTTCTCCTTATATTTCTTCAGGTCTGGCGGGCCCATCAGGCCAGTTCTGGCACTGTGTGTGGTGCACCAGCGCGCTTGAATGTGATGCGTGCTGCAGATGGCGCCAACTCTTCGCCACTCCAGGTGGCAGGCGTTTTCTTGTTCCTGGCCTAGACCTGCCTTTTGGAGGTTCTTCTGGGGTAGAAGTGGATCTGGATGAGTCTTTCCCTATTCTGCTTTGGCGAAGATGCAGTGGATGACTCATTTTCTGGGCTGGAATGCAAGCTTTCTGTATCAGTGTGATCGAAGATCTTCTCCACTTTTACCTCTGGGATATGAGGTCCACCGTAACATTTCAGCCTTCATCTGTGGACCAAAGCAGACTTCTGCATCTTGAGTTCCTACATTCCTCCCTGTGGAACATGCTCAATGCAGTGTGAGAACCTTCTGTTACCAACACTCCATTGCTGGGGCATATAGCTCAACAATCAGCTGAAAGCTTTATGGATGCCTACGCTTCTAGAGCAGCTGCGCTGACATCAAGTGGTTGAGCGCTCTCCTTGGCGGTGTTCATCTGTTTGGCCCTCAGGTTGAGCTCTGGAGGCCACTCAGAACAGTAGGGCTGCCATTTAAACAACAGGTGGTGCCTGCTGCCTCTCAGAGGAATGGTAACCGTCGGCGTTCTCGTAACAGGCAGTGCGTCTGAGGTAGAGGCCTAGGTTCCTTTATCAGGAACTGATCCCTTAGCCATGAAGAGAATGCAGTTCAGGGCACAGGGCCCCAAATCACCCTGTACCAACCTCTGTGGATCCAGCCCAGATTCTTTCTCAGGAGGGCATCTAATTCAGTTCTACAAGCAGTGGAAGCACATTACGGTGGACCTTGGGTCATCAGGATAGTCAGAGGATACTCTCCCAATTTCTCAGATTTCCCAAAACCTTCACCCAGGCAGTAGAAGTTGTTCCACAGTGAAGCAGACATAGTTTTCTATTTACATTGCTTCTGGTTCCAAGATAGCAAGTGGCATGCCAGTTATGACCTTGGGAGGTTAAACAAGTTCCTGTTCAGGGAGGAGTTCACGAAAATCTCTGTATTCATGTTTTTACTTCCTGGACATTTGGCTCTCAGCTAGCCCATCTGGGCAAGAGACACAGGAGGCAATTGCTACTGCTTCTTGGTTGTTCTCTTCAGGGGTTTTCTGATTCAGGAAGATGCCACTTTCATCTTCCCAGCAGCTCCCTCTTTAGGAGCCCCTCCTGGATTCCTCCAGGCGTCGTTTTCGTTCAAGATGATGGAAGCGTCATCTTCAGATGGCTCGTTACATCATGGAAAATGACTCTTGGGTCCCTTTCGATCGGCCGGATGCTGGGACTTTGGGCGTCCCTCGCAGCAAGCAGTGGTCTCTGACCACGCATCCACAATTCTCCGCTCAAAATGATGGGGCCTTAGACAAAATCTCTTATGGGAGTTGTCAAGATCTCCACACTCAGGTGTAGAACCAGGAGGAACCTCATCTTTCATACATTTCTTAGAGATGAGAGCTATCCTATAAACAAAGTCCTGAAGGATGTTCTCTGCCACAAAGTGATCCTGCTTGGACGGACGGATGACAGAGCTGTGATGTATTACGATAAGCAAGCAGGTAGGGTGCCCTTCTACCCTTTCTACAGGAAAGCCATGAGGTTATGACAGTGGTACCTCAAGTACGACATCAGTCCAGATTTCGTGCAGTGCTTCAGCGAGTGAGGCAGTTTGACCTGCCCTTTTGTGTCCCCTCTCAGTGCAAACTGCCTCTATTCCAGTTTGGAAATCCAGACCCTGGTGTTTTCCTGTTGGGACGTATTTACTGGAGTAGACAAGATGCTTCTTGTGCATTTTTCCTCCTCTTTAAGTCGGAGGGTGTTGCACAAGCGTGTTGCACAAGTTGTAGACAGGGGCAGGATGATTCTCATCATCCTGGTCTGGCCTCAGCGGATATGATTGCACTGATCAGCAGTCTGTCAGAAGTTTTCTCCAAGGCGTCTCCCTCTACAGCGGACCTCTGACACAGGGACTTTAGTATAGTGTTCCCGTCATCTCCATGTCGGGCTCCTCAGGAAATGAAAGTGGGCAAGTTTAGGTTTCAAACCATACCCATACATCTTCTAAGCCGTGCATAGGCCTCCACCAGGAGGGCTTGTGCGGCTATGGAAACCTTCTCCTTCTGGAGTGCAAGTTCTGGTCTGGACCCTCCAGTTGCCCACCAAGTTACAATGTTAGGGTGCTTCTTGACCTGTTGAGCCTGGTCTGCATTACTCAGCAGTGAAGGTACACCTCTGTGCATTTTGGTCTAGCTTGAGCTGGTAGGCGACAGATCACTGGCTCAGTTTCTATTAGTTAAGTTTATTTCTCCCTTCCTTCTTCATTAACTCCAGAATGGAGGAGAGCGCTGCCTTCCTCCTCTGGATGTTAAGAGGGTTCTGCGATTCTATATCGACAGAACAGAGAGACTCTCATCCGAGCATTTTTGTATCTTTCAGCAGGCCTCGGCTGGGTCAGCCTGTTGCCACATGATGATGTATTTCGACTTGATTGGTTGCATGTCTTCAACACTACTAATCTGTGGCACAGGTCAAGTTGGACAACTGGGTTCACACCACTCTGCGGAGTGGTTGCAGCTTTCTAGTGGAGATTCGTAATGTACCCATTGCAGACTTCTGCAAGATGGCGAGTTGGAGCTTGGTGCATACCCTTGTAAAAGCACTGTTTCTAGGGACTTGGATATGTTGTTCATCCACACTTTCTGGCAGGTTCCTTGCGCTTTAAATCTTGCGGAAGGTCTTCAAGCTGGCTCCTCCCACCCACCGGGTGGTAAAACTCGGCTCCGCCCCATGACACCAGATCTTCCTTACCGCTTGGAAGCTCAGGTTCCCTCCTTAGCGCTCTGCGTTTCGACTGGTTCCTGATTTTGGTTTCTCTGAATTTGGTTGAAAGTTTTCTAAAACTTTGGTCTTCTTCCTCGCTGCTGCGATGGATAGTCGTTCCGGCTCCGGGCGCCGGGTAATACCTCAGGAAGTACCCGCACTCCGTCGGTTTGCCTTGACTTGGACCATGATCCACTAAGTTTGTGATTTTGCTGTGCCCTTTCGACCAGTGCCCTGGAGGATTATGCGGCCCGTTTGGGTCTCGAGGCGACCTGAAACTTTCCGTGCGGAAAAATCCTTGGAAAGCTTCGTCGGGCGGTGTCGCGTTGGCTGTCTCGGCTGAGCAGCTGATCTCTTTTCCTCCATGGAGGCGGAGACCTAGTCTGTCCCCGGTCACAGTGCTTATCCCGCTCTCTTTGAGTTCTCCTCATTCAACCGTTCAAGGAGCTTAGCCAGTCCTTTCCTCGAAGGGAGAGGGAACCGGGACCTGCCTCTCAGCCCAGGTTAAAGTGCAGGCTAAGTCCCATCATGTCGGCGCTGGTGGGGCGGGAAGTTCCCCTTCCCCTGTCGGCCGACTTTCAACCGGTCGAGGTGTGGCTCAGGTCGCTTCCACGGTGTCCCGTCAGGTCAGCCGGCCATGACTCCCGTCAGCGTTGCCGAGTCTCGACCCGTCATCAGGGCTGTCTACTGCGGGAGCCGTCAACCCTCCGCCCGGTTCCAGCAGCCGGAGGCGAGTTCTGCCTGTACCTTGAGGCGACAGGCCTCGGTCCTTTCGTCAGCGAGGAAAGCGGGCATCCCCGCTCCTTTCCAGGCCCACCCTCGTTTCCCAGTTGGTCTCGGTCCTCTTCTCGGTCAAGCGCTCGCCGACCCGAGCGATCTCGGTCGGGGCACGAGTTAAGTGGCATTACCGTTCCTCCTCGGATGAGGTGGCTTCGATGCAGATGGCGTCGGCGTTACGAGGAGTTCATGTGGCAGCAGTTGTTGTTGTCGAGGAATCAATCGATTCCGATTCATTCCCCATCAGCAAGCAGCTGCCGCCTGAGCGGCCGACACAACCGCTCGGCGGCGAAGTGCCCACTTCAGGGCGGTTGTTCGTCCGAACTGCTGCCCCACCATCTTGGGTGGAACCTCGGTCGATGTCGACCTGTCCGCCAGGTTGTCTGTTCCCTTCACTCCCACCCGCCCTCGGTAGAAGTGACTCAGGCCTGAGGCAGCTCTTTGCAGACCCTTCGATCCGGCGTCGACTCCTCCATGTTCCCCAGTCAGAGGACCGGGGTCCTCCTGGAGCGTTCTGTGGATGACAGCCAATCGTCCTTTATGGGTCTGCTTCAGCTCATCCGGAGTTCACGGGATGCAGCTTGAACCTGTGTCCAAGCGGGTCTCTGTCCCTAGCGGAGATTCTAGACTGAGGGTTCACCCTCTGAGGGCCTTCTCGGTGGCGAGGTGATTGTTGCCCGGCCTTGGAGCTCTGGCAGGCCTACTTCCTGTCCTGCGCCCTCGGCCAGGATGGCCAAAATACTCTGTCCCTGTCGGTTCTTTGCCCAGTTCTCGGAGCACCCCTCTGCTGAGGTGCTTCTCAATAATGTCTTCAGTGTTGTGTGAGCGCTCAGGATGTGGATAGCCCCCGACAAAGAGTCAAAAGGATGGACTATGTCGGGCGCAAGGTTACGCTGCGTCCTCCTAGAGCCTCCGACAGGCCAGCTCGGCCGCACTGATGGCACATTTTCCACGCCCTTTTGGGCTCCTGGATAAGGTGCTCCTCATCTCCCGGCTGACCTCACGGACCACAGTCCGCGGAGTGCTGGAGACTAGGGTAGGAGCGGTGGCGAAGCAGCAGCGTCAGACTGCTCTGGACTTAGGTGATTCCTGTGCCAGGTCGGTGGCGGCCGCGTGGCCATGCACCGCAGGCGTGGCTGAGGTTATCCTCTTTCTCAACGGATACCCAGCACAAGTTGGCGGACATCCCGCCGTGGGGACTGACCTCCTCGGCCCTGGGTGGAGGGACACCTCCAGGGCACGAGAGATCGATGCCCTCCGGACTCGGTCACCCTGCCGGAGGGACAAGGCCGCCGGTAGCCTTTGCCAGCCCTTTCTCCTTGGCCCCTGCGGCTCGACCGGCCCATCAACTCCAGCATGAGGACCAGCAGGCTGTGCTGGGCATCCTGACCCCAAGCCAGCGGCTTCCTCTAAAGGGAACAGGAGGTAAAGGCCCAGGGCTCCCTCGTGATCCCTCCTCCAAGCCTGCTCAGTGGCCGCGGCTGAGGCGCTGTCCCTGGCCCCGTCACCCCTACCCGGGTTCCCCGTGGGAGATAGCTCGCCCTCCTCCACCTGGTCCGTCCCGGACCTCTGGGTGTCTGAGGTGCCAGGGAAGGTCCTGCCTCAGGTTTGCGAGCAGGCCTCACCCTTTTGGCGGTTGCCCGTCGGGGAGCCATGGGGTCCATAGCCTCGTCGGCCAGAGCAAACTTTATTTATATATTTATTTAGTTTTGTTGACGGGTAAGTACTAGACAAATCCTGCCTATTTTCAGGCATGACCGAGGGAGGATACAGATGAATGCCAACTGACCTTGAACCAGATTAAGCTGTTGGTGGTATTTTAGTGAATGGAAATTTGGCCAGGACACGGAAATTCCCCTACTGGCTGCTGGTCAGTGGCGGTGGGGAGTCGTGCTGGCGTCACGTCTCGACATGGCAGGCGATCCTGAGGTCGAGATGGAGAAGGAGGTAGACAGGAATCGGCTGTTTAACTCAGACCAGGGTTGCGTCCGAGGGCGACTCTATGCCAGTAATATCTCAGACAACTATGGATGTTGTATCGCGACTGATACTCACGAGCCTCAATGAGCTGAGATATTCTTTCGGATTCCTCTGTTGTGTTTCTTCGTCTTTGCAGGATTCAGGTGCTGGGAGGTTTGTACTCCTTTCTCTACACAACAGGAACCAGTATTGCAGGAGGCTGTTTCGGAGGACTCTGTGCCCGCGATGAACCAAGTCATGTAACTTTTAGTCGTCGGCGAATTAGGGTTGAAGGAAAGAGGTCCTGGAAGTAATACATCGGACTGGTCAGAGGGTAGCACTCATGGAGGCTGGTTGGAAGCGTCTAGAGTCGGAGGTTGGGAACCTGATTTATCGTGGACTTAGTCTTCAGGTACTACAAACTTTGACTCTCTCCCTGTACTTTCTCAGCAACCTCCTGTATCATCTGCTTTAGGGAAGTGGGAACAGCTGCCGAATGATGAGACTCTTGTAGCTGGTACTTCAGCTGCTTGCATGCCTACCACTCATTCTTTGAGCCAGAACCCTAAACCCACGATGTCTGACTTGTTTAAATCTAAACTGGAACAAGCCCCTCGTCGTATGCTGTTGGTTTGAAGTACAGAGGTGGCTTGAAGGGCATCCTGATAGATACTATGTGTTTAAACATCTTTTGAAAACCACAATGGGTTTCTGTGCTAAAGACATTTATGCTCTTATACATATCTCAGGAGAAGACTCATTTGATATGTTTTCAGGCGACTGCCCTATATGGATAAATTTTGGGACAGATATGCAAACCAAAAAAATCACCCTTAGTGGTTACCTTTTTGCAGTACCTTTAACTAGGCCTTTAATTAGGTTTGTCACAATCATGTTTAGGAATGAGGGTGTCAATGCTTGATATTCATCGTTGGTTTGCAATCTAAATGTGAAGTATTGGGCCACCTGAAGCACTCTTGGATATTGAGGGCATTTGGACGGGATGGAAATTTAAAGTAAAGCTATTACAAGTTAATTCTGTCATTGCTCACCTCCTAATAGCTTTTCTTGGGAAAGATAGGGGGTATGTTTTACGGTGGACAACCAAAGGCATGTTATAAATGTGGGGACAGAACACATATCAGCAGTGTTTGTGACATGATGAAATGTCCTTTGTGTGGGAGTTTCGGACATTCTGTAGACATGTGCCACAGTATTTTTCAGTGTAATCTTTGCGATGAAAAAGCACGCTTTCCATCGGTGCCCTTGGGCTAGACATAACTGTTCAGATGGTTTAGATCATGATGGCCTCACTGTAAGGGCCCAATCTAAGCTTCAGGGTTTATGGGACTGCTTCCCTCATCCCCACGTCATGAGCCTGTTTTACCCCTGTAGTACCAGATACAGTCACAGCAACACCATCTGTTGCGAATGACCTTCCAGTCACTTTAGAAAAGGTCCTCCACAATTAGAAGATAAGCAGGCCTCTGCTCCCTATACCCCCTTTTGAGATTGTAAAAAGTAGGAGGTTTACTAGGGCATCATTAAAACAAGCTTCAACCTGTTCCTTGGTAACTGGAATTTTTCACCCTTCAAGATGAAATTAGGATTCAGATTTAGAGTCTGAAGCTTCTCATCTCTCAGAAATTGTGACTGATGAAGAAAGCAAGCAGGTCCGGGAACTTGCAAAGGATAAAAGGAAAAAAAGGAAAAAAAGAAAAGTCAGCCAAAAAATAGTGGTTAATTGATTTAATGGCTTGCTTGAAATTTGCTTCCTTTAATGTATGCAGCCTGAAAACATTCCATAGGCAGATATCTATCTTTTCATCTCACATCTTTAAAACTAGATGTGATTTTTTGCAAGAAACTAGGTTATCATCTCTTTCTGAAGTAAAAAGGTTACAAAGACAATGGACTAGTGGACCATCTTTTTGGTCCTTTGGGACAGAAGTTGCAGATGGGTAGCTATCCTATTTGGCAATCTATCTTTTAAAGTATCTCGGGTTATTGATTTGTCACCTGGTAGACTCTTATCCTAGACTGTTTGTGGGAGATTATTTTTCGTTTTGTTAACATTTATGGGCCACAGACTAAAACTGGCCGTATAGATTTATTTACAGAAATAAAACCTTTTCTTTTCTGAAAAACATTTAGTGTGGGAGGGACTTTAATTGTTCTCTTGATCACCAGATTAAAAACTGGCGGGGAAAAAGGTTTATTGTGATTCTAATGCCCCTTTAGAAACAGTGAAGGATGTTAAACTCACAGATGCCTTTACAGTTTGCATCCACATGGTGGTGAAACCTATCATAAGCATATTTTGCAACCAGGATTGACATGTTTTTTATTTCCTATTATTTTGGATTTTATCTTGCACTGTGTTTCCTTCAGAATTTTCTGACCATCATTTATTATTTTGTACATTATCATTACGACACCTTCCACCTAGATACTCCTTGATCCAACGGTGGAGGTTAAATACTTCCTTTTATCTGATTCAGCATATTTTTCTAAATTGGAATTTTTTTAGCTGCAAAATTCTCTACTTTAGATTTTTTCTTCCTCTTATGAGTGGTGGAAACATGTTAAATCTGAAATTAAACACTTGTTTCAATTATGGGCAAGTGCAAAGTTGATGAAAATTATAGGAAATACCTGGTGCATAGAAATCATTTATATAGGCTTATGTCACTTCCCCAGACAACATCATTGTTTCTCTCTCAAATAAAAGAAGTAAAACAACAAATGAGAAAGTATCAATATAGTAGGGCTAAGTCTTTGGATCTTGAATTTCGTTTAATGTAAAAAATTCTCCCATGGCTGATCCTTTTCAAGCTTGTAAAGCGCATTTAACGGAGACCCTAATGACAGGTTTGTTTAATTCGACTAATGAACTTGTTACTTGGATGTGGGTATGTTAAATATTGTTCAGAATTATGTTCTGACTTGTTTTCTATCTCCACAAGTGCTATATCTGATTCTTTTCCAAGCTCTATACTTTCTACTCTCCCTAGCATTTCTGGTGATCTTGTTAAGTCTTTGATTAAACCCATCTCATCTCAGGAGGTGATTGCGGTCATTAAACAATTGAAAACTGGATCTTCTCCTGGGTTAGATGGGATTCCTAATGAATTTTACAAGAAATGTATCGTTTATATGGGTTTTCTTCCTTTGGTGTTTAATTCTTATTTGTCATCTGGGATTTCTTGTAAGGATTTTACAATATCTATAATGTCCTTTATTCATAAAAGGGATAAAGCAATCCTTTCCAATTGGAGCCGATCTGTTTATTAAATAGTGATTATAAAATTTTATCAAAATTCTGCATAATAGGTTGGAGAAATTAGCTGCAGTTTTAATTCATCCTGCACAAACCTGTGCTATTAAAATAGAAAGATTCAACATAACCTTTATTTAATTAGAGATCTTTTGCTAGCCAGTCAAGTTTTAAACGCGTCGAATTGGTTGCTGCTCTAGATCAGTCTAAGGCCTTTGACGCTGTTAGCCATTCCTATTTATATTTTGTTCTATCTGCTTATGGAATCCCTGCTGTTTTTGTACAGTGGATCTCTCAATTATATGATTCTGCAGTTACTGTTCCAATAGTTAATGGTTTGATGGGTGAAAGGGTTAGAATTTCTAGAGGTGTTAGGCAGGGCTGTCCTTTAAGTCCCTTATTATACACCTTTACTTTAGACCCTATCATTAGCCATATTGTACATGATGTCTCCATAAAGGGCTTGCTCCCTTGCCCATTTAGAGACAGTAAAAGTAACTGCCTTACCGGATGATGTTGCGCTTCTTTAGCAGATTCATTTTCTTCTGAAAAGCATTGAGAGTTTTTCTCTTTGGCCAATATTCTGGGGCCTCTCTCAACATAAAAAGTTTTGTGTTGCAATTAGGAGCTTGGTCCCTGATTTAGCTGATTGTTTTGGTATTCCTTAGTGTCTTGGCCTCAAAAATCTTGGGTGTCTGGTTTGGGGTGGAAACACATGAGGTTTATAATTGGGAAAAGCGGATAGAAATTGGAAGCTTAAAATTAATCAGTGGAAACATTGGAAGCTTGGAAAGAAAAAGGTATTGATTATTAAGAAATTTTTATTGCCCATTTTTCTTTATTTAAGCCATCTTTTTTGCCTCCTTTTGCCCTAGAGACTAGGATTTACAGCATTTTTTCAGATGCTCTGGGAAACAGGCTCAACCAGTGAAAAGGATTATCATTATCTTAAATATAGGAAGGTGGTTTTACATATGGTTAATCCTCTCATTTTTTCATTCTATTTTTTATTTTCCTCCCTCCCTTTATTTGGCAGGAACCTTCTTTACCATGGCATTTCTGGACCAAATCCTTATGGCATAAATATTTTTTAGATGGTCTCTTTTTCTACCAGGATTTTACTGTCAGATGACATTCAAGTATGGTCTTTCAACTCTTAAAGATTATTCCAATGGCAGATTCCAAGCAAAATTGCTTTCACTAACTAGGAAAGCCTTTTATGATTATGTTGTTCTGATTTACAAAAGGTGATCTTACTTTTCCTCTTTGCTCTCCATCGACTATGAAATATCGCTCAATAAGTTAATTGATAATAGGATTCCTGTTAAAACTTAGGATGTTATTTGGATCTCCATTCATGGTCGATTGGGAGTGAGAGGAAACCTAAAATATAAACCAGTGTCTGATAGATATTGTTTAAGCAATGAATGTATGCTGAAGAAGAAAGTCAGTCCCATTTTTTTATTGACTGCCCAGATAGTCAAAGATTTTGGGAATTTGCAGCCTTGCACTGGAATTTGTCCACTTTCGGTCTATTACTTATTCTACTTTAGTATTGGGTGACTATTCGAGGTAGATGGGAGCAGTATCATAGAAATACATTGAATGTTTTCTTTGCCCTTCTACAATATTTTTATGGCAAGCACGTTGTCATTTTGTGTTACAGCAACTTATTACAGTGTTTTCCTCAATTGTATCTGCTGTTGATTCTGAATTGCATGTACTTTTTACAGGATGAGAAGAAATACTCCAGATCTTATGTTAACTATTTATGGAATCATTTTCCTTTTGTTTGATTTTTGTATTTTTATCGTTTCTTTCTCCTCTGCTTGTATATGGATATTCTGTTTTCTGTGATGTTGTGTTTTTGTTTAATAAAATCTCCCTACTCTTTTCGATAAGTGCCATGGGATCTTTAACATCCACCTGAACTACCACCAATCCAGGCAGATGTGACCTCGGTTTAACGTCTCATCTGAAAGGCGGCACCTCAGAAGTGCAGCACCCCTCTCATGCTGCACTACAGTGTCAGTACTGGGATATTAACCCAAGTGCCAGATGTGGAACTGAACCCACAGCCCTCTGATCTCCGGCCTCAGAGGCGAGTGTGC
The DNA here is from genome assembly GCA_016271365.2 of Neoceratodus forsteri. NCBI lineage: Eukaryota > Metazoa > Chordata > Ceratodontiformes > Ceratodontidae > Neoceratodus > Neoceratodus forsteri. Next base: position 243,428,922 of record CM028133.1, on the reverse strand, counting down.
TGCCTACTGAGCCACTGACACTGACTTGCCTGGCCCTCGAGATAGAAGTGATCAGGAAGGTGGCGGACCCTCCTCCAGACCCTGGGTTCGTGTCCAGGTATTCCTGGTCCCTAACGGATGGGGGCTTGTGCCCCATTCTTGATCCACTGACGGGATGGTCTGTCTGTCTCAGATTTCCCATCCTCAGATCGAGGGCTTGTGGCTCTATTTCCTGGACCTCCAGGGCGTGCCACACTTCCGTTCCGTCCGTTTCTTGGGAGACTCCTCCGTTTCTTGCGGGGGATCTCTTCTGATTCAGGCCAGGCCCTTGGTCTCTGCTCAGCAGCATTCCTGCGGCACTGAGGGGGTCAGGCGTAACCCCACCCAGATGGTGGCCTGACTGCAACCCTCCAGGGCGGAGGGGACGGTCCAAATTATGGCCCTCTAGGTTGCTCTCAGGCTGGTCTCCTTTTATTGGAGCCACGTTGGAACTCGTGTCTAGGTGGGTGATCCTTTCTTGGGACGAGGCTCGACTCTTGAGTCTGAGCTCGGCTCCTGGCGAACAGGGCCAAGGTTCTTCCTCCCTTACCTAGTCAGGTCTAACTGGGCAATTGCGCCCTGCCGGGACTTCCTGCACCTCCTGGGCCTTGCGGCCTGCACCAGTGTGGTCTGTTTGGATCCATGGGTTCATCGTCCCCCTGATGGGGGCTGGCCAGCCAGCGGTCCTGGCGCTGCATTCCTTTGGCCCAGTTCGTGACAACAGCCCAGGGTTGAGGGCAGCTCTCCTTTGGGCCATTCTAGCTCATTTGCAGGAGAACATCCCATTTGTCCGCCCCAAGTCGATGGTCTTCCCGACCGATGCATCTCGGATGGGTGGGGTGCCCATCAAGGGAATAGAGTGCACCGCCTCTGGTCCTCTCGGGAGTCCAATGTCTTCCTACCTGGTGGAGTTCCAGGCGGTCCTCTTAGCTTGCACCATTCGCTCCCGTCTGTCTGCGGGGTCTAGTGGTTTTAGGTCCAGGCGGACAATACCACGACCATGTGCTACCTATCCGCCAGAAGTCGGATGAGCCTTGCCTCTGCATAAGGAGGTTCTCCGCGATTGGGTCTTCGCTTAGCCGGAGGCGGTTTCCTAGCCATTTCGATGGCAGGGCCTCCATCACCCTGGCCGATGCCTAAGCCGGTTAAGGGCTCGCCTCACAGTGGTTTCCCTGCCGGAGATAGCACAAGATCTTTCTCCCTCTAGGTCACACCTCGGGTGGACCTTTGTTTTCCCTCCAGGGAGAATTCGGGGCGAGACTGTCTCATGCCCGGCCCCTCAGCGCAGTTTGCTGTAGGGGGATCCCCTTGGGGCCGTGGACGGGCCTCTTCTCCCTCTCTCCCCATTTCCCTTGACCCACAGGCAAGGCGAGGAGGGACTAGGCGCGAGGTGATTCTGGTAGCCCCAGACTGGTTTTGCCAGCTCTGGTATCCAGCTCTCCTCAGTCTCAGCCCCAGGCTCCGTGACTTCAGCCGCCGGTCCTGATCTCTGTTGTTGGGGAAGGTACTCCATCCAGACCTTCAATCCCTGCACCTGATGGCCTGGTCCCTGTGCGGCTAGTGGCCAGGCCTTGGGTCTTCGGCAAGGTCCTCGGCGTCTTTGAGGCGTCCTGCCAGAGAGTCGACCAGATATGCCGCCTTCAAATGGAAGAGTTCTCCATTTGGTGTTAGGATAGGGCCTGGTCCCTCTCCTGTTCCCAGCGAGCATTCCGGACTACCTGTGGTCTGTTCTTTTCTTGAACCAGGGCTTCGGTCAGCGACCTCAAGGTGCTCTGTTAGCCACTCCTGTCTTCGAGCGCGGGCGGAAGGTAGTTAGTGGCGCAGGAAAAGTGGTCTTGCACTTTCCAAGGCCTTGATCACACCTCCCTCTGGGAGAGTATCCCATTTCTGTGGGATCTTACGCTGGTATGGAAGCAGCTCACGGGCAAGCCCGTTCGAACCTTGCACAGGTGTGAGTTCCCCACCTGTTGTGGAAGAACACCTTCTTGGGGCTACCATGCCAACCAGAAGGACGAGAGTTCCAGGCTCCTTTGAATCTCCCTATCTGGTCTTCCACAGGGACAAGGTTGTCCTCGCCCCACCAGTTCCTTCCGTGGGGCGGTGGCGGAGTTTTTCCCTAACGGGTATTATCTCTGCCAGGGTTCATCCCCATTCACACCTCCGAGGCCGTGTATAGGATCCATTGGGAACCTTTTAACGCTCACCTTCCCAGGGCGTGGGGCTGAAGTTCGGGAGAGGTTCGCCAGCTGTTCGTCATCTACGCTGAAGCCGCACCTGGCAGACCTGCAGCCAAGCAGACGACGAGTGGGTGGGTCACCTCCTGCATAGATCTCCGCTATAGGTGGGCGGGCATGGAGCCTTCCAGAGGGATAAGTGCTCATCTTACCTGCCCTTCCGCTGCATCGGTGGCTGCTTCCGAGGATACCCCTGTCCAGGATATCCGTGGGGCTCATACCTGGAAGCAGGCATATACGGTTCCCCCTTCCACATTGACCTTGGGTCACACGGGATGTTGGTCAGGGCCTCAGTTCTCAGTCTTTATACTTAAGTAGGGTGTGTGTGCCTTGCCTCCCTCCTCCCAGAGAACTGCTAGGAGTCTGCCAGAAAGTGTGGATGAACAACATATCCATGTCCCTAAAATACAGGTTACTCACCTATAACAGGAGTTCTAGGAATGGTATATATTGTTCATCCACATCAACATACAACCTGGCTTCCAGCGGAGCTAGATCTGGCGTCATAGGCGGAGCCGGAAGTTTTACCACCCGGGTGGGTGGGAGGAGCCAGCTTGAAGACCTTCCGGCAAGATTTAAAGCGGCAAGGAACCTGCCAGAAAGTGTGGATGAACAACATACACCATTCCTAGAACTCCTGTTACAGGTGAGTAACCTGTATGTTCTGGATATCCATGCCAGACAGTTCACTTTCCTCATGGATGATCCTTGGACTTCTGTCCTGAGTGAACTCTGTCTCCTTCCACCCTACTTGGGGTTTGATTTCAACTCGGTACTCTCTCATTAATGTGAATGAGTGGTGGAGACTTTTAATACAGGAAGATATGAGTTATGTACTTACCGTAATTCTTGATCTTCTTGGACAGAATCTCCACCATTCATTCAGCTTCTCACCATCCCAGAGCTCACTCGTTCTGCTTTGGTCTTTACTGCCTTGTTCAAGCTGTGAAGACATTGTTGAAATGACCCTTCTTACATGGTTCTTCGGGCCTTCACATGCCGGAAGTTAGGATGAGTTTTCTTTCATTAGAAATATGCTGCACCTCCCTCAGTCGAAAGGTGCTGAAGCAGTTGGAGGGTCGACGAGATAGCTCTATACGGGTGCGAGCTAGTCTGTGTACCACTTATGCGCTGTCTCATTCCTGCAGAGTCTCCTGAAGATTTTGCTCCTGCAGGTCCTAGCTCCTCCGGCGTAGTCCCATTAGTGTGAATGAGTGGTGGAGACTCCGTCTAAGAAGATCAAGAATTGGGGTAAGTCGTAATTTCCATTTTGCTCTGTTTTACTGCCTTTGTAAATAGTTATAATGAATAATTATGTTTTTATTTTGCTCTTAGTAAGAAAAATAAAACACTATTTGTAATTTTGAAACTGCTCCTAGTTTTTCCTATGCTTCTTGTCTTGTGCTTAATGACAGTTTGTAATATAGCAAATGTGTAGCTGCTATAGCACTGCGAGGCCAGTAGTAACTGGGGAGTTGCAGCTGCTTGGAATCTCATGCCCAACATTCTAAAGCTTGGCCAGCCATTCTGGTAGGAGGCGCACTATACCCAGTTGTTTTGATTACCATTGACAATGTTGGAGATAACAGAAAAGGAAATTAAGGAAAATATGAAGTAATTTGTTTTTCTTCCTTGCTTCTCTCATGTTAAAAAATATATATGAATCTGTATGAAAGTGGGATGTCTTGGTTTTGTAAATGACTATAATTGTACTGTTGAAATTAATGCAGAAAGCTATTTGGGTATAATTAATGGCTATCGTTTTTCCCTAAGGAAACCTGTTGCATAATTTGCTGTTATAAAGGAGTGCTTATAACGGCAAACCTGACGTTTCCCTTGTCCTGTAATATGCAAACTGCTTTTCCCTTCCTCATCACTGGACACGGTGGCTTACACGGAGACTACACTGCCACTTGGACTGAGTGGTAAGTCAGTTAAAAAACTCAAAAAGCTGGGCTAGACTACTTTAAAAAAAAACAAAACAAAAAAAAACAGAAAAAATATAAATGTTTCCTTCAGCAGCAGCGTCTGACCATGGACCCTGCTAAAACCCGGTTGGGCCACAGCTGCAGAACCACGACTTATTTTATATAATTGCTGTGGTGAAAAAATGATACCCAGCAGTTCACGTGAAATAAAACATTTGGTGGTGTGTAACTCAATTACACACCCTCAGTATTGCATGCTTGAACAAACCCCTCGAGCTTTGCTCTTGGGGTTTATGTAGCATCCAACACTTTGGTATGTGTAAAATTCTTATTACACAATCAACCCATATATTATTCTATATTTTTTTTAACAATGGCAATCTGTTATAGAAGGAGTTAACCTTGAGCTGTACTTTGACGTCCACAAGCTTGTTTGCAGAATTATTAATAGGAAACTAGCCCTGGGACAGGATGTCTTAATTGGTTTCACCTGTTAAGAAAACTAATGTACTCTACAGGATGATCATGGGAAAGAAAATGACAGTCTTCTGAATCTAACCTGTGCCTTGACCAGCACCTTTATTCTGGTGTTCCCTACCTGTATCCTAAAAAGTTTTCTTACCCTAAATGCAGTTCTCCACCTTTGCAACTGTAACCCATGATTTACTGTATGATCCTACTGTATGTAACTAATGTAATCCATTGTATTTCTGTCCTCTATTCTCTGTAAAACGTCTGTGGCTTTTAATACTGTTAATTCCTGTGATCTGTGATTTTTGTACATTGCTAATTTCTGCCTGTAATGAATTCTGGGGCATCCCTGAAAAAGGGACCTTTGGTCTCAAGGGCAGACCGTTACCAAATTCAATAAATAAATATTTTATGTAATGCATGTGGTTTAATTTACAAGTACAAGATGCAGAATTTAATTGCCAGGCAAATACATCTTATTAAAAAGGCAATGTTTAACTTCTGTTTAGAGACAGAAGAGCTGGAGGTTTTGAAGTGACTCTCAGATGAAGGACTTTGCCTGTATCAAGAGCTATCCTGCACAATTTTATTTTTATTTTGTTGTTATAGATAATAAAACTTGATGTACAAATGTTTACAACAACTTCTGGTTTGCCTATGCTTCCTGACCTATGTCTCTGTGACAGTTGGTTTTAGAAGTGGCATTTATGCCATGCATACTCTGAGCCAGGAGTTTTGTGCGTGGGTACTAGATCTAGTACCAGGGAAGAATAGAAGAAGGGCATGGAGCCTGCAGTAGCAAGCCCAGGGGTGATTACTGGAAGAGTGGCAGCCAAACTAGAAGCAGAAACAAGAGTCCAAACTGAGACATGTACAGCCAGCACCAGTATTGGAAGAAATAGGAACAGGCAGGGACTGAACCTGAAAGCATGTCTGACTTCATTAGCCATGTCACTCCCCATCACGCTCATGGCCCTCACTTAGCTGATCACTGAAAGTGGTTCCTAGAGTGGGCTTCAAAGTGGTTGACTGTTACCTCACTGACAGAAGCCCATGCCTCACCAGCCAAGCCAGCAACATCCTTTACATTCAGCTTTTGAGGAAGTCGGTCACCTAATTGCAGTCAGCAGCCACAGATTACTCAGAAGACATTTCTATAATGTTTCTTAAATGTGGCCTTGATACCCCTGTTGAGTGGCTGTATTCAGGATGTGGTGTTCTTTAGGAGGAAGACCGTTTTATTTGACTGTCATGAGACTTGAGCTCGATTCAGGTGGCAGGCTGGGCATTGATCCAATAGTAGCAAGGCTTTTATGGGCAATCTATTTATTCTGAGGTGTGCTTTGACAGCAGGGACAAAACGTAAAAACAAAATCTTTGAAAAATTTCTGCTGCAATCCATGAGTTCCTGCACTGGGGGATGATCTTGTGTTTGCCAGCAGCATTTATTACAAACAGAACTGTAACCCTGTCCTTGCTCATCTTGAAGCCCTTTGAGGCATTAGCTTCACTTTTGGTGGTAGGTCACATCAGACAGAGCAGAACAAGCCTATTTCATCTACATTATACACCTGTTCTGGACGTAACAGCCATCTTCCAAAATATGTTTGAGCTTAGGGATGAACTCCGCCATGCCACCACATCATTATCAAAGGCACACTGTTCTCCTGTGATGCAGACTGCCTTATGCCATGCTGTTTTTGAAAACTCCACAGCCACCCAGAGAGGACTTGAACTTCTGTCCTTCCATAGACTTCTCTGGCAAACTGCTCGGCTTTCTCCTTTACTGTGCTGCCAGATACAGGAACACCATTCATGTGATGCTGGGAAAACCAGAGCTGGGTTGCAGTGTTGATCTCACCCTCATCAGGACGTCTAAGTTTTTTTTTGAGAGGGCATCAGATTTGTTGCACTCATTGGCAGAATCTCAGTGTGCATACTCCTGTTTTGCCAGGTACAGAGCGGCAATTTTGAGTACCGGTTTCCAGTGATTATTTTGGCAAGACTCACGTGCTATGAGTCTAACATAGCCAACATGGTGTTCATAGTATAGCCGGAGTGCTTCATCGTGATGAGAACAGTGAGTACTGTATTGCCTGGGGAAATGGCTGATAAGGAGTGTATTGATGTAAAATGGGGTTGTAATAACTAAATATTAGCCAGAAGGTGCCTAAGTAGTTAATTAGCGTAGCTGACAGTTAAGGCAGTAACCAGTCAGCTGATTGTCATCGTGGACTGTGCAACCAAGAGTAACCTCAAACCCTACCAGTTTTTCTAATGGATCCAGCTTACCCATTCATTGTAGCCTGGGTTTTGTTATAGGACGTTTGCTATAGTGAGAGATGGCTGTATTTCAACATATCTGCTGCTGGGGCTGCTTTGATTTATGTCTTGTTTCTGTTTTAATTTGCTTCTACCTCTCTCCTTGCTTTGCCTTTGTGTTTCTGGAGCCTTGCAGGAAATGAATACTTGGCTCTCGGGAGTAGCATTTCATTTGTAACCCTTAATAAATCAATAGCACTTGATTGTTTTCCATGACAGATGTGTAGTACGCCACAGCTTGCTGATACAGAATTGCGGAGGAGGCCATAAGTAAGGCCCTTCCTACCGATGTGTACTAGTTGGTAGTTTCACAATTCCAAGGAGAGCAGCTGTAAATGATCAATACCAGGTTCCTGGAAAGATAAAAGTGTGGTATACTTCAGAGTCCAGATAAGGAAAACACAGTAATGGATTGCAGTGGATGCACATTTATCTGTACTAGTGGTGGTAAGACCCATAACTTCGTGAGTTGCAAAGCCATAAGTTAGTTGTACTATATGGAGGATCTGTCATGGCTGCACTGAAATCTCAGATGTATTTTCATGGCGGCTTTCGGAACCCAGTGACCTCGTGGTGGCATAGCCACGAGTGATGTCACTGGCTTCTGAAGGCACAAATGAAAAATAAATCTGATATTTTCAATGCAGCCGTGACATATTTGATTTATGCCTCATTTGTTCACTGGTTGTATGCTGTTGCATATACATGCTTTAGTACAGCCATGCCCCTATGTATGTCCCTTTTGTTACTTAATACAATAATGTTTTGTATTATAATTTATGGACAGTGTCTATTAACCCCTGTTTTCAATTAGATTATAACCTGATAATCCTGTTATGACATGAGTATGTTGTAAACCTTGCTTAACTATGTCATAATGATGGGATTATAGGATAGAATGTCACCACCTGTCAAAATTCTTGAAAAGGCAAGGTGATTTGCCACATGGACATTCATTCAAAGCAGACACATTCCATTCTGACAGTTACAGACCGCTGCAGTGTAGATTACAGTGGCTAATTTCAGCACTTCAGTTGCTCATCTTTCAAACCAGGAGGCATTCATAGCCAAGCAGGAGAACAAACTCACATTGAAAAAACTATTTTTTCCCCACAGTAGCTAGTTTTTCACACATTATAAAATACAATGCCTGAGTAAAGGTGGTCAACCACGGATGTAATAACCTCTCATGTTGACATTGTCACAACCCACTCAGAAGGTAAGACCCTCTGCTCACAATACCAACCTCCGAGCACAGTATTGTAAACAGGAACAGAAACAGGGTAACCCTCCTGTCTGTTTTATGGGTTCGAATCAACCTTTGGTCTCAAGTTCTGAAGGGTTCAAACTGTGAACATTTTGCTAAGCGTACCCAATGTATAGGCTAAGATAATTCTGTTCTTCTGGGGCCAGATATCTTTTGCCTTGGGCACCAAACCAGGTGTACAAAATGAACCCTAAAAACTCTGTGAAAGATCTCAGAATAAATTCTTACCTTTTCCCAGTTTGGTAAACCAGTAAGCTTATGCACAGTGTCAGCTTTAACCATATATGCTTCACTTGTCAAAGGAAGAATTTCAAAGGCACCCTAAGTAGTCTCTTAAAATAAGAGGTTTTACTTAAAATAGATAACAAATATGTAAAATGTAAATACAGAACAATATATCACAAAACATACAATCTTTTAAAAGAATAAGGTTTAAAGTGCAAATTCTACAGTACAATTAGACTTCTCTCTAATATATACCTTCTAACAGTGCGTGGAATAGATGTTGTTTTCAAGAGAGCCCAAACATGAGGGACCAAATTATTAGATCAGTCACTTTGATATACTAAATCCCTAGCACTAAAGGGTATAACTGTGTTTGAAAATACCAGCCCCATAGAACTGAATGGGGCCACTCCACACGTAGCCTTCGTTTTTGTGATATCACAAACAGGGCTGCGGAGTTTAATGGGGGTGTGTTTTCGACCGGAAGTCTGTCTTTTTTGGGCACTATATAATATACAAATTTATGAGGATGTAACTTCTTCTAAAAGTGGAATTTTTATACCAGACTTCAGCAGCCAGCTGATCCGTAAGGCATCGAACATGCTGGGGAGACTAGCAGCCGGAAAGTAGGAACCTGCTCTTTAAATAAGCTGAGAAAATTAAATTGATATATATGCATGACAGTGCTAGTCAGCTTTGAAAATGCCAAGCACTTCACACTGATTGATTAGCAAAATTAAAATAAAAATGTTATTTTATAAATGTTTCCTGTGCCGTGGACCCACTCAGAAAAAATGGATAGCATTCTACTACACACATTTCTTGAAATGGTTAGCATTACCCCAGCTTTGAGTAGCATTTTGCTATGCTGTAGCAGCTATTTAATACCCGGAAATCGCGAACAGAGCTGTAACGGATGACTGTGACGTTGCGCAATTCAAAATCAGCCATTTGAACCACGCTTACTCATTCCTGTCACACCTAACCTCGGTGACACCATTTTAACACTGGACACAATAGTTTAAAAATTAAAAAGGCTTGCCAGCTGAGTGGCATGGAAGACTGAGACATTGGTGTCTCACCTCCTGCCACGCTGGCTGCCTGGGGTCAGAAACTGGATGCAGGTTGATCAGGGCTGGTGGGGAGGGAGACTGTTGTGGCTCACTGCTTGTCTGCCACCAGACACCTGGAGGTGTCTTGAGTGGCAGCACGTGTGACCCTACTCAAAGGGAAGGTAGCCATGTTCAGGGTGTCGGTGACATCTTTGCGGAGGTAGATCTTGTACATCGTGGCCATTGCATGTCTGGCCTGTCCCAGGGTGTGGGTGTAAAAGATGGACACTGATTCAGTTCGTATAAGGTACAGCATGCTTGCTGCGGATTTTATTTCAGCAACGCTCCAAAATGAAAAAGAAATAAAGAAAATAAATCATTATGTATCATTTGTCAGGATGCAGCAGTTAGGATTACGTAACATCGCTGGGATCCTTTTTCTCACCTGTGCTTCAGATTGCTTTGAGGACTTGAAGACTGCATGTCCTTTCCCTCTCAGGCTCTGGCCAGACTGAAACCCAAGGCTGCAAGGCAGCTGTTTTAGGGCTCTGGGCAGACTAGAAAACCAAGGCTTGTTTACAACTGGCTTCCGCAGACTGAAAACCAAGGCTGTTTTTGGAACTGGCTTTCTCAGACACCAAACCACCATGTAGTACAGTATAGAAAATTTTCAGTGTTTTATTATTTTATTTTATTTATGAGTAATCAGAATTACAATCTTTAGCTGAAAGCTCTTTTACAAAAGGATCCTCGTTAGATAAGGGAGGGTAAACAAATACATGAGTTGGAGAGACAGAGGCAACCATTAGGTGTTGTCAAGAGTCAGCAAGGAGGACTCTAGAAATTAACATACATGGGTAAGGGAAACAATAGAAGCAAGTAAGCATTGTCAAATCATCAATTAAGAACACATGGTTATTCAAAATGGTATAAGCTAAGCAAAAGCGAAACACATTACATTGAATAGATACAGAGTACATGGGCATGCCGAACTCTTAGCTTAGCCCAGATAGGCTGATACAAGCTTGAGAGATCAGCAGGTGGTTCCTTTACAGCCTTGTCAGTATCTTTAAGGTACAAATGAACATCAGCCAGGGCAGTCAATGCAGTCGACAGGAGATGTCAAAAAGTGAGCTAGGGGTGAGGGGAAAGATAAGAGCAGCAGAACTTGTGCCAGGGAAATCACGCTCGATGTGTGGAACAGGAAAATGGTAAGAGGGGTGTTTTGAGGACGGGTAGGTGGGTGAGGGCACATAGGAGGAGGTGTTGGGAGGCGGGGAGGGGTCCCGGGTAGGGGCAGGGGTGGGTGGGCAGCGGAGAGTGGGGTGAGTGTAATTCAAAGGCCATATGATCCGAACAAGGTGAACACAGGTGTGACCAGCAGAACAAGGAGGCAGGTACCATGATTAGGCGTGACAGGAGCAGCATACAGGAGGTGAGATAGAATTCTTGAGCTCAGCCTTAAAGTTGCTAAGGCTTGTCAGGCTTGTGATGGCATAAGGAGCTCGTTTAACCAAGTAGGAGCCTTCATGAGGCTTGCCTTCCCGGGCAGTTCTTCTGAACGGTACTGCGAAGGCATGTTTAGAAACACTTCTTGTGGCATGAGCAGATGGGGCAGGATGGAATATGGCTTGTAGAGATGGAGGAGCAAGTCCTAGGAGAACCTTCTTCCCAAGAAGGCAGTAGTGGAGTTTGATGCGATCCATAAGAGGAAGCCCTTGTGTCTTGATGTAGAGGTCACACGTATGTGTTAAGCGATCTGCATCTAAAACAAATCTGCATGCTTTATTTAGGGTTGTATGGACTCTGCACAGGCTTGTATCGAGGCTGCGCCATAGACCATGGTTCTGTAGTCCAAGATAGGCAGGACTGTGCCTTTAACCACAAAGAGCCTAGCCTTGCGTGTGAGGCAGAACCTAAACCTATAGAGAGCCTCCAGTTTCCTGTTGACTGCAGTGGTGATATTGCTTATGTAGTTATCAAAAGACAGGGACTCATCTATTGTGATTTCCAGGTACCGGAATGAAGGCACCTGCTCCAGGATGGTATATGAGTTACATGTAATTGAGAGGGTGCTGTTGCTCTCTTCTTTTGTCGTCTGGCAAAGAGCATTGACTTAGTTTTTGCTGTTGAGCACTAGCATGCTACCTATGAACCAGTCTTGAAGGGGTTAAAGTTGTACTGCAGCTCCCTAGTGAAGGCTTCTTGACAGGAGTTTTGGGAAAACACTACCGTGTCATCGGCATAGAGCAGGATCTTAGAGGTGGGGCATGCATCTGGGAGGTTGTTCACAAAGAGGCTGAATAAGAGCGGGCCCAGTATGGATCCCTGGGGACCCCTACTGTGACATCACAGGTATATGAGATCGCACTGCTTATTTTTACTTTCTGGGATCGCCGGACAGGTAGCTTGAAAACCACCTGACTGTGCGGGGGACAGACCTAGGCAGCGTAGCCTGTGGAGCAGCAATTGGTGATCCACGAGGTCGAAAGCCTTGGTTAGGTCGATAAAGATGGCTCCAACCAACTGGCCCTGATCAGTGCTTCATGCACATAGCTAGTGAAGTCCAGCAGTGCAGTATTGGTGCTATGCATTTTCGAAGCCATGCCGTTGGGGCGCAGAGGAGGTTGTATTTATGCAGATGGTCCGTGAGTTGGTCAGCAATGATTCGCTCCAGTGCTTTAGAGACTGGGGATAGAATTGAAATTGGTCTGTACTTGGTTACTAGAGACCGTCTCCTCCTTTGTACACTGGAGTAACCAGAGCTTTTTTCTAGGTAGCAGGGAAGGCAAATAGGCTGAGAGACAGGTTGAACAGCTTGGTAATTGTACGATGACCTCAGGTAGTGCAGTAGAGATTAGTTTAATATCGATGCCATCGCCTCCCATCCTTGTTTTGCCTAGGACTCTTGTGAGATAATTTCTTGTTTCCTGGTGGTTACCTGTCTGAAATAGAAGGCTGGGAAGGTCCTAGCGCTGGGGAGGAGTGCGAGTGGTCTGTAATTGGTTTCGCCTGAGTATTAGCTGGTTTTGGGGGTGGAACTGCGCTGTAGTCCGTGAATGCCTTGTTGAATATGTCTGCCATTGTGGCATCATCAATGATGACACCATCATTGTGGTGAAGCATGGGGGAATCTATCACTGTCACCAAGGAGGTTTTTATAGAGGCCCAGAATTTCTTCCATCACCCCAGCATTGAGACTGCCGGTTCTTGTGGTATGTTGCTGTTGCCTGACAGATTTCCCAAGTACATCTGTTACAGGCCACTTTGTATTTTGGATATCAGTGTTAGTCCCAGTAGCCATAGCCTGATGCCACAGTAGATCCGTTGCGCATCAGCCCAAGGAGTTGAGGGTGACCCAGTCCATGCTGCCACCTTTAATCATCTTCTTGCGGTAGTGTGCAAATTTGTCTGCAGCCGCGTTGAAGGGTTTGAGGAAGAGCAGGTAGTGCTTTGTTGACAGAGGGCCATGAGTGTTGGAAGCTCCAGTCTATCCCTTTAAGGTAGTTTTGAAGCTGTCCATTGAGCTATTTTGATAGCTCTGCACCTCACCATTCTTGGGGAGGCTTAGTCTGTTTAGTTGCCACTCACATTGGATGCGTGAGTGGTCACTGTGGGTGTCAGAAGTACCTTGACTTCCGTTAGCTGATCAGGGTGCGTGTTGTCACCCAGCCGATCAGAGTGCTAGAACCCGTGCTGTAGTTTGTTCAGGTGCAGCACTTGACCATCTGCAGAAAGTATAGTCCCAATACTAAGTCTCCTGTGCAGTGCTATTACTGGCTAGTCAGTTGGAGTTAAATCCCCAGCAATCAATCAATCAAATCAATCAAAATCTTTATTTATCCAGGCGATCCAACATTGAGCAAGCTCATTTACAAGGTAGACCTGCAGTTCATGAGGTCAAGAATACAGTTTAAAAATGCAGTTAAAATACACATAATACAACAGTAGTAGATAAATACAAGCAAGATATATACAGTGTAGTAAACATTGGCGAATAGTACATATAAAACAATGCCTTTATAATCCTGACAGTCAAAAACATATTTGTAGCCTGTATAGGTGTCCCTCAGATATGGAAGAAGGCACGAGATGAAGGGAGAGGGCTGGTGCTGGCGGGGAAGATGCTGGGACACTATGCTGACAGGATGGGAGGTGTAAGAGTAGGCGATGGGTGGGAGGGAGGGATGAGTAAGGCGGTGCAAGTGCTTAGATCGGATGGGATTAGGATAGATTGAGGGAAGGTGAGTAAACGTGGTGTGAGAATACTTAGGTGTCTGGATAGGACTAGGTAGGTTTTATTTTTATTTTTGTTTGTTTTTGTTCAGCCTGTGGTGTGTAGAAGCGTCTGATGGCACAATGGTTTCCTTGTTCTGGCTTGCCTGGGTGTAGTATCTAGCAAAGGCTTCTAGTCCCGTGCTGGCGACCTGGTGGATCTATACTGCCATGACGATCAGGCCTTTCCGGCCCCTTTGCTTATTATGATTTTTATTGTGAAGCATTCACAGTCCTTGCTGTGTTGGCCAGGTGGACTGAGTGACATTGCAAGTGGAGGCGTGTAGATTAAGCATCCGCCACCTCTTTTCCCGTTCGGTCCAACCTGTGCATGTTGTACCCTGGTATGGCTGACTGCCAAGTCAGCTGTATGCGAGACAGCCATGTTTCAGTCAGTGCAATGGTATCTGACTGATTGTCACCAGGCCTCAAACTGTGTCCGTGTACTTGGGCAATCAAACTTTTATACTATATGTGCTGCATAACAACAGTGCAACAAAAATGACTAATTTTAAATGTGCAAATATTTAACAACAAGTTTCTGTTTTGTACTGGCAAATGAAACTGGGCTAGCTAGCTATTATATCGCTTGGTCACTTTGAGCCACGTAGGATGCATTTTAGAGGGACTTGAAAAGGAAACATAGAGTAAAGAAGAAAAAGGGGTGGGGGTTCTGTAGGTGGCCATTCTGACAGAATGGGGAAAGGATAACTGACATAGAATATTTAGAATGCTTTTGGAACAAGCTTTAGAAACAGAAGTTAGAATAGAGTCTCTTTACTTCCGGTGGGACTGCCAGCCCTACCACAAGGCCCCAAGGTAAAATCAGCAGAACACCTCCGATGGCAGGATGAAGACCATCCTCTTGAAGGCTGTGCACTGGTGACTGGACACCTCACAGGTCCTGTGTCAGAGGACAACAAGGGAAGGTTAGTCCCGGAGAGACCATGTGGGACCGGGGGGTAACTGGTCAGAGTGGTGCTCCCAGACAGAATCGGAGGATAAAGACCTTAATGGCGAAATGTAATAAAATTAGTAAGAAAACTTTGCCGATGTACAGTGCCTTTTTAAATGTGTGCTACTGAATGTGTTAGATCCACAGGAGGTAATTTATGGTATACCTTTGTTTTACACCCTGATTTGAGCATGTCAAAGCACATTTGAAAACCACCACTTATGTGAATGGTGGGTCTATGGCTCTTTGCTTGAGTTTCGAGCATAAGGCGGCGAGACCGTCACATCCTCACAGCCTAGCCGAGCTGTCAGTTGGAGCTCACTATGGTAGGAAATGTGGTCAGAATTTTCCACAGAAGTCGGAATTTTTGAAATATAAATGTTGCTATTAGTGATAATAATCCTTAGCATCTGTGAAATCAACTGACACAGCTGGGTTTCAATTGGTATGCCTGATGTCATTTGCCAAATAGGTGTTTCCTTGCTCGGCTGATCTCACAGGCCGTTGTTGTTGATAGCAGTCTGCAGAACTTCTTCTAATGTGAGTTTTTTTTTTTTTACTGACACTGTGATTGCTTCACTACTGACAACAGTTAGGCGTTTCTTCTGTGTAATCTGCCATTTGTGAATGGGCTATTTCAGCTGCACGTATTTCTTGCCCCTACTGTGTTTATGGGAGTGTTTGACTTGGTGATGTTTTCCAGGATTTTCTCCTTGACTAAATGTCAGTGGTCTGCGGAGTGCTGAATGAGTTAATGCAGACTTCATGTGTGGTGTTGCTTATGGGGGTTTTCAAGGTGAAACTAAAATATTTTCAGTAGTCCCACTTTTCCATAATAAATACTGTATCATTTTTGTGCTTCTGGTCAGGCTTTGCTGAGTGAAATCTGATATCGGGATTTGACAGTATCTGTTTCATGGAGCTCTGGGACATGCCATATCAAAGTAAGCATTTGTGCAAAATTTCCTGGGCACAGCTATGAGCAATACCACAGGACCTAGCCTGCATACACACATACAGTGCTCCATCAGACCAGTGACATTTAGTCAGGAGAAAAAATTGAGGGACACCAAGAAAATGGATGTTGGTGGTCATTCTGGGCAGCCAGGTTTGGTTATTCTGGTGGTCAGCATGGATGTTTTTTTCCTCAGTACAGTAAAGGCATACATATTCTACCAGGAAGTTTCAACATGAAAATAGCTGATGACACATAAAATTCAGTCTGAATCTAAAGAAAATTAATTGGCACTGACAGGTTACAGTACAGCATGCAGTTTTAACTGTTGTCAATTTGGGATTAAGTGAATCACTTTATACAGGGCAGGCTGTTTCTTCACAGTGTTCCACAGTTTGTCTGTCAGTGGCTTTTTGGGCACTTCTTGTATGACACCAATTTCTTTAGTGTTAACATTTTGAGCTTTCAAACTACGTGACTTTGGGGACATACTCGTGATTTCCCATACTTTTAATGAATTCTGTTTAATTTCTGCCTCACAGGCTTTAATAATCTCATTTGACACTGATGTCACAGGTGAAACCGATGCAGCTGCTGTCTGCTTTGTATGTTTCAGCCAGTGCGTTCTGTCATGAATTTTGCTAAGGGCTGGTAACTACGTTTTGGTAAAATTAGCAACAAGACTAATAAAGTTTTTTGTTTTGCTCGGTGGTGTTGGGATTGTTATCGAGGCAGTTTCAGTGCTTTTGACAGTGTTAAGCGCTTGGGGAGACAGAGATGTTTATAACCCCAGAAACAGTCCTCCAAGCCTCTCACCCAGAGTTTCATCCTTCAACAGCCTCTGATACCTCTGACAGCATGGTTCCTGCACAAGAAAGGCACTACTGTGGAAGCCACAGTAGTTGTTTCGAGCAGCATCCCTGAAGGAGAGGTGATGCAAATTCTCAACAACCCAGTACTGATACACCTATAGAAAAAGGGATGTCTATAATCCACAGAAAACACAGACTGAGATCACACCAACCTGTCTCTTCCCTGGCATAACAAGAAAATGTATGTTTCTACCTTTTATACAGAACATGATATCCTCAGCTGGCATGACTGATGTATATAGATGTGCACAAAACAGAAGGGAACACTGTCTGGCAGGTTCCTTGCCACTTTAAGATGGACTGGAAAGTCTTCAAGCTGGCTCCTACCACCCACCTGGGTGGTAAAACCCTAAACTCCGCCCCATGATGCCAGATCTTCCTTACGCTTGGAGCTCAGGTTCCTCCTTAGTGCTCTGCGTCTTTAGGCCTGGATCCTAATCCTTCATTTTTCCAGAAATTGTTTTAAAATTTACAAGACTTAAGTCTTCTACTTCCCTGGCAGCTGCGATAGTTCAAAATGTACTCCGGTTTCTGTTGGTGCCCTTGTGGGCAGAAGATGTCTCGGACGATCTGCATGCTACGTGCGTTTACTGCCTGGGGGTTGCCCATGATCCATGAGCCTGCTGTCTCTGCAGAGTCTGTTACGGCTTTGGTTCTGGAAGACCATGCTGCGAACTTCAACTGGGGCACCCGAAATGGTTTCCGCCCGGTGAAGTCGAAGGAGGCCCATTAGGCGGTGTCCGTGGCTGCTGGCTCCAGTGAAGCAGCTGGAGCAGTTAATCGCCCTTAGAAGTAGGCGGCCCAGGCTGCTGCTTCTACTTCCTCAACATCGGTGTTTATCCCGCTCTCCTTGGGATCCTCCTACACTGCTTCTTTTAAGGAGCTTTGTCAGTCCCTCACCAAAGGAGAAGGGTCTCGGGACTCACATGAGTGGTGAAGAAAAAGGAACTGAAGGTAAGTCCCACCGTTGGCGTTCATGGGAGGGGAGATCTCATTCCCAGAGCATTTGCATTCCACTTGATTGAGAGTTGCGGCTAAGGCCACTGGCTTCGTAGTGTCACCGTCAGGTCAGCGGCCGAGACTGCTGTTGATGCGGTCAAGATTTTTCTCGACCCGTTAGATGGGTTTGTCGACTGAAGCTGATAACCTTCTTCACTGGTACCCTAGTGGTTACTGAGGACTTGCCTCGGCCTCCCGTGCGAAGTCCCCAGTCAAGGACCCTGAACCAGGGAATGGCGGGTTTCCTCCGCCCCTCTTCGACCCACCATCGGCGGCGCTGACTGTCTCATTCTTCCTCCGTGTTGGGTAGGTACTGCTGGCATCAGCAGTCTTGGTCCCGGCATCGCGGGAAGTAAGCGTCGCCACTAGTCCTCATCGTCCTCTTTGGAGGATAAGCTCTGGCGCCAAGTTGCGTTGGCTGAAGAGGACATGATGTGGCAACAGCTCTTATTAACCCGATAATGAGCTGACTCTGTTGCCTTCACGGTCATTAAATGGCCGTCGCCGAATGGCGAATCAGCCTCTTGCCGCCGGCTACTTAGTTGAAGGGTCGACTCCGGCACTGATTGCTCGGCGAAACAGGCTGCTCCACCGTTGTGGTGGAACCACCGCCCCACAACTGAAGACTGGCCCCAACCAAGGATTCTCGGTCGGATCAGGGCTTGCACCACAGGTTGTTGGTCACCTCATCACTGATGGGCCTCGGCGAGTGGAGGGTGGCTCAGGCTCAGCAGCTGTTCGCGGACTCCTCGGAGTCTGACGACTCTTCCCTGTATTCCAGACCCCTCGACCTGGAATCCTCCAGGGTCTGTTGGTGGACAAGAGCCCATCCTCGTTCCTGGAAATTCTTCAGCTCATCTCAGAGTCCACTAGGATACAGCTCGAACCCATGCAGAAATGGGCCAGATATCCCCTCATGGAGATTTTTGGACAGGGGATTCCCCATGGAGGCCTTCCAGTGGCCGAGGGCCATTGTTGGTCCGACCCTGGACTTGTGACAGCAGTCTGCATCCTGTCCTCGCCTTCAGCCAGGATGGCTCATGAGAACGCAGTCCCCACAGGTTCCCTCTGGTTTTCAGAGCACCCCTCGGCTGAAGGGCTGGTAACCGATAGCATCTTCGCGCTTCACAAACGCTAGGAGCGTGAAAAGCCCCTGAACAAGGAGTCCAAAAGCTGGACTATTCCGGGTGCAGAGTTTATGCTGCCTCTCTCTAGGCCTTGACAGGCTAGCTTGGCTTTACTGTTGGCACACTTTTCACATGCCTTATGGGTTCCCTGGATGAGGTGCTTCCTCATCTCCGGCTGACCTTCAGTTGACGGTCAAGCAGGTGCGGGATCAGGAGGGGGCGGTGGCCAGCAATGGCTCCAAACTGCCTTGGATATTGGAGACTCTTGTGCCCGGTCAGTAGCGGCTGCAGCAGCCATGCGCCGCAGAGCTTGGCTGCGGATCTCCACCTTACGCTGGATACCAGCACAAGCTGGCAGATGTTCCTTCTTGGGCACCGACTTGTTCGGGCCTGGGGTGGAGGGCCATCTCCAGAGGATCGAGAAGTCCAATGCCACCTTGGACTCTGTCACGCCTGCCCAGAAGGACAAAGGCCACCAGCAACAGTGTAAGCCCTTTCGCCCTGCGGCACGTCCAGCCCAGCAGCACCAGGAACAGGGCCAGAAGGCTTTCAGCTGGCATCCCAAGGCCAAACCTGCGCTTCCTCCAGCAGGAAACCTGGAGGGAAAGGTTCAGGTGGCCCCTCGTCCTGGCCCTTCCTCCAAGCTTGCCCAGTGACTGGTTGAGGGTGTCACCCCAACCTCCATCCTCTTCCCCTGGGTCCCCATGGGGGCAGGCTCCATCACTTCCTTTCTGCCTGCATGGGGGGCGGCCCGCCACTTCCTTTCCACCTGGTCCGCTATCACCATGGACCGCTGGTGCTGAAGTGGTCGGCAGGGTCTGCCTCTGAATTCGAGGAGACCCTCCCTATCAAGCCTCCGGGCTACTGTTCAAGAGTGCCTCTGTCAGCTCATCAAGCCGACATAGCTCTGCTCCTCCAAAAGGAGGTGAACATCGAGGTGGCGGATCCTCCTCCAAACTCAGGGTTTGTGTCCAGGTCTTCCTGTCCAAACTAGTCCCAAACGGACAGGAGGCTGGTGCCCCATTCTCTATCTGCACGACCTGAACAAGTTCCTAAGGCCCACGAACCTTCAGGATGGTCACTGTGGCTCAGATCATACCATCCTTGGAAACAGGCATATGGTTTTGCTGTCTGGATCTCCAGGATCGTTCTTTCCACGTCCCAATCCGTCTGTCACATCGGCGATTCCTCCGCTTCAGAGCAGAGGATCCCTTTACCAGTTCGGGCCATGCCCTTTGGCCTTTCTACAGCTCCCGGGTTTTACAAATGCATGGCAGTGGTGACAGCATTCCTGCGGTGCCGAGGGGTCTGGGTGTACCCTTACCTGGATGACTGGCTGACTGGCTGATAGCAGCCCTCCAGGTTGGAGGTGGGCGGTCCAGAGATCTGGCCCTCCAGGTCTGCTCTCAAATTGGTCTCCTGATCAACTAGGCCAAATTGGAACTCGTACCATCATGAGGTGAATCAGTTCATCGGGGCAGAGTTTGACTGTCTTGAGCCAGAGCCCGGCTCCCAGCGGACAGGGCCGAGGTCCTCTCCTCCTTTGCCCAGTCATTTCTGGTTGGGCAATTCGCCCTGCCCGGGACTTCTTCATGGCGGCTTGCACCAGCGTGATCCATTGGACCTGCTGGCATATGTGTCCCCTGCAATGGGGGCAGGTCCGCCAGTGGTCACAGTGCTCGGTCCTTTGGACCAGTCAGTAACCGTGACCCAGAAGATGTGGGATGGCCTGCAGTGATGGCTCGTCCCAGCTCATCTGCAGGAGGTGTCCCGTTTGTCCGCCCGAGCTGACTGTCATTCTTACGACCGATGCCTCTTTGATGGGTTGGGGTGCCCATCTGGGGAGCTCGGGCCTGACCTCTGGTCCCTTCAGGAGTCTCAATGTCACATCAACCTGCTGGAGCTTGAGCGGTTGACTAGCCCTCAGCATCTTCGCTCAGTTTGTATGGGGTCAGGTTGCTCAGGTCCAGACGGACCATTACGACCATGTACTGTCTCAGCCGCCTGGGGGATGCACTCTTTGCCTCTGTGCAAGGAAGCTCTCCACATTTGGTCTCTCGTGATCAGCCTGGAGGCGGATCTCTTAGCCTTCCATGTGCCAGGAGCCTCCAACAGTCTGGCCGATGCCCTCAGCCGGATAGGCGCTGCATCTCACGAGTGGTGTCTCCTGCGGAGGTAGTTCAGGACCTGTTCTCCCATTGGGGCACCCTCAGGTGGACCTGTTCACCTCAGGGTGAACGCAGCTGAGGTTGTTCTCATGCCCCCTCAGCAGGGCACACTGCAGGGGATGCCTTCTCGAGGCCGCCGACCCCGGCTCTTTTTATCCTTCCCTCCATTCCCTTGATCCACAAGGTGCTTCTCATGGCGAAGAGGGACAAGGCGCAGGTGATTCTGGTAGCCCCAGATTGGCCTCACCAGTTCTGGTACCCAGATCTCCTCAGCCTCAGCTCCAGGCTCCCATGGCGGCTTCCAGCCCTCCCAGACCTGACCTCAGTCAACAGGGAAGGTTCTCCATGCGGACCTTCAATTCCTGCACCTGGCCTGGTTCCAGGCCTTGGGTCTTTCAACGAGGTCCTCAGCATTGTTGAGGTGTCCCGTAAGAGTCGACCAGAAAGTGCTGTGCTTTTAAATGGAAGAGTCTCCATTTGGTGTCAGGACAAAGAGGTTGGACCCCTCTGCCTGTCCATTGGCTAGCATTTTGGAATACCTGTGGTCCCTGTCTCGCTGGGGCTTGGAGTGATCCTTAAGGTGCACCTGGCAGCCATCTCTGCTTACCGGGCGCGGGCGGTAAGCAATCGATGGCGCAGGAGAAGGTGGTCGGGCACTTTTTCAAAGGCCTTGTTCACATATTCCCTCCAGTGCAAGAACCTCCACCTCCGTGGGGTCTACTGCTGGTATTGGCTAAGCTCATGGGCAAGCCATTGGAACCGCTGCACAAGTGTGATATCTCCCACCTGTCGTGGAAGACCGCCTTCTTGGTGGCTATAACGTCAGCCAGAAGGATGGGAGAGCTCCAGGCGCTTTTCATCGAGTCTCCTATCTGGTCTTCCACAGGGACAGGTTGTCCACCCACACCGATTCCTTCTGAAGGTAGTGTCGGGTGTTGACTCTGCAGGTGTTCTACCCCAGTCACACCTCGGACGCTGAATATAGGCTTCATACTTTGGACCTCAGAGCTCTCTTTATTATAAGGTGGGCTAAAGTTCGGGAGAGGTTAGCCAGCTGTTTGTCACCTATGCTGAAGCCACACCTGGCAGACCTGCAGCCAAGTGGACAGTAAGCAGATGGGTCACCTCCTGCATAGATCTCTGCTATAGGTTGGCGGGCATGGAGCCACCCAAGGGATAGAGCTCATTCTACCTGCCATACTGCTGCTTGGTGGCTGCTTCTAGGGACATCCCTATCCAGGAAACCTGCAGGGTTGCTACCTGGAATCCATACGCACCTTTATTTCCCATTACCACACTGACCTAGAAGTCACGCCGGGATGCTGGTTTTGGGACCTCGGTTCTCAGTCCTTATTCCCCAAATAAGTATCAGGGGTGCATGCCCTGCCTCTCCTCCCGGAGAGCTGCTGGGAGTCTGCCAGACAGTGTGGATTGAACAACATATCCGTCCGTAGAAATACAGGTTACTCACCTGTAACAGGAGTTCTAGGAATGGTATATGTTGTTCATCCCTCTGACCACCCGACTTCCTGGCCCGGCCAGCAACCTGGCTTCCAGTGGGCTAGATCTGGCATCATGGGGCTCAAGACTTTCGGCCCATCTTAAAGCAGCAAGGAACCTGCCAGACAGTGTGGATGAACAACATATACCACTCCTAGAACTTCTGTTACAGGTGAGTAACCTGTATTTACAGCTGCATAGCATCAGAGCTGTGCTCATGTATTGCTATCAGAAGAAAGGGTCTGTGACGAATTCTAACAAGCACAGCTTTTGCTGTTCTGACGAGTGGAATCAACGTAACTTCCTGAAAATCTGTCGCATCCTCCCATTCGCTACAATGTGTTTCCTTCTTCTCCCACTGCACTGTTTTCTTCCTGCTGATCCCACTACCTCTCCTCAGCACACGATGGCATGTCAGTATCAGTGTGTCCTAGTTTAGTACAATATCATTCAATGTTTCCATTTTAATGCAGACTTTTAATTTTATTATTATATGAGTCACAGGACTTTAATTTACATTGATGGAGTGTACAGTACTCTGTGACCTGCCTAGTGCCTCCTGCATATATTTGGGTTGGTGGTTCTGGACTTTCGGCAGTTTCAGCAGAGTTGCAGAACAGAGTTGTGCAGAGTGTTATTATGAGCACTGGTGCTATCGGTAAGTCAAATGCTGTGCTTGTACTTTTGTAAATTTCCTGTTCGGTGGCCTCGTCCTAATATAAATTGTGTGGCTTTGCACTGGAGGCTGTAGAAAGGCCCATGTTAGTAATGTGACTAACTGAAGCTTCCCTATCACATTGTGCTGCTGGTTTCAACTTCATTAAACTGCAGTCATATACTATCTCTCCTGCCTCTTTTGGTTTTAAACATAGAAACAGAAAATTTGCTGGCAGATAAGGACCACTTGGCTCATGGGGCAGAGTGCTGATTGCTTCCGACAGTTCTGAGGTTTCACTGGTTTGGGAGTGCTATTAGAAACCTGGGCAATGTAAGTGAATTCAGAGTCTGTAAGCAAAATGGGAAGTCTGACACTGATTGCTGAGCTGGTAACGGATGGTTCTGTAAGTAAAATCCATGTCTGAAGCTGATTGCTGAGCTGGTAACTTGGTGGGGGCTACTGTAAGTAAAATTCCGAATCTGATGCTGATTGTAGCTGGTAACTGGGGGGCATGCAGGTTCAATGCACAGAGATGCTTGTTAGCTTGTGCTGACTGCTGAGCTGTTTTTTTGGGGGGCCCTATGGCAGTATAGTATATGGTGGAATGTTTTTCTGTATCGGGTTCTAGCCGATGCGAAACCGTGTTTTACCACTGTGCAAACCACATAGCCCACCTGGCCATTCACCGCACTTCAAAGAGCCACAGAAGCGGCAGAATTAACCATATAAACACTGGCATGGCACGATCACGAACCAGCGACTTAGGATCTGCCAGCTATGAGAAAGCATGGGATCAACCAGATATGTGCACACATGCAAGGAATAAAATGCAGGATCAACCAGATATTTAAAATAACTTATGAAATGAACTAAAAACTTCTCACAGTCCACCTCTTACTAAGTAAGGATTATGGCCACCATTTTTTATTTTTTGAAAATACCTCCCACATCAATTGGCAACCAGTTGAAGGCTGAGTTACAAATGTAGGACGTCGAGCCCCCAGCAACCACACATCTCACCCTAGCAACCAGCCCTAACTACTGGACTAGGACATGGCAACAAACAATTTTGGTTTTCTATTAAAAAAAAAAAAAAAGTCCTAAAACTTCATTTAATTTACTTAGGAGGGCTCCATACTATAAAAATACTGGATGGACAACTCTATGCCCAGCCAGTGTGTTGTACCACCTTGGGGTTAGAGTCCCACAGGAATCAGAACCCCTCTGTGGCACAACCCTCTGGTTATACGTAGCTGCCCTTCCAGTATTCTCTATTTATTGAAGTGTCCACGAGATGAGAGATGGGGTGATGTTTATTGTTGATTAGGCTGTTAATTAAGCTGGAGAAGGTGATGAAGTTGATGACACTGCTTGTTAAGCTGGTTGGTTAAGCTGATTGTTGGACAGCATTCCAGCATGTTTTCTTGCTACGGCTGCATAGCGTCAGAGCTGTGCTGGCGTACTGCTATCGAAACTTTGATGATCCCATGAGATGCAACATCTTATTTTCACGGAGGTCCCAGGAGGATAGGGATAGCAGCAGTGAGCAGGTTAACACAGTCCAGCAGGGACAGTTGTATACAGCCTAAAATAGACACTGGAAAAATAAACCAGCTCTATGGGTAGGTACATCCAAACAGTAATCAAAACAAGCTAATAAAGTGGGTTCACAACAAACAAAGTGCATGAACGTTGCTATGCAACATGATCATGTCATTTATATGGGGCGTCAGTCAAGACAAATACAGGAAGTTCTAAGGTGGCTGGAAAGACTGGATTGAACATTTGCAAACTAGAAACATTCCTCAGTTGGAGAGGAGTTTGTTCCAGGTGTCTTGCTACAAAACCAAAGGCCTTTCTTCCAAATGCATGCTTCATCCTGGGAATTAAAAGGTAAATGCTGCTGTTGAATGGCGTGGTAGGTGCTGCTTAACTGTGTGAGGAGGGCTAGGAGATGCTTGGGGGCGCTTGTCTCAGAAGGATTAAATGAGGAACATGACCGTATACCTTTTTATGATGTCCTTGCCCTGCTAGATCCTTCTGCCCAGATTCTGTACCTGTTCTGTTCAAGCGGGGATAAATTACAGTAACTTTTGTGTATTTCGTGGCACTCTTATGTACATACATTTTGTGTTCTTGATTTTCTATAGATACTTAACGTCTGTGACTCCTAACAGTCAATCTTACTTCAAGAGGCTCTTGCAGTAGGTAATTACATATAGGACTGACGACGGCGGCAGGACCGGAAAAAATTTCTAGCTAGCGGTCCTGACGAGACACGCCCCACATCAGGTGACCAGCGTCATGCGACGTCCGTTATAAAGGGGTGGTCAGGCGCCCACCTTCCAGTTCTTTCCCGCCCGTTAGCTGCATTTCTCGCGGTAAAGTTCGTGTTTAGTCAGCCTGCTCTTTTGTCGGTTTTCGAAGTTTTCAGTATTTTTCTTCTCATTGTCAGGTCAGCGTCAGTGTATGTCATCCCTACACCTTCCAAAAACAAAGGCGACTTGTGCAGCGTAACTGCCACCTGGGGCGGCCATTCCCTCTGCCTTTTTGCCTAGGCCCGACCACCTGGTGGAAACAAGTGCCCATTGCCTGCACTTCAAGCGTGGCTACCGCCCAGCGATGCCAACAGTCCCTGGAAGCCCATCTTCTAAAGAAAAGATGTCTTCAATGGAAAAAATTGAAGAAGCTCAGGCAGGCGTCGACTTCTCCAGAAGGCATCGTAAAAGTGGGACAAAGAAAGGCACCAGGAGAAGGCCTCCTCGCCCGCGACTCCGGCGGTCGCGGCCAAATAATATCCCTCAGGGGACGTCCGATGGCAGCCTCAAGGTTTTGGAGGCGTCGCCTGCCCGTCGGGCTCGCTCGGGCCTTGCAGGCGCCTCTGGGCAAAAGGAGGCATCCGTCCCCAGTACCGCTGCAGGCTTGTGGCCTGCTGGTGCGTGACTCCCATAAGTCGGGGCGTTGGCTCCTCCGGCGTCCGCGGGAAGGTTAATAAGACACTGACCGCCGGGTATTCACAACTCGTCCCCCTCGGATCGGGCGCTTCCCTCCCTCGGCCTGCCTCCGGCGAGGGACCCGTAAGACAGATGCGGCACCTCCGGTGCCGCCGAGAACCACCCCTAAGCCGCCGCTAGCCCCTGATGTGCGCGGCGGCGGAACCTCTGACGGACCCTCAAACCCCGTCGTGCCCGGTTCCCCAGCCTTCACTGCCATCCGGGGATCCTGAGTCACCCCAGCCTGACCCGAGGACTTTTCCCCTCTGTCCCAGGCGGCGTGGGAATATTCCAGCCCGTCAGACCCTCCTCCTGGGAACTGGATCTGGCCCGGTCCCGACACCAGTTCCGGCCTTGGCCCCGACACGGCGAGGATATTCCCCTTCTGTCGGGCCCAGCCCCTCCCCAGGCCTCTCAGTGTTGACCCGCTCGTGGGGCCTCCTTCGGGCTGTCTGCTCCAGCAGCTCCTCCGGTGCCAGGTACCCGCCGTCTTATCCAACGCCCGTCATACCGGGCCCGCGGTATCAGCGCCGCAGTACCTGGCGCCAGTCCCGCCCGCGCCGCAGTCCCGTGCCTCAATACCCAGCACCGGTTTCCCGCGGCGGGTTTCGGATACTCGCCTTACGGATACAATCCGGTATGCTTATCCCCTCCTCCTCCACCTCCACCCCCTTGACCGCCAGTGGATCTGCAGGAGACTCTGGCTTCCTGGTCAGGCTGAGGCCAAGGCTCGCTCACCAAGAAGTGAAGGAAACGCCTTAAAGCGAAGGTGCCCCTCTCTCGGCCCTGTCGCCTGAGGCGGCACACTCCCTCACCGCCTCCGGACCCCAGTGCCCTTCCTCTCTGGATCCCGAGAGGGGCAGGACCGCGCGTCAGGGATCCCCCAAGGAACCCGTTCCTCCCCTAGGCGTGTCAGGAGTCTTATTCTGCTTCTGATTCTTCTTCTTGCTCTCGGATTCCTCCGGCGGATGCTCCGAGAGAGGCAGCGAGCCTCGCTCTCCGTCCAAGCCCTGGCCGGACCCCTTTGAAGTCTCCTCGGAGACCCTTCCTTCACGCAGGTTGCTCAGAAAGATCCAGGAAGTACATCAGTGGCGCTCATTGGAACCAGATCCTCAGCGGGTCAAAGTCGCGAACATCTGGACCTGCCCTGACAGCTCCTACCTTAGTGCCACCCTGGATCGAGCCTCACGCCCACCTTGTTTCACTATTTGGAAACAACCGTCTGCTAGCCCTGCTTCTGGGAAGTCCAACAGGCTATACCAGGCTCAGAGGGTGTGAGACTTTGATTCTCACCCTCGTGCAGACTAGAGTCGTGATTAGCGCCGCTCCGCGGCTGGTCAGCTACGTCCCAAACATCTAAGTTCGTCTCCTCCGGACAGGAATCTCGCCTCCTGGACCAGTATGGAAGAAAATATCGCCTCTTCCACGCTGGGAATTCGGCCCTGAATTATGTCGCTCATATGGGGGATTACCAGAAGGCCATCCTTACCCAGGCAGAATCCAAGATTGACTCCTTACCTGACTCCCAAGTCAAGCAGAAGTTAGCTGACTTAGTCCGTTCTGCTTCGTTTGGCCAGTCGTCACATCCTGCGGACGACATCACGATGCAGTGGACACTGCGGGCGAAGCTCGCGTTCGCCGTAAGTCTTTAGGCGTCATGCCTGGCTCCAGCGTGTCAGGTTTGGTCCCAGAGGTGCAGTCAGCAATCCAGGAAGCACCTTCAGGGTTCAGTGCTTTTCGACGGTGATGTCAAGGACATCATCACCGACTTACGGGAGAAGGGGCGGCTCTGAAATCCGTGGATTCCATGTACGATCCCCATCCCCACAGCGCCGATCCTTTCATGAGCGCGGTCGGCCACCAGCGAAACCCCAAGGAAGGTGGGCCACTAAGCGTCAGGCCCCGCGGCTGCCAGGCCCACCGCCAAAAAGCAGCGGGTGCCCCAGCTGCGGTGCTGCCACACCACCTGACTCTCCCTCCCACTGCCTCCGGACACACTGGAGGAACCGGTAGGAGGAGGTTCTCCTCCACCTTCCTGGTTGGGAGAGGATAACAACGGATTCATGGGTGCTTCAGATTATAGCGGAGGGCACTCCATGGGTTTCTACAGAAACCACCCCCACCCCCTCTGAAGTCGTCCTATGCAAGGGACCATCTTCCTTTGGTCCGGGAAGAAATCTCTGCCCTTCTCTGAAGCGAGCCATAGAACCGTTCCCCTCACCTTCAAGGGGCGGGTTATTATTCTCATTTCTTCCTGGTCCCAAAGAAGACTGGAGATCTCAGACCCTTTCGATCTCAGCTCTTTGAACCTTTACATGGAATACAAAAGGTTCAGGATGCTCTCCTACAAACCCTTCTGCCCCTTCTTGGCTGGGTCAATGGCTTTGTGCGCTGGATATGCAGGGCGCATATCTGCACATCCCATTCATCCTCGCATCCATAAGTACCTCGGTTTGCTTTCAGGGGACCATTACCAATTCCGGGCACTCCATTTGGTCTTTCCTCGGCGCGGTTTTTACCAAATGCCTGGCTGTATTAGCGGCCACCTGCGTACTATGGGAGTTCAGGTGTTCCCCTACCTGGACGACTGGCTCCTGGTGGCCTCGTCAGGAGGAGCTCCTGCATTTTCTCTCCCTCACTCAGCAGGCTTTCACTTGCCTGGGTATTATCATCAACCATTCCAAGTCTCATCTGGATCCCTCCCAGAGACTACAGTTTATGGGGCCATCCTCGTCGACTGTGAGCAAGGCATTTCTTCCTCCGGACAGGCGGCCTCTCTTCAGTCACAGATTTTCCTGCTATCAGAACACAGGAAGGTTCGGAGAGGTCGGTCCCACGTCTTTGGGGCTATGGCGGCCACCATCCCGACAGTTCCAGCGCTCAGCTCCATGGAGGATCTCTCAGTGGACTCTTCGCTCCCAGTGGGATCAACTTGTAGACGACCTAGATCATCTAGTTCTGATCTCTCCTCCCGATGGCAAGAGACTTGCAATGGTGGATGGTTCGAGAGAACATATTTTGGGGGTCCCTTCTGTCATTCTCCCCTCCCAGACTCTGACCACAGATGCATCAGGCGAAGGTTGGGGAGCTCATCTGGGTCCTCACCGAACCCAGGGTTTATGGTCCAGATTGGAGCTAGCTCTCCACATCACTGTGCTCGAGCTTGAGCAGTACTATATGCTCTCCAAGCCCATCACCAGTGCATTCTTCCCGATCACCTAGCTGTCCAGATGGACAACATGTGCGGGTGTGGTACATCAACAAGCAGGGGAGGACTCGATCCTACCCCTATGCAGGGAAGCAGTGAGGGTTTGGGACTGGGCAACACTTCACAACCTTCACTCACGGCGATTCATGTTCAGGAGTCGACAATACCCTAGCAGACAAGCTAAGCCGCTCCTCTGCTCTGCCACACGAGTGGGAGTTGGACCAAAGGTTCTAGACATCTTCCAGCTTTAGGGACTCCACAGGTAGACCTGTTCGCCTCTTCCCAAAGCATAAAACTTTCCACCTTTTGCTCGCTCCAGAGCGAGGCTTTCTGGAGTGACGCTCTGTCTCTAAACTGGAAGGACAGATTACGTCTATGCTTTTCCCCAATTCCTCTGGTCCCTTGTGTGTGCAGAAACTAACAGAAGGTCGAGAATGATTCTGATCGCTCCTTTCTGGCCCAGGCAAATCTGGTTCTCTCTTCTACAACAATACTCAGGGTTCCTCCTCTTCCTTTATCTCGAGATTGCTGACCCAGGATCAGGGCCCTGGTCCATCTGGGCCTCAAGTCCCTACAGTTTCATTCATGGCTCCTGCAGACCTAGCCCAATCTACGCTTTGGTGTCTCTCCAAAATGGCCGAGATTCTGGTGGAAACTAGAAACCCTTCATTAGGTCCACTTATGCCATGAAATGGAAGAGATTTTCTATTTGGGCGCTTCTAGGAGCGTGGAGCCTTTCTCCTGTTCAGTGGCCGTTCTGCTTGAATATCTACGTCATCTCTTGACCTGGGTCTCAGTCATTCCTCCTTGAAAGTGCACATGGCGCTATTTCAGCATATCATGTTACTTTAGCTGATAAACCTTTGCCCAATTAGAGTGTCTAAGACTTTTCTCAGAGGGGTCCTTCATCTGAGGCCGCTGTTCGGACTCCTGCTCCCCTTGGGACTTGAACTTTGTTCTTGAGAACTTACCTTCCTCCCTTGAACCTGCGGCATCCATGAATCTGAAGTTTCTTTCGTGGAAGGCGGCTTTTCTTGGTGGCCATTACTTCCGCTCAAAAATTTCCGAGCTCAGGCCCTTATGTATAAATTCCCTATTTGATTTTTCACAAAAGAACAAGTGACTCTTCGCACAAATCCTAAGTTTCTGCCCAAGGTGGTAGCGAGTCTACCAGAATCAGTCTATAGAGTTACCTGCCTTTCACGCAGTACTCCAATCAAGGAGAATATTTACTCCATACCATGGATGTTCACAGGATTCTGAGATACTACACCGATAGGACAAAGGATCTCAGAAAGACTGATCAGTTGTTTGTCTCTTTTGCTCACAAAGGGAAGGCAATGCTGTTTCCAAGCAATGTCTGTAAGTGGTTGGCTCATTGCATCACTTTCTGTTATGACAAGTACAACAAGACCCTTCGGGTCAAGTCAGAGAGTCCTCCACGCGTGGAGTAAGCGGTCTCTGTGGCTTGTTTCAAGAATGTATCTGCAGCAGACATATGCTGCCGCCACCTGGACTTCTGTCCATACCTTCTGAAACATTACAGTTTGGACATTGCCTCTCGCCATAGAGCAGGCTTGAGGCTAGCTGTTTTGCAAGGCCTCCTGTCTTGAGACTTGCAAGGTTTTTGCTACTTCTTGGAGTAGTTCCTCCTCCCAGTGCCTTTAATTTGTTCCAGACTGCTTGAAGTTCAGTCCTATATGTAATTACCTGCTGAAGAGCCCTCTCGAAGTAAGATAGTACAGTTCGAGAACTTACCGTAACAGTAGATCTTGAACAGCTCTTACAGTAAGCTCTCCCCTCCATCCCTTAGCCTTTTCAGCTCCTTTTCCAGGAAGGAAAACATCTGCTTCTCTCTCATCCAGGGCATCCGGGACCGCCCCTTTATACCGATGTCGCATAGCGCCGGTTACCTGACATGAAGGCGGTCCTATCGGAACTGCTAGCTAGAAATTTTCCCGTGGGGTCCTGCGCTGGCGGCGTCAGTCCTATATGTAATTACCTACTGCAAGAGTCTCTCTTCAAGATCTACTGTTATGGTAAGTTCTTACATAACTGTACTTTTCTAACCCACAGCTCTTTCCAGGGGCCTTGCTGGCATGTCAGAAATGATTTGTACAATATCCCAGTAGTCCTTACACTAGCCAGCATTTTGTTCTAATTGTTCACATACCCTTGCTCTCCTCAGTATGTTAGAGGAATGACTCAGACTACTTTTGATTAATTTTTGTGCGAGTCTTTATTTGAGACTCTCTAGTTAACTGTATTTTGAGAATCAAATAGAACTATTAATTTTTCATTCATCCTCCCTCCATATGTTTATAGTGTGTGTGTGTGTGTGTGACTATTCAGTACAATCCAATCCATACATTCATTCTATATCCCTTGTCAGATTAGTAGCCGTTTTGGCACAAACCAGAGTTTGTATAAGAATGCATCTCTTTCAGGATTTATTTTAAATCCTTACTTCCAAATTCTGTGGTCATTAGGCCTGCAGAAATGGCATACCAAGTAGTCTTATTTTTAAATCAAGGATGGAAATGAGAAAGGAAAAGTGTGGCCTACTGGGATTGAACCTCAGATCTCGGCGCCTGCCGTTCCAGGCTCTAACCATTAGCTACAGGCTCACTGGTCAAAGCGTCTGAGGAATTTCCTTACAGCCACACACACATTCCTTTCTCTTGTGTTGCTAATTATGCAACTAGGAACCAATGTTAGAAATACCACTTTCTCTCAGTGCAGTTTAGCCCTGCAAGGTATACATATTTTAAATCAAGGATGGAAATGAGAAAGGAAAAGTGTGGCCTACTGGGATTCGAACCTCAGATCTCTGGTATGCCGTTCCAGCGCTCTAACCATTAAGCTAAGTCTTTTGGGCCTTATCAGATGGAGTTTGGGAGAGGGGATCTGGTATGTGGAAGGCAAATTCTGAACAGTTAAAGATTCAGACATCCAAGAGAATTTTTAGCCTTGTATTGTGATTGCAGTACAGGTCAATGTATGCATGACTCTGTAATTTCATGGTGGGAGGAGGTGAAACAGGATATTAGGCAGCTTTTACAAAAACTGGGCAGGAAAAAGCTTTGAGTAACTACAGACAGCACCTTTACAACTCATCACTTACTCATGAGATGGGGAAAATGTATTATCTCAAATTTCTGACACTAAGGCCGCTATCCTTGTTGGCAGAACAGAGATAACACACAAGGAAACAACACATTACTCCTTTGACAGATGCACATGATGTGTTTAGCAAAGAGTTCTGTCAGCAGTCAACACATCTACTGGTGTTCTGAATCAGAAACGGACATTCTAGCTGAGGTATACAAGTTCATTACAATGGTGAAACAGAAGTTAACCCAGTGAATGCCAGCTTTTGGCATAGTATAGTATGCCCCACTGTGAGCAAGGAATCTGGTGCCTCCTCACAGCTCCCATACAGGCAGAAGTAATAGCCATTAAATCCTTAAATCAGGAACTACACCACGGCCTGATGGGATCACGATAGATCTTTCATAAATTAATGGAAGATAACATTGTCTCAGGTCTGGCAGATCTTGAACAATCGTCTTCACCATTTATTCCTCTAATGGGTCTGTGCTGGAGGCACTAGGACCCGCAAAACAAAGTCTTTTGCAGTCCACAGCTAGGGGCGATGTTGGTGGCGGCGCCACCCACAAAGGCAGACATACTGATGTGGCGTTAGTGGGCTGACCAGCAACTGACTCCAGTCCCCACGCGTCTGTTCTTCCCGCCATAGAATGCACACTGAGAGTGCTTCAAATCATCATGTTAACTGCATCATACTCTTTCCTCGGTTCGCCACTATCCATTCAACGCAGTACCTCAGCACCATATTCATTCTTGGTGCGGCTTTATTTTTTCTGTCTTGTGTGGTGCCAAACCTTTTCTTTCCTCTTTTTTTTTTCTCCACAGTGCCATGTCCAGTTCAGAAAGCCTAAGAAGAAGGATTAGAAAAAGAAGACAACAACCAAGGATGGCCTCCTGTCGCGTCGGTTCTCCTGCAGAGTCACATCACTATCTGGGACTGACATGGCGCCTTGTGAGCCTGCCTCTGTGCGAACATGATATGAACTGATGCAGTGCCCGTTTCTCCATGGACTACTGCATCCTCCAGAACCGCCTGCGCTTAAGTGGGGTCACAAACCCCCACACACACACACTTTTGAGGCAGGCATTGTACCAGGAAGGTCCCTTGGCTCTTTCCTTGAGCTCCTTCCCAGTACTATAGGTACTGAGGAAGACCAGGCCACTCCACACACTTGCCCCAGTGGGATGTCAGAGGATCTGGGGGAGGGTGTGAGTGGACAACAGTCTGCCGGGGGACGGTGGGCACCCTTCCAGTCAAATCTGCCTTTGGGGCAGTGGGCCACAGTGGTGAGGTCAGAGCTATATTCTAGGCCACACCAGTGGTCACCTTGGCATTGCGGCCTGGTGTCATCCTGGCTTCAGGTACTCGGCTGGTACTGGTGAGCAGGGCAGTGCCAACTGCAAGGCTGGGTCCCCTTGTTGCGGGGAGGGAAGGCCTCCAGAGCCGGCCTTTACTGACCCCTTGAGATACTCTGGATATTTTCCCCAGTAGTCGGATAACCCAGGGGAGGGATGTTAGGGAGGTCCTTGGACTTCTTGAGACATTGGTGATGAAGGGGCCTTCCTGGGCCTGATTCTGGGCCCTAGGCAGGGACTTCTCAGGTTGTGGTGCCTGCCTATAGATGGAACCGGGGCCCCATCAGCACTGTTTTGTGGTGCCAGTTTAGGTCCTAATGCCATTCCCAGTGCCACCTCTAGCCTTGGCCATTTGCAGCACCAGGGAGGAGTCGGTGCTGCTCACAGTGTCATTTCCAGCACCTCTACCCCTAGGGGCCCTAGCCTGGAGTCTGGGCCTGGCCCAAGGGCTGGGCCAGTTCTGGTGAGGAGAGAGAACTTTGTAGTCTAGGTTGGTGGCTCACTTCTTCCGTAAAGTAGGTGGCAGCTCTGCCATAAGTCACAGCGCCAGTTCAGACCCTTCCGTCTCTCTGGAACTGTCTGGCCTGTCATTGGTGGGGATCGGGGCCATCCTGTGGGACCTGCAGGACTCCGCTTCCCCACCAGGGCTTCCCTCTCCCAAGGGCACCGTCAGTCTGACTTTGGGGTATCTCTTGCAGTAGGTCACACCTATGGAACTACAGCTGCCAGTCACTAGGACCGCATGGAAACTTTTCTAGCTAGCAGTCTACCAGCGGGCAGCCCACCCGGCGTCAGGTGCT
Source organism: Neoceratodus forsteri (assembly GCA_016271365.2). Classification (NCBI taxonomy): domain Eukaryota; kingdom Metazoa; phylum Chordata; order Ceratodontiformes; family Ceratodontidae; genus Neoceratodus; species Neoceratodus forsteri. The sequence continues at coordinate 243,394,428 of CM028133.1, read as the reverse complement.
GGCGTCACCGCATCCTATAATAGTGGATGGTCGCGCCTTCCTCCTTTCTTTCTCACCGTCAACCAGTGCACGTCGCACCTTTTGAACACCGCAGCTTCGGTCAACTGCCATTCTTTCTATTTCTTCGTTTTTGTTTTCTCACTTCAGGTTTTATCACTGTTCAGTGATTTTCTATTTGTTTATGCCTTCTCAGCCTTCTTTGTCTTCTGATCATATGACCAAATGTGCCTGTGGAAAGCAGCTCCCGGAGAAAGGGCCACTCTGCCTGTGTTCTCTGCCTATGCCTAGACCATGACATTGATGCCTGTTCCATCTGCCATGGCTTCAACCAAGCAGCCCGGCGCCATTGCCAGCGGACCTTGGAAAACTTTCTACTCCAGCAAAAGGTCACCAGCATGGAAAGGATTTGCAGGCCAGGTGTTCCTCGGTCTCCTGGCCTTATCTTGAGTTCTCAATTGTCAAAATACTGGGATAAATCCTCGGGCAAGCCTAAACACAGGAACAAGAACCGTGCAAACCCGGTCCTTCTTCCTGCTTTCAGTCCCGCATCCTCTGTGACTGCAGAATGCCATCCCTTGCTTCAGAGGTGGTGACATCTGCCATACCGCCCCTATCTTCTACAGGGGCTACAGTGGCAACACCTCCATCCAACCTTACTTTGATGGAGCGGAGGTCCTGAGGCTGGGCTTCCTCCGCCCCTGCTGTTCTGGTCCTTATTTTGGCAGACTAGCAGTCAGGAGGCTGTGCTGGTTTGTATTCGACCTGCATGGGCTTGGTGGCCTCTGGGTCTTCTGTGATTACCGTCCGCCACCATGGCGTTGCTCCCCGGCCTTGGGTCGCTGTCTTCCCGGCGTTACCGAGGTCACTTCCCTGCCCTCTTCACCATCCCATTGGGGACTGGGCGAGGACTCTTCTCGAGTCTAGGCCTATCCGGCCTTCCGCTCCTTGCTCCACCAACGATGCTGATACTCCTCCTCAGCTGGTGTTGCCTGGCTAATGACCGCCAGTCACGGTGGACTTCCTTCTTTACTCTCTTCCTATGAGACTTCATGCAGGCCCGCATGGCTCCCGCTGGGCCCATTCCCTAGGGAACCCCTGGCGCGGTCCTCACACCTCGACTCCTGCAGCTGGCTGGTCCCCTCATGGCGGAACCCTCACACTCCCTCTGTGCATTCGGGAGAAGAGGTTGAATATCACCAGACCTTCAACTCCCCGATGAAGATGGGGATGCAGACTATGAAGGGGTACACATTCCTTACTCCACCTCCACAGCTTATTCAGACATGGAGGAGGCCCAGAAATACATTCTGTAGTCCCCCTCCACTAAATGATCCGTCATTCGTGGTGGCCATCTGCCAGATGAGGCAGTGATGGGTTTTGACATGGAGGAGCAAGACCGACACGCTCGGTTAGCTACCAACCTACATCTGCCTGACAACCCTCCCTTAGTAGTTCCTCCTCTTATTGAACCCTTTGAGGATGCCACCATGGCAGCTTGGCATAGCCTGAACTTGGTCCTTGTCATGCCCATTAGGTGCACAAACTTTACCATGCCCCAGCATGGAAGCCATATTCGCCAGAGCAAGCACAGGCCTACTCGGTGGTCATTAATGCGCCCATGACCACACCAAAAAGGCTAAAACATCGAAGTTCATTCCTCCTGGAGAAAGAATCCTGGAGATTGGACTTACTGGGCAAGAGGACCTTTGCTCGCCACTCTGGCCATCAGGATCCTAAGCTACATGGCCCATATGGTCCAGTTCCAAAATCTTTGTTTAGACCAAGCCAAGGTATTGGCCAGTTCCTTCCCAATGACCTGCGGAGCAACAGCTCTTGCTGTCCCTTAAGTCAGGAGCTGACATCGGTCTGCACCTCCTCCGCTCTGAGTCGATGCTTCAGCCAGGGTGGCAGCAGCCAGTGTCTGCCTCGCCCGGCACTCATGGCTTAGTGCATTGGGTTTCACTGGGACATTATTATCCTGGACACCCCTTCATGGGATACAAATTGTTTGGGGCCAAGGCCTCTTGGCGTACCCTAAGATCTGTTCACTCCATGTACCACTCAGAGCTAGAGTGGACAGCGTGTGCCCTTTGTGGGGTGACTGACAAGTCTAAACCTTCTATCAGATCTCAGGCAAGCGACGGTGTTCACTACTTTGCCTACCACTGCTGGCGCTCCAGCAAGAGTCCCAGAGGTGGTAGTGTAGCCACAGCTGCGGCCTCCCACCTCCGCCTGACTCTTGCCCGACTTCCGACAAATCAGGAGGTGGTTTCGGAGTCCTTCTCCTTGCACCTGGACAGGTGGAGGGAGATAACCAAGACCAGATTTTTCTGCGGCAGTTTGGGTGTAAATTCTGCAGCAAATCTTCCTGTTGCTGCAGAACTTCTGCTGCATTAGTTTATTATTTCTGTGGAAATTCTGCGGTGGCAGTTGGTGGCTTTGGTAGCAGTCAGCAAACCCGTCCCCACTAAAAGAACCCAGGTAGAGAAACAATTTTAGCTTTTGGCTGGGACCTACAAACCAGAGCAGGTTGTCAATTAACTTCTGAATTCTTAGTATTAGAAAGTAAAAATCCACCCCATCCATCTCAGCCCCCCCCAGCCTGAGAGTCCCCAGGGCCACAAATTTGAATGAATAATATTTTTATCGGCTGTTACAATGCACAGTGATCCTCATCCTTCTAGTTTTACCACTAGGCCAGAATGCCAGTTTCTTATTCCAGTAGTGCTTTGTGCGGCCTATGTCAAAGCATTTCTGGACAAGAAACTGAATTTGGGCCAGGCAGTGAAATTAGGATGAAGATCGCTGCACAGTATGGGACCTCATAAAATATTTCTAAGTCAAATAAAGGGACTCAAGGAGGTTCTCAGGGTGGGGTAGTGAGGTGGTGGGGCTGAGCTGGATTGGGAAGTTTACCCGTTTTGATTTTAAGGTAAAGCCCTAGCAGACAAACTAATGGGCAGGGCTCTTCAAAATGCTTTTAGATTTTTGTTTTAAATTCACAGAATTCAAAAGCATTCTGCAAAATTTAATATAAACTGGAATAGTTTTCTGGGATTTACATGATCCGTGGAATACCCACAGTTTATATGATCCATGGAATAATTTTCCTTGGTCAGAGTCAATGTAAATTGCAAATTTGTTTTACTCATAGTTAATGCTGACTCTTCATTTTTTAAATTATGCTTTATCTCCTCATCGCTGGCCCCATTGGTCCGATCTACCATTCTCAGCCCTGCCACACACCCTGACTTACCTCACTCCCGAACACCCTGGTTTCACCCCAGGAGGCGGGACCACTGGAGGACCCCTTCCCCTAGCGGAGACTGAATGGAAGAATGGAATTCAGAGGTTGGTGGTCGAGGTCTGGAGGAAGATGTCATTGTCGCGGTGGTGGAATCCTCATTTTCCCATTTTCTCCCGGGAAGCATGTCTACAGTGATATTGGGTGGCATGCTGAGCGTCTGACATGCTTCCCAAGCGTGGTCAGTCTTGGCTGTTGTACTGTAGGCTACCATGAAGGATTACCCAAACACCAGCAAGTTCCCCACCCTCCCCAGAGGAGGAGGCAGTTCGATTCCACCCCCTCCCCGGCTGGCCCTCCAACTTCCCAGGCTCATTCCCAAACCCGGGGCATCATGAGCAGTACTGCTATGCCAGCGGGCCAGCTAAACACTGACTCTTCAGTATAAACTGTGGAATAATATTCCACAGGTCATGTAAACCGCGGAATAATATTCCACTGTTCATGTAAACTGCGGAATAATATTCCACTGTTCATGTAAATCGCAGAATAATGTTCCACAGTTCACGTACACCGAGAATAATATTCTGCGGTCATATAGACACGGAATAATATTTCACAGTTCATGTAAACTGGAATAATATTCTGCAGTTCATGTAAATTGCAGAATAATATTCCACAGTTCATAATATGCAGCGGAATAATTCCGCGGTTCACGACCACGCAGCAGGAATATTCCGTGGTTTTCCCGCGGTAGCATTATTAATTGCCGTAACCAAGGAATCAGAGAGAAAAATTGGGGCCTTTGAAGATAACCAACAGCAACTGGGTGTTGCAGCTGATAGAGCATGGCCACACTCTGGAACTTCTAGAGTGGCCTCCAGAAAACCTCAGTTCCGCTCCTTTACCTTCCAGATCACATACCAGTGCTCTAGAGGAAATTTGATCCCTGCTGAAAAGAGGTGGTGGAACCCATACCAGTAAAACAGCAGGGCAGGGGTTCTAGTCTCATATCATCCTGGTCCCCAAAGTGCAGGGGATTCCAGGCCCTCCTAGACCTCAGAGAGCTCAGTCTGTTCATTCAACTCTTTTTTTTATTTTATTTACTATGCTTTTTCCCCACTGTCGTCTGCCTGACCCTCAGCCTGGTCACGGACTTAGGCTTCCACCTCCACATTTGACCGCGATCCTCCGATACCCCTGGCTTGCCTCCCAGGGTGGGGTCTGCGGCACTGACCCTAACAGTGCTGCAACGATGGGGACTAGGTAGAAGGGCCGGTCTGGAGGCTAATCGAAGCTGATGCAGGCTTCATAGAGGGCAGCCAGCAACAAGTGTTTTCTTGTGTTTCTTGGTGGTGGGGCCGTACTGACAGTGTCCTGCATCCGCCCCACCCCTGAGAACTGTCTAATGCCGATCGCTGCAGTACCCCGGCCTCCAGGCAGAGTCCATCAAGCACAGGGCCTTCACCCCACCCTCCCCCAGAGAAGGAGAGCAGTCCGGGGATGCTCCATTCTTCTCCTGGCTGGCCCTCCAACGACCCGGTCGCTGGTGCATAGCGGATTGCCAACTGCTGCGTCAGTGGGTCAGCATCTGTTGTCCTTTCTGCACCAGGGGATTGGCTTTGCTCCTCGATATGAAAGATGCTTACCTGCATATCAAAGTCCATGCCTTCCACAGACAGTACCTGAGGTTTCAGTTCCAGTGAGAATACTTCCAGTTCAGGGCTTTGCCCTTTGATTTGTCCTCTGCCCCTCTGGTATTTACCAAATGTTTGGCAGCAGGACCTTTGTCTTCCCTACCTGGACGACTGGCTTCTCAAGGTCCAGTCCAGGGACTGCCTGCTGCAGACCCTGGAACATACCACCTGCCTATTCAGGATCTGGGGATCACTGTGAACCTGCCCAAGTCAGTTCTGATTCCAGTCCAGCACCTTCAGTACATTGGGGCAGTTTTGGACATGGCTCGGTCATGGTCTTCCCTGCCTCAGGACAGAGCAAAGCGCCTAATAGCTCGGGCCCACCTGTTATACAACAGCTGCAGTGTTTTAGCCAGAATCTTCCTCTGGCTCTTGGGCCTGATAGCTGTGGCTATAGCCACAGTGGCTCGCTGCACTTTATGTTGCAGGTGTCATGGCAGACACCTTGCAGTGGAAGTGGTATGGTGGACAAGAGTCTTGTGCTGCCCAGGGGTACTGCTCGGGACTACTCGTACACTGCTCGGATCACCAACTACCTTTGGAATCTATAAAGCTACGAGGTTGAGCCTGTCTCAGCAGCTGCTCGTTTAGCATAGTGGTTAGGGCTGTGGGCTATAGGTGAGACAGGATGTGGGTAGTGATAGGGGTCCGAGTCCAACAGTCTACAGTTGCATCCTGTGCTAATATTAGCTAGGTGATCTGAATCAGTGAAAACTCCAAGTTCACACCACACTAAATGCCGACTCCTATGAATTTTTGTGGATGTGTGGGGTGCAGCACACCTGCATAAAAAAATTGTCTGAATTGTTGGTCAAGTGTACTGTTGGACAGACATACAGTTATGGCACTAACGGTAGTTCCCGTCTCGGACAGTATTCCGTTGCCATTACATGTTTTCTGTCCTCATGACAGCTGCAGCATAAAACTGCAGCCGCCTCCACCACAGTGCCTCTCACCAGACTGCTCTTGAGTGTACCCCAGTGGACACTCAGGATCCAGTGGGACCAGCATATGGATGACCTAGAACTGCAGGCACTGGTCTTTTCTCCAGTGTAAATGGCCCTCCTTTGGTGGATGGAACCCAGCAACCTGTTAAGAGGGTTCCCTTCCTCATTCCTTCCCTCAGCAAAATTCACACAACAGAATTCGGGATGGATGGGATGGGGCCCATCTGGGGCCCCACCAAACCCAGGAGAAATGGTCAGCTCTGGAGTCCTTGATCCCATTAGTGTGCTGAAGATGAGAGCGGTTCTATGTGCCCTTCAGACCTTCCAAACTCTGCTGTCTCCTGGCCTTCTGCTAGTACAGGCGGACAATATCAGTGTAGTCCACTACATCAACAAGCGGGGTACTCATTCGTACCCTGTCGGGAGGTCATGAGAGTGTGGTACTGGGCTCTGGAACATGGTCTAGAACTGTCAGCCATCCATGTTCCCAGCGCCGAAATGTCCTGGCAGACAGCCTAAGCCAGTCACAGTCGCTGACACAGTGGGAGCTGCTGACCTCAGTTGTAGAAGAACTGTTTGACAAGTGGTGTTGTCAGAGTTGGACCTTTTGCATCCCCACTCAATGCAAAACTGCCGCTTTTTGCTGCTTAATCCAGGACCTGGAGTTTCTGATGAGAAGGTTGTTCCTCTCTTGGAAAGGGAGATTTCTGTACGTATTTCCTCCCTTCCCCCTGCTTCAGAAGGTTCTGATCAAGTTCCATATTGAAGGGGCCACAGTGATCCTCATAGCCCCATTCAGGCCTCGTCAGATCTGATTCCCCTTACTGCAACACCTGACAGTGGAACCCCCAGTGACTCTTCCTTCATGCACCGGCTTGCTCTCCCAGAACTGGGGAACCCTTGTCCATCCAGACCTCAAAACCCTACATTTTCATGCCTGGCTGCTGAGGACATAGCCATGGCTCGGTTCGAGTGTCACCTAAGGTGGCTGATATCCTGGTGGCGGCTAGAAGCCATCCACTGGAGTCACTTACTCTGTGAAGTGGAAATACTTTGCACTATGGGCTGCTTCATGTCAGCTGGATCTCTTTACTTGCCCAGTGAATCAGATTCTGGAATACTTGCTGTCCCTTTCATACTAACATACTAAAATGCCAACAGAATAGGCCTAACGGTCTTTCGTGTCTGCTCGTTGGTCAGTCCCCAGCCTGGGTGCTGACCTTGCTGTCCTCTCGCCTTTCTGGCTTCTCCTTCCCAGTTCCAGATATTCTTGCTGCATTGGATTTTGCTTCCAGAACCCTTCCCTGTACCTGTCCCACCCCTCTTGAACCCCTCCACTGTCTCTGCCTCCACTAGCCCCCTAGGCAGTGCATTCCATGGCTCCACCACCCTCTCAGTGAAGTAGCACCTCCTCCTTTCTCCCCTGATCTTCTCCCCTCGAGCTTCCACCCATGCCCCTAGTGGCCCCTTCCTCCTTCCTTCAAGCACCCGACTGTTCCTCCCTATTTATCCTCTTCATGTACCTAAAGACCTCTATCATGTCCCCCGGTCCCTTCTCTCTTCCAATGTGTATATATTTAGCTCTTCGAGCCTCTCCTCATAGGTCCTGTCCCCAAGCCCCAAATCATTTTGGTTGCCCTCCTCTGGACCCTCTCCAGGAGGTTAATGTCCCGCTTTAGTGTGGCCTCAAAACTGCACGCAGTACTCAAGGTGCGGCCTCACCAAGCAGTTATACAGAGGGGAGTATCATTCCTCCTTCTGGAGGTGATTCCTAGCGATGCATCCCAGCATCCTGTTGGCCTTGGCTGCTGCCCTCCTACAAGTCTCAGAGTTGTTCATCTTGACATCCACCACCACCCCCAGGTCCCTCTCCAGCCATCGAGACTTGTAGCATTCCCCCAGGGTGTACACTTGGCCTGGGTTTCTGGCCCCAGGTGGAGTACCTTGCATTTCCCTGCATTGAACCTCAGCTTCCACTTTCTAGACCATCTTTCCAGAGCCTCCAGCCCATAGGGCCACCCTCCCCTCCTTCCCATCCACCACCCCCAGTTTCGAGTCATCTGCAAAGAGACTCATCTCACTCCTGATTCCTGTCCTTATGTCAGATCATGAGGCGTTGAACAGAAGGGCCCATGGACTGATCCCTGTGGGACCCCACTAATGACCCTCCTGGGATGAGACTATCCCACCAACTACGACCCTCTGAGTCCGGGTCCTGGAGCCAATTGCCTATCCATCTGATCATCTGGTTCCCCACCCCATTTCTCCCAGCTTATCCAACAGACCCACGTGAGGAACAGAGTCAAATGCCTTGCTGAAGTCTAGAAAGAGGACATCCACTGGTCTACCCAGGTCCAAGGCACTTGTCACCCAGTCATAGAACTCCACCAGGTTTGTCTGACACGATTTCCCGGGATGAATCCATGCTGTTCATCGTCCAGGCACCCTGACTTATCCAGGTCCCCCTAGCCTCTCCTTGACAATGCCTCCATCACCTTGCCCACCACCGATGTCAGGCTGACAGGCCTGTAGTTCCCTGCCACCTCCCTTGATCCCCCTTGTGGATAGACTATATGCGCCACCTTCCAGTCTTGGGCACCACCCTGTCCTCAGAGATGGTGAAAAGCTCTGCCAGGGGTTTTGTCAGGACATCTGCAAGTTCTTTCAGCACTCTGGGATGTAATTTATCCGGCCCCGTGCTTTCTCCTTCTTAAGGGAGCTGAGGCTTTCCTCACTCTCTCTGCTGTGATTTCCACTCCGCACCCCTCTCCCTGCTTAGCCCTCCCCCACCTGCCAGTGATGCCTCCCCTCTCCCCAGACCTGCCGATCGGTAAGGGTTCCCTCCTCAGTATCTCTGTCTCCTCCCATGTATGATGCAGCACCCCATTTTCCTAGTGAAAACTGAGGTGAAGTACTCATTTAGTACCTCAGCCTGCTCCCAGGTCTTGTGCCCATTTCTCCCTGATTTAATCCTGCTAATCTGCCCTTCACCCTTCGTTTTTCCCAATGTATCTAAAGAACCCTTGTTCCCTCTCCTAATTTCCCTGGCCAGGTTCTGCTCCTTCCTTGCCTTAGCCGCCTCACCACTCTGAGTGGTCCTTCTAGCATCAGCCGTACTCCCCTCGATCCTTTCCTCCTTGAGCACTTGGTTGCTTATAGGCTGCTTTCTTTCCCCGCACCACCTCCTGGACCTCCCTGGTCCACCAACAGGTTTTTGGGCCCTACCGCATTTCTCTTACTCTTGCACAGGTGCTGGTAGCATCCTGCACCCTCTCCTGATGATTTCCCACCTACTATCAGCGTCCATGTCTGACCCAATCCCATCCAAATGCTCCTAAGGATCCTTCCCATTTCCTTAAAATCCGCCCCTGAAGTCAGTTACTTCCGTCTTTGTGCAGCCTTCTACCCTCCTAGGTCCAGGCAGAACCAGACCGTGGCATGGTCACTCCCGCCAATGGGTCCCTTACCTCCAGGCCCCAATCTGGTCACTGTCTGCCAGGACCACATCCAGTACCCATGCCTCCCTGGTGGTTCCTCACCTGCTGAGTTAGGAATGTCTTGAAGACATCCAACAACCTCTGTTCCTGGTCACAGAGGATGTCATGAGTCTCCCAGTCTGTTCCTGGCATGTTTAAGTCCCCAACACCACCACCGTTCCTCTGCCCAGTCTACAGTGTCTCCCAACATCTGCCACCAGACTGTCCTCCAGCTCCTCCGCCAGGGCAGGGGTCTATACACCACTCCTATTTTTACTCTCTTGCCCCCCCTTGTTATCAAGGATGACCATCGCCTCCACGGTTCCTCCGCCTCCTCTACTCCCCTATGCCAATGCAGTTTTGACTATCATTGCTACCCTCCTCCCCTTCCCTCCCCTGTCCTTCCTGAACATAGTGTATCCTCCAGGTTCAGGTCCCAGTCATGTCTTGCAGTGGCCCAAGTCTCAGTGACCACTGCCACATCCACTGCTCCCTCAGTTAGCATCGCCTGAGCTCAGGCATTTTATTGCCCAAGCTCCTGGCATTTAGCAGACTACCTTCCACCCTTTCCTATAGTTCCATTTCCTGCCTCGTGTTCCCATGGGAGTTCTGTTTTCCCCTGGTCTGCACTTTGCCAGTTGGCCTTTTCCTGCAATCCTCCTGGTCCCAGGAGGTGGAGACAAGTCCTCCTTTATCGGTACCCCTTGACAGCTTTTCTCCCATCCCACCCCCTTCACAAGTTTAACCCCACTTTTCACCAATGAACCCCTCTATTTTCAACTAAGGATTCCCCTCCTCCAAATTGAGATGTAGTCTATCTCTAGCATACAGCTCCTTATCCTCCCAGGTCTCCCCAATCCCCCATCAACCCATACCCTCTGGCCTCACCACTCCTGAGCCACTGGTTTATCTCCTAATTTTCCTTTTGTGTTCCCATCAGCCCTTGCAGGATTTCTGAGAAGGAAACTGTGCATCCTATGTCATGAGAGACCCTGGCGAGCTCCTGAATCTTGCCTGTATCTCTAGCTCGCTATTTCCCTCAATGTCATTTGTACCCAGGTGGACCAGTATGTCTGGGGAACCCCACAATCCTTTGCCAGCTGATATACCTCGTGCTTAGCCCTGTGCACCATTAGTCCAGGGAAGCATCTTGAATTTAACTGGCCAGGCTTCTCCTCGGCTATCCCATTTGATACCCTGATCATGGAATCCCCAGCAGGAGCACCCTGACCACCTCCTTTCCTCCATTCCTCCCATTCCATGTCCCTCATCCTTTCTACAGGCCCCTCCACCCAGCCGGCTCCGTGTTCCTCCCCTTTCTGGGTGCCCATGCCACCCCTCCCTCCAATCCTATGCCTCTCCTCCTCCTGAGTATCTTCTGTTCCTTCTAATTCCCCCCTCACTGCTGCAACTGGTCCTTCTCCCCATCTGCTAAACTAGCCTGGCTCATCCTCCTTCCTTCCTGTCTCCATTTAGTCCCTCCTTGCTTGTCATGCTCCCCTAGCCTAAACCCTCAGCTCCCTTTACTGAATCCTCCTTGTACTTCTGGTCCTTCTCCTTTACCTTTCCTCCCAACTGGTCCTTCTCGCTTTCCTCCCTCTTCCCCTGCCCCTCCTGCTGTGATTCACTGCTCCCCCATTCTCCTGCATTCCAGGTCCCCCTGTTCTTCCTGCTATCTGGCCCCTGCCTTCTGCCTCCCTCCTTTCCATCTCTAACTACCCCTGTCGTGGCTACATCATCCCCTCATCCTTGAGCAGAAGAAGAGAATTGAAGCGTGTTAATTGAGTGTAAGGTCTGATCCACCTCCCGCCTTTGCTTCCTTCTGTCCAGCCCTGGCCATCTGCCTACTTCCCTGAGAATATTGTCCCTCCGTCCCCCTTTGTAGGGGCCCCAGTTGCCTGCCTGCTTCTCTTGGTAGTGTCCTTTGTACCCCTCTGCCAGGTTCCCTTGTGACCCTGAGTATTCTCCTGCACTCCTTTCCTATGCCCCCACCTCCAGTGCTTGGTGCAACCCTGTGGGAGATTCCCAGCCCCTTCCCCAACCATACCACCCCCTTCCCCAGCTTTCTCCTAATCCCCCAACCTCCTCCTAAGCTGTGCTAGCTGGTAGCACACTGGGCAACCACCAACTTCCAAGCCCAGTCCAGTATCATGGCTGCTCCACACCCTGTGCACCCCACCACCCTCCCAAAGATGCCGCCCTAATGATGTGTGGTTCCATCCCTTCCAAATAGGTTTCCTTGGGTGAGCCACCAGGTTCCCCCTAGTCCAAGATACCCTACTACCTAATCAGGTCACCCACTAATCTTAGAGACAGTCCCACTGTACACCAGTAACCCTGTTACTAGGTGCAGTACAACACATTAAACTTATAAGGAAATGAACAACTCCCAAAGCTCCTCTCCCAGCCTTTAAATCCTACCCCCCAGTGGCTAGAACTACATGAGCTGCACCTGCAACCTTTTCACTCAATTGCAGGGCAGGTGTTTCCCCTATAAATCCACAGACTTCTGGGGAGGGAGGGTCTTGGGCAGACACCTGACTCGAGAGAGTGTATCAGCCCTGTGTCTCCCTCCAAGCCCAGCAGCCAAGAGACCAGGCCCAAGCAAATCCCACCAAATAGGTTTTAAATCAGAAGAAATAGGCCTCTACCAGCGCAGCCTGTTACACAGTGAAACATCACAAAATGAGCCCCACTTACAGCCACCAAATCAGTTTACAAACATCCAGTATCACCCAAAACACTACCCTGCTAGCCCTTAGAAGTAAGAAAGAAAATAACTAACCTACCAAATAAAATCCACAAGAACCCTGTGAAAACAACAGCAGCAGCTACTGTCCTGGAACACAACTGATCCTGTCCCCTACCAGTTCTTTCAGACTCTGGCTTGAAGTACTCCTCTCAAACTGCACATCTGCCATCTCTGCATTCCATGTGCCTGTTGATGGATGTACAGTGGCACAATTGGAGGTGTCCTGTACTTTCTGAGGCATTCTCCATTCAAGCCTCCCTATCCATAATCCTGCCCCACCCTGGGACTTGAATTTTGTGTTGGAAAAACTTACATTGACTCCTTTTGAGCTGGCTGTGACATGCGAGCTATGCTTTCTGTCATGGAAAGTGTCATTTTAGTTGCTGTTACTTCTGCTCAAAGAATTTCAGAGCTACAGCGCTCATGTGAACAGCCTTATTTGATTTTCCACAAAGACAGGGTGTCTTTGCGTGCTAATCCTAAGTTTCTTCCTAAGGTGGTGCCTGAGTTTCCTTTAAATCAGTCCATCCACATGCCTATTTATTTTCCAGAGCATGCCAATCCAGGAAGAATTGCTTCACACTTTAGATGTGCATAGAATTCTGAGTTACTATACACACCGTACTAAGGACTGTAGGAAGTCCAAACAGTTGTTTCTTTTGTCCCTGGGAAGAGAGGGCATCTCTGTTTCAAAACAGAATTTGTCCAAATGGTTGGTCAGTGGTATCACTAATTGCAATGGGAGGTATGACAACGGTCTTCCTGGCGTTGTTAGTAGCCACTCCATCAGAGGCATGGCCATGTCTGTTGCCTGCTTCAGAAAATGTGTCGGCTGCAGAGATCTGTGCTGCTTCTACTTGGAGATCTTCCATAGTTCAGTCTTCACCATTCATTACTGGTGGGTATAAGCGGGCGCCAGACCCTAATAGAGACATATAGCTTTAAGCTTTTCTAGGAGGAGGGCTGGTATCTGGGGTGGTGCCGCCTGAGGCCGACTCTCACGATCGCGGCACCGGTGAGGTTGGCCAGTAACTGACGCTGGCACCCTCCCATCCTCCTTATTTCTTCTTTTCCCACGTTGAGGTCGGATCTCATGGCAGCTGAAGCCGTGTTTACAAATTGTTAAGCTGAGTCGGTTCTGCTGTCACCGCATTTTACCCGATGGCGTATGTCTACGTCATCCGTTCTCCAGGGAAGCCAGTAATATTTTCCTTTTTTTTTACTTTACTCTTAGTGTGGCGTCAAGTGGTGTCACGCTGTTTTTGTTTGTATGCGGTCATGTCTGGTTTGGGAGACCTAGTTCCAATAAATTCAAGCGCAGAGGCATGCCCTGTCAGTGCTCTGTGGCAAGCCAATTACCGTAACAGATCGCCGTGACCACTGTCTTATCTGCCTGGTTCTGTCTCACGATATGGATGCCTGTGCGCCTGCTTTTCATGGACCACTGTGTCCTTGAAATCCATGTGTTGAAGGTGGGTTGAAACCTCCTCCCCTCTCGGAGGGCACCATTCTCAGGTCAGCAAGGCCAGGTCATTGGGCCCTTCCTTGGTCTCCCCAGTACTATACATATTGAGGGGCAGGCCTCTCAACTCTAGTCTTGCTGCGAAGGAAGGCCTGTGCGAGGTTAGTGGGACAGTCTGCCTCCAGGGAGGTCAGCTGAGCACTCTCGCGAGTCCATTGCCCTCTTGGGGCATGGGTGCCTCAGGTGTTGCATTCGCACCTATCGTGCTGCCTGAGCCGGGTGGAGCTCTCAGTGCCACCTTCTGGCGCCCGCTTTGGCTCCCCGCCATCGGTGAGCAAAACAGTGCGGTGTCTGCGCTGGGTCCCCGCCGTGATGGCACAGGGAGAATCTCTGCGGTAGTCTCCTGGAAGATCTCTTGATCATCCTCCTCTTTGGAGGAGGATGATCAGGATGATCCGATTGGCTTCCTGGAGTCTTGGGACTCTCATTTGCCCAGTCTTGGGGCCTGTGGTACTGTGGAGTCTGCTACTGCCTTCCCAGGGACCATCATTGGGGCTGCCTCCTCCGCGTCTTTGGCAGCGGGGCAACTACTGGCGTCGCTACATTTGCCAGGGAGGGTGGCACCGAGGGTGGTGCCGGTTGGGGTCTGGCACGGCTCCGGTGCCGGGGCTGTTTCCGATGCTGTTCACTGTGCTGGATCAGACCCCAACGCCAGGGCAAGTTCGGTAGGTTCTGGAACCATAACTTGTGCTGGGGCTGCTTTGGTGTCCCTGACTTCAGGTACAGGATCCTCCCAAGGAGCAGGTCCCTGTCAGCTGAGGTGAGGGTGTCAAGATCAGCACAGGGGCCCATTTCCAGAGCAGCTGGAGGCTCTGGGAGGAGCCAAGTGCTAACCCTGCCCTCCTGTCCTCCCTGGAACCGGGAAGGACTGTGTGGGTGGGGTCTGGGGCTACCCGCAAAGGCCAGACCGGCCCATCGCCCCATCTGAGAGTTCCTCAAGGACATCACCCTGTCCGCCCCTGTCTGGTTGGGTGCCCATCAGTGGAAAGTTGTGAGCCCCTCCCACACGAGGGGTCTCCTGCTTGCTCTCACAGCCATAGTAGAGGATCTACTGTGGCTCGTCAGGGCTCTTCTCCTTCTCCTCTGCCTCCCCCTCCCTCCTCCTCCTCCTCTTCCAGGCCTCTTTGGCCCTATGGGGCCCATGACCTGGGAACAGTTCAGGGCATCAGGGCTGCATTCCCTTGGTACCTAAGAGCCCTGGATGAGGTCATCTTTAGCCCTCAACCATCAGCCGCGCTGATCCCTGAATCGAGCTCCTATGCCTCTTCGTCATCTGAAGAGGATCCTCCATCCACCTGTCCTCTGATGCTGATCTTACCAGCTATCAGCAGTTCCTGTCGGAGATGCTGGAGGAGCTCCATATTTCCCAATTTGCAAGCCACAGTCCTGCCTGTCAGCAATGTGTGCATTGCTTGGGATTCAGTGCTGACAACCTTGTCATCCCTCCATGGCCTTGACCTTCATGTAAGCGCTGTACAGGGTCTGTCATCGCTTCTGCTAGGCTTGTCACAGTATCATGTTTTATGGTACACCGCTGTATCGGAAGTCATGATATTGATACCATGGGCAGTTTCCATACCGTGATAACAGTGATTCATGGTATACCATGGTATTGAGACCTTTCAACTCATTTTCTTTGCATTTACAGGGACAATTGTCCCTTCCACGCCAACTCTCCCTGATGCAAAAGTTTGAGGAGGCTTTTTTTGTGTAAAATTACTTATAACCGCAGTATTACATGTGAGAGTATCATACTGTCAGAATTTCATACCATGACAAGCTAGTCCCTCCATCCCCTCTCCATCCCTCAGGGACTCAGTGCAGGTATTGTGCACCCCTGAGGTCTCCAGGTGCTGTGCCCCACCTGTCTTCATGAGTGGAGCATCTGGACACCCCTTCTGGGCATCCGTCACCCAAGGCACGACCACCCGAGTCAGACTCAGCTGAGTTTGACCTCTGGGGTGAAGAGTCTCTCAGCGGTGCAGCTTCTTCTGTACATCTTGGAACACCAGGCCCACCAAGCTGCGATGCCATGCACCTGAAGACGATGTTGGGCCAGCTCCTGAAATCTGTGCCTGATTCAGAGGTAACAGGCAGGCCATTAGCCTTTCTGCCCGTGGTCTGAGCTGGTGAGACACCAAGCCAGGGTGTCTTACGATGCTATTGAGGTAGCTTCCAGACTGGCAGAAACTGCAGTCTGCATCAGGCAGATGGCGTGGCTTTGCCTCTCAATGTTGTCACCCAGGCCCAGCAAAGGGTGATTGCCTCTCCTTTCCAGGGGCTAATTTCTTTCTACATGGTGAGGCCACGAGTTAGCGTGGCGCTTTCCATCTCCAGGCATCGGAGTCTCCACCTTGCCCCAACCAGTCTTGGGCCTCGCCAGGCCCGTAGAGCCCCCTGCCTCTTTGTGTTCTCCCCACTGGAGGTTGAGGGAGATGTTCTGCCAACAGGGAGGTACCAACTCCACTTACGTATTGCTTGGTACTCACCTACTCAGTAATGAATGGTGAAAATTGATCTATGGAAGATATGAAAATACCCACTGCATAATTCTTGGATCTTCCAAATATCTTCACCATTCATTACTGCTGCCTACCTTCCCCTCATGGCTAGACCGCTGGGTGGTGTCGCCTCCCCTGTTGACCTTCTACGCCTTGACGCCCACTCTGCTTTCACCTCCTGGAACTCTGAGCACAGCTCTTTTGAGTGTTCTAGGGAGAAGGCCAGCAGGATGCTTCCTTCTCTCGTGTGGACCCCCAGGGCCCGAGTTGTCTTATTAGACAGAGGACTACTCCATCTTGGGAGGCTCTATGATGCCGGTTCGACCTTTTGTCGACCCGGCATCTTCATCGACTGGAATCATGTTGACCACAAGTTGTGGTTTCCATGATTTCAGTGAGCCTCCCGTCCATTTTTTCTCATGTTAGCTCTGCCCCCGCCTCCACCTGTTCAGAATTCTCAACCCAGTCGGAGTTGATTCAGAGCGGGTGCAAGACTAGAGACAGTGTGCCTTTCAGCAGGCACACCAACACAGTGACCTGTCAACAAAGCGTTGATTTTGCCGACGGATGTAGTTTGCTGTGTTGGTGTCAGCGATGTGGGGTATATACCACCTTAGGATAGCAGCATGTGCTGGCTTTTCACTCCATCTCTCTAGATGGATACCCTCTCAGCTGTTTCCATAATGCCAGCCTCCCATCTGCGCCTTGTTGGGCAGCTCTCAAGGATTGCCTCTCAGCAGGCCTTGAGTCACGATCCTCTGGCTCCTTGAACCCGGGGCCCTCATGTCCTCTCTCCTGTGTGGTGCCTTTTAGGCCCTGTCCTACAATTTCCTCTTTTGGTATCCCATGTCCTGGGTTATCAACAAGCAAAGTCCCCATGGACCTCCCTCATCCAGGGATTCTCTGTCCCCTTCTCTTGAGGGATAAGGCTTTCTCTTACCCCCACCACCACTTTTGTAGTGATGGTGAGGTCTGCTTTCGTTGCCTTCTGACTAGAAGGCGTGCTGGCTGACTTCAGACCAGGTGCGCCTTTTGCCCCAGGGGTGTTCTCTCACCCTCCGGGCAGGGAAAGGTGGAGAGAAGGGAACTCACAATGGAATCTTTCCTGTCTCAAATTAGTCTCCTCCCCCAAAAACTCTCTGTACTCCCTTTAGCACCCTCTCTTAGGGCTCCTGGGACAATTATTCTTCTGCCATTCCTGAGGTCCTTCCTCTATACTGTTGGACCTAGGTCTTTTCTTTAATTTTGTAACTGAAGTTCATTCAAGCATCATAAACTTATAATAATATACATTAATTATTGTGACATATAGATTAAGTTAAAGATTGGTACGTCATACAGGATAACTTATTCACAATATATGTCCACAAATTCCATTCCAAGTATCATACTTCTATCTATTTCTTGATATCTAACTATTTACACAATAGGAAAACTCATTGTCAAGCACCACGCTAACTAGGGAAGCCACTGTATTCAGCAATGTCATGTGTTGAAGGGAATAGGGGAGTGGAAGTGGAAGTAAGCCTAGGAGGGAGTCACTATCCAAATCAATTTATGTGTCCTTAGATCTGTCTTGCCTGTTCTGGTCCTTGTCTTATTACTCTTGGTAATCTTTGTTAATCTGAGGGGGAACGGTATTTCAGTAGGCTTGTGCATTAGGATTTGCAGATGCCTGAGGGCATGCGGCTTCCCAGGCAATCCATGGGCCCCAGATTGTTCTGAACTGTTCTCTTAAATTTAATTTTGGCCATAAACGCTTCCAGGTCCATTACATTGTTAACTCTAGAGACTCCACCCTCAGCTCTGAGGCTTCGACATAGCCAGTGTGCAGTCAGGCACTTTAAGTACGCAACCACAAGTGCCAGGGCTGGTTTCCTTTTAGAAGAAGAGAAACTTACTATTGAGGGAAACCCCAGTACCAAGTCTGTGAAGGTATCTGAATGGGCACAGATAACACCTTCTGCACAGCATACTGTATTTCTTGCCAGAAGTGAAAGATCCTCTGGCAGCCCTAGAATATATGCCAGTGCCCACCGAGCCACATGCTCTCCAGCAAAATTTGTTTTACCACCATTGTGTTGCTGGGTCACCACTGGGACCCAAAAATATTGAACTAAAATTCTCCAAAAGATTCTCGGTAGAGAAGAGGTTACTCGCCATCCCTGCTTTATTCTCTTAAGCCATGACTCCTCTGGGATGTTCTCCGTCATCTCCTTCTCCCAGGTGAGTTTTATTTTCCTTAAGAGGAGCTGCTCCTGGGCCCTATCAAACTGTATAACTGGGAAATCACTCACCTTCCCCTGAGTTCTGTACCGTTAGTACAAAGTTTTCCCATGGGTTTGGTTGGCGTCGAGTTCCCTCACTTGTTCGGAGTATTAATAAAATGAGCGTATTTGTAAATACCTGTGGAAGTCTTAAGTTCTGCAAATTGAATTGCTCCTTGTTGGTCAAAGGAGAGACATATCCTCCTCCAACAGTTGTAGAAAATGGGTCAGCCCCTTGACATTGAGCATTATCCAGCCATGGAGGAGGAATCCACATGTTGACGAGTCAAGAAAGGGGCCCCAGGGTCTCTTCCGAGGCCAAGATCTGCCTGACCCTCTTCAGTATCCTCAGGGTATGCTTTGTCCAGGGGTTACTGGAAGCGGAGGGGCCGTGACCAGTGGTGTCGAGCAGGCCAGTGAGTGCAAAGAGGCCCCTACGGTGTCTTGTTCCTCCATCTCCAACCAACCCGAGGCCTCGCCTGGTGATCCAAGCGTGAACCACTTGCAGCTGGCAGGCCAGGTAATATGAATAGAGGTCAGGCAGCCCTAAGCCTCCCCCATCTCGTGGGAGGGACAGTACTTGCCTGGCGATCCGTGGGTGATGACCCCCATATAAACTTGGACAAGCCTACTGTGACTCCACGCTAGAATGTAAGGGAAACGGTATTGGGAGGTTGGCAAGTAGGAACAAGAAGTGGGATAGGAGGTTCATTTTGATAGAATCAGTTCTCCTCGCGACCAACAAAGGCAGCAGGGACCACCTGGCTAGGTCTTGTTGTGCTACCCCTACAGGTTTATTGTAATTAATTTCAAATAATTTAGAGGTATCTAATTTCACCTGGATATCCAAGTACCGGATCTGGTTAGTTTTGGCCCAGGAAAATGGGAATCCAGTAGAGAAGCCCGTGGAACCGCCCTATTAAGTTTAATGGCCTCTGATTTCGATAGTTTAATTTATACCCAAACAGTTCTAACCGCTCCAATATGGATAGGAGGTGGGGAAAGATCTCTCCGGCTGCCCAGAAAGAAAAGGAGTTGTCTACATAAAGGGCAACCTTCTGCTTCCTCCCACCAGCCATCACCGGATTACCTGTGGTCCTGGCGGACAGCTGCTGCCAGGGCTCCAAACAAATTACGAAAGTATGGGAGAAAGAGGGCAACCTTGCCTTGTTCCTCTGGATAAAATAAAACTTCTGGAGTTCACTCCATTTACCCTTACTTGGGCCTGTGGGAGGGTGTATAGGCTACTAAAGATCTCTAAAATTTGGCCAAATTGCATTTTCTCCATGGCCAGCTTTAGAAATTGCCAATTTACCCTGTTGAAAGCCTTTTCGCATCCATGGAGATGGCAAGTTGAAGTTCTGATTTATGTTTTTGGGAAGTGAGTATGTTGAGGAGTCTCCTTATGATATTTGACAGATACCTTCCGGCCACAAAACGGTTTGATCCTGATGGATGACTAATCCTATAACCTCTTGCAGTCTGTCTGCCAGGATACCCGTGAATATTTTCATATCCACATTAAGGAGTGAGATGGGCCAGTAGGAGGAGCACAGCTGAGGGTCCTTATCTTCCTTAGGTAGTACCACTGTCGCTTGCCGCCAGGACATTGGGGTCCCACCCCGAATGTGGTGGAAACACTGCAACATGCTGCTCAGCAGGTCCTTCCTAAATCACTTACAAAACTCCGATGGCAGGCCATCCAATCCAGGGATTTCTCTGACTTAATTTGAGCAATTTTGTCCAAGACTTCTTGAGCAGAGGTATTCCTATCCAACATAGCCCTATGGTGAGCTGTCAGATGTGAAAGTCCAGTTCCATTTAAGAGGCTACCACTTTGGCTTCATATTGATGGACCGTGTCCTGCTTATATAGGTCTGTGTAAAATCTGCAAAGGAGGCAGAGATGTTCACGGATCCAACCTCCCCAATTTCTAAGGTCACAAATGTGAAGGACCGCCTAGAGAGACACTCTGTTTCCTTAACACCAGAGCCAGGAGATGTCCTGCCCTGTTACCTCCCACGAAGAATCTTTGGGCTGTGCACCTTAGCATACCCTCAGTCTGAGTGGCCAGTAATGATTCAAGACTTTTCTTCTTCGTCAGCCACAGGGCCTTATCCTCTGGGTGCAAAGTAAGCTTAAATCATCATCCTCTTCAGCCCCCACCCCAATTGCCTCTGTAGCTGTAAATTAGCCCTTTTTGAGGAAGCTGCACTGAATGAAAATACCTCACAACACGGCCTTCAGTGTGTCCCATCGAACTGAAGGGAGGTGTCCAAGGATGGATTCAAGTCTAAAAATTCCTGGATAGTCAGAAACTCTCTGCCTGACCGAAGGTTGGTTTAGAAGCCCTATGTTTAAACGCATAAGTACTATTTCTCGGACTAGGGAAAATATCCGATTCAAAAGCTCTAGGCGCATGGTCTGACTCCGTCATGGGGAGAAAATTGCAAGTGACTATCATGTTGTTCCGCTCACTGGGGATCAGCAGCATGTCTGTCCTGGAAAACTGGCATGTCTGTGCGAATAGAAAGTATAGTTCACCTCTGGTGGGTGGACATGCCCGTCTCCTAGTAGATGTTTCAGAAAGCTTTCCTTGTTGACATCCCCCATGTCAGCTGCAAGTCTTTTCTGTCCTCCTGGGAGACAGGACAGTATTAAAGTCACCACCCAAAATATATAATACTTCCGGGTCCCTATACTATTTAAAATTGTTTTCCTTAAGAAATTTTATTCTCCATTTGGTAATTTGGGGTATATATATATATATATATATA
This sequence comes from Neoceratodus forsteri, assembly GCA_016271365.2. Taxonomy (NCBI): domain Eukaryota; kingdom Metazoa; phylum Chordata; order Ceratodontiformes; family Ceratodontidae; genus Neoceratodus; species Neoceratodus forsteri. The sequence goes on along the minus strand of CM028133.1, from coordinate 243,373,245 downwards.
TATATTCAGAAAACACATTTGATGTTAAAAATGTGGCCTGCAACCAATACAACGTCCCCTAGGGTCTAGTTCTGTATCTTCTATTTTGAGTGGACATTTTTCCTAACTAGAATGGCTGTTCCTCTCCTATGAGAGTACTCTGGCCAGGAGGCAGCATAAACCTCCCCACCCACGTTCTCCGCAGTTTTTTATGCTTGGTCTCAGACAGTACGCCTCTTGTAGAAAAAACACAGACACCCTCAACCTGCCTTTTTCCTGGAGTATTCGTGTTCTTTAACTGGGCTATTCAAGCCCTTAACATTGTAAGTAATGACAGATAAATCCATCATGTGCAGTCCAGGTGTCCGTGGATCCCCTATTCTGACCAGCCAGTACTTCCCCATCTGAGCACCACCACCCCCATTTCCCATAGCATGGTTGACATTTTCCTCTAAATTCAACAGTAAATTTGAAAACTATATCAACTGAACAACATCACAAACCTGAACTGAGTTATAACGCATTGAACTGTAAATTGCGACTCCCAATTGCGCCACCATGTCCCAGCCTCTCTGTGTGGAGGTGTGATGACTCCTTGTCACACCCAATCGAGGGCCATATTCCAACACCCCATCTCTAATGGTGGTTTGTATCGCCAATGCATAGCCCCACGTGCTCCCAAGCCCCCGGCCAGCAACCATAAGAATAAAATAGTAAAAAAAAAAGGAAGCAAGGAAAAACATCCCCTGTTAACTACATTTTCAGGATGAGGCTCACTGTACTACCCCTATCAGGGTGGTTAAGGATCACATCAGCTGAGGAGCATGGGGGCAATAAAGCCTCCCTTGTGCCCTCCACCTGCATTCTGTTTTTTCCATTTGTGTGTAAGATAGGCGGAGCCGAGACCCATCAGGGCCCCCCCACCACCACTCATACCATGTAGAGAATTCCCAACCTACAGACAAATCCACCCCATTTGAACATGAATTAGTACCGTAATCTTTTACATAACCTGGCCAAAACTATGCCTACAATCTCGGCAGTAATTTCAACCAGAGTCCCAAGCATGAGACACAAACTGATTCTGGGGTCTTATATCAGCAAATGTCCAGTTGTCACCAAGAGTACCAGTCCCAGATGGTCACAGCAAACCATGGCCACGAGGGAGTAGAGGAAATGAAGACTACTCTGCTGAGCTCCATTAAATTGAGTCACTGACCCAGTCTCTGCCATTACTTTGCATATTGTGGTTCTAAATCCATCACAACAGAACATTCTTATCACCATGGCTAAATACTGTTCACCTCCCCATCGCATCAGATTTCTTGCCTCTGTTCCTGTTGCTTTTCTTATGCCATCATGTTGCTGTAGTGGGTGTGCTACTGAGCCGCCTTGGGCATCGAGAGCTTCTCAAGGGATCAACTGAATGGGTGGGGCGGAACTGCTTTCTGCTGCCTGCTTCCTGGTGGGACCAGATTCCTCACCATGTACCATCTGCATTGGTCTAGCTCCTTCAAGACCTCTGGGTCAAACACCTCGTCCACTGCTATGTTCCACTGGCTCAAGAAGGTTTTAGCTTCCAAAATCGTTGGGAAAAGATGGATGCCCTTATCTGTGCTAATTTACAGAGTTGAAGGATAGTCTAGCCTGGCCTTTACTCCTTTGTCTTTAATTGCTTCAAGATTGGCAGCATCTTCCTCCAGCGATCCATTGTGATGGGAGCATAATCTTGCTCAAAAAACAGTCTAGTGTCCCAAAATATCAGCTCCTTTTTGCCATGCCTTTGTAAGATATCCGATTTGGTCCTGTAGTCCTGGAAAGCCACGATCACTAGCAGGGGACAAGCTTTGGGTCTGCTGGTTTGGGGCCCAATGAATGGTGGGCTCTGATGATGTTTAGGGCATAGTCTGAGTCCAGGTTCAGAATTTTTTTTATAAAGCTTTCCATAAATTTGTTCATATCACTGGATTCTGTGCCCTCTGGGTGCCATGAATTCTTATCTTGATCGCCTGGATCTGTTCTCAAGATCCTCCATCTTCTGTTGGAGCCATATCTCCCTTTTGTGTAACTGCAGGAGAGCCCCATTATGTAGGTCTACTGTTGTGGAGAATTTGGTGGTGTGCTGCTCAAGGTCCGTAATTTGGCTGTGCTGGTGCTTCTGATCCTTTTGAAGCTCCAGTAATTGCTGTTGAAAATCCCAATCTTGTCCCCCAGATGTTGGAGTTTGCGGCACAGCTGCCTGGACAAAATCATTACGTCCTCCTCCTCTTCAGAGGATGATTCCTCTGATAGGTCCTGATGTGGGGAAGCTCCTCTGCTGCCAACCTCATGGGTAGCAGGCCCCGAATCCAGGATTTTCATCGCCATCCCTGAATCCACCTTTGAGCTCATCGGGCTGCAAAATCTTTCAACTTGCTTCTGGTATACGCCATTATGAGCTCCAAACTGTTTTTTTTTTCCTTGACAGAGTAGCTAGGTTATATCACTAATTTGGCGATTGTAGTAGGGCCGGGAGAGATCAAGAGAACTAGTCCACCATGCCGAAGCGATGTCACCGTAAGTCCCAGACCTAGGTCTTTTCAACATTCTGAGAATGTCATCTTGAGTACGGTCTACAGGAAAGCCTCTCTGTCCACCCTAATTAGGGATGTTGTTTATCCCTGCTGTAGGGTTACACACTTGAACACCTCTCTCTCTCTCTCTCTCTCTCTCTCTCTCTCTCTCCTCCCCCTCCCTTCTTTCCTTTCTTGCTCTCTCCTCCTTCCTTCTCTCCCTCTTTGGCCTGCCCAGTGGTTGGGGTCACCCTGTCCAGAACCACCCTAGAGTCCTTACCTCTACAGGACTAGAAATAATGGGCTAGAGGGTACATTTCCTCTGGAAATGCATGTGGTGCAGATTACATTTCCGGGGCACAATGATACATTTCCACAAAGAAAATAATATTGTTTTAGAAACACACAGTAAAGCGGTGCAAGAACACAAATTAAGCCCACTCTCCCCTCAGTGGAACTGCTTGACAGCTTGTGTTGTTCAGACAGGACATTGTGCCCTGTTATTTGAGTCACAAAAAAAAGGGGGCAAAATTTCCTGTCTGAACAACACAACAAGCAGTTCCTCTGAGGGAAAGTGAGGATGGCTTAACTTGTGGTTCCTGCACCTCTACTTGTGTTTTCTAAAACGATATTATTTTTTTGTGGAGATGTATCATTGTACCCCAGATGTTCAGGGCAGTACTTTTTACCTGCTTTGTTTTCTGCAGGGCCTTTGTTCTGTTTCCCCAACTTAGCCACAGGACTTTTGCCCCTCACACTCTGCCAACAACTTTGTTCTTAAGCCTTCAGGCAGGACATTTTTGCCCTTTTTTTTTTATCTTCCTTTTGTGTGTGTTCAAGCATGACTTTTACCCTGCTTTATTTTCTGCACAGCTGTTGTTTCCTCTCCATGTTCTGCCACAGGTCTAAAGGCCCCCCCTCCACACTATGCCAACTAGTACGCCTTGAGACATGACACTCTCCCCCATTTGTTTTGTACAAGCAAGCAGTCATTTCCCTTTCCTTTTCTGCAGAGCCTTTTAAGGTTTCATGGTATTTTTCTGTATCAAGACATGCCAAAGACAGAACTTCTTCTCGTAGGCTCAGTCCTTCCAGGCGTATGCTGAGACTGCGCGTTTTTCCCTGATCTCTTTCCCTACCTCTGCCCAGTTGTTTTTATCCCCTCAGGCTACTTTGAGTATCCCCCCACAAAAAAAAAGCCAGTGCCCGTCACTGAAAATACCCCCACACCAAGTGCTTGACTTTTTCTCTACAAGATCTACAAATTTAGTTAACACAATGAAATCAATTAATTTTATCAAGCTTTTTCCCATACGTTTGCAGAGCGCACTACGGAGATCCTTCTTCACTGACTGCTAACTGACTAGTTCTTTACCCTCGGTCAGCAGAGCAAGGAAGGATCACAGCTGGCCAAGGGAGGCATGGTGGGGTCACATGCTTCACTTCTGCATGTAAGGACCCTTACCTGTCCGTGATGTCCAATTCCTTACCGTTTTGCAAGACAACAGGAGGACCAGCCCACTGACGCTATGATTGGCAGCAGAACACTCCTTGCCCCAGCCGGAACAGAATAAAAGCGGCCTCATCCTCTCGTGGCGTGCAAAGGGACGCCACACACATTACTTTTCTGGGGACTCCGTGACCGTGCAGTCAGCTTGCTGCTGTATACTGCCACCATGACTCTGCGGTCAAAGGATTCTTGTTAGTTTTCATTTCAGACAGAAATGCAGAAAGGCAAGTTGCATTTCCGGAGCCTTTCCGCATTTCCACGGAAATCTAGGAAGTCTATATTCGAGCCCTGCTCTACCTTTTGTGGTCAGCCTTAGATTTTTGGTTTTATATCTTTTCCTTTTTCTATCCCATTGGGCTGCCTTGCCCCCACCCTCCCTTTCTCGATCACCTATTTTCCCTCCCGTGAGCAGAACTGAGAAGGTTGGGGGGCGGCGTTAGTTACTATCCAGCCCACGTGTGCCAGTGTATGTCAGCCTCGTAGCCATGCCGGCCCTCCTCCTAGAATGAAAGCTGAAAGCTATATGCTCCCTCGCTGGGTCTGGTGCTCCGGCTTATACCCACTAGTAGTGAATGGTGAAGATATTTTGGAAGATCAAGAATTACGGTGAGTGCAATTTCATTTCTGTCCACAGCTTTACCAATCACTACAGTCTGGACATTGCTTCAGGCTTTGGACCAACTTTGGCCTAACTGTCCTTGGGCCTGTTTCTTAGGCTCGATGTTTCCTTCACTCAGACTGTGCGGTCTGCTCATGGAACTGCTTGGGACTCATTCCATAGGTGTGGCCATCTGCAGAGATACCCCGAAGTCAGATGAGTACAGTTACGTGAGAACATACCATAGCGGTGGGAGCTGGGGAGGGGATCTCTTGCAGCAGGCCAGCGTTCCTCCCTCCTTCACCCTGTGTCTGTGAGCTGTCCTGTGTCTGAAACTCCTCTTTATTCCTTTTTGGTGGGAACCTTTGGTTCTGCCTTGATTCCTGTGCAGGACTCTTCTGTTATGGTCTCCTGGTAGACTGCTAGCTAGAAAAATTTCTGTGTGGTCCCTAGTGCCTGCTGGCTGTGGTTCCATAGGTGTGGCCTGTTGCAGGAGATCCCATCACGAGATCTACTGTTACGGTAGGTTCTTAAGCAACTGTGTTTTCCTGCAGCCCTGGCAGAGGACCTCGTGTGGTCTTGCATGACTCCCCACTCCTCCTTCTCCTCCTCGCCTAAGCATTCTGGGTCCTCTTGGGCCCCTGTCCTAGGAACAGTTCAGGACAACGACTGGTGCTTTTCCCAGTACCACCATAGGGTAGACAAGGCCATTTTCTGGCCTGAACTCTTCTGCCCTCTGCCCTCCTCACTACAGCTCTTGTCTTCTCCCACTTCTTCCTCTGAGGATGAGGAGAACACTGCTGTTCATCTTTCCTCTGGCACTTAGTACACTCAGTACCAGCAGTTGCTAGTGGAGATGGTGCAGGAGCTCAGCCTGCAACATTTTCTGGTGGCAGTCATGCTAACCGATGTTGTTATTCCTTATTGAATACAGCAGAGACACTACAGTCGTCCCTCCGTGACCTGTCTTTCACAGAGACATCCAGGAATGTCTGGCTCCGCCCCTCTGTCCTTTCTCCAGCCCTGAGGGGCGTTTCAGTACAGGTATTGCACTCTGTGAGGTCTGCAGGTGCCATATCACAACCCTCTTCTGGGACTCTGTTTCTAGAGAGCCTTTCTGGGCTTAGCGGCCTGGTGCATGATACCCCCCGCCCGACTCTAACTCCAGGGACCTCAGTGTCTTGGGGAGACAAGTTTTGTTGGCATCCACCGTGATGTGCATCTCTGCACCTCAGGCGCCTGTGGCAGGTGCCTGCAGAATGGACGCTTAGGCCAACTTTTACATCCATGCCACTCTGCTGTTGGGCTGGTGGGAACTGCAGTCTGGATTTAGTGGATGGCATGGCTTGCTTTCAAGGCTGTCACCCATGGCCTAGCATAGGGTGCTCAGCTCATGGTTCCAGGGAACTCACTTCTGTCGGCCACCTTCCTGCTGTCAAGCCATAGGAGCCTCCACCCGCCCCTGACCAGTCTTATGTCCTTCCAGACCCTTGAAGGTGTCCCTGCCATTATGTGGTTATCCCTCACAGAGGGCTGAGGGAGCAACCATTTCCATATGGTAAGCCAGCACTGCCCTTCTTTGGTGGTAAGCTTGGTACTCTGACCCATTAGTGAGAATAAATGGTGAAGATGGATCCTTGAAAGATATAAAATCATGCATTTACTATAATTCTTGATCTTCCAGAATATCTTCACTATTTATTACCATGCCTGCCCACCATCCCCTGCTCTGTTGGGAGCCAGGGCTCTGGGCAGCTCACCCTCTCTCCTCTTTTTTTCCTTGTCCTCTTGCCATTCCCTTACTAGCAAGGGCCCTCCCCATCCTGTTTGTTTTCTTTAATGGAGTAAGACCTCATTCATGGGGCTCCAATCCCTTTCCACCAAAAAAAAATATATATATTTTTTAGCATGGAAGCAAAAAAAGCAAAATAAACTAGGAAGGAAGGAAGATTATCTGTCCCTCTGGATATTTTTATATTTCTCTCCCATCCTCCTCCTCTTTATATGTTCATCCTTGAGCTACTTACCTTCTAGCTAGCTGGTTTACCTCCATTCTATGGCTGCACGTTTGTTATTTAATTGCCCCTAGGTTCAGCGAGACCTCTTAACCTTTGTAGGTGCCAGGACTTTAGGGAGTGGCAAGAGGACCTCTTTCCTTTCTCTTTTTCCGTCTCTTCTTCTGGTATACTTGTACTGTAGCGCATCAGTTGTCCTTATCAGATGCAGGGCCTGCAGTATTCCTCTGCTGAGTGCACTTGGCTGATATTTCCAGCTTTCCATGTGCCTATTGAGGGTCGTGACGGCTGCACAGCTGTAAGTGGCCTATACGCCTTGAGAGGCATTCTACACTGAAGCCTCCTATATGCAATCCAATCCCAGCTTGGGACCTGAATTTTGTTTCGAAAAGCTTACTTTGGCTCCTTTTGAGCCAGCTGGCGACTCTGTAGGCTTTACGCTGTCTTTTCTTGGAAAGCGTTGTTTTAGTTGCTATTATTTCTGCTCAAAGGATTTCAGAGCTACAGGCTCTAATGTGTGTGAGCCTCCTTATTTGATTTTCCACAAAGACAGGGTGTCTGTGTACTAATCCTAAGTTTTTACCAAAGGTGGTGTTTGAGTTTACTTTAAATTGGACCTCCACTGCCAGTTTATTTTCCTGAGTATGCCAATCCAGGGAAGCATTGCTCCATACTCTAGATGTACATAGAATACTCTGGTACTATATACACTGCTTGAAGGACTGCAGAAAGTCCTTGCAGCTTTTAATCTTACCTGTTCTTCACCATTCATTACTGTTAGGTACTGAACTGGAACCTGGACCCATGAACGCCTTTTTTTGTGTGAGAGGAGTGACGTCAGGACAGCCTCAAGGTTGACTTATTACATGGCGTCAAGGGTTGGCCAGTAGTTGCCATAAATGCCTCTCAGCCCCAGTTCTGCTTCTTCCGCCATTGAGTAAGGACTCGTGTGTGAAGCTCAGTAATAATCTTCAAAGTGCATCAGTAGTCTAGTCCATCGACTCCATTAGCTCTAGTTCTGCTTTGCCTCTGTTCTCGGCGCGTCCACTGGTAAGATCTTTCCTTTTATTTTGACACCGCGAGTATCTTGTTTTGTTTGCCGTCCGGTCATGTCTCATTCAAGGGGACCAGAAGAAATTTTCTAATAGGGGGCGGCCTCCGATGCAGCGGTGTCCCTGTGGACTGCTTTTATCATCTTGGACCAGCATGACCCGGTGCTTGACCTGCTTGGCCTAACCATGATATGGATCGTTACCAGCGCCTGTTTCTCCATGTACCGTCAAGTCCTAGAATCACATGCATTTAAAGTCGGAGTGCGCCGCTGACTTTCGGGACAGGCTTTGCACTCAGGAAGCCAAACGCAGGGTTTTTAACCCTTCCTCCAGGCTTTCCTCCCGGTCCTGTGGCCCGTGGAGGGGGGTTTCCCTCCCTTCCAAGCCTGGCCTCGGCGGGGCCCCTCCCCGGCAGGAGGCCCAGTCTGGTCCCTTGGGGCAGGCGGGGAGGCATTGTCCTGGCGGTCACCTCCTTGAGGTGAAGGCTCCCCCAGCATCGCATTCTGGGGTCTCCGTGCCCAGGTGGCCTTTGCCCCTGATTCCGGTGCCACATTTTGGGCGCCTGGGATTGGGGAGTAGCATCGAGTGGTGGGGGCGCTGGCCACGGCACTGTTTCTGACTCTGGGATACACTTTGCGGTGCGGGGATGGGGCTGGCGCCTGTAAGCAGCTTAGACCAGTTTATGCCTCATTCACGGCACTGTACTGAGAGAGCTCGGGGTTGTCTGGGTCTGAGCCTCCTCGGTGACGATGACTTGAGGCTGATCTGGATTGCTCCCCGGATTCCTTAGAATCCTCAGATTCCTCTTCCTCAGTGTTTCAGTCCCTCCTTGGGAGCGGATGGATGCCATTGGTACTGGGGTCGGTGACTCCGACCAGCCTGCAGGGCAACCCGGAATCAGTGACCCATCTGCCCTCTCGGGAGGTGTACACTCTCCAGGATCGTCCTAGCCAGCCCGACTTCTGGCGGGCTGGGCATTCCAGACAGGGGAGGGTGCTCCACCCCTGACTGTCTCCAGGAGTCTGTCTCAGGGTGCCAGCTGCCTGCGCTGGTGGGGAGGAAGAGGGGCTCCCTCAGAGTCCGAGGGGTTGAGAGGGCTTGATTTGGTGCAGTGGCCTTCCCTGGGAACCCTGAGGGTTTTTGGAGGAGTCGTGAGCGATGGATCAGTCTTTTCCCTGATGTCCCCCAGGAGGGACATCTTTCTAGATGTCAGGGGCTGCCCTTTGGGCTCATGCGGCCCCAGTCACCTCACGTGGGGAGGTTCTTCGTCGGGCTCAGCTCTGGCCATTCCAGCTCTGTTGAGCGTCTGTCTTTTGGGACCACAGGGACTCCTCCCTTGAGGTCTCCCATCTGGTCCCCTTGTCTCTGCCAACCCCTCCATCTCTCCCAGGGCTTTCTGGTCCTATGGGGCTCCCTAGTTTAGGGTCATGGCTGCACTGTATCCTGCCCATTTACAGGGCCATGGACGAACAGGTGTTCCACCATTCTCCAGTGCAGCCTGACCTTAACTCTCCGAGCTCATTGGCTCCCTCATCTTGGTCCCTCTGAGGGAGAGAGTCCTCAGTCCACCTTTCCCCAGCAGCTGATCTCTCAGTTATCAGTATTTTCTGTTGGGGTTGCTCAGCTGGCTCCACATATCCACCCTTCAGCGAGCATGATTCAGGCCTTCTTAGGATGGTTTCAGCCACGGTCCAACCTCTTGGTTCCTGCCTGGCCTGTTCCCTTCCGGGAGCGTCGCAGCGGGTCTGGCCGTCCCTTCTCCAGCCCAGAGGGACCTTCACCAGCAGTATTGCACTCCCTGGGTTCTCCAGGAACTCTGCCTCACCCTGCTTCGGGCATGGCGCTACTGGGCCCTTGGGCATAGAGCCCAAACCGTGACCAACCGGTCTCTGACTCAGCTAAGGTTTGATTTCTGGGGCATGAGAACCTTCTCCTGGCATGTCTCCTGCTTTGTGTATCGGCATCAGGCAGCGATGCTGCCTACAACAGGCACTTTTGATCATTGCTAGGCCAGTTCTAGCCTCTGCCTGATTTCGGAGGCAACCAGACAAGCCATTGCCCTCCTGCACGAGGCCTGAGCTTGCAAGGCACCTGCAAGGGCATCGTACGGTGCCAATGGCGGGCTTCCACGATGGTGGGAACAGTGATCTGCATCAGGCAGTCGGCATGGTTTCATCTTTCCCAGTGGTCACCCCTGGCCCGGCATAGAGTGACTGCCTCCGCCTTCTGGAAAACCCACCTCTTCTCCTGTAGGGTGAGTCGAGAGCTTCAAGGGTGCCTCCCTCTCCCGAGAAGATCCACACCTCACCCATACCAGTCTCAGGCCTAGCCAGACCTCGAGGGTTCTCTCCTCCGGTGTTTTCCCCACTGGAGGCTAAGGGACAGCGTCCCTTAGAGGTTTTGGGCCCCTCGGGAGCTCGGTAGTACTAGCAGTGATGAATGGTGAAGACTGACACAGATAAGATATGGAAATTACGTACTTATCGCACTCTTGATCTTTCTGTATCTTCACCATTCATCACTTAATCCAACTCCTTCCCCTCGGGCCTCAGTCTCTGGGAGATTCTCCTCCTCCTTGTTTGTCTCCCACTTGGACCTTGGTCCCTTTCCAGCACTCCTGCCCCTTTTTTTTTGGGCTTGGGGAGGTTCTCGGGGAGAGGAGGATTCTGTTATTGGGGATCACCAGAGCTCGCCTTCTCTCCCTCAACCTAGGTAGCTCTTCAGGTTTTCAGCTCCCTCTTGTGCTCTTGAGGGAGTTTTGATGGTGGTAGGGACTCTGGTGATTCCCTCAGTTCTCCAACCCCTTACCCACTTTCAGTCATCTCTCCTGTGGAGAATTGTTTTTTTTTTTTTCCTCCTGTTCCTCCTGTGGAGGTACCCTCCCTCCAAATTATTAAGTTTCAGTCCTCTGGGGTGTCTCTCTGAGAACTTTTAGGCAATCCTTTGCCTCAGTTTGTTTGCAGGAGTGGGAGACACCGTCCCCCCTTAGTCCCTGACCTGCTTCTGCCCTCTGAAAGAGTGCCATTTTTCAAGCCTTGGCTTCTCTGGCTGTCTATTGTTTTGTGGCTGCCTTCTTCAAAGCAGTTTGGGGCAATGCCTCAGGGCGGTGTCTCCTTCTCCTCCACCTTCCTTCCTTCTTTCTCTGCTCTCCTACCTCTCTTTCCCACCCATTCTTTTTACGCCCAGAGATTGGGCCTTACTCCCCAGTCCCTTAGGCTTCCTCCTTTACTGTCCTCTCGTTGGCATAGTCCTCCTTTTAGTTTTATATCCTTTCTTTTTCTGTTCTTTGGGCTCCCTTGCTCACCCCTTCTAATCCTCCTTATTTTCTGTCTCTCTCCAGTGCAGAAATTGAACAGAAGGCATCGGCAGCGGTTACTGGCCAGCCCTAAGCGCCATGTAATACGTCAGTCAATCGATTTCCTCCTCTCACAAGAAAAAAAAAAGCTTCCAGCGGGGTCCTGATCTTGCTCCAGCACCCAGTAGTGATGAGCGGTGAAAATACACAGAAACAACGGTAGGTACGTAATTTTCATTTTGTGTGCCTCTGGGAAAGAGGGCACCCGGTTTCTAAACGGTGCCTGTCCAAATGGTTTGCAAACTGTATTACTCTCTGTTATAGGAGTACAGAAGAACTTCCTGCGGTTGTTGTGGCCATGCCCTAGTGGAATGAACACCATCTGTTTCCTATTTCAACAAGCATTTGTCAATGCCGAATGTTTGCTTGCTATAGCTACTAGAAGTGCAGGAGTTAGACAGACACAGAATAGGAATGGCAGAGCTTGGATTTAAGTCCAATCAGCCAATGAGCACAGGGCATCGGGATCGTGTAACGAACATGGCTGTAGTTTTGAAATCGCTGCAGCCCAGAGGGTCAGTGCTGGCACAATATGGATTGGTACAGGAGGGCCTGCTGCAGAATCCACCGATGAGCAGCAGACTATGAGATCAAACCAGCAGAAGGGTTCTCAATGCAGTCTGTGTCATATTGTGAACTCCGCCTCCTTACTTCTGAGTCCTGAAACATGGTAAAGGATATTGGGGCTTGACTGTGTACACTGGGCTGTGAACCGAGACTTGTGCACTTCTTCAGATCGTTTGTCCTGGGCTGAGCCAGGGTGTGGGCTTTGCATTGAACCCCAACTACCGTGACATTACTGCAGATGAGGCTACCATGGCCACCATGGCAGGCAAAGCTGTTGGCTAAACAGGCTGGGCGCCAGAGCTGCTGCGCTGACACCATGAAGTCCACCGTCGTGAAGGAGATCCCTGGCGTTGCTGGTGGACCCGCTTTCAAGAAGCGCTACCCATGGGGCCTCTTCCTGGAGCAGGGGCTTCGCTAATGTGAGATCACCCGACATGGACACGGGAGATGTTCACCGGCAAGATCATGCCCAGGTCTATGCTACTGAAACCGTGCCAAGAGCGAGAAGGTGTCCTGGAGATCTTGATCCACAAGAGTCTCATCCACCTGCATGTGGTCGGCTTTCCACGGTTTCTTCGAGGACAACAACTTTGTGTTTGTGGTGGTCGAACTGTGTCGCAGATGGGTAATCTCAACCAGTATTTTGTCTAACTCCTAAAATGTACCCAGATCTGTGTAACTGGCTTTTTATTTTTAATTTAACAGTATGCAACCTATGTCTAATGCTGCTAAAATGCAGAAACACCTTTCAAAGGGAAAGGGCTTTTCAGCTGCCTTTTTCAAATATTGCATCCTTTTCTGTTTGCTGATCTAACATGCCCTCCTTTGGTGGGGTGGGGAGTATTGTATGCACATCCCGCAGCAGTTTGTCAGTTTCTGTTAAATGTTCAGAGCTTTAAATGGGTTCTCTGAAACTGCCAAACACAGCAACAGTAGCCTAGGACGGTGGACTACAGTGCCTCCAGCAGTTGGCTCTGCTCTGTAACCATTTGTAGTTTGGGATGTTCGAAATGTCACAACACTTGAAGGGATTAAAAGGACGGGTCGGCCGCCAGTTACTGGCTAGTGCCGAACAATGCGTTGAGAGGCAGTTATAACCTTATTGGCTAAGCTTTATTTATGAATGCCTGAGACATACCTCTTGACTGTCCCTGATGATTTGATGTGCAGATGTGACAGTTTAAACCATGTCAGACAACGGTGCTAATTAAATGGGCAGTCTGGGTGGGCCATAGGCCCTTATCGGCTGACAGCATCTTTGTACCACCAGTTAATAATACGCTAACGGCAGTATGCAAATTGCCTACACATTACCACCACTGATTGTAGCGGTGGTTTCCTTTCAACTGCACGCCACTGCATCTGAACGGCTGTCATAAACAGCTCGGCCATTAATTGATGCGGTGTGGTCGCACCTGCAAAAGGATCCACAGCATTAGAAGAGGGTGGCACACCTACAGAAAGTCGTACAGTGGCACTGTGTTTCTTGCACATGCATGCAAGCAAACATAAATGTGTCTGCTGCAGAAATCTGTGCAGTTGCCACCTGGGTACTGTCCTTGCCTTCACTAAACACTGCAGACTAAGCATTGCCTCTTGAAAAAGGCTGGCTTTGGCCTGGCTGTGCTTCAAGGCCCACTTTCTTAGGCCTGTAGGATCCAGCCACCAAGACTGTTTATGGTCAGTACTGCTTAGTACTGCTTCATAGGTGGGCCCTGATGAGAGATATCCTTAATGAAGATAGAACAGTTGCATACTTCTCTGTAAATGTAGATCTTCGAGATAATCTCTTCATCAGACCATGCAGTCCACCCTCCTTCCCCATAGAGTCCTGAGACTGTAGTTAGTGCTGTCTCCATCTCTATGAGGATCTACCAGTTTTTCTGTACTCCTGATTATTGGAGCCTTAGGGAGGTCTTCCGAGCATGACCTTGGTGGGGAACTGAGGTAGGTAGGGCCTGCCAGCGATTATGTAACAGCCGACATCTGACGTAGTTGTGGCCCTGGTGGACTGCTTTCAAAGTTTCTGTGTGGTCCCAGCACCTGGCAGCAATAATTTCCACAAGTGTGGCTAGATGAAAGAGATTCTCTTGAAGATCTACTGTTACTGTGAGTACGTAACTGTTCATTTTGTGATTGAGGTCTTTGAGGTACAGAAGACTGGTTTATAACTGACAAACTGTTTTCCGCCTGTGAAGAAGGCTACAGTTAACCATATTTTGTTTCTGAAGTGAGGAGTTCTCAGCTGGTCCAGAGGCAGATGTTCTGTGCTACCAACTGAGCTACGTTGACACCTTAGTATAGTAACAGCTGTCCACCCTGATACACTCCTAGTCTGCTTGTCTCAAATCGTTTCAGTATCAGCCTTTTTACATCTTTTTGTTTGTTTGTTTGCTTCTTTGCTGTTGCTTTCATATATGTTCAATTGGCAAGAGGTGCGAGGGTGGTCGAGGAGAAGTGCGTAAGCAGGACAGGTGACAGAGTTTTTGAAAAGAAAAGAAAAAATCTGCATAGGAGCTGCTGATCTCCAGTGTGTGCCATTTGAGACGGACTGCTACATATGGGTGTGGGGTGGCAGGTGGGTGATCGGCAACAGACTGTGATCCACACAGGCAAATGAAGGCAAGAGTGTGTGTATTTATGTCTCACTGCAGTTGCCACTGGTACTGTGGCATATCATCGGTGACACTTTGGGAAATTAGAGGTATTTATGCAGTGACCGATGAAATCTTAAAATAAGTGAAATTTGCCATAAAATGATGGTTGTTTTACTGTGTTTTAAAACTGATATGAGAGAGTGGGGTTTGGGAATGAGTCAGTAGTTGGTGGCTGGTGGTCGGTGAACGTGCAAACATCGTGTTAGAAATATGAAAAAAAGTAAAATATGAGAATCTGCATTTAGTTACTTTGCTGTGCTTGTTCAATTTATTCTTCTGTCCAGGACCTCCTTGTGAATGAGCTATGCTCAGTGGAGCTTATCCTGGTAAGATAAATGAAATGAAAATATGTGTGGTGACAGACATGGGAAAGAAGCAGCTTATGAATAGCACAGAAAACTGTAACCTTTTGAATGCAATAACACTCACCTAGTGTGTGTGTGTGTGTGTGTGTGTGGTGGCAGATGTTAATTTGTTGAACATTCCATGGCACAAGGATTTCTCTGTTAACCTGCATTCTTTTTTGGCAGGACTAGTTTAATCAGCATTAGACACCCCCACCCCCACCCATTATTTATCCTCCTCACAAGGGTGGCTGCCCCTGTGTCAGCCAACCACACTAGACTCTCATGGTCATTTGAGGCAGCCTCCCTGTCATGCCCTGGCAGACCACGGAGGCCAGCCTGGGGCTTCATCCAGCCACAGACCCCAATTTTGTCCATTTTCTCCCGTTACCCGAGGCCCCAGAGCGCAGGTTGCCCATGCGTGAAGGCGTGCAAGAGTACTGCAGCTCTGGTGATGGCCCTCCTGGCCTGTTGCCAGGTTCCCACCTGCATGGCACTGCCACCTAGCCTCCACTGGGTGGTAGCCAGGCACTGGGGAAACCCACATCCCTCCCGAGGAGGAGGCTGCCTGCCTGCTACTCATTCCTCCTTGCCCCCCTCCCATGGGCCGACCTCCAGTGGCCCGAGCTCGTGCCGCACCGGGTTGCGGCATGATGTGAGGTGGGGCATCGAGTGCCCTCAACCCTCAGCGCCACCTTGCCAGTCGTCGGTTAGACACTTATAACATGGCTAACAACCAGTCACATTGCTCAAATTCTTTCCACATTGTATAAGCCACTGTAGGGTATGTGGTTCTGGTTAATAATGCATGGCCAGCGAGTACACTGAAGGGTACTCAGTCTGTGGCCTCATGCCTCACAACACACCAGGCGTCGTATTATCTAGGAACTGCATACCCTGGTGGCTTGCTTAACATGTGTGTGTGTGTGTGTGTGTGTGTGTGTGTGTATATATATATATATACACACACACACGCATATAGTACATACATACATACACACATGTCGAATCCCGACAGTGAAAATCAGTTTTGGTTGGCAGTATTTTTCATTGCTATACCCTGTGCCTGGAACTACCTGCCAGTCAGCTGGTGCCCCAGTAGTGGCCTCTCCTCTGACCTAGTTACTGTCCCACTGGAGTCAGGAACCACGCAAATGCTACTATAATTGCTCTTGGATTGGCGTGTACAATGTGGATGCTGTTCTTCCATTATATTTCATTGTAATAATGCCATACGTTGTGTGTGCAAGTCTGTTTATTGAAATATTCTGTATGCATGTGAGTCGTACCTATAAACAGTCCCTGGACAGTGTATGCTTACCGGTCAACAAATACATGAAAATAAAAATAAAGATTTATCTAACCGGTCACATGGTATCACATGGGGAAATCAAGTAAGCAATAAACCCTGAGTAGTTCACTTTTGCTCCACAAATTACAGCTTTTCTAGCAGAATGCATCTCTTTTGATAGAATAACATAATTGATTTTTACATTTCCATGTAGGTAACTCTGCCTACTGTACAAAAAAGATGAAGACATGGGTGGACTAACATGGCACAGCAACGAGGAGGAAAGGAGCTCCCTGCTTTGGAGAAACATTAAACAAAAATCAACAGGTAAGCAGGGAACGTACTGGATGTTGACTTTACTGCTTAGAAAAGAGAGAGAGAGATTCTAATGGGATTTAAAGGAGTTGAGATTCAGCACCATTACGTTAGAGGAGCCTTATAAGTGTAAACAGAGTGGTAAGGTGTGTTATAAGGAGGAAGATTCTCTATGCTGACAAAGACCTGCCTTATATCGGACCTTTTTTTATTATTTAAATTTCTATTAAAATTTCAGCTATAAAGTATATAACAGTATAAGTTACTACTTACAGTAAACATGTAAAAAGTGATTTATGTTAAAGTGAATTTCAAGTTTTTTTAATTGGATTTGCTTTAGATATTTTAGTACATTATATTAGAAACACCATCTCTTTATATTATGTAATATTTTGTACTGTTATTTTAAAAGTGGAAGGATTATATCTTGGCCCTGCCTAATTAGCTAGCTGATCCTTTCCATTTCCCAGTCAGTTGATCCACCCTCATGCTCAGGCACCTAATGATGTGTGCCCAGGGAGAGTGCAGAGGTGCTCTGCATTAAAGTACATGGGTAGTTTTAAGAATGTTTTTATATATAATGATGGTCATTTAGAGATTAATCAAGGGCACCGGACGACTAACAAGGCCCTTATTAGTTGACTGGTGCCCACATTAATCTACAAATGGTCAGTATTATATTTAAAAATGTCTTAAAACTGCCTCCCATAGACTTTAATGGAGTGTGCCCTGTGCTTCCCTAGGCACACATCACATGCCTTAGTGCAGTGGTGAATCGCAGGCAGATTGAGACACTGGGAAGTAGAAGAGATCAACCGGCTAATTCGAGGGGGCCTGGGGGTGCAAGATGCAATCTGTCCTGCTTCTAAAAATAACAGCACAAAATATTATAAAATATAAAGAGATGGTGTTTTCAGTGTAAGATACCAGGATATACTCTGCACACTTGAATCCTGGTAAGTCACTTTAAAACAGCACAAAAAAATTGAAACCATTGAAAAAACACATTAAGGTAATCCTAACCATTGCTAAATATATGACTTTTAGGAACTCTAGCCCAGCTAATAAAAATTCTGCAGCTTATGTTCTCGTTTAAGTCCTAAGTGGATCATAATAAACTAAATCAGTTTCAGTAAAGGAAGGAATGTATGGCAAAGGACAGCTAGATAGAAGAATGAAGCAAAACTGAAAAGAAAGAAAAACCGACAAGAGACATAGGAAAAAGACATTTAAAGGGTTTGCAGTAGCAATGAAATCTTGAACTTTGTGATTAGCACACACTAAGTTAGCTGGAAATGAGTATCGGAATGGGATCATATGGTGGCCTAATAAAGAACTGTTGTGCATTGGCTTGGTTTCTCACCATTCATGCCATAAATAAGACCCCATTTAGAGTAAAGTTGTTGAATCTGTACTCTACCCCATGAGATAACCTTTCCATTCTCAGAACCTCTACAAGTTCCACTCCATTTGATCAGTGTTGGTGCCCTCTTATCCACCCATAATTTTAAAATTAAGTTTTGGGCTGCCATTTTTTGGTAGAGGGGAGCCTTATAACAGAGGGACGTAGTGTGTCCTAGGGAGAGAGATTCTATGGACTTTAACGGGAGCTGAGGTAGAGCAGCATTGTATCTGGGAGCCTTAGCTCAGTTCCCTCCCCTTGTCCACCATGGCACAGTTGTGTAACAGCAGCAGTCCTCTAGCATTCCTCCACAAAGTAGGAGGGATCAAAGAGAGCTTCAGTATTCCCCTGCTGTGGGAAGTTTTCAACCAGTATAGGGTAGTAGAACAATAGAGTAATAACCAGGGCTTGACATGCAGGAGGAGGAGAAGAGGAAATGTCAGGGGAAAAAATAGGTTATTCACCTATAACGTAGATCTTACTTCGAGGAAGGCTCTTGCAGCAGGCCACACCAATAGGACTATGCCGCCAGGCACTAGGACTACAGGAAAACTTCTAGCTAGCAGTCTAGCATGGGGAATTCCCCCACCGCCAGTCATCTGATGTCAGCCTAGGCTATATAGGAGGGTGGTCCCCACACTCCCTCAGTTCTTTTCCCACCGGCGGACCTCAGTGAATGTCATAGCTACAGTTGATCGCCATTCCCACGCTTTTGCCTTTTTATTTTCAATTTTTCTTCAGTGTTAAACATCAATTGTCGGTGTTCCCTTTTATAGGTTTATGTCTTCTCCACCCGCCGCTTTCTGACCACCCACCAACCTGAGAAGGACCGGTCACCTTCTAGCCTGATCTGCCTAGGCCCCAGCCACGACGATCAAGCCTGCCAGCATTGCCAGAAATTCAGTTAGGCCACTCAGAGATGTTGATTGAAAAATGCTGAGAGCCACCTTTAAACAGAAGATCTTCCCCAAATCTGTCTTCACCATTCATTACCTGTGGGTCCTACGGAGGTCAGGACCTACGAAAAGAAAAAGCGCTTGCCTCTTTAAAATTTTCTGAGCTGGAGGAGTCTTTGTTGAGATGGTGCCGCCACAGGCCAGCACATGGCACTTGCTCCTTTTCCTTGACTCCTATCTCAAGCGGGATGGGAATAAAAAGGAAAGGGACAGCTGCCCAATGTCTGGTTACAGGGAGGTAGGTGGGGAATGAATGGTGAAGATGATATTTGGAAAGATCAATAATTACGATAAGTATGTAATTTCCATATCTTCCCCAAATCAATCTACACCATTCATTACCAATGGGTCTGAGTACCAAGATGGCAAACCTGAGGAAAACAATTTCCCCGACCTCGTGTGGGGATAAACAGGAGTAGGGGCAGGTTACAGGTCTGCGAGGCCAGAGGACTGGAATGGGCGGCGAGTGCCCTGCAATTTTCAGCCATGCCCTCTGTGACCCCAGAAGGTGAGATGTCTCACCCTACACCGGGCCAAGGGTGACAACTTGAACAGGCGCCACGCAGTCCATCTAATGCAGACCAAGATCCCACCAGCCTGAAAGCCACCTCGCTGGAGTCGTGGACTGCCCTAGAGAGGTGTCTTGCTAGCTCCAGGTCTTGGGTGGTGAGGTGAGTGGTTTGCCTGGTTCCCCATCATCAAGCAGAGCTGCTAGAACCTGTACTAGCAGTGTCCAGATGTTCCTAGCATAGGTCACCTGGTATGCCTGATGAGCCACTATCTGCAGAAGAAGGCATGCTGAAGAAAACACCTTCTCTTCCATCAGTCAGACTGCCGAATCAGTGTGGGGGTGATAAAGCGACAGTGCCAGATGGGGTGTCCAGGAGCTGATCCCAGTGGGCTGGGGCATGTCCTCAGAGACCCCTCTGCTCGTGATACCTGCACATACAGTTCTTAGGGGTGGCAAGACGCTGCCAGATGGCATGAGAAGCCTCCACAAATGGCCTCGGCCAGGAGGGATGACCAAAGTGTTAGCCCTGTACTCACCTAGGAATAACAACGTCTCACGATCCGTTTTCCGTCCAACAAAATAGGAAAGGCAGAGCTCCTTCATCATTTTCGCCAGGAAACGCTGGTAGGAGCGTGAAGTCCCCATCAGCAGTGAAGTGGGAAGGAATCCACTTCCTCCTTGGAGAAAGCCAAAGATGAAGAGGAGTACTGATCAGAGCTTGGCGGCACAGAGTCTGGGTCTGAAAATGACCTCAGAGAGCTGGCACTAAGGTAGCGTGGGGAAAGCAGCCACGAAGCCTGAATTGCTCCTAGGTGAGAGGGCCCCCAGGGGCAAAAGCCCAGGAAAGGGGAACAGGGAGGCAGAGAGAAGCAGGAGGAGGACAGCCTGGCCACACCAGGAAGGTCGGTCCTCTGCCAGAGCTGTGGGCTTGTGCAGGGGACCCCTCCCTGAAAGGGTGGGGCTGCCAAGTCGCCCACCCCAGTGCGCAGTGACCCCTAACGGTTCTCCGAGGGGTTCCCTGGAGGGTTCCGCTCAGATTGGTCCTGCCAACCCTTGACTTCAGAGAGAGGGACCTGCTCCTTGGAAGGGGCCTAGTGGAAGAATCCGGACTGGTCGTCCTGTGGGATAGCCCCAGCTCCACAGGGGAAGGTGGGAGCCCTCCTCAGTATCCTCGTCGCCAGCCAGGATCCAGATCATAGTAGGGCTAGGTCTGGCTAATGGGAGTACACCTACCCCAGGTCGGCACCGACCGTAGAGGCTATATGGCGGCGCCAACCACGGCACTGCCACCGGAACAGCGCGGACGCAGCACTGCTGCTCACAGGGACTCTGGAAAGAGGGCCCTGAGATGGCGCCAGAGAAGTCTGGGCAGCAGCGCCACCTGCAGCACCATCCGCACACTGACGCTGGCGCGGGATCTTTGAGAGGCCCCAGAGAGGCCGGGTGGAATCCAAGGAGCCTGGAACCCAGTCAGCATCATCCCGATCACCGTCCTCCAAAGTAGGGGCGAGATCAGGAGATCTCCAAATAGGCCACTCCCTGAATAAAGAAGAAAAAACTCCAGCACCGAGGCAGCACCGGTACTCATGGCATCAGACAAGAGTACAGGCCTAAGCGTGGAAACAGATGCTGAAGCAGTCTTCCACTGCAGTACAGGCTTGGGCATGACATAGATGCTGAAGCAGTCTTCCCATGCAGGGTCCTCCCTTGATGGGCGGGAAAAAAACAGAACTGAGTGTGTGGGGAGGGGTGGGTGTTGGTTACTGGCCAACCCAGCGAGCACCACGTGACGCTGGCCTCATCTGTGCGTCAGTCCCGACGATTGACTCCTCCAACTCAGAAATTTTAAAGAGGCAGCTCTTTTTCTTTCGTGCACGGTCATGACCTCAGTGAGGACTCATAGGTAATGAATGGTGAAGATATTTGGGAAGATCAAAAATTATGGAAGGTATGTAATTTCCATTTGCTTGCCATGGAAAAAAGCTGCAGTCCAGGAGCTCTTTGGCCTCATCGGGACAGTCCTCCTGGGTCTCTTCTTCTCACAAAGGCGAGTTGAGAGCACAAGCGCTGGGACAGACATACGAGACAGGGCCCAGTCCGCTTCCCGATTGCGATCACCCCACAAACTCATGACCCCAGCAGCATCGTCCTCCCACTGGAGTTGACCCTCCAGCCTCACTCCTTCCGGGTTCCTGGTAGCTCCGACACCTGTACTTATCTCTGTTTCAGGCGGCTCTTCAGGGCAAGGGACTTCGTCTCCTGCTCCCCAGCCCTGATGCTCAGGCCCTTGTCTTCTATGGGCTCTCAGCCAGGTGGCTCAGCTGGTCCTGGGCTCTCTGGGTGACCTTGTGCCCATCACCCCCTGGCCATGGCTCTGTCTTCATTGCCTCCCAGTTCTGGGACAAACGCCACTTCTGACAGGCAGCATCTGAGGCAGGCGACTGCCATTTCCTCCTCCCAGCATCACTTCTGCCTTTGCCCAGGAGTTCTCCCCACCCCGTGCATCGATCTTTTCTGTTGGGCCAGTGTTATCCGGCCCTTGTAGAACCTCTGAGCCGTCACCTGTGCTGCTGATGCCCAACCTGCGGGCCTGACACCAAGCGTCACTTTAGCCGCCAACTTCACATGTCTGGACGCCTGCTAACCTGTCGTCTGATCCCTTACCAGCACTGGATGAGCCTCTATGGGTTACCCATTGCTGGCTCCCTCAGCCGTCCTACCCAAACCTGACGCTTTCCTTGCCTTTTCCACCTGTATATAATTTTATGCCGTGGGTAGACTTTAACGCCCTGTTCTCAATGTGGTGGTCATTGGTTCAGAAGCAGACACCCATCCCTCAGGGCCTGCCTCTAGCCTCCCCCGAACAGTGGTGGGGCTAGCCTGAGTGAAACCCGCATGACTGGGTCCTCTGGCGCTCATCCAGACTCTAACAACGGCTCTAACAGGGACAATCGGTGGCCTCTAATGATAGTCCCGGATAGTGAGTCCTCAGAGGATGACTCCTTTTCTTCAGGGTCATCCTCTTCCCAAAGGAAGTTGTCGGCAGGGAGGATCTACCAGGAGTACCTAAGTCCACAGTCCAATATGGGATGGGAGCGTAGGAACTGGACCCAGAAAGGCGTCATTTGGCTATTTTCACAGGAAAAAGGTGCCCTGCCCATTGTGGTGCCACCCGTGATTGAGTTCTGTGAGGGCGTCACCAAAGCGGCTTGGCTCACCCCATCTCCATTCCTCCTCTTCCAATGAAGGTGGATCAGCTTTGCTGTGCCCCAGCTGGTAACCTTTCTTAGGAGTAATCCTAAGGCAAACTCTGTGGTCATTAACGCTGCCACAACCAAACCAGAAGCCCAAGCATCTCAGCGTTCTTCCGTCAGACTGGGAATCCAGGCAGCTGGACCAGATTGGCAAATGAGTCTTTACCTCTGCTACTTTGGCCATTAGGGCCATCAACTATCTGACCCATAGCGGCCCGCGAAGCAGGTTTGCCTACCTGCGACACGGCGACCCAGATTGAGGACGGACGCCGGGACATTGGAGGGCTGGCGAGGGAGAAGGATTGAGCATCTGAGGGCGGCTGTTCTTCAGGGGAGGGGTAGAGTGTTCAGCGCAACATGGACACCTAGCAGAGGTTGGGTGCACCGGCATGTAGCGCCAATTGTTCAGGGGGCAGATGCTGGTTGTCGTTGCGCTTTCCTGCCCCCACGCTGGGGAAAAATGCCGCTGGCCACCCAAATGAAGCCGCCCTCGGCTTCGGTAGCTCCCCTGGCGGCCCGTCGCCCTATCGCGATGTTGCAGCACTCTAGGACTGGTGCGCTGACTCCACCTAGGGGGTAATAGGGGTATCCATGGAGCGACGATGTAGGAGCAGAAGCGGGGATCCGTGATGGGGCTGAAGAACCGGGCAGCCGATGGCAGAAAAAACAAATATGCTAAATAGCTGTCAGCCCATATGGTACAATACCAGAATGCCCTTTGGGACCATTCAGGGACCTGGTCAGGCGCTGCCTGAAGATTCCACCAAGACTCAGCTTGCCCAGTATTTGAAGTCTGGCTCAGATGTGGGCAACCATGTCCTCAGGCATCTAACGATGCCGTCAGTGCCTCGGGCATGGAGCTGCCACCGGCATTTACCTCCAGCGACACTGTCTGCTCTGGGTCTCCGGTTTTGTTCTGGATATCCAGGTAAGCATGTTAGATGTCCCTTCTGGGGCTCGGTCCTCTTTGGGGGTGATGTCCAGAACCTCATTTCTAAGTTGCAGGAGTCGGGTAAGCCCTTAGGTCGGTTCATTTGCTCTACCATACCCAGCCTAGCGCAGATCGGCATCAGTCCTTTCCTTGTTTTGATCCTCCCACAAGCAGTCCTGAGGACAGTCCACCAGGGCCAACACTGGCGTAAGGCTACGGTGCCACCGCTCGAGCCCCCAGAAGCCCTAAGGTCCTCCCTACCCACTCCGGCTCCTACCTCCTGGCTCCTTGCTGACCCCCACACCCACGGGTTCAAGGCAGGCGGTCAGGGGTTGGTTTTCTCTCCACCTGCCAGGGTGGTGAGCAGTGACGACGGACAATTGGGTATTTCGACTCATAGCTCAAGGTTACACCCTGGAAATTTTGGAATGACAAGAAAATCCTCCAGTTCACTCTGCTTACCCTCCCGTGTACCTGCCCCTAATTTGGGAAAATTCAAACTCTTCTTCAAAAAGAGCCATAGAGCCTGGCCTCTGGCTTCAGTGGGGAAGTGGGTTTTGCTCCCACTTCTTCCTCGTCCCCAGGAAGACCGTGGACCTCAGGCCTATCCTGGATCTGAGTAGTCTGAACCTGTACATCAAGTACAAAGGCTTCAGGATGATGACCCTTCAGGGACTACTACTCCTGCTGAACCGGGAGTGGCTCTGTTCACTGGACATACAAAATGCCTACCTGCACATCCAAGTCTTTTCTGCCCATCATTACTTCCTTTGCTTCCAATTTCAGAGTGCCATTTCTAATTTCGGACGTCCCATTTAGCGCTTTCCTTAGTCCCGGGTATTTTGAAATGCCTGGCAGTTGTGGTGGTGGCATTAAGGAGGCAGGGCTTCTATGTATTTCCTAGCTGACGACTGACTGTTAACAGCCCCTCCAGGGAACCCCCTAGTTCAGACCCTGAGGCGCACTCTGCACCTTTTCCAGAAATTGGGATCAAAGTCCTGCCTCTCCCTTGCCAGTGCCTTCCAGTACATAGAGGCAGTCTTGGACACCAATCAGGGCAAGACCTTTTGCGGAGGACAGAGCAGAGCAACTGATGGAGCAAGCTCATCGGGTTTCCTTCAGCTGGCAGGCTAACATAGAAACATAGAATTTGATAGCAGATAAGGACTGCTTGGCCCACCTAGTCTGCCCATTTCCCTACCTAACGGATAAGCTACAGATCCCTAGTTAATAGCGGCCCTGCCTCCCCCCCCCACTAGAATTGCCTTATGTCTGTCCCATGCATTCTTGAATTCCCCCACTGTTTTTGACTCTCGACCTCCTCAGGAAGGCTGTTCCATGTATCCACAACCCTCTCTGTGAAGAAATACTTCCTCACATTACCTCTGAGCCATCCTCCTCTATCTTCAAATTGTGCCTCTTGTTTTGCACATCTTTTTTCTGAAAGATGCTGCCCTCTTGGACTTTGTTGATTCCTTGAGGTATTTGAAAGTTTCTATCATGTCCCCCTGCTCCTCCTTTCCTCTAAGGCTATACATCTTTAGTTCCTTTAGTCTTTCTTCATATGTCTTCTGATGCAGACCCTGCATCATTTTGGTTTCCTCCTCTGGACAGCCTCCACCCCTGTCTATGTCTTTGCGGAGATGGGGTCTCCAGAACTGTACACACTACTCCAGATGTGGTCTTACCAACTGTCTGTACAGAGGGCCAACAACTTCTTGTTTTCTACTGGTGATGCCTCTCCCTATGCATCCCAGTATCCCCAACCCTCCTTACTGCTTTCTCACATTGCTTGCCCACCTTTAGGTCATCTGATATATAACTACCCCAGGTCCTTTCCATTTTTGTTGTTGTCAGTGTCTCACCCCATTGTGTACTCTTCCCCTGGGTTTTGTTTCCCAGGTGCATTACTTTGCACTTCTTTACATTGAATCTAAGCTGCCATACATTTGACCATTCCTCCAACCTTGCCAAGTCTCTTGTCATCCTTTCCACCCCACCTTGCATATCAACCCTGTTGCAGATCTTTGTGTCACCTGCAAAGAGCAGTACTTTCCCTTCCAGTCCCTCTGCAATGTCACTTATAAAGACATTAAAAGGACCAGCCCCAGTACTGAATCTCACGGTACCCCACTAGTAACCCTCCTTTCTTCACTGTGACTCCATTTACTATTACCCCCTGTGTCCTGTTGTCCAACCAGTGTTTTACCCAGGCTACCACCCTAGAACCCCTCCCAGGCTGGCTAATTTGTTTATTAATCTTTTGTGCGGGACTGTGTCAGATGCCTTGTTAAAGTCTAGGTAGGCCATGTCCACAGCTCCTCCCTGGTCTACTGCTTTGGTCACCCAGTCAAAGAAATCAATTATATTTGTCTGACATGGCATTTCCTGCTGTGAATCCATGCTGCCTTAGGTCCTGTGCCCAACTGGCCTCTAGGTACTCAACAGTTCTTTCCTTCTGAAGTGATTCCATCATTTTCCCTACCACTGAGATCAAACTGACAGGTCCATAGTTTTCTGCCTCTGTGTTGCTCCCACTTTGTGAAGGGAATCGCATCTGCCCTCCTCCAGTCCTCAGGTACCACCCTATCCTCCCATGATTTCTTAAAAACTGTAGTCAGTGGTGTTACTAGTTCTTCCCTTAGTTCTTTTAAAATTCTGGGGTGAATCCGTCAGGCCCCATTGCTTTATCCATCTTCAGTTTTAAGAGTTCTTTCAGAACCCTTTCTTCTGTGAAAGGACTAATATCAACCCCCTATCCAGAGTGCTTCTATTGACCGGATTAGGTATTTCCCCTAGCTTTTTCCATTGTGAATACTGAGCAGAAGCATTCGTTCAGTATCTCTGCTTTTCACTGTCGCTCTCTGCCCAACCACCTTCCTCTTTGTTCGGCCTCAGTATCCCTGCCTTAGTCTTTCTTTGCTCCCTAATGTACCTATAAAGGTTTTATCTCCCTTCTTAACCGAGTTGGCTATCTTTTCCTTGGTTTGGGCCTTTGCTATTCTGACTGCCTTACCCGCTTCCTTCTGCTTTAACTGGTACAGTTCTCTGTCCTGCTTCTTCTGTGTTTCCTTATACTTCCTAAATGCTATCTTTTTCCCTTACCTTCCCCCCACCACTTCTTTTGAGAACCATAGTGTTTTTCTTTTTGTTTTGATTTATTTGCTTCACACAAAGACTTGTTGCCTCTGTGATGGCGGTTTTGATGTTTCCCATTGTTGCTCCTCCCCACCTTCTTGCCTGTTTGCTAGTGCTTTTCTGAGGCACTCTCCCATTTTGTCAAAATCAGCCCTCCTGAAGTTCAGTAACTTCACTTTTGTGTGGCTTGACTCTACAGCTAAGTTTATAGTGAGCCACACTGTTTGGTGGTCGCTTGTTTCCCAGATGGCTACCACTTCAAGATCAGAGATCCTCTCTCCATCCCCATTTAAAGTGCCAGGTCTAAGATTGCTGTCTCCAGTGTGTTCCAAAACTTGTCTGGGGCATCCCCCTGTAGGGCATCGAGAATGGTCCTGCTCTTGGATGTGGCTGCAGCAAGGTGCTCCAGTCAACATCTGGCATATTCAGGTCCCCCATCAGCAATATCTCCCTTTCTCTACCATCCCAAGGATGCCTTCTATCATTTCCTTGTCCATTTCCTCCCAGGACAGTCTGTATCTAACCCCTGTCTTGGATTGTGGAGCCATTTCCAGTCTCCAGGGTGACCCACAGTGCCTCCTCTCCTCCCTGTTTACCCTTTAGTTCTGTTGCTTTTATCCTTCCCCTACATAGAGCTACTCCTCCTCCTCTTCTTCTCTCCCTGTCCCTCCTGTAGATTGTGTACCCTGATATGTTGACATCCCAGTCATGGTTCTCTGTGTATCATGTTTCTGTGACTGCCACATTATCCAGGCATCCCTCTTCCACCAAGGCCACCATTTCAGGGAACCTTTACCTAGACTACAGGCATTGGTACTCATTACCCTCCATTTTTTTATGGCTTTATCTTTTGCCCCATCCCTGTCCCTACTGCCTTTGTCTTTTCTCCATTTTGCCCTTCTCCCTATCGACTGCTCTATTTTGGTGTTTACCTCACTAATTACCTTGAATTTTTTTTTGGGGGCTAGGATTTCTCTTCTCCTCTTCAGTGCTCTCTCCCTTGGCTAGTTTAAATGCTTGCCACTGAAGCATTTAAACCTATCACCTAGGATCCTGGTTCCCTCCAGGATAGATGCAGACCATCGGCCTGTATAGGCCTGCATCCCTTCAGGTGGAGCCCCAGTCCCCAATGAAGCCAAATCCTTGAACTCTGCCTGCTTTTCAACCAGTCATTGAATCCCATGGTGCAGAGTGCCTACCTCATCCATGCCATAGACAGGTAGCACTTCCGAGAAAGTTACCGTGTGTGCTACTTGTCTAAGGCCCTCCTCAACTCCACAAACTCCTTTTGCACTGCTCTGATCCCATTCTCAGCCAGGTCATTCGTCCCTAGGTGGATAATGACATCCAGCTCTTCCCCCTTGCCGCTGCTCCACGATCCTGTGGATTCGTTTCCTGTCCCTCAAGCCTTGGCGCGGGCAGGCACCTTGCCTCCTTTCCCTTTCTTCCCAGATCTATCCCCTAACAATTGAGTCCCCCACCAGGGTTGTTTCCTTCCCCTATGGGGTCCTGGGCCACCCTCCTGTGGTTCTCCATTGTGAAGGTTCCCAACATCCTCCTTGGTCTCCACTGCAGGTGCCTCTATAGAGGAGCCATGTTTAGCCAGGGTGGCCGAAATGATTGTGGAGAGACACAGCTGGAGGGATGCCTCTGTTCCACCACCTGACCCTCCTGAGCCCACTGTGGTCCAACTGCTCCTCTTTCTTGGCAACCTCTGAGGTAGTAGCGATGGCCTGTGGTGGTCCCTGGGTGGGGAGCAGGTTTCCGAATCCTTGCCAGGTCAGCATGGAGACGAACAACCTCCTCCCTCAGACCAGAGAGGTGCCTGCAAATAGGGCAGCAACGCAGTTTCAGAATGTCTCCCGGAAGACTGCTGCTCAACAGCCAGTGCATTGAACCACTCCCCATGTGTCTGTGTCCCTTCCAGTTACAGATGCTTTTTGTTTTTGTTCTTGTTTTAGTGTGTGCAAGCTTGTGTGTGTCTACCCCCTATTCAGTGTGCTGTGCCTTTAAGGATATGAACAGGTGTATGTTGTTAGCAGTTTTGAGGAAGTGATGTCAGAGCCCCTGCTATAAAGGAAGTTATGCGCTTGGGGTGGATGGGAGTAAACCTATGCTGTCCAGAAACAATCACCTACAACTCTTACCCTCCACCCCGGGGTGCCTTGCTTCCTTTCAGACACTCATTTCACAAGGCTAAGTAACAGGTCCTAGTCACAACTGACTGCAAATATCTCCCAGCTGCAGTTCCTCCCAGGCAAATTAAAGTTAAAACTAAGAAAAGTCCACCCAAAAACAGAATCAATACTAGTTACTTACTTACACAGGTCCAAAAGTAATAATTCAGTTCAGTGTAGTCTGAAAATAACCTCCTTGATTCAAAGGGAAGTTGTGGCTGCTTTCTCACTCTCCCTGTTTTCAGTGTGAGAAGGAGACTGCGGCTTTAGGCCAGTATGGCAGCAGCCACTGCCATGGTTCCCCTGGCCTGTCTGTATATGCGGGTTCCTCAGTGGACCTTAAGGGTCTAGTGGGACCAGCGCACAGATGACCTGGACCAGTTGGTCCTGGTCTCTGACCTGATCCGGAGGGTTCTATCAAGGTAACTCGATCCAGCCAACCTCCTCTGGGGGATCTCTTTTCAATGCCCGATCCCCCATCAAATTCTCACGACAAATGCATCCAGCCTAGGGTGGGATGCTCATTTAACCGATCACCATACCCAGGGTATCTGAAAGAATGTAGATCAGGGTCTACATACCAATGTTCTGGAGTTGCGGACGGTCCTTTATACCCTGAAGGCCGTCCAGACTCATTTCTTCCCAAGCCCTCTGGTGGTGCAGATGCTCAACATGTGTGTGTGGTATACTACATCAACAAACAGAGGGGAACCCATTCACCCCCTGTGTCGGAGGCAATGATAGTCTGGTATTGGGCCATCGAGCATGATCTGGAGCTCTTGGCCATTAATGTTCCAGGCGTACAAAGCGTATTGACTGACAATCTCAGCCACTCCAGGCCATGGGCTCACAAGTGGGAGCTTCTAACCTTAGTGGTAGAAGATCTCTTCGACAAGTAAGGCCGTCCAGAGTCTGACCTCTTTGTGTACCCACTCAACACAAACTGCCACTTTTCTGCTCGCTCGATTCCAGTCCTGGAGTTTTCTGGCGAGACACATTGCCCCTCTCCTGGAAGGAGATTTTCTGTCACCTTTTCCTCCTTCCTGCTCCTGCAGGTTTGTACTGATGCTCCAGATAGAGGGGCAGAGATGATTCTCATAGCTCCCTTCTGGCCTCGACAGATTTGGTTTCCTTGCTGCAGCAGCTAGCTGTGGCACCTCTGGTGCCCCTACCCTGTGCACAGGCTTGCTGTCCCAAGACCGGGGCACCCTGGTCCATCTGGACCTCAAGTCCCTAATCTCCATACATGGCTCCTCACGGACCTAGGTATCGCCCACTTTGGAGTTTCATCTGGGGTCACTGATGTCCTGGTGTTGGACAGAAAACGCTCTACCACGGACAGTTATGCTATGAAATGGAAGCACTTTTCCATATGGGCGCTGCTCACATGAATCCCTTCACCTGCCTGGTGAATCAGTTGTTGAGTACCTCTTTTCCCTTTCAGATTCAGGCCTGGGGTACTCTTCCATTAAAGTGCACCTCTTCGCCATCTCTGTGTATCATGCATCTATCGAGGGCAAGGCTGTTGCCCTGCTGAAGTGTTCCACACGTCACTACGGGGCATTTGCATCTGAAACCTCAATTCAGGACCCAGTTCCTCCTTGGGACCTCAATTTCATGTTGGAGAAACTCATTTGCCTCCCTTTGAACCATCCACGAGTTGCAAGCTGCACTTTCTGTCATAGAGCGTTATTTATAGTTGCTGTTACTTCTGCTCAAAGGATTTCCGAGCTCCAGGCTCTGATGTGCAAAGAGCCTTATTTAGTTTTCACAAAGACTTTGCATACTAATCCAAAGTTTTTATCTAAGGTGGTGTCTGAGTTTACTTTAAATCAATCCATCCACCTGCCTGTTTATTTTCCTGAGTATTCCAGTCAGGGGAGGTGTTGCTACATACTTTGGATGTTCACAGAACATTGCAGTATTATATGAACCACCAAATCTTTTAGGAAAACCGGCCAGTTGTTTGTTTTGTTCGCTCCCAAAGAGGTGCTCCTTTTCCAAACAGTGTTTGTCTAAGTGGTTAGCAAATTGCATTATTTACTGCTACTGCAGTAGAACAAGCCCTTCGGGAGTGGTTAAGGGCCATTCCAGCAGGGGTATGGCTGCCTCCATAGCTTGCTTCAGGAATGTGTCAGCCACTGACATCTGCACAGCAACCACCTGGAGTTCTGACCACAACTTTACCAAAGCATTACAGTCTGGACATCGCCTCTGGGCGCAGAGCCAATTTCGGCCTGGCAGTTGTCCAGGGCCTTCTGTCATGAACTGTTGTCTGCTGACTTGTCCTCGTCCTGTTGGTGTTATCCTGGTGATAACTAGTACTGCTTGGGACTCGGTCCAACTGATGTGCCTGCTCTGCAAGAGCCTTCCTTGAAGTCAGATAATACAGTTACGTAAGAACTTACGTAACAGTAGATCTTTGAGAGAGCACTTGCAGCAAGCCCTGCTTTCCCTCCTCCTTCCCCTTCCTTCTCTCTGTCACATCTGCTTCTGCCTCTTCTATGACTCTCGGAATAACCTCCTCGGTTCTCCATCAGCTGGCTGAGCAGAATCTTCGGTGGGAGAATTGTGGTGGTGTGGGGACCGCCCTCCTATATGGCTTGGGCTAACGTCAGATGACTGGCCGAGAGTCCACCCGTGTGAGACTGCTAGCTAGATGTTTTCCATGTGATCCCTGGTGCCTGGTGGCATAGTCCTCTGGTGTGGCCTTCTGCAAGGCTTCTCGAAGATCTACTGTTCACGGTAAGTTCTTACGTAGCTTTCAGCTCTTACTTGAGGAGGCTCTTGCAGTAGTACTCACATATAGGACCCAGGTGCCAGGACCACAGAAGGAAAACTTGCTAGCAGTGTCTGGCAGGGGACTGCCCCGACGCCACGCGGATCACGCCAGCGTGGCGCTGTAAGGAACGGTCTCGACGCCTGCCCTTCAGTTCCTTTCCCACGATCTCGGCGCACGCCTGACCTCATGGAAGACTGTTGCTACTGTCAGACATCATCTTTGGATGAGTATCTGTTAAACTTGAACCGTTTAAATTACTGTTTCTCATCATTTTCTTGTTAAAAAGTATAATATTAATTGATTGTGCATGTATCTTCGCCTTCAGAATCGCATAAGAACAAATGTGACTCCTGTGCTGCTCCCTCACAAGGATGGCCATTCCTCTGTCTTCTTTGCCTGGGCCCAGGCCATAAGACTGTGGGATGTAAGCATTGCCAGAAATTTAATCTGGCCACCGTAAACTCAGTCAGCAGTCCCTAGAGCTCATCTTTTGAAATAAAAGATGGCCAATGGAAAAGGAGCTGAAGAAACTCAGGCACTCTTCTTCCTCTCGGAGGCCATCCAAGAAGAAAAGGACAGGAGAGACATAGGGTCTGGGAAGGGTCCCCCACAGCTGCCTTCGCCAGAGTTGCAGCCCTGAAGGTAACTTCCCCTCAGGGATCCATCTTAGCGACCATTTTGATGGCTACCAAATGGCCATCAGTCCCCCAATCTGGCCTGGACTTGGGACTGATGGGGAGCCTCCGAGGATCAGGAGGCACCCACCTCCTCTAAGGCCTCAAAAATTCAGAGGCCTAGTGAGTGCAGTGGGACCAGTAAGTCGAATTTGGCTCCTCTGGGTCTCGCACAGCTATGGCTGCTAAGTCATCTGCCAGCTAATCAGACAGCCATATGGCCAGGATCCTCTGCCCAGATCCCGATAACAGGCCTGATGATGGGGTGCGGACCAGCTGATGTCGAATACGCAGCTGGCAGCGGAGATCACTCTGAGATGGGTACCTCCAGCTCCCTCCACAGAAATGGAGGCGGAGATCACCCGCCCGTCTGGGCCATCGCCACCCCTTATCGCAGCCTTAAATGCCTGAGGCGACATCTGACCAGACAAAGGTTCTTCGATGTCTGGACCCTTGGGACCCTCTGGGTTTCCTACCCGTTCCGGATACCCCATCAGGGACCTCTGCACCCCTGCCAGTGCTTTTCCGGACCCTTCAGTCCCGCCATCTGGATCGGCATGGGGCACCACAGCCCCTCTGTTGGGTCCCTACGGCAGGGACCGTCTAACAACCCCTTTGGCTCCCGTTGCGGGCTATCTGATGCCACACTACCTCACGCCGGGTCTTTAGATGCTTGATTATTCATCCATGGAGCTTAATTACCTTTACTACTGGTACCCGAACTATGGGTTTTACCACCGCCTGCACACAACCATAAGCGGATTTGCAGGCAGTCCTTAAGTCTTGTGGACGAAGCGAAGTCGCAGCTCACATCAGAGCTTGAGAAATGCCAGCACCAGTGGGTCCCACGCTGGTCCTAGGCCTCTTCTTCGCCACCTCCACGTGGGCTCTCAGATCCAGGCGTCGGACAGAAGAAGAGTCATTACTCTTAATTTGCAGCCTGTGGACATTTCCTGACCATCTGAATTCTCAAGGTCAATGGACATTGCACCTCCAATGATCAGCTCACCTGGCGAAGGCCGATTGTCAGACTCTGATAGTGATTTGGTTCCTGTGGCTCTGTCTTTGAATCCCTACACCGGAAGACCATAGACCGAAAGAATCTGCCAAATTCCCACCTGGGGACCCTTCCTTTTGGAGCTCCTCAGGAAGTCCAAGCAGCATACGACTGGTATACAGTCACCCAGGATCCAGAGACAGAGATTGGCTCTACACCTGGATTTGGCAGATACCTCACCAACCCTCATTCCACCCTGGACAGAGCCACATGAGGATTTGGTCACAACAATTTGGAAACAAGCTTCCTCCCTGGCTCCGCTGGCCAGAAAGGCAGACAGACTTTACCAGACCCCAGAGGGCACGATCACCTTAGCCTCCATCCAAGGCTGACTCAGTGGTCATCAGCACGGCCCATGATAGGTCTGCAAAACCTAAACACCTTAGTGCTGCTCCTCCCAACAAAGAGTCTTAAGGTTCTCGACCAGTACGGAAAAAGATCTATTCTTCTTCTTCCACACTGAGGATTAAGACATGAAATTATGTCACCCACATGGGGATTACCAAAATCAGTCTTAGGACAGCTGGAGTCCAAAATAGACTCCTCAAGTCTCAACCTCAAAGGAGAATGGCAGATCTAGTCAGGTCGGCTAGATCTACGTGCAGACTATATGTTAAGAGCTACCTGTGATGCAGTAGATGCTGCTGGTAGAGGCTCAGCGTCAGCCATTGGCCTCTGACACCCGCATGGCTTAAGATCTCAGGCTTAGCACCTGAAGTACAGACAACCATACAGGATGCCCCTTTGAGAAGCTCAGTTCTGTTCAGGGAGATGTCAGGGACATCATAACGGATTTATAGGACAAGGGCAAAGCCTTGCGCTCTGTACAATTTATGTACAAGTCACCCCAGAAACAAAAGCAACCATTTGGAGGCGACAACATCATCAGCAAAGATAGCCTCAAAACCGACACCAAAACAAGCGTCTGGCGCCTCGACTGGTAGAGCCTCCCTGGCCAAATCTCAAAATACCTCGGGCATGGCAGCCTCCTCCCTGCCCACTGCCTCCTGACTCTACATCCTCCCACCTCCACTGGATTGCTTTCCAGAGGAACCGGTAGGAAGGTTCTCCCTGGGAGAAAATCATAACAGATTCATGGGTGCTGCAATTGGTGGCAAAAGGCCACACAATAGAATTCACAGAGAGACCACCAAAAGTCCCCAGGTCACTCATTCTACCCACCTCATCACATACCCTTGGTAGAGAGGAAATAAACTCCCTGCTGGAAAAGCCAACAATAGAGCCAGTTCCAAAACAACATCAAGGTAATGGGTACTGTTGTGACCTCTTCCTGGTACCCAAGAAGACTGGCGATCTCACACCCATTCTCGATCTGAGCTCCCTGAACCTCCATGTGGAATACAAGAGGTTCAGAATGTTATCTTTCAGCCTACTTCCTCTATTACAGAAGGATCATTAGCACTGTGCTTTGGACATGCAGGATGCCTACCTGCATATCCCAATTTTCAGCTGCACCACAAATTCCTCCGGTTTTCTTTTCAGGAGAGCATTTTCAGTTCAAAGCTCTTCCCTTTGGCCATTCGATGTGCACCCAGAGTGTTCACGAAGTGCCTTACAGTGGTGGCAGCCTTTCTATGCAGACAGATGGTACAAGAATTCCCATACCGACCGATTGGCTTATTTCAGCTCCATCGAGAGACACTCTGCCAACTCTTTGTTGCTTACCCTGGATGTTTTTCAGTGGGTGGGCATTACAGTCAACCATGCCAAATCCCACCTTTTTCCTACTCCAACAGCTCCAATTTATTGGAGCAGTATTGGACACAGTCCAGGGCAAGCCTTCCTGCCACAGGACAGGATGGCAACATTACAGCAACAGCCATTCCTGGTGGCATCACAGAGGAGGATACCAGCCAGGTCAATCCTTCGACTGCAGGCTCATAGCTGCGGTTATCCCTTCGGTCCCCTTAACCAGACTATTCATGAGAATCTCTAAATGGACCTTCAGGTGCAGTGGGACCAGAGATCAGGCGATTTAAACCACGAGATCCTGGTCTCAGACCTGATGGCTCGGGACCTTTTGTGGTGGCAAAACCAGGACAGCTTCTCCAAGGGTGTCCCATTCCACTCAGACATTCCCTCCCAGACCCTGACAGCGGATGCCTCAGGCCTGGGATGGGGAGCGCATCTGGAAACCACATGACACAGGGTCCTTGGTCCCCAACAGAACTGTCCCTTCATATCAGTGTACTCTAAATGAGGGCAGTGTTGAACACCCTAAAGGCTGTCCAACACCTCCTACAACTGGGTCAACTCATGATTCAGATGGACAGCATGTGCATAGTCTGGTACACAACAAACAGATGAAACCACTCTTATCCCCTCTCTCGAAGCGATGACAATGTGCTACTGGGCAGCCAACCACAACCTTCATTTAACAGCAGTCCACGTGCCAGATATTCAGAATGTCACACAGACGCGCTCAGCCACACACAAGCCAGTGCACACAAGTGGGAGCTGGAGACAGTCAGAGGCAGACAACATCTTTCAGAATGGTGGGGAAGGTCACAAATAGACCTGTTTGCCTCCCATTCAATACAAAACTACCAACCTTCTTCAGCTGGCTCCAGGCGTAGTGTTTTCTGGTGAGACACATGTCTCTGTGCTGGAAGGGAGGTTTGTCGCCTTCCCTTCATCTCCATTGATAGAGAGTACTAATGAAACTCCAGGCAGAAGGAGCAGCGAATGATTCTCATTGTTTTCTTCTGGCGAGACAAATATGGTTCTCTCTACTGCAGCAGCTGTCAGTGGAGCCTCCATTTCCACTGCCAGTCTCTCAAGATCTCTTGAGAGAGGAACAGGGACCCTGGTATATCCAGGTCTGGTCCCTTCATCTGCATGCATGGCACCTACTGACATAGCTACTGTGTTTCAGGGTCTCCCCTGAGAGTAGCACAAATTCTGGTGGAGGCCAGAAAGCCTTCCATGCCATGAAATGGAAAAGGCTTTCCATATGGGCAGACTCGGAGGGCTAGAACCTTTCTCCTGTTCAGTCACACAGGTCTTAGAGTACATGCTCGCCTATGATCTGAGTCTTGTTTACTCGACTTTGAAAGTCTATATCTGCCATTTCTGCCTACCACATCCCTGTGGGAAGCAAGACTCTAGCTCAGCTGGAGGTATCAAAATCTCTTAAAGGGAGCCTCCATTAAAACCACCAGTACAGAGCTCTGCTCCACCCTGGGACTTGAATTTCATCCCAGAAGCTCACACTGCCTTCTTTGAGCTGGCAGCGAGTTCTGACATCGTTACCTTTCCTGGAAAGTGCTGTTCCTAGTGGCCATCACTTCAGTTCGGAAGGATTTCGAGCTTCAGGCCCTAATGTGTAAGATACCTTACTTGATTTTTTACAGAGGCCAGGTGGCTATGCAAGACAATCGAGTTCTTGCCTAAGGTGGTATCAGAATCCACCTTAGAACCAGTCACTCGACTACATAAGTGTACTACTTGGAGCACTCCAGCCGGGTGAAGCACTTCTGCACACTCTGGGTGTGCACAAAATTCTTCAGTTCTACGGAACAGGGTGAAGCCTGTCCATAAAACTGACCAATTGTTTGTTTCCTTTGTGCCCAAAGAGAGGCACTGCTGTTTTAAACAGTGTTTGTCAAATGGTTGGCAAGCTGCATTACCTTCTATTACAAGAATGCAACAAATCCCTTCCAGAGGAGGTCAAAGGACATTCAGCCAGAGGCGTAGCTGCTTCTGCTGCTTGCTTCAGGAACGTTTCAGCTGCAGACATTTGCACAGCTGCAACCTGGAGTTCTGTACATATCTGTACCAAACATTACAGTTTGGACATTGCATTGGCGCGAGCAGGCTTCGACCCTTGCTGTTCTGCAGGGACTCTTATCATGAGTACCCTGTTTTTTCTGCACACCTGTTTCTAACTTCCATGTCTCAGACTTGTCAGGTTACTGCTTGGGACTCCAGTCCTATCGTGAGTACCTACTGCAAGGCCCTCTAGAAGTAGGCTAGTACAGTTATGTAAGAACTTACTGTAACAGTAGATCTTCAAGAGAGGCTCTTGCGGTAGGCTTTCTTTCCTCCACCTACCTCCTGGATTTCTCTACTCTTTCTCCTGTAATCGCTTTTGGTTCCAGGAGCCCAGTCCTCCCTCTCCTGTCGCACCTTTCTAGGTCTGCATCGGAGAACTGGAGGACGGACATGGGGACTGCTTCCGATATACCACCATGCTGATGTCGGTCCGTGACACGGGAGGCGGACCCTGTCAGACACTGCTAGCTAGAAGTTTTCCGTGTGGGTCCAGGCGCCTGGCGGCTTAGTCCTATATGTGAGTACCTACTGCAGAGCATCTCTCCAAGATCTACAGTTACGGTAGTTCTTACCTAACTGTACTGTTCTAGGACTGATAAATAGTTTGCATCCACACATTGGCAGTTCCATTGGAAGTGCTGATTTGTTGAAACGTCTTTAAGCCAAGCTCCTTCCACCATCTGGGCAGTATATTCTCTGGCTTTGCCCCATGAAGTCATATTTTGACTCTGGGCGCATGGATCCCTGTGCCCAGTTGCCCAGGAGGCATGTTGAGTGTTAATGGATGGAACTGTATACAACAGCTACAGAACTACGGTTACAGGTGAATCACCTAGTTTTTTTGGGGTATGGATATAGTTCACTATCCACACATTGGCTGACTTCCAGCAGTTCTTCGAGAGTTGGGGAAAGGCACGTACCCTACTTGGCGAACAGAGATTGGAAAACCGAGGTCCCAAATACAGCATCCTGACGAGACTGTGGGTCAGTGATGTAATGGGAGATGAAGGTGTGTGCTAACTTCAGGTGGCAGTCCTGCAGATCTCCTGGATAAGAATGTCCATGGAGGCAGCCACTGAGGCAGCGGTATGCCTGATGGAATGAGCCTAAGCCCTACAGGCGTCTGTCTATCAGCCAGTCTATAGCAGAGTTCGATGCAGGACGTGATGAACCTGCCAATTGTCCATTTGCTGCTGGTCTGCCAGGTACGCTTCAACGATTGTTACAAACAGCTGGTAGTTTCATCCCAAACTCCAGCCTTGCACTCTACATAGTAAGCGCCCTTTGCAGGTCAAGTATGGAGCCTGCGGTAAGCCCTCAAAGATGCGTTGGTAAAATAAACCAGAAGGTTCATCTCCTGGTTAAGGTGGAACTCCGATAGGCACTTCAGGTGAGGCGAAGAATGACCCTATGACCTTCTTCTTGTGGAAGACCAGATATGGAGACTCCACTGAGAGCAGCTGGTGCTCACTGATCCTTCTGGCTGACATGATGGCCACCAAGAAGGCGCGCTTCCATGACGTGGTGTGACAGTTCATACCTATGCATAGGCTCAAATGGCTTGCCCATGCACATAGCCGCACCAGAAGCAGGTCCCATGCTGGTGGTGGTTCACACCAAAGGGGAAAGTTGGTCTAGGCCCTTGAAAAAGCACCTGACCACCTTCCCAGGGTCACCATTTTCTATACCAGCCTGTGCCTGATATGCAGAGATGGCTGCTAGGTGCAATCTTGAGGGTTGTCGTCAGGTGAGCCCCAGCGGGAGAGGGACCAGAGGTACTCCAGGATGCTAGTCACAGGGCAGGCAGGCTCTTGCCCTGACACCAAATAGAAAACCTTTTCCATTTAAAGGCATAGCATCGGGAGTTGACTCTTTCTGGGAGGCCTCCACAATGTGGAGCACATCTTCAAAACTCCCAAAGCTTGGAACTCCAGCCACTCAGGAACCAGGCTATGTGGTGCAGGGACTGAAGGTTCATGTACAGGACCTTCCTTTTTTTTTCCGGTCCAGCAGGTCTGGGCAAAGAGGCAACCGCCACAGAGGCCTGCTACTGAAACTGAGGAGATCTGCATACCAGAACCACTGTGGCCAGTCTGGAGCTATCAGTATCATCGCCACCTTTGTCTTTCCGGACTTGACCACCACTTTGTGAATCAAGAGAGAGGGAGGAAAGTCAGTATACAAGGCATGGGGTTCAGGGCCTTGCAGAAACATCTCCTAGTGGTGTTCCAGTCTTTGGGGGGCACAAAACAGTTTCTTAGTTTTGAGTTCTCTTAGAGACAAACAGTTACACCAGAGGTGCGGCCCACAGGAAAGCGGGTGGTTCACCACCTCCTGATACAGGACCACTCTTGCAATGTCTTTCCCACCTGGTTGAAATCCTGCTGTGACATCTTCGTTCTCCCCACCAATCTGGACACTCTGTGCTGCCTTCCCTCCCAGCTTACCCCTGGGGCAGGGTATGCCTTCAGCTCCTTTGGCATTTCTCCTTTACAATCACTTACCACCTAGGCACAGGTAAAGATGTGGGGATTTTCCAGGAGTGCTACAGCTAGGATCCAGTGTGGGAATGGGTCTCCTTTGGTGCCTCATCTGCGGGTGCTGTGCACAGTATTTCCCATCTCCCCACCACCACCACCACTAGGGCATGCATCGTGATTGGCTGCCAGCGAGGCATGGCACAACCAGTCCTTGGGCACACTACAGCAGTTCTGCCTTCCGGTCGTATTTCCCCTTCACAACCATGCGTGGTCACCCAGCTGGCAGCAGAGCAACGGGATACGATACCCTCCCTCTCAAAGGAGGGAGCATCCTGTGGGATGCCCAGTCCTCCTCCCACTGGCTGGCCCTCTGGCAGCCGGATCGTTCCTGAATCCATCACTGGTGGCATTTGCATACTCATCATTTACCTCGACAGGTTGTTCTGTAGATATAACATGTCTTGAATTTGGAGTTATCATAAGGATAAAATGGGCCCCATCTGATCATGTTTCAGCCAGGTAGGAGGCAGAATTGATTAACAAGCATGATAACACTGGATATAATATTTGAACATTAAATGGGGAAGGCAGAGTTATCAGTCGAGTTTTGAAATGGCATGGTTGGGACTGCCTTGACTGCAGAAGGATGAACTTGATACACCATTGCTCTGATGTGACAGATCCCAGGTTCATGTTCCCTGTGGCCAAGCATCAACAGAAACAGTTGTAAACTATGGCTTTAATTGGAGCTGAGGTACAGTAAAGGTCCTGGTTCAAGAACCACTTGGCTAGTTATAATGCCACACTGGCAGAGGGTTTGATGCAAGAGTTGAACTGGCCCACTGATCAGAACATTTGGAAGGCTGTGTTTATTATATCAGAATCTGCTTGTTATTCAGAAATCAGGAAAGGAAATGGATGGGCAGGGTTTGTAATGTAAGAATCCACTGATCAGTTAGAACTTGGCAGAGGAGAAATGGGCAGTGCTTTATAGGTAGACTCAGATGACCATTCAGAACTCAGTTCATGTGTTTACTACTTTCTCCTTTAGGCACGGCAGCGGCGGAAGCAGGAGAGGGCACAGTAGGTGGGAGAGGTGTGAGGTAGCCAGTCATGGCTCTGTGCGGGCACTGGAGAGGCCCACCACCTGGCTCTCTAATTGTGTTTCAGTTTCTCTTTGTCGTCTACTTCTCCTTTGGAGGCTTTCCCAGCTTTTCCTTGATCTTCGGACGGAGCTCTGAGCCCAATCTTCTTCGACTATTCTCAGACCCATGATGGAAACATCAACATCAGCGAGATCCAGAGAGGAGGGGAGAGGCCTGAGGGCAAAGATATGCCTTTCTGTCCAGAGCGGTCACCTTTTCTCGGTGAGTTACAGATTGGGTACCTCTGATTGATCCAACTTCATGGGACTGTCTAACTACAGTATTAGTGAGGTAGGCTGGGACTGAGTAACTG
Organism: Neoceratodus forsteri; assembly: GCA_016271365.2. Lineage (NCBI taxonomy): Eukaryota > Metazoa > Chordata > Ceratodontiformes > Ceratodontidae > Neoceratodus > Neoceratodus forsteri. The sequence continues at coordinate 243,332,395 of CM028133.1, read as the reverse complement.
AGTTCTTGTTAAAGGTATCTCTTCTGTCAGGGTTCTTATAAATGATGCTGGAACAGCACTCTGGTTTCTCTGCCACTCATTCAGACAGGCTGAGACTCTGCTAAGACCAAGCGAGCCAGATCTTCCTTGTCAGTCTTCACCATTCATTACTGCTGGTGTAAGCTGGAGACCGCACCTGCATAGGATCTTTTTTTGGGGAGTCTGAGGCGTATGCATTGCATGGCACTAGAGTTGGCTGTTAGCGCCATAGACTCCTCCTCCACCCCAGTTCTGTTTCTCCCGCCACGAGGTTGCACCTGCTGCATGAGTTCCAGAGTTTGCTGCATCACTAGGCCTTGGCTGAATTTCAATGCGCGTTCCTGCATCTCCGTTTTCCTCCATCCCTGTTCTGAGTACCAACCGACACCGTTGACCTTAGTAAGCTTGTTCTTTTTATTTCCACTACCGACGATGCTGAGTCTTTCTGTAGTTTTGTTAAATTTTTTCTGCATCATGTCTGGTTTGGGGGCTAAGAAGAAATCTAAAGCTGGCTGTGCCCTATACGTCAGAGCCCCTGTGGCCAGCATTTTTCATAACGGACCTGACACAGCGTCTGCCTTTGTTGCCTGGGTCCCAACCACGATATGGACATTTGTAATGCCTGTTTCTCCATGGTCTGCCACATTCTAGAGATCTGCAGTGTTAAGTAGGCGCAGGGCCCTGGTAGCTTTGGAGGATGCGTCGTTCTAGGGATGCCATGGCGAACTTTTTTTTTTTTTTTTTTATACTTCATTTGTATTGGTAAAAGCACATCACCATACAGATCCAATAAGGAAGCATGTACCAATACAATATCCACAGTAATGAAAACCTTACCTGAGAAAGGCCGTCTACCAACACAGGGGCCAGTCCCAGTGGGTCTTAATGTCTTTTAACATTGCTTTCAGATTTAATGAATTACAGGAACAAATATCCAGCAATATTATATCTCCTTTGTCCAATATAATTAAAAGAAAAAACAAGGTTTAAACTATGTCTTTCCACCAACAGTATAAAGTCAGTATACCCTCAGGGAGGAGAGAAGTAAAGGGAGGAAAAGAAAAATAAACTCAACTGGGAATCTATGCAGGGATTTAGAAAACCATAATCAGACAGGAGAAAAAAGTGACTGGCGAAAAAGGAAAAAGAGTGAAGGGGGAACACAACGGGCCTGGATTCCTTAATGATGTCAACATTATATATTATGATTTGATTTTGTGTATGTGTATATATATATATATATATATATATATATATATATATATATATATATATATATATATATATATATATAAAGATATACAATGGGTTCATGTTGGATTGAATTAATATCCATAAACCATTACATCCAACAGAGTTCCTCCAGAGGAAGGGAGGCTCCTCAGTCCCTCTTTCATCAGAAGCCTCTGATTAAGTAGCTCCCATCTAGTCCATCTATTTACAAATTGTGGGGTCCTCAAAGCTAGGGAGAAGGTTATTCTCTATAGGTTTTAACACTGTTTACTAGTTCCTTCCACCATCTCAGTGGGTGGCTGGAAGCCATCTCCTAGAAATCACCACATGCTGCTGCAACCAGAATATTCCATAAGTATTTAGCTTTCTGGCCTCTTATCTCCAAAGGGTATAGGCTCAGAATAACATGTTCTGGTCCCTATGGGCCGAAATGTTAAATATTTCCTGCAATGCCTAAGTATATTACCCCAATACTGGTTGAGCAAAGGTACTGCCAGAAAATATGGCCTGGGCGCTAGAGATACCACATTCTTGCCAACAGGAGGCGAAATCTCTGGGTTCCATTTAGCCACTTGCTCAGGTACACGAAAGTACCTACTCTGAGCTTCCACAAAATTCACGCCATCCTGGAGATGAGAAAGAGCACCAGGCATTTTTGAAAGACTGCAGCCACCTCTCCTGTATTTAATCTTATATCAAATTCCTTCTCCCACTTCACCTTAATATCGTTGTTGAATAATTTAGGTCAGTGATATAATTCTTATAGAGTTGCCCTCCCCGTCCCCAAATTCCCTCAAACACTACGGGTTGTAAGATCTCCCGGGAGTCTTGAGGACCCACGTAGATGCTTCATTATGCAATCTCTAATCTGGTAGTAGAATAAAAGGTCTCCTTGTGTCCAGCTAAACTTGTCCACAGCCTCTTCAAAAGTTAGATATAGTCCCCTTTTAAAATTGCCAAGGGGCCCAGCACCTCGTTTCTCTTGACGTTTGGCCGCCGCAAGGTCCCTATGGGCCATCGTGGTGAGATGTGTTTTACGACCAACACTGGTATTTCCAGATGTAGGCCCTGTGAAACCTCGCCCACATCCCCGCCTGCATCCCTCCAGAGCCACCCTGTACCAAAAATAGTGGGAGATTATTTATTATTGCAGCTTGAGCAAATATCTGGGATAACAAGAGGGGAGCAGGAGCAGCCAAGTCAATAGTCTTCCAGCTGGACTGATCGTGGGATGTAACAATAAAGGGCAACCCTCATCTGGGCTGCTACCCAGTACCCTCCAGGCAAGGCAGTCCATAGCCCCCTACTTCCTTAGGAGAAAGAGAGTTTGTTTTCCAATTCTGGGCGTTACCTGACCATATAAATTTTAGCAGAATCCTCTGCCATATATCCAGTCTCTTCCTTTGTAATTGTACAAGGTACACTGAAACAAAATAAAAAACCTAGGGAGCAGGTTCATCTTAGGTGTCTATATTCTGGAATGGAATGGGAGAGCCACGGACCACCTTTCTGTATCTGCTTGTATTTGCTTTACTGATGGGAAATTTAGGTCATATAGTTGAGAGTTGTTGGATGATAAGTTTATCCCCAAATATTTCATGGTAAGGAGGTCCCATTTCAGGGGTAGCCCTCTAAGACTTGAGGCAGGGGTGTAATTAAAGGTAATGGCCAGGTATTTAGGGGTGTATCCTGAGAGTTCAAAATTTGTTTAGATATTGGAATAGATGAGGGACAGTAGACTTCGGTTCTGTGATATAGAGCAGAATATCGTTTGCATGCAAGGCAAGTTTATGTTCTTCCCCTTATAGTAATCCCTTTATGTCTGAGTTCTCTCAATACCCCGTGCTAGAGCTCCAGGTATAGAGGCGAAAAGAATAGGTGACATGGGACACCTGTCGTGTACCCCTACATGGTGTGAAAGAAGTAGAGACAGGCCATTAGCCCTAATAAAACCCTTTGGTGTGCTATATATTTTAAAGACAGCATTAATGAATTGAGCGGAAAGCCAAATTTATCAAGCACTGCACGAAGGAAGGGCCAAGAGACTTTATCAAAGCTTTTGGCATCGAAGCTTAAGAAAATGGAGGGTATTTGGTGAGTTTTATATGGTCAATTAAGTGGGCGGTCCTTAGAAGGTTATCCTGCGCCTGTCGGTTGGGATAAAGCCCGTCTGGTCTAAATTAATCAAGTTAGTTATAAATTTTGCATGTGCCGGGCAGAATTGACATATATATTTTATAATCAGAATTTAGGATAGAAATAGGACGATATGAGGGGCAAAGTGTCGGGTTTCTCCTGGCTTGGGGATAACTGATATAATGGCCTGCTCCACGATGTTGGGGGGTTCTTTGGTCTGCAATATCGTGTCGTATCCCTTGAGTAGCAGGGTATTACCTGGCCCTTAAAATGTTTATAAACTCCCCAGGAAGTCCGTCTGTGCGTGGGCACCCGAGGCCTTCAGATTAGAGTTCAATGCGAAGCTCTGACCAAATGGGGCTATCAAGCCCAGTTTAGCCTGCTGGGACAAGGACGGAGGAGATCCTCCTCAGGTATTCTGATATATTATTCTCGGGGGTGCAGCATACAGTGAAGTGTAGAAGTCTCTAAAGGCTTCTACTGTTTCAGAGAGTCTGGTGTGTCTTGCCTTGGTAGTAGGATGGATTAAAGTTGGGATCACTGCTCTCGCTCTCTGAGATCACAAGGCCAATTAGGCGGGAGGCCCTAGGCCCCCTCATAATATTTTGTTTAAGAAACATGGCCTTCTGTTCCACCTGATAATCCAATAAATTGTTTAGTTCAATTTTAAGTTTGCCAAGCCTTTTATAGATCGCTGCCTCATATTTGATTTTGGGCTGTGATTTACAGAAATCAATCTCCCCTTTCAACCTTAATTTTTGGGCCTCTCTCTGCTTTTCTTAAAGACCGAGATGGAGATAAATTTGCCCCTTATTATAGCCTTAATAGTGTCCCAGAGAAGAGAGGCTGGTGTCTCAGGGGTCCATTGTCGGCCACAGCCTGCTTTATACGTTTCTACAATTGCCCTCTTCACCTCAGGGTCCTGAAGCAAGGATGTATTAAGTCTCCAGAAGTTCGTTTAATGAAATCCCCAGGTGCAGCTGGCAAAACACAGGAGCGTGGTCTGACAATGCCCCATCTCCAGTCCAGCTATCTTTTATCTGCCCAATGTATTCTGTTGGAAGTAGGATGTAGTCCAGACAGGAGTGTGACTGGTGGGGTCCAGAAAAGAAGGTATAGTTTCTCTGCTTGGCATGAGTGAGCGCCACACATCAGCATAGCCTAACTCCTAATAACCCCAAACCTTTTCATGCACCCCTGATTACTCCGGGGACCGCAGAGGAAGAGTCCAGCATCGGGTTAAAACTAAATTTAGATCACCACCAATAATCATCTCCCTCCTCCCACTTCTGCAGCCTTAGAAAGATGAGCAATACCTTGAAAATCTGAACCAGGTGGCACACACATGGATGCCAATGTTAGAATTTGCCCCAAAAGCCCCTTTAAAAGGCAAACATCCTTCCCCATCCACTAGGTGGTCTATTTGTTCAAAGGCGCCCTGGCTAGAACCAGGACCACCACCCCCTTCGCTTCCCTCCATATGCAGCAAAGCGTGGCACAGAACCCAAATTTTCACAATTTCTGGTGTTCTTTTACGAGAAATGTCTCTTGTAAGAGCAAAAAATCAGCATCAGTCTTTCTAAGAAAGGACAAAATTTTGCTTTGCTTTACAGGATTAGTTAACCCATTTACATTGAATGAACCGAAAGTCATGGGTTTAGCTGCCATTCGAGTAGATCTTAAGACTCCTCCTCCTCTGCTGTAACCCCGTACTATTTATCGTACCTTCTTCTCCAAAATACCCGTACAATCTGAATAAGTTCTCCTTTTAACTCTGATCGAGCTTGGTGTGAGTATAAACAATAAAAGGAAAAAAACAGCCTACCTACTAAAAGGTAAAGGTAGAAGGAGGTTAGGAAAAAAGGGGTAGAGTAATATCGTGGTATAAGACAGTAGTTTCTACGATTATAATAAACTATCAACACTATTCACTTGAACCAGAAATATACTAACATACTAAAATGCCAGCAGAATAGGCCTAATAATATTCTTCGGTCTGCTCGCTTGGTCAGTCCCCAACCTGGGTGCTGACCTTGCTGCCTTCTCTGGCTTCTCCCTTCCCAGTTCGGATATTCTTGCTGCATTGGATTTTGCTTCCAGAACCCTTCCCTGTACCTGTCCCACCCCTCTTGAACCCCTCCACTGTCTCTGCCTCCACCAGCCCCTAGGCAGTGCATTCCATGGCTCCACCACCCTCTCAGTGAAGTAGCACCTCCTCCTTTCTCCCTGAATCTTTCCCCTCCAGCTTCAGCCATGCCTTCTAGTGCCCTTCCTTCCTTCAAGCACCCCGACTGTTCCTCCCTATTTACCCTCTTCATGTACCTAAAGACCTCATCATGTCCCCGCCGGTCCCTTCTCTCTTCCAATGTGTACATATTTGCTCTTCGAGCCTCTCCTCATAGGTCCCGTCCCCAAGCCCCAAATCATTTTGGTTGCCTCTCCTCTGGACCCTCTCCAGGAGGTTAATGTCCCGCTTTAAGTGTGGCCTCCAAAACTGCACGAGTACTCAAGGTGGCCTCACCAAGCAGTTATACAGAGGAGTATCACTTCCTCCTTCTGGAGGTGATCCCCTAGCGGATGCATCCCAGCATCCTGTGTTGGCCTTAGCTGCTGCCCTCCTACAAGTCTCAGAGTTGTTCATCTTGACATCCACCACCACCCCAGGTCCCTCTCAGCCATCGAGACTTTAGCATTCCCCCAGGGTGTACACTTGACCTGGGTTTCTGCCCCCAGGTGGAGTACCTTGCATTTCCCTGCATTGAACCTCAGCTTCACTTTCTAGACCATCTTTCCAGACCTCCAGGTCCCCCTGTGAGGCCACTCTCCCTCCTCCCCATCCACCACCGCTCTGAGCTTCAGTCATTCAAAAGAGACTCATCTCACTCCTGATTCCCTGTCCTTATGTCCGATATGTATGCGTTGAACAGAAGGGGCCCAAGGACTGATCCTGTGGGACCCCACTAATGACCCTCCTGGGGATGAGACTATCCCTCAACTACGACCCTCTGGGTCCCGGTCCTGGAGCCAATTGCCTATCCATCTGATCATCTGTTCCTCACCCATTTCTCCCAGCTTATCCAACAGGCCCACGGAGGAACAGAGTCAAATGCCTTGCTGAAGTCTAGAAAGAGGACATCCACTGGTCTACCCAGGTCCAAGGCACTTGTCACCTAGTCATAGAACTCCACCAGGTTTGTCTGACCGATTTCCCGGGATGAATCCATGCTGTCTATCGTCCAGGCACCTGACTTATCCAGGTCCCCCCTGGCCTCTCCTTGACAATGCCTCCATCACCTTGCCCACCACGGTCAGGCTGACAGGCCTGTAGTTCCCTGCCACCTCCCTTGATCCCCCCTTATGGATAGGCAGTATGTGCCACCTTCCAGTCTTGGGGCACCCACCTGTCCTCAGGAGATGGTGAAAAGCTCTGCCAGGGTTTTGCCAGGACATCTGCAAGTTCCTTCAGCACTCTGGGATGTAATTTATCCGGCCCGGTGCTTTCTCCGTCTTAAGGGGCTGAGGGCTTCCTCACTCTCTGCTGTGATTTCCACTTCGGTACCCTTCTCCCTGTAGCCCTCCCCCACCTGCCAGTGATGCCTCCCCTCTCCCAGACCTGCCGATCGGTAAGGGTCCCCCTCCTCAGTATCTCTGTCTCCTCCCATGTATGATGCAGCACCCCATTTTCCCTGGTGAAAACTGAGTGAAGTACTCATTTAGTACCTCAGCCTGCTCCCGGGTCTTGTGCCCATCTCTCCTAATTTAATCCTGCTAATCTGCCCCTTCACCTTCGTTTTCCCCAGTGTATCTAAAGACCCCTTGTTCCCTCTCCTAATTTCCTAGCCAGGTTCTGCTCCTTCCTTGCCTTAGCCGCCCTCACCACTCTAGTGGCCCTTCAGCCATCAGCTCGTGCTCCCTCGATCACTTTCACTCCTTGAGCAGCTGAATTGCTTATAGGCTGCTTTTCTTTCCCGCACCACCTCCTGGACCTCCCTGAGTTCCACCAACAGGGTTTTGGGCCCCACATTTAGTCTTACTCTTGCACAGGTGCTGGTGGCATCCTGCACCCCTCTCCTGATGATTTCCCACCTACTATCAGCGTCCATGTCTGTTCCAATCCCATCCAAATGCTCCTTGAGGATCCTTCCCATTTCCTTAAAATCCACTCCCTGAAGTCAGTTACTTCGTCTTTGTGCAGCCTTCTACCCTCCTAGGTCCAGGCAGAACCAGACCGTGGCATGGTCACTCCCGCCATGGGTCCCTTACCTCCAGGCCCCAATCTGGTCACTGTCTGCCAGGACCACATCCAGTACCCGTGCCTCCTGGTGGGTTCCCTCACCTGCTGAGTTGGAGCAGCGTCTTGAAAGACATCCAACAACCTCTGTTCCCGGTCACAGAGGATGTCATAGTCTCCCAGTCTGTTCCTGGCATGTTTAAGTCCCCAACACCACCACGTTCCTCTGCCCAGTCTGCAGTGTCTCCTAACATCTGCCACCAGACTGTCCTCCAGCTCCTCCCGCCAGAACAGGGGGTCTATACACCACTCCTATTTTACCTCTTGCCCCCTTGTTATCGGGTATTCGTCGCCTCCGGGTTCCCTCCAGCCTCCTCTACTCCCCTATGCCAAAAGCAGTTTTGACTATCATTGCTACCCCTCCTCCCTTCCCTCCCCCTGTCCTTCCTGAACATAGTGTATCCTCCAGGTTCAGGTCCCAGTCATGTCTTGCAGTGGCCCAAGTCTCAGTGACCGCTGCCACATCCACTGCTCCCTCAGTTAGCATCGCCTGGAGCTCGGGCATTTTATTGCCCAAGCTCCTGGCATAATGAGACTACCTTCCACCCTTTCCCTTGGTTCCATTTCCCTGCTCGTGTTCCCATGGGGATTCTGTTTTCCCCTGGTCTGCACTTTGCCAGTTGGCCTTTTCCTGCAATCCTCCTGGTCCCCAGGGGTGGAGACAGAGTCCCTCCTTTATCGGCACCCCTTGACAGCCTTTTTCTCCCATCCCACCCCACTTCACAAGTTTAAACCCACTTTTCACCAATGAACCCCTCTATTTTCAACTTAAGGATTCCCCTCCTCCAAATTGAGATGTAGTCTATCTCAGTATACAGCTCCTTATCCTCCCAGGTCTCCCCAATCCCCCATCAACCCATACCCTCTGGCCTCACACCACCCCCTGAGCCCACTGGTTTATCTCCCAATTTTCCTTTTGTGTTCCCCACTAGCCCTTGGCACTGGCAGGATTTCTGAGAAGGAAACTGTGCATCCTATGTCATGACAGACCCTGGCAGCTCCTGAATCTTGCCTGTATCTCTAGCTCGCTATTTCCCTCAATGTCATTTGTACCCAGGTGGACCAGTATGTCTGGGGAACCCCACAATCCTTTGCCAGCTGATATACCTCGTGCTTGAGCCTGTGCCCTTTAGTCCAGGGAAGCATCTTGTTCTAACTAGCCAGAGCTTCTCCTCCCTATCCCATTTGATACCCTGATCATAGAATCCCCAGCAGGAGCACTCTGACCACTCCTTTTCCTCCATTCCCCCTTCCATGTCCTCATCCTTTCTACAGGCCCTCCACCCAGCCAGCTCCGTGTTCCTCCCCTTTCTGGGTGCCACATGCCACCCCTCCTTATTTACCATGGCCACCCCTCCTCCAATCCTATGCCTCTCCTCCTCCTGAGTATCCTTCTGTACCTTGCTAACTCTCCCCTCACTGCTTGCGACTGGTCCTTCTCCCCATCTGCTAAACTAGCCTGGCTCATCCTCCCTTCCTTCCTGTCTCCATTTAGTTCCTCCTTGCTAGTCGTGCTCCCCTGGCCTAAACCTTCAGCTCCCTTTACTCGAATCCTCCTTGTGCTTCTGGTCATTCTCCTTTACCTTTCCTCCCAACTGGTCCTTCTCCTTGCCTTTCTCCCTCTTCCCCTGCCCCTCCTGCTCTGATTCACTGCTCCCCATTCTCCTGCATTCCAGGTCCCCCTGTTCTTCCTGCTATCTGGCCCTGCCTCCTGCCTCCCACTCCTTTCCATCTCTAACTACCCCTGTCATGGCTACATCACCCCTCATCCTTGAGCAGAAGAAGAGAATTGAAGCGGTTACTAGTGTAAGGTCTGATCCACCTCCCGCCTTGCTTCCTTCTGTCCAGCCTGGCCATCTGCCTACTTCCCTGAGAATGTTGTCCCTCCGTCCCCCCTTTGAGGGCCCCAGTTACCTGCCTGTTTCCTTGGTAGTGTCCTTTTGGACCCCCTCTGCCAGGTTCCTATGTGACCCCTGGTATTCTCCTGCACTCCTTTCCTATGCCCCACCCCTGGGCTTGGTGCAACCCTGTGGGAGATTCCCACCCCTTCCCCTAACCCTTACCACCCCCTTCCCCCAGCTTTCTCCTAATCCCGTAACCTCCTCCCTAAGCTGTGCTAGCTGGTAGCACTGGGCAACCACCGAACTTCAAGCCCAGTCCAGTATCATGGCTGCTCCACACCCTGTGCACCCACCACCCTCCCAAAGATGCCGGCCCCTAATGATGTGGGTTCCATCCCTTCAAATAGGTTTCCTTGGGTGAGCCACCAGGTTCCCCCTAGTCCAAGATACCCCTACTGCCTAATCAGGTCACCCACTAATCTTACAGACAGTCCACTGTACACCAGTAACCCTGTTACTAGGTGCAGTACAACACATTACACTTATAAGGAAATGAACAACTCCAAAGCTCCTCTCTCCCAGCCTTTAAATCCTACCCCAGTGGCTAGAACTACATGAGCTGCACCGCGCCTTTTCCCTCAATTGCAGGGCGAGTGTTCCCCTATAAATTTGCAGACTTCTGGGGAGGGAGGGTGGGGAGGCGGGTCCTGGGCAGACACCTGACTCGGAGAGAGTGTATCAGCCCTGTGTCTCCCTCCAAGCCCAGCAGCCAAAGAACCAGGCCCAAGCAAATCCCACCAAATAGGTTTTAAATCAGAAGAAATAGGCCTCTATCAAGCGCAGCCTGTTACACAGTGAAACCTCCACAAAATAGGCCCCCTTACACAGTGTTTTAAGCAATAATGGCTGCCAAGGTAGGGGATCCAAACCAAGGATCCTTGCCTAACCTCTGAAAAGGCGATGGAATCAGGCAGAGAGGTAGGGGTTGAAGAGCAAAGTATGCCCGAGTTAACAGAGCCTCTTCAACAAAACTGCTGCAAAGGAGTGGTTTATGTGAGTGACAAAACACATACGGATTCCTCAAGTCCACTTAGCTGATGAAACTAGGGCGATAGACCCAAGACTTTTGCCAAGCCCCCAGGAACATTAGTAATCTGACTTCTCTATTATTCTAACAATTAGAAAAATCCCATTCTTTTAGTAATATGCTATCAAGAAGGTCTAGCCATAAATATGACATTTAATGGGATATCCATTAGCACTCCGTCCTGCCCTCCACATCAACTGTGAGGAGTAGGCCAGAAAATAACCATGGAGCAGCATCAGTGCTCGAGAGGTATTCCCATTATATTAACTTAAACCCCAATCTCAGAGTCCATCCAAGCCCTCTACCTCCCGGACACATTTTACCAGACAGTTCAATCATCCCGAGTGTCCAAAAGCGCCAGCTCACAAATGGTAGTCCCAAAGTCTGCTTTCCATCATCTTCAAGTGTCAGCGAAGCAGGACCACTCGTTTTCCTTAAGTGTTCCCCTCGATGTAACAGCTGCAAGGCTTCTCGCTTTCCTCAAGGCGTTAGCCTTCCACATCAAATGTTGTCTGGGGCATTGAAAGCGCTGGGGAATCTGGCGTCTGCAATCGATCTGCTTCCACAGAGGAATGGAGATTCCTTTTTCTGCAGATCCTCCACTGCCTTTCCGGAGTGAGATATAGTTGAGGGCCCTCCTCCCAGAACACCTGCAGCTTCACTGGAAGCAGGGTTTGAAATCTAATGCCCTTAGCTCTCCAGCGCTTTCAAGACTGGCACATATAGTTGCCTAGCTTGCTGGACTTCTGGGGCATAATCATGGTCAAGAGAAATCTTGATATAAGGTAGGACAGCTCTTTTGCTCCAAGCCCTCCTGAGAATATCCTCCTTTGTTTTAAAACTGCTCAGCTTGAAAATTATGGAGCATTAGGCGGGCTGTTTCCCCAGTTGGCTTCTGGCCTATGGCGATGAGCTCTCGCGATAATAAGGGCATAGTGGGAGGCAAGTCCAGCATGTCTTTCAGCAAATTTTCCAAAAATGCTGTCATGGGGGTTCTTCAGCCCCTTCAGGAAGGCCTTACAGCCTAAGATTGCTGTGTCTAGATCTACCCTCGAGGTCAATGCATTTACTCTGCAGAGCTTGCGCATGCTGAAACAAGGCCTCTATTGCTGTGCCAAGATGGGTATTATTTTCCTCCATTACTTTTATTTTGTCTTCCGTAGCATTGACCTTAGCATCTGTGTTGGAGATTTGCTGTGTCAACACTTGAAATTCTCTCTAGATTGACTCAAAGTGCGAAATTCCCTTAGGATGTTTTCATATCTGGTGCGAGATAGAAGGTCTGCCTCGGCCTCTGTGTCATAGCTCGAGCCCCTCGTGCTGCTACGTGGGCGGCTTCTGCCGCGATCATAACTAATCTGCAGCATTTCTTCTCTGCCAGACTCCTTCCTCGGGGTCTTACTTGAGGAGGTGGTCCCCAGTCCCTTTACGACCTTCTTTAGCCATTTTATTTGTTAGATCGACTTAGGAATAGGAATATTTATTCCTGGGAGCAGAGGATCTTCACTAAGCTGCTGTCTGCTCCGTGGCAGAACCGGAGTCCCATGGTGAGAACTCTTGACCCTGCCTCTGGGTCCCCTCCTGGTCTACGGCCCGGTGAGGAGAAACCTTCTCTTCTGATTCCAGCCTTGCCATCGAGGTTTCTTCTGCGGTGCGGAGCAAACGGTTCCCTGCGGAGCTGGGTTGGGAGCACCACTACAGCAGTCACCTCCTCGAAGGTGCAGGCTCCCTGGTGTTGTGGACCACAGCTGCTGGGCCTGGCACCACCTGTTGGTGCCATTTCGGATCCCAGCACCATTCACGGTGTTGGTGATTGGAGGCACATAGGCAGTGTTGTGTCCGTGGCGGGCGCCGTCGCAGGGGACATCCGGTCTCCTTCTCTTGGGAGGGATGATTCGCTGGCCGATCCGGGTGGCGTCCCGACTCCTCGAGTCAGGGAGCCCTCTTGGACATGACACCAGGCGACCCAGTGTTCATCTCCCAGGCTTCCCGAGTCCACAGTCTCTGTGAGCCCCTATGTTGACCCCAGTATCGGAGGCCGCCGGCAGATAGCGGCTCTGAGGTGCCTGGAGTGATGGTCCTGACCTTGGGGCGGGGCAGCTGCCACCTGCTGCTGCCCTGACTACCTGATTTGGATGGGGACCCCCTCTTCTGTGGCCTCCCTTGGAGGGCCTGCAGGATTAGGGACCCCTTAGCACCAGGGCCGAGGAAGGGGGCCTCGCAGTTCGAGGGGTTGAGGTCAAGGCGAGTAAGTGGCCTTTCCACTACCTCTCGGGGGAGCCACAGTGCCGAGCCCGCTTCTCCTCCTCTGAGACTTGGGACACCCTTAATGGCGGTGCTGGGAGTTGCCCTTCTGGGTCCATGCAGCCCTGAGTCGCACCACAGGAGATTCTCCTCGGAGCTCAGCCAGGTTTGTTTTCGCATTTACAGCATCTGCCGACTGGGTGACCCTGGATCCCCCATGTGGAAGGATCATCTACTGCTGGGTCTCAGAGCCCTGGCACAGGCTGGGCACTTCGGTTAGGTGCCATTCCCCAATCTCTCTGCAGGCACCTCCCCTCTCCCAGGCCATGTGGGCCCTTAACCTGGGAGGCGTTCAGGGCCACATCGTGGCCTTCCCTAGGTATGTTACAGCCATGGATGAGCAGACCTTTCGTCTGTCTCCACAGCCACAGAAGGGCTCTGAGCATCCAAGCTCCTCTACTTCCTTGGCTTCCTTGTCTGAGGAAGAGGAACATTCCGTCACCTTTCCTTCGACGCTAATTTCACTGAATAGCAATGATTCCTCTCGAGGTTAGTTCAGGAGCTCCACATTTCCCATGTGGTAAGGCGCAATGCCGAGCAGGAGATGTGCTCCTTTTGAGCGAGTTTAGTTTTAGTGCTAACCGCCTGGTGGTACATTCTGGCCTATTCCCTTTCAGGAAATGTCAGTCCACACCTGGCAGTCACCAGCCACCTCATCTCCAGCCCCAGAGGACTGCAGGAGGAGGTATTGTGCTCCCAGGAGTCTCTTGGTTCTCTGCCTCACCCATCCTCAGGGCTGACGGTGTTAGATACTCCTTCCGGGCTTCAACACCTGACACACGACTGACCACCAGATCTGGATTCCGCTGATTTACGACCGTGGGGATGAAGAGTTTCTCTTCAGCTTGTGTGTTACTCTGCATCAGCTCACATCAGGCTCACCTCGCTGCCTGTAACAGGCACCTGTGGTCTATGCTGGCACAGGTATTAGCATCTTTGCCTGATTTGGAGGAATCTAGGCAAGCCATTGCCCTTTCTGCACAGTGTCTGGGCGTGCCTGCACCAAATAAGTAAGATCATATGATGCCAATGAGGTGGCATCCAGACTGGCAGGGACAGCCATCTGCATCAGGCTGATGGTATGGCTTTACCTGTCTAGTTTGTCACCCATTCGCCGGGTGTAAGGTGATTTCCTCTGCCTTCCAGGGGACCTGTCTTTTCTCCCACAGGGTGAGGAGGAATTTACAGGGTGTCTTCTATCCCCCAGCCACAGGAACATCTCCTCAGCCTGACCAGCCTTAGGCTGTGCTGACCTAGAATGGGAATAGGGTCTACCCCTCTCGTCTACCCGCAGGAGGCTGAAGAGACCCGTTTCCTCAGGGCAACTCCAGGTCCCCTTCAGGGGCTTGGTACTCACCCAGCAGTAATGAATGGTACAGACTGACAAGGGAAGATATGAAAATACGTACCTACGTATTCTTGATCTTCTCTTTATTGTCACCATTCATTACTGATTCTCGACCACCTTCCTCTTGGGTCTCTGCTCCTGAGCACGCCTCCACCCTGCTCCCTCCCCTCGTCGAGACCAATTGGGGCTGAGTCCCCTGGTATCTCAGGGTCCTGTGTTTCCTTCTCTAAATTCAGAGCACCCAACCTAGGGGATGGCGAGTAGGGTCTTCCGCATGACCTTGATGGAACTCCTGGGATTCTCAGTGGGGTTCATTCAGGTCTTAGCTTGGATCTGTTGGTCTGTTTTCTTTTTGTTTAGGAAGGGGACTTTGTCAGTGCATCTCATGGGAGGACCTGTAGGGACTTCCTCCTTCTTCCTTTTTGCTGTCCCCTACTTTTAGTGGTTATTCTGGACAGCATCCTCTCTTGTTCAGGGTCCCCGGCTAAACCATCAGGTGGTAAGCTAAGAGGACCATGCTCCAGGACTTCCATCCTGAATGTGGGTCTAGGGTTGGGAGGGGTCTCCACATGCTTATATTTCCAAGACCATTTCAAATTCTCTTTTCTGGACTTTCGTCCAGTGGTCCCTAAAGTGACGGGATCCTTGCACCTGTGTCTTCATACCTCTCAGGCTTTTCAGGCTGAAAATAAGTCAGTGGTCTTCCAGCTTAGCAGGCGGAGGGCTCCTTCTTCTCCTCATATATTATATCTTTTCTTCTCTGTCTCTCTCTTTCCCTCTCCTTCTTGTACTGCTGCCCAGGAACTGGGACCCTAAGGCCAGTTAGAAAAGTTCCATTTAGGGATGTGGATATGTTCAATTCACACTATATGGCAGGTACCTTGCCACTTTAAATGTGCCAGAAGGTCTTCAAGCTGGCATCTCCCACCCACTCGCGTGGTATAACCTCGGTTCCACCCCATGACGCCAGATCTTCCTTACTGCTTGGAAGCGCAGTTTCCCTCCTTAGTACTCTTGCATTTTGCAGGCCCTGGATCTTAAATCTTTAGATTTTTTCCCCAAAACTTGCTCTTAAACTCAGCCGAGTTCGGTCTTCTCCACCTTCTCTCATGGCTGTGATGGAAGACAGGTCCGTTTGTGGGTTCTTCGGCACCCTGCGAGCTAGAAGATGTCTGCTCGAGCCTCACGCCACGTGCGTTTATTGCCTTGGGCATGACCATGATCCGCAGGCTTGCAGTCTGTGTCTGTCCTTTTCTCCAGTGGTGCTTGAAGACTGCACTGCCCGACTTCAGCTGGGGCAACCAGAGAAGCGGTACCCGCTGGTCCATCGAAGGAGGCCCGTTGGGTGGTGTCCGTGGCGGTGGGCTCTCGGAACAACTGGCACAGCTGAACAACTCACGGCCCTCGAGAAGGAGGCAAGCTCCTCTTCAGCCCGGCCTTTATTCTGCTCCATCTGGGCTCTTCTTACACGGCTTCCTTTGGAGCTCTGCCAGTCTCTCTTGACTAAAGGGAGGGTCCTTCTGGGTCTCACATCCTTGGTCCGGAAGCAGAATCCGAAAAGATGAGACCCACTGCAGATGCTCTTGGGAGCGGGAGAGATCTCGTTCTCTGGACCATCGGCTCTCGACTTTGGTTGATGTTGCAGCCGGGCCGCTGGTTTCACGGTGTCCCGTCAGACCAGTTGGCTAAGACTCCTGTCGATACGCCGAGATTTTTCTCGAGCCCACTGACAAGTTGTCGACAACTTTGTCTCAGACATCAGTGCTTCCAGTGCTCGAGGGACTCGGCTCAGCCTTCTGAGCCGGTTGCTAGCCCAGGACATGAACCGGAGGGGCAGGGGTCTCCCGCTCCTTCCTCGGTCCACCGTCGGCATCGCTGACAGTGGAGGTCTTAGTCCACATCCGTTGGGTAAATCTTGCTGATGTCGGCGGTCTGTCCGACATCGCAGAAAGCGATGCTGCCACTCTTCTTTCTCTTCCTCCTCCTCCGATGAGGAGCTCTTATGCAAGTTGCATCTGCGCTATGAGGATTTAATGTGGTAGCAGCTCATTCTGACTGGCTCTAAGCGGCCAGCTTCTCGCCCGGCTATTTAATGGCTGTCGCCCGAGCGGCTGACGACTTCCACCACTGTTTCCTCGGTCGAGGATCCGGTTCCGGCACTGATGGCTCGGCCAAACCGGCTCTCCGCCCATTGTGATGGAACCACCGCCTTCTCAGCGAAAATGGGGTGCCGTCCAGTACTTCTCAGTTGGCTTCGTGTCTGCCCCATTGGCTGCCGGACACTCTCACCCCGATCGATGCCGGCAAGTGGAGAGTGGCTCGGGCAGTCGCCAGCTGGTATGCAGACTCCGGTCTGAAGACTCCTCGTTGCACTCCCGTCTAGTGAACCTGGAGTCCCCTGGGTCGTCTCTCCATGGACGAGCCCTTCCTTGTTTCTTGGTATTCTTCAGCTCATCTCAGAGTCCACTGAGATACTGCTTGAATCCTGCAAAAGCAGGCCAGATATCCTTGACAGAGATCCTGGATAAACAGGATTCCCCTGTTGTTGGTCTGGCACTAGAATTATTATTTTAATTTATGTTTATTGATTTTATGCATTAAATATACATACATCTCCGTGAGGACAGTGCAAACTATAGTTTAACACTTTACAAGATTTGATCTTTCAGTATTTATAGCACTCATATCTTGGTACTACATGTGAGCGGTTTTCAAATAATGTTTTAATCATTATACACACAATTCAGAGGCTAATCGCTGCCATGAGTGGGGACATCCTAAAATCAGTTAAAAATATTTGCAGAAACGCACCCTGTGATGCTGCTTATACCCCCATTACCCTGCTATTAAGAAATAAGAGAAAAAGAAAAGTGAGCAGATCACATCTTGCATCTCCACAAAACTCACCTCAGTGCTCTCATTAACAGTAAAAAGCACAATAATTAAGTCTGTTGAGCTTTCTTAAACATTTCAATTTTTTAAACTTAAATAACTATACCAAATTGGCTTCTCCTGAGATTCCAAGGATAGGGAACCCAATCTCTATACCCCTAAGCTGTTGTAATATATCATTGTTTAGAAATAAACTGCGTCATAACCAAACATTAGAAACCACCACAAAATAACTCCTCGAGTTTAATATAGCAGTAAAACTATGTCCCTTAACATAGATTAGTTCTCCACCCTGAACTGGAGTGAGAAAGTCCAAAGTTCATGTTCTATCAAGCTATATCAACTAGATTGAACTTAGAGCTAGCTATTCTTAGGAACTTCAGGTTGCCTCCTTTCTCTCGGAATCAGCTGTTGGCGTTGAGCCGCACAGTCCAACTCAATTCTGCCCAGCAGTTTGCTTGCATCAACGGGATCAGTAAAATGAAAAGTTTTGTTTACATACACCACCTTTAAACTTGCTGGGATGAGAAGTAAATGATGAACACCCAATTGGCAAAGTTTTACTCTGACCCATCAAACGCTTTGCACGCTGTCTAGTGGCATAACTTGGATCTGGGAAGAAGTGAACAGAAGCCTCCTGCCACCTAATAGGGCCTGCTTCCTCACCACATGCAAATGCTGTTCCGCTCCTTCATGGAGCCCAACACTGCCAATACCGTGCGTGTTGGAGGATGGGCGAGTCCACATGTAGTCAGACCCCATGGATGTTCTCTCGATAAGCCCGTTCAGTCGAGATCTTTGTCCCTACTTCATTTGCTCAGGGATCCACTGCTCCAAAAGCTACAGAGCTCCTCGTCTTCACCCATCTCCGATAGATCAATTATCCGAATGTGGGACACCCTGCCCCATTCTAGAGATTTCAAGGCATCGGCGAGTAGGGTATTTTCCTTCACTAGCCCATTGTGGCAACTGTTGCTTTCTTTGCAGCTTTGCTGGACCCTGTGCAACCTCCTCCACCATAGACAGCTTCATTTCTACCACAGTTAAACAAGAGGTAAAATCATCCGTCTTTCTGTCTATTCCTTGTATAGCTTTTAAGAGAGCGTTGAAGGCTGACTTGTGGTAGACTCTGCGCTTCTTTCTCTTTGTCTGGGCCTTGTCGGGTTTCTTTCTATTTACCTCCATCTCCTCCCGTAGTCATCTTTGTCGACCCATAATATTCAGAAAAACAATTCTGGGTATGCTCAAGTCCACTTTGAAAAGCTGAAATAATTTAGTACTCTTGAGTGGGTTAACTTTCTATTTACAGCTGTAAATTAGTAAATTAAGGCTTGCAAGTGTGGAGCTGTGTTAGAGTGCTGCTACCAGCACAGCTGCTAGCCACACACCCTCGGCACTAGAGTTATGGCAGTGTCCAGCCTATTGCCCAGCGCTGTCAACCGGATGGCCCATAAAGTATGCAGTCCCCACAGGTTCCCTCTCTGGCTTCGGGCACCCCCTTGGCCGAGAGGTTGGTGGCAGACTCTGGTTTCGGTGCTCGGCAACACCGGGGCGTGGACAAGCCCCGGATAAGGAGTCCAAGAAATTGGACCACTTGGGCAAAACATTATGCTGCCTCCTCATTGGACCTTTGCCAGGCCAGCTCGGCGTTATGATGGCACACCTTGTTGGGCTCCTGGATGAGGTGCTTTCTGATCTCCCGCCTGACCTCCAAACCATGGTTAAGCAGAACTGGGATCAGGGTAGGGTGGTGGCTAAGCAGCAGCTCCAGACCTCTGGATGTCGGCGATTCATGTGCCTACTAAGTAGCGGACGCAGTGGCTTCCTCGCCACAGGGCTTGATTTGCGATCTTGACCTTCACGGAGGATATCCAGCATAAGCTAGCAGATGTCCCTTTTCTGGGCACTGACCTGTTCGGCCTGGTGTGGACGGTCACCTCCAGCGCATTGAGAAATCCAGTGCCACCTTGGATTCTGTCTCATGTGCTCAGAAGGACAGGGCCCCCACTACCAGAAGCATAAGTCTTTCGTCCCTCCGCCTCCTGTGGCTAAACCAGCACAGCAGCACCAGCAGCAAGGCCAGCAGGCTCAGACTTGGGCCTAGAGTCAAGCCCTTGGCCTCGGTTAGGAGCCGGGGAAGGGTCCCATGGCTCCTTGGCCGGTCCTGCCTCCTCCAAGCCTGCCCAGTGATGGGTTATGGGTGCCTCCCCAACCCCATCGCACCTCCCCGGTTCCCTCATGGGGCCGGCTCAGCCTTCCTTTCCATGTGTTCTGCTACCACCATGGACCGCTGGGTGCTGGAAGTGGTCGGCAGGGGCTTGCCTCTGGAATTCGAGCACGTCCCTCTCTTCTGAGCACGTGCCCCAGGGGCTACCAGGTCCGCAGCCTCTCAATCGGCTCTCGAGAGACATCGATCAGCTCCTCCACAAGGGGTTATCTACAAGGTGGCGGATCCTCCTCCTCCCAACCCAGGGTTTGTTTCCAGGTACTTCCTGGTCCCAAATGGACGGGGCTGGTGCCCCATTCTAGATCTGCACTATTTAAACAAGTTCCTAAGGCCACGCTCATTCCGGATGGTAGCTCTGGCACAGATAATACCATCTCTGGAGCAACGAATGTGGTTCTGCTCCTGGATCTTCAGGACGTGTTCTTCCACATCCCGATCCGTCCGCCTCACTGGCAGTTCCTCCACTGTTGGGCAGGGAACTCTTTACAAGTTCGAGCCATGCCCTTGACCTTTCTTCAGCCCCAGGGTCTTCACCAAATGCATGGCAGTGGTGGCGGCGTTCCTGAGGCACTGAGGGTCCGGCTGTACCCTTACCTGCACGACTGGCGGATAGCAGATCCCTCCAGGCTGGAGGTGGAGCGTCCAGGATTTGGCCCCCGGACTTGCCTAGACCTTGGCCTCCTGATCAGCGAAGCTAAGTCAGAACTAGTGCCTGCACAGGTGATCCAGTTCTCGGGCAGGCTCGACTCCTGCCGAGCCAGAGCTCAGCTCCCAGCGAACAGGGGGAGGTCTCTCCTCCTTGCCCGGTCATTTTTGGTTGGGCACTGCACCCTGCCCAGGGCTTCCTGTGTCTTCTGGGCTACATGGCAGCCTGCACCAGCATGGTCCAATGGGCCCGGTGGCATATGCATTCTCTCAGTGGGAACTGGCCAGCCAGTTGTCTCGGTGCTCAGGTCATCTCGACCAGCTTGTCCCTGTGGCGCAGAGGATGTGGGACGGCCTCCAGTAGTGGCTCGTCCCATCCCACCTGCAGGAAGGGATCCTGTTTGTTTGCCTCGAGCTGATAGTCATCCTGATGACCGATGCGCCTCTGATGAGTTGGGGTACCCATCTGGGGAGCACAGAACCCACAGACTCTGGTCCCCTCAGGAGTCCCGGCCACATCAACCTGCTGGAGCTCTGAGCAGTCCGGCTGGCCCTGACTGCCTTTGCTCCGTTTGTTCGGGGTCAAGTGGTCCAAGTCAGGCGGACAACACCACAACCATGTACCATCTCAACAGACAGGGTGGGACGCTCCTTGCCCCTCGTGCAGGGAAGCGCCAGCATTTGGTCCTCGTGATCAGCCTGGAGGTGGATCTCCTAGCCATTCATGTGGCAGGAGCCTCGAGCAGTCTGGCTGATGCCCTTAGCTGGATAGGGTGATGCATCTCACGAGTGGTTTCTCCTGCCAGAGGTAGTGTAGGATTTGTTCTCCCACTGGGGCACCCTCAGGTGGACCTGTTTGCCTCCAGGAGAACGCCAAGCTGAGGCTGTACCATGCCCGCCCCAGCGCGCTCTGTAGGATGCCTTTTGAGGCCGCGGACCCATGCCTTTTCTGCACCTTCCCTCCTATGCCCTTGATTCACAAGGTGTGCCCTCAAGATCAGGAGGGACAGGCACAGGTGATCCTGGTAACCCCGGACTGGCCCTGCCAGTTCTGGTATACAGATCTCCTCAGCCTCGGCTCTAGCCTCCTGAGGTGGCTTCAAGCCCGCCAGGACATGCTCTCCTTCAGTGAGGGAAGGTACTCCATCTGGATCTTCAATCCCTGCACCTGACCTGCCTGGTTCCTGAGTGGCTTGAGTTCCAGGCTTGGGTCTTTCTGACAAGGTCCTCAACGTTGTTGAGGCTTCCCACAGAATCGACCAGAAATGCTATGCCATCAAATGGAAGAGATTTTCCATTTGATGTCAGGGCAAGGGTTGGACCCTCATCCTGTCCACTGGCTAGCATTTTGGACTACCTGGATTCCCTCTCCCAGCAGGGACTTGGGTGGCGACCCTCAAGGTGCCTGGCAGCTATCTCTGCTTGCAGGCGGCGGGCAGTGAAGCAGTCGTGTTTATAGGAGAAGGTGGTCTGGCACTTTTTCAAGGGCCTAGATCACATATTCCTCTGGTGTGTGAACCACCACCTCCGTGGGATTTACTGCTGGTATTGTTAAGCCTCATGGGCGTTTCATTCGAACCGGATGCACAGGTGTGACGCCTCACCTGTTATTGAAGACCACCTTCTTGGTGGCTATCACATCAGCCAGAAGGATTGGGAGCTCCAGGCACTTTCCATTGAGCTCCGACCTGATCTTCCACAGGGACAAGGTTGTCCTGTGCCCCCACCGAAATTTCTTCGAAGGTAGTGTTGGAGTTTCACCTGGATCAAGCGTTGACTCTGCTGGTGTTCTACCACAATCACACCTCGGAGGCTGAGTACAGGCTCCATACCTTGGACTTGAGGCCTGCGCTCGCCTACTATAAAGGCGTCGCGGCGGACGCTCGGGAGAGGTTCACCAGCTGTTTGTCACCTATGCTGAAGCCGAACCTGGCAGACCTGCAGCAAAGCAGACAATTGGCAGGTAGATCACTTCCTGCATTGATCTCTGCTATAGAGGGTTGGCAGGTATGGAGCCTCCCCGTAGGGCTTAGGGCTCATTCCAACCGGCCATACCGCTGTGTTGGTGGCAGCTTCTAGGGACGTCCCTTATCCAAGAAATCTGCAGGGCTGCTACCTGAAGTCGCCACACACCTTCATTTCCCATTATCACATCGACCTTGAGTCGTGCCGGGATGCTGGTTTTGGGCCTCAGTTCTCAGTCCTGTTTCCTAAGTAGGGGTGTGCGCCTTGCCTCCCTTCTCCCGGAGAACTGCTAGGAGTCTGCCAGATTGAACAACATATCCACATCTCTGAAAAACAGGTTACTCACCTGTAACAGTAGTTCTAGGAGTGGCATATGTTGTTCATCCACACGGACCCACCCAACTCCCCGGCTTCGACGACACACCTGGCTTCCAGCAGGCGATCTGGTGTCATGGGGCAGAGCCGAGGGTTACACACCCAGATGGGTGGAAGGAGTCAGCTTGAAGACCTTCCGGCACATCTTAAAGTGGCAAGTTATCTGCCAGATAGTGTGGATGAGCAACATATACCCTCCTAGAACTACTGTTACAGGTGAGTAACCTGTTTTCCCTCTGTCCTCTGGTGAGGCTTATTCCTTTTTCAGTTTAAATCCTTTCCTTTTCCTATCCCTTGGCTCTCTTGCCTCATCTTTGGATTTTCTATCCCCTTTTTCTTTCCTCTCTGGCAGGACAGAACTGGGATGGGAGGAGTTCTGATGCCTAACGGCCAACCCTCATGCCACGCAATGCATCAGCCTCGTGGACCCCGACCCCCCCAAAAAAAAAAACTCCCATGCAGGTGCACATCTCCAGCTTACACCCAGCAGTAATGAATGGTGAAGATGCAAGAGAAGATCAAGAATTATGGTAGGTATGTAATTTTCATTACCTATATACAGGGTTACTCTCTTGTCATAGTTCTTGTTGCAGAGGTCATGCAGTACTGAGGATTCTCTACCATTCATTTTGATAGACAGGGATTGTGTTGAGGTGGACTGTTAACAGGGGTGTCCTTATTATAAGGGCCTTCACTTCTGCCCTAGTCACTCCCCAACCCTGATGTAATTGATTTATAATTTTAACATCCTACCAGAAGGAAATAATTAATTATTTACAGGACACTAGGAAACTCGAAAACAGCCATGAACCCTGCGTTTTGGACTTATTTCAGGGACACAAACAGACATCACATACATTAATGTGTATTTTACAATGGCAAGGAAAGAATCCTGGGCTGTGATTGTTTCAGAACCCACCTTCAACAGTGATATTATCGCAGTATAACATCACTGTATGAAGATCAAGTAGCAAGACTACCTCTGCAAACAAAAAATAATCACTGCTCCCCTTCTTGTTGAAGCCATCATTAAATTCACCCCTCTCCTCCCAGTCTCCCGTGTTCACTGCGGAATCTGCCTCGCTAACACGAACCAGTCACAAACACACAACAACCTGCCACCTCGTATTCCCTGAAACACAGAAATTGTTCAAGTTAAAAAATGAAAAAGCCATCATCTGAAAGCGGCACCTTGTTCCCTCCTCAGCAGGAGTGCGAGTGTTTTTGAAACAACCATGCTGGTGGCACAAGCTACACAGACCACTCTGTCTGAGAAAACAGCCACGCTTATTATGGCCACCTTAAGAAAAATAAATAAATCAGTAAAGATAGCTGTAAACACTATACACACTTTTGACCGGTACCTGTGATTACTTCTGAAAGTGACCCAAAATAGCGAAGAGATCATGGTTCTTGAACCTCTGTAGGTCATGATCCTTATTTTAGTTGCCAAAAAATAAATACATAAGAATTCATATAGTCCCAGGGCGGCACGGGACTAGGTACATTAAACCTCCCCAAATCATAGAAGACGCAATGTGTGCATGTATGGGGTGGGGAGAGTAGCAGGGAGACAGCTGTCCACACACTAAAACAGCACCGCCTACAGATAAAAAACATTATGGCAGCACTATAAAAATCAAATACAGATGCACTTTTAAAAGTAGTTTTTTTTTTTTAATTACTAGAAATGAGCCATTGACTAATAGCAATAATGCACTCCAGGGTGTGTCGTGCTGGGATAACGTCACTTCTTAGATGTTTGGCCTTTCCGACCTGTGGCCTCATGCCCAACCAACCAAGTGTAACGCTATCCCAACACACACACACCCTGTTGTGCATTATTGCTTAATTGTATTAATGTATGTACATTAATTAATGAAACCCTACTGAAGGAGAGACCAGTAGAGTACTTGGAGACAAATGGGCTGCAAGATTACGGCAGCACAGTCTCACGAAGCGATCATGTTAAACAAATCTATAGATTTCTTTAACTGGGTGACTAAGGAGGTGGATCAGGAAAGGCAGTGGATGTGGCCAATCTGGTCTTCAGTGAGGCCTTTGACACTGTGACATACGGGAGGCTAATTAAAACTTAGCAACCTTGGGGTTGGGGAGAATGTGGTAAGCTGGGTTTCAAACTGGTTAAAGGATAGGAGGCAGGGTGGTGGTACATGACAGTCACTGGGTGGTGGAGGGTGGGAAAGTGACCAGTGCAGTACCACAGAGATCAGCACTGGATCTTGTCCTCTTCAGTGTCTTCATAAGTGGCATTGCTGAGGAACTGGAGGGAAGGTTTGTCTCCTTATGGATGACACAAAATCTGTAATAGGGTGGACACCCAGGAAGGTGGGAGAATGCAAAGGGATCTGAGGAAACTAGAGGAGTAGTCTAGGATGTGGCAGCTGAGTGTCAATGCCAGGGTGTACAAAGCCATTCAGCTGGGGGGGAAACCCAGGGGTTGTGTATAAGATGGGAGACAAGGTACTTAGAGTCACCAAGCAAGAGGGACCTCAGCGTAATCATACCTGATGATCTCAAGATGGCAGAGCAGTGCGACAAGCCAGTATGCAAGGCCTAGATTCTGGGGTGTATAGGGAGGGATTTCTAGCAGGAAAAGAGAAGTAGGAATGCCACTGTGTCACTCACTAGTGAGACCTCACTTGGAGTACTGTGTTCATTTCTGGAGGTCACACTTCCTCAAAGATACAGACAGGGTGGAAGCAGTCCAGAGGAGGTTACCAAAATGGTGTGAGGTTGCACTAGAAACCATACAAGAAGAGTTGTGGGAGCTCAATGTGTCTTCATGGAGGAGAGAAGAGCGCGAGGAGACATGACTGAGACCTATAAGTACCTCACAGGGTGAACAAGGTGCAGGAGGAAAGTCTGTTTCAGAGGAGGAGTACCTGAACACAGGGGCACGGAATGAAGCTGAGGAGGGTAGAGATTGAGTGATGTAAGGAAACACTTCTCACAGAAAGAGTGGTGAACACCTGGAAAAGCCTGCCAGAAGAGGTGGGGACGAAGACAGTGGGGAGCTTAGCACATTTGTAGGATAGGCACATTGGCATAATAGAGAGAGGAAAGGGGAGGGAGGGACACCTGTGACCAAATAGGGTCCAGGATGTGGAAATAGGCAGGAAGATAGGGCAGACTAGATGGGCCTACCAGTCCTTTCAGCCGACAAATTCTGTGTTTCTATTGAATTGGCCCAAGAATCTCTAGGAGGGTAAGACAGTACTACTGTAATGATGCTTATCCATATAGTTACTGGCTGGTATAAAATTACTGACATCCCATAGGAAACTGCTGTAAGCCATACAAAGCAGTCCTGTGTGTGTTGATTAGCATTATATGAATTAGTTGTATGTCCGTAAAACATTCCATCTGGTCCATAAAATTCATTCTGCTGGTCCAAAGCAATCCTGTTCTTGATGATAAATGTACTCTTAGAAAATGGATAAAACTATTTCAGCCATCTGATTGGCCGAGGCAATTCTCTAGCTGGGCATCTATCAGACAACAGATGCCCAGCTATTAAATCTTCCAGCCAACCCCATCTCCAGAATCCTGGTACCCACCCTGCTCCTAATTGGCTAAACCCCTGCTTTTCATTTCAAATGTCCGCTATTTTTTTGTCTTACTTAGCGAGAGTCTGGCCCCGAATACTCGTTTCGTGCAATACTTTCCCAGTATGTAGTAGCCACACAACAGCTACTAACTGCCAGAACAAACCAATGTACCTTTTTCCTTCTTTTCCATGTTAACTTTTTTTACTTCCCCATCTGCGCCTCTTCCCGCGACGACACACATTCCTCTTGTGCGCCTGGCCACCCAACATCCCAAACCAGGAAACCACCTACCAGGAAACGCAGATTTTTCCTTACCAGTTACTGCCCAAAATGAAACATAATGTCTATGCTGAAGGTGTAAAATTAAAAATTAAAAATAATAATTTAGAGCCTTGTCTCTCCTCACAGTCATGCCTCTTAAACTGCCTCGTATAGCATAACATGGTCATGTGCCTCACTGCTGTAAATTGATTTTACCGTCCAGCACCAAAAAAAAAAAAAAATAAAGCTAAACTGAGACAGTGCCTTCCTGTGTCCTGCTCCTGCAACTACAATACCACCCCCAAAAAAAAAAAAACCCACATGAAGCGGGTCAAAACAGTCCTGGAGGGAGGAGGAGAGAACAAAGAAGAATAGCTAGGGGGGGCGCAACAAGAGATGGAACAGCACAGTAACAGAGGGACTACTTAACAATAAAAGATTTAAATACCATTTTATGTTTGCTTGCGCATGTGCAAGAAACATAATGCCATCATCCGAGTTTGGGTGTGGCAGCCCTCTTGCAATTCAGGCAGTGTGTTTGCAGGCACGGCTGCAGTTCTCCAGCGCCTGCTCGAGCTGTCTATGACAGCTCCAAAATGCAGTGAGTACAGTTGAGGGGCTACGCTTCGGTGAGCAGCGATCAGATATCGCCTGCTCATGCAGCATCCCCTTACACACACCTGCGCATACTGCGTGCTGCCCCCTCCCGTGCACACTATAGCCGGCGGGTGCCCAATCCCCTGTTGGCTGTGCTGCGCCCCCAAAGTTTCTGACATGCCACGCCTGGGTGCCCACCCCAGCGTGGCAACTCATCGCATCCACCGTCCCCCAGAGTATAGGTGCCACGCTGGGAGCCCACCCCAGCATGGCAACAGATGCACTGGCCAACGGAAGTGCCCAATCCCGTCGGCTCCCGCCCAACCAGTCGATCCTTGTGCCACGCTGGGAGCCCACCCCTACGTGGCAAATGTCCCGCTACCGTCATTTAAAAAAACAAAAAACTGCAAATAAAAACTGTCCTCAGCGCTTCTCCCTGCCCCTCCCACAACCCGCACCCACCCTCGCACTCTGCCTCCCCACCCCCCTCATCCCATACTTACCTCCGGACCTTGGCGCGGCGATCTTAGGTGGACCGGGAACACGTCTGCACTCTTCAAAGCCGACCACGAACTGAGGAAATGCCGGTAAGCTGTATAATGGGATAGATAGGTTTTTTCAACTTTGCAGCATATCTCAGGCATTTTTGGAATTTTTGCACCAAATTTTCAACATGGGGTTTTGGGACCCCTTCTCATGAATGCTGTCACTGTCGTGGCGTTATTAAGACCCGAAGGGTGATTTATGATCACTGTGCAAATTCACTTTCGGGACCCATTAAAACGACACTGCCAGTTTTCATAAGGTGGGCTCTCAAGAAGCCTATTTTGAAAATTTGGTGGAAAATTCCAAAATGACTGTTTTATTTAGCTTGTGTTACAGTTCCCACGCACTTCCTTGAAGTTCGCAAATTTTCAATATTTTCACTCCAGATTTCAACATTGTCATTTTACCACACCTTCTTATGAGTAGTATGCTGTCATTTTTCACATGTCACTTAAGCGTGTTTCCGCCCATTATGGCGCACAATGGGCGCAATGGGTGTCTTGAAATCAATGTAGCAGGACAAATTAAAGAAAATCACAGTGACACTGTTCATGAGCAGAGGTCTTAAAATGGCTATGTTGAAAATTTAGTGAAAAAAAATCCCTGAAAGTGACTGTTTCACAGGCGTGCGTTGCGCCCGGTTCCTTGCGCTCATAAGTTTCTTGGTTTTCAATAGTTTCACTCCAGATTTTCAACATTGCCATTTTATTACACTTCCTTATGAACAGTACACTGCTATTTTCAAGCATGTCGCCCAAAATGTGTTTTCGCGATATGTAGCGCATAAATGGTGCAGTCGGTGTGTGAAAGCAATGTTTGGGACAGATTAAGAAAATCACAGTTCCTCTGTTCATGAGCAGAGGTCTTAAAATGGCTATGTTGAGAATTTGGTGACAAAGTCCATAAAATGACTGTGTTAAAGTGAGCATTAGCAGTTTCCGTGCACCCTCGTAAGTTCATGACTTTGTAATATTTTCAGTCCAGATTTTCACTAGTGGTATTTTTCCATACTTCCTTATGAACAGTACAGCTGTCATTTTTCACAACATGGCTGAAATGTGTTTTCACACTTCCAAGCGCAGAAACTCGTGGTCGCTGTGGAAATCATTGTTCGGGACAGATAAAGAAAATCACAGTGACACTGTTCATGATCGGAGGTCCCTAAATGCCTGTGTTGACAATCTGCTGTAAAAATCCCCAAACTAATTACATTATGGGTGTCGTTGCACAGTTTCTCTGCGCTCATGACTTCACCAGATTTTTTAATATTTTTACTGCAGATTTGCAACATTGCCATTTTTACACCTCCCCATGAACAGTACAGCTGTCATTTTTTACATCCTGTTTGGAATGTTTTTGCACCTGTGGTGCTAAATGCTGTAATCGCTGTGCATAAGCAGCTTTGCTAACAAACTGATATTGCCACTGTTCATGAGGTGGGTTCACAAAAACCATGTTGAAAATTTGGAGTGAAAATACAAATGAATGCCTGAGGTATTAGGGTTTCCAACCGTAACGCTCAACCCTGTAGAGAATGACAGGCATCAGGGGTGTGACTTGAGATTCTTGGCTGTAATGCTCATACCATTCCACACCCTGCAGCCAGTGAGAGGCATCGGGTATGCCTTGGACTCTTGGTCCCAAAGTTCACCCCATTCTCCTATACTGCACCCTTCTCACCGTGATTTCCTGATGGAATGGTGCGCGCATAGAACCAAAGACCTCAAGGCACACCGTGACACTTGTCATTGTCTGCAGGGTGGGGTGGTGAAATGGCGTGGCAGTTATGCCCACGCACCGAAAGCACACCCAATGCCTGTCACCTCTGCAGGTGGTGGTGGGTTGGCTTCAGTTCAATACTTCACTGCCATTCCTATTACGCAGCTCTGTAACTACACTACCACTGCCAATGCCAGCAAGCAAACATTCGGCATTGACAAATGCTTATTTTTATGTTTTCTTATTTTTAAATTGTATTAAATACCATATTAAAATATTACAGCAAGCCCATTTTCTAAAGCAGTAATACCCACCAGGGTGGGCAGTATGGCTATACCTGCCCTTTCAAGGGCTATAAGGCCCTTCGCCTGTGGTGTCGCCTCATTGCGCCCCTGGGCGAAGGGTATAGACCAATACTGCCCACCCTGTCAGGCATTGGTTGTTGTATATGAAACAGCTGTTTAGTCCATACTCATGTTGATGAACTGCATTCTTCTGGTCCAAAACAGTCCTGTACCTGATGACCAATGTACTTGTACAATGTATAGTAGCTGTTAATCCATACAAAATGCCATCTGGTCCATATAATGCATCCTGCTAGTCCATACAAAGAAGCTATCATTCACATTCCTGATGATTGTAATTGTTTCTTGTCCTGTCTCCTCTCCCACAGTGGGTCCCTTGACAATTACCTTTAACAACATTCCCAGCATGGATGAGTGGTCTTGTAAATCCACTTGTTCTCCATGGAGCTTTTTACCGTCCTGGAACTGGCAAGCCCGCAGCAAGACAACCCGTTATTGTGCCTTACGCAACGGGAGCCACCTCGGCACCTGCTCTACTACTTGCACCCCTTCCTGCAGGCAGCTGCTACACTATGGTATCTACATTATTCACCAGGTGAGGCCAGTACGCAGGCACTGTTTACATAAGTTTTCTGCATTGCTCTACATTGTCAGTGGGAGTTAACACACATGGGTAATGAAAGCTGTCAGTCAGCCTAGAACCTTGAGCCCATGAACATTCTGAGATCACTAACTCCCCAGGTTGTGCTGTACCACTAGAGGGTAGGACAGCATAGGTAGAAGCTCTCAGAAAAGTGCCTGTTCTGCAATTGGTTTGTTATTTTCTGACAAGGATTGTGCATCTAGGAAGGCAGGTTGGGTCTACCTGGTGACAGGGAGAACCCACAAATTTAAAAATCGTGCCTGTTAAGCTGCAGTTTTCATATTGGCTAACCTGCCATACTATTCTCAGATCTTCTTCAAGGATATCTCTTTTCATCAGGCCACACCTATATGACTATAGCCACCAGGCAGTAGGACCACGCAGAAACTTTATGCAAGCAGTCTACCAGGGGCCACCCACGATGACTTCTGATGTCGTCATCCTCCGAATATAAATGTGGGCAGACCATCTCCCTCCTCAGTTCTTTTACTTCCGTTGACCATATTCGCTGGACTCCACAGAGATATCACTGCTACAGTTAATTGCTTAATTGGGCTGGCAGTATAGCCTAGAGGTTAGAGGAGACGAGGTGTGAACAAGCTTGTTACATCCAGCAGACCAGACCTGAGTTTGATTCTCACAACCTCCACTTGCATACTGTGTGATTCTGAGCAAGTCACTTAACCACCCAGTGATCCCAGGTCACCGAAAACAGGCACTTGTGCCTAGTGGGCCTACCGGTTATCAGACTAAAATAAAAAATAAAAAATCTTTGATTTTCCTAGATTTTATTCTGTTTCTCACCCTAGTAGCTTTTAATTGAGTGATTGCCATCATTGTATATGTTAATAGAAGAATCCACTAAACTCTTTTATTACTGCAAGTGCAGTGGAAAAATGTACTCAGCGATGATCCGACATCTGTGTGCGCTGTCTTGGAGAGGCTCATGACATTAACACCCTGAGAGCTCTGCCTGAGGTTTAACCTAGCCACCCAGCGGGCTGTCAAAAGCCTTGTAGAACTTCCTCCTCGAGCAGCAGGTAGCCAGAATGGAGAGAGAGCTCCAGGCAAGGAGCTCCACTGGGTCGCCAGCTCATTCCTCGGGCTCTCAGTTCTCCAGGGCCCGAGAGAGTCTTCAGGAAAGCACAAACACCAGGAGAGGGAGCAGAGTAAGGATACATCTTTCACCCTCCCATTACACTCCGATTGCTACACTTGGTGTTGACAACTACAGCGTCATTGATCACTTTGGCAGTGGCCCACCTCCTAGCGCTCAGACCTTGAACCCACAAGGTCGGCTCTGGCAGTGAGTTCTGCTGGGCCTCACTGGCCAGCGCAGGCCTGTCAACGCCGGAGCTGCTGACACCCCTATCAGCAGTGCAAGCCCTGTCCCAGACCTTGGAACCCTCAAGGTTGTCTGGCAGTGAGTTCTGCTGACATACTATGGCTGGCGATGGTCCGTCTGCATCGGGCTTCAGTCTCCCCTGTCGATGTTGAAAGGCACCCCTGCAGTGCAGGCCGCTGTCGATGTGCAGACCGTGATCTCCTCCTTTATGGAGCTAATACAGTGCCTTGTATCCTCCTCCTCCTCCTACACTAGGCACGAGAATGGCCGGGCCTTTCAGGCCAGCCCCTCGTCGACACTTGCTGTGTGTGGCGCCCTACACTCCAGGGCATCAACATCCTTGAAGCCTCCAGGGCCCACTGGCGAGGATCAGGAATATAACCTGACCATCTTCTGCAAGAGGAGGAGGAAGAGATGGATGAGAGCCCATCTGACAGGTCTGGCTCCACCATATCCACCAGGAGTGAGGACTGTGTTGTATACCCCGAGGTCCCTTCCTGAAGACCCGTCCTTCATCTGTCTCATGAAGCAACTCCAAACTGCAGTGGGGTTTGATGCTGATGAGCAAGGTATCACTAGGAGAAACTTGGTAGAGTTTCTGGAGATACCAGATTCTCCACCTCTTGTCATTCCTCCTCTATTGGCTGCACTAGAGGATGCCACTCTGGCCGCCTAGCACAGATCAAGCTTGATCCCTGGAAGGCTTAAAGGGATACTTCACCAAACCCCGGGGAGGTGCACTAGGCAGCCAGCCGAACTGAAACTTGATCCCTGCCATGCCCAGAAGGGCAGATGGGCTGTATCAGGCCCCCTCAGGAAAGCCCATTTTGCAGGTCAACCTGAGGCTGATTTGGTTGTATAAAGGCAGCCACAGTAGGTCTAAGGTGCCTAAACACCTCAGTTCTCTACCCCAGATAAAGAGTCGAGGAAACTGGGCCTCATGGGAAAGAGAACTTTTCTCTGCTACACTGAGCCTCAGAATAGCAAATTGTCAGGCCCGTATGGTCAGATACCAGAATACCCTCTGGAAAAAGGCTAGAGCAGCAGCTCAGTCCCTCACAGAGGTTCTCAGAAACAGGAGCTGCTCAAGGCCCTCCAGACTTGGGCTGACATGACTAAGCACCTCTTAAGGTCTACTCTATGACATTTCAGATGCCTCAGCCAGCAGCTGTGGCTGGCATCTGCCTAAGAAGGCATTCTTGGTTGAGGTGTCAGGATTTGCTAGTGATGTCCAGCAATCCATTCATAATGTCTCTTGCAAAGGATATAAGCTCTTTCGGGCAGATGTGGAGGACATCCTCTCTGACTTGCAAGCCTCGGGACAGACTCTAAGGTCAGTCCAACCCTCTACCACACACAACCGAGAAGCAGGCAGAGAGCACTTTGGGTACCATTAGACCTAGGTCAGGGGCCAGGTAACAGAGCAACAACAGAACAGCTGTACCAGCCCCATCCTCCTCCACAGGTGCCCTCCGAAGTCCCTATTGGAGGTGCAGCTGCGGCATGAATTTGCTTTAGCATAACTCCTTATTAGACCCAACCTTCCAGTACAAAATCCAAAGGTAGTGGTAGGGTCACCTCTCCCTCCACCTGGAACAGTGGAGAGAGGTTGCAACAGATGCTTGGTTTCTGCAGTTAATAGAACAGGGCCACGCCCTAGACCTTCTGGAGTTGCCTCCAGACCTTCCACCAATTCCGTCAACTAATCTTCCAGATCACATACCTGTGCTACTAGAGGAAGTACGTACACTGTTGCCTGGGCCATAGAACCAGTTGCCTGGGAAAAAAAGGAACACATGGTTCTATTCTCATTTCTTCCTAGTCCCCAGATTCAAAGGGATTTGAGGCCCATTCTGGATCTGAGGGACCTGAACTCTGTATTCAGTACAAAGTTCAGGATAGTTACTCTGCAAGGCCTGATGTCCCTCATGCAAAAGAGGACTAGATCGCTCCCTGGACATGCAGGATGCTTACCTGCATATCAGGTTTGCCTTCCTCACAGGAAGTACCTCAGGTTCATTTTTCAGGGTGGCGCTACCAGTTCAGGGTATTTCCTTTGGCTTGTCATCTGTGTCGCGGGCCTTTACCAAATGCTTAGCAGTGGTGGCAGCAGCCCTCAGGTGGGAGGGACTCTATGTCTTCCCCTATCTGGAAGATTGGTAGTTCAAAGCTCAGTCCAAGGAGCAACTGGCTCAGACCCTCCGGCCTTCTCCATGCCCTAGGGATTATGGTCAACCTGCCAAGTTGGTCTTGATCCCTTGTCAGTGTCTCCAGTATATAGGGGCTGTACTGGACAGTGCTCAAGGCTCAGCCTTCCTGCCCCAGGACAGGGCAGAGTGCCTCATAGAACAAGCCCAGGTACTTTACAACAACAGGTAGTCACGGCCAGAATATTCCTGAAACTAATGGGCCTGATGGCAATGATCATTTTCACGGTACCCTTGGCATGGCTGCATGTAAGGATCCCCAATGGACATTAAGAGTCCAGTAGGATCAATGCACTGATCTAGAACAGAAGGTTGTAGTACCATCCTCTGGTGGATGGAACTAAGCAACTTGCTCAAAGGGTTCCTTCCTAAACCTCTCCCTTATCAGATTCTCACCGTGGATGCTTTAGGGATGGGCTGAGGGGGCATCTGGGGGCCCGACATGAGGAACAAGGAACAGAGTGGAGACTTCCCTCCACATAAACATCCTAGAGATGAGGGCTGTTCTGTATGCTCTGCAAGCCTTCCAGAACCATCTGTTCCCAGGCATCTGCTAGTGCAGATGGACAACGTCAGTGTAGTATACTACATAAACAAGCAGGGGGAACTCACACTTACCCCTTATGCAGAGAGTGATGAGGTTTGATACTGGGCTCTAGAATATGGTCCAGAGCTGTCAGCCATCCATGTTCCAGGCATCCAGAACATCCAGGCTAAGCAGATCGCAGTCTAGAATGCACGTGGGAGCTGCTGACCTCGGTGGTCTAACACCTGTTTGATAGGTGGGGTCATCCAGAGTTGGACCTTTTGCATCCCACTCAGCATAAAACTGCCGCTTCAAACCCAGGAATCCCTCATTATGCTGTTAGTGTGCAGTAAGCCTGGTAGGTGAAGCTGTCCTGGAATGCATGAAAATTATTTTCTTTGCCTGAGCACGAGCAAGTCACCCTGAAGAGCTTTCCTCAGCAGTTTCACTTTTAGAATATTTTCCGCTGAAACCAAATTTGCCGTTTTTATTTTAATCTCTGCCTCTTTTGTGTTTTTATTATGTAGTATAGATCTTTTTGGGGGGTATCTCAGCCACCAGGTTACACCATAGGAACTTCACCGTTGATAAATCGGGAATCCACACGTAAGATTTTCAACAGTAACAGCTGGGCCTGCTGTCGACA
This sequence comes from Neoceratodus forsteri, assembly GCA_016271365.2. Lineage (NCBI taxonomy): Eukaryota > Metazoa > Chordata > Ceratodontiformes > Ceratodontidae > Neoceratodus > Neoceratodus forsteri. Next base: position 243,297,666 of record CM028133.1, on the reverse strand, counting down.
TCAACCGACGTCGACAACCCTATAAAAGCAGTCGGACCCATGCCCTCACAGTTCTTTCCGTTGTCGACTTGCATGCCCAGTCTCCGTGGAAGACCCATTGCAGTGTCCGTGCCATTTTGCGGCCCTACGGCCTTTTCATACAACCCTCAAAAATCTCTATTAAGAGATTTGTTAATTTTCATTTATGTCTAAAGTGAATCAGTCATCTTCTCTTTTCCGTTGCTGCTGCTGCAGAAGAAGTTTGCCTCAACGTGAGCACTCTGTGTGTTTGCTGTCTTGGGCCTGATCACCAGGCCTCGGACTGTGAGCTCTACCAGAAGTTCAATGAAATTACCCTCATGAATCAGCAAGTAGCCAGCTCCAAGTCGGTGTCCTCTGGTGCGTCAGCCCACCAGTCGCCCTCTGGGTCCAAGAGCTCCAGGGCCTCAGGCTAAAGACAAGTCCTTTGGGGGTCACAGAAGACACCAGGATCATGACCGCTCCCCGGTGGCCATCCCATTCTTTGTCGGCCTCTCTTCGGGGCTCTCCGCCTGCACCACTGACCAAGAGACCTGCTGTCCAGGTCCTGGTTCACTCCACACCCATACCAACAGCTTCTCCACCCGTTTCTCAGAGCGCAATCCATCGACCTCCAGGTCGTTTGCTCCTCCTCCATTGACAATGGACAACTCCCTTGGGTCCCGCTTCCTTGCCGAAGGACTCTGGCTCATCAGGTCAGCAGGCCTGGTCGTCGGCAGAGATGCGGTGGCCTTCCTCCGACGGCGTTGGACTTGAATGAAGTTCCTGTCTGTTTCATTAGCGTTATTACAAGCATATCGCTGCCTTTAACAGGCCATTGATAGTGCCTTCTACATCGAGCCCAATTCTGAAGCCCTGGGTCCTCCCTGGGCTCCGCCCGTCGACACTGCTGTCAACAGGCCTCGATGAAGAGGGTCGACGTCGAAAATGAGTACCATCCCTACCTCATGCTGCCAGATGAGGTAGAGGAGGAAAGGAGGAGGACCAGTACTATATCTTGGATAAGTCCACTGCCTCCATAGTCAGTGAAGAGTCAGTTAAGCACACCCCCCAGGTCTCTACCTGAGGATGCTTCTTTCTTTGGTATCGATCTGGAAATTCCAGAGTCTCCACCCAAGATTATCCGTCCTATGCTTCCTGCCCTTGAAAATGCTACTGCAGCTGCTTGACACAGGCCAGACATGGTGCCAGTTATGCCACACAGGGCAGAAAAGTTCTGAGTCCTCCTCGGGGCACTCCATCCCTAGCTGCCCAGGCTGAAACTGACTCAGTGGTCATCAGGCTCGCACCAATAGGTCTAAGGTGCCCAAGCACCTAGTTCCTTACCCACAGACAAAGAATCCAGGAGGATTGATCTGTGGGGAAGTGGGTATAAACTTTGTCTACCCTGGATCTGAAGATTGCCAGCTAGCTTTCTCATATGGTGAAATTTCAAAACACCAATTCAAGAAAGGAAGCTGCTGCCCAGGCCCTATTTGATGGAGCTCAGAGCAGGAACTTTTGCAATGCCTCAAAGCGGTGGAGGGCGTTGTCAGACATCTCCTCAGGGCAATTTACGACCTGTCCGACACAATTGCCAGAGCTGCCACTAGCATCTGTCTATGCAGACACACCTGGCTTAGGGTGTCTGGCTTTGCGCCGATGTACAGAACAAAGTGCAAAATGCTCCTTTCAGTGGCACTAAGCTGTTTTGGTCCCACGTCCAGGACATCATAAATGACCTACAGGCCTTGAGCACGGCCTATAAATTTGTGTTACTCCTCTACCACACCTAACAAGCATGTAGAGGGTGCTCTGCTTTCGTAGATGAGCCAGTAGACCAGGCTCAGGCTTCCGTCCCCAGGGCAAACGCAGAACCCAGTCTTTCTGCGTGCCCCTCCCAGGCTGGAGTAGCTAAGCCGCTCCCAGAACCAAGGCCCTTGCTTCCTCAGCAGGACCCGCCTCAGCTTGACTTCCTGTCGGACCCCATCTTTTGGTCCCAGCCCAGGAGATGGTGGTTGGAGGTCGTTCTCTCTCTCTATTGTAGTCAGTGGAGAACCATCACATTGGACACTTGGATTCTGCAAATCATAGAGTGGAGTCATACTCTGGAGTTCATTCAGCAGCCTCAGGCTCCTGTTCCACCCACAAACTACTCCCCGGATCATCTTCCGGTTCTTCAGGAGGAGGTACAGACTCTGTTGCACAAGCAGGCCATAGAACTTGTGCCAAAGAGGCAGAGAAATCGGGGTTCTCCCAGATTCTTCCTGGTCCCAAAGATGGAAGATCAAAGGTCCATTCTCAACCTAAGGACCTCAATCTCTTCATCCAGTGCAAAAGTTCTGGATGGTAACTTTACAGGGCTTCTGCCACTCCTCAAAACTGGAGACTGGCTATGCTCCCTGGATATGTAGGACACCCACCTGCATATCGCGTTTTTCCTCCCAAGGGAGATTTCTCTGCTTTGCTTTCCAAGGGAACATTCCGGTAAAAGGTTTTGCCCTTTGGCTTGTCTTCTGTGCCGTATATTTACCAAGTGCTTAGCAGCAGTCACAACAGCCCTCAGAAGGAGGTTCTGTATGTTTTCCTGTACCTGGACGACTGGCTTCTCAAAGCCCTGTCTAGGGAGCAACTGTTGAGGTCCCTGGAGCATACTCTCCAGTTGTTTCAGGCCCTGGGCATAACAGTCAACCTGCCCAAGTCTGTCCTTATACTGTCCCAGAATTACAGTATATTGGAGTGGTTCAGGACTCCAAACAGGGAAAGTGTTCTTACCCCAGAACAGTGCAGAGTGCCTCATAGCTCAGGCAGTTTCTCAGAACGATGCACGTCCCTGCCAGGCTGTACCTCAGGCTTTTGGGTCTAATGGCTGCCATTTCCCACCGTACCTCTGGCCAGACTTTACATCGTACACTCCAGTGGACCCTCAGAGTGCAGTGGGACCAGTGTACAGATGAGCTGGATCAATTAATTCTGGTTTCCTCCCTGTCCACAAAGTACTGCAGTGGTGGATGGATCCTTAAATCTTCTTCAAGGGGTCCCTTTTCAGATCATCTCCGCATCAGATCCTAACCACAGATGCTTTGGGGCTCGGCTGGAGAGCACATTTGGGTTCCTTTCAAACTCAGGGCTCCTGGTCCCAGTGGGAAACCACCCTTCACATCAACGTCCTGGAAATGAGAGCAGTGCTGTTTGCCTTGCAAGCCTTCCAGGACCATTTGGCTCCAGGCCAGCCGTTGGTCATCCTCTGCCACAGAGCTATCAGGTTCATTACTGGCCTTCCACTTTCACACACCACTGCTCCCTGTACTCATCGTTGGGCTGGACTTCCCTTCACTATAGAAGGAATAAGCGCCGCCCCAAGGCTGGCCCGTCGGCATGGCAGTGGCGCTACGCTCCACGATGCTGGCGACCTGGGTTCGAGCGAGCCTGGGGAGCTGGGGCGGCCGGGGAGAAGGCTGAGCATCCGTGGGACTGCTCGCCTTCTCCAGGGAGGAGGGGACAAGGTTCGAGCTTGACTGAGCCTGGGGTACAGCAAGGCCTGACCAATCCAGGAGGGTTGGGCGTACAGACATCAGCGAGCTGCGCTTGACGCCAGGCGCATGGCATGCCCAGAAAAACAGGGGAACAACACCTCCGTCGCTCCGGGTAGATGGAGCGCCAGCACAGACCTCAATGGTCCCTACCTGTCCCACACGCGGCCCTGACGTAATGTTAGTTCGGGTGCTTGGCCCCACCTCCGCCCCCGCCTGGGGTAGATCCAAGGCTACATGGCAGGACCGCCATGGGGCTCCAGGCACGGAATGAACTGAGGCAGATGCCAGGCACTCCTGAAGAAGGGGCGGGGGGCAGGGAAGGCGGAAAACAGCAAGTTCAAAAAAAAAAAACGCCACCCTATGGGCATTCAGAGCGGTGACCAACAAGCTCCCTCATATGTCTCAGACTGTATTCCCCAGAGTGTGTTAGGCACCTACGCCTAAGGAGCTATTCCTAATTACCTCCAAGTTCCAAGGGTCAACTCATTTCGCAAAGCTGCTCTAAGCTTCTCTTTACCCACATTGTAGAGCGGTTTACAAAGGAACTTGAAGCTGAGCTGCCCTGTTAGCCTGAATATCTTTAAAGGCTCTCTGATCACTACATGAAAGCACCTTGCAAATGTTTTCCTCACGCTAGCCCACTAATTCCATAACTCCCCCTTTCCATTCTGACGCCGCCATGTTTCTACCCCTGGCTCTCACTCTTTCCTATTAACACTTCCTGCTGCACCCACCCTTTCCTGTCCACCCAGCCTGACTAAAGTCCCACCCATCCATAGTAGTGTCCCAATTATCTACCCCTCCTCCGTCATTATCATAATAAACAAGTATACGACGGCCATCGTCACTTTCTGTGGTTTTAGTTCAATTTTCCCCAGTCGTCGGTAATATATCCCTCCTATTCTTTACCTTTTCTAACCTGCCGCCCCATACATGGCCTCTTTCCCTATATGTGTAGTTACTGCTACCCCACCTCGAAGATCGCTGCTTATAACTCCTGTATGCCTATGGTTGATTGTACATCTGCTGACTTCTTCAATTGTAAAATAATGCTGTTTTTTATTTATTTCAACCTTGTACTGTACTGTATACACTGTATATACTTTTTCTTCCTTGTATATTATTGCTTTTGTATACCTGCTTCTGTACTGTACTTTGATGTATTCATGACCAGGTCCACCTTGCAAATGAGCCTTGCTCAATGGTGCCCGCCTGGATAAATAAAGATTTTGATTGATTGATTGGTGCAATCAGACAATCTGAGCGTGGTCTGCTACATCAACAAGCAGGAAGGGACCCATTCGTACCCCCTTTGCAGGGAGCGCTGCGAGAGTGTGGTACTGGGCACCAGAACACAGCCTGACACTCAGCAGTCCACGACCAGGCGCCCTAAACTGCCTGGTGGACAGTCTAAGCAGGACTCAGTCCAGCATGCATTGATGGGGTGTCTCTCATCCAAAGTAGATCTGTTCGACAGATGGAGTCATCCAGAGTCGGACCCTTTTGCATCCCCAATGCAAAACTGCCCAATTTTGCTCGCTAGATCCAGGGCCTAGAGTTTTCTGGTGAGACTCATTGTCCCTCTCCTGGAGTGGGAGGTTTCTGTATGCATTCCTCCATTTCCACTCATACAGAGGGTGCTGAATAAGCTGCAGATGGAGGCAGCCACCATGATCCTGGTCGCCCTTTCTGGCCTAGCCAGATATGGGTCCCTCTACTTCAGCAGCTGGTGGAGGGCCCCGGTCCCTCTGCCCTTGGCAGGAATCTGCTGAACCAGGATCAGGGGACCATGGTCCATCCCAGCCTTCGATCCTCCATCTGCATGCATGGCTCCTGAGGATGTAGCCATTGCCAGGTTCAGGGTCTCTAACAGGGCTGCGGATGTCTTAATGGCCAGTCGCCAAGCCTTCCACCCACGCCACTTACACGATGAAGTGGAAACAGTTTGCCATCTGGGCTGCCAAGCATTCCCTAGGCTCTTTCACTTGTCCTGTGAAGCATGTCCTGGACTACCTGATTTTTTTATCCGACTCGGTCTCCAGTATTCCTCCTCAAGATCCACCTTCGCCATTATTTCTTTTCATGAGCCTGTGGGTGACTGCATGATTGCTCAGCTGGATGTTTCCTGTACCTTTCTTGGGCGTCCTGCATCTGAAGTCCCGATCTGTTCCCTGGTCCGCTTGGGGCTTAAATTTTGTTTGGAAAAGTTGACCCTGTCTCCGTTAGAACCAATTGCGACTTGCGGTTTGTGCTGTCTCTCTTGGAAGCTCTCATTTTAGTTCCAGTTACTTCTGCTAGAAGAATTTCAGAGCTCCCGGCACCCTGGTGCGAGGAGCCTTATTTAATTTTCACAAAACTGGGCATCACTGCACAAATTCTAAGTTTCTCCTGAGGTGGTTTCTGAGTTCACTTTTAAATCAGTCAATCCACCTTCCTGTTTATTTTCTAGAGCATGCCAATCCAGGGAAGCACTGCTCTTACGCTGATGTGCACAGAATTGTGAAGTATTATCTGCTGAGGACTAAGGAGTCCAGAAAGTCTAAGTAGTTATTTTGTTTCTTCACCCCAGGTAGAGAGGACGCTTTCCGTTTCTAAACAGTGTTTATCCAAATGGTTGGCAAATTACATTTGTTCTGCTACAATAAATACAGCAAAGAACTGCCTGACGCTGTCAAAGCTCATTCTGCCAGAGGCATGGTTACCTCGGTGGCTTGTTTCAACAGTCTCAGCTGCTGATATTTGTGCAGCTACCACATGGAGTACTGTCCATGTATTTGCCAAGCATTACAGTCTGGACATTGCCTCAAGAGCCCGTGCAGTTTTGGCAGGGATGTTCTGCAAGGACTCCTGTCTTAAGTTTGTGAAGTCTTGCTGTTTCAGTTTCACAGTCTTCTGCCTTATTTAAGAACGTCCTTCTCTGGGTGAATTATGGGTCATATCCTGTCTTAAGTTTTATGGAGATCCAACCTCCAAATATGCTGTTCTGAAGGTCACTGCTTGGGACTCAATCCTATGGTGTAACCTGATGGCTGAGATACCCTCAAAGAAGATAGAACAGTTATGTAACAGCTACTACAACGGTAGATCTTTGAGGAATCTCAGCCATTTGGTCTATTTCCCTCCCACCTTCCCTCTGCTTGGGGTTCCTGTTCAGGACCTGGCTATCTGCTGATGATTTCCATCATCCTTTTCAGAGCTGGGTCCCTCGCTCTGCTTAGTTCCCCAGGGCATGAGCCTTGCTCCCTTCGGCCTCGTGAGGGAAAGAACTGAGGAGGGCGCGGCCCACCTGCACCTTTATAGGGGTTGGCTATGTCAGCTGACATTGACTGCGTAAGGGCCCAGTTGTACTGCTGAAAATCTTCCATGTGGATTCCCATTTACTGACAGTGAAGTTCCTATGGTGTAACCTGATGGCTGAGATCCTCGAAGAGCTACTGTTTGGTAAGTTCTTACATAACTGTTATTTACATTTCTTTATTTTACATTTTTCCGGCTCCTCAGGGGTTAGCGAGAACTGGAGAAACTCCTCATTTTGTTTTGGCAGTCCTTTTCCAAAGCGCACATTTAGTCTGTCAAAAAACAAAAAAGAGCGGGGAAGATTGTTTTATTATATTTTCAGCTCAGTTTGGTGTCATTCGTCTCGGTTCCACTGTCTGATGGAACCGAGATTTTCAATAGTTTTCTACGTCCTTCGTTTAATAAAAAAAAAAAAAAAGGAAATTGTATTAATGGTACTTTATTTGGCAATTAACCACATTTTTCTCATCTCCAGTTGGTTTTTTTGACTGTTGTGCATGTCGGATAGACCCAAGAAGTGAACGGGACATAAAGGTTTTAAAACTGAACTAAGCTGCTTACTTACTGGTCAAGGCAGACGGCCACGATTTGTATTTAAAGTACTTAGGTCCCAGTAACTTTATCTCTAATTGTGAACTCTGCAGCAAGCTTTTCCGCCAAGACAGTAAAGAAAGGGCAAAAACTGCAGGAAACAGCTTCTCAGTCTATCTCTGCATCTTCAAAGCATTCAGATGAGGGCCTTTCCTCACACAGTAAATCCAGGGAAAGGCCCTCTAAGGACTCCTCCAACACCAGGATTCCCGACGGGAGCTCTGATCATCCAAGCACAGAGACATTCGGAGCAGGTTCCGGAATTGGGACCTGCTAAAAAGAAACGAAAGAAAATATGGTGCTGCCTCCTGCTGAAGAAGCAAAGGAGTTGTCAGTGGACAATATAAAAATGCTCTGCTGAGGAAGATGTGACTGAAGCTTGGCAATTTTTAGGCATTCCAAGTCATGGGAGACCTAATGGGTTTACGGTTCCTCCTCTACCTCTGGGTCTAACCTCAGGAATTCTTCAATATTCTTAACTCTTGCAGTCAGCCTGCAGAGTTGAACTGCCCAGAGAATGGAATGTATGTAAATGATGAACGCATCATTGGCCCATGCCGCCATTCAAATGCTGCCCTACCAACTGCTGCGTTCTTTAACACTTCAGATTTCATTCTCTGCCTGCTAGTCAAGGCGCCTTGGAGATTCTTCTCACAGTCATGATTCCCGTTGTTCAAATTTGGTTTTCTTCATAAAAACAAGCAATATTTAAATATTTTTTCATCTGCTGCCTTTACTTTCTGTTTTTGTAGTTAATGCTAACTTAGTTTAAGTTTAACTCTTTAATTTGCAGTTCCTCCCAGTTCCCAGCAACTGTCGAGGAACCGACGATCTGCCAGTGTGAGCTCTTGCAGCAGGTGCCAGGACTCCCGGAAAACTTCTGCTAGCAGTATGCGTTGGCCTGCCCGACATCACTTACATTATAAAGGGGCGTCCCCAGCATCACCTCAGTTCTTTTCCACGTTGACCTGCACACATTGGCTCCACAGACACCTTCTGCTGAGATATACCAAGTTTTTAACACTTTATTCTTTTACCAAAAAGTTTGTCTTTACCATTCTCTATCTGTATGTTGTCTTCCGATGTCGTCCATCAACTGGCACCAGTCAAAGTGTACCTCACGGCAAACAGATACCATCTAAGACGGACACTCAGCCTGTCCCTGTGCCTTGGCCCAAACCACGGCACCAAGACCTGCCAAGTTTAATAGCAGGATGAGAATTTGCCACTAAAAGCCCTCCAGGCCTTACTTGAACAACAACTTGCTGCCATGCAGAATGATTCATCGCCTCAGGATTGTCTCTCTCGCAGAAAGTTGTCGGAAAGCATCACCACAAAGAAAAAGGATAGAGAGGGAAAAAGACAGATCCTCGTTGAAATCTAGGTCCTCCGACTGCCGGTCGTGTCTCCCCAGGGGAGTTGGACTTGGCATCCCAGGCAGCGCCTCCTTCCTGGCTTGGCGGAGGAGACCACCCGCATTGGTGTACAGGCGCTGTAGGCAAGAATTTGGGGTTTGGGACGTCTGGCCCAGCTCTGTAGCCACTGAAAGTCTGGCCACCCTCTCAGACTACAGGCCGGCAATCCCAGGCGGCAACGCCGCTCATCCTGGGCAACAGATTCTCTGCCGCCAGACCGGTGAAAGTGTCATCTAAGTCGGCCACTCACTGGCGCTACTCCTGGACCGATGTGGGGGCTTAGATCACTCCTCCAGGAGGTCCGCTTCTCAGCCCCCAAAGGCCGAATGTTGGACAAGTGGATGTCGGATAGTGGTCGTCAGTCGAGGACCTCTACTGATGCCAGCCCACCCAGGCTGCCTCCAAGCGAAGCCCCAGTCACGCGCCTGCCACCTCAACTCCAGAGTCACTGGCTCACCCCCGCCAACAGCCGATGAATGCACAGACTGCCGTCGGGTACCCCGCCATCAGCCTCAACCCACACCACGGCTGCCGACCCCAGGCTACCACCCAAGGCACTGATGCTGCCCCTGACCAGACGTGGGCCCATCAAACCAGCCGCCAGACCAGGAACCAGGGCTCCAGCTGTCGGAGATCAAAGGCTTCTTTCTCTTGGTGGAATACAGTCAAGGGGATCTCCTTCCACCATGGCCCACCATTGTGGAGGAACCTATCCTCAGGGGACGATACTTCTCTCCCAAGGAACCTCCCCTCTCCCGAGGACAGGGGCCATGTGGGCCGTAAGAGCCAACCCTGCATAAGGAGCTGGAGCTCTTCTCGCTCTACCGAATGGCATAAATGCCAGCATCAGCATACGAGGTCTCGGTCTTCCTCTGAAGAGTTGGACTGCTCCTCCTCATTAGAATCCTCCTCAGTAGGGTACTCCCTTCACCTGACCAATGGACACTCCCAGCTCTCCACCAGATTATCCTTCCTTTATGGAGGTCATGTGGCAATACAAGCAAATAAGAGCTGGGGCACAGAGGACCTTGACCCAGAGAGGCATTGTCTGGCCAGATACTTACGCCAGAAGGACTCCAACCCAGCTGTTATGCCATTGTTGGTGGACACTTTCCAAGATATGACAAAGGCAGCATGGAAACACTCATCCACATCCTTGGCAATTCCCAAAAAGTTGGATCGCCTCTATAGGGCACCCAGAGAGAGCCCTTCCTGGGTGAACAACCAACAGCGGCTGACTCAGTGGTCACCATAGCTGCCTACCGACAGGCCACAGAGACCATGGCACCATGCCACACAACCACCCAATAGGAGTCCAAACAGCTGGACAGCATGGGCAGGACGGTATATTCCTCAGCCACCTGCACCATTAGATTACTCAGTTTCCACACACATGGTGCAGTTCCAGAATGCCCTGTGGGAACAAGGATGGACATGATTCATGGCATTCCCACTGCCCCAGAAGGCAAAGCTGGAAAAGCTCATGAAAACAGGCTCGGACATAGGCACCCACGTCCTCAAATCGGCCTATGATTATCAGACACAGCAACCAGGACGGCCACTAGGTGTGTCTCAGATGACACTCCTGGCTTAGAGTCTCTGGCTTCACCCAGGACGCCCAAGCTGGCATCTTAGATGCCCGCTTAAGGGCTCGGTTCTCTATGATGAAGAGTCCGAAAAGATCATTACGAGGATACGGACTCCAGCAAAGCTGTTTGGTCAGTCCAAACCATGTACAATCCTAAACAAAAGCTTTTCACAGGCAGTGTTTTCAAGACAAATGAGGCCAACAGTCCAGAAATCAACCACAACAGCAGCAGAGAGGAGGTTACAGCTGTAAGGTTTCCTCTCCAAACTTGGGAGGCTCCAGCCTAGGGCTGCCAAGCCTTCCCAGGCCACCCTGCTTACCTCTGCCAATGCCTGACTTCTTGCTGAACCCTCCTTTTCTGCAGAACTGGCAGGAGAGGTGGTGGGGTAATTTTTCCTCTATCTAGAGGGCTGGAGGAAGATTACCTCCACCAGTGAGTTCTGAAATGATCCAACGGGGCACTCAATAGAGTTCGTGAAGATACCACCGGAAAGGCCTCCACTACACTCTCACTGTTCCCCATCTCACGCAGCTCTTATCCATGACGAGATCCAGGCTCTTCTGGACAACGTGCAGTTGAGCCCTGACTGCCTCTCAGAAGGGGAAAGGGTAATCTTCCTGGACTAAAAGTCTTTATCATTCATTCACACTAATGGGACTATGCTGGAGGCGCTAGGACCCAGTGGGAGCCAAAAAATCTTCAGGGGGCTGGTGCGTAGGACGGACAGCGCAGAGAGCACCGTGAGGCTGTCTCGTCGCCTATGGGCTAGCCCGGTCAACCCTCCAACTGCCTCAGTTTCTTTTCTCCCGCTGTCGAGTGCGCTCAGTGATGATGTCGCTTGCCTGCCGGAGTCAAACTTTTCGTTGTCTGTGCGACAACAGCTTTTAGTCATTCAGTTCGTTAATTTAAGTGCCTTTCTTGTTTGTTTAAAAAAATAAAATAAATAAAATGAAAACTCTTGAAAAAGAGCATACTTTCTTAGCCTTGCCCATCAACGGTCGGCCTTGGATGGTCTCGTGACGGTAGGGATTCTTCTTCAGAAACTTCTGGCAGTGGGGCTGTGTCCTGTCTGCCACCCTCTCCTGAGTGGGGATCCGACCACGGGCAGTCCAGTGTCTGGAAGGGAGGACAGTCTCCAGTAGATACAAGAAGCGGCCTGCTTTCGATCCAGGTTATGAACCCGGCCACTTGACTTTGAGCTCTTCTCTTCCCATTGGAAGAGAAAGAAACAGTAACCCTCAAGGCCACCCTCTGGTATGTCTGTTGGGAGTCTCCAGTAGTCGAGAGCGACTGTCTTGCGTGGCATCTGTTTCTACAGCCTGACTCTCATCTCCAGGGCCCTTCTCTGTCCCTTGGGAGGGCTCCAGTGAACAGTTTCATCTTTGGGCAGCTCTTTGAGCAGTAGGTTCAGTGTTGGCTCATTGCCTTGCCAGTGGTTCCAGTTCTGAGGTCTTCGGCTTTGGTGCCACTGGGCTACAGCCAGGGTTTTCGGTCTTGGTTCTGTGTTTGGTGTCTTCTCGGTGCTGACATGGCCTATGCTGACCCCATGTGCCTACCCTCACTCTTCGACAGCAGGGGCTGGTACAGATACACTCTGCCATCCATTTCACGCCATATGCGGTGCCATCCATTTTGGTGCCGTGTGGCACCTATCTTCTTGGTGCCCTGCAGTGTCAGGGTCTTCAGGGGTGTGCTTCTTCCTGGACCCAGGTGCCTCTGGTCTATCCTTTGCCCAGGTTGGTTTTGCTGGGGCATTTTCTGTTTCTTGGGGTGGATGTGGAGCCGATGAGTCTGATCTGGACTCATTATTCTGACATGGTAAGATGACTTGTTTTACAACCTGGACGGAACTTCGTCCTAACTGAACCCTGTTGCACGCTATGTCTTTCAGTCTCTCCTTAAGACATGAATTCTGACCTGGCTATACACTCTGATGTAGACCCAGGAGAGGTCTTTTCCTTCTCGAGTTCCCCAGGTTCAGGAACATTGTGCCCTCTGCCCACCCTCCTTGGTGTCTTGTTGCATGCTGTGTGGGAAGGCAAATTCTGATTCCTTCGGTGCCCCTCCCAGAGTGGGACATTTTTAGTTACTATGGTTGTCAGAAAGAGAGAGCAGACTGTTCTCCATCAGGGTCTCCAGCTCGTCCTATCAATATGGAATCTTGTAAGGTTGACACCCTGGGGAAATGAGCAGTCACTGCTGCTAAAGCTCTGTGAGGCCTATGACTCTGCCTCCAGGGCAGCTACTGCTGGGATCTACGTCAGGCGACTTTTCCTGACTTAGAACATCAAGATCTTTAATGATTCTCCTTGTCCAGCACTCAGGTAGCTGTCTTCAGAACAACTGGACCAGCTTCTTCAGCCCTTCAGGAGGCTGGAACTGTTGTCAGTTTTGCAACAAGCCATCAACGAGGCAAAGAGCCCAAGACACCAAGTGCCGCTTCTGACATTTAGTCTGGGTTCCATTTCAACTGCCTGAGGTGGATCTTTGCCCTGCGGTGAGAGATTGTCTGACTCTCTTTCCGCCTGGGGCAGTCTATAACAATAGACAAGTGGACCTTCCAGATTTTCTGAAAGGGGTACTACCTCAGCCTTCAGCTACTTCCCAACTGTTACCCCAGCGGCAGACTGTCTCACCACTTAAAAGTCAGACCTTCTCACTTCAGAGGTTCAGGGCCTTCTTCATAGTCGTCTGGTCCCTAAAAGAAGAGATGGCATGTGCCCTATTCTCGACCTCAGAAACAAAATTGGTCTGTGTGCAGGGCAGAATGGTCTCTGTAGGGGCTCTCCTACCACCTCCCCAGTGACTCGCCTGGTTCGCATACCTGGACATTCAGGACGCTTCCATGAAGGTACTGCTGACCTGCAAAGTTGCAGCTTCAAGTCCTCAGCTTCCCTTCATAGGGCTCCCCCGCCACTTCCTAGGGAGGGCTTCCTCCCAGGGGTCAGAGGGGCCAACTTGTCCAGATGAGACTTTTCCTCACAGAGTAACCTTGTATGGGTCCAATCTATGTAGCGGATGCTGGGCCTTGGGCCTTTGCCGCTTTCATAACTTCTTCTGGTGGTTTCACATTAGGACCACACAGTGGATGCTCAGCACATGGTGGTCTCCAACCATCCATCCACAATCTTTCCACATAAAGGTGGTAGAATTCCTGACACACAGGAAGACTGGCTTCTACAAGATCTACCCTTGTCGCGACTGACACCTCAGATCACCATCACCACGGATGTATCTCTGATCGGTGGGGAGCTTCACTGTCAAAACCTCCGCACTCAGAGTGTGTGGAGCCAGGAGGAGACTCATCTTCTCATAACTCCCGGTCCTGAAGGATGTCCTCTACCACAAAGTTTCGCTTCAGATAGACACTAAGGCCGTGATGTTACATCAACAAGCAGGGTGATCATGAAAGAGGTGGGAGGATGTTTTGAGTAATAGCACCCTATTTCAAGCAGTCTACTTGCCATAGGAATTCAGAAATGACCTGAGTGGAGCACATAAGTAGGCTGGAAGCAGGTTCCCACGAATGGTTGCTCTCCCAGCGGCGCAACTGTTTTTGGCAAGTGGAACAGTCCAGTTCTGGACCTTTTGCATCCCTCCTCAATGCAAACTGCCCTTGTCTGCTCCAGAAATACAGAACCTGACATTTTCTGTCAGGATGCATTCAGACTGCAGTGGACACAATGCTTTCTGTACATATTTCCTCCCTTCTTTAGTTCAGAGGATACTGCTAAAGCTGAAGGCCCGGGAGAGGGCAGGATGAGCCTCTTCGCCCGCACTGGCTTAGCCAGATATGCTTTCCGCTAATCAACAGGTTGTCAGAAGTCCCCAGGAAACTCCTGTTTGGACAGCCTCCTGACACAGGGACCTCTGGTCTATCCCAACCACACTCCTTCATCTCCATGCCTGGCTACCTGAGGAGACAGACGTGGGTAGGTCTGCGGTCTCTCAGAGGATCTCTTGGAATTGTCTTAGTGCAAGCCTTCCACTGGGAAACTTAAACAACTAGGTGGAGGTGTTTTTCCTTTGGTGTGCAAAAAGTCAACGCTGGACACATTTTGTTGCCCACCAAAGTGGTGAAGTACCTCTTAGACCTGTCAAATGCAGGGCTGCAATACTCAACAGTGAGGGTATACAGCTGAGTGATTTCCACCTACATTGAGCCAGTGCAGAACATGTCACTGGCTCAGTTACCATTAGTCAAGAGATTCCTCAAGGGTATCCTACCACTGGACCCTCGGTCAGATAATGTGGCTGCATGGAATATCAACCTCTTGCTAGATATGCTCACCTGTAAACCTTTGAGCCTCTAACCACCTGTGACTTCAAGTTTCTGACCTGGAAGACTGCCTTCTTAGTGGCCATTACTTCCGCTCACAGCGCTTCTGAACTTCATGCCTTAGTCACAGAATCTCCATATACTGTCTTTTACAAGGACAAGGTGGTACTTTGTACTCACCTAAATTCCTGCCAAGAGTAGTTCAGGTTTCTCCTTAACCAACCCCTGGTTCTTCCCACTTATTTTGCCAGATTCCAGAATGAAGGGAACACACCCATCACGCTCTGGATACCAGGAGGGGTTCTACGATTCTACATCGACAGAACTAAAGAGTTTCACAAATCCAAGCATCTTTTCCTATTTTCAACATGGCTCAACTGGGTCAGCCTGTTGCCATTGGATGCATTTCTGCATGGCTGGTGGCATGTCTTAGTCACTGCTACTTGATGGCGCAAGTCAAGTTGGAATGTTGGTTTACACCCACTCTACCAGAGCTGTTTGGGCATCCCTGTAGAAATTGTAATGTTTCCATTACAGATATTTGCAAAGCGGCTGCTGGAGCTCACCCTTGTGAAGCACTATGCTCTGATGTCCATGCCAGACAGCACACTCCTCTCGGGCAGGACAATTCTTTATAGACTTCTGTCCTGAGTGAGCTCTGTCTCTTGCCACCACACTGCAGGGGATTGGTTCTTAGCTCGGTACAGTCTACTCCATTTATATCGCCTGTGGTTAAACGGGCAATCGCTCGTTTCGGCAAAAGTTCAAAACCATTTGCCAAGTCTCATAGATTCAAGTGTTACAGCTATTGGTTATATCGATCGTTATCTGCCTTTTATAGCGGGCTGATCCTGCTTGTTGTTGAAACTTTTCACACACCCTAATAGCGCTTTGCTAATTGTTAATTCTCAGCTCAAGCAAAGCAGTTTACTGCTTCCATTACAAAGAGGTGCTATAGCACCTCAGTGCAATCAATTTGTGTCTCGACTGCTGAAATAATGGCTGGAAACGAAAGACAATGTCCTAAGCCAAAAAAATTGAGTTCTTCTAAAAGATCGACGAGCTGCCCAAAATGAGCCAAGCGTGACTTGGCTCAACACCTTATTCTACCAAATCTACTGTTGCTGATCTATTGAGGCAAAGAAAATCAGCTGTTTACAGAATGGAATGTGAATCAGAACCCAGATCCAAAAGGAAGCGGGATGGCAAGGATGTGGAGGTGGAAGCAGCCTAATACGCTGGTTTCAAAATGCTCGAGGTCAGAATGCACTGATTAGTGGTCCATTGCTAGCACAAAAAGTCAAGCAGCTAGCAACAGCCCTTAGGCTCCAGAGGACTTCAAATCCTCAGAAGGCTGGCTGCAGCGTTGGAAAGCCCGAATAATATCGGTTTAGAAGGGGACCCGGAGAAAATTGAACTCCGATGTAGCCAGTGCAGAGCAGTGGCTTCTGAATGTTCTCCTGGGATCCTGGAGGTTTTGAGCCAAAAATATTTTTAACTCGCGACGAACTGGTCTCTTCTATCGCTGTGTTGGGTATGGGACATTAGTTTTAAAAGTGATCCTTTGCTGGGATCAAAGAAACAAAAGAAAGAATTTCTGTTCTCCTTTGCTGCAACATGGATGGCTCGGAGAGGCTCGAACCATTGGCTGTGGGCAAGTCACAAAACCCACGCTGCTTCTGTGGAATTCTATAACTTTACCTGTTTCTGTGAGCAAACAATTCATCTTGGATGACTGTGACATTTTCACAGACTGGGTGCAAACATGGCGTCCGTACAGCGAAAACAGAATATCCAGACTCGGATCACAGAGTTTTCACGGGACATAGTAGGCTTAGCATCACAGCTTCTGTTGCACTGTTACTGTGCTGTAGTTTTACTTTTTTTCTTACTCAATTAAAGTAAAGAAATAAGAAAATAAAGAAGATTAGTATATTAAAGTACTAGTGTATTATACTGTCTTTACTAAGTGCTTTCGATTACATTACTGTAGTGCTTTTGATATCAACAGTAGCATCATTTATTGAGGTTCAAACTGCTAATATGTGGTAGCATTTGGATACATCGTCCGTCTCCTATAACGGGCAAAAAGGCTTGACACAAACATGCCGTTATAAGCGGTGGGCACTGTACTCTCCCATTAGTGTGAATGAATGGTGAAGACTTTTAGTCTAGGAAGATATGGAAATTACATACCTACTGTAATTCTTGATCTTCTAACCCCAGGAATCCACTAATATTATTACTTCTTGCAGTGCTCCTTTAAGCCAGCACTGCCCTGGAGCCAAATGGAATGCTATGCTAATGATGGAATCTTTAGATCGTGCAT
This sequence comes from Neoceratodus forsteri, assembly GCA_016271365.2. NCBI lineage: Eukaryota > Metazoa > Chordata > Ceratodontiformes > Ceratodontidae > Neoceratodus > Neoceratodus forsteri. The sequence goes on along the minus strand of CM028133.1, from coordinate 243,280,633 downwards.
TCAGTTAAAATACTGCCCATTGTAACTGCCTACATTCTAACCTCAGATTTTGTTCTCTTAGCTACAAAGTTTAGACACCCTAGAGATCTTCTCTCAATCGACGATTCCTGAAATGTAGTGAACAAAAACTTAAGTATTTTTGTTTAATTTTCATTTACTGCCTAGCGAATTGTTATTTTGGCTTTTACCTCAGTTTAATTTAACATTATTTTTCCTGTTCCTGTGAACCGAGAGGCAACGATTCTTTTTCTTTCTGAATCAGAACCTTTTAAAGGATTCTGATTGCATATTCCGTGTTTCTTGTAAAATGTATCCCTTTGAATCAATTTTCTCTGTTCCTGAGCTTTTCTTGGTTCTGGATCCGTCGGAACTGATGGATTTAGGTTTTTCTTGGTTGCTGAACTGACCGCAGATAGTTAACTTGCCTTTATTTTTGTCTGTTCCTGGTTCCTGTTATCTTTAAAATGTCAGAGAAACCTAGAAAGAACAGTACCTCCTGGGTTTAAAAAGTGCTCTGAAGTGTTTGCTGAGGTAGACAAACAGGATTTTTGTTTGCTCTGCCTTGGGCAACAGCATTTTTCTACTGACTGTGAAATTTGTAAGTCTTTCTCTGAAGAAAACAGTGGAAAAATGTAAGAAAGGATAAAAAGAAAGGTTGAAGAGGGGTCCATGGACTCTGACCAGTCCACCCCTCTAGGTCCCTGGCTATTCCTTCCAGAGCCTCAAAACCAGCCCCGAGATGGGTGAGGGCTTTGGAAAGAGAGGCAATGAACCATCTGACTCTCCGGTGCCTGCCAAAAAACTCAAGAAGATGAAGCACACTGACACCCTATCTAAAAACTTCTCAAGGGTCACTCGCATACCTGTACCTGCTCCTTCGCCTGCTGAGCTAACCCAGGCTCTGGCTTTACTACAAGTGCTGCAGGGCTTACTACCCCTAAGCAGATTGTGGCTACTCCGGTTAAAAAACAACTGTTTTGTACCTCCTTTACCTATTGACGAGTGGAATTTGAGGAGGATGATCAGGCAGAGGAGGATTGAACCTGAGGCCTCACCCAGAACAGGACTTTGGCTCTTCTTACAGACCCACAGAGACTTTTCCTCCCATTTTCCTTTGTCAGGAAGATGGTAGAAACCCTGAATCTGCAAAACTGCAGAAGAGATCCAGGATGAGGAAGAAGCCTAATACATGGAGCTTATGGGGCTGACACCCACTAAATGGCTCCTACTGCCTATGTATAAGTTTTTCAAGAAAGATGGAAGATTACAAACACTGTCACACCCACCGATAAAAGTGTGATTTAAAAATACCAGCTTGAAAGGTCAGGGGCTGAGTTTTTATTTACTTACCCTGACCACCAGGCGATTGTACAGCAGGCTGCCTGTGAAAAGGCAAAACTCCCTTGTCCTGTCAGCCCCTGGAGAAGGATAGATAGCGAGCTAAAAAGGGTTCCTTTCGGCTTCCCTGGCAGTTTTCCAAGACAGTTACCAAGCCTATGCAGCCCTCTACCAGAAGGCTCTTTGACAGTCTATCTTGGACAATGCAGAGGCTAACCCTCTATAACAGTTTTGGAGTTACTGGACATTGCTAGACTGGGCTTGAGGCTTCCAAGTACTAGTTCCATATGTCAGCTGGCATAAATGACACAGCTGCTCGATGGATGGCAGGTACCATAGTCTTGAGAAGATTTGCCTGGCTGAGGGTCACTAATCTCACCCAGGACGCCCAGAGTAAAGCTATGGACTTCCCAATCGATGGTCACTCACTCTATGGTGCCCAGACTGAGGCACAGATGAAGAAAGTAGATAAGTATAAAGCTACTTTCTGCAGTAATCTACTGAAGAAAGAGCCTCCCTCCACTTCAGCTTATGGAAGGGAGGCAGGGTAGGTCCTCTTTAGAGGCCCTTCCTCCAAGTGCAGTCTGTGCCCTAGCAGCAGTACCAGTCACAGCAGGATGGTTTTCATAGAGCCAGAGGAAGAACGATTCCAGAAGAGGTTCCCAATCTGCACAACCCCAGCAACAAACAAAAACAAAATCTCTGACTTTTCCTCCAGGCTGCTTCTCCATTTCCTTATAGGGGCAGACTGACTCATTATTTTCAGGAATGGCTGAAAATCACCACAGACAGGTGGGTTCTGAAATAGTGAGTCAGGGTCTGTCCCTTTGTTTCAGATCCTTCCTCCTCTAAGATCAAGCAGTTCACACCAGCTGTGACACTTGGCCAGCTGGTTAAGATTATGTATGATATTGGTATTGTAAATAAATGGTCAGTGTATGAAATGTCAGTCTTTGAGATTTGGCCCTTTAAATTACAAGGTGTCAGCAGCTGAAACCACAGGATGTAATTAAAATTGATAATGGGACCAGTTACTTAACTATCTCTCCTTCCAGTAGGCATTTTATTATGTTTTATGACATACTCAGGCTTTTGAAGTGGAAACGAAATCTAAAGTTTATGATGTCAGGAAAGAAAGGGTAATTTGGCTGTTCCTATCAAGTTTAACACCTAAATGACAAATGCTGGGATTACTAAGTTCAAAGAAAATGGTTAATTAAGGAGTTATATATAGGAAATGTCTTTTTTCTTCTGATGGCACATTATTTAACATACCTCCTGGTAGGAAATCTTGTTTGTAATTTTATATTCAAAAAGGAGGAGCTAGATGACTCATCAAGTGGGTGTGGAAATCGAGTTGAAAATGTATCAGTGTATCTGAGATGGTACATATATTTTTGGGCTCTTAAGAAACAAAGATCTCTCTGACTTAAAGGTACTTACAAAGGTAGTACATTAGATAGAAAATCTAAATGTATTGTGGTAGGAGTTTTGTTCTGTAGTTTTCCTTTTTTTCTTATATGTGATTGTGATGCTCTTTGATATTTGTTCTGTATTTTATTTTACTGTTTTTATCCATTTTTAGTAAACATTTTTTTAAGATAGTGCATGGGTCTCCTCAGTCATTTTTTGCATGTTATTGCTAAATGGATATTAAGTCTGACAACTGTTCAAGGGTTTGATGGTGTTTACTAAGCTTGGTAAAGGTAAGAATATACCTAAGGTCTCTTATAGAGTTATAAGGGTTCATTTTGGATACCTGGTTAGGTGCCCTTAGGCAAAAGATATATTGCATTCCCCGAGAGAATATTATCTGAGCCTGTACATTTGATGCAGCTAGCATAAGGTTCCCAGTCTGAATCCCCAGAACTTGAGGCTAAAGGTGATTCGGACCCAAAAGCAGACAGGAGGGTTACTCTGTCTGTTACCTGTTCACACAATTGCGTTCTGAGGTTGGCACTGTGGGAGCAGAGGGCCTGACCTGGAGTGTGTTTGTGACAGATTTGGTTGGCAGCGGTGCAATATATTTGGTAACACAAGCTTTAACTGTTCAGTGTGTCAGCTAATACTGTACAGCCCACTTGCAAAATAAGGCAGTGATTTATTTTAAAAGAGAAAACAGAACAATATCATTTTGCTTACAGTCTAAGTTCCTACCTGGTTTATTTTTTTTCAAAGTGCAAGTTAGAGTAGCCATAGTTAGGGAAGAAGATGGCTTCCAATCACAGTGAGCACACTGCAGACTACCTGAAGCAGTTGTGCAAGGAGAGAGGAGTCCTGCACGAGGGAGAGCCACCAAGCAGAACCTTGTGGGACGCTCTGATGGCCGCTGATGCCCAGAGTGTCGAGTCACAGTCTGTTACTGTAAAGGACCAAACCTTGGGCATGGAGGGGCCAGCAGCCAGTGCAGTGTCCAGATCCGTGAGGAGGACATGGAGCCAGTGCAAGCCAAGGACCACAGCAGCAGGGGAAGGTCACCAGCATTCTGGAGCCAGAAGCAATCAGGCTGCAGATGGAGTTGCGCAGAATGGAGATGGAGTCTCAGAGGAGGCTGAGTGGGAACACGGAAGCAGAGTGGAGAGAAACGATCTGCATAGGAGAAGAAGGAGAGAGAACAGAGAGAGGCTGAGCCAGAACAGCGAGCCACAGAGGAGAAGAGGGAGCGAGAACAGCGAGAAGCTGAATGAGAACGGGCGAAGCGGAGCGTGAACAGCAAGAGGCTGACCGTGAAGAGCGTGAGCACCAGAGGCAACGTGAACTGAGAAGCTACGACCCAACCACCAGCACCAGAGCAAGTAAGTGGCTTGGGTTTAACTGGAACTGCAGGACTGAGTTACAAATAAAATTCCAAATAGCTGATTTTAAAGAGGAGGAGGATATGGATGCCATTTTAAATTCCTTTGAAAAAGTTTGTATTCAGGCAAAGATTCCTAGAGAGTCCTGAACTTCCAGCTATCTCCTACTTACGGGAAGCTGGGATGCATTGGGTCAAATAGACAATGAGGACAGTAATGATTACAGCAAACTTAAAGCTGCACTTTTAAAAAGTTTGATTTAACTGCAGAAGCATACAGAGCTAAATTCAGTAAGCTCAGGAGAAGCCCTGATACGAGCTACGAGGAGCTAGCCATGAAAGCTCGCCAGTGTTTAAAATGTTGATGGAAGGAATTGAAGCAAACTCTGTAGATATTGAAAATACTGTATTGTTAGAACAGTTTTTAGCGCATGCCCAGCAGAGCTGAAAACCTGGCTGGAGGACCGAGATCCCAAAACAGTGCAAGAGGCTGCTGATCTCTCGGACCACTATGCCAAGAGCAGACCTGCTCTGAGAGCGAATGGGGGTGTGGCAGCACAGAAAGGGAAAAGTGTGCCTTCAGGGCAGCTAGAACCCTCACTGCCTCCACCAAAACCAGTTAGCCCCAGGTTTCAAAGAAGAGATTTTCTGAGAAAAGAAACGAATGTTGGATTTGCAAAGAAACTGGGCATATTGCCAGACAGTGTCCCAAAAGGACGAAGCAATATGCAAAATGGTGCTAGGAAAGAAGTGGGCTGTATGTGTGTCCCTGGAAGCATGCCTGTGAACATGAGGGAACACATGTACCCAGTCACTGTGAATGGTGTACAAACACAAGGGTTAAGAGGCACTGGGGCATCCCTGGACGTTGGTAAGAGGGGATCTGGTAGAGCCTGGCCAGCTTATACCCAATAAATATGTAACTGTACAAGGCTTCACTGGGGAGGAGAAAACATTGCCACTCGCTAGTGTTCTCCTAGACTGGGAGTGAAGCGGGGGAACTGTCAACAGGTGGCTGTAGCCAAACTTTAGCAGTTGATGTCATCCTTGGCAACAATCTTAAACGGGTTGCTGTGTGCAGTTACCTGTAGCCAAGCGGCAAGAGAAAATTGTAGTTCCCTGGACCCCATAGAAGCCACTGTGCAAACTACTGGGAGGCTGGTTCCCAGCCTGTGTCTCCGAAATGGAGACTAATGAAGGGTGTAGAAATGTCCCGGTAGCAGTTAACCAAACCGCTACAGAGGGTTACTCCGAAGAAGGAGGGATGACCCAGTGTCAGAGGGTTAGGGATGGATGGCAGTGATCCTGAGTGCCCTGACGCTAGAGCTAGGACCCTAGTTTAGACACTGAAGGGATCTGTCCAATGCCTTGGGAATGTGCAAGGAGTTTGCAGCTGCTCAGAAGAGTGGCCCTAGTCTAGAAAAGCTGAAGGCTTGGGCAGACTCTGACAGAGCACAGGAAGTGATGGAAAGCGTAAGGTTTATTGGGAAAATAGACTGATGTATACGCAGGATGTAAAGACAGAGGAGGGTGATAGGCAGGCAGCTTGTTGTTCCCCAGGGTACTGTGAGCAGTTGTTCAAGACTGCACACCATATTCCCTTGTCTGGTCATCTGGAAATCACGCTGCCAATCACGCAGCGGTTGGCCCAGAATTTCTCATGGCCCAACTTCACCCAGCAGGTGAAGGAGTATTGCAGGTCTTGTCACGGTGCCAAGAAATAGCTAAGGCAGGTAAGAAAACCCAAGCCACCTAATTCCCTTACTCATAGTGGAGGAGCCATTCCAGAGGGTGGGAATGGATATTGTAGGGCCTTTAAATACCCCAGCTCCTCTGGGAAGAGGTTCATCCTGACTGTGGTGGATTGTGCCACCTGCATCCAGAGGCAGTCACCTTATCCTCACTGAGGACAGACAAAGTGGCAGATGCCTTACTTGGGATGTTGTCCCGTGTTGGGTTTCAGCAGGAGGTTATCACCGATCAAGGTGGTTCCTTCATGCTGGACCTGATGAAATGTTTGTGGGAGAAGTGTGGGGTGGTGCAGAGATGCAACCACCTTATCACCTGCAAGCCAGTGGGCTTGTGGAAAGATTTCGGTACCCTGAAGTCAATGCTCCAGCGTTTGCTGAACAGCATGGAAGGACTGAGAGATACCTTCCCCACCTGTTGTTTGCATACAGGGAGGTCCCCAGAGTCAACAGGGTTTTCCTCCTTCGAGCTCTTATATGGACGCCGGCAGTGGGCTCCTAGACTTGATCCAGCAGGACTGGGGCAAGCGTGCCACCCAGGAACTCCCATAGTGGATTATGTTCTTAAGTTTAGGAAAGGCTGAAGGAACTTATGGAAAAGCCAGAGCAACGGCAGCCAGCCTAACAGAAGGAAAAAGTGTGGTACGACCGCAGAGCCAGAGCTCACTCATACACAGTGGGTCAGGAATCATGGTGCTTATTCCGGTCTGGAGGGACAAGCTGCAGGCTGAGTGGGCAGGACCGTACAAAAGTAGTTCAGGGCTCGAAATATAGCCTTTCCGGTTTCCGTGGAAAGGCATTTCTAGCCCTGGAAATGTATTTTAGAGTCAGCATTTCGAATGGAAATCGTGCTGCAATATGCTGGCTTAGCCACTTGGCTACCGTGGCAGTAGGGAGCCTCAGTGAGCATCGTGCTCCATGCCTGAGATGAGCTGGAGTTTAAAAATGGTCACATCACACGCTGAGCGGGGGGCGCCACGCTAAACACTAATGACGGCTGACACACAAGTGCGTGATGTGCTGTAGGGAAGGGCGCTGAGGAGGAGGAGAGTATGTGCAAGCACATCGTGTGCTTAGGTCATGGAAGGAGTATTGAGAAAGGCAGCTTGCTTGTGGGAATTTGTTGCGCCAGTTCGGGAAGGGAAACGAGGTTCATAATTTTGAAGCGGAGCACAGGAAAGTAGAGATAATTATGGGCTGAAGAGGAGCTGCTGAGAAAAACAAAATACAAGTTGGGCAGGAGGCATGCAGGACCAAAATACAGGTGGGTAACACCATGATGCACTTTGGTGTAGTTCGAACCATTAAACTGTCTTATTTGGTTTCTCTCTCTAACCTGTGACTTTTAAACAGCAGTCTGTATGGACTTTGATGTTCAAATCCATAGGTAACTTCTTCCTTAAGTGCTTGGAACCTAACTCAAGTGCATTTCTGCTTGAACTACTTAAATTGTTCTTGCCAATATTTTTTGTTACTATGTATTTGAGGTGAAAAATTTGTAAATGAGCACGGGTGCTCAAAGGTAAAAAAGAAGAGGCAGGCGGGGGGTCCTGGCATAACTGATTAAGAAAAACATTAAGAGCCCTGCAGAGAACAGACCTGCCTGAACAGGCGAGGCAAACGTCCTGCCTGAAGGCAATAAACTTGGCAGAGTGTGAGAGGGAAAGTCCTGTGGCACAAGTGGAAGCTAGAAAAAAAACATTCAAGCATGCATGGGACAGTCATAAGGCCATTCTAGGGGTGGGATTAGGAAGAAGTAGGCTGCTGGTTAACTAGGATCTGCAGCTTATCCAGTAGGTAGGAAATGGGCAGACTGGGTGGGCCAAATGTCCTTATCTGCCATCAAATTCTATGTTTCTATGTAAAAGGCTCTGCAGAAAGGGAAAACATAGGAGGCAAAACATCCTGTCTTCAGATCAAAGGGCAGAGCAGGGTTTTATTTAACTCTAAAAATTGATTAGCTTTTGCTCATAAAAGTTCTAAAACATTGTGAAAATGCATAGCACTTGCCTCACTGTGTTTAACAAACATAACACTCCTAGAAAATCTATATAAATGCTTTCTGTACAGTTAGTATTGTCCCAAGAAAAAACTGCTAATCAGTTATTTAAAACCTTGCAGAGTGTGAGGGAAAAGTCCTGTGGCACAATAAGTTGGTGGAGAAAAACAAAAGCTCTGCAAAACAAAGGCAAGTGCTGCCTGAGCAGTAAAAGAGGGTCAAACGTGTGAACATTCGAGCTTAAGCTAATTAAGGCAGAGTGAGGGGGGAAGTCCAGTGGCGGAAAAAAACACTCACACAGGCTCACAGAAAGGGAAACATCCTGCCTGAACAGAAAAACAGTTTCGAGGGGCACAACTCCTGCATATCAGTCAGGTCTTGGAACAAAAGGCAGTGTGTTTGGTCAAGCAGTTCCTAGGAGCATAATTGGGGGGGACAAAGTCTCTAGAAAGGAAACAGTCCTACCTGAACAGTTGGCCTTTCTAGGGAAAACAAAACTGTCTTCGGACAATTCATACAGAATGTAGCGAGGGGTGGAAGCGTCAAGTCACCTGTCAACTCTATGCTTTTGTCTGTCAGGCCCCCCAGTGCTGGAACTCCCGCCTTCTTACCATCTGTCACATCTTCAGACTCCTGCTTTAAGAAAGCACTGCGCCACCAGCTCGTATCTTCCAGTATCTGCTTCTGTTTCAAACCTCCATAGACAAAGGTTTTTCTGACTCCCTTCACCTCCCCGTTTAATCCTGACCACTTTCCTCCCTCAGCACTTTCACTCAATCTGACAGGGTTACTCCTCACCTGCACCTCCTAATCTCTTTCCTTCACCCCCCCATTTTGCCCTCCACTCCAACCTGCTGCCTCTACTTCCTTCCTTCTTCTTTCTCTCAGACCTGCTGACAGCCAAGATTACTTTCTTCATTCCTTCCTCTCTTATCTACCTAATCATTGTCTCCTGAAGTGACACTGCATTTTCCTTTATTTGTTCTCCTCCAAATGTTAGTATAAGCCCTAATTTTCATGAAATTGTCTGTACTGCTTACACTTACCTATGATACTGTATACCTATGTATGCTACCTGCTTGTATGTACACATCACTTTGACTATTTCTTAGAATGTACTGTTACTGTTGTTTATCCAGAAGTTTGTTTTGTATTCTCCCGGTCGTGCCTGAAAATAGTCATTGCTATGGCTAGCACACCTACCCGTAAACAAAAACTAAATAAATAAATAAAGACTGTACTTCAAAAGAGTGCTGCAGTCCACTAATTCACAGGATTGTGAAGGGAGAATTAAACTGTGTGTGCTGTGATTTGACTAAATAATAAACAAACGACTCCAATAAAATCTTTATTGACAAATTACATTTTCTCACATCAGTAAGCATCATCATGTCTCTTCTTAGATTTGGGTTTACAACTCGACGTATCAAGCAGTTCCTCTGATGGAGAGAGTGAAATGGGAGGATTAACTTGTGTTCCTGCACGCTCTACTGTGTTTTCTAAAATAAGTATTATTTTCTATGTGAAAAAGTACGTTTGTCCTGGAAATGTAATCGACACCTCATACGTTTCTGGAGGAAATGTACCTCGAGACCATTATTTCTTAGCCCTGTAGTTAGAAAGGTAAATGACATGAACTGTATCATAGTTACCTGACAGAAGACCCACAGAAAGAATGTACCATGTCAACATGATGAAGATATATGCTGATAGGGCTGACATGGTGTTTGCAGTGTGCAGTCTTGGAGAGGGACAGTTGAAGGAGACCCCCTTCTGGACATGCTGGAAGAAAGCAAGTTGGAGTCCTCTGTGGAGGCAGTTAAATTGTCACCCCAGCTGGCCCCGAAACAGATCCAGGAAGTAGGGAGGTTTAGCAGACTTTGCCCCATTGTTTAGCTTATTAGGCCTGGACTAACCCTTAGCGACGGACGATGTGGAGAGACAGGGACACAGACGCCTATACGGGCGGACAGCATATCGGTGTCAGAGGCTGTCCAAAAGGACATTAGGAGGGAGGTGGAGGAAGGCTGGATTTAGGGGTAATCCAGAGATCCCACAGCCCCTGGGCCTCACCTGTAGTCCTTGTTCCCAAGCCAGATGGCTCTACTTACTTTGTATGGACTATCGTGGACTGAATGCAGTCATTAAGTCAGACGCCTCATCCGACGCTCTGGATGGACGAATTTCTGGACAAGTTGGGAGGGCCCACCTACCTTACAACTATTGACCTGACAAAGGGGTATTGGCAGGTAGAGTTAACTGCCAGAGCTAGGAGAGTTCGACCTTCATCAGTCCGATAGGCTTATTTGAATTCTAGTAATGCCTTTCGAATGAAGAAGAACGCCCGGCCACTTTCCAAAGGTTGGTGAAGCAAGTGTTAAATGTTGTTGAGTTGTACGCTGTATGCATCCTTGATGACATTGCCATCTTTAGTGCCAGCTAGGAGGAATACCTGTCCCACCTTAGAGAAGTGCTGGGCAGGATACAAAGGCCGGGCTCACTGTCAAAGCTGAGAAGTGTCAGTGGCCATGGCTGAAGTGGCATACCTTGGGCATGTTGTAGGAAGTTGCACCCACTCCAGCCTGGGATCTAAGTGCGTGTATTGCCAAGCCTCAAGGGTCCCCATTTTGAACGCACGCCTTCAGTTCCTTTGAAATACGTCACATGAAAACTGTTTTCCTAGTGGCAATCACTGCTGCTAGAAGGATCAGTGAGCTCAGGCTCTCTGCGTTGAGCAGGACTACATGTCATTCCACAGGGACAAGGTGGTCCTGCGAATGGAAACAACTGTTCTTACCCCAGGAGTCCTTTAGCATCAGTAACCTTTAGCAGTTAGCTGGCTAGGTGTAACTGCCCTGGAGGTATGCCTTAAGAGAAATTTAAATGAGCTTTGGGCAATAGCCAGTCAAAACCAGGAAGGGGAGTGAGCTGAGTGACAGCTGCCTGAAGGCTTCAGAATTTTATTCTCTTGACTGAACAGCATTGTTTCGAGGCACTTCTCAGCTTTCCTTGTTGACAGCCTCCAAGTGCTTATCTGGGTAAAGTTTTCCTCATATTTCATTCTCTGTAGTGTGCTGAGTGAAAGTTTAGCATTATCATTAGCGCCGTGCTAAATTTTTTTAACATATCTGCACTATTTTTACTGCGACTGCTCATTTTCTTAAGTAATTTTACATGAATCGCGTAATTTTGGAGGTTCCTTACTTTTGACCTAATTCTTGGAAGAAACCAGTGAGTTAGGGACAGTTGCCTTGTTTTTTACCTCCGACCTCGCCAGTTTTACTGCCAAGCACCCCTTTGAATTTAAACCTCAACAGTGTCTGGGGTTTCTCCTAGGACAGGCAACAATGTAGAAACCCAATTATTTATAAAGAAACTGACCTATGGTATCTTCTGTCACAGGACTGGCTGTGACAGTATTCAACAGCAACCAGCGCAGTTGACCAGTATTACTGGGTTTTATTAAGATTGGTACTGTATAGATCCCAGTACTACAACCACAAAAAAGGCACTTACAGTAGACAGAGTTAATTAACTGGGCAGGACTGGCGGTGGCATTTCACAAGAAACCTGTACTCGGTTCATAAGGTCCAGGACTGGTTTGCTTTTGCTTAAATTGGCTATATAGTAGACAAACCTTTGATGATTATGGCTGAGGATAAATCAAAGGCAACCAACTGGGGCCATCTAAAAGTACTAATAATAAAAATTTAAGCAGGGTGCTGAGGAACCCTCCAGATCCCAGCCAAAAAATAAAGCTTCAAAGATGAAGTTCCTCACAAATTAAAAATAAAAGTGATGAAAACAGAAAGCTTGATCAAGCCACCGATGAAGTGGCTAAAAATAAACTCTGTCAAGACAAAATGCCCCATTGCTCCTGGGAAGCCAATAGCGACAACAGGCAGCTTAAAGCATACAGAAAAACAAAACACTTACAACCAAAGTCTGCTGAGGATCTTCCATCTGTACAAGATATGGAAAAAGCATGGCAACTGTTTCAGACCCAACAAAAGATGTGTCCTTTATTCACTGGGTTTCTCTTTTCTGCAGACTGTGATGGTGATACAGTTGATGATAAATAATTTTATGATGCCCTTGCTTACAGGGGCTGCTAACACTCTTCTACAGTTCTCGCTCCAGAGACTGAGAGGGTGATACAGGTGATATGAGTATTTTTATGATGCCCATGACATGACTTTGGAGGGCCTAGAACCTTCTGTATCCACCTCTCTTCTTGGAGCTTCCTCTGCTATCTAGGAGGATTATCCCTCTATGCTTTATTTATCCAAATCACATTGGACACTTTGGACCTCCCTTCTCAGGAGTCCATCCAAGGTGAAGATGAAGATAAAAAGATTATAGGGAGATGAAGGTCTTCCACCTCCTAAAAGTCTGGATATCTATAATGAAAAAATATAAATAAAATACACAAACTGCTTCAAACCCCCACTTATGTGGTAGAGGTTTAAGGCGGTCTGGAAATGTTAGTAAATAAATGCATAAATATATCAATTGTTAACAATGCTGAGTGCCTGTCTGTACATCCCATCCATGTGAGTATAGTGCAACAGGCAGCTTGCGAGAAAGCTGGGGTCTCGTTGTCCTCCTACCCTGGACAGGGACTCCAGAAAATAGATTTCATAGCCAACCACAGATGCTTGTCAGAATTTTTTCCTACTTGGCTTTTGGCCAAATATCGAGGGGAGGCACTGGAACTCTTTCTTCTGGTTCCATAGCACAGGAGCTGGTGAATATGGCAAACCTGTTCCGAAGCTATGTAGTACCAGTTCTACAGGGCAGATGACAACAAGGATGCTGCCTCCAGAGCTAGGGCTCATGCGATCTCTCTGAGGTGCTTTCTCTGGCTTAGAACTACTGGTCTACCCCAGGCCATGGACTTTCCCTGTGATCAAAGCATACTGTTCAATTCCAGAACATCTGACTGCATCAAGGCCTCCTCCTCCCGGAATTTCCTCCTGAGGGCATTAGAGGCAGAGGTTATTTTCTCAGCTACCCCCTTCTCTCAGTACAGGGGTGCTTTCAGAGGAGGGGCAGGAGGGGCCAAAGGTGGCCACCTGTACCCAGCCAACAGCTTCACAGTTTAAGCCCTGACGTTGGTGTGGGCAGACCTCATGTGTATCCAGGTGTCTAAGCCTCTATCCTCAACACAGGTGTTGCTGTTGGAGTGGGAGGTAAAACTTTTTAGCATTGCGAATGGTGGAGAGGATCCTGGTCCACGAAAAGTATAAAGGGCCTCTACTCCAGGTATTTTCTGACAAAAAGACAACTGGGGAGTGGCGACCTATCTTGCTGTTAAAACTCAAATTCAAGCTAGTCGCTCTGTTACTAATCATATAGTCCTTACAGTAGGGAGACTGGATAGCCTCGCTGGTTCTAAGGGCCCTTATTGCATATACCCATAATGAGGTCTCACAGGTTCTCAGGTGTGGGCTTACTGTGGCCTTTCTGCCTTCTTTGACCCCAAGAGTCTTTACAAAGTGCTTGGCAGTGGTAGCAGCACACCTTAGGAGTCTGGGCATCTCTAGCTACACCTAAGTTGCAGATTGGCTCATAGTACCAAGGTCTCTTGTCAGGTCAAGAGTCCTTGTTCCTTACAGGGTTCACGCTGGAGTCTTGAGGTTCCCTGATAAATCTAAATAAAGTCTCACCTGGGACCCTTCCAGCATACAGGAAGGATATTCCTTCCTTCCATAAGTGAGAATTCCAGCTGTCCCTCATTGGTGAATTTCTTCATCCAGAGACAGAGAGACCAGCCAGCATGTACTTGACTGTGTTTGAATCTTCCTTTTACCTTGCTGGTCTCAGAAAGCAATAATTTTCAAAGCTGAGACCTCTGGCGGAGCAGTTCCACAGACTTCTCCCTCCTGTGATGGGGAGCACATACGGACAGTGCCTCAGGAAGTGGCACTTGATGCTACAAGAGTCACAGTTACACATAATTCTTTTGGAACTCAGAGCAGTCTTTCTAGCTCAAAGGCACTTGCTCCCACCAGCCAGTGGCACTGAGGGCTGAGTGCTGGACATGATACCTCACGCTGTGCTGGCGACCCGTGTTCAGGAATGAGCATGGGCCGCCGGGATTGGTAGGGAGGGGAAGGATCGAGCTCCCGATGGCTGCTCTCCTTCTCCAGGTGGGGAGGAATGCAGACCTCGCTGCAGTACCGCCACCTGGGGAACTCAGGTGGATAGGTGCAGAAGGAGGCGGCAAAGGCGTGTTTTGGAGGACAGGCGTCAGCCGAGGGGCCAGAGCAAAGAGCACGTCTCACTGTGCCTTGTCTCATTAGCCCTTCCAGCATGCTGATGCCCTTGTGGGGTGGGAGAAAAGGAAAAAATGCAGTAAGCGCCTGAGAAGGGTTCCAGCAGTGGCGCTTAGAGGAACTTGAAAGTGCAAGCGCAAGGTGCACCCTCAGCTGCAAGTCAGGAGGGTTAGGGACTACTCCACCCCAGCTGGAGGGGTAATCTGGAGTGCTCAGGATTCAGGAGCAGGGCACCCATATGGGCTGGCGATCCTCGAGGGCTCCGAGTAGGACGCATTGGGCTCCCCGAAGAGAGGGGCTACCATGGAGAGGTAGGGAGCATAAAGATAAAGTAAAAACAAGCATTTGTCAATGCCAATGTTTGCTTGTTGGCATTAGCAGTGGAAGTACAGGAGTTAGACAGATGCAGTATAGGACTGGCATTGAAGTATTATAGTGATGCCAACTCCACCCTCATGCTGCAGAGATGGACAGGCATTGGGGTGTGCCTTTGGGTCGTCACCCATGGACGGTCAGGACATTTCCCTCACCCTACCCTTCAGACACTGACAAGAGTAGCCGAGGTGTGCCAGGGTGTTTGCCTGTACTTTCTCCTCATTCCATAGGAAATAGGCTGAAATGGGCAGTATAGGAGAATGGGGTGAACTCTGGGGGCAAAGGGTCCAAGGTGCACCTCGATGCCTGTCACTGGCTGCAGGGTGGGGGTGGGGGTGAAATGGCATGAGCATTACTGTCAAGAATCTCAAGTCACACCCCTGACACCTGTCATTCCTCTACAGGGTAGGCGTTATGGTTGAAAACCCTTATGCCCTGGGAGTTTCTTGGTATTTTTACTCCAGGTTTTCCACATGGGTTTTGTGACCCCACCCGCATGAACAGTGACACTATCAGTTTGTGACGTGAAAGGTGATTTTCAGAATGACTGCGCCATTTGGTGCCACAGGTGCAAAACACGTTTCAAACAGGATGTGAAAAGTGACAAGTGTACTGTTCATGAGGAGGTGTAAAATGGCATTGCTTGAAAATCTGGAGTGAAAATATACAAAAACTGGTGAAGTCTACGAGCGTGGGAGCTGCATAACGTACATCCGTAATGTAAGTAGTTTGGGATTTTTACAGCAGATTTTCAACATAGGCATTTTGCACCTCCCTCATGAACAGTGTCACTGATTTTGTAGCCTATCCTGAACACTAAAGTCCCACAGTGACGCTATTCTCTGCATGATGAAACACATTTCGGCCAGGGTGTGAAAAATGACAGCTGTACTGTTCATAGGAGGTATGGGAAAAATGTCAATGATGAAAATCTGGACTGAAAATATTACAAATTCGTGAACTTACGAGTAGCGTGGAAATTGCACAGTGACGCTGCTGACAGAGTCATTTTATGGGCTTTTGCCACAAATTTTCAACATAGCCATGTTACCACCTCTGCTCATGACCAGTGTCACTGTAATTTTCTTAATGTGTCCTGAACATTGATTTCATACACTGACTGCGCTTAATGTGCATTACATGTGTGAAAACACATTTTGGGCATGGTATGAAAAATGACAGCTATACTTTTCATAAGGAGGTATAGTTAAATGGCAATGTTGAAAATCTGGACTGAAAATATTAGAAATTCTCAAAGTTACAAGCGTGCGTAGGAACTGCATAATGCACCCTCATAAAACAATCATTTTAGGAAATTTTTCACCAAATGTTCAACATGGGGTTTTGGGGCCTACCTCATGAACTGTGAGACTGTTGTTTCGTTACTCAGTCCCAAAAAGGTGGTTCTGCACAGTGACTGCGAAATCACCTTCGGGACTGAATAACAAAATGACAGTGACTGAATTCATGAGGTGGGCCCCTAAGAACCCTCATGTTGAAAATTTGGTGAAACAATCCCAAAAATTGCCAAGATATGCACCAAAGTTAAAAAAAAAATTTATTGCATTATACAGCTTACGGCATTTCTTCAGTTCGCGGTCGGCTTTGAAGAGTGCAGACGCATTCCCGGTCCACCAAGATCGCGCCAGCCTCTGGAGGTGAGGTATGGGGTGGGGGAGATGGGTGCACAGAGGGTGGATGCGGGTTGGGGAGGCGAGACAATCAATGAGGGACTTTTTATGTGGGACTGTTTGCCACGCTGGGTGGATGCTTCCGTGGTAGCTGGAAGTTTTTGGGGGCAGGGAGCGAATGGATTGGGCACCCCTGGCTGGCCATATCTTGACTTCTGCCACACTGGGTGGGCTCTCAACGTGGCACGTGGAGCTCTGGTTTTGGGAGGGTTCAAACCATACAGTGGAGCCGACAGGAGATTGGGCACCCCAGTCGGCTGTGCTGTTTTGCCATGCTGGGGTGGACTCCCAGCGTGGCACTGGAAGTCTTTAGGGGCCAGTGGAGCTGGCGGAGATTGTGCACCACTGTCAGCCGTCACGGTGTTGAGAGCGTGCATAGAGCACACTGGGATGGCCTTCCAGCGGCATTGCTACTTGGGGGAATTAGACAAAATGGAGCCGCTCGACAGGTACAGATGCAGTGTAGAGTGGAGCACTTTGCATTGTTGACGGCAGTATGTAAATTATCTGCCGACAGCAGTATGCAAATTGCCTACACGCTACCACTGCTGATTGCTGCGGCTTTTTGCTTTCAACTGTATGCCACTGCTTCTGAAGGGGCTGTCATAGACAGCTGCGACATTCATTGGCATAGTGTAGCCGCATCTGCAAAAGGGAGCAGGGCTTTGGAAGTGGGAGAGGCACGCCCGAAAACTCGTATGGTGGCACTATGTTTCTTGAACATGCGTGCAAGCAAACATAAAACGCGACTGCTCCTGTCATAAAAGGATAGTCTGTACAAAGTCGAACAGACACCACTGCAGTGTTTTCACAAACAAACAGGTGGACCAATCAGGAGTACTCTGTTTGCAGGCTCTAAAAATCTGGTCTGTCGCCTTCCCCTGGGAGTCATCCTTTCAGCTATTCACCTCCCAGGCGAACACAATACTCTGGCAGATGCCCTAAGTCGCATCAATCAAGGCCAGAGTGAATGGACCCTGAACAGACAAGTACTAGCCACAGTGTTCAGGCGGTTGGGCACTGAAGAAGTTAATGTGTTTGCCTATTCCCTCAGTTCTGTTGTAGGCCCCAGTCCTGGGATCGCTTCCCCTGGATGCCTTGATCCTGGTCTGGTCAGGAGGTCCCTATATGCTTCCTCCTTTTCCCTGATTCTCAGGGTATTTCTGAAACTCAGACAACAGCCTGCATCAATGATCCTGGTGGCTCTAGATTGGCCTAGGCAAGCCTGATACCTCCTCCTCTCAGTGTTCTGCAGCAGGCCCATTCACCTGCCTCCAAATCACTTCCTGCTGACCTTTCCTCAGACAGGAGTGCAGTTTCAACATACACTCTCTTCACCTCAAGGCCTGGTTCTTGAGAAGTTTCCATCCTCACATTACTCTGAACAGGTCCTTAAGATACTGAGGATGGCTGAAAAAACGAACACTAAAAGACTTATGCAGCCAAATGGAAAAGGTTTTTCCACTGGTGCAAGAGCAAAAGGTCAAACCCTTTCAGCTTCAGACCCTCAGCTGGTAGACTACTTGGTACTCTTACAGGCGTCAGGCTTGAAATGTTCCTCCCTTAAGCTACACCTGGTGGCAATTTTGGCCTATCTTTCAGTGGGAAAGACAAAATCAGTTTTTCCCACATCATATTTAAATAGTTTTCAAAGACCTCTTCACCTCCAGCCTCCAATCAGGGGCCGGTCCCTCCTTGGAGCCTGAACCTTGCATAGACAGGCTCATGAAGCCACCCTTTGAGCCTATGTCCACTGCTCACATCAAGTTTGTAACTCAGAAGACAGTCTTCCTGGTAGCTGTCACCTCTGCCAGGAGGATTTCGGACTACAGGCCCTGTGCACTGAGCCAAATTACATCATCCCTCATAACGTAAAGCTGAGCTCAGGACAAATGGGAGATTTCTGCCAAAGGTGGTTTCAGAGTTCCACTCCATTACCCTGCCTGTCTTCTTTTACTGAGAAATCACTCCTGTTGAGCAAAGCTCCACACCTTGAATCTCAAAGAGCCATCTTTTACTACCTAGAGCATACTAGACAGCCTAGAGGCTCTTCCACTCAGTTGTTCCTCACCTATACAGGGATGTAGGCAGAGGAAGACCAGCTACCAAGAGAACTATTTCCCATTGGTTGGTCTTTGTATAATGGTCTCTTGTATTAGATTCTGCTATAAGAAAGCTGGTCAACAACCTCCAGTGGGGCTCAGGGCCCATTCCACCAGGGGCACTGCAGCCTTACTGCAAGCAAGGGACATTCCCCTTTGGATGTCTGCAAAACAGCTACCTGGAAATCTGTGCACACCTTAGTGAAACACTACAGTCTGGATGTGCAGACCAGATCTGATACCATATTTGGCAGGGCGGTTCTACAGAGCCTCTTCCCTAAGTAGGTTCTCTGCCCACCTCCCACTTGGTACTGCTCGGTAGTCTACTAAAGTTACTGATGCTAAAGGACTCCTGGGGTAAGAAGAAAACAATTACCGCCACAATAATCTTCTTTCTTCCAAGGGGTCTTTTAGCATCATGTTGACCTACCATCCTCCCCAGTTCGCCTATTGGAGAAGGGCTCTTTATCACATCTCTTACCAAATTTGGAGTTTCTTATTGATGAGTTTTAACTTGTGTTGTTTCTATTTCCACTTGTGTGGACATTTATATGTGTTTTAAGTCCTGTTAATTCTTTTTCAGGGCATATGCCCTCGTTTTCCTTTGAAAAAATTCTGAAGCCTTCAGGCAGCTCTCACTCAGCTCACTCCCCTCCTGGTTTTTGATTGGCTATTGCCCAAATCTCATTTAAATTTCTCTTAAAGGCATACCTCCGAGGCATTGCACCTAGCCAACTAACTGTGAAAGTTACTGATGCTAAAGGACCCTGTGGAAGAAAGAAGATTACTGCGGTGAGTAATTTTTCTTCTAGGGTAGTGAATATATTGTTCATCTACACCTCTTGGCATGTCCGTTTCTCTTTCAATTCTTGCGGAATGTCTTCAAGCTGGCTTCTCCCACCCACCCAGGTGGTATAACCCTCAGCTCCATCCCATGACGACACATCTTCCTTTTGCTGGAAGAAGTCAGTTTGCCTCCTCTCCGCTACCGCGTTTGTAAGCCTTGGCTCGGCGTCTTCTGATCCTCTGAAGATTAAGCTCGTTCGATCTAACGATTGTGAATTTTGCTATTCGATCATGGAAGATAAATCTTCCACCAGTTTCGCCCGGTGCCCGTGTGGCCAGAAAATGTAGCGCACAAACCCACACCTCGTGTGTCTGCCTTGGGTGTCAGCCATGACACCAAGACATGCGAAAATGTCTACTTTCCACCGAATGTCCTCGACAATTGTCTTGCATGACTCGAGTTGGGCAGGCATGAAAAACAGAATCCACCGGTGAAATTGAAGGAGGCCCAGTGGGCTGTCTCCGCGGCTGTGGTGTCCATCGAGTAGTTAGAGCAAATGCAGGCCTTTGAGGAAGAGGCGGCAGGAGCCAGAGCTCTCCTCCCGGACGCATTTTGTTCCACTCAGTCTGAGCTCCACCTTCCGTGCTTCTTTTGGGAGATGTGGCAATCTGTCCCACCAGGGCGAGGTCCATCAGGCTCACATGTTTCCGGTCCCATAAAAGATAAGGAACCGAGAGATTCGGTGAAGACATTCTTGAGATCGAGGCGATCTCGGTCACAGAATCTCCAGTCTCAACTTCGGTTGAGATTCCTTCTTTGGCTGCTAGCTGGTCAGCCGGCCAAGGTCTCGATCAACAATGTGATGTAGATCACTCTCAACTCTGTTGATCTGTTGTCGCCTGATGAGGCTGACAACTCACTCACCAGGACCCCGGTCCTGCCTCTTCTTGATGAGGAGACCCAGCCTGCTGGCTTTCCCATCAAGGAACGGTCCATGATCTGGGAAAATCACTGGTTCCCCGGTGTCTCCTGGGTGGCCCAGTCAGCCAGTCCGATCAAGGTCAAGATCTCAGACCCCTCGCCCGACAGGTCAAGGAAGGTGCATAAGCGCTCTATAAAGAGACAAGCCTTCATCTTCATCCTCCTCGGATGAGAGAGGCTTTGCAGAAACTCCGTTGATGCTACGAAGATCTAATGTGGCAACAGCTGATGCTGTCGGTCAGAAGCCTTCTACAGTTTTCACCCTGGCCCTTACTTGGCTTTCACCTCCCAGGCTGAAGCCAACTCCATTGGAACGGTAAAATTGGTTCTAGGGACATGGATATGTTGTTCAATCCACACCTATTGGCAGGTTCCTTGCCGCTTTAATTGTTGCGGAAGGTCTTCAAGCTGGCTCCTCCCACCCACCCGGTGGTAAAACTCGCTCCGCCCCATGGCCCAGATCTTCCTTACCACTTGAAGCTCAGGCTCCCTCCTTAGCGCTCTGCATTTTAGACTGGATCCTAACTCTTGGTTCGTCCGAAACTGGTTTTGAAGTTTTCTAAACTTGGTCTTCATCTTCCCTCGCGGCTGCAATGGACAAATCTATTCCGGCTTGAGGTGCCCTTCGCGAGCAGAAAATGTCAGGACAGATCCGCACTCACGTGCGTCTACTGCCTAGGCCTGAATCATTCCCGCGAGGCCTGCGGTTGTGCCGTTCTTTCTCGGCCAACGTCCTGAACGATTATGCCGCCCGTTTGCTTCGGCGCCCGAGCGCTTTCTGCGGTAAAATCAAAAGAGGCTCGTTGGGTGTCTGGCGGCTGGCTTGGCTGAGCAGCTCGAGCAAATGATCGCCCTCGAGAGGAGGCGGCCCAGGCCGTATCTTCCTCCTCCTCGGCTCATGCATTTATCCCGCTTTCTCTGAGTTCTCGTGACCGGCTTCGTTCAAGGAGCTTTGTCAGTCCCTTTCCACAAAGGGAGAGGGCCTTCGGGACATTCTTCTCGGCCCAAGAAGAAGGAGGCGAAGGTAAGTCCCACCATCGGCGTTCGTAGGAGGCGGAGGGTCTCCTTCCCGGACAGCCGACCGTCGCCGCTGGCTTCACGGTGTCCCCATCAGGCCAGTCTGCGAGACTCCCGTCGACTCAGTCGAGATTTTCTCGATCCATCGGACGGGCTGTCAACTGGTGAAGCCGACAACCTACATTCACTGGTTCCCCGGTGGGGAGACGAGGATCTGCCTGCTCGCCGGGGCCGCGGTCCCTGGTTAAAGTGCCCGAGCCAGAGGCGGGTGTCCCCGCCCTTCCCAGACCGCCCTCGGTCCCCCTGAGGGTCTCGGTCTCGGACTTCATCTCGGTCAAGCCGTTCCGCCCGACATCGGTGGTCTCGGTCTCAGTGCCAGTAAGCGGCGATACCGTTCCTCCTGCGTCCTCTTCCTCTGATGAGGGAGGCTTGGCGTAAGTGCGTCGATGCTCTGAAAACTTATGTGGCAGCAGTTACTGTTGTCTGGGTCTAAACCAACTCGGTTCAGCCCCGGCCATCAAGTGGCGCTGTCGCCCGAGCGACGGCAACCACTCGCCCCAGTCGAGTTGCCCGTTCAGGGCGGTTGTTCGGCGAAACCCGGCTGCTCCACGTTGTGGTGGAACCTCCGCCTCCACAGAAGTCTGGGGCACCGACCAAGGATTCTCGATCGTGTCATTGCTTGCCCCACAGGTTGTTGGTCACCCTCACTCCCGACTGTCTCGGCAGGTAGAGGGTGGCTCAGGGCTGAGGCAGCTCTTCGCAGACTCTTCAGAACCGACGATGACAACTCCTTGTTCTCCAGGCAGGTCGACCTGGAGTCCTCCTGGGGCCAGTCATTGGACGATAGCCCATCTTCCTTCTTGGGTCTGCTTCAACTCATCTCCAGAGTCCACGGGATGCAGCTCGAGCCCGTGTCCAAGCGGGCCAGTATCCTCTGACAGAGATACTGGACCGAGGATTCCCCACAGAGGCCTTTCCGGTGGCTGAGGCCATTGTCGGCCCAGCCTTGGAGCTCTGTCAGCGGCCTGCTTCCTGTCCTGTGCCCTCTGCCAGGATGGCCAGAAATATCTGGTCCTCGACTCTTTGCCGGTTTCTCCGAGCACCCCTCTGGCGAGGGTTAGTCACGACAGCGTCTTCTGGCGTTCGATGCAGCTCGGGCGTGTCAGCCCCGACAAAGAGTCCAAAAAGCTGGACTTTGCCAGGCGCAGGTGTGCGCTGCATCCTCCTCGGCCTCTGACAGGCCAGCTCGGCCGTGCTGATGGCACACTTCTCCCATGCCCTTTTGGGCTCCCTGGATGAGGTTGTCCCTCATCTCCGGCCGACCTGCAGACCCGCGGTCCGTCAGGTGCGGGACCAGGGTAGGCGGTGGCGAAGCAGCAGCTTCAGACTGCTCTGGACACAGGTGATTCCTGTGCCAGGTCAGTAGCGGCAGCGGTGGCCATGCGCCCAGAGGCGTGGCTGAGGATATCCACCTTCACAGCAGATACCCAGCACAAGTTGGCGGATGTCCTTCTTGGGGACTGACCTCTTCGGCCCTGGATTGGAGGGACACTCCAGCGGATCGAAAAGTCCAATGCCACTCTGGACTTGGTCACTTCGCCCAGAGGGACAAAGGCGCCGTCAGCAACAGCATAAGTCCTTTGTCCTTCGGCCCCTGCAGCTCGACCGCCCAGCAGCACAGCAACAGGGCCAGCAGGCTCAAGGCTAGGCCCCAAACCCAAGGCCAGCGGCTTCCTCCAATAGGAAGCAAGGAGGTAAAGGCCCAGGAGGTCCCTCGGCTGGTTCCTCCTCCAAGCCTGCCCAGTGACGGGTTGAGGTGCCGCCCCAGCCTCGTCACTCCCACCTGGGTTCCCCATGGGGGACGGCTCCGCACTTCCTTTCTGCCTGGTCCACTATCACCACGGACGCTGGGTGTTGGAGGTGGAAGGAAAGAGGCCTGCCTCTGGAGTTCGAGCAGGCCCCACCCTTTCGAGCTACCGCCTCGGGAAACGCCTGCAGAATCATAACCTGCTGTCGGCCCGCCAGGCCGACATTGCCCTGCTCCTCGAAAAGAGGTGATCAGGAAGGTGGCGGATCCTCCTCCAGACCCGGGGTTTGTGTCCAGGTATTTCCTGGTCCCGAAGCGGACAGGGGCTGGCGCCCCATCCTCGACCTGCGACCTGAACAGGTTTCCTAGGTCTCGGACCTTCAGGATGGTCACTCTGGCTCAGATAATACCATCCTTGGAGCGAGACATGTGGTTCTGTTCCCTGGACCTCCAGGACGTGTTCTTTCATGTCCCGATCCTCCGTCTCATCAGAATTCCTCTGCTTCAGAGCGGAGGGGTCCTTTCAGTTCGGGCCATGCCCTTCGCCTCTCTTAGCTCCCAGGGTCTTCACCAAATGCATGGCAGTGGTGACAGCATTCTCTGCGGCGCCTTGAAGGGTCGGGTGTACCCTACCTGGACGACTGACTGATTGCAGCCCCTCCAGAGCGGGAGGTGGAGCAGTCCAGAGATCTGGCCCTCCAGGTTTGCTCTCAGATTGGCCTCCATCGGCGAGGAGGCCAAGTCAGGAACTGTGCGAGAGCAGGTGATACTCTTCGTTGGAGCAGAGCTCGACTCTCTTGAGCCAGAGCTCGGCTCCCAGCAGACAGGGCCAAGGTTCTTTCCTCCTTTGCCCAATCATTTGTGGTTGGGCAATCGCTCCCTGCCGGGACTTCCTGCGCCTCCTGGGCCTCATGGCGGCCTGCACCAGCGTGGTCCGCTGAGCCCGTTGGTACATCGTTCCCTTCAGTGGGGACTGGCCAGCCAGTGGTCAACGTTGCGATCTGTTGGACCAGCCCATGACGTGACCCAGGAGATGTGGGCAGCTCTCCAGTGGTGGACCGTTCCGGCACATCTGCAGGAAGGCATCCCATTCGTCCGCCCGAGCCGACGGTCTCTCTATCGACCGATGCATCTTTGATGGGTTGGGGTGCCCATCTGGGGAGCACAGAGCGCATGGCCTCTGGTCCCTCCTACCATCCATACCGCTGCATCAGTAACTGCTTCCAGGGATGTCCCTATCCAGGATATCTGCAGGACTGCTACCTGGAAGTCGGTACACACCTTTATTACTCACTACCACATCAACCTTGAGTCACGCCAGGATGCTGGTTTTGGGGCCTCGGTTCTCCAGTCTTTATTTCCTAAGTAGAGGTGTGCCTTGCCTCCCTCCTCCGGAGAACTGCTAGGAGTCTGCCAATAAGTGTGGATTGAACAACATATCCATGTCCCTAGAAATACAGGTTACTCACCTGTAACAGGAGTTCTAGGAATGGTATATGTTGTTCATCCCATGATCCCGACCTCCCGCGCTGACTTCAACCTGGCTTTCAGCGGGCTAGATCTGGCATCATGGGGTGGAGCCGAGTTTTACCACCTGGGTGGGTGGGAGGAGCTAGCTTGAAGACCTTCCGGCAACAATTAAAGTGGCAAGGAACCTGCCAATAAGTGTGGATGAACAACATATACCATTCCTAGAACTCCTGTTACAGGTGAGTAATCTGTATTTCCTCTACCCGCACGAGCAGGTAAAACCTGCCCCAGTTCAGCCAAAATCGGTCTCTCCACCGATAGTGGTGGAGTCGCCACCTAAACAGCTTTTGGGAGGGGCTCCCTCGAAGGAATCTCTGATGGTTCCGGGTCTTCCTCACAGGATATCGGGTTATCCTCACGTGTGACCGCCCTAGGTATGTAGAAGGGGACCTTGGTGGCGGGCGATTTATCTGAATACCTCGGATTCTGTGACATTGACCTCCACTCTCATCTGCTGGATGATGAGTCGGTGGGTAGATTGTCGACAGAGAGAACCCCTCATCATTTCTGGGAATTCTCCACCTTATCTCCGAATCCATGGGGATGCCCTGGAACTTGTCCAGAAACAGGGAGTACCCTCTTACAGAGATTCTTGAAAGAGGGAATACCCTATGGAAGCCTTCCCAGTGGCCGAGGCCACTGTTGGCCAAACTTTGAAGCTCTGGCAGCATCCTGCCCAGCATGGTCTGCCTGGATGGCCCGTCAGGTATGCGTTGTCCATTGGGTCGCTCTCGGGGTTCACAGAATATCCCTCGGCAGAGGGGTTAGTGACTTCTTCTGTGTTCAGGTGCACAGGCAGCTCTGCTGACAGTGATAGACCTCCAGACAAGAGTCAAAAACTGAACCACTCAGCCAGGAAGGTTTATGCAGCCTCCTCTCTAGGCCTTCATCAGGCAAGCTTGGCCATCGTCACGGCGCACTTCTATTATGCCCTCCTGGGCTCTTAGGATGAAGTTCTCCGCACCTCCCATGGACCTTCAGACTACGGTCAAGCAGGTCCGGGACCAGGGCCGAGCCATTGCCAAGCAGCAGCTTCAGAGCGGCCTTGGACCTCGGGGACTCTTGCGCCCATTCGGTGGTAGCTGCGGTTGCCATGCACCACAGAGGCTTGTCTGAGGCTTTCCACCTTACGACAGATACTCAGCACAAACTCACTGATGTTCCTTTCCTGGGTACCGATCTCTTTGGACCAGGTGTGGATGGTCATCTTCAGGATCCAGCAGTCCAGTGCCACCCTTGGACTCATCTACTTCTGCCCAAAGGACACCCCTGGCTCTAGAAACAGCAGATGAAGAAACCTTTTCAGCACCCTACTCCTGTGGCCAAGCAGCCCTCCTTCCAGGGTGGGCAGCAACAGCAGGCACAACCGTGGCGCCCTCAGCCCAAGTCTGACCTTCAGCGGCCCGCAGACAGAGGTCGGGGTTCAGGCAGTTCCAGTCTGGACCCTCTTCCTCCAGGCCTGCCCAGTGATGGGATAGGGGCTGCCACCCTTATTCCTGTCAAGCCAGATCTGGGTCCTCCTGGGCAGCCCGGCTTTGCCACTTTCTTTCTGCCTGGTCAGCTGTTACCATGGACAGGTGGGTCTTAGAAGTGGTTGGCCAGGGTCTGCCTCTAGAGTTCGAGCAGTACCCTCCTGCCGAGCCCACATCCTACAGGAAGAGAGAGTATCAGTCCACACTCTGTCAGCTCTGAGAAACAACATAGCCCAACTCCTCCTGAAGGAGGCATTGGTTGATGGCAGATCCTCCAGTCAACCCAGGGTTCATTCCATGTGCTTCCTGGTCCCGAAGCGGACAGGGGGGGCGGTGCCCCATTCTAGATCTGCACGACCTGAATCAGTTTCTCAGGCCATGCACCTTCAGGATGGTAACTCTGTCCCAGATCATAATATTCCTGGAGCAGAACCTGTGGATCTGCTTACTGGATCTCAGGACGCATTTTTCATGTCCCAATCAGTCCGTCTCACCAGGGTTCCTCTGCTTCAGAGCAGAGGGAACCCTATCTGAGTTCAAACCATGTCATTCAGCCTGTCATCGGCCCATGGGTCTTCACCAAATGCATTGCAGTGGTGGCATCCCATCTCAGGCATTGAGGGGTCAGAGTATCCCTCACCTCAATGATTGGCTCTCAGCGGGTTCCACCCAACAAGAGGTGGAGAGGTCCAAGGATCTGGCCCTCCAGACCTGCTGTCAACTTGGCCTCCTGATCAATGAGGCCAAGTCGGACTAGTACCATTGCAGGTGATATGCTTCATTGGGGCAGAGCTCAACTCTTGCCGGTAGTAGACCTGCTCCCCAAGTGACAGGGCAGAGGTTCTGTCCTCCTTGCCCAGTCATTTCTGGTTTGGCACTTATGCTGTGCCGGGACTTTCTGTGCCTTCTGGGGTACATGGCGGCCTGCACCACCATGGTCCAGTGGGCCCAGTGGCATATGTGCCCCCATCAGTGGGAGCTGACTGCCCAGTGGACTCCAGCACCATGGTCACTTCGACCAGCAGATCACTGTGACCAGAGGATGTGGGATGCTGTCCAGTGGTGGACCATCCTAGACCATCTGCAGGAAGGGATCCCGCTTGTCCATCCCGAACAGACGGTTGTCCTCATGACTGATGCCTCTCTCATGGGCTAGGGAGCCCACATGGGGAACAACTGGGCCCATGGGGTCTGGACCCCTGAGGAATGCCGATATCATGTCAACCTGTTGGAGCTCAGAGCAGTCAGACTGGCGCTGTCAGCATTCACTCAGCAGCTTCGGGGTCAGTGGTTCAAGTCCAGATGGACAGTACCACAACCATGTACTACTTCAACAGACAGGGTGGCACGCACTCCTGGCTGCTTTGCAAGGAAGTGCTCCGCATCTGGACACTTCGTAGCGTTGGAGGCAGATCTCCAGCCATCCATGTGGCCAGAGCCTCAACCAGCTGGTGGATGCTCTCAGCCACATACGCCAGATATCCCACAAGTAGTCTCTCCATTCAGAGGTAGTTTACAGCCTGTTCTCCCGCTGGGAGCAGACCGATGGTAGACCTGTTAGCCTCCAGGAAAACACCAAACTGAGACTGTATCATGCCCGCTCCCTTCAGCAGGGCTCACTGCAGGGGATGCCTTCTGGAGGCCGTGGACCTCAGGCCTCCTCTGCACCTTCCTCCATTTCCCTTGATCCACAAGGTGTTACTCAAGGTGAGGAGGGACAAGGCAAAGATGATACTGGTAGTCCCAGACTGGCCAGCCAGTTCTGGTATCCAGATCTCCTCAGCCTCAGCTGCAGGCCCCGGACCGGCTTTGCACACGCCTGGACCTGATATCTCTCAACCAGGGAAGGTCCTTCATTTGGACCTTCAATGCCTGCACCTCATAGCCTGGTATCTGAGCAGCTAGAGTTCCAGGCTTTGAACTTTCCGAAGATGTCTACAACATGGTGGAGGCATCTAGAAAGGAATCGACTAGAAATGTTATGCCTTCAAATGGAAAAGGTTTCATTTGGGGTCAGGGTCTGGACCCTTATCCTGTTCTGTGGCTAACATTCTTGACTACCTTTGGTCTCTCCAAAGGGGGTCTGCAGTCATCGACCCTTAGGGTGCACCTGGCAGCCATTTCTGCCTAACGGTGCGGGCCGGTCAGCCGACATTAGGGCGGGGAGACAGTGGTCGGGCGCTCAAAGGCCTGGGTCACATATCCCTCTGGTGCGTGAACCTCCACTCCATGGGATCTACTGCTGGTTTTGGCAAAGCCTCATGGGCAAGCCATTTGAACCCATGCACAAGTGTGAGTTGTCTCACTTGTCGTGGAAGACGGCTTCCTGGTGGCTGTCACGTCAGCCAGAAGGACAGGGAGCTCCAGGTGCTTTCGGTGGACTCCCTTATCTGGCCTCCACAGGGACAAAGTTGTCCTGTGCCCCCACCGAAATTCCTTCGAAGGTGGTGTCAGAGTTTCACCTTAACCAGGTGCTGACTCTGCCAGTGTACTACCTAACTACACCTCGGATGTCGAGTACAGGTTCCATACCTTGGACCCAGACGTGCTCTCCTATTATAAGGAAAGGATGGCAGAAATTTGGAGAGGTTCGCTCAGCTGTTTGTCACCTACGCTGAAGCCGCTTCTGGCAGACCTGCAGCCAAACGGACCATTGCGAGATGGATTACATCATGCGTAGGTCTGTGCTATCAGTTGCGGGCAAGGAGCCTCCCAGAGGGATAAGGAGCTCATTCTACCTGCCATACTGCTTCATCGGTGGCTGCTTCCAGGGACATCCCCATTCAGGAAATGTGTTGGGCTGCTACCTGAAGTCAGCAAACACCTTTATCACCCACTACCACATCGACCTCGAGTCATGCCGGGATGCTGGTTTGGGGCCTCAGTTCTCAATCTCTCTTTCCTAAGTAGGGGTGTCTCGCCTCCCTCCTCCTGGAGAACTGCTTGGAGTCTGCCAAGAAGTGTGGATAGAACAACATATCCACACTCCTAGAACAGGTTACTCACCTGCAACAGTAGTTCTAGGAGTGGTTTATGTTGTTCATCCACACGCACCCACCCGACCTCCCGGATTTGGGCGCACAACCTTGCTTCCAGCGGCTAAGATCTGGCATCATGGGGCGGAGCCAGGTATATACCACCCGGTGGGTGGGAGGAGCCAGCTTGAAGACTTCCGCAAGATTTAAAGGGAAAGGGACATGCCAAGAAGTGTGGATGAACACCATATACCACTCCTAGAACTACTGTACAGGTGAGTAACCTGTTCTTGGGACCTTCGTCCAGTGGTCCCTGAAGCTGACTGGATCCTTGCACCTATGTCTTAATGCCGCTCAGGTTTTTCAGGAGGAAAATAAGCCAGTGGTCTTCCAGTTTAGCACAGCGGAAGGCTCCTTCTTCCCTGCATATATTATATCTTCTTTCTCTCTCTCTCTCTCTCTCTCTCTCTCTCTTTCTTCTCCTTCCTGTGCTGCCACCCAGGGACTGGGGCCCTAAGACCAGTTAGAAAAATTCCATTCCTCTGTCCTCTGGTTGGCTTATTCCTTTTCAGTTTTTATCTTTTCCTTTTCCTATCCCTCGGCTCTCTTGCCTCATCTTTGGATTTTTCTATCCCCTTTTTTCTTTCATCTCCGCAGGACAGTACTGGGTTGGAGGAGGAGGAGGAGTCTACAGCACCTAATGGCCAACCCTTGCACTACGAGTGTGTCGGCTTCAGGGCGTGCACCATTGGCACCCCCCAGAAAAGCTCCCACTCCATGCAGGTGCACGCCTCCAACTTACACCCCATTACTAATGAGTGATGAAGATACAGAGAAGATCAAGAATTAAGGTAGGTACATAATTTTTATTTTTCCCTCTTTTCTGGCCATTTTGTAAATTGAGTAGGGGTTCTGTTTCACAGTCCAGTGGGCTGTACGATTTAGAACTGTATGATGTAATTTTATGTCCTTGTTGAAGAAATTACATTGTTTTCACAATGCATTATGTTCTACTAAAGAACTCTGTGGTCCAAGGGGACATAAACTACATCATGCAGTTATAAAATGACACCACTAGCATGTAAATCAAAGCACCCATTGAATTTACTAAAAGGCTAGAAAAGACTGAACAATAACAGAATGGGATCAAATATATGAAACCACTTCTAGGAAAATTACTTACAGATTCAGCACAGTTCTTCTTTAAAGAAATTGGAGATTGGTTCAGAAACTGCCTTTTGTGTGTCTGTTGGGGGTGGGGGTATTACGGAACAGGCAGAGGCACAATTGGGCAAAATACTGGAAGGCATTATTAAGGCATACAAACAGAGGTGAGAAAGAATAAGTGCCTTGGCTGGGACTTGAACAGGCACTTAGAATACTGTTTCGACTCGTTAACCAGCTGTGCTACTGAGGCAACTGGAACCAGTGCTGTCCTAGACATTACTCTTTCTTAAATGCACAACTCATTGGCAACACAAATATTTACTTGTAACAATCACACAGGAGTGTAGTGTGCATATTTATAGAGCACATACAAACAGAGGTGAGAAGGAATAAGTGCCTCGGCTGGGAACTATTAAGGCATCCAGCCTATGCATGAAGTAAGTGAGTAAAGGCAAAGGAAAAGAGACCATTGCGGTTCTGTGGGAAGGAAAAAGGGTGGCATTCAGGAGTTACAAGGAAGCACAGAGGGAGCAGGATGGAGAGGTATTCAAGAAGTAGAAGGAAGCAGGCAAGGTGGTGAGGGGATCAAAACTACAAATGGGACAGGATCGCCAAAGGGTAACTAAAGGAATAAGACTTTCTTCAGAATAGTGCTCCCAGATTGATATGCCATTTTCCTCTAACTCTAGCACCATTTTCCTATAGATTACATTATTTCCAATGGAAGCTAAATTTTCTGTTTCCCAGAATAACAGATGCAAGTCCATGAAACAGTTTCCTTCAGATGGCTCCATCCCTGTAAAATACAGAAATCCCTGTATCTGGGATCCTTCTTAGATATGTAAGTAAAGGAAGGAGAGGGATATTGAGAATTAGGAGAACAGAAGGGAGACTGCACAGAAGAGGACCAAGAAAAGCTGTCTTCCTGAGCAAGTACTTGCTCAATTTTTACAGTTAGGGGTGGGGTGGAGGACACAAGTCCATTTTCAGAGGAAAGAGTCCTGAAGGGACTTGCTGCTGTAAAGGTGGACAAGCTGTGAGTCCAGATACACTTCAGGGTACTAAAGGAACTCAGGCAGGTGTTAGCTGCACCGCTGGCAGCCCTATTCAACAGTTCACTGAAATAGGCAAGGTTCCAGAGGACTGAAAAGAGCTGACGGTACGCCCACATAAGAGAAGCAGCAGGAGAAGTTCAGCAACTGTAGGACAGTGGTGGGACCTTAATGGAAACCCTGTAAAGGAATGACAAGTAGATTATCTTGAATCCATTGGGCTGCAGTACCACAGGAAGCATGAATTCATGGGGTGTGGTGGTATCATGCCAGGACGGATCTGAGTGATTTTTTGACTAGATGACCAGAGAAATAGATCATGGGAGGCTGTGGACATGGCCTTTGAAACTGCCGCACAGGAGACTGATTAAGAAATTGAGCAGCTTAGGGTGGAATCCAAAGTGGTGAGCTGGGTTGAAAGTGGTTAATGGATAGAGGACAGAGGGTGGCGGTTAATGGCACTCCGCTAATAATGGAAAAGTTACCAGCGGGTGCCGCAAGGCTCAGTAATGCGAATGGTCCTCTTCAGTGTCTTCAGGAATGATATTGGAGAAGAACTGGAAGGAAGATATGCTTTTGCAGAGTATACCAAAATCTGTAATAGGGTGGACACTGGGTGGGGGTGGAAAGAATGCGCTGGGATCTTGAGAAACCAGAATACATCAAGAGCATAGCAGTTGGCGTTCAATGCCAAAAGTGCAAATCATGCACCTAGGTTTGAACCCAGGGCCAGAGTATAGGATGGGGGGTTGTACTGAGTAGTCACTAAGCAGGCAGGATCTTGGAGTTATAATTACAACTCAGAGTAGCAGGGCAGTGTGACAAAACAGTGGTAGGGCTAGATGGATACTGGGGTGCATACGGATGGGTATCTTTAGCAGGAGAAGGAGGTGGTCTTGCCACTGTGTCACTCAGACCCCACCTGGAGTAGTGGGGCCCACCTCAGAAGGGACATAGACAAGATGGAGGGTAGTCCAGAGGAGGGCAGCTAACATGGTGCAGGGTTGTACGAAAAGCCCTATGAGGAGGGGCTGAGAGATTTCCAACATGTACACCCTGGAAGAGAGAAAGAAGATCAAAAGATGACATGATAGAGACCTACAAGTACCTCACAGGAGTGAACATATGCAGGAGGAGTCTCTTTCAAAGGAGAAAGACCACCAGGACTAGAGTGTGTATGATGAAGCTGGGAGAGGAGGAGTTTGAGGGGTTTTAGAAAGTAATAATTCACCGAAGGGTGGTAGGTGCCTGGAACAAACTGCCAGTGGTGAGTGATCGAGGCAAAAACAGTGGGTGGCTTCAGGCATGCATGGAATAGACATAGGGATATATTGGTGAATAGACGGGGAGGAGGGGAATGTGCTGGAGACCAGTTACGGTATGTGGAGACAGATCAGGCAGGGACCATCTGGGCAGAATCGCTGGGCTGAGTGGTCCTTTTTGCCAACAAATTCTGTGTTTCGTGTTTCTAATCTCATAGCCCTCAGGTCAGGAGGGTTCATGTACCAACACTGATTTCAGATCCCAGCCAGCGATGCTGGCATTTTACCTCGTGTCTCCTTTACATACTTTTATTATTAATATTCCAGTTTTTTTTTTTTCTGGAAGGCTGGGAATGCTACATTTAATCGTGCAAAGTTGCTGAACGTTGGTGTGAAGGAGGCGATGAAAGATGAGGACTGGGACTGCCTTTTTCTGCATGATGTGGACCTGATCCCGGAGAATGACCACAACATCTATATCTCACGACCTCTGGAATCCCAAACATGTCTCGGTGGCCATAGAATAAGTTTGGATACAGGTCAGTCAGTGGCACACTTTATTTACATGCTGGCCTCATACCCACATCTCGGCCAGCTTGGCTCAGTTGGGACTTGGGCCAGGAGGGCTTGTTTTCAGGTCCCACATCAAGAACCTGGGCACATGAGGGCTGGTCCATCAGTGCAGCAGTAGCGTTACTGCTCAAGATGCCAGCGTTCTGGTTTCAGGTATGAGCCTGGCTTGTTGGGGACAGCTGGGGAGGAGGATCAAGTTCCCAGCGGACGCTGTCTCCCTTCATGGAGGGGATGGCTGGCCTGGCGCACATTGCCACCTGGGTGATCACATGTAGTGTGCTTGGGACAGCACAAAGTATTGGGGAGAGAACCCTGATGGCATTTTGCTCCACATAAGTGCATGTGTGCTCTTGGGACACCTCTGAGCGGTGTCCCCGGTGCAACAGTTGGGCAAACACTCAGGTGTTGCTTAATGAAGACCCAACCTTTCAGGCTCTGCACTGGTGGCAGGGTGCCCTCCTGGGCGAAACTGGATCTGTTTCCTGAGGTTGAGGCAGCCTGCTGACTCCCTCACAGGGGATAAACCCATGGAGGAATACACCCAGGGATCAAAGGTAAGTCCCTGAGGAGCTGGATGATTGAGGTGGGGGTTGGGTCAGAGCAACAGCCTGCACCAGTACAGAAAAGCATGATGTCATAAAATGACAAAAAAAACAAAACCTGGGCTTATATCCAATGCAAAACTACAGTGCAGGGGTGCTGACACTAAGGAACCTGAGCTCCTACCCAGTGCTGGCACTGTGACTACAGTACTGGTGGGTGTCCCACCAGGAACCAAGGATTTTACTCGGCACTGACACTGCACTGCAGCATGGGAGGGGCACATCAGGAACCTGGGATTATACCCAGCACTGCACTGTAGCACTGGTGAGTGTCCTGCATCAGCAACTGGGGCTCATAACCAACACTGCACTGTGATATGGGGAGATATCCACATTAGGAACCTGCCTCATAACCAACCCTGCAAGGGCTGTATAGTACTAGGGTGTTCTACATCAGTGTCTTGGGCTTATACCTAGTGCTGACACTGCAGTACCATACTAAGGGTGTCCCACACTGGGGACCTGGGCATACACAACCCTGACACTTTACTGCAGTACTGGTGGGTGTCCCACATCAGGAAACTGCCTTTATACCTAGTGCTGACACTGCACCACAGTATGAGGTGTACCCATCAACTACCTGTTTTGATACTTAGCGCTGTCACTGCACTGCAGTATGGGGAGGGTGTACCACATCAGCTATTTGGGATTATACCTGACAATGCACTGCCGTACAGGGTGGGAGGTCCAACATCAGGAACCTGGGATTGTACCAGACAGTGCAGTGTAGTAGTGGGGTGGGTGTCCTACATCAGGAACCTGGGATTACACCTGACATTGCACTGGGGTGTCCCACATTCGAACCTGGTATTACAGTGCACTGCAGTACTGGGTGGTGTCCCACATCCGGAATCTGAAATACACCTGACACTGCACTGCAGTACTGAGGGTGTACCACATCAGGAATGCTGGATTATACCTGACACTGCACTGCTGCTGAGGGGATGAGGGGTCCCACATCAGGAACCTGGGATTCTAGGGACATGGATGTGTTGTTCATCTACACTGTCTGGCAGGTTCCTTGCCGCTTTAAATCTTGCGGAAGGTCTTCAAGCTGGCTCCTCCCACCCACTCAGGTGGTAAAACTCGGCTCGCGCCCCATGACGCCTAGATCTTCCTTACCGCTTGAGGCTCAGGTTCCTCCTTAACACTCTGCATATAGACTGGATCCTAATTCTTGGTTCGCGAAAATAATTCTAAAGTTTTCAAGACTTTGGTCTAATTACTCCTAGCGGCTGCGATGGACAGTTCGACTCCCAGATTTAAATTGGTGCCCATGCGGTGAAAATGTCCAGGAGCGGATCACGCACTCACGTGCGTCTACTGCCTCCAGCCTAGATCATGACCCGCATTCCTGTGAGTTATGTGGTTCGTTTGACCAGCGTCCTAGAACCACGCTGCCCGGTTACAGCTTGGGTGCCCGAAGCGCTACCGCCGGTGAAGTCAAGGAGGCCCGTTGGGTGGTGTCTGCAGCGGCTGGCTCAGCTGAGCAACTCGAGCAGATGATCACCCTGAGGAAGAGGCAGCCCAGGCGCATCCTCATCTTCCTCGATCGTGGCATTTATCCTGCTCTCTGGGATCCTCCTATACAGCTTCTTTTAAGGAGCTTTGCCAGTCCCTTTCCCACGAAGGGAAAGGGGCCATCGAGACCTCTTCTCGGTCCAAAAGAAGGACTCGAAGGTAAGTCTACCGTCGGCGTCGTGGGAGGTCCCTTCCCGAACAGCGACACTCGACTCGGTCGGGGTTGCGGCTAAGGCCGCTGGCTTCACGGTGTCCCCGTCAGGTCAGCCTGGCCGAGACACCCGTCGGCGCAGTTGAGATTTTCTAGACCGTCGGACGGGCTGTCGACTGGTGAAGCCGACAACCCTTCTTCGAGTTCCCCGGTGGAGACCGAGACTGCCTGCGCCTCCTGTGCCGGGTCCCGGTCAAGGCTCCTGAGCCAAGGAAGGCGGGTGTCCCGCCGCCCAGACCCGCCCTCAGAAACACCGAGGGTCTCATGTTCTGTCTTGGACCTCGTTTCGGTCCAGCCGATCCCGCCCGACATCAGCGGTCTCGGCGCGAGGTAGCGGTGGTGCCGCTTATCCTGGTCTTCCTCCTTGGAAGAGGAGGGCTTTGGCACAAATTGCGTTGACGCTACGAGGACTTAATGTGGCAGCAGTTACTTTTGTCTGGGAACAAGCGGACGCCGTCATGTACGCCCGCCATCAAGTGGCTGTCACCTGAAGGCGAAACAACCCTCGCTATAGTCAAGGTGCCTAAGCCTGTGGGCAGGTTGTTCTGGCCGAATCCAACACCCCACCGATTGTGGTGGAACCTCTGCCTCCACAACTTGAAATCAGGCGCCGACCAGAGACTCTCGGTTGGGTCAGGGTCTGCTTCTGGGTTGTTGGTCACCCTCACTCCCGACCGTCCTTGGCAGGTGGAGGGTGGCTCAGGCCCCAGGCAACTCTTGGCGGACTCCTCGGAGTCCGGCGCGAGCTCACTCCCCTGTTTTCCAGGCCCCTTGACCTGGAGTCCTCTGGGGGCAGTCAATGGGCGAGCCCATTGTCGTTTATGGGTTGCTTTGCTCATCTGAGTCCACGGGGATGCAGCTCGAGCCCGTATCCAGCGGGCCAAGTATCCACTGACAGAGATACTAGACCAAGGGATTCGCCCACGGAGCCTTTCCGGTGGCTGAAGCCATTGTTGGCCCAGCCTTGAGCTTTGGCAGCGTCAGCATCCTGCCCTGCGCCGGCTAGGATGGCCAGGAAGTACACGGTCCCTACTGGCTCTTTGTCGGTTTCGGAGCACCCGTCTGCGGAGGGGTTAGTCACCGATAGCGTTTTCTGGCATTCCGGAGCAGCTAGGGATGTGGATCACCCCCATCCAAAAAGCTGGACTATGCTGGGCGCAGGTGTGCGCTGCGTCCTCCCTGAGCCTCCGCGCCGGCCACGGCCGTGCTGATGGCACTCTTCTTCCACGCCCTCATGGGCTCCTGGATGAGGTGATCCCTCATCTCCTGGCCGACCTGCAGACCACGGTCAAGCGGGTGTGGGACCAGGAAGGGCAGTGGCAAACAGCAGCTCCAACGGCTTTGGACATTGGAGACTCCTGTGCCAGATCAGTTGCGGCCGCGGTGGCCATGCGCCGCGAGAGCATGGCTGAGGATATCCGCTTCACGGCGGATACCAGCATAAACTGGCGGGACGTCCCTTCTTGAGAGACTGACCTGTTCGGCCCTGCAGTGGAAGGCCACCTCCAGCGATTGAAAAGTCAATGCTACCCTGGACTCGGTCATGTCCGCCCAGAAGGACAAGGGCCGTCATTAACAACATAAGTCCTTTAGCCTCTTCTGTGCCTGCGGCATGTCCGGCCCAACAACGCCAGCATCAGGGCCAGCAGGCTTGCGCTTGGCATCACAAAGCCAAGCCTGTGGCCCCTCAACAGGAAGAGGGAGGAAAAGGCCAGGAAGTCCCTCGGCGGTCCTCCTCCAAGCCTGCCCAGTGACAGGTTGAGGTTTCTTCCAGCCTCGTCCACTCCCACTGGGTTCCCGTGGAGGCGGCTCCGCCACTTCCTTTCCACCTGGTCCGCTATCACCATGGACTGCTGGGTGTTGGAGGTGGTAGGAAAGGACCTGCCTCTCTGGAGTTCGAGCAGGCCTCCCTTCTGAGCCATCGCCCATCGAGCTACGGGTCCGCAGCCTCTCTGTCAGCTCGCGCCGAGCCAACATTGCCCTGCTCCTCAAAAAGAGGTGATCAGGAAGGTGGCAGATCCTCCACCAGACCCGGGTTTGTGTCCAGGTACTTCCTGGTCCTGAAGCGGACCGGGGGGCTGGCGCCCATTCTGAACCTGCACCACCTGAACAGGTTCTAAGGTCTCGAACCTTCAGGATGGTCACTCTGGCTCAGATCATTCCATCCTCGGAACAAGGCGTGTGGTTCTGTTCTCTGGACCTCCAGGCGCGTTCTTTCATGTCCGAATCAATCCGTCCCACCAGAGATTCCTCCACTTCAGGGCAGAGGATCCTCTACAGTTCTGGGCCATGCCCTTTGGCCTTCCCTAGCTCCCAGGGTCTTCACCAAATGCATGGCAGTGGTGACAGTACTCAGGCGGCAGAAGGGGCCGGGTGTACCCCTAACTGAATGACTGGCTGATTGCAGCCTCCTCCAGAATGGAGGTGGAGCCGGCCAGAGATTTGGCCCTCCAGGTTTGCTCTCAGGTTGGCCTCCTCATCAACGAGGCCAAGTCGAACTCATGCCAAAGCAGGTGATACAATTCATCGGGGCAGAGCTCGACTCTCGAGCCAGGGGCATGGCTCCCGGCGGACAGGGCCGAGGTTCTTCCTCCTTTGACCAATCATTTCAGGTTGGGCAGTTGGGCCCTGCCAGGACTTCCTGCACCTCCTTGTCTTCATGGCTGTCACCAGTGTGGTCCATTGGGCCCTTTAGTACATGCGCCCCTTCAATAGAGCTGGCCAGCCAATGGTCACAGCACTCGATCCATTGGATCAGCTGAGTGACAGTGACCCAGGGGATGTGGGCACACTCAGTGGTGGACCGTGCCAGAACATCTGCAGGAGGGCATCCCGTTTGTCCGCCTGAGCCGACAGTCTCTCTGACCGACGATGCCTCTCTGTTGGTTTGGGGAGCACAGGAGCCCACGGCCTCTGGTCCCCTCGGAAGTCCGATGCCATATAATCGTGCTGGAGCTTTGAGCGGTTCATCTAGCCCTCACCACCTTCGCCCGTTTCTACAGGGTCAAATAGTCCAGGTCCAGACGGACAATACCACAACCATGTACTACCTAAACGCGCCAGAGGCGGGATGCTCCATGCCTCTGTGCAGGGAAGCTGTCCGCATTTGATCACTCATGCGCAGCCTGGAGGCGGATCTCCTTGCTGTCCATGTGGCAGGAGCCTCAACATTCTGGCCGATGCCCTAAGCAGATGGGGCTACGTCCACAGTGAACTCTCCTGCCAGAGGTAGTACAAGATGTGTTCTCCCACTGGGGCATCCCTCAGGTGGACCTGTTTGCCTCCAGGAGAATGCAGAGCTGAGACTGTTTCATGCCCCACCCCTCAGCAGGGCCGCTGCCGGGGGATGCTTCTCGAGACCGTGAACCCTGGGCCTCTTCATCGCCTTTCCTCCATTTCCCTTGATCCACAAGGTGCTTCTCAAGGCGGGAGGGACTAGGCGCAGGTGATTCTGGTAGCCCCAGACTGGCCCGCCAGTGGTGTATTCAGGTCTCCTCAGTCTCAGCTCCAGGCTACCGTGGCGGCTTCAGCCTGCCGGACCTGATCTCAGTCAGTCAGGGAAGGTATTCCATCTGGACCTTCAATCTCTGCACCTGGACGGCTGGTCCCTGGCTAGGATCTTACCTGGTGGTAGCTCTTGCAGCAGGCTATTACAATCAGGACTATGCACGGGCACTCGGACCCTCCGATGAAATTTCTGCCAGTACACAGCTGGGACGCCCCTGGCGCCAGCCCGCCCGACGTCGGTCAGGGTACAAAGGAGCGGACCCAGCTCCACCCAGTTCTTTCCCAGCCACGTCCCGCACGTGAAGTCGAAAAAATGGCTTCTCTGCGATTCCAGCAAAAGAATCTCTTCAATCAGATTTTCCTACCCTTTTCGACAGGTTTACCATTTTCAGAGTACCGGCGTCAGATCCGCTGCCGTCGATTGCTTCCTTTTTCTGCTCTCGGCGCTGTTTCCCTCGCTCTTGCGCTTCCTAGTACCGGCGTCAGCCGTTATCTTACCGGCTGGGTTAGATGTCTTCTCGGGCACCGGCATCTCCAGAACACGCAAATAAGTGTGACTGCGGAAGCAGATCCCAGCTAAGAGCGGCCATCGCGGTGCGTTTCTGCCTGGGCCGGACCACGATACCGTCAACTGCGCGGATTGCCAGGCCTTACCAGCGGACCGCATCCACTGCCTGAAGGCCCTTAAGCCTACCTGCTGGAGCAGAAGATGGATCTGCACTCCTCGGAGGGAAGAGGAGGGAAAAAGCACCACAGCAGGACCGTGGTCGGTCCGTCACTGGTCGGTCTCGGTCGCGCTCGCGTTCGCGGCCTTCTCCCAAAGGCCCGTCCCTCAGGTTCTGGAGATCCTCGAAGACCCCCAGGCTAAGGCAGGCCCGCCGGGAGAAGCCGGTCAAGCCGAAGGTGACTCCCTAAGGTCATCACTAAGTCCTTAGAGGTGCCTGCTCGGCCCACCTGCTAAGCACCAACGCTGCCTGCTAAGGCGTGCCTCGGAGACCAAGGACCTCCGGCGCCCTGGCGTCACTCCGTCTCGGTCCTACACGGCAGCCGGTCGAGAGGGGCGGGCCGCGAGGTCGATCCATGGAGATACTGACGTCCCGGTAGCCCAAGTCCTCCTTCCCCCTGGGCCCTCAGGAGAGCTCTCCCTTAGCCCCGATGTTCCGGAGACTTCTTCCCGAGCGAGCTGCTGAAATTTTCACCGAGATGAGCTCAGGATCTTTTCTCCTTTGGTGGGGCAGGTCCACAAGTGGTCCTCAGACACAGTACCGGACCCTGCGGGAGGCGCCAGCCGGTGGGTGAGTGTTCCATGTGAAGTCACAGTGCCAGCCTTCACCCCCCTCAGGGCTCGTTCTCGCTCCAGGTCCGAGGACCACCGACATTGCTCAGGGACTCTGGTGACCGGCGTCGGTCTAGGTCACGCTCCAGGAGCCCTTCTCGCTCCAGGCGAGATCGCTCTAACGTTGGTCCTCGGCCCGGCGTTGGTCTTCTCGTCGCCCGGTCCAGGGGACCGAGATGGGTCTTCGAGACCGGCCGTGGGTCCCCCCTAGCCACCGGCGCCAGCGAGGCATGGTCGTGGGACAGGGGCCGGAGGGGCTTATTCCAGTCGGATGATGATCCTCCTCTTCATCGTCGACCTCTTCATCCTCTTTCAGCCTCAGAAGTGCTCCCGAGAGGACCATCTCTCGCTCGCCTCCGGACGATCCTGCTTTTATGGGCGTCGTAGAGGCATATCCAGGCCTCCAGCGAGTGGGACATGGAGGACCTGGATCCGGAGCACGGAGGTTGGCCAAGTACCTGAGGCAAGAGCCAAGCTTCTGGTTATCCCTCCTTTGGTGGATACATTCCAGGACCTTACTAGAACCACTCTGGATGCATCCGGCCTCGATCCCGGCAGTTCTAAGAAGTGGATAGGCTGTATAAGGCCCGAGTGAGACCCATTCTAGCGGACACCCTCAGGCCGACTCTTGGGTGATCACGGCTGCCCATGACAAGTCACGACAGCGAAGCACCTCAGCTCCCAGCCTCCTGACCGGAGTCCTGCTACCTGGACCAGGTGAGCAAGAGTATATGCAGCCTCCACCTGTTCCATCGCTCCCTCAGTTTCCTGATGCATATGGTACAGTACCAGAATCTAGCTGTGGGAAAAGGGAGTGAGCTGGCACAGACCATGCCAGACTCTGACAAAAGACAGGCTGCTGGCCTCCTTCAGATTGGGCTCAGGCGTGGCTCCCATGTACTGAGGGCCTCGTATCGACACTGCCTGACAGCAGCCAGGCAGCTGCCTCGGGGTGTGCTTCGGCCATGCCTGGTTGAGTCTCGGGGCTTTTCACCAGGATCTGCAGGCAGTATCAGGGATCTGCCTTCAAGGTGCCGTGCTGTTTGGGCAGGAGGCGGGCTTTGATCTCCGCCTCCAGAGTCAGGCAAGTCGGATCTGGTCGGTCACCAGATGTGCCGTGGCGACCAGCGGCGTCAGCACCATAAGACGAGCCTTTTCATAAGTCCTCAGGGGTCAAAGGTTCAGCCTGTGGCAGCCAGCAGGGGCAGAGAGGAGGCTTCCGCAGGAGGATCTGAGAACCAGCATTCTGGTGGACCTCCTGCCCGTGGGCCAAGTCCTCCCAGGCCCTCTCCCCTCCTGGCTCTGCCTAAGGACTCCTTCGCGCCCCCTTCCACCAGAAGACCCAGGGGAGCCAGTTGGAGTCCGCTTCTCCCTTTTTCGAAGGGTGGAAGTCTATTACATGAACCAGTGGGTCTTGGATATTATCTGGAGAGGACACATGCTAGAGTTCACTGAGGTTTCCTCACATACTCCATAAAAGCTCTCCCATTATCCTCCTCCTCACATTCCACTAATAGAAGAGAGATACAGACCCTCCTGCAGAGAGAGCAATAGAGAGGTCACCTTGCAGCAGCAAGGTCAGGGTTCTATTCCACTTCTTTCTGGTCCCAAAAGACTGGGACCTTGGTCCCATTCTGGATCTCAGCCCTCTAAGCCTCTTTATCGAGTACAAAGGTTCCAGGATGGTGACTCTTCAGGACTCCTTCCTTGCTGCATCAAGGGGCTGGCTATATTCTCTCGACATGCAGGATGCATATATGCATATCGGGTCTATCCTTCCCACAGGACGTTTCAGGTTCCACTTCCAAGGGGAGCATTTTCAGTTTCCAGTGCTTCGTTTGGCTCTCTTCCGCTCACGATCTTCACCAAATGCCTAGCAGTGGTGGCTGTGGCTCTAAGGCGGATGGGACACTATGTGTTCCCCTACCTCGACAATTGGCTACTTTAGCCCAAGTCAAGAGGGCTCTTACGAACTCTCCAAGACACTTAGCTCTGTTCCGAGAGCTGGGGATCACCGTGAACTTACGAAAATCATCCCGGAGCCCAGCCAAAGCTTGCCTTCATAGGAAGCGATCCTGGATTCCGTCCAGGGCATGAGCTTTCTCCCACAGGACAAGGGAGTTCACTTGGAGAGATGGCAGAATGGATCTCCCATAACTTCTTGAGTTCCAGCTTGGAACTTCCTCAGTTTACTGGGGCACTGGCGGCCATTCCTGTCACTCCTTTGGCTCGCCTCCACATGAGATGCAGTGGATGCTCAGGGTGCAGTGGGACCAAAGCTATGATGATCTAGACTCCCGGTCAAGATCTCTGAGGCCAGTCAGGTAGAACTCTGCTTTGGTGGATGGACCCCAACAATCTGAAGAAAGGGGTCAGCTTTAGGTCCGGGCCACTGGGTCAGACTCTGACAACTGATGCATCGGACCTGGGGTGGGCGCACCTGGGTGCTGTGAGTCTGGGGGTTTGGTCACCGAGGGCAGTCCCTCCACAGCAGTGTACTACGAAATGCGGCGGTCCTCTTAGCCTCAGGCTTTGAGGAAGATCTGGTACCAGGCTCTCTCTTCTAGTTCAGACAGACAACACGGCGGTAGTCTTTTACATTAACAAACAAGGAGGCACTCATTTGTATCCTCTTTGCAGGGAGGCGATGAGAGTCTGGTACTGGGCACTGGGCGGGCATCCTGCTGTCACAATGCACATTCAGGCGTCCTAAACAATCTGGCTGACAGCCTCAGCAGGTCGCGTGCCAGGCGCGCAGTGGGAGCTACTACAATCCGTAGCGGACCAGCTCTTTGACAAGTGGGGTCTTCCGGAGCTGGACCGCTTTGCATCACCATGCAATGCCAAACTGCCAACGTTCTGCTCGCGAGAAACGCAGCGCCTGGAGTTTTTGGCCAGGCAACGTTATCCCTTTGCTGGGCAGGAGGTTTCTCTATGCCTTTCCGCCCTTCCCTCTCATTCAGAGAGTACTGCTCAAGATTACAGTCAGAAGGGGCCTGGATGATCCTAGTGGCCCCAAATGGACCTCGGCAGATTTGGTTCCCACTTCTGCCAGCGGTTATCCACGGAACCTCCAGTTCGCTGCCCATGTCTTCATGATTACTGTCCCAGGACCAGGGTCGCTGGTCCTTCTGGATCTTAGCTCTTTACACCTACATGCTTGGCTCCTTCAGGCGTGGCTCAAGTAGATCGGGGTATCCCGGAAGTGGCGGCGGTCTTAGTGTCAGCGAAAGCCCTCTACTCGCTCCACCTACGCTATGAAGTGGAAGTGTTTCTGTCTTTGGGCATTGCCGCAGAGTTTGGATCCCATCAACTGCCCTGTGAACTCGGCTTTACAGTATCTCCTCTCCTATGCGATAAGGGTCTGAGTTACTCCTCTATCAAAGGTGCACATGTGGGCAGTCTCCGCCTATCATAGCTCTCGTGGGAGAGAGAGCATTACCAGTGGATGTGGCCTGCACCTTTCTTGGGAATTCTATATATGAGACCTCCCATTAGGACCCTGTCCCACCCTTGGACCTCCTTTTTGTATTGGAGAAACTCATCCTCCCTCCTTTTGAGCCAGCAGTGGATTGTGAGCTGCGTTACCCTTCTTGGAAGGTTTGTTTTTAGTTGCTGTTACTTCAGCTCAAAGGTTTCGAGCTTCAGGCTCTCATGTGTAATGTGTAAAGAGCCTATTTGGTTTTCCATGGGAAAGGGTTTCCCTCAGAACAAATCCTAAGTTTCTTCCGAAGTGGTCTCCAATTGACCCTCAACTAGTCGGTTGATCTTCCTGGTTATTTTCCTTCCTTCCCTTCCAATAGAGAGGCTCTCCTCCACATTGGATGTCCACAGGACTCTGAGGTATTACCTCAAAAGGATGGTTCAGCACTGTAGATCAGACAGCTATTTGTGGCTTTTGCACCACATCGATGGGTCAACGGTGTCCAAGCAAACTATCTCTAAATGGATAGTTCAGCTGTGTCTCATTTTGCTACAGAGCATCACAATAAACCCCTGCTGGGCCGGTTGGGGTCACTCCACCAGAGGAGTGTCGGCTTCTTTTGCCGCCCTCCGAAATGTCGCCATACAGGACATTTGTGCAGCCGCAACACTGGAACTTGGTGCATACCTTTATCAAGCATTACAGCTTGAATATCATCTCCAGGCGTCGAGCTGGCTTCGGCCTAGCCGTTTTACAAGGGCTTTTGTCCTGAGGCCTCTGGAGTTGGCATATGCCACCTCCGGTCGTGTACCTCCTTGTTGTGGGACTGCTTGGGCTCAGTCTTGATTGTAATAGCCTGCTGCAAGAGCTCCACTTGAGTAAGATAGTACAGTTAGTAAGAACTTACCGTAACAGTAGATCTTCGAGAGGAGCTCTTGCAGCAGGCGCTTTCCCTCCGCCTTCCCCCTCGGGTGTGCAGATCCATTTTCGTTTTTCTTCTCCAACTCTCTGCATGGTAGGCTTCGCTCCTTCTCTTGTCAGGTCTTCTGCTGGGTCT
Organism: Neoceratodus forsteri; assembly: GCA_016271365.2. Taxonomy (NCBI): domain Eukaryota; kingdom Metazoa; phylum Chordata; order Ceratodontiformes; family Ceratodontidae; genus Neoceratodus; species Neoceratodus forsteri. The sequence goes on along the minus strand of CM028133.1, from coordinate 243,236,027 downwards.
TGGCGGGAGAACTGAGGTGGAGCTGAGGTCTGCCCCTCTTGTGCCCTGACCAGCGTCGGGTGGGGCTGGCGTCAGGGATTCCTGCTTTGTGATTGCTGGCAGAGGTTTCACGGGGTCCTAGTGCCTGCAGCATAGTCCTGATTGTAATAGCCTGCTGCAAGAGCTCCTCTTAGAAGATCTACTGTTACGGTAAGATCTTGTGTAACTGTACTTTCCAGGCCATGGTCTTTCAGCAAGGTCCTCAACGTTGTTGAGGCGTCCCGTAAGGAGTCAACCAGGAAATGCTACGCCTTTAAATGGAAGAGATTCTCCATTTGGTGTAAGAACAACGGCCTGGACCCTTCCTCCTGTTCCTTGGCTAGCATTCTGGACTGCCTGTGCTCCCTTTCCAGCAAGGGCTTGATCGGCGACCCTCAAGGTGCACCTGGCAGCCATCTCTGCTTACGGCGGTGGGCCGGGAAGCAGTCGGTGCACTGGAGAAGGTGGTCGGGCGCTTTTCAAGGCCTTGATCACATATCCCTTCGGTGCGAGAACCTCCACCTCCATGGGATCTACTGCTGGTATTGGCTAAGCTCATGGGCAAACCATTCGAACTGATGCACAGGTGTGACATCTCTCACCTGTCATGGAAGACCGCTTTCTTGGTGGCTGTCACGTCAGCCAGAAGGATGGGAGAGCTCCAGGTGCTTTCATGAGTCTCCTTATCTGGTCTTCCACAGGGACAAGGTTGTCCTACACCCCCAAATTCCTTCTGAAGGTGGTGTCGGAGTTTCACCTTAACCAGTTGTTGACTCTGCCCCAGTCACACCTCGGAGGCCAAATATAGGCTCCATACTTTGGACCCTAGAAGGCACTCGCTTATTACAAGGAGGCGGATGGCTGAAGTTAGGGAGAGGTTAGCCAGCTGTTTGTCACCCTACGCTGAAGCCGCACCTGGTGAGACCTGCAGCCAAGTGGAAGATAGGCAGGTGTGTTACCTCCTGCATAGATCTCTGCTATAGGTTAGCGGGCATGGAGCCTCCCAGAGGATAAGAACTCATTCTACCCGCCATACTGCTGCATCGGTGGCTGCTTCCAGGGACGTCCCTATCCAGGAAAGTCAGCACACACCTTCATCACCCACTACCACATCGACCTTGAGTCATGTCGGGATGCTAGTTTGGGGCCTCGTTTCTCCAGTCATTATTCCCTAAGTAGGGGGTGTGCGCCTTGCCTCCCTCCTCCCGGAGAACTGCTAGGAGTCTGCCAGACAGTGTGGATGAACAACATATCCATGTCCCTAGAAATACAGGTTACTCACCTGTAACAGGAGTTCTAGGAATGGTATATGTTGTTCATCATGTGTCCTAGCCTCGGCCTTTCAACCTGGCTTCCAGTGGGCTAGATCTGGCGTCATGGGCGGAGCCGAGAGTTTTACCACCGGGTGGGTGGGAGGAGCCAACGAAGCTTCCGGCAAGATTTAAGCGGCAAGGAACCTGCCAGACAGTGTGGATGAACAACATATACCGTTCCTAGAACTCCTGTTACAGGTGAGTAACCTGTATTTACAGCTGACAGTGCACTGCAGTACTGAGGGGCTGTCCCACATCAGGAACCTGGGATTATACCTGACACTGCACTGTAGGTCGGGGTGTCCCACATCAGGAACCTGGGATTATACCCGACAGTACACTGCGGTACTGGGGTTTACATCAGGAACCTGGGATTATACCTGACACTGCACTGCAATACTGGGGCAATGTCCCACATCAGGAACCTGGGATTATACCTGATGCTGTACTGCTCTAAGGGGGTCCCCACATCAGGAACCTGGGATTATACCTGACAGTGCACTGCAGTATTGGGGGCCCATCTGGAACCTGGGATTATACCTGACACTGCACTGCAATACTGGGGGTGTCCCACATCAGGAACCTGGGATTATACCTGACAGTGCACTGCAGTATGTGGGGTCCACATCAGGAACCTGGGATTACACCTGACACTGCAGTGCAGTACTGAGGGGATGTCCCACATCAGGAACCTGGAATTATATCTGATGCTGCACTGCTATAAAGGGGGTCCCAAATCAGGAACCTGGGATTATACCAGACACTGCACTGCAGTACTGGGGAGAGGGGTTATCCCTCATCAGGAACTCGGATTACACCTGACAGTGCTGTGCAGTACTGGGAGTATCCACATCTGGAACCTGGGATTACACTTGACACTGCACTGCAGTACTGGGGTGAGGGGTGGGTGGGGTCCCACATCAGAGAACTGGACAATTGCCCAGCACTGACACTGCACTGCAGTATTCTGCTTCATTAATCTATACACCCAACTCACACTGCAACACTTTTATTGATACTGTAATAGCCAGTTTTCTGTTCTTTTACATAATGCATCCTATGGTTTGTTACCGACTACACGCTGGAGTTGCTGTTTTTGTTTTTTACTGTGTGTAATCTTACCTCTTGTCTCAGATGTGGAACCTTTGTAAAAGGGCATCTGTACTTACTGGTACTTTTCTAAATGAAATAAATTGTGGGAAGGTGTCCCACATCAGGAACCTGCTCTGATGCATAGCGCTGATGCAGTATTGCCGTACTAGTGGGCTGTGCTATCAAATCATATTTTATTTGTTATAGTGCACTTCTCATTTTGATTCTGTGCTTTACAGTAAAACAACATTTAAATAGCAGTAAAACAAGCCATACAGCTCGCATAAAACAAATCCAGTTAAGAGTCTATAAAAGCTTGGTCAAATAAAAAATATTTCAGCCCCTTTTAATGATTTCAATAGATACATTGTTGTGCAGAGAAGCGAGGACGGAGTTCCAGAAAACTGGGGCTGCAAATGAAGGTGGATGCCCCTGAAGATTTTAGATGAATCTTGGGAACCTCAGTAAACCCTTGTCACTGGAGTGTATGGGGTGAGCAGGCGGTAAGGAATCAGGAGGCCTTGCAGGTAACGGACTCCTGGCCATGCAGAGGCTTTGTAGGTCAGCAAACCGACCTTGAAGGCGATCCGCCACCTAAATGGCAGACAATCAGAGTGCAGCACAGGCATAATATGGTATGATCTTGGTAGACGGTCAGCAGCCTGGTCACAGCATTCTGCACCAGCTGCAGCGCCTTGAATCCACCCGCCAGCCCCAGGTATAAGGCATTATAGTAGTCAAACATGAGGTCACAAAGGCATGAACCAGTGCTGGCAGATCTACCAGGGTAATCTGGTGTTTCACCCTAGCAGTGTTTCTAAGATGATAAAAAGTCTTGACCATGGCCGACACCTAAGTTTACCCAATAAGAAGTAAGCAACTGGGAGTCCCAAGCCTTAGCCCTGAAGCTAGACCAGATTGCTCTCCATCCCCGATGACCAGGTTCCAGCATTAGAACCTCTGTCTTATCTGAATTTCATCCAGGCAGTTGTTAAGCACAAACTGACCCTTGCTGCTTTCGAGGCTAAAAGGACATGCAGAGCTGAGTATCATCTGCATAGCAGTGCAAACTCAGCCCAACCACATTGTAATGTCCCCAGTGGCAGCATGTACAAAAACAACGTGGGGGACAAAGTGGAGCCCTGTGGGACCCCACAAGGTGGAAGCACAGAGGCTGAGGAATATACCTCAGACACCACACGTTGCGATCTACCTGTGAGATAAGATTTAAACCAGTCGTTGACTATTTCCACTAGCCCACAACACACCCTCCAATAACACGCTATGGTCACGGTGTCACATGCCACTGAGAGATTAGGGAGAACAAGGATGGAGCGTCTCCCTCGCCACCAGGAATCATTAAGCTCCCGAACCAGGGCGGGGTCTCTCGGTGCTATGCCTTTCCTGAAACCGGACTGTGGAGGCTGATAGATGTCATGAGCTGTTTAAATGAGTCTCAGTTGAGCAGCCACCACCTACATCATGAACCTGCTCTGATGCCCAGTGCTGACAATGCACTGCTGTGCTGAGTGGGTACCCCACATCAGAAACCTGTTCTGATACTCAGCGGTGACCAACAGATACATAGACACTGACGGCAGATAAGGGCCAATGGCCCACCCAGTCTGCCATTTGAGCTTGTAAATTCCCTTTACGTTTTCTAGAAGTCTGTTGCCTTTACCCGACCTCCAGAATTCCTTATGTTATTCTATGCATTTTGAAATCTTGTGACTGTTTCAGCCCGACCACTTCCTGTGGTAGGATGTTCCTCTGTCCATCACCCTTTCTGTGAAGAAATTCTTCCTTGTGTTTTCTCTGAATTGCCGTTTCTCCAGCTTCATCCCATGCCCTCTAGTCCTGGAACATCTTTTAAGCTGGAAAATAGTGTATTCTTGCACCCTGTTCCTCCCTGTAAGATACTTGTATATCTCTATCATATCCCCTCTCTCCTCCTCTCTTCCAGGAGTACATACTCAAGTCCTTCAGCCTGTCCTCATAGGACTTGTGATGTAATCTCTGTACCATCTTTGTTGCCCTACTCTGAACCTTTTCTACCCTATGTCCTTACATAGGTAAGGTCTCAGAACTGTACACTGTACTCCAGGTGGGACCTCTCTGTCTTGTATAGAGGAATTATGACCTCCTTTTCTTGCTGGTGATGCCCTGCCTATGCTTCTAACCCCAGGAATCCACTAATATTATTGGTCTTGCAGTGCTCCTTTAAATCAGCACTGCCCCAGAGTCAAATAGAATGCTATGCTAATCATGGAATGTTTGGCTCGTCATCTATTTTCAAACTGCCCAGTGTCAACTACCTACATTCTACCTCCGATTTTTTCTCTCTGCTGCAAGTTCAGATTTCCTGGAAGATCTCTCAATCAAGACAGATTCCTGTAGTGCATAGAACAAACAACATTAGGTATTTTGTTTTATTTTTTCATTACTGCCTAGTGTCATTGTTCTTTAGTGTTTTTACCTCATAGTTTTAAATTTAGGTTTATCGGCTCCTATGAACCGAGGAGCAACTGATCCTTTCCTGTATTTAATGGAACCTTTTAGAGGTTCGGTTACTATTCTTTAATTTTATTAAGTTTTAACGCTTTTGAACTGAGGTTTACCAGATCCCCCAGCAGTTTCTCAGTTCCGGATCCGATTGGAACCGCTAGTTTTTGCTTCATCGGTTCCTGAACCAATCGCTATTTCAATCAGTACTGACCGCAGATATTTAAATTTAGCCTATTTATGTCGGTTTCCGTTATGGCGTGGACAGCCAGTTCTGAGTGCTGTATCATTATTTTTTTTTTAAATATAAAATGTATTACTGAATGTCTCAGTTGAAAATCTGATGCTCTAGGGTGACCTCGCTCCCCCCAGGTTTCAGCTGGAAGATGAAAGCCATGAGAAAATGCTGAAAACAGCATGTGAGATCCCACACACTCAGATTTTAGATACCAGGTGTTACGTGGAAGGCCTGAACCTAATTACAGTGTGGAAGAAGCTTGAGTTGAGCATATCCATTTTATGACGTTCCAAAGGAAGAAAAGCAGGTTGTGATGTATTAGTGTGAAAATCATAAAGATGCTTTCATGTCCTGGAAGGAAGCTTATTATGAGATCAAAGAAAATGTCATTTGAAGGACATGAGTCATGCTGAAGATTGCAGAATTAATACTTTGAAAAAGACATCCTGTTTTTGTATAAGATATATATTTTATATATAATCTGACAGAGGAGGAGCTAGATGACATCACACAAAGAGGGTTGGCCAATACAGTATACTTCAAGGAATAGTTATGTTTTACTTAGACACTTTTATCTAGACTCTGACAAGGACACATCTGTGACCACTTTAAGCAGGTATTTAGAGACTAAGTGCTGTAGTAGGAATTGCACTATTTTAAACCATGTTCTTTTAAAAGATTTGTATGTCTTGTGGTATAACAGTTCTGTATTTTTGTGTTTACATATTTTATCTATTTTTAGCAAAAACTCTTTTTAGAGCTTACTTGGTCTGCCTTTGTTTTTCCTTCACTTGTAAGAAGAGTATGTGTACATGGTTATAGCAGACACAAAGCATACGTTTGAATGGTGGTACCAAACTGGAAAGAAGCGTTTAAATCTGAGGTCTTTATTAAAGTTTTAGGGGTTCATCTCTGTATACCTGGTTAGATGCCCTTAGGCAAAGATATCTGGCCCCTGAAGACAGGCGTATCTGAGCCTGTGTGTTGAGATGCGCTAGCAAGAGGTTCACAGTTTGAATCCCTCAAGACTTGAGACCAAAGGTTGATCTGAACTCACAAAACAGACAAGAGGTTTACCTTGTTCTGTTAAAGTGTTCATAAGACTGCAGTCGGAGGTTGGCACTTTGGGAGTAGAGGCCTGACCTGCTGGAGTGGGTTTGTGACACCCGGTTCCTGTTTTCTAAAATGTCAGATAAGCCAAAAAAAAAAGCAGGACCCCCTGGTTTTAACAATTGCTTGAAGTGTGCAAGAGGTGTTTGCCAAGGTAGATGAGTATGATCTTTGCTTAATCTGCCTTGGGCAGCAACACTTCACTGAAAATTTGTAAGTCTCTCCCTGACAAGACAGTGGAAAATGAAGAGAGAGGCTTAAAATGAGACTAGAGGAGGGGTCCATGGGCTCAACAGTCTACCCCATCTAAGACTGTGGCTGTTCCTTCAGAGCCTCCAAATCCACCCGATACTGATGAGGGCTCTGGCAAGAGGGCAAAGAACCGGCTGACTCCCCAGTGCCTGCAAAAATTGAAGAAAACAAAGCACACTGAAACGCCTCAAGGGGTCCCTCATGTGCCCATTCCTGGTCCTTCTCCTGCTGATTTTACTCAGGCTTTAGCCCTACTCCAAGTGCTGCAGGGCTTAATACCCCCTCCGCAGCCTGTGCATGCTACTGCTGAAAAAGCTACTCTTGTTGCCCCTCTTTTCCCTACTGCTACAGTGGCATATGAGGAGGACGATCAAGATGAGGAGGGTATTGAACCTGAGGTCTCACCACAGCATGATTTTGGTTCTCCACCCACACCCACCGAGGTTCTCACCTTTTTTGTTAAAAATTGTAGAAGTTCTGAATCTGCCAACAGTTGAAGAGATCCAGGATAAAGAGAGGCACAAAACATGGAGCTCTTGGTGCTGACACTCGAAAAGGCTCCTCCTGCCTATGTACAAATTCTTTAAAAGGGCGTTCTGAAAATCCTCAAGTCTCCCAATTTATGTCACACCACTGATAAAAGTGTGACAAGAAATATCAACTTGAAAGGTCTGGGGCGAGTTTCTGTTCAGTCACCCTGATGTGAGGGTATGTCAGCAGGCTGCCTGTGAAAAGGCTAAAACTCTATTATCCTCTCACTCACCTGAGAAGGATTAGGAAGGTGGACAGCATGGCAAAAAGAGCGCACAAGCCAGCTTACAAGGCTTATGCAGCCTTCTGTCAGAAGGCTCTCTGGCAATCAGTGTTAGACAATGCTGAGGCTAATCCCTCTTTAACAGTGTCAGAACTGCTGGATACAACAAAACTGGGCTTGGAGGCTTCCAAGTACCAGTTTCAAATAACAGCTGACCCAAATGATGCAGCTGCTAGATGGATGGCTAGTGCCATAGCATTAAGGAGATTTGCCTGGCTGAGGGCTACTAATCTCACCAGGACACCAGAGTGATGCTATGGACTTCCCAGTCGAAGGCCACTGTCTCTTTGGTGTCCACACTGAGGCATATATGAAAAAGTAGATGAATACAAAGCTACTTTTAGGAGCAATTCCACCAGAGATGGCGCCTATCCTTCCACTTTGTCCTATGCTAGGGGAGGCAGGGTTAGGTCCTCTTTTAGGAGGCCTTTCTTTCAAGTACAGGCAGTTTCCCAGCAGCAGTACCAACCACAGCAAGGTGATTTTACAGAGCTAGAGGCAGAAAGGGTTCAGGAGAGGATCCCAATCTGCCCAGCCTCAGCAACAAGCAAAGCAGAACCCTGACTTTTCTCCTCAGGCTTCCTCTCCATTTCCTGTAGGGCAGACTCAATCATTATTTTCAGGAATGGTTGAAAATAACCACCGGACAAGTGGGTCCTGGAAATGAGTCAGGGTCTATCTCTGGTTTCAAGTCCTTTCCTCCTCCAAAGTTAAAACAGTTTACACCAGCTCCTTTCTAGGAAAAAACTACTGGAGCTGGAGGTGCAGCGTTACTGCTGGCAAAACAGTCGAGCCTGTTCCAAAGACCAACAAAGTTTTATTCAAGATACTTCCTAACTACAAAAAGAATAGAGAGTGGCGGCCTATACTAGACCTCAGACTGCTAAACAAGTACCTGATAAAACCCAGGTTCAAGATGGTCACAATGGCCATGATTTTGCCAACTCTGCAAAATGGGGACTGGCTAGCCTCCTTGGATCAAAGGATGCATATTTCCATAAGGAGTCACACAGAAAGTAACTCAGATTCCAACTCCCTTCAGGCCATTATCAGTTCTGAGCACTTCCCTCGGCCTCACCTCTGCACCAAGGGTCTTTACCAAGTGCATAGCAGTAGTAGTGGCACACCTAAGAAGGTTGGGTGTCTCAGTTTTTCCTTACCTGGACGATTGGCTAATTGAAGGAAAATCCCACCAGCAGGTGTCAGACCACCTTAAGTAACCCTGGATGTGCTTCTTTCCCGGGATTCCTCCTCGACACCAGAAAGACAGTCCTGACCCTGTGCAGGTTCTGCAGTTCATAGGTGCAGAACTGGATACAGTAATGGGAAGAGCCTTTCCTGTCAGGAGAGGACAGAAGGCATTCAGATTTTGGCAGGCCAAAGCCAGCAAGACACTTCCTTCAACTGTTGGGGCACATGGCTTCAGCAACAAGCACAGTCATAGGTGCTAGGTTTCAGATGAGAGATTCAGTTCCACCTCAGAGCACACTGGTGTCAGAGGCGGACCCCTCTCAAGGCCAGTACCAGTCACAAAAATGTTACTACAGGCCCTCCAATGGTGGAGGAGAGGAGTTGGAAAATTTAAGGAAGGTGTTCCATTTCTGCAGGAGCCTCCGTCTCTGGTACTCACAACAGATGCTTCCCTGCTAGGATGGGGTGCTCATTTTTGGGATTACACCATCCATGGTACCTGGGAGAGTGCTGACTCACTCCTGCACATAAACCTGCTGGAGTTGAGAGCTGTTTATCTGGCCCTTCAGGCCTTCTCTCATCTCATACAGGAAAAGTGGTACAAGTCAGAACAGACAATACCACAACAATGTATTACATCAACAAGCAAGGAAGGACAAGGTCCACTCCACTGTGTACAGAGGCAATGAAGATATGGAACCTTGCTACTCTCTAAATGCCTCTCTGCAGTCAGTTCACCTGCCGGCAAGGACAACACCTTGACAGATGCCTTGAGCAGGATAAACCAGGCCTATCACAAATGGGCATTAAACAAACAAGTGGTGAATACTCTATTCAGGAGGTGGGGACCCAGAAATAGATCTCTCTGCATCCCACCAAAATCACACCTTACCTCTCTCGTTGTTGCAGGGCCCCAGTGAAAGGACAATTCCCATGGATGCCCTGAGCCTGGATTGGATGGGCAGGCATCTTCGCTCTTTCCTCCTTTCCATTGATATTAGGGTGCTCATCAAGCTCAGGTCCCAACCAGCCGATGATTCTGTTAGCCCTAGACTGGGCAAGACAGCCTTGGTACTCCCTACCGCTCTCAATGTTGGTGAACAAGCCGATTCACCTCCCTCAGAGGTACAGTCTACTGACTTCCTTTCAGGAGAGGGTAATATACCCCCAATCTCAGGTCTCTCAGGCTGAAGGCTTGGCTCTTGAGGACCTAGAATATGCAAATTGACATTTCTCTGAAGGGGTTTTGGAAGTCCTTAGGGGCTACAGGAAACCTTTCACTAAGAAAACCAGTGTCTCTAAATGGAAAGATTTTTCTGTTTGGTGCAGTAATAAGGCACAGTCCCAGCCCAAGCTGGCATCCCAACCCTCCTGGATTACTTGTCTCACCTGCATTGCCAAGGGTTGCAGCACTCACTTTTGAAGATGCACCTGGCTTCAGTTTCAACATACCTTTCAGCTGGAAAGGATACCTCCTGGCATCAAATCCTATATTTAAAAGGTTCTTTAAAGGCTCTCTCATTTGTTTCCCTCACAGGAACGAGTGCCAGCATGGGACCTCAACATTTGCATTGCCCAGCTTATGCTTATGCCTTTGAGCCTATGGAATCTGCAGAGATTTTAAATTTATTACCTGGAAAGTATTCTTTCTGGTGGCAATCACTTCTGCCAGGAGGATAAGTGAGATCCAGGTCCTTTGTGGGAAAAGGACTATGTTTCTTTCAGAGGGACACGGTAGTGTTGAGAACTAATAGGAAATTCCTCCCAAGCGGTTTCTGGCTTCCATCTGAACCAGGCCATGATGTTACCAGTTTTCTTTACTGAGGGTTAGAGGGAGGGTTAGAGCAGTCAGGCAGAGGCACATCCCAGATCCTATTCCTCTCCAAGAACTCATATGCCACACTGGCAAATGAGGACAACCAAATAGAGGTAGCCAGGAAGTGGAAGGAAAGGATGTGGAGGTTAGGCAGGAGGTGACCTCAGTGGGAAAGCAGTGGACCCCAGAGGAGGAGGAAACAGATCCTGGTGGGGACTCCATCATAAGAGGGATCCAGCTAGGAACACAGGAGGGGAGGACAGGGAGGTGAGGTGCCTAGGTGCCACGGCATGGAGGGATGGAAGGAAGATACTGGGGATCACTGGGAAGGCAAGACAGGAGGGTGAGCTGGATGTCATTATCCACCTAGGTACTAATGACTTGGCAAATGGGAGCCAAAGGAAGTTCAGGAAGAGTTTAGGAAACTGGGGAGGGGTCTCAGCAAGTAGCTACTTCTGTCACTTTCAGAAGTACTACCTGTGAGAGGCAAGGGAGAGCATAGGAGTGCATGCACCAGGAACTTTAACTCATGGTTGAAGAACTGGTGCTGTGAGGAAGGGTTTGGATTCATTGGTGACTGGGGACCCATCTGGAGGGATGGAGGTTTGTTCAAGCCTGACGGCCTGCATCCATCCTGGAGGGAATCCAAGCACTCAATGATAAGTTTAAATGCTACATTGACAAGCATTTAAACTAGCAAAGGGTGGCAGGCCAGCAAGGATGGTACCACTTGCTCACCCCCACAGCTAGTAATGGAACCAGTGAACCAGAGGTGGCTATCTCTGCAAAGCAGTGTGCAAAGTTGGAGATTAGTATCCAAAAGGTGGATAAGCAGAAAGGGCAAAATTCAGCAGAAGGGCAGACAGCAAGGAGAACCAGGGATAAATGACAACCAAGGAAGGGCTGGAGTAGAACAGTGAAGCAGTCTAGGGAGGTCAAATCATGGAAAGCCATGTGTGCAAATGCCAGGAGCCTTAGCAACAAGATGGAAGATCTGGAGGCTGTCATGGTACAGTCAGACCTGGACATTGTGGCCATCACTGAAACCTGGTGTAATGATAACCATGACTGGGAGATGGCCATACCTGGCTACAACATATTCAGAAGAGACAGAGCAGGCAGGAAGGGAGGAGGTGGCACTGTATGTAAAATGACATAAGGGCCACACAGATCCAGGAGGAACAAAATGGGGAGAGATACTGTGGGTTAAGCTGGAAAGGAAAATGGGGCCAGCCATCCGCACAGGTGTGGTCTATAGACCACCAGCCCAGGAGGAAGAAACAGATAGGAGCTGATGCTAGCCATCCAAAGGATGGCTGACAAAGATGAGGTAGTACTGGTTGGAGACTTCAATATACCAGATGTGGACTGGAGCATCCCAGCAGCAGCATCAACTAGGAAGCAGATTTATCCTGGACTCCTTCAGGGTGCCTTCCTCAAGCAACTGGTCATGGAACCAACTCGGCAGAAGGCAATACTGGACCTTGTGCTCTGAAACAGGGACAGTGTGATGGGAGTAACAGTGACCACCAGTCATTGTGGTTTGAAATCACAGAAAGAGCAGAACCAAACCACACAAAACACGTATCCTGGATTTTAGGGGGCAGACTTTGGGAAAATGGGGAGATGCTTGAAAGAGGCATTAGAGGAATGGGACAGGAATCAGGGATTGAGGAACAGTGGGCAGTATTTAAAATGGGGATTATAAGAACAACAGAATTATGCATTAAACAGGTTAGCAAGAGGAAAGAGGAGACCATTATGGTTTCCAAAGAGGTAGCAAAGAAAGTGAAAGCCAAAAAGACTGCATTCAGGCAATACAAAAGACACAGGCAGAAGGGATAGGAGAAGTACCAGGAGAAACAAAGGGAGGCAGGGAAGTCAGTAAGGGAAGCCAAAGCTCAGACAGAAGAACACATTGCAAAATCAGTGGTTAAAGGGGACAAAACCTTTTACAGGTACATAAGTGAAAAAAGAAGGACAAAGGAGGGATAGTTAGACTGAAGGGGAGGATGGGAGCAGCGTGAGGATGACAACAGTAAAGCTGACATATTGAACAGGTATTTCTGCTCAGTCTTTACTAAGGAAGAGGGGGTAATGGGTCTGAAGGAGTGCAGGGTGAGAATGGTGCAGAAATGGACACAAGTCCCTTTACACGAGAAAGGGTCCTGAAGGAACTGGAAGTAATAAGAGTTGACAAAGCAATGGGGCCAGATGGGGTGCACCCCAGGGTCCTTAAAGAACTAAGAGAGGTGGTGGCTGAACCTCTGGCTATCCTGTTCAGCCAATCACTGAAACAGGGAGGTACCCAAAGACTGGAGGACAGCAGATGTAGTCCCCTTATACAAAAGTGGGAACAAAGAGGAAGCAGGGAACTACAGACCAGTCAGCCTCACCTCAGTAGTGGGAAAGATCATGGAAGCACTACTGAAGGAGAGATTGGTGGAACATCTGGTTGTCAATGGACTACAGGACCCAAGGGCATGGTTTCACCAGGGGAGGTCATGTCAGACCAACCTCATTGAATTTTTGACTGGGTGACTAGGGAGGTGGATCAGGGAGGGCAGTGGACATGGCCTATCTGGACTTCAGCAAGGCCTTTGACACTGTGCCACATAGAAGACTATTACACAAACTGGGGAATATGGGTGTGGGCAGGACAGTAGTGTGGTGGGTAGGTAACTGGCTGGGTGGCAGGACACAGAGGGTGGTGGTAAATGGCTGTCACTCCACAGAGGGAAGAGTGACCAGTGGGGTACCACAGGGATCAGTCCTATTCAACATCTTCATCAGTGACATTGCACAGGATATAGAAGGCAGAATTTCTGTTCGCTGATGACACAAAAGCTCTGTAACAGAGTAGACACACCAGAGGGTGTAGACAGAATGAGAAGGACCTGCAGAAACTTGAAGAATGGTCAAGGGTTTGGCAGTTGAAATTCAATGCAAAGAAGTGCAAGATAATGCATATGGGCACAAAAACCCTGGCACAATATATCAGTTGGGGGTGAGGATATAGCATGCACCAAGCAGGAAAGGGATCTTGGGGTTGTCATCTCTGATGACCTCAAGGTAGGAAACAGTGTGACAATGCATCAGGTAAAGCAAATAGGATGCTGGGATGTATAGGCAGGGCATCACCAGCAGGAAAAGGGAGGTCATAATTCCGCTATACAAGACACTAGTGAGGCCCCACCTGGAGTACAGTGTACAGTTCTGGAGACCATACCCTCGTAAGGACATAGACAGGGTAGAGAAGGTTCAGAGGAGGGCAACAAAGATGGTGCATGGGTTGCATCACAAATCCTATGAAGACAGGTTGAAGGAACTGAACATGTACTCCCTGGAGGAGAGGAGGGAGAGGGGATATGATAGAGACATACAAGTATCTTACAGGGAGGAACAGGGTGCAGGAAAACACTATTTTTAAGCGAAAAAGATGTTTCAGGACTAGAGGCATGGGATGAAGTTGGAGGAGGGCGATTCAGAGAAACATGAGAAAGAATTTCTTCACAGAACGGTGGTGGACAAGTGGAACACCCTGCCAGAGGAAGTGGTGGGGCTGAAACAATCACGGATTTAAGAATGCATGGGATAGACATAAAGGAATTCTAGAGGTCAGGGTAAGGGAAATAGACTTAGGAAAACAAACTGAACTTACAAGCTCAAATGGGCAGACTGGGACCATAGGCCCTTATCTGCCACACTGTCTATGTATGTATCTATGTATGTAACACTTTAGCTCAGGTTAGCATAGATTGTACAGCTTGGATGTAAAAAGAGCACTGAACTATTACATGACTCATTCCAAAGACCATAGGCAGGACAGACAACTTTCCTCACCTATGGGAAATAGGTAAAGAACTATCTCCGATGGATAGTTCAGTGTATTAAGTTTGTTACTCAAAGGCAGGTAAGGTACCAACCTCTGGTCTTAGGGCCCACTTACAAGGGCACAGCTGCTACCATTGCTGCTGCCTGAGAGGCACCTTTAATGGAAATATGTAAAGCAGCTACCTAGAAGTCAGTCCACACCTTCACTAAGCACTATAGCCTGGACACCCAGTCCAGGAGTGATGCTAGACTTGGCACAGCAGTTTTGAGAGTCTTTTTTCCAAAATAGATTCTTGCCCACCTCCTTGAGGTATGGCTGCATAGTCTGCAAGAGTAATAATAGTGGATTCCTGGGGTTAGAAGAAAAATTACTCACCTGTAGTAATCTTGTTTCTTCCAAAGGGATCCACTAATATTATTACTCCCACCCTTGCCTCCCTTCAGAATCAGTGAATAGAAAAATCCTCTCCACAGCTGATTATATAAATATCTATACTTGGAGTGGTATGCCATCTACTGGCACTTCTAATAATGTCTTGTAACTTATAGGTTCTTTTTCTTAGATATACTGATTGGAGAAAAAAAGGAGACATTAAATTCTGTTGGTCCTATGGTTAATGTTTACTAGTTGCCCCAGCTGAGGCACCATTTTTTCCTATATTTATTTGTTTAGCTATATGTTATTATGGCCTCTTTGCAGGCTTATAAGAAATCTGAGGTAGACTGGGGGCAGTTGACACTGGGCGGTTTGAAAATAGATGCACAAGCTAAACGTTCCATGATTAGCATGGCTTTCTATTTGGCTCCAGGGCAGTGCTGATTTAAAGGAGCACTGCAAGAGTAATAATATTAGTGGGTCCCTTTGGAAGAGACAAGATCACTACAGGTGAGTAATTTTTCATCCCAGCATCATATTTGCTTTACCTGCTGCCTTGTCAACTATTTCCCTACCTTGAGGTCATCAAGGTGATAACCCTGGTCTCTCTCTCCTGCTTGGTGCATGCTGTATCCTAACCACCCCAACTGATATGATGTTCCAGGTTTTTTTTTGCCCCGTATGCACTATCTTGCACTTCTTTGCATTGAATTTCAACATCCAAACCTTTGACCATTCTTCACGTTTCTGCTGGTCCTGCCTCATTCTGTTTACACCTTCTGGCATGTCCATTCTGTTACAGAGCTTCATGTCATCAGCGAACAGGAAATTCTAGGTTCTGCGGAGTTTGAATAGGACTGGTCCCAGCACTGATCCCTGTGGTACCCCATTGGTTCTTCTTCCTCTGTGGAGTGACAGTCATTTACAACCACCCTCTCTGTCCTGTCGCCCAGTCAGTTACCCACCCATCATGTGTCCCACATCAGGAACCTGCTCTGATATTCAGCGGTGACACAGCACTGCAGTACTATGGGCTGTGCTACATCATGAATCTGTTCTAATACCCAGTGCTGAAAATGCACTGCTGTACTGGAAGGTGTCCCACATCAGGAACCTTATCTGATACATAGCAGTGGACCAACACTGCAGTACTAGTGGGCTGTGCTACATCATGAGCCCGCTCTAATACCCAGTGCTAACAATGCACTGCTGTACTGGGAGTGACCCAGCTCAGGAACCTACTCTGATACTCAGCAGTGGACGCAGCTCTACAGTACTAGTGGGCTGTGCTACATCATGAACCTGCTGTGATGCCCAGTAATGACAATGCACTGCTGTACTGAGGAGTGACCCAGCTCAGGAACCTACTGTGATACTCAGCAGTGACGCAGCACTGCAGTACTAGTGGGCTGTGCTACATCATGAGCCTACTCTGATACCCAGTAATGACAATGCACTGCTGTACTGGGGGTGTCCCACATCAGAAACCTGCTCTGATACTCAGCGGTGATGCAGCACTGCAGTACTAGTGGGCTGTGCTACATCATGAGCCTACTCTGATACCCAGTAATGACAATGCACTGCTGTACTGGGGGTGTCCACATCAGAAACCTGCTCTGATACTCAAGCGGTGATGCAGCACTGTCGTACTAGTGTGCTGTGCTACATCAGGAACCTGCTCTGATACTCAAGCGGTGACGCTTGTACTGCAGTACTAGTGGGCTGTGCGACGCCATTGAACCTGCTCTGATACCCAGTGCTGACAGTGCACTTCTGTACTGGTGGGTGTCCACATCAGGAACCTGCTGTGATACTCAACACTGACACAGCACTGCAGTACTAGTGGGCTGTGCTACATCATGAACCTGCTGTGATACCCAGTAATGACAGTGCACTGCTGTACTGAGGGTGACCCAGCTCAGGAACCTACTGTGATACTCAGCAGTGACGCAGCACTGCAGTACTAGTGGGCTGTGCTACATCATGAGCCTACTCTGATACCCAGTAATGACAATGCACTGCTGTACTGGGGGTGTCCCACATCAGAAACCTGCTCTGATACTCAGCGGTGATGCAGCACTGCAGTACTAGTGGGCTGTGCTACATCATGAGCCTACTCTGATACCCAGTAATGACAATGCACTGCTGTACTGGGGGTGTCCCACATCAGAAACCTGCTCTGATACTCAGCGGTGATGCAGCACTGCAGTACTAGTGGGCTGTGCTACATCAGGAACCTGCTCTGATACTCAGCGGTGGCGCAGCACTGCAGTACTAGTGGGCTGTGTGACGCCGTGAACCTGCTCTGATACCCAGTGCTGACAGTGCACTTCTGTACTGGTGGGTGTCCACATCAGGAACCTGCTCTGATACTCAGCACTGATACAGCACTGCAGTACTAGTGGGCTGTGCTACATCATGAACCTGCTGTGATACTGAGTGCAGACAATGCACTACTGTACTGGGAGGTGCCCACATCAGGAACCTGCTCCTGATACCCAACATACTCCGCACTGGCGCAGCACTGCAGTACCAGTGGGCTGTGCTACATCATGAATCTGCTCTGATACCCAGTGTTGACAATGCACTGCTGTACTAGGGGTGTCCCACATCAAGAACCTGCTGTGATACTCAGCACTGACACAGCACTGCAGTACTAGTGGGCTGTGCTACATCATGAACCTGCTGTGATACCCAGTGCTGACAATGCACTGTCTGGTGGATGTCCCACATCAGGAACCTGCTCTGATACTTACTGGTGATGCAGCACTGCAGTACCAGTGGGCTGTGCTACATCCTGAACCTGCTCTGATACCCAGTGCTGACAATGCACTGCTGTACTGAGGGGGTGTTCCACATCAGGAACCTACTTTGACACTCTGTGGTAATGCAGCACTGCAGTACTTATGGGCTGTGCTACATCAGGAACCTGCTGTGATACCCAGTGCTGACAGTGCACTGCTGTTGTGTGTGTGTGTGTGTGTGGGGGTGCCCATGAAGAACCTGAGCTCCATGCAAAGGAGGAATTGTTGAGAGGGCTGGACAGAGGGTTTCTGAAGTAAAAAATAGGGACATTCCTCCTATGTGGCACAGTTGAGAGGGCTGGACAGAGAGTAAAATGAGGACATTCCTCTTATAGCACACTTGATGGGACTGGACAGAGGGTTCGAGGGGTAAAATGAGGGACATTCCTCTAATGTGGCACACTTGAGAGGGCTGGACAGAGGGGTTCCAAGGGGTAAAATGAAGGACATTCCTCTTATGTGGCACACTTGAGAGGGCTGGACAGAGGGGTTCGAGGGGTAAAATGAGGGACATTCCTCTTATGTGGCACACTTGAGAGGGCTGGACAGAGGGGTTCCAAGGGGTAAAATGAGGGACATTCCTCTTATGTGGCACACTTGAGAGGGCTGGACAGAGGGGTTCCGAGGGTAAAATGAGGGACATTCCTCTTATGTGGCACACTTGAGAGGGCTGGACAGAGGGGTTCCGAGGGTAAAATGAGGGACATTCCTCTTGTGTAGCACACTTGAGAGGGCTGGACAGAGGGTAAATGAGACATTCCTCCTGTGTGGCGAACCTGAGAGAATGGACAGAGGGTTTCTGAGGGTAATATTAAGAATGTCTTTCCTAATGTGCACAGGTGGGAGAAATGGAAAGAAGGTTCCAACTGGTAAAGTGAAGGACTTTCCATCATAAAATTTTCCAAAATGGCTCCAGTATTTCACTGTTGTTCCTCCACTGAGTTCCTGCCCTTTCTCATTAGCATAGTGTGTATCTGTTATCATTGGCTGCTAATGAATAAGTTTCTTGTGCCTTCATATGTTCTGGAACTATCCCTGCCACAACACCTCTCTCCTTTCTGCAGGCTTCCGTATTCCAAGTACTTTGGGGGTGTCGGCGCTGTCCCAGAGCAGTACATGAAGATGAATAGCTCTCCCAACGATTATTGGGGGTGGGGTGGCGAAGATGATGACATTGCAGCCAGGTGAGTGGGAGTTTTACAGCATACTTTTTCTTCTTAATGCATCATAACCCAGGTGGGCCTTGTTGTGTTTGTTTTTGTTGTTGTGCAGTTTATGTACCCAGGATAGCCAAGCTGAGCTGCAGCTTCTCATTTCACTGGGGTCCTGCTTCTACCCATTCCCGCAGCTGAGGGCTGGAGCACTTTTAAGTAAAGTGACTTGCCCAGGGCCAGACAGTGAGTGTTTGGCTGTTACCCAGGGAGAGGGTGTGGGCTGGGAGGTGAGGTGAGCTGTATAGTTGGCTCTCCTGTACCCTCATGATACTTCTCAACTTTCTGTCACTGAAGTTATGGACACAGACACTAAAATGAGGACATATCCTCAAACATGAAAATATAAGCTTAGAACACTGGGAATCATTGTTGTGATTACTTGTACAGCATTTCTTTTGATTTAATATCTTAGAACATTTTAAATTACTGCTTTTAGGTCTGAATTGATAGCATATTCTATGTGTAGGTAGCACCTTTTCCAGGAGGGACAGATAAAGGATGGAGCAGTTTTGAGGGGTAAAATGAAGATGCCACTCACAATCAGGGGAACAATTGAGAAGTTTGACCCTCATCAGTTGTATTTTGATGGTTTCAGACATCTTCAGAGCACATTTTATATCTTTCGCTGGAGGCAGTGGGGTGGTAAGCACAAAGAGAACCAAGTGACACGCGTGGGGCACCAGCACAGAAGGGGTGGAGTGAAGCAGAAAATATAAGCAGAGATCAACTTGAAATGCAAAATAACATAAAAAAACAAATTGTATCACCCTCGGGTTCAGAGAATTTTACCACTTTTTGAGTGCTGGGTGGAGCAGAAGATATGGGAGGCGGTCAGTGGGAGAGGTGAAAGGGGTGTTTCTGCTTGGGCATCAGTAGGTCTGAAACTAGCTCTGCCAAGAGGAGGCAGTATTGTGGTTCAGTGGTCAGGGAAAAGAATGCTGAACTAAGGCTGGCCATGCTTGGGCTGATCAGTGGGGTGTGCTTAGTTGTTACTTGCACTTTTCTGGCACTAAATAAAGTTTGTTTGCTTTTCACAAGACCTAATGTCTGCTATATTTTGTAAGTTCCCTTGAACTCAGAATGGTGAGTACCAGTATTTTTTCTGATGTAAACTAATGTTGGACGGCTATGATCCATCAAGTTTTAAATACTTTGACAAGTGGCACTGTAATCGGTTAAAATGGTTGTTAAGGATACTGTTGTAGCCATCAGCCTGGTATCCTCCCCTCCACCCCATTAGTGACTCTCTGTTCCATTTTTCCATTTAGTGTTAGACATGATTTGAAAGGAGGGACTGCCGTTTTGACAATCAAGTGGTGTGGGTTTATACTTTGAATGCACTGTATATTCATTATTTGAAAATTTGTAGTGAAAGTGGACTTTAAAGAGAACAGTCCAGCCTGAAGTGTCCCCCAAGTGTGGAGCTGGTCAGAGATTTGCACTTTGTGTGCAAAAACATTGATCTTCAAGAATCAATCTTCACAGCTGATTCCCTCTTTGGGTCTGGGGCCAGAGGCACTAAGACCCCACTAAACAAATTTTTTGCACAGAGGAGCCAGCCCGGCTACTGAGCACAGCACCTGTGCATCTGCATGTGGTACCACGCACTAGCCAAAACCATTACGGCTCCCTCGCTCACCTCCATTCTGTTCTTCGCACTGTCAAGTGCACACTATAGAGTGACAGTGTTCCACTTTCTCTGTCACTGCTTTTAAGTGCATCACCATTTTAAAATACCTTTGTGGTGCCTTTTGCCTTTGTTTTCTTTCCATGGTGCGAAATCTAGAAGAAGTGGGCTGTTCTCAAGGAAAGTCTTGACAGCCAGCCTCCCATTATGTTGTGTGCTCCTGTGAGGAAACCCATGGCTGTTCTGGGGCGGCATCAGTTCTGTGCGGCCTGCCTTGACCCAAAGCACGATATGGATATGTGCAATGCCTGCTTCTTGATAGACTGCCACATTTGCAGATCTGCGTGATTAGGTGGGGTCGTCTGATCCCCACCTCTGCAGCATCACATGTCTGCGGCCAAGGTAAGGATGTTAGTTCTTATCCCTGGGTCTCTTCCTGTGACCTCTGGTTCCATGGAAGCATGGGGTCCTCCTCGGCCTCACAGTGCTGAGTTGTCGGAGGCCCTGGTGGTCAGCCAGCTCCTTCTGGGTGGCCTGCCGAGAATCCTCCACAGTCTGTCTCCTCTGAGCAGCAGATGTTCCTGGTGGTGAGGCTGAAGCTGTAGGCTCAGTTTGCACTGGTGGACACCTTGGTGTTGTCTTCTGGCATTGCCTATGGTTCTCACTGTTTGCAGTGACATGTTGGGCAGCAGAAATTATGCCGGGCCCCTCCGGCTAGTTTGTCATGTTGGAGGAGAACTTGAACCGGGGCTGTTGTTCATCTTGTTGCTAGGCGGAGGTTATTTTCCCAGTGTCATAGAGTGGGATGATGGCGGCTAGCAGTGACAGCGGCCATGGTGTCAGGTTCTGGGGGTTAGCACCAGGCACGTCTTCTGGGGTCATCCCTAACCCTGGTGCCATTCCACGGTGCTGGGGTGGGGATGACTCAGAGTCTACACCAGAGCTGATGCTGAGCCCATCACCAAGGGTGGTGCCAGCCACAGTGACGGACATCAATCATGTGGCCAGTGCCAGAGGTGGCACCGGCTTGGAGTCTGATAGCAGTCATTGGGTGGAGTTCTCCTCAGGGCTACTGGATGACACTGCTGTTAGTGAGGACTGTGGTCATCCTGCAGGGACTCAATGGCTGCACTCTTCTCACCTGGGGATCCCCGGGTGCCAGTCAATTCACTACTCTGTGGGGGACCTATTTTGAGCAACTCTACAGGCCTTTTACGCCAGGCAGGCCCCCTGCACTATTCCACAGCCCAGGTCAAGGCCGTTGAGATCCTGAGTCTCATCCTCCAGGGCCTCAGTGCTTTCTGAAGAGGTTGCCTCGTTCATGGGCCTTTAGAGTCACTAATGTGGGAACAACACAGGAGTTTGTGGGTGCCCTAGGTAGCCTCCATAGGGTCTCTGATGGGGCCTAGTGTGGGTCCTTCTTCCAGCCACCCTGGGGTCAAGTGCCTTATCTCCTTCAACTTCCTCCTCAGAGGATGGTGAATTATACTCAGGGCCCCTACTTTTCTGCGGCACAGTGGGACCAAATTCTGCGGCAAGACTACCATTTGCCACAGAACTTCTCTGGCGGTGGTTTGTAATTTCTCGCGGAAGTTCTCTGGCACTAACAAACTACCACATCACAGTGACAGCTTGTCATCCTGACTTCACTTTCATGGCAGTTTTATAGCAATCAGGATGGTGGAAAGCACAGTAACACTAGTTCAAAAATAACAGAATTATAAAAATAATTTTATGCCTAAAAAGCAAAACAAATGTCTCTCCTTTAAGGTCCTAGCCTGTTAAATAAATGACATATGCAGAGGGATCTTATGTGATAAATAAGGTATTTCTATATGCATGCTGTCTATCCCACTAATGAGGTTTCCACTGTCTATCACTTATGTATTTATATGTGCTTTCCACACCACTCATGAGGTTCCCACTGTGTATCACTTATATATTTATATGCCATCTGTAACAGACATACAAATGTGTGTGTGTGTGTGTGTGTGTGTGTGTGATGTGGTGAGAGAGACAGAGATACTGTATGTGTGTGTGTGTGTGTGTGT
This sequence comes from Neoceratodus forsteri, assembly GCA_016271365.2. Lineage (NCBI taxonomy): Eukaryota > Metazoa > Chordata > Ceratodontiformes > Ceratodontidae > Neoceratodus > Neoceratodus forsteri. The sequence goes on along the minus strand of CM028133.1, from coordinate 243,213,775 downwards.
GTGTGTGTGTGTGTGTAGTTATATATATATATATATATATATTTTTAATTTCCGTGAACTTGCATCCTCATTTATACGGTCCATTAGAAATGGAATAGAGGAGTTATTGCAAAACTCATTTTTGATGTCAACCTGCTTTACCTGACACACTGTGTAACACCATCAGGCCATGACATGCATGTGAACTGATTGTGAGATAGAGCTCTCCAGACCAGCACAATGTGTCCAACATGTGACAAAACACTGCACCATACCTTCCCAGGCTCCGAGCAATGATGTGTTCCACCAATCCTTGTGTTGCCCAGCCTGCTCCCAGAGTTAATCTCTGAACCTGAGTTGCTGGCATGGAAACACGGCATGCTACCCTCTGGCCCAACAGCTGTCCCTGCACACAACATTTCTCCATAACTTTTAGGTGATTCTATCAACCAATGACAATATGTAATCAATAACCCTGGCAAAAATGCATATAGTGCAATTGTTTATTTAACAGGTCTATTCTTTCAACAAGTCTGTACATTATTATATTCCACTTTTCTGGGTATAATTACTTTATTTTCTTAAAATGACAATTAAATTCATTTTACCAGTTATTCATTTCAGATGGCATCTCTATACCTTAAAGGCACAAATAGGTTTGTACAAAATGAGGTATGGACTTAACAGGTCTGTGCTATTGACAAGGTTTTGTTTAAGTTGGCCCTAGTGCAATAATGTAAGACTGAAAATTGTATTAGGCTGTAGTGCAGGTTGAGCAAATATCATAATGCCTGATGTGCTGTGCCACCGTCTCTGGCAGTGGAGCTGTGGTAGATAAGTGACTGTTCATTTCTGTTGCAGAATGCAGCCATTTATTAGCTAATGTATGATGTTATAGCAATGACATCACATTCTGAGCATATAGGGGTTTAGGATATAAAAAGGGAAGGAACCAGATTCTATGGAAAAACAGAAATATTAACAAAAAATCAACAAGAAGAGTAGATTCACAGCACACAGAAGTTCAGTGAATTGCAAGTTCTGCGCCAAAAATTCTGCAGCACTTGGGAATTCTAGGGAGCCTTGATTATACTTTCACTTGTCTTCAGATGCTGGTACATTCTGCACCAGCTGTTACGTGGTGGAGATGCTCCAGGCACTTGACCTAGACTCAAGTCATACCACAAACGCGGTCAAGCACATCTGGTGACCTTCAGTCATTGCCTGTGGTGGCAGATAGGTCGACTGTTGGCTGCCATGCCTCAAAGTGAGTCATCAGGAAGCAAGCTGTTGGCCTTTCTGCTCATGGCCTGGCTAGGCAGCTTGGCACCAGTCAACGGAGTTTTATGCTGCCAGTGAAGTGGCCTTCAGGCTAGTAGGAACTGCAGTCTGCGTCAGGCAGATGGCATTAACCGCCCGCTTTCCTGTATAGCACATTTTGCCCAGCATAAGGTGCTTAACTCCACATTTCCGGGGTTAATTTCTTCTCTCCCAGGGTCAGATGGGAACTGTTGGGGCACCCTTCTGCTCCTGTGCCACAGGAGTCTCCGTCTGGCCCTAACCAGTCTCGGGTCTTCCCAGATCTGTAAGGATCCCTGCCGTCAGGTGGTTCCCCCATGCGGAGGCTGAGGGTATCTGTTACCCTCCGAAGAAGAACTGCTTACTACTCTGACCCATAACTGGGAAATAATGAAGATTAGTTTATTAGAAAAGATGAAAATTACATACTTACTGCAGCTGTTGATCTTCCAGAATATCTTCACTGTTGATTACCACATCCACCCACCATCCTCTGCACTGGCAGAGTCAGGGCCTCGAGACAGCTCACACTGACCATGCTGGCCCGCATCACCAGTGCTAGTGCATCTCCCCAGTTGCAGCTGTTGGCGTGAGCTTCATAATATAAAGAAGGGGCTGGGTGTTCATTATTTCTCCTTTCCCCACCAAAAAAACTTAAACCTGGGGTGAAGGTCCCTTTAGGCCCTCATGCCAACAAAACTGTCCTGTCTAACTCCACCTGGCAGTTGCACTGCTTGTGAAAGGTGTTATGCACTGGACTGGGACAAATACAGAGCTCTTGCTGGGGTATGTCCCAGTGGTTGCAGAAGAAACAGGTCATTTCCTCCTAATACCTTCCTCTGACTGTCTCAGATTGTTTTGGTTGGTATGCCAGATTTTTTTTTCCCCTTACGCCATCTGGGTTCTTACGCCAGTACCCTTAGGATGCCTGGAGAGATGAGCATATCTCTACTCCTTTGGATGGTACAGTCCAACAACTCCACATGCACCTGAAATCCCTTCTTCTGTAGGTAGAGGAAAAGGGTCATAGTAACTGATTATCCAGTCAGTTCTTTTATCTGGTGGCAGAGGTTGCTTTTTTCCCCAGGAGTCCATGTGTCTCATTCCTATTCTGTCATATCCTGCCCTGTCATTTGAAAGGGGTCCCAATTTTGGGTATTCTCCTTTTTTTGTCTTCTGCCAAAGCCGTATGCTTCCAGGCTGCTGCCTTTCAGATCACTATCTGCCTCCTGTCTTGCTAGTGGTGTGAGGCTCTGGGTCTGTCTGGCTACTGTTGTGCCACTTCATGTGCCCTGTTTCTCTATGTAACGATTGGTAGTCAGATTTTTAATTTGTTGTTTATTTATATTCCTATATCCTTTTCCTATCTCTTTGTGCTAGAAACTTAGTCCTCTCTCTCTCTCTCTCTCTCTCTCTCTGGCGTGCATGTGTGTGTTTGTCTCTCTGTCTGTCTTGTTCTTTTCACCTGCTTTGTTTCTGTCCTGGTAGAACAGAACTGAGGTGAATGAGGGAGCGGCAGCTGTCATTGGCTGGTTAAGACACCATGTGTGCGTGTGTCATGCACTGTGCTCAGTAGCTGGGAACATCTCCTCCCTACTAATCTAGTGTCAGTTACAGGATTTGGGGATTTGTAGTAACACAAGATGTCATCCTAGAACTAAGCAATATAGTCTGATACAAGTAGGCTTAAGCCACGCGAAAGCATGGGTCTGCTGTATTAATCCATGGTTGGGGGTTGGACCACAAGGCCGAAGGCTGAGTGGGTCCAACCAACTATGGATTAATTCACTGTACACCATCCTTCGAGTGGCTTAACCGCTTTGTAACATGGCAATGAGCGTATGACTACGTCTTTGAATAAATGAGTACAATCACTTGATTTACTTTCAGAATACTATAAATTGAGCTATTAAAAATGATGTACATATACTTGAAAACAATTGGAACACACCTATTGGAAATACATTGCTACTATTTCACTTTTGTTAAAATAACTTTCATTACAAGCTTTAAGCTTTCTAACATCAAAACATATTTTACAGCTTTTCAAAACCCTGCAATTCACTTTTGATTCTAGGTGCTTTGATTTTCCTGTGTATTCACCAAGACAAGGCTAGGCCAGATAATGTTATTCAGTCATCCACAATGCACTGCACCCACAGTTGCTTAGAAGCAGTAGATTAGAAGGGATGGTAACAGTATGTAACTGTTCACTTCTACGAAATATTATTGCAGCATAATTAACAGTATATGTGGAGTTTAAATGTACAATCTTTAGTAACTCATGAACTTCTGTTGTAGTTACAATATAGAACAATCTTGAAAAGTCAAAATCCTGTGCCAGGAAAATTCTTAGTAAATACAACTTGGGACAATTATACACAGCAAGCTATTTGCATATTTCCTTCACTTGTATACTGCTTCTTACCTGTAGTGAGTGCCGTGGTATTATAATACAAACCATGATCTACTATGGTATTAGACCATGGTTTCTACTGTACCACATGGTGTGTTTGCACCCATCTCACGCTTCATTTCGTTTTCTTTTTCATGCCATGTTACAATCTGCTATATTACAGTAAAACAGTAAGTAAACCAAATGTTATTGGACTCAAAAGTGCACATTGGGACCAGCCCCACACTTGAGCATGGGGCCCTTTGTTGCTGACTGTTTCCCTTTAAGTTCTTTGCGGCTTTTATCTCCAGTGAGGTCAGCAGTGAGGCACCTGGAATATCTGCTCAGTAGTGATGCTGGGTACATGATTGCAGGAACCAAATTGGTACAAAAGAGTTTTGTAGAAGGGAATGCCTCAACATTCTTCACTCATGACTTTTCTTTTAGATCGGTACCTCTAAATTTTCATTACTTAAAGTCAAGGTAAGATTCGTCCTTTTAAGTCACTCTGAAGCTTAGCTAAAATGTTGTGGACCATTTGGTTTACTGGAGCTCATCAGTTGTGTTTAAATTATATATTTTGCTTTGAGTGATCTGGCTGGGGCAGTGAATAGATTGTTGGGCAGACTGGGTGGGCCAAGCGGTCCTTATCTGCCGTCAAAGTTTGTGTTTCTATTCCCAGGGCGGTAAGTCATTTGTAATACTGGCCCAGAACTGTTCATCAATGAGAACCATTTTAATCTCAGTGAAATCATATAAACTCAACACCACACCCTGTGCCCTCTCCTTTCTTTCTTGGTTTCTGTTTGATCACATTTCTGCATTTCACATTCTGTTTCATGTTTTCCCCCTCCGTTTCTTTATGCTCTCTTCACCTGTCGGAGTTTGTAACTGTTGGGCTTCCTAAAACAAACTGTTTATGTAGAGAGGAAAGGTAAGTCTTAGTACAAGAGGTTAAACCTCACAAACTAGAGTTTTATAAGTAGTTGATCCTCCTTTGATCTTGTCCCCCTTCACTCCTAATTACTACCCCATTTGGTTTGTACCTTACTGAGGGACTGCTCTGTGGGAAGTGTCCCCACTTTACCGTTCTTCTCAGGGAAAGTACTCTGTGATAAGTGACCCCATCTTTTTATAACCACTGTGCAGCTTGGGGGAACTGCTGTATAGGAGTGCCCCCAAGGTTTTACCTCCTTCCTAGTGAGAAGCAACCCACTCACTTATAATTACCCCTCCTGTTTAACTCTCTATGGCGAGTTGCTGTGTGAGGATTACTCTCTCACTCATAGTTTCCCCTCCAGCTTTACTGTACCTGCCAGGAACCAGTTTGTGAGGTGACCTGCTCCCTAATTATGGCCCCTTCTTTGTTTTAACCTTCAAAGCTGAACTGCTTTGTGAAGAGTTATCACCCTCACTTGTAATTCCCCACCCCTCCAGTTCTACCCTCCTGGAAAAACTGCTATGTAAGGAGTAACAACCTCTTACGTGTAATTCACACCTTCTAGTTTTGTACCCCAAATCCCCCTCCCCATTTACTCAGTACACTTAATTTCCTTTCATTTTCCCTCTGTACTTGTCCTCCACTTCCCCACCTTCCCTCATGATGCTGTTTTGGTGTCGCTCTTCCTTGTTGGACCTAATTAGTCTAGTCTCAAAATTCATATGGCTTCTAATATGCTTTCGAGTTTTGAAACTCTCCATCTCATCTGTGTCAGTCTTCACCATTCATCACTATGTGGGTACTGTGCGAGCCAGGACCCCTTGAGAACTTTTCCTCTTTCTGTGGGTGGAGTCGATGCAGGGGTGGCGCCTTCCTTGAGGCCGGCGTTCCATGTGGTGCTTGCAGGTTGGCCGTTAACTGCCGTCGACTACGCCTAGCCTCAGTTCTTCTTCTCCCACTGTCGATGTAGACCTCGTGTGGAAACTGCAAACAAGTGTGTTTCATGGCCTAGTTTTGCTGGTTTGTTGAATTGTCTTGGTTCTGTTTTGCCTTGCTCAACGTCGCTTCTGGTTGCTGGTAAGACTGTTTCATTTACTTAAAGCGTGAGTACTGTGTATGTTATTTTACTGCATGGTCATGTCTCATCCAGGGGCAAGAAGTAGTCGAGGCGGGCGGCCACCAGTGTCGGTGCCCTGTGGCCTCCTTTATTCGTGACAGACCAGCATGAGCGTTGTCTTTTCTGCCTTGGCCCCCCACGATATGGACAACTGTGATGCCTGCTTCTCTATGGACCATAGGTTCTTGAGTTCGCGTGTTTAAAGTCGGACGTGCGCTGACTTTCAGAGGGCGGTTTCACAGTCGGTAGGGCAAGACCAGGACTCTTGACCTTTCTCGGGTCCCTTCCCTGGTCCTACTCGGCCCTGAAGGAGGGGCCTCCACCTCTTCTAGCTTTTCTACGGTGGGGCTCCTTCTGCAGTGCAGAAGGCCCAGTCCACCTCTCTTGGGGGCGGGAGGAGGCACCGCCTTGGCAGTCATCTCTTGGAGTGAAGGCTCCCCATTGTCACATGCTGGGGCCTGCGGGCCGGGCGACACCATCCTCTGCGCTATCTGTTGGTGCCACCCTTGGCTCTGGTGCTGCGTGCTGCCCGGAGGCTCGGGCGGCATTGCAGCCAAGCTGGGCCGTCCCATGGTGCCACTTCGCTCCTGCTGCCATTAGCGGTGCGGGGATGAGGGTGGTGGCGTGGGAGGTGTGGATTCTGTTTCTGGTCTTGATGCGGGACTGGAGTCGGTGGCGCCTCTGCTGTCAGTGCCGTTCACGGTACTATCTCCAACTCCATTGCTGTTCGGCGGCACTGGGGAAGGCGGTGCCACCGCCGACTCTGGTGCTGTTACATGGCACGGGGCAGAGTGCAGCATCGTGCTCAGCGCCATTTCCAACTGGTGCTGTTCACAGTGCGAGTAGGACTACGATTGCCGAGGCGCAGTGCAGCGCTTGGCTGTGGTGCCACTTGTGGTGCTGGGGCTGAGGTTGTGTGACTCGTGGTCCAGGAACTGGCAGGGATCAGGGGTGGTCTGGCATCGGACCTCTTGTCCTCCTCCTTGGAGCAGGACTTGGGGTCTGATCCTGATTGGCTTCTGGATTCTTGAATCTTCTGATCCCTCAGTGTCTAGCACCTCAGCCCCACTTGATCTCGTCTGTAGGTCGGGCGTTGCCAGTTGGTTCTGGGTTCAGTGGTGCTGACCAGCCGGCGGTGGTGGGGTGACCACTGGCGTGCAGCAGAGCCACTGGTACGTCTGCCCTTAGCTGGGGCACCCTTCCTTGGTGTGCTTGGACGGTCAAAGTGGGGACAGCCTAGAACACACCAGGAGGAGGAGGTTCTGCACCCTGGGTAGACTCTTGAGTCCGTCAGAGTTGTCAGTTACCTGGGCTAGTGGCAGCGAGGAAGAGGCTCTTTTGGAGTCTAAAGGGTCGAGGTCAGGGGTTTGGTGCAGCGGCCCTCCTGGGACCTGTCTGGGTTATGGGAGGAGCCATAGTGCAGGCCTTTCCCTTCGTTGGAATGCTCCTCAAGAGGGACCTTAACTTTGGAGGTCAGGGGCTGTCCTTCTGGACTCCTTGCGGTCCCGGGTCACCTCATGGGGATTTCTTTCCTTGGGCACAGCTCTAGCCATTCCGACCTGGTTGAATGGTTGTTAGCTGCTGGGACCTCTGGGTTTCCCTCACAGTTGGGAACTTCACTAGGGCCCCTACCCAGGCAAGGGCTGTTCTCCTACTGCTAGGAGCTCGGCCCCCATGCCTCTGCCTCCATCTCCTGCTATCCCAGGTATTCTCAGTCCTAGGGGGACCTTTGACCTGGGAAAAATTCAGAGGTTCAGCTGCACATTTCCCTACCTACCTTAGTGCCATGGACCCGGGTGTTCCACCATGCTTCCATGCAGCCTGATCCTGAATCTCCAGGCTCATCAGATTCCTCATCCCCCTCATCGGAGGAGAGGAACCATCAGTCCACATTTCTCCGATGTCTGATCTTTCCTTGTATCAGTGCTTCCTCGTGAGGATGTGATGAGCTCCATTTCACCCGTCCCTGAGAGCAATCTCGAGCATGTGTTGCGCGCCTTTTTGGGCGAGTATGGTGCTGCCAACCTGTGGTTCCCACCTGGCCTGTCCCCTTCCGGGAGGCGTCACATTGGCTTTGGCAGTGTCCCTTTTCCATTGCTTCAGCCCCAAGGGACCTATGCCAACAGTATTGCACCCCTACTGGGTCTCCAGGTACCATGCCTCATCCCCTTGGGTTTGCCGTGCTTAGACACCCCTCTGGGCCTAGGCGCCCCACACCATGATGGACCCCAGACTTGGACTGTGTGGATTTTGATTTCTGGGGAGAAGGACCTTCTGTTCAGCCGGTTCCTTCTTTCCATAGCTTCCATCAGGCCTACTGTGCTTCCTATGACAGGTTCTTGTGGTCCAGGATAGGACAACTCCTAGCTTCAATGCTTGACATGGAGGAAATGAGGCAAGCCATCGCCTCTCTCTGCTCAGGGCCTAGAGCTAACAAGGCATCAAGCAAGGGCATCTTACAGCACCAAGAAGTAGCCTCCAGAGTTATAGGGGACAGCTATCTGCACTAGGCGGATGGCATGACCGCTTGTCCCGGTTGTCACCTTGGCCCGACGTGGGGTGATTTCGATCTGCCTACGGAGAAACTCACCTTTGCTCCTGTAGGGTGAGATGGCAGCTTCGGGGCACCTTCACTCTCCCACTGGGAGTTCTCCGTCTCACCCAGACCAGTCCCAGGCCTGGGTTCTCCCCTCAGTGTCTTCCCCACTGGAGGCTAAGGACCTAGTCCTGTAGGGACATATTGGGCCTCTTTCAGGGGCTCAGTACTCACCCACATAGTGGTGAATGGTGAAAATTGACACATAAGATATGAAAATTAGATACCTACCGTAATTCCTGATTTTTCTGTGTATCTTCACCATTCATCACTAAATCCCACCACCTTCCCCCTGGGACCTCAGTCTCTGGGCTCCCCTCCCCTGTGTGTCTCCCTGTTCTAAGTCCTGTCTCCCTTTCCCTTGTGGTCAGGGGCAGGGGACCCTGGAGACACACAGGGAGGAGTTATTTCCTGTGGGGTCCTCCCTCTCTCTCTCTCTCTCTCTCTCTCTCTCGTTCGCCTTTGGCTGTTCTCCCCACTCCCTTATTTCTAGGGTGGGGATGGGCGAACTCCTAATTCCCACCCCGTTCTCAAAATCCCTTTGTTTTCCTTATTTGGTATGTCCTTTTGGACTAATCCCTCCTTACCTTTTTAGGGGTTCTCCCTTTATTTGGGGTGAGGGGATGGATCGCTTTATCTGCCTGGAACTCCTGCTTTCCCTAAAGGTTTGGCTCCTCTTGGGGCTACTGCTGCTTATTCAACTGCAGGCTTTGCCTCCGTGGCAGCTTCTCTTAAATAAGGCAAGACTGGGTGGTCCAGGCAGTCCTTGTCTGCCATCAGCTTGCTCAAATGCTAGGGATCCAGGTCCGGCTTGCCAGCGACACAGTCCTCTGCTCCACCCCTCTTCTTCTTCCTTCCCATCCCTACTTGCTTTCCAGAGATTGAGGCCCCCTTTCTCACAATGCCTAGATAAGTCTTCTCCTTTCTGTCTACTCTCATTTATTTCTCCTTTTGGTCTTTATATCCTTTCCTTTTATCTATCCCTTGGGCTTCCTTGCCCCACCTCTCCATCCTTTTCTTACACTCCCCAGTGTCTCAGAACTGAGGCTAGGTGGAGTCGATGGCAGTTAACGGCCAGCCTGCAAGCACCACGTGGAGCGTCAGCCTCGAGGGCAGTGGCGTCTCTACGTCGACTCTACCCATAGAAAAAAGGGGCAAAAGTCTCCTCTGAGGGTCTTGGCTCCGGCATAGTACCCACATAGTAATGAATGGTGAAGATACACAGAAGATCAAGAATTACCTCAGGTACTTAATTTTCATGTTCTAACCCCAGGTATTCTTCTGTATTTATAACTGTATGCAGTCTGCCTCCTAAGTAGAGCTGCCGGAGAATTGAAACTATATGCAAATGATAGAACTATCATTGGCTCGTGACCTATAGTCAAACTACAGCCCTTATCTGCTGCCAGCGTTCCATCAGCGTATCAGATTTCTTTCTCCGCCCTGACAAATCAAGATGCCCACGGACTTCCCCTGTCGTTCCTTGTGGTTCTTCACTGAATATAAATAGTTTCTTATATTCTTAGCTGCCTTTATTTATTTAATTTTCTTTAGGCGTATCTTAGTTTTGTTTTATTTATGTAATTTTATATTTGTTTCTCGGTTCCTCACGGTTCAGGATAACCACTGGGAAACCTGGGCTTTACAACCTTTGCAGAATCTGTTTCCTTATATTTCCGCTATTTAAATTGCTTTTAAGCTGTGTACTTTTAAAATTAAAGTGTCTTGAAACCTCTGACCCGGTTTCTGTGAACTGCTAACCGGTTCCTTGAACTGCTGAACCGGTTCGGTTTCTGAATCCTCGGTTCATTATCGAACCTTTACTAGTTCCTGAACTGACCCCAAAACAAACTTTTAAATACTTTATAAAGTAAAATCTTTATTACGATTGGTTTTTTCTCCTGGAATGGACATGTCTGCAAACCCAAGAAAAGACTGAACCCCAGGTTTTAAAAACTGTATAAGTATGGCACTGTTTTTGCTTGGGCGAGCGACCATGATGCGTGTGAGGTCTGCCTGGGGACTGATCATTTGTCGACAGATTGTGAAATCTGCAGGTCTTTCCCAGAAAACTGTTGAAAAAGGATGAAAAGATTGCATAAGAGACTGGACAAGGAAATGCAGGCTCTGACCAGCCCTCCTTCCAAATCTGCAGGTGAAACAGCTGTCTCTTCACTGAACACCCTCGATAAGGTGATATAAATACTGTAAAAGGAATGGTGATCCGGCTGACTCTAAGGTTCCTTCAAAAAAACCAAAAAAAACAAGCACGTTGAACCCCAGGAAAAACCTAAAGGGGTTTCACCTGCCACAAAGTTTGACATCAGCAGAGGAGATTGCTCAGGCCATGAAGGTCATATAGGCTCTGCAGGGTCTTATACCTGCACAGCCTCAACTGGTTCAAACCCTGGTTGTTCCTCTTGAACTCCCAATCCCAGATACTGAGTATGAGGAGTATGATGAGCCAGAAGCTGATGAAGGTGAGCCCATAGAACCAAAAGATCTCACCAGAGCAGGAATTTGGTTCTTCAAGGTCAGAGGATTTTCCTCTCATTTTTCTTTTGTAAGGAAAATAGTTGATGCTCTTGACCTGGCTACTACAGAGGTCACAGAGGACAAAGAAGAGGCTGAATATATGGAGATGATGGGGTTAACACCCACTAAGAAGATTCTCCTTCCAATAAACAAGTTATTTAAAAAGACTTGTTTTGAAATCCTGCAGGCTCCAAACACTGTTCCACCTCTGGATAAGAAGGCGGACAAAAATACCAACTGGGCAGACAGGATGCTGGATTTCTTTATTCTCACCCTGATCATCAGGGTATAGTTCAACAAGTGGCCTGTGAGGAGGCAAGGGTCCCTTATCCTTTCACCGACCTGAGAAGGACTCATGAAAAATAGACAGCATGTCTAAAAGGATACCTAGCTGCTTCTCTGGGAGTAAGACAGGCTAATTATCAGGCCTACTCTGCACAGTATCAGAAATCAATGTGGCAGTCAGTGCTAGAAATGTCAGAGAGGCTCCCTCACCTCTTTCTGATGACCTGGCTGACACAGCAGGGTTTGTACTGGAAGCAGCAAAGTACCAGTTCCAAATGGCAGCAGGTGGCGGTGCTGCCAGGTGGATGGCTCTGACCATAGCCCTTAGAAGGCTGGCATGGCTCAGGGCTACCAGTTTAACACAGTATACCTAGACTAAGGCCATGGATTTCCCTGTGGAGGATCATTCATTATTCGATAAGCATACGAAGCATACATGAAAAAGGTAGATGAGTATAGTGTTACCTATAAAAGTAATTCCTCCAGAGACAGGCCTTCTTCCACTTCATGTAGGCCTTATAGAAGGGGAGGCAGAGGAAGGACAGCCTATGGTGGACCCTTTTATCAGGCTCAGGCTGTCCCACAGTTCCAACCATACCCACTGCAGACTGGGTATTTCAGGACCAGGGATAGAAGAGGTTCCAGAAGAGGCTCCCAAACTACCCAAGCTCAGCCCCAGGAGAAACAAAACCCCTGACTTAACAGTCAAGGCTGCCTCCCCACTACCAGCAGGGTGCAGACTGGCTTATTTTTTCCAGACCTGGCATTCCATTACCACAGACAAGTGGGTCCTGGAATTGGTCAGTCAGGGTTTGTCCCTGAGCTGTAAGTCTTTTCCTCCTGTTAAATCAAGAGTTTTCAAACCATCTTCTCTCACAGAGAAAAAACTCTGGGGAAAGGAGGTTCAAGGCTTACGCCACATGAAAGCAGTGAATTGTGTACCAAACCATCAGAAAGGAAAAGGCTTTCACCCATGGTATTTCCTTCCCAAAAAGAAAAAAGGGGAATGGCAGCCTATTGTAAACCTCAGACTCTTGAACAGGTTATCTCATAAGACCAAAATTCAAAATGGTCATCACACTGGCCCTGGTTTTGCCAGTTATCCAGCAGGAGATTGGTTGACATCTCTGAATCTAAAGGATGCCTACTTCCACATCCCAGTAAGAGTCTCTGAGGAAGTATCTCTGGTTCAGATTTCCATCAGGTCACTACCAATTCTCAGCTCTGCCCTTGACCTCACCTCAGCACCCAGGGTGTTCACACAGTGCCTGGCAGTAGTAGTGGCATTCCTAAGAAGACAGGGAGTTTTGTTCTTCCCTTACCTCGACGACTGGCTGGTTGTGGAAAAGCCACCACAGTAGGTACAAGGTCACCTAAAGAGTAACACTAGACCTGTTGCAATCCCTAGGTTTCTGATAAATCAGGAAAATCCATTCTCACTTCAGTACAAGTTGTGCACTTCATAGGAGCAGAACTAAACACATTACAGGGAAGAGCTTTTCTCCCTCAGGACAGGGGTAAAAGTATCCTGCAGCTGGCCACCTCATTCAAGCCCGAATGAGCAATGTCCAACAAGGCAATTCCTACAAATCTTGGGACATGTGCCCGTAGCAACTGGCACAGTCCTGGAAGCCAGATATTAAATGAGAGATGTACAGTTTCATCTCCGAGCACATTGGTGCCAGAGAAATGACAAAACTGATTCCTGTAACAAAGACTCTGCTTTAGGCACTCAGGCATTGCAGTGGTGGAAGGAATCAGACAATCTCAGGAAGGGGTTCCTTCCAAGAGAAATTCATCAGTTATCCTTACAACAGATGCCTCTCTGTTAGGATGGGTTGCTCATCTGGGAGAACACACTACCCATGGGACCTGGTCAGCGCAAGTCACTCCTGTATATAAACCTGCTAGAGCTTGAGCAGTGTTTCTAGCCCTAAAGCATTTGCTCATCTGATAGAAGGCAAAGTGGTGCAAGTCAGAACAGACAACTCCACTATAATGTACTGCATAAACAAGCAGGGAAGAACAAGGTCAGACCCTCGGTGCACAGAGGCTATGAAAGTATGGAATCTGGCTTACTCTCTGCAAGCCTCTTTACAGGCCATTCATGTACCAGGAAAGTACAACACCCTGGCAGATGCCCTAAGTAGAATCAACCAGGCACATCATGAGTGGTCCATAAACAAACATGTACTAGAATCAGTGTTCAGAAGGTGGGGCATACCAGAAGTGGATCTCTTTGTCTCACAGGAGAGCCACCTCCTTCCCTACTCTGTTGCAGACCACCAGCCAAGGGTTCAATTCCAATGGATGACCTGGCTCTGGTCAGGGAAGAGTCTGTCGCTTTCCCTCCTTTCCACTCATCTTCTGAACCCTGATCAGGCTCGGGTCACAACCTGCATCAATAATCCTAATAGCACCAGACTGGGCCAGTCAGCCCTGGTACCCCCTGCTGTTATCCATGTCAGTATCCAAACCGATACACCTACCCAGGAGGCACAATCTTCTGACTTCCCATCAGGGGAAAGTCTTGTACCCTAATCTCAAGTCTCTCAGACTCAAGACATGGTTCTTGAGGACTTAGACTATACAAACCTGAATCTCTCTCAAGCTGTTCTGGATATCCTGAAACAATATAGAAAACCTTATACTAAGAAAACTTAGTCATCGAAATGGAAATGATTTTCTATTTGATGTGATTCCAGGAAGATGTTGCCTACTCTGGCAGGAATCCCAGTAATACCTCACATATCTGCATTCTCTGGGGTTGAAGCATACATCCCTAAAAGTTTATCTAGCATCAGTCTCGGCCTACATTTTGGCTGGGAAAACTTGTTTCCATAGCAGCTAATCCAGTTTTCAAGAAGTTCTACAAAGGTTTGTGCCGCATGCTCCCCACCTATCAGGGAACCAGTCCCAATGTGGAACCTAAGCGTATGCATTGCTCAACTCATGAAACCCCTTTTGAGCCTATATCTTCTGCTCATTTACAGTATGTCACATGGAAAACTGTGTTTTGGTTGCAATCACTTCTGCTAGACTGATGAGTGAGTTACAGGCACTATGTGTGGAGAAGGATCATCTCTCCTTCCACAATGATAAAGTGGTGCTTAGAACAAACAGAAATATTCTCCAAGGTCGTTTCTGATTTTCACCTAAATCGAACTATGACATCGCCAGTTTTCTGCACTGATCATACTAGCTCAGGTGACCGCAGACTCCATAGTTGGGATGCCAGAAAAGCATTAGTTACTATTTTACCCACACCATGGTAAGCAACAACTGTTTCTCACTTATGAGAATGTGGGTAAAGGTACCCCAACTTCTAGGAGGTCAGTCTCTCGCTGGATAGTCCAATGCATTCAGTTATGTTATTCAACAGTGGGCAAGCAATCCCCAGCAGGCTTGAGGGCCCATTCAACTAGGACGAGCTGCTACTATAGCAGCATCAAGAGATATTCCACTAGTGAAGATCTGTAAAGCGGCTACCTGGAGAACAGTACCCACTTTTACTGGACACTATAGTTTGGACACACCGTCCAGAAGTGATGCCAGGTAGGGCACAGCAGTCCTGCAGAGTTTTTTTCCTAAATAGATTCTCTGCCAACCTCCAAAGGTACTGATTTGAAGTCTGCATACAGTTATGAATATAGATGAATACCTGGGGTTAGAAGAAAAATTACTTACCATAGTAATCTTGTTTCTTCCAATGTATTCTTCTATATTCATAACTCCTCCCTGCCTCCTCTTCTAGAACTAGTGCCTCTGCACTCCTGACCACAAATATTTTTGATTGGCAGTACCAAACACTGACATACATGTTCTATATTCCTGGTGGGACATAATTCCTTTCTTTTCCAGGTGATTCTGGCGTTAAAAGGGTGTTTTTAATTTTGCATGCTGGTGTGTGTGTGTGTGTGTATATATATATATATATATATATATATATATATAATAAATATATATGAAATATACATATATATTCCCATGTTGTGACAGACTGCTGAAATTATTTAGGTATAAGTTAGATGAGTCTTGGTATAGGTTGCCTTGTAGGCTCCTTAGAAATCTGGTATGTTCATGGATCGTTGCAGCAGATAAGGGTGGCAGTTTGAATATGTGTCATGAGCCAGTGATAGTTCTGTTATTTGCATATAGTTCAAATTCTCGGGCAGCTCTACTTAGGAGGCAGACTGCATACAGTTATGAATATAGAAGAATACATTGGAAGAAACAAGATTATTATGGTGAGTAATTTTTCATACAGTCACGAACCACAATGAGCATTATTTATGCAATAATGACTGCCTTCTTTTGTCAATAAAAGATTTAACAAAAATAAATAATGACTGGCTCAATTCCTGCTCTTTAAATTGGGCAGTTATTGACCTGCTGCAGGGGCTGCATGACTGTTTGTAGCCAAATTTCCTAGCTGTTCATTAACTGACCAGTGAGGGACCAACAGTGGGAGTCATTGTTGGTGCTGCTATGAACTGTTGGTGTGTGTGTGTGTGTGTGTGTGTGTCTGTCGTGTGCTAGTGTTACAAGCAACTTCATAATTATATTTTCAAAGTGATAACTATTGGTTGCGTGTCGGCTCCTTTAGACAGGCAGCAGATAGTATGGTCTGTCCTCCCTCTTGGCTGGGACAGACTGAAAATTTTATAATGAAGAACATGCCCCGGTGAGTCACCCTCACTTATTCAAGCTGTTCTAGCTAACTGGTAGACTCTCTCTGCCCTAGCAGGAATCTTTTTTTTTTTTTTTCTCCAGACAAATTCTTTTCTTTCTGGATTTGTTTGGTGGTATCCCGAAGTTGAAGATCATGCCTTAGGAGTTGTGGTGCTGCTGGGAACATTAGAATCAGAGCCCAGGGCTGCTAGAGCCCACTCCTTTTGTGCTGGAAGGCGCTTGGCCCCCTCAGATGTCCAGGTAGGAGATGGGCTTTATTTTCTGTATCACTCCATGTTGTCAATGGGAAGTTAATACATGTGGATAATGATCTCCCCTCTGGGGTAGTGGCACAGTCCAGGGCTGTCAGCCAAGCATAGAAGCCTGGAAACACGAGAGTTCTGAAGGTAATAGCTATCCAGTCTTTGCTGTACCACTGAAGGGTAGCCTGCATAGATGGAACTCTGAAGAAGAGCTGTATTTGTTTGCATCTCCTGCTGATAGTTGTTTAATCATTTTTGTTGGATTAAAGGGGCACTGTCAACCTTTTGCATCATGTTATTTCTAATTAAATCCCTGCTTTCATGAGTGCTTACCTACCTTGAAATCCCATTGATGAGCCTGTTTTTTTATGTCTAACTTTTTGCTTAGTAGGACTGAAACACATGCTAATGTATAATTATAAACAACTTTGTTTTGAATCCTGTATCTATTTGTATTACATACTTCCTGAACAATAGAAATACCCCCAAACAGTGCAGCCACTCATGACACAATAGTCTCTTCTACTCCTATTGCATAATGGTGGCGGGACTTTGTTGGGGTGTTACTAGGTCTAACAACAATGCAGTGGGAATTGATCGAGGAAAGTAAACAAGCATGTTTTGGTGTGGTAACACCAGTATGGTGGGAAGTCTGTTTTCATTGTTTAACAAAAAAGAACCAGAATCAACAACCAGTTACACCAGCGGTCTCTACGAATGTGAACAGTCATAAGATGTATTTTTAAATTAGGGACACACTGATGCCTAAGGGCTGTTGAGAGTGTCCCTTTAAGCAACTAGGAAGCAAGTTGGGGTGACCATATATGAGAGGAGAGGGTTCAGCGGGTCTCCTGCAGGGTTAAAGAATTTGCTGCAGGAGACCACAAACTTCTGCTTGGAGGGAAAAAAATGCAAAATGCAAACAGGCTCAAGGAACAGCAACTAGTAGCTCATCAGAGCGGGAGAGTGGGATGGTGAGAGGAAGATACAGAATTGGGGAGCTTGTTCAGTTCTGTTTTGATGTACTTGGAATGAAAGTGAGATTTTGTTTTGTTTCCTACTGAAAACAGCAGCACTGGATAATCAGAAGTGATTATCCAAATTCTGATTTTGGCCCCTAAGCATGCAGCCATAGTTTCGGTTTCCATATGTGTAATTTTCTTCTCCAGCAATCTTTGTTTTTTAGATATTTAAACTTTAAAACCCTGTGCAGCGCATTCCACTGTCAAGTGTAGTACAGGCTTGAAGATAGGGTACGTCGGATAGACTCAGCAGATATGAGCTCTAGCTAGCCTTTACACGTTAGCTGGAAAACCTTTTCTGTGTTTTCTGTAGCTTTGAAATCCTCAGGTGGGTTGCAAACAGCCTTGGCCCTCAGGTCAACTGACTAGGACCTATCCTGTTTCGTATCTGTGCTATACTGGGATAGTGGAACATGCAGCACGGGGTCCTGAGGAGTAAACAAATGATATGCTGTGACGTGAGGTGGAACTTCAGTTGAAAATGCGGCACTGGCCATATTGCTGTGGATCCACAACAATAGATATAAGTTTTAAATATTAACCCAAAAAAAAAAAAAGATTGCTTGAGAAAAAAATACAGATATGGAAACCGGGACTATGGCTGCATGCTTACAGCCAAAAATCAGAATTTGGATAATCACTTCCTAATTATCTAGTAATGCTGCTTTAAGCTGTGGCTTTCAAACTGAAATCCCAGAAATTAAGTAAAAGCTGGGTACCCATGTGTTCGACAGAGAGGTCCAATCACTAGATCGTGAAATGGACATTTCTAGGGACATGGATATGTTCAATCCACACTTCATGGCAGGTTCCTTGCCACTTTAAATCTTGCCAGAAGGTCTTCAAGCTGGCTCCTCCCACCCACCCAGGTGGTAAAACTCTCAGCTTAGCCCATTGCCAGATCTTCCTTACCACTTGGAAGCTCAGGTACCCTCCTTGGCGCTCTGCGTTTAGGCCTGGATCCAAACTCGTCGGTTAAGCGAAACTTATTCTTAAATTTTCTAGACTACGATCTGTTTCTTCCTTCATGGCTGTGATGGATAAGTCGACTCCTGGATTTCGGCGGTGCCCAGGCGGGCAGAAAATCTCTTGGACGATCCGCACTCCACGTCGTTTATTGCCTTGGACTCGATCACGATCCAGGCCTGCGGTGTGCAAGTCCTTCTCGGTCAACGTCCTCGAAGACCATGCTGCCAGACTCCAGCGTGGGTGCCGAGAGACATGTTCCTCCGGTGAAGTCAAAGGAGACCCGTTGGGTGTGGTCCGGCAGCGGCCTCGGCTAAGCAACTTGAGCAGATGATCGCCCTCGAGGAGGCGGCCCAGGCTGGATCTTCGTCTTCCTCGGCCGCTGCATTTATCCCGCTCTCCTTGGGCTCCTCCTACGGATTCTTTTAAGGAGCTTTGTCAGTCCCTCTCTACAAAGGTGAGGTCTATCGGGACATTCCTCTCAGTCCAAGAAGAAGGACTCAAGGTAAGTCCCACCGTTGGCGTTCGTGGGAGCAGGAGGTCCCTTCCCGGACAGTCGACTCTCGACTTCGGTCGAGGTTACTGGCTAAGGCCGCTGGCTTCACGGTGTCCCTGTCAGGTCAGCCGCCGAGACACTACCATCGACACGGTCGAGATTTTTCTCGACCCGTCGGACGGAGCTATCAACTGGAAAAGCCGACAACCCTTCTTCACGGTTCCCCGGTAGAAACGAGGACTTGCCTGTGCCTCCTGTGCGGGGTCCCGGTTAGGTTCGAGCGAAGGAGAGCGAGGTTTCCCCTGTGCCCTCCCAGACCCACCCTTGGAAACACAGGCGGTCTTGGACCTCTTCTCGGTCCAGCCGATCCGCCGACACCAGCAGTCTTGGTCTCAAGCGCCGAGAAGCGGGCGGTGCCACTCATCCTCGTCTTCTTCCTCCTCGGAGGAAGGCGATGCAAGTGCGTCGATGCTACAAGGACTTGATGTGGCAGCAGCTCTTTTGACTGGGAACAAGCCGACCCAACGCCTTCCTGGCCATTAAGTGGCTGTCACCTGAGCGACCGAAACAACCCCTTGTGGTCATCAAGGAGCGAAGCCGTCGCGGTTGTTCGGCCTAAACCAGCTCGCCACCATCGTGGTGGAACACCTGCCTCAAAACCAAAAACTGGTCTCCATCCTAGGATTCTCGGTCTGGGTCATAGGTTGCCCCATCGGTTTGTCAGTCACCCTCACTCCCGATCACCCTCGGCAGGTGGAGGTGTCTCAGAGCCCCGGCAGCTGTTTGCAGACTCCTCGGAGTCTGACTATGACTCTTTCCTGTTCTCCAGGCCTCTCGACCGGAATCCTCTGGGGACAGTCGGTGGGACGAGGCCCATCCTCGTTCATGGGATTACTTGGCTCATCTCAGAATCTACTGGGATGAAGCTCGGACCCATGTCAGCGGGCCAAGTAGCCCCTCACGGAGATACTAGACCGGGGATTCTCCTACGGAGGCCTTTCCTGTAGCGAAGCCATTGTTGGCCCGGCCCTGGAGTTATAGCGCGGCTGGCTTCTTGTCCAGCTCCCTCGGCCAGGATGCCCAGGAAGTATGCCATTCCACTGTCTCACTCTCCAGTTCTTGCAGCACCCCTCTGCGGAGGGTTGGTGACCGATAGTGTTTTCCGGCACGCCAGAAATGCTTGGAATGTAGACAAGCCACTGGATAAAGAGTCCAAGAAACTGGACTACTCCGGGCTTAAAGTTTACGCTGCATCCTCCTTAGGCCTTAGTCAGGCCAGTTGGCCGTACTGATGGCACAATTTTCCCCGCCCTTTTGGGCTCCCTGGATAGAGTGATTCTTCATCTTCCGCTGACCTCCAGACTACGGTCAAACAGAGTGCGGGATCAGGGAAGGGCAGTGGCAAGCAACAGCTCAAACTGCTCTCGACATTGAAGACTCTTGTACCGGTCAGTAGCGGCTGCATTGGCCATGCACCCTGGAGCTGGCTCTGGATCTCCACCTTCATGGTGGATACCCAGCACAAGCTGGAAGAGTCCTTCCTGGGTACAGACTTGTTCAGGCCAGGGATGGAAGGCCATCTCAGAGGATCGAGAAATCCAATGCCACCTTGGACTCTGTCACGTCTGCCCAGAAGGACAAGGCCGCCAGCAGCAGCGTAAGCCCTTTCGCCCTTCTGCCCTACGCACATCTGTCCCAGCAACACCAGCATCAGGACCAGCAGGCACTTGGCCCCAGCCAAGCCTGCAGCTTCCTCCAGCAGGAAGCCCGGGAGGAAAAGGCACAGGAGGTCCCTCAACTGGTCCTTCCTCCAAGCCTGCCCAGTGTCGGGTTGGGGGTGTCGCCCCAGCCTCGTCCTCCCCTGGGTTCCCCCTGTGGGATGGCCCGAGCTCCACCACTTCCTTTCCGCCTGGTCCGCTGTCACCGCGGACCTCTGGAGTGTTAGGTGGTAGGGAAAAGTCTGCCTCTGGAACTCGAGCAGGCCCCACCCTGTCGGGCCGTCACCCCCGGGGGCTATGGGGTCCATAGCCTCTCTGTTGGCTTGTCGAGGCGACATTGCCCTGCTCCTCCAGAAGGAGGTGATATGGAAGTGGTGGACCCTCCTCCAGACCCAGGGTTTGTGTCCAGGTACTTCCTGGTCCCAAAAGCGGACATGGGGCTGGTACCCATTCTCGACCTCGTGACCTGAACAAGTTCCTAAGGTCTTGCACCTTCAGGATGGTCACTCTGGCTCAGATTATTCCATCCTTGGAACAAAGGCGTGTGGTTCTGTTCTCTGGACCTTCAGGACATGTTCTTTCACGTTCCAATCTGTCCGTCTCACCAGTGACTCCTCCGCTTCAGCGCAGAGGATCCTTCTGAGTTCTGGGCCACGCTCTTGGTCTCTCCAGCTCCCAGGGTCTTCACCAAATGCATGGCAGTGACAGCATTCCTCGGCGTCGAGGGTCTGGGTGTACCCTTACCTGGACGACTGGCTGATTGCAGCCCCTCAAGTTGGAGGTATAGCGGTCCAGGGATCTTGCCCCCAGGTCTGCTCTCAGATTGGCTCGCTCATCAGCGAGGCCAGATCGAGAACTCATGCCGTCTGGGTGATTCAGTTCATCGGAGCAGAGCTCGACTCTCTTCGAGCCAGAGCATGGCTCCTGGCCGGACAGGGCCGAGGTTCTTTCCTCGTTTGCCCAATCATTTCTGGTTGGGCAATTGTGCCTCTCGGGACTCCTCGCCTCCTGGGCCTCATGGTGGCCTGCACCAGCATGGTCCGTTGGGCCAGTTGGCATGTCATCCCCTGCAATGGGGCTGGCCCATCAGCGGTCACAGTGTAGCAGTCCTCTGGACCAGCCAGTGACAGTGGCCCAAGAGATGTGGAGCGGCCTCCAGTGGTGGCCCGTTCCAGCTCATCTGCAGGAGGGTATCCCGTTTGTCCGCCCTGAGCCGATGGTCACTCTGATGACCGGCGCGCCTCTCTGATGGGTTGGGCTGCCCATCTGGGGAGCTCAGAGCTCACGGCCTCTGGTCCCTCAATAGTCTCAATGCCACATCAACCTGCTGGAGCTTGGCCGGTCCAACTAGCCCTCACTGCCTTCGCTCTGTTTTGCGAGGTCAAGTGGTCCAGGTCCAGACGGACAACACCACCGATCATGTATTACCTCCAACTGACAGGCGGGGACGCCTCCTTGCCTCTGTGCAAGGAGGCTCTCTACATTGGTCTCTCGTGAGCAGACTGGAGGTGGATCTCCTTGCCATCCATGTGGCAGGAGCCTCCAACAGTCTGGCCGATGCCCTAAGCTGGATAGGCGCTGCATCTCATGAGTGGTCTCTCCTTCTGGAGGTAGTACAAGATCTGTTCTCCCACTGGGGCACCCCTCAGGTGGACCTGTTTACCTCAGGGAGAATGTGAAGCTAAGGCTGTTCCATGCACCCCCCTTAGCAGGGCTCGCTGCAGGGATGCCTTCTCGAGCCGTGGACCCCGGGCCTCTTCGCCTTCCCTCCATTTCCCTTGATCCACAAAGTGCTTCTCAAGGCAAAGAGGGACAAGGTGCAGATGATTCTGGTAACCCCAGACTGGCCCTCAGTTCTGGTATCTAGACTCCTCAGCCTCAGCTCCAGGCTTCGCGGCTTCCATACCGGACCTGATCTCCAGTCAACAAGGGAAGGTACTCCACCGGACCTTCAGTCCCTGCACTGACGGCCTGGTTCCTGAGCTGCTAGAGTTCCAGGCCTTGGGTCTTTCCGGACGAGGTCCTCAGTGTCGTTGGGGCATCCCGTAGAGTCGACCAGAAAATGCTATGCCTTCAAATGGAAGAGATTCTCTATTTGGTGTCAGGATAAGGGTTGGACCCTTCCTCCTGTTCTTTGGCTAGCATTCTGGTCTACCTGTAGTCCCTTTCTCAGCTAGGGCTTCAGTCGATGACCCTTAAGGTGCACCTGGCAGCCATCTCTGCTTGCAGGGCGTGCCAGCAAGCAGTCGGTGGTGCAGGAGAAGGTGGTGGGTGCTTTTCCGGAGGCCTTAATCACATATCCCCTCCGGTGCAGAACCTCCATCTCAGTGGGATCTACTGCTGGTATTGGCTAAGCTCATGGGCAAGCCATTGAACCAATGCACAGGTGTGACATCTCTCACCTGTTGTGGAAGACTGCCTTCTTGGTGGCTATCATGTCAGCCAGAAGGATGGGAAACTCCAGGCTTTCCATTGAGTCTCCTTATCTGGTCTTCCACAGGGACAAGGTTGTCCTGCTCCCCACCCGAAATTCCTTCCGAAGGTCGTGTCGGAGTTTCACCTTAACCAGGTGTTGACTCTGCCAGTGTTCTACCCAGTCACACCCGGAGGCCGAATATAGGATCCATACTCTGGACCCTAGAAGGCGCTCTCTTATAAGGAGTGGATGGCTGAAGTTCGGGGAGGTTCGCCAGCTGTTTGTCACCTATCATTGAAGCCGCACCTGGCAGACCTGCAGCCAGCGGACGATGGCAGGTGGGTCACCTCCTGCACAGATCTCTGCTTTAGGTTGGCGGGTATGGAGCCAACCAAAAGTGCGAGCTCATTCTACCGCCATACTGCTGCTTCAGTGGCTGTTTCAGGGACGTCCCCTATCCAGGAAATCTGCAGGGCTGCTACCTGGAAGTCAGCACACACCTTCATTACCCACTACCACATTGACCTTGAGTCACGCTGGGATGCTGGTTTTGGGACCTTGGTTCTCCAGTCCTTATTTCCTAAGTAGGTGGTGTGTGCCTTGCCTCCCTCCTCCTGGAGAACTGCTAGGAGTCTGCCAGTAAATGTGGATTGAACAACATCCACGTCCCTAGAAATACAGGTTACTCACCTGTAACAGGAGTTCTAGTAGTAGTATATATTGTTCATCCACACAACCCACTTGACCTCCCGGCTCGATGCGCAACCTGGCTTCCAGTGGGCTGGATCTGGCTTCATGGGGCGGAGCCGAGTTTTACCACCCAGGTGGGTGGGAGGAGCCAGCTGAAGACCTTCCGGCAAGATTTAAAGTGGCAAGGAACCTGCCAGTAAGTGTGGACTGAACAACATATACCACTCCTAGAACTCCTGTTACAGGTGAGTAACCTGTATTTTTTTTCATATAGGTTTCGACCCCAGGCCTGTTGGGCGGCTTCCGTCCCTCCCTCAGAGGGACTGTCTCCAACTGCCCGTTCCCTCACCCGACACCCCCTAATTCTCCCATTCTCCTATTCCCTCACTGGTCCTCCCTCCCCCATGGCAGGGCCAGGGTGAAGGGGCACTAGCTTTACCCCACCCCAGAACGAAATACAGACTTGGGATGGGGGCGCTGGGCACTGATGCAGCCATCGTGGAACCTGTCAGCTCCTTTTCTCCAGTTCCCCCTCCCCACTGATGTAAGGACATCGTGTGCCATCCTGCCCGTGCTGCCCTCCGGCCACTGCCAGAGGGCAGTCAGCAGTGGGATGGCAAACTTCCTCCCAAGAGAGAGAGCAGTTCTTCAGATTCTTAATCCTCTCTCTCACCTCTGCCGTCCCCTGATGGCCTGGGCACCGTTCCCAAACCCGGGTCCCGTCGGCATGGCGCGAGGTGCAGCGTCAGCGCCTCAACCTCCAGTGCCAGCGGACCGGCCTAAAAAAAAAAAAAGGATACTTTAAAGATTCTACAAACCCCTACTGTGCCACTCCTGGACAAGAGGGCAGACAGGAAATATCAACTGGATAGGAGGGCTGAATTTCTATTTACCCACCCTGATCATCAAGGGGTTGTTCAGACTACGGCCTGTGATAGGGCGTGGGTGCCTCTAGCATCCCACCCACCAGAGAAGGATTCCAGAAGGTTGACAGCATGGCCAAAGGGCCATCTGCCAGCTTCCCCTCTATTAGGCAAGCCAGATACTGCCCAGTACCAGAAGTCACTGTGGCAGTCGGTTCAAGCCATGGCTGACAAGGTCCCTCCTCGTCTATCAGCTGACCTAGCAGAAACTGCAAGATTTGGCTTAGAAGCCTCCAAATATCAGTTTCAGATGGCAACAGATGCCAGTGACACTTCTGCCTGGTGGATGGCACTCACAGTGGCTCTCAGAAGATTTGCATGGCTCAGAGCCACCAATCTCCTCAGGATACCCAGGCAAAAGCCATAGATTTTCCTGTGGAGAACAACTCCTGTTTGGGGATAAGACTGAAGCTTCATGAAAAGGTGGATGAATATAAAGCCACCTATAAAAGCAATTCAGCAAGGGAGAAACCCCACCTTCCAGTAGGCCACATGGGGTAAGATTAGGGCTGGTTATACCAGGCCTTTCTTCCAACACAGACTGTACAGCAGTACCAGCAGTACCCTCAGCAGACAGGGTACTTCAGGGGCAGAGGCAGAAGGGTGTCAAGGCGTGAGTCTCAGACTAGCCAGGCCAAGCCCCATCTAAGCAGAACCCTGATTTAATTGCCAAGGCCTCTTCCCATAAATCAGTAGGGGCAGACTGGCCACTACGTCCAGGTGGGAAAACATTACCACAGATAAGTGGATCCTGGAGGCAGTGAGTCAGGGTTTGTCTCTCAGTTTCAAATCCTTCCCAACATTAAGAACAAGAGTGTTCAGACCAGCTTTAAACTCATAAAGGAAGCTGCTTGAAGAGGAAGTGGCAAATCTACTATTACTAAATGCAGTGGAACCTGTCCCCACAGCAAAATGGGAAAGGTTTCTACTCAAGATACTTCCTCTCCACAAAGAAAAATGGAGAATGGCAGCCTATTCTAGACCTAAGGTTACTAAACAGGCACCTGGCAAAGCCAAAGTTCAAAATGGTAACCTTAGCAATGATTCTGAAACCCTCCAAAAGGAGACTGGTTGGCATCATTGGAGCTAAAAGATGCTTACTTCCACATTCCATAAGGAGTCTCACAGAAAGTACCTCAGGTTCAGACTCTCATCAGGTCACTTGCCAGTTCTCAGCAGTGCCATTTGGCCTCACTTCAGCGCCAAGGTACTACTAAAGTATCTGGCAGTAGTAGTAGCTCATCTAAGAAGGCAGGGGTAACCATCTTCCCTTACTTAGGCGACTGGTTGGTAGTGGAAAATCCCACAACAAGTGACACAGTCTCTAAAGACGCACCCAGGACTTGCCTGAGTCCCTAGGGTTCCTGGTAAGTTTAAAGAAATCAGTCCTATAACCAGCAAGCATTGCACTTCATAGGATCAGAGTTGGACATACTGAAGGAAAGGACGGTCTTACCCTAGGACAGGGTAAGCAGCATCCTTCAAATTGCAGGGTCCTTCAAACCAAACAAGTCAAGTCCAGCAAGGCTGTTCCTGCAGCTCCTAGGCCTCCTGGCAGCAGCAACAGGAGTTGTCTTTATTTATTGAAAAGTTTTACCAGGAGGCATGCTGAATGGAGTACCGCTCGATTCCAGATGTGTCCTGTGGGAGGAGAATGGGATGAGTACAATATAATATACATGGAAAGTACAATAAATACAATACAGTAAGCTAAACCAATAAGCTCCAGTGCCGAGATTGCAATACAGGAAATGCTGGTAACAAGCAGAGGAGGATTTGCACTAACATCATGTATGGAAGTGTTTTGTTAAGCTATACATATAAAACATGTACATAGTAACCCATTAGAGGTACAATACTGAGAGAGCAAAGGGTGCATAAAATAGTAGTGGGGACACTTGTCTTGGGGAGCAAGGTTCCAAATGAGGGACATTCAGATCCACCTCAGGGCACACTGGTGCCAAAGAAAGACTCTCTTGCAGAGTTGGTGCCTGTAACAAAACTTTGCTACAGGTGCTCCAATGGTGGCAGGTAAAGGACAGCCTCAGAGAAGTTCATTTTCAGCAAGCACTACCATCAGTAACTCTCACCACAGATGCTTCTCTCCTAGGTTGGGGAGCACATCTGGGGTCTCATAAATACACAGCACTTGGTCAGAGCAGTGTTTCTGGCCCTGGAGGCCATTACATCCATGATATAGGGCAAGGTGGTACAGGTCAGAACAGACAATACCACCACCATGTACTGCATAAACTAACAGGGAGGAACACCAACTCTTTATGCACAGAGGCAATGAAGGTTTGATCTCTGGGCTACTCACTCAGGCCTCCCTAATAGCCATCCATCTGCCAGGCAAGGACAGCACCCTGGCAGATGCCTTGAATCAACCAGGATCATCACGAATGGTCCCTCAACAGGCAAGTGCTGGAGGTAGTATTCAGGAGATGGGGCACTCCAGAGATGGATCTCTTGCATCCCACGACTACCACCAGTTGCCAAAGTTCTGTTGTAAACCACCAGTGGTGGGCACTGTTCCACTGGACACCCTGGCACTGGATTGGTCAGGAATGAAGCTTTATACATTCTCTCCTTTTCCTCTGTTGCTCAGGGTATTGCTCAAACTCTGATCCCAGTCAGCATCAATGATCTTGATCGCTCCAGACTGGGGCCAGGCAGCCATGGTATTCCTTACTGTTCTCCATGACTGTGGCCTCCATTTCACCTTCCAAGGAGGCACAATCTGCTGACCTCATCTCAAGGGAGGATCCTGTACCCAACCTCAAATCCCTCAGACTCAAGGCTTGGCTTTTGAGGACTTAGAGTATGCAGGCTTACATCTCTCTGAAAGTGTGTTAAATGTTTTGCGTGGGAACAGGAAGCCCTCCACTAAGAAGACTTATGCCTTCAAATAGAAGAGATTTTCTTTATGGTGTTCATCTAATTATATAGTCCTTGGGCAGGGTGCCAGCCATGCTGGACTACCTTACCTATTTACACTCTCTGTATTTGCAGCCCACTACACTAAAGGTGCATTTGGCCTCTGTTTCAGCATATATCTCGGCTGGTAAAGATGTATCTTTGGCTTCCAAGCCTATCTTTAGAGTTCTTTAAAGGTTTGTTCATCTGCACCCACCTCTAGGGAACCGTGCCTGTGTGGGACCTTGATGTGTGTATTGCTAAGCTCATGGGACCACCATCTGAACCAATAGTTTCAGTCCACCTGAAATATGTTACATGGAAAACAGTGTTCTTGGTGGCTGTCACTTCAGCCAGGACGGATTTGTGAACTTCAAGCCTTGTGTGTTGAACAGGACTACATTTCCTACCACAGGGATAACGTAGTGCCAGAACAAATGGAAGTGTTCTACCTAAGGTGGTGTCTGATTTCCACCTTAACCAGTCCATTACTCTACATGTATTCCTCACTGAACATTCTAGTTCAAGTGAAGGTAGACTTCATAGTTTAGATGTCAAGAGAACTTTGAGCAACTACATGACATACTAAGGACCATAGACAGGACAGATGGCAACTGTTCCTGACCTGTGGGGATGTGGATAAAGGAATACCAGCATCTAAAGAACCATCTCTCATTGGATAGCTCAATGTATCCATTTATGTTACTCAAAAGCTGGAAAGGAGCCTCCAGTAGGATTAATGGCCCATTCCACAAGGGGCACAGCTGCTACCATAGCAGCTGCCAGGGATGTCCCACTGCTAGAAATCTGCAAAGCAGCTACATGGAGAACAGTACATTCTTTCACAAGCACCACTGTTTGGACACCCACTCCAGGAGCGATGCTAGCTTTGGCACAGCAGTTCTACAGAGTCTGTTCCCAGAATAGGCTCTGTGCCTGGCTCCAGAGGTACTGCTTAGTAGTCTGCAGAGTTGGAATATTGAAGAATTCCTGGGGTTAGAAGAAAAAATTGCTCACCATAGTAATCTTGTTTCTTCTGAGATATTCTTCAATATTAATAACTCTCTCACCCTTCCTCCCTTCCAGAACCTGTGGCCTCTGTATCTCAAGCTGAGTAACTTTAGCTATTAAGGCTATACACTGGCCTGGTCACAAGTTTTTGAGCCCAGTTAGGAATTGTTTTCTTCTTCATGTTCAATCAATCAATCAATCAAATCTTTATTTATTCAGGCGAACATCATTGAGCAAGGCTCATTTACAAGATGGACCTGATAAGGTCAAGGTTCAATAGTTGATACACAGCAAATACATCATACGCTTTTATAAGACAGTTATACATACAGAGAAAAATAATGTTTATAACACAATGATGTACAGTGAATTCACATGTTAAAACTCGATTAAAGGAAGGTTAAGCTAATATCTACAGTATGTACAGTACATACATATCCCAATGGGGGCCATGACAGACACACAACATAATGAATACTAGGATGGTGAAGGCATTATTGGGTGCCATAAGCTGGGGTGTCTGACTGGAAGGAATATGCCATATATGATTGGAAGCCAGATTTGTAGGGTGACTATTCTAGCTCTAGCGGTAGCAACTGCATTTCTCTGTGAGGAAGGCCGTACAGTGCTGTTTAAAGGATGCAAATGGAATGATAATGGACAGTTTTAGGGATTTTTGTAGGGTGTTCCATGCTATAGCTAGAGAATAGCTGATTGCTGCCCTCCCTAGTCTGGTGCTGACTTTGGGCAATTTGAGCAGGATGATATTGTTGCTCCTTAGGGCATAGGAGCTAGGAGTGTCTGGTTGAAGCAGTCCAGGATATAGTTTGGGAGGTTTTTGATAAAGCTCTGTAAATCCATAGAGCTGCATTTCTGCTCCTCCTGATATGAAGGGAACCCATCCAACTACGCATAAAGAGAGCAATGGTGGGTATTATATGGCAGATCTGTAATGAACCTTATTGCTCTATGATATAAGGTATCCAACTTGTGAAGGTAGGAGATGGGGCAGTGACTATAAAGGAAGTCTGCATAGTCAGTAACTGATAGAAAGATGGCCTGGACTAACCTCATCTTTGAGTCTCTGACATTCTGAAGAGTTTTCTCCCTTTGGGAGGCTGATTAATATGGGTGCTATATTTGTATGTTATTATTAGGATCATAGCACCTTAGGTACCTAGTATATTAGGATAATCTAGGTTGGGCCTTTCCTTGCAGGCTATCGATGAAATCTGAGGCATTATAGAGTGCAGCAGTTAGTAAGGGCAGCATTTGAATTGAGGCATGAAACGGTGATGGGTTCTATCATTTACATATGTTCCATTCTCTGGGCAGTTGTACTCAGAAGGCTAACTGCAAGAGTTATGGATATTGAAGAATACCTTGGAAGAAACAAGATTACTATGGTAATTTTTTTCCCACTACCCAGAACACACCAAGCAGTTTAGGGGCTTTGATACCAGCTTTTCCTCACCTATGGGAAGGTAGGTAGAGGAAGGCCAGCCACTAAGAGAATTATTTCTCATTGGATAGTCTCTTTTATTCAGTTGTGTTATGACAAGGCTGGTAAACAGCCCCTAAAGACCCCAGGGCCCATCTACCAGGGGTACTGCTGCCACAGCGGCAGCTGCAAGGGATATTTCCTTACTTGATATCTGCAAAGCAGCCACATGGAAGACTATACACATTCACAAAGCATTATTGGGGATGCTGCAACAGAAGGTAAAGCCATCAAAAAATGGAGAGCAATGAGTACCAATGCCCGTAGTCTAGGTAACAAGCTTCCTGAATTAGTGGCCTTGATGGAGGAGGAACATCTGATATCGTGGCAGTCACAGAAACACGGTACACACAAAACCATGACTGCGACGTAAACATACCAGGATACACTATCTACAGGAGGGACAGGAGGGTAAAGGAGGAGGAGGAGTAGTTCTTTACATAAGGGAAGGAATAAAAGCAACAGAACAAAAGGGTAAACAGGGAGGAGAAGAAGCACTGGGGTAAATTTGGAGACAGGCAATGGCACCACAATCCGCACAGGGTTAGAGCACAGACCCTTCTCAGGGGAGGAAATGGACAAGGAAATGATAGAAAGTATACTTAGAACGGCAGAAAAAGGGGAGATATTGCTGATGGGTGATCTGAATATGCCAGATGTTAACTGGAGTGCAGTTGCAGCTGCCACTCAAGAGTGCAGTTATTCTAGATGCCCTACAGGGGCATGCCTTAGACAACTAGTACTGGAGCCCACCTGAGAGGGAGCAGTATTAGACTTGATACTCTCAAATGGAGATGGAAAGAGGATCACAGATGTAGAAGTGGGTAGCCATCTGGGAACTAGCGACCATCAAACAGTATGGTTCACAATAAACACAGCAATAGAGTCAAGCATACAAAGACAAAAGTACTGGACTTTAGGAGGGCTGACTTTGCCAAAATGGGTGAGTGCCTAAGGAACGCACTAGCAAATGGGCAGGAAGGAGGGTGGAAGAACAATGGGAATAATAAAACTGCCATCACAGAGGTAACGAGCCTTTGTGTGAAGCAAATAAACAAAACAAGACGATGTAAGAAACCACTATGGTTCTCAAAGGAAGTGGCAGTGAAGGTTCAAGAGAAAAGAAAGCATTCAGGAAGTACAAGGAATCGTAGAAGGAGCAGGACAGAGAACTGTATCAGTTAAAGCAAAAGGAGGCTGGGAAGGCAGTCAGAACAGCAAAGGCCCAAACCGAGGAAAAGATAGCCAACCTCAGTTAAGAAGGGGATAAAACCTTTATAGGTACATCAGGGAGCCGAAGGAAGACCAAGGGAGGGATAGTGAGGCTTAATAAAGGGGAGGGAGGGGGGCAGAGGGAGACTGTGAAAAGGCAGAGATACTAAACAAATATTTTGCTCAGTATTTACAAAGGAAGAGGAGGTACATAAAACAAACAGTAGTAACACTCTGGATACAGAAGTTGATACCGCCCATTTACAGAAGAAAGGGTTCTGAAAGAACCCTTAAAACTGAAGGTGGACAAAGCAATGGGGCCTGATAGAATTCATTCCAGAATTCTAAAGAACTAAGGGTAGAACTAGTGACACCACTGACTACCCTTTTAACAAATCATGGAGGATGGGGTGGTACCCGAGGACTGGAGGAGGGCAGATGTGATTCCTCTTCACAAAGTGGGAGCAAGGCAGAAGCAGGAAACTATAGACCTGTTAGTTTAACCTCAGTGATAGGGAAAATGATGGAATCACTTGAAGGAAAGAATTGTCGAGTATCTAGAGGCCAGAGAGGCACAGGACCCTAGGCAGCATGGATTCACAGCGGAAGGTCATGCCAGACCTAATCTGATAGATTTCTTGACTGGGTGACCAAAGTAGTAGATCAGGGAGGGGCTGTGGACATGGCCTGCCTAGACTTTAGCAAGGCATTTGACACAGTCCCACACAAAAGATTAATATACAAGTTAGCCAGCCTGGGAGTGGTCCCAAGATGACAGCCTGGGTAAAGAATTGACTGGAGAATAGGACACAGAGTATAGTAAATGGAGTCCACTCAGAAGAAAGGAGGGTTACTAGTGGGGTACCGCAGGGTTCAGTATTAGGATCGGTCCTCTTCAATGTCTTTATGTTTACATTGCAGAAGGACTGGAAGGAAAAGTATGTCTCTTTGCAGATGACACTAAGATCTGCAACAGAGTTGATGCACAGGGTGGGGTGGAAAGGATGAGAAGGGACTTGCAAGGTTAGAGGAATGGTCAAATGTATGGCAGCTTAGATTCAATGCTAAGAAGTGCAAGGTAATGCACCTTGGAAACAAAACCCAGGGGAGAGTACACAATGGGGGTGAGATACATACAACAACAAAAATGGAAAGGGACCTGGGGTAGTCATATCAGATGACCTAAAGATGGGCAAGCAATGTAGAGGCAGCAGGAGGGCTGGGGATACTGGGATGCATAGGAGAGGCATCACCAGTAGAAAACAGGAAGTTATTATCCTCTGTACAGACAGCGGGTGAGACCCCATCTGGAGTACTGTGTGCAGTTCTGGGAGACCCAATCTCCAAAAGACATAGACAGGATGGAAGCTGTCCAGAGGAGGGCACTAAAATGGTGCAGGGTCTGCAACCGGAAGACATATGAAGAGAGACTTGAGGAGCTTAATATGTGTAGCCTCGAGGAAAGGAGGGAGAGGGGGACATGATAGAAACTTTCAAAGTACCTCAAGGAATCAACAAAGTCCAAGAGGGTAGCATCTTTCAAAAAGAGGTGTGCAAGAACAAGAGGGCACAATTTGAAGATAGAGGGGGCGGCTCAGAGGTAATTTAAGGAAGTATTTTTTCACAGAGAGGGTTGTGGATGCACGGAACGGCCTTCCGGAGGAGGTGTGGAGTCAAAATCAGTGGTGGAATTCAAGCATGCATGGGATTGTCATAAGGCAATTCTGGGGGTGGGGGTAGGAAGAAGTAGGCTGCTGGTTAACTAGGATCTGCAGCTATCCAGTAGGTAGGGAAATGGGCAGACTGGGTGGGCCAAGCGGTCCTTATCTCCGTCAAATTCTATGTTTCTATGTTTCTATTATTGCCTGGATGTAAAGTCCAGATCTGATGCCAAATTTGGCAAGGCGGTCCTGCAGAGCCTCTTCCCCAAGTAGGTTCTCTACCGCCTTCCAACTACACTGCTTTGTAGTCTGCATACTGTTACTGATGCTAAAGGACACCTTGGAGGAAACAATGTTACTACGATGAGTAATTTTTCTTCAGTTCCGTTTGGCACCACTTTTCTTTCTTTTCCTTCTTTTAAACAGTTTTTGTGTGTGGTGAGTTTTTCCTTACCCATTTTTGTTTTTGTTTCTGTCAGTGGCGATGTCAGGTCCAGGGCCTTAAAAGTGTCTTCGAAGAGCAGGAGTTGCCCCATGCATAGGTACCCCTGTGGCAACTCCATGACCATGTCTGACCCAAATGACTGCTGTTTTTCTTGTTTGGGTTCCCACGCTATGGACGAGTGACGGCCCTATTTTCGATGGATTACTGCACTATTATTATCTGCGTGCGATGTTGGGGAGAGACCCTCCAACCTTCAGTGGTCAGCATCACACTCAGGATGCCAAAACAAGGTCTCTGGGCTCCTCCCGTGAGCCCATCCCTGGTACTGTATGGACCAGTGGAGGAAAGACCCCCTCTGTTTCAAATCTTGCTGAAACAAGAGGTCTCAGTGAGGGGTAGGCGGGGCAGTCGGTCTCCGGGGGTGACCTAGCACCCTTTGCAATCCGATGTCTCCCCGGTGACTCGGGCTGACCCAGTGTGGTGCCACAGCTAAATGCTGGGCATGCTCCAGTAGTCCCTTCAGTGCCATGGCCCGGTAGTGTCTCAGCTCCTGATGCCGACTCTGATGCTGGTAAGCAGGCGGCGCTGACCGTGCACCTGGGCTCCACTCCGACGCCACTCGGTGCCAGAGGGCCTAGGATCCAGGGGTTGCCAGCCTGGAGATCTCCTGATCTCATCCTCAGCTTCAGAGGGCATTGTTTGGGATGATCCTGACTGGTTGCCTGGCTCTGGGAGCCCCTGGATTCTATGTGATTCAGCCCAAGGCCTTCAGTTGTTCTGGAACTTGTGGGCTCTCCCTCTGTGCCCCCATAGTGCCACCTCCACTGAGCCCTCTGGAGCCATCTCTGGCACTGGGGACTCTCTTTGTGCCGACCGCAGCCTTTCTGGGGATGGTGGCACCAGGCTCAGCGCTTGGCCGAGTCTGCCGCCTCTGTTCCTTTGCATGTGGAGGTGAGCTCGGCTTCTGGAGATGGGAGAGTAGGGGTCCCAGTGGCCTCCTGGGCAACTTTGCCCCTCCTTTTCCTCCTGCTAGCCAGATTTGTCTGTTGGGTGTCTTCCA
Organism: Neoceratodus forsteri; assembly: GCA_016271365.2. Lineage (NCBI taxonomy): Eukaryota > Metazoa > Chordata > Ceratodontiformes > Ceratodontidae > Neoceratodus > Neoceratodus forsteri. The sequence goes on along the minus strand of CM028133.1, from coordinate 243,179,658 downwards.
AGGGGCAGGTCTCTCTCTTCCAGAGCAGAGATTGGAAGAGCTTGGCTGGTGTTGCAGTCCACCGTGGGCTTCTAGGGGCTCGGCGAGGGCCGTGGCGTGATTCTACCTTGTCTTGCCCTCTTCTTAGAGGGAATGCTGCAGTTAGTTGTGACAGGGCTGCCCTTCGGGCTCTCTATGGCTTCATTCTCCTCACCTGGGGTTCCCCAAGGACACCGCCTTGTTCGACCCACTGCTGTTGGGCATCCTGAACTGGCGGGATAGGTAGCCCCACTCTTCAGGACTGGTCTCCTACACAGTCTCACAGCCCTTGCAGAGGACCTTCTCTGGTTCACCAGGGCTGCTTCCACTATCCATCTTCCGCCTCCTCCCCTTTTCTGGGTCTCCTTGGCCTGGGGGCCCCTGACCTGGGGTGAGTTCAAGGGGTTGGCGGCTGTGTTTCTCAGGTACCTGGGGGCAATTAATGAGGTGATCTTTGGACCTCCAAACCCTGCGCTTTCTCCCTCTGAACCCAGCTCCTCTGAATCTTCCACTTCCTCCACTGGGGAGGAGAAATGCCTCACTTCACTACTCTGCTGATGCGGAGTGCACGTCTTATCAGTGTTTCCTGGTGGAGATGTTGGAGGAGCTTCACATCTCCCATTTTCCAGGCACAATCCAGCCTTTGCAACACTGGCATTCCTGGGGGAATACAGTGCTGACTACTTGGTCATACCTCTCTGGTCCTGGCCATTCGTGGAGGCCTCGTGCGCTGTCTGGCAGTGTCCCGCTGCCTCAGCTCCTGACCCTAGGGAATGCATGCGCAGGTGCTGCGCTGCTATGGAGTCTCCAGATGCCATGTCTCACCCCTCTTTGAGAGTAGAGCTCCTGGATACCCCATCCGGGCATCGTCACCCCAGCACAACCGCCCCGAGTTTGACTCAGCTGAGTTTGACAGCTGGGAAGAAAACCGTTTTTCGGTGTCGCCTTCTCTTGTGTATCATGGCTCATCAGGCTTGCCAGGTAGTCTATGCCAGGCACCTCTGGATGCAGCTAGGTCAGCTCTAGCTGCAATTCCTGATTGTGAGGAATCCTGACAGGCGATTAGCCTTTCCACGTGGGGCCTGGAGCTTGCAAGACACCTCTCCTGTCCAGAGTGGCATATGATGCAAATGAGGTGGCTTCCAGGCTGGTGGGAACATCCAGTCTGCATAAGGCTGAGCGACGCAGTTTAGCCTATCAAGGTTGTCACCTTTGGCCTGGTGTACGGTGCTGTCCTCACATTTCCGGGGGCCCACTTTATCTCTCAGAGGGCAAGGCGTGAGTTGCAGGGCGCCTTCCATCTCCCAGAGCTCAGGAGTCTCTGCCTGCCCCTGTCCATTCACAGGCCTCACCAGGCCCGTAAGGGCCTCCTCCAGTGTTTTCCCCACGGGAGGCTGAGGGATTTTTCCTTCAGGGTTTCTCAGCTCAGCACTCTGACCCAATCATGATGAATGGTGAAGATTGACTTGGGGAAGATATGGAAATTGCACTGTAGTTCTTCATCTTTCCAAGTATCTTCACCATTCATCATGACCCACCCTCCATTCCATGGCCAGGCTCTGGGGCGCCTCCCCTTACTTCTCTATCCCCTCTGCTCCCTTGAGTGCTTACAAGGGTAGGAGTTAAGGGATGGTGTTTCTTTCTTGGAAAACCCTGCCTTCTTTTCAGGTCAGGTTTCCTTGCTACCCTTGGCACGGCTACTCAGTGAAGTGATAACAGAGGGACTTCACGGGGAAGGGCGAGAAAAAGAGGGGTCTCGGTTCTCCTCCTGTGATTCTCCCCACTATCTTTCTAACCCCTTTACCTTTCCTCTGGAGGTATTTAAAAAAAAAAATAGATGGTCTGGCCCAATGGTGTGGATGGCTGGGGCATCCTGCCTTACCTCCTACCATGCTGGCTACCCATGTTTGCAGTACGAGTGGGTCGCCATTGGTTGGTCGGGAAGAAAAGGATCGAGCATCCCCTCGGACAGCTCCTTCTCCAGGAAGGGGTGATCAGTGGCTGGTGCTTGCCTGGCCCCTAGTGGAGGCTGGGGGCTGGCGCACTGATGCTGTCCACTGTGGGCAGAGGCAGGACAGGCGTCCGACAGGACACGCACAGGAGCGCGCATGGCACCATCATTGGCGTCATTGTCGCCCCACCTCCAGGCAAGAAAAACAAGAAAAAGATCTCCGCAGCAGGATGATGGAAGGGCTTGTAGGTCCCACTCCTCGACTAGCTGCAGTGCCGGCCTGAACTGGATCCAGTCTTCGGCAGGGACCTGGGGTACGCCTGACTACGCCACGGGGGAGCCCTGGGGAAGAAGGTTCGACGCCGTACGGTAGACAGGGCTGGGGCTCTCTCCTGATAACAGCTCCAGAGGGGAAGAAGAGGAGCAAAAGACAGAGTACATGAGAGATGTGGTCCAGTGACACCCATCCACAAGGCGATCACCTAATGCTGTGTTCCTTAACCTTTTCCTCTTCCTACCCCCATTCTCTTACCTCCTTATGCCCAACTTATCCCTCTGTGCTCAGAGTACAAAAAAAAAAAAAGTGGGGACAGGAAACTGTTTGTGCAGTCTAATCTACGTCCCTGCTTTGGCCAGCTGGGCTAATTTCTGGCTCTCAATTCTCAACAGACAAGATTTCTCTTCTTGGACTACAGATCTGGTAGGAACATAGGGTATCTATCTTGGCTTTGCATCCTCTCTGAGGACCCTGCCTCACTGACAAAGGGGCGCGTGGGAGGAGGATTAACTTAACTTTGGACGCGCCTTCTCTCTCTCTCTCTCTCTCTCTTTCTCCCTATCTCCTGCTTTTCCTTCTTTGTCTCTAGGGCTGCCCAGTGTGATGGTGGCCATCCCTGCCCTGTTTAGTCCCTCTACTTAACTGTACTCGCTCTCTTAAGTCGGCCTTTTGTCTTTAGATTTCCCTCCTTCCTATCCTTTGGGCTCTCTTGCTATCCCTCCTCACCCTAGTTCTCTCTCCTCTCCTGTGGACAGAGCTGAGGAGCTAGGAGGGGCAGGCATCTGTTACAGGCCAGTCCACGAGCACTACATAGAACATCTGCTTTGTGGGCAGTGCTGTCTCCGACTTGCTCCCTCGCTCCAAAATTTTTTAAAGAGACAAGCTGCTGAGCAGAGTCCAGTCCTCTGGTTTAGACCCAAGCATGACGAATAGTGAAGATACTTGGGAAGAGCAAGAATTAGCTGAGTACGTAATTTCCACTTTTGTGTGGGAGGGATTCAGTCAGTCTGATTAGGCTGTGGAGTGAAGCAGGTAACTTGTAATTATTTGTTTCCTCCTAGTATTCTCTCTGGCACAGTCTCCTCCATAGCTCTGTGTGCATATGTGTGTGTCTGAGTGTTTTGATTTATTGTTAAGGACTGCAAGGTTCTGCAGTTGAAAGAGTTCTCAGCCCTCGGCTAGCTTTGTCTTTTTTTCTGTTGGGGAAACTCATAGATCCCTTTATCTCGCTTCCATGGCTTTCGTCTCTTGTGGTCAGTTTGTAACTAGTATTGGTGGCAGTGTGAGTAATGGCTGCCTTAAAGCCCATTTCAAGAGTTTCTTTCCCACGCCAGTTACCACTGTTCATGCCATTTAGAGACACCACGGTACTGCCAAGCTGCCATGTCTCCTTTCACTCTCCTTATCGTGGAGCCGCTCACCAGTCAGCGCCTGGTCATGCTGCACGTGGTGACCTGCAACATGCTGATGATTAGCATTATCTTGATGTCACTGTGCACGCTAACAGCATGCCCGCCTCTGGGGTGGTAGGTGTAGGGAGAGCTTAATACTTAGTACCACTTGTCACTCCTTTGCTGGTTTGTCATTTAAGAGATGGGCAGATCAGGAGTGACGATTACTTCTGGCAGTTCAGCCCATAGCAAGTGATCTGTTTATTTGAGCAGTACTTCCACGGACCTTGCGCTAACATTCAGTGCTTATGTGATCCTAAACTGCAGCAGTACTGCCACAGACCTCACGCTGACATACAGTGCTTATGTGGGTCCTGAACTGCAGCAGTACTGCAACGGACCTTGAGCTAACATTCATTGCTTATGTGGGACCTGAACTGCAGCAGTACTGCCACGGACCTTGCGCTAACATTCATTGCTTATGTGGGACCTGAATTGCAGTAGTACTGCCATGGACCTTGAGCTAACATTCATTGCTTATGTGGGACCTGAACTGCAGCAGTACTGCCACGGACCTTGCACTAACATTCATTGCTTATGTGGGACCTGAACTGCAGCAGTACTGCCACGGACCTTGCGCTAACATTCATTGCTTATGTGGGACCTGAATTGCAGCAGGCTGACCTTGCGCTGACAGTGCTGATGTGGGTCTCAAGCTGCAGCAGGCTGACCTTGTGCTGACATACAGTGCTAATATGGGTCCCAAACTGCAGCAGGTTGACCTTCTGCTGACATACAGCATTTATGTGGGTCCCAAACTGCAGCAGGCTGGCCTTGCGCTGACATACAGCTCTTATGTGGGTCCCAAGCTGCTGCAGGCTGAGCTTCCACTGACATACAGTGCTGATGTGGGTTCCGAGCTGCAGCAGCCTGACCTTGCGCTTGACATACAGTGCTTATGTGGGTCCTGAGCTGTAGCAGGCTGACCTCGTGATTGACATAGAGTGCTCGGTCCCAGCTGCAGCTCGCTGATGCACAGCACTTACTAGTTCCAAGCTGCAGGCTGACCTTATGCTAACATACGGTGCTGACTTTGGTCCAGCTGCTGCAGGCTGAACTTGCACTGACATACAGTGCTGATGTGGGTCCCGAGCTGCAGCAGGCTAACCTTGCATTGTTATACAGCACTGATGTGGGTTCTGAGCTGCAGTGGGCTGATCTTGCGCTGACATACAGCTCTGATGTGAGTTCCGAGCTGCAGGAAGCTAACCTCGCACTGACATACAGTGCTTATGTGGATCCTGAGCTGACCTTGCACTGACATGCAGCACTGATGTGGGTCCCAGGCTGCTGCAGTCTGACCTTATGCTGACATACAGTGCCTGCGGTGGGTCCCGAGCTGCAGCGGCTGATTTTACATTGACATACGGCGCTTATGTGAGTTTCAAGCTGCAGCGGGCTGACCTATGGCGACATACAACGTTGATGTGGGTCCCGAGCTGCAGCAGGCTGACCTCACGCTAACATACAGTGTTGATATGGATCTTGAGCTGATCTGGCACTGACATACAGCACTGATGTGGGTCCTGAGCTGCAGCAAGCTGGCCTTCTGCTGACATACAGCACTGATGTGGGTTCCAGCTGCAGCACGCTGACCTTGTGCTGACATCAGTCCTGAACTGCAGCAGACTGACCTTGTGCTGTCTTAATGTGTGCCCAAGCTGCCGCGGGCTGATCTGCACTGACATACAGTGCTGATGGGCTTCGAGCTGCAGCAGGCTGACCTTGCACTGATATACTGCGCTGATGTAGGTCCCGAACTGCTGCAGGCTGACCTTGTGCTGACATACAGCACTGATGTGGGTTCCAAGCTGCCATGGGCTGACCTTACACTGACACACAGCGCTGATGTGGGTCCTGAGCTGCAGCAGGCTGACTTTGTGCTGACATACAGTGCTGTTGTCAGTCCTGAACTGCAGCAGTCTGACCTTGCGCTGATATACAGCGCTGATGTGGGTCTTGAGCTGCAGTGGGCTGACCTTGCACTGACATACAGTGCTGATGGGCTCTCGAGCTGCAGCAGGCTGACCTTGTGCTGAAATACAGTGCTGATGTAGGCCCTGAGCTGACTTTGCACTGACATAATGCACTGATGTGGGTCCCGAGCTGCAGCAGGCTGATCTTGCTCTGATGTACAGCGCTGATGTGGGCTCCGACCTTCCATGGGCTGACCTTGCACTGACATACAGCACTGATGTGGGTCCTGAGCTGCAGCAGGCTGACATACAGTGCTTATGTGGGTCTTGAGCTCACCTTGTGCTGACATTCAGCACTGATGTGGGCCCCGATCTGTAGCAGACTGACTTTGCGCTGACATATAGTGCTTATGTGGGTCTTGATCTCACCTTGCATTGACATACAGCATTGCTGTGGGTCCCAAGTGCAGGAAACTGACCTTGCGCTGATGTGGGCCCGAGCTGCAGCAGGTTGCTTTGCTCTAACAGACAGCACTGATGTGGGTTCTGAGCTGCCATGGGCTGACCTTGCGCTGACATACAGTGCTGATGTGGGCTCCGAGCTGCCACTGGCTGACCTTACACTGACATACAGTGCTGAAGTGGATCCTGAGCTTCAGCAGGCTGACATACAGCACTTATGTGAGTCTTGAACTCAACTTGCGCTGACATTCAGCACTGATGTGGGCCTGATCTGCAACAGGCTGACCTTGCGCTGACGGTGTTGATGTGGGTCCCGAGCTGCAGCAGGCTGACTTTGGCGCCTGACATACAGTGCTTATGTGGGTCTTGAGCTCACCTTGCATTGACATACAGCACTGATGTGGGTCCTGAACTGCAGCAGGCTGACCTTGCACTGACATACAGTACTGATGTGGGCCCCAAGCTGCTGCGGGCTGACCATGCACTGACATACAGTGCTGATATAGGTTGTTCGAGCTGCAGCAAGCTGACCTTGCACTGGCATATAGCGCTGATGTGGGTTCCGAGCTACGGACTGACCTTGCGTTGAGACATACAGCACTGATGTGGGTTCCAAGCTGCCACGGGCTGACCTTGCATGACATACAGTGCTGATGTGGGTCCCGAGGTGCAGCAGGTTGTCTGACTTTGCGCTTGACATACAGCACTTATGTGGGTTTTGAGCTCACCTTTCACTGACATACAGCACTGATGGGTCCCAAGCTGCCGCAAACTGATCTTGCGCTGACATACAGTGCTAGTGTGGGTCCCGAGCTGCAGCAGACTGACTTTGCGCTGACATACAGCACTTTCGTGGGTCTTGAGCTCACCTTGCACTGACATACAGCACTGATACGGGTCCCGAGCTGCAGCAGGCTTACCTTCCGCTGACATACAGTGCTGATGTGGGCCGAGCTGCTGCGGCTGACCTTGTTCTGATATATAGTGTTGATGTGGGTCCCAAGCTGCAGCAGACTGCCCATGCGCTGACATACAGCACTGATGTAGGTCCTGAGCTGCAGCAGACTGACCTTGCATTGACATACAGTGTTGATGTGGACCCGAGCTGCAGCAGGCTGAACTTACACTGATATACAGTGCTGATGTGGGCCCGAGCTGCTTCAGGCTGACCTTGCGCTGACATACAGTGCTGATGTGGGTCTGAGCTGCAGCGGGCTGACCTTGCGCTGACATACAGTGATGATGTGGGACCCGAGCTGTTGCTGGCTGACCTTGTGCTGACATACAGTGCTGATGTGGGTCCCGAGCTACAGCAGGCTGACCTTGCTGACATACAGTGATGATGTGGGTCCCGAGGTGCTGCAGGCTGACCTTACGATGACATGCAGTGCTGATATGGGTCCCAAGCTGCAACGGACTGACCTTGCACTGACATACAGTGTTGATGTGGGTCCTGAGCTCCAGCAGGCTGACCTTGCATCGACATTCAGTGCTGATGTGGGTCCCAAGCTGGAGCAGGCTGATCTTGGCCTGATATACAGTGCTTATGTGGGTCCCAAGCTGCAGCAGGCTGACCGTGCTGATATACAGTGCTGATGTGGGTTCCAAGCTGCGATGGGCTGACCTTATGCTGCAGTGGGTCCCGAGCTGCAGCGGGCTGATCTTCGCGTCGACATTCAGTGCTGATGTGGGTCCCAAGCTGCAACAGGCTGACTTTGCACTGTTATACAGTGCTTATGTGGGTCCAAAGCTGCAGCAGGCTGATCTCGTGCTGATGTACAGTGCTGATATGGGTCCCGAGCTGCAGCGGGCTGACCTTGTGCTGATATGGTTCCTGAGCTGCAGCAGGCTGACCTTGCGCTGATATACAGTGCTGATATGGGTTCCAAGCTGCAGCGGCTGACCTTGTGCTGATATGGGTCCCAGCTGCAACATGCTGACCTTGCACTGTTATACAGTGCTTATGTGGGTCCCAAGCTGCAGCAGGCTGATCTTGTGCTGATATACAGTGCTGATATGGGTCCCGAGCTGCAGCGGGCTGAACTTGTGCTGATATACAGTGCTGATGTGGGTTCCAAGCTACTGTGGGCTGACCTTGCGCTGATATTCATTGCTTATGTTGGGTCCTTAACTTCAGCAGGCTGACCTCATGCTGGTATACGGTGCTGATGTGGTCATTAAGTGCTTATGTGGGTCCTGAACTGCAGCAAGCTGCACTAGCTTCTCGGATGAGGTAAGAGCACTGGGTACTGGGGTTATTGGCTCAGAGATAGTGTCCTGGTTCAGAGCTGCTCTTGGTCTGAAGTGTAAAACTAGAGGAGTTAGTGTTAGATTCTTAGATCTTGCAGCAGGGCCTGCTGTGGATAGTTCAGAGTGTATGTCCATACTGATCTAGGTATATTCTGAGTGGCACCATGGCATATAGGAGACCAATAATGTTTAAAAGGTGAAAGACCTGCAGGAGGATGATGAGACCCTCACCCTTGGGGTCATAGTATCACAAATATGTAACACAATCCTATTGCCTGTATCAGTTCCCCATCCAGTCCACCAAGCTGGGGGGTGGGGTGCACCTGTGTTACCGACTGGCAGTGGTAAGGCTGATTTGTGAAAATCTGTTTTTGCTTCTTTTGAACAAGAAGTTGAATATTGATGTTCTGCAGGTCATCCCCACCAGTACACCCAAACCTGAGGCTGGATTTCAGGTCAGGAGAGTGCCCTACAGGCATGTCCAGGTGCACCAGAGCAGAGCAAACATGCTCACCCAGATCTGCAGGTGACCCCCAATCTTAAGGGTTTGGAAGGTCAAGAGGTGGATGCAGGGGTCTGGGGAGAATCCTGCCCAGACCAGTCTGGATCCATCTGACTAGGAGGAGTATCCCCCGAAGAGTAGGGAGAGTGGATGGAACCAAACAAAAAGTTTCTGATTCTAGGGATGTGGTTATGTTGTTCTTTTTTTTTTTCAGTGTAATATACTTTATTAACATTTTCAAAACAGTACATACAGTACATCACATTATGGCATTTAACATATTGAATTGTAAACTCCCAAAATCCCCTCCCACCATACGTATTCTACCCCCACCGGTCTCCCTCAGGATATGTTCTTATCCACATGTCTTGGCATGTCCTTTCCCTTGAAATATCTTGCCGAAGTCTTTAAGCTGGCTTCTCCCACCCACCCACCCGGTGGTATATCCTTCGCTCCACCCCTGACGCCCAGATCTTCCATTCTGCTAGGAAGAATCGGGTTCCCTCCTTATTGCTCCTGCATTCAGAAGGCCCTGGCACTTAAATCTTCGGATTACCTTCCAAAACTTAAACTCGTTAGAGTTTCACCTCTTCAGTCTTGATCGCGGCTGCGATGGATGGCAGTCCTCTCCAGGTTCCACGGTTCCCCTGGGGTAGATATCTCGCTACTGACCCGCACGCTACATCGTCTACTGCCTGTGTCATGATCACAATACCCAGGCTTGCAATCGGTTGCAGCTGCACGTCCGGAGAAACTGAACTGCTGGTCAAATCCAAAGAGGTCCGTTGGATAGTCTCCGGCTGCGCCCGCTGAACAACTTGAGCAAATGAAGACTTTCAAGGAGGAGGCTGCTCGCCCGTCAATCAGTCCTCTTCAGCATCGGTCTTGATACTGCTCAGACTAGGCTCTGCCTTTACAGGTTCCTTCAAGGAGTCGTGCCGGTCTCTCCCGACCAAGGGGAGGGCCCATCGCTTTGCACAGCTCCTGTTCCTGTAAAAGGATTCCAAGGAGTCAGGAGGAAGAAGTCTCGTCGATGTCTTTCTTTGGATCAAGAGTGATCTTGTTCTCAGGAATCTCCAGTTTCAACTTTGGTGAAATTGCGGCCTTGGCTGCTGGCTTCACGGTACCCCATCAGACCATCCAGTTAAGACGGGCGACGACCACGGTTGAAAGTATCGACCCGGCCAGCCCGTTGTCTCTAGATGAGGCCGACAACCCTTTTTCAGGACTCCGGTCCTGACTGGACCTACTGAGGAGGAGACCCAGCCTGCTGGGAACCTCTTAACGGTCCCTGTCCCTGACTTTGAGGAGCTGCGGGTCCCTGGCTCCTTCTGAGCACCCTGGACGATCAAGGACTAGGTCTTGGTCAACTTTGACCGACGTGTCAAAGAGAACTCACAAACGCCACTCTGGGCTGCTCCAAAAGGAGAGGGCTTCAGCGCAAGTTGCATCACCGCTTATGAGGATCTTATGTGGCAGCAGTGGTGTTGGCTGTTCCAAAGTCAACCCTGCTTCCACGCCAGCCATCACATGACTGTCACCCTCAGGCAGACGCTGACTACTCTGGAACCAGCCGACTCCATCCCTCCACCAGCGGAGCCGGGTGAAGGTCCTCCTGGCCCAGCCAAAACCAGCCTCTCTGCTGATTATGGTGGAGCCAGCCAAACAACTCCTCCTCCAGGGCTCCTGTCAAGGAGTCTCGGCCCGCTAAGGGCCTCCTGCACACGCTGTCGGTCACCCTCACTCCCAACCACCGGCAGGCAAGGTGACTCAGGTGGCCAGCCGATCTATCTGGACTCTCTTGCATTCTCGTCCGCTCGAGGTTCCGGCTTGGGGATCTCTCGATAGAGGGAAAAGTATCATGTCCTTCATAGGCATTCTCCATCTCATCTCTGAATCCATCGGGTGCATTTGCAGCCTGTTCAGAAACAGGCTTGATATCCCCTGACAGACATTCTGGAAAAGGGATTCTCCAACAAAGGCCTTCCCACTGGTTAAAAGCAATTGTTGGCCAGGCCCTGATGTTTTGGCAGCACCCTGCCACCTGCCCTGCACCATCAGCCTGGATGGCCTGCAAGTATGCGGTTCCCATCAGGCCCCTTTCTGGGTTCACAGAGCACCCCTCGACTCAGGGTTGGTGACCCGAATCTGTGTGTGGCGCTTGGGCAATTCAGGAGACACTGACAGACCTTCGACAAAGAATCCAAAAACTGGCCCACTCTGCCAGAAAAGTCTGTGCTGCCTCACGCTTGGTCTTCATCAGGCGAGCTTGGCTGTCATCATGGCACTCTTCCTGTGTCCTCCTGGGCTCTCTATATGAGGTGCTTCCACATCTCACCGTGGACCTTCCGACTACAGTCAAGCAGGTCTAGGATCAGGGTCAAACTGTGGCAAAACAGCAACTCCAGATGATTTTGGACGCTGGGGATTCCTGTGCCCATTTGGTGGCGGATGCAGTAGCCATGCGCCGCAGGGCCTGGATGAGGGTCTCGACCTTTACAGCAGACACCCAACACAAACATACAGACGACTTGTTCGGTCCAGGGGTTGATGGTCACCTTCAGCACTTCGAGAAGCCCAGTGCAACCTTGGACTCCATTGCTTCTGCCCAGAAGAAATCTCAGGGCTCCAAAAACAGAGGCACAAGCCCTTTCAGCCTTCTGCCCCTGCAGCCAAGCAGGCCCAGTACCAATCTGGGCAGCAGCAGAGCTCAGTCTTGGTGCCCTCGGCCCAGGTCAGGGGCTCGTGTCCCGTAAGTCCAGAGGGAAAGGTTCTGGCGGTCCCTCGGCCAGATCCTCCTCCTCCCAGCCTGCACAGTGACGGGATGGGGGTTGCCACCATGCCCGTCATGCCCATTCTAGGTCCTCCCATGGGGGCTGGCTCCGTCACTTCCTTTCTGCCTGGTCTGCTGTCACAACGGACAGGTGGTTCTGGAAGTGGTCGCCTAGTGGCTGCCTCTGAATTTCGAGCAGTGCCCACTAAGCCGAGCCCACAACCCGTGGGAGGAGAAGGTATCCGTATACTCAGTTGGCTTTCCGAGATGACATTGCCCAACTCCTCCGCAGGAGATAGTGGTCAGAGTCACAGATCCCCAGTCAACCCCAGGGTTCGTTTGCAGGTACTTCCTGGTCCCAAAACAGATGAGGGGCGGGCTGGTGCCCCATTCTAGATCTGCACAACCTGAACCATTTTCTCAGGTCTTGCACCAGGATGGTAACTCTGTCTCTGATCATACTATCTCTCGAGCAGAACATGTAGATCTTATCTGTGTCAGTCTTCACCATTCATCTCTGGTGGGTTCAGACCAGATCAGGACCTCACAGGAGCTTTTTTTTTTTTTTGCAGGAGGAGGGAGCTAACGTTGGGGCAGTGCTGCCTCGAGGCCGAGAATCCAGTATGGCGGATGTGAGTTGGCTAGTATCCACGCCGACCCTTCCAGCCAGTTCTGCTTTACCCGAGTGAGGACCTCGTGGTGTGAAGCGATTTTTAGAAAGGCTCAAGTGGCCTAGTCCATTGGCTCTGTTTGTCCTAGTTCTGCTGTGCTGTGTCCTCAGTGTCATCAAACCTGTTAAGACCTTTCCTTTTATTTTCAACGACGCCAAGTGCCTTTGTTTATTGTGTTTTTCATTGGTCATGTCTCATTCGGAGACAAAAGAAGCTTTCAAGGTGGATCTGCCTCCTCACGCGGGGTGTCCCTGCAGCCGACTTTATTCCGCCTTGGACCAACAGGACCGATGCTTGACCTGTTTGGGTCCCAACTATGACATGGATCGCTACTATGCCTGTTTTTGCATGTGTCATCAAGGCACAGGTTAGAAGCAAAGGAAAACCAGGAGCAGTTGTAGAATTCACCAAAATATTTATTTACACTAGCAGTTATATAAAAAAAAAATTGTTCAGTATAACTGAACTCTGGTAACCTCTAGCTTCCAACAGCTTTTGCAGTCATCTCAAATTATAAATATATACATTTCAACAGTAACACTATATATTTTCTGAACAAAATGAATCCAACATCAGTTACATTTCCATACAATGATTTGTACATATTTTTATATTAGCAGTTATGCAAGGGAGGAAAAGACAGTCAGACAGGAGAGGACTGAGAGACAGAGAGACAAAGAATTGTGAGATTGTCGGGTTGATCAAGTCCGAGGTCTCTCAGGAAAATATGGTTGCGCAGCTGGGCAGACAAATAGACAGGAAAGGACAGGTCCTTGCATTATAAACAATTTCCCTAACAGCGGGGACAGGGTCATATCCCACCCTGTCACACCATGGGCAGTCAAGTCCTTGAATTACACGTGTTCAAAGTCGGACATGCGCGCTGACTTTCAGGGAGACAGGCTTGTACTCAGGTTGTCAAATGCAGGGTTTTGGCCTTTCCTCTGGGTCCCTCCTGGACCTATCGCCCAGAGGAGTGGGTTTCTGTCCTTCCTATCCTTGCCTTGGTGGAACCCCTTCCACTGTGCAGAAGGCCCAGCCTGACTCCTCAGGGGTCAGGTGGAAGCACAGTCCTGGCAATCGCCTCCTCAGAGGTGAGGGCTCCCCGCGCCACGCCTCCGGGCCTGGTCTGGCGTCATCCTTTGCACCACCTGCGGTGCCACCTCAGATCCTGGTGCCAGAGAACTGGGTGGTGGTATGGTGCCACTTCTGATTCTGGCACTGTAAATGGCACCTGGGGTGGTGGTGGTGCTGTGGTAGCGAGGTCCGCCTCATGTGCTGCAGGTGGGAGGTATCAGGGAGTGGTTTGGGTCCGGTCCTTCTCTGAGGAGGATGATTCTGAGGCCGACCCAGACTGGCTTCCGGATTCCTCTGACTCTTCCAATTCCTCCACGCCCAGCACTTTGGCTCCAGTTCAGCCCCATTCCGTGGAGCCGGCAGCTGCCACTGAATCTGGTGTCAGTGGTCCCGACCAGTCCTCTGGTGCTCTGGGGCACCAGTGGACAAACTCGGAGATGGTGGTTCACCTGCTCCTTGGAGGTGTACCCCTCCTGGGGCTGCTCAGGTTGGCACCACTTTTGGGCCGGCTGGGGCACCTCCGGGCGGGGGGTGGTCCCCAGTGGCAGTCTCTCAGGAGTCAGCCACAGGGATCAAGTTGCCTAAGCTGATCCTGAGGAAGAAGTCTCTCTCTCTCTCTCTCTCGGAGTCCGAGGGTTGGGGACAGGCTCGAGGCAGCATTCTTCCTGGGGGCCCTCAGGGCTCGGGAAGGAGTCACAACGCTGGTCTTGTTTTTCTCCCTGAGGTCTCCGGGAGGGGCCTCATCTTTGGAGGTTAGGGTTGCCCTTCTGGTCTCTTTGCGCCCCAGTCACCTCACAGCTTTTTTTCCTCTTCGGCTCAGTCCTGGACATTCCAGCTCTGTTCAGCAGCCACTGATTGTCGAGACCAGCGGGTCTTCTCCTCCTTGAGATCTCCCATCGATCTCCCAGCCCTGGCGGAGGTTTGCTCCTCCTAGGAGGTGTCTAACCCCTAACGGCTGCTGACCCTCCCTCACTCCCAGGCCATGCCAGTCCTGCGGGACCTCTCACCTGGGAGCAGTTCAGGTCTATGGCTGCACTTTTCCCCACCTACTACAGGTCCATGGAAGTGATAGTGTTCCACCATTCCCTGTTGCAGCCGTGCCTGACTCTGGGAACTCATCAGCTCCCTCGTCTTCCTCCTCTGAGGAAGTGGAGTCTTCAGTCCGCCCATCCCCCACAGCTGATTTGTCTAGTTATCAGCGCTTCCTTTCAGGGTTGCTTGATGAGCTCTCCACATCTCCATGTTAGGCAGTCATAATCCTGACTTGACAGTGCGTGCCTTTCTAGGCGCGTTCAGTGTGGCAAACTGTTGGTTCCTGCCTGGTGGTCTCCCTTCAGGGAGGCATAGTACCATGCCTGGTGAAGTCCCTCAACCTTCCGCCAGCCCGAGGGACCTCTGCCAGAGGTATTATGCACCCCTAGGGTCTCCAGGAGCCTTGGCTCCACCCCTTCGTATGTCTCTGCTGGACACACCTCTGGGCATAGAAGCCAAAGGCTTGACTGACCTCCAGTTCAGATTTTTGCTGAATTTGATTTTTGGGGGAGGAGGACTTTCCTTTTAGCACGTTCCTGTTATCTCTCTCTCCGCTCATCAGGCCCATCATGCTGCCTACAACAGGCACTTAGGGTCTCTGCTAGGACAGATCCTAGTCTCTCTGCCTGATTTGGAGGCAACCAGACAGCCATTTCCCTCTTCGCAGGGGCCTGGAGCGTGCGAGGCACCAAGCAAGAGCACTTATGACACCAGTGAGGTGGCTTCTAGGCTTGTGGGGACAGCGATCTGCACTAGGTGGGTGGCATGGCTTTGTCTCTCCCAGTTATCACCTATGGCTGGGCGAGGTGACTGCCTCTCATTCCAGGGAACCCATCTTTCTCCCGCAGGGTGACAGAGGAACTGCAGGAGTGACTTCCTCCTCTACTCTGAGAACCCCGTCTCACCCAAACCAGTCTCAGGCCTGAAGGGTTCCATCCTCCAGTGTCTCCCCACTGAAGGCTGAGGACTTTGCCCTTAGGGAGGTACTGGTTTCTTCGGGGCTTGGTAATCACCCATCAGTGATGAATGGTGAAGATTGGCAGAGATAAGATGAAAATTGCATATTGTAATTCTTGATCTTTCTGTGTATCTTCATCATTCATCACTGCTTCCCACCCACCTTCCCTCTTAGGTCTCAGTCTCTGGGTGATCCTCCTCCCCTGTTTTTTTCTCAACTAGGGACCATATGGTCCTTCTTCACCCCTACCCTGAGGCGTTGAGGTATCCTGGGAAGACAGGCAGGAGGTAACCCTCTGTTGGGGATCACCAGGGCCTCCTCTCTTCCGATGGAACCTCTAGACTTCGTGGACCTTCACCTGCCTCAACCAAACTCCTGATTTCTTGAGGCGGTGTTGGAGGGGACCCTGAGACCCATCTCAGTTAATTCCTCCTTCCTTCCTTCCAACCGCTCATTAAGCTGCCCCCCAGTGAGGTTCCCTTGGCATCTCTCCTCCCTTATTCAGGGATACTACAATCCTCCACTGTATAGTGCCCTCCTTTGGAGGTGATGCCTTTCTAAAAATTCTCAAACTTCTCATTCAGATGTGATGCTTCTCTAAAGAATCCCTAAATTTCTGAATTCTCAAAACCCTCCTGGTGTGTGCATCTCCTCAGGAGGGATTCCTCTCAAGTGGTCCTGTCCCCACTTCATGATACCCTTGACCAGAGGGGAGACACTAACCCATTCCCTGCCAAGTATAAGACTTCTCAGAATAGCCACTCTGCCAACCTCCTGGGCTTGTGTCCGCCTCCTACTTAGCCTTGGTTAAGGGTTTTTCTCCGTCTTGGGAGAAGAGTTACTGGCCTAGAGTAGTGGTGTCTCCTGCATCCTCGAGCAGTCCTCTGGGCCCCTGTCATTCGGTGCGTGTCTCCTTCTTCTCTCTCTTCCCTCCTACCTTCTTTCCTCCCTTACTACCCAGAACCCTACTGCCAGAGATTGGGGCCTCCTGTCCCAAACCCTTAGGCTTTCTTCTATTTCTGTCCTCTCCCTCGCTTTATTCCTCATTTGGTTTTTATATCCTTTCCTTTTCTGTCCTCTGGCTCCCTGCCCTACCCTCCCTCTTCTTCCTATCACTCTCTGGTACAGAACTGGGCGTTAGGGATGGGTGGCGTCCGGTTGCTAGCCAACCCCGTGGGTGTCACGCAGTACATTGGCCTCCAAAGAGGCGTCGCTCCCGACGTCAGCTCCTCCCTTGCAAAAAAAAAAACCCACGGGTCCTGATCTCCAGCCAGAACCCCACCAGTGATGAATGGTGAAGATAACAGAAAGATCAAGAATTACGGTAGGTAATTTTCATTTTACTCCCTGGATCTGCAGGATGCGTTCTTCCGCATCACGATTGGTCCATCACACCAGGTTCCTCCACTTTAAGGCAGAGGAAGCCCTATACAAATTCAAGCCATGCCATTCGGCCTGTCATTGGCCTCCAGGGTCTTCACTAAATGCATTGCAGTGGTGGCGACCCATCTTGACAATGAGGGGTCAGAGTATACCCTTATCTAGATGATTGGCTTATAGTGGGTCCTTCCAGACTGGAGGTGGAGAGGTCCAGGGATCTGGCCCTCCAGACCTGCATCGACCTGGGCCTCCTCGTCAGTGAGGCCATGTCAGAACTTGTGCCTTAGAAGGTGATCTGCTTCATCGGGGCAGAGCTCGACTCTTGCCGAGCCAGAGCCAGGCTCCCAGCGGACAGGACAGAGGTTCTCTTCTTCTTTGCCTGATCATTTCTGGTTGGGCACTTGCACCCTGCCCGGGACTTCCTGCAACTTCTGGGTTACATGACAGCCTGCACCTCCATGGTCTGATGGGTCTGGTGGCATATGCGCCCCTTCAATGGGAGCTGGCCAGCCAGTGGACTCAGCAACTAGGTCATTTTGACCAGCTAGTCACTGTGACCCAGATGATGTGGGACACCCTCCAATTGTGGAGCATCCTAGAGCATCTGTAGGAAGGGATCCCATTTGTCCGTCCTGAACCGATGGTCATCTTGATGACCGACTCCTCTCTCATGAGCTGGGGTGCCCACATGGGAGACCACAGAGTCCACGGGCTCTGGACCCCGAGGAATCCTGATGTCACATCAACCTGCTGGAGCTACAAGCACTTCAGTTGGCGCTGACTACATTCGCTCTGTTCCTTAGGGGTCAAGTGGTTTAGGTCCAGATGAACAACACCACAACTATGTACTATCTCAACAAACAGGGCGCACGTACTCCCAGCTTCTGTACAGGGAAGCTCTCCACATCTGGACCCTCGTGAGCCAGCTGGAGGCAGATCTAGTCATTCATGTGGCAGGGGCCTCAGATCAGCTGGTGGACACCCTCAGCTGTCTGAGTGAGACATCCCACAAGTGGTCTCTCCATCCAGAGGTAGTACACAGCTTGTTCTCCCAGTGGAGCACCCCTGAGGTGGACCTGTTTGCCTCCAGGAGAATGCAAAGCTGAGGCTGTTCTGTGCCCACCCCTCAGCAGGGCTCGCTGCAGAGGGATGCCTTCGAGACCATGGACCCCAGACCTCTTTATGCCTTCCATCCACTTCCCTTGATCCACAAGGTGCTCTTTCAAAGTCAGGAGGGACAAGGCACAGGTGATTCTGGTGGTTCCGGACTGGCTCTTCCAGTTTTGGTACCCCAATCTCCTCAGGCTCCCGAGGTGTCTTCCAGCATGCCAGGACCTACTTTCAGTCAATCAAAGGAAGGTCCTCCACCCGACCTTCAGTCCCTGCACCTGACAGCCTGGTTCCTGAGCGACTAGAGCTCCAGGCTTTGAGTTTTTCCGTAGTTGTACTCCATGTAGTTGAGGCATCTAGGAAAGAACTGACCAGGAAGTGCTATGCCTTCAAGTGGAAGAGATTCTCTATTTGGTGTCAGGGCAGGGGCTGGACCCTTTGTCCTGTCCAGTGGCTAGCATTCTTGACTACCTTTGGTTTCTCTTCAAAGGGGTCTTTTGTCTATGACCCTTAAGGTGCACCTGGCAGCCATCTCTGCTTACTGGGTGGGGCCAGTCAGCAGATGGTGCACAGGAGAAAGTAATCTGGTGTTTCTTCAAAGGCATTGAATATATTTCCTCCGGTGCGTGAACCACTACCACCACCGTGGAATCTACTACTGATACTGGCAAAGCTCATGGGCAAGCCATTCAAGAACCAATGCACAGGACTGAGATGACACACCTGTCATGGAAGACTGCCTTCCTGGTGGCTATCAGGTCAGCAAGAAGGACTGGGAAGCTCCAGGTGCTCTCTGTTGAGTCTCCTTATCTGGTCTTCCACAGGGACAAGGTTGTCCTGTGCCCCAACCTGAAGTTCCTTCTGACAGTAGTGTCGGAGTTTCACCTGAATCAGGTGATGACTGCTGGTGTATTATCCCATTCACACTCAGATACCAAATACAGGCTCCATACTTTGGACCTGAGAAGAGCACTCTCTTATTATAAAGAGCGCATGGCTGGAGTTCAGGGGTGGTTTACCAGCTGTTTGTCACCTACGCTGAAGCCACACCTGGCAGACCTGAAGCTGCGGACGATTGTCCAATGGGTTACATCATGCATTGATCTCTGCTATAGGTTGGCAGGTAGGGAGCCTCCTGTAGGCTAAGGACTCATTCCACCCGCCCCTACTGCTGCGTTGGTGGCTGCTTCTAGGACATCCCTATCCAGGAAATCTGCAGGGCTGCTACCTGGAAGTCAGCAAACATCTTCATTTCCCATTACCACATTGACCTAGAGTCACGCTGGGATGCTGGTTTTGGGGCCTCAGTTCTCTAGTCTCTGTTCCCTAAGTAGGGGTGTGTGCGCCTTGCCTCCCTCTTCCTGGAGAAGTGCTAGGAGTCTGTTAAGACGCAGGATGAGACAACATATCCAAGATCCCTAGAAACACAGGTTACTCACCTGTAACTGTAGTTCTAGGAGTGGTATATGTTGTTCATCCACACAGACCTACCCAACCTCCCTGGCTTGACACAACCACTGCTTCCAGTGGGCAAGACCTGGGGTCAAGGGGTGGAGGCGTGATATACCGGGTGGGTGGGTGGGAGGAGCCAGCTTAAAGACTTCCAACAAGATGTCTAAAGGAAAGGACATGTCAAGACGGTAGATGAACAACATATACCATTCCTAGAACTACTGTTACAGGTGAGTAACTTGTGTTTCTGTCCTATCTCATAACAGAAGCGTTATTACAGTTGAAGCAGGTCCAGGACATTGAGGTTTTGATGTTAATCCTATCCTGTCTGCCTCTGCCTCAGTCATGAAGTATTTTCCAAACTTCCACTGCAGCAAGAGTATTGAACAGGAATGGGCCAGGGCGGAAAAGAGGAAACTGCTACTTGGGCTAAGGGTGAGATGTTATCCATTCCTGGAGGAGAGTTTCAGGAAATGGGAAGTTCCACCAGTAGCTGACAAGGCTGCATGCAACATGGTCAAACACATGACCATACCTCTAGCAGGTGTGGTGGCACTGTTGGATGTTAATGACATAAGGGTGGATACTTCATGCAGATGAGCTTCTTCAAATGAGGTCAGCCTTTGGACAACGATGTATCCTTTATTGTGTCCCAGACCTTAAACTATTGGGTGACTTAGCCAGTTACATTCCTGAAGATTGAGGGGTTGCATATTTTGCAGTTAATGTCCATAGTTGCTACCTTTTGGGGGTGCCGCAGTGGATAGGTTAAGGATGTCTCCCGCTCAGCTTATCATATTCTAGCTACTGCACGGAGCATGTGGCTATTGCTATCTGGTCTAGGGCCAAGCATGCAAGACAGAGTTGTTAAACATGTCGCTTGCAGGGTAATTGTTATTAAGACTGGAACTGGACAACATTTAAAGGCCGACCAGGACAAGGAAAGACAGTTACCAAGGTCCAGACAACCTCAGGAAGGAAACGAAGCTCAAGGAGGACGGGTTTTGGCCAGTAGCAGCAGGCCAGCAATGGTTCTAACCTCAAAAATCACTCACTTAACGCTACACATTATGTAGTCATCTCAACCAAGAGTGACGTCCTGGAGATAGAGCCTATGCAAGCAGTAGAATTTGGAATGTATGTTCAAACTCTGCATCCATTTTGCACTCTAGCTGTTGCTCAGATCTTTTTCCCACCTGAAGAGAGCAGTCACTTTGTAGTGAACTCCAGTAAGGGCTGGTTCTTCAGTCAGGTTTTTATTTCATTGTTTATATCAAAAATTTTATTTCAATTAGTTATATCGATTACTGTGCATTTAGTTCATTTTTTTTGTATGTAAATTATGTGTTTTCCCAGGAACCAGAGAATATCCTGCTTGGGTACAGTTGCTAATTTTTACTATTTGGCTAGTAAATCACATTTGTTTTCACTATTATTATTGGTTTACTGTTTTCAGCTATCCAGTTTATAGAGAATGGAGCGTTTCACTTTCCGTTTCTGTCTTTGCTCTTTCATCTTAATCAGTTCCTGCTACAGGAGTCTCAGTTGACCTTTCGTAAATTTCTTCAGTCAAGAGGCAGTTTTTACTATTGGACTCTTGTACTGCATTGTTAGCATAAAATTCTATTCTCTGGGGCAGCTCAGTCCAGCAGACTGATGCAGTTGTAAATCGTGGTGAGGGATCCTTTGAAGAAACAACAGTACTACGGTGAGCAATTTTCCCTCTGGTTGGGCTGGAGCTTAGGGCTTTAGACTCTCCAAGGCTATAGTTCAACAGATATTGGATTTTCTGCAGGCATGAGACAAGGGCCTGGATTTGAGCATACTGCATGGGCAGATGTCTGCACCGAGCGGCATTGGGAACATCAATAGGTTAATCTCTGGGAACAAACCCGAATGTTATTCTTGCTTTCAGGGTAGTTAGGAGTCACCTGTCCTTCCGCTCACCAGTCCCACCATGGGATCTGAAGTTGCGCTAAACGCCTTGTGTAAGGTGCCTTTCAAACCGCTTTCATTGGTTCCACTGGACATCTTGTCCTACAAGGTGTTTCTTACCCCAGGAATCCACTAATATTATTAACTTATGCAGTGTCCCTTTAAGACAACACTGCCAAGGAGAGAGATGGAACTATATGCAAATGATGGAATATTTCCTCGTGCCATTTTTCAAATACTGCCCAGCTAACTGCCAGTGTTCTGACTCCTCAGATGTTTTCTGTCCACCACAGTCATTTCTGACATGTTATTTTCTTCAAAAACTTGGGTATTTTTGAATTCTTTTAATTTGCCTCCTAGTTTATTGTTTTTATTTTAAATTACCTAATTTTAGTGTATTTTAGTTAGTTATCGTTCCTTTCTGTTTATTTGAACTGGGAGGAACCAAGGGCTGTTTATTTTAAATCAGAACCTTTTTTTCTGTTCTATTTGCTATTTATTGACTTTTCTTTTAAAACTTAGTTTTAACCAGTCTTAGTTTCTTTCTCCCAGTTCCCGAACTGGCCCAACCGAGAGGTTTTAATTTTTCTCAGTTTCTGAACCGACCGCAACCTTCAACTTTGTTTATTTAACGGTTTGTGGTTCCTGTTTCGCCAACTCTCTTAAAATGTCAGAAAAGCCTAAGAGAAAACAGGACCCCCGGGTTTAATAATTGTGTATTCCAACCCCATGTATTCTTCTGTATTCATAACTGTATGCAGTTTGCCTCCTAAGTAGAACTGCCCGGAGAAATGGAACTATATGCAAATGATAGAACCTATCATTGCTAGAGACACACATTCAGACTGCTGCCCTCATCTATTGCAACATTCCATCAACCTCTCAGATTTCTCACCGCTTGACAAGTCAGATGCCTGGAGATCACCCTCTCATCAGTTCGAGCTGATTCCAGTTTATAGTAATATTTCTTCATAATATTTAAACTTCTGCCTTTGTTTATTGTTTCATTTGATTCTATTATTTAAAATAAGTGTAAGTTTATTTAGTTAGTGGTAAAATTGTAAAGATCTGGTTCCTCACGGTTCGGTATAACGCTGAGGAACCGGGGCTTTCTAGTTATTTCGGCAATTTTTTGCCGTAGTTTAGTCTTATTTTTATATATATATATATATATATTAGTTACATTTTGTATTTTGGTTCTGGGCAACGGTTCTTTTGAACCGATACCTCGGTTCCTGTGAACCACTAACCCGGTTCAGTACATAATTCTACTGGTTCTTTCTCAGATCCCTGACCGGTTCCTGAACCGACCCAAAAAAAGTTTGAATACTAGCTAAACGGTTATTGGTTTTTCTCCTGGAAATGGAAACACAAGAAAACCAAAGAAAAAGACTAGTCCCCAGGTTTTAAAATTGTACAAGATGTGGGGAAGTGTTTGCAAAGCTGACAAACACGACCTTTTTAAGTCTGCTTGGGACCTGATCATTTTCAGCAGACTGTGCCATTTGTAAATCTTTTCCTCCTAAACAATTGAAAGGATGGAAAGGCTTAAGAAAAAGCTGAAAATGGTCCTTCAGGCTCTAACCAGCTGCCTAAAATTGTGGGTGATGCCACTTTGTCTACTGTCACCACCCCTGATAAGGATGTTTCAGGCATTTTAAAAAGGAAGTGGTCTGGCTGACTCTCCGTCCCCTCCAAGAAATCCAAGAAAACTAAACACATAGAACCCCAGGCTTCTGTTCCTCAAGGGGTCCTTATTGTGTCTCACAGCCTGTCTTCTGCAGAGGAGATAGCTCAGGCTATGACGATTCTGCAGGCCTTACAAGGAATTTTAACTGCTCAACCTGCTCCTTCTGCCCCTCCCAGCGCTCCTGCCACTGTTCCTGCCCCTGAATCACAGAAACTGGAAGCTGATGATTATGGTGAGATGGATCCTGAACAAGATAATCATATAGAACCTGAAATCTCACCTGAGCAGGAATTTGGCTCCCATCTTGATCTGAGGATTTTTCCTCACATTTTTCCTTTGTTAGAAAATAGTGGATGCTTTAGATCTAGCTACCATTGAAGTGGTTGATGATGAAGAGGAGTCTGAATACCTCGAAATGATGGGGTTAACCCCACAAAGAAGGTATATTTGCAATTAACAAGTTCTTTAAAAAGACTTGTTTAAAATATTGCAGACTCCTAACTCTATTCCTCCTATAGATAGGAAGTCTGATAAGAAATATCACTTGGACAGGGAGGGAGCAGAAGTTTTATACTCCCACCCTGATCACCAAGGCTTAGTTCAGCAGGCAGCCTGTGAAAAGGCGAGTGTTCCTCTCTCTTCCCACCCTCTTTAGAAGGAATCCAGAAAATTAGATGGGATGTCTAAGAAAGGTACTTAGCCGCCTCTCTGGGTGAAAGACAGGCTAATTACCAAGCATATGCAGCACAATACCAGAAAATATTGTGGCAATCAGTGCTGGCTATAAACAGAAAAGGCCTTCGCCTTTCTGACGTACTTGGCAGAGACATTGTGCCAGATTTGGTCGGGAAGCGCTAAATATCAGTTCCAGATGGCAGCTGATGCTAATGATAATGCTGCCAGGTGCATGGCTCTGTCGGTGGCCCTGTGAAGACTGGCATGACTTAGGGCCACTAATCTCACCCAGGATACCCAGACAAAGGCCATGGATTTTCCTGTGGAGAATAACTCCTGTTTGGAAAGCACGCTGAGGAATACATGGAAAAAGGTGGACAAATACAAGGCCACTTACAAAAGTAACTCCTCCAGGGACAGGCCTACCCCTTCTTATAGGCCTTATGGAAGGAGGCAGGGGAAGGTCCTCCTGTGGGAGGCCTTTTACCAAGGTCAGGCTGCTTTTCAGCAACAACCTTACCCACAGCAGACTGGGTATTTTAGACCTAGAGGCAGGAGAGGTTCCAGAAGGGCTCCAATCTGCCCAAGCTCGCAACCCCAAAACAGAACCCTGACCAGTTGATCCAGGTCACCTCCTCAGTGCTAGTAGGGGGCAGGCTGACTTACTTCCTCCAGAATTGGTCCTCCATCACCACAGACAGGTGGGTTCTGGAGGTGGTAAGTCAGGGCTTGTCCCTATGTTTCAAATTCCTTCCCCTCTAAAATCAAGAGTTTTCAAACCAGCTTCCTCTTGGAGGGAAAGCTCTTGCAAGAGGAGGTACAGAAATTGATCCACATGAAAGCAGTGGAGCATGTGCCAGCACATCTCAGGGGAACGGGTTTCTACTCCCACTACTTCCTGACCATAAAGAAAAATGGGGACTGGTGGCCTATTCTGGATGTCGTATCTCTCAACAAATTCCTGGTAAAACCAAAATTCAGGATGGTCACTTTATGTCCATACCCCCAGTTATTCAGCGGGAGATTGGTTAGCACCTCTGGATCTAAAAGCTGCCTAGTTTCACATCCCAGTAAGGCAATCTCACAGAAAGTATCTCAGATTCAGGTTCCTTTCAGGTCATTATCAGTTCACTTCTCTTTCCTTTGGTCTGACCTCAGCACCAAGGGTATTCTAAAGTGCCTAGCTGTAGTGGTGGCACACCTAAGGAAGTCTGGTATACTAGTCTTCCCTTATCTGGATGACTGGTAGTGGAAAATCCCACAAGTCTCAGAGCACCTACAATCAGCAATGCATCTCCTGTAATCCTTGGGTTTCCTAATAAATCAGGAAAAGTCTATCCTACCCTGTTCAGGTACTTCAGTTCATAGGAGCAAGCCGGATACCATCCAGGGAAGGGCTTTTCTCCCTCAGGACAGGGTGCAAAGTTTTTCAGCCTGGCTGATTCTTTAAACTAAGCCAGCCATGCCCAGCAAGACACTATCTGCAGATTCTCAGGCATATAGCTGCAGCAACAGGTACTGTGTCGGGGCAAGGTACAGAATGAGACTCTTACAATCTCATCTCAGGTCCCATTGGTCCCAGAGAAGGGACAAGATGTCAAAGCTCATCCCAGTAACAGAAGTTGTTATTCAAGCCTTACAGTGGTGGAAAAATTCAGACAACTTAAGGCAAGGTATCCTTTCCAAAAGGAGAATCCTTCCTTTGTTCTCACAACAGATGCTTCTCTATTGGGATGGTGTGCCCACATTGGGGAACACACCTCCCATGGGACTTGGTCTGAAGCAGAATCCTTCTGCACATAAATCTCTTGGAGCTCCGAGCTGTATTCCTAGCTCTAAAAGCTTTTGCCCATCTAATACTTGGCAGTGTGGTACAGGTCAGAACAGACAATACCACAACAATGTACTACATAAACAAGCAAGGCACAAGGTCCGACTTCTATGCTCAGAGGCCATGAAACTGTGGATTTTGCATACTCTATGGAAGTAACTTGCAAGCAGTCCATGTCTCAGGGAAGGACAACATTTTAGCAGATGCCCTCAGCAGAATCAGTCAGGGCCATCACGAGTGGTCATTGGACACACAGGTGGCAAATTCGGTATTCAGAAGGTGGGGTACCCGAGGTGGCTCTCTTTGCCTCCCCAGAAAACCACAAGCTACCACTGTTTTGTTGCAGGCCCCACTCAGGGCACAGTCCCAGTGTTTGCCATGGTACTGGATTGGTCAGGAGAAGCCTATACGTTTTCCCTCCTTCCCTGTCATCCTCAGAGTTCTGGTCGAGCTCAGGTCCCAGCCTGCCTCAATGATCCTCATTGCCCCAGACTGGCCCGGACAGCATTGGTATCCTCTCCTACTGTCCATGCTGGTATCCAGACCAGTACATCTTCCCCGGAGGTACAACCTGTTATCCTCCCACCAAGGGAAAATAGGATATCCCAATCTCGCCTCCCTTTGTCTCAAAGCTTGGCTCTTAAGGACATAAAATTTGCAAACTTAAACCTCTCTCAAGCAGTTTTGCACATACTTAAGGGCTATAGAAACCCTCCACAAGAAAACCTATTCAGCCAAATGTAAAGGTTTCTCTCTTGGTGCACCCTGTACAACATCGAACCTGCCTCAGCAGGAATTCCAACTCTACTTGAGTACCTTATTTCTTACATGATCAGGGCCTTATGCATACTTCATTAAGGGTCCACTTAACAGCTATCTCTGCTTATATTTCAATGGGACTCCTACTTTCATTGCATCAGACCCTATTTTTAAAAATTTTTCAAGGGTCTGTGTCTACATATATCCACCCATTAGGGAACCTGTCCCTGGATGGGATTTGAACATTTGCATTGCTCAGCTTATGAGGCCAGCCTTTGAACCAATGTCCTCAGCCCATCTACAGTATGTCACATGGAAAATTGTGTTCTTAGTAGCTATTGCTTCTGCTAGAAGGATAAGTGAGCTTCAGGCCCTATCTGTGGAAAAGGATTATTTGTCTTTCCATAATGACAAAGTGGTACTAAGAACCAAAAGAAAATTTCTCCCTAAGGTGGTGTCAGACTTTCATTTGAATCAGTCCATCACATTACCAGTGTTTTTCACTGAGCGTAGACTCCACAGTCTGGATGTCAAAGGGCATTAAGTTACTATATGACCCACACCAGGGATCATAGACATAACAAGCAACAACTGTTTCTCACCTAGGGGGATGTGGGTAAGGTACCCCAGCTTCTAAGAGGTCAGTCTCTCACTGGATCGCCTAATGCATTCAGTTTTGTTATTCAAAAGTTAGCAAGCAGCTCCCAGCAGGCTTGAAGGCCCATTCAACTAGGGGACAGCTGCTACTATAGCAGCATCAAGAGATATTCCATTAGTGGAGATTTGTAAAGCAACTACCTGGAGAACAGTACACACTTTTACTAAACACTACGGCTTGGACACACAGTCCAGAAGTGATGCCAGGTTTGGCACAGCAGTTTCTCAGAGCCTCTTTCCTAAATAGGTTCTGACCCCACCTCAAAATTACTGCTTTGAAGTCTGCATATAGTTATGAATATAGAAGAATACCTGGGGTTAGAAGAAAAAATTACATACCATAGTAATCTTGTTTCTTCCAATGTATTCTTCTATATTCATAACTCTCCCTCCCTGCTTCCCTTCCAAAACCAGAGCCTCTGCACTCCTGACTGAGTCTTTTGATTTGACAGTCCCAAACACTGGCACAGATGTTTTATACTCCTGGTGGGAAATAGTAATTCCTTTCTTTTCCATGTGATTCTGGCATTCAGAGGGTTCTTTATCATTGCATGCTATTTCTTATGTTTCATGCTGTCATGAACAGCTTCAGTTGTGTTATATTACATAGGTAAAAGTAGATGTGTCTTAGTATAGGTTGCCTTGTAGGCCCCTTAGAAATCGGAAACGTTGATGGAACGTTGCAGCAGATGAGGCAGCAGTTTGAATGTGTGTCACAAGCCAATGATTGTTCTATCATTTGCCTATAGTTCCAATTCTCTGAGCAGCTCTACTTAGAAGGCTGACTGCATGTAGCTATGAATATAGAAGAATACATTGGAAGAAACAAGATTACTAAGGTGAGTATTTTTTCTTCTGGTGGTCATCACTTCTGCCTGAAGGATCAGTGAGCTCCACACCTTGTGCATGTAAAGGACTACATCTCCTGTCATAGAGACAAGGTAGTGCTGAGAACAAATGGAAGTTCCTACCCAGAGTTGTATCAGACTCCCACTTGAACCAGTCTGTACCTTTGCCAGTCTTTTCACTGAGCATTCCTGCTCAGGTGAACACAGACTATACAGTCTGGATGTAAAAGAACCTTGAATTACCACATAAGTCATACCAAGGATCACAGGCAGGACAGGCAAGTGCACTTCCTGACCTATGAAGATGTGAGCAAAAGAAATCCAGCTTCCAAAGGACAAACTCTTGTGGGATAGTTCCAGTGTACCCAGTTTTGCGACTTCAAAGTGGGAAAAGGAGCTCCATCAGGGCTCGGGCGCATTACACAAAGGGTACAGCTGCCACTGCAGCAGCTGCCAGGGAGGTGCCCCTGTTGGAAATCTGTACAGCAGCTACCCTGAAGTTGTCTACACCTTTACAAGCATTTCATCCTGACAGTTGTCCAGTAATGATGTCAGATTTGGCACAGCAGTTCTGCATAGTCTCTTTCTTAAATAGGTTCTGTGCCCACCTCCAAAGGTACTGCTTTGTAGTTCATAGATGTTAATAATATTAGTGGATTCCTGAGGTAAGAAGAAATAATTACTCACCGTAGTAATCTTTCTTCCAGGGATCCACTATATTATTAACTTCCACCCTTACCCCCTTCTAGAACCAGAGACCTTTACATCCCTGGCTGATTAATCAGCTGTGGGGTGCCCATTACTGACATATTTTTATCATTTTTAGTCCTGTTTATTCTTGTTTCCCTTCTCAGGTGATTCTGACATTGAAGGGGATGTTAATATTGTAGTAGTTGTCCCAGTGGGGTCTTTTATTGGAGTAGTAATGTTTTTATAGTGGGGCCTCTTTGCAGGTCTGCCCAAATCTGAGGAGTTAGAACATTGGCAGTTAGAAGGGCAACTTTTGAAAAATGGCATGAGACAAATGTTCCATCATTTGCATATAGTTTCATTTCTCTCCGGGCAGTGTTGTCTTAAAGGGACACTGCAGAAGTTAATAATATTAGTGGATCCCTGAAGAAAGATTACTACAGTGAGTAATTATTTCTTCCTGATAATCTGCTTGGTAAGAAGAATTGGTGAGCTTCAAGCCCTTTAACCCAAGGAGTGTACCTTATGATGCATAAGCACAAGGTGGTGATGAGGAAAAGTCCCATCCTTCATACCTAAGGTACCTACAGTCTTCCATGTAAACCAGGAGGTTTGTCTGCCGTCATTCTGTCTGAAACTGACAAACCGAAAGAAAAGGAATTTCAAACTGGACTGCACAGGGCAGCTAAGACTTATCTGAAAAGAACAGAGGAATTCAGAAGGTCAGAGAGTCTGTTCATCTTGTTCAGAGCAGTAAGAAAGATCACAATGCCCCTAAGACCACATTAGCCAGGTGGATGAGGGTTTGCATTGCCAAAGCATATGTGGCGGAACAGAAGAAAGCTCCCACCCTAATCAGGGCTCACTCTGCCAGGGCACTTTACGTCCTGGGTGGAGAGAAGCAAGTCCTCAGGATTGGAACTCTGCAAAGCAGTGATGTGGTCCTCCATGCACACATTCACAAAGCACTACAGGTCAGATGTCCAGAACTCTGCTAATGCAGCCTTTGGGCTAGAATTTTATAGGCAATGGTTGGCAGATGAGTCCTGGTTTGGCCTTGAGGGTTATATATGGGACAGTATTCTCCTTACCCAGTTGTGGAATGGTACTGCTTCATAGGACCCATTTGTATTAACTCCCCATTGACTAGCATTGAGGCGATACAAACAGAGAATTCTCCACGTAACCGTAATTTCCTTTTCTGTTAGCTCCAGCATTGGCAATGGGGCATCTTACTTAGAGAGGCTCTTGCAGTAGGTAAGTACATTTCAAACAACATGAAGTCTTGCTGTATTATGACAATTGCAGTTTGTCCCACCATTAGAACTGCTCCGGAGGTGAAAGAGTTGACTACCATTCTAAGAATGGAGTTTAGAGCGAGCTCGGTTAGAGAAGCTCTGTCTGGATAATTTCAAACCAAAACTGTCAGATTCTTTACTCCGCCTTACTGAACAGTCGCTCCGGAGATTTCTCCTTCTGCTCGGTTCATTTCTCGGTTTAAACAGTATTTTCTCGGTTAAATTCAACCGTGAGTATTATTATTTTAACCGCAAACCGATCGGTTCAAGCTCTGTCTGTGGTATTGTAAGTAATAGACAGGTTTTATTTCTGTGTGGACTTGTAATGTTTATCGGTTCGGTTCAAACCGATCAGGTTGTTTAAAACTTTAAAGAAATAAGCATTTTAAAGCTTTTAGAGTGCGGTTCCCGGTTCTTATCGGTTCTAAAAAACGGATTTCATTACGCTTTTTTTCCACGACCCGTGACACGGTTGGGAACTGATAAGGGTGTCTTGCCTGGCACTGCCTGCTAAAAGGGCAAGTTTCTTGGTTAGGCTGGCATCATGTCTGAGAAACCCAAAGAAAAACTGGGCCCACTGTTTCAACACTGTAGTGTCTGTGGGAAGCCTTTGCCAAGGCTGACCCACACACTACATGTTTATTGTCTGGGGTTTGACCACCTCAATTCAGACTGCCAAATTTGTAAAATTTCCCTGCAGCCACCTTGGATAAGAGAGTGGCAGGCTCAGGAACGAGAGGCCAAAAAGTCCGCTGACCCGATGACAGCCCGTTCGGTGCCAACCGAACCGGAGGGAGTGCCCTCTGACCAGGGCAGCAGACTTTGGCAACGAAAGCTGGCTCTGAGGAGCCAGTTCCAGCAAAGAAAACTAGAAAATCAGCAGGTATGGAGTCCAAAATTCCTTCTCCAACTGCTGCAGAAATAGCAAAAAGCTACACAAATTGTACACAGTCACTTTTCCGTTCCGTCCTAACCGCTGTCTGGTAAAAAGATCGGTTCGCCGTTCCACCGTTCAAGAATATGATATTGGAGATTTTTATGAACCAGAGGAGGGAGGATGATTATGAACAGTGTGAATGTGACTTTGAGAGTCTGGATGTGCCCATTGAACCGGACATCTCCCAGACAGATCTTAGAATCCCCCATGCTTTCTGAGTCCCTTCTCATTTTTGTTTTATAAAAGGTTGCTGAAACCCTCCAGCTCCCATTAGAGGAAGCTGTGGATGAGCAAGAGGAACCTGATTTTGTGGAAATGATGGATATCCCAGAGTCTAGGAGATTATCTATCCTTACATAAATCTTTTAGGAAGCAAACAATAAAAATTTAAAAGCCCCTAATTCTGTACCTCCTGTTGACAAAAGATGGACAGGAGGTACACTTTGTCAGGTCCTGATACAGACTTTCTTTCACAGCAATGCAGTCATGTTGGGGTAGTTCAGGCTGCAGCCTGTGACAAAGCTAACATTCCCTGGCTTCACATCCTCCTGACAAGGACTCAGGAAGATTGATGCCGTGGCTAAAAACAATACATGGCAGCATCCTTGGGACTCAGACAAGCAAATTACATGGCTTATGTGGCAAGATACCAAAATCTAGATGGGACACTGTCATGGCTTTGGCCAAACAGGCCCCTGGCCAGCTTGCCAAGGAGCTGGAGCAGGTGGCTGCTGATGGTATTGAGGCATCCAGGTGCAATTCCATGCTGCTGTGGATTCTAATGATGTATCCTCTAGAGTCATGGTTACATCTGTGGCCTTCGTGAGGTTAGCTTGGCTCAGGTGTACTAATTTGTCACAGGATACCCAGACTAAGGCTATGGATTTTCCTGTGGTGGGGAATTCTCTGTTTGGGGAGCAGACAGAGAATTACATGAAGAAAATGGATGAATACAGAACAACTTATAGGAGTGCACAAGCCAAGGCGGCAAGCCACTCCTCAGAAGCAGACCCCCAGGGGTAGAAGTGAGGCCCTTTCACAGGCCTTTTACAAACCCAGGCTTCTTCTGCTTATGCTCAGAGGGGTTCTTCAGAGGCAGAGGCAGGCGGGTGCAAGTAGGTCTGCTACCACCCTCAGCCCAAAGTCCTCAAACAGGCACCCTGATGGGGTGCCCAGGCCGTTCTCCACTACCTGTAGGGGCAGGCTGGCTTACTCCGTTCAGGACTGGGAGTCTCTAACATCAGACAAATGGGTCCTGGAAGTAGTAAGCCAGGGTCTGGTTCTCAGCTTCAAAACATTTCCAAAGATGAGAGCCAGATTTTTCCACCTGCAAACCCTCTAGAGACCTTTACCTTAGAATCAGAAGTCTCAACCCTCCTAGCCCTCAGAGCTGTAGAAAGGGTTTCCCCACACCAGGGCAAGGGTCTGTACTCCAGGTACTTCCTTACCCCAAAAGACAGGAAAATGGCTGCCCATTTTAGACCTAAGATATCTGAACAAGCACCTTTTGAAACCAAAGTTCAAAATGGTGACTCTGGCAATGATTTTACCTTCCCAAGGCCAGGGACTGGCTAGCTTCCCTGGACCTCAAGGATGCCTTTTCCATGTTCTAATCAGAAGCTCCCACGAAAGTACCTCAGATTCGAACTGCCCTCAGGTCATTACCAGTTCAGAGCAATGCCCTTGGCCTCACCTCTGCCCCAAGGGTATTCACAAAATGTCTGGCAGTAGCAGTTGCTCATTTAAGAAGGCAAAGGTTGTTGTCTTTCCCTATCTAGACCACTGGCTCATTGTAGGCCAGTCTCCGGAACAGGTCAAATCACACCTGCAAGTTACCCAGCAGCTGCTCCCTCTCTGGGCTTCCTGCTCAATCTTCCAAAGTCAGTTCTGGAACCTGTTCAGGTACTCACCTTCATAGGTGCAGAATTGGACACAAAGCAGGCCAGAGCCTTCCTACCCTTAGAGAGGTGAGGAACCTGGTGGCCCTGGCCTCCCTCCTTCACTCTGCAGGTCTCTCGACCAGCAAGGCACTCTTACAGCATCTAGGACACATAGCTGCCTCCACAGCTGTAGTGCAAGGAGCAAGATTTCAGATGAGGGACATTCAGTTTCACTTGAGAGCCTTTGGTCTCAGAGAAAGATCCCCTTTCCAAGTTGATCCCAGTGACTCGAACCCTGATCCAGGCCCTTCAGTGGTGGCAGGATCAGAGCATTTTAAGACTAGGGGTCCCTTCATCCCTCTATCTCATTTCTTGACCCTCACTACGGATCGTCCCTTCTGGGATGGGGAGCTCACATGGGTGACCTCTCCACCCAGGAGTGTGGTCCCCTCAGAATCTCTGCTCCCACATCAATTTGCTGGAACTCAGAGCTGTCTTTCTAGCACTTCAAGTGTTTTCTGCATCTGTTCAGAACAAAGTGTGCAAGTCAGAACAGACAACACCACCACAACGTGGTACATCAACAAACAGGGGGCACTCGGTCTTCGGCCTTGTGCACCGAAGCAATGAAGTTGTGGTCTCTGGCTTATTCCTGAACACTTCCCTCATAGCAGTTCACCTCCCAGGAAAGGACAATGTCCTGACAGATGCTCTCAGCAGGATTTCCCAGGGCCATCACAGATGGTCACTGGATCCCCAAATACTGGGGATAGTTTTTGCCAGATGGGCACCCTCAGATAGACCTTTGCAGCCCCAGACAATCACCAACTTCCACTGTTTTGTTGCAGGCCCCAGTGATGGGCTCAGTCCCTCTGGATGCCTTTCTCCTAGATTGGGAAGGGAAGTTTCTAATGCTTTTCCTCCCTTCCTCTCCTATTCAAGGTGCTGGTCAAAATCAGATCCCAGCCTTGCAGGATGATTCTGATTGCTCCAGATTGGGCCAGGCAGCCCTGGTACCACTCCTTCTGTCCTAGCAGTCCATCTTCCTGTGCCTCCCAGGAGGCACAATCTGTTATCTTGTGCCCAGGGGAGAGTTTGGTATCCGAATCTCAATCCCTCAACCTCAAGGCCTGGCTCTTGAGGATTAGAGTTTGCTGACCTACACCTTTCTCAAGGTGTTCTCGACATCCTGAAGGCCTCTAGGAAGCCTTCCACTAGGGCTACTTATAATTCTAAATGGAAAAGATTTTCCATCTGGTTGTCGAAGCATATTTCCCGGTATCTGCTGATTTGCCCATTGTTTTGGACTATATGGTCCATCTTAATTCTTTGGGCCTGAGACCAGCTACCCTGAAAGTACATTTGGCAGCTGTCTCTGCTTTTATTTCAGCAGGAAAGCCCTCTTCCTTTCCACTCACCCTGTATTTTCCAAGTTTTCAAGGATTACTTCATACTAATCCACCTTCAGGGACCCGGCCCCTGCCTGTGATCTTAATGTTTGCATTGCTCAGTTGATGCAACCCCTTTGAACCTCTGTCTTCTGCAGAGCTCAAGTATTTGACTTGGAAAACTGTTTTTCTAGGCCATCACTTCTGCCAAGCGCATAAGTGAGTTACAAGCTTTGTCAGTGGAGACTGACTTTATTTCCTTTCACAGGGATAAAGTAGTCCTTGGGACTAACAGGAAGTTTTTGCCTAAGGTGGTTTCAGACTTCCATCTTAACCAATCTATCTCCCTTCCAGTGTTCTTCACTGACCATTCCTCCTCTGGTGAGAGGAGGCTGCACAACAGATGTTAAGAGGGCCCTAGTTACTATATAGAGCATACCAAGGGTCATAGGTTCGAATCCTCTCAACTTTTTCTCACTTATGGTGAGGTTGGAAAAAGTAAACCTGCCACTAAGAGATCCATTGCCAGGTGGATTGTCTCTTGTATCCAATTTGTTATCAAAAACTGGGAAAGGTTCCCCTTCAGGCCTGAGGGCTCACTCTACCAGAGGTACAGCTACGTCTATAGCTGCTGCCAGAGACATCCCTGTTTTAGAGATCTGTCAAGCAGCTACCTGGAAAACAGTGCACGCACTTTCACCAAGCATTACTCCTTGGATATCCAGGCCAGGAGGGATGCTAGATTTAGCACAACCGTGCTTGAAAGCCTATTCCTAAGTAGGTTCTGTCCCTCCTCCATGGAAATTGCTGCTGTATTCTGCAATTGTCATAATATAGCAAGACTTCATGTTGTTTGAAGAAAAATTACTCACCTTAGTAATATTGTTTCTTCTAATAGAGTCTTGCTATATTATGACCTCCCAGCCTGCCCTCTCAGAACTTCTACTTGGGTATGGGGTGGGCAGTCCAGTGTGGGCACCAGTTATGCCCATTTTATGTTTTTCACCCTTCTTGGGGTTTTGGGGTGTGGTGTTTTATTTGACCTTACTTTATTATTTTTGGTTCCCTGACTTGAGTCTTTGTGTTGGGACCAGGAATATGTTTAATATTTAGGTAGCCAGTTGGCTAGTGTAGGTTACAGCTTCCACACGAACCTTAGTGAGTTTTGCTCGTAAAGATCTGACAGTTTCGGTTTGAAATTATCCAGACAGAGCTTTTCTAACGAACTCACGCTCTAAACTCCATTCTTAGAATGGTAGTTAACTCTTTCACCTCTGGAGCAGTCCTAATGGTGGGACAAACTGCAATTGTCATAACATAGCAAGACTCCTTTAGAAGAAACAACATTACTAAGGTGAGTAGTTTTTCATAGGACTGACGTCGGCAGGCAGCAGGACCCACGTAAAATTTCTACCTAGCAGTCTCTGGTGAGGACTGCCCCCGTCAGGTGACCGGCGTCGGGAGGCGTCAGTATAAAGGCGGTCCCTCACGCCCGCCTTCTATTTCTTTCCCATGGTTAGCTTATGCCAGCGCCTGCGAAAAAGTTCCCTGTTCGTCAGGCTCCTTCGGTATTTTAACAGAGTATTTTCGATTTTTCTTCATCTTCCGTCAGGTATTGATCGGTGTACGTCATCCCTTACACCTCTGAGCACAACAACAAGTGCGACTCATGCAGCGTAACTCCTGCACAAGGACAGCCATTCCCTGTGCCTTTTTGCCTAGGTCCTGACCATCTGGTGGAGAAATGCCAGCACTGCCTCAGCTTTAACGCGCCACCGGAGAAGGCGGCAGCAATCACTGGAAGCCCACATTTTGAAAAGAAAATGAGCTCCATGGAGAAAGAACTGAAAAGCTTCAGCAGGCGTCAACTTCCCTTGAAGACCATCAAGAAAAGGATAAAGAAAGGCACCAGGATGAGGTTTCTCCCGTGTCTTCCTCAGGAGTCGCTGTGAAGCAGGTAACACCCCGGAGGACACGCTCCTGACGGCCTCCTTAGAGGCTTCAGATGGTGTTGCCCGCCAGTCTGTGCTCCCGCTCCAGGCTCTTCGGGCTCCTCCGGGCTTGGAGGCCTCCACCCCAGTAAAGCCATGGTTTCGCAGCCTACTGGTGCCAGCGGCCCAATAAATCAGACATCAGCTCCTCCAACACCCGCACGGAGAAGGTCAGTAAGTTGTCCGACCCTTGGGGTGGAGGCGGCCCGCATCCGCCCGACCAGGCCTCCCTCCGTCAGCGGTCCGCCTCAGCGGGTCCGTTAAGTCGGACGCTGGCCTCCGACGCCTGCCCAGATCCCGCCATGCTGCAGATCGATTCACCTGACATCTGCACAGTGGATGAGCTTTTGCCGACCCCCCACGCCCGCTGCTCCTGGCTCCCTGCAGCCTTCCGCCGTCTCCGGGACCCTGAGTCTCCTCGCCTGACCCGAGGATTTCCCCCATCCCGGGTGACGCTGAGGTTCCTGTTCCACCTCCGTCAGACCGTCCACCTTCTGGTCCGACCGATCTGGCGTGGTTCCCCCTGACACCGGCTCCCGCGGCCACTGGCGCGGCCCAGCAGCATTGCCCGATGCAGGGCACATCCACCCCAATGTGCGCCCTGGCGCCGAGCCTTCCACTCCAGAACCGCCCGTGGGGACTCGGCTGGGCGGCTGCTACGGCAGCTCCTCCAGCTCCTGGTTACCCAACCCCATCGTATCCGCGCGCCATACCCAGGACCGCAGTATCCGATGTCGCGATACCTGGCTCCTCAATACCAGACTCCGGGCTTCCCACCGTCAGGTTATGGATACGCACCTTTGGGTATAGTCCATACCTGTATCCCCGCCTCCTCCTCCACCACCACCCCCCAGCCACCGGTGGACTTGCAGGAGACTGTGGCCTCCTGTTGGGCTGAGGCCAGGCTCAGCTCACCAGAGAGGTGGAGAGTTGTCTTCTGATGGCGGTGTGGGGGCGGTTCCGATACATCCACGACGACACTCCTCCCCACCTCTGGACACCAGGGCTAAACCCTCTGGGTCCAGTGATGGGCAGGACACCCTTCCCGAGAGATTCCAAAGGGTTCGTTCCTCCCTCGTCAGGAAAGAGTCTACCTCTTCCTCATCATCTTCTTCCTCAGACACCTCGGATTCTTGTGACGGTTCCGAGCAAGGTGGCGAGCCACGCTCTCCGTCCAAGCCCAGGCCAAGGACTCCTCCAAAGTCTCCTCCGAGGATCCTTCCTTCACGGAGTTGCTGCGGAAGATACAGGAAGTACCTAAGTAGCAATCCTTGGAGCCAGAACCCCAGCGTAAAAACTCGCTGAGCATCTGGATCTGCCGGGACAGCTCCCACTTTGGTGCCACCCTGGATCGAGCCTCATGCCGACCTTATTACCACCATATGGAAACAACCGTCTCCCTTAGCCCACTTCCCAGGAAGTCCAGACAGGCTGTACCAGGCTTCCGAGGGTATTGACTTTTAGACTCCCACCCTTGAGCTGACTCGGTTGTATCGCGCCGCTCATGGCTGGTCAACTCAACCCAAACACCTTAACTCGTCTCCACCTGACAAGGAATCCCGCCTTCTGGATCAGTATGACAAGAAGATTTTTGCTTCTTCCACTGTGGGTATTAGGGCCCTGAACTACGTCGGCCACATGGGGGATTACCAGAAGGCGATTCTCAGTGAGGTGGAATCTAAATTGGACTCCCTTCCAGACTCTCAGGTCAAGCAGGAAGTGGCTGACCTTGTCCACTCTGCACGTTCGGCCAGTCAGCATATTCTTTGTCCGCCAAGCACGAAACATAGACTTAGACGCGGCAGATAAGGACCACTTGGCCCACCCAGTCTGCCCATTTCCTACCTATTGGATAAGCTGCAGATTCTAGTTAATCAACAGCCTACTTCCTGCAACCCCCACTATAATTGCCTTATGTCTGTCCCATGCATGTTTGAATTCCCCACTGTTTTAGACCCCACAACTTCTCCAGGAAGGCGGTTCCATGCATCCACCACTCTCTCCATTGAAAAGAATTTCCTCACATTGCCCTGAGCCGCCCTCTAACTTTAAATTGTGCCCCTTGTTCTTACACATCTCTTTTTCTGAAAGATACTACCCTCCTGGACTTTGTTGATTCCCTTGAGGTACTTAAAGTTTCTATCATGTCCCCCTGTCCTCCTTTCATCAAGGGTATACATATTAAGCTCTGTCTCTCTTCATATGGTTTATGATGTAGACCCTGCACCATTTAGTTGCCCTCCTCTGGACTGCTTCCATCCTGTCTATGTCCTTGCGTAGATGGGGTCTCCAAAACTGCATGAGTACTCCAGATGGGGTCTCACCAACTGTCTGTACAGAGGGATAGCCACTTCCCTTTTTCTACTTGTGATGCCCCTCCCTATGCAACCCAGTATCCCCTGGCTCTCCTTACTGACTTCTCACATTGCTTACCCACCTTTAGGTCATCTGATATGACTACATCCAGATCCCTTTCCATTATTGTTGTCGTTAGTACCTCCCTGCTATTGTGTACTCTTCTCCTGGATTTTTATTTCCCAGGTGCATTACTTTGCACTTCTTGCATTGAATCTAAGTTGCCATATGTCTGACCATTCCTCCAACCTTGTCAAGTCCCTTCTCATCCTTTCTAACCCTCCTTGTGTATCAACTCTGTTACAGATCTTTGTGTCATCTGCAAGAGGCATACCTTTCCTTCAGACCCTCTGCAGTGTCACCTATAAAGATATTAAAGGGGACTGGACCCAGTACTGAGCCCTGAGGTACTCCACTAGTAACCCCCTTCTTCAGAATGTGTTCCATTCACTATTACCTTCTGTGTCCTGTTGTGCAGTCAGTTTGTTACCCAGGCTACCACCCTGGGACCCACTCCCAGGCTGGCTAACTTGATTATTAATCTTTTGTGCGGACTGTATCAAATGCCTTGCTAAAGTCTAGGTAGGCCATATCCACAGCCCCTCCATGGTCTATTACTTTGGTCACCCAGTCAAAGAAATCGATTAGATTTGTCCGACATGACCTTCCCTGCTGTGAATCCGTGCTGCTTTGGGTCCTGTGCCCGCTAGCCTCTAGGTACTGAACAATTCTTTCTTTCAGAAGTGATTCCATCATTTTCCCCACCACTGAGGTCAAACTAACAGGTCTGTAGTTTCCTGCTTCTACCTTGCTCCCACTTTGTGAAGGGGAATCACATCTGCCCTCCTCCAGTCCTCAGGTACCACCCCATCTTCCCATGATTTGTTAAAAGTGTGGTTAGTGGTGTCACTAGGTCCTCTAGCTCTTTTAGGATTCTAGGATGAATCCTCAGGCCCCATTGTTGGTCCACCTTGTGTTTTAGGAGTTCTTCCAGTACTCTTTCTTCTGTAAATGGACTGGTGTCAACCCCACTATCCAGAGTGCTTCTACTGTTTGGTTTAGGTAACTCCTCCTCCTCTTCTTTTGTAGAATACTGAGCAAAGTATTCATTCAGTATCTCTGCAGTAGACACTGCTGGTAGGAGCTCAGTTTTCGCCGTGGGTCGACAGTGTCACGCTTGGCTCAGAGTGTCAGGTTGGTCCGGAGGTGCAGTCCGCCATCCAGGAAGCACTCTTCCGAGGTTCGGTGCTGTTCATAGGTGATGTCAAGGACATCATCACTGACTCCAGGAGAAGGACGGCACTAAAGTCTGTGGACCCTATGTATCATCCCCATCAATCGCAGCGCGCCCCTTTCGCAGAGACAGAATCAGCCTCAAAGCGAGACCACAGGAAAGAGAGCCACTAAGCGTCGGGGCCCACCCAGCTGTCAAGCCCCCGCCCAAAAGCAGCGGGAGCTTCAGCTGCAGTGCTGCTCCACACCACCTGATTCCTTCCTCTCCCACAACCTCTGGGCTTCCGGAGGAACCGGTGAGAGGAGGTACCCCT
Source organism: Neoceratodus forsteri (assembly GCA_016271365.2). Lineage (NCBI taxonomy): Eukaryota > Metazoa > Chordata > Ceratodontiformes > Ceratodontidae > Neoceratodus > Neoceratodus forsteri. The sequence continues at coordinate 243,139,897 of CM028133.1, read as the reverse complement.
CCACCTTACAGGCTGGAGAGGATAACATCAGATTCATGGGTGCTCAGCTAATCATGAAAAGGACACTCAATAGGTTTCTGCAGAAACCATCTAGTCACCCTCCCCACAAGGTAGTGGTACTCGGGAACATCTCTTCTGGTCCAGGAAGAAAGGAATGGGTTACTATTCCCACTTCTTCCTGGTCCGAAGAAGACAGCAGATGTAAGACCTATTCTAGATCTCAGTTCCCTGAATATTTTCCTGGAGTACAAGAGGTTCAGGATGCTCTCACTACAGAGCCTTGCCCTCCCTCCACTGGGCCAGTGGCTGTGCATTCTGGATATGCAGGACTCTTACCTGCACTTCTATCCACCGTCTCACATAAATGTCTCGGTTTTGCTTTCCAGGGGACCACTACCAGTTCAAGGCACTTACATTTGGCCTCTCCTTGGCTCCTCAAGTATTTACCAAATGCCTTGCGATGGTGGCGGCCTACCTGCATACCTGGGGGGTACAGGTTTCTGTACCTGGATGATTGGCTCCTGGCGGCCTTGTCCAGGGAGGAACTCCTGCACTGCCTCTCCCTCACCCAGCAGGTCTTTGCCTGTCTGGGTATTACCATCAACCATTCCGAGTCTCACTTGATCCCATCCCAGAGGCTCCAGTTTATTGGGTGATACTGGACCGACCCTAGGCAGGGCCTTCCTGCCACCGGACAGAGGCGGCCACACTCCCGACTCAGATAAGCCTGTTGTCCGGCCGCAGGTGGCTCAGTTCTTCGCCTCCTCGGGCTTATGGTGGCTGCTATCCCGACAGTCCCTCGCGCTTCGGCTCCACATGAGGGTCTCTCATTGGACGGCTTCACTCTCAGTGGGATCAGTTGGTAGGCGACTTGGACCAATTGGTCCTAGTCTTCTCTCCCATGATTCGAGACTTGCAGTGGTGGACTGGTCGAGAGAACCTTCTTCGGGAGTTCCATTCTTCCTTCCTTCCTCCTCTCCCAGACTCTGACCACAGATGCCTTGGCGAAGGTTGAGGGCCCATCTCGTCAAATCGGACCCAGGCTCTTGGTCAAGCTCAAACAATCCCTGCACATCAATGTGCTTGAGCTTGAGGCGGTGCTCTCGCTGTCCAGGCTCTCCACCAGCATCATCTTCCAGGCCACCTAGCTGTCCAGACGGACAATGTGTGTGTGGTATGGTACATCAACAAACAGGGCAGAACTTGGTCCTACCCTCTTGCAGGGAAGTGATGAGAGTCTGGGATTGGGCAGCAACACGACCTTCACCTCACGGCAATTCATGTTCCGGGGTCGAGAACTCCTTAGCAGACAAACTAAGTCACTCGTCTGCTCAAGCTCCGCAGTGGGAACTGGGTTAGGGGTCCTAGATGATATCTTCCTCGTTGGGGAACACCTCAGGTGGACCTGCTCGCTCACCTCTAAGCATCAAAGCTTCCCAACTTCCGCCGCTTGTTCAAGAGTGAGGCATTTCCTGGAGAGGCGCCTGTCTCTAGATTGAAGGAAAGATTCATCTATTGCCCCCCATTCCTCTGATCGCGTGTCTTCTTGGAAACTCTGCCCAGAAGGGCACGAATGATTCTGATGCTCCCTTTCTAGCCCAGGCAAGTTTGGTTCTCTTCTGCAACAATACTCAGAGGAACCTCCTCTTCCGCTGTCCACGAATTTTGTTGACCCAGGATCAGGGGACCCTGGTCCATCCAGGTCTCAAGTCCCTTCAACTGCATGCATGGCTCCTGCAGACATAGCTCAAGCCAGCTTTGGGGTTTCTCCCCAGGTGGCTGAGATCTTGGTGGAGCTAGAAACCCTCCACTAGGTCTACTTATGCCATGAAGTGGAAACTGTTCTAAATCTGGGCCGCTTCAAAGGCTTAGAGCCTTTCTCCTGCTCAGTTGGGCGACTGCTGGAGTACCTCGCTATCTCTTCGACCTGGGTCTTAGTCACTTGTCTCTGAAGGTACACATGGCAGCCATTTCAGCCCAGCATGTTCCCGAGATAGGACTTTTGCTCAACTGGAAATCTCTAAGACTTTCCTCAGAGGGTTCTTCACATGAGACCCCCTATCCGAGTTCCTGCCCCTCCTTGGGATTTGAACTTCATTCTTGAGAAACTTCCTTTGCCTCCTTTTGAACGGTCACCTGCAGACATGAAGGTTCCTTTCATGGAAGGCCGCTTTTCCTAGTAGCCATTACCTCTGCTCGGAGGATTTCCGGGCTCCAGGCCCTGATGTGTAAAATCTCCTACTTGATTTTTCACAAAGAATGTACAGCTCTGCGCACCAATCCTAAGTTTCTTCCCAAGGTGGTAGCGGAATCTACATTGAACCAGTCCATAGAATTACCGCCTTCTTTACACGTACTCCAGTTAGGGAGTATCTACTCACACTATGGTCGCTCACTGGATTCTGAAATACTACACTAACAGAACAAAGGATCTCAGAAAGACTGATCAACTTTTGTTTCTTTTGCCCCAAAAGAGAAGGCAATGCTATTTCTAAGCAATGCCTGTCTAAATAGTTGGCTCATTGCATCACCTTCTGTTATGACAAGTACAACAAGACCCTTCCGGGTCAAATAAGAGTCCTCCACCAGAGGGTTGCTGCTTCAGTGGCTTTTTTTCAGTGTGTCAGCAGCAGACGTTTGTGCTGCCGCCACTTCTGTCCATACATTTACAAAACATTACAGTTTGGATATTGCCTCTTGCTGTAGAGTAGGCTTGGGCTCAGCTGTTCTGCAAGGCCTCCTTTCTTAAGGCCTTCACAGCTAGAGGATCTACTTGAGTAGCTTTCCTCCCCCATGTGCTTCTTCTTATTCCAGACTGCTTGGGACTCAGTCCTATATGTAATTACCTGCAAGAGCCCTCTGCAGTAAGATAGTACAATTACGTAAGAACTTAGCATAACAGTAGATCTTAGGAGAAGCTCTTGCAGTAGGTAATACCTCCCACCTCCATCCCTCTAAGCTTTTCTGCTTCTTTTCTAGTGAGGAAATATCCGCTTCTCTCGTGTCCGTCCTCTTGTGACCTGTGGCGGAAAGAACTGGAAGAGCGGGCGTGAGGACCGCCATTCATACCGGGCGCCTCCTGACGGTCACCTGACAGCGGGGGGCGCGGTCCTCAGAGACTGCTAGCTAGAAATTTTCTGGGGGGTCCTGCCGCCACCGGATAACAGTCCCATATGTAATTACCTACAGAACGATTTCTTGAAGATCTACTGTTACGCAAGTTCTTACATAACTGTACTTTCTCCCGGAGGTGATGGCTCTACACGAGAACATTATCTGATATGAAATTCTGTTTTTATCAAAGATAAATTTCTGTTTTCTACATGCAGATAGATTTCAGGAGTAATCTCTGGCTGTGAGCAACGATTTTCAGCCTTAGTGATGTTGATCACAGGATCTTCAAGAATCCATCTTCACCATTCTTTATTGAATGGGTCTGTGCCAGAGGCACTAGGCCCCTCCGGAACATATAGCTTAAAAATGTAGAGCTGAGAACTGGCGTCAGGATGGCGCCACCCGCGAGGCTGACGATGACATGGCACTGCGTGTGTTGGCCAGTGACCGTTGGTCCACTACTCATCTCAGTTCTGTTCTTCCCCCGTGTCATACTGTGGGAGGCGTTCACCATTTAGTTACTGCTCCATCAGTTCACTGCCAGTTTGAAGCTGTATCCTTTTTTGCCTTTTCTGGCACTGCTTCGTCCCAGCTTCTCTTTTTATGGTGCTGGTTTCATTTCTACTTGTTTTCCAAATTTTTAGTCCTGTCTGGTTCTCAGGAGCTTAATAAGCAGAACTCTTAAGGCGACGATGGATACTCCCCTGTGCAGCAGTGCCCTGTGGGAGAAATATATCTGTCTAGGATCGGCATGACTGTTGGATCTGCCTTAGAGTGCAACATGACATGGACCATTGCATTGCCTGCTTCTCGATGGGTCTTCTGATGCTGCTTGAGCCGTTGGGAGAGGAAAAGCCCTGGAGTCAGACACCCTGTGGAGATCTTCTGGATCTCATGGCCTGAGCAGTTGGATGACTAGGAGGATGAGGGCCAGGATAATCTTGACTGGCTTCTGGGTGCTGATGAGGAAAGGGCTTTCTAGGATCATGGATATGCTATTCTATCCACACTGTTTGGCATGTCCTTTCCTTTAAGAATCTTGTTGGAAGGTCTTGAAGCTGGCTCCTCCCACCCACCCAAGTGGTATAACCCTCGGCTCCGCCCATGATGCCAGATCTTCCTTTCCTCTGGAAGATGCAGGTTCCCTCCTTACTGCTCTTGCGTTCTGTAGGCCTGGCTTTCAAATTCATGGATTTGTTTAAACTCAAAACTCATCAGATTGCTAAAATGCTCGCGATTCGACTGCTATGGAGGATGAATCCTCTCCAGTTTCTCAGCTGTTGCCTGTGTGGGCAAAAGATGTCTCACACCGATCCACCTGTCACGTGCATGCACTGCCTGGGTGTCGGCCATGACACTCAGGCCTGTGAGATGTCGCGCATTTCACCTGAGCGTCTTGGACAATAGTCTCACATGGCTGAAATTGGGCAGACTGGAAAGCGGAACCAGCCAGTCAAATCTAGGAAGCCCGATGGGCAGTCTCTGACTGCAGGGTCTGCTGAGCAGCTCGAACAAATGAAGGCATTCGAGGAAGAGGTGGCTCAGGCTGCAGATCGGTCCTCAAAGTCCTTTTCGTCCTGCTCAACTTGGGCTCCACTTTCTCTGGATCCTTTTGGGAGAGTGCCATTCCCTTCCCACCAATAGCGAGGGGCCTTCAGGCACACATGTCTCTCAGTCCCGAAAAAGGACAAGGAACGAGAGAATCTTTGTCTCACCGACGACGCTCCTGTTATCGTGAGAGATCTCAGTCCCAGGAATCACCTGTCTTGACTTTGGTCGAGGTTGCGGCCTCGGCCTCTGGTTTCACAGTTCCCCATCAGGCCAGCCAGCCCAGACATTGAGCGATGATCCGGTTGAGATCATTCTGACCCAGTTGACCCGTTGTCACCTTAGGAGGCAGACAGCTCCTTATTCAGGCCTCGGTCCAGCCTCTCCCCAATGAGGAGACCCAGTCCGCTGGGAACCCCATCGGAGAACTGTGTCCCAGACCAAGAAGAACCACCAATCTCCCGGTGCCTTCTGGTCGACCCGTCGGTCACCCGACGATCAAGGTGAAGTCTCTGACTCGCCGACTGACAGGCCAAAGAAGGCACACAGCGCTCTAGGAAGATGCACCACAAACATTCTTCTTTGTCCTCCTTGGACGAGGAGAGGCTTCGATGGAAACTCTGACGCTATGAAGATTTAATGTGGCAACAGCCGATCTTGTCTGGTCAAAAGTCGATTCTTGGCTTCCACCCCAACCATTACTTAGTTATCACCTCCCAGGCCAAAGCCGACTCCTCTGGAGCCAGCTCACCGTTCCACCTCCCACAGAGCGGTCAAAACTGTTCCAGCTCGGCCAAATCGATCTGTCCACGGAAATGGTGGAGCCGCCACCTAAACAGCCCTCTGTGGGGTGCCTGCCAGAGAGTCTGAGCCTGTTCCGGGCCTCCCGTGTAAGCTGTCTGTTACCCTTACTCTGAGGAAAGCCTTTCCAATGGCGAGGCCATTGTTGGTCCTGCTTGGAGCTGTGGCAGCCTCCTGCATTCTGCCCGTATGGCTCGCAAATACCACGATGCCCATTGGGTTCCTTTTGGGGTTCGCAAGCACCCCTCTCCGAGGGTTTGGTGACGAATCTGTGTTCAGGCGCTCGGTAGTTCGACAGATACAGCTAGACCTCCGGAGAAGGAGTCCAAAAACAGGACCATTCTGCCTGTAAAGTCCATGCCACCCCTACGTTGGGCCTCCGTCAGAGCTAGGCTCAGCCATCATCATGGCGCATTTCTCTCACGCCCTTCTGGGCACCCTTGATGAGTTCTACCTCACCTCCCGTAGAACCTCAGACCAGTGGTCAAGCAGGTCTGGGACAGTCGGGCTGTTGGAAGCAGCAACTCAGGCCTCTGGACCTCTGGGACTCATCGCCCGTTTGTTGGCGGCTGCGGCCATGTACGCAGGAAGAGCTTGGTTAAGGGTCTCCACCTTCATGGTGGACACCCCAACACAAGCTAACAGATGTCACTTTCCTGGCTACCGACCTCTTGGCCAGGTGTGGACAGTCACCTCCAATGCATCGAGAAGTCCAGTGCCACCATGGACTTCTTAACTCTGCACAGAAGGATCCTGGGTTCCAAAAGCAGAAGAAAAGCCATTTCTGCATTCTGTCCCTGCGGCCAAGCAGCTCCCACTTTCAAGTGGGGCAGCAACAACAAGCACAATCTTGGCGCCCTTGGCCCAAGTCCAGGCCTCCGGCAGCCCATAAGCCTGGAGGGCGTGGCTCAGTCAGGTCCCCAGTCTGGACCCTCTTCCTCTAAGCCTGCTCAGTGGCCGGGATGGGGTGGCCACCCTCATACCTGTCACGCATAGCTCTGGGTCCTCCCATGGGGGCGGCTCCACCACTTCCTTTCCACCTGGTCCACTGTTACCCACGGACAGGTGAGTTCTAGAAGTGGTGGGCCAGGGACTGCCTCTGGAATTTGAGCAGTACCTCCAAGCTCACCCACCCCCAGAGGAGAATATGGTGTCCGTGCACAGTCGGCTCTTGAGATGACATTGCCCAACTCCTCCATGAGGGAGTGGTGGCCAGAGTCCAGACCCCCCAAGTCAACCCAGGGTTTGTATCCAGGTACTGCCTGGTTCCGAAGTGGATGGGGGGACTGGCACCCCGTTCTAGATCTGCATGCCCTGAACCAGTTCCTTATGTCCCTCACCTTCAGGATGGTAACTCTGTCCCAGATCATACCATCTCTCGAGCAGAACATGTGGTTTTGCTCTCTGGATCTCAGGACACATTCTTTCACGTCCCGATCTGTCCATCTCACCAAGGTTCCTTAAGCTTCCGAGCAGAAGGAGCCCTATTCAGATTCGCGAGCCATGCCGTTCGCCTGTCATCAGCCCACGGGTCATCACCAAATGCATTGCAGTGGTGTCGGTCCATCTTGACGCCGAGGGTCAGGGTTTACCCATATCTCGATGATTGGCTTTTGGCAGGATCTTCCAAGCAGGAGGTAGAGGTCCGGGACCTGGCCCTCCAGACTTGCACCGATCTTGGCCTCCTGATCAACAAAGGCAGTCGGAACTCATCTTCACAGATGATATGCTTGTCGGGGCAGAGTTCAACTCCTGCCGAGCCAGACCCAGCTCCTGATAGACAGGGTGGAGGTTTTCTCCTCCTTTGCCCAGTCATTTTGGTTGAGCACTTGTCCCCTGCCGGGACTTCCTGCACCTTTGAGGGTACGGCAGCCTGCACCACCATGGTCCAATGGGCCTGGTGGCATATGCCCCCTCCAGTGGGAGCTGGCCAGCCAGTGGACTCAGCGTCCACGGTCACTCGACCAGCTGGTCACTGTGACCCAGAATGTGGGATGCTCTCCAGTGGTGGACCCGTCCTGGATCACTTGCAGAAAGGGATCCCATTTGTCTGTCCTGAGCTGACGGTCGTCCTCACGACTGATGCCTCTCTCACAGGATGGGGATACCACATGGGGAACCACAGAGCCCATGGGTTCTGGACCCCGAGGAATCCTGATGATATGTCAACCTGCTGAAGCTCAGAGCAGTCAGACAGGCACTATCAACATTAGCTCTGCTCCTTGGGGTCAAGTGGTGCAAGTCCAGACAGACACTACCATGACCATGTACTAGCTCAACAAACAGGTGCACGCACTCCAGTTACTGTGTGAGGAGCGCTCCGCATCTGGACCCTCATGAGCCGACTGGAGGCAGATGATCTAGCCATTCATGTGGCAGAAGCCTCAAATCATTGGCGGACACTCTCAGCTGTGTGAGCAGGCGTCCCATGAGTGGTCTCTCCATCCAGAGGTAGTTCACAGTCTGTTCTCCCACTGGGAAAACCTCAGGGGATCTGTTCACCTCAGGAGAACACCAAGCTGAGGCTGTTTCACACCCACCCATCTCAGCAGGGCTCGCTGCAGCGGATGCCCTCTCGAGGCCGTAGACCCAGGCCTCTTCTGTGCCTTCCCTCCACTTCCCTTGGTTCACAGGATGATCCTCAAGGTCAGGAGGGATAAGGCACAGGTGATCCTAGTAGCCCCAGACTGGCACACCAGTTCTGATATCCAGATCTCCTCAGCTCAGCTCCAGGCCTCTGAGGCATCTTTCAGTACACCTCCTGTTATCTGTCAATCAGGGAAGGTATTCCATCCAGACCTTCTATCCACTGCCTGACAGCCCTAGTTCCTGACTGAGAGTTCCAGGCTCTGGGTTTCTCTGAGTATGTACTCACAGTAGTGGGAAGCATCCAGGAAGGAGTCGACCAGGAGGTGCTATGCCTTCAAATGGAAGCGTTTTCCATTTGATGTCAGAAGTAAGTGAACTCAGCGACACGGTCACTTGACCAGCCAGTGGCTAGCATCCTAGACTACCTTTGGTCTCTGTCCAAAGGGGGTCTTCATTCTGTGACCCTTAAGGTGCACCTGACAGCCATCTCTGCTTACTGGGCACAGGCTGGTCAGTAGGCAATTGGAGCAGGGAAGGTGGTCTGGCGTTTCTTTAAAGGCCTCAACCACATATGTCCTCTGGGGCATGAACCTCCACCTCTGTGGGATCTATTGCTGGTACTAGCAAAGCTCATGGGCAAGCCATTGGAACCAATGCACAAGTGTGAGATGTCACATTTGTTGTGGAAGATACCATCACGTCAGCCAGAAGGACTGGGAGCTCCAGCGCTCTCTATTGAGTCTCCTTACCTGGTCTTCCACATTGCCAAGGTTGTCCTGCACCCCACCTGAAATTCCTTCGAAGGTGGTGTAGGAGTTCCATCTTAACCAGGTGTTGACTCTGCCTGTGTTCTACCGAACTACACCTCAGAGGCCAAGTACAGGCTCCATACTCTGGACCTGAGTAGGCGCTCTTATTATAAGGGCGGATGGCGGAGATTCGGGGAGAGTTCGCCAGCTGTTTGTCACCTACGCTGAAGCTGCACTGGCAGGCCTGCAGCAAGGTGGATGATTGGCAGGGGATTACATCCTGCATTGATCTCTGCTACCGGTTGGTGGGCAGGAGCCTCCCAGAGGATAGGCTCATTCTACCTGCCATACTGCTGCGTTGGTGGCTGCTTCAAGGGACATCCCTATCCAGGCAGTCTGCGGGCTGCCACCTGGATGACAGCAAATACCTTCATTACCCACTACCATATCGACCTAGAGTCACGCTGGGATGCTGGTTTGGGGACTCGGTTCTCCAGTCTCTGTTCCCCAGGTAAGTATAGAAGGGTGCGCCTTGCCTCCCTCCTTCCGGAGAACTGCTTGGAGTCTGCCAAACAGTGTGGCTAGAACAACCTATCCACGATCCTAGAAAAGCGGGTTACTCACCTGTAACCAGGGCCCCGATTTTCTGCAGCACATGGAGTAAAGTTCTGTGGCAGGGTTCATTTGCCGCAGAACTTCTGTAACACTCAACACCAATTTCTGCGGCAATTCTACGGCACATTTTACCCATAATTTTGTTCCTTTTATGTTTTTTATGCCATATCTGACACAAGACATTTTAGGCGTTTGTCACCAAATTTTCAACATAGCCAGTTTAAGACCTCTGCTCATGAACAGTATCACTGTGATTTTCTTAATCTGTCGAACTTTGATTTCGCTTTTACCGACCGGCGCCATTGTGCTACATGTCAAAAACACATTTCGGTGAGATGAAAAAATGACAGTAGTACTGTTCATATAAAAGTGTGGTAAAATAGTAATACTGAAAATCTGGAGTATAAATATTAAAAATGCTCAAAATTCTGACGTGCGTAGGAACTGTGCAATGTCACATCGTCAAAGTAATTTCTGAATATTTACATTTTCGTTGGGAAAGCCTTAGCATGTGCTACAGCAGTTCCAGTGAAAAGTTTATGATTTTTCCATTTTTCTTCCTTTTTTCCTTTCTTCTACCTCCATTTCGTTGTATGTCTTCACTGTCGTCTGTCTCCTCCTCCGGTCTCAAGAAGATGAAGTGTGCCTGTGGCGCCAGATTCCATCCAAAGGCGACGAAGTGCATCTTCTGTCTGGGCCAGATCACGACCAGCACTGCCTACAAGATCTGCAAGGCTTCACCAGCAGGACCTGCATTAGACACCTGAAGGCCTCAAAGCCCACCTGTTGGAGCAGAAGATGGACATCCTGCAAACCTCAGAGGAAAAGGGAAAGCACAGGGGACAAGTCTTGCAAGAGGTCCTGGGACAAGGACTGTAGCCAGTCCTCAGTCGGTTCGCTGTCATCCCCTCCCGAAAGGCCTCCTCTTCCGGCTCCGGCGGGTCTGACCGCCAGAAGCACTCAAAGCCTGAGGAGAGATCCAGGCGGACTTCCAGCCAAGGCAGGAACCTACGGAAAAGCCAGCGAGGTGAAGATCACGCCGCTGTGTCTAACCTCCGCTCCGGCGGAGTCTGCCAAGGCCTCTTCAGCACATGCTTTGGCCCGCTTGGGCGCAGCTGGGCCTCGCAGCGGCTCCTACCCTGTTCAGGTAAGCTGGCCGAGTGAAGACCCGGTCCCCAGGCTGGGCTTTTCCACTGGGTCCTGTACCTCCAATTTGGCCACTTCGAGCTGACACCGCCAAGACACTGATGCCGGGTGAATCGCCTAAGGCCGAGGAGGGCATTGGCAAACCTGTGTCGGTCAAGATGCCATCCTGGCCCCGAAGTCTTCAACTCCAGAAGGCTCTTCTCTGGGTTCTTCCCAAAATTCCTGCCAGACAGCGCGGCTTCTGCTATCCGCTTGAAGGGATGGCAGCATCAATTTCTAGGAAGTGTTGCAAGAGCTCTTTGCCTTCTGGTGGAGTCAGATAAAAGGAGACTCCACGAAGCCAGACCCAACACTGGTTTCCGACCGGCCCGTCAACCAGAACCCAGGGTTTGCCCGTCGGGTTGCGGTTAAGACCCCTGAGGATGGTGCTAGCCATCTAAGTCCCGCTCCTTCTCGGTGGTATGTTCCCAGTCTTGGTCCACGGATCGCCGGCGCCCTTCCAGATCGGGCAGCCATTGTCTGTCTAGGCCCAGGAGCAGATCCGCAGCCACCATAGATCTTCATCTAGGTGGGCTCGCTGCTCTACCTGACGCCGGTCCAAGGACGGACATCTGTCATTGCTCCATCAGTCCTGGAGCTGGCGCCGCCCATCAGTCACGAACGGTCAGGTGAGGGTAGTCCTTACAGACACAGCTCGGACTCTTCCTGGTCCAGAAATCTGTCTTCCTCATCTTTCTCAGAAGTTGGGGGTTCACCTGGGGACAAAGATCTACCCGCTTGCCTCCGACGATCCAACTTTGATGGACATCATGGGGCACATCCAGGCCTCTAACGAGTGGGAGACAGAGGACCTGGATCCGGAACGTTGGAGACCGGCTTGTTACCTGAGGCAGAAGGGCCCAAGCCTTTGGTGGTGCCTCCTATGGTTGGCACTTTCCAAGACCTTACCAGGATAACTTGGAAGTGTCCAGCCTCAGTCCCAGTGGTTCCCAAAAATCGGACAGGCTATGCAAGGCCCCGAGGCATGAACCTTTCTTGGCAGAAAACCCTCAGGCAGATTCTTCAGTGATAGCGGCTGCTCGTGACAAATCTAAGCAGCGAAACCACTCCAGCTCCCAGCCTTCCGATCAGGAATCCTGTTACTTGGACCAGGTCAAGAAAGTATACTCTGCTTCCACCTGCTCCATTCGTTCCTTCATTTCCTCATGCATATGGTTCATTACCAGAATTCGCTTTGGGAGAAGGAACAGGAGCTACCCAATGCCTTGCCAGACTCCGCACAGAAGGCGGAGCTTCTGGACATCTAAGTTGGGCTCGGACATGGGCGTGCATGTTCTTCTTGCCTTGTGACACTGCAGCACTGGTATCGGCAACTAAGGCAGCAGCGTCAGGTGTCTGCCTCAGGTGCCATGCCTGGTTAAGGGTCTCAGGATTTCACCAGGATCTGCAGTCCGGAATCAGGGATCTCCCATTCCAAGGTGCCATGCTCTTTGGGCGGGAGACCGAGATCTTATCTCTTGTCTCTAAGAGTCTGGCAAATCTATCTGGACCATCTGACAAATGCATAAGGGACCAGAAGCATGCTTGAAAGCGGCCTTTCGTAAGTCCTCAGGCCAGCAAACCCATGGAAACCAGCAGGGTCAGAGGTGGCTTCAAAGGAAGGCCAGCAACCAGCATCCCGGGCGCTCCCTTTCAAGGCCCCAAGTCCTCCAGGCCTCTCTGCCCAATGACTCCCTATCGGCCCCCGGAGGAGGAGGTGGTAGGCGGGTCGCTTATCCCTCCATCTGGAGGGATGGAGCTCTGTCATTGCAGACCAGTGGATCCTGGACATCATAAGGAGGGGCATATGCTGGAGTTCTCCAGGATCCTTCCAGAAACTCCACCAGCGTCCTTCAGATATCCTCCTTCTCAGGTTTCCCCTTATAGCAGGAGATTCAAGCCCCTTGCAAAAGGGCTATAGAACCAGTTCCTCTGTGTAGCGAGGAAGGGGTATTACTCCCATTTCTTCCTGGTCCCAAAGAAAGCATAAGACCTTTGGCCCATCCTGGACCTCGGCTCTCTCAACAATTATATTGAATACTGAAGGTTCAGGATGGTGACCCTTCCAGGTCTCATTCCTCTGCTGCAGCAGGGAGACTAGCTCTGTTCTCTGGACATGCAAGATGCGTATATGCACATTGGGGTCTTTCCTTCACAGGAAGTACCTGAGGTTCCACTTCCAGGAGGTATACTGTCAGTTCCGGGTTCTTCCGTTCGGCCGCTCCTCGAATCTTCACCAAGTGCCTGGAGTGGTAGCTGCGACTCTAAGGCACAAAGGGCATTCGTCTTTTCTTACCTCGACGATTGGCTGCTTGCGGTCCCGTCAAGGATGTGCCTAATTCAAGCTCTCAGAGATGCTTCTACTCTATTCGAGGGTGGGGATCACCTAAACCTACCAAAGTCTTCCCCAGAGCCCAGCCAAAGACTCATCTTTATAGGTGCGGTCCTGGACTCTGTCCAGGGCATGGCTTTTCTTCCCCAGGAGAGGGAGATCGCCTCGGAGATAACTGGATCATTCCTAGTAACCCCTGGGGTCCAAGCCAGGACCTTCCTCAGACTTCTGCGGCACATGGCAGCAGCCATCCCTGTCACTCACTTGGCCCACCTCCACATGAGGGTCCCACAATGGATGCTCAGGGTGCAGTGGGATCAAAGCTCCGACTGTCTCGACCATATGATTAGGATCTCTGAGCCAGTCAGGAGGACCCTGCGTTGGTGGTTGGACCTTCTCAATTTGGAGAAAAGGGTCTCCAAGCCAGACCTGACAACAGATGCCTCCAATTTAGGTTGGGGGTGCACCTCGGAGACAGCTGGACTCAAGGCATCTGGACCTCAGAGGGCTTAACCTCCACATCGGTGTTCTTGAAATGCGGTGGTCCTCAGTGCTCTAAGGGCATTTCAGGAGGACCTCATACTGGGCTTTCTTCTTGTTCAGATGGACAATATGGCAATTGTCTTTTACATCAACAGGCAAGGGGACTCACTTCTACCCACTGTGCAGGGAGGCGATGGAAAGTCTGGTACTGAACTTTGGAGCATCACATATCACTGTCCACTCTTCATGTTCTAGGTGCCCAAAATGACTTGGCAGACAGCCTGAGCAGGTCTCAGTCCAAGGTGCAAGAGTGGGAGCTACTCCAGTCAGTAGCGGACCAACTCTTCAGCGCTTGGGTTGTCCAGAGCTGGGCCTCTTTGCGTCTCCATGCAATGCCAAACTGTCAGTTTTCTGCTTTCGCGAGAGCATGCACCTGGTGTTTTTGGCCAGACCGTTGTTCCTTTGTTGGGCAGGGAGGTTTCTTTATGCCTTCCTCCCTTCCTCTCATTCAGAGAGTCTTATTGAAAGTTCAGGCTGAGGGGCGGATGATTCTAATCGCCCCACTATGGCCTCGGCAGATTTGTTTCCGCTACTTCAGCGGTTGTCCTCAGAACCTCCAGTTCCGCTGCCAGTATGCTGCAGTTGCTGTCCCTGGATCAGGGCGGGCTGGTTCATCCAGATCTCAGGCCTCTGCACCTTCATGCCTGGCTCCTATAGATGTAGCCAGATCAAGGTGCGGGGTCTCCCAGGAGGTGGTGGACCTCCTCGTTTGACAAGGAAGCCCTCTGCTCGATCCACTTACGCTATGAAGTGGAAGCGTTTTGCTTATGGGCTTCATCTCACCATTTGGACCCCTTACCTGTCCAGTGAATTCAGCATTACAGTACCTCTCTCCCTATACCAGCAAGGCTTGAGCTACTCTTCTGTAAGGTGCATGTGGGCTGTTTCTCCTTATCGTCCTCTTTGGAGACAAGGCCTTGGCTGAGTTGGATGGCCGCACCTTTTATGAGGCATTTTGCATTTGAGACCTCCCATTAGGGATCGTATCCCTCCCTGGGATCTCCTTTTTGTGTTTGAGAGCTCACTCTCCCCGCCTTTGAACCTGCAGCAGAGTGTGAGCTGCGTTACCTTTCCTGCAAGGTTTGTTTTTGTTGCTATTACTTCAGCTCAAAGATTTCGAGCTTCAGGCCCTGATGTGTAAGGGGCCTTATTTAATTTTTCACAGGGAAAGGATTTCCCGCAGAACAAATCTAAGATCTTACTTTGAGAGGGTTCTTTCAGTAGGTCATCACAAATAGGATTGATGTCACCTGGCGTTGAGCATACGGTGAGACTTTTCTAGCAATCCCTGACAGAGGGACCGCCCACCCAGCGTCACGTGACTGATGTCAGCGTGACGGTATATAATCAGGCGGTCCCCACTCCTCAGTTCTTTCCAGCCGTCGCCTGTGCTGGTAACCCAGAACTCCATTCAGTGTCCGTGGAAAGTATTTTTGGCATGTTTTTCAAAAACTTCGCTATTTCATCTTTTAGTTTAAATAGCTCATGTCCTCTCGAGAAAAAAGTGCTCCAAGTGTGGCACTCAGATACTGCACAAGGCAGGCATTCCAAGTGCATCATCTGCCTGAGCCCAGACCATCCAGTCTCCTCCTGCCCCAACTGTCAGTCCTTCAATTGGGCTACCAAAAGCGGAGACAGCAGGCGTTGAGGCTATCTTCTCAAGGCCCATCTACTTTTGCTTGAGAAGAAGATGGACAAGCTTAGGGACTCGTCTGACAAATCTTCCTAAAAAACACAAGGAGAGAGGCGAGGGAGGCGGGCTCGCTCTGCGGACGACGTCAGGCCCTCTACCAGCAAGGCCCAGCTACCGTAGAAGCACCCAGGTAAGGAGAAACTTCAGGCAGATAAGTTGGCCACGGCTCCTCCGACAACCGCGCTGCACTAGCTGGTAAGTCAGCCTCCGGCTCCTCGGAGACCGCCCGGTGGCTGTTAAGTTGCGTCGGTAAGTCGGCTGGGGTTCTCTCCCCAATGCGCCCGCTAAGTCTCTGCGTTCCCGATGACTGCCCAGGCTCAGTACCCCGTCGAGCCTTCTGACACTACAACAGGCGTCGGCGGGACCAAGGAGACAGCCCGCTCCTCCTGTTATTCCCTCACCTATGTCCTTTCATTCTACCTCGGACCGTCCGGCAAGGCTGATGGGATCGCTGGTGAACCAGCCGATTTTGAGGTTCTTCCCCGCTCCCCTGCTGGGAACCAGGGTCAGGAGGCTCCTCCTCAGCCAGGCGGCTTTTCTTTGGAGTCCCTCCCCAACCCGAGGGCCGGACTGCGGGTGCTTTCAGTGCTGCCAGTCACTACAGTTCCGGCTGGGACCGCTGGTGACTCCAATACTGCCTGTTACTACAGCAGTCCTAATGCTAGGACCGCTGGCACCTCCAATGCCGTCTGTCCCTATAACAGTCGGCGTCGGGTCCGGTGGGTCAGGCCTATCCTCGGCCCTGGCGCGGACCGACTCCCACTGAGACCGCCGTCCGGTGCTGGCGCCAGATCCTTTTCTGGCCGGTTAAGGTGGCGCGGTGCCAACATCGGTCTCTATAGCATGAATTGTTCCGGCGCGGACTCGAATTTAATATATACAATAGCGGGTCCGATGTGGGTTCCCCGATGTCAGGGCTGGCGGCGGGGGTTCTATAACAATCCCCACACTGTCCCCATTACCCGCACGGGTATCCTGGGGATACCTACCGGAGGTTCCGGCTCCTGGATGGAGTCCAGTGGGACAGTTTATCAGGGTTATCATCCATATTCCCATTACATGGGTCCGCCGCAGGTATTACCCTCTGCCAGTTGCTGTTCTCCTCCACCTCCTCCTCCCTCCAGCCTCTACCAACTCCTCCTCCGCTCGCTGTATTTCAAGTCTTTCTTACAGTCTTGGTGGCAGGGAGGCGAGGTCGGAGTTAGTTTGGACCTAGAAATGAGACTCCCACCTCCGCCCGCTTCATGGGTCCCTTCCCGAGCAGTTGAGTCGGATTGCCCACCTCTCGGGAAGACTCAACTGGACATTCCCTCTCTTGCTTTGAATGTCATCCAGTGGAGGAGGCCGATGATAGTTCTGATGGGGAGAGGACTCTTGGAGGAAGAAATTGTGGAGGAACCGAACGCGGAGGCAAGACCTCACCGAAATCGCCACCTGAGGATCCTTCCTTCTCGGATCTCTTGAGGGCTCTCAGAGATTATTTCGATTGGAGTCAGAGGAACAGGATCCAGTGAGACAATGACTCATGGAACACCTCGATTTGGAGTCTCTGTCTCCAGTCCCAGTTCCTCCATGGATGGTCCCCACCAAGACCTCTCCACCACCCGTCTGGCAGAGGCCTCAATCTATCCAGGTGTCCCCAAGAGGGTGGACAGGCTTTACTGGGCGCCTTAGGATGCTCCGTTCTTGAAGTCCCATCTGAAGGCAGATTCCGTGGTCATTTCAGCGGCTCATGATTGCTTAGCTACACCCAAGCACTTGAGCACCACTCCTCCAGATAAGGAGTTGAGGCAGATGGACCAGTTTGGCAAGAAAGTCTATTCTTGACCGATGCATGCTCCGCTCCCTTAGTTACATGGTCCAATATGGTGTCCCACCAACGACTATATGGCCAGGTTGGAGGCGAAGGTCAGTCTATGGATCCTTCACCTCTCAAGGAGGAACTCACCAGGATCTTCGCCTCTCAGGATTTCTTGTAGGCATGCTGTCGGGCCACCTACGATTCAGTCGATTCCATAGCCCGTACCTCGGCGATTACCGTGGCCTGAGAGAGCACTCTTGACCGCCTCTCTGGCCTTGCTAACGAGGTTCAGTCGGCGATTCAGGACACCCCTTTCTGGGATTGGTTCTTTCAGTGGCGACACCAAGGACATAATTACAGAACTACAGGATAAAGGTGTTGCCCTTAGATCTGTTCGGTTTATGTACCCGGTCGGGTGCTCCTCAACAAAGACAACAGCAGCCCTTCGGAAGAGGACCTGGCGGCAGGGAAAATCCACTCAGGCGCATTGCCAAGGCAAGCAGAAGGCCACGGTACCGTTACCCTCCCTGCCTCCAGAATCTCGTCAGTCAGGGGTCCTCCCCAGACCGACCTGCCACTTCTTGACTCCCCAGCCCCACTAACTCCTCAGCCTCTCGGCAAGGAGCAGGTGGGGTGGGGTTACCTCCGATGAGTGGGTCCTGCAATTAGTGGCCTCAGGTCACACTATAAAGCTACTGGAAATCCCTCGGTGAAGTCCTCATACTCTTGGGATCAGGCTTTCCTTGTTCAAGGGAAGTAAATTCGCTCTTGCTAAAACAAGCAATCGAGCAAGTCCCTCCAGGGCAAACAGGAAAGGCTTTCTCCCATTTTTCTTGGTTCCAAAAAGACTGGGGACTTCCGACCCATCCTAGATCTCAGTCAGCTAAATCATTTTGTAAGGTACAAGAGGTTTAGCATGCTGGCACTACAAGAGCCTTCTGCAGCTCTTGTTGGAGAATCACTGGCTCTCTGCAGTGGATATGCAAGATGCCTACCTACATATCCCTATTTTCCCCAACCACTGCGGGTTCCTGCATTTCCTGTTCCGGGGAGCACTTCCAGTTCGAGCACTCCCCTTTGGCCTGTCTTCAGCACCTCAGGTTTTACCAAGTGCCTAGCGGTGGTTGTGGCATTTTCGCACACAGGGGCATTGCAGTGTTTCCCTACCTGGATGATTGACCTAGCGGCCCCTTCCAGGGGTGCGTTATTAGAGCTCTGTCATTTACCCTGGACCTGTTCAGTCGACTTGGGATCACTGTCGGCGTGCCCAAATCATACCTCATCCCACCCAGAGACTACAGTTTATTGGGGCAGTCCTCAGCACGGTCCAATGCAGAGCTTTCCTTTCTCAGGACAGAGTGGAGACTCTGGTCCACCAAGCCACCAAAGTGGTGTCTTACGGACCATCCTGGCCAGGGAGGTCCTTCACCTGTTAGGCCTCATGGCAGCTTCCATATGTGCCGCTCCCTAGCCAGGCTCCACATGAGGATTACTCAGTGGTCCCTGAGGTGCAATTGGACCAGCTTTTGGATGATCTGTAACATCCGGTCCTCGTCTCCTCAGTGGTCCGGAAGGATCTTCTATGGTGGATGAATCCACACAATCTTTCCTTGGGTCTCCCATTTAGAAGACCACACATTAGCCACACTCACCATGGATGCCTCGATCATGGGGTGGGGTGCATATCTGGGGAAACACCAAGCCCAGGGACTTTGGTCCGGCTTGGAGCTTTCTCTTCACATCAGTGTTCTAGAGCTGAGGGTGGTCCTGTATGCCTTACAGGCCTTTCAACCTCTGCTGCCCAAGGGAACACTGCTCATCTAAACAGACAATATGTCGGTGGTTTGGTATATCAACAAACAAGGAGGAACCTGGTCATATCCTCTTTGCAGGGAAGCGACCAGGGTGTGGAACTGGGCAGTCCTGCCCACTTGTCCCTAGTGGCCGTGCATGTACCAGGAGTTCTAAGCGTCCTGGTGGACAGTCTCAGCAGATTGCGGCCCCCGCTCACAGTGGTAACTTCATCAGGAAGTGGCGGAATCCACCTTCAAAATTGGGGGTGGCAGAACCCGACCTATTCCCTCTCAATTCAAAGCAAAACTTCCCAAGTTTTGCTCACTCGTTCAGAGCCAGGTGCTTTCTGGAATGCGCTGTTGTCTCTGTCCTGGACAGGAAATTTTCACGCCTTCCTCCATTTCCCATTCTGCAGAGGGTCCTCCTCAAACTACAGATGGAGAAGGCCAAGATGATTCTCATCGCTCCTGTTTGGTCGAGACAGATTTGGTTCCTGCTGCTTCAGCACTATCCAGAGAACCACCGGTTAAACTTTCATTGACACATGACCTCCTTACTCAGGATCAAGGTCGTCTGGTTCATCCAGGGCTCCTGCAGGCGTAGCCATCTCACTTTGGCGTAACCTCTCGAGTGGCACAGGTCCTTGTCGAAGCCAGGAAACCTTCCATCCATTCCACTTATGCATTGAAGTGGAAGCAGTTTTCCATTTGGACGACCGTGAAGGGCTGGAACCCTTTTCTTGCTCAGCCCCACAAGTCGTGTAATACCTCCTTCACTTATCGGACTCAGGCCTAGCCTATTCCTCTCTGAAAGTGCACCTCTTGGCTATCTCGACGTACCATGGCGGGTGTGTGGTAAACCTTGGCTCAGCTGGATATCTCAAAGACCTTTTGAAAGGATTCTCCATCTGAAACCCCTGATCCAGAGCCAGCACCACCATGGGACCTGAATTTTGTCCTGGAAAAGCTCACCTTGCCTCATTTCGAACCAACAGTGAGTTGTGACCTATGCTTTCTGTCTTGGAAGGCGTTGTTACTGGTTGCCATCACTTCAGCTCAAAGAATTTCAGAGCTTCAGCGTTGGTTTGTGAGAGTCATACTTTATTTTTCACGGGACAGGGCAGTTCTCAGAACCCATCAAGGTTCCTTCCAAAGGTGGTGTCGGAGCTACCCTGAACCAATTGGTAGAGCTTCCAGTATATTATCCAGCTCCGCTAACAGGGGTGAGGGCACTCCTACATCACGATGGATGTGCACGGATTCTCTGGTGTTACACACACCGAACCAAGGACTTTTGCTCCTTGCAACCAGTTTTCTCCTTAGCACCTCGAACTCGAGGCAAACCGGTTTTCAAGCAGGGTCTTTCCAAATGGTTGGGCAACTGCATGAGATACTGTTACCAAAAGTATGACAAACATCTCCCAGGTGTTATCAGGGTCATTCTACTAGGGGCAAGGCCACTTCTTCAGCTTCCTTCAGTAATGTTTCTGCAGCGGATATTTGTGCCGCTGCTACTTGAAGTTCTGTCCATACCTTTACCAAGCATTATAGTTTGGACATTGCTTCTAGGCGGAGGCCTGGCTTTGGCCTAGCTGTCCTGCAGGGTTTGTTGTCCTAGGCTGGGTCCTTTTGGACCTCAGTCTTTTCCATGGATTTTGTTTTGCCCCTCCCTAGTTTCTCTCGATTTCTCCTTAGAGGGACTGCTTGGGACTTAGTCCTATTTGTGATGACCTACTGAAGGAACCCTCTCAAAGTCAGATAGTACAGTTACGTAGGAACTCACCATAACAGTAGATCTTGAGAGGTTCCTCCAGTAGGTCATATTTTCCCTCCCTCCTTTCTCTCATTTTAAATTTTGCAGGGTCTCCAATCCTGTTCGCTCCTGCTGTTAGGCCCCTTCCTGGCTCTGGTGGGGAACTAGGGCGGGCGTGGGACCACCACTATATACCATCACGTGACATCAGTCATGTGACATGGGTTGGACGGTCCCCCATCAGGGATTGCTAGAAAAGTCTGCCGTGTGGCCCGGCGTCTGGTGGCGTCAGTCCTATTTGTGATGACCTACTGAAGGAAC
This sequence comes from Neoceratodus forsteri, assembly GCA_016271365.2. Taxonomy (NCBI): domain Eukaryota; kingdom Metazoa; phylum Chordata; order Ceratodontiformes; family Ceratodontidae; genus Neoceratodus; species Neoceratodus forsteri. The sequence goes on along the minus strand of CM028133.1, from coordinate 243,119,060 downwards.
CTCTCTCGAAGATCTACTGTTACAGTAAGTTACTGTGTAACTGTACTTTTCTTCCCAAAGTGGTCTCAGAATTGACCCTCAACCAGTTGGTTGATCTTCCAGTTTATTATTCTCCCCAGCTAATAAGGGAGAGGCTCTCCTACACACATTGAATGTTCATAGGGCACTAAGGTACTACCTCACGTGTACAGTGGTACACCGTAAATCAAGACAATTGTGTGTGGCCTTTGCACCACAGCACCTGGGCAAACTGGTGTCTAAACAAACTGTTTCCGGTGGCTTGTCCACTGTATTGTGTTTTGTTATGACAAGCACGACAAACCTCTGCTGGGCTTAGTTAGAGCTCATTCCACCAGAGGAGGTCTCTTCCTCCTTCACCTCCTTGAAGAACATCTCTATATGGGACATTTGTGCTGCTGCTACTTAGAATTCAGCGCACACCTTTGTTAAGCGCTGTAGCCGGATATTGCCTCCAGGTCCCATGTCGGTTGGCCTGGCAGTCCTTCAGGGTTTTTGTCTTAACCGTGCTGTCTTTCAGCCATCAGTTTCTATCTTCCTCCTCCTGGGGTTAGTCACCTCCTTGGCATGGGACTCCTTGGGATTCTGTCCTAATGGTTATAGCCTGCTGCAAGAGCTCCGACTCAGTAAGATAGTAAAGTTATGTAAGAACTTACCATCACAGTAGATCTGGGAGAGGAGCTCTTGCAGCAGGTGCTGCTTTCCGCCTTCCTTCCCCTGGAGAGGTTTACAACATGTCTTTGACAAGCTTTGCCTGGTTTGCTTGCTAGGATCCGTTGGCGGGTGAACTGAGGTGGAGCTGGGGTCCGCCCCTTTATAGCATGACTGACGTGGGGTTGGAGCTGATGCGCTGGGTTCTGCTAGCTAAGTTTTTTCCGGTGGGTTCTAAGGCCTGCGGCATTAGTTCCAATGGTTATAGCCTGCTGCAAGAGCTCCTCTCAAAGACCTACTCTTACGGTAAGTTCTTACATAACTGTACTTTCCTACTTCCTTTGCTTGGTTCCAAGATAACAGGCAGCATGTGCCCATTTCTTGCTCTTGAAAGGTTAAGCAGTACCTGTTCAGGGAGGAGTTCACTACAACCCTCGTATTCAAGCCTTCACTTTCTGTATGTTTGGCTCGAGCCAGCCCATTCAGGCTAGAGTCTCAGGAAGCAGTTGCCACAACTTCCCAGTCGCTTTCTTCCAGGAGGGTTTTCTGATTGAGGAAGGTGCCAGATTCACCTTCCCAGCAGCTCCTTTCATAGGAGCCCTCCTGGACACCTCCAGGGCGAGGTTCTTCCTTCCAGAGAACGGAAGAAATGACATCATCAGATGTCTTGTTACTTCATGGAAAGTGACTGTGTCCGGCCCTTTTTTGATGCAGCGGATGCTGAGACTTATGCCTTTGTCCGCAAGAAATAGTGGTCTCTGACCACGCATCCACAGTCCTCTGCATAAATGACAGAACATCGGACAAAATTACTTACATGGTAGACACGTTGGCTAACTCTGCTAGGTCTGCCTTACCCTCTAAATCCCAGATCACCATCACCACGGTTGCACTCCTGATCGGTTGGGGAGCTCACTGTCAAGACCTCCACATTCAGGTGTGGGGCCAGGAGGAGGAGTATCAACTTTTCATACATTTCTTAGAGATGAGAGCTGTCTTATCGCTCCAAGTCCTGAGGGAGGCCCTCTGCCACAAAGTGATTCCACTTTGGACAGATGACAAAATTGTGGCGTTTTCATCAACAAGCAAGGTGGAGCACTCTCCTACCCTCTGTGCATCAAGGCCGTGGGGAGATGAGTGGTACCTTGAGCACGTTGCATCAATTCAGTCATTGTACAGTTGCTGTCTGGACGAGTGGAGCAGTCCGGACCTGGTCCTTTCTTCGTCTCTCTCAATGCAAGTCTGCCTCTATCCTACTTCAGAAATCAGACCCGGTGTTTTCTGTCAGCGTGTATTCACTGCAGTAGACAAGATGCTCCTAGCTAACTAAAAGAAGCTACATTTTCTTATTAATTTAAAACATATCTCAGCAGAAGTCAGTGTCTGTTGAGATTAAGTAGACAGTTACTTTATTAGAAGTAGAAGGGTCTTATTTAGGATTAAAAAAGAAAAGAAAAAGTTAGTATATGTTCTGTGCTGGGAAGGGTACTGTATCAGCTGACTTTGCTAAACCAGTAGGAGGAAAGAGAGCTTAATTGGGGTGTGGCTTAGACACTATAAAAGCAGGTGACTCAAATTACAACTTCCTGTTGCTAGCCTTTTTCTTACTAATTGCCCTCCATCCCACCCTCCACTCACCCACCCAAAGCCAGTTATACTTTTATAGCCACTGGATTTGACTGTCAACAGGAACTTCCTGTTTGGCAGTAGGAAGGAAGGATCATAGAGAAACATTGGTTTTGTCAACCCTAAAGGAAAAAGTAGCTCACTCTCCCCCTGCTGCTGGTGGTCTGACATTGAGCAAGGAAGAAGGAGGTTACTGAAGAAGATAGGAAGTTGCTGTCCCAGAACAAGAAGGGTGAGAGTTGTAAGGAGAGGAGAGTAAGAATACAGAGAAACAGTAGAGGGACACAAAATAAGACATGATAGGAGTGGTGCAGTGCAATGGCTGTGGGCGGCAGTGTTCCGGGAGACATTCTGGAGGCTGCGATGCTGCCCTATTTGCAGGCATCTCTCTGGTCTGAGAGAGGAGGTTGCCCATCTCCAGGCTGACCTGGCTAGGATTAGTGAAACCTCCCCAGGGACCACCAGGTCCAATGCCACTACCTCAGAGGTTGCCAAGAAGAGGAGAGGCTGGAACAGGGTGGGCTCAGGGAGGGAGAGGTGGTGGAACAGAATTGCATCCCTCCAGCTGTACCTCTCACAATTCATTCGCTCTTCTGATGGATAGTGGTTCCTCTATAGCGGCACCTGCAGTGGAGACCAAGGAGGATGCTGAGAACCTTCACAAAGGAGACCCACAGGAGGGTGGCATGGGACCCCACAGGAAAGGAAACAACTCCTGGTGGGGACTCAATCATTAGGGAGGAAGGGAGAGGAGGTAAGGTGCCTTCCTGGGGCCACGGCTTGGAGGGACAGGAAGCGAATCCTCAGGATCATGGGAGGAGCTGCACGAGGGAGGGAGCTGGATGTCATTGTCCACCTAGGGACAAATGACTTGGCTAGGAATAGGATCAGAGCAGTGCAAGAGGAGTTTGTAGAGTTGGGGAGGGCCTTAGACAAGTAGCGCACAGGTAACCTTCTAGGAGGTGCTGCCTGTCTATGGCAAGGGTGATGCTAGGGCACTCCTCACCAGGGAATTCAATGAGTGGTTGAAAACTGGTGTGGAGCTCAGGGTTTTGGCTTCTTTGGGGACTGGGAGCCACCTGGAGGATGCAGACCTATACTGGTGCGATGGTCTGCATCTGCACGGGGGACCAGATCCTAGGTGAGAGGTTTAAATGCTTCATTGGCAAGCATTTAAACTAGCCAAGGGGAGGCACCTAAAGGAGCAGGGAAATCCCCTACCCCACAAAACATGGTAATCAGTGAGGTAAACACCAAGGTAGAGAAGTTATTAGGAGCAGAACAGAGGTAAATGTAAAAAAGGCAAAGCAGTAAGGACAGGAATGGGGCTAAAAGGTAAGGCTATCAAAAGTAGAGGGTGATGAGTACCAGTGCCCGTAGTCTGTGTAACAACTCCCTGAACTAGTGGCCTTGATGGAAGAGGTTGCCTGGATATTGTGGCAGTCACAGAAACATGGTATACAGAGAACCATGACTGGGATGTCAACGCACTCAGGATACACAATCTACAGGAGGGACAGGGAGGGTAAAAGAGGAGGAGGAGTAGCTCTCTATGTAAAGGAAGGATCAAAGCAACAGAACTAGAGAGTAAACAGGGAGCAGATGAGGCACTCTGGGTCACCCTGGAGACAGGAAATGGCACCACAATCCGCATGGGGGTTGTATACAGACCCCATCTCGGGAGGGAATGGACAAGGAAATGATAGAAGGCTTCCTTTGAATGGCAGAAAAGGGGAGATATTGTTGATGGGGACCTGAATATGCCAGATGTTAACTGGAGCACCTTTGCTGCAGGCACATCCAAGAGCAGGGTCATTCTTGATGCCCTACAGGAGGCATGCCTCAGACAGCTAGTATTGAGAACACACTCGGGAGGGAGCAATCTTAGACCTGGTACTCTCAAATGGGGATGGAGAAAGAATCTCAGATTTAGAAGTGGGTAGCCATCTGGGAACAAGCGACCACCAAACAGTGTGGTTCACGATAAACACAGCCATACAAAAGCAAGAGTATTGGACTTTAGGAGGGCTGACTTTGGGAAAATGAGAGAGTGCCTCAGAAAAGCACTAGCAAACAGGCAAGAAGGAGGAGGAGGAGTGGAGGAACAATGGGGAGTAATCAAAACAGCCATCACAGAAGCAACAAGCCTTTGTCTAAAGCAAATCAATAAAACACAACGAAGGAAAAACTGCTATGGTTCTCAAAAGAGGTGGCAGGGAAGGTTAAGGAGAAAAGGATAGTATTCAGGAAATATAAGGAAACACAGAAGGAGCAGGACAGAGAACTTATCAGTTAAAGCAGAAAGAGGCTGGGAAGGCAGTCAGAATAGCAAAGGCCCAAACCGAGGAAAGGATAGCCAATTCTGTTAAGAAGGGGATAAGACCTTTATAGGTACATTAGGGATGAAGAAAGACCAAAGGAAGGATACTGAGGCTTAATAAAGGGAGGGAATGTGGGTAGAGGGTGACAGTGAAAAAGCAGGGATAGTGAGAAGAATATTTCTGCTCAGTATTCACAAAGGAAGAGGAGGGGAGGTACCTAAACCAAACAAGAGAAACACTCTGAAGACGGGGTCGATACCAGTCCATTTATCAAGAAAGGGTTCTGAAAGAACTAATAAAATTGAAGGTGGACAAAGCAATGGGGCCTGATGGGATTCACCCAAAAATTCTAAAAGAACTAAGGGTAAAACTAGTGACACCGCTGACTACTCTCTTTTAACAAATCATGGGAGGATGGGTGGTACCCGAGGACTGGAGGAGGGCAGATGTGATTCCTCTTCACAAAAGTGGAAGCAGGACAGAGGCAGGAAACTACAGACCACTTAGTTTGACCTCAGTGGTAGGAAAATGATGGAATCACTTCTGAAGGAAAGAATTGTTGAGTACCTAGAGGCCAGTGGGGCACAGGACCCAAGGCAGCATGGATTCACGATGGGAAGGTCATGTCAGACAAATCTAATTGATTTCTTTGACTGGGTGACCAAAGTAGTAGACCAGGAGGGGCTGTGACATGGCCTACCCTAGATTTTAGCAAGGCATTTGATACAGTCCCACACAAAGGATTAATACACAAGTTAGCCAGCCTTGGAGTGGGTCTCAAGGTGGTAGCCTGGATAAAAATTGGCTGAACAGCAGGATGCAAGGGTAGTAGTAAATGGAGTACACAGTGAAGAAAGGAAGGTTACTAGCGAGAGTACCGTGAGGGTTCAGTACTGGGACGGTCCTTTTAATGTCTTTAAAAGTGACATTGCAGAGGAACTGAAGGAAAGTATGTCTCTTTGCAGACGACACAAAGATCTGCAACAGGGTTGATAACAAGATGGAGTGGAAAGGATGAGAAGGGATTTGGCAAGGTTGGAGGAATGGTCAAATGTATGGCAGCTCAGATTCAGTGCAAAGAAGTGCAAGGTAATGCACATGGGAAACAAAACCCAGGGAAGCGATACAATGGGGGTGAGATACTGACAACAGTAAAATGGAAAGGGACCTGGGGTAATTATATCAGATGACCTAAAGGTGGCAAGCAATGTGAGAAGGCAGTAAGGAAGGCTGGGGGATACTGGGATGCATAGGAAGAGGCAACAATAGTAGAAAAAGGAAGTTGTTATCCCTCTGTACAGACAGTTGGTGAGACCCCATCTGGAGTACTGTGTGCAGTTCTGAGACTCCATCTCCAGAAAGACATAGACAGAGTGGAGGCTGTCCAGAGGAGGGCACTCAAAATGGTGCAGGGTCTGCACCAGAAGACATAATAAGAAAGACTAAAGGAGCTTAATATGTATACCCTTGAGGAAAGAAGGAGAGAGGGACATGATAGAAACTTTCAAGTACCTCAAGGGAATCAACAAAGTCCAAGAGGGTAGCATCTTTCAGAAAAGAGATGTGCAAGAACAAGGGGCACAATTTGAAGATAGAGGGGGACAGCTCAGAGGTAATGTGAGAAAGTATTTTTCACAGAGAGGGTTGTGGATGCATGGAACAGCCTCCCTGAGGAGGTCGTGGAGTCAAAAACAGTGGAGGAATTCAAGAATGCATGGGACAGACATAAGGCAATCCTAGTGGGGGTAGGAAGAAGTAAGCTGTTGGTTAACTAGGATCTGCAGCTTATCTGTTAGGTAAGGAAATGGGCAGACTAGGTGGGCCAAGCGGTCCTTATCTGCCGTCCAGATTCTGTGTTTCTATGTACACTTTCCTCATCTTCCCTTAGTTCAGAGGGTGCTGCCTCAAGTTTTAGGCAACGGGACAGGATGATTCTCATCATCCCAGACTGGTCTTGGCAGATATAATTTATAAGAATAATTGGTCAGAAGTTCCCCAAGGTGACTCCTCTCTGAGTGGACCCTCTGACACAGGGATTTTGGTCCATCCTTCCTGTGCTCCGAGGAGATGGAAGTGGGCATGTTTTAGGTTTCCAGACAGTCATAGAAATCTTCTTAGCTGTGCATAGACCTTCTACCAAGAGGACTTACGTGGCTAAGTGGTTTCACTTCACCATCTTGGGTGCAAATTTCCGTCTGGACCCTTTTGGTTGCCCACCAAGTAAAACTTTGGGGTGCCTCGTGGACCCTGTCGAGCATGCAGTCTGCATTTCTCAGCAGAGAATGTTCACCTCTCCACATTTTCAGACTCTCTTGAGCCAGTAGACATGTCACTGGCTCAGTTACTACATAGTCAAGTTTTGCTTCTCCCTACTTAACCGTTAACTCCAGAATGAAAGAAGCGCCCTTTATCTCTCTGTATGTTAAGAAGGTTCTGCGATTCTACAGCGACAGAATGAAGAGATACGCATCGAGCAACTATTGTATCTTTCGAATGCCTGGCTGGGTCAGCCTTTGGCATGAGATGTATTCTGCTTAGTTAGTTAGCGTGTCTTGACACTACTAATCCAGCAGCACAGCTCAAGTTGGAAGGCTGGGTTCTCGCCACTCTACTGGAGCGTTGGCTTTCCTGGTGGAGATTCAGAATGTACCTGTTGCAGACATCTACAAGGCGGCAATTTGGAGCTCAGTGCATACCTTTGTAAAGCGCTATGTTCTGGATGTCTATGCCTGACAGTTAACTTTCTTCGCAGGACAGTTCTTATGGACTTCTGTCCTGAGTGAGCTCTGTCTTCTACCACCCTACTTGGGAGGGGGTGATTTTTAACTCTGTACTCTCCCATTAGTGTGAATGAGTGGTGGAGACTTTTAGTCCAGGAAGATATGGAAATGATGTACTTAACATAATTCTTGATCTTCTTGGACGAAGTCTCCACTCTATTCACACCCACCCACCCACCATCCCCGGAGCTCACTCATTGCGTTTTGGTCTTCACTGCTGCTGTTCAGGCTGTGAAGACATTGTTGAATTGACCTTCTTACATGGGTCATCAGACCTTCACATGCCCAGAGTTAGGGTTAGGTTTTCTTTCATTAGTTTACGCTGCACCTCCTCAGTCGAAAAGGTACTGGGGCGGTTGGAGAAGATCGGCCGCCGAGATAGCCTATATGGCACAAAGCTAGTTTAATGGTAACTCATGCACAGTCCTTTCTAACCCCAGTAATGCTCTGTATATTCTAACTTTGTGCAGTAAACCCGAGGGGTTGGACTGCCCGAGAGATGGAACACATGCAAATGATGGAACACTTTGCACGTGAGCAGCTTTCAGACACTGCCCCTACCAACTGCCTGTGTTCTAACCTCTTCACATTTTTCTCTCCGCCTGAAAAGTCTGGTCGCTCGAGTTTCATTCATCCACTTTCTCCTGTGTGAAGAAAACTACAAACTACCTCAATAAGTATATGTTTTTCATATACAGCCTCTATTAATTGTTTTTGTTATTTAACTTTGTTTACGGTTAAAATGATTTTCCGGTTCCTCTCAGTTTGGGATAACCGTGAGGAAACCAGGTTAGTTTCTTTTATATACTTCCTTTATTAAAATCATAATTTATTACATTCACATTTAATATATCCAGCTTTATGTTAATGCAAGTATTGGCTGCTTTAAGATACAGCTTTTTTTTTTTTTGCATAAAAACATCAACATAGTAACTTTGGCATTTAATGCAGGACAACAACCTTAGTTCATGAGCTTTCTTACTGTTCTATACAGATTCATTTCATATCATCTAGAGACAACTTCAGATTACCATCAATAAAATATAATTTTCCTTCGGTACTTCAGTATTTAGTTTCAATAATCGCATCTTTGTATATCTCCTTCTAAATTTAATAGGTAGGCCAAAAACAGATCTGACTTGGCATTACAGTTACTTAACTTAGTCTTCTTTATACTACTGTATTTTATCTTGGTAAAGTTCCCACATGACCATCTTGTGATGTAGGCTTTCATCTTATCTTGAAGACCAGTGAAATCTGTTCATTATGCTGGATGTTTAATATTAAGGCTTTCCAGTCAGATATCGGAGGAAGTTGTCTGAAGCCACTTCTTAGTGATAGATTTCTAGGCAGAGCCTAAAAATATTGACCGAAGGTATAATTTATCTTTGTCTTTGGTCTCTATAGGCGCAGTCCGAGTATTAAATGAATCCTTTAAGTGTGTCCTGAATGTCTAGTATCAGCTTCATATGGTGTGATATATGTAGCCAGAAGGCTGATAATTTGGGGCAATCAGAAAAATATGCTTGTGTGATGCCCTTGCCTTCCACACAGTCTCCAACACTGAGGTGAAGTTCCTGGGTTTCTCAAGGCAACTACTGAAGGGACTAAGAAAACCTCGCCCTAACCTTCCATATAAATTCCCTCCACATGGGTGAGGAGATGGCGGTCCAGGTACTCCTCCATATTTTCAGCCAATCTTTACTAGATATTGGTTGTGCTAACTCTTGTTCCCACCTGGTTAGGTTAGTTTCAGTTAAAATACGGGTTCTCTGATTAAAGAACCTTCTTTCTATAGTTAAAAAACATTGTTTTAAGTTTTATTTGTAACCAATAAATCTCGGTTACTGAACCACTGAACACGTTCTCTTCCTTCTGCATCAGTTCAGTTTCTCGGTTCCTTTTGGGTTCCAGAACCGACTGCAACCAATTAAAAAAAAAACTTTTTTATTTAGCAGTTGCTGTTTTCTCCACTTTTAGCAATATGTTGGAGAAACCTAAAAGAAGGCCAGTGAGCCCGCTTTAAGAATTGTTTACAGTGTGGAGAAGTATTTGCAAAGGCAGACAAACACACTCTGTGTGTTGTCTGTCTGGGATTTGAACATCTTAAAGAGGAATGCCAAGTGTGTAAGACATTCCCAGAAAAAAACATTGAGAAATGCCTTGAAAGGCTCAAGAAAAGTTTCATGAGTCCCTCTTGCTCTGACCAGCTGACACCCCTATCTTCTGTGGCTGAACCCACAACCATAACTTCCCCAGACTGGCAAAAAGGGGACAAAAGGATAACTGAACCGGCTGACTCTCCGGATCCTTCTAAAAGTAAAGAGATACAAGCATGCAGAACCTCGCCTCTAAACCGGGACTTCTGCATCTGGTCTGACTATCCCTCAGCCCAGGAGATTGACCAGGCATTCAAAATAATTCAGACCCTGCAAAATATTATTCCTCCTCCTCAACAGCCTCCTGCCCTGCAGAGGGTCCCCAGGCTGACAGTAATGTACAACCCTCTGGTCTAGAGGAACAGATTCTGATGGTGATGATTTTGGTGAGGAGGAAGAGCCTATAGAACCAGAAGTGTCCCTGAACAGGACTTTGGTTCTCCCAGGGGTGTCTGAGGATTCTTCCTGACAATTTACCTTTGTCAGGAGGATGGCAGGTGCACTAGACATCTCCACAACTGAACAGATTGAGGATGAGGAGGAGGTAGAATATATGGACATGATGAGGTTAACACCCACAAAACCCTCCTCCCAGGGTACAAGTTCTTCAAAAAGATGCTTTGAAGCTCCTGCAGACACAAATTCCATTCCTTCCTCGACAGGAGAAGGGATAAGAAATACCAGTTGGTTAGGGAAGGAGCTGAATTCTTTTTTCCCATACAGATCACCAGGGGTAATACAGCAAGCAGCCTGTGACAAAGCCAGGGTCCCTCTGTCCTCACACCCTCCGGACAAGGACTGAAAATAGATAGTATGGCCAAGAAAGGCCATTTATCAGCCCTTTGGCCATTCGACAAGCTAACTTCCAGGCTTATGCTGCCCAATACCAGAAGTCACTGTGGCAGTCTGTTCTGGCTATGTCCCAAAAGCCCCTCACCCTTGTCAGGCTGCCTGGCTGAAACCACCAGGTCTGGGCTAGAGGTGGCTAAGTACAAATTCCAGATGGCATGCCGACACCAGTGATACTGCAGCCAGATGGATGGCAATACGGTGTACGGAGGAGGTTTGCCTGGCTCAGGGCCACAAACCTCACTCAAGATACCCAGTCCAAGGCACTGGATTTTCCCTGGAGGAAATTCTCCTTTTGGGGAGTCCACTGTTGCCTGCATGAGGAAGGCGGATGAGTATAAGGCCATTTACAGAAGCAACTCTGGCAGAGAGAGAATTTCTCCATCCATCACGCCTATGGAAGGGGGCAGGGGCAGGTCTTTTAAAACCAGGCCCTTCCTCCAGCCAGTAGCTTTGCCTCAATACCAGCAGTAGCCACAACAAGGATACCTAGGGTAGGGGTAGAAGGGGTTCCAGGTGAGGGTCTCAGGCCCAGCCTCCACCCCAATCCAAGTAGAACCCCTGAGGCTCAGGCCTGCCTCCTCCCTCCCTGTCGGAGGCAGACTGTCCCACTCCTCCAGGCTTGGTTAAAAATCGCCACAGACAAGTGGGTCTGGGAGGTGGTTGGTTAAGGTCTGTCTCTGATTTCAAAACCTTCCTTCCCCAGAAGACCAGGGTTTTGTCTCGCCTTCCCTAGCAGAAAAACACTGCGAGAGGCAGAGGTTTGAATTGCTACAGCTCAGAGCAGTAGAACCAGTTCCTACTACCCTGAGAGGAAGGGTTTTACTCCAGATACTTCCTATCAACATAGAAAAATGGGGAGTGGCAGCCAGTAATGGATCTCAGAGATTTAAACAAGCATTCAAAATGGTAACTTTGGCCTGGATATTGCCAAGAATCCAAAAGGGACTGGCTGGCATCACTGGACTTGAAAGACACCTATTCCCACATCCCATAAAAGAATCTTTCATAAAATACCTAAGATTCAGACTCCCATCAGGCCATTACCAGTTTTCAGCCCTGCCTTTTGCCTTTCTTCGCCCCAAGGATATTCACAAAGTGCCTAGCAGCTGTAGTGACACATCTTCAAGGCAGGGAGTAACTGTTTTTCCATATCTGGACGACTGACTGGTGGTAGGAAATCACAAGACCAAGTCAAGCTTTCTCTGAAAGTCACCCAAGACCTTTTGGAGTCTCTGGTTTCATTTTTAACAAGAAGTCGGTTCTCATACCTGCACAAATATTGCAGTTCATAAGGGCAGAAATCAACACTCTAAAGGGCAGAGCCTTCCTGCCTCTCTCCAGGTTAAAAGTCTTCAGTCAGTAGCAAATTCTTTCAGATTGCACAAACCAAAACTGCAAGACAGTTCCTGCAGTTACTGGGCCACATGACTGCCTCCACAGGCACAGAGCAAGGCTCCAAGTTTTGTATGAGGGACATCAGTTTCATCTCTGGGCTCACTGAGTCAGAAGAATGACCCTTTTCAAAGCTCATTCCAGTAACAAGGCCTCTGTTACAGGCCCTCCTGTGGTGGAAAAAAAATCCAACTTAAGACAAGGGATTCCATTTCAGAAAGAGTACTCCTCAGTTGTTCTCACAACAGATGCATCCGCTTTGAGCTGGGGTGCCCACTTAGGGATCACGCAACCCAGGGCACCTGGTCAGCTGCAGAGTCCTTCGGCACATAAACTTGTTGGAGCTCAGAGCAGTGTTGCTAGCCTAAAGCTTTCTCTTCTCTAGTACAGGGCAAGGTGGTACAAATCAGAACAGACAATACCACCACAGTGTATTACATAAACAAGCAGGGAGGCACCAGGTCAGGCCTCCTCTTCATGGAAGCCATGAAAATCTGGACTCTGGCTTACTCCTTGGGAGTATCCCTACAAGCAATCCACTTGCCAGGAAGGACAACACTCCGGCAGATGCCTTGAGTCAAATCAACCAGGCTCATCACGAATGGACACTGAACAGACAGGTGGTATAGGCTATCTTGGGAGGTGGGGCACCCGAGATAGACTTGTTCACGCTCCACCAGAGCCACCACCTACCACAGTACTACTGCAGACCACCAGTTTAGGGCACACTTCCTCTGGATGCTCTGACTCTAGATTGGTCAGGAAAGTACCTGTATGCCTTCCCTCTGGTTTTCAGAGTGTTACTGAAGCTCAGATCCCGCTCAGCTTCTCTGATCTTGATAGTTCCAGACAGGATCCATATGAATGCCTGACTGTCAATTGCCCAAATCCAGCTGCCCGTATCTCTCATCTGCCCTCGGTTTGTCTTGCTGATCGGCGTTTTCCCGACAAACATTTAGAAACAAAAGTGAAAGCATTTACAGCACAAGTAACCGAACACAAGCATGTACTTGCACACCCACGTAGGCACTTAGAAACAGCACACATTTGGAGAAAAATAAACTCCGGGTAGCTGTTGCAGCAGATACAGAAACAAGTTTAAGCAGAACACAAGCCTGTACTTACTTAATTTACTTCTGGTACTTGGAAACACCATACACAAGCACACAATCTGCTCGGGTTAGAGAATAATGGTGACTGCAGCGTAGTTCCCTTGCTAACTGATAACTGTAAGCCCTGAGTTTCTCTAAGTACAGAGTGTCACAACTTGCTCAGCCGGTCAGCTGCCTACTCTGAAAGTGGCAACCTCTGAGCGTGTGGATTTGTGTACAGTGAACAGAACTAGGTAACCTCTTGTTTGTTTTGTGGGTTCAAGTCACCTTAGTCTCAAGCTCTGGAGGATTCAAACTAATAACCTCTTGTTAGCATACCCAATTATCAGGCTCAGATAATTCTGTGTTCATGGGGCCAATCTTTTGCCTATGGGCACCCAACCAGGTCTTTCAAATGAACCCTTAGAACTCTATGAAAGACTTTAGAGAACTCTTTCCATTTCCCAGTTTGGTATGCAATAAGCCCATACACAGTGTTACTTATAACATTTAAAAGCTCCACTTAAATAAAAAGAAATGTCAAGGCACTCCAGACAGTTCCGCTTGTAAAATATGTCTTTACTTTAAAATATCAAAATAGAACAATACATACAGAGCAAATATATATCCCAACACATGCAGCCTTAAAACAAACAGATAAAAGTACAGTTCCTACAAATAATAACTTCAGACTAATCTCGCTCTAAGGTCCTTACTTAAGTGCTTTGATGGTCTCTCTTCTCTCAGTCAGAATATTGTCTTGTGTGTCTGTCCAGGTTCTCTCAGCAATTAAACACAGTCCTGAGCGGCCCTTTCTGAGGTCACGTAACCGTGCCTTGGTGTAACAACATCTGTATTTTATCTCACAGGATGTCCAAATAAAATATTTAAAAACATAATAGGTGACCTCACTGCTTTCCTCCCTCAGGTTAACCAGACCAAACGGTGTGTGCTCTGTTACACATACATCTCAAAAGTTCTTTGATCAAGTCACTGTATTCAAAGCAAAAGTGTATTTGCCTTTTAATCCCATCTGGACCTTGGAATCTACACCTCAAAGGTCTCTCTGATGTAAATCAAGGGTTCCCCGGGAAAGTATATTGGACCTTCCAAATTCATCTGGGTCCTCTCTTCAGTGTCCATTCTGGCTTCTCTCTGACACCCCTCCTCTCAAGGTCTTCCGATAACTATTGTAAGTCAAAGGATTTTCCCTGAGGGAATTATGAATGGCTGATCTTATTTTCTGGGATAAAAGCAAATTGACAAGGTAATTGCACCCCAGATATCTGCAGTTTAGCTATGTCCTTTGAACTTATCCTTGGGGGGTCTTGATGTGTCATTTCCAGTAAGACAGTTTCCTCAAACTGACCTTCCCATCACATATTTTATATGTAATAAAAATGTGATACAACACTCGATCTTTTGCTGTCTACGTCCACACAGAGCACCTATAAGAGTACAGAGCAGATGCAATAGCTTGTGTGCTAATTAAAATTGCTGCCAGAGCCAAACTTTTCCATGGTGATTGAGGCGAGGCTTTCCATGGTGACAGGCGACCCCTGCTAACTAATAACTCTAAGCTCCTGAGTTCCCTAAGTACAGAGTAGCTGCAGTCGTTCCTTTTCTTATTAGATGCTACAACAGCTTGTGTGTTGTTTCCCATATCTGTCCATATGTTCAGGTCGGAAAATGATTGAGTGGTAAGATGAGCTCTGGAGACATTACTATTCGGGAACTTGGATGCGGGCTAATGACTGTCGGCAAATCAGGAGTTGGGAAATCGTACCAGACCCTCCAGATTGGCCCAGGCAGCCATGGTACTATCTTCTGCTCTCCATGTCTGTCACTAAACCCGATACACCTTCCTCGAAGCAATCTTTGACTTCCAGTCAGGGAACCTTATTGTATCCAAATCTCAAGTCCCTCAATCTCAAGGCCTGGCTCATGATCATTTAAACCTCTCTGAAACAGTGTTAAATGTATTAAAAGTTACAGAAAACCTTCCACTAAGAAAAACTATTCTGCCAAATGGAAAATATTTTCCTCTGGTATTCAGCTAGAGATTTAGTGCCAGCTCAGGCTGGAGTCCCAGTAGTCACAGACTATCTTACTCATTTGCATTCTCAGGGCTTATAACCCAGTTCTTTAAAAGTTCATCTTGCAGCAGTATCTGCTTACCTTTCTGCTGGAGCAAAGGTAATGGCATCAGCACCCATTTTTAGTAGGTTTTTAAAGGCTTCATTCACTTGCATCCCCTCTCAAGGCACCATTGCCAGCATGGGACCTCAATGTGTGTATAGCTAAACTCATGGGCCCTGCCTTTGAGCCAATGGCTACAGCTCATTTAAAGTATGTCGTGGAAAACAGTTTTCTACTGGCAATAACTGTACAAGAAGAATCAATGAGCTCCAGACTATCTGTATCGATCAGGACTATATCTCATTTCGTAGAGATAAGGTAGTCCTCAGAATGAATAGAAAGTTTCTCCCCAAGGTGGTTTCAAATTTTCATCTGGACCAGTCCACCACACTTACTGTCTTTTTCACAGACCATGCCAGCTCTGGCAAAGAAGACTTCATAGTCTGGATGTAAAAGGGCTCTCAGCTATTACATGACAGCAACTGAAGACCATAGGCATGATAGAAAATGTATTCCTAATGCTTGGGGATGTAGGAAAAGGCAGCCCAGCCTCAAAGGTCCATCTTTCGATGGATAGTCCAGTGTATTCAATTCTGCTACACTAAAGCAGTTAGGGAGCTCCCAACAGGACTGAGGGCACACTCTCACAGGAGGAACAGCTGCTACCCTACCAGCTGCAAGGGATGTTCCTTTAGAGGACATATGTAAAGCAGCTACCTGGAAAACAGTAAACACCTTTACAAAGCACTACAACCTGGATATTCTGTCCAGGAGTGATGCTAGGTTTGGCACAGCAGTCCTGCAGTATCTGTTTCAAAGTAAGTTCTGTGCCCACCTCCTGTGGTTCTGCTTGGTAGTCTCATAGAGTTAGAATATACTGAGCATTACTGGGGTTAGAAGAAAAATACTTGCCATAGTAATCTTGTTTCTTTCATGATGCTCATATATTCATAACTTCCCTCCCTTCCTCCCCACCCCTTCCAGAACTTCAGCCTCTACACTCTGCATGCTGGTGCCACTTAATCTCATTATACAGTCGGCCAAAATATTGTTCCTTGCAGTTTTTTTATATAATGCACCATTCCTTCCAGAAAATTGTGGAAATTAAAAATATTTTGGTATCCACATATGTATTTCTTTGGTTTGCAGTGGAATAAACACAAAAGCAGAAACATTTACTAAGTCTTGGCTTATTCCACACAGAAATCCTTAAATGGTCCGGACAAAATTATTGGCAGCTTTTAGAAGTAGTTAGAAATAATTAGATTTCAAGCAGGTGATTCTCCTTCACTTTGGAATTAAACTCGTCTGTGGTGAGTTGCAGGTGCCTGCAATATAAAAATCACTCATTCAACCAATTTGAATAGAGAAAGGACTCATTCTCCTGTTTTGTGTCACTGTGTGTACACGCAGTGAGCATGGAGAAAAGAAAGACAGCCAGAGAATTGTCTGAGGAGGTCAGACAGAAGATTGTAGCCAAGCATGGACAATCTCAAGGATACAAATCAATCTCCAAAGACCTTGATGTTCCTGTTTCCACCATACGTAATGTTATCAGGATGTTTAAGGCCCATGGCACTTGTGCCAATTTCCTGGATGTGGCGCAAGAAAACTTGATCGAAGATTGCAGCGCAGGATTGTTCGAATGGTGGAGAAAGCACCTGATCAACTGCCAAACAGATTCAAGCTGACCTTCAGACACAGAACGACAGTTTCAACTTGCACCATCCGGCCGCCAACTCAATGAAAGGGGGTTATATGGTAGGAGGCCCAGGAGGACCCCACTGCTGAGAGAGAGAGACATAAGAAAGCCCAACTGGGGTTTGCCAAAACACACCTGAACAAGCCAAAATCCTTCTGGGAGAATATCCTGTGGACAGATGAGACCAAATTAGAGCTTTTGGTAAAGCAAATCATCTCTATGTTTACAGAAAACAAAATGAAGCCTTCAAAGAAAAGAACACCTTTCCTACAGTCAAACATGGAGGAGGTTCAATGATGTTTTGAGTTGCTGTGCTGCCTCTGGCACTGGGTGCCTTGAACATGTGCATGGCATCATGAAATCTGGAGATTACCAGGCCATTTTGGAGTGTAATGTTGAACCCAGTGTCAGAAAGCTGGGTCTCCGTCAAGGTCATGGGTCTTCTAGCAGGACAATGACCCCAAACACACTTCAAAAGCACCTAGGAATGGTTCAAGACAAGATGCTGGACTGTTCTGAAGTGGCCAGCAATGAGTCCAGATCTAAATCCTGTTGAAAACCTGTGGAGAGATCTGAAAACAGCAGTTGGGAGAAGGCTTCCTTCAAATCTGAGAACTGGAGCAGTTTGCACAATAAGAGTGGGCCAAACTGCCAGTAGAGAGGTGCAGGAAGCTCATCCATGGCTATAGGAAGCAGTTGATTGCAGTTATTTTGACCAAAGGCTGTGCTACCAAATATTAAGTCTAGGGTGTCAATCATTTTGTCAATGCCATTTCTTTTCGTTTTCTGATTTAAAAGGATATATTAAATTCTGAACAAAACAAAGGTTCTGTAATATTAACAGAGAAATAAAGAATTGTGGAGACCAAATACTGTACTGTTGTTAATTTCAACTTATGTTTAGAGGAAATTGTGAGTTATTTGAAAAGTGCAAGGGCACCAATATTTTTGGCTACGACTGTACCTTACAGTATATCTTCTCTGCACCTGGTAACAGTTTTAAATAGAGTTCATTGTGTTGCTCTTTAGAGTTTTCCTGATATTTTGTCAAAATGTTGATATTAATATTGTTCCTCCTCTGGAGGTTGATTTTAATCTAGATTTTAAATTGGGTAACCCAATTTTAATACTTAAAATTACTGTACTTATTAGCTAAAGCGTGACTTTAAAGCCAGACTACATAGAAATCTGAAGAGGTTAGGACACAGGCAGTTGGTAGAGGCAGTGTTTGAAAGATGCTTACGCAAAGTGCCCCATCATTTACATGTGTTCCATCTCTCCTGGCAGTCCAACCCCTCTGGCTTACTCCACAAAGTTATGAATGTTTGAGCATCACTGGGAAGAAACAAGATTACTATGGTAAGTAATTGTTTTCATCCCGGCGCCGGCCCTCCTGAAGATTTTGGCTCCCACGGGTCCTAGTGTCTCTGGCATAGTCCCATTAGTGTGAATGAGTGGTGGAGACTTCAGTCCAGAAAGATCAAGAATTGCAGTAAGTATGTAATTCCCATTTCTATCCCTTGGGCAGTCTTCTTGCCCCACCCTTTTCTCTTTTCTTACACTTTGTTTAGTTTTCTAGCAAACAAAACTGAGATGAACAGGGGCCAGCATCAGTTAATGGCCAGCCAATGAGTGCCACGTCACACATCAGCCTTGTGGGCAGCACCGTCCCCTGACGTTGGTCCTTGGCTCTAAATTTTTAAAGTTACGCCACATGGGTCCTAGGACCTCCAGCACAGACCTATCCAGTAATGAATGGTGAAAATATTCTGGAAGATCAAGAATTACGCGTGGTATGTAATTTTCATATCTTATTTCGAGAGTCAGCTCTTGCAGCAGGAACACATAAAAGACTGAAGCCAGCAGGGCCAGGACCCCACAGCAAACTTCCATCCAGCGGTGCCAAGTGGGGACCACCCTCCCAATATCGGCCCCAGCGTCCCCGCATTGGTATAAGAGGCGGCAGTCCCAGGTGCCCCAGTTCTTTTCCACCGTCGTCGCAGACATTCGGCCGGGTTCCTCGGCTAGAGTCACACTAGTACGACTGCTTTAACTTTAAAACTCCTTGTTGTTTTTCTTGTCACAGTACCACTTCATCGGTTATCGTTATGTCTTCTCCCCTGTTGCCTCATAGGCATACCTAAAAAAAAAGTGCAATCTTGCGGGAAACATATCACACTAAAGACGGCCACATGGCCTGCTTGTTGCGTCTGGCCCAGACCACGACACCCAGTTCTGCACACACTGCCAGGCCTTCAGTACTCTGACTAGGATCCACCATCACAAGTCCTTCAGGCCTACTCGCCTAACAGCGGTTGGCCGCCATGCAGAGGGGTTCTTCCTCGAGCGGAGACTTCACCGCTTCCACAAAACGTCAGACAAGCATCGCGATCCTCTTCAAAATACAAGGAGGAACATAGGGAGAAGGAGAAAGAAAGGAGAGATCCCACTCGAGATCTAGATCCTCCAGATCACACTCTCATC
The DNA here is from genome assembly GCA_016271365.2 of Neoceratodus forsteri. Classification (NCBI taxonomy): domain Eukaryota; kingdom Metazoa; phylum Chordata; order Ceratodontiformes; family Ceratodontidae; genus Neoceratodus; species Neoceratodus forsteri. The sequence goes on along the minus strand of CM028133.1, from coordinate 243,099,845 downwards.
TCAAGGGGCACCTCAGAATCATCAGGCCACGACTCCCGCTGACTGTTGTCAAAAGTCGACGAGGTCTTGGGTCGCCCTCGACTCCAGGTGTAAAGTCCCTCACGCCTCCCGACCAGCCCCATGTGCAGCGACGACCCCAGGACAAGGCTACATCAATTCAGGCCAGGCGGCAGGAGAGCTTCATCCTCCCTCCCAAGCAGGCCAAGAAATCGTGGAGAAACATCCTCTCCTGCCGCTAAGCAGGCGCTTGCATCACAAAGCATGCCAAGCCAACGCCGGATCAGCACCGGCCACTCATCTTTGGACGGTACCCCAAGGTCTCACATATGCGGCCCCACTGGCCAAGACACCGTCGCACCTGACATCCCCTCCCGAGCCCCGCCAGGTGGACAACACCCTACAAGAGTAGAGGACCTGATGCCGGGTCCACACGGCAGCCCTGGGACCTGACGACTACAGCCATAACCCATCGCCACCTCTCAAACACCCACCAACACTGGACAGACCCGACAGTGGTACAGATGCCAGTGCATGCAACGACCCCATTCATCACCGGACCTGGCTACAGGTTTCCCAAAATTAAATCTTTCTCTGGTAAAGGACCTGTTCAGTCACTGGTGGGGAACCATCAAGCCTGGTATCCTACTACCAAAACCTCATTCTGTTGCGCTGGTAGAACCTGATTTGGCCCCGAATCCTGATGGGCCCCAATCCTAGGATCCGGCACAGTTCCCCAACCTTAGTCAGATCAGGATGGGGAAAACAACCCACCTCTCCTGAGAGGCCCAGGAAGAAAGTGGCCAAAAGAGGCCAGGTCCAGATCAGGAGCCCTAGCTCTTCTAGCTCCTCAGACAGACACCGGCATAAAAGGAGGCGCAGATCTTCATCAGTCTCCTCTTCTGACTCCTACCAACCATCGGATTCCTCATCTTCATCCTTTGACGACCTATCCCCAGGGACCCTGAGGATACTCCAAAGTCACCTCTCGATGACCCATCGTTTATGGAGGTCATGCGGCACATTCAAGCCGACATGGTCTGGGATATGGAGGATTAGACCCTGGCGTATGTGGCTCACCAAGTACCTCAGGCAAGGATCCCCAAACCTGTAGTGATCCTGCCACAGTCGACACCTTTGAATACGTCATAGAGGCTACTTGGAGACACCCCATTCATCCATAGCTATCCCAAAGAAGGCTGACCATTTGTACAAGACATCTAAGGAGTAATGCTTCTTTGTTGAAAACACCCCACCGCTGATTCGGTGGTCATTTCCAGCAGCACATAACCATTTGGCGGAGGCCTCAAACACCTGAGTACCCAGCCTCTAGACAGGGAGTCTAAACAGCTGGACTCCATGGGCAGAAAGGTGTATTCATCTGCCACCTGCAGCATCAGAAGTCTTAACTTCTTGACCCACATGGTCTAATTCCAGAGCAGCCCTATGAGAACAGGGGAATGGACATTGTGCAGGGTATGCCCGACTGCCCCCAAAAGGCAGAACTCTCCAAGCTTCTTCTAGACTACGAGGGCACACGGCCCCACACCTGCCTACGACTGCAGACACGGGCAGCAAGGGCTGCTGCCACAGGCATTTGCTCACATCACCATTCTTGGCTTTGGGGTTTCTGGGTTTGTTCAGGATGTCCAATCCAGCATCCTGGATGCACCCTTCAGAGGCTCCGTCCTCTTTGTGAGACACACAGAAAATCATTAATAAGCTACAGGACTCCGGTAAGGCTGTCTGCACCATTACAGTCCATGTGCTGCCCGAAACAAAGACAGTTTCGAAAGTTTTTGTTTTGAAGGTCGAGGGGTCAACAACAGCAGCACAGTTTCCAGCACCAACAACCTCAACAGGAGGCTACAGTCATCGAGTACCCACAGAGGCACGGGACCTGCCTCTCAACAGTCAAACCCTGCCCAGGCCGCCTTTCCACACCCTCCCACTAGCTGACTCCCGAGGTGACCCACCTCTCCCTGATGTCTCGTTGGGGAGGAGGTAGGAGGGTGCTTTTCTCTATGTGCAAAGGCCAGAGAAAGGTGACCTCCCACCAGTTGGCAACATTCCACCAGATAGGCCTGCACTGCCATCCCATTACTCCAGTGAACATGCAGGTCTGATTCAGCAAGAAATCCAAGCTCTGCTTTCCAAGAAAGCCATAGAACCTGTTCCTCTAAATCAGAGAGAAGTCGTCTATTCCACTTCTTCCAGGTCCCGAAGAAGACTGGAGATTTGAGGCCCATTCTCGACCTCAGTGAACTCAATCGGTCAGTCGATTACAAAAGGTCCAAGATGGTCACTCTTCAAAACCTGTCTCCATGTCCGGCAGGGAGACTGGCTGAGTGTCACTGGATATGCAAGGCGCTACCTTCACATCCTGATAGTGAAGCACCACAGGAAATACCTTCAGTTAGCCTTTCAGGGCAGGGCATTTCCAGTTCCGGATGCTACCCTAGCCTTCCTCGGCTCCAAGGGTGTTCGGCGCCTTGCAGTGGTAACGCGGCACTTCAGATGATGGGGCATTATGTGTTCCCATACTTGGGCGACTGGCTTCTCATGGCACAGTTCAAGTCACGACTTCAGAGTGCCATTCGAGACACTTGCACTCTCTTCGAGTCTCGGGTTTACCATCAACACAACAAAATTGTCCTTGATCTCCTCTCAGCTCCTGCCATTCATAGGGGATCTTCTTGACACCGTCAGAGGGAGAGCCTTCCTACCACAGGAAAGGGCCAGTCAGCTAAGGAATCTAGCCAGTCAAATCTGTTCAGCCTCCACAGTGCCAGCAAGGACACTGCTCCAGTTGCTAGCCACATGGTGGCATCCATCATCGAGTCTCCTCACAGAGTCTTCCAAGAGGACAATTCAATGGACTATTTCATGGCCAGAAATGGAATGACCTGGACTTTCCAGTCTCCATTGTAAGACATGTTTGACTAGAACTTTTTGGTGGATGACGTCTCCTTCCCTGCTGGAAGGGTGCCACTCCAAGGGGTGAGCCAGATCAGGTTCTTACATCAGGCGCATCAAACATGGGATGGGGTGCGTACCTAGGTGTTCACAGGACTCCGGGATCCTGGTCTGTGAGCGAGGTCTCTCCACATCAGCATTCTAGAAATGAGAGCCATTCTTTATGCCCTCCAGGCACTGAGTGCGATACTCAAGCCAGGACACCTTCTAATTCAGACGGCCAACATGTCAGTGGTGTTTTATATCAACAAACAGGAGGCACACTCATATCCTGTGTGCAGGGAAGTGATGAGAGTGTGGGATTGGGCCATAGCTCACTGCATAAGTATTTCAGTGGTCCACGTCTCAGGTGTTCAGAACACATCAGCAGACATTCTCAGCAGAACAAGATTGAGAGTGCACAAGTGGTTGCTTCTCAATCAGTGGCTGACGACCTGTTTGCCACTTGGGGACACCTGAATTATACTTATTGCCTCCACCACCAATGCAGAACTGCCCAGTTTCTGCTCACTAGATCACGTGCCTGGTGTTTTCCGGCGGCTCCTGGAAGGGAGATTCCTGTACACCTTCCCACCATTTTGCTCCTTCAGAGAGTTCTTCTCTAGGCACAGGCGGAAGGGACAACAATGATCCTGGTGGCTCCTCTATGGCCTTGACAAATCTGGTTCCCACTGTTACAACAGTTAGCAGTGGAGCCTCTGATCACACTTCCATTGAGCACCTTCTTGCTGTCTCAGGACAACGGGACCTTGGTCCACCTGAACTTGAGGTCCCTACATCTGCATGCATGGCTCCTGAGGACCTAGCCAAACTCTTTTCGGAGTTTCCAACAGGGTCTCAAGTCCTTGTGAGGCTAGGAAACCGTCCACTAGAGCAACATATGCTATGAAGTGGAAGAGATTTTGTCTTTGGGCCACAGCTCACCACCTGGATCCTCTGCCCTGTCCAGTTGATCTGCTGTTAGATTACTTGTTATCCCTTTTGGAGACAGGATTGGGCTACTCCTCAATTAAGGTGCATTTGGCCGCCCTTTCTGCCTATCACACCCCTATCCAGGGCAGAGCGGTGGCTCAGCTGGGTAACTCGCACCTTTCTTAGAGATATGCTCCACATAAAACCTCCCATTAGGGATCCTGTCCCCCATTGGGATCTTCTGTTTTTTCTGGAGAAGTTGACCTTACCACCTTTGAGCTTGCATGATTGTGAGCTACATTTTCTTTCTTGGAAAACATTATTTTTAGTTGCTGTTATTTCTGCTCAAAGAATTTCCGAGCTTCTGTCCCTGATGTGTAAGGAGCCTTATTTAATGTTCCACAAAGACAGGGTAGCTTTGAGAACCAATCCTAAGTTTCTTCCCAAGGTGGTGTCCAAGATGCTGTTAAATCAGGACGTTCAGCTGCCTGTGTATTACTCTGACCACTCAAACAGGTGTGAGGCACTTCTCACACCTTGGATGTTCATCGCATCTTACGATATTACTTATCCAGAGCCAAGGAGCAGTAGCTCCGATCAGTTGTTGTCTCTTTTGTTCCTAGGACTATGGGTAGCCATGTGTCTAAACAGACCCTCTAGATGGCTGGTGCATTGCATCACCTTCTGTTATCAGAGGCACAAAACCCCTACGGGACCAGTACAGGGTCACTCTAGTAGAGCATTGCAGCCTCCTTTGCTGCCCACAAAAATGTTTCGCTTCAGATATTTGTGCAGCAGCTCGTATTTCAAAAGTCCACACTTTCATTAAGCACTACAGTCTGAACATTGCCTCATGGCAGAGCAGGCTGTGGGCTTGCTGTTCTGCAGGTCTTATCTCTTAGGGTTTCCTCCTTCTTTTCCTAAGTACCTATTGCTCAAGTGGTTGTCTTAAGTTTATACTGCTTGGGAATCAGTCCTATATGTGTTACCTGCTGCAAGAGTTGACTCTTGAAGCAAGATAGTCTGATGACATAAGAACTTACCGTAACAGTAGATCTTTGAGAGAAGCTGTTGCAGCAGGTATACTCCCACCCTCCTTCCCCGGAGGTCTCCTGCTGTGTCCACTTCCATATGTTCTACCTGTTGGATGAGATGTTGCCCTAGATCACTAGCGGATCTCAGTTTTATCCGGCTGCGAGTCTCGGCTGTACAAGAACTGGGGCACAGTGGGGCCGCCGCCTCTTATACCACGTGGGACTTGGGGCGGGGGCAACGTCGAGGCGGTCCCGCTGGTACTTCTGGACAGAAGTTTGCTATGGGGTCCTGACGCCTACCAGCTTCAGTCCTATATGTGTTACCTGCTGCAAGAGCTTCTCTTGAAGATCTACTGTTTATAAGTTCTGCGTAACTGTACTTTACCGGTTATGATTTGTAAGTATTGTTCGGTGTCTACCATTTTGATATTTGTACCGCGCTCTTTTCTACAGCTATATTTAACTCTTGAATTTGTCACATTAACATTTCTCTGTGTTATAAATGGTGATAGCAATGAAATGAAGGGGTCACAAGATCAGTAGCTTGAAATAGGCAAGAGGTTATACTGCACAACTGGTTTCAGACAGTGCTTTGAAGGTTGGTTTTCCTCTCTACTTTTCTTTATAATGTGGTGTGAGGTTTTTTATGTTTATGTTTGTTTAGGGTTTTTTGTCACGAAGAGATTTTGTACTCTTTCTGGAGTTATGGTGGGTGGTAGCTATGTAGGGGTGTGTATGTGTGTGTATAGGTACTGCCTGGACAAAGGTGACTGAATAGCTGTTGCCTTCAGAATTCTCATGTCTCCAAGATTCTGTGCTTGACTGACAGCCTTAGGTTGTACCTGTACCGCTGACAGGAGCTCTTTACCTATTTGTATTAATTCCCCATTGACAATGTTGAAGCTAACAGAAAAGGAAATTATGGTACATATAAAGGAATTTTTCCTTCTTGGAGAAAAGAGTGCCCTAGGTCGGTCACAGCCAAGGTGGTGGTGGCCATCTTGTACACAGCAGTGTTTGGTCTCTGGAGAGGCAGCCATCTTGGACAGGGCTGCCAATGCGTATTTGCAACCCGACAGCCATTTCTCAAGCACCTGGTGCATTTTCTTTCATCTGTGCTTCACCTTTGATCGGAGAGTATCTCAAAAATGTTGGAGGCTCAGGGCATCATTTATTAGATTTGATTGCATTGATTTCAGTTTTGTGAGGCTTTCTTTGCTTGGTTGAACTGCAGAACTGTAAGTAGGACTTCTGTTTTATGCTGCCTTCAGGACCCAGGGTCATTTTGCTTACAGTGCAACCTGCAAGGCTGCAGTGCTGTACTGTAGAATTCTACAGCAGAGTTACTGCAAGAAGGAGCAGTTTCAGTGGCAGTTGATCTCTAGTGTTGTGCAGTAATCTGTGATGATGCATTGCATCCTTCTGGGCTCCGCTGTACTTCTTCACCAGGGGTTCACAGGTTTACCTCCCTGCGGTTTTAGTGTATTCTTTGGGAGGTTGCCAGGGTCCCCACCCCCACCGGTCTGTATGGTGTGGGGTGAGGACAGGCTAATGGGTTTGTCAGAGTCCAAGGGATGACAGTGCCATCTTGCTCGCTCTGGGGTGGTCCCATCCAGGTTTCTGTCTAGCCCCTTGGATGCCAGTGACATGGGCATCATTCAAGCACCACATACAAATGTGTGACTGACCATGGTTCCAGCTGGCATCCTTCAAGCAACTCTGACTGCACTGCCAGCTGTGGTCTCCCAGGTAGATCAGCACAGCAGCAGCCAGCTTCATTCCCTCCATGGAGGAGAAGAGCATCCTCTGGGATGAGTAGCCCCTCCACTGGCCAGCCAGATGTCCTGGCCTCATTCTCAAACCCGGATCGCGGGTGTTCCAAGTGATACCCCTACGGAGCTACCATTTCTAATTAAAACAAAGTCAGGAGACCTCTAAATATCTTGGCGTAACCCCAGATGACACCTATCATTTATTCCCATGTTGACAGTTGGATGGCCATATTCAGAAGAAGATTAGGTGCTCTGTACCAGAACTGGAACAGCTTAACTGTGGAAGCTAGATGTCTTAAACTGGCCAGTTCCATTCTGGCACTTGTCTGTTATGACCTCCCTGTTTACACAGCTGCCTGTGATATGGTGCTAAACAGAGTACAGCTGATCTGTAATAAGGCATGTCGCTTTGTACTTGATGCAGATAATCACATCTGTACTTGCAGCTTCTACACCCTGGCAAATTGGCTTCCACTACCCAACAGAATAAAGCTTCAGACCTGTCTGCTAGCCAAAAAGCTATCCTCTGTCTTACTCCCTGGCCTTAAGTAACTGCTTCCACACTGTCTCCAGCCTTTGCAATACAAGGAGCATGGCAAGGAATGCCTTTAGCCCCAACATAATCAGCTAGCAAGCAGTTCTTGTTATTAGGGCCACAAATTGGCTAAATGAACTGCCAGATAACCCTGTTGAATCTACCCAAGTTTAATCAGTTTGAGATCAGCTAAGCCCGCCCGATCTGTCCAATGCAGTTGTAACTGCCAGCTCATACACAGTTTTCCTTTTTACTTATACTGTGACCTTGTTGCACAATGTTTGCACAGTTTTGTATCTAATTTTGCTGCTGTCTTGTTTAATATGTGCCTGACTCGACTACATTCCTATGGAATTGCTTGCATGTACTTGTATTATTTTGTACCTGTACAATCTGACGTGGAACCTTTGTAAATGAGTACTTGTGCCCAAGGTAATCTGATGTTTACAGTAAACAAAGAAAGAAATAGCTGGGATTTTCTGCAATCCCTGGGCATATCCACTGTTACTAGTTGGGAACAGAAATACATACTTTTCTTTGTCTTTTCATTTGTTGATTCTGGTTTTCAATTCCACACAGGTGCGGTGCAGGGATGAAGATTGTTAGCCCGTCTGTGTCGGTGGGACACTACAAAATGATCAAGCATAAAGGAGACATGGGCAATGAAGAAAACCCACACAGATGCGCACATAGCGCATCAGGGTCAGAGTCACACCTGTTCACAGCACTCCCTTACCTGTTACCACGTGCACACACCCTCAGACTGTACCATGATGCTGTACAAGGAGACACAGGTAATGAGGAAAACCCACACAGGTACACCTAGCAGGTCAGAGTGAGTCACACCTGTTCAGAGCTCGCCTCACCTGTCACCAACACTAACAACAACACACACACTCAGACTGCAATAAGATCACATGTAAGGAGACTTTGATAAAGCGGTGCCACACAGAGTACACCCGCACCAGGTCAGGGTTAGAGTCGCACCTGATCTTCATTGAGGGGCTCTGCCACCATTAGGAACACCTTTGGAACTGTAAGCCATCGGCGTAAGGACCACTCAGAACCTTCTGCTAGCAAGGCCATCCACAATGACATACTGTGGTGATGCATATAAAACAGGAGTGACCCTTTCACCCTCAGTTCTTTCTCCTGCTGTTGGTAGCTCTTCAGACCTGTAGAGAAACCATGCCACCCTTCTTGACGTATTTTCTAAACTCCATTGTTTAACTTTGCATTGTTGTTTTATCCTGCCATCAAAAATCTTTCTTCAGGTTTTCATTCCTGTGGCCACAAGATCTACTACAAATACACACAGTTTGTGTTTGCTGTTTGGAGAAACCTTCATTGCCAAACAGGTCATGGAAGCAACCGCCAAGGCACGCTGGCTCCAACCGATTTCTCCCTCTTGCTCACTTGGCTGCTGCGGAAGTCTACTATCATTCAGCAGTGCTCGCCGATGCAATCATCAAGATCCCCAGAGAAGGAAGAAGACAATTTGTCAAAATCCTCGTCTTGAAGAGCTTACAGTTCGAGGTGTGGCCCAATGGAGAATTTGGTTGAAGATCTACTGTTACAGTAAGTAACTGTTCTTTCAAACAACATGAAGTCTTTCTGTATTCTGACAATTGTAGTATGACTGTCTGGGTCAGCGACCCAGAGAACAAAGTTAAACTCTATGCAAATGCATAGAGCGTTGCGCTCAAGCTCAGTTTTCAAATCACTGTCTTCAGTACATTTCAGTAACTGATCAGATTCTTTACTCCTTTCACCAATGAAGATGCATGAGATTTCTCCTCGTCTGCCTTAGGTTGAAGAGTTTCATCGGTCTTCGACCACCATTTTATTTTCTATAAAGTTTCTTTCAAACCTCTGTCTTGATGTCGTATGTTTTTGGTTGGGTAAGTGTTGGGTTTCCTACGGTTCCATCGACCGTGAGGAGACTGAACTTTATTTCTTTACTTACTTCTAGTGTAGTACTGTTTTGGGATCCAGTTTGAAGTCCTGGCCAAAACCGAGTTGTTTTTCTCTCGGTTTACTGCCGGCTAGCGCTAAACCATTGGCCAGTCAGGACTTCGTCTCTCTTCTTACCGGCCTAACTAAGCCTCCAGGGTAAGTTCTAAGATCTCACTTGAGATACAGCTCTTGCAGCAGGTTACACCATTAGGACTGAAGCCGTCAGGCGCCAGGACCTCAGAATTTTCTAGCTAGCAGTCTTCAGCAGGGACCGCCTCTGGCGTCGGTCCGCCCCGTCGAGCGTAGTACATAAGGGCGGTCCCCAACAATCCCCAGTTCTTTTCCCACCATCGACATCCAAGCATGGCCTCTCAGCCCTTTCTAGTGTGCGACGAACTTAGAGCTACAACGTTCTCATCTTTCTTCACAGATTTGGATTCATCTGATATCCTCTCCAAACACTTCTCTGGAAGGTCACCAATCGAAGTGTGCCTGTGGCAAACAGATCCCTTCAAGGATCCTCACTCTGCCTGCGTCGCTGCCTAGGCCGGAACACAACACCAAGCCCTGCTCCTTCTGCCAGGGCTTCAATAGTCGCACCAGGATCCGCAGCCAGAAGGCCCCTCAAGCGCTTTTTCTTAGAAGAGAAACTGAAGACCATGGATATGGAACCTTCTTCCGGGGGAGTTGTCGGGGAAAACCCACAAACACCGGGAGTAGGAAAGGCCTAGGTCCTCGGCAGGGCCTCGGACTCAAGCTCTGGCCCGCAGTCAGACCACTCTCCTTCCAGGGCTCAATCGCAGCCTCCCGGTTCAGGTCAGATCCTCCAGCGGCTCCTCCTCTCTGCAGCCCCTCAAGACTTCCAGGCCGTCTGCATCATCCCTCCATCTAAGGCCTCGTCTAAGTCAGGAGGCGCCACAAATGTTCCTCCGCCGTCGAGATTCCGACACCAGGTCGGTTCCCAGCCTCTGCATGGGTCGGACCGGTTCCTCATAAGACCAAGGACCTGACATCCCTCAAACAGACACCAGACCTGGCGTGCGCCCACCCGTCGGCGAGCATCACCAGCGCTCCCAGGAGCAGTCGACAGCGAAACACCCATTGCGGCCAGGCGTTCGCCTCAGAGGACATCCAGCCAGGGGACCAGCGTCGGCTACCCCAGAGAGGAGGACCGCACCACGTTGCTGGCAGGCGTTGGTCGGAAGGACTTATCGGAGGAGGATACCCTCAGCCCGAGGACCAGGCGGGCGACACGGGCGTTGGCTTCCACAGGAATCTTCCCGGGCGGGGAGACCCCCAGGGACCTGGCGCCAGCAACAGGCCACGGTGCCGCCCATCATCGGGCTTAAACTTGGCAGAGGTAAGGAGCTCTTTACCTTCTGGTGGGACACCATCAGGAAAGATGTGGTCACCACGCACCCTCCTCCTACTCGGCTCAGCCTCTACCCACTCCTTCACCACCTCGCCCCTCCTCCGCCCAAGGGTCCCGTGGGGCGGTCACCAACCCCAAGGAGCGAACACCACCTCTAGGCAGATCCTTAGATAGGAGAAGACCTCCTCTAGATCCACTTCAGGGTCACCTAGTCCTATGAGACCCAGATGCTGCGGTACACCCGTCTGGGAGGATTCTAGATCTGACACCTCAGGGTGCTCCAGATCTCCTTCTCCCATCAGCATTCCCTCTCTGGACCCACACGACCTACCTAGGTGTCCTCGGATGATCCCTCTTTCTGCGGAGATCATGAGGCACATCCAGGAGAATATGGGGTGGGGATGCTGAAGAACTCGAACCGAGACAGCGCCTTGCCCACTTCCTTGGCAGAAAGACCCAAAAGCCTGTGGTAGTGCCACCCTTGGTGGACACTTTTGCATACGTCACCAAGGCTGCGTGGGCGCGTCTGCATTCTGCTCTGGCAGTGCGAAGAAGGCTGACTGCCTATACAAGGGCCCTAGGGAGGACCAGTATCTGGCAAACCATCCTCTGGCTGACTCCTGGTCATCACTGCCTTGCATGACCGGTCTTAGAGACCTCAGCACTTGAGCACACAGCCACCGCCCCGGAATCCAAGCAATTGGATGTCCTGGGTAGGTGCACGACACTGCCGCGACTTGCGCCATCAGGTCACTGAATTACCTCACCCACATGGTTCAGTTTCAGAATGCACTGTGGGAACAGGGACAGGACCTGGTTGAGAAGATGCCCGATGGCGACCAAAGGAGGAGCTTCTGAACCTCCTCCGCATGGGTTCGGATGTGGGGACCCAGGTGCTCAGAGCCGCATCGACTCTGCGGACTCTTCAGCCAGAGCTGCAGCCTCAGGCGTGTGTCTCGGAGGCGCTCTTGGCTCCGTGTCTCCGGTTTACCCGGACGTCAGAAGAACATCTTAGGCGTCCCTTACAACAGTGAGGTCTTATTTGGTGAAGCCTCTGAGAGGTGATCACCAAACTTCAGGGAATGGGGAAGGCAGTCAGATCTGTTCAGGCCATGTACAGGTCTCTGCCCAGTTCCTTCGTAGGAACCAGAGCCGCTTCGCTGCGGATACAAGGCAACAGCCATGTTCCAGCCAACAGCAGGGGCACTTTCACCTGAAAAGCCCAGGCCAAGGCATCCCCAGGCAGAAGCCAGCGAATCACAAAGTCGGCCTAGCCTGCTGGATCAGCGCTGCCACAGCATGACTCCTTCCGGCCCCGCCCTCCTCAGGATCAAAGGGAAATGAAAGTCGGAGTGCGCCAGCGCCATCTGCCAAGGTGGCTGTCGATCACCACCGACAGGCGGTGCTGCAACTGGTCAAAAGGCCATTATATAGAATTTGTAGACAGCCCACCTACAAGAGCTCCCTGCTTTCCTGCTACTCGGGTCAGCACACCCTGCTCATATAGCAGGAAGTGCTCGCGCTTCTCGAGAAAGAAGCCTTAGAGCACGTTCCAGAGAACCAGAGAGGACTAGGGTATTATTCTCATTTCTTACTGGTTCCAAAGAAAACAGGGACCTCCGTCCAATTCTGGACCTCAGCGACCTCAACTTGTCAGTCATTTGCAGCGCTTCCGTGGTGACCCTTCGGGCCTAATTCCCATGTTGAGCGAGGCGCCTTTCTGGCGTCTTTGGACATCTGGGGCGCCTGCACATTCCAGTTGCTAAGTTGACAGGAGTTTCCTGCACTCGAGTTTCAGAGCCGCCATTGTCAGTTCTGAGCTCTTCCCTTTGGGCTGTCCATCGGCACCTCACGTTTTACAAAGTGCATGGCAGTCATAGCGGCATCTCTGAGGAGACAAGGCCACTACGTGTTCCCATACCTGGACAACTGGCTTCTCATTGCACCCTTCAGGAGGCAATGATGACGGCCATTCACAACACCCAGTCCTTTTTCAATCACTGGATATCCTGATCAACTACGAGAGTCACTCCTGGTGCCATCCCAGAAACTGCAGTTTATAGGAGCAGTTCTAGACACCATCAGAGGAAAGCTTTTCTTCCCTCAGACAGAGCGGAACACATCAGATCCCTCATCAGAGACCTGTCGGTGAAGAGGACTGTCCGGCCAGACTGGTCCTTTGCCTGCTCGGACACATGGCTTCGGCCATTGCAACAGTCCCAATGGCAAGGCTCCACATGCGGGTAACCCAGTGGATGTTAAGGGTACAATGGGACCAAAGGTAAGACCATCTGCAGCAGCCAGTTCTAATCACGAAGGCAGGATTCGGGATTGGCAATGGTGGCTAGATCGGGGAACCTCTTTGCGGGGTTCCCTTCACAGCACCGTCCATGACTGTGACTCTCTCACAGACTCCTCAGGGCTCAGGTGGGAGCACACCTAGATGGTGTGCGGTCTTAGGGTCTTTGGACAGCCCAGGAATCTCATCTCCACATTAACATTTTGGAAATGAGGGCAGTTCTTTATGCTCTGCAGGCCTTCCAGTCAGAGATTCCACCAGGTACACTCCTGTTACAGACAGACAATACCATGGTGATGTATTACCTCAACAAACAAGAACACTCACTCCTACCCGCTTTGCAGGAGGCCATGAGAGTGTGGAGTGGGTATTGCAACATGGCACAAACCTAATTGCAGTATCGTCCCGGAGTGGACACCGTCATGAGCGGTCTGAGTCACTCTCAGGCCAGAGCCCACAGTGGGAACTTCTAGGAGGTGGCAGAGGATCTGTTTCACAGATGGGGCACTCCAGAGTTAGACCTTTCGTCCCCATCCAGCATAAAACTGCCCAAGTTTTGCTCGCTAGAATCAGGGCCTGATGTTTTCTGGTGACCGTTGTCCTCTCCTGGGCGGCAGATTCCTCTATGCCTTCCGTTGATCCAGAGAGTTCTCTTAAAACTTAAGGAGCAGGCACGCTCATTTTGATCATGCAATTCTGGCCCAGACAAATTTGGTTCCCTCTTGTACATCAGTTATCCGGGAACCTCCAGTTCCTTTGCCAATCAGCTCCCATCTGTTGTCTCAGGAGGCGGGTTCATTGGTTCATTCAGACTTATGCTCATTGAACCTGCACGCTTGGCTCCTAGAGACATAGCCATGATGCGATACGGGTGTCACAAGAAGTGGCAGATGTGCCTCTGCCACCAGAAAATCGGCAACCCACGCAACGCATACCATGAAATGGCGAGATTCTGTTTGTAGGCTCCAAGCCCGGTTTCTCACCATTAGAATGTCCCAAAAGCTGGTTCTGGACTACCTGCTTTCCCTTTTTCATTCGGACTGGCTTACTCCACGATTAAAGTGCACCTTTATGCAATTTCTGCTTACCATGCCCCGTAGGTCATCGGACGGTGGCCCAGTTGGACACTACTCGTGCCTTTTAGGAGTCCTCCACATCAAGCAGCCATCAAGGATCCGATTCCTCCTTGGGACGTGCCCTTCATCCTGAAACAGCTTACGTTGCCACCTTTGAACCAGCTGCAGATTGCAAGCTATGTTTTCTATCGTGGAAAGCGTTATTTTAGTTGCTGTTACTTATGCAGAAGGATCTCGGAATTGCATGCGCTAATGTGCAAAGAGCCTTATTTGGTTTTCCATCAGGACAGAGTATCCCTGAGGACAAACCCAAAGTTCTTGCCTGAGGTGGTTTCAGCCCTCACCCTTAACCAGGATATTGATTTACCAGTGTATTTCCCAAGGTACACTAATTGAGGAGAAGCCCTTCTGCACACCTAGATGTGTGTCGGTGCCTCAGATATTATCTGACCAGAACCAAACAGTTTGAAAGGCGGATCAACTTTTTGTCTCCTTTGCTTTCAGAATGAAAGGAGCTCCTGTCTCTAAACAGTCTCTCTCAAGGTGGCTCATCCAGTGCATCACTTTCTGTTATGACAAAGCGCAATAAGCCCTTACAAGCGGTCCAGGGTCCATTCCACGAGGAGGTGGCCACTTCCACTGCGGCGTTAAAACGTCTCCACCTCAGCTATCTGCACTGCAGCTACTTGGGCGCTGTGCATACCTTTATCAGGCATTACAGTCCTGGACATTGCATTGAGGCGAAGAGCAGGGTTAAGCCCTGCTTTGTCCTTCAGGGCCTTCTTTCCTAGAGCTCGAGTGAGGGTTGAGATCTCTACCTTTCCTCCTCCCTGTGGCGTGGGATTGCCACTGTTGCTTGGAAATCAGTCTAATGGTGTAACCTGCTGCAAGAGCTGTATCTCAGTAACATAGTACAGTTACGTAAGAACCACCGTAACAGTAGATCTTCGAGAACAGCTTCTTGCAGCAGGTACCTTCCCGCCCACCATCCCCATCTTTTGGAGGTAGGTCGAGCCAAGCATCCATCTTATGGGATGGGACGTTCTGATTTATAGTCTTGGCCATCTGGTGGCGGATCCTCAGTCTCCTCTTCTGATGTCATCAGTGGCGGGAGTC
The DNA here is from genome assembly GCA_016271365.2 of Neoceratodus forsteri. Lineage (NCBI taxonomy): Eukaryota > Metazoa > Chordata > Ceratodontiformes > Ceratodontidae > Neoceratodus > Neoceratodus forsteri. The sequence continues at coordinate 243,084,800 of CM028133.1, read as the reverse complement.
TCCAGCGGGAGAACCGAGGATTATGGGACCGCCTCCTTATGTACTACGCCTGATGTGGGCGGGGACCCGACGTGGGAACAGTCCCCACTGAAGACTGCTAGCTAGAAAATTTCCATGGGGTCCTGGCGCCGACGGCTTCAGTCCTAATGGTGTAACCTGCTGCAAGAGCTGTTCTCGAAGATCTACTGTTACGGTAAGTTCTTACGTAACTGTACTTTCTCAGTTCTTCTTTATCTGGGCCTAACCAAGCCAACTCGGATAAACACAAATTGGATGTTGCTTGACTGGCCTAACTAAGCCAGTTGATTAAGCATTTAACATTTTAGGGTTATGTCACAGAAACTAAGAAAAAATTGTCCCACTGGGTTTTCAGCTGTACAGTGCAGAGAACAGTTGCCAAAGCTGATCTGCACTTGGCCTGTCTCTGGTGCTTGGGTTTCAACCACTTGCAAACAGACTGTGCTATTTGTAGAAATTTTCCTCAGTCTACCATTGACAGAAGGCTCTGTAAACTGAGGGAAAGGATGGACAAGACCTCTTGAGCGGTTCTGGTTCAACGAACCTTTGGTACTGGCTGCTGAACCCTCAGGCCAGGGTGAACCATTACTGGTTAAGAGACAATAAGGTTAGTTTGAGACCCGCACTGTCCAAGAAGGCCAAAGGTCCTGTTGGGGAACTGCATAACAACTTGGTTGTATTCCAACCATGGAGGAAATTACCAAAGCAATATGTATTGTGCAGTCTTTGCAGCCTGGTCCCAGCAAACTGTTGCAGGTACCGTTTGGACAACCAGCGGTTCTGGATACCGGTTCAATAACGTCCAGGCCCTCTGGGTCCTGAAGAATATTACTATTCTGAATGTGAATACAGTCATGAAGAGGAGGATGAGGGTGAGCCCATAGATCCTGAAGTTTACCTCTGATCATCCTCAGTATGAATCTTCTCCTAGACCTGTCGCTGAGGCCACCTCTCATTTTGCCTTTATGAGGCAGGTGGCAACTCTCTGTACAGGAAGCCAGACAAGAGGATGAAGAGGAAGATTACGGAGAGATGATGGATCTCCCTGTCTCCCAGGGTCTGTTGATCCCTTTCCACAAGTCACTGAAAAAGCAAACTCTTAAAATCTAAAGACCCTAGTTCTGTCCCTCCCTTGGATAAGAAGATGGGCAGAAAATATGATCATTTCTGTGTCAGTCTTCACCATTCATCAGTATTTTCATCACTATTGGGTACCTGACGGAAGTCAGGACCCGAGAAGCCCTTTATTTTGCATGGATGGGCCGACTTAGTGATGTGCCGCGTATGAGGCCGACATACTACGTGCGGTCGTGGGTTGGTCAACTGTCGTGTGCACCCCTCGTCAGTTCTTCAACTCCGCTGTAGAAGTCGGACCTCGTGAGGAGCTTGAGAAAACTGTGACCTTAACTTGTGCGGCCTAGTTCCGATCCAACCTATTATGAGCGAAAAAGTCCCGTCGGTTCTAGTCGCCAAGCCTCCATTTCAACGCCGCTGACTCCCAGTAAGATTGTTCTTTTACTCTTTTTCAGTGACGTCGAGTACTGTGTTTGTTTGATTTTCCGGTAGATCATATCTGGTTCAAGAGGCAAAATCGTCTAAGATGGGGTGGCTTCCCTATGTGTCGGGTGCCCTGTGGCCCTTCACTCCGTCACAGACCTTCATGATCAGTGTCTTGTCTGCCTTGGCCCAACCTATGATATGTGGATAACTGAGATGCCTACTTCACCATGGACTGCCAAGTGTTGAGTTGCAGCGTTTAAAGTAGAGGCGCATGCCGCCGACTTTCGGGGATGGATGTGCAGTCGAAGGCCAAGATCACGGACGCTTGACCCTTCCTCCGGGTCCTCTCCTGGTTCTATACAGGCCGAGGAGGGGCCTCCGCCTCTTAGCCTTGCGCAGCGAGGGCTCCTTCCAGCGGTGCAGGAGGCCCAGCCCGTCCCTTTAAGGGGTCAGGCGGAGGCACTGCCCCGGCACCTCGCCTCCTCGGGCGAGGGCTCCCTGTGTCGCATCCCAGGGCCTTCAAGTCTGGGCCCACGATGTCACCAGCCGTCTGCTAGCGCGATTCGGCGAGCCCAGTTGCGGCTTGCAGCGCCCGGCGACCCTGGAAGGCACTGAGGTAGGCCACGTTTCTGCTGTTGGTGCTGTTTGTGGCACTGTGGGTGGTACACCTCTGGTTTCTTAGGCTGTTTCTGGTCTTGGTGCCATTCTCAGTGCCAAGACTGTGGACAATGCCATCTCTAGCTCGGCACCATTCTCGGCACTGGGGAGGGACAGCGCTGTGTTGGCACTGTCTCTGGCTCCAGTGCCATTTGCGGTGCTGGAGGTGAGTCAGAGTGCTGTTGTCAGTGCCGTCTCTGACTCTGTGCCATCTGCGGCACCGGGGAGGAGGTGGTGCCATGAATGGCTCAGACTCTGGCTTTGGCGCCATGGTTGGCACAGCCTCTGACTCTGGTGCCATTCTTGGCGCCGGGAAGAAGTCGTGGTACCAGCCAAGGTGCTGGGGCTGGGGTTGGCAACTTTTGCGGCCCTGGAGCGGGCAGGGGTCGGAGGATGGTCTGGCATCAGACCTCAGTTTCCACCTCCTCGGAGCAGGATTCTGGATCGGATCCGGACTGGCTCGGACTCCTCGAAGTCTTCTGACCCCTCAATGGTTACCTCTTGGCCCCACTCAACCTCCCTCTGGGGAGGGCAGTTCTTCCTGACTCTGGGGTCAGTGGCACTGACCAGGCAGCAGTGGTCTAGCGGCCACTGCTCGCAGGCCTGGAGCTGGGGTTTGTCTGTCCTTTAGCTGGTACACCCCTTCTTTGGCGTGCCTGGACAGTCGCATTTGGGATGCCCGGGGCACCCATGGGAGGGAGGTGCTGCACCCTGGGTGGTCTCTCGAGCCCACTTGGAGTTGCCAGCTGTCTAGGCTGGTGGTTATGAGGCAGATGGCTCTTTCAGAGTCCAAGGGCCGAGGGGCCTGATTTTGTGCGTTCCTCCCTGGGACCCACCCGGGTTTGGGGAGGTGCTGTAATGGATCTTCACCCTTCCCTTTCTCCTCGAGAGACTCTTCTTTGGAGGCTAGGGACTGTCTTTCTGGACTTTCATGGTCCCGTTGCCTCACAGGGTAATTCTTCCTTAGGGAGCGGTCTTAGTTCCAGTATGGGCAGACTAGGAGGGCCAAGCGGTCCTTATCTGCGTCAAAGTCTATGTTTCTATGTTTGATCAGCTGTTGGCTGCTGGGCTTTCAGGTCTTCTTCCCAGTTGGGAGCATCCGCTGAGGCCCTCTTGCACAGGCAGAGGGCGGTCCTCTTCTCTGAAGGACTTGGCCCCTATTCTTCTGTTTCCATCCCCTCTCTCCCTGGTATTGCGGTCCTAAGGGACCTCTGACCCAAGGAACAGTTCAGGAGATTGGCTGCTCATTTTCCAACATATGTTGGGGCCATGGACAAAGGATGTTCCACCCTCCTCCGAGCAGCCACCCCTGAATCTCGGACTTGTCCGCTTCCTCATCCCCTCCTTGGAGGGAGAGAACCCTCCAGCCACATTTCCCCTGCGGCTGATCTTTCTTCATATCAGCGCTTCCTTGTGAGAGATGATGGACGATCTCCAGATCACCCCTGGTTTGGAAAGCAGGTACTGAACATGTAGCGCGTGCCTTCTTAGAAGTTCAGTGCAGCCAACCTGGTGGTTCCACCTGGCCAGTCCCCTTTTGGGAGCGTCATTGCGTTTCTGGCGTCCCTTTCCAGTGTTCCAACCCCAAAGAATTGCACCAGAGGTATTGCGCTCTCTGGAATCTCCAGGTTGCATGCCTCGCCCATTTGCGGGTTTGATGCAGTTGGGCACTCCCCTGGGTTTTCACCCCTCACCGTGACCGACCCCAGATTCAAACTCTTCAGATTTTGATTTCTGGGATAGGAGGTTTTCTACTTGGCACAGATCTTGTTGTCCATCACATCTCATCAGGCCCACTATGCATCCTCGACAGGTTGTTGTGGTCCAGGCTAGGTCAGCTCCTAGCCTCTCTGCCTGATCTGGGTAACTAGACAGGCCTTCGCATTCTCAGCTCAGGGCCTGGAGCCATCAAAGCACCAAGCGGGGTGTCCTATAATGCCAATGAGGTAGCTTCCAGAGTCGTAGGGACAGCGATCTGCATTAGGCGGACGGCATGGCTCATTTTCCGGTTGTCACCCATGGCCTGTCGAGGGTGATTTCCTCCACCCACCAGAGAACCCACTTTTCTCCCATAGGGTGAGATGGCAACTGTCAGTGCACCTTTCTTCCCCTCCATGGAGGTCCTCGTCTCACTCAGACCAGTTTTGGGCCTCGCCAGGCTCATAGAGGTTCTCCCTCCAGTGTATTCCCACTGGGGCTAAGGGGCTTAGTCCCTTAGGGTCCTTGGACTTCTTCGGGGGCTCAGTGTTCACCCAATAGTTATGAATGGTGAAGACTGACACAGAAAGATATGAAAATTACGCACTCTACCGTAATTCTTGATCTTCTGTGTATCTTCACTATTCATCACTAAATCCACCCTCCATCCCCGCTGGAGTCTCAGTCTCTGGGTCCCTCTCCCTCTCCTCTGTGTGCCTCTTCCTCCCTCCCTCCTCCTTCCCTTTGGCCAGGAGTGGGGGACCTTGGAGACACATGGGTGAACCCAGTTCTACAGCTTAGAGGCTGGGGGGGATGGGAAGGGGCTTTCTCATATCGCCTCGGCTTTTCCACCCCTTCTTGGGGGTGGGGTGCTGCAGTTAGACCCCCCTTCTCCTTTGTCCTTCAGGACTAATCCAATTTATTGTTTTGGGGAGGCTCTTCTCTTGAGTTCCTGCACCCACTTTTCCTTTGGATAGGGAGAGGCATGCCTTGGCTCCTGGACTTCTTTAGCTGTGCCTCAAGTTTACGATTAATCCCTCAGGGATTGTCGTCCTCTGCCAGGAGTTGTTAATTCTTTGGTTAACCTTACTTGCCTTGGTTTTCTTGTTACTCCACTCCTCTTCGGCAGAAGGTCTGAACTTGTTCAGTCTTAATTTGGGAGTTACAGACTGCAGGGTCAGTTGGCATTGTCCTCTCTCCTCCCAAGAAAATGTTTTCCTTCTCTTCCTCCTTTCTTGTTCTTCTTTCCCAGAGATTGGGGCCCCTCCAGTCCCTTAGATTCCTCTTCCTCTTTTTCTGTCCTCTCAGCCGTTCATTCCTCCTTCTGTTTTGTATATCTTTTTTACTTTTATCTATTGCTTGCACTCCTTGTCCCACCCTCCCTCCCTATTTCTCCTCTACAGTGACTCAGAACTGGCGAGGCGGCACCAACAACAGTTGACGACCAACCCATGGCACACATATCGTTGGGCATCGAGGGTGGCACCGTCACTGCGTTGGCTCCACCCTGCAAAAATAAAAGCCCCACAGGGTCCTGACTTTCGGTCAGGTGCCCAATAGTGATGAATGGTGAAGATACACAGAAATACCAAGAATTACAGTGAGGTATGTAATTTTCATTTTTGGCTGATAATGGCACTGAATTTTTTCCAGCCACTGCAGTCATGTAGGGGTAGATCAGACTGCAGCCTGTGAAAAGGCTGGCATTCCTCTGACTTCCCATCCCCTGACAAGGATTCGGATAAGTGGACTCCTTGCCAAGAAAACATACCTGGCTTCCTCTTTGAGCATTAGGCAGGCCTCTTATATGGCATATGCCTCCAGGTATCAGAAATCCCATCGGTAATCTGTTGAGCAGTTGGCTCAGGAGGCTCCTCCTGAGCTGGCATCAGATCTCTAGGAGCTAGTCACCAAGGGGTACAGGCATCCAAGTCCCAGTTCCACATGGCTGTGGACTCCAGTGATACAGCTTCTAGAGCTATGGCATCTGCCATGTCTCTTAAGGCGTTTCTTCTGGCTAAGATGGACCAGTTTATCCCAGGACACGCAGAATAATGCCTTAGACTTTCCCCTCATCCAGAATTCTTTGTTTGGGAACAGACTGAAGCCTACATGAAAAGATAATGAGTACAGAGTGGCTTACAGGAGTACTTCAGCCAAAGAGAAGGCTGCCACTCCTCAGAGACAACAGGTCAAGGGCAGGGTAGACCTTACCCCAGACCTTTACATCAGGCTCAGGCTTTTCCCTCTTACCAGCAACCCAGCGGTTTTCAGAGGAGGGGGCAGGAGAGGTGCTGGCGTGCAACTTCCACGTCCCAGTCTGCTACCCTTACTAAGCAGACACCCTGAGGAGTCTTTTCGGCCAGCCTCCCCTATCCCTGTAGAGGCTGGCCTGCTATCTCCAGGCTTGCAATCCATTACTTCAGACAAATGGGTTCTGGAGATAGTAGGCCAGGTCTTGCTCTCAGTTTCAAGCTGTTCCCAAAACTGGGACCAGGGCTTTCAAATCTGCCAATCCTACAGAAACAGCCCTGTTGGAGGCAGAGGTTTCCAGTTTTCTTCTCAAGGGCAGTGGAGCCTGTACCAACTCAGCATAGGGAAAAGGATTGTACTCCAGGTACTTCCTGGCATTAAAGAAAAATGGGGAGTGGCGCCATTCTAGATCTCAGATTCCTGAACAGGAATCTTACAAAACAAAGTTCAAAATCACAACCCTGGCTACTATTTTACCTACCTCAGGCAGGGGATTGGCTAGCATCCCTGGATTTAAAGGATGCCTACTTCCACATTCCCATCAAGCAGTCTCACAGCAAATACCTCAGATTCGACTACCTTCAGGCCACTACCAGTTCAGGGCCATGCCTTTCGGGCTGACCTTGGCGCCAAGGGTATTCACAGAGTGTCTGGCAGTGGTAGTGGCATACCTCAGAGGCAGGGGTTTCAGTTTACCCTACCTGGATGACCGGCTCCTGGTGGGTCCTCCCCCAGCAGGTAAAGGGGCACTAGATCTCACTCAGGAGACTCTTCATTCCTTAGGTGTCCTGGTGAATGCAAAAAAGTCAGTCTTGACCCCTGTCCAGGTGCTGGGCTTGATAGGGGCAGAGCTGGACACCATTCAGGCAAAGGCCTTTCTGCCCCCAGCAAGGGCACAGACCCTCAGCGACCCTGCAGTCTTTTCAGCCTTTGGGTCCCTGATCAGCAAAGTGTTCCTGCAGCTTCTGGGTCACATGACCTCCGCCACAGCTGTGGTCCCAGGGCCAAGCTCCAGATGAGGGACATTCAGTTCCACCTGAGATCTGTCTAGTCCCAGAAGAGAATCTCCTGTCCAAACTGATTCCAGTGTCTCCCACCTCCTCCTGCTCTTCAGTGGTGGCAGGACATGGACAACCTCAGGAGGAGTCCCTTTCTTCCTCATCCCCTCTTTAGTGTTGACAACAGATGCTTCTGTGCTAGACTGGGGTGCTCACTTAGGGGACCACACAGCCCACAGCACTTGGCTTCTTCAGGAGTCTCTGTCACATATCAGCCTTCTGGAACTCCGGGCAGTGTTCCTGGCTATCCAGGAGTTTGCCACTCATTTACAGGGCAAGGTAGTGCAGGGCAGGACAGACAATACCACCACCATGTACTACATCAACAAGCAGGGGGTAACAAGATCTTCACTGCTTTGCACAGAGACTATGAAGATTTGGAATCTGGCCTACTCCTGAACATATCCCTGTCAGCTGTCCATTTGCCAGGGAAGGACAATGTCCTAGCAGATGCTCTCAGCAGAATCAGCCAGGGCCATCACGAATAGGCCTTGAACAGGCAAGTCCTTCTGTCAGTATTCAGGAGGTTGGGGGGTGCCAGAGATAGATCTCTTGCAGCCCCATACAATCAGTTGCCCCTATATTGTTGCAGACCTCGGTTCAGGGCTCGTGCCACTGGAGGCTCTGCTGCTGGACAGTCAAACAGGTTCCTATATGCTTTTCCTCCTTCCCTTTGATATCCAGGGTCCTAGTCGAGTTGAGGTCTCAGCCTGCCACCATGATCCTCTTAGCCCCAGACTGGGCCAGACAGCCATGGTACTCGATGCTGTTGTCCCTGTCCAGTGACCAGTCTGTTTGCCTCCCAGGAGGTACAACCTGCTGACATCCTCTCAGGGAGGATCCTCTACCCTAATCACAAAGGGCACAGTATTTGCTCCGCCCTTGTCACTGTCTCCTCTGGGATCAGGGCAGCTATTGACCAGGGTAAGCTCTTAGGTGCCATCTTCATTGACCTATCTAAGGCCTTGACCTAGCTGACCATGTTTTACTTTGCTCTCAACTTCGGTTCCTTGGTCTGTCCCCACCTGTCCTAAGATGGTTCTCTAATTACCTCAGGGCAGACAACAACTTCCTAAATTCAGTAAGGTCCTCTCAGCCACCACTCCTGTGACCTCTGGTGTCCCCAAGGTTCAGTCCTAGGGCCCCTTCTCTTCTCTATCTTTGTCAACAATCTCCCTTCTCGCTTCTTCCAACTGTAGCTCTATCCTATACGGATGACCTGGTTATCCTCACCCATTCCCGTGACATTGGGGTCATCAACCACCAACTGAGTGAGGATTTTAGGAATATCTAGTCCTGTATAATGACCCACAGCTGGTCCTCAACCTTAAAAAACTCAGGCCATGCTTTTGGGTCCCTGGCCAAGATAAGAGCCTCCCTGCTCCACTGAGTATTATTGGTATTGAAGATACTCCTGTCCTAATCACTAGCGCCATCAGATACCTTGGGGTGGCACTTGACCCCAGCTTGACCTTGGGCATCATAACCAAAATGTATGCAGAGCTGTCGGCTGAAAACTGGGTCTGGCCTACAGAGCGAAGAACAATCTTACTTCTGCTGCCGCCTTGCACTGGCGAGAGGTGTGTTTCTCCTCTCTCTGCTATGGACTCATCCTGTTTGCATACCTCCAAAGTTTACCTCTCTAGGCGGAACATAGCTTATAATAACATTTGCCACTTTGCACTTGCTGCCCTCGTCTCATAACACTGCAACCTGTATAACAAACTTGTCTGGCTCTCCCCACCCAACTACATGAATTTTGTCTTGGACAGCTTCAGGCAAGGTTCTCAGAACTGCACCCCAAAGGACTGGCTGAGCTCCTCAAACCAGCTGCCTCCTCTTCTTGCTCCCTTAGGTCATTGGGCCCTGCTGTTCTCAAAGTTCCTGCCACTCGAAAATGGGGAACTGGGATTTTGCTTCATGTGCTCCTAGAGTATGGAACTCCTTTCCATGAGTCCGCTCCTCCCTTCCCACTCCTGCCTTTGGAGCTCCTGTGGAATTACTTGAAGCTCTCCTCTGCGTGTGGTTGTCCTAAACCACCATAACTAACCTTGGTCTCTTGCACTGGACTTACATGTCCTTCTTTATAACCCATGAGGTCCTGCTAGATGCATCCTGCCTGCTTGGGTTCTGCTCTGTATATAATGTATTTACTGTCTGTTTCAGGTGATGCTTTGACTGTGGCTTTGCTTTTGGGGCTCTGAACTGTATAGAATTGTATAATGCACTGTTCATAGCCTTGGTGACTCTATGTATATATTGTGTTCCTATTCTAACTGTGTTTACTGACTGCTTGTGTTATGTTCATCTGGTTCTATCTGATTCTGTGTAATGCCTAACTTGTACCATGTTGTCCTCTGTATGAACTTGTATTTCATTGTACTCTCTCAGGTTGTACCTGAAAATAGGCAAGTGTCTTGTCTAGTGTACTTACCCTGGTCAACAAAAGCTAAATAAATAAATCTCAGTCCCTTTGTCTCAGGGCCTGGCTCTTGAGGATTTAGAATATGCAGATCTGCATCTCTCTGGGTGTTCTGGGCATCCTAAGAGTGTCCAGGAAACCTGCCACTAGGAAAACCTACTCCTCCAGGTGGAAAGGTTTTCCATCTGGTGGTCCCAACAGGTCCTGGACCCACAGCAGGCTGGTCTGCCAGCACTTCTGGATTACCTGGTACACATTCAATCATTACAACTACAGCCATCTACCTTGAGGGTGCACTTGGCAGCTGTCTCTGCCTACCTCTCAGCAGGAAGGTCCCTTTCTTGCCTCGCACCCAATTTTCAAGAAGTTTTCAAGGTCTGTTCCACCTCCATCCTCACACAGGAGCCTACCCCAGCATGGGATCTACATATTTGCATAGGTCAGCTTATGCAGCCTCCTTTGAACCCATGTCTTCTTCTGAACTCAAGTTCCTCGCTGGAAGACTGTATTTTTAGTGGCCATCACTTCTGCCAGAAGGATCAGTGAGCTTCAGGCCTTGTCGGTGGAGCCCAATTACATTGCTTCCTGCAGAGATAAGATTGTCCTCAGAACTAATAGAAATTCCTCCCTAAGGTGGTTTGTGATCTCCATCTTAATCAGTCCATTACATTATCTGTGTTCTTCATGGATCATTCCAGCTCAGGTGAATGCAGGCTCCACAGTCTGGATGTAAAAGAGCCATTAGCTACTATATGGACAGGACAAAGCTACGACAGGACTGTTCCCAGCTATTTCCTTACCTATGGCAAGTGGTTAAGGGCAGGCCAGCCACAAAAGGACAGTAACTAGATGGATAGTGGCTTGTATCCAGTTTTGTTGTAACAAGCTGGAGAGGGACCCACCAGCAGGCCGTGGGGCCCATTCCAAGGGGGACTCCTGTCTCAGTGGCAGCTGCCAGGGATGTCCCCTTGCTTGAGATCTGTAAAGCTGCCACCTGGAAGACTGTTCACACATTCACTAGCACTACTGCCTGGATACCCAGGCCAGGAGTGATGTCAGGTTTGGCACAGCAGTGTTGCAGAGCCTATCTCCTAAGTAGTTTCTGTGCCCACCTCCAGGGGCAATGCTTTGTAGTCTGCAGTTGTCAGAATACAGCAAGACTTCATGTTGTTTGAAGAAAAAATTACTCTCCATAGTAATGTTGTTTCTTCTAATGAGTCTGCTGTATTCTGTTTCTCTCTCTCCCCTCCAGAACCTGGGGAAGGGTGGCTCTCTGCCCATTTATGTTTTCACCCACCAGTGGGTAGTTGGGGTTTTTCTTGGGCATCAGTGACATGAGTCTTCTACATGCCCTCTGATTGTTATGTTGCCCTGGTGGTGTTTTGTCTGGTTAGAGTTTTTTCCATGTATCTTTATATGGGTAACCGTAAGAATCTGATCAGTTACTGGAGCGTACTGAGGACAGTGGTTTGAGAACCGAGCTCGAGCTCAGTGTTCTATGCATTTGCATAGAGTTTAACTCTTTGTTCTCTAGGGCAGCTGAACCGGTCAGTCATACTGCAATTGTCAGAATACAGCAAGACTCCATTAGAAGAAACAACATTACTATGGTGAGTAATTTTTTCTTCTAGGCACCCTTAACCTGTTACCAGCCCTTCTAACCCAGGGATTCTTCAATATCATTAACTCTAGCAGTCAACTTCCTGGATTTCACTGCCCGGAGATGAATGGAGCTTTATGCAAATAGTGGAACCTTTTGCTTATGCCATCATTCAGATCTGCTGCCCTCCTGACTGTTGCATTGTGAGGGCTGGAGCAGTGGGGGTAGGGTGAGGATTGGTGGAAGTGGAGAAGAGTGTGTGGAGGTGTGAGGCAGACTGGATGGGCTGGAGTGGTCCTTTTCTGCCATCAAGATCCTATGATTCTGCCGTCCCGGTGGTGCTGAGGTTGAGGCACTGGACACCACACCTCACGCTCGCCGCCGACCGGGTTTGGGAGTGGACTCGGGTAGTCGGGTGGGAGGATTGAATGTCTATGGGACTGCTCTCCGCCGGGAGGTGGGACAGGAGTACCTGTGCATGTGCTGGCTCCTGGCGGTGGCTGGGGAGAGTGCGAGTCACGGCATGTTAGAGGGACAGTGCGAGCAGGCGTCTGATGCGCGGTGTGCAGAAGAGTGCACCATAGCATCATTGGCGTTATTGCACTCCCAGGCTATAGAGGGAATACAGGAGACAAAACCGCCGATCCTCCACGCTCATGAAGGCCTGCCCACAGCGCTGCATGGACACTCCAGGAGCTCCCTCTGGTCCCAACCCCTTGGTCTTCGAGGGGTCCAAGATCGACCCTTGAGAGGGTGAGGGCAAGGAGGTTGCAGCTCGGGCTTGGCGCCCGATGCAGGTGGTGCCAGAACAGGGGAACCATAGGACCACCCCAGCAGGAGATGGGCAGATAAAGCAACAATAAAAAAAAAGATTCTCTGAAGATGCTCAGATTCCCCGCCTGCCTTGTTGGATGCCTCGGAGACTGCTCCTCAGTGTGACTGAAAACTTTAATATTTTGAAGAAAATCATAAGTATACTCTTTTGTGACTTCATTTCTGCTGCCTGTTTAGTTTTAAGTTTATTTTCGGTTCCTCACGGTTCCTCGCAGCCATTGGGAAACGATTACTTGGTTTACTTAATGTTAAATTGCTCTATTTTTCCAAATATTTATTTAGTTTCTCCAGTTTCTTTTTCTTGAGTTGGGACGATTGTTTTACTTTAAATTCTGGTTTCTTCTCGGTTGAGGAACTGACTGCAAGCTCTTTTCTTTCTGCTGTGCTTAATTTCTGGTCCCAGCTCAATTTAGAAACCAGATTGTTTTGTAGAATCAAACTGTGTGTTTGGCTGTGGTAACGTCTGAAAAGCCTAAAAAGAAAACGGGCCTACCAGTTTTAAAAACTGTTTAAAGTGTCAGGAAGTTTTGCAAAAGCTGACATGCGTGATTTATGCCTGTTCTGTCTTGGAGCTGAACACTTGAGTCAAATTGTGAAATTTTAAAACTTTTCCTGAGAAGACAATTAACAAACACATGAAGCATTTCAAAGAGAGAACGTCCAGTATAACAGTTCCAGATCCGAAGATCCAACCGATGAACCAAAAGGATAGCCTAAGGACGTCAGTACATTCACCCCTGAAAAAGGCGAGACATCCAGGCTAAAAAGACCAGGCGAACCTGTAAAGGATTCACCTCTTTGAAAACAGTGGACAAGAAAAAACATACTGGTTCCTCAGCTGGAAAAACAGCGGGGCTCCCAGTAGCTCAGGCTGAAATGCCTACAGCTGACCAGGTTGCACAGGCCTTGCAGATTTTGAAAGCCTTGCAGACAGGGTTAGCTGTGGTTCCTCAACGCCGACTGCAACCGGTACATTGGTTTCAGGGTTGGGTTCTTCCTGTCAAAGTACAGTTGATGTTGGATCCTTCCCTGGAGGATTATGGAGGGATGATGAGGAAGAAGAGGTTATTAAGCCGGAGATTTCACCCGAGCACGAGTTTGAATCCCCTCCTAGGACTCCAGAGGATTACTCCTCACATTTTACTTTTGTGAGGCAAATGGTGGAGGTACTGGACCTTACACCATACGAGCCAGAATAAGATGAGGAGGAATTACAATTCCTAGAAATGATGGGATTAACACCCACTAAAAGATCTTGCTGCCTGTTAACATGTTTTTAAAAACAGATGGTTACGGTGTTAAGAGACCCCCTAACTCCATACCACCAGTGGATAAAAATCAGACAAGAAATATCAGCTTGATTCCTTGGGTGCTGAATTCTTGATGTTCCACCCTGAAGGGTGGTCCAGACAACTGCCTGTGACAAAGCTAAGGTACCATTTGCCACTCATCCTCCTGAGAAGGATTCTAGAAGGCTGGATAGGATGGATAAAAAGGGTATCTAGTGGCTTCCTCGGGCATCAGGGAAGAAAATTATATGGGATACACAGTACAATATCAGAAGACCCTGTGGTCTTCTGTCAGATGGCTATAGCAGACAAGGCCCCTCCAGGACTTGCAGCTGACCTTGTGGAAATGGCCAGGTGTGGCTTGGAGGCCACAAAATATCAATTCCACATGGCTGTGGATGCAAATGACAGTGCAGCCAGGTGGATGGCCCTGTCCATAGCCCTGAGGAGGTTTCCCTGGTTCAGGACAACTAGTCTCACTCAGGACACCCAGAATAAAACAATAGACTTCCCTGTGGAAAACCCTTCTCTGTTTGGCAGTAAAACAGAGGGTACATGAAGAAAGTGGATGAGTATAAGGCCACTTACAAGAGTAATTCTGCAAAGGACAAGACCTCCACTTCCCTACAGGCCTTATGGAAGGGAGGTAGGTGTAGGGGTTATAGTAGACCCATCTATCAGGCATGAGCTACCCTAGCTAGCCACAAAGGGGTTATTATGGGGCAGGGGTTGCAAGGGCTCGAAGAGGCTCCACCTCCAAACTGCCACACAAGGAAAGCAGACTCCTGATGTGACAGTTGGGGTCGCCTTCTCAATCCCAGTTAGGGACACCCACTATTTCCAAACTGGGAAAACATCACCACAGACAAGTGGGTGTTGGAGGTAGTGGGTCAGGGACTAGCCCTCAGTTTCAAAACCTTCCCAAGCTGAGGCCAAGGTACTTCAGTCTTCCAAACCCAGCAGAGAGGACACTACTAGAAAAAAGGTGTCCACTGTGCTGACATCAAAAACAGTAGAACCAGTTCATCCTCTCAAAGGGAAGAGGTTTCTACTCCAGATTCTTCCTAACCTCAGGGAGTGGCAACCCATTCTGGATTTGAGAGCTCTAAACAGGCACCTCACAAAGCTAACATTCTGGATGGTAATCTTGGCAGTGATTCTGCCAACATTGCAACAAGGAGACTGGCTGGCATCAGTGGATCTCAAGGAAGCCTACTTCACATTCCCATAGGGAATCTCACAGAAAGTACCTAAGGTTCAGACTACCTTCAGGTCATTACCAGTTCAGGGCTCTGCCTTTCAGCCTGACCTCAGCCCCAGGGCATTCACAAAAGTGCTTGGCAGCAGTGGTGGCACACTTGAGAAGGCAGGGCATATCAGTGTATCCATACTTGGACGACTGGTTGGTTGTGGGACAATCCCCCAACAGGTAAAGAACCTTTGAGGATCACAAAGGAGACATTGGAGTCTCTGGGATTCCTCATAACGTCCAAAGTCTGTGCTACAGCCTGTCCAGGTTCTGTATTTCATAGGAGCAGAATTGAATACCTTGCAGGAAGGGCTTTTCTCCCTCAAGACAGGGTGGACAACATTCTTCACATTGCAGTATCTTTCACCTTAAACAAACCAAGGCCAACAAAATATTTTTACAGTTGCTGGGTCACATGGCTGCAGCCACATGTACAGTGCAGGGCTACAGATTCCAGATGAGGGACATACAGTTCCACCTGAAGGCACATTGGTGCCAAAAGGACTCCTTTCAAAGATTGTGGCTGTTTCAGGGACACCGATGCAAGCATTGCAGTGGTGGCAGGACAGAGGCTAATCTGAGGGAAGGAGTTCCTTTCCAAAGGAATCTACTACCATAGTGTTCACAGCAGATGCCTCTCTATTGGGGTGGGGAGTGTTACAAACGTATTCCACAGGTCAGGTCCTCTGCTCCCACAGTGCCAACCTCAGAGCACAATAGTGTGAACAGGTAACAGAAGGTAACCCTCCTGTCTGCTTTTGGGTCCGAATCACCTTTAGTCTCAAGTTTTGGGGGATTCAAACTGGGAACCTTATGCTAGCGCACAAATGTACAGGCTCAGATAATGGTCTCTTCGGGGATACAATATATTTTCACCTAAGGACACCTAACCAGGTATCTAGAATGAACCCTTAAAACTCTGTAAGAGACCTTAGGTAGATTCAAGCTGTTGAACAGTTGTCAGACTTAACCATCTATATGTCACATGCAAAAAGAACTGACAGACACCCAGGCAGTCTTTTAAAGAAAATGTTCTTTACTAAAAGATGATGATAATATGAAAAAATTTAAACACAGAACTATATATCAAAGAGCTCACAATCACGTAAAGAACAAGGAAAAATTACAAAGCAAAGCTTCTACCAAAATACATTTAGATTTTTGCTATCTAAGGTATTACCTCTGGACATGCTTTTAGTTGGATTAGAGAACTGTTTCTCTCGAGTCCCAAAATAATATTGACATACATTTCAGACACAAGTATCAATTTAAACTCTGTGTCTCCACACCCTTCTGTGAGTCATCTAGCTCCTCCTT
Organism: Neoceratodus forsteri; assembly: GCA_016271365.2. Lineage (NCBI taxonomy): Eukaryota > Metazoa > Chordata > Ceratodontiformes > Ceratodontidae > Neoceratodus > Neoceratodus forsteri. The sequence continues at coordinate 243,068,905 of CM028133.1, read as the reverse complement.
TTAGAATTAAAAATTACAAACATGATTTCCTACCAGGAGGTATTTTAAATAATGTGACAGAAAAAAGACATTTCCTATATATAACTGCTTAATTACACATTTCCTTTGAACTTAGCAATCCCACACTGGCACCAAGATGTTAAAAGCTAACAGGAATCAGCCTAATGACGTTCTGTTTCTGGTGTCATAAAGTCACATTGGTTTCCACTTCAGAAAGCCTAGGCTGGTCATAAAAGGTAATAAAATGCCCACTGGAAGGAAGGTAGTTAATTAACTTGTTCCTTATCAGTTTTAATTACATAGAAACATAGACTTTGAGGCAGATAGGACCGCTTGGCCCACCTAGTCTGCCCATTTCCCTACCTAGAGGATAAGCTGCAGATCCTATTTAACCAACAGCCTATTTCTCCCTACCCCCCACAAAATTGCCTTATGTCTGTCCATGCATTCTTGAATTCTCCACAGTTTGACCCCACAACCTCCTCAGGAAGGCTGTTCCATGTGTCCACCACCGTCTCTGTGAAAAATACTTCCTCACATTGCCCCTGGAGCCGTTCCCTCTATCTTCAAATTGTGTCCCTTGTTCTGTACATCTCTTTTCTGAAAGATGCTACCCTCTTGGACTTTGTTGATTCCACTGAAGTACTTAAACATTTCTATCATGCCCTCCTCAAGGGTATACATATTAAGCTCCTTTAGTCTCTCCTCATATGGCTTCTCTTACAGACCCTGCACCATTTTAGTTGCCTCCTCTGAACTGCCTCCATGCTGTCTATGTCCTTGCGGAGATGAGGTCTCCAGAATTGGATGCAGTACTCCAGATGGGGTCTCACCAACTGTCTGTACAGGGGCATAACAACTTCCTGTCTTCTGCTGGTGATACCTCTCCTATACATCTCAGTATCCCCCCAGCCCTCCCTACCGCTTCTCGCATTGCTTGCCAACCTTAAAGTCATCTGATATGATTACCCCTAGGTCTCTTTCTACTTTTGTTGTTGTTACTACCTCCCCCACCATTGTGTAATCTTCCCTGGGTTTTGTTTCCCAGGTGCATTACTTTGCACTTCTTTGCATTGAATCCAAGCTGCCATACTTCTGACCATTCCTCCAACCTTGCCAAGTCCCTTCTTATCCTTTCCACGCCTCCTTGTGTATCAACCCTGTTGCAGATCTTCATGTCATCTGCAAAGGGCATACTTTCCTTTCAGTCCCTCTGCACTGTCACTTATAAAGACATTAAAAGGACTGGACCCAGTACTGAACCCTCGTGTACCCCACTAGTAACCCCTCTTTCTTCAAAGTGGACTCCATTTACAATTATCTTCTGTGTCCTGTTGTTCAGCCACTGTTTTACCCAGGTTACCACCTTGGGACCCACTCCCAGGCTGGTTAATTGACTACTAATCTTTGTGTGGGACTGTGTCAAATGCCTTGCTAAAGTCTAGGTAGGCCATGTCCACAGCCCTCCCTGGTCTACTACTTTGGTCACCCAGTCAAAGAAATCAATTAGATTCATCTGACATGACCTTCCGCTGTGAACCCATGCTGCCTTGGGTCCTGTGCCCCACTGACCTCTAAGTACCAGTGATGAAAGTGAGCAGGAGCACAGGGAACTCAGTCCCTGTACCTTTTTGCAGCAGGAACGGAGTTCCTGTACTTCTTCCCACTGACACTGGAACTGAAATTCTTAAACCAGCAACATAATGACAGTTTTCTGGACCTGTGACCTGAAATCAGGGTTTCCATAACAACATTTGACTTGTTCAACAGTGCTATTTTGCTAGAAATACTTCAGTATCTCTAACTGAATCTACTAGTGTCTAATCAGATAGATGTTCCTGACACAGCTATCGTTCAGATTAAGGATCTTCATTCTGCATTTCATATTTGCCAATGGCCAAGTTCCTGTACTTATTGTCTACCACTTGCACCACTGCTAAGTACTCCACAGTTCTTTCCTTCAGAGTGATTCCATCACTTTCCCTACCACAGAGGTCAAACTGACAGGTCTGTAGTTTCCTGCCTCCGTCTTGGTCCCACTTTTGTGAAGGGAATCACATCCGCCTTCTTCCAGTCCTCAGGTACCACACCATCCTCCCATGATTTGTTAAAAGCGTAGTCAGTGGTGTCACTAGTTCTCTGCTTAATTCTTTTTAGAATTCTGGGGAGGTAGATTCCATCTGGCCCCATTGCTTTATCCACCTTGGTTTAGGAGTTCTTTCAGAACCTTTTCTTCTGAGAAAGGACTGGGATCAACCCCACTCTCCAGAGTGCTTCTGTTAATTGGATTAGGCACCTCCCACTTCCTCTTTTGTGAATACTGAACAGAAGTATTCATTCAGTATCCCTCGTTATCACTGTCACTCTCTGCCCACCCACCATCCATTCTATTCAGCGTCACTATCCCTCCCTTTGTCTTTCTGCTCCCTGATATACCTATAAAATGTTTTATTCCCCTTCTTAACCGAGTTAGCTGTCTTTTCCTCAGTTTGTGCCTTTGCTGTTCTGACTACCTCCCTGCTTCCTTCTGCCTTAAAGGAAAACTACACCAAAACCTGAAAAAATATATGTTGTGCAGAGTGTTTTCATTTGTATGTAAGTTCTAGTGTTTCCTTCCTCTGACTGGTATTAGGAGTTTTTCCAAATTAGCCTGCTAGCTTTATACTAGTTTTACGACCCCTGGGGATCTCCATACCTGATAGTGTAATTGTATTTCTGGTTCCACAGTGCATTTTGTCTCATGTGGCTGTGATGTAAGATAGACCCAACATTCAGCACACGCATGCCAAACAAACTAAATATCTTGGAAGCTTTACAAGCTACAAAAAATTACCAGCAGCAAAGTTTTCAGGACAGTAAAACCTTTAGGATGAGGGTGGTCACCAAGCTGAATTCTACAGATTTTAAAATATAGCCATCTCTGTTGCTGTGAACTGACTGTAATGCAATGCTTTCTGCTGGATTTATGGGCTCTGCTACATCACCATTACATGAAACAAGGTGCACTGTAGGACAAAGAAATGCAATAAAACTATTTGATATGGTGATCTCCAGGGGTCGTAAAACTACCCTAAAGTTAGCAGGCTAATTTAGGAAAAACTCCTAATACCAGTCAGAGGGAAGGAAACACTAGAACTTCATACAAATTAAAATATTCTGCACAACATATATTTTTCAAGTTTTGGATGTAGTTTTCTTTAATTGGTACAGTTCTCTGTCCTGCTCCTTCTGTGTTTCCTTATACTTCCTAAATGCTGTCTTTTCTCCCTAACCTTCACCGCCACCTCTTTTGAGAACCAAAGTGTCTTTTTCTTTCATTTTGATTTGTTTATTTGCTTCACACAAAGGCTTGTTGCTTCTGTGATGGCAGTTTTGATATTTGCCCATTGTTGCTGCACCTCCTTCTAGCCTGTTTGCTAGTGCTTTTCTAAGGCACTCTCCCATCTTACCAAAATCAGCCCTCCTGAAGTCCAGAACCCTCACTTTTGTATGGCTTGACTCTGTAGCTGAGTTTATAGTGAGCCACACTGTTTGGTGGTCACTTGTTCCCAAATGGCTACCCACTTCTAGATCTGAGATCCTCTCACTGTTCCCATTTGAGAGCACGAGGTCTAAGATTGCTCCCTCACGAATGGGTTCCAAAACTAGCTGTTTGAGGCATGCCACCTGAAGGGCATCAAGAATGGCCCTGCTTTTGGATGTGGCTGCTGCAAAGGTGCTCCAGTTAACATCTGGCATGTTAAGGTCCCCATCAACAGTATCTTCCTTTCTCTGCCATCCTAAGTATGCCTTCTATCATGTCCTTGTCCATTCCCTCCTCCTGACATGGGGGTCTGTATACAACCCCTGTGCGGATTGTGGTGCCATTTCCAGTCTCTAAGGTGACCCACAGTGCATTCTCTCCTCCCTCTTTACTCTTCTGTTCAGTTGCTTTTATCCCTTCCCTTACATAGAGAGCTACCCCCCGCCTCCTGTCTCTCCTGTAGGTTGTGTACCCTGGTATGTTAACATCCCAGTCATGGTTCTCTGTGTACCATGTTTCTGTGACTGCTACAATATCCAGGCATCCTCTTCCATCAAGGCCACCAGTTCAGGAGCTTGTTGCCCAGACTACGGGCACTGGTACTCATTACCGTCCATTTCTTGATGGGCTTACCCTTTTGCCCCATCCTTGTCCTTACTGCATTTGTCACTTTCTCCATTTTACCTCTCGCTTCCCTATTGACATCTCTATGTTGGTGTCTACCTCACTAGTACCCTGATATTTTTTTTGGGGGCTAGGATTTCCCTGCTCTTTTCAGTGCCTCCCCTTGGCTAGTTTAAATACTTGTCAATGAAGTATTTAAACCTATCACCCAGGATCCTGGTTCCCTCCTGCACAGATGCAGACCATCATGCCAGTATAGGCCTGCATCCCTCCAGGTGGACCCCAGTCTCCAATGAAGCCAGATCCCTGAGCACTGCACCAGTTTTCAACCACTGATTGAATCCCATGGTGTGGAGCACCCTAGCCTCACCGTGCCATAGACAGGCAGCACCTCCGAGAAGATTACCGTGTGTGCTATTTGTCTAAGGCCCCCCCATCTCCTCAAACGCTGCTTGCACTGCTCTGATCCTTTCTTAGGCAGGTCATTTGTCCCTAGGTGGATAGTGACATCCAGCTCCCTCCCTGTGCAGCTGCTCCGGCGATCCTGAGGATTCGCTCCTGTCTCTCAAGCCATGGCACCAGGCAGGCACCTTACCTCCCTCTCCCTCCTCCTCAGTTATACCTTCCTAACAATGGAGTCCCCACCAGGAGTTGTTTCCTTCCCCTGTGGGGTCCCATGCCACCCTCCTTTGGGTTTCCTTTGTGGAGGTTCCCAGCATCCTCCTTGATCTCCACTGTAGGTGGCCCCATAGAGGAACCACACTTTTCGAGAATGGCATAGAAATTGTGGAGAGGCACAACTGGAGGATGAGCTCTGTTCCACCACCTCCCTCCCTAAGCCCACTGTGGTCCAACCACTCCTCTTTCTTGGCAACTTCTGAGGCAGCGGCAGTGACCCTGGTGGTCCCTGGGTGGGAAAGGAGGTCCCACAGATCTTGGCAACTTCTGAGGCAGCGCAGTGACCCTGGTGGTCCCTGGGTGGAAAGGAGGTCCCACAGATCCTGGCCAACTCAGCCTGGAGATGAGCAACCTCCTCCTCAGCCCAGAGAGGTGTCTGCAGATGGGACAACACTGCATCCTCCCAAACATCTCCCGGAAGACTGCTGCTCCACAGCCACTGCACTGCACCACTCCCATCATGTCTTTTTCTGGCCCCCAACTGCTATTTGGAATACTTACTCTTTCCTCTGTTTCTTTCTTCTTTTTTTCCTTCTCTCCTACTTACTTACTGCCTCTGCACCCTTTATCTCCTGATCTTCCTGTTCTGAGACAAGAAGTTCCTTTATTTCTCAGTAGTCTCCTTACTTGCTCAGAGTCAGACCTCCAGCAGCTTGGGGAGCTACTCTTGCCCTTCTAGGATGATGAGTCTTTGGTGGCTCTGTGATCACTCACTTCCTGCTCCCAAACAGGAAGTTCCTGTTGTCAGTTAAATCCTGTGCCTATAAAAGTAGAACTGGTTTAGGGTGGGGGTGGAGGGGGTATAGTCCCAGTAGAGAAGTTTTAGTTATACCATTAACTCCTTCCTCCTGGAGTTCTGTCTGTCCTCTGGCAGAAGCTGTCTAGGGCAGTATTTGTATCTGGTCTTAACCTGGCTACTTCTAGCTAAGCCACTCCCCTACTTTGCAAATATTTCTACACTTAGTTAATTTCACAGATAACAGTTCCCTTCTGACACGTGACAAGCACCTAGATTAAGTACACAGATAACAATTTACTTCAACTACCTCTGACAAACACACCAACTCTTTTTGTTCTTTTGTTTTTACCCTTAATTGAAGGTCACAGTACATGAGATGTAGTTCTTAGTCCCAGTAGAGAAGTTTTAGTTATACCAGTAGCTCTTTCCTCCTGGAGTTCTGTCTGTCCAGTCCTGTGGTTTCAGCTGCTGACACCTTGTAATTTAAAGGGCCAAATCTCACAGACTGACATTTCATACACTGACCATTTATTTATAATACCAATATCATACAATAATCATAACCAGCTGGCCAAGCATGTAGGAAGCACATTTGGAGAAATGCACATTGCATGGCACCTGGTCCCACGCGTGTCACTACTGCATATAAATATATTGGAGCTCAGGTCAGTGCTCCTGCGTAAAATCCTTCGTATCCCTGATAAGGTACAAAGTGGTACAAGTCAGGATAGACAATACCACCACAATGTACTGTTATCAGCAAGCAGGGAGGGACAAGGTCTGACCTGCTCTGTATAGATGCAATGAAGATTTGGAGTCTGGCATACTCTCTGCAGACTTCCCTGGTATCTGTTCATCTCCCAGGAAAGGACAACACATTAGCAGATGCACTCAGCAGAATGAACCAAAATCACCACGAATGGTGCCTCAGCAGATGGGTACTGCAAGTAGTGTTTCAGAGGTGGGAACACCAGAGATAGATCTCTTTGCCTCAGCAGAGAATCATCAGTTGCCCAAATTCTGCTGCAGGCCTCCAGCCAGAGGGTCTGTGCCAGTGGATGCCATGGTGCTGGATTGGTCAGGGAAAATGCTGTATGCTTTCCTCCATTCCCCTTGATACTCTGGGTCCTGATCAAGCTAAGGTCCCAGTCAGCAACAATGATTCTGATAGCCCCAGATTGGGCCAGGCAGCCTTGGCACTCACTACTGCTCTCTGTCAGTGACTTGCCCAATACACCTCCCTTACAGACACATTCTTCTGACCTCCTCCCAGAAAAGGATTCTGTATCCGAATCTCGGTCACTCAAACTCAAAGCATGGCTCTTGAGGACCTAGAGTATGCCGACTTACACCTCTCAGAGGATGTACTGAGGGTCTTGAGGAGTTCTAGGAATTCCTCGACAAAAAGACTTATGCTTCCAAATGAAAAGGTTTTCCATTTGGTGTGGCCTAAAGATGTGTTACCATCTGAGGCAGGGATACCAGTCTTATTAGACAATCTGATTCACCTGCATTCGATGGGCCTGCAGCCAACTACCCTTAAGGTGCATTTGGCATCTGTCTCTCAGCTGGTAAGGGGCCTCTTTGGCAGTTAATCCTATTTTAAGAAGTTCTTTAAGGGTTTGACCCATCTGCATCCCTCCTCACAGGAACCTGTGCCTTCCAGGAATCTAAATGTCTGTATCGCCAAGTTCATGGAACCCCATTTAGGCCTTTGACCACTGCTCACTTAATGTATGTCACTTGGAAGGCAATTTTTTTTAGTAGCCATTACATCAGCAAGAAGGATATGTGAGATCTTGCTCCAAGAGGGTTCCTTCGTAGGTCATTACATATAGGACTGGCGCCACCTGGCAGGCCACACAGCAAACTTTTCTAGCAATCCTGATGCGGGACCGCCACCCGATGTCACGTGACTGGCGTCAGTGTGGCGATATAGTGGGCGGTCCCCACCCGCCTCCATTTCTTTCCCCGCCTCCTCGTGTCAGTCACATTGCAGACTTCCATACAGCAATCATCATGTTAGTTCCTGCGTCGGATTATTTTTCCTTCACTAAATCCTTCCTTCGATTCCACATTTACTCAGTGTCTTCACCCAAGAAGAAGTACTGTCCTGTGGCACGAGATCCCTCATAAGGACAGTCATTTGAAGTGCATGATTTGTTTGGGCTCAGACCACCCTGTCTCATCCTGCTCAGAGTGCCAAACATTTAATCAAGCCACCAAAAAGTGGAAACAGTAGGCTTTGGAGGCCCACCTTCTAAAAGTCTGCTTAGCTTCATCAGAGAAGCAAATGGACTGCATTAGAGAGTCCTCTTCCGAGAAGTCTTCTCCTCCAAGAAGCACCACAAGGAGAAATCTCAAGAGTGTAGTGCTCCACGGACCAACCTGAGGGGGCCCTCGCTGCCCTGACAAGCAAGGCCGCCTTCAGCCGCCTAAGAAGACCCCAGACAGTAAGTCTGGAAAATCTTCGATCGGGTCTATCAACCATCTGCTCCTCCGATGGCCGCACTGCTATGGCCGCTAAGGTTGGCCCCGACTGCTGGTGAGATGGCTCCCACCCTTGGGACCCGCGATGGCACCAGCCAATAAATCAGCCAGGGGCTTCTCCTCACCTGCCCCGCTGCATCTGATAAGATGCTGATCTCTGATGGCTGCTCAGGTGTGGTTCTCTATCGGGGCCTAATGGTGCCTCACCCGACACCCAGCAGAACCAGAGGGAGAACGCCTGCCTTCCTTCGACCTTACCCCTCCCTTCTCAGGTGGGTACCTCAGGCAAAGACAGCGGAACCCGCTGGACGTAATGGATTCCTCGTGGTCTGTCCGCACTCTCCTGATGGGGTCATGGGGAAGGAGGCTCCTCCTCAGCCATCTGGCCTTCTAGTGAGGCCCTCCTCCTCCAGGTGGCATCCTTCGGAGTCGAAGAATATCCCAGCCCCATCCTCTGTCAGATCCGCAAATCCAATCTCGACATCGGATAGCCCACTCTTCCACAGCTAGGGCCCTGTGGTCTGCCACAGCCTTTGGCTCTGGCGCCAGATCCAGTCCCGCCAATTTACACTACAGCGTGTCTGATGTGGATACCTCCTCCGTCAGATCTGAGTCTGACGACTGGGATTAATACTAGACTCTGGACTGTCCCACATTACCTTCGGTATCCTGGGGACCATTTCCCAGTTGGTCCTCCTCCTCCTCCTCCTCCTGAATGGAGTTCCTTTGGAGAGTACTACCCTGGTTATAACCCCTACCACCATTTTCAGGATACCAGGGTTATCATTGCCCACCCCCACTGGTAATACCTCCACCACCTACGCTGGACTTCAAGACCTTAATCCAGTCTTGGTGGCAAGGAGTCTTCGGAGTTAGTGTCGACCTGAGACAAGACTCGCACTTCCCGTTCTCCAGGTCTGCGTCCCGAAGCTCTTCTCCATCCACGGCTACATGTCTGGGGCGACACTTCAGGATATGACCTTCCGGACATCCGCAGTTCTTTGACAAGGGGCAGACGGCAATGATGATGATGCTGACGAGTCAGCGGAGGATGCCTTGGAGGAACCCGAGGGTTCGCAAAAGCAAGGCTGCCCTAAGTCTCCCCCGCCCCGAGGACCCTGCCTTCTCAGATCTTCTGAGATCCATGAAGAATTTCTTTGACTGGGAGTCAGAGGATCAGGAACCCATGAGACAGGGACTAGCTGAACACCTGGACTTAAAGTCTCTGTCTTCAGTCCCCATTCCTCCCTGGATCAGGCCTCACCATGACCTCACCTCTGCGGACTGGCAGATGCTTCATTCTCTCCTGGCTGTCCCAAGATGGTGGACAGGATATACCAGGCGACAAAGGAAGCTCCATTTCTTAAGACACATCCTAAGGTGGACTCTGTAACATTTCAGCTGCTCATGACTGCTCTGCTGCACCACACACATGAGCACCTCTCCTCAGACAGAGTCGAGGCAGATGGACCAGTTCAGCAGAAAAGTATGCTTTGGCCACATGCGCACTGAGATCCCTCAACTATGTGGCCCATGGTGTCACACCAGAAGGCTGCCTTAGCTAGGTTAGAGGCCCGAGTCCAATCTATGGAACCCTCGAGCCTCAAGGAGGAGCTGCCAAGGATCTTCGCCTCCTCGCTTCTCCTGTAGGCATGCTTTGCAGCCACATATGACTCTGTCGATTCAGTGGCTCGCGCCTTGCAACTGCCATTGCCTTAAGGCGTCATTCCTGGCTCCGCATCTCTGGCTCACCAATCGAGGTTCAGTCTGCGATTCAGGACACCCTTTCTGGGGCTCTGTGCTTTTTGGAGGAAACACCAAAGACATTATTACTGGTATCCGGGACAGAGGTCTTGCCTAAGATCAGTAAGGTCCATGCAGCAACAGCCCTTCGGAAAAGGACCTGGAGGCAGAGGAAGCAGTCCCCGACTCTGCGCCAGGGCAAATGCAAGGCCACGGGTTCAGCCACTCCTCCAGCCTCCAAGAATCAGAGATGTTCAGGAGGTCCTCCCCACCGAACGTCCTGCCACTTCCTGACTCTCTCTCCTCACTGACTTCTCAGTCTCACAATGAGGAGCAGGTGTGGGGAGGTTCGCCGCCATGCTGCAAGAATGGAAGGCAATAACCTCTGACGCATGGGTCCTGCAGTTGGTGTCCGTCAGACACACCATAGAGTTCAGGGTCCTCCAGAATATCTGCCAAAAGGTCCTCTTACTCCAGGGATCAGGCTCTTCTTGTCCAAGAAGTTCAAAGCCTTGTGCTCAAGGAAGCAATAGAGCACGTCTCCTCCGGCAAAGGGAAGGGGTTCTGCTCTTACTTTTCCTGGTTCCAGAAAAGGACGGAGACTTCAGACCCATCCTCGACTTGAGCCGCCTCAATCGCTTCATCGAGTACAAAAGTTCAGGGTTCTGACGCCCAGAGCCTCCTTCCACTCATTCTGGAGAATCACTGGCTGTGTGCTCTGGACATGTAGGATGCTTACCTGCACATCCTGATCTTCCCCAGCCACCGCCGTTTCCTGCGGTTCCAATTCCAAGGAGCCCCAGTTTTGGGCACTCCCTTTGGTCCATCCTCAGCACCTCGGGTGTATACCAAGTGCCTAACGTGGTGGCGGCCCTTTACGTCCGCCAGGGTATTGTGGTCTTCTTATCTGGATGATTGGCTGATCTCAGCCCGTCCAGGGATTCTCTACTGGAGGCTCTTTCCTTTACCCTGGGTCTCTTTGGCAGACTGGGGAATACTGTCAGCATTCCCAAGTCATCCTTGTTACTGTCACAGAGACTAAAGCTCATTGGGGCGGTTCTGGATACGGTCCAGTGCAGAGCCTTCCTTCCTCCAGACAGGGTGGAGACCCTGATCCATCAGGCTCAGGGTGGCGTCATCCAGGACCATCCTGGCCCGGAGATCCTACACCTTCTTAGCCCGTGGCAGCCTCCATCACTACTATTCCTTGGCAAGGCTTCACATGAGGGGCACACAGTGGTACTTTGCGGATGCAGTAGGATCAACTCCTGGACGACCTGGACCTTCTGGTTCTGGTGTCATCTGCAGTTCAGAAAGAATTGCTGTGGTGGAGGTACCACTACAGCCTTTCCGTGGGTCTTCCTTTCAGGAGCCCAACTCCTCTGGCATCCCTAACTTCAGATGCATCGAACATGGGATGGGGGCTCATCTAGGGAACACCAAGCACAAGGATTGTGGTCCAGCTTGAGGCATCATTACACATCAACGTTCTGGAGATGAGGGTGGTCTTATACACGTTGCAGGCCTTCCAGATCCTCCTTCCAAGGGATCACTGCTGGTCCAAATGGACAGCATGTCAGTAGCTTGGTCCCTCAACAAACAGAGGAATTTGCCCAGACTCTATGCTGGGAGGCGATGCTAGCTTTCAACTGGGCGGTCCAGCACCATCCGCCCTAGTTGCCATGCATGTTCCAGGTATTCAAAATGTCCTGACGGACAGTCTCAGCAGATCTCGGACCCTAACTCACAAATGGGAATTAAATCAAGAAGTGGCAAAATTTCTTCCTAAAATGGGGGCGTCCGAAATCAACTGTTTCGCCTCCCAATACAGAGCTAAAACTTCCCAGTTTTTGCTCGCCTGCTCCAGGGCATGGTGCTTTCTGGCACGACGCCGCTGTCTGTCTCTTGGACAAGGACATTTTGTACGCTTTCCTCCATTTTCCATTCTCCAGAGGGTCCTTCTCAAGCTACAGGAAGAGAAGGTGAGGATGATTATCATCGCCTCTCTGGCTGAGACAAATTTGGTTCCCTGCTACAACAGCTGTTGAGGAAACACGGTTCCACTTCCAGTGACCCGACCTCTTGACTCAGGATCAGGGTCCTTGTTCATCGAGGTTCAGGACCCTGCATCTTCACGCCGTGGCTCCTGCGGATTAGCGATTTCTAGTTTCGGGTCTCCTGTCGGTAGCTCATGTTCTTTAGAAGCTGGAAAACTCTCTACTTGTTACACTCATGTCATGAAGTGGAAATGTTTTTCCATCTAGGCAACTGCCAAAAATTGGAACCCCTTTTCTTGTTCTGCCCACAAGTCATGGAGTACCTCCTTTATCTGTCAGACTCAGGTCTGTCATATTCTTCCATGAAGGTCCACCTTTGGCAATTTCGGTACCACGAGCTGGTGGATGGTAAACCGTGGCTCAGTTGGAGTCTCAGAAACATTTCTGAAGGATCCTCCATCTGAAACACCCCATCTGCAGCCCAACTCAGCCTTGGGATTTGAACTTTGTGTTGGAGAAGCTGACTCTTCCCCTGCTTGAACCAGCCACGAGTTGTGACTTGCGCTTTCTTTCCTGGAAGACATTTTTTGGTTGCCATTACATCAGCTCAAAGGATTTTGGAGCGTCACGCCTGGTTTGCAAAGAGCCTTATCTTATTTTCCACGAGGACCAGGCAGTCCTCAGGACAAATCAGTTCTTACCCAGCTGTGTCAGAAACCACACTGAACCAATCAGTAGAGCTTCCAGTTTATTTTCCATCCCCTTCGAATAGAGGTGAGGCACTCCTGCACACCATGGACATCCTTCAGATCCTTCAGTGGTACTCACACCGCACCAGGACTTCGTAGCTGCGATCAGCTTTTCATTTCTTTGCCCCTGGTGAAGAGGTAAAAGTGATTTTGACAGTGCTTTCAAATGGTTGAGGCAACTGTGTTCTGTATTATTATCAAAAGTACGGAAGGTCCCATCCAGAGGTCATTCTACTGGGGCATGGCTTCTTCGCTGCTTTTTGCAGAACGCTTCACGGCTGATATTTGCGCCAGAAGCTACTTGGAGTTCTGTCCACACTTTACTAAACACTACAGTCTGGATGTTGCTTCTATGCAGAGGTCTGGCTTCAGCCTAGCTGTCTTGCAGGGACTTCTGTCCTAGGCTGGGTCCATTCTGGGTACCAGTTTCTGTTGGGAGTTATTTTCTCCTCCTCCCATGTTTCTCTTGGTCTCTCTTTGGAGGGACTGCTTTGGACTCTGTCCTGTATGTAATGACCTACTGAAGTAACCCTCTGGAAGTAAGATAGTACAGTTACATAGGACTTACGTAACAGTAGCTCTTCGAGAGAGGTTCCTTCAGTAGTCCATTTTCCTCCTATTTCCTTCATTTTATTTGTTACAAGGACTCCAAATCCTGTTTGCTCCTGCTGTCCAGCCTCTTCCTGGCTCCAGCGGGAGAACTGGAGGCAAGCATGGGGACCGCCCACTATATATGGCCATGCTGACGTCAGTCATGTGATGTCAGGTGGGCAGTCCCCCATCAAGGGATTGCTAGAAAAGTCTGCCCTGCGCCCAACGCCAGGTAGCGCCAGTCCATATGCAATGATCTACTGAAGGAATCTCTAGATCTACTGTTACGTAAGTTACTATGTAACTGTACTTTACAGGACTACATTCCTTCCACAGGCACAAGGTGGTGCCCAGGAGTAACAGTAAGTTTGTTCCAAAGTAGTCTCTGATTTCCACCTAAATCAGTACAGTATAACCTTGATTATCTGACCCCCCAATTATATGAACTCTGGATTATCTGAATGAGCTAATAGGAACATGGTGTGAGGGACCCTCGATTTTACAAACCCAATTATCCAAACTAATCTTTCGTCCCCAGTGAATTCAGATAATCAAGGTTGTACTGTATATTACTTTGCCAGTCTTCTTCACTGAGCATTCTAGTTCAGGGAACGTAGATTGCATAGCCTTGATGTAAACTGAGCTCTCAATTATTATATCGAGCATACCAATGCACACAGGCAGGACAAGCAACAGTTGATCTTACTTGAGGGCTCTTGCAGTAGGTACTTGCATATAGGACTAAGCCACCAGGCACTAGGACCACACGGAAAACTTCTAGATAGCAGTGTCTGGTGGGGACTGCCCCAATGTTAGTGTGGCACTATATAGGGAGTGGTCCCCACATCCACCCTCCAGCTGTTTCCCGACATCGACCTGCGCACGTCGGACACAGTCTGGAAGCAACCTTCCTCCCTGGCTCCAGTGGCCAGGAAGGCGGATAGACTTTACCAGGCCCCAGAGGGCAAGGACCACCTTAGCCTCCATCCCAAGGCTGACTCAGTGAAACATCACGCCGCCCATGATAGGGCCGCAAAAACAAAACACCTTAGTGCTTCTCCTCCCGGAAGTCTAAGGTTCTTGATCAGTACAGGAAAAAGATCTACTCTTTTTCCACTCTGGGAATTAGGGCATTAAATTATGTTGCCCACATGGGGGATGCAGTAGATGCTGCTGGTAGAGGCTCAGTGTCAGCCATTAGCCTCCAACGGTACTCATGGCTTAGGATCTCAGGCTTGGCACCTGAAGTCCAGACAGCCATACAGGATGCCCCTTTAGATGCTCAGTTCTGTTTGGGGAGATGTCAAGGACATTATCACTGACTTACAGGACAAGGGCAAAGCCTTGCGCTCTGTACAGTTTATGTACAAGCCACACAAAACAAAAGCAGCCATTTCGAGACAACTACATTATCAACGAAACAGCCTCAAACCAACACTAGAACAAATGTCAGGTGACTTTGGCTGGTAGAGCCCACCGCTCCTGACTCTCTAACCTCCCACCTCCATTGGATCTCTGTACAGAGGAACCGGTGAGGGAAGAGTCTCCCTCCACCTACGGAGTAGGAGAAAATAACAACAGACTCATGGGTACTGCAGTTGGTGGCAAAGGCCACAAATAGAATTCACAGAGAGACCACCAGAAAATCGCCCAGGTCACCTGCTCTACCTACCTCACCACATACCCCTGGTAAGAGAGGAAATAAACTCCCTGCTGGAAAAGACAGCAATAGAGCCAGTTCCAAACAGTATCACGGAATGGGTACTATTCACACTTCTTCCTGGTACCCAAGAAGACAGGCGATCTCAGACCCATTCTCAATCTGAGCTCTCTAAACCTCTTTTGGGGTACCAGAGGTTCAGAATGTTCTTTCTTGGGACGTGGATATGTTGTTCAATCCACACTTATTGGCAGGTTCCTTGCCGCTTTAAATGTTGCCAGAAGGTCTTCAAGCTGGCTCCTCCCATCCACCTGGGTGGTAAACCCCCGACTCTGCCCCATGGCGTCAGATCTTCCTTACCGCTTAGAGGCTCAGGTTCCCTCCTTAGCGCTTTGCATTTTAGGCCTGGATCCAAACTCTTAGGTTAACCCAAAACTAATTTTAAAGTTTACAAGACTTCGTCTTTGTCTTCCTCACGGCTCGCGATGGATAAATCGACTCCTGGCTTTTGTCAGTGTCCATGTGGGCAGAAGATATCCCAGTCTGATCCACATTCCACGCGTCTACTGCCTGGGGCTTGGTCACGATTTGCAGGCATGCGAAGTGCAACTCCTTCTCGGCTCAGTCTTGGAGGACCACATTGCTCGACTTCTTGGTGCCCTGAAAAATGGTATCCGCCGGTCAGTCGAAGGAGGCCCATTGGGCGTGTACGGCGCGCAGGGCTCGCAAAACAGTTGGAGCAGATGATCGCCTCGAGGAGGAGGGAGGAGGAGGAGGAGGCCCAGGCGCTTTTCTTCTTCCTCCTCGGCCGCGTGCATTTATGCCACTTCTTTGGGTTCCTCCACACAGCTTCATTTAAGGAGCTTTACCAGTCCCTCTCCACCAAGGGAGAAGGGCCATGAGCGTTCCAGTTGGTCCAAGAAGAAGGACTCAAAGGTAAGTCCCACGTCAACATTCATGGGAGCGGGAGAGATCCCTTCTCGGACTGTCGGCTTTCAACTTCAGTCGAGGTTGCAGCTAGAGGCAGCTGGCTTCACGGTGTCCCTGTCAGGTCAGCAGGCCGAGACAACTGTCGACACGGCTGAGATTTTCTCGACCCATCAGACGGTTTGTCGACTGTTGATGCCAACAACCCTACTTCACCAGTTCCCCGGTGATTACCAAGGACTTGCTATGCCTCCTGTGCGGGAGTCCCAGTTAAGGTCCCTGAACTGAAGGAAGGGCGGGTTTCCTGCCTCTCTCTGACCCACCTCGGAAACCCCAAAGGTCTTGGTCTCGGTCCTCTTCCAGGTCCAGCCGGTCCCATGGTTGGTGATCTCGGCACCGTGGAAGCGCCGTCGCCACTCATCCTCGTCCTCTTTGGAGGATAGGCTCTGGTGCAAGTTGCGTCAGCGCTATGAAGATTTAATGTGCAGCAGTTCTTATTGTCTGGGAATAAGCCAACTCCGTCCTCTTCTCCGACCATTAAGTGGCTTGTCACCAGACAGTGACATAACCCCTCATAATGGTCAGGAGCCGACTCCGCACCGGTTGTTCGGCCAAATCTGGCTGCTCCGCCCATTGTGGTGGAACCCCCCCACAATCGAAAACTGGGGCCCCAACCAATGATCCTGGTCGGGTCAGGGCTTGTCTCTGCAGGTTGTCGGTCACCCTCACTTCCGATCAACTTTAGCAGGTGGAGGGTGGCTCAGGCACCGGCAGCTCTTTGCATACTCCTCGGAGTTGGATGATGACTCCTCCTGTTCTCCAGGCCGCCTGACCTGGAGTCTGCAGGAGGGGTCAGTTGGTGACGAGAGTCCATCCTTGTTTTAGGTTTGCTTCGCTCATCTCGGAGTCCACGCGGATGCAGCTGGAACCCATTTGAAATGGGCCAAGTATTCCCTCACGGAGATACTAGACCGAGGGATTCCCCTTTGGAGACCTTTCCTGTGGCCAAAGTCATTGTTGGCCCGGCCCTGGAGTTGTGGCAGCGGCCAGCATCTTGTCCTCACCTTCGCCAGGATGGCCCAATGTACGCAGTCCCTACTGGCTCACTCTCCGTCTCGGAGCACAACTCTGTGAAGGGGTTAGTGACCGACAGTGTTTTCCGGCATTCCAGGAATGCTCGGACGTGGACAGACCACCCGATAAGGAATCCAAGAAGCTGCATTACGCGGGTAGAAGGTTTACGCTGCTTCCTTCCTAGGCCTTCATCAGGCTAACTCGGCACTTCTGATGGCACATTCTCACACGCCTCATGGGCTCCTGGATGAGGTGATTCCTCATCTCCCGGCTGACCTTCAGACGACGGTCAAGCAGGTGCGGGATCAGGGAGGGCGGTGGCAGAACAACAGCTCCAAACTTCGTTGGATATTGGTGATTCTTGTGCCTGATCAGTAGCGCTGCAGTGGCCATGCGCCACAGAGCTTGGCTGTGAATCTCCACCACAGCAGACACCCAGCACAAGCTGGCAGACGCCCTTCCTGGGCACCAACTTGTTCGGGCCGGGGTGGAAGGCCATCTCCAGAGGATCGAGAAGTCCAGTGCCACCTTGACTCACTCACATCTGCCCAGAAGGACAAAGGCCACCAGCAGAAGCATAAGCCCCACCGCCCTGTGGCACATCCAGCCCAGCAGCACCAGGGTCAGCAGGCACACACTTGGCGCCTAAGGCCAAGTCTGCCGCTTTCTCCAGTAGGAAGCCTGGAGGCAGGGTCCAGAAGGTCCCTCAGCGGGCCCTTCCTCCATGCCTGCCCAGTGACTGGTTGAGGGGTGTCACCTCCAACCTCGCTACCTCCCCGGGTTCCCCGTGGGATTGCCCGCCACTTCCTTTCCTCCTGGTCCGCTATCACCATGGACCGCTGGGTGCTAGAAGTGGTGGGCAGGGGTCTGCCTCTGGAATTGAGCAGTTCCTCAATATCGGGTCCGCATCCTCTCTATCCCGGCTTGTCTTGTTGCTTGCTCCTCCAGAAGGAGGTGATCAGTGAGGTGGTGGATCCTCCTCCAGACTCCAGGGGTTTGTGTCCAGGTACTTCCTGAACCCAACGGATGTGGGCTGGCGCCCCATTCTCGACCCACCGACCTTAAGTTCCTAGGCAGCGCACCTTCAGGATGATCACTCTGGCTCAGATCATTCCATCCTTGGAACTAGGCATGTGGTTTTGTTCTATGAACCATCAGGACGCGTCTTTCACATCCCAGTCCGTCCGTCTCATCAGCGATTCCTCCACTTTCGAGCAAAGGGATCTCTTTACGAGTTCCAGGCCATGCCCTTCGGCCCTCTCCAGCTCCCAGGGTCTTCACCAAATGCATGACAGAGGTGACAGCATTCCTGCAGTGCCAAGGGGTCCTGGTGTACCCTTACCTGGACGACTGGTTGATTGCAGCCCCTCCAGGTTGGTGGTGGAGCGGGTGGGTGGGAGGGAGGAGCCAGCTTGAAGACCTTCCAGCAACATTTAAAGCGGCAAGGAACCTGCCAATAAGTGTGGATGAACAACATATACCACTCCTAGAACTCCTGTTACAGGTGAGTAACCTGTATTTCTCCTGGCCTGCTTCTACTATTACAGAAGGTCATTGTCTCTGCACTCTGGACATGCAGGATGCCTACCTGCATATCCTGATTTTTCAGCCGACTGCACATTCCTCCAGTTTTGTTTTCAGGAGAACATTTTCAGTTCAAAGCTCTCCCTTGGTCATCTGGTCGGGCACCCAGAGTGTTCATGTAGTGCCTAGTATGTGGTGGTAGCCCTTCTATGCAGACGGGTGCAGGTATTTCCATACTCGACGATTGGTTGATTTCAGATCTGTCAAGTGACACTTTGGCCAGCTCTTTGGCCTTTACTCTGGATATTTTCCAGCGGGTGGCATTACAGTCAACCATGCCAAATCCCACCTTTTCCTTTCCCAGCAGCTCCAATTCATTGGAGCAGTATTGACACAGTCCAGGGCAAGGCCTTCCTGCCGCAGGACAGGATGGCAACATTGCAGCAATAGGCACACCTATTGGCCTCTCAGTGAAAGGATACCAGCCAGGTCAATCCTTCAACTGCTCGGGCTCATGGCTGCAGCCATCCTTCGGTCCTCTAGCCAGACCGCATATGGGAGTCTCTAAATGGATCCTCAGAGTGCAGTGGGACCAGTGATCAGACGATCTAAACCATAAGATCCTGGTCTCAGAACCGATGGCTCAAGACCTTTTCTGGTGGCAAAACCAGGACAACCTCTCCAAGAGTGTCCCATTCTGCTCAGACATTCCTCCCAGACTCTAACGAGAGACGCCTTGGGCCTAGTATGGGGAGCGATCTAGGAAACCGTAGGACATAGGATCCTTGGTCCCACAATGAACTGTCCCTTCATAGCAACGCATCGAGATGAGGGCAGTGTTGAACACCCTAAAAGCTTTCCAACACCTCATCCAACCAGGTCAACACATGATCCAGACAGACAACATGTGCATAGTCTGGTACACAAACAAACAGGGCAGAACCCACGTTTATCCTCTGTCGGAAGCAATGAGAGTGTGGTACTGGGCAGCCAACCATAACCTTCATTTAACAGCAGTCCACGGACCAGGCATTCAAAACATCCTGGCAGGCGCATTCAACTGCACACAAGCCAGTGCACACAGTGGGGACTCTGACAGTCAGTGGTAGACGACATGTTCGGAAGGTGGGAAGGCCAAAATAGACTTGTTCGCCTCCCCACTCAATGCAAAACTACCAGTTCTAGGGACATGGATATGTTGTTCATCCACACTTATTGGCAGGTATTATTGCGCTTAAATCTTGCGGAAAGTCTTCAAGCTGGCTCCTCCCACCCACCGGGTGGTAAAACTCTCGCTCCGCCCCATGACGCCCAGATCTTCCTTACCGCTTGGAAGCTCAGGTTCCTCCTTAACGCTCTGCGTATAAGACTGGTTCCTAATTCTTCGGTTTTTGCGAATTAAAAGTTTCTTTAAAATAATCTTGGGTCTTCTACCCTCGCGTACGATGGACCATCGACTCGGTTTCCGGAGATGCCCTTGGGGGCAGAAGATGTCTCGGATGGATCCGCACTCCACATGCGTCTACTGTCTGGGCCTGGGCACGATCTGCAGGCTGCGACCTGTGCTCTTCCTTCTCGGCCTCACGTCCTCGAGAACCACGCGCGTTTACAACTGGGGCGCCCCGAGAAGCGCCTCGTGGAGTCAAAAAGAGGCCCGGTCAGGGTTTCACGCGGCGGCGGGCTCGGGCGGATCAGCTCGAAAGCAGATGATCGCTCAAAGAGGAGGCGGTAAGGGTCCGCTTCTACCTCGGGCGGCATTTGTCCCGCCTCTCGGTGCCTCTTATTCAGCTTTTTAAGGAGCTTTATCTGACCCTCTCTACTAAAGGTGAGGGACCAATTCTGCTGGACCGCTTTCGGTCCAAAAGAGAGACAAGGTAGTCCTCCGTCAACGCTCTTGGGAGCGGAAAGATCCTCTCCGGCAGTTGTCGGCCGCCGACTTCGCCATTGGTCTCACGGGTGTCCCCTGTTAGGCCAGTTGGACCGAGACTACGTCGGCGGCTCGAGATTTTTCTCGACCTGTTGGACGGTTGTCGGCAGGAGAAGCCGAGAATCCCTCTCCCGGTTCCCCGTGGGAGTTGAGGACCCCGCTGGCTTGTCTGTGCCTCGGTTCCGAGCCTTCGGCTGAACCTCCGAACCGAGGGAGTGCCGTTCCCACGACACCTCCCCGCATTGTCCTCGGAAAGCCGAGGTTCTCGGCCCTGACTTCTTCGGTGGTCCAGCCGATCCCGCCTGGCCATAGGCGGTCTCAGTCTCGCACCGCGGCAAGCGGCATCGCTGCTCGCCCTGCCCCTCCTCCTCGGACGGAGGCTTCACGTAGTTACGCCGACGATATGAGGACCTCATGTTTCAACAGCTCCTTCTGACCGGAACGGCCGACGCCATTGCCTTCCCTGGCCATTAAGTGGCTGTCACCGAGCGCTCAAATAACCCCTCGCTTTATCCGAGGAGCCTGTTCCCAGGCCGTTGTTCGGCCAAACCAGCTGCCCCACCGATCCCGGTGGAACCTCCGCCTCACAGCCGTTATTGGAGCTCGACCAAGAATTCTGGTCGGCTCAGGACTGCCCCATAGGCTGTCTGTCACCCTACTCCTGATCGACTCGGCAGGTGGAGGTGGCTCAGGCCCGAGGCAGCTTTTTGAGGACTCTTCCGAGTCCAGGCGATTCCTCCCTTTTCTCCAAGCGAATGGACTTGGAGTCCTCAGGAGGACAGTCGGTGGACGATAGCCCTTCGTCTACTCTAGGATTGCTTCGGCTCATCTCGGAGTCCACTGGGATGAAGCTCGAACCTGCCTCTAAGCGGCCAGGTATCCCTCACAGAGATTCTGGACCGAGGGATCCTCACGGAGGCTTTTCCGTGGCCGAGGCTAAGTGGGCCCTGCCTTGCAGCCTTGGCAGCGCCTTGCTTTCTGCCCCGCGCTTCTGCCAGGATGGCCAGGAAGTATGCAGTCCCTACCGGTTCCTTGTCCGCTTTTTTCGAACACCCCTGGCGAAGGGTGAGTTACTGACAGTGTTTTCCGATGTGCCGGGAACGCTAGGGATGGGACAAACCTCCGACAAGGAGTCCAAGAAATTGGACTATGCCGGGCGAAAAGTCTACGCTGTGTCCTCCCTCCCTCGCCAGGCCAGTTCGGCCATCCTCATGGCACATTTCTCCATGCCCTGTTGGGCTCCTTGGACGAGGTCATCCTCATCTTCGCTCGGATCTGCAGACCACGGTTAGGCAGGTGCGGGACCAGCGCAGGGCAGTGGCCAAACAGCAGCTTCAGACTGCTTTGGACATCGGGGACTCATACCAGGTCTGTGGGCCGCAGTGGCTATGTGTTGTCGGGTTTGGCTGAGGATATCCACCTTCACTTTGGATACCCAGCACAAGTTAGCGGATGTCCCTTCTTGGGGCCGACCTTTCGCCCTGGGGTGGAAGGTCACCTGCAGAGGATCGAGAAGTCCAATGCTACCTTGGACTCTGTCTTATCCGCTCAGAAGGACAAAGGCCGCAACCACAGCCTAAGCCTCTTTCGTCCCTCTGCGCCTGCGGCACGTCCGCCCAGCAACGCCAGGCTAGCAGGCTTGAGCTTGGCATCCCAAACTCAAGCCCGGGACTTCTCCAACAGGAAGCAGGGAGGTAAAGGCCCAGGAGGTCCTCGGCCGGTCCCTCCTCCAAGCCTGCCCAGTGACGGGTTGAGGGTGTCGCTCAACCCCGCCACCTCACCCCAGGTTCCCTGGGCGGTTCCGCCACTTCCTTTCCGCCTGGTCCGTTATTACCACGGACAGGTGGGTGTTGGAGGTGGTGGAGAATGCCTACCCTTGAATTGGAGCAGGCCTCGCCTTCAGAGCCATCGCAGACTGGGGCATCGATCCGCAGCCTCACTGTCGGCTCAGCTGAGCCGACATCGCTTCTCCTCCTCCAAAGGAGGTGATCAGGCGTGGCGGACCCTCCCTCAGACCCGGGGTTGTGTCCAGGTACTTCCTGGTTCCGAACTGGACGGGGCTAGCTCCATTTTCACCTACACGACCTGAACAAGTTCCTAAGGTCTCAAACCTTCAGGATGGTCACTCTGGCTCAGATAATACCATCCCTGGAACTCGGTGTGGTTCTGCTCTCTGGACCTGCAGGATGCGTTCTTTCACGTCCTATCCGTCCGTCACATCAGAGATTCCTTGCTTTCAGTGGAGGGATCCTTTTCGAGTTCCGAGCCATGCCCTTTGGCCTGTCTCCAGCTCCCAGGGTCTTCACCAAATGCATAGCAGTGGTGACAGCTTTCCTGTGGCGCTGAGGGGTCCGGGTGTACCCTACCTGGACGATTGGCTGATAGCAGCCCCTCCAGACAGGAGGTGGAGCGGTCCAGAGATCTGGCCTCCAGGTTTGCTCTCAAGTCGGCCTTCTCATCAACGAGGCCAATTCGAACCTGAGTCAAGCAGGTGATTCTTTATCGGGCAGAGCTCGACTCTCTTCGAGCCAGAGCACGGCTCTCAGCGGACAGGGCCGAGGTTCTTCCTCCTTGCCCAATCATTTCTGTTTGGGCAATCGCGCCTGCCCGGGACTTCCTGCCTCCTGGTCTCATGGCGGCCTGCACCAGCATGGTCCGTTGGGCCCGGGCACATGCGCCTCTTCAGTGGGGACTGGCCAGCCAGTGGTCACAATGCTGCGATCCATTGGACCAGCTAGTGATGGTGACCCAGGGATGTGGAACGCCTCCGGTGGTGGACCTGCTCCAGTTCATCTGCAGGAGGGCATCCCGCTTGTCCGCCCGAGCCGACGGTCTCTCTCTCGACCGATGCCTCTCTGATGGGCTTGGGGTGCCCATCTGGGGAACACCGGGCGACGGCCTCTGGTCCCTGCAGGAGTCCTGATTCCATATCAACCTGCTGGAGTCCGAGCGGTCCGCCTAGCTCTCACCACCTTTGCTCCGTTTCTCCGGGGTCAAGTGGTCCGAGTCCCGACGGACAATACCACGACCATGTACTATCTAAACCGCCAGGGCGGACGCTGCCCATGCTTCTATGCAAGGAAGCTCTCCCATCTGGTCACTCGTGCGCAGCCTGGAGGCGGATCTCCTAGCCATTCATGTGGCAGGAGCCTCCAACATCCTGGCCGATGCCCTAAGCCAGATAGGGGCTGCATCCCACGAGTGGTCTCTCCTGCCGGAGGTAGTACAAGATCTGTTCTCCCATTGGGGTACACCTCAGGTGGACCTGTTTGCCTCCAGGAGAGCGCAAGCTGAGGCTGTTCCATGCCCGCCCCCTCAGCAGGGCTTGCTGCAGGAGGATGCCTTCTCGAGGCCGTGGACCCCAGGCCTCTTCTACGCCTTTCCCCATTTCCTTGATACACAAGGTGCTTCTCAAAACAAGGAGGGACAAGGCGCAGGTGATTCTGATAGCCCCAGACTGGCCCCGCCAGTTCTGGTACCCAGATCTCCTCAGCCTCGGCTCCAGGCTCCCGAGGCAGCGTCCAGCTCGCCCGGACCTGCTCTCAGTCAATCAGGGAGGGTGTTCTATCCTGACCTTCAATCCCTGCACCTGACAGCCTGGTTCCTGAGTGGCTAGAGTTCCAGGCCTTGGGTCTTTCCGACGAGGTCCTCAATGTAGTTAGGCGTCCCGTAAGGAGTCGACCAGGAAATGCTATGCCTTCAAATGGAAGAGGTTTTTCCATTTGGTGTCAGGGCAAGGGCTTGGACCCTTCCTCCTGTTCCTTGGCAAGCATCTTGGACTATTTATGGTCCCTTCTCGGCAAGGGCTTAGGTCGACGACCCTAAGGGTGCACCTGGCAGCCATCTCTGCTTACCGGGCACGGGCCGGGAGCAGTCGGTAGCGCAGGAGAAGGTGGTCTGGCGCTTTTCAAGGCCTTGATCACATTTCCTCCGTGCAAGAACCTCCACCTCCGTGGGATCTACTGCTGGTACTGGCAAAGCTCATGGGCAAGCTATTCGAACCAATGCACAGGTGTGAACTCTCTCACCTGTCGTGGAAGACCGCCTTCTTGGTGACTATCACATCAGCCAGAAGGATGGGAGAGCTCCAGGCGCCTGCTTCGAGTCTCCTTACCTGGTCTTCCACAGGGACAAGGTTGTCCTGCGCCCCCACCGAAATTCCTTCCAAGGTGGTGTCAGAGTTTCACCTTAACCAGGTGTTGACTCTGCGGTGTTCTACCCCAATCACACCTCGAGGCTGAATACAGGCTCCATACTTTGACCCTAGAAGGGCGCCGCTTATTATAAGGAGCGACGGCTGAAATTCGGGAGAGGTTCGCAGCTGTTTGTCACCTACGCTGAAGCTGCACCTGGCAGACCTGCAGCCAAGCAGGCGATAAGCAGGTGGGTCACCTCCTGCATAGATCTCACTATAAGTTGGCGGGCATGGAGCCTCCCAGGGATAAGAGCTCATTCTACCCGCCATACTGCTGCATCGGGTGGCTGCTTCCAGGGACGTCCCTATCCAGCAAATCTGCAGGGCTGCTACCTGGAAGTCGGCACACACCTTCATCACCCATTACCACATCGACCTTGAGTCACGCCGGATGCTGGTTTTGGGGCCTCGGTTCTCCAGTCTTTATTCCCTAAGTAGGGGTGTGCCTTGCCTCCCTCCTCCCTGAGAACTGCTAGGAGTCTGCCAATAAGTGTGGATGAACAACATATCCATGTCCCTAGAAATACAGTTTACTCACCTGTAACAGGAGTTCTAGGAATGGTATATGTTGTTCATCCACCACGACCACAACCTGAGCTTCCAGCGGGCCAGATCTGGCGTCATGGGGCAGAGCCGAGAGTTTACCACCGGGTGGTGGGAGGAGCCAGCTTGAAGACCTTCCGCAAGATTTAAAGCGCAAGGATACCTGCCAATAAGTGTGGATGAACAACATATACCATTCCTAGAACTCCTGTTACAGGTGAGTAACCTGTATTTTTCTGCTCGCCGCTCCGGGCATGGTGTTTTCTGGTGAGCGCGTTTGTGCTGGAAGGGAGGTTCATTATGCCTTCCTCCACTTCCATTGATTCAGAGAGTACTAATGAAACTTCACGAGAAGGAGCGCGAATGATTCTCATCGCCTTCTGGCCGAGACAAATATGGTCTCTCTGTTGTAACAACTGTCTGTGGAGCCTCCATTTCCACTGCCAGTCTCTCAAGATCTCTTGACAGAGGAGCAGGGACCCTGGTATATCCAGGTCTCAGGTCCCTTCATCTGCATGCATGGCACCTACTGACACAGCTGCTGCACGTTTCGGGGTTCCCGAAGTAGCACAAATTCTAGTGGAGGCCAGAAAGCCTTCCACTTATGGCATGAAATGGAAAAGATTTTCCATAGGCAGACCCGAGGGGTTAGAACCTTTTCCTGTTCGGTCACACAGGTCTTAGATTACATGCTACATCTCTATGACCTGGATCTTAGTTACTCCACTTTAAAAGTCCATTTATCTGGCATTTCTGCCTATCATGTCCCTGTGGGAAGCAAGACTCTGGCCCAACTGGAGTTATCCAAAACCTTCTTAAAGGGATCCTCCATTTAAACCACCTGTACAGAACCATGCTCCACCCTGGGACTTGAATTTCACCCTAGAGAAGCTCACACTGCCTCCTTCGAGCCGGCAGCAAGTTCTGACATCGCTACCTTTCTTGGAACGCACTCTTCCTAGTGGCCATCACTTCTGCTCAGAGGATTTCGAGCATCAGGCCCAAATGTGTAAGATACCTTACTTGATTTTTCTCAGGCTCTACGAACCAATCCAAAGTTCTTGCCTAAGGTGGTATCAGAATCCACCTTGAATCAGTCACTTGTCTTGCCAGTGTACTACCGAGCACTCAACGGGGTGAAGCATTTCTAGCACACTCTGGATGTACACAGAATTCTTCGGTACTGCACAAACAGGACGAACCCTGTCTGTGAATCTGACCAATTGTTTGTTTCCTTTGCACCCAAAAGGGAGGACGCTGCTGTTTCAAAACAAGTGTTTGTCCAAATGGCTGGCAAACTGTATTACCTTCTGTTACAAAAGTACAACCAGCCTCTTCCGGGAGGTCAGAGGACATTCAACCAGAGGCATGGCTGCTTCTGACTCTTGCTTCAGGAACATTTCAGCCACAGACATCTGCATGGCTGGAACTTGGGAGTTCTGTCAGTACCCTTACCAAACATTACAGTTTGGACATTGCTTCAAGACATAAAAGTGGGCTTCGCCTTGCTGTTCTTCTGCAGGACTCCTATCATGAGTACCCTGTTTTTTCTGCAAACCCATTCCTGCCTCTCATGTCTCAGACTTGTCTCAGGTTACTGCTTGGGGCTTAGTCTTACATGTGAGGCCCACTGCAAGAACTCTGTCGGCAAGACAGTCACAGTTACGTAAGAACGACTGCAACAGCAGATCTTCGAGAGAGGCTCTTGCAGGTACTGCTTTCCTCCCACCTACCCCTGGGTTTCTTCTATTCTTTCTCCTGTATTAGATTTTAGCTCAGGAGCCCACTCCTTATCTTCTGTGCACCTTTCTAGGTCTCCGGTGGGAAAACTGGAGGGCAGGTGTTGGGACCACTCCTATATAGTGCCATGTTGACATGAGTCACATGGCGTCAGAGGCGGTCTCCTGACAGACACTGCTAGCTACAAGTTTTCCAAATGGTCCTACAGCCTGGCAGCTTAGTCCTATATGTGAGTACCTACTGCAAGAGCCTCTCAGAGATCTGTTGTTACAGTAAGTTCTTAGTAATTGTACTTTCCTGACCTAATGATGATGTGGGAAAAGGAAAACCTGCTTCAAAAGGACGATTCTGGCGCTGGATAGTGGCATGCGTCAGTTCTGTTACAATAAAGCTGGCAAGGAGCCCCAGTAGGCCTGAGGCACATTCCACAAGAGTTACAGCTACTACAGTGGCAGCTGCTAGGGACATTCAGCTGCTGGAAATCTGTAAAGCAGCTACATGGAGAACAGTACACACCTTGCCAAGCACTCACAGTCTGGACACTCAGTCCAGAAGTGATGAAAGTTTGGCACAGCAGTGCAGCAGAGCTTGTTTTCTAAATAAGGTTTTGTCCCCGCCTCCAAAGGCACTGCTTCATAGTCAGCTAGAGTTAATGATATTGAAGAATCCCTGGGATTAGAAGAAAAAATTACTCACCGCAGTAATGTTGTTTCTTCCTAGGTATTGTTCAGTATCATTAACTCTTCCACCCTACCTCCCTTCCAGAACCAGTTAGCTTCTGCAATACAGTTGGTAATCTTTCTGTTTTGTTGGCCTTACACTGGTGCAGTTAGGCTAAACCAGCTGGCTGTGTTATTCTTGTTGTTAGCCTTTCTGGGCATTGCCAGTGGCATGGGGTGAAAATGGGGGTGATAATTAAATCGGTTATTATTAAAATTGTTAACTACTAGGATAGTATAGTCAAAGGGCTTAATTGTGGGCTTTAATGAAATCTGAGTGTCTTAGAATGCAACAGTAAGGAGGGCAGCAGGTTTGAATGATGACACGTGCCAATAGGTTCACTATTTGCATCAAGTTCCATTCATCTCCGGGGCAGTGCAGTCCAGGAGGCTGACTGCTAGAGTTAATGATATTGAAGAATACCTTGGAAGAAACCCTTCACACACACACATTATGCATCATGTTCAGATACTGTACAAGGGAGTCACATGTAATGAGGCATACTAACACAGGTACACCTACACTTGGTCAGGGTTGGAGTCACACTTCTACACAACACTTCCTCACCTGTCACCAGTACTAACAATCCCCCACAAACTCAGACAGCAGTGTGATCAAATATGAGACACACAGTTAATAAAGAATACCTACCTAAGTACACAACGCTCTGTCTGAGTTAGTCACACATGTCACAGCATTCCCTCACCTGCTTCCTGCACAACACCCACAGACTACAAGATGATTAGGTACAAGGAGAGACCGTTACAAGGAATACCAACACATGTACACCTACACTGGTCAGGGCTAGAGTCACACTGTGCCCATCATCCCCCCACACATGCACACGCCCACTCATATGCCTTCAGACTGCAACATGATCAAGTACAGGAGAGACAGGTGCAACAGGGAGTACCCACATAGGTACAGTTACATCTGGTAAGGGCCAGAGTCAGATTCTTGTCCATAGCTTTCTCCCCTAGTACCGCTTAACTTCACTCACAGTGTGTGCAGTCACCAGTCTCTAGCCTTTGCCAGCACTAATTACATCACAGTGTATGTGGAAGCCTGTACTACATCTGCCACACACTGTGCTTGTCCCTTTGATGAACTGAAGGCTTCAGTCTGCTGTGCTGTCAGCCCCTCACCTTCAGCAGCACTAAATACATCACAGTGTGGGGAAGTCTGCACTGTGACTGCCCCACACTGTACCTGTCCCTGTGGATAAACAGGGCATCAGTCTCCAGTGTTGTCAGTCCTTCACCACCTCTAAATACAGTGCGTGGAAGTCTGCACTGTGCCTGTCCCTGTGGATAAACAAGAGATTCAGCCTCCAGTGCTGCCAGTCCCCCACCTTTACCAACTCTGAATACATCACGATGTGGAGGCCTGCACTGTACCTGACCCTGTGGATAAACTGAGGGCATCAGTCTCCAGTGCTGTCAGTCCCTCACCTTTCATCAGCACTAAATACATCACAGTGTGGGGAAGCCTGCCCAGTACCTGTCCCTGTGGATAAACAGAGAGCTACAGTCTCCAGTGCTGTTAGTACCTCACCATTCACCAGCACTAAATACTTTACAGTATGGAGAAGCCTGCACTGTACTTACCACCTTGTATAAACAGAGGGCTTCAGTTTCCAGTGCTGTCAGTCCCTCGCCTGTCATCAGCACTAAACACATCACAGTGCATGGAGAAACCTGCACTGCACCTGCCCCTGTGGATAATTAGGTGCTTCAGTCTCCAATGCTGTCAGTCCATCACCTTTCACCAGCACAGACTACATCACAGTGGTGGGATGCATGTACTGTACCTGTCCCACACTGTCCCACACTGTACCTGTCCCTGTGGATAAACAGGGGGCTTCAGGCTCCAGGTCTCTCTCCCTTATGTAACCCCCTGCTACTTTACACAGTAAGCTACCCCTTGGTACACTTGACTGGGCACCAAAACAACTTTGGACACTTTTTGGCATCATCCCTAGCTTTGGGAATACATACCAGGCTCACTATTTCTAGAGGTCAAAAGGGTAGGGTGTACAAAAGCAAATTACACACAAATGACCATTATACCCAGGTCCTGAGGAGAACTTTTGCTTAGGGCTATGTTGGGTCTGTACTTTTCAAGGGTACCCAGTAATTCCACAAAGGAGGCAGTAACAATGTCCAAATCAGGCTGGGGTTCTAGAATGTGGCTTTATTCCAAAGGTAGTACACAAAAGCAAAGGTGGACTCCCAAGGGTTTACACTTCATGGCACAAGGCAAAACAGAACAACATCTATAGCAGACAGAAACTCTACACATCCCATATTGCAGAGGACCTTGAACTCTCTTCAGCGGCAGTGGCCTCAGCTGAAACACATTTCTTCTAGTGGCACTGACCACAGTGGAGCACACAGTTCCCATATTGCATAGGATTTAGACGGTTCAGTGTGGCAGCTGGTCACGACAGAGCACACTGGTGCTCAGAATTAACACAACCCACACCAGGGGTAAACCTTCTCTTCAGGCATTGGCCACCATGTCCTGAATAAGCAGGCACCTCTACGGAACTTGTAGTGCTGAACTGGTTACTCCAGATGGGGGTTGCCCACCTTTTGCTTCCACAGTCCCATACCCAGCCATTCTTTCAGAGTTACACGTCAAAATTTGAGTAAAACAGTAGAACAATGCACCTTGGAATGACTTCTCACATTCAGCATTTGAAGCACACTACTTGAGTGTAAACTAAAGTCCTGAACAATGTGCCAAGTCTCTGGGAACTCCATGATTGTCAGCCAACTTTGAAAGGCATGAGAACAGTCTCAAAATAGAACAGAACTCGGTGTATATATCCCTTTTCAGAGTACACCCCAAAAGAAAACAGGTATATTCCTCCTGGATACCTCAGAGTTAGATTACTCACAGTTGTACACAAACAGGCAGCTTCAGTGTCCAGGATCAAAGTCAGGGATTGCCCTTGGATCCCTTCTGCAGTCCTTCTCATCTTACTGGGGATGAGAAAATCAGGAACTCCTGCTAGGCGGTTTCCACCCCTTCTGCTGGCAGGCAGATGGTTCTCAGCACTAGGGAGAAAAATAGGCTTTCCTCAGAGCCCACACTGCAGCTCTTCACTCCTCCAGCTGCTCACTCTGGCTCCACTCAAAGAACTAACTGAAGATTCTAAAACTCCCCACCCACAGCCAGGTACCGTGGCTTATGCTGCTGTGAGAGTACTAAATGACATCCCCTCTCTCCTCTCCGCTGAGACCAAGTAAACCAAGAGGAAACAGATAAAAAATTTAACCAGTTATTCACCAGCTGCCTTCCCTAACTAGCACTGACACTGAGGGGATTCTGGTAACTCCTGGAGACCGGGGTTACACTTACATTCAGCAGCACTAAATACATCACAGTGTTGGTACTGTACATCACAGTGTTGGGAAGCCTGCACTGTACCTGCCTCTAGTGTACCTGTCTGTGTGCATATACAGAAGGCTATTGGTACCTCACCTTTCACCAGCATTAAATACATCACTGCATGGGGAAGCCTGCACTATACCCACCTATACTGTACCCAGACCTGTGGATAAACAGAGGAGAATTATTCTCCAGAGTTGTCTGTCTCTGCCCTCTCAGTTTGACTAATACCCTTACTGAGTTGCCTCTCCTTTTCTCTTTTGTTTTCAGGTTTGACCTCCTAATGGGACCCGCCAGATGTGGGCTCGAGATGGCATGAACTCGGTGTCATACACCCTACTTTCCCATGTCTCAGAGTCCCTGTACACCAACATCACCGTGGACATTGGCATGGATCCCAGGAAACTAAAACCACAGTCATAATCCAGCCGCAGCTCAAGCAGAATCCAGGATCGTGCAAGTGAGGTAGCTGGGGACACTCGGGCAGAGAATGAACAAGAAGGGGAGCTGACCAGTCATCTGATTTTAAGACCCCAGATATGATGAGCTGGGAGGACCTGAGAGACTGCCGCTGCCTGGGAAAGAGAAGCAGTGAATTCTGTGACTGTAGAAGACAAGGGGGCACAAAACACCGACGGGGCCAGGGAGTGTTGCCCCAGATACTCATGAGTCTCTGCCTGCTGTAATCTCACCAAAGTCAGCAGCCAATAGACTGCAGAAGCAACCACAGAAAGAGGGTCGACAAGCTACCCAGGAAGTTGTCCGTGGCAGGGGTCTGGGGCGTATACAGGGAATGAGGGCATCCAACATGGCCTTACAGCAGAGCCAACCAGTAGGAGTTCGAGGTGTCAGGACAGTCTGCCGTGGCAGGCAGACATGTGGAGCTGCATTATTACAAGAGGAAGAGGAGACCAGAGCTGCTGCCGAATTCCTGGCAAGCAGGTCCAGCCCTGGCAAAGAGCCATCTGTCAGGGACTCACAGCAGGGAATGCCAGATGATCATGGACTGGGAGGTGCAAAGCATCAAGCTACAGTCCTCAAAGCAAGCCAAGCCGAGGGAGGTCAGACACTACCAAGAGGAGTCAGTGAAAGGACAGAAGTCCCAGGTGGTGGCATTCTGAGAAACTTTCATTGAACTCCAGGAACTCCATTCCTTAAGAGCAAAGAGAACAACATGGGGTTGGGATTGAGGCGCAGAAACACAAGGAGTGAAATTAGTTGTGACAGTGTGTGTCATTGCTTGAGGCTTGATAACCTTTCATCTTTGGGGGCAGATCAAGACTTCCAATTCTTCTCTGCCCTCACTTATGCTATAGAACATGGCTGGGGGGATGGTGGCTGCAGAAACCTACTATGGGTCTTTTTACCATGGCCCTGCTTTCCTGTCATTGTCTTCTTGCTGCTGTGCAGATCCTCCAACAGAATCCAACCTGTTGTCACCTCACCTGCTTTTAATCCAGAAAGAATGCTAAATCAAGAGGAGAAGTGACACCCACCAGATCCAGGTTCATGAAGGCTAACTTCTGCAGAGTGCAGGGACGCCACGACTCCATCTTAGTAGTTTATAAATCTGATTTATAAAATATTCTTAAATGTAAAACTGTTATAAAAGTACCCTCCAAACAGTGGAACACTTCTTTTTCAAGCTTTGTGTGTACAAACCTCCTGTGGTTTCAGAAGGTCTTCACGTGCAAGTAGATATCGCTTCTGATTGGTTGAATTGATGTGGATGATTTAGATGCAAAATATGATGTGCTGGAAATGTTTACATTATATGTTAGAAGAGCCAGGGAGACTACACTTGCTGTTGTAAAAGTGGTCTTGTGCGCATTTTTGGGGTGTAAACCACAAACCGAAGGTGAGCAAGTGAAACCACTCTTGCAACTGTAAGAGGCGCCTCATCAATCATATGAATATATATAGTGTATGGTGGAACCCTGTTATGCATGGAATTCCATGCCTGAAATATGCTTGTTGTGCTGCAGTAGTGATATCATTATGTTGTTCTGATGCAGTAGTGATGGCATTGCTGCAGCGCAACACTTAGAATGCTGCCACACAGCTGCTTTCCTTTAACCAATCGACCTGCAAGTTGTTTTTTTTTTTGTTTGAAACTTGAACTTACAGAAACAGCTGGTATATTGAATCAGTAATTTGAGCCTGCCACCAACATTCAAGTGCCCCTGCCCCGACCATCAGTTAGCTGAAAGGAAGCAGAGTATCTAAAATGAGCATGGATGCCCATACTCTGTAAAAGAAAATGTATGGGTATCTATACACAGAGAACCTGTGTCTTCAGCTAGTGTTTTCTGGGGCAACCAGTGAACCTCTCAAGCTTAGGTCTTGAGGGTTCTGGGTTGCCACAAAAGCACACTCGATGAAGTCATAAGCTTGTGTATGGCTGCCTATATATTATCTTTGTATTATTATTGATCATTTATATACTATTGATTGAGGTAAATCAATAATATATTAAGAAATACATATATACTGGGCCATCCAGTGGGTAGCTCTGTGTGTTCCCAGGCTGGCAACCTGCGTGCAGTGAGCGATGGAAGTCAGCTGGCTGCTTTGAGGGCTGGGAACAGCAGCCGCATGGCAGTGCTCCTAATCAAGTAGGGATGATGGGTTCCACCCAGAGTCGAATGCGGACATGGCCTGATGTCAGGGAGGTGGGTGGGATTAAGAAGAAAACATATTGAGACCCTGCTGGCTAGTTGAATCCCTCGCCTGTCACAGGCACAGGCTCTGCACCACCTGACAGGGCTCTAGCTTCGATCTGGATGTGGACACTGGAGGCAGGGATGATGGCCCTCCCTTCTGCTGGCCCCATCATGGGTGCAATCTTTGGGGACTTAGAGAGCCAGGTAAATCCAAGTTATTTTTAAAAAGGATGTGCTTCTTTCAAAAATAACATTGTCTCACGTGCAGTGGGAAAGGAGCACTCCAGCTGTTTAGAAGTACCTCTTGATCTGGAATTATATAAAATGAGTGAGAAATTCCTGGTATTCTGATTGGCTACTGTGTACTCAAACCTGTGCAGTTATATGATCATCAATGCAGAGGTTGGAACTCTTTAGACACATCAGCAATACAGATACCTCTACCTCCACACAAGAACTAACCTGACATAACTAATATTGTTCCCCCCACCAAGCACCTCCCCCTCAAAATTGTGCTGTTGGAGGGAGGACTTAGAAATCAGTGATCTCCGATTCATTTCCACAAAATCAAGATTCTGTTGCTGATGGGACATAATCAGAGACCACACCCCCCACAACAGGCCAGTTTGTGCATTTGTTTGGGGGGGGTTCTTTCTCTTAACTGCAATGAAGACTCTGTATAGATTGATGGTAAGACCACACCTGGAGTACTGTGTCCAGTTCTAGAGACCACATCTCTGAAAGGACATAGCGTGGAGGCTGTCCAGAGGACGGCAACTAAATAGGTGCATCAAAAGCCCTATGAGGAGAAACTAAGGATCTCAATTATGTATACCCTAGAAGAGAGGAGGAGAGGGGATATGATAGAGACCTTTAAATACCTCATGGGGCAAATAAAGTATAGGAGGGAAGTATTTTTATAAAAAAGTGCTGAAGAACAAGGGGATATGCTATGAAGCTGGAGGGGTAGATTCAGGAGAGCACGAGGAACTGCTACTTCACAGAAGGAGTGGTGGATTGTTGGAACAGCCTTCCAGCAAAGGTGGTGGGAGCGAAAACAGCAATGGGGTTCAAGAATGCATGGGATAGACACAAGGGAATCATAGTGGAAAGGAAGGGGGGAGAGAGCTGTAGATCAAGTAGGGTCTTTAGTGATAATGTAGGTGGGAAAAAATGGGCAGACTGAATGGGTCAAGGGGTCCTCTTCAGTCAAATTCCATGTGTCTGTGTTTCTATGACTCCATTCCTCATTTAGCATAGAAGACTGTAACTCTTCATTTTTAAAAATAGTTTGAATGGGTAAATTTTTGTGATTGAGCGTGATGTCATCTGTGCCTTTGAGCTTGGTTTTCCACCCCAAGGTTTGTTGGGGTCTAAGCTTTCCAGAGGTAGATGTGGGGGTTGAGAAAGGCACAGGTAAGTCTACATGTATGCTTCAGCTCTGCTGGCCTCCATAGAATGCTATTAGCATGGATTCCTCAGCAGCAGCAGTTACCCTGCCAGCTGGGAAGCAACATGCGGTGATTCTTGGGGGCGGGGTGTCAAGCCCCAGAATACCCCTGGATTAGGCATTTTGTTGCATAAACCAACAGCATGCATGCATTCAGCAAAGTTAAGCAAGTGCTGGTACTGTGGTAGACAACAAAAACAAAGGTATGTTCTTTTAGTTGACGGTAACGTGGTGTTGAAATGAGTCTGGGTCCTTTTTCTCTTTTAACTTTAATTTTATTGGTTGTTTTTTTTTGTTTTTGTTTTTTCTTTAAGGCCATGAACAAATCTGACAACAAATAATACTGCTCAGTTCACATAAATAAAACAATCACAGCACAGTTCATATAGTAACATTCCCATGTATACAGTCCATCTGCACCCTTTGCAGATTGTGTGAGAGGCTCTTTTGGTACCATGCATTCCTGCTTAAAGCTGAATCAGCCTAAAATGTTGTAGTGATTTGCATATACATCTCGTGATGCTTTGCATTATGGAGGTATGTGCAGTTTTATATTCTTTGAAACTTGGCTTTATGGCCAGTGTCCTTTGGGGTAAACCTTGCCTCAGTGCTTTTGCACTGAGATTCTTTATCTTTTACCATATTCATAATCTCACTTAGGCTCAACAGATGACAATGTACCCTAGTAAAGAGGGAATAGCCCATGGGGAAGTATACCTACTCATCTAATCCAGGTTGTAGATTCATACTACATTAATCTAAGAAATAGCAGGAACTGAAATACCACAGTGGCACTTTTCCCAATTCTGTTATCTACTTCAAT
Source organism: Neoceratodus forsteri (assembly GCA_016271365.2). Classification (NCBI taxonomy): domain Eukaryota; kingdom Metazoa; phylum Chordata; order Ceratodontiformes; family Ceratodontidae; genus Neoceratodus; species Neoceratodus forsteri. The sequence continues at coordinate 243,033,129 of CM028133.1, read as the reverse complement.
CTAGCATGTTAAACCTGGGTGCATTCCAGAAAAACATTTGTAAAGGTTGCTGATCAGATGTGTCTCAAGTGGTCCCTGAATAGTCTATTAAATGCACCAGCTTTTTCAGTAATTGGGCTAAATTTGGCCTTCGACTCAGCTGATAAGATCAAATCTGCAGATGTGGAAATAGTCCTACAGATACTATGTTGGGATTGCAGGTCCTGAAATGTGCTGCACTTTGTCATCAAGAAATTGAAAAGTGTGAGTGAGTCTGAGTCAACTCCATCGACAGAATGCCTGATCCATTCTAATTGAAGGAATGGCAACATCATGTGCAAGCTTGCCACCATACTGTAGTGTCCCTCAGGGATGCATTTCTACAGAGCTTAGCCCATGGTGTCAGTCTGACTGCATATCGCTGAAAATCTGATAATGGATAGAAACCCAATGGGTTTGCAAACAGATACTGATCTAAATCTTAAAGATAATTTATTGTAAATTCAGTAAGTTTCAATGCAGTCTGTATCCCGGCTGCCCTGCAGCATATAAGCTATCTATAGCTGGGCCACCGTGGAGTACAGTTTCAAGTTAGAGGGAGTCACCATTCCCCCTTCTGCAATTGTAATAACTAATAGCATATTCTGAGTGTCTGCCCACCGCCCAAATAAAATTAGATAAATTTGTCCCCAAGACTGAAAATAAGCCTTAAGGAAAACAGGAGTCTTTTACATAAGGTACAACATACGACAGTACATTGTGTTGTATCATTTGGATCCTGGTAAAAATGTAATGGTAACAGGGCCCAGTTATGAAGAGTGTTAATTTTCCATTGGGTCAGCATTCATAATTAAGGAGAACTGCGCTGAAATTGTAAATTATTTTTCCCAAAAGGAGCATATTTTTAATATATAAAACAGAGGTGAGAAAGAAGTAAGTGCCTCAGCTGAGGCACTTACTACTTTCTCACCTCTGTTTGTGTGTGTTCATAATATGCACACCACACTCCTGTGTGATTGTTACAAGTACATATTTTTAAATACTAGTTAAAATTCTATTGTTCGTCTATACAGGCGTTTTAGTAACATCAGTGGGTGTGGCTCCTTTACAGTTTGGCATTGTATGCCATTTGGAACTATATAATGTAGTTTTATGTCCTCTCAGCCATAGAGTTCTCCAGTAGAACATGGATGCATTGTGCCAACAATACTAGAGTAGAACAGGGACATAAGCTACATCATACAGTATAAAATGGTACATCTTCCTGGACATAAAGTCTCCACCACTCATTCACACTAATGGGGCTACACTGGAGGCGCAAGGACCCAGCAGAGCCAAAATCTTCAGGAGGGCAGCGCTGAGGTAGGACCACCACGCTGCGTACCACGAGATTGGCTTGCGCCTATATAGGCTATCTTGGCATTGACCTCTAACCGCTTCAGTGATGACGCCGCCGCTTCACCGGAGTCAAATCTTCATGTCTATATGATAGCAGCTATAGTCGTTCAGTATTTATTAGTTTTATTTATTTTAGTAAATTCAGTTTAAAAAAAAAAGTCAGTTTCATCAATGAAGAAGTCTTCAGCCTGTCTTCGACAGAGTCGACCATGAGCGAGGGCCGGTGACGGTAGAGAGACTTTGCATGAAAACTGTATTTTCAGCGAGCTGGGTCTGGTCCACTGCCCTCTCACGATCTTCATCGAGGACTCAGCACCACTCAACCTCAGGTTCTTCTTCCACCTCCAGTCGAAGAAGAAGCGGTGCAACTCAAGTAAGCCCTCTAGTATGTCTTTGTGTTGATCATCAGTGGCAAGGGCAGGGGTTCCGACTCTGACTTTTCAAGGTCCCCTACATCCTCTGTTCCTTGTGACAACATCCTCAACTCCGAGTCCTCTCCCACCCGGAGTCTTCAGTGAGCAGTTCATCATTGGGCTACTCTTATAGAGCAAGCCTGCCTTCCCAAGCGGCCCGGGTCCATCTCCAGGGCCTTGGGCCTACTTGATTCGAACCTGCAGGCAGGCGGTTGATTTCCTAGTTGTGCAGTGTGCCGACGCTGCTCTGGTGCTTCCCTCATATGGCTGTGGCATAGGGGCCAGCACAGGTGCCATTTTCTCCTACTAATTTTTCTCAGATCTTCCTCCCTAACTCCGAGGATGGGGTTGGGACCCTCTGTTTCTGCAGCGCTAGGGGGTGCCAGCTTTGACTCCTGTCATAGTAGCACTGTCTTCTCTTCGGCACTGCACGGCACCGTCTGTGTATTTGGCACCACGTAGGGTGCCAGGTCTTCCACTCTGTTCACGGAGCGCCTCTTCCTCTTTTTCCTCCTTTTCCTATCTGTACTATCCCTCCGGGCTAGTAGGGGACGATATTGAGTCTGATCCTTATCTTCGATTAGGGAAGCGACTTTGATGATGATTCTTCTCTCAAAGTGGCAAATAAACCCTCTCCTTCAACGGAGCTCTGGTCGAGGACCTTTCCTTTAAGTCTCCGCTAAAGAACATGAATTCCACTCTCTTTCTCCAGAATTCAGAGATTGATCCAGAGAAATTGCTGCATTTGCAGTATCTGCACGTTCTGGATATTCCTGTGGAATTAACTCCTCTGGTGCAGCCCTCTTTGAGACACTCTCACAAATGGTGTGGATAATCTGGCTTACTCCTTCCATGGCTAAATCCATAGACAGGAAGTATGCCCCAAGGATCGACCAATCTTGGCTTCTCAACCCTTTGCTGATTCCATAATTGTCTTGGCAGAGAAATGACAAAGCCATCCTTCTTCAGGAATCACGGCATATCCAGTAAATAAGGAATCTTGTAAGATTGACACCTTGGGGAAGTGAGTTTTTGCTGCCTTTACCCTGGGTATAACGTTGTAGCTACCAGGGTTATGTCTCTCAGTATGAGTATACCCTCTGGCATTTGCTCAGAGCCACTGTGGAAGCTCTTCGGAGTCTGACGTCAGCGAGGCTTCTCAGACCATTACTAGAGGCATTGAGATCCCAACAATCAGCAACTAAAAGCTGCTATGGATGCCTTTGACACTGCTTCCAGGGCAGCAGCAACTGGTATTACACCCAGTGCCACTTGTAGGTTACGAGCATCAGGTTCACAGATGATGCCCAACAGAGAGTTATGAGTTTACCATTTGATGGAACTTATCTGTTTGGCCCTCAAGTCGAGCAGGCACTAGCGACCACACAGAAAACTAGAATGGCTGTCAAAGCGGCCAGGCTGCCCTCTGCTGCCGCTCAGCGGGCAGGGAACTGGCGGCAGTTTCATAACATTCAGTCCTTTCATGGCAGAGGGGCTTTGTCAAGAATCAAGCCCCCAGCCACAAAGAAAATGCAGCAGAAGCTGGGGCCCAAAAGCGCCTAGTGCCACCCTCTGAGATTCGGCCCAAGTCCCATCTCAGCTGTTCGAGGGGACTCTCTTCCCTGGCAGTAGGAGGCGTCTGACTCAGTTTTACAATCAGTGGAAGTCAGTCACATCAGACAAATGGGTGCTCAGAATAATCCCACGAGGTTACTCTCTAAATCTTTCAGAAACACCACCTTAACATCCACCCAGATGACAGACCAAGCTGTCTGTCTCTCAGTCAGACCTTCTTGCTTCCGAGATTCAAGGCCTTCTGAACAACAGGACAGTAGAAGTAGTTCTGTTGGATCAACAGAACACAGGTTTCTCTCATTACTTCCTAGTTCCAAAGAAAACAGGCGGCATGCACCCTGTTCTCGATCTATGGAAGTTAAAACAAATTCCTTTACAAGGAGAATTCAAGATGATATCACTCTGCACCTCTTACCTCTGATTCATCATAGAAACATATAGAAACAGAATTTGATGGCAGATAGGACAGCTTGGCCCACCTAGTCTGCCCATTTCTCTACTAACGGATAGGCTGCAGATCTTAGTTAACCAACAGCCTACTTCCCTTTACCCCCCAACTATAATTGCCTTATGTCTGTCCCATGCATTCTTGTATTCCCCACTGTTTTTGACTCTACGACCTCCTCAGGAAGGCTTTTCCATGTATCCACAACCCTCTCTTTGAAGAAATACTTCCTCACATTACCTCTGAGCCATCCCCCTCTATCTTCAAATTGTGCCCCCTTGTTTTGCACATCTCTTTTTCTGACTGCTACCCTCTTGGACTTTGTTGATTCCTTGAGGTATTTGAAAGTTTCTATCATGTTCCCCTCTCCCTTCTTTCCTCGAGGCTATACCTTTAGTTCCTTTAGTCTTTCTTCATATGTCTTCTGATGCAGACCCTGCATCATTTTGGTCTCCTCCTCCATCAAAAGCGATTGGCTGGCCTCCTTGGGCGTGCAGGATGGCTACCAACATGTTCTCATACACCCAAACCACCACAAGTATCTCTGATTTATGGCGTTGGGTCAGCACTACCAATTCAGAGTTCTGCCCTTTGGCTATCCTTGGCACCTCGAGTCTTTACTAAGTGCTTTGCAGTTCTTACAGTGCATCTCAGAAATTCAGAATTCAAGTGTTCCCGTATCTGGATGACTGGCTACTAGCAAGCCCCTCAGACAAGAGACTCAGGAAGCCGTGGCTATGGCTTCCAAGTTTCTCAGTCCATGGGAGTTCTGTTGAATTTGGGAAAATCGCAGCAATATCTCATCCCAATGGCTCCTCTTCATAGGAGCCCTTCTGGATCGTCCAGTGCAAAAGCCTTTCTTCCAGAGGACAGAAGGAATGACATCCTTCAGATGGCCCACTTCATCAGAAGAATGACTCAGTTCAAGCCCTCTCGATGCAGCGGATGCTGTGTCTCATGACATCCTCAGTGTTTACTGTGCCTCTGGCTCATCTTCGCATGAGAAGTACTCAGTGGTCCCCGACCATACATCCCCAGTCCTGTCACATCAATGTGACAGAACTTCTAAAGCGAGGCACTCACCGGTGGACTCAAGAGGACAACCTTCTGATAGGGTTTCCCTTTGCCTCACTGGAATCTCAGATCTCCATCACCATGGATGCATCCCTTCTCTGATGGGAGCTCACTGTCAAGATCTCACATTCAAGGTCGATGGAATCAGGAGGAGTCTCAACTCCACATAAATATCTTAGAAATGAGAGCTGTCCTGTAAGCAGTCTGAGCTCTGAAGGGCATTCTCTGTCACAAAATCATTCTCCTTCAAACAGACAACAAAGCAGTGATGTACTACATCAACAAACAGAGTGGACCACACTCTTACCCCTTGTGCAGGGAAGCGATGAGGTGTGGGAGTGGAGCCTGGAGCACAAACCCTCATCAAGGCGGTTTACCTCCTGGAAGTGCAGAATGATCCTAGCAGATCATCTCAAGCAGAACAGAAACGGATCCTCACAGTGGTCCCTTGACACAATTGTTGTGCAGTCGCTCTTCAAAGAGTGGAGAGAACACCAGACCTGGACTTTTACGTCCCTCGTAACACAAAACTGCCTCTGTTCTGCTCAGAAATCCAGACCGTGGTGCTTTCTGCCAGGATGCATTCAGACTGTGGTGAGACTGAAATGCTTTCTGTCGCATTTCCTCCTCTTCCTTAGTTCAGAGGATATTGCTCAATCTGGAAGCTCAGGGGCAGAATGATCCTCATTGCCCCATTCTGGCCTGGTCAGATCCGGTTTCCATTAATCAACAGATTGTCAGAAACTTCATGGAGACAGCTTCCACTTCAGATGAACCTGCTGTCCCAGGGCCCAGTGGTCCATCCCAACCTGAGATCCCTTCTCCTCCACGCTTGGCTCCTGAAGAGATAGAAGTGGGTAGGTCTGCCATTTCGCGTGGGGTCTCAGACATTCTCCTAGCGACATGCAAGCTGGTTACTAGGAAAACTTACATGGCAAAGTGGAGCGGTTCTCCATCTAGTGTGCAAGTCCTCCCTGGACCCCTTCTCCTACTCACCTAACAAAGTCCTGGAGTATCTTCTGGACTGTCAAATACAGGACTGCAATACTCTACCATGAAGGTTCACCTCTGCATGATCTCAGCGTACCACAAGCCTGTACACTCCGTGTCCTCAGCTCAGTTACCTTGGTCAAGAGATTCCTTAAGGTATACTTCATACTAGGCAGCCAGTCAGACAACGGTAGCACCTGGGACATTAACTTTGTGCTAGCCATGCTCATCCGTAAACCTTCGAGCTCCTAGCAACTTTTTGAGCTGAAGATCTTGACCTGGAAGACCGCCTTCCTTGTAACCATTACCTCTACTCACAGAGGTATAAACAACATGCTAGTCACAGACACCTCCCCGTGTATACTGTATCTACAAAGACAAGGTGGTTCTTGGAACTTACTCTAAGTTTCTCCTAAAGTAGTCTCGAATTCCATCTGAACCAGCCCTTGGTTCTTCCGACTACTCATGAACTTCCAGAATGAGGGAGCATGTACCCTACATTCTCTGGATGTTAAAGGTTCTGGGTTTTACATAGACAGAACTAGAGAGATCCGCAAATCTAAACAACTTTTTGTCTCTTTCAGCATGGCCTGTCTGGGTCAGCCTGTTGCTAGCAGATGTATTTCGCATGGCAAATGGCATGTCTTCACCAATGCTACTCCATGGCACAGGTTAAATTGAAGGCAGATGCTCATTCTTACCTGGACAGTCGCAGCATCCCTGGCAGAAATTTGAACGTGCCCATTGCAGACATCTGCAATGCAGCTATTGGAACTCTCTACACACTTTTATGAAGCACTATGCTTTAGATGTCCATGCCAGGCAGCATCAATCCTTTGGGAGGACAATCCTTAATGGACTCCTGTCCTAAGTGAGTTCCACTCTCCTGCTACCCTTCTCGGGGGTTATTTTAGCTCAGTACTCTCCCATTAGTGTGAATGAGTGGTGGAGACTTTATGTCCAGGAAGATATGAAAATTACATACCTACTGCAATTCTTGATCTTCTTGGAAGAAGTCTCCACGACTCATTGACTGCCTCCCTCCATCCCCGAGCTCACTTATCTGTTCTTGGTCTTCACTCCTCGATGGCCGAGCTGTGAAGACTCGATTGTATTGACTCTTCTTATACAGGTCATTAGGACTATCTTATGTCCAACATAGGTTAGTTTCACTAGGTTAGTTACGTTTCACCTCCTCTGCAAAAAAGGTACTGAGGCGGTTGGAGGTTGACACTGAGATAGCTCTATATGGCGCAAGCCACTTGCAGTGCCGCACATGCACAGTCCTACCGTGGCTGTTGCTCCTGAAGATTTTTGGCTCCTGATGGGTCCTTGACCTCCGGTGTAGTCCCATTAGTGTGAATGAATGGTGGAGACCTCATCCAAGAAGATCAAGCATTACAGTAGGTATGTAATTTTCATTTACCAGCAGCACGTAAATCAGAAACACCTGCCAGGATAACTAAAAAGCCTGCCTAGCTGGAGCAATAACAGAATTTGAGTCTGTATTTAAAAACAGCTTCACTCAGGAAAAATTACTTAAGATTCCACGCAGTTCTCCTTTAAGGAGTTCGGATGTTCCAAATTCTTTTATGACGTGTACTCCCAAATATTTATCTACCCCGACCACCTGAAGGGAACCTCTCCCTAATCACCGGTGAGGTTGATTGACAAAAATAAAAGGACAACGCCGCAGTCTTAAACAGATTAAACTGCAATCCCCCAGCTTCCTGAATATTTCAGGTACCATCCACACCGCTGGCAGCAACATTTCCAGCAATGCTAAAGTAAGGACATTGTCAGCATATAATGCAGTTTTAGAGTTGTGGTCCATTTTTCTGCCCTCGTGCCCTAAAGCAGTGCCTAGACCCAGTTTGGGTTTGGACACACACATAAACTTATCATCCTCAGTGTTACTCCTTCTCATGTCATGTAACACTGTATGCCATTCTCCCTCAGGAGTCTGTCTAGAACTTTGTTACCCATACTCATTCTGTGTAACCCTTAATGCCACTCTCCCTCGGGAATCAGTCCAGTCCTATGTAACCCCTACTCGTGCTGTGTAACTCTCGCTGCCATTCTCCTTCAGTGATCTGTCTAGTCCTGTGTTACCCTACTCATGCTGTGTAACCCTCAATACCATTCTCTTTCAGGAATCTGTCTTGTCCTGAGTTCTGCCGTACTCCCTCAGGAATCTGTCTAGTCCTCTGTAACCCGTACTCATGCTGTGTAATCCTCACTGACATTCTCCTTCAGTGATCTGTCTATTCCTGTCCTGTGTTACCCTACTCATGCTGTGTAACCCTCAATATCACTTACCCTCCAGAATCTGTCTAGTCCTGTGTTACCCCTTCTCATGCTGTGTAACCCTCAATACCATTTACCCTACGGAATCTGTCTAGTCCCGAGTTAGCCCTTCTTATGCTTTGTAACCCTCTGTGTCATTCTCCCTTAGGAATCTAATCTTATGTTACCCCTACTCAAGCTGTGTAACCCTCAGTACCATTTACCCTCTGGAATATGTCAAGTCCTGTGTTCTGTACTCATGCTGTGTAACACACAATGCCATTTGCCCTCAGGAATCTGTCTAGTCCTGTGTTAACCCTACTCATGCTGTGTGATCCTCAATTCCATTTACCCTCGGCATCTGTCTAGTCCTGTGTTACCCCTACTTATGCAGTGTAACCCTCAATACCATTCTGCCTCAGGATCTGTCTAGTCCTGTGTTAAACAGAAATATTATTAAGTGGATATCCTCATGGTTGGTAGGAAGGGAACAAAGAGTTGTGCTGAGAGGACATGAATCAGACTGGGGCCATGTGACAAGTGGAGTGCCCCAAAGCTCAGTATTGGGCCCTTGGTATTTAATATTCTGGTGTCTGCTATGCAGACGAATGATCACGGTGGTGGATCAGTAAATATGCAGACAACTGCAAATTGGATGCATAGTTAATAACTCTGGATCAGCTGCCATGTTTCAGGATAATTTGAACAAAATAAGTGTGTGGGCAAAGGAGAACAAGATGACATTTAATGAGTCCAAGTGCAAGGTAATGCACTTTGGAAAAATAATATGGAGGTAAGCTATATTATTAATGACACAATGATACAGACAACCACAGAGGAAAAAGATTTAGGTGTAATGACTAATGATCTAAAATTTGATATACTTATAAAGAAAACTGTTACACAATTTTATTCCCTACTTGGATGCATCGTAGACATCTAAAAGTGGGAAGGCTGAGGTTTGATGCCTCTGTATACAAGTCTTGTGAGACCCTATTTAGAGTATTGTGCTCCTTTTTGTGCACCAACATCAGCAGGAGATCTGAGCATGACAGAGAGGGTCCTGTGTAGGGTAACCAGGATGATAAAACAGCTGGCAAATCATACATATGAGGATAGACTTAAGTCACTTAACCTGTACTCTGCGTGCAGATTAGAGGGAATCTCTATACATATACACTACCTTACATAAGGGTGAGACATTAGACATGATATGTCTAGAGAAGCATCCAAGTGAGAGTAATAGTAGATCACACAAGGATAAAATTAAATGTTAACTCGTAAGACACAAATATGACAAGGGTTCTTTACACAAAGGGCACCTCAATATAGAAACCATTACCATCATATATTACCAGTAACACTGTGGAATCTTTAAACACTTTTGGACGAGTGCATGGCCACATGAAATATAAATTCCACCAGTAACTACATGGTGGCGAGTTCATTATGGGCCTCAGACTTACAAACTCGTTGTTCTAATATGAAACTCCTACACATGCTGTGTAACCCTTGAGGTCATTCTCCCTCAGGAAACTGTCTAGTCCTGAGTTACCCCTACTCATGCTGTGGAACACTCAGTGCTATTCTCTCTCGGTGATCTATCTAGTCCTGTGTTACCCTACCCATGCTGTGTAACCCTCAGTGCCATTCTCCCTCAGGAATCTGTCTAGTCCTGTGTCACCCCTGATCATGCTGTGTAGCCCTCAGTGCCATTCTTCCTCAGATCTAGTCCTGTATTACCCTACTTATGCTGGGTAACCCTCAATGCCATTCTCCCTTAGGAATCTGTCTAGTGCTGTGTTATCTCTACTCATGCAGTGTAACCCTCAATGCCATTCACCCTCAGGAATCTGTCTAGTCCTGTGTTACCTACTCATGCTGTGTAACCCTCAGTGCCATTCTCCCTAGGATCTGTCTAGTCCTGTGTTACCCTACTCAATGTTGTGTAACCCTCAGTACCATTATAATTTATGGGAGAGGGTTGTAAGGATGGAAGTCAGTGAATTCCAGTCCTTGTTATGTATCGATGTGATGTCAAGAGGTTGTTCTACCATCTTGAATCGTTACAGTGATAGCATAACAACTTGAGCGTCTTGCATGCGCATCTCGAACTTTCCGACGAGCGAACAACATCGGCTGTGAGAGTTGGCCCTGAAGGAGAGCAGGGGCAAAACAAAAACGAAAAACCAAGGACACATTTACGTTTAACTGGTGCCTGTACACTATAAAAGGCAATGGATGGGCACCAGTTAGCACGAGTTCCTTCTTGAGTTTGTCATGCCAGCAGTAAACCTCTCTGGCTGTGCTCTCGAGGTTTACTAGGTTGACATGACAACCTCTCAAAGGGAACACAGCGTTGTTGTTATCTGGTGCCCATCTATTATCCTCTATTTCTCTCAGGAATCTGTCTTGTCCTGAGTTCTGCCATTCTCCCTCAGGAATATTGTCTAATCCTGAGTTACCAGAAATTTAAAGAAATCAAATAAAATGCAGCATCTCTTTCTGCCCATTCAGTATAAATAAAAAAAAAAAAATAGAATACGATTATAGTATATGGTTACGGTTTATTGTGGATGGAAGCGATGGTTTCCAAATCCTGATATAGGACAGTTCAAAGGTCAAAAAGTTGTACTATCGTTCTGACGTCTAGCGATAGTACAACAACTTCTTAACCTTCAACTGGTTCCGATTGGCTGAAACATTGGCATTTCAAAGAATATTGTACAGCATGGCGGGGCTGGTAAGTGAGCGGTTGAGCACGAGCTTTTCAGATAGTTTGGACACAGACTGCCATAGTCGGCACCCTGTTTCCAAACTATCAGTTTGTCAGCAGTTTTTTTTTTTAAATAAATCAGTGGTCCCTCCATTGCAAAGCTAAGCGGACAACAGTGAGCAATGGTATCTTGGGGTTGGCAGTGGAGCGGAACTGCAGTGAGGACGGGAGAAAGCGGCAGCGTCTGGACAAGGTACAGAAACTAACAAATCCTTGTGAAATTAATGTGGCACAGTTTGTGAGGAACCATATACTATACAAAATAACAGATAGGGAACTGTACGTCAAGGCGTGTTTCCATCTCGGGTGTTTGATGACATCATAGGGACCTCAAAACCCTTGATGGGAACACAGCCTTGTTGTGCACAGTTCCCTATCCATTATTCTATATGTGGTTCCTTCCATGGAATATTGCTAGGATCTTCCAGTCTGTCCTGCCTGAACACGTTTAACCAACAACCACTGTCAGGGTTTTACTGGTAGCAGACTTGCTGGCTTCCAAACTGCCATTTTCAGTTATGGTAAACCACATTTTGCTATCTCGACATGGAATCTATTTTAGATCAGTGTAAAACAGCCTGGCAAAATACAGCAATCAGATTGGCTGGAAACTTGTCACATGGTGTCTGGTTATTTTAGCATAATCAGACAGCTTGACTCTTGCAACTGATTATGTAGTTAACCAATAATGCACTTTACATATTGACAAAAGTTTATTTTTTGAAATGCTTTTTAAACTTTTAAGATTTTTGGGGTTCATATACGAGCAAATAAAGAGCAGTGAAATGATGTGTGAAATAATATTGTGTTTCAAAGTGATTTAATCATGTTACTTAACCACTGCATTCCTCCCTCAGGTAGCCCAAATCTTCCCATGCTTTTGCAGGCTATGTTGGGTGACCGCTAAGGATAATGACTGTTGTTGGGGGCTAATGAAACTCAGATTTGGCTAATAATAAAATACAGTGTGGCTAATGAAAAATACAACAGTTTGCAGTATGTGGCTAAACCATTTTCATGTAGGACACTCCCTTCTATACCTGCAAAAGCGTTAGAATGTAAGTGAATGTTGGTGGCTAGCCTGAATATCCGATTTTCAGTAGCCACCTGGCAAGTTGAGTTAAACTGTGAGACACAACAGGGTGTGTGCCACTGTAGGATTTACACCTTGAATTATGGGGCATGCAATGAAGCAGCGGCCAGAAACCATCCATAAAGTAGGTAAATCCCACAGTGACCCACGCCATAGAGTGCCTTATTAGATTTTTGAAATGGATCCTACTTTTAATAAAAGTTAAAAAAAAAAAATGTCCTTGCTAAGCCGAATACAAGAACAAAGTGAGATTCAAGATCATGAGTCACTGTAGGATATGCCATGGTCATGTGATCAGATTACACCAATTACAGTGCAGGATTTTCCTAAGGCATTTTTTTCAAACCCCAGGAATCTCCCAGTAGTATTAGACATATGCAGTCAGCTCAAAATTTCTGACTGCCCGGAGCTCTGATGTAATGTGGAATGCATGCAAATCATGGAACATAAAATGATGCATTCAAACTGCTGCCTCTTGGTGGACTGTGTTCCATCTAACTGCCAGATTTATTTTCTCTGTTCAGACAGCTAGATGCCCTCACAGTTGCTTACAGCAGCTTAGCACAAGATTCTTTATTTCTGTTAAAAAGTGATATTTTACACTATTTTGTTTGTTATTCTGCCACTAGTAATTTTTTGTAAAAGTTTAGTTGATTTGGGATATTTTACTGCTCTTAGTCGTTCCCTCGCAGTTCCAGGAACCGAGTTTTCAGTCTTCAACTACTGTTTGTTGCAGTTCTTACTTCTAGCTTTTCTGTTTAAATTTTGCCAGTTTAAGCATATTTTAAAAGGTATTGTATTTGTGATTGGTTCCGTGTTTAGTCAGGAACTGACCACATTTTGTATTTTTTTTTCAGCTTTCTTTATGCTCCTCTCTGGCCCTTAGGACTCTCTCCAGTGTGGTCTCTCAGACCGCCAACTCCTGCTCTGCCTGAAGTCTCCCCAGACCTAGCCTCCGTCCGGGATCTCTCCTCACCCTACCACTGACCCCGGCTCTGAGCCCCACCCCCAAGGTGGGACCACCTACTCTCTGCGCTCTGTCTATAATCTTGTAGGGGTGACCAGAGTGGGGAGAAGATATGGAGGCTGGCAAAGGTAAACCTGGCAGTGAGCATGGGGCTGTTCTTGACCCACCTTCACGTCCCGGGTGCCAGGGCCTTTTCCTTGTTTTTGTGCCCGAGGAGGAGGAAGGCGTACTATGATGCCAGCATGCCAAGTTGCTCTCCGTGAGGCTTCTGCTTCCTCCTGAACCCCTCACAAGTGGTCCTGGCTGCAGAGGCTTCCAGTCACCACTGGGTGCCACTACCGTGCCGGGAGCTGTGGGATACCCTCCCCAGGAGAGGCAGAGCTTGCCAGCAGCTGCTCAATCCAGCCCCCAACCCCAGCCGACTCCCGGCGACCCTGGGCTTGCTCCCAAACCTGGAGTCATGCGTGCCTAGAGGTATGGTGTCCAGTGCCTCAACCTTCAGCACCACCGGGCCGGCGCGTTTAGTTTGAAAAGAAATTTTTGTTGAATCACGGTTCCTTTTAATCAAGGAACTGACCATGATTTGTGTTTTTTTACCTATTCTAGGAAAGTTTTGTTTAGTCTACTGACATTTGGCATTTCAGAAAGACCTAAAAGAGGACAGGACCCACAGGTTTTAAAATGTTATTAAATTGCAGACACTGTCAACCCCTGTGGCCTCAAAGTGTCTGTAGCTTAAAAAACAAATTTTTGTGATTGTTCGCATTCTATAGAGACTGTTGTACAGCTGGTAGTTGGATTCAGATCCTATTTTCTTTAAAAAGTGAAAAACTGACTGCCCACCATGTTGGTGTTACCACACCAAAACATGTTTACATTCTTGACCAGCTCCCTGCATCTTTCCTGGACTCAGGAACATCCCCAACACAGTCTAGCCACTCATTATGCAGTGGGCGGGGGAGACTATTGTGTCATGAGTGACTGCATTGTTAGGGGTGTTTCTATTGATCAGAAGTGTGCACTAAGAGTAAATCAGTGGTTTGAAGCAAAACAAAGCTGGACATAACTGCATTTCAGTTCTAATAAGAAAAGAGTCCGATAAAACAACCAGCAATATCAATGAATTTTAAAGAAGGTAAGCAATACGAAAATGTTGGGTTTTACGTAAAATAATATGATGCAAAAAAGTGGCAGTGTCCCTTTAAGTGTTTCCAGATATTTGCTAAGGCTGATTGATCACCACCAATTTGTGTTTAGAGTGCCTGGGTCTCAGTCATATTTCCTCTAACTGTGAAGTATGTAGTACTTTTGTTCTAAAACTATTAAAAAAGAGCCAAAGATTAGAGGAAATGGTTTCTGCTCCCACCTCAGTGTCACCAAAGCATACTGTCCTGGGAACAGCTTTTCTCCCACAGAGAGAGAGAGTGACAAATCTACTGACATTAGCAAATACCTTTGCCTTGGGTCAGCCAGAACTGCAAGACAGTTCCTAGCATTGCTAGGACACATGGCCTCGACTACTGCAGTAGTGTCAGGCTCAGGTTTCAGATGAGGGTTATTCAGTATCACTTCAGATATCATTGGTCCCAAAGAAGGGATCCCATTTCAGAGTCTGTGCCAGTTACGAGAACTCTTGTTACTGGCTCCAGTGGTGGAAAGAAAGAGACAACCTGTGACAGGGCATCCCTTTTCAACAACAGCACCACACTGTGGTCCTAACAACAGATGCCTCCTTCTAGGGTGGGGGCACACAGGCGACCTCAAAATCAGTGGAATTTGGTCACCTCTGGAGTCCAAGCATCAGCCTTTTAGAGCTGAAAGCATCCCTTGCCTTAAAGGCCTTTGCTCCTCAGTTGAGAAGTCACAGTCAGTCCAGGTCAGGACAGACAACACAACCACCATGTGGTATACCAACAAGCAAGAGGGTACAAGGTCCTCAAGACTGTGCACAGAGGCCATGACAATTTGGTCCCTAGCATATTCCCAGGAGGTGCATCTGTCTGCCATTCATCTTCCAGGGAAGGACAATACACTAGCAGATTCACTCAGCAGAATCAGTCAGGATCATCACAAATGGGCTTTGAACTGGCAAGTGTTGGACACAGTTTTCAGATGTTGAGGCATACTAGAAATGGATCTGTTTGCTTCAAAGAAAATCACCAGCTTTCTCTTTATTGCTGCAGGCCCCTCCCTGGGCCCAGTGCCTATGGAAGCGGTAGTCCAGAATTGGACAGAAAAATTCCTTTATGCTTTTCCTCCATTTCCACTGGTGTCGAGAGTCCTTCTCAAGCTGAGGAGTTAGTTTGCAACCATGATACTGGTTGTTCCAGGCTGGGCCAGGCAGCCATGGTACCTCTGTTGCTCACCCTGTACACCAAGCAACTCATTTGTCTGCCCCAGAGATGCAGTCTCCTAACAGTTGTTCAGGGTCAGGTAGTTTTCCGAACCTCCAGAGCCTTCACCTGAAGACCTGGTTCTTGAGGAGTTACAATTTTCTGAATTTAATTTGTCAGAAGAGATACTTGAAGTACTGAAAGTTTCTAGGAAAACTTCCACAAGACTTGCACTTCAGAAAGGAAAAGATTTTCCATCTGGTGCTTGCCAAAAGCAAATCAATCCCCTTAAGGCAAGCTTATCTACATTGCTTGATTATCTTGTGCACTTGCCGGCTCTGGGCCTGCAACTCTTAGGGTTCACTTAGCAGCAGTATCTGCTTACTTGTCTGCAGATGCTCAGAGAACAATAGCTTCACACCCCATTTTTAGGACATTGTTCGAAGGATTGGCACATATGCTCCCTCCTGTTAGGGAACCAGTCCCTCCTTGGGATCTGAATTTGTGCAGAGCCAAACTCGTGGAACCTCCTTTGAGCCAATGACTACAGCTGACCTGAAGTATGTCACATGGAAAACTGTTTTCCTGGTGGCAGTCACTCCAACAAGAAGAGTGTGCAAGCTCCAAGCTCTTTGCATGGATCCTAATTACATTATCTTCCAGAAGGACAAGGTGGTCCTTAGGACTAATAGGAAATTTCTTCCAAAGGTGGTATCTGAGTTTCACTTGAACCAGTCCATCACCCTTCCTGAATTTTTCACAGCCAAGTTCAGTACAGAATTGAAACTTCATAGCTTTGATGTAAAAGGTCTCTCCGCTATTACATCACTCGTACTAAGGACTTCAGGGATTTCCACTCCACAACTTTTCATTACCTGTGGTGAAGAGGAAAGGGTAAGCCTGCCTCAAAGCAGTCATTTGCACATTGGATAGTATTCTGCATCCAATTCTGCTACAGTAAACAGAAACAGCCACCACAGGACCTCAGGGCACATTCCACTCATGGAACTGCTGCCTCTGTGGCAGCTGCAAGTGACATTCCTTGCTGGAAATCCTGTAAAGCAGCTACCTGGGTACAGTCCACACCTTCACAAAACACTATTGCCTGGATGTCCAGTCCAGGAGTGATGCTAGGTTTAGCACTGCAGTTTTTAACGTAATCTTTTTCCTAAATAGGTTCTGGACCCACCTCCCAAGGCACTGCTTGGTAGTCTGCATATGTCTAATACTACTGGGAGATTCCTGGGTTTAAAGAAAATATTACAGTAGTAATATTGTTTCTTCCAAGGGATCTCCCAGTAGGATTAGACCTCCCATCCCTACCTCCTTACATAACCTGATTCAGGTTCAGCAATACTTTATGGGGTTCTTAATGTTGCCATTAACCATTGGCTTAACTTAGTATTTTGATGCACACAAGTATGACTAGGGCACCAAGCTCTCCTTTTCGTGTTTCTTTTTCCTGTTTGGAACCTGTCCTCTTTATCAAGGGAGGGTATTATTGTTATGGTTGTTAAGTTACAATTATTTAATTCAGATAGTCTAGTGTTTTTCATCTGCAAAATGAATCTGGCTGTTAGATGGAGCAGTTCACCTAGAGGTAGCAGTTTGAGTGTATCATTCTAAGTTCCATGCTGTGCATACATTCCACATTACATCAGAGATCTGAGGGCAGTCAGAAATTCTGAGCTGACTGCAGATGTCTAATCCTACTGGGAGATCCCTTGGAAGAAACAATATTACTATAGTAATTTTTCATTTTGTTTACACCTGTGGGATGTTGATCTGTAGAATGCTGCTGCTATTCCACTAGGAAATCACTATTGATAAACTAGCATTCAGTCAGATTGCACCAGTCTGTTACACTATACCTCACCAATGTAGAATCTGGAGAGTAAATGGAAATGTGTGTACTGAAAACAGGGGTCAGTGTTAATTTTATAATTTTGGATGCAGCGCGATTTGCCTCCCTGAAGGTCCCTCTTCAGCCATGTACACTGTATCAATAGGTCAGGGGTTCTGTTGTCCGTCTCCTCCTATGAGGTCCGTCTTCAGCTGTGTACACTCTCATAGCAGTACCCGTAGATCAGGGTGGTGGTTGGTATTCATCCACCACCCCGAGTTCATCTTCAGCTGCACATGCTATAGCTACTGTACCCATAGGTCAGGGTGTTGCTGGTACCAGTCTCCTCCCTGAGGTTCATCTTCAGCTACGTATGCTGTATCCAAAGTGCGGATAAGTAAGGTTGTTGCTGTTACCATTCTCTCCTTCCCTGAGGTCCATCTTAAGTTGTGTATGCTGTATCCACAGTGCTAATTTGTGTTGCTGGCACCCATCCACTCACCTGAGGTCCATCTTCAGTTGTGTATCTGCATCCACAGTGCTGCTAGGCCAGGGTGGTGTTGGTTTGTGTCTCCTCCTTGAGATTCCTCACCTGATGAGTATGCTGTATCCACAGTCCTGATAGGTCAGAGTGGTGCTAGTATCGTTTCCTCCCTGAGATTCCTCATCCGAACCTATTCCGTACCTGCAATTTTGATAGGTCAGGGAAGTGCTGATCTTACTTGAGGGTATCTCTTGCAGCAGGCCATCACCAGTAGGACTGTGGCCGCCAGGCACTTGGACCACATGGAACCTTTCTAGCTAGCAGTCTGCCGAAGACCACTCACCTCGATATACGCCACTAACGTCAGCCAATCCTGTAAAGGCAGGCGGTCCCTATACCTCCTCAGTTCTTTTCCACCATCAACCCTCGCACATCGGACCGCTAAAACTGCCACAGCTACAGTCGAGCACCATTTCCCACATTTATCACGCTTTGTTATTTTTCGATTCTAAACAGTTTAGCATCAAATTTTCGGTGTTGTCACCTGTCGTTGTATGTCTTCTAAACCTTCATCTTCTGACTGCTCCACAAAGTATTGCCTGCGGCAAACAGATCCCGGACAGGCGGCCATTCTATCTGCATCTTGTGCCTACCTAGACCATGACATCAGAGCCTGCAAGATCATAGAAACACAGAGACATAGAAGTTGAGGCAGATAAGGATCACTAGGCCCATCCAGTCTGCCTGTTTTCCCTACCTGCTGCAAAAGCCGCAGACCCTTTACCTTCTTATTCCTGTTGCTAGGGTTCCCTATGCCTGTCCCATGCATTTTTGAATTCCTCCACTGTGTTTGTCCACACCACCTCCACTGGGAGTCTGTTCCATGCATCCACCACCCTTTCTGTGAATAAATATTTCCTCATGTTGCCCTTAGTCTTCCTCCTTCCAATCTCATGTCATGCCCCTTTGTTCCCAGACATCTTTTTTCTGCAAGACGCTACCCTCTGGTATCCTATTTATGCTCTTTAGATATTTGTAGGTTTCTGTCATGTGTCCCCTGTCTCCTCCAGGGTATACATGTGAATTTTCCCAGTCTCTCCTCTTATGACTTTTGGTGCAGGCCCTGCACCATCTTTTATTGCCCTTCTTTGAACTGCCTCCTCCCTGACTATGTCTTTCTGGAGATGTGGCCTCCAGAGCTGGACACAGTACTTCAAATGAGGCCTCACCAATGATCTATACTGTGGCATCACCACCTTTTTTCTTCTGCTAGTGATACCTCTCCTTGTGCACCCTGCATCCCACTGGCTATCCCACAACCTTGACACATTGTTTGGCCACCTTCAAATATGATTAACCCAAATCCCTTTCCTATTTAGTTACCGTCAGTATCTCCCCCAAATCATGTAATCCTCCCTGGGTTCTTGCACCCCAAATGCATGATTTTGCAGTTTTTCATATTGAATCTCTACTGCCACACTCTAGACCATTCCTCTTTCCCAGGCCATGTAGGTCCCTCGGGGGCCCTTGACCTGGTAGTAGTTCAGGCCCTGGCTGCCACCTTCCCCAGATATGATAGGGCCTTGGGCGAACAGGTCTTCCACCTGTCCTCCCAGGAGCAGGGCTCTGATTGTCGGCCCACTCTTCTTCCTCCCTGAGGAAGAGAACCTCCATCCACCTTTCTTCTGATGCTGATCAGACTGCCTGTCAGCGTTTCTTGTTGAGGTTGGTCGAGCTCCATGTTTCCCAGGTGGCAAGATGCAATCCTGAATGTGTGTGGCGCTTTTCTCCAGCGGGGTACAGTGCAGACCACCTGGTTGTTCTTGCCTGGCCAGTTCCACCCAGGAAGCATCGTACCCGTATCAGGCAGTGCCCTCAGCCCCTGACCCAGTCCAGAGGGACTGCCTAGCATAGTGTTCGCACCCAAGGGTCTCCAGGGCTTTGCCTCATCTCACTTTTTGGACTTAGTATCATTGACACCCCTGCTGGGCATAGAAGTGACTCGCCTCTCCTGGTTAGCACCCATAGCCCAGCACAAAGTGCTTGCCTCCACTTTCCGGGGACCCACCTTTTCTACCAAGGGTGAGAGAGCAGCTTCAGGGCACCTTCCTCTCTCCTAGGCAAAGGGAGACCCCATCTCACCTGACCAGTCATGTGCATAGCCTGGCCAGTGAGGTCCTCTCTCCCTACCAGGCATAGAAGCGATGGTGTGACTTCACCTCTCCCAGTTAACACCCCTGGCCTGGCATGGGGTGCTTGCCTCAACTTTCTGGGGACCACCTCTTCTGCCACAGGATGAGATGGCAGCTTCGGGGTTGCCTTCCCTCTCCAGGCAAGGGAGACCCCATCTCACCCTGACCAGTCACAGGCGCTAGCCTGGCCAGTGAGGGTCCCCTCCCTGTGTTTTCCCCCATGGGGGCTGAGGAGCCATCTCTCAGGGAGGTGCCAGATCCCGTTCGGGGACTTGGTATCGCCTCCAGTGAAGAATGGTGAAGATTGATGCAGATAAGATATGAAAATTACATACACACCAAAATTTTGATCTTTCTGTATATCTTCACCATTCATCACTGCTTCTCATCACCTTTCCCTCTTCAGCCTCAGCCTCTGGGCAGTGCCTCCTCCCTGCTTGCCTTGAGGGCCAGTTGCAGGCCTAGTCCTGCTGGCACCTCCGGGTCCTCTGATCCTTCAGGTGAGCGACAGGGACCCATCTCGGGGAGGGCATGCAGGGGCACTTGCCTTCCTATGGTAGGGACTGCGTGGGGCAGACCCCCACCCCATCTGGATTGTCTGAACCCTTCCTCTTAAGGGCCAGATTTTCCAGCTTGGTCAGGTTGACCTTGGGGTCCTCATTTAGATTGCTGGGGAGACTGGAAGGGCCCCAGGGACCTCCAGTCCCTTTCTTTCTGGAGCAGTGACTCCTGTCTTGTTGGTTAACCGGCTGGGTTTTTCCTGGGCAGGATCCTCCCAAAAAAAAAAAGAGAATTTCCTCAGATATCCTCTTGTCCCTCCTGTCATCCGCCTTGGGTGAGTGATGGCTATCCTTCAAGCTTAAGACCTCTTCTGTGAGCGTCTTTCCTGGAGGGATCCTGCCCCAGGTGGATTCTGTCCCCACCCTTGTGTAAATAGGGGACAGGGTGGGAGACCGTGACACCTCCTCCATCTCTTCTGGACCAGGAGGATCGCCTTCAAGCCTGGTGCCCTGGCTTGCATTCTGCTGTACTGGACCCGATGTCTAGTTGCTTCCTTGCCTCTTGCCTTCAAATCCAGCCTGAAGGCTTGTGTTTCTCGCTCCTTTCTCTCCGTGGAAGCTTCAAAAATAGAAAGGTTGGGTAAGTGAAATAGGGCAGTAGTGCCCCCTCCAGTCCCCAGAGGTCCCTCAGACCTCTGCTGGGGTGTCATTGGGTCTCTCATCTCCACTCCCTCTCTATCTTTCTCTACTCTTTCCTGTTCCTCCCTTACTACTATCCCTCCCTTGGCCTGCCTGGAGGTTGGGGCCCCCCTGTCCCATACCTCTAGGTAATGCCTCTCCTCTTGTGACCAGCCTTATTTCTTCATCTGTTTATATCCTTTCCTTTTCCTGTCTCTCAGGCTTCCTTGCCCTTCCTTCTTCTTTTCCTCTGTGTCTTGTTTTTTCACACTCTATCTGGCATACAGCACTGAGGTGGAGGAGGAGTCAGCGTCTGTTACTAGCCAACCCCGAGCACCACACAACATGGCCTCGGTGGCATCTCCTCCCAAAAAATAAAGCTCCTGTGGGGTCCTGTGCCTCTGTCTGGAACCCCCCACCAGTGATGGTGAAGATATACAGAAAGATAAACAGTTAAGGTAAGTACGTAATTTTCATTTCTGCTTCCACCCAGAGAGTCTGTCTTTAGAGGTCAAAACTGCTTGGGACTCAGTCCTACCAGTGATGGCCTGCTGCAAGAGATACCCTTGAAGTAAGATAGAACAGTTATGTAAGAACCTACCATAACAGTAGATCTTTGAGAGGATCTCTACTTGGCAGACCCTGCTTTCCCCTTCTCCTGACTGTCTCTCTTCTTCCAAAGGGGTGAGCCTTCTGCTTCTCGTTGTCTAGGCTGTTAGGATACCTCGGAATCCTCCTCGGTTTCTCCCAACAGCATCCTGCGTTTGGTCTCCGGTGGGAGAGACTGAGGGAGGGTATGAGAGCCACCCACCTTTATGGGATTGGCTGACGTCAGAGGTGGATGGTCCCTCAGGTAGTCTGCTAGCTAGAAAGATTCCATGTGGTCCCAGTGCCTGATGGCTATAGTCCTACCAGTGATGGCCTGCTGTAAGAGATCCTCCTGAAGATCTACTGTTACTGTAAGTTCTTACGTAACTGTACTGTATCTGTCTCTACACTGAGATTTCTCATCTGATGTGTATGTTGTTCTCTGCAGGCCTGCTATATCGAGGAAGTGCTGGTATCTATTTCCTCCCTGAGATTCCTTATCTGAGACTGTGCTGTGTCTGCGGTCCTGATAGGTCAGGGCAGTGCTAGTATTGTCTCCTCCCGAGATTCCTTATCTGAGCCTGTGCTGTATCCACAGTTCTGATGGGTCAGGGTAGTGATCATAAACTTCAAGGTCCATAAAATGTACTACTAGCATTTCCCATTAAGCAGTGCCTCAGATATTTCAAGTGACATTGAATGCTGCTTGCCTGAATGGCAGGAGATAAACACAGTGAACCCTTGGGGCCAGATTCAGTAAGCCAGAAACTTGACACAAGGTGCTTGTGTCAATTGCATTTGGTGCAGGGACACCTTGTGTCAAAAATTGCACCCTGTGATTCAGGAATGCAGGCTGCAGCAAGCTCGGGACCTCTTGCTGCAAACAGGTCCTCGCCCAATTAGAATTGCGCCATGGCGCTAGGGGCTGCGGTGAACACAAGCTGCAGTATCCTGTGGAGGAGTTCAGGAATCCCCACATACATAGCGCATGGTTGGTGACAGACCAGCCCAGGGCTGGTCTAATGCCCATACGCCACCCTGGAGCCATTGGTGGGTAGGTGAGAGGGAACCTCTGCCTCTACCCATGGTATCCCACGCCTGTACAGCAGATGGAGACATTTGTAGTGCGGTGCCCATAGGGTGCCCCCACCCCCATGGTTCCTGGCATGCAGCAGCCTCTCCCCACCCCAGGAAAGCACAAGCACAGCAGCAGCCATTTAATGTCCCCATCGGGAGCAGTTGCCACCCACTGTCCCCTACCTGCCTTCCCCATCCCCTGTTTCTTCCATGAAAACCCTGCAAGCCTCCAGGTGGGTCTCCAGCAGTGGCGCCAATGCTGCCTGACCTCCCTGCAGCTTGCGGGAATGGTAACATTGCTGTGGGCATTTGGCAATGGGACCCTCCAGTAGTGAATCAGGTGCAGGTCCCTGGTGCATCGGGATCGACGCAGCTGCGGTTTGCCACAGCTTGCATTGGTCTCTCTGAGAGGCTTTGTGAATCGGGCCCTTGGTCTTTTTCTGTCTAGCATTTCTCATGTTCTTGTGGTGCTGATATCAGTCTCCTCTCCCATAGTTCCTCTTCTGCAAGGCTGGGCAGGGACCCTTTCTCTGAACCTGAGCATTGAGGGCAAGGCTGGGCAGGGACCCTTTCTTTGAATATAAACTGCTGTATCGGTGTCCAAAGTTCAGCAACTTCAGAGAGCTCATTCATGCACAGATGTCCTTACTTTGGTGATGGTTCCTAACCTGTATTTCGTTTTAATTTAGAAACCAATAAAACTCCAGCAAATCCCTCACATTTCTTGGATGTTTTTTTTTTAATAAAATGTTAAAAAGGTATTTAGAAATGCTGGTATGGATTTGGAGTTTGAATGTATTTCAGTCGAGCTGAAGCCCCCTCTTCCCCACCATCCGGCATGATAGACTCCTCCATTCTTCATCCTAACTTGCAAGATTTTATGAAGCTCAGAACTATGTGTAAATGTTGCAGTAGGTGACTGTTCTATTTTATACAGAGTATTTATGTGCAAAGTTTTATTGTTTGTATTTATGAGAAGAATAAAATTTGGAAAAAATCTGCCTGGCTATTGTTCATGCTTATCTTCTTCCGTTTTGCCTTGACAGACCTTCATAGCAACAACTTGCATGTAATAATGGAGCAGTGTCACTGGTATGTTATCCCACATCCATAACATCAATAGAATTCAGTATAATACCAATTTGTTTGAAGCATCTCATACAAAGTGTATCCCAAACACTTCACAGATTTAGCAAACCAGACTCATCGGTAGACTCGTCAGTTGTGCAGTGCAGCGGGTTAGCGGACTAGGATCCAAAAAAAGCCAATGAGGTTATGCAAAGAGTTAAAGACAAGGGAAAAGAGAGGAGTTTGGGACGATATTTGGAAAACCGAGGGAGTCAGGAAAGTGGGAGAGAATGGAACACTTTTCAGACAGAGGAAGCATCAGTGGAGAAGGTTATGCTGCTGAAAGTGGATAGGTTGTGTGCAGTAGCAGGCAGGAGGGCCACAGAGGTGAAAATGAGCAAGCAGAAGGCCAGATCTCAGAAACAGGCAGGAGTTGGAACCAAGGAGGATTTTAAAGATGAGTGCAGTTTTGAACTGGATTCTTAAAGGAATGAAGAGTCTGTGGAGGTGACAGAGAACAGGAGTGCTGTGTTTCTTATTCTCACTCTAGTAGTAAGTGCCATTTCTGGGGATGTGGATAATAGTGCACTATCCACACTTGCAGCAGTCTTCCTTTCCCCTTATATCCAACCAGAATGCCTTCAAGCTAAGCTCCTCCCACCTACCCAAGTGGTATACTCCTTGACTCCACCCCATGACATCAGATCTTCCTTTCCACTGGAAGAGTCTGGTCTGCTCCTTTGCTGCTCCATGTGCGGTGTAGGCCCAAAAAGCTAGTTCTAATTTTGCCATTGGCATTTGTCTTCTCGCTTGAAGTTTCTTTGCTTTCCGCTACCATCATGGCTTGAAGAAGCCCAGTCTGGTCCGGCTTTAAGCATTGTATAGCATGCAACCAAAAGTGTCCTGGACAGACTTACACTTGTTGTGTATTTACTGCCTCTGGGCAACATGACACTCAGGTCTGCAGCTTAAGTAAATTTCCTCTGCCCTCATCTCTCGGGGATCATGACACCCATCTCGGTCGACTGGCTGAGCAGGACCCCTTCGGGCGGTCTGCTTGGATGCACATAAGGTGGTGTCTGCAGTGACTGGTCTCGACTACCCAGCTTGCGGTCATGGAAGAGGCATAGCCCAGGCTGCAGCAGGTGCTTCCTTGGTGTCAGTGCTGCTCCTGGTCGATGCCAGCGTTGGGGTGTCCTTCACGGGCACATTCACGAAATGTGCCAGTTTCTTCCAGACACTCGGGGGCATCCTGTAGTGACAAGAACAAGGTGAAAAATCCGCCGATGGTTGTGGGATCGGGAACAAGTACACTGTTCCTGCTCCTGCAATTCCTCGGCGGCTGTGGGAGTCTTTCGGCTTTGGTCAGGGTTATGCTTCAAGCTCACGTACCCCTGTCAGACTTGTTTGGCCACATGACAGGCCGATCAGGTAGTCAAGATCTTTCTCAACCAGGTCGACCCATTGACTGGGAGATCGAGGATGACTCTGTCTCAAGGACTCTGGTCCTTTCAACCCTCTCCCTAGGAGGGTTGCGAGCAGTCAGTAGACCAGACTGTCTCCTCCCAGGAGTTATCTCCTTGTGGGGGCCTACAGCAGGAGTTGTTATGTGTGTTCTGTACATGGCTCCTCTGCTTGCTTCTCCTTGCCATCGATGTCCGATCATCAAGATATAGGTCTCGGTTGAGATTGCAGTCGGACTCCTTACAGTTCTGTGCTTGACTCTCAGCCCATAAGTGCCATTGGCACTCTTCTTTGGATGAAGAGGCTCCACTGCAGGCTGTGTCACCACTGTGAGGAGCTGATATGGTAACAGTGGATCTTACTTGAGGGCTGTTGCAGTAGTGTGTAGCAGGGACTGCACCCCTGGCATCAGGACCCTATAGAAACTTTGCTAGCAGTGTCTAGCAGGACAACCCACATGTTATGTGACCAACGTCAGCGTGACACTATATAGTGGGCAGTGCCTCACGCCCCTCCAGTTCTTTCCTGCTATCAACCTGTACATGTCAGAACTCGTAGAGATTGTGCTGCAGTTCAACTACCATTTTTCAGATGTATATCTGTTTTCATCTTTTATTGTTTAAAACATAAATTTGTGCATGTCTTCTCCATCTTCCAGCCAGTCGACATAAGAATAGGCCGACTCTTGTGATCTGTAACTCCCACACAAGGATTCTCACTCCTTTGTCTATTCTGCTTGGGCCTGGAGCACAAGACTGAGGATTGTGAGGCCTGCCTGAGCTTCGACAGGCCACACAGAAGCACCTACAGCAGGCCCTTGAGGCCACCTGTAAAAATAAGATGGCTATGATGAAAAGAGCTACAGAAACTGAGGTGCTTCATCCTCTCCTACAGACTCCCACAAGCATAAGAAGAGGACAAAGAGAAGCACGGGACCAGGATAAGTCTCCTCTCACCTGCTGCTGCCCTCAGGTGGCCAGCGCCCCTCTTCCTCCAGGAAGACCGCTGCTATCTCCAAGTCTACCCAACCTTCCCAAGAGCAGCCTTGGTTCCCCACCGCCACTGGTCATGGTGGCTGTGGGCACCTCAGCAGTCTGAGGCCTCCGCTACTCTTAGACCCATTTCTACCGTGGGGTCTAAGCAGTTGGCGAGGCTGATAAGTTGCTCATCGGGCCCCCTCGACAAATGCCCAGCCGGGCTGATAAGTCTGGCACTGGGGACTCCAGTGTCCGCTAACCACCCAGCTCACATGTTCATGTCAGATTCGGTGCGGGACCGACATCCAGCCAGATGAGAGCCTGCTGCTGATCATTACAGCTTTCACTAGTTGGGTCTCCCCACCGGGATACCCCTCCTCTCCCTTCGTGAGCTTCCTCTGCCCTCCCAGATCAGTGGAAGTTGGGGGATGGGGTTGTCAGTCAGGTGACATTGTTGCTGGATCACCTCTGGTCCTCCGTCGCACCTTCCAGGTAACGTTCTGGACCCTCCCACCGGTTCTTCCAGTGGGAGCCACTGATGCCGGGTCTCCCACCGTTGGTCCCGCACCTGACCCTGCTCTTCCGGGTCCTTCTGGGCCGGTTCAGGCCCTCTCAGGGTCCTCCGTTAGGTCCCATGACACTGCCATCGGGGCCTCTGTCGGGCTACCAAGGTTAGGCTTTATCACGCCAAGGTATGCGCCTACCTACTCCCTTGCCGGGTTACTCGGTATGAGTACCATATGTTAGGGTACCTGATGCCAGAGTTTTCTTCAGGTTTCAGCCTGTCTGTCAGGCCCCTCCTCTTCAGCTTAAGGTGGATTTCTGGGCCATCCTCCAGTCCTGGTGGTCGGAGACCAAGTCACAGCTTCGTCTCAGAGCTGGACAGCCGGCACCCTGCAGCTTCCACCCCAATTCACCTGGATCAGACTCCTGGCCCTCCCTTGCACTGGACCTGTGCCAGTCTACGTTGGGCCTGGCGAAGGTCCTTGACTGGACCCGGCGGACAGTATCCCTCCTAGGTCTTGGGAGTTTCTCGTTCCAACATCAGGTCTTCAGAGTTCTTGGATTGAATCCCAAGTCCAGGTCCTCCTCCTCTGTTTGGGTTTTAGACTCCCCTCCAGAGGAGCCACTGAGTCCCCAAATCATCTCCGGAGGACCTTTGTTCGCAGACCTCCTGAAAATGGTGCATGTCTATGAGTGGAAGACTGACGACAGGATCCCAAGCATCAGAGCCTAGCTCAGCACCTGATATACAAGACAACACCTGTTCTTACAGCCCTGTGGTTAGATCCTCATAAAGATTTGGCTTCTTCCATTTGTATGATGCCTTTCTCCATCCGGCAGTGGCAAAAGGCTGACTGAACATACAGGACACCAGAGGGTAAGAACACCTCAATGTCCACCCAAAGGTAGACTCCAGTGGTTATTACAGCTGCTCATGACAGGTCCACTAAACCGAGATACATGAGCACCTCCCCTCCTGACAGAAGTCGAGGCAGCTGGACCAGTTTGGGAGAAATTCTGTTCTTTCTCCACACTGGCCATGCATGCCCTAAATTATGTAGTGCATGCTGGTATATCAGGAGTCTCTGTTTTGTCAGCTGGAGCCTGTCATTGATGCCATGCGGACTCAGTCCAAGTCCATCCTGGCGGGCACTATTAGGTCTGCTAAGGTCGCCTTTCGCCACTCACTAAGGGTGACGTATGATGCAGTGGACTCCTCAGCCAGGGCACCACTACAACGGTTTGCCTCAGGAGATATTCCTGGTTAAGGGGCCAGGCTTGGCACCTGATGTCCAGGCAGCCATTCAGCATGCCCCTTTCCAGGTTCCATCCTCCTCGGGTGGCGTCCAGGACATAATCACCAGCCTTCAGGACAAGGACATGGTCTACGGTCAGTCCATACTATGTACCACCCTAGATTTAGGCCAAACAGCCATTTCATCGCCAAACCAAGTGGCAGATGAAACAGCAGAAAACAGCCAGACAGACCAAACATCGGGCACCTTCAGCGCAGCTACCCCACCTGCGAAGCTCAGCCTCAGGAGTGGCTCCTCCAACCCTCCTTCCGCCTCTTGACTCACACAGCCCTCCCTACTTTTCCATTGGAGGAACTGGTGGGTGGAAGGTTCACCAGTCACTTGCTGGGGTGGGAGGCAGTCACCTGAGATTTGTGGATCTTTCAGCTGGTGAGTCAAGGTTACACATTGGAACTTCTGGAGAGACCCCCCAAAAAAAACAAGCTTCCAGGGGCATCTCACTATCCAAGGTGCATCCTCCTCATAAGGGGAAATAGAGGCTCTTCTGCAGAAAGAAGCCATAGAGCCCGTTCTAGCAAAACAGGTAGGAAAGATGCACGACTCCCACTTTTCTTGGTTCCAAAGAAGGAGGAGATCCCATTCTGGACCTCAGCACTCTAAATCTGTACATAGAGTACAAACGGTTCCTGATGCTGACTCTCCTGCACAAGGGACAGTGGCTCTGTGTCCTGAACATGCAGGATGCCTACCTGCATATCCCACTTTTGTGGCCCATTGCTGCTACCTCAGGTTCTTCTTTCGGGGAACACTATCAGTTCAAGGCCCCCCTTAGCCTGTCCTCAGCACCTCGGGTTTACCAAGTGCCTTGCAGTAGTGCGGTGGCCCTGAGACACTAGGGCCACTGTGTTCCCCACGACTGGCTTCTGTCAGCTCCATCGAGGGCATTTGGAACTTTCGATTTTGCCGAGATACAGCTCTTGCAGCAGGTTACACCATTAGGACTAAAGCCGTCAGGCGTCAGGACCTGAGCAAATTCAGCTATCTTGGTCTTCAGCGGGGACGCCTCCGGCGTCGGTCCTGCTCCGGCGTCAGGCGTAGTATATAAGGGCGGTCCTGCCACAATCCCAGTTCTTTTCCTGCCGTCGACTTCGCGATATCGGCCTCCACGGTCACTCTCGAGCGTGTGCGACAGGAAACTTCACAGTTTTTTCTTCTTTTCTGACTGGACTCGTCTGATGTCCTCTCTAAACACCTCTTTGGAGGGTCATCCATCCAAGTGTGCCTGCGGCAAGCAGATCCCTTTAGGATCCTCATTCAGCCTGTGACGCTGCCTGGGCCCAGACCACGATACCAGTCTGCTCCTTCTGCCAGGGCTTCAATAGCCAAACTAGGATCCGCTGCCAGAAGGCCCTTCAGGTTTTCTTCTCGAAGAGCGACTCAAAGCGATGGATAAAGACCCTTCCTCCAAGGAGTCGTCAGGGAAGGCCCACAGACACGCAGCACTGGGAGAAGGCTAGGGCCTCGGTTCCCACAGCTCGGCTCCAGATCTGACCGCTCCCCTCCAGGGATCGCTCTCAGCCTCCCCTGGTTTTGGTTCGTTTGTCCAGTGGTTCTTCCTCTCTGCAGCCTTCAGGCTGGTGACTTCCTCACTCCGTCAAGGCCTCGTCTGGGTCGGGAGCACCACAAGTCATTCTCCGCTGTCAGGAATCCGATGTCAGGTCAGTCTCCCAACCACCACCTCCCCAGCGAAAAACCAAGGAGCTGACCTCCCTGAAGTGGACGTTGGACTCGGCGTCGGTTCAACAGATGTCGGTCCATCTCCATAGGCACTCCCAGGAACCGGCTACAATGCGACACCCGTTGTCGGTTAGGCGTTTGCCCCAAGGGCGTCGGATGGGGACCCGACATAGGCTATTGTAGAGGAAGGACCACACCACTGCCTACCGACATCGGTCAGAAGGTAGCGTTGGAGGAGGACACTACCCAGCCGAAGACCAGGTGGGCGACTCTGGTACTGTCGAGCTCCACGGGAACCCTCCCGGGCGGGAGCCCCGGGAACCTGGCGCCCGACCCGGCAACAAACCACCCGCTCGGCCGATCGTCGGGGCTTGAATCTGTCGGAGGTGAAGGGCTCTTCACCTTCTGGTGAGATACCATCAAGAAGGATGCGGTCACCGCACAACCTCCTCCTCGCGGCTACCCTTTGGCGCCTCAGCCCCCCACCCCACCCAGAGGGTCAGCAGGATGGGCATCGACCCCTAAGGAGCCAGCATCCCTTCCTAGGGGCAGATCTTTGGACAGAAGAAGGCCTCCTTGAGATCCACCTCAAGGTCACCCAGTCCCAAGAGACCTAGACAGCGTCGGTACACCCGTCTGAGGAGGACTCCAGATCTGACACCTCTGGGTGCTCCAGATCTCCTTCACCAATCAGCGTCCCTTCACTGGACCCACGTGACCTTCCTAGGTCCCCTCCGGATGACCCCTCATTCGCCGAGATCATGTAGCGTATCCAGGAGAATATGGGGTGGGATGCTGAAGAGCTGGACCCTGAAAGGCGGCCTTGTCCGCTACCTTGGCAAAAGATCCTAAGCCTGTGGTAGTGCCAACCTTAGTGGACACCTTCGCGGATATCACCAAGGCTGCGTGGGCGTCTGCACTCTACTCCGGCAGTGCTGAAGATGGCTTACCGCCTGTACAAGGCCCCAAGGGAGGACCAGTACTTGGCAAACCATCCTCTGGCCGATTCCTGGTCATTACAGCCTCCATGACCCGGTCTCAAAAACCACAGCACTTGAGCACACAGCCACCAGACCCGGAGTCCAAACAGCTGGACGTTCTGGGTAGGCGCGCGTATGCGGCTGCGACTTGCTCCATCAGGTCGTTAAACTACCTCACCCACATGGTTCAGTTCCAGAATGCACTGTGGGAGCAGGGACAGGACCTGGTTGAAAAATAGCCAGATGGTGGCCAAAGGAGGAGCTGTTAACCCTCCTCCATACGGGTTCAGACGGGGAACCCAAGTGCTTAGAGCCACATACAACTGTGCAGAAGCTGCAGCCAGGACTGCAGCCTCGGGCGTGTCTCCAGAGGCACTCGTGGCTTTGTGTCTCGGGTTTACCCCAGGCGTCGGAAGAATATCATGGGCGTCCCTTACATCAGCGAAGTTTTGTTTGGTGGGGCCTCTGAGAGGTGATCACCAAACTGCAGGATGCTGGGAAGGTGGTTAGATCTGTGCAGGCTATGTACAGGTCTCGACTTAGTTCCTTTTCGAAGTACCAGAGTCACTTCGCAGCTGGACCCAAAGGCAACAACCCGTTCTGGCCAGCAACAAGGGGCTCCTTCACCCGAAAAGCCCAGGCTAAGACATCCTCAGGCAGAGGCCAATGAGCTACAAAGTCGGCCCAGCCTGCAGGATCCAATACTGCCACAGCATCACTCCTTCCGGCCCCGCCTCTCCTCTGGATCAATGGAAAATGAGGTCGAGGTCGCATCGCATGCCACCTGCCTGGGTGGCGGTTGATCACTACCGACAGGTGGGTGCTACAATTGGTTGGAAAAGGCCATTATAGAATTCATAGACAACCCACCCACAAGGCCTCCTCTGCTTCTCTGCTTTCCTGTTACTCGGGTCAGCACGCCCTGCTCATACAGCAGGAAGTGCTCAAGCTTCTAGAAAAGGAAGCTTTGGAGCACGTTCAGGGAACCAGAGAGATTAGGATACTATTCACACTTCTTCCTGGTTCCAAAGAAAACATGGGACCTCCGTCCAATTTTGGACCTCAGCGACCTCAATCTGTCGGTCATCTACAAATGCTTCCGCATGGTGACCCTACGGGTCTAATCCCCATGCTGAAGAAGCGCCTTCCTGGCATCCCTGGACATGCAGGGCAGCTAGCTGCACATCCCTATTGCTCAAGCGCACAGGAGGTTCCTGCGCCAAGTTCAGGGCCGCCATTATCAGTTCGAGCACTCCCCTTCAGGCTGTCCCGGCACCCGGATATTTACCAAATGCATGGCAGTCGTGGCATCTCTTAGAAGACAGGGCCACTACATGTTCCCATACCTGGATGACTGGCTTCTCATGGCTTCCTCCAAGGAAGCATTGTTGATAGCCATTCAGCGTACCCAGGCCCTTTTTCAGTCCCTGGCATTCTCATCAACTACAAAGTATCTCCTGGTACCGTCTCAGAGTGCAGTTCATAGGGGCAGTTCTAGACACCATCAAGGAAAAGCCTTTCTTCGAGGACAGGCGGAATGCATTGGTCCCTCATCAGGGACCTGTCAGCGAGGAAGACCATCCCGGCCAGACTGGTCCTCCGCCTGCTCGGACACATGGCTGCGGCCATTCCAACAGTCCCGATGGCAAGACTCACATGCAGGTAACCCAGTGGATGTTAAGGGTGCAGTGGGACCAAAGGCAAGACCATCTGCAGCAGCCAGTAATAATCACGAAGGCCGTGATTCGGGACTGGCAATGGTGGCTAGAACAGGGAAACCTCTCTGTGGGGTTCCCTTCTACAGCGCCATCTCTGGACGGTAACTCTCCCACAGGCGCCTCAGGGCTCAGGTGGGGGCGCACCTGAATGGGGTGAGGTCTCAGGGTACATGGACAATTCAGGAACCTCATCTCCATAAGTATACTGGAGATGAGGGCAATCTTCTATGCCCTGCAAGCCTTCCAATCGGAGATCCACGAATACTCTCCTGTTACAAACAGACAATACTGCGGTGATGTAGTACCTCAACAAGCAAGGAGGCACACTCTTACCCCCTTTGCAGGAAGCCATGAGGTGTGGGAGTGGGTATCTGACACGGCACAAACCTTGTGGAATTTCATGTTCCTGAGTGGACAACACTGTTGCAGATGGCCTGGGTGGCTCTCAGGCCAGAGTCCACAGTGGGAGCTCTACAGGAGCTGGCAGATGATCTGCTCCACAGATGGGGCACTCCAGAATTAGATCTTTTGGCGTCCCCATCCAGCATAAAACTGCCCAGTTTTTGCTCGCTAGATCCAGGGCCTGGTGCTTTCTGGCGAGGCGCATTGTCCCTCTCCTGAGCAGGCAGATTCCTCCGCTTCCCTCCTTTCCGTTGATCCAGAGTTCTCCTCAAACTTGGCGGGAGCATGTGATGCTTATCTTGATAGCGCCTTTCTGGCCCAGGCAAATCTGGTTCCGCTCCTGCATCAGCTATCCTGAGACCTCCACTTCCTTTGCCGATCAGCTCCCATCTGTTGTCTCAGGAGGAAGGTTCACTAGTCCATCCGAACTTACGTTCATTGAACCTACATGCCTGGCTCCTGAGAGACATAGCCATGATGCAACACGGGTCTACTGGGAAGTGGCGCGAAAATGCTTTCCGCTGCTAGAAAGCTGGCAACACATGCAACATCGCCATGAAGTGGCACAGGTTTTCTTGTGGGCTCAAGCAGCGTGGCTTCTACGCCCTTAGACTGTCCGAAGCTGGTTCTGGAATACCTGCTTTCGCTCTTTCAATCCGGACTAGCTTACTCCTTGATTAAGGTGCACTTGTGTGCAATTTGACTTATCATGCCGCCATCGGCCATCATATGTTGGCCCAATTGGACACTACTCATGCCTTTTAAGGGGTCCTCCACCTTAGGCCACCTATCAAGGACCGGTTCCTCCTTGGGACTTGTCCTTTGTCCTGGAGCAGCTTACGCAGCCACTTTTCGAACCAGCCGCGGATTGCGAGCTACATTTTCTGTCGTGGAAAACGTTTTTAGTTGCAGTTACTTTGGCAAGAAGAATCTCCGAATTAGATGCAGTCATGTGCAAAGAGCTCTATTTAATTTTCCACCACGATAGGGTATCCCTGAGGACAAATCCTAAGTTTCTGCCTAAGGTGGTTTCAGCCTTACCCTTAATCAGGATATCGACTTAACAGTGTACTTTCCCAAGTACATCAATCGAGGAGAAGCACTGCTTCACACCTGGATGTTCACAGGAGTCTCAGATATTATCTGACCAGAACCAAACAGTACGGAAGCGGATCAGCTGTTTGTCTCCTTTGCTGAGAGGATGAAAGGGCTCCTGTTTCTAAACAGTCCTTTTCACATTGGCTCATCAGTGTATCTCTTTCTGTTGTGACAAGCGCAGCAAACCCTTGCCAGGCACTGTCAAGGGTCATTCTGCCAGAGGGTGGCCACCTCCTTTGCAGCACTGAAGAATGTTTCCACTTCAGCAATTTGTGCTGCAGCTGCCTGGAGCTCGGTGCATACCTTTATTAGGCATTACAGCCTGGATATCGCTTCAAGGCGAAGGGCAGGGTTTGGCCTAGCCGTCCTCAAGGACTTCTGTCCTAGGCTCGACAGGGTTGTAATCTCTGCCTTTCCTCCTCCCGATGGCGTAAGATTGTCGTTATTGCTTGGGAATCAGTCCTAATGGTGTAACCTGCTGCAAGAGCTGTATCTCAAAATAAGATAGTACAGTTACGTAAGAACTTGCCATAACAGTAGATCTTCTAGAACAGCTCTTGCAGCAGGTACCTTTCCGCCCACCATTCCCCCTTGAGGAGGTAGGTTATAGCCTAACATCCATCTTCGGGATGGAACGATTTGTTTTAGTCTTGACCTTCTGATGGCGGATCCTCGGTCTCCTCTTCTGATGTCATCCAGCAGCCAGGAGTCTCAGCGGAAGAACTGGGATAATATGGCGGGACCGTCTCCTTTGTACTATGCCTGGCGTCGGAGGTGGTCCCGCTGAAGACTTCTAGCTAGAACATTTCCGTGGGGTTCTGACACCTGACTGCTTCAGTCCTAATGGTGTAACCTGCTGCAAGAGCTGTTCTCGAAGATCTACTGTTACGGTAAGTTCTTACATAACTGTGCTTTCCGCTACCATGGACCTCTTTAACGAGGTAAAGGATTCAAGGTACCACAAGTCCTAGCTTGCCCTTTCCCAGCATCTCCAGTTTATTGGAGCAGTGCTGGATATGGCCCAGGGTATGGATTTCCTCCCTCAGGACAGGGTGGAAACCTTACAGAAGCAGGCTCACATGATAGCCTCCACCAGGTGGGTTTCAGCCAGGTTGGTTCTCCGTCTCCTTAGCACTTATGGCAGCAGCCATCCCTACTGTTCCTCTGGCCAGGCTCCACATGCGTATTTTGCAGTGGATGCTCAGGGTGCAGTGGGATCAGAGGTCGGACAACCTGGACCACACGGTCATGGTCTTCAGTTCGATGCAACAGGATCTCCTGTGGTGGCAGGATCTCAGCAACCTTACCAAAGGGGTCCTTTTCAGTCCACTTCCCCATCCATACCGTAACTACAGATACTTCAGAGATGGGCTGGGGGCTCATCTGAGGCCCACAGGACTCAAGAGCTGTGGTCTTGGTCGGAACTCTCCTTGCACATAAACATGTTGGAGATGAGGGCAGTGCTGTATGCTCTTCAGGCCTTCCAGCACTTACTCTGCCCACTTTATTCGTATTACAATATGTGTGTAGTTTGGTACCTCAACAAGCAAGGGGCACTTGCTCATATCCACTTTGCGGGAAGTGATGCAGGTGTGGAATTGGGCAGTTCTGCATCAAATACACCTCAGCAGCCCACATTCCAAGTGTGCAAACATCCTAGTGGATAGTCTCAGCTGCACCAGAGGATGTGCCTAACAATGGGAGCTCAAGCAAGTGGTGGTCAAAGACATATTCGACCTATGGGGTCATCCAGACCTGGATCTGTTCACCTCCCATTCAACACAAAACTACCCAGATTTTGTTCACTTGCTCCCGGGCATGGTGCCTTCTGGTGAGATGCTCTATCTCTTTGTTGGACAGGGAAGTTTTTGTACACCTTCTCTCCCTTTCCTGTTCTGCAGAGGGTGCTGCTCAAGCTGCAAGCAGAGAGGGCTCACATGATACTGATCGCCCTATATTGACCTCTCCAGATATGGTTTCTGCTTCTTCAGCAGCTTGCAGTGGAACCTCGGTTCTTCTGCCCCTCTGCCATGTTCTCCTGACTCAGGAGAAGGCACGCTGGTACACCCAGGGCTGAAGTCCCTTCACCTTCATGCATGGAACCTCTGACATAGTTGCCTCGCATGATGGAGTCTCCTCAGAATGGCTCAAGTGCTTGTGGAGCTAGAAAACCTTCCACGAGGGCGACCTGTGCTATGAAGTGGAAGTGTTTCTCCATTTGGGCCACTTCAAAGTGTTGGGACCCTTTCTCGTGTCCTGTTCCTCAGGTCATGGAGTACTTCACACCTCTCTGACATGGGCTTGGGTTACTCTTCACTGAAAGTTCACCTGTCTGCTGTCTCTGCCTACCACATCTTGGTGGAGGCAAAGCTATAGCTCAGCTGGAGGTCTCAAAACTTTTCTGAAAGGGATCCTCCACCTGAAACCCCCACTGCACAATCGGTACTTCCTTGGGATCTGAATTTTATTTTAGAAAAACTTAACTTGCCTCCTTTTGAACTGGCTGGTAGTTGCAATATGTGCTATTTGTCTTGAAAAGCGCTCCTTTTAGTTGCAGTTACTGCACTAACTGTACAAAGTCTGTTCAGAAATCGGATCAGCTTTTTGTTTCTTTTGCACCCAAGAGAGAGGTGCAGCAGTTTCAAACAGTGTTTATCAAAGTTGGCAAACTGTATTGTGTTCTGTTACCAGATGTATGGTAAGACCCTCCTGGGGAGGTTAAGTGCATTCTTCTAGAAGCTACGACTGCTTCTACTGCTTATTTTAGGAATGTGTCCGCGCTGACATCTGTGTGGTGGCCACTTGGAGTTCTGTCCATACTGTCACCAAACATTACAGTCTGGACATTACCTCTAGGCACAGGGCTAGCTGTCCTCCAAGGTCTTCTGTCCTAATCCTCTGCTTCTCTGCCAGTCCTTTCCTGCCTTCCATGTTTCTGTTCCGTCTGATTCACACTGCTTGTGACTCGGTCCTCAAGGTTATTACCTACTGCAAGAGCCCTCTCGAGTAAGATAGTACAGTTACATAAGAACTTACTGTAACAGTAGATCTTTGAGAGAGGCTTTTGCAGTAGGTAACCTTTCCCCTCCTTCCTTCCCCAACTTCTGTTGCTCTTCCTCTGTGAGCTTATTTTGGCTCCAGGAGCCTCTTTTCCATTCTCCTGTCACTCCTTTTGGGAGGTCTCTGGTGGGAGAACTGGAGCGGGCATGGGGACCACCCACTATGTAGTGTCACGCTGACATCAGTCACGTGGCGTAGGATGGGTGGTCCCTGTTAGTGATGATAGCTAAAGTTTACATGTGGTCCTGATGCCAGGGGTGCAGTCCTTAAGGTTATTACCTACTGCAAGAGCCTCTCTCTTGAAAATCTACTGTTACGGTAAGTTCTTATGTAACTGTGCTGTCCTCTGGCAGGGTAGATCCTTCCCTGGTCTGGCCCACCCCAGGTGTCTCTGGCGCTGGCCTCTTCACCAATTTGGGTGGGACTGCCACCCAGGCAACCCTTATAAGGAGCCCCTGCCAAGGTCTCCCACATGGCTACTGGCCTTCCTGGTTGACTGTCGGTCAAGATCACCCACTCAGATGAGTTGAGGGTGGTTCATGGGGAAAAGTGGCAGAGGGCGGTCTTTGAGGGTCTTGGGACTCGGATCCTCCATGGAATCTTTGAGGACCCCAGGCTTCGACCATGAATTGGTGAAGAACTGACCACCAAACATTGGCTGGTGTCCTTCAGAGCTTTGCTCTGGTTGATCTCAGATCAATGGAGATCCCTTGAGCCGACCAGAAGCAGGCCAATTACCCCTAACAGAAATCTTGGCTTGGAATGATTCTCTGGGGGGTCGCTTTCCTGGTGGTGGAGGCTATTGTTTGACCTGCACTGGAGCTCTGGCAGCATTTGGCCTCCCACACAGTGCCCTCTGCCCATATGGTCCTCAAGTATGCAATCCTGACCGGCTCCCTGTCTGGTTCTCTGACCACCCCTCAGCTGAGGGGTTGGTGGTGAACTCCATCTTCCTTAAGACTGGCAATGTCGAGGATGTCGACAAACCCCTGACAAAGAGTCCAATCAGCTAGACCATACAGCCAATATGCAGGCAGTAGTTAAGATGATCAGAGAACATTGTCGACAATGGCCAAAACACCAGGTTTGGACATCGGAGACTCCTGCTCCTTGTCTGTGGCAGCAGCAGTTGTGATGCACCACAGGGCCTGGCTGTGGACATGTAGCACAAATTGGCCGATGTCCCCTTTTTTTTTTAACTTCAGTAAGTTTATTGTTGTATGCCAAAATATACAGTAACAATGGTGTACATTCATGGCATTACAGCTGCATCTTAATAACCAGCATAGAATATTTTGATATGATACAATTGTGGGATTCCTACAACAAAATCTGTAATATTTCTAGAGTACCAACCTGTGAGCCCTTACATTAAACTTCATCTGTAAGAACAAAAGAAGGAAAAGACATGAGGATAGTCTGTGGGGGCCTATTCGCCTGGTTCTCCTGTCCAGCCCATGACTTGGGCTCAGCGATTGCACTCTCAGCTCAGATTCCTTTCTATTCAGTCATTTATAGGCATTTAGTCAGCTCAGGAATGTGAAGGGCATCCTCGTATTCGCTCTAACATAATCTAATTAGGGCATGAAGGATGTTTGTAAGATAATAGAAGTTGTCAAGATCCAGCATTTTTCCTGCTATGTACCTCAACTATTAAGTAGTTACTTTGGCTAGTAATCCCTCTTGAATGTATATCAAGAAACAATATAAAAATGACAAACTTAATATACGTAACTATGAACCAAGTAAAACCGTGAGTCAGGTCGTTTCCACTCCCACCCCCAAGCCTTTCCACTTCTGTGCCATCAACTTCCCTAAGGGAGGATTAGTGTGATTCAGTTTGATGCCATTCCACCAGAAACTCATCTTGATGTAACCTGACCTTACTGGTGATATATTCCATCCTCTCCAACTCGGTTACTCAAGCCCGCCAGCCCTACAGAGTGGGTGGGATGGGAGAGAACCATTGGGAAGTGATGCATTTGAGGGCTGCTACCCTGAGTGTGTGACCTAACTTTCTAATCTCCTTGGGACATGTTGATAGAGATGGGAATCCCAATACCAAATCTAAAAAGTGAAAGGAATGTTGAGACCAGTGAGTTGTAAGAGCTTACGATGTATCTCCCGCCAAAGTTGTCAGTTTGGGACAGGCCCAAATATGATGGTCCCTGTATCGCCACAACCCCTCGTACAAAGATCTGTGTGGGTGGAGATAAGTATTTAGTGATTGTCGGAGTAGAGAAGTATCAGACCAGCACTTTCCAACTGAACTCCTCCGTGAGGCGAGGTAGTGTCCTGCCATCCCCATTTTAACCTTTTCCCCATTGTTCTGGATCTATTAATATACCTTCCTCAAGTTCCCACTTTCATCTAAGTGTTTCTGGGGAGGGTTGCAGAGTAAGTTAAGATCTTGTAAAGTTCTGAAAGGCCATGTAGGTTATCCTTGAGTTTGGTGGCTTGGTAATAAAAGGATTCCAAGGCTGTACAGTCCCTGCGGATACATGGAAGAGCCGGAAGACAATAAAAGTGGCAGACCTGCAAATAACTGTAGTGGTCCTCTCTTGGAGGGAATATTCCTCTGCAGCTGGGCAAAGAGAGAAACTCTATATGTCCGTAACTTACAAGAAAGTAGGTTGTGGTCTGCCCAGTAAAGGTAACCACCATCTTCCCTAGGAGGTAAAATGCAGGTTCATGCCATATCAAAGATCTAGGGTCCCAAGCCCTTTGGAGTATTAGCAATTTTTTGAATCGAAGAAGGAGCGCAAAGTGTTTCACCAGGGTTTATCTGTGCAATTCCAAACCGCTCCTGGAAACATTCATAGGCAAGGCCATAGAGGCCCAGCCCTTCAGCGAAGTTTCCTTTATCTGATACCAGCCTGAATTTGTGCGCCTTGCAGTCCAGATACGTGGTTGTGCTCGCTGCGCTGCTAAATAATAATAGTAAAAGTTCTGGAGAGCCAGACCTCCTTCCTCCTGGGGAGCCTAGAGCAGAGCTCTTGCAAGGTGAGGGTGGTGGTTTGACCAAACAAATCTCTGAGTCGCTTCTGAAGGAGATTCCAGAAAAGTTTAGGTACCAAGATGGGGAGTTTGAAATAAGAACAACTGTGGCACACATTCATTTCAAGTGTTTGTATTCTACCATAAAGCACAAGTGGCAGTACACTCCAGCTAGCTAAATTTGCTTGTATTTCTTGAAATAGTTTCATATAGTTGTTTTTAAAGAGTTGTGATATGTCTACTGATATTTTAATTCCTAAATACCAGAAAGTGTTGTTCTGGGCCCACATGAAAGGAAAGATATTTTAAATTGTAGTGAGGGGAACCACTTAGAATTAAAGCCTCAGATTTCTGGATATTAATCTTATAATCTGCCAAAGCACCATATTCCCTCAAAGGTCTCAAGAGATGGGGCATAGAATTCGGTGGATCAGACAGACAAGAAGCAGGAGTCATCCACATAGAGAGCCAGTTTATGCTCCTGACTCCTTGCCATCACACACCTTAATGAGGCTCTGATGGAAATAGCCAAGGGCTCCAATGCAGAGTGAAAAGCAAGGGGAGAGAGGGCAGCCCTGTCAGGTACCGCTGCACAGAGGACCGATGTTCCCTTCTTGGGCACGACCTTTCCAGCCTTGGAGTGGATGTGCAACTCAAAGGATCGAAAAAGTCCAGAGCCATCCTAGACTCTGTGACATCCTCATAGAAAGATCAGTTAGAAAACAGCCAAAGAAAAAGCCATTTCTAACCCCAGTACTACTCTTGTGTTCATAACTCTTGCAGTGACCCTTTAAGATAGAGCTGCCCAGAAAGATGGAACATATGCAAATGATGGAATCTTTTGCACGTGCCACTTTTTAAATGCTGCCTTCTGCTAACTGCCTTAGTTCTAAACCCTTGGATTTCTCTCGCCTGTCAAGACTAAACTCTCGGTGATCCTGTCCTCCTCATCATCTTGTTCTGACATGAGAAAACATAAAAAATATATATGTAAGTATTCTTTACATTTCATTTGCTGCCTTTACATTTTGTAATTTTAATTGTAGTTTTAGTGTTTAAATTGTAAGTTTTCTTAGGTTCTCCGGTTCGATATAACCAGGGTAAACTGAGGTTTATTTTATATTTATCAGAGTTTCTGACTAAAAACTCCATTAGTTATGTTTAGTTTATTAATTTAACTTGTTTTAAGAACCACTAATACAGGTTTCTGAATTGATAGCCTCTGTTCATTTTACCTCGGTTCTGGTTTCCAGTCGGTTCTGGAACTGACCGCAACTGCTAAATAAACTTTAAATTTAAAACATTTTAGTGGTTGCAACTTTATCTGTTTTACATTGAGAATGTCAGAAAACCGAGAAGAAAAACTGGTGATCCCGGTTTCAAACCACGATTGAGTGTGGTGAAATTTTGCTAAAACATGGACATTAAAAGCTGAGTGAAATCTGCATGCATGTCCTGAGAAAACTACTGAAAAATGCCTGGATAAGGCTAAAAGAAAACTATCACCACCTAAGGGTCCCTCGAGCTCTGACCCGCCGACAGCCTAAATTACTGTGGGTGAAACCACAACTACTGTAATTGCTACCCTGAGGCAGGGTATACAAGCAGTTCCTAAGAGGTTTGCTGAACTGGCTGACTCCCGGCTCCCTCAAAGGAAACTTAAGCACATAGAACCCCTGCTGGACAGCATTCGAGGACTTCTGTACCTGCTATAAAGCCTGCCAACTCCTGAAGAAATTGCACAGGCCTTTAAGGTCATTCAGGCTTACAAGAGCTGTCTGCCTCTCCGCAGCAGACCCCTGCAAAGCAGTTTGTTTCCTCTGCTCAGTCTTCCTATTATTTAAGAGGAAGAATATGGTGATTATGATGAAATGGAGGAAGGGAAGGGAAACTATTGAACCTGAGGTTTCCCTAAACAGGAGTTTGGCTCTTCCCACAAAGCATCTGAGGTTTATTCCTCTCACTTTACATTTGTGAGAAGAATGGTGGATGCTTTAGACATCACCAGTGAAGTGATAGAGGATGAGGAGGAAGCTGAATACTTGGAAATGATGGGCTAACACCCACTAAAAGCTTCTTCCTCCTGTAAATAGATTCTTCAAGAAAGATACTTTAAAGATTCTACAAACTCAAGCTCTGCTACCCCTCTTGATAAGAGGCTGGATAAGAAATATCAGCTGGACAAGAAGAGAGCTAAATTTGTATTCTCCCACCCTGTCCACCAGGGAGTGGTACAAGTGGCAGCCTGTGGCAAGGCAAAGGTACCCCTGGCATCTCATCCTCCTGACAAGGATTCCGGGAATATTGACAGCATGGCTAAAAAGATATTTATCAGCTTCCTTGGCCATTGGGCAGGCAAACTTTCAAGCCTGTGCTGCTCAGTAGCAAAAGTCATTATGGCAGTCTGTCCTTGCTGTGGTAGTCAAAGCCCAGGCTCCCGTCAGATGATCTAGCTGAACATACAAACATCTGAAATTTGCCAGCAGATAAAGGCCTAGAGGTCTTATCAAGTCTGCTCAAATGTGCAGCTAGCACCCTTATTCTGCAGCTGCCCATCTCTTCCACCCTTTCCTACATTAACCCTCCCCTTGTCCTGTCCCATCTCCTTTTGAAGCAGTCCACTGTTCTACTGGATACCACTTCTGCAGGTAACTCATTCCACCCAGCCACCACCTCTCTGTAAAAGTGTCTCCTCATCTCCTCCTGAACCTTCCCCTCCAGTCTCATATCATGGCCCCTGGTGGCCCTCCCTCCCTTACTTTGAACAGCCCCTCTGTACCCATCTTGTTTATTCCTTTTATGTATTTAAGGTTTTCAATCATGTCACCCCTGTCCTCCTCTCCTCCAGTGAGTACATGTTCAACTCCTTCAACCTCCTCTCTTATGAAAAGTCCCTAGCCCCTTGATCATCTTTGTCGCCTGTGCTGCACCCCTGCAGTAACTTAATGTCCCTCTTCAGATACGCCGGCCAGTACTGCACGCAGTACTCCAGGTGTGGCTCAATCCATGACCTATACAGTGGCAGAATCACCTCCTCCTCCCCTGAGGATATACCCTTGCACACAACCCAGCATTTTGTTGGCTCTTTGCAGCTGCCTTCCTACATTGCCGAGTTGTTCATTGACCCTGTAATGAGCACACCCAGATCCTTCTCCTCCTCTGTTTGGGCTAGCTGCACTCCCCAGCTGGTAACTCCTCCTTGGGTTCTTCATCCCAAAATGCTGCACCTTGTACTTTTGGCATTAAACCCCAGTTGCCAGGTGTCTAGGTTTCAAGCTTTGCCAGGTCATCCTGCAACCCCTGCCATCCCCTAGGTCATTCTCCACCACTTCCTGGTATCATCAGCAAACAGACTGATCTTGCTCTTGATGTCCCATGATATGTCTGCAATGAATATCCCAAACAACACTGGTCCCAACACCCGAGCCCTGTGGAACACCGCTCGTCACTGCCCTTGGGTGTAGAGGCTCCCACCCACCACCACCCTCTGTTGCCTTCCCTGAAGCCAGTTTCCTACCCATCTCACCAGCTTTGCCCCGCCTCTGTGCCTACTAACTTCCTTCCCAGCCTTCCATGCGGCACAGAGTCAAATGCCTTACTGAAGTCCAGATACAGGACATCCACTGCATAGCCCTGTCCAGTTGCCTAGTTATCCAGTCATAGAACTCCACCAGGTTGGTTTGGCAGGATCTGCCACATATGAAGCATGCTGTCTGCTGTCCTGTAGTCCTTTGGCCTCTAGGAAGGCCACCAGCCTCTCCTTCAGGATAGTCTCCATTAGCTTACCCACGATAGATGTGAGGCTCACTGGTCTGTAGTTTCCGTTCATCCTTGGGCCACTCTTGTGGAGGGGCACCACATGAGCCATCCTCCAGTCCTGAGGTACACACCCGAATGTAGTGAGGCATTAAATGGAGTCTGCCAAAGGTCCTGCAGGACCTCTGCCAGCTCCTTCAGTACCCTGGGGTGGATGCTATCTGGGCCTGGCGCCTTGTCCACCCCTCAGTGCCTTCAAACCCTCTCGAACTCTGCCCTCCATGATTTCCCCATCTGTTACCCCGTTTCTGCCATTTCTCCACCTTGGGTGTCACCCGACTCTTCTCCTTAGTAAATACTGAGCAGAAGTACTCATTTAGTGCTTCTGCCTCATGTCACCC
This sequence comes from Neoceratodus forsteri, assembly GCA_016271365.2. Classification (NCBI taxonomy): domain Eukaryota; kingdom Metazoa; phylum Chordata; order Ceratodontiformes; family Ceratodontidae; genus Neoceratodus; species Neoceratodus forsteri. Next base: position 242,989,020 of record CM028133.1, on the reverse strand, counting down.
TACTTCCACCAACCAAGCAGCCAAATACCAGTTCGAATGGCTGCAGACTCTAATGAGCTGCTGCCAGATGGATGGCAAATACAGTGATTCAGAGGAGGTTTGCCTGGCTGTGAGCACACAAACCTCACTCAAGATACCCAAACCTAGGCCATGGATTTCCCAGTTGAGGGTAAGTCCCTCTTTGGAAAAAGACAGGCTTCCTTGAAAAAAGGTGGATGAATACTAAACCAGCTACAGAAGCAATTCTGCAAGAAAGAGGCTTCCTGTCCACTAAAACCTATGGAGGTGGAGGCAGAGGCAGATAATTTCACAGCAAGCCTTTTTTATCAGGCCATGTCTGCACTTCAGTATCAGCAGTACCTACAACAGGGGTACTTCAGGGGCATAAAGGGTTCCAGGTGTGGTTCCCAGGCCCAGCCTAAAGACAAAGCAGATGCCTGCATGTCTCCCGACCACCTCCCGCTACCTGCAGGAGGCAGGCTGACTCACTTTTCAGTCTTGGGAAAAAATCACACAGACAAGTGGGTTCTGTATGTAGTGAGTCAGGGATTGTTTCTGAGTTTCAAATTCCTTCCAGCATTAAAAACAAAAGTTTTCAAACCATCTACAAATGTAGAGAAAACTCCTGAAAAAGATACTTCCTTACCACAAAGGAAAATGAGGGGGCCTGTCTTGGACTATACTAAACAGGCATCTGACAAAGCCAAAGTTCAAAATGGTGACTTTGGCATTGATTCTTCCAACGTCTAAAAGTGAAACTGGTTGGCATCACTGGACCTAAAAGACACCTATTTCCACATCCCCATAAGGGAGTCTCAGAAAATACCTTGGGGTCAGACTCCCATCAGGTCACTACCAGATCTTACTTAAGAGTAAGCTTTTGCAGCAGGTAACACTTGTAGGACTGATGCCACCCGTGCCGCAGATCTCGGCAGTTCTTTTTCCAGCAGTACCTGGGGACTGCCTCCCGACGCCGACTCCAACTCTCGACGTCACCCAGTATAAAGGAGGAGACGGTCCCCATGTGCTCCAGTTCTTTCCCGCCATGGCATGCATTAGCTCTCGTCTCTCTCTCTCTCTCTCTCACTAGTACCGACCGCTTCTTTAAAGAACTTTCCATCTTCTCAGTTTTCAATTTTTCACTTAACCGTATGTCAACTTCATCAACAGGGCACCTTTACAAGTGCTTCTAGGAGAGGCAGATTCCTCGAGGACAACCACTTCACCTGCTTATACTGCCTGGGCCCAGATCACGATTCCGGCACCTGCTCCCACTGCCAGGCCTTCAACAGCAGGACCCACATCAGGCATCAGAAGTCCCTTCAGGCCTTTCTTACCCAGCAGCAATTGGCCGACATGCAGTGTGAATCTTCATCCGAGGGAATCTAGAGAGCCTTCCACTAAGAAGAAACATCTAAGGAGAACCACTGGACTGGGAGAGCCTTGCTCCAGACCCAGGTCCCTCTAGCCTCATTCAGCCGCCAGTCCATCTCTTGAGGGCATGAGGCTCGGTTAACTTCCTGAAGCCTCCCTCCTCTGCTTCTCTTTCCTGTGGCTCCAGCCTGCAGCCTATCAAGATCCATCCACCCCGGACTCTGTGTCTCAGGTGGGCCAAGGAAAGTCTTCTTCCAGCTCGGCCTCCCTGTCTTTGGCCGACCTCTGGGAATCCAAGAAGGCCTCAGAGCATTCTTCAGGCAGGGCCTTGTCCCTCCCGTCAAAATCTAAGTCTTCCGACCAGCGTCAGCCTCCAGCTTCTAACCGATGCCAGTCGGATAAATCTCCTAAAACTTCTAAGTCTCACAAGCATTCCAACCATCCTCAGCTTTCGGCTGCCATGGGATGTCCGTCGGACTCTGGCTCCAGCCTGGCACTGGACTAACGACCAGTGTTTACCCCTCGATGCGGCCAAGCCGTCGGCTGAACCTCCTCTGCTGTTGGCTCCTCCCGGCTTGGATGACGTAGTCCCATCACTCCTCCAAAAGACCTTCGCCCAGGCCAGCCCACTTGATACTGGACCCCGATAGCGGTGCCTAGACAGCACTACTATCGCTCCCGGGTTAGACCAACGCTGGATCTGCCTGACCAGTATGGGCGCAGGGCCTGCCATGCCTCCTCCCAAACCAGATTCTACCAAATTGGGCATGTTCCAAGTGAAGGAGCTTTTATAGTTACAGGTGGGATACAGTGAAGCCGGACCTAGCACCCACTACTGCTCCACTCTTCAGCCTTCCTGTATCATACTTAACCCAGACGGAGGAGGTTCCTGTACCTCGAGGAGGATGTGGGTAATCTTCCACCAGTCCTAGGAAGCATAAGGACAAATCTAGATGCAGGAGGTCAAGATCCAAAAGGTCCTCCTGTTCGCCTACACCAGAGACCCAAGAACAGGAGGCGGCACTGTTCTTCTTCCTCATCTTCCTCTACTGATGATTATGTTGAGTCAGATCTATCAGCCCTTGATTCCAACCTTGATCCACTTCCTGGGGATACAGAGGATCAGCCCAAATCTCCACCAGATGACCCCAGCTTTATGGAGGCCATGAGCCATATACAGGAGAACATGGGTTGGGATATGGAGGCCATTGACACTTGAGCAGCTTGCACCTGGCTAAATACCTACGCCAGAAGGATCCCAAGCCAGTGGTCATCCCTCCCATGTTGGACACCTTCCAAGATGTCACCTATGCCACTTGGAGGCATCCACAAGCATCCTCTGCTGTGCCAAGAAAGGCACAGAGATTATACTAAGCCCCAAGGACCATGCCTTTTAGCCGATCAACCCATTGCTGACTCGTGGTCATCTCGGCTGCACACGATCATTCACAGAGGTCTGAGCACCAGCTGCTCGACAGGGAGTCGAGCAGTTGAATTCCTTGGGTTGTGGGTGTACTCTTCTGCCAGTTGCAGTATTTGTAGCCTCAGTTTTTTGATGCATATGGTCCAGTTTCAGAACACCTTTTGGGACCAAGGACTGGACATCATGCAAGGTATGCTGACTGCCCACAAAGGCAGAGCTTGCTAAGCTCTTACAAACTGGCTCGGATGTGGTACCCACGTCCTGAGGGCAGCATACAACTCTGCAGACACTTCAGCGAGTCAGTCACAACTGGCATTTGTCTTTGGTGCCATTCCAGGCTCTGGGTCTTGGGATTTGACCCAGATGTGCAATCCAGCCTTCTGGATGCCCCATTTAAAGGCTCTGTGCTCTTGGGAAGACACAGGAAGATCATTCTAGATTACAGGACTCTGGCAAGGCGTTCCATGCCGTGTAGTCCATGTACCGTCCAAGCGAGACATGTTTCACAAGTCCTGTTTCATGGCTGAAGGGGTCATCAGCCTCACCAACCCCATATTGAGCCCCAGCCTCAGTGGAGAGGCTTTGGTCGCATAAAGGAACTAGAGTTCCTCCTCTTCCACCTCTCGACAGGCTAGAATTGCCACTGCCACCCTCTGTCCCATTCCTGCGCCTGACTATCAGGCGGCCCCCTCTCCAGACTTGTTGGAGAGCCAGTGGGAGGTGCTTTTCTCTTTAACGCTGCGGAAAGTGACCTCTGATCAGTGGGTCCTCGACCTCATGGAGTTTGGGCATTCCATCGAGTTCGATTCCATACAACCGGACAGACACTGCCCTGTCTGTTACCAAGAGACCACAGAACTCCTATTCAACAAGAGATTCACTCTCTTCTAGCCAAGGAAGCCATAGAAAGGATTCCTTTGGCAGAGATAAACTCTGAGTTTTACTCCCACGTCGTCTTGGTTCCAAAAAGACCGGGGACTTGAGACCCATCCTGGATCTCAGTGACCTGAACCAGTGGGCCTCATATAAGAGATTCTGCATGGTCTCTTTGCCAATCTCCTTCTCCTGATTTCAGCAGGAGATTGGATGGCGTCTGTGGACTTGCAGGATGGTTACCTGCATATTCTAATCACCAGAAACCATCAGGGGTTCCTGAGATTCAGGTTCGAGGAAGCTCCTTCCAGTTCAAGGTCCTTCCCTTTGGTCTCTCTTCTGCCCCAGGGTCTTCGCTAGTGTCTCACGGTAGTAACCATAGCCTTCGTGCAGGGGTCACTTTCTGTTCCCCTACTTGGATGATTGGCTGCTGTTACCTCCTTCAAGGTCCCACCTACTGGAGACCATACACGACACCCTATCGCTTTGTCAGCAGCTGGGCAACACAATGAACTCAGAGAAGTCTCATCTATCCCATCCCAGAGGCTCCAGTTCATAGGAGCACTCTTGGATACTTCTTAGGAAGGGCCTTCCTTCCCACCGACAGAGTGGGCGCATCTGGGAATCTGGCCCAGGTCTGTTCATCCTCCACAGTCCCAACCAGGACCATACTTGGCTGCTGGGTCACATGGCGCAGCCATTGTTTCAGTCCCATTCGCCCAGTTACATGAGCCTATCCAGTGGACACTCTGTGTCCAGTGGAGACCAGACCCGGACAATCTAGAGATGCTCATAGGGGTCACAGAGCCAATCCATTGAGAACTCCATTGGTGGATGTCTCCTCAGAATCTTCTTAAGGGTCTCCCATTTCAACCCAATCCTCCCAACCAGACCCTTACCACAGGCGCATCAGGAGCGGGATGGGGCACACATCTGGGAGCCACAAGCTCGGGGCTTGTGGTCCCAATCAGAAGAGAACCTTCACATCATTGTGCTCGAACTGAGAGCAGTCCTATATTCACTTAAGCCCTGGCTCCGGTTTTAATCCCGGGTCACCTCTGATTACAGAGGACAACACCTCGATAGTTACTCTACAACAAACAATCAGGATACTCATCCTCTCTGTGGGGAGGCTGTGAGGTGTGGGTTTGGCGCTGGTGAATCATCTCTGTATCTCAGCAGTTCACGTTCCAGGCTCCCTGAATGTACTAGCAGATGCTCTCAGCACATCAAGACCTCTTTCCCATGAGTGGGCCTTACTGCAAAGTGTGGTGGACAGCTTGTTCGCCATGTGGGGACACCAGACTAGATCTGTTTGTGTGTCTCGATCCACATAAAACTGCCCCATTTTGCTCACTCAGTCCAGAGCCTGGAGCTTTCTGGCACGCGCATTGTCCCTGTCCTGGAAGAGACGGTTCCTTTAGGCCTTTCTCTGATACAGAATGTACTCCTCAAAGCTCAATCAGAGAGGATCATCATGATCCTGATAACTCCCCTGTGGCCCAGGCAGATTTGGTTCTTACTATGGCATTTGACGGTGGAGCCTCCTATTCTCTTCCAGTACTGACCCAGCTACTTTAGGGGACAATGGGGCCTTGGGTCATCCCAACTCATGCTCCTCACCTGCATGCTTGGCTCCTCAGGACCTAGCAAAATTCAGATTTGGGGTTTCAGATAAGGTAGCACAAGATCTTGCTTTGAGAGGAAGCTCTTGCAGCAGGCAACACATGTAGAACAGCACCACCTGGCGGCAGAATCTCGGCAATTCTTTACTCAACAGTACCGATGTGGGACGCCCACCTGACGGCTCCACCCCCAGCATCACCCAGTATAAAGGCAGGAGGCTGTCCCCACGAGCTCCAGTTCTTTCCCACCATGGCACGCGTAAGTTAACTCTCTGGCTAGTTCTGCCACCTCTAGAAATTAGAATTCACTGTTTCGTTCACCGATTCATCGGCGTATGTCAACTCCACCGACCAGGCACTGTAATAAGTGCTCTTGTGGGAAGCAGATCCCTTCCAAATACAGTCACTCGCCTGTCTTTTTGCCTGGGCCCAGACCACGACACCAGCACTTTTATACCCACTGCCAGGCCTTCAACAGCGGACCAAGATTTGGAGACAAAAATCTCTCCAGGCTTTTCTAGCCCAACAGTGTTTGTCCCAGATGCAGCAAGTTGCCTTCCAGGAGGAATCACGTTCCCTTCTCCATCTAAGGAAAAACACAGAAAGGAGAAGCGCCACCACCGAACAAGGATCGATCACCCTCTAGACCCAGGTCTTCCAGCTCCCAATCCGCTGGTTGCTCTGGCTCCCGGTCATGAGCCTGACTTACCTCCCTCAAGCCTCCCACCTCAGCTTCTCTTTCTAAGGGTTCTACCCTACAACCTGTCAAGATTAGGCACTTGGACTCCGGTTCCACAGTGGCAAAAGGCCCTTGGACTCCCGGTTCTGCAGTGGCAAAAGGCCCTCGGACTCCAGTTCCTCAGCAGCTAAGAGGCCCTCAGGCGCCAGTTCACAGCAGCGAAGGTAAGTCCATCTCCCGATCAGCTCGGCTGATCCCAAGAATCTAAACAGACCACGGGGCATTCTTCTTCTTCTTCCAGGGCTTCGTCCCTGCCCTAAAAACACAAGTCTAACAGGCGTTAGCCTTTCGGATGCCAACCGGCGCCCCACCTGATAAGCCTCCCATGGCGACTGAAAAGACAACCAAGGCCCCTTCTCATTCTGGCCGTCCCCATTCTTCTTCTTCTGCCAGGGACACCCGTTGGATCTGGACTCTGCGCCTGACACGGTGAAGCGTGCACCACGGTCCCTCCAGCTGGCCAAGCTATCCACTGAACCTCCACTATTGTCTGTCCCTCCGATGCCACCTGTCGGCGGCCCAGTATTTCTCCTAAGGACCGTACACGGTCCACCTGATGTCTGACCCTGGCGGCGGTACCACAGAGATCTCACTGTCATCACCCATCAGACTGACGCCGGCTCGGGTAAGGTCAGCCGATGCCGCCTGAGGCCTGAGGCACCAAAACTGGGCATGTCACAGGTCAAGGAGCTATTCAGCCATTGGTGGGACACAGTGAAGCAGGATTTAGTATCCTCCTGCTCCCACTCCCTAGCTTTTCCTATCATCCCTAACCCAGATGAGCTTTGTCAGTCCCTTTCCACGAAGGGAGAGGGCCATCGGGACATTCCTCTCAGCCCAAGAAGAAGGAGTTGAAGGTAAGTCCCACGTTGGCATTTGTGGGAGCAGAAGAGGTCTCCTTCCCCGGATGGCCGACTGTCGACTTTGGTTCGAAGTTGCAGCTCAGGCCGCTGGCTATGGTGTCCCCATCAGGCCAGCCTGCCGAGACTTCCGTCGACACAGTCGAGATATTCCTTGACCCGTGGGACGGGTTGTCAACTGGTAAGCCGACAACCCAACCGCGGTTCCCCGGTGGAGACTGAGGATCTGCCCTCGCCTTTGGGCGGCAGTCCGCTAAAGTGCCGAGCCAAGGGAAGGCGGGTGTCCCCGCCTTCCAGGCCCACCCTCGGTCACCCGGGGTCTCGGTCTTGGGCTTCATCTCGTCAAGCCGTTCCTGCCGACATCAGCGGTCTCTGCACCGGTAAGCGGCGACACGTTCCTCCTCGTCCTCTTCCTCAGATCAGGAGAGGCTTCGGCGTAAATTGCATCGGCGTTCACAGGAGCTTATGTGGCAGCAGTTACTGTTGTCCGGGAGTAAATCGACTCCGATTCATCCCCAGCCATCAAGTGGCTGTCGCGAATGGTCAAAGCAACCACTCACTGCAGTCAAGATGCCATTTCTGGGCGGTTGTTCGGCGAAACTAGCTGCTCCACTGATTGTGGTGGACCTCGCCTCCACAACCGGAGTCTGGGGCACGACCAAGGATTCTCGGTCGGGTCACGGCCTGCCCCACAGGTTGTTGGTCACCCTCACTCCTGGCTGTCCTCGGCCAGATGGAGGTGGCTCAGGCCAAAGGCAGCTCTTCGCAGACTCTTGGAATCGATGGCGACTCCTCCCTGTTCTCCAGGCAGGTCGGACCTGGAGTCCTCTGAGGGTCCTGGTGGGCGTATCCCACTCGTCTTTCATGGGCCTGCTTCAGCTCATCTCAGAGTCCACTGGGATGCAGCTTGTGCCCGTGTCCAAACAGGCCAGGTATCCCTGAGCGGAGATGGGGACAGAGGATTCACCCACAGAGGCTTTCCGGTGGCTGAGGCCATTGTTGGCCCAGCCTTGGAGCTTTGGCAGTGGCCTGCTTCCTATCCTGTCCTCGGCCAGGATGGCCAGGAAAGTATGTGGTCCCTACGGCTCTTTGCCCAGTTTCTCGGAGCACCCCTCTGCCAGGGGTTGGTCACCAATAGTGTCTTCGGTGTTCCGGAACGCTCGGGGCGTGGATAAGCCGCCCGACAAAAAGTCCAAAAGCTGGACTGTGCCGGGTGCAAGGTGTCGCTGCATCCTTCCTCGGACTCAGGCAGGCCAGCTTGGCTGTGCTGATAGCACACTTCTCCCACGCCCTCATGGGCTCCTGGATGAGATTGTCCCTCATCTCCCGGCCGACCTGCAGACTACAGTCTGTCAGGTGGGACCAGGGTAGGCGGTAGCGAAGCAGCAGCTTCAGACTGCTCTGGACATGGGTGATTCCTGTGCCAGGTCGGTAGCGGCCCGCGGTGTGCCATCGCCGCAGGCGTGGCTGAAGATATCCACCTTCACGGCGGATACCCAGCACAAGTTGGCAGGCGTCCACTTCTTGGGGACTGACCTCTTTGGCCCTGGGTGGAGGACACCTCCAGTGGATCGAAAAGTCCAATGCCACTCTGGACTCGGTCACCTCTGCCCAGAGGGACAAAGCTCGCCGTCAACAACAGCATAGGTCCTTTTCGCCCGGCCCCTGCAGCACGACCAGCCCAACAGCACCAGCAACAGGGCCAGCAGGCTCACGCTTGCATCCCAAACCCATGCCGGGCGGCTTCCTCCAACAGGAAGCAAGGAGGTAAAGGCCCAGGAGGTCACTCGGTCGGTCCTTCCTCCAAGCCTGCCCAGTGACGGGTTGAGGGTGTGCCCCAACCTCATCACCCTTCCCAGGGTCCCCGTGGGGATGGCTCTGCCACTTCCTTTCCACCTGGTCCGCTATCACCACGGACCATTGGGTGTTAGAGTGGTAGGAAAGAGACCTGCCTCTGGAATTGAACAGACCCCTCCCTTTTGAGCCGTCGCCCCGAAGTCAGCCCTGGCTGTCGCCCTACTGAGCCAATATTGCCCTGCTCCTCGAGAAGAGGTGATCAGGAAGGTGGCGGATCCTCCTCCAGACCCAGGGTTTGTGTCCAGGTATTTCCTGGTCCCTAAAGCGGACGGGCGCTGGCACCCATTCTAGACCTGCACGACCTGAACAGGTTCCTAAGGTCTCGGACCTTCAGGATGGTCACTCTGGCTCAGATAATACCATCCTTGGAATGAGGCACGTGGTTCTGTTCCCTGGACCTCCAGGACACGTTCTTTCACGTCCCGATCTGTCCGTCTCATCAGTGATTCCTCCGCTTCAGAGCGGAGGGATCCTTCACGAGTTCGGGCCATGCTCTTGGCCTCTCTCTAGCTCCCAGGGTCTTCACCAAATGCATGGCAGTGGTGACAGCATTCCTTGAGCCAAGGGTCCAGTGTACCCCACCTGGATGACTAGCTGATTGCAGCCTCCAGAGTGGAGGTGGAGCGGTCCAGAGATCTGGCCCTCCAGGTTTGCTCTCAGATTGGCCTCCTCATCAACGAGGCCAAGTCGGAACTCATGCTGAAGCAGGTGATACACTTCATCGGGGCAGAGCTCGACCTCTTAGGAGACAGGCTCGGCTCCTGCAACAGGGCCGAGGTTCTTTCCTCCTTTGCCCAATCATTTCTGGTTGGGCAAGCGCACCCTACCCAGGACTTCCTGGGCCTCATGGCGGCCTTCACCAGCGTGGTCCATTGGGCCCATTGGTACATGCATCCCTTCAGTGGGGACTGGCCAGCCAGTGGTCTAGCAACTGTGATCCATTGGACCAGCCGTGGCAGTGACCCAGGAGATGTGGCAGCTCTCCAGTGGTGGACCATTCTGGCACATCTGCAGGAGGGCATCCTGCTCATCCGCCCGAGCCGACTGTCTCTCTATCGACCCGATGCATCTCTGATGGGTTGGGTGCCTATCTGGGGAGCACAGGCGCACAGCCTCTGGTCCCCTCGAGTCCGATGCCATATCAACCTGCTGGAGCTCCGAGCAGTCCACCTAGCTCTCACGCCTTCGCACCATTTCTACAGGGTTAAGTGTTTGAGGTCCAGATGGACAGTACCACGACCATGTACTACCTAAACCACCAGGGTGGGATGTGCTCCATGCTGTTATGTAAGGAAGCTCTCTGCATATGGTCCTCGTGCGCAGCCTGGAGGTGGATCTCCTAGCCATTCACGTGGCAGGAGCTTCCAACACCCTGGCCGATGCCCTAAGCTGGATAGGGGCTGTGTCTCATGAGTGGTCTCTCCTGCGGAGGTAGTACAGATCTCTTCTCCCATATGGGCACGCCTCAGCTGGACCGTTTGCCTCCAGGGAGAATGTGAAGCTGAGACTGTTCCATGCCTGCCCCCTCAGCAGGGCTCGCTGCAGGGGATGCCTTCTTGAGGCTGTGGACCCCGGGCCTCTTCTCGCCTTTCCCCATTTCCTTGATCCACAGGTGCTTCTCAAGGCGAGGAGGGACAAGGCGCAGGTGATTCTGGTAGCTCCAGACTGGCCCGCCAGTTCTGGTATCCAGATCTCCTCAGTCTCAGCTCCAGGCTCCGAGGCGGCTTCCAGCCCGCCCGGACCTGATCTCGGTCAGTCAGGGAAGGTATTCCATCTGGACCGTCAATCCCTGCACCTGATGGCCTGGTTCCTGAGCGGCTAGAGTTCCAGGCCTTGGGTCTTTCGGCGAGGTCCTCAATGTCATTGAGGCATCCCGTGAGAGTCGACCAGGAAATGCTATGCCTTCAAATGGAAGAGATTCTCCATTTGGTGTGGGGAGGCTTGGACCCTCCGCCTGTTCCTTGGCAAGCATTCTGGACTACCTGTGGTCCTTTCTAAGCAAGGGCTTGGTCGTGACCCTTAAGGTGCACCTGGAGCCATCTCTGCGTGCGGGCATGGGCGGGGAGCAGTCAGTGGCACAGGAGAAGATGGTCTGGCGCTTTTCAAGGCCTTGATCACATTTCCCTCCGGTGCAAGAACCTCCACCTCCATGAGATCTACTGCTGGTATTGGCCAGCTCATGGGCAAGCCTTTCAAACTAGTGCACAGGTGCGATATCTCCCATCTGTCGTGGAAGACCGCTTCTTGGTGGCTATCACGTCAGCCAGAAGGCTGGGAGAGCTCCAGGCGCTTTCCATGGAGTCTCCTTATTTGGTCTTCCACAGGGACAAGGTTGTCCTGCTCCCCACCGAGTTCCTTCGGAAGGTGGTGTCGGAGTTTCACCTTAACCAGGTGTTTGACTCTGCTGGTGTTCTACCCCAATCACACCTCGGAGGCCGAATATAGCTCCATACTTTGGACTCTAGAAGAGCGCGCTTATTATAAGGAGCGATGGCTGAAGTTCAGGGAGAGGCTCACCAGCTGTTTGTCACCTACGCTGAAGTCGCACCTGGCAGACCTGCAGCCAAGCGGATGATAAGCAGGTGGGTCACCTCCTGCATAGATCTCTATAGGTTGGTGGGCATGGAGCCTCCCAGAGGGATAAGAGCTCATTCTACCCACCATCCCGCTGCTTCGTGGCTGTTTCCAGGATGTCCCTATCCAGGATATCTGCAGGGCTGACCCCTGGAAGTCGGCACATACCTTCATTACCCACTACCACATCGACCTTGAGTCACGCGGGATGCTGGTTTTGGGGCCTGGTTCTCAGTCTCTATTCCTAAATAGGGGTGTGTGCTTGCCTCCCTCCTCCTGGAGAACTGCTAGGAGTCTGCCAGACAGTGTGGATGAACAACATATCCATGCCCTAGAAATACAGGTTACTCACCTGTAACAGGAGTTCTAGGAATGGTATATGGTTCATCCAACGACTCACCCGACCTCCCGGCTCGACACACAACCTGGCTTCCAGCGGCTAGATGTGGCGTCAAGGGTGGAGCCAGAGTTTTACCACCGGGTGGGTGGGAGGAGCCAACTTGAAGACCTTCCAAGATTTAAAGTGGCAAGGAACCTGCCAGACAGTGTGGATGAACAACATATACCATTCCTAGAACTCCTGTTACAGGTGAGTAACCTGTATTTTTGATGCACATGTTCCGGTTCCAGAATGCCTTTTGGGACCAAGGACAACATTCTGCAAGGCATGCCTGACTTCCCTCAAAAGGCAGAACTTGCAAAACTTTTAGAGACTGGCTTGGATGTCGGTACCCATGTCATCCAAGCAGCATATGACTCTGCAGACACCTGGCGAGGGCAGTTGCATCTGGAATTTGTCTTCGCACCACTCCTGGCTCCATGTCTCGGTGTTTAAGACAGGTTCAGATAACCTTCTGATGCTCCTTTCAGAGGCTCTGTGCTCTTCAGTGAAGACAGAGAAGGTCATTGTAAAACTGCAGGACTCTGGAAAGGCCATCTGTTCCATGCAGTCCATGTACCGCCGGAAACGGGAGCATTTTGCTGGCCCCATTTTCATGGCAGAGGGACATCAGCCTCAGCAGCCTCGTGTTCAGTCTTGCACTCAGTGGGAGGCTTTGGTCGAAGAGGTGCGTCCAGAGGTGCTGCCTCGATCTCCTCTAGACAGGCTAGACCTCCTGCCGCTGCCCTCCCTCCCGCCTCCTTCAGCCTAACTATACAAGCAACCCCCTCTCCAGACCTGTCATCAGGAGAGACGGTGGAGGTCACTTTCTCTCTGCTCTCCAGCTTGAGAGAAGTGACCTCTGACCAATGTGTCCTCGACCTATTGAAGTTCGGACACTCCATAGAATTCAATTACTACCCCGGACAGACCTCTGCCCCCATCTTATTACCCAAGAGACCACAGGCTGCCATCTGACAGGAGATTCAGTCTCTTCTGGCCAAGGACACTACAGAAAGCATCCCAGAGGCAAAGCTAGACTTGGGGTTTTACTCTCGTGTCTTTCTGGTTCCCAGAAAGATGGGGGACTTAAGACCCATCCTGGATCTCAGCAGCCTCAATCAGTGGGTCTCCTACAGGAGATTTCTAATGGTCTCCTTCCAAATCTCCTTCCTTTCATTTCGCCAGGGATTGGATGGCTTTCCTGGACATGCAGGATGCATATCTTCACATCCCCATCTGCCAGAATCGAGATTTCTGAGATTCAGTTTCAAGGTTGGTCCTTCCATTCATGGTCCTTCCTTTGGTCTTTCCTGTATCCCAGAGTCTTCACAAAATGTCTTGCAGCGGCATTGTGCAGAGCGGACATTTCAGTTTCTTATCTAGATGATTGGCTTCTGTTGGCCCGTAACAGGTCTTGTCCTTGGGAGACCATCCTGGACACTCACACTGTCTCTCTCTCTCTCCCTCTGTCGGCATCTGAGGATCACAGTGAACCCAGAGGAGTGTCAGCTTCTTCCTCTCAGCGTGTACAATTCATAGGAGCCCTACTGGATATCTCCATGGGAGGGCCTTCCTACCTTCCGACAGAGCAGAGCATCTCAGGGCGCTAGCAGTCCAAACCTGCTCAGCATCTGCCATCCCAACCAGATCCGTCCTTCGGCTTCTGGGGCATATGGCAGCCACCATAGTTTTGGTCCCTTTCGCCAGGCTGCCCATGGCCATCATTCAGTGGACGCTTCACATTCAGTGGGATCAAACCAGGGATGACTTGGATTTCCTATCATGATCACAGAACCAATTCATCGAGAACTCCACTGGTGGTGGTCCCCTCTTGCCAGACACACCTATCCAGACTCTCATGATGGATGCATCTAGGACAAGATGGGGGCTCATCTGGGAACCACAGGACTCAAGGACTGTAGTCCCCATTAAAGGAGAACCTGCATATTGACATGCTTGAGCTAAGAGTAGTACTGTACTCTAAAGACGCTGAACCCATTTTAATTCCTGGTCACCTTCGAAGTTCAGATGGACAAACACCGCGTGGTGTTCTATGTCAACAAGTATAGGGACATACTCTTATCCCTATGTCGGGAGGCTTGAGAGTGTGGGACTGGACCATGAGGCATCAGCTCAATCTTTCGGCAGTCCATGTTCCGGGTTCTCTAAACTTGGTTGCAGATGCTCTCAGCTGAGTCAGACCATTGGCTCACAAGTGGTCCCTACTACAGACAGTAGCAGACACGGTGTTCGCTAGAGCTGGACCTGTTTGCATCTCAGTGCAATGCAAAACTGCCAATTTTTGCTCGCTCGGTCCAGAGCCTGGAGCTTTTGGTAAGACACATTGTCCCTATCCTGAAAGGGAGGTTCCTTTATACATTCTTCCCTTTCCTCTCTTGCAGCGGGTACTTCTCAAAGCCCAATCAGAGAGGGTAGTCATGATCCTGATAGCCCTCTGTGGCCCAGACAGATTTAGTTCCCACTACTGGCGTCGGATGCTGGAGCCTCCGTGGCCCTTCCACTTTCAGGTCGGCTACTCTCGCAGGAATAGGGAGCTTTAGTCCATCCCAATTTACACTCACTTCACCGCATGCTTGGCTCCTCAGGACCTAGCAAACTCAGATTTGGAGTCTCTGGACGAGTAGCTCAAATCTTGGTTGGGCGCGAAGCCCACTACCAGGGACACTTACGCCATGAAATGGAAACGCATCTGTCTATGGGCTACAGCCAGGAGATTGGACTCTCTGGTCTGTCTGGTTAACACAATCCTAGAATACTTGTTATACCTTTCAGAGTTGGGTCTCAGTTACTTCTCCATAAAAGTACACCTGGCCGCTGTTTCTGCCTATCATCATTGCATCCATGACAATACAGTGGCTCAATTGGAGGTGGTTAAAACTTTTCTTAGGAGATCCTGCATCTCCGTTCCCTATTCGGGATCCTGTTCCTCCTTGGGATTTACTGTTTGTTCTGGAAAGGCTATGCTTCTTCCATTTGAACTGGACTTGAGTTGTGAGCTTTGTTACCCGTCTTGGAAAACGCTATTTCTAGGATCGTGGATATGTTGTTTATCCACACTGTTTGGCATGTCCCTTTCTTTAAATCTTGCTGGAAGTCTTCAAGCTGGCTCCTCCACCCACCAGGTGGTATATACCTCTGTCTGCCGCATGACGCCAGATCTACCTTTCTGCTGGAAGATACAGGTTGCCTCCCTCATGCTCACGCATTTCGTAGGCCCTGGCTTTCAAAACCTCAGTTTTACCAAAATTAAAACTTGTCCAGGTTAGCGATCGCGCTTTTGGTCCTCGATCAGGGAAGAGAATCTTCTCCAGGATTTCGCGCGTGTCCTTGCTGCCAGAAGATGTCATGCACCAATCCCATCTCACATATATCTACTGCCAAGGTGTTGGCCATGACACCTTGTCCTGCAGCTTTTGCTTGGCCTTCCATCCAAACATCCTGGACGACTGCCTGGCACGCTTAAAGTTGGGGAGACCGGAGAAAAGGAATTCTCCAGTGAAGTCTAAGGAGGCTAGGTGAGTGGTTTCCACAGCTGCAGGTTCCACCAAGCAACTGGAATGCATGAAGGCATTTGAAGAAGAAGCCACTTGCACTTTGGACAATCAAAGCTTTTCACTCCACTCAACCTGGCTCCACCTGCACAGGTTCCTTCAAGGAGTTGTGCCAGTCTCTCCCACCCGGGAGAGGCACCCATGGGCTGCACCTCCCAGTCTCATAAAGAGATAAGGAACCAAGCATGTCTTCGTTTTGCAAAGCGCTCTTGGGACCCAGAGAGGTCTCAGTCCCAGGAGCATGCGTCTCAACCTCGGTCAAGATCGCTTCCTCAGCCGCAGAAGCTTCATGGATCTTCCATCTGGCCAGACAACCGAGAATGGGCGATGGGGTCGAGATATGTCTCGATCCAATCAACCTGCTGTCGCCGGCCCGGTCGACGACTTCTTGGAGAGGACTCCAGTCCTTGTGTTCCCCGATGAGGAGACCCAGACAGCTGGTGTCCCCATCAAGGTCCCGTTCTGGACCCACAGGTTTCACCAATTCCACCGGTGTCTTCCAAGTGACCGAGTCAGCCTGCCCGATCTCGGTCGAGGTCTAGAATCCCCAGCCGAATGGCTGAGGAAGAGCTACAAGCACTCCAAAAGAGATGACGCCACAGGTTGCCCTCTCCTCCTCCGATAAGGAGAGTCTCCGACGGAAACTCCGTGCTACGAGAACCTTATGTGGCAACAGCTGATTTTGTCCGGCATAAGCTGGCTCCACTGCCCACCCGGCCATTACTTGGCTTTCACCTCTTAGGCCAAAGCCGACCCTCTCAGAACTGAAGCCTTTGGTTCCCCGACTATGGGGCTGGCCTGTCCTCCGCTTCGCCTATACAGGTCTCTCCAACAATAGCGGTAGAGCCACTGCCTAAGCAGCCTGTGGGAGGCTCCTTCCAAATAGGACCAACCAGACACACGGCTTCCCAACATCTGTCGGTCACGGTCACCCGGACTGCCCTCCGTGGGTCGAGGGTGATTTGGATGGCAGGCTGCTGTACCCTGACTCTTCGGACTCAGATGTCACGGCTTCACTCTCATCCTGGGGATGATGAGTCGTTTGTTACACAGGGATGGAGGAAGGTCCTTCCTCCTTCCAAGGGATCCTTTGTCTCATCTTTGATTCTACAGGGATTCCCCTGGAACCCATCCAGAAAAAGGTGGATTACCCTCTCACGGAGGTCTTTGTTGGTCCGCACTTGAACTGTGGCAACGTCCTGCCTCATGTCCAGCACTGTCTGTCCACATGGCCTGCAAGTATCACGGTGCCCATGGGGTCCCTTGCGGGTTCACAGAGCACCCTTCGCCGAGAGCCTGGTGACCGCTTGTGTGTTCAGGTGCACTGGCAGTTCTGCTGACACTGATCGACTGACCTCCTGACAAGGAGTCGCAAGTATTTGGACCATTTGGGGCAGAAGGTCTACCGGCATCTTCCCTGGGTCTTCATCAAGCAAGTTCAGCCATCATCGTGATACACATCTCCCATGCCCTCCTCGGGTCACTGGATGAAGTCCTCCCTCATCTCCCGTAGACATGCAGACCACGGTTAAGCAGGTCCGAGATCAGGGCCGATGCTGTTGCCAAACAGCAGCTCCAGATGGCCCTGAACATCAGGGACTCTTGTGCCTGCTCGATGGCTGCCGCAGTTGCCTCTCACTACAGGGCTTGGCCGAGGCTCTCCTCCTTCTTGGCAGATACTCAGCACAAGTTAGCTGATGTGCCTTTCCTTGGGACCGACTTGTTCAACCCAGGAGTGGCCGGTCACCTACAGCACATAGAGCAGTCCAGGGCCACCTTGGACGCCACTTCTGCAAAGAGTTCTTGGGCAAGAATCAGCAGAAGAAAAGAAGCCCTTCAGCACTCTTCTCCTGTGGTTCAGCAGTCCTCCTACCAGGGAGGACAAGAGCATCAGCAGCAGGCTCAAGCTTGGTGCCCTCAGCCCAAGTCTGGACCCCAACAGGCCATGCAGAGGGGCCGAGACTCAGGTCCTTGAGCCTCCTCCTCCAAGCCTGCTCAGTGACAGGGTGGGGTTGCCATCCTATTGCCATCACGCCAGCTCTGGGTCTTCCTGTGGGGCCGGTTCCGCCCCTTCCTTTCCACCTGGTCCACTATCACTACAGAAAGGTGGGTTCTCGAAGTGGTCGGTTAGGGACTGCCTCTAGAATTCAGCAGTACCCTCCCAGCTGAGCCCACAACCCTTGGAAAGAACAGATTTCACATGCACCCAGTTGGCTCTTCAAGATGACATTGCTCATTTCCTCCTCAAGGAGACAGTTGCTCTTGAGCGGATCCATCTGCAGACCCAGGCTTTGTCTCCATGTACTTCCTGGTGCCCAAGCAGATGGGGGCTGGCACCCCTTCTAGATCTCCACGACCTGAATCAATACCTCAGATCAAGCACCTTTCAGATGGTCACTTTGTCCAGATCATACCATCCTTGGAGGCGACACACGGGTTCTGTTCACTGGATCTGCAGGACGAGTTCTTTCATGTCCCAATCCATCTGTCCCATCAACCATTCCTCCACTTCAGGGTCAAAGGACGCTGTATGAGTTCTGAGCCATGCTGCTCGCCTGTCATCGGCCCCACAGGTCTTCACCAAATGCATTGCAGTGGTGGTGGCCCATCTTCTGCATCAGGGTGTCAGAATTTCCCTACATCAACGATTGGCTCTGGCAGGTTCCACTCAACAGCAGGTGGAGAGGTCCAGGATCTGGCCTCCAAACCTGCTCCCAGCTTAGCCTCCTGATCAATGAGGCCAAGTCGGAACTTATGCCTTCTCAGGTGATAAGCTTCACTGGGGCAGAGCTCGACTCTTGTCAAACCAGAGCTCTGGCTCGGCGGACAGGGCAGAGGTTCTCTCCACTTTTGCTCAATCATTTCTGGCTTGGCACTTGCACCCTGCATGGGACTTTCTTGCCTTTTGGGTTACATGGCGGCGTGCACCTCAGTGGTCCGTTGGGCTCAGTTGCACATGCCCCTCCATTGGGAGCTGACCACCCAGTGGACTCAGTGTCACAGTCATTTCGACTAGCTGATCATTGTAACCCAGAAGATGTGGGATGCTCTCAAGGGTGGACCGCCCAGACCGGTTGCAGGAAGGGGTCCCATTTGTCTGCCCTAAGCCAGCGGTCGTTCTTGACCGATGCCTCTCTCATGGGCTGGGAAGTCCACATGGGGGAAAACAGGGCCCACGGACTCAGGACCCCTTGAGGTCCCGATGCCACATCAACGTGTTGGGCAGAGCAATCAGACTGGCACTGTCAGCTTCGCTCCTCAGTTCCAGGGTCAAGTGGTTCAAGTCCAGATGGACAATACCACGACCGTGTACCATCTCAACAAAAGGCAGCACACAATCCTGTCTGTTATGCAAGGAGGTGCTCCGCACCTGGACCCTCATAGGCCAGTTGGAGGCAGATCTCCTTGCCATCCATGTGGCAGGAGCCTTGAACCAGCTGGAGGATGCTCTTAGCTGCTTAGGCCAGATATCCCATGAGTGGTCTCTCCATCTTACGGTGGCTTACAGCCTGTTCTCCGGTTAGGGCAAACCGATGGTGGACCTGTTTACTTCCAGGGAAAACACCAAGCTGAGGCTGTTTCATGCACCCCCTTAGCAGAGCTCACTACAGGTGGATGCCTTCTCGAGGCCATGGACCCCAGGCATTCTCTATGCCTTCCTCCATTTCCTTGATCCACAAGGTGTTTCTCAAGGTGAAGAGGGACAAGGCGAAGGTGATTCTGGTAGCCCCAAACTAACCATGCCAGTTCTGGTGTCAGATCTCCTCAGCCTCAGCTGCAGGCCCCAGAGCAGCTTTGTACACACCGGACCTCATATCTCTGAACCAGGGAAGGTCTTCCACCTGGACCTTCATTCCTGCACCTCACAGCCTGGTACCTGAGCTGCTAGAGTTCCAGGCTTTGGTCTTCCAAGATGTCTACACTGTGGTGGAGGCATCTAGAAAGGAATCGACCAGGAAATGTTACGCCTTCAAATGAAAAGGTTTTCCAATTTTTTTTTTTTGTTTTAGTCTTTGGTAATTGTGTAAGGCCCACTAGGCACAGGTGCCTGTTTTCAGGGTGACCTAGGAGCACTGGGCGGTTAAGTGACTTGTCAGAGTCACATAGTATGCAAGTGGAGGTTGTGAGAATCAAACTCGGGTCTGGTCTGCTGGATGTATCAAGCTTGTTACACCTCGTTCCTTTAACCTCTAGGCTATACTGCCAGGTATTTGGTGTCAGCATAAGGGTCTGGACATCTTATCCTGTTCTGTGGCTAACATTCTCACTACCTCTGATCTCTCTCCAAAGGGGTCTATGATCATTGACCCTTAGGGTGCACCTAGCAGCCATTTCTGCTTACTAGTGGGCCAATCAGCCGACATTGGTGCAGGAGACAGTGGTGAGGCACTTTTCAAAGGCCTGGATCACATATCCTCTCTAGGCGCGTGAACCTCCACCTCTGTGGGATCTTCTGTTGGTATTGGCAAAGCTCATGGGCAAGCCATTTGAACCAATGCACAAGTGTGGGCTGTCACACTTGTCATGGAAGATGGCCTTCCTGGTGGCTATCACGTCTGCCAGAAGGATGGGAGCTCCAGGAGCTTCGGTGGACTCCCTTATCTGGTCTTCCACAGGGGCAAAGTTGTCCTGCACCCCACCTGAAATTTCTTCCAAAGGTGGTGTCAGAGTTTCACCTAACTAGGTGTTAATCCTGCCGTATACTACCCTAAGTATACCTGAGAGGCCGAGTACAGGCTCCATACTTGACCTGAGATGTGCTCTCCCATTATAAGGAGAGGACGGTGGAAATTCATGGAGAGGTTACCAGCTGTTTGTCACCCACGCTGAAGCCGCTTCTGGCAGACCTGCAGCCAAATGGACTATTGCAAGATGGATCACATTATGCATAGGTCTGTGCTATGAGTTGGCAGGCAAGCAGCCTCCTAGAGGAATAAGTGCACATTCTATCTGCCATACTGCTGCATTGGTGGCTGCTTCCAGGGACATCCCCTATCCAGGAAATCTGTCCGGCTGCTACCTGGAAGTCAGCAAACACCTTCATCACCCACTACCATATCGACCTTGAGTCACACTGGGATGCTGGTTTTGGGGCCTCAGTCTCAATCTCTGTTCCTTAAATAGGGTGTATGTGCCTTGCCTCCCTCCTCCCAGAAAACTACTAGAGTCTGCCAAACAGTGTGGATGAACAACATATCCCGATCCTAGAAAAACAGGTTACTCACCTGTAACAGTAGTTGTAGGAGTGGTGTATGTTGTTCATCCACACAGACCCAGCCGACCTCCCGGCCGCGGACGACACAACCTGGCTTCCAGCGGCCAAGATCTGGCATCATGGGGTGGAGGCAGTTGTATATACCACCCCGGTGGTGGAGGAGCCAGCTTGAAGACTTCTGGCAAGATTTAAAGGAAAGGGACATGCCAAACAGTGTGGATGAACAACAAATACCAATCCTAGAACTACTGTTACAGGTGAATAACCTGTTTTTAGTAGCGGTCACCTCTGCAAGATGCATTTCTGAGCTTCACGCTTTGATGTGTGAGGAACCGTATCTTATTTTCATAAAATAAGGTGGCTGTACTCTTCAATCTAAAATTCCTTCCTAAGGTGGTCTCTGAGCTTACACTTAATCAGTCGGTTCAGCTCCTGGTTTATTACCGGAACACTCCAACAGGGGTGAAGCACTTCTGCATACTTTAGATGTGCACAGAGCTTTGCTGTTACCTGTCCAGAACTAAGGAGGCCAGGCAGTCAGATCAGCTTTTTGTGTCCTTTGCGGACATGTCCTTGGGCACCTGGTTACCAAACAAACACTTTCGCATTGGTTGGTAAGTTGCATATCCTTCTGTTATGAGAAGGTGAGAAACCCTTCCAGGTGTGATTAGGGCACATTTCACCAGAGTGGCTGCTACTTCTTTGCGGCCTTCAAGAGAGTGATGATGGCTGACATTTGTGCTACTGCCACTTGGCACTCTATTCACATGTTCGTCAGGCACTACAGCCTGGATATTGTTTCAGGCGCAAGCAGGATTTGACCTTGTGGTTCTTCAGGGCCTTATCTCATGAGAGGTCCTTTTTCCCCAATGTGTGTCTGTTTTTCTTTCCCTCTGAAGGGCTGTCTTTCATTTTATACTGCTTGGGAATCAGTCCTACATGTGGTGCCTGCTGCAAGACCTTCCTCTCAAGTAAGATAGTACAGTTACTAAGAACTTACTGTAACAGTAGATCTTCGACAGAAGCTCTTGCAGCAGGTATTTTCCTCCTCCTCCTTCCCCCAGGAATAGGTCTCTTTTCTCTGAGCCCACTTTCAAGTTTCAGTTGTGGGCTTAGTTGTTTGCCTCCTTTTCTGTGGAGTTTTTGTTATATCCACAGCTCTCCGCTTTTGGCCTGTCTTTGGCGTACAAGAACTGGAGCACGTGGGGACTGCCTCCTGCCTTTATTCTGGGTGACGTCGGGGTGGAGCTGACATCGGGTGGGCTGTCCACGTCGGTACTGCTGGAGAAAAGAATTGCCGAGATCTGCCACCAGGTGGCGTTAGTCCTACATGTGTTGCCTGCTGCAAGAGCTTCTCTCAAAGAGCTAGTGTTACAGTAAGTTCTTATGTAACTGTACTTTCAAACAACATGAAGTCTTGCTGTATTCTGACTATTGCAGTTAGGTCCTGCCTTTCAACTGCCCTGGAGAACAAAGAGTTAAACTTTCCATGGCCAGCATGGAATGTTCACCCGTGAAACTCGGTTGAAGACCTTGTCTGCTGTTGTTTAAACTCCAACTGTCAGATTCTTTACTCCACCTCACTGAACAGTCGCTCGGAGATTTCTCCTTTGCTCGTTCCAAAAGTCGGTTAAAGTGTCGTTTTTCACTCGGTTTCTACCGAATTTCTGCTACCAATCTGTCAGTTTAAGTCTCTGTCTGTGGTACCATGAGTACTAGATAGGTTTTACATTTAGTTTCTGTGTGGAACTTAGTAAATTTCGGATCGGTTTGGCTGAACCGATCAGTTTAATTTTAAAAGTTTGTGAATTTACTTAGAGTGTGGGTAACCGTCCGTATTGGTTCTAAAAAACAGATTTTATTACGCTTTTTCCAAGACCCGTAACGCCGTCAGGAACCGATAGGGGAGTCTTGCTCATGGATTGCCGAAAAAGGGAAAGTTTTGGATAGGATTGGCCATGTCTGAGAAAACCCAAGAAAAAACCGGGCCCACTGGGTTTCAGCACTGAAGTCTGTGTGGGGAAGCCTTGCTAGGCTGATCCCCACACCACCTGTTTTATTGTCTGGGGTTCTGACCACCCGACTCAGACTGCCAAATTTGTAAGAATTTTCCCAAAGCTACCCTGGATAAGAGAGTAGGTAGACTGAGGGAAAGGGAGGCCAAGAAGTCCGAGACCCAATGGTTAGCCCGGTTCGGTTCCACCGAACTAGAAGGAGTGCCTCTGACCAGGGCGATACTTCTTCGGCAAGAGAAGAGCCGATTCTGAGGAGTCTGTTCTGGTTAAAAGGAAGAGAAAAGATAAATCATCCGGTTCGGATCCAGAAATTGTATGCCGACCGCTGATGAGATAGCCAAACGATAAGAATAGTGCGATCGCTAACTGGTTCGGGCCGAACCGCACCGCCTGGCAGGGGCTCGTTCGTCAGTTCCCCCGTTCGGATTACACTTCAGAAGAATTTTATGAACCGGAGGAGGAGGGAAAATATGAGGATGATGATGATGGTGATTATGAAAGTTTGGATGTGCCTATTGGCCCGAACATCTCCCCAGACATACCTTCAGGTGTTTCTCCTCCTAGGCTTTCTGAGTCCCCTTCCCACTTTATGTTTTACAAAAAGTAGCTGAAACCCTCCAGCTTCCAATGGAAGAAGCAGTAGAGGATCAGGAGGAGCCTGATTTTGTCGAAATGATGGATATCCCAGAGTCCAGGAGACTGTCTATTCTCTCCATAAATCTTTTGGGAAACAGACAAAATTCTTAAGACTCTTAACTCCATACCTCCTGTGGACAGACAAATGGACAAGAGGTACACCCTTTCAGGCTTGGACACGGAGTTCTTTCTCAGCAATGCAGCCATGTTGGGTAGTGTAGGCTGCTGCCTGTGATAAGGCAAATATCCCTTTAGCATCACCCCCAGACAAGGACTCCAAGAGGATTGATGCCATGGCAAAGAAGCAGTACATGGCAGCATCTTTGGGACTCAGGCAGGCTAACTATATGGCCTACACAGCTAGATACCAGAAGTCCAGATGGGACACTGTGCTGGCTCTTGGTAAACAGGCCCCTGACCAGCTTGCCAAGGAGCTGGAGCAGGTGGCTGCAGATGGGATTGAGGCATCCAAGGTGCAATTTCATGCTGTTGTGGACTCCAGTGATGTTTCATCAAGAGTCATGGCTACATCTGTGGCCCTTTCTGAGGATGGCTTGGCCTAGATGTACTAGCTTATCACAGGATACCCAGGCTAAGGCCATGGATTTCCTTGTTATTGGTAATTCTCTGTTTGGGGAGCAGACAGAGAACTACATGAAAAGATGGACGAGTACAGGACCACCTACAGGAGTGCTCAGGCCAAAGAAAGGCAAGCCACCCTCAGAGGCAGTAGTCCAGGGGCAGGCCTTTTACCAATCCCAGGCCTCCTACTCTTCTTATGCTCAGGGGGTTCTTCAGAGGAGAGGCAGACGGGAATGAGCAGGCCTGCTTCCACCCTCAGCCTAAAGCCCTGCCAAGCAGACACCCTGATGGGTCTGCCGGCCGATTCTCCAATGCCTGTAGGGGCAGGCTGGCTTACTTTGTCCAGGACTGGAAGTCTCTGACATCAGACAAGTGGGTCCTGGAAGTAGTAGTAGGGACTGGTTCACAGCTTCAAAAATTTCCCAAGATGAGAACCAGATCCTTTCCACCTGCAACCATCAGAGACCCTTGCCCTAGAGGCAGAGGTTTCTTCCTCCTGGCTCTCAGAGCCATACAGAGGTTCCTACCCTACACAAGGGCAAAGGATTGTACTCCAGGTACTTCCTAACCCCTAAAAGACAGGAGAATGGCGCCTCATCCTGACCTAAGATACTGTATCTGAACAAGCACCTTTTAAAACCAAAGTTCAAAATGGTAACTCTGGGAATAATTCTGCCCTCTCTAAGGCCAGGGACTGGCTAGCATCCCTGGATCTCAAAGATGCCTATTTTCACATTCCCATCCAGTGTTCCCACAGAAAGTACTTCAGGTTCTGGAGTTGCCCTCAGGCCACTATTAATTCAGAGCAATGCCCTTGGCCTAACATCAGCCCCAAGTATGTTCACAAAGTGCCTGGCAGTAGTGGTTGCTTTCCTAAGGAGAAAAGATCTCCATCTTTCCATACTTGGACGACTGGCTCATAGTGGGTCAGTCTCCAGACCAAGTCAAGTCACATCTGCAAATAACTCAGCAAGTGCTCACTTCCTTAGATTCCTCCTCAACCTTCCAAAGTCAGTTCTTGAGCCAGTACAGCCCTCACCTTCATAGGGACAGAGCTGGATACAATAAAGAAGAGCCTTCCTTCCCCGGACAGGGCAAGGACCTTATGGAACTGGCCTCTTCATTCACCCTTCCGGTGTCTTGGCCAGCAAGGCATTTCCTGCAGCTTCTGGGCCACATGGCAGCCTCTACAGCAGTGGTCCAGGGAGCAAGATTTCAGATGAGGGACATTCAGTTCCACTTAAGAGCCTTCTGGTCCCAAAGAAAGGATTCCTTACCAAACTAGTCCAGTGACTCAAACCCTGATCCAGGCTTTGCAATGGTGGCAGGATCAGAACAATTTGAGACAAGGAGTTCCTTTGTCACTCAGTCTCATTCAGTGATACTCACCACAGATGCCTTCCTGCTGGGCTGGGGAGCCCACCTGGGGATCTTACCACCCAAGGGCTGTGGTCACCTCAAGAATCTCTGCCTCACGCCAATCTCTTGGAACTCAGAGTAGCGCTCCTGGCACTGCAAGCCTTTCCAAATCTGTACAGAACAAGGTGGTCCAGATCACAACAGACAATACCACCACAATGTGGTAGATCAGCAGGCAAGGAGGCACTCTGTCTACGGCCTTGTGCACAGAAGCAATGAAGTTGTGGTCCCTGGCCTATTCCCTGCAAACCTCTCTGATAGCAGTTCACCTCCCAGGGAAGGACAATATCCTAGCAGATGCTCTCAGCAGGATATCCCAGGGCCATCATGAATGGACCCTAGATCCCCTAGTTTTGAAAGTGATTTTCTGGTAATGGGGCACTCCACAGATAGATCTTTTGCAGCCCCAGACAATCACCAACTTCCTCTTTCGTTGCAGACCCCCAGTCTTGGGCTCAGTCCCCTGGATGCTCTGATTCTGAATTGGGAAGGAAATTTCTGTATGCTTTTCCCCTTCCCTCCTGTTCAAGGTGTTAGTCAAGATAAGGTCACAGCCATGCAAAGTGATTCTGATTGCTCCAGACTGGGCCAGACAACCCTGGTACCCCCTTTGCTGTCCTTAGCAGTCCACCTTCTCCTGTTTCTTCCCAGGAATTACAACCTGTTGACATCCTCTCAGGGAGGATTTGGTACCCGAACCTCAAGTCTCTCAATCTCAAGGCATAGCTCTTAAAGAGTTAGAGTTTGCTGATCTGCAGCTTTCTCAAGGGTTCTGGATATCCTTAAGACTTCTCGAAGCCTTCCACCAGAAAGACTTACAACTCCAAATGGAAAAGGTTCACTATTTGGTGTCCTAATAAGGTATTTCTCCAGAATCTGCTGGGTTGCCTACAGTTCTGGACTGTATGGTCCATCTTAATGGCCTAGGCCTTAGGCCAGCTACACTTAAAGTGTATTTGGCAGCTGTTTCTGCCTTCTTTTCAGTAGGCAAGCCCTCTCCTCTGTCAGCCCATCCTGTGTTTTGTAAGTTCTTCAAGGGATTGCTGCACACCAATCCCCACTTCAGGGACCCTGCTCCTACTTGGGACCTTAATGTTTGCATTGCTCAGCTTATGCAACCACCCTTTGAACCTTTGTCCTCTGCAGAGCTTAAGTACATGACTTGGAAAACTGTGTTTTTGGTAGCCATTACCTCTGCCAGGCGTATCAGTGAATTGCAAGCCCTGTCAGTGGAGCCTGATTTCATCTCTTTCCATAGAGTTAAAGTGGCCCTTAGAACTAACAGGAAATTTTGCCTAAGGTGGTTTCAGATTTCCACCTTAACCAGTCATGTCTCTCCCTGTTTTCTTCACTGACCATTCCTCCTCTGGAGAGAGGAGGCTGCACAGCTTGATGTTAAAAGGCCCTCAGCTACTACATAGAGCGCACTAAGGGTCACAGGGTTTGAGTCCCTCCAATTGTTCCTCACATAGGAAGAGGTCGTAAGGGCAAACCTGCCACTAAGAGATCTGTTGTCAGGTGGATTGCCTCTGTGTACAATTCTGCTATGAAACACTGGTAGAACTCCACCCTCAGGCCTGAGGGCTCACTCTACTAGAGGTATAGCTGCTGCCAGGGATTTCCTCTGTTAGAAATGTGTCAAGCAGCCACCTGGAAAACAGTCCATACATTCACCAAGCATTACTCTCTGGATATCCAGGCTAGAAGGGATGCTCGGTTTAGCACAGCAGTACTTCAGAGCCTATTCCCAAAGTAGGTTCTGTCCCTCCTCCATGGAGGTACTGCTTGTAGTCTGCAATAGTCAGAATACAGCAAGACTTCATGTTGTTTGAAGAAAAATTACTCACCTTAGTAATGTTGTTTCTTCTAATGGAGTCTTGCTGTATTCTGACCTCCCCGCCTCCCTCTCAGAACCTGGTTTTTGGGATGTGGGTGGGCAGGAGTAGTGTTGGCACCCTTTGGGGTGTCCCTTTTTCACCCTTCTTTATTTTGGGTGTGTTGTGTTTTGTTCTTTGGGTTTCTGACTTGAGTCTGCTTTGAAATCAGAAAAACTTTTAATAAATTTAGTTGCCAGTTGGCTAGTGTGAGTTTTACAGTTTCCACACACAACTTCTAGTGAGTATTGCTCATAAAGATCTGACGGGTGGAGTTTAAACAGCAGCAGACAGGGGCTTCAACCGAGTCAAGGTGAACATTCCATGCTGGCCATGGAAAGTTTAACTCTTTGTTCTCCGGGCAGTTGAAAGGCAGGACCTAATAACTACAATAGTCAGAATACAGCAAGACTCCATTAGAAGAAACAACATTACTAAGGTGAGTAATTTTTCTTCTGGTTGAGGCACGTAAGCCCACCACCAGGGCTACTTATGCCATGAAATGGAAATGTTTCTGTTTATGGGCCACATCCAGGAAAGTGGATCTTCTGGTCTGTCCAGTTAACACCGCTTGAATACCTGCTATCCCTGTTGGAGTCAGGTTTAAGTTACTCTCCATTAAAGTACACCTGACCGCTGTTTCTGCCTATCACCTGCTCATACATAACAGGACGGTGGCTCAGTTGAGGTGTCTAAGCCTTCCTTCGGGCATGTTACACATCAGACCCCCATTCGGGATCCTGTGCCTCCTTGGAATCTGCTTTTTGATCTGAGAACTTACGCTCTCCCTTCGAACTGGCCATGAGTTGTGAACCCTGCTTTCTTTCTTGGGAGATGCTTTAGTAGCTGTAACTCTCAGCAAGATGCATTTCAGAGCTTCATGCCTTGATTTGCAAGGAACCCTATTTGATTTTTCACAAAGATAGGGTGGACCTTCGTACCGATCTCAAATGTCTGCTGAAGGTGGTTTCAAAGCTGATGCTCAACCAATCTGTTCAACTTCCAGTTTATTATTTGGAGTATTCCAATAAAGGAGAAGCACTTCTGCACACTTTAGATGTGCACAGGGCTTTGTGTTGCTACCTGTCCAGAAAGAAGGAGGTCAGGACATCTGATCAACTGTTCGTGTCCTTTGCTGACAGGTCCTTGGGGCGCCTGGTTACAAGCAACGCCTGCTGGTTGGTGAACTATCATTCCTACCAGAAGTATGGTAAACCCTTCCAGGCTCTGTTAAGGCAATATCTCCACCATGACTGTCACCACTTCCTTTGCAGCTATGAAACAGGTGTCGGTTGCAGACATCTGTACTGCCTCCACTTGTGCTCTGTCCATACTTTGATTGACACTACAGCTTGGACATCATTTCCAGGTGTGAGCAGGATTTGGCCTTATGGTCCTGCAGGGCCTGATCTCTTGAGGGATCCTCCCTGTTTTCCAGTGTGCCTGACTTTCCTTCCCTTCCCAAGGGTTGTCTTTAGTTTATACTGCTTGGGTATCAGTCCTACAAGTGTTACCTGCTGCAAGAGTTTACTCTCGAGAGTAAGATAGTACAGTTACATAAGAATTTACTGTAACAGTAGATCTTCAAGAGAAGCTCTTGCAGGTATGATTTTTCTCCTCCTTCCCCAGGACCAGGTCTGTCCTGCTGTGGCCATGACCTTCTTTGCTGCATGGGCAAGAATAGCCTTTTCTGGATGGTTTATGTCCACATGTTGTCTCATGGGCCTGCCTTGTGTGTAAAAGAACTGGAGCACATGTGGACAATCTCCTTCCTTTATACTGGGTGACATCGGGCTGGAGCTGATGTTGAGAGGGTGGTCCCTAGGTACTGCTGGAAAAAGAATTGCAATATCTGCCACCAGGTGGCGTCAGTCCTACAAGTGTTTACCTGCTGCAAGAGCTTCTGTTGAAGATCTACTGTTATGGTAAGTTCTTACGTAACTGTACTTTTTAGCCCTGCCTTTGTTCTCACTTTAGCTCCAAGAGTGTTGACAAAGTGCTTGACAGTGGTTGTGGCACACTTCGAAGACAAGGTGTCACAGTTTTCCCATACCTAGATGACTGGCTGGTAGTTGAAAATTTCCCCAGCAAGTGACAGAGCATCTGCAACTCACCCAGGGGTCCTGGAGTCTCTAGGGTTCCTGATAAATCAAAAAAGTCTGTCCTTCAGCCTGCTCAGGCACTGCAGTTCACGGAAGCAGAGCTAAATACCCTGCAAGGCAGGGCCTATCTGCTCTGTACAGGTCAAGAAGTATTCCACTGTAGCAGGCTCATTCAGCCTGAACAAACCAAAACTGCAAGACAGTTTCTTCAGCTACTGGGCCACATGGCAGCTGCCACTGGCACAGTCCTGGAATCCAGGTTACAGATGAGAGACATTAAATTTTACCTCAGGGACACTGGTGTCAGAGAAAGGATTCTCTCTATCAAAACTAATTCAGTAACAAAAAGCATTGTTACAGGCCTCCAATGGTGGAAAGAGGAAACCAACCTAAGGGAAGGGGTTCCTTGTCCCATTAGTTCTGACAACAGATGCATCTCTACTGTGGTGGGCGCCCATCTGGGAGTTCACACCACCCAAGGCACATGGTCAGTGCAGAGTCACTCCTGCATATAAACCTGCTGGAGCGAAGATCAGTGTTACTGGCACTAGAGGCTTTCACACAACTAGTACAGGGAAAAGTGGTACAGGTCAGAACAGGCAGTACCACCACAATGTACTGTATAAACAAGCAAGGAGGACAAGATCAAGCCCTCCTACACAGAAGTCATGAAAATATGGAGTCTAGCTTACTCCATGGGGTTTCCTGCAGGCTATTCATCTGCCAGGCATGGGCAATACCTTGCAGATACGCTGAGTCAAATCAACCAGGCCCATCACAAATGGGCCTTGAACAGTCAGGTGGTACAAGTGATCTTCAGGACGTGAGGCACCCAGAGGTAGACTTGTTTGCGTCCCACCAGAACCACCACCTGCAACAGTACTATTGCAGACCACCAGATGAGGAACAACTCCCTGGATGCTGTGACTGTAAATTGGTCAGGATAAGCACTTGTATGCTTTTCCTTCCTTCCTCTGGTGTACAGAGGATTGCTCATTCTCAGATCCCAGTCAATGTTCTTGATAGCACCAGACTGGGCCAAGCAGCCATGGTACTCTCTGCTATTCTCTATGTCTGTGACTGAACCAATACATCTTCCTCAGAGGCACAATCTACTAACCTCCAACCAGGAGGCTCCATACCTGAACCTCAAGTCACTCAAAGTGTGGCTCTTGAAAACCTAGAATATGCAGGCTTTGCATCTTTCTGAAAGTGTTTTGGACATTTTAAGGGTTACAGGAAGAACTCCACTAAGAGCACCTATGCTGCAAAATGAAAACAGTTGTTATTTGGTGTTCAACCAGAGGGATATCAGCACAGACTGGTGTCCCAGCTGTGCTGGACTATCTTACCTATTTGCATTCACTGGGCTTGCAGTTCAGTACCTTAAAGGTCCTCTTGGCCACAGCATCTGCTTACATTTCAGTTGGACAGAATGTTTCTCTGGCCTCAGACCCTGTCTTCAAAAGGTTCTTTAAAGGCCTGGCCCATTTGCATCCCCTCACAGGGAACTGGTGCCAGCATGGGACCTAAATGTGTGTTATGATAGCTAGGCTCATGGGTCCTCCTTTTGAGCCTTTGTCTTCAACTCATTTGAAATATGTCAAATGAAAACTGTTTTCCTTGTGCTAATGACTTCTGCCAGAAGAATCAGTGAGCTCCAGTCTCTCTGCATTGAACAGGACTATATTTCGCTCCATGGAGACAAAGTGGTCCTGAAAACAAACAGGAAGTTTCTTCCTAAAGTGGTTTCTGATTTCTATTTGAACCAAACCATTACCTTACCTGTCTTTTTCACTGAATCTCTAGTTCTGGTGAAAGGAGACTCCATAGTCTGGACATCAAAAGAGCTCTTAGCTACTACCTGACATCCACTAAAGTCCATAGGCAGGACAGAAAACAGCTGTTCCTGACCTGTGAGGGTGGGAAAGGGTAACACAGCATCAAAAGGTCCATGTCTCGATCTCCCACTTTTATAAACCCCAACTGCATTGCGGGAGACCCACTGGCCCGAATTAAGACTAGATGGCAGGAGGAAGCTAATGCAGACTCTCGCCCACTTAACTGGGAATCCATTTTCAGTATAGCCAAAAGAACTACTTGGTCCCCTATTGGCAGGAATTTGCCTGGAGGATCAGGGTTCGCTACTTCCTCACCCCCAAACGCTAAACAAAAGAAGTCTTAACCACTCATCACACTGCTGGAGGGCTTGTGGAGAGGAGATGGCGGAGCCATTTACATATTTTCTGGGCCTGTCCGAGACTCTGAACCTTTTGGAGGGATGTTTCCAGTGCGCTGATAGACATCTTTTCCTGGAACTCCCCTATCATGGAGCTCGGCTGCTCTTGGAGCCCTACCCCTGGGAGTGAGGCGCTGATTCAATCTACCTCTGGTCCATCCTCAATCCAGGAGCTCATAAAGCCATTACGAGACGTTGTTGAGCAACCTGCCCCTACCAGGCAGGTTTGGATTGTAGTAGTGCAGAGCATCTCGAACTAGAAGAACTCACCTTTAAATAAATCAAGGAATCGGCCTGTACACCCAAAGATGGACCAGGTGGGTAATTTGGCTAGACTCAGTCCTAGATACTAACACTAAATTGCCTGGCTTAATCATATTAGAAGGAGACCCACCAAAACACAGCAGGTCTGTAAGTTGGGCGGGAGGGTGGGAACTGACACTAGGTCTCAAAAGAAAGGGGGAGGAGGGAAAAGGAGAAAGAGGGAAAAAAAAGACATCAATTTATGTTATCTTTCTTTCCTCCTTGATTGTAATGAACATCCAAACAAACTGTATGTATTCTAGGAGGCTACCCTTTCTTTCTGTAAATGACCCTAAAAGATAATTGATCAGCTTTTAGACACCTGGGGCTGGATATTCAAACTGCGCCATTCTGAGGCAGCCCTTGCGCTGCACAAAATAGTTTCGCTGGGGGTGTGGCCAGGCGATGTTCAAAGGAGTTGCGCTATTGAGCAACTCCTTTGAATATCACCCAACCACAACCACTGTGCATGGTGCAGTGGACTTGCGCCACATGAGTTGTCAGAGTGGAGCATTCAACTGCGGTGGCGCAAGTACCATTGCGCCATGCGCAAAATCACGATATTCAAAAGGTGACATGCAAATGGGGCCATAATTCATGCAAGGCAGGGGGGGCCATTTGCTTCTGATTATGGTCTCATTTGCATGCCATTAGCATGTAGGTGCGCTGAACCCCGAGGACTTGCACCTGGTGCCCTGCCAGGCAGCAGCCGCGGACCGATCAAGGGCAGCAATGTGGCTCCCCACCCTCCTCCCAGACATATCCCGCAGGTCCAATGGACCAAATGCCCGATCGCAGGCGGTATGTATCATAACCCCACCCCTTCCCATTCACATCCCTGGTGGTCCAGTGGATCAATAAGCCCCATCGCTGGCTGCATAGATGTAAAACAACCCTCCGAATCTTATCCCTGGTGGTCCAGTGGACCGATAAGCCCGATCATGAGCTGCATAGATGTAAAACAACCCCCGCCCAAGACCATATCTCTGGTGATCTAGTGTCCACCCACCCCACCCCACGAAGCCCCCCGCTCCCCGGCGGCCGGGCGGGCGCAGCATCCCACCCGCCGTACAACTGACTGGTAGGGCTGCACGCCATTGGTGCAGAGCAGAGCCAATGGGCGTGCAGCCCATACCGCATAAGGCAGTCCAGATTTGTGAATGAATTCATTCACCAATCTCGCAGAATGGAGCAGTTTGACTTATGAGATGAACCCTATTAAGCATGGCTAACCCTTTGAATATCTGGCCCCTGTGTTAATGCTCTACTGTTTTTTATAACATGCCTGAGTACTATTATGAATTTGTACCTGTTATTGCCAATAAACTTGAATTAAAAAAAGGTCCATGTCTCGCTGGATAGTACAGCGTGATCCAGTTTTGTTACTCTAAGGCTGGAAAGGAGCCCCAACAGGGTTGAGGCCCATTCCACAGAGACACGGCTGCTACCATAGCAGCTGCCAGGGGATGTTCCATTAGCGGACATCTGTAAAGCAGCTACCTGGAAAACAGTACGCACCTTTACAAAGCATTACAGTCTGGATATTCAGTCCGAAGGTGAGGCCAGGTTTGGCACAGCAGTCCTGCAGAGTCCGTTTCAAAGTAAGTTTTGTGCCCACCTCCAAAAGTACTGCTTTTAGTCTGAAAGAGTTATGAATACCTGAGTATTCCTGGGTTAGAAGAAAGAATTACTCACTGTAGTAATATTGTTTCTTCCCAGTGATACTGGTATTCAGAACTCCCCACTCTGCCTCCTCTTCTAGAAGCAGTAGCCTCTGCACTCCTAAAAATACTGTGTTCTCAGAGATATCTGTGCCACACTCTGGCACATATGTTGTGATTGTGTTCACTGTTGTTTCCCTTTTCGGTGATTCTGACATTCAGGGTGGTATTTCATGTTATGCCCTCCAGCTGGAGGCCTTTTGGGTGTTAAGGAGTTCCTACAATTATTATTGTTATGATTGATATTGTTATTGTTATTATTATTATTACACTTAGTCCTCTTGGGGCTGTCTTTCCAGGCTTCCAGGAAATCTGAGGGGTTTAGAACTAAGGCAGTTAGCAGAAGGTAGTATTTAAAAAGTGGCACTTGCAAAGATTCTATCATCTGCATATGTTCCATCTCTCCGGCAGCTCTATCTTAAAGGGTCACTGCAAGAGTTCTGAATACCTGAGTATCACTGGAAAGAAACAATATTACTACAGTGAGTAATTTTTTCTTCAGGTTCAGCCCTTTCTGTCCCAGCAGCCCTGATAGTAGGAGCCCCAGCCAAGGCAAGCTCAGATCTGGCAATCTAAGCCTAAGTTCACCAGCCAGGGCTCCAAGAAGCCTGGGTGTTGGGGCAATGGGGCCCCTCCGGCAGGTGGTGGTGCTGCTGCCCTTCCAAGGATGCTCAGTGGGGTGTCTACTTTCCATCCTTCCAGTCCCTGCCTCAGCTCCCTGTGTGTGGGGGTCATCTTCTCCATTTCTAGCACACCTGGTCCATCATCACCTCGGACAAATGGGTGCTAGAAGTCATGGGCAGCGAACTGCCTCTTGACTGAGGCTATCCCACCATACTGAGCCCTCGCTCACAGGAGTCCTTGGTGTTGCAGGACATGCTGTTCACCCTCAGGGAGGACATCGCTCAGCAGTTAGAGAAAGGAGCTGTAGCCCATGTCCTGGACACCATAGCCAGCCAGGGCCTCATGACCAGGTTCTTCTTGGTTCCCAAACGTGGGGGAGGGGGTAGTGCCCCATATTGGATCTTCCAATTTCAGTCAGTTCCTGAGGAAGTGAAAGTTTCAGATGGTCACTCTGATCCAAATCATTCCATCCCTGGAGCAGGGCATGTGGTTCTGCTCTCTGGACCTCAGGATGCCTCCATCTTCATTCCAGTCTGTCTGTCCCATTGGTGGTATCTCTGGTTCTGCACAGAGGGTTCTGTATGAATTTCAGGTCATGCCTTCCGGTCTCCTCTTGGTCAGAGGGTCTTCACCAAGTGCATTGCAGTTGTGGCAGCATTCCTACAGTGCCGAGGTCGGGTCTATCCCTGCCTGGATGACTGGCAGATTGCGAAGCCCTCCAGGGAGGTGGTGGAGCAGTCCAGGGACCTGCCCTCCAGGCCTGCAGAGACTTGTGCCATCTGGTCAACCTAACCCAGTTGGAACTCAGCCCCTTGCAGGTCATCCGCTTCATAGCGACAGAACTACACTCCTCGGGCCAAGGCACTGCTCCCTGTGGGCTGGGTATTGGATCCTACCTCCTTTGCCCAATAATTTCAGAGACCTCTCAGGCAGACTAGATAGACCATGCGGTCTCCTTCTTCTGGCAAATTCTTATGTTCTTATTTCAGGTTGGGCAGTCGGCGTCCTGCCTAGAACTTCCCTGCGGCTGCTGGGGTACATGGCATCCTGCACCAGTGTGATCAGATGGGCCCACTGGCAGATGCACCACCTGCAGTGGAGCTGACCTGCGGTGTTCTCAGTGCCTAGGTCACCTGGACCAACCAGTCATAGTGATTCAGCCAGTGTGGGATGCCATCCAGTGGTGACTCATCCTAGGACACCTGGAGGAAGGAATCCCTTTTGTCTGCACAGAGCTGACAGTCACTCTGACTGATGCATCTCTAGTGGGATGGGGAGTGCACCTAGAGGACCACAGGGCCCATGGGCTGTTGACCCCATGGAGTCCCAGTACTACATCAACCTGCAGGAGCACCATGCAGTGCACCTTGCTGACGAAATTTGCTCCTTTGTCCAGGGTTAGGTGTGCAGGTCCAGACAGACAATACCATGACCATGTACTACCTGAACAAGCAAGGCAGAATGCAATCCTTTCAGCTGTGTTGGGTGGCCCTTCGCATTTGAAGCCTTGTGAGCATCTTAGATACCAGTCTCCTGACGATTCATGTAGCAGGTGCCTCCAGTCAGCTAACGAACACCCTTAGCCAAGGGCAAGGTGTCTTACGAGTGGTCCCTGCATCAGGAGGTGGTGAGCCAGAGCAGGCCTCTGTGGTGATTGCCCCTACACTTGGACCTGCTTTCCTATCACACAGGGAAGAGTCCTGCATCTGAACCTTCAGTCCCTGCCCCTGACAGCCTGGTTCCTGAGTGGCTAGAGTTACAGGCTTTGGGTTTCTCCGAAGAGGTTCATCATGTTGTGCAAGCCTTCCAGAAAGAGTCAACCCACCAGTGCTGCACCTTCAAATGGAAGAGGTTTTCCATTTGGTGCTGGGGCAGGAGTTAGAGACCCCTGGCCTATCCTTTGGCTAGCATTCTGGATTAGCTATGGTCCCTCTTACTTGGGCCTGAGGTAAGTGACCCTTAAGGTGCACCTGGCAGCCTTCTCTGCATACAGTGCATGGGTGGGTATGCCGATGGCACAGAAGAAGGTGGTCGGGCACTTCTTTAAGGGCCTTAACCACTTATCCCTACTGGTGTATGAACCACCACCACATTAGGACATGTTGCTTGTACAGGCAAGCCATTCAAACCAATGCACAGGTGTGATATGCCACACCTGTCATAGAAGACTACCTTCTTGGTAGCTGTCATGAAACATAGAAACATAGACTTTGATGGCAGATAAGGACCGCTAGGCCCATCTAGTCTGCCCATTTCACCTACAGGATAGGCCGTAGATCCCAAAGTTAACCAACAGCTCATATCTTCCTGCCCCCCACAAGAATTGCCTTATGTCTGTCCCATGCATTCTTGAATTCTCCCACAGTTTTAAACCCACAACTTCCTCAGGAAGGCTGTTCCATGCATCCACTACCCTCTCTGTGAAATAATACTTCCTCACATTGCCCTGAAACCCTCCTTCTATCTTTAAATTGTGTCCCTTGTTCTTGCAAGTCTCTTTTCTGAAAGATGCTACCCTCTTGGACTTTGATTCCCTTGAGGTACTTGAAAGTTTCTATCATGTCCCCCTCTCCTTCTTTCCTCAAGGGTATACATATTAAGCTCCTTTAGTCTCTCCTCATACGGCTTCTCTTGCAGACCCTGCACCATTTTAGTTGCCCTCCTCTGGACTGCCTCTATCCTGTCTATGTCCTTGTGGAGATGGGGTCTCCAGAACTGGACACAGTATTCCAGATGGGGTCTCACCAACTGTCTGTACAGAGGATAACAACTTCTTGTTTTCTGCTGCTGATGCCTCTCCCTATACATGCCAGTATACCCCGGCCCTCCCTACTGCCTTCTCCATTGCTTGCTAACCTTAAGGTCATCTGATATGATTACCCCAGGTCCCTTTCCTGTTTTGTTGTTGTTACTACCTCCCACCATTGTGTATTCTTCCCTGGGTTCTTGTTTCCCAGGTGCATTATTTTGCACTTTTTGCATTGAATCCTAGCTGCCATACGTCTGACCATTCCTCCAACCTTGCCAAGTCCTTTTCATCCTTTCCACACCTCCTTGTGTATCAACCCTGTTGCAGATCTTTGTGTCATCTGCAAAAGGCATACTTTTCCTTCCAGTCCCTCTGCAATGTCACTGATGAAGACATTAAAAGGACTGGACCCATACTGAACCCTGCGGTACCCACTGGTAACAGCCCTTTCTTCAGAGTGGACTCCATTTACAATTACCTTCTGTGTCCTGTTGTCCAGCCAATGTTTTACTAGGCTACCACCCTGGGACCCACTCCCAGGCTGGTTAATTTGACTAATAATCTTTTGTGTGGGACTGTGTCAAATGCCTTGCTAAAGTCTAGGTAGGCCATGTCCACAGCCCTCCCTTGTCTACTACTTTGGTCACCCAGTCAAAGAAATCTATTAGATTAGTCTGACATGACCGTCCCGCTGTGAACCCATGCTGCCTTGGATTCTGTGCTCCACTGACCTCTAGGTACTCAACTATTCTTTCCTTCAGAAGTGACTCATCACTTTCCTACCACAGAGGTCAGACTGACAGGTCTGTAGTTTCCTGCCTCTGTCTTGGTCCCACTTTTGTGAAGGGGAATCACATCCGCCTTCCTCCAGTCCTCGGGTACCACACCATCCTCCCATGATTTATTAAAAAGAGTAGCCTGTGGTTTCACTAGTTCCTTCCTTAATTCTTTTAGAATTCTGGGGTGAATTCCATCAGGACCCATTGCTTTGTCCACCTTCACTTTTAGGAGTTCTTGCAGAACCCTTTCTTCTGTGAAAGGACTGGGATCGACCCCCTATCAAAAGTACTTCTGTTAATTGGATTAGGCACTTCCCCTCCTCTTTTGTGAATACTGAGCAGAAATATTCATTCAGTATTCCTGCTTTTCACTGTTCCCCTGCCCACCCACGTTCATTCTATTCAGCCTCACTATCCCTCCCTTTGTCTTTCTCACGCTGATGTACCTATAAAGGTTTTATCCCCTTCATAACTGAGTTGGCTATCTTTTCCTCAGTTTGGGCCTTTGCTATTCTGACTTCCTCCCTGCTTCTTTCTGCCTTAACTGGTACAGCTCTCTGTCCTGCTCCTTCTGTGTTTCCTTATACTTCTGGAATGCTATCTTTTCTTCCTGACTTTCACAGCCACCTCTCTTGAGAACCATAGTGGCTTTTACTTTCATTTTGATTTGTTTATTTGCTTCACACAAAGGCTTGTTGCCTCTGTGATGGCAGTTTTGATAAATCCCATTGTTGCTCCACCTCCTTCTAGCCTGTTTGCTAGTGCTTTTCTGAGGCACTCTCCATCTTGCCAAAGTCAGCCCTCCGAAAGTCCAGTACCCTCACTTTTGTATGGCTTGACTCTGTAGCTGAGTTTACGTGAACCACACTGTTTGATGGTCACTTGCCCCAGATGGCAACCCACTTCTAGATCTGAGATCCTCTCCTGCCCCGTTTGAGACGAGGGTCTAAGATTGCTCCCTCACAGTGGGTTCCAAAACTAGCTGTCTAATGCCTGCCACCTGTAGGGCGTCAAGAATGGCCCTGCTCTTGGATGTGGCTGCAGCAAATGTGCTCCAGTTAACATCTGGCATATTCAGGTCTCCATCAACAGTATCTCCCTTTCTCTGCCATTCTAAGAATGCCTTCCATCATATCCTTGTCTATTCCTTCCCCTGACATGGGGGTCTGTACACAACCCCTGTGCGGATTGTGGTGCCCTTTCCAGTCTCCAAGGTGACCCACAGTACCTCCTCTCCTCCCTGTTTACTCTTTTGTTCAGTTGCTTTTATCCCTTCCTTTACATAGAGAGCTACTCCTCCCTCTTCTCCCCTGCCTGTCTCTCCTGTAGTTATGTACCTGGTATGTTAACATCCCAGTCATGGTTCTCTGTGTACCATGTTTCTGTGACTGCTACGATATCCAGGCATCCCTCTTCCATTAAGGCCACCAGCTCAGGGAGCTTGTTGCCCAGACTACGGGCATTGGTACTCATACCCTCCATTTCCTGATGGCCTTATCCCTTTTGCCCCATCCCTGTCCTTCTTGCCTTTGTCACTTTCTCCATTTACCCTGCCCTTCTCCCTATTGACACCTCCATGTTGGTGTTTGCCACACTTACTACCGTGATTGTTTGGGGGGCTAGGATTTCCTGCTCCTTTCCAGTGCCCCCTTGGCTAGTTTAAAGCTTGCCAATGAAGCATTTAAACCTATCACCTAGGATCCTGGTTCCCCTCCCGGACAGATGCAGCCCATCATGCCAGTATGACTGCGTCACTCCAGGTGGACCCCAGTCCCCAATGAAGCCAAATCCTGAGCTCCACACCAGTTTTCAACGCTGATTGAATCCATGATACGGAACACCTAGCCTCTCCTATGCCATAGATGGGTAGCACCTCCGAGAAGGTTACCGTCGTGCTACTTGACTAAGGCCCCTCCCCAATTCCACAAACTCTTCCTGCACTTCTCTAATCCCTTTCTTAGCCAGGTCATTTGTCCCTAGGTGGACAATGACATCCAGCTCCTCCCTGTGCAGCTACCTCCGCCAGAAGGATCAGTGAGCTCCAGGCACTCTCAGTGGAGTCTCCGTATTTGATGTTACACAAGGACAATGTTGTCCTCTGCCTGCACCTGAAATTCCTTCTGAAGGTTGTGTCAGAGTTTCACTTTAATCAGGTGAGTGTCCTCCCGGTGTACTTTACTCCAACCTCAGAAGCTGAGCACAAGCACTACATGTTGGACCAAGGCGATCACTTGCTTATTACAAGGAGTGCACAGCTGGAGTTCAGGAGAGGTTTACCAGCTATTTGTAACATGCTGAAGCCGTACTGGGCAGACCAGCAGCAAAGACACAGGAGGTGGTGGTCAGGCAGGTGGATAGTCTCCTGCATCGACCGCTACTACAGATTTGCTGGTAGAGAGCTGGGTTTAGGGTTCATTCCACCAGACATACTGCTGCCTCAGTGGCTACTTCCAGGGTGTCCCTGTCCAGGAGTCTGCAGGATTGCTACCTGGAAATCAACACACATCTTCATCTCTCACTACCACATTGACCTTGAGTCACACTGGGATGCTGGTTTTAGGGCCCCAGTTCTCTAATCCCTGTTCGGCAGGTAGGGGTATGTGGCTTGTCCCTTCTCCCAGAGGAACTGCTGAGAATCTACGAGGAAGTGTGGATAGTCGCCATATCCACACCACTAGAAATGAGGGTTACTGACCTGTAACCGTAGTTCTAG
Source organism: Neoceratodus forsteri (assembly GCA_016271365.2). NCBI lineage: Eukaryota > Metazoa > Chordata > Ceratodontiformes > Ceratodontidae > Neoceratodus > Neoceratodus forsteri. The sequence continues at coordinate 242,948,770 of CM028133.1, read as the reverse complement.
AAGTGATACATGATGCACATCCTCACAACCCACCCAACCTCCCAGGCAAGTGGCAGACGGATCCTGCTTCCAGCTTGCAAGATCTGACATCATGGGGTGGAGCCAGGAGTATACCACCCAGGTGAGTGGGAGGAGCTTAGCTTGAAGACTTTCTGTCTGGATTTAAAGGGAAAGGAAGACTGCCAGAAGTGTGGATGTGCACCATATACAACTCCTAGAAGAAAAAATGACCATAGTAATATTGTTTGTTCCAGGAGATCCTCAGTATGCTTGACTATAGCAGTATTGGCAGCTGGGTTCAGCTGCCCGGAGATGTGCCTGTGCTAATGATGGCAGGGCATTAGTCAATCAGAAAGTGGCAGGAGGCTGCTGCTAGTGAGTCAGATTCATTTTGAAGCCTATGGGGAAAGGTCCCAATCCTAATCCTGTTCTTGAGTAATGGAAAATATGGAAAAGAAAACAAAAGAAAACAAACCACCAAAGGCAAATTATGTACAATATGTGTAACTGTGAGCATCACACCAAATCAGCCCCTCGGTAAGAATTTGGCCTGTGTTAAGGACTCCAGATCTGTTAATAAGAGGTTATGTGTGGGGAGGATGGGTGTGAGGTCAAGCATACTGAGGGATCCCTGGAAGAAACAATATTACTATGGTAAGTAATTTTTTCTCACCCCAGAATCCCTCAGTATGCTTGTGTAACCTCTTGTTACCGGGGTTACTAGAATCCCAGTGTGACCTAGTGGTAGGCAGGGAAGGCAGCTTGTGAAACTCCAGTTAAGCGGGTTTCACACTGTCTCACTCTGTTCTCAGTCTCAGCTGAGACTGAGGATGACATCACCAATAGAACTTCATGACTGCATAAGCCACATTGGAATCTGCAGCAAAGGGAGTTAAAACATTGGGAATTTTAAAGGGAGTCTTCAGTAAGTGAAGTTGGAAGTAGGGAACTTGGTGTTAAGCAGCTCAGTAAAGACTCTAGGAGCCTCAGCCCTGACAGAGGCTACTTTTCAGTAATAGGGTGTGTGTCTCCACCTTAAAGAGACACAGGAAGAGTACTCAAGTGGTGGAGACTGCTTTTGGGTCTCAGTGCCCCTCCCTCCGGGGATGAGAAGGATTCCCTGCAGATTCCTGGGGCAATCCCTTAGTTCTGCTTGTGGAGGAAAAGCTGCCTGTTCATTCCAGAATTTATTTTGGGAGAAAGAAGATTTGTGAGTCGCCTGTGGGGCACCTGCACGTATGGTGAGTGTCTGCTCTGGCTAAAAAGGGTCTATGTTTTCATCCTGGGACTTGTGTGACAATGTGGGATTGAACTACTAAATATTGGGAAGCCTAGAGAAATGGGCCAAGCAAAGTAAAGTAGTTTCAAGTTCCTGAGTTTGTTGGGTGCACATAATATGTAGAGAAGATGTGACAGACGTTACCTTTAATCTACATTTAAAAGTTCAGTAAAGGATTTGTTCAGTTTTCCAGAGAAATGGCCAGGTATGGGCTGTGGAGCTGGAGGTGGGTGCCCCCATCTTTAGTGACCAGGTCCATCTCTGATTTCTTCTGTGGTTTCTACTTTGCCTCAGGCACTTGGCCAGTGATGGGAAGTACCCAGGCGTGGGATTATAGGAAAATTCTCTCTAGAGTCACAGACTCTAGTGTGGTGTGGGGAGCCACGACAGGATAATTGGTTCATTCCTCAAATGGACCGTGAACAGGATAATTGGTTCATTCCTCAAATGGACTGCAGATCAAGTGGCGGCAGGGCCGGGCCAGTGGGGAAAACCAAGTGTGTACAAGTCAGGCTGTGTACCCAAAGCTGCGTGCAAGTCCGGCTGTGTGTCTGGTGGGGTTCAGAGCCTGAGGGCTGGAAATGGTGATAGTGTTCTGTAGTCTCTGATCTGCATTACCAGGAAATGTAGCCCCATGGGGGTCCGTCTATGCTTTGTTTGTTCAGCTTGGATGTGAATAAAAGCCACACTGAAGAATCCCATTCCTGGTCCTGGACATTACAGTTATTGCTTCCTGTGTTTGGATTTACTTGGGTACCCTGTCCAGAGTAGCAAACCTAGGTCCCCCTGTGCCGAGTAACCTCATCCTCCCGCAACCCAGGTCCCCACCAGGTACTGCTGTCAGCTTCAACAGCATGCCACCTGTCATTTTGGCAAAAGGCAGGGGTGAGGGGTTACAAAAATGGAGGCACCACTTTGGATTTTGTTCTGGGAGGAAGGTGCTTGGGCAGGGGGCTAGCGTTTTGGCTATCTGGCAGTGGGTAGCCCAAAAAGCTGGAGCAATTTCCTAGTGTGTTGCTGTGTGCTGTGGATCTTGTGCTGCTGTTTAAAATTGCCAACTGTTTACCAAGGGCAGTAAAGCCAAAGGTGTGCCCTTGTCCTGTATCAAAAAATTGTTTACAACATTTTTGCCTGCTTTAAAATGAACTGTGGTAAAGGAAAGTGTGGAAGACTAGGGGTAGCAACAGGAAAATTGTGCCCTGGACGTTTGAAATGCTTTTAAAATGACGAGTTAAAGAAAAGTGTGGAAGACTAGGGGTAGCAACAGGAAAATTGTGCCCTGGACATTTGAAATGCTTTTAAAATGAACTGTTGTAAAGAAAAGTGTGGAAGACTAGGGTAGCAACAGGAAAATTGTGCCCTGGACATTGGAAATGCTTTCTGGAAGAAATGAGAGACTGCAGGTTTAATGGCTATATTAAATGTTTGAAATGGGCTCCCAGTGGAGTCAGTTGGTGAACAAAAAAAAAGTTGCATTCTGCAATTTAAATTTGCCTGCTCAATGATTGCTGTGAGGAGAAGAGCCTCCGCGAGGAAGAAGAGCTCATTTGCATGGTGTCATGTGGTTGATCAGGCTGCAATCAGTCCGCCCTCAGCCAGCTCTACAGAGACTGCCCCAGCATTCGAGAGGGAATGTTTGTGGAGTGCGTGTACTGGCTAGTGGAGGAGCGGAGGAGTGTTAAAATCATTGTAAACCTTATAAAAATTGACTTTCTTTTTTAAAATCGGGCTCAACCCACTAATCGATCGCCTGAATTGTAAGTTGGGTGGTTGAAAAGACAATCGTAGGTCTGCCCGCCTGTTTCTGTTCTGAGGCCTCCAAGAACTGGCTGCAGGCCATTTTTCCCCATCACAGCAAATTGCTACTGATAACAGTAAGTAACCACCTTAAAACTGCTCAAACAGTGATTTTCAGCCCTATGCCATATAAATGTGTGTGCAGCAGTGTAGTCTCTTTGCAAGCAATGACTGTGTAAAGTCCTACCAGCAAGTGCAAGTCTGTTAAGCCATTGACTGTGTGCATAGTAATGAATTTAGCCTCAGTTTAAAGTTTGTAGCCAGAGAGAGACTGTGGGTTGTAGTAAAGTGCAGCACTAGAAATACAGGCAATCCTGTGCTAAAAACCTGAAGCTTTAAGGGACTGTGTATCAAATAAATGTTACCAGCATGTAAAAGTCCATGGAAAATCCTGTGAATGTGTTTAAAGCCAGAACAGAGCAAGTTGTGCAGTTTGAGCAAAAGTTATCAGTAGTTTGTGTAAATCGGTGCGCAGTGAGTGGCTTGACCCAGATTCTGAATGTTGATGCACAGGAGTGCTGCCGCCACCATTACAGGGTGGGGTAGTAAAGTAAACACAGCAGTAGAGGAGCCATTTTGCAACTAAAGAGTGTGTTCAGTAAAGTTGGGACTTTCAGTTACAGTGAACGTTTGTTTGTTTTCTGCAGTTATGGCCTCAGGACCAGGTTGTTCCCCGGATCATGCCGGGTTGCAGTAACAGCAGCAGTAAATAGACTGAGGAATTTTGAAAAGTGGTGCTATGGAGGCAACTGCCTCCTCATGTGGCGATTCCTAATTTTCCAGTGCATGTATGCCAAATATGCTTGAGAGCTGGAAGGGACGTCTTCATGATTCCTCACTGTACTGGATGCCTAGAAAAATATGGCTTGTATAAAGCGCCTGCAATTGTTTGGCTCCACATGGACAAAAATTCAGGAATCTGCAGTTGGCAGCACACAGCACCAGGCGGAGCCTGTGGAGGAAGGCCCTCGGGGAGTGTGGCACAAAGCTAGAGGGTGCAGAGTTAGAGACAGAACCAGAAGTTGAAGTTTTGGATGCTGGATCCCAGAAGGAAAGTTCGGATAAAACATCACTAGACCCGGGAGGGCTAGCCTAAGTCTCTTAGGTGAAGATGAGATGCGGGAGGCCTTTGAGTGGGAGGTGTCGACCTCCGCGCCTAGTGATGAGTGGATAGTCTCAGGAGTGAGAACAACTGCTCACTCATGGGCTCAGATCCTCAGTGAAGAGAAAGATGAGGGGAACCTATGTGGCCTTCTGAGAAAGGAACGGTACACAGCCTTAAGATCGTGCCTCGGAGGAATGTATGGAAGAAAGTGGTGATGCCACTGTCCTGGCTTCAAGAGGAAGAAGTCAGGGATCCGTTTCTACTTTCTTTAAGGATGCGAGCTGGCAGAACCAGGACTGGCCACCCCAAGCCAGGCCAGTGGTCTCAGATTGACCAAAGCAAGTAAAGAGAGAGACTGGTTCGTAGGAAGGCAAATGAGATCTATGGTATGACCCTTTCTACCTTTCCTCGGAAAGTCTGGGAGGAGACTGAGAACTGCAGGAAATCCTGGATCTGGGATGAAGCCATGAAAAATGTGCATCCTGGGGCCAACAAATATGTAAAGAATAGACTGTTCCACGAAAAGTATACCCAGTGGAAGAGAGGCAGGACACTGTTTATAGACAGAGTGAGAGTGGTGGACGGAGAGGATGTGAAATCTCCCACTGTGTGAATTTATGTGCCCAGACAGGTATAATTCAAACTCCTGATCCCAGTACTATTGGCCTCAGTGCAAGGACCTCTCAGCAAATGTGTCTGTGCCTACAAAATGGAGAGCCGAGCAGTGGTAGTCAATACTGCCACACCAGACTGTGAAGTGCCTTTACTGATTCGCCAATATGAATATCCAGGACTCAGGTGCCCCACATTCATCAGTCTACAGTGTACTGTCCTTCTCAGAAACCATCAACTGGCCCACCAGATGACTTCAGATCCAGAGGACACCAACCCAGCTGTATCCTGTTCTTCGCCTGGTAATCGGATGACGTCGGACCAGCTGTTTTCTTTTTGTTCCTGTTCTAAGGTTCCATCTCCAGACATGGCAGCCCAGCAGTTCCCAGATGTGCCCTCCTGTGGTTCCCGGAAGATGTCCGCCCAGCTGTATCGGAAGAGTCTTGTCAGAGGTGCAGGTCGGTCCGAGTTTCTACTACAAGTGACTGGTAAGTCCGAACTTTTCTATCTTTATGACATTGCAGTACACACCCTACACTAGCAGACTTCAAAATGTGTGAACTGTCCTCAAGACTCTCCCTTTCGGGACTTTGGCCTCTTAGAACTGTGCTTCACCAGGCTCCAGCCCAGGAGAGACTCTTTACTGGACTAGCCTTGGGCCTTGTGGTCACTAGTTGGAACTTTTAAGGCACTCCATCCCCCCAAATGTGTATTGTAAATAATGTTGTTGTTTTCTAATGTAAATACTGTTTTTCTACCTTTTTCTAAAAATCTTTTGGGATTCTGTAGTATTTTGATGTTAGGGTTTAGGTAGACTGTGTATGCAGATGGAGTGTGTGTTGTTTTCTTTTTTCTTATAGGTATTCCTGGAGAAGACAGAAGAGAAGAGAAGACAAGAAGAGGAGGAGGGCTCATCGGAGTTCTTCATCAGTGCTTTAGTGTGTTTGGAAATTTAAAGTACTGTGGTGTTATGGTTGTTATGTATTAACCCTTTCCTTCCACAGGTGTGGTTGTGGGGGTAGGGAGGAGGCAGTAAAGTGGTATTTTAATGGTGTGTGGTTGCAGGTTGCCCAAGGTCGGGAGGTCCCGGGTTGTTTTGTTTTGGGGGTATTAGGTTAAAGGCAGATAGGTTTTCCTAGAGGGTTAGGGGATAGACAGGCTGTGGCCCTGACCTGCAGTAGGGACCGCAGTGCTGATCTATCAGGGCTATGCTCTGGATGGTTCTACCAGAGCCACTAGGTGTCCATCGTAAGTGGATAGTGTAGAGGCTGATATATCAGCTAAAGGCCTCTAGGCCCTTAGTGTTGCCTGCCTGTGCTTGCACATGGTAGGAGGGCCTGATCACCCCCTCTGCAGGTAGCACATAGGGTGGGATGGCCTAAGGCCGGGTAAATAATGACTGCAGACAGTCATTTTCCTGGTCAGGCGAGTGTAACCCCTTGTTACCCGGGTTACTAGAATCCCAGTAAGACCTAGTGGTAGGCAGGGAAGGCAGCTTGTGAAACTCCAGTTAAATGGGTTTCACACTGTCTCACTCTGTTCTCAGTCTCAGCTGAGACTGAGGGATGACATCACCAATGGAACTTTTGCAGCTGCAAAGCCACAATGGAATCTGCAGCAAAGGGAGTTAGATAGAATGTTGGGAATTTTAAAGGGAGTCTGCAGTATGTCTTCAGTAAGTGAAGTTGGAAGTATGGAGCTTTCTGTTAAGCAGCTCAGTAAAGGCTCTAGAAGCCTCAGCCTGACAGAGGGCTACTTTTCAGTAATAGGGTGTGTCTCCACCTTAAAAGAGACACAGGAAGAGTACTCAAGTGGTGGAGACCGCTGTTTTGGTCTCAGTGCCCCTCCCTCCGGGGGATGAGAAGGATTCCTGCAGATTCCTGGGGCAATCCCTTAGTTCTGCTTGTGGAGGAAAAGCTGCCTGTTCATTCCAGTATTTATTTTGGGAGAAAAGATGATTTGTGAGTCGCCTTGGGGCACCTGCAACGTAAGGGTGAGTGTCTGCTCTGGCTAAAAGGTCCTATGTTTTCACCCTGGGACTTGTGTGACAATGTGGGATTGAACTACTAAATATTGGGAAGCCTAGAGAAATGGGCCAAGCAAAGTAAAAAGTAGTTTCAAGTTCCTGAGTTTGTTGGGATGCAAATAATATGTAGCGGAGATGTGACAAGACGTCTACCCTTAATCTACATTTAAAAGTTCAGTAAAGGAATTGTTCAGTTTTCCAGATAAATGGCGCGGTATGGGCTGTGGGAGCTGGAGGTGGGTGGCCCCCATCTTTAGTGACTTGGTCCACCTCTACAGATTTCTTTTGTGGTTTCTACTTTGCCTCAGGCACTTGGCCAGTGATGGGGAAATACCCAGACGTGGGATTGTAAGGAAAATTCTCTCTAGGAGTCGCAGACTCTAGTGTGGTGTGGGGAGCCACAACAGGATAATTGGTTCATTCCTCAAATAGACCATGAACAGGATAATTGGTTCATTCCTAAAATGGACGCGGATCAAGTGACCGGCAGGAGCCGGGCCAGTGGGAAAACCAAGTGTGTACAAGTCGGGCTATGTACCCAAAGCTGCGTGCAAGTCCGGGCTGTGTGCCTGGTGGGTTCAGAGCCTGAGGGCTGGAAATGGTGATAAAGTGATCTTAGTTCGAGAGGACTCTTGCAGTAGGTAATTACATATAGGACTGATGCGGCCGTGGCAGGACCCCGCGGAAAAATTTCTAGCTAGCAGTCCCTGGCGAGGGACCACCCCGATCAGGTGACGCGCATCATCACGACGCTGATAAAGTGGAAGTCCCGGATGCCGCCTCTTCCAGTTCTTTCCCGCTGTTAGCTCGCGGCAGCTTTATGGAAATGCTCGTGTCAGCCCACTGTCGTCGGTTTTACCAAAATTAAAATTATTTTTCTTCTTCGTCAGGTCAACGCCAGTGTATGTCATCCCCTACACCCTCCGAGCACATAAACAAGTGCGACTCGTCGACTGACACAACTGCCACAAAGGACGTCCATTCTCTCTGCCTTTTTCTGCCTAGGCCCGACCACCCGTTGACATGTGCCAACATTGCCTCAACTTCAACGCTGCTGGGCCCAAACGATGCCAATAGTCCTGGAAGCCCATCTTCTCAAGAAAAAGATGTCTTCGATGGAGAAAGAGTTGAAGAAGCTGAGGCAGGCATCTACTTCTCCGGAAGGACATAGCAAAAGCGGACAAGGAGAGGCACCGGAGAAGGTCTCTCTTCCGTGACTCCGCCGAGTCACGGCCCAGGTAACATCCCTCCAGGGGACCATCCGGACGGCAGCCTCCAAGGGTTTGGAGGCGTCGGCCCGCCCGTCTGGCTCACGCCGGGCCTTGCGGGCGCCTCGAGCAAAGGAGGCTTCGCCCCAGTTCAGCCGCAGGCTTCGCGCCTCACTGAGTCGTGACTCTACAGTCGGATGTCTGCTCCTCCAACGTCCACGGAAGAGGGTTGAGAGGCGCCCGACCCTCGAGGCGGCGCGCGATCATGTCCCCTTCCAACGGGCGCTCCTCCACCTCGGCCCGCCTCCGATCGAGGACCTCGTAAGCCAGATGCCGGCTCCACGGCGCCTGCCGAGAACCCCCTAAGCCGCCGTCGGCTCCCCTGATGTGCACCGGGCAGCAGAACCTATGATGGACCCCCCGCCCACCGTACCCAGTTCACCACAGCCTTCACTGCCATCTGGGGAGCCCGAGTCACCCCAGCCTGACCCCGATTTCTCCCCACCCCGGGTGATGCAGGGATCTTCCACCTCCGTCAGACCCTCCTCCGGAAGAACCGGATCCTGGCCGGCCCCCTGGATGCCGGCCCGGTACCATTAGGGGATTTTCCCCTTCTGTCCAGGCCCTGCGGCTCTCGTGTGATCCGCCTGGGGCCACCATCCGAGCCGCCTGTTCCAGCAGCTCCTCTGGCACCCGGTACCTGCCGTCTTATCAGTCGCCGTCGTACCTGGGACTGCAGTATCCAGTGCCACAGTACCCGACGCCGGTCCCTCCGGCGCCGCAGTACCACGCCACAATACCCGGCACCAGTTTTTCCGCAGCTGGGTTTCAGATACTCACCTTATGGGTACAACCGTACGACTTTCCCCCTCCTCCTCCTCCTTCACCGCCCCTACGGCTGCCGGTGGATCTGCAGGAGACTCTTGTCTCATAGTGGGCTGAGGCCAAGGCTCAGCTGACCAAGGAGGTAGAGAGCTGCCTTCACGGCGATGGTGCCACTCCTGTACACCCGGTGGCACTCCTCTCACCACCTCCAGACTCCAGAGCCCTTCCCTCTGGATCTCGAGAGGGGGCAGGACAGCGTCAGGGTACCCCCAAGGAACCCGTTCCTGCCCCAAGCCGTGTTAGGAGTCTTATTCTGCTTCAATTCTTCTTCCTCTCGGATTCTTCTGAAGGATTCTCGAGAGAGAGACAACGAGCCTTGCTTTCTGTCTAAGCTCCAGCCGAGGACCCCTCCGAAGTCTCCTCGGAGGATCCTTCCTTCACGGAGTTGCTCAGAAAAATCCAGGAAGTTCATCAGTGGTGCTCCTTGGAACCAGATCCTCAGTGACTTAAACTCGCGAACATCTGGACCTGCTCCTGACAGCTCCAACTTTAGTGCCACCCTGGATTGAGCCTCACGCCCACCTTGTTTCCACGATTTGGAAACAACCGTCGACGATTAGCCCCACTTCCTAGGAAGTCTAACAGGCTATACCAGGCTCCAGAGGGTGTAGACTACGGGACTCCACCCTCGTGCAGATTCGGTCATGATTAGTGCTGCTCACAGCCGGTCAGCGCACCCAAACATCTAGGTTCGTTTCCCTCGGATAAGGAATCTCACCTCCTGGACCAGTATGGAAGAAAGATTTACGCCTCTTCCACACCTGGGAATTGAGGCCCTGAATAACGTCTCACATATGGGGGATTACCAGAAGGCCATCCTTACCCAGGCGGAATCTAAGATAGACTCCTTACCTGACTCTCAAGTCAAGCAGGAGTTAGCGGATCTAGTCCGTTCTGCTCATTCGGCCAGTCACCACATTCTGCGGATCGACGTATGATGCAGTGGACACTGCTGGGTGGAGCTCCACTCGTTGTGAGTCTACTGTGTCATGCCTGGCTCCGCGTGTCAGGTTGGTCCTGGAGGTGCAATCCAGCGATCCAGGAAGCACCTTTCAGAAGGTCGGTGCTTTTGAGGAGTGGTGTCAAGGACATCATCACCGACTTGCAGGAGAAGAGGCGTCTCTGAAATCCGTGGATTCCATGTACCGTCCCATCACCCACAGCACCGTCCTTTTAAGATACCGTCGGCCACAAAGTGAAACCCCAAGGAAGGCAAGCCACTAAACGTAGGGCCCTCACAGCTGCCAGGCTCCCCGCCCAAAAAAGCAACAGGTGCCCAGCTGCGGTGCTGCCCCACCACCTGACTCCCCTCTCCCACCACCTCCGGACACACCAGAGGAATCGGTGGGAGGAGTTCTCCCTCCACCTTCTGGATTGGGAGAGGATAACAATGGATTCTTGGGTGCTCCAGATTATAGCGGAAGAGCACTCTATAGAGTTTCTACAGAAACCACCCCTCCACCCACCCTGAAATCGTCCTATGCAGGGATCATCTTCCTTTGGTCCGGGAAGAAATCTCTGCCCTCCTTATGAAGAGGACCATAGAACCCGCTCCTTCATCTTCAAGGACGGGTTACTATTCACATTTCTTCCTGGTCCCAAAGAAGACGGAGATCTCAGACCTTCTTCTCGATCTCAGCTCCTTGAACCTTTATGTGGAATACAAAGGTTCAGGATGCTCCCTTCAGACCCTTCTGCCCCTCCTTCAGCCAGGCCAATGGCTTTGTGCGCTGGATATGCAGGATGTATATCTGCACATCCCATTCGCCCTTCTCACACAAATATCTTCGGTTTGCATTTCAGGGGACCATTACCAATTCTGGGCGCTCCGTTTGGTCTTTCTTGACCAGGTATTTACCAAATGCCTGGCTGTGGTAGCAGCCCACCTGCGTCTGAAGGGAGTACAGGTGTTCCCTTACCTGGACGACGGGCTCTGGCGGCCCTCGTCCGGAGGAGCTCCTGCATTTTTCTCTCCCACACCCAGCAGGCTTTTACTTGCCTGGGTATTACCATCAACCATTGCAAGTCTCATCTGGATCCCTCCCAGACTACAGTTCATCGGGCTGTCCTCGATACAATGGTGAGCAAGGCCTTCCTGCCTCTGGACAGGGCGTTCTCTCTTCAGCCACAGATTTCCCTGCTATCAGAACACAGGAGGGTTCCGGGAGTCAGTTCTCCGTCTCCTGGGGCTCATGGCGGCCGCTATTCCGCGGTCCCTCGAGCTCGACTCCACATGAGGATCTCTCAGTGGATTCTTCGCTCCCAGTGGGATCAACTTGTAGATGACCTAGATCATCTAGTTCTGATCTCTCGCCGATGGCACGAGACTTGCAATGGTGGATGGTTCGAGAGAACCTGTTTCGAGGGTCCCTTCTGTCATCCTACCCCTCCCAGACTCTGAACACAGACGCATCAGGCAAGGTTGGGGAGCCCATCTGGGTCTTCACCAAACCCAGGGATTATGGTCCAGATTGGAACTAGCTCTCCACATCAGTGTGCTCGAACTTGAGCAGTATTTTATGCTCTCCAAGCCCTTCACCAATACATTCTTCCGGTCACCTCGTCGTCAGACAGACAACATGTGCGTGGTGTGGTACATCAACAAGCAGGAGGACTCGATCCCACCCTCTATGCAGGGAAGCAGTGAGGGTTTGGGACTGGGCAACTCAACACAACCTTCACCTCACTGCAATTCACGTTCCAGGAGTCGACAACACCCGCAGACAAGCTAAGCCACTCCTCTGCCCTGCCGCACAAGTGGAATTGGACCAAAAGGTGCTAGACGATATCTTTCAGCTCTGGGGACTCTGCAGGTAGACCTGTTCACCTCTTCCCAAATGCAAACTTCCCATCTTTTGCTCTGTCGTTGCAGAGCGAGGCACTTTCTGAGCAACGCCTGTCTCTAGACTGGAAGGGCAGATTCATCTATGCTTTTCCCCAATTCTTCTGGTCCTCATGTATTGCAGAAACTAACCACAGAAGGAGCGAGAATGATTCTGATCGCTCCTTTCTGCCCAAGCAAATCTGGTTCTCTCTTCTACAACAATACTCAGAGGTTCCTCCTTTCCTCTTCCTTTATCTCGAGGTTTGCTGACCCAGGATCAGGGACCCTGGTCCATCCGGGCCTCAAGTCCCTACAACTTTATGCATGGCTCCTGCAGACCTAGCTCAATCTCATTTGGTGTCTCTCTAAAATGGCGGAGATTCTGGTGGAGGCTAGAAAACCCTCCACTAGGCCCACTTTTGCCATGAAATGGAAGAGATTTTCTATTTGGGCCACCTCTAGGAACATGGAGCCATTCTCCTGTTCACTGGCCGTTCTGCTGGAATATTTACGTCATCTCTTCGACCTGGGTCTCAGTCATTCCTCCTTAAAGGTGCACATGGCTGCTATTTCAGCCTACCATGTTCCTTTTGCAGATAAAGTGTTCGCCCAATTAGAGGCTCTAAGACCTTTCTTAGAGGGGTCCTTCATCTGAGGCCCCCCATCTGATCTCCTGCTCCCCTTGGGACTTGCACTTTGTTCTCAGAAACTTACCCTTCCTCCTTGAACCTGCAGCAACCACAGATCTGAGGTTCCTTTTGTGGAAGATGCTCTTCTTGGTGGCCATTACTTCTGCTTGAAGAATTTCCGAGGCTCCAGGCCCTTATGTGTAAAATTCCCTATTTAATTTTTTACAAAAGCGAGTGGCTCTTAGCATGAACCCTAAGTTTCTACCTAAAGTGGTAGCAGAGTCTACCTTAAATCAGTCTATAGAGTTACCTGCCTTTTCACGCAGTACTCCAACCAAGGAGAATATTTACTCCATACCATGGATGTTCACCGATTCTGAGATACTACACCGACAGAACGAAGAATCTCAGAAAGACTGATCAGTTGTTTGTCTCTTTTGCTCACAAAAGGGAAGGCAATGCTGTTTACAAGCAATGCCTGTCGAAGTGGTTGGCTCATTGCATCACTTTTTGTTATGACAAGTACAACAAGACCCTTCGGGTCAAGTGAGAGAGTCACTCCACACAAGGAGTAGCAGCCTCTGCTGGCTTGTTTCAAGAATGTGTCTCGGCAGACATGCGCTGCCGCCACCTGGACTTCCATCCATACCTTTATGAAACACTACAGTTTGACATTGCCTCTCGCTGTAGAGCAGGCTTTGGGCTAAGCTGTTTTGCAAGGCCTCCTGTCTTGAGGCTTGCAAGGCTACTGCTACTTTCTGGAGTAGTTTCCTCCTCCCAGTGCCTTTTATTTGTTCCAGACTGCTTGGGATTCAGTCCTATATGTAATTACCCTACCAGAGCCCTCTTGAAGTAAGATAGTACAGTTCGTAAGACTTTACCGTAACAGTAGATCTTTGAGAGAGGCTCTTGCAGTAAATGTCCTACCGCCCTCCATCCCCGTGAGCTTTTCCAGCTCTTTTCCAGGAATGGAAACATCTGCTTCTCTCTCGTCCAGGTCTTCCGGGCCTGTGGCGGAAAGGAGCAGGCGGGCGTCCGGGACCGCCTTTATGCAAACGTAAACAATGTCGGTCACCTGACGTGGGGCGTCCTCCACCAGGGACTGCTAGCTAGAAATTTCCGTAATCCTGCCGCCGGGCTGGTGTCAGTCCTATATGTAATTACCTACTGCAAGAGCCTCTTCTAGAAGATCTGCTGTTACGGTAAGTTCTGCGTAACTGTACTTTCTGTAGTTTCTAATCTGCATTACCAGGAAATGTAGCCCCATAGGGTCCGTCTATGCTTTGTTTGTTCAGCTGGATGTGAATAAAAGCCACATGAAGAATCCCATTGCTGGTCCTGGACATTACAGTTATTGCTTCCTGTGTTCGGATTTACTTGGGTACCCTGTCCAGAGTAGCCAAACCTAGGTCTCCCTGTGCCGAGTAACCTCATCCTCCCCAAACCCAGGTCCCCACCAGGTACTGCTGTCAGCTTCAACAGCATACCACCTGTCATTTGGCAAAAGGCGGGGGTGAGTGGTTACACTTGACTATAGCAGACTAGAAAACAGTGTAGTTGGGAGGAGGGACAAAACCTACTTTGAAACAGGTTCTGGGACTGCAGTGGCAAATCTGGACTGTACATCCAAGCAGTAGTGCTTTGTAAAGAAATGAAGTCTTCCAAGTGACTGCTTTGCAGCTATCTAGTAAAGGTATCTCTCTCTGCTGCTACAAGGCGGCAGTGCCCCTGGTTGTTTTGCAATGAGGTTCTGCACTCATACCAGAAATAGGCATCCAGAGAAGGTTAATGCTTCAAAGGTGCAGCTTTATTGCAGTAAAGGTGCCAAGACAGCACCCCACATCTACTTGTGCTTTGGCCCAACTCAAGGCCTTTCTATGGGGTGGGTCTACTAGATAATGGACAACATTCTCTTATAAGGTGTAATTTAAGGTGACATACACCATATACATAGTTCGCTCATATGACTACAAAAGGAAAAAGTATATAAGTGCAAATCATACAACAACGATAGGAGTACAAATCATCATTGTGTCAAGGAGAACTCTTGCATGGCTGTGCTAAATCAGTTAATCTCTTCATTTTATATAATTTTACACTAGATTTTCAAGGGAGGCAGTATAGCGCAGTGGTTTAAGGCTCTGAGCTGCAAATGGTGACATCCAGCAGGCCAGACCTGGGTTTGAATCCCACAGCTTCCACTTGCATACTGTGTGACCTTCAGCAAGTCACCTTCCCTGTGCTCCCAGGTTGCTCCTGTAAAAAGCTTTCAGCTTAGTGTGCTACTCCTGGTTAAACAACTAAAAAAATTAAAAAGCACACATATTAGGTTAAGTATCGTCTCCTAGAGACCGACTGGCACTTGCCAGGTACTACTCTTAAATCCACTTTAACTGATGTGAGGAATTTTATCAATTGGTCTCCATACATAAGTTTTTATATATACTAGAGAAGGGATAGGGGGCACAGAGATGCCCCAGTATACAGAAATATGGGGCAGGGGATAGGGTATAGTTTACTATTAAATGTCCTTCTGTGGGTGGGGAGGACCTGTTTAAAATAATGTAATTCTACCTCTTAAGTAATCCTAAGTATACAGGGTCTGCCAGAAGTCACAAAAAAAAAAAACTTCAAATGCATTCACCCTGATCAGGGAAAGCAAATTAAAAAGTTTGTAAGAACAGCTTATCTGGTTTAAAGTCCCAACCATGATTATGGCCAGAAGTCTGAAGAATGGCAATATGTAATTATTCATACATAAAAACACCATCATCAGTACTGGAGGGTATCAGGCTGAACTCCAACAATTAAATAATTATGAAGATGAAAAAGAAAAGAACAGAGAAAGAGAAATTGATTGACAGTTACAAGTAAGGGTAAAATTAATCTCTTCATTAAGGCCCATAGGATAACCAGTTTTAAGTTTCAGTATCCATTTTGTTTCTTTTTGTTCAAGGATCTGTCCTATGTTAACCCCTCTGGGGTTCCTCTTCACATGTTCCAAAATAGTGTATTTTAAACACTCAGGTTTCTGATTATGTGACTCCAAGAAATGTGTACCTATAGCATTAGCCATATTGCCATTTATAATGACGCTCACATGTTCCTGTATTCTTAACTTGGCCGGTCTGACTGTTTTGCCCACATAGTAGTTTTTGCAAGTACACCAGCAAATGTATACCATGAAAGGAGTGGTAAAAGTTGTAAATTCTTTTAAATCAAACTTTTCATTTGATTTTTCAAAAACACTGCCTGTGTGAGCATACTGGCATACATTGCAATTACCACTCATCAAGATGGGCCATCACTTGTGTACTACTCCCTCCCAACTCTCCCTGCTAGGAAGTTAAATTCAGTCACAAAGGTTACAGTGGTTGTACCATCTGTTATGTTCTCTCTCCCTTGTCCGCCCTCTTCTTTAGGAGTAAGTAGATCTTCTTGGACTAAGTCTCCATCACTCATTCACACTAGTGGGATGGCGCGGGCGCTGGGATAGCGAGGAGCCAACATTTTTCAGAAAGGTGTGCCGAGACAGGACCACGCTATGCGGCACCACGAGTCTAGCTCATGCCTTGTAGGCTATCTCGGCATTGACCCTCCAACTGCCTCAGTTCCTTTTCTCCCACCGTCAAGTGCGTTTGGATGTCGGCGTCGCTCGTCTGCCAGAGTCAAAGTTTTCGTGTTTACGACAGCAGCTTTTAGCGTTTAATCTAATATTTTAGTAATAATTTCTTATTTTACGAACAAGAAAAGATTATGAAGAAGAAGAAGAAAAGAAATTCTCACCTGCCATCAACAGAGTCGCCTTAGATGGTAGCAGTGATGGTAGGAAGACTTCGTTTGAAAGATCTTATGGCAGAGGGTCTGTGTCCGTCCGATGCCCTTTTGATAAATGGGGAGGAGGTCCAACTACGGACAGTCCTGTGCTCAGGGGAGGACAGTCCACTGAAGCATGAATCTAGCAGTTCCGGGATCCGGCTCCATTAACCTTGAGCTCTTCTTCCTTCTTGGGGAAGAAGAAACAGTGCCTCTCAAAGTTGCCCTCTGGTACATCTGCACGAGAATTGTTCGTCGGGAGGGTGATGGGCCTGAACCGACTTTGATGGGTTCCCCTGGCCCGCTTCTAATTGCCACATTCTTGACTACAGACTCCATCTCTGTCCTCGATGGAGCTCCGTGAGCAGTTTCACCTCTGGGCCGCTCCTGTGGGGCAGGGGTTCGACTTCTGTTTAGTTTTTCCTGATCAGCGCTCCTGATTTGGGGCCTCAGAGCTGCGGACTGGAGCTGTATCGATTGGATCAGGATAGGCGCTGTGCCCTCTTGGTGCCTTTGCCATCGTATGCGACCCTTAGTGCCTACCCCTCTATCTTTCCATACAGTGGCCAGCACAGGCACCACCTTTCCTTCTCCTCTTCTCCTTTGGATTCTCCTTGGCATTTTCCACAGTGGTGTTTGTCCTGGCACCATGCCCAATGCCATGGGTGATGCCGCAGGTCCAGTGCCTTGGATTGGCGCCCGTGGCAGCCACTGGATTGGCAGCGGTGCCATAGGCGCAGCACCGCTGGTGTTTGAGTCAGTGCCGGGGTCAGCACCGTGGCTCGATGCTGTCGCTTGTGTGCTCAGCAGTGCCCATGGGTGCATTCAGGGCACCAATGGGTGCTGTGAGTGCCACAGGTGCCCTTGGGTGCCATTGCTGCCATGGTACCATGAGTGCTCTTGGGTGCCATTGCTGCCATGGGTACCAGGGTACCTGCAGGTACCATTGCGGGTGTCATGGGTGTCGCCCAGGTTGGCATAGGCGCTGCTTGGTGTCCTCCTGTGCACGATGATGCTGGTGCCACAGGGTGCCAGTTGGTGCTGTCCAGCAGAACTAGTGATGGATTTTCCTTCTGAAGACCTCTTCTTCCGTGGAACTTGTGGCAAGATGTTTTCCACAGAATGAAGTCCTGTTCTCGGATTATTTTCCACACATCTTAGTGAGTGGCAGTCTGCGTGGGATCTTGTGACATCCAGCAGTTTTCCACTGATGAAACTCTTCTCTACTGTTCTGCCAGTGGAATCTCTCATTCCGCTTAGCACTTTCTCAGCTCTCTCGTGGTGCCAAACTTCTCGACATCCTTCCTGGTGGCGGAGTATCTAGTGGCTCTGGCCTAGACCTCCCTTAGGGGTTCTTCTGGGGTAGAAGTGCATCTAGATGAGTCTCTCCTCTCCTTCTGGTCAGTGATACAGCGGATGACTCATTTATATACTGAAGAGCACGCCCTCTCTATCATCAGAGTCCGTGATGGAAGATCTTTTCAGTAGTTTCTCAGTGATGGGGTCCACAATAGTATTTCAGACTGCATCCGTGGACCATACACTTCTCTGTCTAGACTCTTTCAGTTGTCAAGACAATTACACTCTGTGGAACATTCTTATTCAATGGTCGGAGCCGCACAGGCTCTTCCGCTTCTTTGATAGGGTATATAGCCCCCTTGTGATGCTGCCCGTTCAGTGGCTTCATCAGCACAGGTTGGTTAACATCTCTTCAGCTGTAATTACTGGTCCGGTCATGATTTCAGTTATGGACGCTCAGACTCCTCCTGCCCTCAGAGGGATGACATCTTTGTCATTTTGTATCAGGCAATCCTGCGAAATAGCAGCTTGAGAGCCTTGTCAGACTTGGACTAATGGTTAAAAAAGTAAAGAAAAATGATCACAGTACAGGGCCTAGCCGAGATACCTGATACCACCCTTTTGGATCTGGTCAGGTTCTGCCTCAGCCCTGAGGTGGTCACCTCTAAACTACAGTAAAGAGTACCTGACTTCTTCTACCCTAGGGAAGTCCGATCCAGCGGAGGTATGGGTCATCTCTTTCTCCAAGACAGATTTTTCTTATTCAGAGATTTCTTAGACCTAGGTGACTGCCCATTCTGTTGGTCCTCCTTTTTATCAGGCTTTCTTCTTTTGATCAGAGCCTCATAGCAACAGAAGTGACTCTCCAGCGAGTCGAACTCAGGTTCCTACTTCCTTGCTTGCTTCAACTTAACAGATGATATGCTCCTTTCTTGACTGTAGGTCAAGTAGGTCTTTTCGAGATGGCTTTTCAAATATTCACACCTTCATTTTCTGTGCACTGGTTCGTGCCAGTCGCTCATGAGTTATCCTCTCCGAATGCGTGACGGAGCTGTGATGTTGTTTTCAGCAAGCAAACTAGAGTCCTTTCCTACCCCTTCAGGGAGGCGGAGTGAATGGTGCCTCACCGCATTGAGTCACTTCTGCCACTATTCAGTCACTTTCAATGAATGGGTTAGCCTAACTTGTTCCTGCTCGTCCTCCTCGACACATCTGCCTCTTTGCCTTAGAAATCCAGACCCTGTTTTTTCTCTCTGAATGTTTTCCACAGTGGACACATCCTCCTGTACACTTTCCTCTCTTCCCTGAGTTCAGAGACAGCTACTACAGTTGTACACACAGGGGCAGGATGATTCCTTTGGAATATGAAGTGGGTAGGATCTGGTTCTACTAGACCACCACAAGAGGCTTCTAAGTCATGCTTTGACCTTCCATGGACCTTCTTTTACTCACCAAGTAAGGGGTTCAAGTGGTCCTGGACCTGTTGTTCTGAGTCAGCCATACTTGGTAGTGAGGGTTTCCATCTCGCTTTTCAGTGTACCCTGAACCAGTAGATTTACCTCTGACTCTTTCAGTTCCTGAGGTCCTTTTATGTTAGATTAGTACATGTGTTTGACACTATTAATTTTGGTCCTAGACCAAATGGTGAGGCAGTTCTTGCCGCTCTCCTGGAGTAGTTGCGGATTCCTAACAGAGTTTCATTTTGTGTCCATTGTAGTCGTCTGCATAGTGGTGACTTACAACTCAGTGCTTATTTTGTAAGCACTATGTTCTAGATGCTCTTTCCAAGATAGCACTTTTATTAGCAGCACAGTCCTTGGCTGTCCTTTCTGAGTGAACCCTATCTCCTACCACCCTACTCAGGGTTGTTGGTTTTAGCTCAGTACTCTCCCACTAGTGTGAGTGAGTGATGGAGACTTGGTCCAGAAAGATATGGAAATGTTACTTACTTAATTGTTGATCTTCTTGGACAGTCTCCATCACTCATTCACATGCCCACCGATCCCTGGGTTCACTCATTTTCTTTCCTGGTCTTCATGGTCCTATGGTTCAGGCTGTGAAGACATTGTTCTTTGACCCTTCTTGCAGGGCTGTCTGGGCCCTCTCCGCCAAAAGTCAAGATAAGTTATTTTCATTAGTTACTGCACCTCCTCGGTTGAAAAGGTACTGAGGCGGTTGGAGGGTTAATGCTAAGATAGCCTACACAGTCAGCAAGCTAGTCTCAAGGTGCCGCGCATCGTGGTCCTGTCTTGGCGCCGACCCTTCTGAAAATTGTTGGCTCCCGTTTGGTCCTAGTGCCACTGGTGTTATCCACTCATGTGAATGAGTGATGGAGACTTCCAAGAAGATCGACAATTACAATAAGTGCATAATTTCCATTTCCCTCTGTCTTGCAATAACACTTTTCAAGGGCTTCATTCAGAACTTCTGCATACCTTCTTAGTGACCATCCCTTTTGAGTTCCCACACCTGCTCCAAAATTCATTCCTCTTTGAACAATGTCTCCTTACTCTAATCATCTCCCCATAAGGAATGGAAGAAATGAGTTTTCTTGGATGTGCACTTGTAGAATGGAGGATAGTGTTCCTGCTGTTGCCTTACGATAGTCACTTGTAATTATTTTTGGTCATGGATGCCTATTAGTTTCAAATCTAGAAAGGCTATTCGATGTTTACTGACTTCTTATGTAAATTTTAGACCCATTGTGTTCTGGTTGAGGTAGTCCATGAATACTGGAATCTCCTCTCAGCACCTGACTAGATCACAATCGCATCATTAATAAAACAGAACCAATTAATGATCTGGCCACAGTGTTGTTATTACTATTGAAAATCCATTGCTCCTCAAACATGCCCATTACCAAATTGTAATATATGGAGATAGGCAAATACTATCCTATCCCATAAAAAAATCCCGGTAATACCAGTAGGCAAAGTGATAATACCATCATTACTCTCTGATAATACTGTCATTCAGAAGCGATAATACCATCGTTCCACCTCTGAATGATGGTTTTATCAGAAGCAATCAACAGCACGAGCTCAACCACCTGTAGCGTCAGCATGAGCAGTCTTCAAGATAAGTGTCCTGACAGAAAGACTGCTCGCCCGCATTCCAAACCCAGTAAAATGGAACTCTCTACAATGAACACCACCAATGACCAAGTACATTTCATCCAGAACCAGGAAAATGCCAACACAAGTAAAAAAGCGAATTTCGATTTAAAACTCCTACAGATCTACCTCACAAAACAGGGTGAGTCACACTCTATTGAAACTATCCCCATACAGCAGCTAGACTCCATCCTCGCTGACTTTCTCTTTCCATTAAAAAGCAAGGCGGCTCGAATATGAGCTGAGCACAGTCCAAGGTTTCCTGGGAGCATAGACAGACACCTGCATAAAAAAGTACCCGCATCAATTTTCAAAGCCCATATACAGTCTTCAAACAGACACTAGAGACACTAACAGCAAAGCAGAAGTATTTAAAAAAAAATGGGGATGGGCAACCGCCAAGGCAAGAGGAAGCCCTTACAGAAACAGACATAGATTTACTTTATACTTCGGGCACACTGGGCTATGACTCCTCCACAGCACTCCTCCATATGCTGTTCTTCAACATAGGGCTGCATCTCACCCTACGAACAAGCGATCAGTACCTCCTCCGTTGAGGCGACATAGTACTCAGTAAAGACAGCCAAGGAAATGACTACTTAGAATACCATGAGCGCAAATCAAAACCAGAACTGGTGTAAACATAAGGGAGGTTAGACCAGTCCACCCCAGGCTATACTGCAACACCACAAATCCAGACAGAGACACTGTAAGGGCCTGTGAACAGTATTTTACACAAGGCCCCTGCTATGCTAAAACCTGATGATTCATTCTATTTAGCACGAATCTGAAACTCAGACCCACCAACCTATGGTTCAGAGCGATGACAACTGGTCAAAACTAAATTCGTAGCATAATGAAAATGCTACAACAATCTGCAGGGCTCCCACCAGAAAAACACATCGCTAACCACAGCACAAGAAAAACTGCAATACAAATGATGATTGATTCCAATGTGCCTCCCACAGATGTAGCCCAAGTGTTCAGTCATAAAAATATTCAATCAGTTAACAATTATAGTACCTTGTCCGAGCACAAACAAAAGAAAATATGTGACATCCCCTCCTGAGAGTAACCCAGCACATCAACAGCTCATCCAGCACCTCCTCAGCTTGCACAACCTAGACTTGATATGGCGACTCACTCTATTGCAGTCCCACAGGAAATGACAACACAAATGTCCACCAAAAGTTCTCACATCTCCACAATTGCAGGAAACATATTTGGTTCCCACTGTAACTTCTATGGAATGTCGTGATAACATCTGGAAGTCACCATCCCCACCCAAGAAGTGATAATGTAGTGTACTCCAACTCGACTCAGACTAGAACGGCTCACTCAGAAAATAAAAAAATGTTTAGAACTTCAATTTTCCATGTTTTGTTAGCCACAATCATTGACTGTTCAACTAAATTAAGTTCTGAACTGGTTTACTTTAAATCGTTATATCGTATGTGGTGTTTCTGATTTCACTGCAAAGAAAGAAGCCTTCAGCCAGCACCAAATGGTAAGAAAATACTATTCCTGGCTCCATATATTACAAAATAACACATAGCTAAGTATGTATTTCTCAGCAGAAATACCATCTTGAGGTTTTGGGGACTTTGGGAACCTCTCAACTTCGCCTCGAGGTTCCAGGTCCCCAAACCTCTCGATGGTATTACTGCCTTGTAATACATACTTAGCTATCTATTATTCTATTTAGCATACGAGGGGCAAAGATGCCCTGTTGCTGTGCCACAGGTCTGTAAAAGAAATGCTTGTCAAACAAAATAGTTGTGTGTTAAGCAAATTTGATCGCCTGTAACAAAAATCTTTGGACTATCTTCATTTCTAGTCAGGAAATGGGCCACTGCTTTCAAACCTACTTCATATGTTATGGATGTATATAGTGCAGGTATCTATTGTAATCCAACTCCATCTGCTATCCCACACTTAGTTTTGTTTATTCATCAGATCCATACTGTCTCTGATGAATGATGGCAGTTGTACCAAGGGTTGTACAAAACTATCTACAACAAGCATTTGTCAATGCTGAAATTTTGCTGCGTTACTAAGGAACAGCAGAGGAGGCACTCCATAGAGTTTAATGGAGCAAGTTGTAAAAAGATTGTTTTATACTTTCCAGTGACAATTTTGTCATAGAAGGCAGTTCTTAACTAACAAGGATCTTCTTAGGTAAGCTGACTGCATTTCTTTGACAAAATCATCACTGGAAAGTGTAATAGCATTTGTCAATGCCGAATGTTTGCTTGCTGGCATTGATGTTGGTAGTGCAGGAGTTAGAGAGATGCATGATAGGAATGGCAGTGAAGTATTGAACTGGCTCAACCCCACCCCCATCCTGCAGAGGCTGACAGGCATTGGGGTATGCTTTTGGGTCACTGGCATATACGCCATGCCATTTCACCTCACCCTACCCTGAAGACACTGACAGGTGTCACATTGTGTCTTGGGGTCTTCGGCCTTATGCTCACCCCATTCCATAAGGAAATACACCAAGATGGGTGCAGTATAGGAGAATGGGGTGAACGTTGGGGCTGAAGACCCCAAGGCACACCTCGATGCCTGTGACTGGCTGCAAGGTGGGGTGGAATGGCGTGAGTATTACAGCCAACAATCCCAAGTCACATATCCTCATCGCCCAGATTTTCAACATGGTTTTTGTGACCCCACCTCATGAACAATGGTACTATCATTTCATTACTCAATACCGAAGGTGATTTTGCACAGTGACTCGCCATTTGGCACCACAGGACCAAAAACACATTTTGGGCAGAATGTGAAAAATTACAGCTGTTCTGTTCATGAGGTGGTGTGAAAAATTGCACTGTTGAAAATCTGGAGTGAAAATATGAAAAACTGGCGAAGTTGAAAGCGTGTGTAGAAACTGCAACACACGCCTATAACGAATCATTTTTGAATGTTTCACCAAATTTTCAGCATGGCTATTATTGGATCTCTCCTCATGAACAGTGGCACTGTGATTTTGTTAATCTGTCCTGAAAGCTGATATCCCATGCGACACACGCCATTCTGGCGCCACAGGTGTGAAAACACATTTTGGGCAGATGTGAAAATGACAGCTGTACCATTCATAAGGAGGTATATAAAAAATGGCAATGTTGAAAATCTGGAGTGAAAATAATAAAATTGGCCAAGTTACGAGCATGCATAGAAACTGCTAGCAACGCTCATATAGCACAGTCACATTTTGAATTTTTCATCAAATTTGCAACATGGGCTTTTGGGACCTCTTCTTATGAACAGTGGCACTGTTGTTTCATTACTCGGTCCTGAAAGGTGATTCCACGCAGCAACCACAAAATCACCTTTCAGGACTGAGAAACGAAATGGCAGTGCTAGTGTTCATGAGGTGGGGTCCCAAGAACCCCATGTTGAAAATTTAGGCCAAAAGTTCAAAAATGACTGAGATATCAATCTAGTTGAAACCCCTCTCCCCATTGACTCCTGTTATAGGGCTTACCATGATATTCTTCAGTTTACGGTCCAGCTTTTGAAGAGTGCAGACACATCCTGGTCCACAGAGATCGCTGCTCCCAACCTCTGGAGATAAGTATGGGGTGAGGGGGTGTGCAGAGGGAGGGTCAGATGGGGAGGGGACAGGTGAAATGACGAAGGACCGTTTTCTTTTGCAGGTAAAAAAACAAAAAGACTCCAGGGGACCATTTTCTTTACTTACAGGTAAAAATACTTTTTGGCACACTGGGGTGGGCTCCAGTGTGCCACATAGTTTTGGAAGGTGGCCTGATGCCAATGGGGATTGGGCACCCCCATTGGCAAAGAAATTGAGCTTGGGGGTGGGGCATCCGACACCGTAAGTGGGCATCCTGGTGTCGGGGAAAGTATGAAAACTGTCTCAGCACACTGGGTTGGGCTCTGTGCCACAATTGGGATACATGCTGACATGTGGATTGGGCATCCCAATGTCAGCTTTCCCAGGAAGTGTGTGATTTCTGCACGTGCACAGAAGTAGTGGTGCTACTGACATATGCGGAATCGGCTGCATTCCCACATATTTGTTCCATGACTGAACAGCGATCAGCTGTTTGGCTGACTCCTTCTTTTGAAGTTTTCGCACACACTACTCATAGCAATAAGTTAGCAGCATGCAGGCGTGGTGAACTTAAAAATGCTAGCATTCTGTGTAACTGAACCAACCCCTACAGTTATTGGTCTACCCAGTGGGTCTAGCAGATTTGTATGGGTTTTTGCAGTAGGTAGAATGTACGGATAACTGGATAATCCACTTTCAGAAAATCACCTTTTTTGTAATCCAGCCACAGTGGGTAGATAAATCAATATACTCAAACAGCTCCCCTGAAAATTAGCTGTTGGTCCCCAATTAATTTCACATAGTAATTGATGTTAAGTAACAAGTTTAAACATTTTCATTGTAAATTTTTTCAGGCATTTTAACTATGTTTCCCATTTATCAGATTTTTAATTACTACATTGGTCATACTCTCAAGTTCATGTAAAGCTGCCATTTCTGCCTGGCTCATATTATTGTAGTAATTAACCTTGGTGTCAAATAAACGTTCTGTTTCCTCAATAAGCATGTTCTCAAACGTATTTATAGCAGAACAGTTTACCTGAGGGCAGAAGAGTGATTTAGGCTTGAACCTTTGCCTTTCTGCCTTATAGTCCAGAATATAGTTACTTTCCACGTTGCTTTCAAATTCCTGTAGTAATGCTGTTACAGCCATTTTCAATTGCATTGTAATCCAATTCATCTGAGCTCCCTCAGCCTGTCCGATATCAACAGCAGAACCCTCCAAATACACACTTAAATTCAATAATTCAGTTTCATCAGAGTGTAACCTTACACAGACTGTTTGACCTCCCATGTTGAAACGTCCTTCTGTTGCAATCTCCTCCGGCCCAAAAATGTTTTATCTTCAATTTCCTGATTAGTTTGAAAATGTCTACTCTAAATGTAACATCATTAGGTGTTTGTGTAGGCGCAGTTAACCCTTTAAAAAGTACTGTCCTCTGTGGGAAGTTAAATTGATACCAGATAGATTCATGATATTGTTAACTTGTTCCTCGTTGGTTTGGTTGAGGCTGCTGTTTTTCCGCTTCCTCTTTGCCCCTCCTGGTTTTCTTTTGACTTTTGTTTTGAGCCTTTAGCAGGATTACCTCCTGTTCCCTGTCCACAGTTCTAACCCCAGGAATCACTAATATTATTACTTCTTGCAGTGCTCCTTTAAGCCAGCACTGCCCGAACCAAATGGAATGCTATGCTAATGATCAAATCTTTAGCTCATGCATCCAATTTCAAAACTGCCCAGTGTAACTGCTTACATTCTAACCTCAGATATCTCCTCTCCACTGCAAAGTTCAGATGCCCTGGAGATCTTCTCTCAATCAAGAGCGATTCCTCCACGCTGGCGACCGGGTTCGAAACGCTCTGGGTCGCTCAGGGTAGGCAGGGAGGGATAGGATCTGGCGCCCATCAGACTGCCTCCTATCCCGAGGAGGGCTGAGGGCTGCCACCGCTTGCAGTGGCCCCTGGTGATGACCGGGGTGGCACCACAGGGCTGGTGCAACAAGGGAGGGAGGTGAAGACGCCAGCACGACATGCCCAGGACATCATTGCACGTCCATACTCCAGGGATCTAAGGAGGAAAATGGCTGGGCATGACCATGCAGCTTGATTGCCGTTTGCTCTGCCCAGAGGGCTGTTGTGGAATTGCGCTGGGGGGTCCGGGGCCAGCCGGGCTCGGAGTGGCATGGGGGGCCCCTCGGAGGGTCGCGAATGGCCACACCGATCCCCATCATGCTAGTGAGCCTGCTGCTCTTTGGGCAGGCAGAGCCAGCAGCTGGATGCCCCGCCGACAACGCACCACAGCAGACGATAAATAGAAATAATATAAAAAAGATCGATTCCTGAAGTGCATTTAACAGAAAAACTTGAGTATTTTGTTAATTCTTTCATTACTGCCTAGTGTAATTGTTTGTTAGTGTTTTTACCTCCTAGTTTTTATTTTTAATGTTATTCTCCAGTACATCACGGTTCCTGTGAACCGAGGTAACCAATTATTTTCCTTTGAAGGGTTCCGATTATATTTTCTGTGTTTTTGTTTTTTTTTTAAATAAATTTACAGCATTAGAACCGAGGTTTATTGGTTCCTCAGTGGTTTCTTGGTTCTGGATCCGATCGAACCATTAGTTTTTGGACTTTATCAGTTGTTGAACGGACCGCAAATCTTTTTAAGAACTGATTGCAAATATCTAAACTTTCTCTGTTTTGTTGGTTCCTGGTTCCTGTTTTCTTAAAATGTCAGATAAACCTAAAAAGAAAACAGAACCCCTGGTTTTAAAATTGCCTGAAGTGTGCAGAATTTAGCTCAAGGCAGACAAACATGACTTATGTTTGCTCTGCCTTGGTCAACAGTACTTTTCTGAAAATTGTGATATTTGTAAGTCTTTCCCTGATAAAACAGTGGAAAAACGTAGGGAGAGGCTTAAAAGAAGATTAGAAGAGGGTCCATAGGTTCTAACCAGTCCACCCTCTAAAACTGTGGCTGTTCGCTCCAGAGCCTCCAAATCCACCCCTGATGCCGGTGAGGGCTCTGGCAAGAGAGGCAATGAACTGGCTGACTCTCTGGTGCCTGCCAAAATACAAAAGAAAACAAAGCACACTGAAAACCCAGCTGAAACGCCTCAAGAGGTCCCTCAGGTGCCTGTACCTGCTCCTTTGCCTGTTGATCTCTGGCCTTACTACCCCTAAGCAGCCTGTGGTCACTCCTGCTGAGAAAGCTACTGTTTTACACCTCTTTACCCACTGACACCGTGGAATGTGAGGAAGATGATCAGGATGAGGAGGGTATTGAACCCGAGGTCTCACCAGAACAAGACTTTGGCTACCCTCCCAGAATCACAGAGGACTTTTCATCCCATTTTTCTTTTGTTAGGAAAATGGTAGAGACCCTGGATCTGCAAACTGCAGAAGAAATCCAGGATGAAGAAGCTCAATATATGGAGCTCATGGGGCTTTTTGCACACTACTCATAGCAATAAGTTTGCTACTCCAGGCATGGTAAATTCAAAAAAGCTAACATTCTGTGTTACTGAACCAACCCCTACAGTTATTGGTCTACCCAGTGGGTCTAGCTGATTTTTATGGGTTTTTAGCAGTATGTAGAATGTAGGGATATAGAAAATAGTGCATGAGCAACCATGCACAACCAACCCTGTTGTGCCACGAGGGGTTCTGGTTACCTCAGACCTCTGAGCGAAGCTCGAGAGGTGCGTGGTAATCAGCACCCCAGCGGCACAAGAGGCTGGCTGCGCATCAGTTGCCCATGCACTATTTTTTATAGTGTATAGCCCCTATTTCAGTTACGGTTTTCATTTTAAAATGCAAAAAAAGTTTGCTGCTCCATCGTGCTTTCTCAAGTTAGGGCTGCTTGCTAGGTGGTGTGCGTGGTTCCTAGGGAACAGATGTGTCCTTGTTTAATGAGCAGCCCCTATTGGCTGTCATTCCAGTGTGGAGGGATTTTCAAGTAAAAAAAATGGCGTGTCGTTCGTTAGCGAGAGGAGTTACTTGGGGTCTTTTTTTTTTTTTAAATCAAAATATCTGGTTGATCCTGCATTTCAGAATATCTGGTCGATACTGCATGTTTTGAGGCTGTGGTGTGACTGGTTCTACCACCGCCGCCAGGAGTGAGGAGCCTGCCGTTTTCACCGAGTAAAGGTAGGTGCTTAAGCGCGTGGAACCTCTAGAGGTTTTCAAAATGTTGTTCTGCTGCAGTAGGGTACAATCACATTCCATGGCCTTTTGAACTGCAGCACAACAACATTTTTAGAACCTCCGTTTCCATGCACAATAAGGCTCTACTATACACTATAATTGGATAATCCACTTTCAGAAAATCACCTTCTTTTGCAATCCAGCCACAGTGGGTAGATAAATCAATATACTCAAACAGTTCCCCTGGAAATTAGCTGTCGGGTCCCCAGTTAATTTCACATAGTAACTGATGTTAAGTAGACAGTTTAAACATTTTTCATTGTACATTTTTTCAGGCATTATAACTATGTTTCCCCATTTATCAGATTTTCTAATTACTACATTGGTCATACTCTCAAGTTCATGTAAAGCTGCCATTTCTGCCTGGCTCATATTGTTGTAGTAATTAACCTTTAGTGTCAAATAAACGTTCTGTTTCGTCAATAAGCATTTTCTCAAATGTATTTATGGCAGAACAGTTTACCTGAGGGCAGAAGAGTGATTTAGGTTTGAACCTTTGCCTTTCTGCCTTTTAGTCCAGAACACAGTTACTTTCCACGTTGCTCTCAAATTCCTGTATTAATGCTGTTACAGCCATATTTTCAATCACATTGTAATCCAGTTCATCCGGGCTCCCTCAGCCTGTCCGATATCAACAGCAGAACCCTCCAGATGCACTTAAATTCAATAATTCAGTTTCATCAGAGTGTGACCTTACACAGACTGTTTGACCTCCATGTTGAAACTCCTTCCTGTTGCAATCTCCCTCCGGCCAAAAGAATGTTTTATCTTCAATTTCCTGATTAGTTTGAAATTGTCTACTCTAAATGTAACATAATCAGGTGTTTGTGTAGGTGCGAGTTAACCCTTTAAAAGTACTATCCTCTGTGTGGAAGTTAAATTGATACCAGATAGATTCATGATATCGTTAACTTGTTCTTTTTGTTGTTTGGATGAGGCTGCTGTTTTCCGCTTCCTCTTTTGCCCCTCCTGGTTTTCTTTTTGACTTTTGTTTTGAGCCTTTGGCAGGATTACCTCCTGTTCCTATCCACAGTTCTAACCCCAGGAAACCACTAATATTATTACTTCTTGCAGTGCTCCTTTAAGCCAGCACTGCCCGAACTAAATGGAATGCTATGCTAATGATGGAATTTTTAGCTCATGCATCCAATTTTAAAACTGCCCAGTGTAACTGCTTACATTCTAACCTCAGATATCTTTCTCCGCTGCAAAGTTCAGATGCCCTGGAGATCTTCTCTCAATCAAGAGCGATTCCTCACGCTGGCGACCGGGTTTGGAAACGCGCTGGGCCGTCTCAGGGTCGGCAGGAGGGATAGGATTGAGCATCCAGAGGACTGCTCTCCTATCCCGGGAGGGCTGAGGGCTTCCACCACTCTGCAGCAGCCCCTGGTGATGACCGGGGCAGTACAGGGCTCGTGCAACAAGGGGTGGAGTGTGGCAAACGCCGGCACGACATGCCCCAGGACGTATTTGCACGTCCATACCCAGGGATCTAAGGGAGGAAAATGGCTGGGCATGACCATGCAGCTTGATTGCCGCTGCTGCCTGCCCAGAAGGCTGTTGTGGAATTGCACTTGGGGGGTCCGGGGGCCAGCCAGGCTCAGAGTGGCATGGGGGGGCCCCTCGGAGGGATGGCGAATAAGCTGCACCGCATCCCCATCATGCAGTGAGCCTGCTGCTCTCTGGGCAGGCAGAGCCGGTAGCTGGATGCCCCGCCCGCAACGCACCACAGCAGACGATAAATAGAAATACGATAAAAAAGCGATTCCTGAAGTACATTTAACAAAAAAACCTTGAGTGTTTTTGTTAATTGTTTCATTACTGCCTAGTGTAATTGTTTGTTAGTGTTTTTACCTCCTAGTTTTTATTTTTAATGTTATTCTCCGGTTCATCACGGTTCCTGTGAAACCGAGGGGTAACCAATTGTTTTTCTTTTGAATCAGAGCTTTTTTAAGGGTTCCGATTATATATTTTTTAAATAAATTTACAGCATTTGAACCGAGGTTTATTGGTTCCCTCAGCGGCATGACTTATGTTTGCTCTGCCTTGGTCAGCAGTACTTTTCTGAAAATTATGATATTTGTAAGTCTTTCCTGATAAAACAGTGAAAAAACGTAGGAGAGGCTTAAAAGAAGATTAGAAGGGGCCCATGGCCTAAACCAGTCCACCCTCTCTAAAACTGTGGCTGTTCCTTCCAGAGCCTCCAAATCCACCCTGATACCGTGAGGGCTCTGGCAAGAGAGGCAATGAACTGGCTGACTCTCCGTGCCTGCCAAAAATGAAAGAAAACAAAGCACACTGAAACCCGGCTGAAAGCGCCTCAAGGGGTCCCTCAGGTGCCTGTACCTGCTCCTTTGCCTGCTGATCTCTGGCCTTACTACCCCTAAGCAGCCTGTGGTCACTTCTGCTGAGAAAGCTACTGTTTTACACCTCTTTACCCACTGACAGTGGAATGTGAGGAAGATGATCAGGATGAGGAGGGTATTGAACCCGAGGTCTCACCAGAACAAGACTTTGGCTATCCTCTCAGAACAACAGAGGACTTTTCAGCCCATTTTTCTTTTGTTAGGAAAATGGTAGAGACCCTGGATCTGCAAACTGCAGAAGAAATCCAGGATGAAGAAGAAGCTCAATATATGGTGCTCATGGGGCTGACACCCACAAAAGGCTCCTTCTACCTATGTACAAGTTCTTAAGAAGGATGCCCTGGAAATCCTCATGACTCCTAACACTGTCACACCCACTGATAAAAAGTGTGACAAGAAATATCAGCTTGAGAGGTCAGAAGCTGAGTTTTGTTTACTCACCCTAACCACCAGGGTATTGATGAGCAGGCTGCCTGTGAAAAGGCTAAAAATCCCTTGTCCTCTCACCCCCTCAGAAGGACCTAGAGGATAGACAGTATGGCAAAAAAGGGTACCTTTCGGCATCCTTGGCAGTTCGCCAGGCCAGCTATCAGGCTTATGCACCCTCTACCAGAAGGATCTTTGGCAGTCCATTTTGGATAATGCTGAGGTTAATCTCTGACGGCTTCAGAGTTGCTGGCTACTGCAAGACTGAGTTTGGAGGCTTCCAAGTACCGTTCCAAATGTCAGCTGACACACATGACACAGCTGCTAGATGGATGGCAGGTACCATAGCACTGAGAAGGTTTACCTGGCTGAGAGCTACTAATCTCACCCAGAATAAGGCTATGGACTTCCCATTCAAGGGCACTCTTTTGGTGCCCAGACTGAGACATATATGAAGAAAGTAGATGAGTATAAGGCAACTTTCAGGAGCAATTCTACTAAAGAGAGCCTCTCCCTCCACTTCTTATGGTGGGGAAGGCAGGGGTAGGTATTCTTTTTAGGAGCCTTTCTTTCAGGTGCAAGTTGTTCCCCAACAGCAGTACCAGTCACAGCAAGGTGGTTTTATAGAGTCAGAGGCAGAAGGGGTTCCAGGAGAGCATCCCAATCTGCACAGCCCCAGCAACAAGCAAAGCAAAATCTGACATTTCCCACCAGGCTGCCTCTCCATCTCCTGTAGCGGGCAGATTAACTCACTATTTTCAGGAATGGCTGAAAATAACAACAGACAAGTGGGTTCTGGAAACAGTGAGTCAGGGTCTGTCCCTTTGTTTCAAGTCCCTTCCTCCTCCTCCTCCAAGATCAAAACAATTTACATCCGCCCTTTCTCAGAAAGAAAACGACTGGAGAAGGAGATGCAGGCTTTACTGCTAGCAAGAGCAGTAGAGCCTGCCCCACCCCCAGCCAAAGAGGGCAAGGTTCTATTCAAGATACTTCCTAACAACAAAAGGAATGGGGAGTGGTGGCCTACACTAGACCTCAGACTGCAAACAAGTACCTGGTAAAACCCAGGTTCAAGATGGTCACATTGGCCATGATTCTGCCAACTCTGCAAAATCCTCCTTAGACCTAAAGGACACATATTTCCATATATCCATAACGAAGTCACAGAAAATATCTGAGATTCAGATTTCCCTCAGGCCACTATCAGTTCTCAACACTTTCCTTCGGCCTCACCTCTGCACCAAGGGTTTCTACCACGTGCATGGCAGTAGTGGTGGCACACCTAAGAAGGCTAGGTGTCACAGTTTTCCCTATCTGGACGATTGGCTAATCATGGGAAAATCTCACCAACAGGTGACAGACGCCTTCAGGTAATCCAGGATCTGTTGCACTCCCTGGGATTCCTCCTCAGTATCAAAAAGTCAGTCCTGACCCTGTGCAGGTTCTGCAGTTCATAGGTGCAGAACTAACACTATACTGGGAAGGCGTTCCTTCCTCGGGAGTGGGCAGAAAGTATTCAGCTTTGGCAGGCTCATTTGTCCTGGGCAGGCCAAAGCCAGCAAGACAGTTTCTACAACTGTTGGGGGGACATGGCTTCAGCAACAAGTACAGTCATAGGTGCCAGGTTTCAGATGAGAGATGTTCTGGTTCCATCTCAGAGCACACTGGTGTCAAAGGCGGACTCCCTATCAAAGCCAGTACCAGTAACAAAGGTGTTACTACAGGCACTCAATGGTAGATGGAGCTGGAAACTTGAGAGAAGGGTCCCATTCCTGCAGGAGCTCCCTTCACTGGTTCTCATAACAGATGCTTCCCTGTTAGGGTGGGTGCTTATTTGGGAGAGCACCATTCACGGTACCTGGGAGAGTGCAGACTCACACCTGCACATAAACCTGCTGGAGTTAAGGGTGGTTTACCTGGCCCATCAGGCTTTCTCACACCTAATACAGGGAAAGGTGGTACAAGTCAGAACAGACAGTACCTCAACAGTGTAGTACATCAACAAGCAGGAGGGACAAAGTCCACTCCACTCTGTACAGAGGCAATGAAGATATGGAGCCTTGCTTACTCCCTAAAAGCCTCCCTACAGTCGATCCATCTGCCTGGCAAGGACAACACCCTGGAAGATACCTTCAGCAGGAAAACCAGGCCCATCACAAATGGGTACTGAACAAGCAATTGGTTTATGCTCTATTCAGGAGTGAGGAACCCCAGAAATAGATCTGTTTGCATCCACACCAAAATCATCACTTACCTCAGTATTGTTGCAGGCCCTGTAAAGGAACAGTTCCTGGATGCCTTGATTCTGGATTGGACAGGAGGCATCTTTATGTCCATTGCCCTTTTCCACTGATCTCAGGTTGCTCATCAAGCTCAGGTCGCAGCCAGCTTCAATGATTCTGGTAGCCCCAGACTGGGCCAGACAGCATTGGTACTCCTCCTGCTCTCTATGTCAGTGACCAAACTGATTAGCCTTCCACAAAGTACAGCCTGCTGACCTCCTTTCAGGGGAGGTCATGTACCCCAATCTCATGTCTCTCAGGCTCAAGGCATGGCTCTTGAGGACTTAGAATGCAGGCTGGCAATTCTCTGAAGGGTACTGGATAGTAGTCAGAGGTAGGGAAACCATCTACTAAGAAACCTATGCCTCAGAAAATGAAAAGATCTCTCTCTATGGTGTAAAGATGAGGGTAAGTCCCAGCTCAGGCTGGCATCCCAACCTGCTGGAATATTTGACTCACCTGCATTCCCTGGGATTGCAGCACTCAGCCCTAAAGGTGCACCTGGCTTCAGTGTCAGCTTACATTTCAGCTGGAAAGGACACCTCCTTAGCATCAAATCATATCTTCAGGAGGTTCTTTAAGGGACTATCATTTGTTTCCCCTCACAGGAACCAGTGCCAGCCTGGGACACAGACATTTGTGTAACCCTAGGTGGCACTATTCCAAGGGCTACTATCCCTGCCTGATTGGCAGAGTTGCAGCTTAAGGGGCCTGGGTACTGAAACGGGTGACTCCTCCCGGAGGACAGGGTTGTTGGTAGCAAGCATAACCTGCACAGCCCTCCAGGACACTGTACCCCCTTCCCCTTCTAGTGGCCTGACAATGGTATGTAAACATTTCACAATAACCCTTGTTCATCACACAGATCCCCACTCTGTTCGGCACTACCACCAGGGCTGGTTCCTCTGGCTCAACCCTGGGGCCCCTTGTAAAACAAGGTTATGCACAGCAAATAGCAACAGTACAGTACTTCCGACACAAACTGGAACCACAGTCAGGTTAAATGCAAAAAGAGTTAGATCTGATTTATTTAGGGACTTGAACAAGGGAGGGCATAATCAAGTTAATTGGCTTAAAGGCTAAATCAATCAGGCAGTCATGCATGCACTTCAGAGTCCCTACACAGTCACACACTCTGGGTACCCAGGTGGAAGTAAGGTGGGCTAGCCTGGAACATTGCCAGGGAAGGTCGGCGTTGCAGCTGGTTGGGAGCCCTGTGATGGAAG
Source organism: Neoceratodus forsteri (assembly GCA_016271365.2). Taxonomy (NCBI): domain Eukaryota; kingdom Metazoa; phylum Chordata; order Ceratodontiformes; family Ceratodontidae; genus Neoceratodus; species Neoceratodus forsteri. The sequence continues at coordinate 242,914,097 of CM028133.1, read as the reverse complement.
AAGAAACATGCACAGCCACACACAATTTTGTAATCCAGAGCTGGATGGCTCAGTTCGTGACAAGAAAACAACAAGTGAATTCTATGGCAACACTTTTGATTTAACTGATGTTGCAGGGAGCTACCCTGGTGTTTACTCCCAATACCCAATACAGGACACAGGAGGGACAAAATTGAGACTGCAGGTTGATGAGCTGGAGTGCCAGGAGAAGCAAGGCCTACACAAATCACCAAGGCATTGTTCCTTTTCAAGGCATTGAGCAGGGGCTGATCCCCAGGCATGTCTCTTCATCGATGGTTTCTCTGTGGCGTGAGTAATCTGGCTGTGCCAGTGTGGCAAGGCAGACAGACGAACAGTTCGGATGTGAGTCCAAAAAGCTGGATGCAGCCTCCAGCAAGCAGGACACAGTTAAACACACACTGGGGAACCAAATCACGACCCACTAGCAGCACACAGCACATTTATAGTAAAGTAATCACCACTATACCAGGCGGATGACAGTTCTGTCGCAATCACAGTGTCTCTGCACAAAACCGGGACTTCAGTGGTAAATGTAGGTCCTGACAGGCCAATCGCTCAGCAATTCTTCGTCTTCAAGTTTCAAGCCTGGTCACCAATTCAGTGGCTTAGGTCTCTCTAACAACTCGCAGCTGTCCAATTCTTTGAAGAGCTCCCTCACAAGGGACAGCAGCAGGCAGGCCAAAACTCAGCCCTTCCACAGTTCTCCCACGCTGAACTGTGCAGAAGTTACTCTTGGAATATCTTGAGCTGTTCACTCTTTCAATTCCCAACTCAGACTGACTGTCTGCTGTATGCAGCCTGGTACTTTCCCAGGATCCAAAGGTTCAGTTGGCTGATCCATCTGTCTGTCAACACAAGGGCTCCCCTCCAAGTCCATTTAGGTGCCAAAGTCTCAAAACTACAATTCCTACAAATTTTGCTCCCACAAGACCCTGGGACAGACACCATTTAGGGTTACCAAAGGTACTGATTGGTCCACAATAGCAGTCCAGAACCAAGATGATGGTGCAATATCGAAATGCCCATGCTGCAAAAATAGCAGGTTAGACAACTTCCACAACATTACTATTCTAAGAGATAATCAGCAAGTAAATACAGCTTCTAACAGAGCACCCTCTGTGCAAATAGAGATGGCAGAATGGAGCGATTATCTGGCAGCCCAGCGGACCAAGCACAGAAACACTCAGCCCCTCCCAGATTAAATAAGCACCACATTATAGGCAGCTCTTCAAGAGACAGAGTGCAGAGGCATTAGAGGCACTCTTATACAACACTTTAAATGCTAGGACACAGAATACCAGCCTGGCCATGAGCATTTAGGCAAGCCCAAGGAAGACTTTTGGGAACCCCTATTTGTGAGGGGTTACACCCTTCCTGGCCTGGAAAACTTGACGTCCCGCATAATGTCTACAAAACATACATGACACTAGCATACTATGAAAATAATATCTGATGCATCAGTTAACGTAGCTTATCACATTACTATACATTTTCAATACACTTCACGATATTATATCCATATTGACAATACTTAAGCATGTTTCATACATGGGATACTGATTCCATTATGATTAGCATACCATTAACATTATAATACTGATTCATGTCATAACTTCTTGTACATTAAACAGTGTGAGGGGGCCTTCCATCAGCTAACTGGGTGCTGGATGGGGCAGGGCACCATATCAAGAAGGAAGGACGACTAACCTGGAATTAGCCATCAAGCTCAGTTTGGGTAGTGAGCTCTGAGAAACATAAACACCTTTGTGGACCACATTGAGAGGCAAATCCACTGGCCTCCCAGGAGAACGTCATAACTGAGGCACAACATTGGCTTGACAGCTCGGCAGAGTTTCTGGGGGAACAGGCACAATCTCTATACTTTCAACACCGACTTTCCTTCTGTCGTGAGGGTGCCTCTGCACTGGCTGACATGTCCAAAGTGGGAGCACTGTCCGCTTCTGGCTCTGCAGACTTGTTTCACAACACTTGTTCATTGTTATCTTCTGACGAGGGCTCAGATTGTTCATTCTGAGAAGACTCTGGCTCTAATTAGGCCTTGTGGCACTGAAAGGGTGCTGTCAACACTTTCATATTGCTCTTCAAGTTCTGTTATGTCACCAGGAAGACTCAGCCCATCAGCCTCTTCTTCAGGCAAGTCACACAGTTCTACAAGACACACAGAGTCTGCAACCTCAGACGTGATACTTTGCACCTCACTTTCAGGGCACTGGGTCAGAGGGAAGAGCTGGAGGGTTAGGCAGTTCTGAAGGCCCAGCTTCATCCCCACAATTTGGCAGAGGATTGCCTCAAACAACTGACTCTGTTCATATGAGGGATAATAAGCATTATCACAGTCACTTTCATCAGAAACCAATGAACAGTCATCACTATCCCTCAGGGCCTGTTGAGAGAAGACCTTGGTTCTGGAACAATGCGGGCAGGTTGGCTCTGTTTCCTCTTTGCAGCACATGTCATTGGCCCAGGAGAAGTGTCAGATGTTGATTCTGCATCATAATAACGACGAATGGGCAGTAAGTGATTATGGTGCATTGTCTTTCTGACTTTAGAATAATTTTCATGCACCTTGTGCACTGCAAATCATCAATTTACCAACCACTACATGAGTAAGATGGTGCCATCGGTCCACAATCTTGTGTGTCCTATGCAATCCCAGGTTACGCAACAATGGTCTATCCCCAGGTAACAGCTCCTGAGCTTTTACTCATCGATCATTTCTTTTCTTTGTTGGCCAGATTCCACTTTGTGGCCAGTAGTTTGGGCTTAGTATGATAGGCATGATTCAACTGATCCTTCAATTTCTGGACATACTGCAAGTAGTTTTCAGCCCGGACCCCATCTGAGAGACCCCAAAGCAGACATCGACTGGTAGTGAGCCTCCCTCGAACATGAGGCGGTGGGAGAGAACCCAGTAGCGTAGTTTTTGGTGCAATTGATGCAGCGTGTACCAATGTGCTAATCTGTTGGCTCCACTTAGGCTTGTTTTTGGGTGAGAGTGCCTAGCATGTTCAGAAGGGTGCAGTTGAAGTGTTCTGGTTGAGATCCCCTGCAGGTGATAGGGGTGGTTCTTGACTTCCCACACCCCCCACAGAGAGAGCATTTCTTTGATTAGCCTACTTTCCAAAGTCTCTGCCTTACGATCAGAATGGATCGCTGGGGCACCATATGGACAAAGAATTTTTCCACCAGCACCTTGGCCATGGTAGAGGCCTTTGATCTTTAGTTGGGAAGTCTTGTGTGTACCGTGTAAAATGATCAGTAGCTACCAACACGTTGCCAATGTTCTTTTAGTCAGGTTCTAAACAGAGGTCTATGCAGACCAATTCTAGAGGGGCGCTGGTAGTGATATTGATAAGAGGGGCAGCCTTCTGAGGCAGGGCTTTTCTTTGGAGGCAGCGACTGCAGGTCTTTACATGGTGCTCGACATCTGCCCCATCTTTGGCCAGTAGAAATCAGGATTGTACCAAGTGAGACTTGTCAATACCAATGTAACCCCAGGGGAGCCTCTTAGGGCTACTACCCCTGCCTGCCTCCACAAAGACCGGGTAAGGGCCCAGATCTGTTGTGGTGCCTCCACCCAGAGGTCAAGTTATACTATTGAGATTGCCTCGGTCACAGCCCTCTGGGACTGCAACCTTACCTAGTAGGCTCACACTGGTGCACCAACAATGCTTTTCACCAATAGACTTACCCCGGGTAGTATCTCTCAGCTCACTCTGGGGACCCCTGTAAAATAAGACCAGTTATATCACAGTCACTGTCCCAGTGGTTCAAAGGGATGCACAAGCCAGCCAGGGTGTAGTTGCAACAGACAAATCTGATTTATTAAGGGAGATAACAAGGAAGGGAAATCAGGCTAATTGGCTCATCACTATGCTTAATCACCTAGGGCTCTCGTGCACAGGCCTATCCTGATCATCCTGGGTACCCAAGCCTAATGGCTAGTCCAAGCGTGGCAGCTGGTGGGGCCCTTAACACAGATAAACGCTGCAATCCCTAGAGCAAGTCAGCAGGGAAAGAAAGTTTGATTAGGCAGTCAGAGTATAGTAACAGATTTGAAAACCACTGTTTGCACACTTAAGAAGGAGCCACCCTGACTCAGTACTCACAACCTCCAGCCAATCCCGGTTCTTCCAACACTAGCAGGGCTGAGCCTGAACTTCACAAGTATCTGTACACATTCATATGGTTATCTCAATCCAGGCAGAATCCCTCACCGGCAGCAGGGATCAACTTGAACTCAAGTCTCTTTACATTTATATGGTTAACAGCACAGCCGAATCTTTAATGGCAGCAGAATCAACTTGAGCTACTCACACATTTATATGGTAAACAACGATAGTAGAAGAGTACCACACCAGGTAGCTGCTCCCAGGCTCTTCAGCTTTCACAATCACTCCAGCTCTGCAATGGCAGCCTTTTACTTCTCCCGCGGACCGAGCTTCACGATTCAGCAATTTTCTCCAGTCCTCCTACAGGTCGAGGAGCCTGGTGGGTAGCTGTACAGAGCTGTAGCCTCTTCTGCTCGCCCAGCTGATTTCAAAAGCGAACTCCTCGCCCGGAAACAGCCGACAGGCCTTCACTTGCCTTCCCTTGAGCGCTTCCAGCGCAGAAGCACAGAAGCTCCTCACTAGCCACAACGTAGTCTGTCTCTCCACAGCTTGGGCACTCCTTTCCACTTGGGCGTGACCCGATCCAATTGGCTGGTTGAGCCTGCCAGTCACTTCTCCCAGCTCTCAGTGGTGCAGAAAAAGCGCCACATAGCCCATAATACCTTTCTCAAAACAAACAGCTCTTCCATTGGTCAGTCAACTCTGTAAAATCCCAAGGTACTGATTGGTCCAATTGCACAGTTCGGGACCAAAATGGAGGGAGGCAATCAAACTGGTTCTGTGCTGCAAAGCAAAGCAGGTTAGAACAACTACATTATCCTTATTTTCACAGCTTATTTTAATCAACCACCATATCCCTTTATTAGGGCTCCCCTGCACTATTGTGATGGCAGAATGGAGCACTACTCAGCAACCCGGTGGAGTCGGGTATAACAACACCGAACCCTTCCATTTTAACCCATTCCGACTGCTAAAGGCAGTCTTAAAGGGGCAGTATACAGAGGCCTTAAAAGCACTCCACAGACCCTCCTTTCTGCCGGGTTTTATGTCGATTACCAACCAGGCATAAGGCACGTTAGGAACCCCCATTTGCAAGGGGTTACACCTCCTCTGTCCTGGAAAAACTTGGCATCTGCGCTAAGCTCATTACCCCTGAGGCAATTTGGGTGAACATTTCAATTAACACTCACTCTCACGTTTTAAATCACATGCAAATATTACATTTACATTGCACTATAGTGTATACATTATACATATAAAATCTTATACTTTTTAACTCAGGTCACAGAGTCCTACCTGTGACCGGGACTGAGGGGCTCCTTTCTGTTAGCTACTAACTGGTCCTCCGGGGCGGGTGCTACACTAAAAGGCTTTATTAATAACTGGAGTTATCCCTGCTGGCTAACTTAGGCAAAGAACTTTGGGACACATATACCCCTTTGTGAACGCATTTAAGGGCAGGTCTATTGGCTGACCCAGGATTCATAGCTCAACTTGATTACTGGCCGATCTGTCGGCTCGTATCCGCTCAGGGGTCTCAGGGATTCTGAACCCGCCCTGACTCCACTTCCATGTCAGGGAAATTAGCAACGAATCCCTTTGGGGAATCAGGCTCGATACTCAGTACTATTGGGCTTGGACCTTTCACCCTGAACCCATCCCATCTGTGCTCATCTGGGGGCTGTCCAGTTACTAAAGGGGAACCATCAGGGCATTCAAAATACTCTTCGGTTCTGCATATCACGGACTTGTTCCCCACCTCACTCTCTTCTTCTGAAAGTCAGATAACTCAGCCAGGTGGTGACAGTTCAGCCAAGCTCTAAGGTACTCAGTCCCTTGTGTTTGTTCTACCCCATTCATCTTCTGGAGGCATTCGGGATAAAGTGAGTCCCAATCTAACACAGATGGCTAGCTTCAGTTCCTGAGTTAACAAGGGATTGCCTTCAAACAATTGACTTAGTCTTGAAGGGGGATAGTATTCAATATCATCTTCGCTGTCTTCTGACACTGATGTTGACCATCTCCTTCTGCAGGGGGTTGGACAAGGCCCCTTGGTGGACTTGTTGAAGGCTCCATGGCTTGGTTCCTCTCTTAGTAACAGATCTAGTCACAGGCCTGGAAGGGGGGTAGAGGAAGGTTCAACTTCAATCAAGATCTGCCCAATTGGCAGCAGATGATTTCTGTGTATGGTTTCACATCCTTCAAGTTGTTTCAGGCCGCACTTTATACACAGGTAGGTCTTCCAGCTGTCCCACAACAATATGAGGAGGTGATGCCATCGGTTCGGCAATTTTATGTTTGCCATGCTGTCCCAGATTTCTCAACAACACTCTGTCCCTTTTTCAACTCTACTGTTTCACTTTTTGTCATATCTCTCTTATTAGCCAGATTTGGTTTTGTAGCCATGGTCTGGGCCAGTTGGTAGGCATGATTTAATTGGGCCTTTAATTTCTGTACTTATTGTAGATGGTTTTCTGCTCGCACTCCCATCAGGGAAACCCCAAACACATCCACTGGCACCTAGCTCTTCCAAACATTGGTCTATAGGAGACGCTGCTGCATCACTTTTGTACAATTGTAGTGGAACTAGAGTGCTAATCTGTTGACTCCATCTCATTTATCTTTTGATTGTAAAGTGCCCTGCATGTCAAACAATGCACGATTGAACCTTCGAGGCTGAGGGTCTCTCTGGGTGGTAGGGGTGGTTCGTGATTTTCGCATTCCACAAAGATAGCATCTCTTTAATCGTTCCGACTTTCAAAGTCCCTTCCTTGATCAGAATGAATCTGGCTGCGAGCCCCATAGTGGACGAAAAATTCTCAACAAGTATCTTAGTCACTGTAGTTGTTTTCTGATCCTTGGTCGGGAAAGCCTCATGCGTATCGGTAAAATAGATCAGTGACCACCAATATCGTTGCCAACACTTCTCAGATCAGGCCTGGGCTCAGGGAATCAATAGAGATCGTTTCCATAGGAGCACCAGTAGTAATGTTGACTAGTGAGCAGCTCGCTGGGGTAACGCTTTTCTTTGCAAACAACGACCACGGGTTTTGACATACTGTTCCACGTCCGCACTCATCTTTGGCCAATAGAATCGAGCCTGTACCAAATCAAGTGTTTGATCTATGCCCAGGTTCCCATCTGATTATGCAATGACCTAGAACTAGTTCTCTGAAAGCTGAGGGCAGCACCAGTTGTTGTCGTTGTACCCGGCCTCCTTATTCACAGTCTCCTATATAGTAGTTGATTGATCAGCTTTGATTTGGGCCCTTCTTGTACAGCAAGGTAGTCCGCAAGTCATGGAACGTAGTTTGAGACATCTCTTCCAGCCCGGCAAACCTCTGCTGCCGTTCTTATCATAGGGTCACAGGATTGAGCCTGTTGGAGATCATCATTGTTGAATTGCGGCAGGAGCTGGTGTCCAATGCAGAGAAGTGGCAGTAGGCGGCAGGTACAGTCTTCCAAGTGCCCAAACAATCTACCACACAGTCCACCGTGTCAGAGACTCTTGTTTTTCTTGTGAAATTTCTGGCACAGGGCTGTTATGTCAGGTTCAGACAACCAGACCCATTCAATCTGGGACGCTGGCCTCGAGAGAGAGCATCCACACTATATGGTTTAGACCTGTCCTGTATTCTACAGCATAATCGTAGGTGGCCAAGGCAGAGAGCCACCTATGCCCAGTAGCATCCAATTTGGCGGAGGTTTGTACATAGGTCAGAGGGTTGTTATCTGTCTTTACTATCTTAGCACCATACAGATAGTCGTGGAACTGGTCAACATGGCCCATTTCAAAGCCAGAACCTAATTTGCACTGGGTAATTTTCTGACAGCGTGAACTCCTACTGGCAAATGTTACAGGCCCTGCCCGAGAGTGCTCTGATAACACAGCCCCCAACCTTGCAGACTGGCATCCCCTATTTGTAGGGGGTTACCCCTTCCTGGCCTGGAAAAACTTGGCGTCCGCATAATGTCTACAAAACATACATGACACTAGCATACTATGAAAATAATATCTGATGCATCAGTTAGCGTAAGCTTATCCACTTACTATACATTTCAATACACTTACGATATTATATCCATATTGACAATACTTAAGCATGTTTCATACATGGGATACTGATTCCATTATGATTAGCATACCATTAACATTATAATACTGATTCATGTCATAACTTCTTGTACATTAAACAGTGTAAGAGAGGCCTTCCTATCAGCTAACTGGGTGCTGGATGGGGCAGGGCACCATATCAAAAGGAAGGACGACTAACCTGGAATTAGCCATCAAGCTCAGTTTGGGTAGTGAGCTCTGAGAAACATAAACACCTTTGTGGACCACATTGAGAAACCGTCACTGGCCTCCCAGGAGAATCATAACTGAGGCACAACTTATTGGCTTGACAGCTCGGCCAGAGTTTCTGGGGAACAGGCACAATCTCTGCTCTTTCAACACCGACTTTCCTTCTGTCGTGAGGGGTGCCTCTGCTGGCTGACATGTCCCAGTGGGAGCACTGTCAACTTCCACAGCTCTGCGAGACTCTGTTTCCACAACACAGTTCATTGTTATCTTCTGACAGGAGCTCAGATTGTTCATTCTGAGAAGACTCACAAGCTCAATTAGGCCTTGTGGCACTGAAAAGGTTACTGTCAACACTTTCATATCTTCAAGTTCTGACTATGTCCAGGAAGACTCAGCCCATCAGCCTCTTCTTCAGGCAAGTCACACAGTTCTACAAGACACACAGAGTCTGCAACCTCAGAGCAAGATACTTTGCACCCTCACTTTCAGGGGCACTGGGTCAGGGAAGAGCTGGAGGGTTAGGCAGTTCTACAAGGCCCAGCTTCATCCCCACAATTTGGCAGAGGATTGCCTCAAACAACTGACTCAGTTCATATGAGGGATAATAAGCATTATCACAGTCACTTTCATCAGAAACCAATGAACAGTCATCACTATCCCTCAGGGCCTGTTGAGAGAAGACCTTGGTTCTGGAACAATGCGGGCAGGTTGGCTCTGTTTCCTCTTTGCAGCGGCACAAGCAATGGTGGCCAGGAAGTGTCAGATGTTGATTCCATCAATAATATGACCAGCGAATGGGCAGTAAGTGATTATGGTGTTATTTCTGACTTTAGAATAATTTTCTGAGCGCACCTTGTGCCGGCAAATCATCAATTTACCAACCACTACATGAGTAAGATGGTGCCATCGGTCCCACAATCTTGTGTGTCCCATGCAATCCCAGGTTACGCAACAATACTCTATCCCCAGGTAACAGCTCCTGAGCTTTTACTCATCGATCATTTCTTTCTTTGTTGGCCAGATTCCACTTTGTGGCCATAGTTTGGGCTAGTTGATAGGCATGATTCAACTGATCCTTCAATTTCTGGACATACTGCAAGTAGTTTTCAGCCCGGACCCCATCTGGAGAGACCCCAAAGCAGACATCGACTGGTAGTCGGACCTCCCCCCGAACATGGAGGTAGGGAGAGAACCCAATCGGCGTAGTTTTGGTGCAATTATCTGCGTGTACCAATGTGCTAATCTGTTGGCTCCACTTAGGCTTGTTTTTTGGGTGGAGAGTGCCTAGCATGTTCAGAAGGGTGCAGTTGAAGTGTTCTGGTTGAGGATCCCCCTGCAGGTGATAGGGGGTGGTTCTTGACTTCCACACCCCCCCACAGAGAGAGAGCATTTCTTTGATTAGCCTACTTTCAAAGTCTCTGCCTTCGTCAGAATGGATCCGCTGGGGGGCACCATAGTGGACAAAGAATTTTTCCACCAGCACCTTGGCCATGGTAGAGGCCTTTTGATCTTTAGTTGGGAAGTCTTGTGTGTACAGTGCTGCAAATGATCAGTAGCTACCAACACGTTGCCAATGTTCTTTTGAGTCGGTTCTAAGCACAAGAAGTCTATGCAGACCAATTCTAGAGGGGCGGCTGGTAGTGATATTGACAGAGGGGCAGCCTTCTGAGGGCAGGGCTTTTCTTTGGAGGCAGCGACTGCAGGTCTTTACATGGTGCTCGACATCTGCCCCCATCTTTGGCCAGTAGAGCCGGGATGCATGCAAGTCGAGACTTCAGCCAGTACCAATGTAACCCCAGAGTGCCTACCCTTAGGGCTACTACCCTGCCTGCCTCCACAAAGGGCAGATGAGGGCCCCAGATCTGTTGGCAGTGCCTCCACCCAGAGGTCAGGGTTAATACTGTTGAGATTGCCTCGGTCACAGCCCTCTAGGTTACTGCAACCCCCTTTTCCCACTAGTAGCTCACACACTGGGTACCAACAATGCTTTTCACCAATGAGACTTACCCCAGGTAGATATCTCTCCAGCTCACTCTAGGGACCCCCTGTAAAATAAAGATACAGTTCATATCACAGTCACTATCTGGTAGTTCAAAAGGGATGCACAAAGCCAGCCAGGGTGTAGTTGCAACAGAGCAAATCTATGATTTATTAAGGAGATAACAAGGAAGGAAATCAGGCTAATTGGCTCATCACTATGCTTAATCACCTAGGGCTCTGTGCACAGCCTATCCCTACAAGTCACTGTCCCTAGGTACCCAAGCCCCTAATAGCTAGTCAAGCGTGGCAGCTGGGTGGGGCCCTAACACAGAATAAGCGCTGCAATCTGGAAACAAGTCAGCAGGAAAGAAAGTTTGGATTAAACGATCAAGAAGTATAGCAATAAGATTGGAAAACCACTGTTTGCACACTTAGAAGGAGCTACCTGACTCCAGTACTCACAACCTCCAGCCAATCCGGTTCTTCCAACACTAGCAGGACTGAGCCTGAACTTCACAAGTATCTGTACACATTCATATGGTTATCTCAGTCAGGCAGTCCCTCACCGGCGCTTAGGATCAACCAGACTCATGAGTCTCTTTACACATTTATATGGTTAACAGCAACAGCCGAATCCTTTAATGGCAGCAGAATCAACTTGAGCTACTCACACATTTATATAGTAAACCATGATAGCAGAAGAGTACCCACCAGGTAGCTGCTCCCAGGCTCTTCAGCTTTCACAATCACTCAACTCTGCAATGGCAGCCTTTTACTTCTCCCTTGGACCCGGCGGTTCAGCAATTTTCTCCAGTCCTCCTACAGGTCGAGCCTGGTAGGTAGCTGTACAGAGCACAGCCTCTCCTCTGCCACGCCCAATGACAGATTTCAAAAAGCAGACTCCTACACGGGAAAAACAGCCAGAGCTTAGGCCTTCCGCAGCTTCCAGCGCGAGCGTTCCAGCAGAAGCAAAAGCTCCTCACTAGCCACAAGCAGAATCTGTCTCTCCACAGCTTAGGGCACTCCTTTCCCATAGAGGCGTGACCAGATCAATTGGCTGGTTGAGGCACGCAGTCACTTCTCCCAGCTCTCAGTGGTTGCAGAAAAAGCAGCCACCAGCCGCAATACCTTTCTCAAAACAAACAGCTCTTCCATTGGTCAGTCAACTCTGTAAAATCCCAAGGTACTGATTGGTCCAATTGCTGAGTTCGGGACCAAAATGGAGGAGGCAATCAAACTATCTGTGCTGCAAAAGCAAAGCAAGTTAGAACAACTACATTATCCTTATTTTCACAGCTTATTTTAATCAACCACCTACATCCCTTTATTAGGGCTCCCCTGCACTATTAGTGATGGCAGAATGGAGCACTACTCAGCAGCCGGTGAGTCGAGGCATAACAACACTGACCCCTTCCATTTTAACCCATTCCGACTACAAAAGCAGCGCCTTAAAGGGCAGTATACCAGAGGCCTTAGCACTCCACAGACCCTCCTTTCGGCTTTCATGCCGATTACCAACCAGGCATAAAAGGCCAGTTAGGAACCCCCATTTGCAGGGGTTACCCTCCCTATAGCCTGGAAAACTTGGCATCTCGTCAAGCCATTACCCCTGAGGCAATTTTGGTGAATGTTTCAATTAACACTACATCACATTTAAATCACATACAGAAATATTACATTTACAGTGACACTAGTGTATACACATTATACATATAAAATCTTATACTTTTAACTCAGGTCACAGAGTCCTACCGTGACCCGGGACTGAGGGCTCCCTCTTCCTGTTAGCTACTAACTGGTCCCTCCGAGGCAGGGTGCCACACTCAAAGAGCTTTACTAATAATCTGGAGTTATCCACAAAGGCTAACTTAGGCAAGAACTTTGGGACACATATACCCCCTTGTGAACCACATTTAAGGGCAGGTCTATTGGCTGACCCAGGATTCATAGCTCAACTTGATTACTGGCCGTATCTAGCCGGCCGGATCGTCTAAGGGTCTCAGGAGTTCCAGAACCCGGCCCACACCTCACTTCCATATCAGGGAAGTGTAGCGAGAATCCCTTTAAAGGAATCAGGCTCGATACTCATAGTACTATTAGGGGCTTGACCTTCTACCCCTGAACCCATCCCACTGGGCTCATCTAGGGGCTGTCCAGTTACTAAAGGGAACCATCAGGGCATTCAAAAATACTCTTCCGGTTCTGGCATATCACGGACTTATTCCCCCACCTCCTCTCTTCTTCTGAAAAGTCAGATAACTCAACCAGGCCAGACAGTTCAGCCAAGCCTAAGGACTCAGCCCCTTGTGTTTGTCTGCTACCCCATTCATCTTCTAGGCATTTCCTCCGGGGATAAAATAGAGAGCTCAACTAACACAGATGGGCCAGCTTCCAGTTCCTGAGTTAACAAAGGGGAGTTGCCCCGAAACAATTGACTTAGTTCATAAGAGGATAGTATTCAATATCATCTTCGCTGTCTTCCTGACACTGAGTGTTGACCATCTCCTTCTGCGGGGGGTTGGACAAGGCTCCCTTGGTGAACTTGTTGAAGGCTCCCACGGGCTTGGTTCCTCTCTTAGTAACAGATCTAGTCACAGGCCTGGAAGGGGGGTAGAGGGAAGGTTCAACTTCAATCAAGATCTGCCCAATTGGCAGCAGATGATTTCTATGTATGGTTTTCACATCCTTCAAGTTGTTTTCAGGCGCACTTTTTATACACAGGTAGGTCTTCCAGCTGTCCCACAACAATATGAGGAGGTGATGCCATCGATGTCGACATTTTATGTTTGCCATGCCGTCCCAGATTTCTCAACAACACTCTGTCCCTTTTTTCAACTCTACTGTTTCCACTTTTTGTCATATCTCTCCTTATTAGCCAGATTTCGTTTAGCAGCATAGTCTGGGCCAGTTGGTAGGCATGATTTAATTGGGCCTTTAATTTCTGTCGTACTGTAGATGGTTTTCTGTAGCACCCCATCCGGAAACCCCAAAACACACATCCACTGGCAATCTAGCCTCTCTTCCAAACATCAGTCGATAGGGGAGAACCCTGTGGCATCACTTTTTACAGCCTGCAATTGTAGGCGTGAACTAGAGTGCTAATCTGTTGACTCATCTACGATTTATCTTTTGATTGTAAAGTGCCCAGCATGTCAAACAATATGCGATTGAACCTTTCAGGCTGAGGGGTCTCCCTCCGGGTGGTAGGGGTGGTTCGTGATTTTGTTACCCCCCACAAGAATAGCATCTCTTTAATCAGCGACTTTCAAAAGTCCCTTCCTTGATCAGAATGAATCCGCTGCGGAGCCCCATGAGTGGAACTGAAAAAATTCTCAACAAGTATCTTAGCCACTGTAGTTGCTTTCTGATCCTTGGTCGGAAAGCCTGTGCGTGCCGGTAAAATGATCAGTGACCACCAATATGTTGCCAACACTTCTCAGATCAGGCTCTAGGCTCAGGAAATCAATAGAGACCAGTTCCATAGGAGCACTAGTAGTAATGTTGACCAGTGAGAGCAGCTACGCTAAAGTGCGCTTTCTTTGCAAACAACGACCACAGGTTTTGACATACTGTTCCACGTCCGCACTCATCTTTGGCCAATAGAATCGAGCTTAACCAAATCAAGTGTTTTGATCTATGCCCAGGTGCCCCATCTGATTATGCAATGACCTTAGAACTAGTTCTCTGAAAGCTGAGGGCAGCACCAGTTGTTATTCGTTGTACCCGGCCCTCCTTATACAGTCTCTATATAGTAGTTGATTGATCAGCTTTAATTTGGGCCCTTCTTTGTACAGCAAGGTAGTCCGCCAAGTCAGTGGAGCGTGGTTGGAACATCTCTTCCAGCCATAAAACCTCTGCTGCCCGTTCTTATCATAGGGTCACAGGATTGAGCCTGTTGGAGATCATCATTGTTGAATTGCGGCAGGGAGCTAGTGTCCAATGCAGAGAAGTGGCAGTAGGCGGCAGGTACAGTCTTCCGGCGGCCCAAAACAATCTACCACACAGTCCACCGTGTCAGGAGACTCTTGTTCTTCTTTGTGAAATTTCTGGCACAGGGCTGTTATGTCAGGTTCAGACAACCAGACCCATTCAATCTGGGACGCTGGCCTCCGAGAGAGAGCATCCACATCTATATGGTTTAGACCCGTCCTGTATTCTACAGCATAATCGTAGGTGGCCAAGGAAGAGAGCCACCTATGCCAATAACATCAATTTGGCGGAGGTTTGTACATAGGTCAGAGGGTTGTTATCTGTCTTTACTAATATCTTAGCACCATACAGATAGTCGTGGAACTGGTCAACAATGGCCCATTTCAAAGCCAAGAACTCTAATTTGTGCACTGGGTAATTCTTCTCTGACAGCGCCAAACTCCTACTGGCAAATGCTACAGGCCTCAGCCCATTCGAGTGCTCCTGATATAACACAGCCCCCAATCCTTGCAGACTGGCATCGGTATAAAGAGTGTAAGGCTTGGCTGGGTCAGCATAGGCCAACACGGGTGCGTGGGTGAGTTGATATATGACATCATAAAAAGCTTTACTACACTCAGCAGTCCATGATCCCCAAACATATCATTTGGCAAAAATACTTCTTTTTATGTCAGGGTGCACTCCTTCTCATATTTTTTGTGGTGGCGGATACCCTGAGTGAGATTAAGGAGGGGCGAATCACTCATGAATAGTCTCTGACAAACCACTATAGTATCCACAAAACCCCAAAATTGTTGCAGCTCCTTTAAATTCCTGGGTTGAGGCCAAGTGGTCCAGCGCTTCTACCTTGCCAGGGTCAGTCTATGCCTCCATTGGACACTATGGCCAACATATTCACAGAAGTCTGAAAATTGACACTTGTCAATAGATAGCTTAAGGTAAAATCCTCAACTGTCCAGGACTTTGAATAGTCGTTGCTCATGTTCTTCCAGCGATTGGCCCAAACACTATAGCGTCATCAAATAGACCAGACACTCGAGTAGATTCATGTCCCCCACAGCTCGTTCCATCAAGCGCTGAAAGTGAGCTGGGGCACCGAAAGTCCTTGAGGCATCCGGAATAAACTCATAAGAAACCCTAAGGGGGCAAATGAAAGCAGTCTTCTCCCACGATCGTCTGGGGCCATCCGGGATCTGAGTAGTGTATCCGCTATGAAGGTCCAATACACAGAGAGAACCACTTACTACCATTCAGACAATCCAAAGTCTTGTATGCGTGCATAGCATATTGATCGGAATGGTCCGCCTATTCAAAGATGCGATAGTCTACACACATCGAACTGCCCCATTCTTTTCCTTACTACAATAGGGGATGCATAGGGGCTCCTAGACTCTTAATTACACCAGCAGCCAACATTTCCTGCAGATGCGCCATACATCCTCTGTCAGCGAGGGCCAGGCGTGGGATCTCTCTCGAAAAGGTCTCTCATCGTGCAATGAGAATGTGATGCTCAGCCCCTGTACATCTACATCCCACTCCTTCAGAGAAAAAACCTGGTTCCTCTTGGCAAGCCTTTCACTGACCTTTCGTTTCCATTCCGGTGGGCGGTGGGGATTCACCAAAGTCAAACAAATCAGGAGTAACTTTATCCCCGTCCAGGAACTCTTTCTATTTGGTGGTACAGCAGTGTCTGCACAATGGGCGTAGCCAGGTACACCTCTTTTATTGAATCTCTTTATCAGACACATTGTGCACTTGAACCATCACCCTTTTAACATAGGCATGGGCCCTGGCGTCAGAATACTGGGTTTGAGCAACAACCCTCAGGCAATTCTCCCTCCATGAAGCATCCAACATCAACAACTTATTCTTGACATCTGTCTTTAATCGTACCTCTCCATGCAGAACACACTGTGCATTTGGGGCAAGCACTACAGGGCCAGATCCTTCTTCCATACCACTCCCACAGGGCCTTCAGGTTCCTCCGGCCTACCCTTCTTCACAAGTGGCCCTGACCTTTTTAATTACAGCAAATACACCCCAAAGCTCCTTGCTGATCTGAAATGCTAGCTTCTCTGAACACAACTAGCCTATCATCCAAACATGTGGCATTTGTTCCAATCAACAAGGCACCCATCATACAGTCAGTGGGTGGGCAGACCAAGACCAAGGTTTCCGTGCTCATCTATTCCATTCACAGTTGCATGGAAAGATAACCATACACGGATGTACCCCAAATACGGATAAGCCTTGTTGCTCAACCCCCATACATGTAGGCCAGTTAGAGGCTGCAGAGGCACTTCGGAGAAGTGTGCTTGGTACCAGTCCTGAAACATGATGGTCACCTGGGAGCCACTGTCCAGATCTGGCTGTAGTAGAATTCATTCACCTGCACCGGGTCTCCATAGGCAGCCCAACCACATCAGACCAGTTGGGGTAGCAACATTTGTTAGCCAGAAGGGCATGGGCCTGAGTCACACAACTTTTCTTGGGGGCCCGAAACTGGGTCTGGCGGTGTTGGAGAGTCAGTCTGCTGTTAGCTTTCTTAGAATTCTCCGACCTCTGGCGATCAGTCTGGAAATGCCCATCTTCCCACACGGTAACAAAACTTGGGGTCCCGGGGATCACTGTTCGGAGGAGGGGCCGGAGGGAGTGAAAGCTCTCTGGGGCTAGGGTGGGGTTCTACATATCTCAGGGCCCCAGGCCGGTAGGGTACACAGTAGACTGCTAAATCCCTCACCAATTCCGTAAATTCCTGATCCAGCCCTCAACTCATCCTCCACGTAGGGGTCAGAGAAACAACCACATCCCCACAGTACCTGCAAATCTAGGGACCCCTCGGACCCTCAGGCGAGCCAGTCTCCTCAGGGTATTAGACTCAGGGTCCCACTAGGGTTCACTGCCCCACACAGGGGTTTCTACCCCTCTTCATCAGTCTCCACTTCTCAATTTCCCTCAGCAATTGACAATATTCAGGCGGAGAGTGGCCCATCCGATCACTACAACAGAGTTTCAACAGTGTTACACTAGAGAATCTGGCAGACTTTAAACATGTTCTAACCGAACCTGATTTAGGGCTGTAGCAGTGATTCCCCCTTTTCTATAGGCTTTCTGCAAGGCCCTCTCCACTCTAGTAACAAAAGTGGACAGTTTTTCATTTCTCCACTGCTTAGCAGACCTGAATTTCCATAATAAGTCTTCACCAGTTTCTGTACTCCCAAAAACCCCTTCTAAAGCAGAGAGATACTCTGCAGCGGTGACTTCCGGATGGGTGGCCTGGAAGAATCTAATGGCTTCTAAGGCAGGACCCCGCAGACTCTCCATCAGCCTCTTCCGTTTCTCCCCCTCGGAGCATTGCCACTCCTGGACCAAAGGGGTGGCATAGTCCATCCAGGCCTCCAGGTCATCTTCCCCGGAAGGCACTGGTACCATGCCAGAGAAAGTTTTAGCTTACGGTAGGAGTCTGGCTGTATGGAGGGGACCGCCAAGGCAAAGAAGCCAACACTGAACTCTTGGGTGGGCAAGGGGAGGTGCCCGGGGAACCCCGAGGGGTAGTGTCACTGGACAGATCCAAGGCTTGTAGCAACTCCTGGGTAGTCCTCCACTCCACAGCTAACAATTTAAGCAGTTTATCTTTAAAACTGTTCATTTGAGGAGAACCCCCAGGAGTGACTGACCCACTTCAGATATGAATTAGCCTCCACCCTTGGGACACACCCTCCGGGTAAAGTACAGGAGGTACCTTCTCAGAGGTCGATGGCCACACTGCATAGGAGTAACACCTGCAATGTCTGATCAAACAAATCAGCCATCGCCCTTCACTTCAACCTTACCCAGACACTTTACTCGTTCTGCAACAGAGACAATATCAGCAGCTGAGGTACCCAATGGCACATCTAACAATAATAAAATCTTCTGAGAATCTAGCTCTTCTGCTTCACCCCAACCCATTAGTTTGTGCACCATGGTATTGATGGGTCCCAGCTTAATTTTTTCCAACATATCCCCTTCCATTTTTCCATCTTTGGGGTGTCTCTCCACTGAGCCACTAGGGGACCCTGATCCCAGTGGTGCCTCCAATTTGTAACCCCCAGGGGGCGCTACCCTTAGGGCTACTACCCCTGCCTGCCTCCACAGAGACCGGGTAAGGGGCCCAGATCCGTTGGCGGGTGCCTCCACCCAGAGGTCAGGGTTAATACTGTTGAGATTGCCTCGGTCACAGCCCTCTGGGTTACTGCAACCCCACTTTTTCCCCACATGTGGCTCACACTAGGTACCAACAATGCTTTTCACCAATACACTTACCCCCCGGGTAGTATCTCTCAGCTCACTCCAGGGACCCCCTGTAAAATAAGATACAGTTATATCACAGTCACTATACAGCAGTTCAACAGGGATGCACAAGCCAGCCAGGGTGTAGTTGCAACAGAAAAATCTGATTTATTAAGGGGAGATAAGGAAGGGGAAATCAGGCTAATTGGCTCATCACTATGCTTAAACACCTAGGGCTCTGTGCACAGGCCTATCCCTACAAGTCACTGTCCCTGGGTACCCAAGCCCTAATGGCTAGTCCAAATGTGGCAACTGGGTGGGGTCCTTAACACAGATAAACGCTGCAATCCTGAGCAAGTCAGCAGGGAAAGAAAGTTCGATTAGGCAGTCAGAAGTATAGCAATACGATTGGAAAGCCACTGTTTGCACACTTAACAGGGAGCTACCCTGACTCAGTACTCACAACCTCCAGCCAATCCCGGTTCTTCCAACACTAGCAGGGCTGAGCCTGAACTTCACAAGTATCTGTACACATTCATATGGTTATCTCAATCCAGGCAGAATCCCTCACTGGCAGCAGGATCAACTTGAACTCATGATCTCTTTACACATTTATATGGTTAACAGCAACAGCGAATCCTTTAATGAGCAAGAATCAACTTGAGCTACTCACACTTTATATGGTAAACAACGATAGCAGAAGGGTACCACACCAGGCAGCTGCTCCCAGGCTCTTCAGCTTTCACAATCACTCCAGCTCTGCAATGGCAGCCTTTACTTCTCCAGCGGACTGAGTGCGATTCAGCAATTTTCTCCAGTCCTCCTACAGGTCGAGCCTGGTGGGTGCTGTACAGAGCACAGCCTCCTCTGCCCGCCCGGCGACGGATTTCAAAAATGAACTCCTCGAAGGAAAACGGCCAACTTAGGCCTTCACGTGCTTCCCGAGCGAACGTTCCACAGCGCAGAAGCACAGAAGCTCCTCACTAGCCACAACGAATCTGTCTCTCCACAGCTTGGGGCACTCCTTTCCACTCGGGCGCGACCCGATCCAATTGGCTGGTTGAGCCTGCCAGTCACTTCTCCCAGCTCTCAGTGGTGCAGAAAAAGCGCCATAGCCCATAATACCTTTCTCAAAACAAACAGCTCTTCCATTGGTCAGTCAACTCTGTAAAATCCCAAGGTACTGATTGGTCCAGTTGCACAGTTCGGGACCAAAATGGAGGAGAGGCAATCAAACTGTCTGTGCTGCAAAGCAAAGCAGGTTAGAACAACTACATTATCCTTATTTTCACAGCTTATTTTAATCAACCACCTACATCCTTTATTAGGGCTCCCCCTGCACTATTAGCGATGGCAGAATGGAGCACTACTCAGCAACCCGGGTGGGAGTCGAGCATAACAACACTCGAACCCCTTCCCATTTTAACCCATTCCAACTGCAAAAGGCAGCCCTTAAAGGGGCAGTATACGGAGGCCTTAAAAAGCACTCCACGGACCCTCCTTTCGGCGGCTTTATGCCGATTACCAACCAGGCATAAGGCACGTTAGGAACCCCCATTTGCAAGGGGGTTACACCAAGGTGCCCATATGATTGTGCAAGGACCTCAGTACCAGCTGTTTAAAGGCTGTTGGTAGGACTATTGTTTGTCTACTTGACCACAATGATACACTGTCTCTCTGTATAGTAACTGATCATGCAACTTTAACCTGGGGCCTTCCTTGAAGAACAGAGCAGTTTGCAAGTCAGGGGAATGCAGCTTGGACACATCTTTCCCCGCACACAGAGCGTCAAGTGCTGGTTGAATCATGGGATCTTGGGATTGAGCCCACCGAATACTGTCATTATCGAACTGAGG
Organism: Neoceratodus forsteri; assembly: GCA_016271365.2. Lineage (NCBI taxonomy): Eukaryota > Metazoa > Chordata > Ceratodontiformes > Ceratodontidae > Neoceratodus > Neoceratodus forsteri. The sequence continues at coordinate 242,893,602 of CM028133.1, read as the reverse complement.
TAGTGCACTAATATCTAGAGCAGAGAAATGGCAATAGGCAGTCGGTATGCAGGTATCAGAGGGGCCCAAACAATCTACTAGGCAGTCCACTGTGTCCGCAGACATTTGTTCATCTTTATCAAACTTCTGGCATAATGCTTTGATGTCAGGCTCTGACAATCTGACCCAGTCATTCGTAGGAGCTGGCCTTCATGACAGGGTGTCAGCATCAATGTGGTTTAATCCCAGTCTGTATTCAACAGCATAATCATAAGTCCATAAGGCAGAGAGACAACGATGCCCAGTGGTGTCCAGTTTAGCTGAAGTCTGCACATAGGTCAGTGGGTTATTGTCAGTCTTCACTAATATCTTTGCCCCATAGAGGTACTCATGAAACTGGTCAACTATGGCCCATTTTAGGGCGAGGAATTCCAACTTGTGGACTGGATAGGTCTGCTCTGACGGGGTCAGTCTCCTATTGGCGAAAGCTACAGGTCTCAAGCCATCTTTGTAGTCTTGATATAGCACAGCCCCAAGGCCCTGCAAACTAGCATCAGTATGCAGAACATAGGGCTTGGTAGGACCAGCATAGGCCAGAACTGGGGTGTGGGTGAGCTGGTATATGACTTCAAAAAATGCTGCTTCACAATCAGGTGTCCACCGAGTCCCAAAAGGCTCACCTGTTTGGAAATACACTTTCTCTTGGTCTTTGATAGCCCCCTTTTTGTATTTGCGGTTGGTAGGAGGATAGCCTTGGGTAAGGTTAAGGAGCGGTCGAATCACCTTGGAATAATCTTTGATGAACCTGTGGTAGTAGCCGCAGAACCCCAGGAAACATAGTTCTTTCAGGTTATTGGGCTGGGGCCAAGTGGTCGGCAATTCAACCTTGTTGGAATCTGTCTGTATTCCTTCCGCAGATGCTACAGTATGTGTCCCACATATTTCACAGAGGTCTGGAAAAACTGACACTTGTCTATAGCTAAGTTAAGGCCGAATTCTTGTAAGTGATCAAGGACTTCGAACAATCTTGTTTCATGTTCCTCTAGCGTGCGTCTGAAAACAATGATGTCATCCAAGTATATCAGCCATTCCAGTAGGTTCATATCACCCACCACACGTTCCATCAATCTCTGAAAGGTGGCTGGGGCACCCGAAATCCCCTGTGGCATTCTCCGGAATTCGTAGAACCCTAAAGGATGAAGGCTGTTTTCTCATGGTCCTCCAAGGCTATCGGAATCTGGTAATATCCGTTGTGGAGATCCAGTATGGAGAACCACTGACTCCCATTCAGGCAATCCAAGACATCCTGTATGCGTGGCATGGTGTATTGATCTGGGATTGTCTGTTGGTTTAAGGTCCAATAATCCACACACATCTCATGGATCCGTTCTTCTTACGCACCATTACTATGGGAGATGCATATGGGCTTCTGGATTCTTGAATGATACCCGCAGCGAGCATCTCCTTTAGATGTCTTCTAACATTGTCTCTGTCAACAGGAACAAGGCGTTGAGACCTCTCTCGTAAGGGCCGGTCATCATGCAGGCATATATTATGCTCGGCACCATGAACACATCCCACGTCCCACTCTTTTAGTGAGAACACTTGGTCTCTCTGAGTTAGTTTCTTGCTAATTTGAGTCTTCCACTTGGTAGACAGAGGAGAATCACTGAAGTCAAATAAGTCTGGAGTCACCTTCCCCGCTTTGCCAGAGCACTTGTTACTGGGTAATACTGCCGTGTCGGCTCAGTGTACCGTAGCCAGTGTACATCCCCGATTCACACGAACTTCTGTGTCTGACATATTTCTCACTTGCACCATCACTCAGCGTGCATAGGCATGAGCACGTGCAGGTAGTATACTGGGCTTAACCATCAACCCCTTTGGCAGCTTCCCTTCACCAGGACCGTCTATCATCAATATTCGGTTCTTAACATCTTTCTTTAGGAGGACTTCTCCATGGATTGTGCACTGTTCATTGGGGCCAGCACCAAAGAGTGCAGGATCCTTTTTTCACACTATCCCCACCGGCTCATCTCTGTCCGCTTCATCGGGTTTCTGTTGCAAGTCATAAGCCTTCTGGATTAATGCTGGAATTCTCAGGGGCCTCCCAGTCCATTGCCCTTGTTTCTCATGACAGAGTTGTGCTAGTCTCCCAAACATGTGGGTGTTTGTTCCAATTAACAGGGGAACCCCATCATACAGTCCGGTGGGGGGACACACCAGGGCAAGTGTCTCAACTTGTTCATCTACCCCAGCCACGGCAGTAGGAAATGACAACTAGATCCGGATGTACCCTGAGTACGGGTAGGACTTCTCACTCAATCCCCACATGTGTAAGCCCTCCAGAGGTTGTAGGGGCACATCATGCAGATGCTTCTGGTACCAATCTTGAAATACTATGGTTACTTGGGATCTACTGTCGAGCACGGCCCGGGCAGACAAACCGTTCACCGTCACTGTAGTTTCCATTGAAGGGCCCACCACCTTGGACCACTCAGGGGACTTATACTTGGACGTGGACTTTACAGCTGTTTTGGAGGAATAGCTTTTTCAAGCAGCCACACCTTGCGGCCATATGTTGTTCCATCGAATCAATGCCAGCAGCCGGGTGGTAACTTTTCTCAGATTCTCTGGGGAACGGCAGGTGAACCGGATGTGTCCATCCTTCCCACAATGGTAGCAGAAGACAGGTTCTTTAGAGTCTCTATGGGAAGAGGGGCCGTTCCTTTGCTTGAACATAGTGGGAGAGTCTTGGGGTCCCTCTCTGGGCAGTGGTTTGCTGTCTGGACTTTCTGAGCTTCCCCCAGGGTCAGTATTCCATGTAGCCCAAAGCAGGTCTCCCACCAAGACTCTCAGATCTTACTTCGAGTGGGAGCTGTTGCAGCAGGCTATTACAATAAGGACTACGCCACAGGCACTAAGACCCTCTGGTGAAACTCGCCAGCAGTACAGCAGAGATCCAACATCGCCGCCCTCACCATCGCCGGTCTGGGCCAAAGAGGGGCAGACCCAGCTCCACCTCAGTTCTTTCCTGCCACATTCTGCACGTGAAGAAGGAGGAACAGCTTCTGCTTGCCAGTTGCAGCTAAATCTTCAGAAAATTGTCTTCACTCAAGATTTTTGGAGCCGTTTTTTCGATGGTTTTCACCTTCGAGGTACACCGACATCAGTCCGCTGGCCGTTGGTTATTTTAGCGCTTCTTTAGACGGTTTTTCATCTTCCTACCTGTTACCGACGTCAGCCATTGCCCGACGGTTTCTTGGGATTCGACGGATGTCTTCGGGCGTCCGGTTTCTCCAAACACTTGAGCAAGTGTGAGTGTGGGAGGCAGACCCAGCCAAGACCCGCCATCAAGTGTGTGTTTTTGCCCAGGCCCGGACTACGACACCGCCAACTGCTCCGATTGCTAGGCTTTCACCAGCAGGACCCGCATCCGCTGCCTCAAGGCCCTAAAAGCCTACTTGCTGGAGCAGAAAATGGATCTGCACTCCTCGGAGGGGAAAAGGAAAGAAAAGAAGCGCCATAGCAAAGACCGTAGTCGGTCCCGGCACCGGTCCCGGTCCCGCTCGTATTCGTGGCCCTCTCCAAAAAAGGCCCATCCCTCTGGTTCTGGAGAGCACCCAAAATCTTCTCAGGCTAAGGCCGGCCCTTCAGGGGAGAAGCCGGCTAAGCAGTGACCCGCTAAGGGTCACCACTACCAAGTAATTGCCTGCTTGACCCCACCTCCTAAGGCACCGGCGCTGCCTGCTAAAGGCACGCCTTCAGAGCCTAAGGACTCTCCGGCGCCCCCCGGCAGCACCCCATCATCCGTACCAGCACAGACGCCGATCGAAAGGGTGAAGGATGTGGGAGCGGCCGTGGAAGAGCAGACGTCCCCATCGCCCAAGTCCTCCTCCCCCCTGGGCACCCAGGAGGGCTCTCCTTCATGCCCCGATGTCCTGGAGACGTCCTTCCCGAGACGGGCGGCTGAGATCTTCACAAAGGACGAGCTCCAGGATCTGTTTTCCTTCTGGTGGGGGCAGGTCCATAAGCGGTCCTCCCTGTCACCAGCCCAGACACCGGTTCCTGACCCAGCGGAAAAACCACAGCCAGGAGGTGAGTTTTCCCCGCGGAAGTCGCCGGAGCGCCCGCCTACACCTCTCTCCAGGGCTCGTTCCCACACCGGGTCCGAGGACCACCGACGTCACTCCAGGGACTCTGGTGACCGACGTCGGTCCCCTAGCTACCAACGACAGTGAGAGCCTGGTCATAGGAAAGGGTCAGACTATTCAAAGTCATATAGTTGATCCTCCTCACCATCGTCTACCTCATCTTCCTCTCTTAGTTTGCAGCGCTTCCCGGGAGAGAAGGACCAGCATCGCTTGCCTCCAGACGATCCTACCTTTATGGATGTCATGAGGCACATCCAGGCCTCCGAGTGGGATACGGAGGACCTGGATCCGGAACGCCGGAGACTGGCTAAGTACCTGAGGCAGAAGGAGCCAAAACCTCTGGTCATCCCTCCTTTGGTGGATATGTTCCAGGACCTCACCAGAACCATCTGGATGCATCCAGCCTCAGTCCCAGCTGTTCTGAAGAAGTCGGACAGGCTGTATAAGGCCCTGAGGGCAGAGCCCTTTCTTGCTGAACACCCTCAGGCTGATTCCTCGGTGATCACGGCTGCCCATGATAAATCCAGGCAGCCGAAGCACCTCAGCCCTCAGCCTCCAGACCCGGAATCTCGCAACTTGGACCAGGTGGGCAAAAAGGTATATGCTGCTTCCACCTGTTCCAGACATTCCCTCAACTTTCTGACGCATATGGTACAGTACCAGAATGCGCTTTGGGAGAGGGGACAAGAGCTGATGAAGACCCTTCCAGACTCTGCCCAGAAGACAGAGCTCCTGGACCTCCTCAAATCGGGCTCAGGCATAGACTCACATGTCCTGAGAGCCTTGTATGACATGGCAGATACGGCAGCCAGGGCATCTGCTTCCGGGATGTGCCTGCGGTGCCTTGCCTGGTTGAGAGTCTCCGGCTTCCACCAGGATCTGCAGGCCGGTATCAGGGATCTGCCCTTCCAGGGTACTGTACTGTTCGGGCAGGAGAGGGAGGCCTTGATCTCCCATCTCCAGGAGTCGGGCAAGTCAATCTGGTCGGTCAGCCAGATGTACTGAGGCGACCAGTGACGACACCATAAACGGCCTTTTCGCAAGTCCTCAGGTGGTCAAGGTCAAGCCTGTAGCAACCAACAGGGGCAGAGAAAAGGCTTTCGCAGGAGATCCGGCAACCAGCAGTTTGGTGGACCTCCCGCCCATGGGCCCAAGTCCTCCCAGGCCTCTCTCCCCACTCCTGGCTCAGTCCAATGACTCCCTTCCACCCTCCCTTCTGCGGGAAGATCCAGGGGAGCTGGTTGGGGGCCGCTTCTCCCTTCATTTCGAAGGGTGGAAGTCAATAACTGTGGACCAATGGGTCTTAGACATCATCAGGAGGGGACACACGCTGGAGTTCACAGAGTTTCCACCGCACACTCCACCAAAGCTCTCCCATTATCCTCCTTCTCACATCCCACTTATAGAAGGAGAGATCCAGACTCTCTTGCAAAAAAGGGCAATAGAGATGGTCCCCTTGCATCAGCGAGGACAGGGGTTTTATTCTCACATTTTCCTGGTCCCAAAAAAGACACAGGACCTTCGTCCCATTCTGCACCTCAGTCCTCTAAACCTCTTTATCGAGTACAAAAGGTTCAGGATGGTGACCCTCCAAGGACTCCTTCCCTTGCTGCACCAGGGGAACTGGCTCTGCTCCCTCGACATGCAAGATGCATACATGCATATCGGGGTCTACCCTCCCCACCGGAAGTTTCTGAGGTTCCACTTCCAAGGGGAGCACTATCAGTTTTGAGTGCTTCCGTTCAGCCTCTCTTCCACTCCGCAAGTCTTCACCAAGTGCCTAGCAGTGGTGGCTGTGGCTGTAAAGCGCATGGGGCACTATGTGTTCCCCTACCTCGACGACTGGCTGCTTACGGCCCCGTCAAGGGTAGGCCTTCTACGTGCACTCGAAGACACTTATACTGTGTTCTGAGGGCTGGGGATCACCCTGAACTTGCGAAAATCATCCCCGGAGCCCAGTCAAAAGCTTGCCTTCATCGGAGCGATCTTGGATTCCATCCAGGGCATGGCCTTCCTCCCCCAGGACAGGAGAGATCGCCTGCGAGAGATAGCAGAACGGATCTCTGTACCTCCTCAAGTTCCAGCTCGGAACTTCCTCAGTTTACTGGGGCACATGGTGGCAGCCATCCCTGTCACTCCCTTGGCCCGCCTCCACATGAGGGTCCCACAATGGATGCTCAGGGTGCAGTGGGACCAAGGCCACAACGATCTAGACTCCCCTGTCAAGATCTCGGAGCCAGTCAGGAGAACTTTGCTTTGGTGGATGGACCCCAGGAATTTAGAGAAGGGGGTCAGCTTTCGTCCGGAGCCACCAGGTCAAACTCTGATGACAGATGCATCGGACCTGGGGTGGGGGGCGCACCTGGGTGCTCTTCGAACGCAAAGGGTTTGGTCACCCAAGGAGCAGTCCCTTCACATCAATGTGCTGGAAATGCGAGCGGTTCTCTACGCCTCACAGGCTTTTCAGGAGGACCTGGTGCCAGGCTTTCTTCTAGTTCAGACAGACAACATGGCGGTCGTCTTCTACATCAACAAGCAAGGGGGCACTCATTCGTATCCCCTTTGCAGGGAGGTGATGAGAGTCTGGTACTGGGCGATGGAGCGGGGCATTCTGCTGTCCGCAGTGCATGTTCCAGGCGTCCTCAACGATCTGGCCGACAGCCTCAGCAGGTTGCGTTCCAGAGCGTACGAGTGGGAGCTGCTACAGTCCATAGCAGACCAGCTCTTCGGCAGGTGGGGTCTTCCAGAGCTGGACCTCTTTGCATCATCATGCAATGCCAAACTGCCAATGTTCTGCTCGCGAGAGCATGCGCCCGGAGTTTTCTGGCCAGATACGTTATCCCTTTGCTGGGCAGGGAGGTTTCTCTATGCCTTTCTGCCCTTCCCTCTCATTCAGAGAGTGCTGCTCAAGTTACAGGCAGAAGGGGCCCGAATGATCCTAGTGGCCCCCAAATGGCCTCAGCAGATTTGGTTTCCAGTACTGCAGCGGTTATCAACGGAACCTCCAGTTCCGCTGCCTATATGCTCGTAGTTACTGTCCCAGGACCAAGGGGTGCTGGTCCACCCGGACCTTCGGTCCTTACACCTACATGCTTGGCTCCTTCAGATGTAGCTCAACATAGATACGGGGTTTCCTCGGAAGTGGCGGCAGTCCTAGTTTCGGCAAGAAAGCCCTCTACCCGCTCCGCCTACACTATGAAGTGGAAGCGTTTTTGTCTTTGGGCATCGCCGCAGCATTGGATCCTGTCACCTGCCCTGTGAACTCAGCATTACAGTATCTCCTCTCCTTGTACGAAAAGGGTCTAAGTTACTCCTCTGTCAAGGTGCACATGTGGGCAATTTCCACCTATCATGCTCTCATGGGAGACGGAGCATTGGCGCAATTGGATGTCGCCCGCACCTTTCTTAGGGGAATCCTGCATATGAGACCTCCCATTTGGGACCTTATCCCACGCTGGGACCTCCTTTTTGTGTTGGAGAAACTCACCCTCCCTCCTTTTGAACCAGCAGCAGATTGTGAGCTGTGGTACCTTTCTTAGGAAGTTTGTTTTTTGGTTGCTGTTACTTCAGCTCGAAGGGTTTCCAAGCTTCAGGCTCTGATGTGTAAAGAGCCCTATTTAGTTTTCCACAGGGAAAGGGTTTCCCTCAGAACGAATCCTAAGTTTCTTCCGAAAGTGGTCTCAGAGTTGACCCTCAACCAGTCGGTTGACCTTCCAGTTTATTTTCCTTCCCCTTCCAATAGAGGGGAGGCTTTCCTCCACACATTGGATGTCCACAGGGCTTTGAGGTACTACCTCAAGAGGACAGCTCAGCACCATCAACCGGAGCAACTTTTTGTGGCCTTTGCACCACATTGCTTGGGTCGACCGGTGACCAAGCAGACTATCTCAAAATGGATAGTTCGCTGAATCTCGTTTTGTTACGAGAAACACAATAAACACCTACCAGGCCCGGTTAGAGGTCACTCCACCAGAGGAGTGTCAGCATCTTTCGCCGCCCTGTGAAATGTCTCTATAAAGGACATTTGTGCGGCCGCCAACTGGAACTCTGTGCATACCTTCATCAAGCATTACAGCTTGGATATCGTCTCCATACGCTGAGCTGGCTTCGGCCTAGCTGTTTTACAAGGGCTTGTGTCACGAGGCCTCTGGAGTCAGCATATTCCACCTCCCGGGGTTGTCTACCTCTTTGGTGTGGGACTGCTTGGGATTCAGTCCTTACTGTAATATCCTGCTGCAAGAGCTCCCACTCGAAGTAAGATAGTACAGTTACGTAAGAACTTACTGTAACAGCAGATTTTTGAGAGGAGCTCTTGCAGCATGCGGTACTTCCCAACCGCCTTCCCCCTCGAGGTGTGCAGATCCATTTTCGTTTACATCTCCATTTCTCTTCTACAGTTACTTCGTCTCTTTCTCTTGTCAGGCCTTCTTCTGGGTCTCGGCGGGAGAACTGAGGTGGAGCTGGGTCCGCCCCCTCTTGTACCCAGACCGACGTCAGGGCAGGGCCAGCGTGGGGGGCGGTCCCTGCTGTGTACTGCTAGCAGAAGTTTCACTGGAGGATCCTAGTGCCTGAGGCATAGTCCTTATTGTAATAGCGTGCTGCAGGAGCTCCTCTCGAAGATCTACTGTTACGGTAAGTTCTTACGTAACTGTACTTTCTCGCACCCCCCCTCCAGCAGGTTGTCTTCAAGCCGAGTCTCCGAGGAAATGACATGCACCCTTACCCCTCCTGGCAGGGCTTCCTTCTGTGTCTCGGGGGTGGTTGGAGAAGAAATGGAGTCATTGGCTGCCTCTGCAGTTTGCTGGTTGACTCTCAACTCAGTCAATTCCTTTATTAGTTCTCTCATCTGTTGCAGTTCAGCCTCCTCACTTCTCTCAGGGGTAAGATGGGGTGGGCAACCCCAGCATAGGGATCCCATCCTTCCTCATCATTCTCGGTCTCACAAATCTCTTTCATCAGACAGCAGTATTCAGGGAGATTGCTCCTACAGTCCTGCAGTTTGAGTTTTAACAACATCACGCTAGTGTATCTGGCCGACTTTAGGATGAGATCCAGTATGACCCTGTTCAGTTCACTGGCGGGCACCCCTCCTTTTCTGTGAGCCCGCTGCAAAGCTCATTCAATTCGGGTGACAAACATTGACAACTTCTCATTTTTCCACTGTTTTGTGGACTTTTTTTTTAATTTCTTTTTATTAAAAGTTTTCGTTGCACACATTGCAAGTAAGAAAAGGGTTACAGTTAATTTATAAATGTTTACAATAGTAACATTATTTTTGCAGCAGAATCATTCATCTCTGAGGGTAAAAAACTTTGTCCTATGAGATCGGTACACCAGGTAGTAATATATAATAAGTAGTCCATCTCCATGTTGCACCCCAATTAAGAATGTCAAGGAAAGGGGATTAATCCTATAGTTTTAAAAGGTATCCAAATAATCACCAAGGTATAAAGGAGTGTATTTGTGATTTCCTTCCCCTCATAATATAAGTGAAGTATAAGAGGAAATCCAGGTCAGTTTGACCCCTCTCTAACCCCCCCACCCCATTACCTGCTAGGTGAGAAACTCGGGTTTGACAACCCACAATAAGGGGAGAATTATGGGCAGAAGGTGGGTTCCACTGTTGATTGGTGAAGAACCCACCGCTGCCATTTCAACAGGTAAGATGTACCCTTATTTTGTATTATAGCATTGAAACTTTCAGAACAGTATATGTCAGACATGATAATTCTCCATTCTTGGACCGTAGGAATCAGAGTTGACATCCACCTACGAGTTGTAGCTTTTTTAGCCGCCCAAAGGCAGACCGGAAGGAGTGTCTTGTACCATGGGGGAGTGTGGTCTGGAAAGATCCCTAGTATGATTTGTTCGGCCGTTAACTCCACCAGCTCATTGAATATCACAGAAAGTTCCATCTGAAGAGAGAACCAAAAGGGCATCAACAAAGGGCACAGCCAAAACACATGACCCAATGAGGCCCTAGGACACCCGCACTCTGTCCAGCATCTCCCATATTTTTCTGGTAGAAACTTTAGGAGAATCGCTCAAGCCCTGAAAAATCGGGAATGGCACTTCCAAGCAAATTCCCTCCAATGAGGAGACGATGTAATCTTTACAGCTTGTAGTGCCGATCCCAGCCAAGCCTCAAGAGAAACCTCAAGAGACAAATCTGTATTCCATTCTTGTAAGATTGAAGCCTTGGATTCTAACTGCTCACTCCTCAACCCCCTGTAAAGTTGTCCTATAATGTGAGTCCCCAAATTTCCTCTGATAGCTTCAATAAATACTTTTAACAAATCAGGAAGAGAGGCGGGCATTTTAACCTGAAAGCCACTGTTTCACAGTATATGGTTACAGACTTGGAAGTATCTAAATAAATCTGAGTCCCGAAGGGTATATTGAGATTGTAGTTTTTCAAAGGGACGAATCCCTTGGGAGAAAGAGACTGGAAGACATGGGATAATCCCAGCTGTCTCAAAGTGGAAAAGGTGTTATCCATATGAATAGGGGCAAAAGTTTCATCCTGGGAAATTAACTTGCAGTACTCATAAATGGTATGAATTGGTTGGGACATTCTCATATGCCTCCACAGTCTAAAAACCGAAGAGGCAACCTTTGTGAGGGCCGAGGCTGACACCGATCTCTCGTCAGAGGAAAATAATATTCTATTAATATCAAATAGATCATTTAAGTGAAATTTGATAGTTTTCCAAGGCGAGACATAAGATCCCGCCAGCCACAGTATCAAAATTCTTAGAAATGCTGTCCTTGCATATAGGTTAAAGTCTAGCAAATTAAAACCTCCCTGGGCCAATGATAACTTAAGGATGGTAAACCTTATTCTCGGGCATCCCTTACCCCATATAAAACCTGCTATAATTCTATTCCATGATTTAAGGTAAAAAGTCGAGGGTGAGAAGGGGACATTTTGGATGAAATATAGGAGACGAGGAAGAATATTTATACGAATAATTTCAATTCGCTGATGGAAAGAAAATATACCAGAAGTCCAGTTATCCAGATCCAACTGGATTTGTATTGAGATGGGTTCATAATTTATAATTTCCATGACAGCTGGGTCCTTAGGTATATGAAGGCCCAGGTATTTAATTTTAATGGAATGCCATTTAAAGGGCAAGGCCTTCTTAAGTTGCGGAGAAGGTTTAAAATTGAATGTCAAAATTTCCGTTTTAGACAGATTTAGTTTGAATCCAGCTATTTTCTCAAACCAGGTCAAAACTTTCCAGACTGAAGGAATTGAAGTATTAGGGGACAATACTGTTAGTAATATATCATCAGCAAACATATTCATTTTGTATTCCTGTTGACCTATGGGTATGCCCTCTATCTGGGATGAAGATCTCAAGACAGAGGACAGGGGCTCAAGGTATACTGCAAAGAGATAGGGAGACAGGGGACAACCCTGCCACGTACCCCTATTCAAATGGAATGAAGAGGATAGAGCCCCATTGGCTCATATATAAGCCCCTGGAGACCTATAAAGATTAATTAAACTTATGATAAATGAGGAGGGGAAGTGAAATGCCACTAGGGTGTCCCACAAAAAGGACCACGAAACACGGTCAAAAGCCTTCTCGGCATCAAGGCTAATAAATACAGATGGTATTTTCCTGATCAAGAATATGTCTGTGAGAACTACTGTTTGGCGAATATTATCCATAGTACTCCTGTTTTTGATAAATCCAGATTGGTCAGGGTGTATAATTTGTGGAATAATAGATTCCAATCTGGAGGTCAAAATGGGCATGTAGATTTCATAGTCCATGTTTAATATGGAGGTAGGTTGATAAGATCTAGGATCTGAGAGGTTCTTCTGGGGCTTGGGTATTGGGACAATTGTTGCGAAGTCCCAGGATGGAGGAGGGGTGCCACCCTGAAAGACTTCAGTAAATAAAGCATGAATTTTGGGGGTAATTTCCTTAATAAACATCTTATACCATTCTGATGTGTAACAATCTGATCCCGGGCAACGACCCATATTAAGATTTTTAATTGTTGTAATTATCTCAGCCTGGGAGATGGGGACTTTTAAATCATTGATTTGGGAGAGTGACAATTTTGGGAGAGTAGCTTGATTTAGAAATTGTGAGGGGTCAGGGGGGTTTAAAGGTTCCTCCACTGAATATAATTTGGCATAGTAGGACGAAAATGCCTGGAGAATATATTCATCTAGTGATGAACCTTCCCTGTAGTTAAGTTTTTATTAAATTTTGTATTTATCCGCCTAACCTGCCTCTTTCCTCCACTCATTCGGACATTGTCAGTGGACCCCCCAACCCTCGCCATGGTCTGCCCCTAGAGTGCCTTGATCCCACACACACACACTCCCTTGAAGACCCCCGGTATACCCCCCGGGTAGGGGTGGAGAGGAGATGCCCCGTGCTTACCTCTCCAAACCAGCACTCGTGTGTGTGTGTGTGTGTGTGTGTGTGTGTGTGTGTATCTGACACAGTGGAGTCTGCCTTGATGAGTGGTCAGAGAATCCCTAGGGAGGTGTCGTCACCTAGGAGGGATGAGGTGTTTGTCTGGTTTCTTCCCACTGATGTCGGCGTGCAATAAGGGGCTGTGAGCTGAGAGGCACACTGAGACATATCTCCTGCTTTGCCCCTCCACCAACAGTCACCCAATCCCCTTGCTGCTGATCCACCGACTGCGTAATCCACCTGGGCTTCCCTAGGTGGTAGCCTTGCAGTGGGAGCCTACAGTCACCCCCCCGGAGAAGGAGAGCTGCCATTGGGCGCTCTATCCTTCTCCACCCCGGCTGACCCCCAGTAACCTGTGCTCGTTCCCGAACCCGGCTCGCTGGCGTGGTGCGAGGTGTGGCATACAGACAGCGCCTCAACCCTCAGCGCCACCAGGCCGGCGTAGTTAAGTTTTTAAGTTTCAAAATAGTGGCAGTGCATCTATGTGACCTGAGCCGCTGAGCCAACTTCCTGGTCCCTCTTGGCCTGATCTCATGGACTGTTTGTCGAAGATAAAATAGAGACTGTTGGACCTTATTATCTATAATTTTTTGCAATGCGGCCTTTGTATCTTTGATTAGCCTTTGCACCTCTGTATCACCCTCTTTAAACAACATCTGATAGTTCAGAAGCCGCTCAGAGAGTCCACAGTATTCAGCCACTCTATCTTTATATTTTTTGGTGGAATAGGTTATTATTTCCCCTCTGATAGTTGCCTTCATCACATCCCATTGGATAGCCTTAGGAATATCCAGCGAGGCATTTTCCAAAAAGAATAGGGGGAGTCTAGATCTGATTTCGTCCTGAAATCCCTTATCAGCTAGAGTCAAGGAGTTCAATCTCCAGAGGGTTTGTTTCTTTTCCCTACCTATATCTACCTTCAACACTAAGGGATGGTGGTCCGAGAGGACCTTTGCGCCTATTGATATATCTTGGACCGATGTCAAATTTTTACATGTAGTAATAAAATAGTTCAATCTAGAACAAGACTTAAATCTAGGAGAATAGTAAGTGTAGCCAAGGGAAGAAGGAAATAGGCACCTCCACATGTCTATTAGCCCCAAGTGGGCCATGGTATTTCTAAACTGTTTAGCAGTGAATGAGTTCCGATGTCTCTGCAGATTGGAACAGTCCACATGGGGCAGCAAGGTTAGATTAAGATCTCCCCAAAGGATCAGTTGACCCTGGAGAAGATCTAAGAAGGTTGAATAAATCCCCGGAAAGTAGGGAATGTTGTCTGGGGGGGGGAAGTAGACACTGGCCAAAGTGACCCTCTGACTATACAAAAAGCCCTTAATAATCACATACCTCCCTTGAGCATCAATATGTGTCTGTAAAATTTCTAGGGGAGCAGTGTGGGGAATCAGAATAGCCATACCTCTCTTTCTACCCTTCTGGTGCAAAGAAGCAATCACCTTATATCTGCCTCCCCAGGCTAACTTAAGGTGCTCCGCATCCAAGAGGTGAGTTTCCTGGAGAAAATTAAGGTCTACCCCCTGCCTCTTAAGATTTTGCATGAGGGTCATGGAGACCACTGACATTATGTGATTAAAAACTTAACCAGATTAACTGGCATCATACAAAATTTCTGAAGTTGTAACCAGGATTCGTCCCCCCCAGGTGGTATAAGAAACTTCAGTCCAGACCACACTCCCCCAAAGGTGGCGGAGCAGCTGCGAGACAAGAGATATTTGCTGACTGTGATTTATAACTGTAACCAATAAAACATATTTGATTATCCAAGAGTCTAGATGTGCATAATTTTTTTCTCTTCCTCCCCTCCCCCCAATACTTTCCTTGTTCATCAAACTACTAAACAGTTCTATAAGATTACCTATAAGGGTTCCAAAAGTAATAGTAAATGTTATCTTAGTTTGTAAAATATATGGGCCTAAAAGTAAGTACAGATAGCAACCATAAACCCATAATAGCTGTTGTCGAGCTTCTTGAAACCCAAAGGAAGTTCTGAAACCCTACCCACCCCACCCTACCAAAGTAAAAGTTTGAACACTCTGGGATAAACTACCCACAGTTATAACTTGTGGACCCTCACTACAACGAGCTGGAGTAACCATAACAAAAACTATACACACAATGACTCCCAAGTGGGAGGTGCTCATTCTGAGCTCCCCGGGGACATCCTCCCCCTACCTCATGAAAAGGCGACAGGGGAGAGATGTGGGGCCTCAATAGTACACTCAGGATTTATTATCCTTGAGTTTAGCAGAGAAGCCCCTTGATGGAACAGCATAAATACCTCTCCGAAATGGAAACAGTATAACTGGGTTCTACGTCCAGACATACCCCAGGAGAGGCAATATGCCTATCCCCTTAATAGAAGATTGGCAATATTGACATTTGTTGTGGAGAGAAGGTTTAACAATAGCAATCAGACCTTTATTATAATCCTGTCTGTAGGTTATCCCCCAAATTCAGTTGCTGGGTAACAAAGCCCAGCTCGCCCTTCTATCAAAAACCGTGGAATGACATAAGCATGGGAGATTAAAATGTCCAAAATGAACACCCCATATTTCTTGTCTCTCAAGAAAGTCCAATAATTATTTAAGCAATAAGGCATGACAGGGTGTGTGTTATCGTGTAATAACGTCACTCCTGGGGTGGGTTGAAGCACGAGGCGAAGCTGAGTGCTTCCACCACCCCAGGAGTGACGTTATTACACGATAACACACATCCCTGGAGTGCCTTATTGCTATTATACAATGGCTCATTGTTAAACAAAATAAAAAAAAAATAAAAATTAAAAAATGATTTTAAGGGATCCAAATGGTCATGATGATGGAGGTCAGGATCCATAGAAAAGCAATACAGTGATGTTATTGTGTAATAACATCACTGTCTCAGGCACACATTGACCAATCAGAGTCCAGGAAATTTTCTCGCCATTGTATAATGTTCTGTATGCACCTCTTGTAATTGAAGTATGGCCATCATGTCCAATCTCTCCCTTCAACGGATAGCAGCCCAGTCATAGCTTTCTCCTGTTAAATGGGGGGGAGGAGAAGAGGCGGCAGAGGGGAGGGGATGTCGCCAATGAAGGTGCTGGAAAAAAAAGGTGGGGGGAGCTTCCATGTCCGTACTCCAGCATGGGATCAACCCCACCATCTGAGAACAGAGAAAAAGTCCAAAGGGCTTCCTAGTGCCAAATCATAGATATAAAAAGTTTTTTAAATGCCTGGACTGTATTAGGAGCACTCCCTCTCCCTCAACCCCAGCAGCATCCCACTCCAACCGCCCTCCCCACCATACCCGTTCCCAGCATAGGAGAATCAAGCCCCCAAATGGGGGATTTTGTTATATCTACCAATCCAGGAGTGCAGTTCGTGTTGGTAAAGTAGGATTCCTATACTGCTGCAATTTCTTCAGGATTTCATCAAGTGGCAATGATGATGCATGTAAGTGTCTAGATCATTCTGTCTTCTCCATCTGATTCTGTCATGTTTTCACCTCTTCAACAGTCTTATCCGAGATGATGCCTCTAGCCAAAAGATTTGCCGTCACCTCAGAAGCCGAGGTATAAGTCAGCTGGCCCATGGAGAGGAATACTGTGAGTTTAGCTGGATAGGGGGTACGAAATCTAATCTTTTGGGACTGAAGTGCAGGAAACAGCAAGCTATAATCCTGGCATTGTTTCTGGGTACAAGGGGCATAGTCATTATCAAAAAGCAAACGCTGTTGGCACCACATTACTTTGCCCTTCTGCAATGCCTTTCATAGAAGGGTCTCCTTGTTTTGGTAGCTCAACATTCGAATGACAAAAGAGCGTGGCCTTGCCCCAGGGCCTGAGGGTTTAGGGCCTAGGGCTCGATGAGCCCTCTCCAAATTGATTTGAAAGTCAGGCTCTAAGTTGAGTACCAAGCGCAGTAGGTAATCGGCGAAGGCTCTGGGGTCGTTCCCTCTTCATCTTTAGGGAGACTGAAGATACGAATATTCCTCCTCCTGCCACAGTTCTCTGCATCCTCTTGACGTAGGGAGATGGCTAGCTGCTCAGCCGTGAGAATTTTAACTGTCCCCTCAAGCTCATCCATCCTAGTAGTATTACGGGATATCTGGAGGTCCGCTTCTGCCACTTGACCTTGCAGTACCTCTCAGTTCAGTTCAAATGTCTTTTAGAGACTCTCAGACCTCGCCATGGAATTCCATAATTGCCTGAAGTATAGCTTCATTGTTGGGCGCTGGAGGCCTTTTTGGGCTCTTTGGATGAGATGAAGCTGTGGATTTCCAAACTCTGAGCGGGCCCAAGCTGCAGGTCGCCCTCATCTGACATGCGGTTTTCTACGTCGGTCAAATCGGTGATGGGTTGGAACCGATTGAGGCTATTTTTTGCCATCACTGGTTGACGGAGCACAAACCCCAACTATATATTTTGTCAGTTTGCAAGATTCAAGCTGTAGAGGAGGGTTCAGCACTCTTATTTTTGATATAGGCAGGAGCCTGTCCCTCTACTTGCTCACCCAGACATACCGGAACCGGAAGTCACCTTTTTTTTTTTTCCTGTTTGTGGACTTGAACTTCCACATCAGATCATCCCCTGACTCGGTACTACCAAATACCCCCCACCAAGGCAGAAAGGTATTCAGCAGCTGTAGCCTCCAGGCTAGTGGATCGCAGAAAATGAATAGCCTCCAGTGCAGGTCCCCTCAAGCTTTCCATGAGTCTTTTCCTCTTCTCCCCTTCGGTACATTGCCACTCCTGGACCAATGGGGTGGCATAGTCCATCCATGTTTCCAGGTCGTCCTCCCCCATGGGTACCTGGACCGTGCCTGATAAGAGTTTGAGCCTACAGCATGAGTCCAAATGCACAGTAGGTATCACTATGGGGGAGGCAACTGTAGGGGTAGCAGGGGAGGCTGTGGGGGACTGCATGGGAGTTACATCCTCAGAAAGCTCTAACATTTTCATCAGCTCTGTAGCAGAGTGCCCCTCAGAGGCTAACAGTATAAGCAGCTTGTCTCTAAACCCTTCTATGTGGGGGGACCCTCTGGGTACAGCTGGGTTACTCTGTAAGTGGATGACCCTCAACCCCTTCTAGGACCCTTCAGGCACAACCACAGGGGGTACATTCTCTGGTTCAATGGGCAGGCTGCAGGAGAGTAGAGCCACCATGGTTTGATCAAACAGGTCAAAATCCCTCCCCCTCACTTCAATCTTCCCCAAACACTTAATTCGTTCAACCACTTCCACAATAGTAGCATTATCGGTCCCCAGTGGGACATTCATTAACAATAAAGCTTGCCGAGGGTCCACCCACTCTGCCTTGGTCAACCCCATCATGCGATGCACCAGCAGCTTGTGGGGAGCAAACTTAAGCTAGGATGGGTGTAATCAGGTTAATTGGCTTAAAGGCTAAATCAATCAGGCAGTCATGCATGCACTTCAGAGTCCCTACACAGTCACACACACTGAGTACCCAGGTGGAAGTAAGATGGGCTAGCCTGGAACGTTGTCCGGGGTAGATCGGCATCACAGCTGGTTGGGGCCCTGTGATGGAAGAAAGAAACATGCACAGCCACGCACAATTTGTAATCCAGAGCCAGATGGCTCAGTTCGTGACAAGAAAACAAGTGAATTAGATGACAACACTTTTGATTTAGCTGCTGTTGCAGGGAGCTACCCTGGTGTTTGCTCATGATACCCAATATAGGACACAGGAGGGACAAAATTGAGACTACAGGTTGATGAGCTGGAGTGCCAGGAGAAACAGGGCCCACACAAATCACTGAGGTGTTGTTCCTTTTCAAGGCGTTGAGCAGGGGGCTGATACCGAGGCAGGTCTCTCTTCGATGGTTTTTCTCTGTGGCGTGAGTAATCTGGCTGTGCCAGTGTGACAAGGCTCAGACTGAGGAACATTTTGCATGTGAGTTCAAGAAAGCTGGATGCAGCCTCCAGCAAGCAGGGCACAGTTAAACACACAGTGGGGAACCAAATTGCGACCCACTAGCAGCACACAGTGCATTTATAGTAAAGTAATCACCACTATACCAGGCGGATGACAGTCTGGTCGCAATCACAGAGTCTCTGCGCAAAACCGGGAGTCCAGCGGTAAATGCAGGTCCTGACAGGTTGATCGCATTCAGCAATTCTTCGGTCTTCTTCAGGTTTCAAGCCTGGCACTAATTCAGTGGCTTAGATTTCTCTCACAACTTCGGATGCAGTCTGATTCTTTGAGGAGCTCCCTCACAAGGGACAGCAGCAGGCAGACCAGAACTCAATCCTTCCACGGCTCTCCCACGCAAACTACGCAGAAGTTACTGCTCGAATATCTCAAGCTGTTCACTCTTTTGATTCCCAACTCAGACTGACTCTCTGCTGCATGCAGCCTGGGACTTTCACCATGATCCAAAAGGTTCTGTTGGCTGATCCATCTGTCTGTCAATACAAGGGCTCCCCCTCCAGGTCCATTCGAGTCCCAAAGTCTCAGAACTACAATTCCTACAGAATTTTGCTCCCACAAGACCCCTGGGGACAGACACCATTTTAGGGTCCCCAAAGGTACTGATTGGTCCACAATAGCAGTCCAGAACCAAGATGGTGGTGCAGTATCGAAATGTCCACGTTGCAAAAAAGGCAGGTTAGTCAAACTTCCGTAACATTATTATTCTAATAGATAATCAGCAAATAAGTACAGCTTCTAACAGAGCTCTCTCTGTGCAAATAGCGATGGCAGAATGGAGCGATTATCTGGCAGCCTAGGTGGGACTCGAGCATAGAAACACTCAGCCCCCTCCCAGATTAAATAAGCACCACATTATAGGCGGCTCTTAAAGAGACAGAGCACAGAGGCATTAAGGCACTCTCATACAACACTTTTAAATACTAAGACACAGGATACCGGCCTGGCCATCGACATTTAGTGCTTCAAGGAAGATTTCGGAACCCCATTTGTAGGGGGGTTACATTTGCATTGCCCAGCTTCTGCTTCCTCCCTTTGAGCCTATGGCCTCTGCAGAGCTTAAATTTGTTACTTGGAAGGTAGTCTTTTTTGGTAGTGATCACTTCTGCCAGCAGGATAAATGAGCTCCAGGCCCTCTGTGTGGAAAAGGGCTATGTTTCCTTCCACAGGGACAAGGTAGTGTTGAGAACTAATAGGAAGTTCCTCCCCAAGGTGGTCTCTGACTTCCATCTGAACCAGTCTATTACCTTGCTAGTTTTCTTTACTGATCACTCTAGCTCAGGGGAACGTAAACAGCACAGCCTTGATGTAAAAAGGGCTTTAAGCTACTACATGACTCGTACCAAGGACCATAGTCAGGACAGGCAACAGCTGTTCCTCACCTATGGAGAGGTACTGTAGGTAAAGGGACACCCGCCTCAAAAAGAACTATCTCTCGATGGATAGTTCAGTGTATTCAGTTTTGCTTCTCAAAAGCTGATTAGGTACCCCCTATTGAGCTTAGGGCCTATTCTACAAGGGGCACAGCTGCTACTATTGCAGCTACTTGAGAGGTGCCTTTGGTGGAAATCTGTAAAGCTGCTGATTGGTTGTTGTTATGTATTGCTATTATGTTGTAACCATTTTGTATTGACTTCCGTCACCATTGCTTGTCTTTCTTCTTCTTTTTTTTAAATGTTAGTCTCTGACATGGAATCTTTGTAAAAGAGCCTTGGCTCAAAGGTATTGTAATCCTAGACCTTATAAATAAATCAGTCAATAAATAAAAGCTACCTGGAGGTCATTCTACACCTTCACTAAGCATTATACCCTGGACACCCAGTCCAGGAGTGATGCCGGGTTTGGCACAGCAGTTCTGCATAGTCTTTTCCCTACATAGATTCTTTGCTCACCTCCTTGAGGTACTGCTGCACAGGCTGCAAGAAGTAATAATATTTGTGGATTCCTGGGGTTAGAAGAAAAAATTACACATCTGTAGTAATCTTGTTTCTTCCAACGGGATCCACTAATATTATTACTTCCCACCCTGCCTCCCCTTCAGAATCAGTAAAAAGAAAAATCCTCTCCACAGCTGATTGCATGTATAATTATAGTGGTATGCCATCTACTGGTACTTGACATAGAAACATAGAAACATAGAAGTTGACGGCAGATAAGGACCGCAAGGCCCATCCAGTCTGCCCATTTCTTTTTCTACCTTATAAATGTGCCATCGGCCTTTGCTCTGTCAGTGACCTATCTATTCATAGTCATTTGTATTGCTCCCTTATGCCTATCCCATGCCTGTTTGAAGCCCTGCACTGTATTCATAGCCACCACTTCTTGTGGTAAGCCATTCCATGCATCTACCACCCTTTCTGTGAAAAGATTTCCTCACATTCCCTTAATCGGCCTCCCTCTAATCTCATGCTG
The DNA here is from genome assembly GCA_016271365.2 of Neoceratodus forsteri. Taxonomy (NCBI): domain Eukaryota; kingdom Metazoa; phylum Chordata; order Ceratodontiformes; family Ceratodontidae; genus Neoceratodus; species Neoceratodus forsteri. The sequence goes on along the minus strand of CM028133.1, from coordinate 242,872,663 downwards.
TGTCCTCTTGTCCTGCTATTTTTCCTATGTTTAAACATATTAGACTCTTTCACCTTGTTTATGCCCTTAAGGTGTTTAAATGTCTTGATCATATCACCTCTCTCCCTCCTTTGCTCAAGGGTATACATATTGAGCTCCGTTAATCTGTCCTCATATGTCTTCTGATGCAGTCCCTGCACATTTTGGTTGCCCTTCTCTGGACTGCCTCAATTTGGTTAATGTCCTTGTGAAGGTGTGGCCTCCAATACTGCCGCAGTACTCCAGATGGGGCCTAACCAATGTCTTGTACAGAGGGATTATTACCTCCTCTACAACTTGTGATACCTCTACTAATACACCCTAACACCCCTCTAGCCTTACCTACTGCTTTAGAGGTCTGCTTGGATGATTTTAGGTCATCAGTGATGATGATGCCCAAGTCTCTTTCTTCCTTTGTGACTCTAGCAACTCCCTCCCAGCCTATAAGTGGCTTCAGGGTTTCTCTTCCATATGTGCATGATTTTGCATCTTTGCATTAAATCCAGTTGCCACTCTTCTGACCATTTTGCTAGTTTATCCAGATCTCTTCTCATTCTGCCCACCCCATCTGGATCATCTACTGTGTTGCAGATCTTGGTGTCATCTGCAAACAGACAAGCCTTACCCTCTAGTCCATCTGCGAGGTCACTAATGAAGATGTTGAATAGGACTGGCCCCAGGACCCAGTCCCTAGGGTACCTCACTTGTGACTTGCATCTCTTCTGACTGTATACCATTTACCACCACTCTCTGTTTTCTGCCAGTCAACCAGTTTTCCACCCAGTTGACCAACTTCTGACCCACCGAGCCTACCTAGCTTATTTATCAATCTTCTATGTGGAACAGTGTCAAAAGCTTTGCTGAAGTCAAGGTAGGCGACATCAACTGCTCCCCCTTGGTCCACCACTCGGGTTACCCAGTCAAAGAAATCTATGAGATTAGTTTGACAGGACCTTCCTTTTGTAAACCCATGCTGTCTTGGATCCTGTACTTCTTTGTAATGTTTTATAGCTTGTAGGACCCTTTTCTTAGGTACATCTGATATTAAGAAAAAGGGAAATTTATCTCTACTTCCTGTGTGTGGATGTTTACTATTTGCCCCAGTTGGGGCCCCCTTTTTTCCAGTGTTATTTTATTTATAGGTTATTATGGCCACTTTGCAGGCTCCTAAGAAATCTGAGGTTAGAATGTAGGCAGTTACACTGGGCAGTTTTTAAATTGGATGCATGAGCTAAAGATTCCATCATTTGCATAGCATTCCATTTGGCTCCAGGGCAGTGCTAGCTTAAAGGAGCACTGCAAGAAGTAATGATATTAGTGGATCCCGCTGGAAGAAACAAGATTACTACAGGTGAGTAATTTTCTTCTGTCTAAAAAAACAAACAACAAAAACAAAAAAAAAACACCCATTGCTCAAGTGCCTGGTTCACTCTGTACTGTAATTATGCTTGGTGCTGCTTCTTTTTGTTGTTGTTCCCCTTCAACTAAAGTGACAGTCTTATCGTTGTTTCTATTCCTGCTGTTGCTTTTGTTCTTGCTCCAGCTTGTGCTGCATCCTGACCGAAACCTGCTTCTCCCTCTACTCTGGGAACGAACCCCTCTTTCCCAGATAAACACTTCTTTTCTTTCAAAGTCCCCAATATATCAGGTTAACGTGGTTCTTTTCTTTGAAATTAAGTCCGACTCATGCTTCTGAGTTTTTTTTTAGTAAGTGATTTGTTCAGAGAGTTAAAATCTTTCTTACCTTTATGCTCGGTCAGGAGCACCTGGATCTGTTTGATTTCCTGATTTATTTTAGCCCATAGTCCGATGTCACGCTTTATCAATGCATGAAGAAACTTCCTGGTTTCTCTTGACAAAGAGCAGGTGCGGCTGAGTGAAACGTTGAGGCTTTTGCTCGTGTTTTTGCTGTGAGGGTGAGCTGAATTTAAAATAAAGACTATCTGCCTTTTAGTCAGTGCATCTGTCTTGGTGTAAGTGTGTGTCAGAGTTTGTTCTTCTGCATTGACCCGGTACTCTGTGTACCACATACCGAGTAGCGGCTCTTTTTTGTTTGTTGGTATCATAAGTCTGTCTAATACCAATTTAACTTCTACACAGAGGAAAGTACTTTTTAAGGGGTTAACTTTTGTACCTACACAAAAACCTGATTATGTTACATTTAGAGCAGACATTTTCAAACTAATCAGGAAATTGAAGTTAAAAATGTTTTTGGCCGGAGGGAGATTGCAACAGAAGGGAGTTTCAACATGGAGGTCAAACATAGAAACATAGAATTTGACGGCAGATAAGGACCGCTTGGCCCACCCAGTCTGCCCATTTCCCTACCTACTGGATAAGCTGCAGATCCTAGTTAACCAGCAGCCTACTTCTTCCTACCCCCACCCCTCAGAATTGCCTTATGACTATCCCATGCATGCTTGAATTCCACCACTGATTTTGACTCCACAACCTCCTCCGGAAGGCCGTTCCATGCATCCACAACCCTCTCTGTGAAAAAATACTTCCTTAAATTACCTCTGAGCCGCCCTCCCCATCTTCAAATTGTGCCCTCTTGTTCTTGCACACCTCTTTTTTTGAAAGATGCTACCCTCTTGGACTTTGTTGATTCCCTTGAGGTACTTGAAAGTTTCTATCATGTCCCCCCTCTCCCTCCTTTCCTCGAGGCTATACATATTAAGCTCCTTAAGTCTCTCTTCATATGTCTTCCGGTGCAGACCCTGCACCATTTTAGTTGCCCTCCTCTGGACAGCTTCCATCCTGTCTATGTCTTTGCGGAGACTGGGTCTCCAGAACTGCACACAGTACTCCAGATGGGGTCTCACCAGCTGTCTGTACAGAGGGATAATAACTTCCTGTTTTCTACTGGTGATGCCTCTCCCTATGCATCCCAGTATCCCCCAGCCCTCCTTGCTGCCCTCTAACATTGCTTGCCCATCTTTAGGTCATCTGATATGACTACCCCCAGGTCCCTTTCCATTCTTGTTGTTGTTAGTATCTCACCCCCCATTGTGTACTCTTCCCCTGGGTTTTTGTTTCCCAGGTGCATTACCTGCACTTAGCATTGAATCTAAGCTGCCATACATTTGACCATTCCTCTAACCTTGCCAAGTCCCTTCTCATCCTTTCCACCCCACCCTGTGCATCAACTCTGTTGCAGATCTTAGTGTCATCTGCAAAGAGACATACTTTTCCTTCCAGTCCTTCTGCAATGTCGCTTATAAAGACATTGAAGAGGACCGGTCTGCAGGAAGGTCACACTCTGATGAAACTGAATTATTGAATTTAAGTGTGCTTCTGGAGGGTTCTGCTGTTGGTCTCAGACAGTCTGAGGGAGCTTCTGATGAATTGGATTGCAATGTGATTGAAAATATTGATGTAACAGCATTAATACAGGAATTTGGGAGCAACGTGGAAAGTAACTATATTCTGAACTATAAGGCAGAAAGGCAAAGGTTCAAACCTAAATCACTCTTCTGCCCTCAGGTAAACTGTTCTGCCATAAATACATTTGAGAAAATGCTTATTGATGAAACAAAATGTTTATTTGACACTAGGGTTAATTACTACAACAATATGAGCCAGGCAGAAATGGCAGCTTTACATGAACTTGAGAGTATGACCAATATAGTAATTAGAAAATCTGGTAAATGGGGAAACATAGTTATAATGCCTGAAAAAATGTACACTGAAAAATGTTTAAACTTGTTACTTGACATCAGTTACTACATGAAATTAACTGGGGACCCAACAGATAAATTCCAAGGGGATCTGTTTGAGTTTATTAATTTATCTCCTCACAGTGGCTGGATTGCAAAAAAAGATCATTTTCTGAAAATAGAACATCCAATGGTCTCTACATTCTACATACTGCCGAAAACCCATAAAAATCTGCTAGACCCACTGGGTAGACCAATAATTGCAGAGATTGGTTCAGTAACACAGAATGTGAGCATTTTTGTGATAGTTTTTTTACACCTTTTGGTACTACAACTGCCATCATTCATCAGAGACAGTATGGGTCTGATGAATAAACTTAAAACTAAAGTGTGGGATAGCAGATGGAGTTGGATTACAATAGATACCTGCAGTCTATATACATCCATAGCATATGAAGTAGGTTTGAAAGCAGTGGCCCATTTCCTGAATAGTAATGAAGATAGTCCAAAAGATTTTTTGTTACAGGCGATTAAATTTGCTTTAATACAAACTATTTTATGTTTGATAAGCATTTCTTTTTACAGACCTGTGGCACAGCAATGGTGGCATCTTTTGCTCCTGTATGCTAATCTGGTAATGGGCATGTTTGCGGAGCAATGGATTTTCAATAGTAACAATCAACACCATAGAAATATAGACTTTGATGGCAGATAAGGACCACTTGGCCACCTAGTCTGCCCATTTCCCTCCCTATTAGGTAAGCTGCAGATCCTAGTCAACCAGCAGCCTACTTCCTCCTTACCCTCCTCCTAACCCCCACTATAACTGCCTTATGTCGGTGCCATGCATTCTTGAATTCCCCCACTGTTTTTGACCCCACAACCTCCTCAGAAAGGCTGTTCCATGCATCCATCACCCTCTCTGTGAAGAAATACTTCCTCACATTGCTTCTGAGCCATTCACCCTCTTATCTTCAAATTGTGCCCCTTGTTCTTGCGCATCTCTTTTTCTGAAATATGCTACTCTCTTCGACTTTGTTGATTCCCTTGAAGTACTTGAAGATTTCTGTCATGTTCCTCCTCTCCCTTCTTTCCTCAAGGGTATTCATATTAAGCTCTTTTAGTCTCTCTCTCTTCGTATTGCTTCTGGTGTAGACCCTGCACCATTTTGGTTGCCCTCCTCTGGACTGCCTCCATCCTGTCTACGTCCTTACGGAGATGGGATCTCCAGCACTGCAGGTAGTACTCCAGACGTGGTCTCACCAACTGTCTGTACAGAGGGATAACAACTTCCTGCTTTCTACTGGTGATGCCTCTCCCTATGCATCCCAGAATCCCCCCAGCCCTCCTTACTGCCTTCTCACATTGCTTGCCTACCTTAAGGTCATCCAATATGGGTACCCTGGGTCCCTTTCCATTTTTGTTGTTGTTAGTAGCCCCCCCATTGAGCACTCTTCCCCAGGGTTTTTGTTTCCCAGGTGCATTACTTTGCAGTGAAACAAAGCTGCCATACTCTTGACCATTGCTCCAACCTTGCCAAGTCCCTTTTCATCCTTTCCACCCCTCCTTGTGTATCAACCCTGTTGCAGATCTTTGTGTTGTCTGCAAAGAGGCATACTTTTCCTTCTAGCCCCCCCTGCAATGTCACCTATAAATACATTAAAGAGTACCAGTCCCAATACTGAACCTTGTGGTATCCCACTATTAACTCCCCTTTCTCCAGTGTCTGCTCCATTTACTATTACCCTCTGCATCCTGTTGTCCTGGCAATTTGTTGCTCAGGCTACCACCCTAGGATCCACTCCCAGGCTGGCTAACTTGTTCATTAATATTTTGTGTAGTACTGTGTTAAATGCCTTGTTAAAGTCTAAGTAGGCCACATCTATAGCCTCTTCCTGGTCTACTACTTTGGTCACCTAGTCAAAGAAATCTATTAGATTTGTCTGACATGACCTTCTCGCTGTGAATCCATGCTGCCTTGGGTCCTGTGCCCTGCTGGCCTCTAGGTACTCGACAGTTCTTTCTTCCAGAAGCGATTCCATCATTTTCTCTTCCAGTGAGGTCAAACAAACAGGTCTGTAGTTTTCTGCCTCTGTCTTGCTCACACTCTTGTGAAGGGGGATCACGTCCACCTGCCTACAGTCCTCAGGTACCACACCATCCTCCCATGATTTGTTAAACAGGGTAGTCAGTGTTGTCACTAGGTCTACCCTTAGTTCTTTTAGAATTCTGGGGTGAATCCCATCCGGGCCCATTGCTTTGTCCACCTTGAGTTTTAAAAATTCTTTCAGGACCCTTTCTTCTGTGAATGGACTGGTATCGACCCTGCTGCCCAAAGTGCATCTATTGTTTGGTTTAGATTGTTAATTGGTTGCATTTTATTGATGATGTGATTTTGATCTGGTCAGGTGCTGAAGAGGAGATTCCAATATTCATGGAATACCTCAACCAGAACACAGTGGGTCTAAAATTTACACATGAAGTCAGTAATCATCAAATAGCATTTCTGAATTTAAAACTAACAGGCATACATGGCCAAAAATAATTACAAGTGGCTACCACAAAGCAACAGCAGGGAACACTATCTTCCATGCTGCAAGTGCACATCCAAGAAAACTCGTTTCTTCCATCCCTTATGGGGAGATGATTAGATTAAGGAGAAATTGTTCAAAGAATGAGTTTTTGAAGCAGGTGTGGGGACTCGGAAAGAGACTGTCACTGAGTGGGTATACAGAAGAAGTTCTGAATGAAGCCCTTGAAAAAGTGATCTTCGAGATACAGCTCTTGCAGCAGGTTACACCATACACTGAAGCCGGCAGGCAGCAGGACCTCACAGAAAACTTCTAGCTAGCTACATACAGCAGGTGGCCTCCCCCGATGTCTGCTCATCCCTGACGTTCCATACATCATAAAAGCGGTGGTCCCCCAGCATCCCTCTATTTTCCCACCATCGACCCACAAGCATCAGCTCCATGGACACCTTCAGCAAGCAATCGATGCCACACCTAAGTATCTTCTTTCTTTATTTTCTCTAGAAGTTAATTTTTTTGCTCATATTTCCCTGCATGTCATCTTCCCCGTCGTCTTCCATAGAAAGGCACCCTTTTAAGTGTACCTGCTGCAAGCAGATCCTATTTAAGGACGGCCACTCAGCCTGTGTGCGGTGCCTGAGCTCAGAGTACGACACTAAGGCCTGTCCTGTTTGCCAGAAGTTCAATAGTCGAATGAGAATTCACTGCCAAATGGTGTTGGAGACCTTCCTCCTCGAACAAAAATTGACAGCCATGCAGAAAAGCACCTCCTTCAGGGCAGGCTTCTCTCACAAGTCGGGGAAACATAAAGAGAAAAGGAGGGAAGGGGGAAAGGGAGAAAGAGCGCTCCCCATCCAAGACTAAGATATCCGACTCCCAGGGAAGTTCGGACTCAGCCAGCCACTCTACACACTCTCCGTCACGGTGTAAGGTCCAAAAACCACCAGCCAAGGCCCAGATATCGGGTGTTTCTGGTTCGGGAACCAAACTTCAGCCCTTGAAGATCCTGCCCCACGTGTATTCCACTAGCCAGCCTTCTGGCTTAGCCGACCAGTCTTCCTTTACAGACTGCCCGGCAAAAGCGCCATCCAAGTCGGCCTCAGTAGTGGGCTCCGACTCCCTGGACCAGCACTTGGGACTCTCTCACAAATGGTGTGGGATAATCTAGTGTTTATTCTCTCTGTGGCTAAGTCCATAGATAGGAAATATGCCCCTCCCAAGGATCGGCCCATTCTGGCCTTGCAAACTTTTGCTGATGCCATAGTTGTCCTGGCAGAGAATGACAAGGCCATTCTTCCGCAAGAATCTATGGCACATCCGATAAACACGGAGTCTCGCAAAATCGACACTTTAGGAAAGCGAGTCTTTGCTGCTTCCACCCTGGGCATGCGCATTGCTAGCTACCAGGGTTATTTCTCTTAATATGAGTATACACTCTGGCATTTGTTCAAGGCCACAGAATAAGCTCTCCCAGATTCAAAAGTTAATATAGAGCTTCTTCAAACCATTACCAGAGACATTGACTCCAATAACCAGCAGCTCAAAGCTGCCATGGATGCCTTTGACACTGCCTCCAGAGCAGCACCGACCGGTATATGCACCCGATGCCACTCTTGGTTGCACATATCGGGATTCACAAATGATGCCCAGCAGAGTTATGGCTTTGCCTTTTGATGGTACACCTGTACATACCTGTTTGGTCCTCGGGTTGAGCAGGTGCTAGAGGCCACACAGAAAACTAAAATGGCTATCAAAATGTCCGGACCACCATCCGCAGCCACTCAAAGGGGCAGGAACTGGTGTCAGTTTCATAACCGTTAGTCCTTTCACGGTAAAGGTAGAGGGGTCTCCAACAGAAACCAAACCCCTTAACCACAAAAGAAAATGCAGCAGAAGGCACAGGGCCCCAAAGCACCTAGCGCCACCCTCTGAGAATCCGGCCCAAGTCCCACCTCAGCTGTCCAAGGGGAACTCTTCCTCAACAGTAGGAGGGTGTCTGACTCAGTTTTACAGCCAGTGGAAGTCAAATCACATCAGACAAGTAGGTACTCGGGATAATCTGCGAGGGGTACTCTCTAAATTTTTCAGAAACCCATCTGGATCACCCACCTAAATGACAGCCCAAGCTGTCTGTCTCTCAGTCAGACCTTCTTGCTTCAGAGATTCAAGGCCTTCTAAACAACAGGGCAGTAGATGTAGTCCCGCTGGATCAGCAAAACACAGGTTTCTACTCCCATTACTTCCTAGTTCCAAAGAAAACAGGCGGCACGCACTCAATTCTCGATCTCAGGAAGTTAAACAAATTCCTTTACAAGGAAACGTTCAAGACGATATCAGTCGGTACACTCTTACCTCTGATTCATCAAAACGATTGGCTGGCCTCCCTGGACATGCAGGAAGCCTATCAGCACATTCTCATACACCCAAACAACCACAAATACCTCAGATTTGTGGCATTGGGTCAACACTACCAGTTCAGAGTCCTGCACTCTGGGCTATCCTCAGCGCCTCAAATCTTTACAAAGTGCTTTGCAGTTCTCGCAGCGCATCTCAGGAAGCTCAGAATTCAGGTGTTTCTGTATCTGGATGATTGGCTTCTAGCAAGTCCCTCTAGACGAGAGACTCAGGATGCCATGGCCATGGCTTCCAAATTCATCACGTCCATGGGAGTCCTGCTAAATTTGGGAAAGTCACAACTACAACCCTCCCAATGGCTCCTCTTCATAGGAGCCCTTCTGGATACCTCCAGTGCAAAAGCTTTTCTTCCGGAGGTCAAAAGGAACGACAGCCTTCGGATGGCTCACTTCATCAGGGAGAACGACTCTGTTCAAGCTCTTTCAGTGCAATGGATGCTGGGTCTCATGGCATCCTCAATGTTCACTGTGCCTCTGACTCGTCTTCACATGAGGACTACTCAGTGGATGCTCAGCACTCAGTGGTCACCAACCACACAGCCACAGTCCTTTCACATCAAGGTAATGGTACCTCTGAGATGGTCACTCACCTGGTGGACTCAGGAAGACAACCTTCTGGAAGGTTATCCTTTTTCACCTCTCTAGAATCCCAGATCTCCATCACCACAGATGCGTCTCTGCTGGGATGGGAGCTCACTGCTAGGATCTCCACACCCAGGGTCGATGGAGTCAGGATGAGTCTCAGCTTCACATAAATGTTCTAGAAATGAGAGCCATCCTGTATACAGTCCAAGCCTTAAAGGACATACTCTGTCACAAAATCATTCTCCTTCAAACAGACAACAAAGCAGTGATGTACTACATCAACAAGGAGGGCGCAGAGCACACTCTTACCCCTTATGCAGGGAAGTGATGAGAGTGTGGGAGTGGTGCCTGGAGCACAAAACTCTGATCCAGGCAATCTGTCTACCGGAATGCAGAACGATCTAGCAGATTGTCTCAGCAGGACGTAGACAGACCCTCATGAGTGGTCTCTCGACACAAATTGTCATGCAATCACTCTTCAAAGAGTGGGGAACCCCAGACCTGGACCTTTTTGCATCCCCACTCAACGCAAAACTGCCTCTGTTCTGCTCCAGAAATCCAGAACCTGGCATTTTTTGTCAGGATGCATTCAAACTGCGGTGGATAAGACACTTTCTGTATGCATTTCCTCCTCTTCCCCTAGTTCAGAGGGTGCTGTTCAAACTGGAGGTGCAGGGGGGCAGAACCATCCTCATCACCCCATTCTGGCCTCATCAGATCTGGTTTTTATTAATCAAGATTGTTGGAAACTGCAAGACAGCTTCCACTTCATACAAACCTCCTGACCCAGGGCCCTGTGGTCCATCCCAGCTTGAAGTCCCTTCTTCTGCATGCCTGGCTTCTAAAGAGATAGAGGTGAACAGGTTCAATGTTTCATGAAGGGTCTCTGACATTCTGTTAGAGGCACACAAGCCAGCTACCCAAAAAACTTACATGGCTAAGTGGAAGCAGTTCTCCATCTGGTGTGCAAAATCCTCCTGGCATCCTTTTTCCTGCCCACCAAACAAAGTTCTAGAGTATCTTCTAGATCTCTCGAACACAGGTCTGCAATACTCAACTGTGAAGGTTCACCTTTGCGCAATCTTAGTGTACCACAAGCCCATACACTCCTTGTCTCTGGCTCAGCTACTGGTGGTCAAGAGGTTTCTTAAGGGCATACTGCATACCAGGCCACCGGTCTGATGACCGGTAGCCACCAGGAACATTAACCTTGTACTAGACATGCTCACCCATAAACCTTTCAAGCCCCTAGCTACTTGTGAGCTGAAGTTTCTGACTTGGAAGACCGCCTTCCTTGTATCCAGTACCTCTGCTTGCAGAGTGTTTGAAATACATGCTTTGGTCACAGACCCTTCGTATACTGTATTTCACAAAGATAAGGTAGTTCTTAGGACCCACCCTATGTTTCTCCCCAAGGTTGTCTCAGAATTCCATCTGAATCAGCCCTAGGTCCTTCCAACCTACTTTGCGAACTTCCAGACTGAGGGGGAGTGCGCCCTACATTCTCTGGATGTAGAGAGAGCTTTGCGGTTCTGTTCAGACAGAACTAAAGAAATCCGCATGTCAAAACAACTATTTGTCTCCTTCAGCATGGCCCGGCTGGGTCAGCCTGTTGCTATCAGATGCATTTCAGCATGGCTAGTGGCATGCTTTCGCCAGTGCTGATCCATGGCACAGGTTAAGCTGGAAGGCAGAGTGTACGCGCATTCTACCAGAGCAGTTGCGGCATCTCTGGCAGAAATCCGAAATGTACCCATTGCGGACATCTGCAATGCGCCCACTTGGAGCTTTGTGCACACTTTCATAAAGCACTGTACTTTGGATGTCCATGGCAGACAGCATCAGGCCTTTGGCAGGACAGTCCTTAGTGGATGTCTGTCCTAAGTGAGCTCCTTTTTTCCTGCCACCCGTGTCTGTACTCTCCCATTAGTGTGAATGAGTGGTGGAGACTTTGTGTCCAGGAAGATGTAAGCAATAATACCTGACAGGGTGGGCGGTATTGGGTTATACTGGACCGCCCAGGGGCATAATGAGGCCCGACACTGCAGGTGAAGGGCCTTATAGCACCTGGAAGATCCAGTATTGCCCAATACCGCCCACCCTGGAAGGTATTATTGCACTTAGAAAATGGGCACTGTAAAAGAAAATAAGTTTCATAAAAAAATGTTAATTAAACATTAGTTGTAAATTAGTTTTTATAATAAAATAGTTCCTCTGCCTGCATTTGAATTTTTTTTGAGCTTGTTACCTACTCACCTCCCCCCAACACAAAGCCAAGTGGAGCCAGCGGGAGGTGGGGTGCATGGGACAACACCTCCTCCACCTTCCCAAACTGCTGCTCGGTCGTTGGTTTATGCCTTATGGGGTCAAGAGCAGTAAGAAGTTTCTATTCAGTGAAGCCGCCCCACCACATTAAACTAAAAGTCTTGAGGCATCAGCGAGAGCGGCAGCTGCTGCAAACTGTAAGAATAAATGATCGAGGGGCAAACTTTAAAACTTTTTTTTATTTAAAAGCCTGCAGTAATGCAGGCAAGGCAGGGAGGTGCTAATTAAAGAACAGCACCGGCAGTTTCATTTATTTCGTATGGCAGGGGCTGGAAAAGCAGCAAGGAGCTGCTGTTCAGTGAAGCTACTCTGGCATTAGTAGAGCAGGGGGAGAAGAGTAGGCCGGTAATAAAGCCACACCGTGGCAAAAGTAAACACCTTCTGCCGGTCAGAGCCCAGGATTTTCTTAGCCCATTTTCTAATTGGAAATAACGTACCTACCATAATTCTTGATCTTCTTGGACAAAGTCTCCACCACTTATTCACATGCCCACCCTCCATCCCCCGAGCTCACTCATTCTGTTTTTGGTCTCCACACCCTCATTGCTGGGCTGCAAAGACGATAAGTTGACCCTTCTTACAGAGGTCATTCGGACTATCTTATAGCCAACATAGGTTAGTTTCACTAAGTTAGTTTATGCTGCACCTCCTTGGTAAAGAAGGTACTGAGGTGGTTGGAGGGTCGACACCAAGATAGCCTATACGGCGTAAGCCGAGCTTGCTGTGCTGCTCCTTGTGGTCCTATCTCAGCGCCAGCCCTCCTGAAGATTTTTGGCTCCCACTGGGTCCTAGTGTCTCCAGCATAGTCCTATTAGTGTGAATGAGTGGTGGAGACTTCGTCCAAGAAGATCAAGAATTCCTGTAGGCACATAATTTCCATTTCTGTGCAGGCCATGTATAAACCCTAGCCAAAACCATTTTGGAGACAAGAGCAGTGTTTTCGAGGAAAACAAGGACAACAGCCTAGGTACGGCCAATAACAGAGAGGAGGCCTTACCCACAAAGGCCCCTCTCGGGCATCAGGAGGCACAGGCACAAGAAATGCCAAGCCTTCCCAGGCAAACCTCCCCTTCCCCTCCACAGCCTGACTTTTTCCAGAACCTTCCTGTCCCACCTGCTCAGGTGGAAGAGGCAGTCAGGGGTCATTTCTCGAAACATATAGAAGGGTGGCAGCGAATTACCTCCAACCAATGGGTTCTTCAGTTAGTTTGAAAAGGTCACTCTTATCAAATTCACCAGGAGGGCCCTGTCCAGGCCACCCCTTCTCTCTCAGTATTCCCATTAATCACACCATGCTGATCCAGGAAGAAATCCAGGCCCTTCTAGAGAAACAGGCCATAGAGTCTGTCCCCTGGATTCAACAAGGGAAAGGGCACTATTCCCATTTTTTCCTAGTACCCAAAAAGACAGGGGACCTACATCCCATCCTGGATGTCTGCGATCTCAACACCTTTATGGCATACAAACACTTCAGAATGGTCTCCTTGATTGATCCCGATGCTCTGCCCGAACACTTGGCTTGCATTGCTGGATATGCAAGACGCACATCTCCACACTCAAATCGCAAAACACCACAAGAGGTTTCTGCGGTTCGAATTCAGAGGACAATATTACCAATTTTGGGCGCTGCCATTCGGACTGTTATCGGCACCCAGGATCTTTACCAAATGCCAGCAGTAGTAACCGTGACCCTCAGGAGGATGGGCCACTATATGTTCCCTTACCTGGATGACTATTTCTTCACAGCTTCATCCAGGACGGGGCTTAACCAGGCGTTACAAGACACCTTTTCGATCTTCAAAGAGGTGGGTGTCACCATCAATCTACCGAAATTGTGTCTCACCCTATGTCAAAGATTACAGTGTGGGCAAAACAGTCAGACCAGCCAAGTTAAGAATACAGGAACATGTGAGGGCCATTATAAATGGCAATATGGCTAATGCTATAGGTGCACATTTATTGGAGTCACATAATCAAAAACCTGAGTGTTTAAAATACACTATTTTGGAACATGTGAAGAGGAACCCCAGAGGGGTAACAGAGGACAGATCCTTGAACAAAAAGAAACAAAAATGGATAGTGAAACGTTAAACTGGTTATCCTATGGGCCTTAATGAAGAGATTAATTTTACCCCTTACTTGTAACTGTCCACCAATTTTCTCTTTCTCTTTTCATCTTCATAATTATTTAATTGTTGGAGTTCAGCCTGATACCCTCCAGTACTGATGATGGTGTTTTTACGTATGAATAATTACATACTGCCATTCTTCAGACTTCTGGCCATAATCATGGTTGGGACTTTAAACCAGATAAGCTGTTCTTACAAACTTTTTAATTTGCTTTCCCCTGATCAGGGTGAATACATTTTGAATTTTTTTTATTTTTGTGACCTCTAGCAGACCTTATATACTTAGGATTACTTAAGAGGTAGAAGGACATTATTTTAAACAGGTCTCCCCGTCTCCCCCCCCCCCATAGAAGGTCACATAATAGTAAACTATACCCTATCCTCCTGCCCACTTATTCTGTATACTGGTGAGTGGTAGATTTAAGAGTAGTACCTGGCAAGTGCCAGTCAGTCTCTAGGAGCATATACTTAACCTCTCTAATATATGAATGCCTAAAAAGCTAGTATAAAATTATATAAAAAGAGGAAAGTAACTGATTTAGCACAGCCATGCAAAAGTTCTCCTGGACACAACAATGATGGTTTGTACTCCCATGCGTTGTTGTATGATTTGCACTTGTATATCTTTTTTGCATTTTTTTGTATATTCACAATGTGCGAACATATATATGGTGTATGTCACTTTAAATTTGCACCTTATAAAAGAATGTTGTCCATTATCTGGTAGACCTGCCCCCATACTGCAATAAAGCTGCACCTTTGAAGCTTTAACCTTTTTTTGGATGCTTGTGTAACCCCCCCGACAATGGGGGTTCCTGAAAGCCTTCCCGGAGCTTGCTTAAATGCTCCATGCCTGGCTGGTGTTTGGCGTAAGGCCGCTAAATGTGGGGGTTGTGAGTGCTTTTAAAGCCTCCATATACTGTCTCTTTAAGAGCCATCTGCTTGCAGGCAAAATCAATATTTATGAGGGGGACTGTGTGTTTCCCTGCTCGAGTCCCGCTTGAGCTGTACTGTAATTGCCCCTCTTTGTGCTCGCTGAAAGCGCCAGGGGAACCTCCTCAACAGATGTAACTATTTGCCTGAAATCATTTAGAGTGATAGTGAAAATGCAGTTTTGATTAACCTGCTTTTGTTGCAGATGGGACTCTGTGTGCTGTTCCCCTCCATCTTGGACCAGGACAGTTCAAGGGGTCCAATAGGAGTGAGGGGGTATCTAATCTGGAGTAAAAAAGCAGCCAACCAGAAACCAGGACTGTAGATGAAGCCAGCTGACAAATGGGGACACAGCTTGTAATTCTGGGAAATGGCATTCCGGGCCATGGTGCTGTTTTGCACCAGTGAGGGCAGTAACAAATGACTGGCATCTGCAGCCCTTCAATGGGATCAGGTGGCGCCCAAGTAGAGAGACTTGCCCCAACTGCCAGGAGACAGATGCGTTGTGACTGTGAGTGAGGAAGGAGCTCTGAGCTCCTGCGCCGTTGAGAGTTCACGTGGGAAGCGCGTGAGGGGCCTAAGGCGGCCGTTTGCACTGCCAGCGCTCCACAGATTAAATCCGCAGGCTTGCGGTCAGAGGAGGCTGTGTACAAGCACAGCTACCTACCAGGCTTCACCTGAAGAGGACTGGAGAATCTGCTGAATCACGCTCGGTCTGTCAGGACATTGAAGCTGCAGTGAAACGCCCGCATAGCTGTGAGTTCGTTCGGGTCCTGGAAGCAGCTGCCTGGTATGGTACCCCTTTGTTGTTTTCCATATAAATGTGTGAGGAGGCCTTTGAAGCTCAGGCTCAGCCCTGCAAGTGGTGAAGGAGTGGTTATCTGCTGGAGTTGTGAGTATTGGATCAGGGTAGCTCCCTGTTAAAGCTTACAAACAAAGGCAAAATCATTTTGTTATATTGCTGACTGCACTAATTGAGCTTTCTGGCTCCATCTGATCTTCTCAGGAATTAAATCTCGCTTGTGTCAGGGCCCCAACCAGCTGCATCGAGGAACTAGCCATTAGGGCTTGGGTACCCATAGACAGTAATTAATAGGTTAGGTCTGTGCACAGAGCCATAGGTAGATTTTCATGTATGGTAGTGGTAAGCTAATCAACCTTGTTATCTTCCCTCAAATAAATCAGATTGTTTTGCAAAAGTACACTGGCTAGTCTGTGTATTAATGGTGAAATACTGCATAGTGAATGTGGTGTAACTGTACCTTACTTTCCAGGGGGTCCCCGGAGTGAGCTGACTGGTTCGAGACCGGGGTAATTGTATATGGTAAAGACTCTGAAATTGAACTGTGTGGGCCACTAGCGGGAAGAAAGGGGGGTTGCAGCAACCCAGAGGGCTGTGACTGAGTCAACCTCGACTATTCTAACCCCGACCTCTGGGTGGAGGCACCCGCCAACGGATCTGGGCCCCTCACCCTGCTACAGTTAGGGCAGGCAGGGGTAGTAGCCCTTAGGACAGCACCCCCTGGGGTGACACTTATTTCCAGTATGATTGTGGAACTTCCTTCAACATATGTCTGTTTTGGGCTGGCAGCCTGAACTCTGCACCAGGAATCTTGCCAGAGCACAGCCAGTTTTCTACAAAAAGTGCCCCTGGTGGAATGGGCCCCTGAGGCCTTGGGGTGGCTGTCTGCCAATCTTACTGTAACAGAACTGGATACAAGAGACTATCCATCGAGAGATAGTTCTCTGAGGCTGGTCTGCCCTTGCTCACCTCACCATAGGTAAGGAACAGCTGGGTATGAGAGGCCCCGAGCTGCTTAGTATGCTCCAAATAGTAGGTCAGCACCCTTGTAACAGCCAAGCTGTGGAGCCTGCGCTCACCAGGAGTGGATTCATCTGTGAAAAAGAGAGGAAGAGTTATGGACTGGTTGAGGTGAAATTCAGACACCACCTTGAGAAGGAATTTTCTATTAGTTCTGAGAACTACTTTATCCCTGTGGGGATGATGTAGTTAGGTTCAGTGCAGAGAGCCTGCAACTCTGAAATCCTCCTGGCAGAAGTAATGCCACTAGGAATACTTTTTTCCAGATGACATGCTTTAGATCTGCTGTAGCCATAGGTTCGAATGGGGCATCCATTAACTTGGCTATACACAGGTTCAAGTCCCAGGGAGGGACAGGTTCCCTACGTGGGGGTTGAAGGTGCAGTAGGCCCTTAAAGAATTTCTTGAAAATGGGATGTGAAATAGTAGATTTCTCTTTGCCTGCGGAAATGTAAACTGAAATGGCTGCCAGGTGGACTTTCAGGGATGAGGCATTAGGCCTGCAGGTGAACTAAGTAGTCTAGTATAGAAGGCAGGCTAGACTGCAAGAGAACAATCTGCCTGTCTTTTCACCAGAATGAGAACTTCTTCCATTTGGAAGCATAAGTATTTTTGGTACTTCTTGTTTTAGCTAGCCTAAGGATTCTGAAGACCTGTTCTGAATAATGAGGGTCAGGGAACTCTAACTCTTCAAGTACCAAACTTTTTATTTTTAATTTTTATTTTAGTCTTTGGTAACCGAGTAAGGCCCAATAGGCACAAGTGCCTGTTTTCAGAGGTGACCTGGGAGCACTGGGCGGTTAAGTGACTTGCTCAGAGTCACACAGTATGCAAGTGGAGGTTGTGAGAATCAAATGCAGGTCTGGTTTGCTGGATGTACCAAGCTCATTCACATCTCGTTATTTGAGGTGAAGGGATTTTGTGTTGGGGTATGTTAACCCCGTCTGAGGCAAGGTCAGGAGACTGTGGGTCAAAGGCAGGTGAATGGGCCATTTGGTTAACAGGGTGAGGAGCAGAGAGTACCATGGCTGTCTTGCCCAGTCAAGAGCCACCATGATCATTGTTGCCAGCTGTCTCCTGAACTTGAGCACTCTGAGTATCAGGGAAAAAAGTGGGAAAGCATAGAGAAACCTTCCTGTCCAGATGAGGGATAGGGCATCCACTGGCACTGTGCCCAGTGCTGGAGGCCTGCAGCAGTACAGGGGATCTGTTTTTTGAGTTTGAAAGTGACGAGATGTATCTCTGAAGTGCCCCACTTCCTGAAGACTGTGGCCAGCACTTGTCTCTTTAGGGTCTACTTGTGGTGGCCCTGGCTGATGCAACTCAGAGGTTCTGCCAGCATATTATCCTTACCTGGCAGGTGGATGGCAATTAGTTCCATGTCCAGGAAGAAAGCCAGCAACCAGATCTTCATGGCTTCTGTGCAGAGCTTTGAGGTTCTTGTGCTCCACTGCTTGTTGATGTAAAACATAGTGGTGTCTGTTCTGACTTGGACAGACTGGCCCTTGAGCTAGGGAGCAAAGGCTTTTATGGCTAGGTACACGGCTCTGAGATCGAGGAGGTTTATGTGACACTTGGACTCCCTGGAGACCATACCCTGCTTTTTGACTGGTCTGCCAGATGTGCTCCGCTTCCCAGAAGGGGAGGCATCTGTAGTGAGCACTCTGGAGGGTTCCCTCTGTTGGAAGGGAATTCCTTCCCTGAGATTGTGGCTGTCCTTCCACCAGTTTAAGGCTTGTTGGAGAGTCCTGGTGACTGGAACCAGCTTCGACAGTGAGTCTCTTTTCTAAGACCAATGAGCCCTCAGATGGTACTGAATGTACCTCCTCTGAAACCTGGCACCTGGAACTACTGCTGTAGTGGATGCCATGTGGCCTAGGAGCCTGAGAAAGTACCTGGCTGGTCGAGGACAAACGAGTTTGCCAGGGTCAGGAGGTTTTCCATTCTGTCTAGA
This sequence comes from Neoceratodus forsteri, assembly GCA_016271365.2. Taxonomy (NCBI): domain Eukaryota; kingdom Metazoa; phylum Chordata; order Ceratodontiformes; family Ceratodontidae; genus Neoceratodus; species Neoceratodus forsteri. The sequence goes on along the minus strand of CM028133.1, from coordinate 242,854,293 downwards.
GGAAGCAGGCTTTCCCTTGGTGGGTGTACAGCTGTGCTCCTATGAATTCCAGAAGTTGTACTGGTTCCATGTGAGACTTTTCTGTGTTGATCAGGAACTCCAGTGATTCTAGGGTGAGCTGAGTGAATCACAGTCTCTCTGAGGTTCTGAGGAGATTTGTGTACTATGAGCCAGTTGTCCAGGTAAGGAAAGACAGAGACTTCCTGTCTCCTTAAGTGAGCTGCCACCACTGCGAGGCACTTTGTGAAGACCCTAGGGGCTGAGGACGGACGGAATGGAAGTGCTGCAAACTGGTAATGGCCTGAAGGAAGTCTGAATCGGATACTTTCTGTGAGAGGGCCTGATTGATATGTGAAAGTAGGCATCTCTGAGGTCTAGGGAGGCTAGTCAGTCTCCCTTCTGTAAGGAGGGGGGGGGTCAAGACTGACAAGGTGGCAATTTTGAATTTGGGATTTAGCAATTGTTGTTTAAATACATCAGGTCTAGGATGGGTCGCCAGTGCCCATTTTTCTTTTGGGTGAGAAAGTATCTCGAATAGAAGACTTTTCCACACTGGGAAGGAGGCACTCTTTCTATTACATTTGCATGCAGGAGAGATCTGACCTCCATACCTCTCAGTGTTAGAAATCATATCTCTGGCCTTCAAAATTCAGAGCAAATGGCCAGATTGTGTAGCCCTTTAGTATTTTTTTAATTTTTATTTATTTACTTTGTTGTGCCTTTGGTTCCCTCCCTTCCAGCCAACCTTCATAGCTGCTGCCCCGGTCGCGGACAGAGCTCAAACCTCCCTGTCACAGCCCCTCCGGCCGCATTGCAGAAGGTACTTAGCCCACCATTGCGACGACCTGGAGGGTGGACCCAGGAGGGAGCTAGCTTGTGCCCGACCTTGGTGGCGCCATTGGGGCAGCCTTCATGCTGCTGAGAGAGAGTTTTTTTTTTCCTTTTGTGGTTCTTCCCTGCGGGAAGGGGCGTGCAATGAAGCCAACGGAAGGAGCGCACACATGTCTACACGTGCTGCTCCTGGTGTCTGCCCCCTCCTGCCCCTCTTGCTGCAGCGTCGGCACAGTGCCCCCCAGTCTCCACTAGGGGTCAGCCACGTGCCAACCACTGATTTCCCCCCTCCCTGGAGGAGGAGGAGAGTAGTCCTCCAGACGCTCAATCCTTCTCCAACCCTGCCAACCCCTGGCAGCCCATGCTCATTCCCAAACATGGGTCGCCAGCATAGCGCGAGGTAAGACATCCAGTGCCTCAGCCCTCAGCGCAACTGGGCCAGCCTAGCACTTTAGTATTTTAAAAAATAATATGTCTTAGAATAGTGGGACCCATATGTTTATTAAGGAATTTTTCCATCAAGGTAGTTCAATGTTCAAATAGTTTGAGTGCCAAGAAATAGCGTTAGTAACATAGAAACTAGAAGTTGACGGCAGAAGGAGACCGATATGTCCATCTAGTCTGCCCATTTGTTTTAGACCTATTTTGATACTCTAGTTGCCCTTTGTAGTCAGGGCTCCCTTGTGTTTATCCCATGCATTCTTGAATCCCCCCCATGGTGTTGACCCCCACAACCTCTTGGGGCAGGCTGTTCCAGGCATTCACCACTATTTTTGTGAAGAAAACCTTCCTGGTGTTGGTAGAGAACCATCCTCCTCCTTGCAGCCTGAGGTCATGTTCCCTGGTCCTAGAGCCCTTCTTGAAGTGAAAAAGTTCCTGTACCTTTACCTTGTTAATGCCTTTTATGTACTTGAATGTTTCAATCATGTCCCCTCTCGCTTTTCTCTGCTCCAGGGAGTACATATTCAGTTCCCTAAGTCTTTCCTTGTAGGACATGTACTGTAGACCCTGAATCATTTTTGTCACCTTTTTCTGTACTGTTTCCCCCTATTCAATGTCCTTCCTGAGGTGAGGCCTCCAGAACTGGACTCCGTATTCCAGGTGAGGCCTAACCAGTGATCTGTACTGTGGTAGTACCACCTCCCTTCTCCTGCTCGTGATTCACCTCCCAATGCAGCCCAGCATTCTGTTGGCTTTTAATGTTGCCTTCTCACACTTCTACTAACCTTCAAGTTGTCTGAGATTATGATTCCCAGATCTTGTTCCTGGTTTGAGGCCGCTGGTCTTTCATCTCCTAAGTAATACTCCTTTCTTGGATTTTTCTTTCCTATGTGCATGACCTTGCACTTCTTGGCATTAAATTTCAGCTGCCACACTCCAGACCATTCATCTAGTTTCTTAAGATCAGCTTCCATCTTGCTCACGCCATCTGAGATGTCCACCCTGTTACATATCTTGGTGTTGTATGCGGACAGAAACACCTTCGTGAATAGAAGTGCCAGAGGGGCTGCTACTTCTGCCCCCAGTTCCTTAAGGATTCTGGGGTGCATCTTGTCTGGTCCCATGGCTTTGTCTGCTTTTGTTTATTTAGCACCTCCCATACTTCAACTTCTGTAAAGGGACTGGGGTCTACCCCTGGTCCTGGGGTGTTGTGTTTTTTCAGGGCTGGGCCATACCCTGGGTCCTCTTTGGTAAACACCAAGCAGAAGTATTTGTTGAGGTTTTCGGCTTTCTCTGGGTCATGTTTGATGCATTTCACTTCTTTAGTAGCAATCTTTACTATCCCCTCTTTTGCTTACCTATGTTCCCTAATGTATCTAATTGTCTACTGTCTTTGCCCCTTCTGCTATATTTTCCTCTGTCTGTGCCTTAACATTATGAGGAACTTCAGTAAACCTTTGCAGAGCAAATGTGAATTTGAGTGCAAAATTCATAGCAGCTGAGAACTATGCTGACCTCTGACTCCAACAGAATCTTTTCTGTGGGAGTGAAATGCCTGAAATTCCAGTTTCCCTGCTGTGTGGGGAGTTTTTTGAACTGCATGGTGAGTCCCCGACCCACCACTTTTAGTTATCTGTGATGATGAGCTGTCACTGGTGGAGGAAGTGGATCAGCCTTCCTCCTACCGGGAGAGAGGAGGTGAATAGGGCATCCCCATCAGGGTTTTTTTTATTTGGACTGGGCCCTAGGTGAGGGGATGTGACTAAACTGGCATGGAAGCATCCGTCCAGAGCCACAGCTGTCCCGGAGAAAGTAGATCGGCTCTATAAGCCTCCCAAGAGTGAGCGCATGGTTACATGTATGGGGCTAGTACCTAATATATATATATGTGCCCCATGCACGTAACCATGCCGACAAATATAATCTTTGTGCATTTAGCAAGCCCCCCCCCCAATTCCAATACATGCTCCGTAGACAGCGCTGCAGCCCATTCCTGACTTTGTGCCACAATTATGCTCTTTTTGGGGGTGGGGTTGCAGTGCTCAGTGATTGCCAGGCTTGTACACAGAAGTGGTGAGCCAGGTTTTACGAGGGGCATAGTTTTTAAAATTTTATTTTAGATTATTTGTTTATTCCTCCTCAATAGGGGGAGTTGCCTGTGGTTCCCCTTATCCAACTGGCCTCACAGCACCACACTGCTTGCAGTGCTCATGCATGACCCCCTTCTCCATTCCTCTCACAAGCCACTTGACAGCAGTACTTACCCCACCACCATGGGAGGCCCAGTGTCAGGATCCAGGGGGAGCAGCCTGAGTGCGAGTGGTGTGGTGCCGTCAGTACTGGTCTTCATGCATGCCAGAGGATTTATTTTCCTCTTGTTCCCCCACGGCATGGGTATGCAATGGCGGCAGTGATGCTGCCACGTCAGATATCTGCCCATGCCAATCCCATGTTCTGGCCGCTCAGTACACCAGCCACCACCAGGAGCCGGTAGCACAGCTGTCCATCCTTCCCATCCACCCTGGAGGAGGAGGAGGAGGAGAGCAGTCCAAGGGATGTTCAATCCACCTCCTCCTCCCCCAGCTGGCCCTCCAGTTACCGCGGTTGCTCCCAACCCCAGGTCACTGGCGCGGCAAGTAGTAGGTCTACCGTTGTGCCAGGGGGCTGGCCAAGAGGGGGCATAGTTTAAAACAACTGGACAGAAAATGTTACAGTACAGCTAAAACGGCTCCTAGGACAGGCAACTACACATATGAGTTGCCTGCCTGGAGCACACAGACCGTGACACTTGCTCTTTAACTTCATATGTTTTTAATGCACATAAATATGGCTAGGATACCTAGCCCTCCTTTTGTTGTGTTCTTCGTATCCTGTTCGGAACCCGTCCTCTTATCCAGGGGAGGGTATTGTTGTTAAGGGTATTAACTTACTATTATTTAATTCAAACAGTGTAGTGTTTTTTCATCTGCAAAAATCTAATCTGGCAGTTAGATGGAACACAATCCACCTAGAGGCAGCAGTTAGAATGTTGCATTCTAAATTCCATAATTTGCATACATTTTACCTCAGAGTTCCAGGGGCAGTCCGAGATTCTGAGTTGACTGCATATTGTCTAGTCCTACTAGGAGATCCCTTGAAAGAAACAATATTGCTATGGTAATTTTCTCTTTTGCTTGTACATTTGCAGACTACAAAGCAGTATTGTGGGAGATTGGGAACAGAACCTATTTTGGGAAAAGGTTCTGCAGAACAGCGGTGCCAAAACCAGCATCCCTTCTGGACTATATATCCAGGCAGTGGTGCTTCATGAAGGTGTGGACTGTTTTCCATGTAGCTGCTTTACAGATTTCCAGCAGGTAAACTTCCATGGCTGCTGCCACAGAGGGGGCAGTGCCACACCACGTGTGGAGTGGGCCCTGAGACCCTGAGGTGGTTGCTTGCCAGTTTTGGAGGAATAGAACTGTATGCATACAACAATACAACAGGGGATAGTCCTCTTTGAGGCTGGTCTGCCTTTCCCCACTTGAGGAACAACTGTGTACTGGAAGACCTATGGCCTTTAGTAGACTCCAGGTAGTGTTCAAGAGACCTCTTGACATCCAGGCTATGTAACTTCTGTTCGCTGGCACTGGAATTCTCTGTAAAGAACACCGGCAGAGTGATAAACTGGTTCAGGTGAAACTCGACCCCTTTTGGAAGGAATTTCCTGTTGGTCCAAAGGACTACCTTATCCCTGTGGAAGGTGATGTAGTTTGGGTCAGTGCAGAGTGCTTGTAGTTCGCACACCCTTCTTGCTGATGTGATAGCCACTTGGAACACCATCTTCCAAGTGACATACTTCAGATCTGCAGAAAACATTGGTTCAAAGGGGGATTCCATGAGTTTAGCTATGCAAATGTTCATATCCCACAGGGGGACAATGTCCTTAACAGGAGTACATATGCAACAGGCCCTTGAAGAATCGCTTGAAGAAGGGGTGAGAGGCCAGTGTTTTCTGCTTACCTGTTGCTGTATAGGCAGAGATAGAAAAGTGGTGCACCCTCAGGGTCGCAGGCCTGAGCCCTAAGGTCTACAGATGCAGGAGATAGTCCAGGAGTGTAGGCAGGTAACCTGAAAGGGATTGATATGGCTAGAGGTGCACCATAGGGAGAACCTTTTCCATTTGGACGCATATGTTTTTTTAGTAGCTGGTTTTCATGACACTTTTAGGACCTGGAGAGCCTAGTCTCAGAAGTGACAGCGTATTCTAGCTCCTCAAGAACCAGGCTTTGAGGTGTAAGAACTTGAGGTCTGGAAAAGTTATTCTGCCCTGAGACATCAACAGGTTGTGTCTCGGGGGAAGGTCTATGGGCCTCTTGACTGACAGAGCCAGCAGGTGGGAGTACCAAGGCTATCTGGCCCAGTCTGGAGCTATTAGGATCATAGTTGCAGGTTGACTTCTCACCTTCAGAAGGACACGAAAGAGGAGAGGGAAAGTAGGGAATGCGCACAGGAACTTCTGTGTCCATTCCAGTGTAACCCCCCTTGTTACCCGGGGTTACTAGAATCCCAGTAAGACCTAGTGGTAGACAGGGAAGGCAGCTTGTGAAACTCCATTTAAATGGGTTTCACACTGTCTCAGTCTGTTCTCAGTCTCAGCTGAGACTGAGAGATGACATCACCAATAGAACTATCGCAGCTGCATGAGCCACATTGGAATCTGCAGCCAGGGAGTTGGTTAGAACGTTGGGAGGTTTTAAAGTCAGTCTTCAGTTGAGTGTGAGTCAGTGAAGTGTGAAGTTGGGAGCTTGCTGGTAAAAGCAGCTCAGTGAAGGCTCTAGGGCCTCAGCCTGACAGAGGAGCTACCCTTGGTTTAAAAGTGTGTTTCTCCACCTAAGAGAGACACAGAAGATAATTGAAGTGGTGGAGACCGCTGTTTTCAGGTCTCAGTGCCCCCTCCTTTCGGGGGGGGGCAGGAAAGGGTTCCCTGCAGATTTCTGGGGCAACCCCCTAGTTCTGCTTGTAGAGGAAAAGCTGTCTGTGTGTTCCAGAGTTTATTTGGGAGAACAAGAAGATTTGTGAGTCGCCTGTGGGGCACCTGCAACGTGAGGGTGAGGGTGAGTGTCTGCTCTTGCTAAAAGGGGCTATGTTTTTCACCCTGGGACTTGTGTGACAATGTGGGGAATGAACTACTAAAATAGTGGAAGCCTAGAGTAATGGGTTAAGCAAATTAAAAGTAGGTTCAAGTCCAGAACTTGTTGGGATGCAAATGATATGTAGAGGAGATGTGACAGACGTCTACCTAGAATCTACATTTGAAAGTTCAGTAAAGGAATGGTTCAGTTTCCAGAGAAATGGCCGGGTATGGGCTGTGGGAGCTGGAGGTGGGTGGCCCCCCATCTTTAGTAACCAGGTCCACCTCTATGGATTTGCTCTGTGGATTTCTACTTTGCCTCAGGCACTTGGCCAGTGATGAGGGAAGTACCCAGACATGGGATTGGAAGGAAAATTCCTTCTATGAGTCGAAGACTCTAGTGTGGTTTGGGGAGCCACAACAGGATAATTGGTTCGTTCCTCAAATGAACCGCGGATCAAGTGGCTGGCGGGGTAGCCTGGCCAGTGGGGAAAACCCAAGTAGTGTACAAGTCGGGCTGTGTACCCAAAGCTGCGTGCAAGTCCGGACTGTGTGCCTGGTGGGTTTAGAGCCTGAGGGCTGGAAATAACGATACGTTCTGTAGTCTCTAATCTGCATTACCAAGAATGTAGCCCCATGGGGGTCCGTCTATGCTTTGTTCAGTTTGGATGTGAATAAAAGCCACACTGAAGAATCCCATACCTGGTTCTGGACATTACAGTTATTGCTTCCTGTGTTTGGATTTACTTGGGTGCCCCTGAGCAGAGTAGCCAAACCTAGGTCCCCTGTGCCGAGTAACCTCATCCTCCCCGAACCCAGTCCCCACCAGGTACTGCTGTCAGCTTCAACAGCATGCCACCTGTCGTTTTGCTAAAAAGGCAGGGGTGAGGGGTTACACCAGTAACAGTGCTCCCATGGGGAATGTTCCCACTGTCGTAGGCCTGCAACGATATAGGGGGAGCTGAAAGTTGTCTTTGGAGGTGAACAGGTCTATTTGGGGTGTACCCCATCTCCTGAAAATTGTGGACAGCACCTGCTTGTCTAGAGACTGTTTGTGTTGGGATTGACTGATCCTGCTGAGGGAGTTCACCAGGAAATTGCCTTTCTCTTGGAGGTGGATCACTGTCAGCTGAACCGCCAATGTTTTACTCTAGGCAACAGAACTGAGGACTAGGGGAATAGGGGGAGCCAGGTGCCAGCATCAGTTACTGTCCAGTCCATGAGCGCCACATCATACGTTTGCCTTTTGGGTGGTGCTGTCCACCGTCAGCTCCCCACTCCAAAAATGTTAAAGCTGAACACTCCCATGAAGTTCTGCGCCTCTGGCTTAAACCCACCAGTGATGAATTTATTTATTTATTTATTAGAACATCAGTTTAACAACCTTTGAGCCAGAGGCTCATTTACAAAGGTACCTCGTCACAGTGAGGACAAAACAGTGCAAGAAACAAACATCAAGGCAGACAAAAATCAGAGTACATTTAGGAATCAGCCAAAAATACAGGCATATGTCAAACACAATATACAAACAGGCTTACAAGTGCGCTTTACAGAGTAGACAATATACAGTAGTTACATGGAGATTGATTCAGTGGGCAGAATAAAGGTAAGGCTGGGCGGAAGACATCAGAAGAGGAGTGTGGGGGAGATAGTAGCAAGTAAAGGTAGAGCTGGACAGAAGGTCAGAGAGCGGCTCAGTGAGCTTTGTCTGGAAGGATAGGAGGAGGCTTAGAGGCAGGTACAGCTGCGTGTTGAGAGCAGGTGATTTCTAAGGCTAGTTTTAAAATAAGATAGCCAGGCGGCATCAGTGACTCCAGCGGGGAGGGCGTTATACCAACAGGGGGCTCTGTAGGGGTAAGCCCTTTGACCTTGCGAGGTTCTCGCCCTCGGTATAACCAGTGCAGTTTTGCAGGATATACGGGTATGCACTGTAGGGTTTGCATGGTGGATAGTGGTTGACAGACCTGGTGGGGATAGCCAAGGGTGATTTTTGTTAGGAGGCAGGTTTGGTATTTGAGGCGCTCATCTAGGTTGAGTAGATTAGCCATGGTGTAAAGAGGCAAGTGTGGGTTAGACTAGGGCCCCAGTTATGAGCCTGCAGGCCTTGTTTAAGGTGGGAGGATCTTGTGCAGGGCAGTCTGGTCTGCTACACCATACACAGGTAGGCCATAGTCTACCAGAGATAGAACAGAGGATGTGACTGCAAGTTGGAGGGCATCCGTGGGGAGGCAGTTTTTATGACGATAGAGAATACCCAACCGAGTGTTAGAGGCTGAGGCAAGGGAAGAGATGTGGGCATGAAAAGAGAGGGCAGGGTCAAAGGTTATACCTAGGTATTTATAAGAGTGAACTAGCTCAATAGGGAGTTTAAAGGTGGAGTGGACTGCCAGAGGATAGTTACTGGATTTATTTGGGGGTGGGCAAAGAGCATGGTTTTGGTTTTCTTTAGATTAATTACGAGTCTGTGCTCAGTAAACCAGGCTTCTGCGTCATTGTAGGATTCCTACAGAGATTCCTGAAGAGAGATGGGATTACGGTCGGAGGCAAAGAGTACAGCATCATCTGCGTAAAGAAGGATTTTACCACTACATACACTGGGCAGAGAGTTGAGAAAAAGGGAAAAGAGCAAGGGCCCAAGAATGGAGCCCTGAGGGACTCCGGAGCAGATAGGGCAGGTGCTGGAAAGTTTCCCATTGATTTTCACACGTTGTGAGCGGGCCGACAAGTAGCTGGAGTACCAGGAAACAGGCCCAGTGGCAAAGCCTAAGTGACTAAGGGTAGCTAGCAGGAGGGGGTGGGAGAAAGTATCAAAGGCTTTTGATAAGTCAATGAACACTGCACCTGCTAGGGAGCCAGAGTCCAGTGAGGTGTGAAAAAGCTGAGAACTCCAGGAGGGCAGTATTGGTGCTGTGGCCTGCTCTGAAACCATGTTCTTCTGGGAAGAGGATGCTATATTTACAGGTATTCAGAGATTTGGGTGGCCACAATTTTTCTAAGGCCTTAGAGAGAGGAGAGAGTTGAGATAGGTCAATAATTGCTAGGGAGGTCCTATCACTACCCTTGTGTATTGGGGTGACAGTAGCTATCTTCCAGGCAGAGGGAATTGCCCTAGGCAGAGGGATTTGTTAAAGAGGCTGGTGATTGGTGAGATAACCAGATCCAGAACTATTGAGGAAGACTGGGATCAAGGGAGTCATTGCCAATTGTGTTACTCTTTAAGGGCTTGAGTAGGTAAGGTCTGACTTCCTGGGCAGTGACTTGGCGCAGGTAGAACAAGGGGCGTGGGAGAACAGGGACAGACTTGGAGGGAGGGAGAGCTAAGAAATTATCTGGGAGCACCGGGCTAAGGTCTGTGAAAGATTTGTTGAGGTGGTTGGCAATAAGGACAGGGTCTGAGGAGACCAAACCATTAATGTTGATAAGCGAAGGTGGGGGGGGGGACGCGTGCCACCATTCAGCTGCTTAATGTTGTCCCAGAAGGTCCTAGCATTCCCCCATGAGGAAGTGAGGGAGGCTTGATAGTGCTCAGCCTTCGCTTTGCGGATGGCTCATGTACATTTGTTCCGGGCAGCAGCATAGGCCAGCCTGTCAGCTGGGCGGCCTGTTTCCATGGCAATGTGCCATAGATTGTCCCTGTGCTTAAGAAGTTGGCGCAGGGTGGGGGTAACCCAAGGGGCATGCCTTACTTTGGACCAACGTGCAGTTATGGGTGCAAAAATGACGCAAGCTGAGTTGAAGGTGTGGATAAAGAAGGTAAGGGCTGTGTCAGTATCCGGGGCATTTAGTATAGGGGACCAGACTATGAGGGCTAGGAGTTGCTTAAGGCCTTTCAGCCCACCAGGTCTAAGATGTCGCCGAAAGGTAGTTTGTGCTGAGGGTTTGGGCAAGGAGGTTGACCAATAGAAGAGAACCGGGGAGTGGTCGCTAAGACAGTCTGGGAGGATTTGAATATTGCGGATGCGGTTAGGGCGGTTTGTGAGGACCACATCCAGGAGTGTGCTAGAGCCCATTCTAGGATTCACTCTAGTGGGTTGGGAGACTAGTTGGGTTAGGTTGATGGCTGCAAAGGTGTCACGGGAGGAAGTGGATGAAGGGCTAAGCCAATTGATGTTCAAGTCCCCCACAAGGATTTGGTCGGAGGAGTGGGGTATGGTGTATGGTATAGGAATGGTGAAGATATTCTGGAAGATCAAAAATTACGGTGAGTACGTAATTTATATTTTTTTCCCCGGACATGGAGCACAATCCCAAGCCCTGCTTTTATAGTTTAACGCTGCTATACCATGTTCAGACCCCAGGAAATCTTACTGTATTCCAACAAAATGCAGTATGGTCTCACCATAGGACTGCCCGGAGACTAAATGGTTAATAGAACCTATGCAAACGGTGGAATGCTAGGCTCGAGCTTGGTTTTCAAACCACTGTCCCTGGTTGTACTTCCTGCAACCGTCAAATTCTTTACTCCGCTAGCCTCAGTAAGACATCTCTGGAGAGCTCTCCTTCACTTTCTTGAAGAATATTTGTTTGTATCAGTTTTCTAAGTAGCATATATTTATTTTTATTTTTTGAAGCACTGTCCTCAGTTTACAGGTAGACTAATTTAGATCAGTGTGTTTTTCAGTAAGTTTTTCAATTCCTTGCTGTTTTTTTCCAGCTGGAAAGGAACTGGACTTTACTTGATCTGTGAAAAGGTAATTTGTTTTATATATTTTCTGATTTCTCTGGTGACTGAGCTTCTTTGGCATTGTTTTTACCAGGCTAACCCTTGGCTGCTGTTGTTTTGGTCTCTGAACCGACCAAAAAAACAAAGATCCAAAGAAGTCACCCTTTTTTCTCTCAGAGTTAAATCTACTAAACCCACTTTTAGGGTTATTTAGTATGTCAGACTCCCAAGAAAAGAACCGCTCTTCCAGCATTGTATTGAATGCGGAGAACTATTTGCTAAAGCAGATCCTCATTTGGTTTGTGTTGTCTGCCTAGGGTTTGACCACCTGAAAGCAGACTGTGAGGTATGTAAGAATTTTCCCCAGTCCACGCTTGACAGGCGACAACCGACTGAGGGAAGAAATGTCCAATAAGGCTGCTGACCCGGCCTTGGACAAAACGGCTCCTCACACTAAGGGCGAAACTTCCTCAGGGAGGGAACAGGTTGCTGAACCAGCCACCACAACCAAATGGAAAAAGAAAGAGAAACACTCAGCGCAGAAACCGCAACCAACAAAGTCACCGGTTATAACCGCTGAAGAGATTGCTAACGCTATAAAAATAATACAGTCACTGCAATCTGGCACACTGGTTCTGGTTCAGTGAACAGTTCCTCACCTCACACCAGTTCACAGTTCCTTTGAACAACATCCGGAATGTTGTTATGAGGATGAGAAGGAAGAAGAAGAAGAGGAGGAGGAGGACTAGGGTGAGCCTCCTGAACCAGATGTCTCTCCTGATCCTTAACGCCCTGATTCCCCTGACAAGGGATCTGAGGATTACACATCTCATTTTGCCTTTATGAAACAGGTGGCACAAACTCTGGACCTCTCCACTCAGGAGTCATCTGAGGAGGAGGAGAAGGAGGAACCAGATTATATGAAGATGATGGATGTGCCAACAACTAAGAAGTTGCTATTGCCCATTCACAAGTCCCTTAAGAAGCAAGTAACAAAAATTTTACAGACACCCACTTCTGTCTCCCCTGTGGACAAGAGGATGGAGAAGTAGTACTGGATGGCTAAAGGAGGAGCAGAATTCTTTTTTGGATACCCTAGTCATGAAGGGGTGGTGCAGGCTGCTGCTTGTGACAAAGCAGGCATACCACTGGCATCACATCCTCCTGAAAAGGACTCCAGAAGGATGGATTCAATGGCCAAGAAGATTTATCAGGGGTCCTCTCTGGCCATTAGGCAGGCTTCATATATGGGCTATGTGTCCAGTTACCAGAGAAATCTCTGGAACACTGTGCTGGAAATTGCCAAGGCTGTTCCTGCCCCCATGGCATCGGACCTGATGGAGGCTGCCAAACAAAGCATAGAAACTTCTAAGTATCAGTTTTGTATGGCAGTGTATGCTAATGACACTGCAGCTAGGTAGATGGCCACTTTAGTGTCTCTCAGGTTTGCCTGGTTCAGGACTACTTATTTGTCCCAGGATACCCAGACAAAAGCCTTGAATTCCCCTTGTGAGCCCATATCTCTATTTGGGGAGCAAACAGAGGCTTACATGAAGAAAATGGATGAGTACAAGGCAGCTTACAAAAGTGCAGCTACCAAGGAGAAGGCGTCTGCACCCCACAAACACCAGTATAGAGGTGGTAGGGGTAGAAGCCAATACAGACCTATTTTCCAGCCTCAGGCTTTCCCAGCCTGTCAGCAGCAGGGGGTATTTCAGAGGCAGGGGCAGGAAGGACAGTGGTCATACTGGCCCCAGCCCACAGCCAGCTGCACAGGCAAAACAGAACCCCTGATGTGCCTGTCAGAGCCACCTCCCCATCTTCAGTAGGGGGCAGGCTGGCCCACTACCTCCAGGCTTGGCAAATCATCACCACAGACAAGTGTGTCCTGGAGGTAGTGGGCCAGGGTCTTGCTCTCAGATTCAAGGTTATGCCCAGGCTGAGGGCAAGGTTTTTCAGACCTGCCACCTTATCAGAAACAGCTCTGTTGGAAGAAGACGTAACCAACCTTCTATTGCAAAAGGCAATGTAACCTGTTCCTCTGGCACAAAGGGGAAAAGGCCTGTACTCAAGATACTTCCTCACAATAAAGAAAACTGAGAAGTGGCGACCCATATTGGTTCTCAGACACAAACAGGCATTTGACAAAGCCAAAGTTCAAGATGGTGACCCAGGCAACCATTCTCCCAACATTAAGGCAAGGAGACTGGTTGGAATCTCTGGACTTAAAAGATACTTACTTTCACATCCCCATCAGGCAATCCCACAGAAAGTACCTCAGGTTCAGATTACCATCAGGTCATTATCAGTTCAAGGCTCTGCCCTTCGGCCTGACTTCTGCCCCAAGGGTGCTCACAAAGTGCTTGGCAGTGGCTGTGGCACACCCAAGGAGAAAAGGGTAACAGGTTTTCCCTATCTGAATGACTGGCTAGTCATAGGTCAATCACCTGAGCAGGTCAGGGATGCCTTGGTAGTCACACAGGATACCCTGCAGTGACTAGGATTCCTGGTGAATCTAAAAAAGTCAGTGCTGGAACCAGTCCAGCTCCTGAAGTTCATAGGAATGGATTTGGATATTCTGCAGGGAAAGGCATTCCTTCCTCAGGGAAGAGAGGACAGCCTGGTGCAGATAGCCAGCTCCTTCCAGCTGCACACCCCCAGGCCAGCAAAGCACTTCTTAAAACTGTTGGTCCACATGGCACCATCAATAGCAATGGTGCCAGGGTCCAGGTTCCAGATGACAGACATTCAGTTTCATCTCAGATCCCATTGGTCCCAGAAAAGGGACTCCCTGTCAAAGCTGGTGCCAGTCACAGGAACTCTCATCCAGGAACTCCAGTGGACGGAGGAAAGGGGCAACCTCAGAGAAGGTGTACCATTCCTACAACAGCCCCCAACAGTAGTGCTAACAACAGATGTCTCCCTCCTAGGTTGGGGTGCCCACCTAGGGGAGCACACTGCTCACGGGACATGGCTTCAGCAGGAGTCACTGCTGCACATCAACCAGCTAGAGCTCAGGGCAGTGTTTCTGGGCATTCAGTCCTTTGCCACAATGCTCCAGGGCAAGCTAGTGCAGGCCAGGATAGTCAATACTACCACCGTGTACTACATAAGCAAGCAAGGGGGCACAAGGTCAACCCCACTGTACACAGAGGCCATGAGAATCTGGAGTTTGGCTTTCTCTCTCAGAATCTCTCTGTCAGCCATTCATCTCCCAGGGAAGGACAATGTCCTAGCAGATGCACTCAGCAGGATCAGTCAAAACCACCATGAGTGGGCACTCAACAGGCAGGTCCTGCAAACTGTTTTCAGAAGGTGGGGCACTCCAGAAGTGGATCTCTTTGCAGCCCCAGACAACCATCAGCTGCCACAGTTCTGCTGCAGGCCTCCTGTGGTAGGCACTGTACTCGTGGATGCACTACTGCTGGACTGGACCGGGAAGTTTCTGTATGCCTTCCCTCCATTCCCTTTGTTGCTGAGAGTACTGAACAAGCTCAGGACCCAGCAGGCAAGAATGATCCTCATTGCTCCAGCTTGGGCCAGGCAACCCTGGTACTTGCTGCTCCTGTCCCTGTCAGTAGTCAGACCAACCGGCCTCCCCAGGAGGCACAACCTACTGACCTCCTCTCAGTACAGGATCCTTTACCCCAACCCCCAGTCCCTCAGGCTCAGGGTCTGGCTCGTGAGGACCTAGAGTATGCCAGCTTGCACCTCTCTGAAGTGGTTTTGGAGGTGCTCAGGGTCTCTAGAAAACCCTCTACCAGGAAGACCTATGCATCCAAGTGAAAAAGATTTTCCATCTGGTGTCAGAACAAGGATATAGACCTTAACCAGGCAGGGTTGCCAGTTGTCTCAGACTATCTGACACATCTCCATTACCTTGGATTAAGACCATCCACCCTCAAGGTGCATTTGGCAGCTGTCTTCGCTTACCTATCAGCAGGTAAGGGCTTAGCCCTGGTTTCAAATCCAGTATTCAGAAAGTTTTTCAAAGGGCTGTTGCACTTGCATCCACCACATGGGAGCCAACCCCAGCTTGGGATCTCAACATATGCATCGCACAGCTTATGCCGCCACCCTTTAAGCCCATGTCTTCAGTGGAGCTCAGATATGTGACTTAGAAAACAGTGTTCCTGGTAGCAATCCCCTCAGCCAGGAGGGTATGTGAGCTCCAGGCCCTGTCCACAGAGCCCAACTGCGTAGTGCTCCATAGGGACACGGTAGTCCTCGGGACCAATAGGAAGTTTCTTCCCAAGGTGGTATCTGACTTCCACCTTAACCGGTCCATTACACTGCCTGTCTTTTTCATTAACCATTCCACCTCAGGTGAGTGTAGACTGCATAGCCTTGATGTTAAGAGGTCAATCAGCTACTATCTGGACCACACAAAGGATCATAGGCAGGGCAATACCCAGCTCTTCCTGACCTATGGAGAAGTGGGGAAAGGAAAACCAGCCACTAAAAGGCCCATTGCATGCTAGATTGTGGCTTGTATTCAGTTCTGCTACAGCAAGGTGGGTGAAGAGCCCTCTATGGGTCTCAGGGCCCACTCTACCAGGGGAATAACTGCTTCTTTGGCAGCTACCAGGAATATTTCCCTGTTGGAAAGCTGCAAAGCAGCTATCTGGAAGACTGTCCACACATTTACCAAGCATTATTGCTTGGATACCCAGGCCAGAAGTGATGCCAGGTTTGGCACAGCAGTACTGCAGAGCCTGTTTCCCAAATAGGTTCCATGCCCACCTCCAAAGGTACTGCTTGGGTAGTCTGTAGTTTGTCAGAAAACAGTAAGATTTTCTGGGGATTGAAGACAAAGATACTTACACCACAGTAATCTTGTCTCTTACAAGGGAATCTTACTGTATTCTGAACTCCCACCCTACCTCCCCTACTGGAACCTAATGGGCATTGCTGTCCAGCTGTTCATATTCCATTGCAAATCTGTTGTTGTTATGGTTTCTTTTCTTGGGCATTTGTGACTTGAGTCTTAGAGATACCCACACTGTTTGAAAAACGGGTTTTGTTATTTGGGGAGTGGATTAGTTGTTTATTAGGATAGCTTAGTTAGATTATTTAAGCATGCTCTGAAACAATCCGATGGTTGCAGGAAGTACAACCAGGGACAGTGGTTTGAAAACCGAGCTCAAGCCTAGCATTCCACCGTTTGCATAGGTTCTATTAATCATTTCAGCTCCAGGGCAGTCCTATGGTGAGACCATACTGCATTTTGTCAAAATACAGTAAGATTCCCTTGGAAGAAACAAGATTACTACGGTAAGTAATTTTTTTCTTTTTGGCCTACTGTAATGTAAATTAATATTTTATCAATGTCTGTACACTTTTGTGATGTCCTGATGTTATGTAGCACAATGCATCATTCCTCAAAATTTGCATATGTGCTGTAATCATGACCTTGAGCACCAGGGCTTCCATGCAAAGGAGCCTCCTCTCAATGGCTGTTCCTGGACAAACAAACATGAAATATGAACTCCTAGTTAAACTTCAGGTCTGACCATGTGAGCCTGTAGCTCAGTGGTTAGAGCACCGTATGGTGTTCTCGGGCCTGAGTTCAATTCCCACTAGGTCACATTATTTGTTTCTCACTATAATGTATTATTTAAATTACTTAGCAGTGGCTGATACTGCACAAAAACATCTAGTTACAGTATCATGTTGATTAGTTTTAGTTGTGGGTTATGCAATACCAGAGAAATTAAGTGTGTCCAGAACTCCAGGTCAAGCCATGTGAGTATGTAGCTCAGTCATTAGAACACCAGTATGGTATTGTGGGGGCCTGGGTTCAATTCCCAGTAGGTCACATTATTTCTCACTACAATTTGTGATTTAAATTGCTTAGCAGTGGCTAATACTTCACCAAAAAACCCATCAAATTGTCATCTTGATTATTCCTAGTTGCAGGATATGCAGTACCATAAAAAGGAAGTGTGTCTGGGAACCCCAGGTCCAACCATGGAGCCTGTAGCTTAGTGGTTAGAGGACCAAGATGGTATCCTGGGGGCCTGAGTCTTAAACCTGTCACAGAGGCACAACTTGATGGTCATATTATTTCTTTCTCAGTAGCATTTGTGATTTAAATTGCATAGCAGTGGCTAATACTGCACCAAAAAATCCAGTTGGCATCTTCAGCAGTGGCAGATCCAGGATTTTGCATAGTGTTTGTGTGTGTTGGGAGGGGCGTGGTGGTGTGCATACTTTATATGCAATTTTTTTTAAATCCTTTATATTGTGTTTTGTTATTTTTCATTACATTTTTGACAGAAAATACAAACGTAATCTGTAGTTTTTAATGTATATTTTCTTGCAATCAGTAAATCAAACTTCTTTAACAAAGTGAAACGCAGCAGCACCAAGCATGCAAGTTCTCGGGGGTGCAGTTGTCCCCTTCACTCCCCCTAGATCCACCACTGATCTTCAAAGCCCCTGCCAACTGAAACAAGAGTTGGCTAGAGCCAGCAATGGCTGCTTTTGATTTATCTTGATGTGTAAAGTTGTAATTGTTGTGTGATGACCCTTGCGTATTTTTGTTTTTGGTTGAGTTTTATATATTGTTTCACTGATGTATAATTTTTCTGGGTGGGGGGGTGCCAAGGTCTGCCAAGATTTCTAGACCAACTGCCTCTACCACCAGCAGTGGCAGCACCTCAGCCCAGCCATCTAGCACCAACAGGTGGCGTCACCAGTGGCTGCTGTGCTCTCCTCTGCCTGCCCCAATTCCTAGTCCCCCTCAGTGATTGTGGTGGTATCCTCTATCTTGGTGTGGGAAACAGCAGCTTGTCCTAGAGGAATGCCTGAGGCACCCTGTCCTATGCTGACCTGATCGCCATGGCCATCAAGAGCATACCAAAGAAGAGCCTTAACCTGGCACAGAGCTGCAACAGGATGGTTAAGGATGGGCCCTACTTCAAGGATAAAGGGGACTACTTAGCAACATTTCTGTGTCCCAGCTTTTCTTATGCCATCCTCATCCTCCCTACCCCTTCAGTTGTGGGAGTTCAGTGTGAGGAAACAGGATGTACATGGGAAGGGGGGAGGCAAAGGACTTAATGGCTTTTACTCGAACACCATTGTGCTGATTTGGCCCAAACCTCATGGAGGGCTACAGGATGACTCCACATGACCATGTAAGTGGTGATAGGTAACTGCCACCTGAAGTGGGTAATTAGGGAGCACACATGAGTACTCACTGAGTACCCATTAAGTGGTTATGACATGGGATGGCCTGGCAACTCCCTTCATGAAGTTTGGGGACAACCAAGTTAGGAGCACATGTTCAGAAAACACTGAGTTTAGGACTTGTATCACTATACAACTGTGTACAGCAATACAAGTCCAGACAGGGGCAGCTGGCAGCCAGCACAGGAGGTGAGCGGCAGTGCACAGCTGGCTGTCAGTGGGGAGGGGGCACTGATGGCATCATGTAGGGGAGGAACCACTGGACACCAGGGATCAGACATTAAATGTGGTGTTGGGCATCAGAAGGGACCACTGGACACCAGAGATCAGATACTGAACATAGTGTGGTCATCGGGACAAACAGCTTGACACCAGGGATCAGATGTTACATATAGTGATGGGCATCGAAGGATGAATGGCCACTCGACACCAGGGATCGGACATTAAACATAGTGATGGGCATCGGGGGAGTGACCACTGGACATCAGACATTGAACATGGTGATGGAAGGGGGGGCAACCATTGGACACCAGGTGTCAGTTATTGAACATGGTGATGAGCATCAGGAGGGAAGGAGAGACCACTGGATGCCAGGGATCAGACATTGAACATGGTGATGGGCATCAGGAGGGGAGAGAGACCACTGGATACCAGGGATCAAACATTGAACATGGTGATGGGCATCAGGGGGAAAGAGACCACTGGATGCCAGGGATCAGGTATTGAACATGGTGATGGACATTAGGAGGGGGAGACCACTGGATGCAAGGGATCAGGTATTAAACATGGTGATGGACATTGGGGGGAGAGACCACTGGATGCCAGAGTGTCAGACATTGAACATGGTGATGGACATTGGGGGGGAGAGAGACCACTGGACACCAGAGGGTCAGACATTGAACATGGTGATAGACATGGGGGGAGAGTAACCACTGGATGCCAGAGGGTCAGACATTGAACATGGTGATGGACATACTCAGGGTCCTACTTGGAAAAGTTAGATGTACAGAGGGCACAGAGCCCATTTGAGTACATTCCCATTAAAACGGGCATTATTTAACCCTTTTCCCTGTTTAACAGGTACTTATCTAATTTCCTTTTGAAGAGACTGAAGTTATTCACTCCGCTATCTCTCTAGGGAGGGAATTCCACTGGGGAATTATCTTCTGTGTGAAATAATTTCTCCTTTCTTACCCCAGGAGTCCTTTAGCATCAGTAACCTTTTTGCACTTAGCTGGCTAGGTACAACTGCCCCAGAGGTGTGCCTTTCAGAGATATTTAAATGAGCTTAGGGCCAAGCCAATCAAAAGACAGGAAGAGGTGTGAGCTGAGTAACTGCTGTTGAAGGCTTCAGAATTTTTTCTCTGCTGGACTGAGCAACATTGCCCCTGAGGTGTCTCTCAACTTTCATTGTTGACAGACTCCTAGTGCTTATCTGGGTAAAGTTTTCCTCATAAATTATTTCTATTAGTGTGCTGAGTGAAAGTTTTACTTTTTTATTAGTGCTGCGCTAATTTTTTATTTCAAACCCCAGGAAATCTTACTGTATTCTGACCAGTGCAATATGGTCTCACCATAGGACTGCCCAGGAGCCGAAATGGTTAATACAACCTATGCTAAAAGTGGAATGTTTGGCTCGAGCTCGGTTTTCAAATCACTGTAACGGGGTTGCTCTTCCTGCAGCCATCAGATTCTTAAGAAGCATGCAGAAGCTAATAATATTTACCAATCTAGCTTAACTAACCATAAATACTCTTAGTTAGAGTAAACACTTCTTAAATAACGAGGGGCATCTTTAAGACTCAAGTCAACATATGCCCAAGATGCTAATAGGTACCCACAGGTTTCCAAAATAGTTGTACAGACAGTATGCAGTGCCCTGTAGGTCCTGGTAGGGAAGGAAGGGAGGGAGCTCAGAATACAGTAAGATTCCCTTAGAAGAAACAAGATTACTATGGTAAGTAATGTTTTCTTCAAACCCCAGGAAATCTTACTGTATTCTGACAATACAGGCAGCTTAAAGCATACAGAAAAAAATAAAACACTTACAAACCAAGTCTGTGAAGGTTCTTCCATCAGTGCAAGAAAAAGAAAAAGCATGGCAACTGTTTCAGACCCTTCAAAAGATGGGTCCCTTTATTTATTGGGGCTGGCAAGCACTCTTCTACAGTTCTCTCTTCTGTAGATTGTGAGGGTGACGCAGATGATAATCAGTTTTATGATGCCCCTGACATGGATTTTGAGGGCCTTGAGCCCCATGAGTCACCGAACCCTCATCTTGGGGATCCCCCAGATGACCACGAGGTTCCTTCCTCTATCTTTACATTTATACAAAATATGCTGGACACCCTGGACCTTCCTATGCAGAAGCCCAACCAGGATGTCAATGAAGATGAAGATTATAGGGAGATGAGAGGTCTTTAATCCTCAAAGACACTGGTCGTCCTTATCTATAATGCATTTAGAAAAATACCATGAAGGTGCTTCAACACCCCACTTCAGTATCAGGGGTTGATAAGCAGTTTAAGAGAAAATATAAATTGTCTAAAAATGGTACTGAGTTCTTGTCTGCACACCCTAGCCACGAGAGTATAGTGCAGCAGGGAGCTTGTGAGAAAGCTGGAGTCTCCTTGTCCCCCTTTCCCCCGACAAGGATTCCAAGAGAATTTACTTTATAGCAAAGAAAATGTATGCCACAGCTTCCCTGCTTCTCAGACTTTCTTCTTACATGGCGTTCACAGCCAAACATCAGAAAGCCATTTGGAAATCTGTCCAGGCTATTGCCCGCAACAGATCAGATTCTATGGTGCAGGAACCAGTGGATATGTCAAAAACTGCACTGGAAGCTACTATGTACCAATTCCACATGGCAGACGACAACAATTATGCAGCCTCTAGGGCGATGGCCCATGCCATCTCTCTGAGACGCTTCGCCTGGCTCAGAACAACCAGACTGACCACAGACACTCAGAACAAGGCTATGGATTTTCCCTGTGATCAAAATATGTTGATTACAGAACTATTGACTACATGAAAAAAGTCAATGAGTACAAGGCCTCCTGGCAGAGCCACTCATCCAAGCCTAAGCCCTTCGCCCCTCAGAGATCCTGTCCCAGGGGCAGTAGGGGCAGAAGTTTTGTTCCCAGGCCTTACAGTCCCTATCTCCAGTCTGACTTCGGCCAGTACAGGGGGTCTTTCAGAGGTAGGGGCAGAAGGGGCCAAAGAAGATCCTCCACTACCCAGCCATCTGTCTCTCAGTCTAAGTCCTGATGTGAGTGTCCAGGTCACCTCCCCGTTTCTGGTTGGAGGCAGACTCTCCCACTATCTTCAGCATTTGTCCGTCATCACATCGGAAAAGTGGGTGCTGGAGATAGTGGAGAAGGGTCTGCCATTACAATTCAAGCAGATGCCAGACCTCAAGCATACCCATTTGTCAAGACCTCTGTCCCCAACACAGATGCCGCTGTTGGAATTGGAGGTACAAAACCTTCTGGCTTTACCAGCAGTGGAGAGGGTCCCCGCTCACGAGAAGGGCAAGGGCCTCTACTCCAGGTATTTTCTGTCACAAAAGAAAACTTGGGAGTAGTGACCTACTGTATCTTAGATCTCAGATATTTAAACAAACATCTGAAAAAAAACAAATTCAAAATGGTCACTCTGTCACTGGTCATACAGTCCTTACAGCAGAGAGACTGGCTAGTCCCCCTAGACTTACAGGACGCCTACTTCCACATACCAATAAGGAGATCTCACAGGAAGTTTCTCAGGTTCAAACTTCCTTCTGGTCACTATCAGTTTGCCGCAATACCCTTCGGTCTGTCCTCAGCCCCAAGAGTCTTTACCAAGTGTCTCACAGTGGTAGCGGCACATCTCAGGAGACTGGGTGTCGCTCTCTATCCCTATGTGGATGACTGGCTTATAGTAGCAGAGTCTCCCTGCTGGGTCACGGAATCTCTTTCCCTCACAGAATGCACTCTGAAGTCTCTGGGTTTCCTGGTAAATGTAAAGAAATATCACTCAGAACCCACCCAGCTGCTTACCTTCATGGGGCCCAGCTGGACACTCAGAAGGGACATGCTTTCCTCCCGCAAGAAAGAATTCAGTTTCCTTTCAGTGGCAGATTCTTTTGCCCAGGGACAGCCAAGACCAGCCAAACATTTCCTCAAACTTCTGGGACATATAGCCTCTATGACTGCAGTAGTCCCAGGGGTCAGGTACAGGATGCAACTCCTGCAAGCCTACCTCAGAGCTCACTGGTCTCAAAGAAGCAACACATTTTCAAAGTTGATACCTGTGTCGGAGCAGTTCCTCCAAAACTTGCTGTGGTGGAAGAACCCTGCAAATTTTCAGGCAGGGGGTCCTTTTCAAGCTCCTCTTCCTACAAAGGTGATCACCACAGATGCCTCCCTTTTGGGCTGGGAAGCTCATTTGGACAGTGCCTCAGGCTTCTGGACTCCCGAAGAATCACAGTTGCACATAAATCTTTTTGAACTCAGAGCAGTCTTCCTAGCTCTCACAGCTTTCGCTCCCAGCATAGAAGGGCAGGCAGTTCAAGTTCGTATGGACAACACCACTGCAATGTTGTACATAAACAAGCAGGGTGGTACCTGATCAGGAATACTCTGTTTGGTGATTGATTGATCGATTCTCCCTGGGAGTCAGCCTCTCAGCTATTCACCTCCCAGGCAAACTCAGTACTTTGGCAGATGCTCTAAGCCACATCAGTCAAGGCCAGAGCGAATGGACACTGAACAAGCAAGTACTGGCCACAGTATTCAGGTGGTGGGGCACACCAGATGTGTATCTGTTTACCTCTTCTCTCAATTTTCAGCTTCCTTAGTACTGTTGCAGAACCCCAGTTCCGGGGAACACTTCCTCTGGATACTCTGATCCTGGACTGGTCAGGGAGGTTCCTATATGCAATTCCTCCCTTTCCCCTGATATTCAGGGTTTTGCTGAAACTCAGACAGCAGCCTGCATCGATGATCCTAGTGGCTCTGAACTGGCCCAGACAAGCCTGGTACCCTCTCCTTCTCTCAGTATCCTGCAGCAGGCCTATTTGCCTGCCCCCACCTCACTCCTTGCTGACCCTTCCTCAGATGGGAGTGTAGTACCCAGATATACACTCTCTTCACCTCAAGGCCTGGTTCTTGAGGAGTTAGCTTCCATCCTCACAGTACTCTGAACAGATCCTTAAGATACTGAGGATGGCTAAAAAACTGAACACTAAGAAGACTTATGCAGCCAAATGGTATTTGTTTTCCCTCTGGTGCAAGAGCAAAAAGATCGAACCACTATCCTTCAGACCCTCACCTGCTAGACTATCTGGTACACCTACAGGCGTCAGGCTTGAAATCATCTTCCCTCAAGCTACACCTGGTGGCAATTTCAGCCTACCTATTGGTGGGAAAGAAAAAATTATTTTTTTCCCCACGACATTTTTAAACAGTTTTTCCAAGGCCTCTTGCACCTCCAGCCTCCAACCAGGGAGCCCGTTCCTCCTTGGAGCCTGAACCTTTGCATAGATAGACTCATGAATCCACCCTTCGAGCCTATGTCCATGGCCCACATCAAGTTTGTAACCTGGAAGATAGTCTTTCTGGTAGCCATTACGTCTGCCAGGAGGATTTCAGAGCTACAGGCCCTGTGTATTGAGCTGAATTACATCTTCCCTCACAGTGATAAAACTGAGCTCAGGACAAATAGGAAATTTATGCCAAAGGTGGTTTCAGAGTTTCACTTGAATCAGTCCATTACTCTGCCTGTCTTCTTTACTGAGCCATCCACTCCTGGCGAGCAAAAGCTCCACAGCTCAGATGTCAAAAGAGCCATCTTTCACTACCTAGAGCATACTAGACAGTCCAGAGGCTCTTCCACTCAGTTGTTCCTCACCTATGGGGATGTAGGCAGAGGAAGACCAGCTACCAAGAGAACTTTTTCTCATTGGTTGGTCTCTTGTTTTAGATTATGCTACAAGAAAGTTGGTCACCAACCTCCAGTGGGGCTCAGGGCTCACTCCATCAAGGGCATTGCAGCCTCGATTGCAGCAGCATGGGACATTCCCCTGCTGGATGTCAGCAAAGCAGCTACCTGGAAATCTGTGCGCACCTTTGTAAAAAAAAAAAAAAAAACACTACAGATTGGATGTGCAGACAAGATCTGATGCCAAATTTGGCAGGGCAGGTCTGCTGAGCCTCTTTCCTAAGTAGGTTCTGTGCCCACCTCCTACTTGGTACTGCTGCTCGGTAGTCTGCAAAAAAGTTACTGATGCTAAAGGACTCCTGGGGTAAGAAGAAAAAAATTACTCTTTGCAGTAATCTTCTTTCTTCCAAGGGGTCTTTTAGCATCAGTAAGCTCCCACCCTTTCTCCCCGGTTCACCTGTCGGAGGAGGGCTCTTTTCGTCACCTTTTACCAAATTTGGAGTTTCTTATTGATGAGTATTTAGCTCGTGTTGCTGTTGTTTCCATTTCCACTTTGTGGACATTTGCATGTTTTTTGAATCCTGTTGATTCTTTTTCAGGGCATTTGCCATCGTTTTTCCTCGAAAAATTCTGAAGCCTTCAACAGCTCTCACTCAGCTCACACCCCTTCCCATCTTTTGATTGGCTTGGCCCTAAGCTCATTGAAATATCTCTTAAAGGCACACCTCCAGGGCAGTTGCACCTAGCCAGCTAAGTGCAAAAAAGTTACTAATGCTAAAGGACCCCTTGGAAGAAAGAAAATTACTGTGATCATTTTTTCATCATTACCTCTTGGGTATGTAAGCATAAGCTGGAAATTGTGGCTTCTAAGGGTAATTTCCCTATGGTTGAATATTAATCCTAGATGAGATATCAAGTCAGGATCTCTAGAGATTCTGAACATTTGTAAGAGATCCCCCCAGTTCATCTTAATTCCAATGAATATAAGTTTAACTCTGCCAGTCTTTGCTCATAATGCACGTTAACTAGGCCATCTGCCATCCTTGTTATTCTTCTCTGAACTCCCTCCAGTCGATCCACATCCCTGCGCAGGTGTGGACTCCACAACGGGGAGCAGTAATCAAGGTGTGGTCTAACATAAGCTTTATATAATGGAATTGTACATGCCCTATTTCTGGATGTGATGGATTTCTTAATGCATCCTGTTTACCCTTGAAATCACATCCGTACAGTGGTTGCTAAACCTTAAGTCTTTTGTAATAAGGATGCCTAAGTCGTTGGTACTGTCGACCGACGTAAGTGTTTTGCCAGCTAAGGAATAAGTGTTACACATATTGTTTTCACCCAGTTGCATCATAACGCATTTGCCGGTACTGAATTCCATGCCATTTTTGGGCCCATAGTCCCAAGTAAGTAAGGTCCTCTCTGATGACTTGGTTATCTTGCTCTGCACTAACCACATTAATGATCTTGGTGTCATCCGCAAATTTTGTGGAAAAACTTTTGAGATTTGTGCTAATATCAGAAATAAAAAGGAAAAATAATGCTGGTCCCAACACTGATCCCTGAGGCACTCCACTGGTCACTAATCCTTTGCTGGATAAGTGCCCTGCCAGGCATTAACCCAGTTAACTATTAAAGGGAATAATGCACGACAGGGTGTGTGTTGTGCTGGGATAACGCCATGCCTGGGGGGGTTGGGCAGCAGGCCGCAGGCTGAGGCGTCCACGCCCCAGGCGTATGCTATCCAAACAACACACACCCTGGAGTGCATTATTCCTATTATACAATGGCTTGTTGTTATACAGAATAAAAAAAAATAATTTTAAAGATGTTTTTGTGTGGAAAAATATTTTTTGTTTTTTAAGAGCAGATGGAACAGTCAAGGTCAATGTGGTCAATGTGGTCAATATGGTCAGTGTGCTCAATGTGGTCAATATGGTCAATGTGCTCAGTGTGGTCAATGTGGTCAATGTGCTCAAGCTCATCTACAGGTTCACAGTGAGGGTGAGACTAGACCTGTGGCGATGTGCTGAAATAACGCCATGGGTCCAGCCCCAAACTGACCAATCACAGTCCAAGATTCTTTCTTGCCATTGTATAATAGTTGATCTATACCGATTCGTTTCATTTTTTCAATCAAGATGGAATGAGGGACCTTGTCAAAAGCTTTACAGAAATCGAGATAGATGACACCAACCTTTTTTTTTTTCTTTTATCTCTAAGACAGCACTTATTCTCTCATTAAAAAAATCTGATTGGTTGTAAGACACGATCTCTGGTTCTTAAAACCGTGTTGTCCGTTATCAATTAAATTTTTTGTTTTAATTTCATGTTCCAGTCTCTCCTTAATCATAGATTCCATTACCTTACCTAATACGCTGATTAGGCTATTTGGTCAATAGTTAGATGTAGTCTCATGGTTGCCCTTTTTGTAGATAGGGACAACTACTGCTGACCTCCAATCTTTCGGTACTATGCTGGTACGTACAGATAAGTTAAATAGTTTGTACATCGGTTCTAGTAACCAGAGTTCGATCACTTTCTTTTTTTTTTAATTTTATATTTTATTGCGTTTTCAGATATAGCACAGAGTCAGTACAGAGTCAGACATAGCATTTTGTCTTTACAACATGATGAATGAGTCCCTCCTTACATTACATTCAATCATAAGTCCTGATATAAATTATAATACAATATTACTGAGTAACTACCAGTGGTCTTATCTCAGACATGTTACTGGGCCAGCATTACATTCAGTTGCTCTCTAATGACTTTCATGGTACTATATCTTCTCTATGGCCATTACCGATATTAACCACTTATTCCGGAACTGAATAAAGCATTCTGTCTGCAAACCTATGGTCGCTGTCAATCTCTCCATCTGATATATTTGCTGAACTGTGTTCTCCCAGTCAGTTTGTGTGGTATTTTTTCCTGTAGCCAGTTCGAGAGATTGTTTTTTAGCTGCCAATACGAGGACAGACAGCATTGTTTTAGTGTGTCTATCTCTGATACCTTCCGGAAAGTGGTGTAAGAGAGCATCCAGCAGCGTGAGGGTTTCCAGTTCAGGTAAGAGTTTCATGAGGGCCTTCTCTACTGTCTCCCAGAATTTTTGGAGGCCTCCACAGCTCCAGAATTCATGTGTGTGGGTGGCACAAGCCTTCCCACATCCCCTCTAACAACTGGTACCCCTCACAGGATCGTATTTTCCCATTATCTGGGGTGTTCTAAAGTAGCGTGTAGTACACTTCCATCCGTACTCTCTCCAAAGGTGTGAGGAGGTTATCTTGTGCTGGGCACTATAAATCAGTGTCCACTGTTCATCTGTGAGAGATATATCTAGCTCCTGCTCCCATGTATGTTGTGACTGCCGCATTTCCTGTGTGGAGTTTGCCTGAATGCATTTATATATTCTAGAGATCACATGATCTGGAACAGAGTTTTCCAGGATGCTTATTATTATCTGCACTAGTGGGTGTGCATCCTTAATGTCCCAGGTCAATCCCTGTCTCCCGTTACTATAATGTCGTACCTGTAAGTAGCGAAAGTGATCCTGTTGCCTGAGTAGGTAATTTTGTTTCAGGTCTTGAAATGATGTAAAAGCGCCTCCTCCATAGAACCGAAACAAATGTTTCATGCCCCACAACTGCCATTGCTTTAATGCACAGTCCAGCCTCACTGGCTGAAAGGTGGGCTCTAGTGCTGGTATTATCAGCATTTGTGCAGACTGTCTTACGGGGCCAAATTAATAACCTTCCTCCAGGAGCCTAGTATATTGCGGGTATAAAATGACCCTTCCTCCCTTTCCAGGTTACTTCTAGTTATAGAAGAGTTACACAAGAAATCTCCCAAGCTCCCCTCCCATAGTTCCAAGTTTCTCCAGTGTAAGGACGAGCTGACATCCAGCCACTGCAGAGCATGAGCTGTTTGTGCTGCAAGACAGTATGTCATTAGGTTAGGGAGAGCCAGGCCTCCTTTATTTTTAGGGAGCTGTAGTACTCTATAGGCTTTTCTTTCTCTTTTTCCTTGCCAGATGAATTCTGCAAATAGCTTATCCCATTTTCGAAAATTAGATTTTTTGGGAAAGCTAGGGATATTTTGAAATACGTATAAGAACCGGGGACGAATATTCATTCTAATGGTGTTGATTCTCTGTATTAAGGGAAGGGGTGAGTGTCGCCATCACTGTAGGTCTTCAGTTATGGTTTGTTCCAAGGGGGTATAATTAATTGTATATACAGTAGAGAGATCCTGGGGGATGTTAATCCCCAGATACCTAATCTTGCTGCTATTTCAACGGAGAGGGAAGCGATGAGCCAAATCCTCATCTGGATCGAAATTAAATCGAAGGACCACCGTTTTGCGAGTACCGAGTTTATATCCTGCCAGCTACTCCATCTCCTTTACAAGTTCCAATAGCGGGGCAAAGACATCTCTGGGTAAGATAGATAGATAAATAAGTCATCTGCGTAGAAAGTGGTTTTATGATGCTGGAGGGCAGGCTGGGGAGAGAAGGATTGAGTGTCCTTGACTACTCTCCTCCAGGGGGAGGGTGGGCGTGAGCGATCGGTACTGTAGTGACACCCAGCTGAAGCTGGGTTCACTACTCGCACCAACGCCAAGTAGAATCAGGGGCGGGTCGGACACTGGATGTCATTGCATGTCCCTGCCCCTTCCTACACAGGGAGAAAAACACCATGTCCTTGGCCGTCTTCATGAAGGCCTGCCCCCGGTCTCAATCAGCCTCTTCCACCGGCGCCCAACCAGATATATGTATCAGGACACAGAGGCAGTACAGTATCACGACCCTGCCCTCTGGAAGGAAAGCCAGAGGTGAATGAGGAGTATAAGCAATTGACTGAGGTGGAGACGTAGGGGTCCATGACCAGGACGGATATCAATGGTAAGAGGGCACACAAAAAAAAAAAGAAAGAAAGTGGTTTTATGTTCCATCCCTGCTAATTCAACTCCCGCTATCTGCTTCTCGTCCCTTATAACCTGTGCCAGGAGTTCAGCATATAATGCAAATAAGAGGGGTGACAACGGGCAACCTTGCCTAGTTCCCCTAGTTAGAGGAAAGCAATCCGAGAAGGTGCCATTAATTTTAACTATGGCCTAGTGGGAGGTATACAACTCGGCTATGTTTATTTTAAATTACTTGGGGAAGTTAAAATGTTGTAGTGTGCATTTAAGAAATTTCCAAGACACTCTATCGAAGGCTTTTTGAGCATCCATACTATGTATCATAAAGGGGGTAGATGTTTTTTGATGAATTCTAACAAATATAAGGTCCATTTAATGTCCGTGGTTTGTCATTTTGTAATAAATCTTGCTTGATCCTTATGAATTATAGTGAGAAGAATTGTCTCTAATCTTTTAGCTAATATGCTAGCATAAAATTTGTAATCTTGGTTTAGTACCGAAATCGGTCAGTATGACTCACAATTTAGGAGGTCCTTTTTATGTTGATTGCGTGCATGCGCAAGAAACATATTACAGCAGCTTGCTGCAGAAGCAGGTTGTGGAGGCGCGGCACTGTTGTGGCCAATGCCCCGACAGGCTTTGGAGGCTTGGCCCGCTTTTCCCAATGGGGTTGCACGCTGCTGCTGACACTAGTTCAGCCAGCGTGCCACAACCTTGTAAGGTTTCAGCCGCTGCAATCAGGGGCCACCTTGTCATTGCAGTGTAAGCCATTCCGCTGCAATGAGAGAGCAACCGTCATTGCTGGGCAGAACCTTGTTACTGTGATATTGTTTGAGAACATGGCGGCGGCTTGCCGACGTGTTCACAAACAATATTAAGCATCCCCACTGCTGAGGGGGTGCTCAGTTGCCCTCGGCAGCATGTTCCCCCCACCACCGTGTTTGTTTGCCGATGGGGGCCCCAATCCCCGTTGGCTTCAGTGCCCTGATGTTCATGTTGCCAACGGGGGAGTCCACTCCCTGTCGGCATTACGTCCCCCCCTCCCAGTTTCATTTGCCAATGGGGGAGCCCACCCCCATTGGCATAATTTCACCAAACATGCAATGCAGTTGTGCCAAGGGAGTGCCCAATCCTCTTGGCTCTTTGCGCCCCCTTTGTGCCGATAGGTGCCCAACCCCCATCCCCCTATCAGCTAGAGCTGCAGCCCCCAAACAAACACTCTGTTGGCATGCTGGGAGCCCACACCAGTGTGCCAATAGCTTGTAAAAAAAAAAAAGAAAAGTCCCGCAATTTTTTTTTTTTTTTTTTAACCTGTCAAAAGGTCCCTCGGGTCTCCCTGCCCTCCTCCCACAACCTGCACCACCCTCTGCGCACCTGCCTCCTGCACCCCCCCTCACCCCATACTTACCTGCGGAGTACGGCTCGATGATCTTCGGTGGACCGGGAACACGTCTGCACTCTTCAAAGCCGATTGCGAACTGAAGAAATGCTGGTAAACTGTATAATGGCATAAATGTGTTTTTTTTTCAACTTTGGGGTGTATCTCAGGCATTTTTTGGACTTTTGGCACCAAATTTTCAACATGGGGTTTTTGGGACCCCTCCTCATGAATTCTGCCATAGTCATGGCATTATTCGGCCCCAAAAGGTGATTTCACGGTCACTGCGCGGAATCACCTTTCGGGACCAAGTAACGAAATGACAGTGCCAGTGTTCATGAGGTGGGCTCTCAAAAAGCCTATGTTGCAAATTTGGTGGAAAAAATCCAAAAATATTACTGTTTTACGAGCATGTGTTGCACAGTTGGTACGCACGCTTGTAGCTTCACAAATTCATAATATTTTCACTCCAGATTTTCAACATTGCCATTTTCCCACACCTAAGTATGAACAGTGCAGCTGTCATTTTTCCCATCCTGGCCGAAATGTGTTTTTGCACTTCCGGTGCAGAATAGCACGGTCGCTGTGGGAAATCAGTGTTCAGGACAGATTAAGAACATGACAGTGATACTGTTCATGAGCAGAGGTCCTGAAATGCCTATGTTGAAAGTTTGGTGATGATAGCCCATCAAATGACTGTGTTACAAGTGTGCGTTGCGCAGTTTCCACGCATCATTGTAACTTCGCAGATTTGTAATATTGTCACGCCAGATTTTCAACACTGGCATTTTTTCACACCTCCTTATGAACAGTACAGCTGTCATTTTTCACATCCTGACCAAAATGTGTTTTCACACTTCCGGCGCAGAATAGCCCAGTCGCTGTGGGAAATCAGTGTTCGGGACAGATTAAGAAAATGACAGTGACACTGTTCATGAGCAGAGGTCCTAAAATCCCTATGTTGAAAATGTGGTGACAAAACTCCATAAAATGACTGTGTTACAAGCATGTGTTGAACTGTTTACACGCACCCTTGTAACTTTGCAAATTTGTAATATTTTCACGCCACGATCGAGCGAGTTGGGGGGGTGATCGAGCTCAACTGAGCTCTGTCGAGACTGCTGTGGATTTCTTTGTGGGCAGAAAAAGGCCCCAGCGCAGGAGCCCAGTGCAAAAGGGCAGCCTGCAGCACTGGAAGAAATAGAACAAGAGAGCGAGTGAGGGAGAGGGAGTGAGCGAACTCAACAGAGCTCTGTCGGGACTGCTGCGGATTTCTTTGTGGGCAGAAAAAGGTGTCAGTGCAGGCAGGGGCCCAGTACAAAAGGGTAGCCTGCAGCGGTGGGAGAAACCGTACGAGTGAGCGAGAGAGAGGGGGACTGAGTGAGCTCAATGGAGCTCTATCAGGACTGCTGCGGATTTCTTTGTGGGCAGAAAAAGGCGCCAACGGAGGCAGAAGCCCAGTACAAAATGGCAGCCTGCAGCACCAGGAGAAACAGAATGAGCGAGTGAGAGAGGGGGAGTGAGCGACCTCAACGGAGCTCTGTCAGGACAGCAGTGAACTTCTTTGTGGGCAGAAAAAGGTGCCAATATAGGCAGGAGCCCAGCAGCCTACAGCGCAGGGAGACGCAGAACGAGTGAGTGAGAGAGCAGGAGTAAATGAACTCAACGGAGCTGTGACGGGACTGCTGTAGATTTCTTTTTGGGCAGAAAAAGGTGCCAATGCAAGCAGGAGCCTAGTACAAAATGGCAGCCTGCAGCGTCGGGAGAAATAGAATGAATGAGTGAGATAGGGGGAGTGAGCAAGCTCATTGGAGCTGTGCCGGAACTTTAGAGTTGCCCACCCTCCTGCCCAGGGTCCTCCGTGGTCTTATATTACAGCAGGGTCTCTGGAGTGGAGACAAAGCAATGACTGGATACACTCACACCTCCTTATGAACAGTACAACTGTCATTTTTCACATCCTGGCTGAAATGCGTTTTCACACTTTCAGCGCAGAATAGTGCGATCACTGTGGGAAATCAGTGTTTGGGACACTTTAAGAAAACCACAGTGAAACTGTTCATGAGCAGTGGTCTTAAAATGCCTATGTTGAAAATTTTGTGATGAAAGTCCATAAAATGACTGTGTTACGAGCGTGCATTGTGCAGTTTCCACGCAACCTTGTAACTTCACAAATCAGTAATATTTTCATGCCAGATTTTCAACACTGGCATTTTTTCACACCTCCTTATGAATAGTACAGCTGTCATTTTTCACATCCTAGCTGAAATGTGTTTTTGTACTTGCAGCGTAGAATAGCGCGGTTGCTGTGGGAAATCAGTGTTCAGGACAGATTAATAAAATGACAGTGACACTGTTCATGACCAGAAGTCCTAAAATCCCTATGTTGAAAATTTGGTGACGAAAGTCCATAAAATGACTGTGTTACAAGCGTGTGTTGAACTGTTTCCACGCAACCTTGTAACTTCGCAAATTTGTAATATTTTCACACCACATTTTCAACACTGGTATTTTTTCACTCCTCCTTATGAACAGTACAGCTGTCATTTTTCACATCCTGGCCTAAATATGTTTTTGCACTCCTGCCGCAGAATAGCACGGTCGCTGTGGGAAATCAGTGTTTGGGACAGATTAAGATCGCGCGAGTGAGGGGGGTGGGAGTGACCGAGCTCAATTGAGCTCTGTCGGGACTGCTGTGGATTTCTTTGTGGGCAGAAACAGGCCCCAATGCAGCAGCCCAGTACAAAAGGACAGCCTGCAGTGGCGGGAGAAACAGTATGAGCGACTGAGAGAGGGGGGAGTGAGTGAGCTCAACTGAGCTCTATTGTGACTGCTGCGGATTTCTTTGTGGGCAGAAAAAGGCAGCAACGCAGGCAGGAGCCCAGTACAAAAGGGCAGCCTGCAGCGCTGGCAGAAACGTAACGAGCCAGTGAAAGAGGGGGGAGTGAGTGAGCTCAACGGAGCTCTGTCGGGACTGCTGCAGATTTCTTTGTGTGCGGAAAAAGGCGCCAACAGAGGCAGGAGCCCGGTACAAAAGGGCAGCCTGCAGCACCAGGAGAAACAGAATGAGCATGTGAGAGAGGGGGAGTGAGCGAGCTCAATGGAGCAAAGCAATCAACATTCGGCATTGGCAAATGCTTGTTAGGTTTTAATATAGCTGAAATATTGGCATATTGCCAACTAGAAGGCAAAGACGTGTCTCCCTTTTGTAAATCTCGGAAAAGAGGGCCTAGCACTGACGCTAATTCTTTTTGGAAGGTTTTGTAGAATTTTGAAGTATAGCCGTCGGGCTCCGGCTTGTTCCATCTTTTGAGTTCTTGATTGCCATGTGGATTTCTAAAGAGGTGATTTTCGAGGCTCTGGCACCCCCTTCGTAATACCTCTGTTTAATGTAGAGGAGGGCCAATTCTGTTCTATAAGTGAGTACATTTTGTAGCTGAGCTTTTATTTTTTGTGTCTGGGGGAGGGCCAGCGGTTCCCCCTTGGAATGGGCAGTTTGCAATATCTCTAACTCCTGTTCCAGTTTTTTTGTGTCTTTGGTCTCCCTGCCATTTTTTGTTTGCAGTATATCTAATTAGTTCTCTCCTCAACACAGCCTTCGTCATGTCCCATGTTAACCCTGAGGTTATGTCTGGAGAGGTGTTCTCAGTCAGAATTTGTTGGAGGCATGTCCTTACCATTTCTAAAAACTCTATATCTCTCAGCAGGGCACTGTTAAACGCCACTGCCTGGGAGTCCATTCTTCTGTTGTGTGGAGTTCTGTTACTATTGAGGCATGGTCTGATAATAAGATCGGTTGAATGGTCATGTTTTTTATAAGATCCATATGTTCTTCTGTGATGAAATGGTTATCTGTTCGAGAATAAGTGTGGTGTGCACCTGAATAAAATGTGTATTGTCTGCCTATTGGATTCAGGTGCCTCCACACATCAATTAGGCCTAAATCTTTTATCAACCTTCTCCCATGCCGTTGCCCTGTGGTTGCTTTATGCAGTTGAGTATTAGTACTGTCTCTGCTTGCATCCATCAATAGATTAAAATCTCCCCCCAAAAGCAGGACCCCTGGTTTAAATTGCAGAATTTGATTAAACAAACGGTGGTGCGTAGAAGCGTCGGCCCCCGGTGGAATATAAACACACTACAGTGAGTGTGTTACTAGGCGTAAAAATACAAAACATATGCCCACTTCTGGGGGGACTAATGGAGAACACCACAAACCCTGTGGTTCTACTACATGTAGGGACAAACTATATACAATATAGGAAACTACAGGGCATTTTTTTCAGATTTTCAGGATACTCTAGCCCCCCCATAAAACAAAAGGAGGGGGAAGTGCTATAGTATCTAGCATCCTACCAGTGTTTGGTCACCACTCAGCTAAAAACCCCAAAATAAACACAAAAACCGATGGCTGAGAGAACTATGTAGGAAAGAGGGAGCTAGCTCAGTTTATGGATAACTCAGAGGCATTCAGGGATCCCAATGTGTTCAAACAAGATGGACTCTATCTAGAAAGGGCAGGCACAAGATACTTAGCCAAGAGGTTTTAGGAAGCAACTAGGCTTTATTTAAACTAAAACAATAGGGGGCCCGGGGGGTGGGGGCATGTAGGACAAAACAACAAATTGGGGAGCAACATTCAGGAAATAAGAAAATCTGAGACCTGGAATTGCATGCTTCTAAATGCCAGTAGTCTAAACAATAAAATGGACGAATTCAAGAACATTATGTCTACAAAAAACATACACATAGGAGCAGTTACAGAAACATGGTGGGATGCAAATGAGGACTGGGATCAGGATATAGCAGGGTACACCCTCTACAAAAAAAATCTAGAGAATACAGGAAGGGGGAAGGGTGGCTTTATATGTATGCTGATGATACCAAGCTCTACCTTTCTTTTGCACCCGACCAAGATGGAGCTCTCTCAGACTTTAATAGCTGTATCACAGAAATCCAGGAGTGGATGGATTCCAGTTGGCTAAAGTTGAACTCGGAAAAGGCTGAGGTGTTGGTTGTGGATCCAGTGCGCCGGATGGGGGGCTCAGGGGTGGGTTCACCCTTAGGACTTTTTCTTGGGGGTGTATCTCTCCTGACCTCTGAACAGGTTTAAAACCTGGGGGTAATTTTTGACGAAGGGCTGACTCTGCATTCGCATGTGTCGGCCGTCATCAAATCCTCCTTTTACCATTTTAGGAATATCTCCAGGATTAAACACCTTGGTCGGTCCGGTGATCTTCCTACGCTGGTCCATGCCTTTGTGTCCTTGTGCCTTGATTACTGCAACTCCCTCTACCTAGGGCTACCTGGGGTGGAAATCCATCGCTTTCAGCGAGTGCAGAATGCTATGGCATGGCTTTTGACTGGAACTTCTAGATCCTATCATATTACACCAGTGCTGCACGGACTGCACTGACAGCCAGTACAGTGGCGGATCACCTTTAAAGTTGATCTTCTGCCTTTTAAAGCCCTACACAGATAAGGCCAGGACTACCTGAAAGAGCTTCTGGTCTCCTACTGCCCTGGATGATTGCTCCGCTCAGCTGACGTGGGGTTGCTAGAGATTCTGAGGGTGTGCTTGAAATCTTCTGGGGCCCATGCATTTATGCACGTGGCCCCAACCCTCTGGAATTCTCTACCCTGTCAGATACGGGAGTGCACGACCATGGAGGGATTTAAGCAAGCATTGAAAACACATCTGTGGGCTCAAGCTTTTGGTGAATAGATAATTTTATAGCTGGTTTCTGTTTATATTAATTTTAATGATCTGGATGTTTGATGTGCTCTTTTAAATCTGTTAGGCGCCTTGATATTTTTGAAAGCACCCTAAAAATAAAGTTATTATTATTATGATCCGATAGTATAAAATCTGAGGAAATATATAGGGATACTGCTACATCTGACCAACTATGGATAAAGTTAACACCAACAGATAGAATAGTATTAAAAATATCTGATGTAGAAGCAAGGTTAGTCAAATTAGACCCAAACAAATCCCCAGGACCTGACGGATTACACCGGAGAACACTCAAAGAAATGGCAAGCATAATAGCTCCACCCCAGTTCACATTTTTTCAGAAATCATTGGACACGGGAAGTAGTCAACTGTTGGAAGTCAGCAACAGTTATCTCACTCTTCAAAAAAGGAAATAAATCAGACCACGCAAATTACCGACCCATTAGTCTCACTGCTATTCCTTCGAAAATTCAGGAAGGAATATTAAAGGATGAGATCATACAACACCTACACACAAATCATCTCACAGACCACTCTCAACATGGGTTTGTAAAGGGAAGGTCATGCCAGACAAACATGTTGGCATTTTATAGCAGGGTGATAGAAAGTCTGGATCTAGGAACCCCAGTGGATGTACTATTTCTGGACTTCTCCAAGGCTTTTGACAAGCTCCCCCATCCCAAACTAATACAGCAAATGGGTAAGTTAGCTATCCAACCGACTATAACTAACTGGGTCCACAGATGGTTGGAAAACAGGAAACAATGGACGTGCATCAGAGGTGAATTTTCTGAATGGCCACAGGTGGCTAGCGGGG
Source organism: Neoceratodus forsteri (assembly GCA_016271365.2). NCBI lineage: Eukaryota > Metazoa > Chordata > Ceratodontiformes > Ceratodontidae > Neoceratodus > Neoceratodus forsteri. The sequence goes on along the minus strand of CM028133.1, from coordinate 242,817,271 downwards.
TTCCCCAGGGTTCAGTGTTGTGCATCTGTCTTTGTAATCTATATGTATCATCTCTCCAAATAAATCACAACTCCATTTAGTTACAAAAATTTGCAGATGACTGCAGGATAGGGGCAGAAATCGACAGTAGTCAAAATTCATCAAACCTGCAAAAAACCATTGACAACATAGCCACATGGACAAAGGAAACCAAACTGACACTAAACCAAGACAAATGCTACATCATGCTCTTGGGGAAAAAAGAAATCCTAGAATACCTTATAAACTAGGCAATGCTGTCCTGAACACAATCGAAGAGGAAAGGGATTTGGGTATCATAGTGTCCAGCGACATGTCCTTCACGCCCCACTGTCAAAAGATAGCTCAGAGGGGAAACAGAATCCTCAACTGCATACTAAGGCACATAACGGCAAGAAGTAAGGAAGTTGTGTTGCCACTGTACACATCCCTGGTTAGACCAATAATGGAGTATAGCGCACAGGTTTGGGCACCATAGAAAAAGGGAGACATGGCACTGTTGGAAAGAGTACAAAACTGAGCTACCAGGGCAATACAGGATATGGCTGGTAAGGATTACGAAGCTCGCTTATCAGAACTAAATGTACTCCTTGGAGGCAAGAAGGAAAAGGAGGGATATGTGCTTAGTACACAGGGCATGGAACAAAAATGATCTCTGGGACATCACTGGACTAGATAGGAACACCAACACATATAATACTAGATCCCATCCACTGCAGCTAACAGCACCAAACAGAAAAAAGGTGCATAGTATATGGTGGTTTAACCAAACAGTGGTCCATGATTGGAACAGGCTCCCACTGGAGGTCATGGCCAGTCCATCAACTGCAGCATTCAAAACTAGTTGGGATACTCATAAAAACATAATCAGAACCTAGAGATATAGTTAGCGAGCATTTAGGACGAAAGTCCATTAGCTCAGTATAAATCCTATGTATCCTATGTGCCATGTACTGCCTTCCCCCACCATGTACACTTTACCATGGCTAGGCAACCCTCCATGTCACAATAAGAATCCTGTAGGCAAAAAGGGGACTTCTTTGGTAGTAATATTGCTGTTCCCCTTCTCCTACGCATGGAGTATGAACTGGCAATGACTTGTTCCATACCCAATTTGGTTAATTTCTGATATTTAGTTTGTGTCAAATGAGTCTCCTGTAATAAAATTAAATGGGGGTGGAACTTATTAGTTGGAAGATCTTCCTTATTTTAATTGGGCTACTGAGGCCGTTCACATTCTGTGAGACTACCTTAATTGACCGTGATTGTATCATTTCCCAGCACAGGGGCGATAACCCCTCCCCAGGGTCTTGAGTTTGTGTAGTGATCTGGAGTCTCCTAATTTTTTTCTCAAGCCTGATGGCCACAAACTGTAATCTCTGTTGTCAACTGCTCTGCCTACCTCTTTTCCCAAAAAGTCTAATAATAACTCAACGATCGACTGGAACAAGTAATATAAACAGTACACAGGTAAATATTTAACATTGTCTCCCCTGCTGGAATTGTCATGTAACAACTGCAGCCAGTCAGAAAATTCTGAAAATGGTTGGCTGAGAAATCCACTTGACCTAACTATATACACATAACACTGTGGTACTGTGACTTCCGTAGTCGGCCCTGTTGGAAACTGAGCAGGCTGTAGCAGATCATTAGTCTGCCAAATCAGGGAATACTCTAGTTTCAGAGAAGGACCCAAGGGGTGATTCTCATCCTTTAAATTTGGGAGGGAAGGGTAAGATATTTGGAGCCAAATTAACAGGTGCCCAAAAAAAGAATATAGATATGGGTAAGGGGCGAGGGAAAATAATGGTGTATCATCTCCTGCACATCCCCCCCGCTGCTGAATGAGTAAAAGGGAATGGGGTGTACTACATTGCTATGTTTCTTGAGAGTTTGCATTCCTATCTTTCTCCCAGACTCAGTGTCCTCCAAATTATATTTTTAAAAACAGAGAGTCACCATATCCATAAGTCCTTCTGGTTATAAAAGAATGGAGTAGAAAAATGAAAGGAGGGGAGTACCACCACCCCCCTCCTCCCAGTATGCTTTTTTCCCTTCTGCAAGTCTCTCGATATCTCAACTTTCATCATCAGGCTCTTCCTCAGTTTTGAGGGAAATTAAAGGTCCATCTCTGAAATCCTTCAGTGTCTTAATCCCTCAGAGCTATGCATTTCCACACAGGTCAATCTGCCACTACCCCTTCCTGTTTCCCCAAACCTTATGTTGCAGTGTGAGCTCTCCAGTGTGGCCATCCAGGACCCCCCAGGTCAGGTGGCATGAGTAAAGACTCGGGGGGAGCCCTTTATAGCATCCCCCAAGGCTGTGGGAGACACCCAGCCCCCCCACTCCACGGTCAGTTAGGTAAGCAGGGACCAGCTTGTCAATCCTTACTACTCAGCTCCCTAGTGTCTCTCCTAAGGTGAATGGTCCATTCTCATTAGCACATTTCTCCAAAAGCCTCCCATTGTGGGGGGATCTTGTGGGGAGTGTTATGCCGAGAGGTGGATACATACTTAATCATTCAGTGATAACTGCCTGTTAGAATATGCAGGGCATTTACTGATGAGCCTGGGCACCAGAAGTTTGTAGTTCTTTTAAGCATTGTCCTATCTGCCAGGTCCATCATGTTGTTGGTGGATAGGGGTATAGATCCGGCTCCCCAGAGTTCCAAACCCCTCCACCCCACGGCCTGTATTAGAGGGAGCACATAATAAATCTGATCGGAGATCCTTATCTAGCTGGAAATTTAACTCCAGTCTCACTCCCTCCCATTACACTATTTATTATTTGGGTACTGCTTCTTGGTGGCCCAAATAAGCTCCAATTTTCTGCCCTTCCCTGATCTCAGAAGCCTTCTTATTCTGTCCGTGGACCTCTTGCCAGGAGAAAATCGTCCCCCTACAGTAGTCCCCCACTATTTGAATTCTAAATATTACAGTCAAATCAAGGATGAGAGCCAGGACTCCTACCCCCCATCCCCCACAAGAGCAGTCAGATCGAGGGGCCCAGATACCCCCCCTGCCTGCTGCCCCGAAAGAGTGAGGGTCCCCAGACAGCACATCACCAGGAGAGATAAAATAAGACTCACCTTACCCAGTTGGACCAGGGATAAATGTCTCATAAATGTTCAGATTTATGTGTCCATCGCCGTCTATTGAGCCAGGATTCATTTTATGAACTCAAGGGAGGCCTGCTTGAATCTAGGATCAGGAGTCTGTATGTTTTGTCTAGACACACAGGCTGGTTGGAGATGCTGAGGTAAAGCCATGCGTGTTGAAAGCTCAAATTCTCAATGCTTCAAATCTTTGATAGCTGAGGAGGCATTTTTATAAGTTTGTTGGCCATTAGGATATTGGATAGTTAGTCTTGCAGGGCAGGGGGTGTGGAATTTCAGTTTTAGTTGGCAGAACACTGGAAAAAGGGGTATGTATTCTCATCGATGCTGTATCGTTGTGGGTGCATAGTTGTTGTCGAAGAAAATTCTGGTTGCCCCGTAGTATGTTTTTCCTTGTTCCCAGGCTTTTCTTAATAGCAACTCCTTTGTGGAACACCTAAGGAATCTGATAATTGAACGGAGATGGGCCCCAGATTGGGATGGCTTGGGTCCCAAGGCTCTATGTGCCCACTCGATTTCCAGTTGAAAGTCTGCGTCTAAGCTCCAGGTAGTGTGAAGAAGTGCATCTATGAAGTCCCTGATGTTGGTGCCCTCCCTATCTTTGGAGATTCCGTAAATACAAAGATTTCTTTGGCGCTGGCAGTTCTCTGCATCTTTCTGACACTCTCCTAAGGCCTGACATACTTCCACAAGCTGGGCTAGCGTTGACTGTGTATGGGCTAAGGTCTCTCTATGTGTGGCAGTTGTCTCCTCAATCTGGGACATCGTGGTTTGCAGCGTACTAACACCTGTGTGGAGTTCTTCATGCTCCACTTTGCAGGTTTGGAAGTCTGTTTTGATTTCTTGAAGTTCTGCCAAAATACAGTCGAGTTTATTGTCCATTTTGTTTAATTTTTTGGCCTTTTTCTTCTTGGGTCTAGAGGTGGAAGACCGAGAGGATCAGTGCAAGATGACTGAGGCCTCTGAGTATGTTATGGCATGGTCAGAGCATTCTTCCTCTACCGGTAGGACGCTGAATCTATTTACATCCCCTTTCGGTCTGCTGGTAGCCATGTCATGATCCAATGCCTGTGTAATAGTTATATTTTATGAATAGCAGCTATTTATCAATTAATTAGGCAGCAGTGGAGCAGAGTCAAAAAATCAGGCTGCCATCGACCAGAGGGCTGCACCGGAAGTCCAGGGTTTGATCACTTTCAAGAGTCTGGAATGAAGAGAGTCCGGGCCAAGGGATGTTTTAATTTTAATATTCTTTAACTTTCCCCGTATCTCTGCCATAGTCATTTCAGGGAAAGTGTCTGGTCCAACATTTTCACTAGACAGGGGTAAATGTCCTTTTAGACAAATACTGAACAAAAGAATTTGTTGAATTCCTTGGCCATTGAAGAAGGGTCCAGTATTACAGTGTCATTTACTATAAGGGGTCTAATAGTACTTTGGGTGTTTTTTTTTTTTATTATTTACATAAGTGTAGAAACTTTCCCCCCATCCTTTATATGTGAATGTTTAAATTCAAGTTTGTGTTTTTCTTTCCTAATATTAAACTTACAATTTTTTAAAGCCTTCCTATATCTATCTCTATTGTAAGCATTATTATATCTGACTAGGTCTCTGTATGCCCTTTTTTTATCGTAAGTAATTTGTGGATCCTGGTTGTAAACCATAAGGGTAGCTTTCCTTTATTAGTGTACAATACTCTGTTAGGAATGTATTTATCAGATAACTCAGGAAGTTTGTTTTTGATTCTTAGCCATAGTTCGTCAGCATTTGTATAGTCTCTGTCCCATTCTCACTGGTCTAATTCAAGGAGAAAATTACTAAGGTCAGCTCTTCTGAAGTCCTTGGTCATTGTTTTGCTTTTTTCACTTATATAACCAATGTCTAAGGAGAAGGTAATTATATTATGGTCTCTATTTATCACAGGTTCATGAATCTCAATATCACCAATTTTCTCAGATAGATCAGTAATGATCAGCTCCAAGATATTTTTACCTCGGGTGGGACTCTTACATTAGTTGTTGTAGACCATTAGTTATACATAAGTCCAGAAAAGATTGCTCTTGGGATGCTGAAGCAGTTAATTCAGACCATTTTATGCCAGGTGTATTAAAATCCCGTAGGAGTACAATGTCCTTAATACTAAATAGATCCTCGATATTAGTCAACAGTTTGTTATGGTCTGCGGTGCTTATGTCAGGGGGTCTATAACACAGGTCAAGAAGTATTTTATTAGTACTGGGTCTGTGAATTTCAGTCCAAATTATTTCACTGGGGTCATTCTTGTTTATTATTAATTTGCCTATATTTCAAGTCATTTCTTATATAGAGAGCTATGCCTCCCCCTAATCTATTCATTCTGTCTTTATGGATGTAACTGAAACCAGGAATATTTTTGTTCCAGATTGAGGTACTGCCCCAACACATTTCTGTGATGGCTGCTATGTCGATATTTCTTTGATTCAGGATGATCTCCAGGTCATCCTTCTTTACCGTGTGGAGGCTCCTAGTGTTAGTCAATAAGTGATTTAGTTTGGATTTATTATTATATTTCTTTCTTCCCTGATATACTTCATGCATAACAGAGTTTAAATTATCACCCAAATGCCCCTTTGTATTCAGGTTTTTTTTAACCCCTTGACACCTATTAATAGCCCGGTGAAATATAATCCCTAGTAACATGGCTCCTCTTTTGCTTAGGTGGAGCCCATCACGGCTGTATAAGTAAATGTCGTTTACAAAACTCTCCCATGTTTTCAGACAAGTGATGTTATTTTCCAAGCACCACCTGTGTAGCCAGTTATTAAATAACTTTGTTTTATTAGTTCAGGTCCTAGTGGCTCTCGGGACCGGAAGGACTTCGGATAATATAATATTAGCATTTAGTTCTTTTAATTTCTGTACCGCATGTTTTATATCATTAATGACATCGTCCACCCCTGTTTTTCCCAGGTCATTTGTGCCTACATGTAATAATACAGTTTTCTGATTTGTGGTTGGTCCTAAAATTCCTGTAAGCATCCCTGTTATGTCTTTAATAGTGACTCCCCTATGGCTACAACTAATGACGTTTTAGTTCCCCTGGTGGCATATCTGTCTGTGAAACGAGTGCTAGAATCTCCCAGTATGTAAATTTTTTCAGCATTGGAGTTATCCTCTGGTGTAACTACACTTATTTGCATACTCTCTTCCCTATTACTCCCCAAGTTTGGAGTATTATTGTCATCAGTCACGTCACTAGATGCAGAGGTGGAGGGTGTAATGGATTTGGGTAGTTGATGGTCAGTATTAGTTATTAATGGTGAAGACTTAGGGCTACCTTCATCACGAGAACATGAGCCTTGAGTGGTAATTCCGGAAGGACCTTCAATAGCAGAACTCATTAAATCATCCTCTGGTGCATCTGAGTTTGACAAACTAGCATCAGGAGGTGGGAGAGAGACTACTTGGCACCAGGGATCAGACATTGAACATGATGGTGGACATCAGGAGGTGGGAGAGAGACTACTTGACACCAGGGATCGGACATTGAACATGGTGATGGACATCAGGACGTGGGAGAGAGACCACTGGACATCAGGCATCGGACATTGAACATGGTGATGGACATTGGGAGGAGGGAGAGAGACCACTGGACACCAGGGATCAGACATTGAACATGGTGATGGACATTGGGAGGAGGGAGAGAGACCACTGTACTCCAGGGATCAGACATTGAACATGGTGATGGACATCAGGAGGTGGAAGAGAGACCACTGGACATCAGGGATCAGACATTGAACATGGTGATGGACATTGGGAGGAGGGAGAGAAACCACTGGATGCCAGAGGGTCAGACATTTAACATAATAGTGGACACTGAAAGGAGGGGGGGAACCACTGGACACCAGGGATCAGACACTGAATATGATGATGGACATTGGGAGGGGGAAGAGACTATTGGGTGTAGGGATCAGAATCCAGACACGGTGATGGGCATTGGGAGGGCAGAGACCAATGGACGCCAGGGATCAGACACAGGTAGAGGCCACTGGATGCAGGGATCAGACACTGAATATGGTGATGGACATCAGCAGAATAGAGACCACTGAATACCAAGGATCAGACACAGGTAGAGGCCACTGGATGCAGGGGTCAGACATTGAATATGGTGATAGGCATCAGGAGGGGGAGTGACCAGTTAACATCAGGGATCAGACATTGAACATGGTGATGGGCATCAGGAGGGGGGAGCGACCAGTTAACACAAGGGATCAAACTTTGAACATGGTGATGGGCATGGGGGGGGAGCAACCAGCTGACATCAGGGATCAAACACTGAACATGGTGATGGACATCGAGAGGGACCACTGGACACCAGTGATTAGTCATTGAATATGGTGATGGAGCCAGTCTGCCAACACAGCGGTAGAGCTACTGCATGTGATGCCGACAACAAGGTTCATGAAGGGCTGACCAGGGAGGACCAAACATCCCATCAGACACTCTCCTCCAAGGAGTGGGGTTTCAGCTGTCTGCTGCTGTACTGCCAGTGGGGTGACCACAGGTAGTGGTGCAGGGGAACAGCATAAGAATGGAGGAAATTATAGAGAGTGCATCAGGTCTGCTGGCATCTGGTTATGTATCATGCTTCTGGTGGGTGGGGTGGGGGTTACAGGGGAAAAAATAGTGCAAGTCAGGCAGATGAAGCAGAAACAGTGGTGCTGCACTCAGGACCAGGGCAGGGTGCGAGTGCTGGGTGGCGACCTAAATCGAACACCAACAGACAAGAACGCACACGCACTCCAGAGCCAGGAGCTGTTTGGTTCCAGTGAAGTCAAAAGACGCAAATTGCAAGTTCAAAAAATTATTTTATTTTCCAAGGCAGCATTAGCCAAAATGAAGCTGGAGTCAATGCAAACAAGCAAGGCAGTCTCCATGATGGCAAATGCCCCGGCGCTTTGCCACATAAGGCTCCATCAGGGGGCCGGTACTTGCACCAGGTGACAGACTTATATACAAAAACAGTAGTGACATCATTAAATTATAATACATCATCAAGAACATTTTAACTGACTGGCCCAGTGGCACTGAGGGTTGAGGTACTGGATGCCACACCTCGCGCCACGCCGGCGACCTAAGTTCGGGAACGAGCTCAGGCACTGGGGGTCTGCAGGGGAAGGAGAGGATTGAGCATCTGATGACTGCTCTCCTCTCCCTGGGGAGGGATCCAGGACATCTCTGCTGCACTGGGGACCCCCAGTGGTGACCGGGGGCACAGCTTGCATGGAGTGAAGCAAGGGAAGGAGCACAGCGGACGTCTACGGCTTCACTGTGCAGATATCATTGCACATCCGCACACCTGGGGGAAATAAACAAGAAAAATCCCCACTCCTCGATAGGTGATGGCTCCTTCCAGTGCCATACTGCCACATGCTCAGATCTGGACCTTATCTCTGCCCCCTCTGTCCCTCCGCCTCCTCAGCCGGGAACTGGATTATAGATAGAGCACTGGAGTTGTGGCGGTCCTATCTCAGGTAGATCGTAATATAATTATCATGACAATGATGCATACACTCTATTTCATATATAAACACTCACTATTATAACTAAGCAATACATAGAGAATGAAGGATGGGGTGGTGTGTGTTACGAGATTTTACACACACCCAAGGTGTGGGGTGCTACATAAACCCTGAGGGGTTTATGAGAAGCATCCTACACCCAGTGTGTGTGTAAAATTGAGTTTTACACACCACCCCATCTTTAATTTTATATAATTGCTGGCAGACGCTTTTTCGCCACAGCAGTTATATAAAATAAAAAAAGTGATCATTGGTTTTACTTACCGTCGAGCGGCAGTTGTGGCAGGTGTTCAGCGTGAGTAAAGGATGAAAGCAGCTGGTGCATGCGTGGAGTCGGGGAAACCTGGTGCATTTTGCTGTAATAACCAACCGGTTATTAGAGCAAATATCAACTGGGTTTTTCTTAGAGAAAAAGCACCCGACAGTAATTATATAGAGAATAAAGTATGTTGAAGTGTGTGATATGAGAATTTAATGCACACCTGAGGTGTGGGATGCTACATAAACCCTGAAGGCAAAGCCTGAGGGGTTTATTAATGCATCCCACACCGAGGGTGTGCATTAAATTCAGGTTTGACATACTTCCCATATTTTATTTTTTATAATAATTGGTGAGCAATTTTTTTCCACCCTGATTTTTTTCACACACACACACACACACACACACACACACACACACACACCTGTCCCTCTCCCTCCTTCAGAATGAACATTTTTAAGTATTTTATTTATTTTTTTAACTCACTGAATCACAATCGTGGTTATTTAGCAGAGCTGTAAGCAGTCAGCCATGGTCCCATTCCTCTTTGCATTGAGGTATAGCCTGCAGCCAACGAACAGCAGGATCAACCAGATAGAGATATTTTTTAAGTTTACAAGCAGGATTAACCTGATAGAGATTTTTTTTAAGTTTAAATGCAAGATTAACCAGATAGTAAGAAATGAAAGTCTGATTCATATGACAACATTATTGGGTACTAGGAAGACAGTATATGATTCAGTATATTAATTAACAGAAAATTAGTGTGTTTCTTAAATCTAAGAAAATAGTTAATAGAGAATAAAATAAAATGAAATAATCACATTGCTGCAGGACAGTGTCAGAGTCCTGAACATATCCACTGTATCAAAGCTAGAAACTAAGCCCAAATGGTATGGTAACCAGGGTTTCCTGTGCTCTCCAGCCATCTCCAATTGTGCAAAAAAAGGATAGAAGAGAGAGAAAAATCTCAATTAATGACCATGAACTGGAAATCAGTAGCACTGTAAGTAAGAACACAGGATCGTGAGTTCAAGGCAACTGCTTCACATATCATAAGGCTGTAAATTTCATAGTTAACGGAAGCTGAGGGGAAAACAGACCAAGCTTAGGGTGGAGGATGAGGAGTGGGGTGGGGGAGCAGTTAGAGGGACGAAGTGTTGGAAAAAGAGGGGAGAAAGGAATATTTTATTTCCCAATCATGATTAAGACCTTCAGGAGTTAAAGAATTTAATTAAAAAAATCCAAAAACTTTCCTGCTGAGATAATCTATTCAGGTGGTCTCCTCTTCTTCCTACTCTTACCTGCTCCAGGCCCATAAATCTTAAGGACTGTGGATTGCTATTGTGGAATTCAAGGAAATGTGTGGTCACTGGACAATCCATATCAGAATTTTTAATGTCCCTCCCATGTTCCTGAATATGGGTCTTGAGTGGATGCATAGTTCTTCCAACATGAAGTCTGTTGCAACCGCACCACAGAACATATGCTATATATGTAGTAATGCAAAAAATGAACTTAATGAATGGTCACTTGTCTGCAGCTAGTGGGTGCAACAAACAGTTTTCCTTGGGAGCAGTAGGTACAAATGTTACAATTCTCACACTTGTGCATCCCGTTTGGTCTAACAGGTAACCAAGTAGTGATCTTGGTCTGCTTCTTCAGAAACCGACTCTGTACGAGCTCGTCTTTGAGGTTTTTACCTCTCCTAAAAGTGACCCTATGTCTGGTACCTATGTGTTGGGCTAAATGGTTGTCACTCATGAATATCAGCCAATATTTATTGATCACATTTCCCAATCAACCAGCTAGGTGGTTAAACTCTGTGATAAAATTAATTTTCACACCAGAGTCTCTTGTCTGAACTTTGGGCGTCAAGAATTGTTTCCTGTCTAAACAGTTAGCTCATAATAAGGCTTGTTTTAATAACTCAGGATCATAACCTCTAGCTTCAAAATGTGTTTTCAGATCTGCAGCTTGTAACAGGAATGTTTCATGTTCACTGCAGTTCTGTCTCTGTCAGAGAAATTGAGAATAAGGAGCAGAATCCTTTAATGCTCTAGGATGTGAATTAGTGGCAAGGAGTAGAATATTTGTGGCAGTGGGTTTTCTAAAATCTTTGGTTGTTATTTTGTTGTGACTATCACGAGAAACAACCATGTCCAAAAATTCGACTTCAGTGGAATCACATTTATAAGTGAAACATAAGTTTCTGCCATTTTGGTTAAGCCACTGAACAAATTCTCTTGCCTCGGCTTCACTCCCAGACCGGATGCATAACACATCATTTATAAAACATGCTCACTTAGTAATGTGTTTGAAAAGATGGGTTACAGTCTGCACTAAATAATACTTGTTCCTCCCAATATCCAAGGAACAGATTGGCATATGAGGGGGCCATTGCCACCCCCATAGCCGTACCACACTTCTGCAAAAAAAGTAACCGTTAAATTAGAAATAATTATGTTCCAAAACAAACTCTTAGCCTTCTAAGATAAGTCTAAGTGGGATCTCATCCTTTAGGGTATCTCATGAAATAAAATATCCACATGCTTCAAAACCATCATGATGCTTGATAGAAGTATAAGGGATTCAGTATCAGTGGTAAGCCAGTGCATTCCTTCTCTCCATTCAAAATCTTTTAACTGCTCTAGAATATGCATAGTATCCCTCATATGAGGGTCTATGCAAACTACACTTCATTTGAGAAAAAAAAAAAACAAGACATTTACAGAGATTGTCACTTAATGACTTTACCCCAGATACTATGGGTCTCCTGGGGGGGGGGTCTAAAATATTTTTATGAATTTTTGTCAGAATATATAGAGTTAGTATAATGCGGAATTGTGGAACTAGAAACTTCAACTCGTGCTCAGATATTTCATTCCGAGCTTTAGCAGTCTCTAAAATTGACAGGAGTTCAAGTTTAATTTGGGGAGGAGATCACAATTCAGATGTGCATGTAATTATGTTCTACCAAAAGCAATTCCATTTCTTTTTTTTTTAGTGTTTCATTTTTATTGAGAATAGAGACATATTGTTTCAGACTGATAATTGCCATTGACATATCTCTGTACTGTAGCTAGTAATTATTATAAGAAATTTAATTACTTGGCAATGAGCATTATTGCAAATATTTCCACACAATCAACATATATTAGATTTCTTTTCTAACATTTCTGCCCTTACTATTACTTCTCTCTCTCTCTCTCTCTCTCTCTCTCTAGAGACAGGCAGCTGACCCATCCCCAAGGCATCTACCCTTGAAGAGCCTCCCAATCCCATCATTACTATCCTGTCACCATCAAATAGGGGGAAGGACAGAATCCCCTCCCTCCCCCAGGGCAGCCACAGTGAGGCCAAGGTCGCTCCTCTCAGGGAATGAACTCCGAGTCAATCCCTGAGAAATGACACACCCATCTACGCCATTTATTTCAAATTGGGGGATTCTGTCATGAAATTTGGCTATGAGCTGTTCATAGTGATAAATTTCTTTTATTATATTACGCCAGTCTCCAATTGAGGGTATAGTGGATGTCATCTATCGATGAGTGATTGGCTTTTTGGCTGCCAAAATGAATAAGGGAAGCAACGTCCTATCCCAACGTGGTTTATGAGGGGGGTAGATAGACAGGAATACTATCTCTGCTGTTAGTTCAATATCTTCTCCCAAGCACCCCACTAATTCCACCTGCAAGGCGCACCAAAATGGTGTCAACCTAGGACAAAACCAGAATATGTGACCTAAATCAGCCGAACTACAATTACAGCCTCTCCAGCAGAAACCATAGGAGGCAGGAAGGTATTTTATGAGTATCGCCGGGGAGCAGAAATATCGAGAACAGGACTTCCATGTAAATTCCCACCATATATTGGAGGCAGTAATCTTAATGGCTTTCAGAGTTGTCTGCGTCCATGTTTCATAGGAAACTTCTAATTGTAGATCCCTATTCCAGGCTTCCAATATCGATAGTGTAGACTCTCCTCATGCATCCCTTATTATTCTATAAAGGTGTCTTATTAATTTAGCCCATATATTGCCTCTCATAGTGTCCCCTAGTAGCTTCCATAGGGCCGGTGGGGGGGAAGGTAACCAGGCCGCAACCTCCTTCTGCCTGAGTATAAAGTTTCTCACCTGAGTATAGCAAAACAAATCTCTCTTTGGAAGGAAAAATTGAATTTGTAAATCGGAAAAGGGGATCACCCCTTTGGTAGTAAGAAATTGCCAGTAAAAGTTAAGGCCCAACCTCCGCCATGCTTTAAACATAGAATCAAGACTAGCTGATAAAAATGACTCATCAGCTGAGAGTAGGGTAAATGGAAAAAATATTTGTTTTAGGGAATTTTTTTGTTTTATCTTTTGCCAGATCCTTAAAACCTGGGCTGTAAGATAAGAAAAGTCCCAAAGAAGGGGGGGGGGCACGTTCCCTAGATGCAAAAGCTATTTTTTCCATATCATACAAGTCATTAAGTAGGACTTCAACATCCCTCCATACCAACTGAGATGTTGGAGAGAGCCAAATTATAAATATTTTTAAAAAGCAGCCATGGTGTAGTATTTTAAGTTGGGGAGATTAGCTCCCCCCCTGCTCCAATGCAAGGGTGAGTATAGAGAAACGAATCCATGGTATCTGACCTTCCCAAATGAAAGAGGAAATAATTTTATTCCAGGACTTAAAATAAAAGTCTGACGGAAAGATTGGAATGTTCTGAAATAAATATAATAGTCTTGGGAGAATGTTCAAACGTATGATCTCTATACGTTGAAAGAAGGTAAGTTTTAGGCAACCCCATCTGTTCAGATCATCTTGGTTCTGAACAGAAATAGGTTCATAGTTCACCAACTCAAGATGCAGCAAATTTAAAGGGATATAAATTCCAAGGTATTTAATCTTAGTACTTCGCCACTTCAGTGGCAGAGAGCTCCTAAGAATATTAGTTGGGGAGTAATGGAGCATTAATGCCTCTGTTTTTGATATATTTAATTTAAAGTTTGCCAAACGTTCATACTAACAGAAGATTTCCCAGGCCGCAGGAATAGAGAATTGTGGAGAAAGCAAGGTCAGAAGAATATTGTCTGTGAGCAGAGAGATTTTGTAAATTTTTTGTCCCAAAGGGATCCCCTCCACCCTTGAATCCAAACATAGGGCAGCTGCCAGGGGTTCAATGTAGAGTGTGAATAAGGCCAGAGAGAGAGGACAACCTTGTTGGGTTCCTTGTATTAATGAAAATTGGGGGGAATTCCCGTTAATGCGTATATAGGCCTTAGGGTGCATATATAAATTTTGCAACCAAGTAAGAAAAGAATCGGGAAAGGAGAAGGTTCTTAAAGTCTCCCAAAGAAAACCCCACTAGACCCAATCGAAGGCCTTCCCCGCATCCAGGCTCAGTAATGCTAAAGGGATCTGTCTGGAATGTACTTGTTCCAAAAGTAACAGGGTACATCTTATATTATCTGTAGTACTGCGGCATTTTATAAACCAGGATTGATCTGGGTGTACAAGTGTTGGTAAAAGTGTTTCCAACCTCAAAGCCCATATTGCTGTGTAGATTTTATAATCCACATTTAAAATGGAGATTGGGCAGTAGGAAGAAATATCTGTTGTGTCTTTATTAGGTTTTAAAATTGGGGTCAAGATTGCATAGTTCCATGAGGGGGGAAGGGTCCCGCCACCCGCCACATCACGATATGTGGATAAAAGAGCAGAGAAAAGGTACTCCAAAAATTTTTATACCATTCGACTGAAAAGCCGCCAGGGCATTTAGCCAGTTTAAGCGACTTAATGTGGGACAAAATCTCATCTGATCTGATTGGGGCCTCCAACAGGGACTGTTAAACTACAGTCAGCTTGTGAAGGGAGAGTTGAGACAGGTACTCAGGAGATGACGTATAAAGTGATCGGTAGTAAGAAGAGAAGGCCGAGCGTATATGTTCATCTGTATGAGAAAGCTGTTTGGTAATCGGGTGTTTTATTTTGAGAACAGTTGCCGCCTGTTTCCTTGCTCTAAGTCTACGAGCCAACATCCGGGTGCCTCTCATTCCCCCCACATAATTGGTCAGTTTTAACAAAGTAAGAGTCTGTAGGATTTTGAGATTTTTCGTAGTTCCTGTTTCACCAGTCCAATTTTCCTCTGCAATATCTTATCTCCCTCTCTGTAGAGGAGTTGGTAGGTTTGCAACTGTTCTAACAAATAATTATAGGAGGCTTCAATCTTCCGTCTCTTCCTAATTGTAAAGGCAATAGTTTCGCCTCTAAGGACTGCCTTTAAAGTGTCCCACAAAATAGGGTCAGCAATATCTTGGGAAGCGTTGTCAGTTAAGATTTGGGGAATTTTGTTTTTTGTAAGTTCTATATACTCTGGATCTTTAAGCAAAAGGGGATTGAACCTCCAGAATTTTGGTAATTTAGGTTTGCCCAAGTTTATTTTAAGTGTCAGGGGATGGTGATCAGATAAAACAGGGGACCTATGGTCAGGTCCTGCATCTTGGAAAAATGCTCACAGGAAACAAATAAATAGTCTAATATGGAATAAGTTTTGAAATGGGGGAAAAATATGTAAAACCTGGATTCGTGGGACACAATTTCCTCCAGACATTCACTATACCCTGGTGAGATAACATTCCCTTAAAATATCTTAGCGCACTATTAGGCCTATAAGCTCTTGGGGAAGAGGAGTCTAATTGAAACATAGAAACATAGACTTTGATGGCAGATAAGGACTGCTTGGCCCATCTAGTCTGCCCATTTCCCTACCTACAGGATAAGCTGCAGATCCTAGTTAACCAACAGCCAATTTTTTCTTACCCCCCACAAGAATTGCCTTATGTCTGTCCCATGTATTCTTGAATTCTTCCACAGTTTTAGACCCCACAACCTCATCAAAAAGGCAGGTTCCATGTGTCCACCACCTCTCTGTGAAAAAATACTTCCTCACATTGCCCCTGAACTGCCCCCCCATCTTTAAATTGTGTCCCCTTGTTCTTGCACATCTCTTTTTCTGAAAGATGCTACCCTCTTGGACTTTGTTGATTCCACTGAGGTACTTAAAAGTTTCTATCATGTCCCATCTCCCTCCTTTCCTCAAGGGTATACATATTAAGCTCCTTTAGTCTCTCCTCATATGGCTTCTCTTGCAGACCCTGCACCATTTTAGTTGCCTTCCTCTGGACTGCCTCTATCCTGTCTATGTCCTTGCAGTGATGGGGTCTCCAGAACTGGATGCAGTACTCCAGATGGGGTCTCACCAACTGTCTGTACAGAGGGATAACAACTTCCTGTTTTCTGCTGGGGATGCCTCTCCCTATACATCCCAGTATACCCCCAGTCCTCCCTACTGCCTTGTGGGGATAAAGCAAGATTAAAGTCCCCTCCCATTATTAAAGTGCCCCGAAGGTTATCTACCACCTTGTTAAGAAAGATGTTAATCACAGCTCGGGATGACTGAGGGGGTAGGTACGCATTTACCAGGGTAACTTCTTGGGAATACAAAGTACCAGTGAGGATCACAAATCATCCCTGAGTGTCCAGGGTCATCTCCCTCAACTTCCAAGGAGTAGTGGTTTGAATAAGAATAGCTACACCTCTCCTATGACCACTAGTGTGGGAAGAGGCAAAAACCTCATATTTATTTCTCCATTTTAATTTCTGGTGTTCCACCTCTGAAAGGTGGCTTTCCTGTAGATAATAAATGTTGGCCGCAAGTCTTCTCAAGGATTGCATCAAACATGCTCTCTTTATCGGGCTATAAAGTCCATTTATATTAATAGAATATATTTTAACTGGGTTTACCGCCATTTTTATTTATATATGTTTTCTGTCTCCCCCATAAAAACGAGAAAAAAGAAGATGAAGTGGATCCCTCATCGGATGCCATCTGCTCCCATTACTTTTTTTCTGATAAAACTCCATCCATATTAACTGAATTTCCACCCTTATCAGCTGGTTTGATAACTATATCATGGTTATTTTTCCATTCAGTTATGATCCTCAATTGACAGGTTATTTCTATATTATACAATGGTAAGAACATATCCTGGACTCTGATTGGTTAGTGTGTGCTTGTTACAGTGAGGTTATCTGAGCACAACGTCACAGCATCAAGCCCAAACATAAAGATGAGTGCATGTCAGCCTGAACAACAAGCCACAGCTTCTCTTACAATGAGAGTTTGAAGCCTTGCAATTGTTGTACAGGAGCAAAAGATTAGTTTCATATAAAAACCTTGTTTACTTATAGTGGGGAGGGGCAACACTTTTTGTCATGGCTAAAACATTTCATAGTTATTTATTTATTTATTTACGAGTTTTACCAAGAAGGCATACTGAGCAACATGCTCGATTCCAGATGTGACCTGGGGGCCCAGACCCAATACATAGCATGAATTAATACATCAACAGTACAAATGAAAAACATTACAGGCTTACACCTTAAAACATTTGGGAGAAATTACAAACAGGGGTAGAATACATACAGTGTAAAGAATTGGAGGGTAGTGTACTTTGCAAATACATTTAGGTTATAACAACATGATAGTAAAAATTTTTAATTGAAACAGGAGCAGCTGGAGGAGAAGTGCGCTCTGATTAGTCGGTTGTGATGGTAGGGGTTTGGTGCGTGTCTTATGGGGGCAGGTAGGGCATTCCAGATCTGTGGCATTTGATAGTTAAAAGCGACCTGGCCTTTGGTTGTGCGCATAAACGGGATGTGTATTAGTTTTGGGTCCGCGCTCCTGAGGGAGTACGCAGGTGGAGCTTGTTGGGAGAGGGTAGAGGACAGATGGGGGGGGGGGAAGGGAGAGGGACCAATATTTGGCTGCAAACCTAGCACAGTTAGTTAGTCTGCGGTCATGGAGGGATGGCAGGGTTAAAGAGCTGTATAGGTTGCAATGGTGTGTAGATTGTGGGCAGTCGACGTCTCCTTTATAGTGTGGGGACATCTCTTTTATAGTATTAGTTTTACAGTTTTATTTTTTATGAGGAAACGCACCACATATTAATGCACTGCATCATGGGTATGCAAATACACAATTGCCTGGTATTGCATAACAAACTACAGTGATAAAAGACAATTATTTATATACCCATGATGCAGTGCTTTCATATGGGGAGTGTTTCCTCAAAAAAATGTAATTAAAAAATAAAACTGTACAACTGATACTATAAAACAGATGGAACATCCCTTTTATGAGTAGGGACAACACTAGTTCTCTGCTTAATAGCCATCTACATGTTCTCATTTGTGTCTCCACAATATTACAAAATAAGAGCCATTGGATAATAGCAATAATGCACCCCAGAATGTGAGCTGTGCTGGAATAACCTCACTTCTGGGGGTGTTGGATGCATTTGGCCTTCAGCCTCATGCCCAACCACCCCAGGCATGAGGCTATCCTAGCACAACCACGCTCTGTCATGCATCATTGCTTAATTGTAAATCCTTACTTTTTAAAATATTGAACACTTCTTTCAAAACAAGGTGTTTATATACATTTATACTACAATTTAAACCTATTGAACAAGATAAGGATTTAGGTCTGAAAAGTTTCTTCCAAATTTCTTTGAGGTTCTATGCACTAACATATAAACATACGAAGAAGCCAGCAGAAGAAGGCCATTTGGTCTATCAAGTCTGCTCATATTGCAGGGTCCACAGCTTGAGCTACTGTCCCTGCTCTCCCTCCCCACTCCTCCCATCCTGCCTACCCATAATCCTTACCTTCCCCCATTCCTATTCCAGCCTCTCTTAAAGCTGCCCACTGTCTTCAATGAGATCACCTCTTCTGGCAGCACATTCCAAGTGTCCACCATCCTCTCTGTGAAGAAGTGCTTCCTGACCTCCCTCCTAAACCTCCCACCCTCCAGCTTAAGACTGTGCTCTCTTGTGTTATGGTTGCTACTCAGCTTAAAGAGACTCTCCTTATCAACCTTATTTATCCCTTTCAAGTACTTGAAGGTCCCAAGCAGGTCCTGTCTCTCTCTCTCTCTTTCTCTGTCTCTCTCCTGTGTAACAGGGAGTACATGTTCAGTGCCCTCAATCTCTCCTCGTATGCCTTACCCTGCTGACCTCCTATCATCTTTGTAGCCCTCCTCTGGACCTTCTCCAGCAGGTTAATGTCCTTTTTGAGGTGTGGGCACCAGTACTTAACTCCATACTCTAGATGCGGCTTTACCAGTGACCTGTACAAGGGCAGTATAACCTCCTCTCTCCTACTGCTGATCCCCTAGATATGCATCCCAGCATCTTTTTTGCCTTTGCTGCTGTTTTCTCACGCTGCGTGTAGTGCTTCAAGTCACTAGTGATCATCACTCCCAGGTCCTTCTCCTCCTCTGTTGCAGATACTCGGACTCCACCCAGGTAGTACTCTGTCCTGGGATTCTTGGTTCCAATATGCATAACTTTGCATTTCTTGGCATTGAAGCCAAGCTGCCAGATAATGGACCACCTCCTCAGCTTTTCAAGATCTTCCTGTAAATCCTGTATCCCTTTAACTGTGTCCACTCTCCAACAGAGCTTGGTGTCATTCATGAATAGGCACATTTTGCCCTTAATGCCATCCCCAATGTTCATTGATGAAGACACTGAACAACACTGGCTTGAGCACCGAGCCCTGCGGGACCCCACTGGTTACCTCTGTGGTGCCAGATAACTCTTCCCCCTACAACCACCCTCTGGATTCTATCCCTCAGCCAGTTTTCCACCCATCTGGCCATGCTGAAATCAAAATAGAGGATGTCTACTGCTTGGCCCCTGTCTACTGTCTTAGTGACACACTCAAAGAAGTCAATCAGATTTGTTTGACATGATTTCCCCCCCAACCATGAACCCATGCTGCCTCGCATCCTGGAGACCATGCTCCTCTAGATATTCCACCAACCTTTCCTTTAGTATGGTCTCCATGAGCTTGCCCACAATGGAGGTCAAATTGACTGGTCTGTAATTCCCTGGGTCATCCTTGGGACCACTTTTGTGGAGGGACACTATATGTGCTGTTCTCCAGTCCTGCGGTACCACGCCTGACTCTAGTGAACTATTAAATAGGTCAGCCAGCTCCTCAGCCAGTTTCCTTAGTACCCTTGGATGTACTCTGTCTGGGCTTGGTGATTTGTCCACCTTCAGTGCCAGCAGCCCCTCCCTCCCTCTATCATCCTCTGTCATTACATCTGTGTTCCCCTCCCCCCCCCACTACTCATTTCCTTCCTGAAGGCACTGGTCCATCCTCCTCCCTGGTTAAGACAGAACAGAAGTATTCATTTACTATCTCTGCTTTTCCCCCATTATCCTCCACCCACTCCACCCCTTTCTTAAGTCTAACAATCCCTTCCTTCTTATCCCTTTTCTCACTTATATAGAGAAAGATAGTCTTCTCTCTCTTCTTAATTCCTTCAGCTATCTGCAGCTCATTCTGTGCCTTTGCTCACTGGAATTCCTTACTTGCCTCACTAGCCAACCTTAGGTAATTTTCCCTATCCACCTCTCTCTTGGTCTTCCTGAATTTTCTATAGGCCAACCTGTTTTCCCTTACAGCCTGGGTGACCCCAGAACTGAACCAGCTGGACGCTTTGGCCTTTGTGTTCTTCCCCCTGAGCCTAACGCACTCATCTGTGGCAACTAGTATTTCTTCCTTAATGATGGACCACCTTTGGTCCACCCCCATATCTGCTCTGATGCCTGCCTGTTGGTTCCTTAGCACTTCACCCATTTTCCTGAAGTCCGCTCTCCTGAAATCCAAGATTTTGGTTTTAGTTGGGATACTTTCACTGCCATATCCAACTGGAACCATACTGTGCAGTGGTCACTTCCACCCAGTGGCTCACTGACCATTATTTCCTGTACATGCTCCCCATTTGTGAGCACCAGATCAAGAATTGCCTCAGCTCTTGCTGGTTCAGTGATGCCCTGAGTCAGGAACCCACTCTGCAGTCCTTTCAGGATCACCTGACTCCTAGCACATGTTGTGAAGGGTATGCTGCAGTCCACCTTGGGCAGGTTGAAGTCCCTCACAATTACCATCTCTCCTTTCTCCGCAGCATCCAATATTTGTGAGCTCAGTTCCATGTCCCTTTCCTCATCCTGATTGGGTGGCCAGTAAATCACCGCCAACCTCACCTTTCTCCCTCTATTGGACCTTAACTGAACCCATAATGCCTCCATCTCCCCTTCCTCCAATTCCTCCCTTGTGCAAGTTATTTCCTCCCTGATATAAACTGCCACCCCTCTCCCCTTCCGCACTACCTGTCCCTCGTGTATAGTTTATATCCAGGGATTGCAAGGTCCCAGTAATGGTGTGATGTTGCCCAAATCTCGGTTACTGCAGCTATGTCCACCCTCCTGTCTGCTAATAGTGCCTGCAGGTCATCCATCTTGTTTCCAAGACTCCGCGCATTCAGAGACACCACCCTCCACCTAGAATTTGACCTTCCTTCTCTTCCCTCTATTCTTCTATTTACATTTATTCCCTCTGTGTGCGCCCTTCCACGTACCCTTGTTATGTGTTCCTCACGCCCTCCACCCTTTGCTAACTGTGTTCTCACCCCTTCCACCTCCTCCTTCCAGACTTCTTCCATCACTGTGGGGGGGGGGGGCACTGATCTCCTCCTCTCAGAGTCTGTGGGCCTGCATACCTGCTGCCCCCCTCAGTAGTTTAAATTAAGTGTAGTGGTTATGTATTCCCCTAGTTTGTCCCTGAGCACCATCAAACCCTCATTACTGAGGTGTAGCCTGTCTGGTGAAAAGAGTGCTTTGTTTGACCAGGTCTCCTCCCAGTCCTCAATATAGATAAACATCTTCTTCCTGCACCATTTCCTCAGCCAGTCATTAAAATCCTCTAATCTTCTTTTCCTGGCTGTGCTGGTCCTTGGTACTGGTATCACCTCTGATAAGGCCAGCGAACTTCCTTCCTCCCTGCAGATCTTCCCTAACTCCCTGAACCTACTTTGCACTACCTCAGCCTCCTCCCCAGCTAAGTCATTGGTTCCCAAATATATAACTAAATTAAGTTTTCCTCCAACCTCCCTTACTATTTCCCTTATTCTTGGGCCCACCCTCCCCGCTGTCATCCCTGGCTTACAAACCACCCTCCTGCTTGCATTTCGGTCCCCTTTCCTTCCCCAGTGAATACCCCTAATTATGGAGTCCCCTATGATTCCATCCCCTGCACCTGTGCTCTCCGTCCTTCCTTTCTTACCTTCGGTACTAGTTGCTTCCCTACCTAACTGCTCCCGCTGCACCCTGGTGAACTGATTTCCACATCCACAATGTATCCCGATAACTGTTTTTCTGTCTCCCACTCTGTCCATCTGTATCTGCTTTCAGTTTTCCCTTCCTGCTTCCTTTCCTTTTCTCTCCCTCCCCCCATCCTCCACTCCATTTTGCCTGCCTCCTCTTCCCTGCCCACCCTGATTAGTTCCCTCTCCCCTCTCCTGTACTCCTACTCTCAGCCCTGGCCCAACCTGACCTCCTACCTCACCTCCTGCTGCTCCCTTCCTCATTCTAGGCAGTGGTGCAAATCTATTCAATAAAGGCACCCATTTAGAATTTCCCACCCCTGATGCTACTCTCACATTCCCACCCCTTCCCACTTGCCATTCCACCACTCTGGGCTCCCAAGTCCTCTGAGGAAGAGATACTTCTGTATACTGGGTGCTACTCCCCACTTCCATCCCCTGCCTGATGTTCTCACTGCCCTGGGCATCACCCCTCTGCCTTTCCCTTCACTGCTCTGCTCCTCTGACTCCTCACACCATCCTCCCCAGCTCCCATCTGAGCAGCCTTATTTTAGCCCTTAGCTGCTCCAGGCTCTTACATACAGGGCATTCCCCTTTACTCCACAACACCCCCAGAAAGACTGCTGCCCCACAGCTATTGCAGTTTACCACTCTCCTGCTTCCCATACATGTACCTACCCACCACATCCTCCCAGGCCAGCTTCTCCTAGCCTCCACTTGTACATAACTATAACTTTAAAATTCAGAAATATATACGTTTCTATCTCATCATATAGTGCATGTTAAAATACCTCACTTCCCCCTGCTGATTCTCCATGAATAACTTGTCCAGTATCCGCAAGTTCTCTGAATCTAATGGATCCATATTAAAAGTTTTATTTTCTCCTGTTGGAGTTGCCGAGATTTCCTTGTCCATAATGCCATCACCAAAATTCCCATCCTCAGTATAACCCATATTGTTAGAAGGTGGTGGGATTCCAGAGAACTGATCTTTAAATTCAAGTTTTCGAAAAAAGATTTCACAATCAACTAGTATATCAAAGTCCTTCGGTTTCGAGCTAGGAACAAACAAATGCCTTTTGGATAGGACTTTAATATGTGTTTCTGTAAGTTCAAGCGTAGGAAGATTTACTACATGTTGCTCCTGGTGTTGGGTCTGGAAGCGGGGCCTCCTCCTCCTCCCCCTCTTCCCCCACCTCACTTTTTTCCGTTTTTTGGCTTCTTACTTGAAGAAGAAGAATCAGCATTTATATAGTGCTTTTTCATACATCCAAAGCACTTTACAAGCAATGCTAGACTGGTAGTGAAGTGACTGAATGTGTGGTGGTGGCCATATCGCACATCATCACCCACACACAGCCTGGATAATTGGTAAGTTACTATCTTCAGAAAAAGTGATGGTCAGTTCAGTTTGTGAATTAGTGGTTTCACTTCTAATTCTGGTGTCAGAGGGTGTCACTTCCAGTGGAGTTTTCTTCTGAGTGTTATTTCTAGCAGAGTGGCCTCATGCTCTAAATCTTGACCATGACCGACCCCTGGAATCAGATCGGTTTCTCTCAAATTTTAACCCATTAATGTGATACCCTTCGAGGTAATCGTTGACATCACATTCTAGTTTGTGATTTTTCCTTTTAATTATTTCAGTTTCATGTGCCTTAAGTTTGGTTTGTAGTGCCTTATCCAGTTGTTCAAGTTCAATATGGTCTGCAAACTTCCTTAAAGCTTTTTTCCTGTCTGCAGTGTCTTTACTTATTTTTTCATGTTTGACAGTATGATTTTTAATTATTGGTTTAACAAAGGTTATGGCACATTTCAAAGCTGCTTCCTCCCACTCAGCTCGTGGTTCAGATGATTCCAAACCTGCCGGTGGTATAACGGTTATTCTTAAACCTCTCGGGGCAATATTTCTTTCTGCATATTCCTCAAGACTACTGATATTATAGGTCATGTTTAGCTCCATAAGTAACTGCCGTTCTAGTGTAGAAAACAATGTCTTAAGTTCACCAATATCCATGTTGGTATCAGGTGCTGCAAGTCGCTGTCTTGAAGAAGCCTTCCTGGTAGTGAGATTACCTGTAGCAGAGAGACACACACACGGGCTGCAAGTCTTCCCCTTCAGAACTTTCCTCAGATTTCATATATCAGTGGTACTTCAGTTGTTAAAAGTAAAGTTGGTATCAGTTGCAACTGTGGAAGCATACAACACAGTGCAGCAAATGCCCTGAACTCTTGTGGCAAGTGGTAGCATGATGCAGCAGCCCTAACTGCAGAGGCATGGGGCTCTAGGGCACAGTAGGCCACAGCAACCCCAACTGTGTAGGCAGCAACAGGGTGTAGCAGCCCTGGCTGTGGAGACAGAGGACAGCATGGTGCAGAAGCCTCAACTGTGGAGATAGACACAGGGGGGCATCAGGGTACAGCAGCCCTGACTGTGAGACAGGGTGTGCATGGTGCTGCAGTCCTGCCCATTTGGGGCAACGGAAGAGGGTAGCAGGGTACAGCAAAAGCCCCACCTCAGGTGACCTAGGGTAGCATGGTGCAGCAGCCTCAACTGTGGAGGCAGAGGGACCTGGGACTCTAGGGCTTAGTAAAGCACAGCAGCCCTGCCTGTGGAGACAGGAACAGGGTGCAACAGGTGCAGCATCCCTGACTGTGGGGGTGGGAGACAGTAGGGTGCAGCAACCCCAACTGTTTGGGCAGGGGACAACAGGGTGAAGCAACCATGATTCTGTAGGCAGGGGATGGAATCAGCAGGGTGCACAATCCCCAGCTATGTGGGAGAAAACAGTGGGCAGCAGGGTGCAGCAGCCTCGAATGTGGAGCAGAAGGCAGGCAGCTTGTGGGGCAGGGGACAGGTAGCAGCTGAGTTCAGATACCTCAACTCCGGGGAAGAGACATGGTGCATCTGGATTCCATATAGTGTTTCTATTTATACACAAACATGATGTATTTTCACACAAAAACCACCAAAGAACTGAAATTTGTGAGTTCAGACAGCACCTGAGCTTGAAATACTAGTGTGACAGGCGCCTATTTGTCAATCTGACATGGAAAAAAAAGTTCTCACATGAATGTATTTATGAAGGCTGCATCAAGGACAAACTATTTCTATGAATGAACAAATTTTAGATTTATGTTATATTCATTAAGCAATCCTGTGTTTTATAGTTAGAAAAAAAAATCAAGAGTTTTGATGAGAAAGAGCTAATAGCTGTGATACAGACAAGCTGATCACTCACAGAGAAAGATTTCCACTACTACAATTCAGCACGGAAACTGAAACGATCAACTTTTGTAAGAAGAGAATGATAGATTTTAAGCTAATCTATCTAAACACAAACCACAGACTGAGGTTGTAAGAAACCTGGTGAGCAAAACATTAACTCTACAGCCTGATGTGATTGGGACTCTGAAACAGCAAGCTACAGTACTTCAAGATGATATCGCTCTCCAGGCCTGACTGAGAGAGACAGAAAAACCTCCACTGTTTTCAGCCACTGTAGAGCAAGTTAACAAATGCTGATTTAAAGAAAACCACAAAACCAAGCAGCATGAAATTTTCAGGAAACATCATGATACGTGGACTTGAATTCAGGCTTTATTAACAATATGCAAAAACCTTTGCACATGATCTTTAAGATAATACAGAGGCTGCAACATGTGGCAGCAGTGATAATTTGTCTGGGGCTATCCTCCCCTGGATCCAGGAAGAGGCTGGGGGGGGGAGAGAACAGAAGGTGGTCCCAAAGGGGGAGTTAGGTAGAGTCCAGTAATTGGATGCAGGGTCCACCAAGGCCTCCCACTAGGGAAAGGGGGGTCACATCCTGTGGGGGAGAAAGAGGATTTCTTATACTGTAGCCAGCAGTCCTTCCTCTTTCTCCTTTCACCCTTGAAGGATCAAGACAGCAAGGTAAGGGCCTAGTAGGCCTAAGGGGCTATCCTGTGGGCCCAAGGCACTCAACCAGGGGATGGGGTTAGGTCAGGGCCTGGAGAAAGACAGAGGGCCAGCCTTGGCATGGCAAACCATGCTGCATTCCCCCCCAAAACCAGGGGTTTTAGTGGCAAGGAACATCCCAGTGGGCTGGGGATAGGGGCTTGGAGCTTGCCAGGTCTGTGGGTATTTGGAAAGGACTCCTAGCAGTCTTCTTTTTCTTCTTCCAAAAAAAAAAAAAAAAAACATATATAAAAGAAAATTGCTTTGTTGGTTTAGAAGAAAAAATTACTCACCATAGTAATTTTGTTTCTTCTACTGGAGTCTTGCTGTATTCTGACATAATGCAGTTAGCCCCAGCACTTGAACTGCCCCGGAGAGTAAAGAGTTAACTCTTTGCAGAAGCATAGAATGTTGAGCTCGAGCTTGGTTTTCAAACCTCTGTCTGTGGTACTTCCCAGTGTAACCGTCAGATTCTTACGAGAAAACTAACTAGGTACTATACTATGGAAATTGTTCAACATATAGCCAAAGGGCAAAAAATTTGGGTCCAAAAAGACTCAAGTCGAGAACCCAAGAAGGAAAGGTAGTGACAATATTTAACTATAAAAACACAAGAAAAGTAACAATAACAGCTACCCCACCCTTAAGAGGGAGGGTACAAGGTACACCCTGAGGTGCAACACTGTACCTGCCAGCCCACTTCTCAAAATCTAGATTCTGAGAGGGGAGGTGGGGGGTGAGGTCAGAATACAGCAAGACTCCATTAGAAGAAACAATATTAGTATGGTGAGTAATTTTTTCTTCAAACAACATGAAGTCTTGCTGTATTCTGATGTAATGCCAACTACCAAACCGTTCCCTATGGAGGAGGGAATGCAGAACCTACTTTGGGAACAGGCTCTGCAGTACTGCTGTGCTAAACCTAGCATCACTCCTAGCCTGGATGTCCTGAGAGTAATGCTTGGTGAATGTATGTACTGTTTTCCAGGTGACTGCTTTACAGATCTCTAACAAGGGTATATGTCTGGCTGCAGCCAGAGTAGCAGCTGTACCCCTAGTCGAGTGAGCCCTCAGGCCTGAAGGGGGTGTTCTACCCAATTTGTCATAGTAGAATTGTATTCAGGAACCAATTCACCTGGCAATAGTTCTTTTAGTGGCCGGCTTACCTTTCCCCACATCACCATAAGTGAGAAACAATTGAAGATAGTCATTTCTGTGTGTCTTAGTATGCTCTATGTAGTAGCTAAGAGCCCTTTTAACATCCAAACTGTGTAATCTTCTTTCCCCTGAAGAAGAATGGTCAGTGAAAAACATAGGGAGAGATACAGATTGGTTCAGATGAAAATCCGATACCACTTTGGGCAAAAACCTCATATTGGTTCTTAGGACCACTTTATCCCTATGGAAGGATATGAAGTCGGGTTCAACTGACAGGGCCTGCATTTCACGTATCCATCTGGCAGAAGTAATAGATACCAAAAACACAGTTTTCCAGGTCAAGTACTTCAACTCTGCTGAAATCAGAGGTTCAAAGGGTGGCTGCATGAGCCGAGCAATGCAGACATTAAGATCCCAAGGCGGAGTAGATTGTCTAAAAGGAGGGTTAATGTGAATCAGACCTTTGAAAAACTTCCTGAAAACAGGATGAGATGCCAGGGAAGAGCCCTTCCCTGCTGACAGAAATGCAGAGACAGCTGCTAGATGAACCAACAGAGTGGCAGGTCTAAGGCCTAGACCATTCAGATGAACTAGATAATCTAAGGCTGTGGAGATGTCTGCAGAATCAGGCACAATGCCTTTCTGAGAACACCAAATACTGAACCTCTTTCATTTGGAATTGTAAGTTTTTCTAGTGGCAGGTTTTCTGGAGACCTTCAGAATATCCAGAACTCCATGAGAGAGAGATGTAGTGCTGCATATTCTAACTCTTCAAAAGCCAGGCCTTGAGGTTGAGAGACTGTAGATTGGGGTACCAGATCCACCCATGGGAGGAGGACAGGAGATTGTATTTCCTGGGAAGAGACAGAGGATGTGACACTGTCAATGACAGCAGTAGAGGATACCAAGGCTGTCTGGCCCAATCTGGAGCCACTAGTATCACTGTGCAGGGTTGAGTTCTGATCTTGCTCAAAACTCTGAACCACAGATGAAAGGAAGGGAGGGAAGGCATAAAGAAACCTGCCCTTCCAGTCCAAAATGAGAGCATCCAGGGGTACCGTCCCCATGACTGGAGATCTGCAACAAAACAGAGGAAGTTGATGATTGTCCAGTGCTGCAAAGAGATCTATCTCTGGAGTGCTTCACCTGGAGAAGATGACCTTCAGGATGTGCGGATCCAGGGACCATTCGTGATGTCCCGGTGAAATTCTGCTCAGGGCATCTGCTAGTACGTTGTCCTTTCCTGGAAGGTGAACTGCTACCAGGGAAGTCTGAAGAGAATAGGCCAGAGACCACAGCTTCATGGCTTCTGTGCACAAGGCCATGGACCGAGTGCCTCCCTGCTTGTTGATGTACCACATTGTGGTGGTGGTGTCTGTTCTGACTTGGACCACCTTGCCCTTGACTGAATCTGAGAAGCTCTGAAGGGCTAGGAAAACTGCCCTGAGTTCCAGGAGATTGATATGAAGGAGAGATACCTGTGGAGACCAGACCCCTTGAGCTGTCAGGGCACCCAGGTGGGCTCTCCGACCTAGGAGAGAAGGATCCATAGTTAGAACTACTGGGACTTGGGGGAGAAATAGAACTCCTTGTCTGAGGTTGTCCTGGTCCAGCCACCACTGGAGAGCTTGGACCAGAGTCTGAGTCACTGGAATTTGTTTGGTGAGAGAGTCCTTCCTCTGTGACCCAAAGGACCTTAGGTAAAACTGAATATCCCTCATCTGAAATCTGGCTCCCTGTACCACTGCAGTGGAGGCTGCCATGTAGCCCAGGAGTTGGAGGAACTGTCTCGCTGGACGAGAAACCAGAGGTCGAAAAGAGAAAGGAACATCTATTAGGGCCTTCACCCTTGCCAGGGGAAGGAAAGCTTTTGCTTGAATAGTATCCAATTCTATCCCTATGAAGGTGAGAAGTTGTACTGGTTTGAGGACAGAGTTTGGAAGATTGAGAAGAAACCCCGGAGAACTGAGCAAGTCCTGGGTGGTTTGCAGAGCTTACCTGACCTGGTCTGATGACTGACCTATGATTAGCCAGTTGTCCAGATATGGAAAAATGGTGATTCCCTGTCTTCTGAGGTAAGCCACCACTACTGCAAGGCACTTTGTGAACACCCTTGGAGCTGATGTTAGGCCAAATGGCATGACCTTGAACTGATAATGGCCTGAAGGCAACTCAAATCTGAGGTATTTTCTGTGGGAGCACCTGATAGGGATATGGAAATAGGCATCCTAGAGGTCCAGGGATGCTAGCCAATCCCCTGAGACTTAAAGAGGGAAGGATTATTCCCAGAGTTACCATTTTGAATTTGGGTTTTGAAATGTGTTTGTTCAAATACCTTAGGTCCAGGATGGGTCACCACTCCCCTGTTTTCTTTGGGGTAAGAAAGTACCTGGAGTACAGGCCTTTTCCCTTGTGTTGAATAGGAACCTTCTCTACAGCTCTGAGAGCCAGGAGGGAGGAAACCTCTGCCTCTAGGGCAAGGGTTTCCGAGATTGATGCAGGTGGAAAAGACCTGGCCCTCCTTTTTGGGAACCTTTTGGAGCTGAGGGCTTACTACTTACAGGACCCACTTGTCTGAGGTCACAGACTTCCAGGCCTGAAAGTAGTAAGCCAGCCTGCCTCCTGCTAGGATTGGGGAGTCAACCTAGGCTGACACCTCAGGGTGTCTTCTTGGCAGGAACCTTAAACTGGGAGGAGAAAGCAGTCCTGCTCATCCCCCTCCTGCCCCTCCCTCAGAAAATACCCTCTGTGGGAAAGGAGAGGAGGCCTGGGCTTGGTAAAAAGGCCTGTGAAAGGGCCTGCCCCTGCCCCTGGACTGCTGCTTTTGTGGAGTGACTTGCCTTTCTTTGATCTGTGCACTCCTGTAAGTGGTCATGTATTCATCCATTTTCTTCATGTAAGCCTCTGTCTGCTCCCCCAGACAGAGAGTCACCAACTGCAGGAAAATCCATAGCCTTAGTCTGGGTATCCTGTGATAGGCTAGTACATCTGAGCCAAGCATGTCTTCTGAGAGACACAGATGTAGCCATGACTCTAGATGCCACATCATTGGAGTCCACAGCAGTGTGAAATTGTACTTTAGATGCCTCATTTCCATCTGCAGCCACCTCCTCCAGCTCCTTGGCTAGCTGGGGGGAGGCCTGTTTAGCCAGTTCCAGAACAGTATCCCACCTGGACTTCTAGTACCTGGCTGTGTAGACCATATAGTTTGCCTGCCTAAGTACTAAAGAGGATGCCAAATATTGTTTTTTGGCCATGGTATCAACTTTCCTAGAGTCCTTGTCCGGGGATGAAGCCAAAGGAATGTTAGTCTGTCACAGGCTGCAGCCTGCACTACCCCAACGTTTTATTTATTTATTTATTAAATTTTGGTGACCGGGTAGTCACCAACATAGCTGCTATGAGTATAAAGGAACTCCATACCTAAGCCTGATAAAATATACCTCCTGTCCATTCTTTTATCCACAGGAGGTAATGAGTTAGGAGTTTGTAAAATCGTTTGTGTCTGTTTCCCCAAGGACTTATGAAGAGGGACAGAAAATCTTTTGAACTCTGGGATGTCCATCATTTCCACAAATATCAGGCTCTTCTTCCTCCTCAGCAGCTTCAACCATAGGGAGCTAGAGGGTTTCGGCCACCTTCTTGTAAAACAAGAAGTGTGGAGGGGAGACATTAGAGAGCCTGTCTGGGGAGATGTCCAGTTCAATTGGCACATCCAGGTCGTCATCTTCATCATTGGGATAGTCTTTGTCTCCCTCCCACTCCTCACAAAAAGCATCTGGATCGTAATCCAAAGGAGATGGATCCGACCGAACCGCCTAACCGGCGGTACCGGTTCGGACGGAACTGGGTAAAGCGATTGAACAATGCTAATCACTTTGGTTATCTCGTCCGCGGCTGGAGTATGCGGGTACTGGATCTGAACATGCAGACTTTCGTTTCCTTTTTGATGGAACCAGCCCCTCAGAGTCCGCTCTCCTTTTGCCCGAGGAGGTATCGCCTAGGTCAGTAGGCACCTCCGCAAGTTCGTCCACAACTGAACTGGCCTGGCCATCCGGATCTACAGACTTCTCGGCCTCCCTTTCCTTCAGCCTACTCAATCTTTTTTCTAGAGTGGCTTTGGGAAAGGTTTTGCAAATTTGGCAGTCTGACTTGAGGTGGTCAAACCCCAGACAATAAACACAGATGAGGTGGGGGTTGGCCTTGGCAAAGGCTTCCCCACACTCAGTACAGTGTTGAAACCCAGTGGGACCGGTTTTCTTCTTGGGTTTCTCAGACATGGCCAACTTACTAAATTACCCAATAGCAGCTTTCAAGCCAGGTAATAAATAACTGATCGGTTACAAACCGTGTCACGGGTTTTGAAAAAGAACCAGAAAAGGCCCAGTTCATTTGAAGCCGATCGGTACCGGAACATCACTAATCCCAGAAAAATAAAATTTTTAACAAAGTAGAAATAAGGTCGGTTCCTAACCGGACCGACTGATAAGAAACAAGAAGAAAAGAACAATTTCCACAGTTTCGCCAAAATAAAACACAATCACTACCTATCTCCTACACTACCTGTACCGTAGACAGAGTCTGGAAATCTGACAAAATAACAAATAGAACGGTTTAAACCGAACGCTTTTTAAACTTTACTGAACCGAGCAGAGGAATCTCTGGAGTGACTTCACTGTTAGGCGGAGTAAAGAATCTGATGGTCACACTGGGAAGTACCACAGACAGAGGTTTGAAAACCGAGCTCGAGCTCAACGTTCTATGCTTCTGCACAGAGTTAACTCTTTCCTCTCCGGGGCAGTTCAAGTGCTGGGGCTAACTGCATTATGTCAGAATACAGCAAGACTTCATGTTTGAAAGGTGTAGTTCTTAATAAAATGCCCTGCTCTTGGGAGTATCCAGGAGTTAGAGTGATGGGCAGCTAGGGAGCATGGTTCCAGCCAGCAGTCCAGGGTGTGATTTACATCCACCCACCCCACCCCCGGTCCATCAAGGGCATGACGTTTCATTTGGTGGATGTGGTGCTGCCACAAGGTCCCTACCTTAGTGCTGGAATCGAGAACCGGTGGTCTCCCGGTGATCCTCAGTGCTCCACGATGCTGAGAGGTGGGGGTTCGATTCTGGTGCTGCCTGGGAGGGAGTCGGGGCAGATTGGGGATTAGGGATAACAGTTAACTGTTAGGGGAATTTTGCTAGTGTGAGACAGTCGTGGTCCTGATGTTACAGGGGTGATTGTGCCCCTAGGATTGAAACGCCTGCCTGAATTAGAGTGATAGTCATTAGACCAAGTGAAACTGTGAAAATTGTGAACCTGCTGAGATATTCCTTGAAGTTACTCTCTCAGGATATTGGTGGAGGTTTGGTGGCGGTTTTCCCTTTTTTGGAACCCAGTGACTGAACTGTAGTTTCTATTTGGGGATATAATTTTCGCCGGACTATAGGAAAGACGTCATCGGTTTTCTATGTGTGTGGTACCATTGGAATAAGGAAGTGGAAGGCAAATAACGGTAGTAAGACTGGTGATATTCTTGTCCACATAATTGGAGGTTTTGGCTCCCTGATCCAGACTGGGGGGATTGGTTTCCTGCCTCCGAGGCGGTGGGGTTTGCTTTCTCTCCTAGGTGAGGCAGGGGTACTATCAGAGGTGGTTATGCCTGCCTCATCGTAGGCAGGGTTAGGTGGATCTGGAACCTATGGTGGAGTCGTTTGCGGTGTCTACTCGTTTGCTGCCTTCAGGACTTTGGCTACTGTGAACTCTGAATATTTCGTTTATATTTGGATCTATATGGACTGGCGTGGATTGCTTGAACTTGGTGAAGTATCCCTGAATTATTTTTGTTGCAGCTACAGTGTTTTAATTATTGGGTGACTACTAGGAAATTTAACTATATCTAAGTTCATTCACAACTATCGGTCTCGTGAGAGGAGATGGATAAATGTTGGAGCCATACTGAGTGGTGAGAGCACAGAAGTGTGGACGTATAAAAGACCTTGAACTTTGTTTTTGGGTAAAACGAGGGTACTTATTAATGGGTATTAAAGTGATGGGCTAATCTTTGTGTTTTAGGTGATAAGCTCCTCTCCCCGGAGTGGTGAGAGCACTGTAGATGGGGTAGAAAAATAATGTTTTTGATAATCTGTCAGCACTAAATTTGTTAATAGATTTTGTATTATATTATGTTTTTTTTAGTGTTGGATTCTTAGTTTTTTATTTGTAATTTTGTTTTATATAAGTTGAGTAGGATTTATTATTATTAATTGTGGTGTGATTTATGTGCTGGAAAGATAATAAGATGGTCAGGTATTATTCCCCCTCTATGCTCAGGGACCTCTGTCCTTTTTCCTGTCCCCCTTTGTCTCCGGGAGTCTACAGAAAGTGTAGGGCTCTGGGGATTGTAAGAAGGAGATGGAGGGTTGGTGCTGGGCCTGGGGGGGGGGAATGGAAAGGAGTGGGCGGATAGGGATAGTGGGGTCAAGGAGACACCCTGGGGCGAAATGGGCACAGGAGAGGGGATCTCCCTGTCTTGTGTCCATACCCAAGGTTCTGATCAGGGTCCAGGTAGGAGGCGGTCATCATTGGAGGCTTATCCTATTCGGGCGGTGTTATGCAATGCCAGGTCTATTAAAAACAAGACGGCTGTTATAGCCGATCTTGTTGGGTCATCTGATCTGGCGTGCATCACCGAGAGTTGGCTGGATGAAAATGCTGGGCCTGTTTTAGCTGCAGCAGTTCCAGCTGGGTACTCGGTGATACACCGCCCGAGGCAGGATCGTAGGGGCGGGGGTGTTGCCATATGTTTTAAGTCAGAACTGGGCCTGGTGGAGGTACCGATGGGAGTCACCAGATCCTTTGAGTGTATTTTGGGCGAGGGTGTGGGGTGCAGGATACTTCTTGTATACTGTCCACCAGGTGATGAGAATGCTTTCCTGCAGGAAGTCGTAGACTTCATTGTTGACCTGATGTTGGGGTCCCCCAGATGGTTGGTTCTGGGGGACTTCAATGCTTGGGTCGACGATGAACTCTCTCGATTTGGTCAAGACTTCCTCCAGTTGATGGTATCATTGGGCTTCCCACAGTTTGTTTCCTCCTCGACTCATATTGGTGGACACTCATTGGACCTGGTGTTCCTTTTGGGGATGGGGATATCTGACTTGGTGGTGGAACCGGTCGGATGGTCTGACCATCACCCCATTAGGTTCAGTTTTGAGGCCACCCTTGTTAGGTCAGCCCCTTTGGAGATGGTCCGATACTGCCCCTTGAGGGGTGTTTCCCCAGATGACCTGATGGTGGTGTTGGACCTATCAATCCTACCGATAGATTGCTTAGATCCAGGTGACCTGGTACATGCTTATAATGAGGCAGTGACAGGGGCCCTGGATTCTATTGCACCAGTTTGTGTTCGTCCTCTCACTTCTCGCCCCAGGTCTCCCTGGTTTGATGAGACCGTGAGGGAGTTGAGGAGGATTGGACGAAGGCTGGAGAGGCGTTGGCAGAGGTCCGGTCTTGATGATGACAGGCTTAGTTTGATGGACCATTATGTGGTCTATCAATCCGTAATCTCTAAAGAAGGCAGAATTCCTGTCCAGAGAGACAGCGGCTGCACAGTATAGACCAGCTCAGCTCTTTCGGACTGTGGACAGACTGTGCAATCCAGTCTGTCTGCAGCCCAGAAGAGCCTTATCTCAAGAATGGTGTGAGGAACTTGCTCTCTTCTTTGCAGATAAGGTTGTCAAAATCAGATCGGATATCCGCTCTTCCCTCCGCAATGGGAATGATGGTGGTCGGCAGGAGATGTCGAACACCCAGTTTAGATGGTCTGACTTCAGCCTTCCCATAATCGATGATGTTGTGATGATCATTCAAGCGATGCGACCGACTAGCTGTGATTTGGACCCTGGACCCACACGCCTTTTAGTGGGTTGTGTGGATAAAATCGGCCAAATCCTGGCTTTGATAGTCTGGAAGTTTTTGGAGAGGGGGATCTTTCCGGATCCTCTAAAAGAGGCTATAGTTAAGCCTCTATTAAAGAAATCCTCCTTAGATCCAGATTGTCTAGCAAATTACAGACCAATCTCTAACTTACCCTTTGTGGGTAAAGTTATTGAGAAAGTGGTCGCAGTACAGTTGGAAGATCATCTGACCAACAACAATATCTACGATTCTCTCCAGTCTGGATTTAGGAAAAGGCATAGTACTGAGACAGCGCTGGTTTGGGTACTAAATGACCTCCTAATAGTGAGAGATCATAGGACTCGATCCATCTTAGTACTACTTGATCTCTCTGCAGCGTTTGACACCGTTGACCATGGTGTGCTGTTAGAACATTTGCGGTCTGTCTGTGGACTATCTGGCATGGTCCTCAGATGGTTTCGATCTTACCTCGAGGGTAGGACTCAGAGAGTGGTGTCAGGAATTTTTTCCTCGGCATCAGTCTCCCTATCCTGCGGGTACCGCAGGGTTCTATCTTAGCGCCCATGTTGTTTGCGGTGTATATGCTGCCGTTAGGAGTGATTATTAGACAATACGGTTTGGGTTTTCACTGCTATGTGGATGATACCCAGCTGTATATGTCTTTTCTGCCCGGCCAGGATGCTGCCTTGTCGGAATTTAATAACTGCCTTGCAGAAATTCAAGACTGGATGAATGGGAGTTGGCTGAGGTTAAACCCGGAGAAAACTGAGGTGTTGGTCGTGGACAAAGGCCGCTGTGAGGCGGGTTTGCCGGATGGATCACCCTCAGGCTTATGGCTTGGAGGTGTTCAGTTGGTAACCTCAGATCAGGTGCGGAATCTTGGCGTAATAATTGACGACCGTCTGGCGCTTAAATCTCAGGTATCAGTGGTGGTCAAAACTTCCTTTTTCCATCTGAGGAATATTGCCAGGGTGAAGCACCTGGTTCCTCCAGAGGACCTTCCAACGTTGATCCACGCCTTTGTTACCTCCCGTCTTGACTACTGTAATTCCCTATACCTAGGACTATCGGGGGTTGAACTCCGCCATCTGCAGCTAGTGCAGAATGTGGCAGCCAGGCTGTTGACTGGATCTTCTAGATCCAGCCATATAATGCCTGTGCTTCGTGGACTGTACTGGCTGCCAGTGGTTTGGCAAATCACCTTCAAGGTCAGTTTGCTGATCTATAAAGCCCTACATGACCTGGGACCTACTACCTGAAAGAACTCCTCTGCCCCTACTGTCCCTCCCGGCCCCTCCGATCCACTGACGAGGGATTGCTAGAGATTCCTAGGGTCCATTTGAAAACATCAGGTATTAGATCGTTTAGTTTTATGGCACCGACCCCATGGAATTCTCTACCTCATCAGGTGCGAAATTGCCCGACCATCCTTAGTTTTAAAGGAGCTTTGAAGACCCACCTTTTTAGCATAGCTTTTAATGACTTATATTAGTTTTAATTTTATTGTATTTATTGTTTGAAATGTACAGGCGTTTTGGTTTTAAGAAAAGCGCCTTTTAAAAATAAAGTTGAATTGAATTGAATTGGTGGCTGTCTGGCGTCCCTAGGCAGTTCATGACTGAGTGAGGCTCGGCATGCTCCTGTTCGGTGGACCTTCCTTCCTCCCTCTGGGCTGGGGCATGGCATTGTGGGCCTGGAGTCACCCCTTCAGCCTAATGGGTCTCTTCTGTGGCCAGGCATTATCAGGACTGCCACAGTAGGCTGTGAGTGGGGCCGGTGTTGGTGGGCGACACTGCGTCTGGGGCCAGCCAGCATGGGCCTTCCTCCTTTCCTATACCATCGGGGGTATTTTCACGGGGTTCAAGAGTGGCCTCTTGGCAGTCAATGTGGGAGCATCTCATGGGTGGCTCACTGGCCTAATGAGACAGTGCTGGGGGAGCAGTGGCTGCGGAGGTCCCACAAGACTCTCAGCGGCCATCTTGCGCATGGCAAGAGGCCACTCGGGCCTTTCCCAGCTCCGATCACGTCTTGCAGCTCTTGATGCAGGCAATCTTGCTGGGGGCTTAGTGGTTCCATGGAGGGAGTTTACTTCGGGATGGCTCCCACAGCAGGTGTGGCAGTTTGGAGCTCCCAAGCAGCCTGCTGGGAGATCAAGAGACACGTAGCCCTGGGGGGGAATCCCCCCTACTCCCTCCCCTCCTCTACTGTGGTTGGTGCAAGCCGGAGTGGGTCTTTCCCCTGCATTGGGGGGGGGGCAATGCAGGAGGGCCGGACTTCTAAAAAGCTGAAAATAAATAAATAAATAAAATGGCGAAAGAACTATATTACTGCAGAGAGAATAAATATATAAAATGGTTCCTGGACGGGCCTTCCATGGGTTTGGCGAGACCCCCAGAAGACTGTTGTGGCAGAGAGTCATTACCCCCTTCCCATTTTCCTTGGGAGGGGTGCCCGACACCGAGGGGGGCAGGGGGGGTCGAGGCTCACCAATTGGGGGGGCTCCCTCTGGATCTCTGTTGGGAGTAGGACTTGGGTTGCACTGCTAACTGATTTCATGGGTCAAGGGGGCTCTCAGTGTTTTTCAGGTTATGGCTACCGGCAGAGAATCCCATCAGCTAAAGCCACACAGGGTCTAGAAGGGCAGCTGCGAGAGATGTATAAGGAGAAGGGAACCACATGGCTGGAGGCCCGCTTGGAGGGGCTGGAGAACCCATTGACAGACAGGCAGGGTGAGCCACCACAGAAGTGACCGGCAAAGGGAAGGTGGTGCCACCGGCCAAGGTGCCTAGGACACCAGTGAGAGGTAAGCAGAGTACCAGGGTAAGGGTGCTGAGCAATGATGAGGTGCAGCAAGTACTTGATGTGCATTAGGGAAAGGAGGGCAATGCCCAGATAGGCCCGAGAGCACAGAAGGAGAGGTGGTCTCACCGACCGGGGGGCAGATCACTGCCAGAGGGGAAGGGGGTCTGGTGGCTCCTCCAGCCAATGAAGCAGGGTACATGGTGGCTGAGGCCAAGTTGGACAAGCTGCTGGACCTCATGCGATGGTAAAGATGGCAGGGTTACATGATGCAGCCATGGGGGGAGCGGTCCCAGTGGCATCAGTGGCTTCAGAGGCCACTCCCCCTTCCCCCAGCTTATACACTGGCTTGAATAAGCAGCTGGGGTCCCACCTCATGGATAAGGTCAGGCTGCAAATCAGGAATAGGGAGTATGTGGACATGTTCTCTCTATTGAACAGACTGGTGGAGCAGGAGGACAAGAAGAAAGAAGGGGAGGAGATGAAAAAAAAAACCTCCGAAGGTGCCCACACCTTTGGAAATTGGATAGTGGCCTTCCCCATCTATGCAGGCACCATCCTGCAGGTGGAGAAAGACCAGGGGCTGGGGCTGTACACGTATCAGAACAGGATCACTGTCATGCAGGAAGATGGGTCCCTGGGTTGGGGAACCAATTACATAACCCTGTTGGTGGATGTCATGCATGAAGGTGGAGTGGTGCACACTGATGGTGGCTTGCCGCTTAGGCCAGTGCCGTCACAAAAAACAGAAGGGGATGCAGGTGGGGGCAAGACAGGCTTGCTATGGGTACAACCAGGCAAAGTGTTCTAGGGCCACATGCTGCTTTCGACACTTATGCAAGGCCTCTGGGTGGCAGCATCCCTTCATCCAGTGTACGTCACCATGGCTCACAAGAGGGGGATTCAAGGGATCAGCTAAAAAGATGGGGAAGCAGCAAGGTTACAAACCTGTTTACCCCAGTAAGGGTGGACAGGATTAGTCAGTGGCTGGCCCAGTACCCAGACAGGGAGGCTGCCAACCTGCTCAGAGAGGGTTTCACAGTAGGCTTCAGGCTGCAGTACGAGGGCCCCAGGGGAGCCAGGAGGTGGAGAGCCTGAAATATGCATGGGACCGCCCACAGGTAGTCTGGGAGAAACTGGATAAAGAGCAGCAGCTGGGGAGGATCAGTGGGCCATTTGCCACACCAAGCCAGGCACTGAGGGTATCACCCATCAGGCTAGTGCCAAAGAAGACACCCGGAGAATACAGGTTGATGAATCATCTGTCTAACCCAGAGAGGGACTCTGTGAATGACCATATCGACCCCCGGCATACAGCAGTGCAATACATGTTTGTTGAGGCAGTCCAGACGGTGCACAAGATGGGGCCTAGGGCACTCCTGGCAAAGGTGGACATTGAGTCCGCGTTCAGGTTGCTTCCCATTCATCCAGATGACAAGGAACTGCTTGGCATGAAGTTTGAGGGTCAGTACTACACTGACAATTGCATGCCCATGAGGTGTTTCATAGCATGCACAGTCTTTGAGACATTTAGCGGATTCTTGCACTGGGTGATGGAGAAGGAAGCAGGAAACTAGTTGGTGGTCTGCTACCTTGACGACTTTCTATTTGTCAGGGCATAAGGGAAAAAAGACTGAGAAGATATTGGCCACATTTATGGCCACCTGTCAGGACTTTGGGGTCCCCTTAGCCCCCAGAAAAGTAGGGCCCCAGCCAGGGCCCTGGTGTTCCTGGGGATCGAGACTGGCACTGTCAACAGGCTCTGCTGCTTGCCTCGGGATAAAGTGGAGGTGCTCAGATGCCTGGTCGACTCCATGGAGGGGGCCAAGAAGGTAACTTTGAGGCAGTTGCAGCAGCTATTGGGGCACCTCAACTTTGCTTGCCGGGTCGTCCCTATGGTTTGCACATTGTTGCAATGCCTGGCTAAGCTGGGAGTAGGGTGCACCAGGCCACATCACAGGTTGTGGGTCACAGAGGGCATCCGAGCAGACCTACAATTATGGAAGGTCTTCCTGAAGCACTTCAACAGGGTGGCGCTATGGCAGGCTGACAGCAAGGTGCATGAGCTTCAGCTGTTCACAGATGCAGTGGGGGCATTAGGGTTTGCGGCATATTTCCAAGGGGAGTGGAGTGCGGAAAAATGGCCGCCGGAATGGGAGGCAGTTGGTCTGCTTGTCAGTATCACCCTGTTGGAATTCTTCCCCATCGTGACAGCCCTGTATTTTTGGGGGTGTAGCTGAGGGATTGCAAGGTCCTCTTCAGGTCAGATAATATGAGGGTGGTGCATGTTATTAACTGGCAGTTGGGGCCGAAGGGCCTGACGGGGGACTTAATGCATATCTTTGTCCTAAAATGCTTACTCTTGAACATCTCATTTAAGGTCGTGCACGTACCAGGGTTTGATAATGGGATTGCTGATGCTTTGTCTCATTCACAGTGAAATTGGTTTTGGGAGCTGGCTCCAGCAGTGGAGCAACATCCGCGGGCTGTACCCCCCCTTCTTGTGGAGGGTAGTGACATCTTGACTTGGAAATGCATAGGTAATTCCATTGCACTGAGGACAAGGGAAGTATACTGGCGGGGAGTGGAACATTTCATGGGGTTGCAGGCACAGGCAGCTTGGCCGGAGGATTGGCCCATTCTGGTGGAGCAGCTGTGCCAGTACATCATGCGGTCAAAATAGAATGGGTTGACACCAGGGATGGTGGCCAGGTGCCTTGCTGGCTTGTCCTGGGTTTCCAGGGCCCTGGGAGTCACAGACACCACAAAGGTGTTTTAGGTGAGGAAGGTCCTGGAAGGGTGAGGGAAGTTGGTCGCCTCTCACCAGGACATGAGGCACCCAATCACCCCGGTGATCCTTGCGAGCATTAGAGGGGTCTTGCTGAAGGTCGGTTGGACCCCATTCGAAGCCCTTCTGTTTGATACCATGTTTATGATGACTTTCTGTGGAGCATTCCGGGTATCGGAGGTTACCTAGCCTTCCCAGAGAGCAAGGCACATAGGGCTGAAAGAGGAGGATGTGCTGGTGACTGAGCGGGAGGCCTGGGTAAGGCTCTAGAAGAGCTAGACTGACCAGGAGCAGAAAGGGCACTGGTGCCTGGTGGAGGCCCCACCTGGGGTGTCTTGGAAGGTCCAGGACAGGGTGCTGGCCTATATGCAGCTATTCCCAAGATAGGGGCACCTTCTTTAGGCATGCCGATGTGGCCCCAGTCACAGCATATCAATTTAGAGCTATTCTGGTTAGGGCAGCCCAGGAGGTAGGGCTGGATCCGAAGGAGTATGGGACATAGTCCTTCAGGATTGAGGTGGCCACATACACTAGGAATCTGGGATGGGCAGACGGCCAGACTCAGATGCTGGGGCGATGGAAGTCACAAGCGTTTTTGAGGTATGTGCGCCCCCATTTGCAATAACAACCTTTTGTTTTCTAGGGTCCCCCTTAGGTTGATGGTTCAAGCTGGTCTGGTGGCCAGACCTTCATGTGGCAAGGACAGTCAGGGCAAAGAGGTGGCTCTGGTTTAAGGGGTCATCCGAAGGTCCACGTCTAGTGGCTGGAAGGTGGAAGACCATGGACTTGCTGTTGGGAGCATGAAAGGGAGGTTTGAACCATGGGGGAGTAGCAATCGCACACCTTGCTCACCTATCCAGGGAGATCTGGTAGCAGCAGGCCAGAGGAGGGCATGCAAGTCCCACCTCAGGATCGGCCTGGGGGATGAGCAGGGTCAGGCGAGAGCTTGGGGGACCATGGATATACATAGCCAGATATAGGCTTTTGGTCACGATAAGGTAACTGAGAGATGCTTTGGACCCAAAAGGGGGAGTAGATCTGTGTCAGGAGATGCAGGCATTGATCTTGAAGGAAGTAGGGGAGCATTTGTCTTGGGGGGGGTCGGACGCTGTCCATCCTATGGCATCTTGGGAGGATCACAATGACATTGAATGGTTGGTAGGGGTGGTAATGAGCTGAATTCTTCTGTAGGACTCATGATCCCCTCTACTCTGGTTGGTGTGGAAGTGGAAACGGAGTAGCCTGGCCCATGGTAGGGGTCAAGGTCTGCCTCCAGCAGGTACAGCTATCCTGCAAGGCTAACGGCACCTGATGGGGGGGAAGGGCAGCCAAGCAGCCTTGGCCCTTGCAACCTTGGACAGTCGATCCTCCCGTGAGCGCACGCTGCTCTCAATCTGGATTGTAATCAAACACATGGCTGCAGCCATTTCCTCCATAATCTGTGTCTGTGACTTTCTTTCTGGGGGAAGGGGTTTATGGATGGCTACCAGATAATACAGAGGCTGCAACATATGGCAGCAGCTGTGATTTGTCTGGGGCCATCCTCACCTGGATATAGAAAGAGGCTGGGGGGGGACAGAAGGTGGTCCCAAGGGGGTAGTTAGGTGGAGTCCAGTGATTGGACGCAGGAACCACCAAGGCCTCCCTGTAGGGAAAGGGGGGGTCACATCCTGTGTGGGGAGAGGAGAAAGAGGATTTCTTGGACTGTAGCCAGCAGTCCTTCCTTTCACCCTTGAAGGATCACCCACCCACCTTCGTAAAAGCAGGGTATGGAGCCAGGCAGTTAGGGCCCCCCTTTTGACCCCTTAATGGTGACTGCAGTAGGGCTTGGGAAGTGGCTTTTCCTGGTTTCCCCTGTTGAAGGTTTTTTCTGAGTTTTTAACCTCCTCCAAAAGGGTGTGAAAACTGAGTTAGAAGAGGGAGAATCAAATAGGCCAGAGCAAATAGTCAGGGTATAGGTGAATGTAATTTGTTGCAGTCATGTTGTTGGTTTCTCGGGAGGATCATGACAACATCGAATGGTCAGTAGGGGCGGTAATGAGCCGAATTCTTCTGTAGGGCTTTTGATCCCCCCTATTCTGGTTGGTGTGGAGGCGGAAATGGTTCTGACGGGGGGGGGGCGCAGCTGAGCAGCCTTGGCCCTAACAACCTTGGAACATTGATCCTCCTGTGTGCGCACACTGCTCTCAATCTGGATTGTAATCAATAAACACAGGGCTGCGGCCATGTCCTCCAAGATTTGTGTATGCGTCTTTCTTTCTGGGGGAAGGGGTTTATGGATGGGTACCAGATAAATAATAGCAGTTCTAGTCTCTGCACTCTGGCTGTTTGCCTCTTGAAGGTTTTATAGGACCCAACCTAAACTTTATGTAGCCCTATGCAAAGGATACACTGTATATCCCATTCATTCCATTAACTTTCATAAGCTCATATTTGTACTCGGCATTCACGTCTGTCAGTCTAGATGGATGGGACAACTGTGATGTGACATTTAGTGTATGGACCTGAGGACCTGAGATATTTGGGGGAAGACGTTTGTTGTAAGGAGACTTCTATTGTATGGCATTTTGTACTAATTAGGTTTCATCTGATTGGCTGTCCTCATGTGATGACATGATGTGGTGTGGTGTTTATTTATTTATTTATTTATTTCAACTTTGTATTAATACCTTTGAGCTGGGGGCTTGTTTACAAAGGCTCCAAGTCAACAAGGAATACAAGACATTTACAGGTGATGAAACATTGCAGAACAGAAGGAACATCAACTAACAAGTGGTATTAGTGTGCAGTTACAACATTAAGCAGGGTACAACAAGTGAGGAGAAACAGGACCACACTTGTGGAGAAACATTAATGCAGCACTAATTAAGTGCGGTACAGTGTTTAACAATCATGTTACAGTTCAGACGGGGCCCTCCCATTTTGCAGAAATGCAGTTTTAGCAGCCAAAGTGAGGCTTTGTCAAGGGGAGGTAGTAGGTGGTGGGACGGGAGGTGGGCAGTTGTGGAACAGGAGGGTGGGAGTGAGAGAGGGTAGTGTTTGAAGGGTGTGAGGATGGCTGTGAGAGGCCATGGGTTAACATAAACACTGTTTAGTCATGGTTATTAGATGTTGTACCTGAGCTGCGGGAAGAGGTAGTTTTAACATAGACTTGTCAGGCTGGTTTGGTGTGTTTCTAATAATTAGTAAAAAAAGATTCTAGCCATATTGATCCTTGGAAAACAGGGGACGCTGGAAGGTTTGATACCTTTTATTGGACAAAGTATCTTGTGTAAAGATGGAATACACAAGCTTTCGGGGCCTCACAGGTCCCTTCTTCAGGTGAATAACTATTCCATCTTTGTACAAGACACTTGTTGGTCCAATAAAAGGTATCAAACCTTCCAGTATCTCCTGTTTTCTTTTTTTTCTTTTTTTCTTTTCCTAGCAGGTCCTCTGTCCGTCTCCACCCTGGTCACAACCCCGAGACTTCCACCTACCATCTATTGCCAGCATTTTCCCGGTCACCCCCAGCTTACCCACCAGTGGGGCTGTGGCACCTGTCACCTATCCAGAGATGCAGGACCAGTAACTAGTTGGGAGTGCTTGGCAATGGTGGCAAGTTGAAGCTCCAGGGAGGGCTTCATGTAGGTGGAGGACC
This sequence comes from Neoceratodus forsteri, assembly GCA_016271365.2. NCBI lineage: Eukaryota > Metazoa > Chordata > Ceratodontiformes > Ceratodontidae > Neoceratodus > Neoceratodus forsteri. Next base: position 242,772,862 of record CM028133.1, on the reverse strand, counting down.
CACCCACCCCCTTTTTTCTGTTTTTCTTGGGAGGTGGGGATGTGCAATGATACCCATGTCTGCCTCGCTTCGTATACATGTCAGCGCCGGCAGTTAAGTGACTCCCAGCCTCTGCAGGTGTCCTCCCTGCACCAGACACTCCCCCCCCTTTCCCCCAGAGAAGAAGAGCAGTCCGTGGGATACTCCATCCTTCTCCCCCCGGCCGGCCTTCCAGTGGCTCGGGTCCATTCCTGAACCCGGGTCACCGGCATCACAGGAGGAAACCCAACCACTGCACTGACAGTCCATGCATCTCCTGTTTTCTAATAAGAGTGGGAGGAGGTAGCTTTTAAACTTGCTTCAGTAGTTTTTTTTTTTTTTTTTTTTAATTTACTATGCTTTTTGTCCGCCCCCAACATCGGGACTTTCTGCTCCAGTCACGGTCCTCACCGCCCTCCACTCCCATATGGTTGAGACTCCCTGGTTGCCCTGTTGGCTTACCTCTGGGCGGTGCTGTGGCACCGACCAAGGCACTGTGGACATAAGTCCGGTCTGGGGAGCCGGCTGGAAATTGATGAAGGTGCAGTGAGGGGCATCATGGAGACGCTGGCAACAGTGTTTTTTTCCCCTGTAGGTTTGGGGGCAGGGACGGCAATGATGACCTGCGTCCACCCCGCCCCCACAGACATCCAGATGCCAGCTGCTTGTGGTGCCCCTGGCCTCCGCCAGGGGTTCCTCTATGCACCAGACATTCTCCTTGCCCTCCACCCAGACGAGAGCAGTCCATGGGATGCTCCACTCTTCTCCCCCGGCCGGCCCTCTGATGACCCAGGTCCATTCCTGAACCCAGGTCACTGGCATCGCAAGCTGAAATCCAACCACTGTGCTGATGGGCCGGCAACTGCTTCAGTAGTTTACTGCAGTCCAGCTCGTGGTTAGTTGCAGGTATCAGTAGGAGGTCATTGGGTGTCATTCCCATGATGGAGTGAATTAAACCAATTGTTTTATTGATCTACTTGTCACGTTAGAGAAGGACGTCAGACCGTGAGTTTACTGATGCTAGATGTTGCTAGTGCAGAAGTCATTAGGCTAACTGTAGCAGATGCCAGGAAAACATACAGTTCCTGACAGCAAGACAGAAATATCAGCTGATCTGGTGGTGCTGAGGGTTGAGGCACTGGACACCACAGCTGACACCATGCCAGAGACCCAGGCTCGGAAGCGAGCTCGGGTAGCCGGGGAGGAGAGGATTGAGCATCCAGAGGACAGCTCTCCTCTCCTAGGGAGGGTGGGTTGATGACTCCCTGGCAGCAGTGACTCCCAGTGGAAACTGGGGGTGCAACAGCTGGGTTGTTGCACATGCAGGGGTGGAGATGTCAGAAGAAGTCCACAAGAGGGGTGCAGGAGTGCACCCAGCTCGCGCTGGACATCACTGTTTGTCCGCACCTCAGGGATCATGCTCACGCACATGTACAAGTACAAGGAAACACCACGGCACCTGAGAAGACAATGGAGTGCCTGCCCCACACCCACTGCCAGATCCCACCTTCGCTCAATCCCGACATCCCTTGGCCTGCACCAGAGCTCACCCACTGGACTAAACTAAAGGAGTGCCCAAGGTAGGTGAGGGCGGCCACGCCCTGAGGGGCATAAGTGAGGGACTCTACCGGTTGGGGACTCTGGATGCTAGGTTGAGGTTCTGGTGGGGTCCGGGCTGAGGGGAGGTACCAAACAGGGCAGGACAAGCAAGTGTCTCTTGAAGGATGCCTCAGGATCTGGTGACCGGAGGGAAAAAGAAGGGGGAAAAAAAGACATAAGTATTCACAGCATTGATTTTTTCTTTCTTTGGGGGGGGTGAATTTAGGATTTACTGTAGCATTTTCCTGTGTTTATACTTAATCCAATGGGATATCACCTCTTGATTGATTTCCATCACAAGAATGAAATGGAAGGCATTCGTTAAACAGAGGCCAGGGGGTGATGACTCAAAAAGTGGATAGTTACGGAAATTGGCTTTTTTTTATTTTTTTTTTAGAACAATCTTCTCTTCATCCTGTCACTAAATTTGCCTGCTGCTGTCTGAATAAAATCACACTACTGCACAGACTGTAAAAGTGAACAGCTATTTACTGTCTATGCAGGAGTGTGACTTTATACAAACATCAGAAGGCAGAGATAGCAAAGGATAAAACAACAGTTAGACAAAGTTTATTTTACCTGAACAGATGTTATGTAGATAAAAGCAGACTATAGTTCCACATATGATAAAGTAATTAACAGAAGATCTGTGTCTGACACACACTCCAGTGTGAATAAGCTGGGCGTGCAACCAGCTGGCCCAGCAGCATGGTAGCCATTTTGTGTTCTGCAGGTATAATAACATGACAGCCATTTTGTGTTCTGCTGTCCCAACAGCATTGCAACCATTTTGTGTTCTGCCACCCTGGAGCCTGTGCTCATGTGCAGTGGCCCAGGCATCACAGATGTGAGCAGCTTGGGGGGGGGGGTTATGGCATCCCAACCCCTGCTTGCCAGTTCCAGAGAAACACTAGCCATCTTTTTTTTTTTCAAAATATGTTTTAAAACATTTTCAGTCAATACACCACATCTTCAATGGAAACCATACTGCAGTACATCTGCAATCAATGAAAACACTACCGATCTGACTGCTGGTCACCCACCAAAGTAGCCTGGATTAGGGCAACCCAGATGTAGGGGTGGGAGACAGAGGGGGTAACAAAGGGATCTGAACCCACAATCACACAGATGGAAAAATCCCTCACTGCTTTATGAGCATCAGGCTTATTAAATTCCAGAAAGTCAAATTTCAATGCACTGTTTTTGTGGCTTAGCATTGCAGAGAGGCAGTGTCTCATGTACAGTAGGGTTATAGTGTTTCCCCAACAACTTTTAAATGCTCTGGAAGATCAGCTAGCCTGCCCTGAGGTAACACTGTGAACCAGGAATTCCTGCCTCATGCCAGCTGCACCCCTTCCCCAAGAGATGTTCCACAGAGCAGTAGGCATGGGACTGGAGTGGGGGAACTGATCAGAATCCTTACTGACAGGGTGACACTAATTTGAAATCAGCTAAAGGAACTTGGCTTCTTCACTGACTGTGGCAGCAGCATTTTAACAGGAAAACTTGCATAATGTTAAAAAAGACAGAACACCTTGGGAACGTGATCTGGGAACCCAGATCTTGGAGGAAACCTGGACCTGGACCCAAACAAAGATCCATTGGAGCCTATCAGCAAGCAGCTGGCAGGAGTTCTCTTGGAAGATCTTGGTTAGGTACTTTCCGACTCCAGCAATTCAGATGAAATATCAAGGCAATGATTTTTCAACTTGCTGGAGAAACTGCGGGCAATCCTCTGCACCATTTGTTCACATGCTGTGGAGTTGCTCAGTTCTGACTCCTTTCTTTCAGGATCTACATCAAGCCCTAAAGGCAATGATAGACCCTGGTCTGGCCATGTCCCCCTCCAGCTACTTTTTCTGGAATTGCCAAAGGAATACAGAAACTCCCTCACAATTAAGCTGCTGAAAATATTTTTTCTAGCAGCACAGAAAGCAATAACCAAGGCCCCTAGAATTCTGCGACTGCAAAATTTTGCGCAGAACTTGCAATCTACCGCAGAATTCACTCTTCTTGTTGATTTTTTATTAATATTTCTGTTTTTCCATAGAATCTGATTCCCTTCCCCTCTTTTTATATCCTAAACCCCCTATATGCTCAGAATGTTATGTTATCATTGCTATAACATCATACCTTAGCTAATGAAATGGCTGCAATCTGCAACAGAAGTGAACAGTCACTTATCTACCACAGTTCCCACTGCCAGAGATGGCGGCACAGCACATCAGGCATGGTGATATTTGCTCAACCTGTACTACAGCCTAATACAATTTTCAGTCTTACATTATTGCACTAGGGCCAACTTAAACAAAACCTTGTCAATAGCACAGACCTGTTAAGTCCATACCTCACTTTGTACAGACCTATGTGTGCCTTTAAGGTATAGAGATGCCATCTGAGATGAATAACTGGTAAAATGAATTTAACTGTCATTTTTAAGAAAAATAAAGTAATTATGCCCAGAAAAGTGGAATATAATAATGTGTAGACCTGTTGAAAGAACAGATCTGTTAAATAAATTATTGCACTATATGCATTTTTGCCAGGGTTATTGATTACATATTGTCATTGGTTGATAGAATCACCTAAAGGTTATGGAGAAATGTTGTGTGCTGGGACAGCTGTTGGGCCAGAGGGAAACATGCTGTGTTTCTGTGCCGGCAACTCAGGTTCAGAGATTAGCTCTGGGAGCTGGCTGGGCAGCACAAGGATTGGTGGAACACATCACTGCTCGGAGCCTTGGAAGGTATGGTGCAGTGTTCTGTCACATGGTGGACACATTGTGCTGGTCTGGAGAGCTCTATCTCACAATCGGTTCACATGCATGTCATCGCCTGATGGTGTTATGCAATGTGTCAGGGAAAGCAGGTTGACATCAAAAATGAGTTTTGCAATAACTCCTCTATTCCATTTCTAATGGGACCTGTATGAATGAGGATGCAAGTTCATGGAAATGAAAATATATATATATATATATATATATATATGCACACACACACACACACACACACACACAGTATCTCTCTCTCACCACACACACACATTTGTATGTATGTTACAGATTGCATATAAATATATAAGTGCTTCACAGTGGGAACCTCATGAGTGGTGTAGAAAGCACATGCAAATATATGTGATAGTCAGTGGAAACCTCATTAGTGGGATAGATAGCATGCATATAGAAATACCTTATTTATCACATAAGATCCCCTCTGCATATGTCATTTATTTAACAGGCTAGGACCTTAAGGGAGAGACATTTGTTTTGCCTTTTTAGGCATACAATTATTTTTATAAGTCTGTTATTTTTTGAACTAGTGTTACTGTGCTTGCCACCACCCTGATTGCTATAACTGCTGCCACAAAAGTGAAGTCAGGATGACAAGCTGTCACTGTGATGTGGTAGTTTGTTAGTGCCGCAGAACTTCCGCAGAAATTACAAACCACTGCCACAGAAGTTCTGCGGCAAATGGTAGTCTTGCCGCAGAACTTGGTCCCACTGTGCCGCAGAAAAGTAGGGGCCGTGGCAATAACCAATAATTGGTTGTCCCAAAAATCTATCACAATAAATACAGGTATGTGGCAAGAACTTATGATTAAGATTTACAGAATGGAGGTGTTAACGGCCCTCATTAACAAAAAGGGTTCCTTAGCTTGAGATACTGTGGAGGTGTTGGGTTTTATATATGGCAGAGGTGAGACCTGACTTTGGTCCATAATAAAGAGGATGCAAATTTTATGGATTTGTGAATTTATAAATTTTTATTAAATTAAATTCCTTATCCTAGGACTTAGGGCACATGAAGCACAATGGTTCATAACATGATATTTATTCCCTCCGCTCTCCATAAACTGATTGATAGGTGATAACTCCTCTCTCTTCCCCCTTTTACGTAAAAGAGGCCAAGCAAAGGAAAACAGCCCAAGGATAGAGTCATGCAGGCTAACGGGGATATTAGCAGTCATCCTGGTATTGCCTATTTGCTATGTTAAGACAACCCAAGCCTTTAATATGTTATAAGTTAAAGGCAATATCTGTGAACACAGTAGGGTTGGGGGTTCTATTATTGTAACTTTGGTGTTAAATATCAGAACTGATTCCTTTGGTAGCATGCAATGATTCAGCCCAAAAGGGCCTTCAAGATCTTATGCTGCTTCCCAATGAACTCTATATGCCAAGTGTTCTGCTCATGAAATGAGATGATTGTAATGCTCATGAAAACATTGTAATTTAGTGTGTGTGTGTGTTATCTGTTTTGTTTGTAAAATGTATGTCTTGTTCTTCTGAACTAAAAGCATAAAGAAAGTATTAAAAAAAAAAAAGACAGAACACACGTCTATAAGTATGCAGTGTTTCTCCCAATGGCAGCAGATGCAATTCCCATCTTGTCTTGCCCACTCCTCACTCTCCTCAGTAGGCTGGGCAGGGGGGGATGAGAGGCAGAGCTGAAACCGCTGCTCCCACCTCATTTTCCTTGAACCCACTGTCAGCACCTACAAAGCCAAATGTCAGTCTCCTGATGAAAAGTGATTTCTCCATGAGGGCTTTATGTCTTTAGACTAGATATTAAACCAAGATCCTCTCTGCCAGTCCTGGTGGCTCCTCAGGTGGATGTTTAAGATCCCATGGCACTTCTTGGAAAAGAGTAATGAAATGCACTGCTGTCCTGCTTAAATTTCCTCTACTAACCCACCAGCAGCTAAATCTGGTTCAATATTAACTGGTTTACATTAGTATCTCTCCCCCCCCCCAAAATAGGACGTTTTTCCCAGCCCTCCCTTCTAGATCAACAAAAATAAAAAAAAATTAAATGTATTTCTCAACCACCCATAAAACAGAACATAACAGCGTGCAGCAGGTGAAAAAAAACAGGTTACTCACCTGTAACAGTAGTTCTAGGAGTGGTATATTTTGCCAACAAGTGTGGATGAACATGTCCTTTCCCTTTAAGAATCTTGCCGGAAGGTCTTTAAGCTGGCTCCTCCCACCCACCTGGGTGGTATAGCTCTCGGCTCCACCCCTTGATGCCAGATCTTGCCCACTGGAAGCATAGGTTGTGCGTCAAAGCCTGGTGGGTTCATGTGGATGAACAACATATACCACTCCTAGAAAGTGCAGTTACACAATCTTTTGCTATAACAGTAGATCTTCCAAGAATGTCCCTTGCAGTAAGTCATTACTTCTGGGAGTTCCTGATAGGTGGCGCTCCAGCACGGAAGTTTCTTCCAGCAGTCTCCACGCCAGGGACCCACCCACATGACCTCACTTCCTGGGCTGTACCTATAAAAGTGGGTGGTCCCTGATAATCTCCGTTCCCTGCTGATTATAGCTCAGAAGCGAGGGACCAAGGGGAACTGAGGTACCAAAGCTTCCCAACCCTATATCGTTTTTCCTGTTGCAAATGTCGGGGGGTGGAGGGAGGGAAACTACTTACTGCAAGAGACATTCCTAGAAGATCTACTGTTACAGCAAAAGTCTTTGTGTAACTGCACTATCTTCCACAGAATGGTCTCTTGCAGTAAGTCATTACTTCTGGGAGATTCCCAAGCAGTTATCGTGCAGAGGGTGGCCATATATGGCATTCTGCCTTATATCTTAGTGTGGTCTTAGGACCAAACAGGGCTGAAAACAGTGTATCAGCATGTAAAAAAAGGGATTTTGTAAGTAATCCATTATATCATTTGTTTTAGGATCATGGCTGAAAGAAAAGCCAGATTGGCTATTAGTTGGCATCATCGGATGAGTCTAAGGAGATGTAAACCCAATTAGGGCATGGCACATCAAGTACTGTAATAGATCATAGGAAAGTCAGCCATATAATGGAGTAATTGGTGGATCTCAGTGGCATGCACTGGAAAAGACAGTCTATGTCAAAGCCCATTGGGTTCTGAGTCTGGGATAGTAACCCAAATAACACAATGTTATTTTGTAGTGTTACAATGTAGCAATTTAATAAGTTTTTGTGCTGTAAAACAATGTATCTATTTTATGACAGAAGCCAGTGACACCTAGAGTCAGTGGCAACATTGTACCCATTTTAGAGTAAGGACATAGAATGCAACAGAGTGATGTCTTCAGTTCCATCATGTGTTAGTAATCTCATTTGCAAGGGGTCCCAACCATGTCAGAGTCTACCACCTCATCAGGCGTACACCTGAAACGTGAGTATGATGGACCCTTTGTTGATACTGCCAGAAGAACAGACATGAAAACAATTATCTGGATTTTTACAGATTTAGGAGTTGTGATCTCGTGTGCCCAGACAGTAGAAACTGTATCAATGTAGTAGTCACAGGATACTGAAGTAGCAGATAATGTTATGAAATGAAACAATGTATCTGTGACCTAAAGGAAGTCAGTGATTTTTATGTTTGCTTGCACGCATGTGCAAGAAACATAGTGCCATCATCCGAGTTTCTGGAGGTGTGGCAGCCCTCTTCCAATTCAGTCAGTGTGTTTGCAGGCGCGGCCGCAGTTCGCCAATGCCTGCTGGAGCTGTCTATGACAGCAGTGGCATACAATTGAAAGGGGGAGCTATGCTTCAGTGAGCAGCGATAAGATATCGCCTTCTTATGTGTGCTCCACACACACACGCACACACGCACGCATACTGCGTGCTCGCCCTTCCACCCCCACGCACACACTGTGTAGCCAGCAGTGCCAATCCCCGTTGGCTGTGCGTGCCCCAAAGCAGAGTTACATGTGCACACTGGGTGCCCACCTCAACATGGCTGCACATCTTACCCATATAGCCAACAGGGTACCCAATCCCCCGTTAGCTTCACTAATCCCAGTACAGGGTGCCACACTGGGAGCCCACCCCAGCGTGGCAACAGATGCTATTGCCGACGGGTGCCCAATCCCCATCAGCTCCAAGTTTTCCCCACCAGCCGCCCCTGTGCCACGCTGGGAGCCCACCAGCATGGCAAACGTCCCCGCTGTCATTTAAAAAAAAAAACACCTGAAACTCAAAAATGGTCCGTCGCTGTCTCTGCCCCACCCAGCCCACCACTCGCACCCCACCTCCCCACCCCCCTCACCCCATTCTTACCTCCAGACTCTGGGCCTGATGATCTTCGGTGGACCGGGAACACATCTGCACTCTTCAAAGCCGACCGCGAACTGAGGAAATGCCGTAAGCTGTATAATGGGATAGATGGGTTTTTCAATTTTGCTGCATATCTCAGCCATTTTGGAATTTTTGCACCAAATTTTCAACATGGGGTTTTGGGACCTTCATGAATACTCTCACTGTCATGGCTGTCGGGCCCCGAAGGAGCAGATTCATGCAGTCTTATGCTAAATCACCTTTCGAGCTGAGTAATGAAACAACACTGCCACTGATTCATAAGGTGGGCTCTCAAAAAGCCTATGTTGAAAATTTGGTGGAAAAATTCTACAAAATGACTGTTTTACGAGAAGCACAGTTCCTACACACGCCATAAGTTCACGAATTTTTCAATATTTTCACCCAGATTTCAACATTGCCATTTTACCACACCTCCTTATGAGCTGTACAGCTGTCATTTTTCACATCTTGCCCAAAAGCGTGTTTCTGCCCATGTAGCACACAATGGCGCAGTCGGTGTGCAAAATCAATGTATGGGACACATTAAGAAAATCACAGTGACACTGTTCATGAGCAGAGGTTTTTAAAGCGGCTATGTTGAAAATTTGGTTAAAAATTCCTAAAATGACTGTTTCTGACGTAGCTGCCCGCGCAGTTCCTCACGCACGCCGTAAGTTTATGAATTTTCTATATTTTCACTCCAGATTTTCCACATTGCCATTTTATTACACTCCTTATGAACAGTACAGCTGCCATTTTCACATGTTGCCCCAAATGTGTTTCAAGACATGTAGCTTGACAATGTGCAGTCGGTGTGTGAAAGCAATGTTTGGGACAGATAAAAGAAAATCACAGGCACTGTTCATGAGCAGAGGTCTTAAATGGCTACGCTGAAAATTTGGTGAGAAAAGTCCATAAATGACTGTGTTACAGTGAGCATGTGCAGTTTCCACGCACCTCGTAAGTTCATGACTTCGTAATATTTTCAGTCCAGATTTTCACCAGTGGCATTTTTCCACACTTCCTATAAACAGTACAGCTGTCATTTTTCACAACATGGCCGAAATGTGTTTTCACACTTTCAGCACAGAGATCTTGATGGTCGTTGGGGAAATCATTGTTCGGGACAGATAAAGAAAATCACAGTGACACTGTTAGTAATCGGAGGTCCCAAAATGCCTGTGTTGACAATCTGCTGTAAAAATCTCCAAACTAATTACATTATGGGTGTCGTTGCACAGTTTCTATGCACTCGTGACTTCACCAGTTTTTTAATATTTTTACTGCAGATTTGCAACATTGCATTTTTTACACTCTCCCATGAACAGTACAGTTGTCATTTTCACATCCTGTTCGAATGTGTTTTTGCACCTGTGGTGCTAAATGCCATAGTCGCTGTAGCATAAGCAGCTGCCAACAAACTGATAATGCCACTGTTCGGCGAGGTGGGGTCACAAAAACATGTTGAAAAATTTGGAGTGAAAATACCAACGAATGCCTGAGGTGTTAGGGTTTCCAACCATAACGCCCCACCCTGTAGAGAATGACAGGCATCAGGGGTGTGACTTGGGATTCTTGCCTGTAATGCTCATACCATTCCACATCCTTCAGCCAGTGAGAGGCATCGAGGTATGCCTTGGACTCTTCGGCCCCAAAGTTCACCCCATTCTCCTATACCGCACTCATCTCATCGTATTTCCTGATGGAATGGGGTGCGCATAAGGGCCGAAGACCCCAAGGCACACTGTGACACTTGTCAGTGTCTGCAGGGTAGGGTGTGGTAAAATGGCGTGGCCATTATGCCTAACGACCCAAAGGCACACCCCAATGCCTCTCACTCTCTGCAGGGTGGTGGTGGGGTTGGCTTCAGTTCAATACTTCACTGCCATTTCTATTATGCAGCTCTGTAACTTCTACACTACCAATGCCAATGCCAGCAAGCAAACATTCAGCATTGACAAATGCTTGTTAGAATCAGCAGCTATAACCAATCTTGTAAGTGGTTTAGAGAATTTGTAAAGTAATAGAGTGATGGTGATATATCCATCTTGTATTAATAATCTTACTTACACAGGGTCCCAGGTATGTCTGGGCCTGCAACCTTGTTGGGTGTAAATCTGAAATGTTCGTATGATGAGTCCAGGAGTATGTGTACTGTTTGGAAAACAGAAGCTAAATGATGAACAATATAATCGAAACCATAAGGCAGTGGATCTCATTTTTGAGATTACATAAACACTTTGTGTGTGTGTGTGTGTGTGTGTGTGTGTGTGTGTGTGTGTGTGTGTGTGTATATATATATATATATATATATATATATATATATATATATATATATATATATATGTTTTTTGACCAAGCAAAAAAGACGTAGAGTTTTTAAGACTTATGTCTGTATGGGTACTCACCCTTGTTTTATGTGATCTATGTTCACTCTCAAATGAAAGTAGCTTATAGCAGTAGAAAACTGAAGATAATATAATCCATACCAGGATATATCGATTGAGTCTCAGCATGTGAGTAGTAATAGGTGGACCTGTTCATGGGAGGGACATGGAGACTGGCACACAACAGGTCGAGAGGCATCCCGATGGAATGGCCATGATGGTCTGTAACAGTGGTACCTCTGAAAAGTGGTTAAATGTATAGAGCCTGTTGAAAGAGGCCTCAGGTTTCAGTTGAAGTCTTTAGTAAGAAGAAAAGACACTCGGCCTGCCAGAGGGGCAGTCACGGGTTTAAAGGCTTGTAGGCTATTTAGTCTCGTTTGAGCCCTGGGGCCAAAAAGATGGTCGCCTTATAAGGGGCATTAGCCACATGCTGTTGAATATCAGGTGCTAGCCCTGAGAGTCGGAGCCATGCCTGACAGTGTAGGAAATACCGACTGCAGAGGCTCAAGCTGAAGCATCAGTAATGTAGCATCCTGATCTTTTTCAGAGGATGCAGGTAGTCTATTTATAAGGTCACCAGCAGAGATACTTACCAGGCACTGGTTATAGTTCCTGTATGTTCAGGTATGGCAGTACGGTTTTTGTTATAGTAGTCTGTCAGCCCTGCTAGATGGTACAACATAAGGGGACTCATATTTTCTTGAATATTCATGAAGAGGCATGACAGGAGGGCAGTCCAGCCCCGTGCAGGTCAGTGTCAATGGAGGTTGAGACATAGTCTGTGATAAATGGTATACGAGTATCATGCATGAGAGCAGATGAGGCTGGTAAGCCCCTGCGTTCTGTAGCATATAATTCTTTATTTTGTAGTGATGCAGCCTCGTAGTATCTTTTGATGCATGTTGTTGAATGTATTCATGGAAGTCCATGGTAAACTTGTAATAAGGATCCTCCATAATTGTATTACATGCAGGTAAAGATGCTGTTCTATGATGCAGGGGCTGCTTCATCGATAGTGGCAGCTGCCTCGTCAATGGAAGAGGAAGGAAGCATGCCTCGTCGATGATGTACTATGTTTTATAGCTGAAGGGCAAGTAAAAGCATGCTCCGTCGACGGTGGAATATACCCCATAGACAAGGAGGAAGGCAGTACATACTCCATCGATGGTGGGACATGCTCCATCGACGATGGAATAGTGAGTACATGCTTCATTGGTGATGGAAATGGTGTCGTCGATGATGAGAAGATGAATGCATGCCCGTTGATGGAGGTAGGCATCCCGGCGACGGTAAAGCTTTGGATTATGTCCTGTCAACAGGGGAGGCAGCCCCATTGATGATAGAGCATGTAGAGTGTGCTCCGTCGATGGAGGAGGCAACCCCATCAATGATGGAGCCTGTAGAGTGTGCTACATCGATGGAGCAGATGGTGTCATCAATGAGGCTGTCTTGTAGAGCCCTACCGTCAATGGGGGAGTACACCCTGCTGATGGGGAAAGTAGCAGGATCTCCGTCGTCGATGGTGAGGGTAGCCTCATCGACGAAGAGTGGTCCTTAAATGAAGAAGTGCATGCATGTCAATGGGGGGGGGTGAATGCCCATCAGTGCTCTTTTGATGAAGTGTGGTCTGTCGTCAATGAGGGTGAATTCCCGTCGATGATGAATGTCTTCTGGATGATCTCTGTTTTGGAGGTATGACCATTGAAAGGTGGTCAGGCAGGACTTTAGGTGAAGGGGTTTCCTTCCCTACTTTAGTCATTGAATGTTGACAGGGAGACATCCATTGTAGTAGTCTTATCTAGTACAGGAGCCTGGTGTCTTGTATGAAGTCCAGGCACCGCAGGCAACATTGTCAATCCACTTCGTATACTGCTGTAGAAGAGATGCTGCCAGAGCTGAAGCCGGTGGGAAAATGAACGGAGATTACCAGGGACCACCCACTTTTATAGGTACAGCCCAGGAAGTGAGGTCGTGTGAGTAGTCCCTGGTGTGGAGACTGCTGCAAGAAACTTCTGTGCTGGAGCACACCTATCGGGAACTCCCAGAAGTAATGACTTACTGCAAGAGACCATTCCATGGAAGATCTACTGTTACAGGTGAGTAACCTGTTTTTCTAGGATCGTGGCTATGTTGTTCTACCCACACTTGTTGGCAGACTCCTAGAAATTCTCCTGGAAGAGGGAGGCAAGGCGCACACCCCCTACTTAGGGAACAGAGACTGGAGAACTGAGGCCCCAAAATCAGCATCCTGGCGTGACTCTAGGTCAGTTTGGTAATGGGTATTGAAGTTGTTTGCTGACTTCCAGGTAGCAGCCCTGCAGATTTCCTGGATAGGGATATCCCTGGAAGCAGCCACCGACACAGTGGTATGGTGGGTGGAAGAAGCCCTTAGTCTTACGGGAGGATCTTGACCCACCAACCTATAGGAGAGATCAATGCATGATGTAATCCATCTGCCAATTGTCTGCTTTGCTGCCGGCCTTTCAGGTGCAGCTTCAGTGTAGGTGATAAACAGCTGGCGAACCTCTCCCTGAACTTCAGCTGTCCAGTCTTTATAATAAGAAAGCGCTCATCTCAGGTCCAGAATATGGAGCCTGTACTTGGCCTCTGAGGTGTAATTAGGGTAGTACACTGGCAGAATCAACACCTAGTTGAGGCAAAACTCCAACACCACCTTCAGAAGGAATTTTGGGTGGGGGCGCAGGACAACCTCGTCACTGTGGAAGACCAGGTAAGGAGACTCGACAGAGAGCACCTGTAGCTCCCTAGTCCTTCTGACTGATGTGATAACCACCAGGAAGGTGGTCTTCCATGACAGATGTGACATCTAACACCTGTGCATTGGTTTGAATGGCTTGTCCACGAGCTTTGCCAGTACCAGCAGTAGATCCCTCGGTGGTGGTGGTTCGTGCACCGGAGGGGAAATGTGATCATGGCCTTTAAAGAAGCGCCAGACCACCTTCTTCTGAGCCACTGTCTGCTGACCGGCCCACACCTAGTAAGCAGAGATGACAGCCAGATGCACCTTAAGGGTCATAGACTGAAGACCTCCTTTGGATAGAGACCAAAGGTAGTTTAGGATGCTAGCCACTGGACAGGACATAGGGCAAGGGCCTGGACCCTGACACCAAATGGAGACTCTCTTCCATATAAAGGCATAGCACCTCCTGGTCGACTCCTTCCTAGATGCCTCCACTACAGTAAGTACATCTTCGGAGAGACCCAAAGCCTGGAACTCTAGCCATTCAGGAATCAGGCTGTCAGGTGCAGGGATTGAAGGTCCAGATGGAATACCTTCCCCTGACTGATAGAGAGCAGGTCTGGGCATGCTGGGAGACACCTTGGGAGCCTGGTGCGGAGGCTGAGATGTGGATACCAGAACTGGTGGAGCCAGTCTGGGGCTACCAGAATCACCTGTTCCTTGTCCCTCCTGACCTTGAGGAGCACCTTGTGGCCCAAGGGGAGTGGAGGGAAGGCACAGAAGAGGCCTGGGGTTCATGGCCTCGAGAAGGCATCACTTTGCAGTGAGCCCTGCTGAGGGGGGCTGGTATGGAACAGCCTCAGCTTGTTGTTCTCCCTGGGGGCAAACATTTCCACCTGAGGGGTGCTCCACTGGGAGAAAAGGCTGTATACTACCTGTGGATGGAGAGACCACTCATGGGATGCCTCACCTACATGGCTGAGGGCATCCGCCAGTTGATTTGAGGCTCCTGCCACATGGATGGCTAGGAGATCTGCCTCCAGTTGGCTCAGAAGGGTCCAGATGCAAAGTGCTTCCCTGCACAGAGGCCGGGAGTGCATGCCACCCTGCTTGTTGAGATAGTACATCGTCGTGGTATTGTCCATCTGGACCTGCACCACTTGACCCTAAAGAAATGGAGCAAATGCAGTCAGCGCCAGCCAAACTGCTTGGAGCTCCAGCAGGTTGATGTGGCATCGGGATTCCTCAGGGGTCCAGAGCCTGTGGACTCTGTGATTCCCAGTGTGGGCACCCCAGCCCATGAGAGAGGCATCGGTCATCAGAACAACCATCAGCATTGGACGAGCAAGTGGGATCCCTTCCTGCAGATGTTCTAAGATGGTCCACCATTGGAGAGCATCCCACATCTTCTGGGTCACACTGACTAGTGGGTCGGAGTGACTGAAATGCTGTCCACTGGCTGGCCAGCTCCCATTGAAGGGAGCACATATGCCACTGGGCCCATCGGACCACAGTGGTGCAGGCCACCATGTACCTCAGAAGGCACAGGAAGTCCTGGGCAGGGTGCAAGTGCCCAACCAGAAATGATTGGACAAAGGAGGCGAGAACCTCTGCCCTGCCCATCAGGAGCCTGGCTCTGGCTCGGCAAGAGTCAAGCTCTGCCCAGGTGAAGCATATCACCTGTGAAGATACAAGTTCCGACTTGGTCACATTGACCAGGAGACCAAGTTCAGTGCAGGTCTGGAGAGCCAGATCCCTGGATTTCTCCACTTCCTGTATGAAGGGATCCTCTATGAGCCAGTCATTGAGATAGGGGTACAGTCTGACCCCCCCACCTCTGAAGGTGGACCGCCACCACTGCAATGCATTTTGTGAAGACCTGGGGGGGGCCAATGACATGGCTTGGAACTCGAAGAGAGAGCTCCCTGCTCGGAAGCAGAGGAACCTTCGGTGAGACTGATGGATTGGGACGTAAAAAAATGCATCCTGAAGATCCAGTGAGCAGAACCACATGTTCTACTCAAGAGATGGTATGATCTGTGACAGAGTTACCATCCTGAATGTGCAAGACCTGAGAAACTGGTTCAGGTCGTGCAGATCTAGAATGTGGTGCCAGCCCCCCATCTGTTTTGGAACCAGGATATACCTGGAAATAAACCCTGGGTTGTCAGGGGGATCCATGACTCTGGCCACTACCTCCTTGCGGAGGAGTTGAGCAATGTAGTCTCGTAGAGCCGACTGAGTGTGCGTGGACACCATCTCCTACCATGGGGCATGGGCTCAGCTTGGTGGGTACTGCTTGAAATCCAGAGGCAGCCCCTGGCTGACCACTTCCAGAACCTACCTGTCCATTGTAACAGCGGACCAGATGGAAAGGAAGAGGCAGAGCCAGCCCCCCCCACAGGAGGACCCAGAACTGGTGTGATGGGTATAGGGTTGGCAACCCCCATCCTGTCACTGTGCAGGCATGGAGGAGGAGGATCTGGTTTGGGAGCCACCGGCACCCTTACAGGCCACCGGAGGCCTTGACTTGGGCCAAGGTTGAGCCTGCTGCTGTTGCTGCCCCAATTGGAAATAGGGCTGTTTGGCCGCAGGGGCGGATGGGTGAAAAGGCTTTCTTTTCTGATTTTTGGAACATTTGGATTCCTTCTGAGCAGAAGTCACAGAGTCCAAGGTGGCGTTGGCATCCTCTATGCATTGGAGGTAACCATCCAGTACCCAGGAAGGGGACATCTGTCAACTTGTGCTGAGTGTCTGCTGTGAAGATGGAGACCCTCAGCCAGGCCCTGCAGCACATGGCAACCATGGCCACCACTGAGTGGGCGCAGGAGTGTCCGATGTCCAGAGCCATCTGGAGTTGCTGTTTCACAATCGCCTGGCCCTGGTCACAGACCTGCTTGACCATGGTCTGGAGGTCTGCGGGGAGTTGAGGGTGGACCTCATCCAGAGAGCCCAGAAGGGCGTGGGAAAAATGCGCCATGATGACAGTTGAGCTTGCCTGACAAAGGCCAAGCAAAGAAGCAGCATAGACTTTCTGGGCTGAATGGTCCAGTTTCTTGGACTCTCTGTCCAGGGGTCTACCGGTGTCTCCCGAATTTCCCGAGCACCTGAACACAGATTCGGTCACCAGTCCCTCAGCCGAGGGGTTCATACTAGAGTTCATACTAGAGATTATAAGGAAGTCATAGGCATTTTTCCCACGAGGACCTCCCCCACCATTCAGTGGCGATGACCTACGTCACCAACTTCTGTAAGAAATTCATGTAGCCTTTTTTCAAAAATACTTATATTTTCAGCATCAACCACCTCCTGTGGCAAACCATTCTGCCATCTTACTGCCCTATTCTTAAATCCATTCCTCCTTCTCTCAGTTTTTACCCTTTCTTCCCTTAATTGTTTATTATGACACCTTAGATAGTGCGGCTTTTCTACCACCTCCAAACCCAAATCAAGCTTTAAAACTTCATCCCTCATGATTTTAAACAATAATAGTAAATCGCCCCTTTCTTCTACTCTCTAATGTCCATAAATTCAATCTTTTCAGCCTCTCATCATAAGATTATCTCTCTCCCCTTTTATCATCTTTGTATAAACTCTCTCTGCCCTCTCCATCACCCTTATATCCTTTACAAGATATGGACGTAAAACCACCAAACAATAGTCAATTATAGGCCTGACCATTGTCCTATACAAAGGCATCAACACCTCCTCATTTCTAGATTGAAATCCTCATCTGATACAATTTACCAACTGCATAGCTCTGCTTGAAACTTTTTTACTATGCGCTCCACTATTTAAATCATTCTGTACAAATACTCCCAGGTCTTTCTCTCCCTCTGATATCTTTAATTTCAATCCTAATATATTATATGACTGTTGAACATTTTGTCTCCCAAAATGCATTATAGTGCACTTTTCCTCATTAAAGGTCATACCGTTGGTCTTTGCCCATTCCAATATACACATCAAGTCCTGTCCAAAATTTAATCTGTCATCGAATGTATCCACAACTCCTCCCATCTTAAGATCATCAGCGAATTTAACCATCTTGTTCTTCCTAGATATCCTTAAATCACCAATAAATATTCTAAACAACAGAGGCCCCAACACCGACCCCTGCGGCACACAACTCAGCACTTTCCGTGGATCTGATAAATAACCATACAATCTAACCCTCTGACTCCTATCTTCCAACCAATGTTTCACCCATCTCATGATGGCCCAATCCACTCCCAACCCTATCAATTTTTTCACTATCTTACAGTGAGGTACAGTATCGAATGCCCTACTGAAATCGAGTAATACCACATCCACATTTCTATCCTCATCAATGTGTTTACTAACATTTTCTATAAAAAAACCACCAATTTAGTCTCACATGACCTATTTGCCACAAATCCATGCTGGTCTGTATCCTCTAAGTTCTTACTCTTTAGATAATCCAGAATAAAGTCATGCAATATTCCCTCAATGATCTTCCCCGCTATAGAGGTCAGACTCACAGGTCTGCAATTTCCTGCATCACCCCATTACCTTTCTTATATATAGGTATCACATATGCTGACTTCCACATTTCGGAACTATACCTTCCTCCAATGATTTTTATCCCAGATTTGTTATAACCAGCACCAAAATATCCTCGAATTCATTTACCAAGAAAAGATGCATCCCATCCGGGCCTGCAGCCTTTTCCACCTTCAACTTCATAATTCTACTCCTCACCCTCTCTTCTGTTAACATTATTTGGGTCCAACATACTGTCACCTATATATACTATCTCCATACTCCCAACACACTTTTTATAGGGTGCAGCAAAACATCTACTAAATTCTTCCAGCATTTCCTCACATTAAGAAGTTGTACTCCCCTTAGTATTCAATGGTCCAATCATGCTGTTACCTCTTCTCTTTCCATTTACATATGCAAAAAAACTTTTACTATTGCTCTTTTCCATCGCTAATCTGAATTCTGTTTTTTTTTTAGTGCTCTGTGAACCCCAAAAGGGAGCCAATGGGAACCACATATTTGCGGGCCGAAGGCACAGGGCAGGAGGCAGGGTGCTGCCACAGTGCCAAGGCTGGACCAACAATGGCCTGGGCCACTGGGAAAGCCTCTGTCAGAGAATCCCCTCATTTGAGAATATCCGTGAGTGGGTATTCAACCCATTTTTGAACAGGCTCCAAGGGTATCCCCGTGGATTTGGAGATGAGATGGAGGATACCCATGAAAGAAGTGGGTCCCTCCTCTGTCTGAAGACTCCCTATGCATTCAGCTGCTTAGCGGACCCCGCAGCTGCAGAGGCCACCCAATGGGCTTCTTTGGATTTGACCGGCTGGTTCCATTTGTCCAGTCTGCCCAGGTGCAATCATCTGAGACTTTCATCCAGAATGTTAGGATGGAAAGCACGGAACATTTCGCACACCTGGGTATCGTGATTGTGACCCAGGCAATAAACGCATGAGGCATGTGGGTTGGTCCAAGACATCTTTTGCCCACATGGGTAGTGGCGGAAACTGGGTCGAGATCATGAGGCGATTAGAAGAAACTTGAACACGTTTGAGTTTGTCAAATCTGGAGATTTATTCGCCAGGGCCTACAGTAATGCATGAACGATAAGGAGGGAACCTGAATCTTCCAGCAGAACGGAAGATCTGGTGTCAAGGGGTGGAGCTGAGATATATACCACCTGAGTGGGTGGGAGGAGCCAGCTTAAAGACCTTCCAGTAAGATTCTTAAAGGGAAAGGGCATGCCAAAAAGTGTGGATAGAACAACATATCCACGATCCTAGAAAACGACAGTTTACAATCTTAAAAGGAATGCGTTTTTAATCATCATACACGATGGTATGAATTTCAAAGTCTGGTGAGTTATTTCTCCAATATGCAGAAGTACTAAACAGTAAAGGGTGCATTAGGGACTAGTGCCATGTGATCTTACCTGTATCAATCTTCACCATTTATCACTGGTGGGTACTACGCCGGAGGCTAAAAAGCTTTTCTGCTGTAGGAGGAGGGACAACATTGATGACAGTGCCACTCTCGAGGCCGATGCATTGCGTGGCGCTCACAGGTTGGCCAGTAATGGATGTCATCCCTTCCACTACCTCAGTTCTGCTTTTCCTGCCATTGAGGCTGTAGGCAACTCTGCGGGATGGCAAGATTCAACTGCAATACTACCATTTTCTGCCATTTCTGCTGCTCATTTACTCGATGCCGTACTAGTACATGCTGCATTTGGCACCATTTTTTTATTTTCTTTGTTTAGTTCAGCATAGAGTTCTTTAACTTTTGGTTTGTTTTAGTTGGTGCGGTCGGATCATGTCGGGTTCGGGATGTAAAGGTCCCAAGGTGGGGACTTCTCTATGCGTCGGTGTCCCTGTGGAAGACAGTTCTCCGTAACATATCCACATGACTGATGCTTCTCATGCCTCTCATGCCTCGGGTCGAACCACAACATGGATTGTTGCGACGCCTGTTTCAGTATGGATTGCCACACTCGTGAAATCTGTATGGTGAAGTTGGGACGCGACCCCTCCCCAGCCTTCAGGGGACGGCGTTGAACGAGGGCCGCTAATGCAAGGACTTTAGGCCCATCTGCTTGGCCTCCCCCTCCCCAGCAGTTACACACACCAGGGGAGAGCAGGCTGCTATGGGCTTGGGTTGGGGGAACAGTTGGCCTCTTCTGGGGGGGGCTGGCCGTGGATCACTCAAGGCCCGGTTCCCGGGGAAAACATCTGACCCCAGTGTTGAGACCTCAGCTACACAAGGATCCTACATCAGAGGTCCCTTAGAGGGCTTCAGGTGGTGCAGCATTGGCTCCTGACACCAATTCCGGTGTCTGTGAGCGTAGCCGACCCTCTGGTGCCATGGAGTCCCTTCCCGACATCGCTCTCAGTGCCAGGATGGACTGGGTGACTGGGGTTGCTTCGCTCATAGTTTCTGTGGTCTCCTCCTCAGATTTGTAGGATGACCAGGGGGATCCTGATTGGCAACCAAGCTCTCCAGAGTGGTCGCCCACCAGGATCCACTTGAGGTCATCACCTGTGAACACCATACATGACACTGCCTATTGCTTGGTCAGTGCCAAGGAGGACTCCGGTGCCATCCTGCGCCATCTCCAGCGATGAATATGCTTGTGGTGTCGTGCCCAATGATGGTGCTGTGGTCAGTGCCAAAGATGACTGGCCCGTGCCTAATGATAGCGCTGTGGTCGGTGACATGCTCAGTGCAGTTTTGGGGGTCGGTGCTGCGGTTGGCACCATACCCAATGTTGGTGCTGCTCTAGATGTTGACGCCACAATCAGCGATGTTGATACTATTTCCAGTGGTGGTGCAGAGATTGGTGCTGTGGCTGGCTCCGGTGCCTTTTTCAGTACAGCTTTTGGGGATGGTGCCACTTCAGGGGCCGTCCCCATGGAGAAGGCCGATTTTGGCCCAGGCTCGCTCTTCAGTGCTGGTATGGAGTGAGGGGGAATCAAGAGCCAACCCTGGTTACCAGCTTCTCTGTCCCCTCTTCCTTGAGATCAGTGGCCATTGTGGGACCTCACTCGAAGGGCAGGTCTCGGTCCTTTCCAAGGGGGGGCTCCGGTTCACCTCCTGCTCTGCTCGGGTGACCCCAGTCACTCCTGGGCAGAGTCATAGCGGTAGGCTTGGCACCCTCCACCCTCTAGGGGGTGGAGTTCTGCATTGGGTGAGGACAGTGGCCATCCTGTTGGATTTGCTCGGCTCCAGCCTCCCCACCAGGGGTCTTCTCTTCTTGGGCTTCCCCCTGCTGGGTTGAGGATGGTTGAGCAGCAGGTGGCATCTGGGCAGCGCACCCCCCTCACTACAGTGGGGTCCCCCACTTGTGCGCACAGCCCTGTCAGGGAGGGTTTGATCTTTCAGGACCATACTTCCCAACCTTCGCCCTTCTCCCAGGTCTCTCTGGTCCCTTGGGACCCCTCACCTGGGAGCAGTATAGGGCCACGGTGAGTACTTTCCCCATCTTTTACAGGGCCATGGATGAGTTGGTATTTTTACCTTCTATTTCTGCATTGTTGTTCCCTATATGGAGCCCCTCCGCTTTGTTGGCTTCCTCCTGAGAGAGGGGTCTCCATGTCATACCAGTCTTCTGATGCTGACTTTACAGAGTATCAGTGGTTCCTGCCAACGATGTTGAAGGAGCTCAATCTTGCCCCTGTGATCCAGCACAATACTGCACATTGGACTATGGTGTACTTTGGGGAGTACAGCCAGGAATCCTTAGTGATCCCTCCGTGGCCTCAGCCCTTTATTGAGGAGTCACACAGCACCTGGCAGTCACCCACTTCCACGTCTCCTGCCCCTGGGGACTGCCAGCACAGGTACTGTGCTCCCCCGGGTCTCCAGGATCTTTGCCCTGCCCAACATTGGGCTTGCAGTGGCTGAACACCCCTTCTGGGAGTCTGCGCCTGTCAAGAGACTGTTCCCTAGATGCGGACTCTGGACTCCAGAGTTCGACCACTTGGGCAGGAGGGTTTTTGTCTCAGCATATCTCTTGTTATCCACTGCAGCACATGAGGCACACATGGTGGCCTATGAGAGGCGCCTGTAGGCCGTGTTGGGGCAAATCCTAATGGCCTTGCCTGATAGCAAGGCAACCAGGTGAGCCATTGCCATCTCCATGAGGAGCCTGGAGCTAGCAAGACACCAGGCATGGGCATCTTATGACGCCAACCCAGTAGCCTCAAGGCTTGTGGGATCTGTGGTCTGCATTAGGCGGGTGGCATGACTTCGCCTCTCCCGGTTTCCACCCTTGGTCTGGCATAGGGTGACTGTCTTGCTATTCTGGGAGACCATATTTTTCCCCTCAGTCAGGCAGGAACTGTCAGGAGCACCTTCCCTCACCTACAGGCCAAAAGTCCTATCCTGACTGTGAGCAGTAGCGGGTCTGGCCAGACCCGTGATGGGCTCTCCCCCCTTGTGACTCCCCCACAAGGGGCTGAAGGCTGTCCAACCTTCAGGGAGGTACCAATCCACGTTGTGAGCTTGGTATCCACCCACCAGTGATGAATGGTGAAGATTGATACAGGTACGATATGAAAATTACGTACCTACCATAATTCTTGATCTTCCTGTATATCTTCACCATTCATCACTGCTTCCAGCCCACCATCCCCTCTTGGGCCTCCACTCCTGGGCAGTGCTTCCTCCCTGCTTGCCTTTGCCCCCAACTGAGACCAATTGTGGGTTAAGTCCCACTGGTACCTCCTGGCTCCCTGCCACTTCCTTGAAGCACCAGGAACCCACTCGGGGGGACGGCAAGTAGAGGGCTCTTGCCGTCTTTTCCTGGCTCCCCGGGGCCCTCTTGACACTGGAAGGGGCCCTCAGGTCTCTGTTCTAGAGTCCTGCCTCTGCTCCCCCTAGCAGGGTTCTGCTTCCTCCTAGGGCCCCTCTGCTGGGACTAGGGCCCCTCTGTGTTTTGGTCTTTTTATTTCCTTTGCAGGGGACTCCTTGGGTCACTTGTCAAAGTTTCTGCCCCTCTGGGACTTTTCAGTTTTGGGACCTCCCTGAGGTTTCCTTTCTTGATAACTGACCGCCCCAGTGGTACTATACATAAGGGTTCTTACCCTTTTACACCCCAGGACTCCCCTCGGGCACTGAGGTGAACTCCAGCTGGGGGTGGACTCTCTGCCTCTTCCAGCCTTAAGAGGAGAATGAGCTTTTCAAGACCTGGTGTTCCCTCTTAGTGGACCAGGGGGACTAACTTTTGGCCTGTCAGACAATGTCTCCTGTCAGCCCCTCTTGTTAGTGAGGGTTAAAGGGTTAAACTTCCCTCGCATTATAGGTTGATCCAGATCTCTGGACTAGCACCTCTTTTGAGACTTTCCCTAAAAAAAAAAAAAAAACTTTCACAAGAGGGTGAAAGCAGTCAAACTGAGTCACATTGGTCCACAGGGTGCTGGCGTATGGGGCATGGTTTCCATCCTCCTACTTCATCTCCCTCTCCTCCTTTCTTTCTTCTTCTATTCTCTCTCTCTCTCCTCCTCTCCTCCTCTCTCTCTCTCTCTCCACCCTGCCCAGAGGTTGGGGTCCACCTCCCAGAACCAGCTAGGATCCAACCTCTCCAAAACCTCTCTTCTCTGATCGGCTTTTTCCATTTATATCCTTTCCTTTTGCTATCCCTTGGGCTCCCTTGCCCTACCCTTCTCCCTTGTTTTCTCTATTCCTGTTTTCCTCTCCAGTGAGCAGAACTGAGGTATTGGAGGGGCCGACGTCTGTTACTGGCCAACCCGCCAGCATCATGCAATGCGTCGTCCTCAACGTCACCCCTCCTCCAAGAGCAGAAAAGCTTTTTAAGCTAAAAAGCTTTCCACAGGATCCTAACACCTCCAGCATAGTACCCCCCCAGTGATGAATGTTGAAGATATACAGGAAGATCAAGAATTATGGTAGGCATGTAATTTTCATTTCTAACCACATATGTAGTAGGTTCCCGAGGACAGGTCGAGAGGAATGAGATACAGTATATGCCTGGTGAACAAATTTCTACTGCATGCTGTTATGTCACAGATTTCTGTGGCTGGCATTGCATAGAACCAAGCCACAGATGCAGCCATACCCTGGGTAGGATGCCCAGACACTTTCCCATCCAGCTGTTTACCAAACCTGCTGTACACAGAGAGATCCAGCTAGACAGCCAACATGACAGTGTTTGAACACAAGATTCCGTAGCCATTAGAGAGGGAACAAGACAAATATTTCAACTGCCTGAGTGCCTTAGTGCTGGCTAGGTAGAAACTCAAGCACTCTTAAATGCCTAAGATGTCACATGATATCTTCTTCAACCAATTACCAAACAGAAGCAGACATTTCAAATATTTAAAAACATAACAAGCACAGTTCAAATTCCTTTTAATTCCTCCTTAACATACATACATCTGAGCAAGTTCATGTATATAAAAATATTTTTTAATGTAATTAAATATAAATTGCTTTATGATCTGCTCACATATAGTGATCATAGAAACCATTTGGCCCATCTAGTCTGCCCATTTTCCTACCTAAGCAATAAGCTGCAGATCCTAGTTAACCAACAGCCTACTTCCTCCTACCCCCACCAGAACTGCCTTATGTCTGTCTCATGCATTCTTGAATTCCCCCATTGTTTTTGATTCCACAAGCTCCTCAGGAAGGCCGTTCCATGCATCCACAACCCTCTCTATGAAAAAATACTTCCTCACATTACCTCTGAGTCAACCCTCTATCTTCAAAGTGTGTGTGTTCTTGCACATCTCTTTTTCTGAAAGATGCTACCCTCTTGGACTTTGTTGATTCCCTTGAGGTACTTGAAAGTTTCTATCATGTCCCCCCTCTCCCTCAAGGGTATACATGTTAAGCTCCTTTAGTCTCTCTTCGTATGTCTTCTGGTGCAGACCCTGCACCATTTTAGTTGCCCTCCTCTGGACAGCCTCCATCCTGTCTATGTCCTTGCGGAGATGGGATCTTCAGAACTGCATGCAGTACTCCAGATGGGGTCTCACCAACTGTCTATACAGGGGGATAACAACTTTCTGTTTTCTACTGGTGATCCCTCTCCCTATACATCCCAGTATCCCCCCCCCCAGCCTTCCTTATTGCCTTCTCACATTTCTTGTCTAGCTTAAGGTTGTCTGATATGACTACCCCAGGTCCTTGATCAACATAAACCTAGCTAATGTGAAGGGCACAACTTTAACAGAACGCAGAAACCCTCACCAGAGAAACATGAAAGAATGAATGAAACACCAAGTCATCATAAAATAATAAACAAGGAGTATAAAGCATCACCCCTACTGATTTACAATATCCAAATCCCAAAATTAGGTGAAATAAAAAAAAAAGGGGGGGGATGGATGAAGTGTACAGATGAGGCTGTAGCGGAGAACTGGGAGGAAATAAAAAATGAGAAAAGTCAAAAGCCTTGGCAAGCAGACCTACATGGACAACTGAGGGGCTACCTGGATCATTTAGCGCTTCTCTGAGTTTTCAGCACAGCCATGCTAATAAGGAGAATAAAAGGAAAGGCATATAGGAGTCCCTCTTGGTAAAACAGGGGAAGGATCTGTTTGTAAGGACTCATTCTGACAGTAATGGGAACAGAATACTGGAATATCCAGAGATCCTCACATCTGGAAGAGATCCTTAGCTGCACCTGTGGGAAGGGCCCATTCATGTTAATTTGATTCTGATCTGCAGAGATCAGCCACCATATTCCCTTCCTCTGTGAGCTATGTAGTGAACATCATGAGACCACTGTTGGGGGGAGGGGACTAACACCCAGTCCCATACCCTCATTGCTTCATAACAAGGCTTACAGGAATGAGCTTCTTGCTGACATAGAACACTCACTGGTTGATTGTCTGAACCTGGACTGAACCACTTTGTTCTGCAGAATATGAGTGAACAGTTGCAGGTCATTCAGAACTGTTCTCATCCCTTGGGCTGGTGCAGCGGTAGTGCTACTGGCTGCAATGCCAATGACTCGAGTTTGGTAGCAAGCTCAGGAGTCAGGAGCTGGCTGTGGGGGAGAAGGATGAAGCATCAGATGGACTGCCCTCCTCATCGTGAGTTGAGAGGACATGGATCCCAGCGCTCACCTGATACCTGGTGGATACAAGGGCTTGGGCACACTTGGCCATCACAAAGCATGGAATGTTTAGCGGCCATCGATGTACATCCGGCGGAAGCATATGGTGCGAGTCATGATGGCACTGCATGTCTGCACCTCCCAAGGGTCACTGAACAGGGAAAAGCACAGCGTCAAGTGATAGGATGAATTTGGTCTTCCACAGACCCTGCACCCACCTATCCAGGTGCTGCCCAAACTAACCAGATTCTGTATTTCAGTGGGGTTTGGTGGACTCCGCTAACCCTGTCAGGGCAGTAAGCCCTGGGGGGAACTAGCCATTCAAAGGTTAAGTCCCGGGGGATGCTGGGGTGACAGGGTTGAGGAGACTGGAAGATGTGGGCCGGTCAGTGTGTGTGTGGGGAGGGGGGAGAATAAAAACTACAAAAAACTGCCTTCCTCTCTGATGAATTATGTGGAGATGTTTCTCCTGGGGGACCACAGGCTTTGTGACCTATGACCCATGGGCATGCCATCCCATCTTGGAGGTATCAGACATCGCTGTGACTCACACTGCAGTCTGTTGGAACCCTTTGAGTGCTTCAGAGTATTCCCCCTATCCAAGGACATGCCACAGGTTCAGAGTGACCCTTATGTGGTTCACTGAACAGACCAAACTCAATGAGGCACTGAAAGAAGCTGTGCTGGTGTCCATCAAGGATCCACCAATCCCCATCGTTACAAAGGCAAAGAGATGGCACTCCAATGAAAAGAACTGATGCGTATGCTGGGCACCAAGAAGACACTGCTCTCAGACCCCAGGTCTGAGAGCAGCATATTCTTGGTGTCCAGAATAAACTCACTTTTTTCAACTTGGAATGTCAGTACTTTACATTGGAGTGTCATGCCTTTGTCCTTATGTGGTTCATCAGCCCACCTGTGAGCCGGTTCCACTGACTTCTTAGAGTCCACTGAGTGACCCTAATGTGCAGCTTAGTTACCAGTGCAAACATAGAAACATAGACTTTGATGGCAGATAAAGACCGCTTGGCCCACCTAGTCTGCCCATTTCCCTACCTACAGGATAAGCTGCAGATCCTAGTTAACCAACATCCTATTTCTTCCTACCCCCCACAAAAATTGCCTTATGTCAGTCCCATGCATTCTTGAATTCTCCCACAGTTTTAGACCCCACAACCTCCTTAGGAAGGCTGTTCCATGCATCCACCACCCTCTCTGTGAGAAAATACTCCCCCACATTGCCCCTGAACTGCCCCCTTATCTTCAAATTGTGTCCCCTCGTTCTTGCATATCTCTTTCTAAAATATGCTACCCTCTTGGACTTTGTTGGATTCCACTGAGGTACTTAAAAGTTTCTATCATGTCCCCCCTCTCCCTTCTTTCCTCAAGGGTATACATACTAAGCGCCTTTAGTCTCTCCTTGCATGGCTTCTCTTGCAGACCCTGCACCATTTTAGTTGCCATTTGTCACAAACCCACTCAGCAGGTCAGGCCCTCTACTCCCAAAGTGACAACCTCTGAGTGCAGTCTTGTGAACAGTGTAACAGACAAGGTAACCCTCTTGTCTGTTTTGTGAGTTCGAATCAACCTTTGTTCTCAAGTTCTGGAGGGATTCAAAATGTTAACCTCTTGTTAGCATACCCAATGCACAGGCTCAGATATATCCATCTTCGGGGGCCAGATATCTTTGCCTATGGGCACCCAACCAGGTGCACAGAGATGAACCCTTTAAAACTATAATAAAGACCTCAGATTAAAACACTTCTCTTTCCAGTTTGGTATCACCATTCAAGCTTATGTCTATTGTCTGCTATAACCATGTACTTTTCTTACAAATAAAAAGAAGTCAAAGACAGACCAAGTAAGTTCTAAAAAGAATTTTACTATAATAGATAAGAATATGTAAAACACAACAATACAGAACTGCTATATCACAAGACATACAAATCTATTAAAAGAACAAGGTTTTAAACAGTGCAATTCATACTACAGTACTTAGTCTCTAAATACTTGATTAAAAGTGCTCCCAAGATGTTTCATGGTCAGAGTCTAGGTAAAAATGTGTCTCTGTGAAGTAAAACAGACTAAATTAAAAGCTGGCTTTTACCCCACCTCTTTTCAAGAGGTCACCTAGCTCCTCCCTGTCAGGATATATGAAAATATATATCTTATACAAAAGTATTACATTCTGCAACTTCAGCATAATTCATGTCCTTCAAATTACACTTCTTTTGATCTCATAATAAGCTTCCCACTTCCAGGACAGGAAAGCATCTTTATGATTTCGCACTTCTATGTAATAACCTGGGTTTTCTTTCCAATGTCATAAAATGGATATGTTATAGCAACTACGGTTGTAATTAACTCAGACCAACAGGATCCTTAATTGAGGCCTTACATGTAACACATGGTTTCTAAAAACTGTGTGTGTGAACTCACATGCTGGCAGCATTTTTCTTATGGCTATAATCTTTTAGCTAAAATCTGGAAGGGGGGATGAGTGAGTTCATTCTAAGAGCATCAGATTTTCAACAGAGACAGTCAGTAATACATTTTATATTAATAAAAATGATACAGCACTCAGAACTGGCTGTCTATGTCACACTTCTCTCCACCTAGACTGAATTTGGGGGATCTATCCCCTTCATGGGATGAGCTTCCCAAATCAGTTCACTCCTCACAGACCCTAGACAGTCCATCTGAGTTCTGATTTTTCGCTCCAGCCCTAAGAACGATTGTTAGATCATACCCTTGTAAAGCAATACTACATCTTAGTAGTCTGCCATTGTTTTTCCCCATCTGCGTCAGCCAAACCAGGGGGTTGTGGTCAGTCTGCACCACAAAATCCTGCCCATACAAGTATGGCTCTAGTTTCTTTAGGGGCCGCACTATGGCAAGACACTCCTTTTCTACCATGGAGTATGCTTGCTCCCTGGGAAGTAGCTTCCTGCTCAGGTACACTACTGGGTGATCTGTCCCTTGGCTGGACGTCTGGCTCAGTACTGCCCCAATACCCACGTCTGAGGCATCCGTCTGAACTATAAAGGCTTTGCTATAGTCAGGACTTGTCAAAACAGGAGCACTGCACAGTGCCTCCTTCAGTCTGGTAAAGGCTTCTTCACAGACTCGGCCCCAGGTAATTTTCTTTGGCATCTTTTTCTTTGTCAGGTCAAATAGGGGAGCAGCCAGGGCACTGTAATTGGGTACAAATTTCCTGTAGTACCCTGCTGTCCCTAGAAAGCTCCCGACCTGCTTCTGGGTTTCTGGTCTGGACCATGCCTGGATCACCTCTATCTTTATTTGGTTAGGACAGAGCTGTCCCCAGCCTACCACATGCCCGAGGTATGCCACTTCTCCCATGGCCACCTGGCACTTCTCGGCTTTGACAGTGAGCCCGGACCTCTGTATCCTGCCCAGCACTTCCCTAAGGTGGAATAGGTGTTCCTCCCAGCTGGTACTAAAGAAGGCAATGTCATCCAGGTACACCACGGCGTACTCTTCAGCACCATTTAATACATGGTTCACCAACCTTTGGAAAGTAGCCAGGGCGTTCTTCATTCCGAAAGGCATTACTTTAAACTCAAATAAGCCTATCGGAGTGATGAAGGCTGACCTCTCCCTAGCTCTGTCTGTCAATTCTACCTGCTAATACCCCTTGGTCAGGTCAACAGTTGTAAGGTAGGTCGGCCCTCCCAACTTGTCCAGGAGTTCGTCCGTCCAGGGCATCGGGTGGGCGTCAGACTTTGTGACTCCATTCAGTCCACAATAGTCCACACAGAAACAAGCTGAGCCATTTGGGTGAGGCCCAGGGGTGGTGGAATCTCTGGATTACCCCCTAAATCCAGCATCTCCTCCACTTCCCTCCTAATGTCCTTTTGAACAGCCTCTGACACCCGATATGCTGTCTGCCGTATGGGCGTCTGTGTGACTGTCTCCACATCGTGTGTCGCTAAGGGGGTTAGTCCAGGCTTGGCGCTAAACAAGGGGGCAAAGTCTGCTAAAACCTCTCTTACTTTCTGGACCTGGTCCGGGGCCAGCTGGGGAGACAACTTTACTGCCTCCACAGTGGACTCCCGCTTACTTTCTTCCTGCAAATCCAGAAGGGGGTCTCCTTCGTCCGTCCCCTCCCCATGACTACACACTGCAATCACCATGTCAGCCCTATTTGCATATCACTTCATCATGTTGACATGGTACATCCTTTCTGTCCATCTTCTGTCAGGTAACTCCACAATGTAGTTCATGTCATTTACCTTCCTAACCAATTGTACGGTCCTGCCCACTCAGCTTGTCT
Organism: Neoceratodus forsteri; assembly: GCA_016271365.2. Taxonomy (NCBI): domain Eukaryota; kingdom Metazoa; phylum Chordata; order Ceratodontiformes; family Ceratodontidae; genus Neoceratodus; species Neoceratodus forsteri. The sequence continues at coordinate 242,742,207 of CM028133.1, read as the reverse complement.
TTCTGGACCGGAATAAGGACCATGACTTCCTGACCCACCATGTATGAGCGAGCTCTGGCTCTGCGGTCGTACCACACTTTTTGTTTCTGTTGGGCAGCTGCCAGGTTGCTCTGGGTTGCATCTCTGCACCACCCCACACTTCTCCCATAAACATTTCATCAGGTCCAACATGAAGGAACCCCCTCGTTCGGCAATTACCTCCTGTGGAAACCCAACATGGGAGAAAATCCCAAGGAAGGAATCTGCCACTTTGTCTATCCTCAGGAAGGATACGGTGACTGCCTCTCGGTACCAAGTGGCATAATCCACCTCAGTCAGGATGAAGCTCTTCCCTGAGGAGCTGGGGGTATTTAAAGGCCCCACAATATCCATTCCCACCCTTTGGAATGGCTCCTCCACTATGGGCAAGGGGATCAGGGCTGCTTGGGTTTTCTTGCCCGCCTTTCCTATTTCCTGGCACCAGTAACAAGACCTGCAATACTCCTTCACCTGCTGGGTGAAGTTAGGCCAGTAGAAATTCTGGGCCAACCGCTGCATTGTGCGCGCGATTCCCAGATGACCAGACAAAGGAATATCATGTGCAATTTTGAGCAACTGCTCATGATATCCCTGGGGAACGACAAGCTGCCTGCCTAGCATACCTCCCTCTGTACTGCCTGAGTATACATAAGTCCATTTTCCCAATAAACCTAATGTCTGCCGTCACCTCCCCGTGTGCCGTCCAAGTCTGCCCAAGCTCTCAGCTTCTCTAAACTAGGGTCACCCCTCTGAGCAGCTGCAAACCCCTGACACAGTCCCAAGGCATGGGACAGGTCCTCTTCAGTTGTTAAACTAGGGTCCCTAGCACTAGTGTCAGGGCCCTCAGGATCACTGTCAATTCCAACCCTCTGACAACAGGTCACCCCTTCCTTTTCGGAGTAACCTTCCGTAGTTGTGTGGTCACTTGCTACCGGGGAAATTTCTACCCCCTATCAGTCTCCATATCAGGAGACACAGGCTGGGGAACCAGCCTCTCAGTGGTTTCCACACTGGTTTCTGTGGGGTTCAGGGAACTACTATTTTTTCTTGCTGCTTGGCTACGGGTAACTGCACATACCACCCCCTGCTGGAGATTGTTACACAGGATCACATCCACTGCTGATGTGTTGGCTACAGCCACCTGTTGCACAGTTCCCCGTTTCACCCCAGTCCAGGAGAACACTGGCGAGTGGCAATGTTTTCTCTTCACCAGTAAACCCTTGTATAGTTACGTATTTATTGGGTATAAGCTGACCAGGCTGTACCAGATCCCCCTTTACCAATGTCAGGGATGCCCGTGTCCCTTAACCCCTGCATCTGTACACCATTTACTATGACTCGGTGCATGTGTTCTCTCATGTTCACTGGCATGCTCTCAGGGACACACAAACAACCCACTTCTTTTCTAGCACCCTGTTGTGTATTTTGGCTTGCCTTTTTGGGGTGCTGTCTGACAATATGCCCAGTTTCCTTACACAGCCAACATGCACTTCTTACGTCAGATAAATCTTTTCGTTGGAAACCTGGGGCTAACTGGTTTCGTGTGAGGCAGTGAGGTTTTAGCTACCCTGAAGGTGCGCTTTTCCTTTCTGCACTGCCACGCCCAATTCTATTCGCTTCCTCAGAGCAGGTCTGCTCTTGGCATAGCGGTCCGAGAGTTCAGCAGCCTCTTACACTGTTTTTGGATCTTGGTCCTCTAGCCAAGTTTTTAGCTCTGCTGGGCATGCCCAATGAAACTGTGCTAATAAAGTCACATTTTCAATTTTATCAACAGAGGTTGCCTCAATTCCTTCCCACCAACATTTTAAAAACTGATGTCGTTTCGTGGCTAGCTCCTCATAGCTCACATCAGGGCTTCTCCAGAGCTTACGGAATTTAGCTCTGTATGATTCAGCAGTTAATTCAAACTTTTTTAACAGTGCAGCTTTTAACTTGCTGTAATCGTCACTGTCCTCATTGTTCATTTGACCCAATGCATCCCGAGCTTTCCCGGTAAGTAGTGGGGATAGTTGGAAGTTTCTGGACTCTAGGAATTTTAGCCTGAATACAAACTATTTCAAAAGAAAAGGCATCCATGTCCTCCCCTTCCTTCAACTCGGCTATTAATTTGGAGTTCAATTTGTAACCCAGTCCTGCAGTCCCAGTTAAACCCAAGCCACTTACCTGCTCTGGTGCCACTGGTCGGAGTCGTATCTTCTCCAGTTCGTGTTGCCTCTGGCGCTCCTCTCTGTTCTCTTCTGCAGCTCTGTGTTCTCACTGTGCCTTTTCTGCAGCTCACTGGCACTCACGCTCTTCACAGTCTGCCTCCCTCTGTTGTCACTCTGCCTCACGGTCTGTCTCGCTGTGCCTCCAGTTCCATCCTGTGTAACTCAATTTGCAGTTTGAGTACTTCTGGATTCAGGATACTGGTGACCATCCCCCGCTGCTGTGGCCCTTCACTGACAGTGGCCCTGCTATCCTTTTCACTCACGGTCGGTGACTCGCTGCTCTGGGTATCTGCTACCATTAGGGCCTCTATGAGGTTCTGCTTTTTGGCTGTCACATCGAACGGGACTCCTCTGTCCCCACACAACTGCTTTAAGTAATCTACAGTGTGTCTGCTGTAGTCAGAAGCCATCTTCTTCTGCCCTGACTACGGCTACTCTGATTTGCACTTTAGAAAAAAAATAAAATGGGTAGGAACTGGACTGTACGCCAAGTGCTATATAGTTCTGTTTCCTTTTTAAAATAAAACTCTGCTTTTTTTTCTTTCTTTGCAAGAGAGCTTACGGTCTCAGCTGACACAGAACAATAAAGCTTGTGATACCAAAATAATGCCAGCACTGCCAACAAATCTGTCACAAACCCACTCGGCAGGTCAGGCCCTCTACTCCCAAAGTGCCAACCTCTGAGTGCAGTTTTGTGAACAGTGTAACAGACAAGGTAACCCTCTTGTCTGTTTTGTGAGTTTGAATCAACCTTTGGTCTCAAGCTCTGGAGGGATTCAAACTGTTAAACTCTTGCTAGCATACCCAATGCACAGGCTCAGATATATCTGTCTTCAGGGGGCCAGATATCTTTGCCTACAGGCACCTAACCAGGTGTATAGAGATGAACCCTTTAAAACTTTAATAAAGACCTCAGATTAAAACACTTCTCTTTCCAGTTTAGTATCACCATTCAAGCTTATGTCTATTGTCTGCTATAACCATGTACTTTTCTTACAAATAAAAAGTCAAAGACAGATTAAGTTCTAAAACGAATTTTACTATAATAGATAAGAATATGTAAAACACAATAATACAGAACTGTTGTATCACAAGACATACAAATCTATTAAAAGAACAAGGTTTTAAACAGTGCAATTCCTGGAATTCCGGTTGGGGCACGGACCTAATGGCTGCCTAAGCAAAGCGCTGAATGACTGACCTGCAACAATCCATGCTAATCGATAAAGAACACGTCAATCCTGTCTTCCAAATGATCAATAAAGGACTATCTAATGGGATCCAAACACCGATTGAAGGAAATTCAGACGAACAGGGGTGTTAAACAAAAGGTTGCAGAGCAAGTACAAAGCACCCGAGCAGAGGCCTATGCAGTGTGCGAATCCACGATGCAGGGTGTGGAACAGGTCGCGTGCATGGCACAAGAAACAGAATGCACGATAACCTCATGGCACCTGTGCCAAACTCTCCAACAAATAAATGATACCCTACAGAGATTGGAGGCTAAAGCATTAGATCAGTGCCAAGATATAGCAGAATTACACCAGAAAATACAAGTAGAAACGGTAATGACAGAATATACCCAGACCACAGATGTGCACAATTCGGCTCTCCTGGAGATGCATCATCGCACTACTTTGTTGGAACAGAAGCTTGAGGAACTAGTGAATCGGAACCGACGTAACAATTTTCGGATTCACGGAGTGCCGGAGGGAACGGAATCTGGGAGCATGATTGACTTTACTGAATCGTTCCTGAGAGAACTTCTTAACCTACCTACTGAAAAATGTCTAGATATTATCAGGGCACACAGATCTCTGGTACCGCGGCCTCGAGACCAGAAGGCCAGACCCAGATCAATAGTGCTTGCGTTCCTGGACTACAGGATTAAAGAGGAGGTGCTAGCGCTTGCTTAGTCAAGGAAAACAATACATTTTGGTGATGTTAGGCTATTTTTCGATCATGACTTTTCCCCCCAGTTGCTTGCCAGAAGGAGGAAGGTGTTACAGGTAGTTAAATTGCTGCAACAAAAAGGAGTTAAGGCCTTTTTGGAATACCCGGCTAGGCTGAAAGTACAAACAGAAAAGGGCCTACTGAGATTCCAAGAGCTGGCAGAGGCTAAGGAGTTTTTGGAGAGATTGGGGCTGCACTTACCAGAGGAACAAGGTTGTCTGATTCAACAGCAGCTGGGGGAACGGAACTGGTTTAAAAGAGGACCAAAAAGAGCGAATGGTGGTTCAAACAGAGACACGATAGGGGTGTGGGACGAGGTCCTAGCTAAAAGAAAAACCCCAGGCAGAGAAACAGAGCGAGGAGAAAAGGAACAGGACGATTCTTCAAGAGAACACGACGTCGAGCTGAACAATAACCAAACGGCTGAAGGACGGAGTGAAACTGGAATATACTGCAAGTACTAAATTAGAAAGACTCTGATGTGGACTAGAGGGAGTAAAGCATGTTCATAGTGGTTGATGGGAAATGAAAAGACTAACAATTTGGGACTATGCTTGCACAATAAGACTATATGGCGTTTAAATAATGATTAACTGATCCTAACGGGGGAAGGAAGAGGGGGGCTTTATCCTCTCTCGACTCCCTGCAGCAGCTATAATGCTCTGCACATATAGGAAGTTCCTGAGGAGTGGGATTCGATGTGGATGGGTTCGAGAACAAATGTAAACATGGATGCAGAGGAAGGAGGGCAAGGGGAAATGAAACAGAAGGACAAGAATCGTATCTCCACTGGGGATTGGGTTACTTTTTACTGGGGGGGGGGAGTGAGAGGAGGGGAATATAAAGGGGATAGTTATTGGATGGATATTCGATAAGGGACCACCGAATATGATTAGAGGTGAGAGTAAATAAGGGCTCCCATATAGGGACTGAAATGGGGAGATGGGAGGGGCCCTAGAGGGAACTATATATAGCAGGGGCTATTATCTCAGAAACGGCATATGGATATAGTTATAGACAGTCCTGATCACAAGGATGAAAAATAAATAGGGACGATAAGATAGGAGGTTATGGGGGTAGGGAAAGAAGGGGATACTATGGAGGGATTATAGAACAAGATAATAAAACTGGATGTATTCTTAAAGAACTGAGGAGGGAGGAGGGGATTGGGGAAAGGGGGAATGATTCTTGGTTGGTTGCTGAGGGGGTGCTTGCCTCCTGTGGGGGATTTCATCTTCCCAGGGCGGCCCCTAGTCGGAAGTGGAGGAGGAAGATTCCTCTAGCCCTACGAAAGACATGTAATTAAGAATAGGTCAGGGGTTAAAGGTGCATATGAAAGACGGTTAGACCAGTGCATAATATAATTTTCTTTCATACAGCAATTTGGGCACACAGTGCTCCGGTAGTAAGGCTTTTCTGATCAATAAGGTAATTGGTCATACAGAAAAGCGAGGAACTCCAAGTTACGAACAAGAGCTCTCTAGAGGGGGTCTCCCATTGAAGAGACACTGGAAACCCTTCTGAGCTTGCCCTCGCCTGCATAAGGCGGAGGTAGGAATAGAGCCCCAAAAAGTGGGACTTCTTCCTTGGGGGTCAAGGATAATGCATTTGTTAAAAGCCCAGTTGGCTGAAAAGTTATGCTATTGTTATCAAGTAATGGTTGTCATATTATTTTGTTTCTGGGATGTGTTCTGATGCAAGAGAGAGTTAAATGACACAAAGAAGGGACATGAGAGGGAGGACTTTCGAGGAGGAGTCTGGAGAGGCCCTGAGAATATATATCTAAGTAACGATCCTTTTGATGGCAGGTAAGGGCATGATTATCTGTTCCTATAACATCAATGGCCTCACAAACCCTGTTAAAAGATCTAAGATATTGAGCCAGGTAAGGAAGGCCTCGGCTGATTTTTTTATTTCTCCAGGAGACCCACTGTCGATCAAGGAGCACAATAAGTTCCTAAAATTAGGTTTTGGGGAGATGGCAGCATCTTCCTAGAAGAATGGCAGAAGGAGGGGTATGGTGGTGTTGGTGCCGGCTAACTCCCCTTTTGAAAAAATAGAGGCTAAGACAGATAAGGAGGGACGCTATGCGATGTTAAAAGGCAAATTTAGGGGCAATATGGTGACACTTGCATCCGTGTACTTTCCCCCTGGCTCAACATTACCTGAGTATCGTTCCTTTTTGGCCACTCTACTAGAGTGGGGGGAAGGGGTTTTGATCTGCGGGGGGATCTTAATTTACCCTTAAACCCGGATATGGACTCCTCCTCGAAGTTAAGAGGGAAACCACACAGAACAGCTAGAAAGATCCAGAAGCTGATAGGAGAAATGGGATTACTAGATACTGGGAGACACCAACATAACGGACAGAGAGAATATACCTTCTTCTCTGCGGCCACAACACATATTTGAGGCTAGATTATATCTTAGTCACGAAGACTGAGGTGCAGAGAATCGAGGATATTTGGATAGGGGACCTTCTTTTGTCTGACCATGCACCTATATACATAAAAATAGACTTGGGGGAGATACGCCGGAATACCACATGGTGGCTAAACACCTCACTCCTAAAAGATAAGGAAATTAGGGACCAAATAGTAGAAACTTACAGAACATACCTTCTAGACAATATAGAGCAGGACACCTTGCAGGCCATCCGCTGGGACGTTGCAAAAGTCGTCTTGCGAGGTAAATTTATCCAATTGGCCTCGAGGAAAAAGAGGGAGCGGGAGGCCAGAAAACTCAATATAACTGGGTTGATAGCAGATTTAGAGAGGCAACAGAAACAAAAGTATGACAAGCAGTGGATGAGACAGTTACTGGACTATAAGAGGGGACTGACGAGTATTTTGGACTATCAGGTGGAGCAGAGGCTGCTCTTTTTGAGACAGCAACATTATGGGGGGGCCCCATTCGATGCGCTACTTAGCTAGTAGGCTGAGGGCAAAACGAGTGAAAGCAACAACAAAGGTATGGCACCCAGGGATAGGCAAAATGGTTCAAGGGGGTTCATGAGATAGCAGACGCCTTTAGGATATACTATACTAAACTATATACAGAAGATACAAATGCGGGAGAAGACGACATAAAGAGATTCCTGGGGACAATTAAACTGCCGGGCTTAACCAAGGAACAGGGAGAAAGGCTAATGGGTCCTGTGAGACCAGAGGAAATAAAGGAAGAGATAAAATGGCTTAAGATGGGTAAATGTCCGGGCTCTGACGGACTCCCCGCTGAGTTCTATAAATGTTTCGAGAACCAGATACAGACACTGTTGGGGAAGGTTTATGAGGGGGTCCTGAGGGATGAGGCTTCATCTCCCCCTTCTTGGGCCCAGGCGGTGATTTCGGTGATACCCAAATCGGGAAAGGACCCAACAAAATGCACTTCATGCAGACCGATCTCCTTATTGAACACTGTCTATAAAATACTCACATCCCTCTTGGCAAGACATATTCAGGAGTATCTTTCCTCTTTAATACAGATTGACCAATCTGGCTTCATACCGAGTAGACAAGCACAAGATAACCTACGTAGAACAACACATATAATTGATCAAATCTCTATGCAAAAATTACCGTCACTGATAGTAAGTCTGGATGCTGAAAAAGCGTTTGATAAGAGTGTCCTGGTCGTTTCTGAGGGAGGTCCTTTCTCAGTTTGGGTTCCAGAAACGGTTGATAATGGCCATATTCAAGCTATACGAGTCCCCAAGAGCGCAGTTTAGAGCGAATGACCATATTTCTGAGTCTTTTAACTTAGGAAGGGGAACACAACAAGGGTGCCCTCTCTCCCCATTATTGTTTGCCCTGTTCATCGAGCCTCTTGCTCAGAGCATTCGTCAGTGCCCAAAGGTAAAAGGGATCAATATGGGGGGACAAATTCATAAATTGGCTTTGTACGCTGATGATGTTCTTTTGTATGTGGCAGACCCTGAGGTGTCTTTGCCAGCAATATTCAGTCAGCTAGATAATTTTTCTGGGTTATCTGGCTACAAATTGAACAGTAACAAAACGGAAATTCTGTGCTTTAATTATACTCCAGCTGAGGAGCTTAAAAGGAAATATCCGATGTTATGGGATCAGGCAGAGATAAAATATTTAGGGGTAAAGTTGGGGAGGAACAACGCACAACTGAAGGAGCTGAACTATCCTCCAATAATAGCACAGCTTAAAAGTGACTTTCAAAGATGGTCTCTTCTGCCCATCTCACTTAGTGCCAGAACACAAGCCCTCAAGATGAACACATTGCCATGCCTCCTCTACTTGTTCCAATGTGTTCCGTGCCTGTTAACTCCGGCAGATCTGGAAACCTGGCAGAGTATGTTTTTTTCCTATTTATGGAAGGGTATAAAACCCAGACTGAAAAGATCTCTTCTTTACCTTCCAAAGGAGGAGGGGGGCCTTGCGTTCCCATGCTTGCAGGGTTACTGGGTGGCAGCCCAGATGAGGGTTGCACTACTCTGGGGCAACCCGGGATATGATACCCACTGGAAGAGAATAGATCTCTGGAAACAGAATGACCTTCTATTGCGGGCGGTGATGTTTGGGTCTCAGGACTCGGATGAAATACAAGGTTTCTCCACCACAAAGGCTGTGCTAGAAGGGTGGAGGAGGGGAATAAGTAAGGGTGCCACACTTAGGAATCTCTGGAGGTATAGATGGTGGGCTTACGATCATCAACTATACCAGCAATGGTAGATAGATGGTACCAGAAACAAGCTAGAGGGGGTCTGTGTGTGCCTTATCAAATAATGATGGGTAATACCCTGCTCTCCTTTGAAGCAATTCAGAAAAAATATGGTCTGCAGCAGACTAATAAAATCAGGTACTTCCAATTAAGAGACTACTTGAATATACAGATTAACAGAACAATGCTGGAGGAGCCGGCACTGGAGGAGAGCAGGCTGTTCCAAAGGATTTGGGGCTGGGGGGGGGGCAGACCATGACATTTTGCTGCTATATAATAATTATGTGGCAGATATGGTGAACACGACTCAGCACATAAAGAAAAAATGGGAACAAGACTTAGCGATTCCCATCGCAGATAAACACTGGTCCCTGATGTGGAAAAGCACATGGTCAACGTCTAGTTCCTTGGTGTGGAGGGACTTCTGTTGGAAGTTAAGGGCCAGATACTTTTTGGTACCAACACAGATGGTGCATCTGAAGGAGGAGGCCACGGCAGGGTGTTGAAGAACATGTGGAGAACAACATGCCTCACAGGCACATGTATTTTGGTCTTGTCCAAGTATCACCATATATTGGGGGGAGGTTAGGAAACATCTAGAGCTGATATTTTCAATTCAGATGCAGTTGGGGCCGGAACATTTAATACTGGGATTAATCCCAAGGGAGGTTAAAGACAAGGATGCCAGGTACTTACGGAAGATCTTGGTTGCGGCAGCTTTAAAAATTATCATAAAGAACTGGTTGCAACCAAGATCCCCGGGGTAGGGGAATGGAAGGATATGGTCGAATCCAAACATTTGATGGAGAGGTTAACGATTAATCTCATTCAAAAACCACAGATATACCAACAGAAATGGACTAGATGGTTACTCCATGACAGTGGTTAAGAGAGAGATGCTTGACCTTAACTAACGGAGACACTAATTTCTTCCCTCGGAGCCAGAGGCTATCCCTCAATAGACTTCTGATATAGGAATTTTGGGTAATGGATAACTGGTTGTAGAGAATGGAAAGACAGAACGCATCCCAGACAGTTACAATTACTGTTATTGTTATAGCTAAAAGGTATTAAGGTTGGTTACTAGGAACCAAAAGTAATGTAACACCTTTGTGATTTTGTCAGTATAAGGGGCTTTTACTCCAAAGAATAATAAGTGAACGATGTAACAAATGCTGGCAAATGAATGATAATAAACTAAGTATATAAAAAAAAAAACAGTGCAATTCCTACTACAGTACTTAGTCTCTAAATATTTGCTTAAAAGTGCTCCCAAGATGATTCGTGGTCAGAGTCTAGGTAAAAGTGTGTCTCTGTGAAGTAAAACAGACTAAATTAAAAGCTGGCTTCTACCCCACCTCTTTTCAGGAGGTCACCTAGCTCCTTCCTGTCAGGATATATAAAAATATATATCTTATACAAAAGTATTGCATTCTGCAACTTCAGCATAATTCATGTCCTTCAAATGACACTTCTTTTGATCTCTTAATAAGCTTCCCACTTCCAGGACAGGAAAGCACCTTTATGATTTCGCACTTCTATGTAATAAGCTGGGTTTTCCTTCCAACATCATAAAATGGATATGTTATAGCAACTACGGTTGTAATTAACTCAGACCAACAGGATCCTTAATTAAGGCCTTATATGTAACACATGGTCTCTAAAAACTGAGTGTGTGTGAACTCGCATGCTGTCAGCATTTTTCTTATGACTTTCATGTTTTAGCTAAAATCTGTTGGGGGGGGGATGAGTGAGGTCATTCTAAGAGCATCAGATTTTCAACAGAGACAGTCAGTAATATATTTTATATTAATAAAAATGATACAGCCCTCAGAACTGGCTGTCTACGTCACACCCTCCTCTGGACTGCCTCTATCCTGTCTATGTCCTTGCGGAGAGACAGCTTGTGTTCTATTTACTGTAGGTTGTACTCCTGTTAAAATTACTCTGCTTGAGTGGACCCTCTGACACAGCAATAACACTATCGCTTTCGACGCTGATGACTTGGGTTTGGGAACATACTTAGGGCCGGAGGGCCAGTCGGGGAGAGGATGAGTGTCCTGAGGACTGCTCTTCTCCTCTGGAGTGGGGAGGGTTATGGCACCCAAAAGATACACACCCCTTGTGACAGCTATGGCTGAGTGAATTGGGACCAGCGCTGAGGCATGGGATTGGAGGGTAGGGTAGATGTCTACAAGTTGGGGGTTGGAGCATCTCCAACATGCACAGATGTCATTGCACATCCACTCTCACCAGAGAGGCAGCAACAACATGAAAGCTGGACGTCCCTGAAATCCTCCTCTCAAATGACGCCCAGTACAGCTCATTGTGGACTCCTCAGGTTGATCTTGGCCATTCTCCCTCTCCGCCAAGGGAGCCCCACTGTGAGGGGTAAGTCACAAGCCTCCATGTGTGGGCAGACTGGGGGAGTGTAATGGACTCAAAAAGGGAAGATAAGGGGTACATCCCCACCACAGTTGAAGAAATTAGTTTGCTTAAAATAAGAAAATTGTTCCAGTCTGCACACGTCCCCTATATGTGAGGAGAAGAGTTATGATCAGAGCAGTCTCTCTGTGATGTGACAATCAGACTTTGTTATAAATATGAATGATTCAACTCTTGATTTAAAAAACCAAAAACACATTTATTTTCAGTCAGTATAATGTCACCAACTTATTGGACTTACTAGCATGCCGCAGTCAATGCTACTTCTTCAAAGGCTACAGTGATCATTACTTGAAATATTTTCTGTTATAACAAGTGGTTTCCCTTCCAGTTACGAAAGCCTTGCCATACTGGCTCACTTATTCTGTCAACACTGACTGCATTCAGGTAGGAAATTTATGTAGGGCTCATGGCTGGCAGTCTCCTCGGCCTCCGGAGATTGGAGCCAGAACAAGTGAAAAATCGAGGCGTGTCAGCCAATTATGGCAAGGCTATAGTAACTACAAGAGAAACCACCTGTTCTAATTCAAGTACAGACCACAGTAACCTGTAAAGAAGGGACACTGACCACAAAACATTAGCGAGTTTACCCAATTAGTGGCACAAGATTAATTAGAAACAGATTTTTGTTTAATATACTTTGCTTGTCAGATACATGTGCACTTCTCCTCCCCCTTCTTTCTTGGCTCCTCCATAGATAACTATTGAAGAACTAGTGTTTCTTCTGTTTCAAACAGGAGGCAGTACTGTAGCCAACAAAGAAAACTGGGTATTCCGCAGGGATTCATCAGTCATTGAAAAATCTTATTATATAGAAAACTATCCAGATGACCCAATCAGAGAGTCTATGCTGTTCTAACTCCAGCCTGAAGCCGCAGGGTAAGGGTCCCTGGAGTTTGCTTTTTCTTGCTTCTTTCCACCCTGCACCAATGCCAAGAGGTGTTAGAGGTTTGTGATTCCTCGGGAAAGCTTCTCTACAGCTACCCTTGCCCCATAGATACAGTCATTCACAGAGACCCCTTGGTATGAGGCTCCGATGAGGCTCAGAGGTAGCCGGTGGTAGCGGAGGTAACCCGAAATATGCTCTGTGTGAAAACAAGAAAGAAGAAAAATGATGAGGAAATGTAGCACAACAAATATAGGCACTTCCTTACAGTAATACTGTATACACGTGTCAAAGCAGTGCTGCATCACACTCACATGGTCAGAGTCCCTATTAGAACTGCACTTCAAGATGCGCACAAGACTTAAGGGTGTCCTCCATTATTCAAGGGGGGAACCAAACAGTGTGGGTTCGGTTTACTGGTGGAACTGCATTTAGTGCAGCACCATTATCTGTTGCTCTGATGACATTATCCTCCAGCAACACTGATGGTCAAATGGAGGACAAACACAACGATAACTTCTAGGAGTTGTATATTTTTCATTACATACTAGATTTGGACAGCAATAGGACTGCTGGCAACTAGAGGAGGCACAAAACAGTTACACATAAGGAGTTAGGAAAATATTGATGTGAAACTCTGGGAGACTTCCCCTTTAAGGAAAGGAATTTGATTTACATAGTGCCTTTCTTGCACTCTGTATCTCAAAGTATTTTACAATCCATGAACAGTTGGCAGCAGCCACTAAGGAAAGGAATTTGGTTTTATATAGCGGCTTTCATACACACTGTATCCCACAGTGCTTTACAAGCTATTAGCACTCAACAGCAGCTATTAAGCATGCAGAGCTCAAATACAAAGAGAGAAACACATACACACACGGAGAATGACACTTTAAATAACCTGCACAAGGTGGGGGTGGTAGGATTAAAACCTGCACCCAAGGTTCACAATCCTGTGTTCTCATCACCTGAGCTACAGCACCTCCCACAGAGATGGCCTGAGAGAATTAAAACCTTTTCCATTCCTTCACACAAAAAGGATGAATGGACATGTGCTCACGTGATTCACATGACCAGGGAGGTAAACTTTGGGGTTCTGAGGGACGACATCCCATCTAATATGAGACAGCAGAGAGTATGGATGGAGGGGATTCTGAGTGGTAAAATGAGGGATGTCCTTCTTAATATGGGAGACTTAAGAAGTATGGACAGAGGGGTTCTGAAGTATAAAATGATGGACATCCCCTCTAATGTGAGATAGTGAAGAGGTCTGGACAGAGGGGGTTCTGAGGGGTAAAATGAGGAATGTCCCCTCTAATGTGAGACAGCAGAGTGATAGGAACAGAGAGGCTCCGAGGGGTAAAATGAGAGACATTATCTCTAATTATGTCACTGCAATTGCCTTGCTGTATACTCCTTTGTATTTCACCTGTATTGTTAACCAATGTCTTTCCACACAAATATGTTTGTCCCCCCTCCCTGCGACGAGGTACCTTTGTAAATGAGTCTCTGACCCAAAGGTTTGTAAATCCGATCTATGAAATAAAGAAATAAATAATGTGAGACAGTTGAGAGGTATGGACAGAGGGGGCTCTGAGGGGTAAAATGAGGAATGTCCCTCCTAATGTGAGACGGCAGAGCAGTAGAAATAGAGAGGTCTCGAGGGGTAAAATGTAGGATGTCCCTCCTTATGTGAGACAGCAGGGAGGTATGGACAGAGGGGATTCTGAGGGGTAAAATATTGGACATCCTCTCCAATGTGAGACAGCAGCGAGGTATGGACAGAGGGGGTTCTGAGGGGTAAAATATGGGACATCCTCTCCAATGTGAGACAGCAGGGAGGTATGGACAGAGGGGGTTCTGAGGGGTAAAATGAGGGAAGTTCCATCAAATATGAGTCAGCAGAGAGTATGGACACAGGGATTCTGAGGGGTAAAATGAGGGATTTTCCTAATGTGGGATAGTTGAGAGGTATGGACAGAGGGGTTCTGAGGGGTAAAATGAGGGACATCCTCTCTAATGTGAGACAGTTGAGAGGTATGGACAGAGGGGTTCTGAGGGGTAAAATGAGGGAAGCCACTTCTAATGTAAGACAGCACCACTTGAGACTAACATGTTGTCTTGCATAATCTGACCTTCCTCTTAGTGGTGTTCACAAGACTTAGATTACACTGAAACTAACAATGTTGAGTGATGTACTCTCTGTTGATGGCTTTCTTATAAATTATATAGAAATGATGTTTCTTTTAAAACAATATAAGTAATAAAAAACGCTTTTTCAATCTTCATTGCAGGTCACCTTTAAAAACGGACTGCTAATCAGTATCTAATGAATCCTTTTGCAATCCGACTCACACATATAAAGATGAAGGTGGGGGGAGAGAACTTACCAAGACGTTTCCAGTGTCCGAGTGTATACTGGGGGATGCAGTCCTAGAGAAACAAGGATATATCAGGCAATCATGACTACCACTGCGGTCAAAAGTTCACATCTCTACCAAGCGTCAATGTGAAACCAAAGTCCTGTGTTTACACATGAGCAAGCCAGTGTTTTTATTATTGTTATCATTTATTCACCCAGGATAGCCCAGCTGAGCTGTAACACCTCATTTTCAATGTAACATAGAATATGGTAAGATGGGACTCGATGTCCATATGGTCCCTTCCCCCATAAGCAAGAATTAAAAAGAATTCTGTATCAATTTATAGGGATACCCATCTATTCTACTACCCAGGGTACCTAGCGATTCCCTTAGCATTCGGAAATTTGTCCAGATTTACTTGAAGGTCTGTCTTCATATCCACAGTCTCTGCTGATCAGCTGTTTTACAGATTCCAGTGTGCTTCTACTCATTCTGCAGCAGAGCAGTGAGCAGCATAAGTGACTTGCTCAAGGTCGCACTGAATATTTTGGCTCTAGTGTGGTTTAAAACTGATCTACCAGTTCCCAGACTGCGGCTCTAACCTGTAGACCACAGCTACCTCAAGCCTACCATAACCCGTTGACCACACTGCCTCAAGACCATGACCCGTAGACCACACTGCCTCAAAGCTACCATAACCTGTGGACCATACTGCCTCAAGCCTACCATAACCCTGAAGGCCACACTGCTTCAACCCTAGCATAACCCATACACCACACTGTCTCAAGCCTACCATAACCCGCAGACCACACTGCCTCAAGACAACCATGACCTGTAGACCACACTGCCTCAAAGCTACCATAACCTGTGGACACACTGCTTCAAACCTACCATAACCCATAGACCACACTGCCTCGAGCCTACCATAACCCCATAGACCATAATGCCTCAAGCCTATCATAACCCATACACCACACTGTCTCAAGCTTACCATAAACCGTAGATCACATTGCCTTAAGCTTACCATAGCCTATAAACCACACTGCCAAGCCTACCATAACCTTTAGACCACAATACCTCAAGTCTATCATAGCCAGTACACCATACTCTATCAAGCTTACCATAACCCACAAACCACACTGCCTCAAGCCTACCATAACCCGTAGACCACAATGCCTCAAAACTACCATAACCTGTGGACCACACTGCCTCAAACCTACCATAACCCAAAGACCACAGTGCCTCAAGCCTATCATAGCCCCATATACCAAACTGCCTCAAGCCTACCATAACCCGTACACCACACTGCTTCAAGCTTACCACAACCCTATAGACCACAGTGCCTCAAACCTACCATAACCCGTACACCACACTGATCCAGCTTACCATAACCCACACATCTCACTGCCTCAAGCCTACAATAACTCGTAGACCACACTGTTATGACCCGAACACCACACTGCCTCAAAGCTACCATAACCTGTGAACTACACTGCCTCAAACCTACCATAACCCAAAGACCACACTGCCTCAAGCCTATCATAGCCCCATAGACCAAACTGCCTCAAGCCTACCATAACCCGTACACCACACTGCCTCAAGCTTACCATAACCCCATAGACCACAGTGCTTCAAGTCTATCATACCCTGTACACCGCACTGTCTCAAGCTTACCAGAACCCACACACCACACTTCCTTAAGTCTACCATGACCTGTACACCACACTGCCTCAAAGCTACCATAACCCATAGACCACACTGCCTCAAGCCTATCATAACCCGTAGACCACACTACCTCAAGCCTACCATAACCCATAGACTACACTGCCTCAAGCCTACCATAACCTGTAGATCACCCTGTCTCAAGCCTACCATAACTGGTAGAGCAAGTCAGTGAAAGTAGATAAGCACCCATTGACCAGATATGCACCAGACACCAGGATATGTAGTGTCACAAATAATTTATTGATGACATAAAAAAAAACAATGGCTAGGGTAGCACAGCCAGAGCCACAGAGGAACAAGACTTACGTTTCACCCAGCGTACTGCTGGGTTTCATCAGAGTAAATCACACTCCCTCAAACCAGTGTTAAAATACAAAATAAATTAAAATCAATTAATATATTATACAATTAATTGTTACTGCACGTTTTAACTGAGTCCAAACATCACTGCACATCTCTTAATACTGGCAATTAACATGGGTCAATGTAAGTGCTAAATCTGTGCCCAGAGTGCTGCTCTAACCTGTAGAACACAGCTACCTCAAGCCTACCATAACCTATTGACCACACTGCCTCAAGACCACCATAACCCGTAGACCACACTGGCTCAAGCCTACCATAACCCGTAGACCACACTGCCTCAAGCCTACCATAACTTGTCGACCACATGTTCTCATGCCTACCATAACCCATAGATCACACTGCCTCAAGCCTATCATAACCCACAGATCACACTGCCTCAGTTGTACCATAACCTGTAGACCACGTTGTTTCAAGCCTACTATAATCCATAGACCACACTGCCTCAAGTCTACCATTATCTGCAGACCACACTGCCTCAAGCCTACCATAACCATAAACCACAGTGCCGTGAGACTACTATAACCCATAGACCACAGTGCTTCATAGAAACATAGATTTTGACGGCAGATAAGGACCGCTTGGCCCACCCAGTCTGCCCATTTCCCTACCTAATGGATAAGCTGCAGATCCTAGTTAACCAGCAGCCTACTTATGACTGTCCCATACATGCTTGAATTCCACCACTGTTTTTGACTCCACAACCTCCTCCGGAAGGCCGTTCCATGCATCCACAACCCTCTCTGTGAAAAAATACTTCCTTAAATTACCTCTGAGCCGCCCCCCTTCTATCTTCAAATTGTGCCCCCTTGTTCTTGCACACCTCTTTTTTTGAAAGATGCTACCCTCTTGGACTTTGTTGATTCCCTTGAGATACTTGAAAGTTTCTATCATGTCCCCTCTCCTCCTTTCCTCGAGGCTATACATATTCAGCTCCTCAAGTCTTCTTCATATGTCTTCCGGTGCAGACCCTGCACCATTTTAGTTGCCCTCCTCTGGACAGCCTCCATCCTGTCTATGTCTTTGCGGAGATTGGGTCTCCAGAACTGCACGCAGTACTCCAGATGGGGTCTCACCAACTATCTGTACAGAGGGATAATAACTTCCTGTTTTCTACTGGTGATGCCTCTCCCTATGTATCCCAGTATCCCCCCAGCCCTCCTTGTTGCCCTCTTACATTACTTGCCCACTTTTAGGTCATCTGATATGACTACCCCAGGTCCCTTTCCATTTTTATTGTTGTTAGTATCTCACCCCCCATTGTGTACTCTTCCCCTGGGTTTTTGTTTCCCAGGTGCATTACCTTGCACTTCTTAGCACTGAATCCAAGCTGCCATACATTTGACCATTCCTCTAACCTTGCAAGTCCTTCTCATCCTTTCCACCCACCTTGTGCATCAACTCTGTTGCAGATCTTTGTGTCATCTGCAAAGACATACTTTTCCTTCCAGTCCCTCTGCAATATTGCTTATAAAGACATTGAAGAGGACCGGTCCTAATACTGAACTCTATGTACCCACTAGTAACCCCTTCTTCAGAGTGGACTCCATTTACTATTACTCTCTGTGTCCTATTCTTCAGCCAATTCTTACCCAGGCTGTCATCTTGGGACCCACTCTCAGGCTGGCTAAATTGTATATTAATCTTTGTGTGGGACTGTGTCAAATGCCTTGCTAAAGTCTAGGTAGGCCATGTCCACAGCCCCTCCCTGATCTACTACTTTGGTCACCCAGTCAAAGAAATCTGTCGGATTTGTCTGACATGACCTTCCCGCTGTGAATCCATGCTGCCTTGGGTCCTGAGCCCCTCTGGCCTCTAGATACTCAACAATTCTTTCCTTTAGAAGTGATTCCATCATTTTCCCTACCACTGAGGCCTCAAGCCTATCATACCCATAGACCACCCTACCTGAAGTCTACCATTCAGAGATCAACCTCTGCACTAGTACCCCATCTCCCCTCAGCTCAGAGAAAAAAGACTGGCTCAGTTTTTAGCTCACTTCACAGCAAGTGTCCAATGATCCTACTGTCCTGTGCTAATCAAAGAAGACCTTGTGGACTACCTAGATAGCAGTGGTTTACAGGATAGTAAACAGCATGGAACTGTGGCAGGGAGGTCTTGTCTGACCAACTCGATAGTTTTCTTTGGCTGGGTGACAAAGGCAGTAGATTAGGGCTATGCTATGGATTTACTCTACTTTGATTTCTGCAATTCTTTCAACTTGTGCCACACAGAAGACTGCTAAAGAAGCTGGAGGACCTGGGCACTGCTAAGGACATAGTTAGATGGGTAGGAAACTGACTAAAGGAGAGACAGCAGAGGGTGATGGTGTTACGCCTGGGTTATGCCCCCTATCGTCCCACTTACACCTCACACTGTATTCCTGGTCTATTGTACTGTGATACTGTTATTTTGCACTAACATATAGATATAGGCACCCATCACATAAGCATGAGTGCCAAGAATGTGCTTTGCTGCTAATATATGCCAATGTTTACATCCTTTCGTAGAATTAGACCATGCATGACTATTATACCTCACTATAATGCATTATGTTTGTCTTTTACATATATTCCATATATGATCTACATAATCACTGATAAGATGACTGAGGGATCATCAGTGATTACTTTTATACCATATATATATATATATATACACACACACACACACTCATATAATCATATATAATTGTGGCCAGCCAGCACTTCTATTTGTCTAAGCAAGCTAGCTGACAGAGAAAGAAATCCTTTGTTATGTCTTCTATTATACATAAACAAGAAATGCCACGTGTAATGCAGCCCAGTCAGCATTTCTTTTGTTGAAGCTATAATGTAAATGGAAGCATATTATGTGTCTAATATGATACTCATTAGTAATTCTGTCTACTAAGTCATTATCCAATACATATTGTTTCTCATATCTGTAACTATGAAGTAATCTCTGTCGCTATGCTGTTATCTGTAGTATTTAACCTTCTGGAACCCAGGAGAGTGGGGAGAGAGAATGAGATCTTGGAGAACCTGAGATGCTACAATCCTGGAGGTTATGTACATTCTTCAGGAGAGTGGTGAGAAAACCCATCTCCCTTGCGATTTTCTTTGTCACATGCAAGTAGTATAATAAACATTTATTAGTACTCTTGCTTGTTTATAAATGTTTCTTGGCAGACTTCGAAGAAGACATAAGAATCTGTATTATTAGCATTATTATTTACCCTACACACTAAGAATCTTTAGGCAACAATGGTAAACAGGGTCAAATCAGAAGAGAGGCAGTTCATGAGTGGGATGTCACAGGGATCTCTCCTGGGTCCTGTTCGCTTCACTGTGTTCATCAGTGACACTGGATAGGGCATTCAAAGCAAGCTGCGTCTCTTCACAGATGACACAAAGCTCTGTGGTAGGATAAATAGCAATGAAGGGATCAGGGAAATGTGGAGGGACCTGCAAAGGCTAGAGAGGTGGTATATGGTTTGGCAGGTGAAATTCACCACCATAAAATGCAAGGTTATGCACCAAGTGAAGAAAAACCAAAACAGAACAGAGTACTTGATGGGAAGGGTTAAACTGCACACTAGGGAAGAGGAAAGGGACCTGGGAGTTATCATTTAGTGACTCCTTCAAACAATCAAGTGTAACAAAGACTATAGTAAGGTTAATAGGATGCTGGGGTACATCGGAAGGGGTACTGACTGTAAGAGAAAAAAGGAGGTACTACTACCTCTATATAGGTCACTGGCGAGGCTGCACCTGGAATATTGAGCTCAGTTTTGGAGTCCTCACCTAGAGAAGCACAGCGACAGGCTGTAAACAGTACAATGTAGGGGTGACCAAGCTGATTCAGGGCCAACAGGGCAGATCTTATGAAGATCGTCTGAAGGCACTGAACATGTACTCACCGGAGACCAGGTGAGAGAAGGGGGATATGATAGAGACCTTCAAGTTCCTAAAGGGGATAAACAGGGTGAACATAGGGGGAAGGTTCAAGAGGGATGTGAGGAAGTTCTATTTTATGGAAAGGGTGGTGGAGCTGTGGAACAATCGGCCAGAGGAAGTGGGAGGTGCCAAGACTGTAAATGGTTGCAGGCATGGCTGGGACACAGTGAAGGTTCTGGTGGTTGCTCAGGTCAGTAGCAGTAAGCAGGGGAGCAGGGAGTGGGCCAGGAGGGATAAAACACAATATGGACAATAGGTGCCAGGGTAGCTAGGGAACTCCAGACAGACTAGAAGGACCTTTAGTCTTTTTCTTTTTTTCCAATTGTTTAACCAGGTGAGACACACTAAGCTGAAAGCTTTTTTTACAGGTGCAACCTGGGAGCACAGGGAAGTTACGTGACTTGCTCAGGGTCACACAGTATACGCAAGTGGGGGCTGTGGGATTCAAACCTAGGTCTCCAGATTTGCAGCTCAGAGCCTTAAACCACTGCCTACACTGCACTTTTCTGCTGTCATTGTTTATGTTTCTATGAATGGAGGATGGCCTGCTGCTCCTTTCAGCAATCAAGCATGATCGTCATCCCCATCAGGACCCCTTCCCCAATCTATTACTCTTGTACCCTAGGAAAGGCTGAAAGCTCCCTGATCAATAGAAGGAATAATACATAGCAGGGTGGTGTCTGTTTGTGAGGAGATCAGTGCACATCTCAGGTGCACTGCAAGGTATGAGTAGATGCAAAGTGCCTTCAGCCACTGGAAGTGTCCTTATATCTAGCTCAGTGGCATATCCTGCAGTATGCAATTCAAAAAAATGGTTTAACAAACAAACAATGAAACTTATGCAAAATCAGCCACAAGGTCCAAGGCAATGCAAATAACCAGATGTCAAGGGGCAGGTTCTTAAATCAATAACAGAAACATAGAATCTGTTAGCAGGAAAAAAAAAATGCTCGCCTACTGTGCCCACCAAGCCTACTGAATGTTGAATGAAAGAGCCCTAGATGCTTCTCACTCTCCTATTCCCTCCCCCCACTCCATTTCACTTTCGGTATGGCCTTTACCCAGCCCTTGCATCAGTCCTACCCTAAAAAAACACAAACATCATCAAAGGATAAAAGAAAAAACAAACTGGTAGATCAAACATCAAACACTTGTCTGCACATATTTTCAGCAACACAGCTTCAGACTTCCAGTGCTCACTTCTCTCTGTCCCTCCTCTCCCTCTCTCATGGTTTAGTCCTCTGTGATCTTTTTTTTTTTTTTTTTTAAGGACATCGAGCACAATTACACCATTAATGTTCCTTTCACAATGCTAGGAGGAACCATAAGGAAACTTAATAAGGTACAGTTCAACCAATCAGAGGGAGTGGAATAGAACTGGTAGGTGGGGGCACTACAGGACTAACCCTACTGGTGACCCCCAAAACATAAGTCCATCACTGGCACCCTTGCCATGGTCTGGTGACCAGTACAGGACACTGTACTCCACATGGAGTCTGATCAATGATTTTTACACGGTCACAAATCTTGGTATCTTTTTTTTTTAATCACTCTGCTCAGGCACTCTAGAATCATGTCTGCCTTATTCACTGTGCTGAGAGCTGAAGGATAACCCTGCAGTAACCCACTGATCTTTTTTTTTTTTTTAATTTTTTCCTCCTGGTCATAGCCTATGGAGCCTCACTCAGGCATCCTTCCTGATCCTGCCCTGCCTGAAGTCCTCCCAACCTGAGCCTCCCCCCCCCCACACACACACATCTGGCATCCCCAGCTTAACCCCTCCAGGGTGGGGACGCCCTTCCTCTTTGGGTGCACTTACATACATAGACTCTGGATGTTGGTGAGGGCCTGGGCGGAGGAACTGGAAGGCCAGGCAGGATGGACCCGGCTGAGGGCATGGGGACAGGTGTCATCACCTACCCCACAGAGCCGGGTTTTTCTGTGTTCTGGTGTCCCCCAGCGTGGTGCACACCTGAGTGCAGCAGGCGCATGGCAGCCCTGCCTTGTATCAGCCACGCTTGTAGACATGCTGCAGCATCCCTCTGTCTCCACCAGGTCACGCATGCTGGATGATCCCCAGCCCCCCTTCCCCCGGGAAGAAGAGCAGCCCAGCAGGCACTTGATCCTCGACGTGCCCTGCTGACCCCCAGCGCCTGAGCTCGCTCCCAAACTCGGGTCGCCAGTGTAGCGCGAGGTGTGGCATCCAGCGCCTCAACCCTCAGCGCCACCAGGCCGACCTGTAACCCACTGATCTTAAGCTGGTAAAAACTGCTAACCTCTTTGCAACAGCTCGATCCCTGCACCTCTGAACCTGGTGTGTTCTCTCACCTTTTGTACATGCACAATGATACGTGTTGGCTCAGCTTGCACCCCTAAGTGACTGCGCACTGCCCCAGTTGCAATCCGAAGCAGCTGCTCGTGGCTGACTTTTTCTCGATCCCCGATTTCCTCTGTAAACCAGGCGCCACCCAGCATGACCTTTCAAGGAGAATGAACAGCAATGTTAAGAAGAGACATTGTACACAAAACAAAAATCACATTGCAGCTGTCAAACAATGTCACATGACATGCATCAGCTGAGCTAGCTGGGGAATGGGCTAGAAAAATCACTCTGTCTTTTTCTATCTCTTGAATCTACCAACTGCTCTATTGTGAGTTCTAACTGGTTCAGAGGGTTTCTAAATATTACACATTAATTATGGTAGAAAACCCAGGCACAGCACTGGTTGTGGGGCAGCAGTTTTCCAGGAGACATTCTGGAAACTGCGTTGCTGTCCTATTTGCAGGCAACTGTCAGCTCTGAGGGAGGAGGTTGGCCACCTCCAGGCTGAACTGGAAAGGACTAAGGAGGCCTCCCCCACCTAAAGAGCACCACTGCCACAACCACTGCCTCAGAGGCTGCCGAGTATGAAGAGCAGTTGGACCACAGTGGGTTCTGGGAGGGTGCGGGTGGTGGAACAGAGGTGAAGTCCCCTAGTTGTACCTTTACACAAACCATATGCCAATCTGGCAGAACAAGGTTCCTCTATGATGGCATCCTCAGTGGAGACCAAGAAGAATGCTGAGGACATCCACAAAGGAGACCCACAGAAGGGTGGCAAGGGACACCACAGGGGAAGGAAACAGCTTCTGATAGGGGACTCAATTGTTGAAGGGGTAGACCTGGGGAAGGGAGAGGAGAGGGAAATAAGTAAGGTGCCTGCCTGGTGCCATGGCTTGGAGGGACAAGAAGCAAATCCTCAGGATTGCAGAAGCAGCATCACAGGAGAGGGAACTAGATATCATTGTCCACCTTGGGACAAATGACCTAGCTAGACATGGGATCAGTGCAGTGCAGGATGAAATTGTGGATTTGGGGAGGGGCCTCAGAGAGGTAGCAAGCACGGATACCTTCTCAGAGGAGCTGCCAGTCCATGGCAGGGGTGAGGCTAGGGTACTACACACCATGCAGTTTAATGAATGGTTGCAAAACTGGTGCAGAGCACAGGGATTTGGCTTCATTGGGGACTGGGGGTACACCTGGAGAGATGAAGGTCTATACTGACACGATGGTCTGCATCTGTCCACGAAGGGAACCAAGATCCTAAGTGACAGGTTTAAATGCTTCCTTGGCAAGCTTTTAAACTAGCCATGGAGGGAGGTGCTAATAAGAGGCAGGAAATTTCAAGCCTCCCCCCCCACAAAACATGCCAGGTAGTAAGGTAAACAGTCAGGCACAGTGCTCAACAGAGGGCAGGACAGGGGTAAATGGAAGAATAGACAAGGGCAAAAAGAGCAGGCATGGGGGGAAAAAAGGATAAAGCCAACATTAAATGGTGAGCAATGAGTACCAATGTCCGTAGTCTGGGAAACAAGCTTCCTGAGCTAGTAGCCTTGATGGAAGATGAACACTTGGATATTGTGGCAGTCACAGAAACATGGTACATGGAGAACCATGACTGGGATGTCAACATACCGGGGTACACAGTCTACAGAAGGGACAGGGAGGGGAAAAGAGGAGGTAGAGTAGCTCTATACATAAGGGAAGGAATCAAAGCTACAGAACTAAAAAGTAAAGGGAGGACAAGAGGCACCTGGGTCACCTGGAGGCAGGGAATGGCATCACAATCCGCACAGGGGTTGTATACAGACCCCATCTCAAGGGGAGGAAATGGACAAGAAAATGATAGAGGACATTCTCAAAATGGCTGAAAAAGGGGAGATACTGTTGATGGGTGACCTGAATATGCCAGATGTTAACTGGATAACATGTACTGCAGCCACATCCAAGAGCAGGGTCATTCTTGATGCCCTGCAGGGGGCAGGCGTTAGACAGCTAGTGTTGGAACCCACTCGGGAGGGAGCAATACTAGACCTGGTACTCTCAAATGGAGAGAGGATCACAAATTTAGAAGTCAGTAGACATCTGGGAACAAGCAACCACTGCACAGTGTGCTTCACAATAAGCACAACCATGGAGACGAGCCATGCAAAAACAAGTATACTGGACTTTAGAAGGGCTGACTTTGGCAAAATGGGTGAATACCTGAGGAATACACTAGCAAATGGCCAAAAAGGAGAGGTGGAAGAACAATGGAGCAAAATCAAAACTGCCATCATAGAGGCAACAAGCCTTTGTGTGAAACAGATAAAGAAAACAAAGCGGAGTAAAAAACCACTATGGTTCTCAAAAGAGGTGGCAGGGAAGGTTAAGGAGAAAAGGGCTGCATTCAAAAAGTACAAGGAATCACAGAAGAAGCACAACAGGGAACTGTATCAATTAAAGAAGAAAGAAGTGGGGAAGGCAGTCAGAATAGCAAAAGCCCAAACCGAGGAAAAAATAGCCAATTCAGTTAAGAAGGGGGATAAAACCTTTTATAGGTACATTAGGGAGCATAGAAAGGTTAAGGGAGGAATAGTGAAGATTAATAAAGGAGAGGGGAGGTGGGCAGAGGGAGACAGTGAAAAGGCAGAGATACTGAATAAATACTTTTGCTCAGTATTCACAAAAGATGATAAGGAGGAGTTACCTAAACCAGACAATAGAAGCACTCTAGGTAGGGGGGTTGACACTAGTCCATTTACAGAAGAAAGAGTCCTGAAAGAACTCCTAAAACTCAAGGTGGACAAAGCAATGGGGCCTGACGGGATTCACCCCAGAATCCTAAAAGAACTAAGGGAGGACCTAGTGACACCACTAACCACACTTTTTAACAAATCATAGGAGGAAGGGGTGATACCTGAGGCCTGGAGGAGGGCAGATGTGATTCCCCTTCACAAAAGCGGGAGCAAGGCAGAAGCAGGAAACTACAGACCTGTAAGTTTGACCTCAGTGGTAGGGAAAATGATGGAATCGCTTCTGAAAGAAAGAATTGTTGAGTACCTAGAGGCCAGCAGAGGCACAGGACCCAAAGCAATGGATTTACAGCAGGAAGGTCATGTCAGATGAATCTAATAGATTTATTTGACTGGGTGACCAAAGTAATAGACCAGGGAGGGGCTGTGGATATGGCCTACCTAGACTTTAGCAAGGCATTTGACACAGTCCCGCACTAAAGATTAATAATCAAGTTAGCCAGCCTGGGAGCGGGTCCCAGGGTGGTAGCCTGGGTAGCAAACTGGTTGCAAAACAGGACACAGAAGGTAACAGTGAATGGAACACATTCCGAAGAAAGGGGGGTCACTAGTGGAGTACCTCAGGGCTCAGTACTGGGTCCAGTCCTCTTTAACATCTTTATAGGTGACATTGCAGAGGATCTGGAAGGAAAGGTATGCCTCTTTGCAGATGACACAGAGATCTGTAACAGAGTTGATACACAAGGGTGGGGTAGAAAGGCTGAGAAGGGACTTGGCAAGGTTGGAGGAATGGTCAGACATATGGCAGCTTAGATTCAATGCAAAGAAGTGCAAAGTAATGCACCTGGGAAACAAAAACCCAGGAGAAGAGTACACAATAGCAAGGGAGGTACTAACAACAACAAAAATGGAAAGGGACTTGGGGGTAGTCATATCAGATGATCTAAAGGTTGGTAAGCAATGTGAAAAGTCAGTAAGGAGAGTCAGGGGGATACTAGGATGCATAGGAAGGGGCATCACAAGTAGAAAAAGGGAAGTGGTTATCCCTCTGCACAGACAGTTGGTGAGACCCCATCTGGAGTACAGTACTGTGTGCAGTTTTGGAGACCTCATCTACGCAAGGACATAGACAGGATGGAAGCAGTCCAGAGGAGGGCAACTAAAATGGTGCAGGGTCTGCATCAGAAACCATATGAAGAGAGACAGAGAGCTTAATATGTATACCCTTGATGAAAGGAGAGACACTGGGGACATGATAGAAACATTCAAGTACCTGAAGGGAATCAACAAAGTCCAGAGGGTAGCATCTTTCAGAAAAAGAGATGTGTAAAAGCAAGGGGGCACAATTTAAAGATAGAGGGGGGACGGCTCAGGGGTAATGTGAGGAAATGTTTTTTTCACGGAGAGACTGGTGGATGCATGGAACCGCCTTCCTGGGGAGGTTGTTGCATCTAAAACAGTGGGGGAATTCAAACATGCATGGGACAGACATAAGGCAATTATAGTGGGGAGCGGCAGGAAGTAGGCTGTTAGGTTAACTAGAATCTGCAGCTTATCCAGTAGGTAGGGAAATGGGCAGACTGGGTGGGCCAAGTGGTCCTTATCTGCCGTCAAAGTCTATGTTTCTCTGTTTCTTATCTGTTACAATAGTACAAGAGACAGTCACTGGTTACTACAGCAGCAGCAATACATGTAGAAGAATGTATGGCAACCATACACAACAAGGCTACATTTCCATTGAGAGGTGAAATGACATCATAAACTTCACGAGCGAAGCTTGAGTACTACACTGAATAATGAAGGGCAATCGCAGACAACAAGGCTGTGTTTCCATTGAGGGGTAAGATAACATCATAGGGACTTCGAGAGCAAGGCCCGAGTAATGTATGGAACAATGTATGGGAAAACACACACAACAAGGCTGTGTTTCCATCGAGGGGTGAGATAAAATCATAGGGACCTCGAGAGCAAGGCCTGAGTAATGTATGGAACAATGTATGGGAAAACATACACAACAAGGTTGTGTTTCCATTGAGGGTGAGATGATGTCATAGACCTCCAGAGAGAAGCTTGTGAGGTCTCTAATGTCATCTCATCTTGAGGTGGAAACATCAACCTTGCTGTGTATGTCTGCCCATATGTAATTTGTATAGTGTGTGTTTATTTTAATGCATTTACTTTCTTTCTAACTCTGCCTTGCACCATGGTCAAATAAGCAGAAAACAACAAATAGCAGGACACTATTAAAACCATTTAATGTAATTTAATAGCTATATGAGCTGACAATATTTCTGTTAGTTCATCTCTTAACAAATGGTTCTCTTGGACGCTTTTCAGTCTTGCTAATATCTTTGTTATGAGGACTCTACAGTGCAGGCAAGCATGAGGAATCTTCAGAGATATGAGATTCTGTGCTGCAGCATTCTGACATCATCGTTGTCAAGGCACTCCAAGATTTAAGAAGCAAGGACCTTAAGACAAGATTAGTCTGAGCTTTATTATTGGTAGGAATCTGCACTTTTAACCTGTTTGTTTTAAGGCTGTATGTGTTGGGATACTTTGTTCTGTAATATTTTCTGTTTTCCTATTTTAAAGTAAAGATATATATTTTAAAACGGAAACTGCCCAGTTTGCCTAGAAATTTCTTTTTATGTAAGTGGAGCTTTAAAGGTTATAATTAACACTGTGTATGAGCTTATTGTTATACCAAACTGGGAAACGGATAGAGCTCTCTAAGGTCTTGCACAGAGTTCTAAGGGTTCATTTTGTAGACCTGGTTAGGTGCCCGTAGGCAAAGATATATGGCCCCCCAAGAAGACAGAATTATCTGAGCCTGATAATTGGGTACGCTAACAAGAGGTTATCAGTTTGAATCCCTCCAGAACTTGAGACTAAGGTGATCGAATCCACAAAACAGACAAGAGGGTTACCTTGTACTGTTAACTGTCCACAAATCCTACGCTCAGAGGTTGGCACTTTTTGAGTAAAGGGCTGACCGGCTGAGCGAATTTGTGACACGGCATAACTCTGTTATGCTGGCGCAGTTCCCATTCCTGGTATTCAACCCTGTCTGGGTGGATGCGACAGCACATCGTAGTTGCGCGATGCGCATTACCCGATATATTCAGAGGAGATATGCCATTGCTCATCTCCTTTGAATATATCCCTTGGTTTCACTGGCACAACACAGTTGCACTGCGCCAAGACGTGCGCCATTGCCGGGTGCAATTCTGAATACTGGGGCCATAGTATACACACAATGTTACACGGCAAAAACATAGATCACAATGTAAAGGTGCATACAACAGGAACAATTAATGGTACAAACACTCCATAATGTATAACACATAGTAAACAGACAACGTTACATGGCAAAAACATCACAATGTAAAGGTGCACACAACAGGAACAATTAATGGTACAAACACTCCGTAATATATAACACATACTATGTTACATGACAAAAACATCACATTGTAAAGGTGCATACAACCGGAACAATTAACGGTACAAACACTCTGTAGTATAGAACACATAGTATACAAACAATGATACATGGCAAATCACAATGTAAAGGTGCATACAACAGGAAAGTACAGTTACGTAAGAACTTATCGTAACAGTAGATCTTTGAGAGGAGCTCTTGTAGCAGGTAATACCATTAGGACTAAGGCCGCCAGGTGTTAGGAGCCCCTGGAAAAATCTTATAGCTAGCAGTCTGTGGCAGGGGACTGCCCCCGATGTCGGCTCCACCCCGTCAGATGTGGTATAAAGGGTCGGTTCTCCAGTGCCACCTCAGTTCTCCCACCGGAGACCCGGCTGAAAAAAGATGGAGAACCGAGGAGGATATCCCATCCCCCAAGAGAAGATGTAATATGTGTCCCCGGGGGCAGGTGGAAGCCACCTGCTGCAAAGCTCTCCCTCAAGATCTACTGTTACGGTAAGTTCTTATGTAACTGTACTATCTCACTTCAAGGGGGAGCTCTTGCAGCAGGTAATACCATTAGGACTGAGTCCCAAGCAATGCCCAAGAAGAAACCCAGATCGGAAGGGTGGAGGACAACAAAGCAATGGGAAATTAGGAGAGAAGTCCCTTAAGGACTGCTAGGTTGAAATCTGCTCTCCTCCTGGAAGCAACGTCCAGACTGTAGTGCCTCATGAAAGTGTGCACTGAACACCAAGTAGTGGCCGCACAGAGGTCTGCTGATGAAACATTTCGAAGGGAAGTGAAGGATGTCTCTATCCCTCTCATGGAGTGACCCCTAACTGGTCCCGGTAGGGGTTTGTTGTGGTGCTAGTAATAGAAAATGATGCAGTGCACTAGTCACTTAGGGTTTGTTTTGCGACTGGTGCCCCGAGTTTCCTGTGGGCAAAAGATACAAACAACTGGTCTGTCTTTCTGGTGGAACTGGTCCTAGGCAGGTAGTAATGCAAGATTCTATGTATGTCCAGAGTATGCAACAATGCCTCCCCTTTGTTGGAATACTCCGGGTAGTAAACTGGTAGTTGAATGTCCTGGTTCAACGTGAACTCAGAAACTACTTTTGGTAGGAACTTAGGGTTTGTATGCAGGGCTACCCTGTCCCTGTGAAAAATAAGATAAGGCTCTTTATACATCAGAGTCTGCAGTTCGGAAATCCTCTGGGCTGAGGTAATGGCAACTAAAAATAACGCCTTCCAAGAGAGAAGGCAGAGCTCGTAACTTGCGGCTGGTTCAAAAGGTGGCAAGGTAAGTTTTTCTAAAACAAACAGGAGATCTCAGGATGGCACTGGGTCTCTCCAGGGAAGTTTAATATGCAGTAATGCAAGATACCTCTTAGAAAGGTCTTGCAGATGTCCAGCTGTGCCAAAGTCTTCCAGTTTATTGGTGCATGGTAAGCTGACAGAGCACAGAGATGCATCTTAATGGACGAGTAACTGAGACCAAGTCCGGCAGATGGAGAAGATACTCCAGCACAGATTCCACCAGACAACCCAGGGGATCCAGAGAATGGGGAATTGCCCATAAGCAGAAACGCTTCCATTTCATGGCGTATGTCGCTCTGGTAGAGGGTTTTCTCATTGCCTTGAGCACCTCTGCCACTCTGAGGGATACTCCAAATCTATCCCTAGCTAAGTCCGCAGGAACCAAGCATGCAGATGCAGGGACCAGAGGGCCAGATGGACCAGCATCCCTTGCTCTTGGGAGAGCAAGTGAGTGGAGAAGGGCATCGTAACTGGCGGTTCTGATGCCAGCTGTTGCAACAGCGGGAACCAAATCTGTCAAGGCCAAAATGGGGCTACCAGTATCATTCTGGCTTCTTCTGCCTGCAGCTTGAGCAGGACCCTCTGAAGAAGAGGGAAGGGAGGTAAAGCATACAGAACCCCGTCTAGGAAAGGGACAATGTGTCTCACCAGAAAACACCAGGCCCTGGATCTAGCAAGCAGAAATTGGGCAGTTTGGCATTGTGTGGTGATGCAAAGAGGTCCAGTTCTGGCTGACCCCACCTTTCAAAGAGGTCATCTATGACTTCTTCCTGTAGTTCCCCCACTCGTGGTTCTGCGATCGAGAGCGACTTAGGCCGTCTGCGAGGACACTGTGAATGCCTGGAACATGATCTGCCATAATGTCCAGCTTATGATCCACTGCCCAAGACCAAACTCTCATCGCCTCTCCGCATAAGATATATGAATGTGTACTCCCTTGCTTGTTGAGGTGGAAGACTACAGGGGTATTATCCAACTGGACCAGCAGAGGTCTGGGAAGGAGTGCCCCCTTGGAAGGCTTGAAGGGCATACAGAACAGCTCTCATCTCCAAAATGGTTCTGTGAAGAACTCGTTCCGTTAAGTTCCAGGAACCCCTTGTCTGATGAGAAGCGAGATGCACTCCCTATCCCAGTCCCGATGCATCGGTAGTCAAGAGTCTGCTGTGGGCTGAGTTGCAGGAAGGGAACCCCTATGCTCAAGTGGGCTGGGGTGAGCCACCAGTTCATGGTTTGCCAGACTGCACTGGAGAGCCGAATGGGCTCCTCTAGCTCCTCCATACCTTGATCCCATTGAACCCTGAGGTGCCACTGCAGGAACTCATGTTCAGACATGAGAGTGGAACTGTGACAATGGCTGCTGCAATGTGACCTAGCAGTTGTAGAACCACTCTTTCTGGAACCAAGTCAGAGTCCTGTATCCTGCGAGCGACTTCTCCTAACCTTAATGCTCTGTCTGTGGGCAGAAAGGCTTTCCCTTGGACTGTGTCCAGGGCTACTCCTATGTATTGTAGCCTTTGAGCTGGCCATGGTTGTGACTTGGGCAGGTTTAGGTCAATGCCCAGAGTCTGGAATAGGCTGAATGTCTCCTCCAAGGTTCTGTTTAATCGGTCTTCTGTTGGGGCGGTAAGAAGCCAATTGTTCAGGTATGGGTATACGAAGTGACCCCCTCTCCTGAGGGCTGCCGCTACCACTGCTAGGCACTTGGTAAAGACCCTTGGTGCCAAGAATAGGCTGAATGGCAGCGCCCTGAACTGGTAGTGTCCTCCTTTGAAGGTGAGGTATAACTACTTCCAGTGGGACGGGAGGATCTTGATGGGCATGTAGGCATCCTGCATGTCTAGTGAGCAAAGCCAGTCTCCTTGGTGGAGCATTGGTAACAGGCTCACCAGGGTCACCATTCTGAACTGTTTGTATTAGATAAAGGTGTTCAGATGACTCAAGTCCAGAATGGGACGGAGGTCTCCCATCTTTTTCAGGACAAGGGAGAAATGGGAATAAACTTCCGTGCCCCTTTGAGCAAAAGGAACCTCCTGTGTGGCTCTTTTATCCAGTAAGGCCTGTATCTCTGCCCTCAGGAGGAGTGCATGGGAGGGTATGCACTGGGAATGGACTGGAGGGTTGTCCGGTGGAAACTGGATGAACTCTAGGGAGTATCCCCTTTCTACTATCTGGAGGACCCATTGGTCTAATGTTATACTGGACCATCCAGATAGGTAGAGGGAGAATCTCCCTCCTACCGCCTCCCTCTGCACTGGCTGTGGTGGAGCGGGGGGTCGGTTGGGAGTCATGCTGTGTTGGAGGGTGTAGGCAGAGAAGGTCTGGCCGCCTTGGGATTTCTGGGGCCCTGGCTGCCTGAGGGGACAGGGTGGCCTTTTCTTTTAAAGCCTCCCTTTTGTTGTGTCTGGTGCCTTCCTTGCTGTCCCTGATTTTTCCAAAAGGGATGGCGGCACATGGATTGTGGCTCTGATCTGTACATTCTGTGGACTTCAGATACCTCTTTGCCTGAATCTTGAAATCTGGTAATCGGTTACTTAGTGTCCTGACCGAACAGGACTGGTCCTTGGAAAGGAGCATCCAGGATAGCATCCTGAAGATCCTCTCGGAAGCCAGAAACCCTGAACCAAGCATGCCTCCGCATGCAAATGCCGATGGCTACTGCTCTTGCTGCTGTATCCACAGAGTCATAAGAACTCCTGAGGACGTGCTTGTTCACATCCATGCTAGACTGAATGACAGCAAGGATTTCTGCCTTACCCTCTGAATCTGGCTGTGCCTTGGCCGGGTCCATTGCCTTTTCCCACAAGGACTTTTGATATGTGACCATGTGGGCCAGGAAGTTCAGTGACCTAATGGTGCAAGTTGCCGAGGAGCACACTATGCGTCCCATCTTGTCCAACTTTTTGGATTCTGGGTCCGGTGGCTGGGCACTCATGTGGTGTGGTTGTTGTGCCCTGCCATGGGCAGCTGTTAGGACCATTGAGTCTGCCTTTGAGTGTTTGCCCAGAAAAGGCTCCTCTTTTGGTGTTTTGTAAAGTCTATCGACCTTACGGGTACTGTGGTCGTAATGGCTGGATGCCTCCATGAGGATCTGGTCACATCTTGAAAAGGTTCCACCAAAGGGGGGATGACCAATGGCTTAGAGTCTGTGGCCCAAAAAAAATTTGGCCAGTCTACGTCCTTCTGGGTCCAATTCTTCAGTGTCCCATTGGTATAGTGCTTGAATATGGCGCATAATATCAAAAAAGGACGGGTCATCCGGGGGTAACCTCGGTGAGTCCCTCGGACTTGGAGACGGAATGAGAAGCTCGTCTTCTGAGGAACAGTCTGAAGATGAGTCCCCTGCATTGTCCCCTGAAGATGATGGCAGGCATTTGCTGGAGGATGGGATGGACAACGGGTGTCTTTTATGGCCACCTGACCCAGGTGTCCTCTTGTCTTCTTTGTGTGGTGGCGGGAGCTCCTCTGGCAGTAAAGGTCACTCAGGAGTGAGGTCTCTAGGTGGAGGACATACTGGGGATGGATCCCTGGGTCTTGGAAGAAGATCCCCTTTGATGGTAGTCCACCATGCATTAAATAGCACTCCCAACTCAGCTAGTGGAATGACTGGTGGACTGGTTCGAAGCGCCAGAGGGTCTGGGCGTTTGATCTGGAGGTGGTGGCGACCAGTCCTCAGGCACTTTGTCAGTGGGTACGTCGGGTGTCAGATCCTCAGTGTCTGGTGGCCTGAAGTCCGGTTCTTTTGATGGAGGCTGCTGGGCATCCGGTACTCCCGTGTCTGGGGAATCTGTCATCAGGGCTGATGGCCGATCCTTCGGGGCCGACAGCCTTTCTTTTTGCTGGTGGCACTTGCTCCTTTTCCGACGCACAGTCTGAGTGTCCGGTTGTCTGGGAGGCACATGACACCTGGTGTTCTGATGGGGGAAGCGTCCGGTACCCAACGACCTCCCAGCGTTTTGTGGGTTCGTCCAGGTTCTTTTGCTTCTTTGATGACCTAGAAGACTTTTGGGCAGGGCACTGGACTCTGGATTTGCCTGAAGCCAACGCCCGGCTCTCATGGGTCGACCCATTTTTGTGGGTTCAGTGGGCCAAGGGGATCTGGGTGGATGGCTGTCCCTGGGAAGAAGACTCCCTACATTTTGTGTGTGTGTATAGAGGTGGTTGACTTCTTGTGGGTGTCCCCAGAAGCTGCTTTGGTACCTGGGAGGACCGATTCTGACCTCCTGCTGGAGGTGGAAGTAGTAGACGCCCGGTGAGGCGACTTTGGGCAGGACTCCAATCTGGCCTCTCCTTCTCCCGGTGGTGGTGCTTCCCTCCTGATCTTTTCTCCTCGGGGGAAGACTCCCTGGTTGAAGAGGATGAACTGTGTCCTGATGGGGCCTTCTGCATGGCGGCTACTTGCTGCTCGAGAAGACAGGCCTTCATGGTGTTGGTGCAGCGAATCCTGGTCTTATTGTTGAACTTGAGGCAGTGCGGGCAATTGTCTGGCTGGTGGTCTGAGCTTAGGCAGATCAGGCAGGCAGAGTGGCAGTCCTTCGCCGGGATCTGCTTCCCGCACGCACACTCTGATTTTCGCCACTGTATCGATGAAGACATTAAACTGATGAAAAAACTGTGGAGGAAAAGTTATTGAATTAAGAAAAACTGCGCGATGCGTGAGAAAAAGGCAGTCAACTGCAACTATGGCGTCCGTAGATCATGGGTCAATGGTGGGAAAAGAACTGAGGTGGCGCTGGGGGACCACTCCCTTTATACTACGTCTGACATCGGGGCGGAGCCGATGTCGGGGGCGGTCCCCCGCCAGACTGCTAGCCAGCTGGCGGCCTTAGTCCTAATGGTTATTACCTGCTGGAAGAGCTCCCCCTCAAAGTGAGATCAATTAATGGTGGAAACACTCTGTAATATATAACACATAGTATACAGACAATGTTACATGGCAAAAACATACATCACAATGTAAAGGTACACACAACAGGAACAATTAATGGTAGAAACACTCCATAATATATAACACACAGTATACAGACAATGTTACATGGCAAAAACATACATCACAATGTAAAGGTACACACAACAGGAACAATTAATGGTAGAAACACTCCATAATATATAACACACAGTGTACAGACAATGTTACATGGCAAAAACATACATCACAATGTAAAGGTGCATACAACAGGAACAATTAATGGTACAAACACTCTGTAATATATAATACATAGTGTACAGATAATGTTATATGGTAAAAACATACATCACAACGTGATGGTGCACACAACAGAAACAATTAATTGTACAGACACTCCGTAATATATAACACATAGTATACAGACAATGTTACATAGCAAAAACATCACAATGTAAAGGTGCATACAACAGGAACAATTAATGGCACAAACACTCTGTAATATACAACACATAGTATACAGGCGATGTTACATGGCAAAAGCACACATCACAGTATAGTGGTAAATACAATTGGGGACATGTCATTGATACAAGGCAATCAACAGACAGCACAATTAGTACAGAACAATAAGCACCATAAGTTGTAGATAGGGGAGGGGGTTCAGAGGTGATACTGGGGAGCTAAGTGCTTGGATGTTTAACTGGGCTGTGACAGGGAGAGGGCTGACCGATGCAGCAATGGCATGAGTCATAAGGGGTACAGTAGGCCAGAGGTATGACAGAAAAAGATTGTATCAGGAGGTCAGATCACAGACTGGATAATTGCCACTGAGCAGCCGGCAGAATAGGTGAGGCTGTGGACGGGGGGGGGTTCAGGGAAACTGGATGCTAAACTCTTGCCTGAGTGTGTCCGGAGGAGCACTAGCCATTGCGACAGTGGCAAACTTCTTTAAAGGTTTTCATAGCCAGGGATTTAAAGAGATTCGCAGAGACAAGTTCAGCCAGTCTGAGCGTAGACTGATGGGATAACATAACTAATAGCACCTCTACCATGAGAAGTACGAGTTCTAGGCACATCCAGAACGATGAAGGAGGATTTCCTTAGTGTGTAGTTACTTTGTGTCCTGTGAATGAGTGTACAGATAGACTGTGGCAGCTTATTCCACAAGATTTTCAATGTCCAAGAGCCGATGTGGAGCATCTGCCTTGTGGTAAGGGAAGTCCAACCTACTGCGTGATAGAGGTCACAGTGATGCGTCCTGTACGGTACATTTGTAGTGAAGCACAGGGAGTGGTGAAAGAGTATATCCAGTTTATGCACGCAAGTTAGTCGCCGGGCAGCAGTTGTACATAATGTCCCCATAATCTAACAGTGGGAGGAAGGTGGCTTGCACCAGTCTCAATCTTACGACCACTGGGAAAGGTGATTTGTTCCTTTCTTTTTCTTTTTTCTTCTTCTTTTTGGGGTTTCAGATATATCAAAGTCACATCAGTTGACTTTCAGGTCTCTACCTCTGTCGTTCAACAGAGGACCTGAGACTCTTTGTGATATATACAGTATATATCATCATTACCCCAGCCACCCCGCCTAACTAACCTAATCTAAGACTTAACACCCTCCCCAGAGGAAACAGAGAAGATTAACTAAAAGAAAGAAAAAAAGAATACCCACAGACCCTAATCTAACAAAGACATTGGCAGCAGAAATAGACAAAAAATAAACAAATAAATCAGGAAAAAAAGTGGCCTGTTGTTGGCACCGGTAGCAGGGTGAGGGAGAAAAGTGATTTATTTCTATAAAAAGAACCCTAGCCTCACTTTTAGTTTCTCTGAAAGACAGTTGATGTGAGCACCGAAAGCCAGTTTGCTGTCAAGCCAGATTCCCAAATATTTAAATTTGTCTACAACCTCCAAGGAGTCTCCAGAGGGCATGGGGTCATAATGTCGCAAGACATTATGCCGCATGCCAAAATTGCACTGCCAATACAGCGCGATATTGCCATGCGGCATGTCTTTTTTTTGGGGGCACCCCCATTATAGAGGCTCGCCTCGGACTCCCTCCCCACTAAAGAGTCTCAACTCGAGGAGGGTCTAACTCGGGAGCGACAGTTTGTGTAAATAAATAAATAAATAAATAAATTAAATGCCTGGGACCGGAATCAAACCTGGTCCCAGACGAGCATCTGGGTTCCTGCTGCTGTGGCTCAGTCCAGTGAGCAATGGCAGCTGCTCAGAGGAACCCACTCCCAGCAGAGGTCTTATTCTCTGCCTGGGAGTGTGTGAATGGTGCAATACCGCCTTCAGCAGTATATGCAGTATTGCACCATTCGCTGTCATGGACAGCACTGTTTCGGGTTAGCTATAATGTTGTATGCTATTAAGTGTATGACATTATGACCCAGTAGGTCCCCAAAGATGCTTGTAATGGGTGCTGGTGCAGTCCGATTGTATAAGGATGCTGACAGATGGGTGGTGGTTAAATACATCACCTTAATTTTCTTTGCATTCATTAACAATTTAGAGCTAATTAGTTTAAGATGCAGTTGACTGAAATCAGACTGCAGCTCAGCACATGCATCACATAGCGAGGGTTTGGATGTGTACAGCACCGTATCATCTGCAAAGAAATGACGCTTAGATTTGTGAATGTTATTGCCCAGGGAGTTAATATAGATGAAAAACAATATAGCAATATAACAATATATAATAGAGGACCTAATAAGAACCCTTGTGGAACTCCTCTTGTAAATTGGTAGGGGATCCGAAAGGAGGCTGTCAGCTTTAATCTGTTGCAACCTTCCTGTAAGATAACTGGTGAACCAGCTTACAGAGGGGTTGTCCAAACCCAGAGACCTAAGGCTGAGAAGGACACGGTTGTGGTCCACCATGTCGAACGCCTTACACAGATCTAAAAAGACTACACTCATGGGTTGCTTGGCATCCAGGACAGGGCAGAGCAGTGAACCAGTCATTAGTGACTTTAGCCAGAGCTGATACAGTGCTGTGGTTCTGTCTAAAGCCAGACTGCAGTGGAGTAAATTGGCGTTCTCCAGATATTCCTTTAGTTGACTGTGTATTAATTTTTTTGAAGAGTATGGACAAAACCAGTAGGATGGAGATGGGCCTATAATTATTGAAATCACTTGGGTCACCTGACTTAAATAAGGGCAGTATGTGAGCTGTTTTCCAGCATGATGGAACTATGACAGAAGACACAGATTAAAAATGTGCAAAACTGGTGCAGTTAACAAGTGGCTCCCTAACTTTAAGAATGTGGTCGCAATCCCATCAGCACCAGCACTCTTCCTTGTGTCTAACTTGTTCAGAAAGGTCTTCAATTTGTTTAAAAAAAGCTGGGGATAGCTGAAAGGAGTCTTGGGGCCTCAGGTACTGGGGGGCGTCTGTGGGTGTGGAGCTACTAACTAGCCCAGTGGCTGGCAAAGAATCAAACACAAGACCTACCGTGGCAAAGTGGGCATTTACTTTTTCTAGGATGGTGCCTTGGTCAGAGATCACAGTGCCATCCTTAGTGATTTTTACTGGTATGGACAAAGGGGTTTTATGGCCTTCAACCAATTTGAATGTCTGTCATATTTCTGGATGGGTTGCCTTTGGCCTCCTCCAGAGTTTCTACGTAGAAATTAGCCTTGGTTGTTCTAATGAGCTTGACGCAAACATTTCTGGAAACTTTGAACACCTGCCAGTCTACAGGGGATTTAGTTTGTCTTGCAAGAGCCAAAGGTTTGTCATGACGGGTAAGAGCGGCTTTTAACTCTGAAGTGAACCAAGGGTGTGTAACCTTCCTCAACCTGTGTTTTACAAGTGGGGCATGTGTATTGGCTCAATTCATAACAATAGTATTCGGAATAGTAGTAACTTCATCCACTGAAGTGGCCAGACAGAAATGTTGCCAGTTAACACATTTAAGGTCAGCTAGGAAATTATTGATTTTAAATTTGTGAAAGCTACGCCTTATGACAAACTTGGAACAAGAGGGCTGTTTTCCTTGTGTACGAGTACATACGACAATATTATGGTCACTCAGATCGTTATGAAAGACAGCCGTGTGTGATATTTTGTGGGGACAGTTAGAGAGAATTAGATCTAGGATGGTGCTGTTTTCTTTATTTCTTGTGTTAATCTTGGTGGGTTCTGTGATAAGCTGTGAAACGCCAAGCTTGTGACATAAATCCTTTAGGACGTTTGCCCTATGTGTAAGCCAGTCTAAATTCAGGTCACCAAGAATAATAGTTTCATTGGTGTTGGTTTCAATAAGATTCCTAAGGGTTGATAATAGTTAAGACACCCACTGATGGAGGTCTGTAGCAACCAATAATGTTGAGTGCCTCAGAGGAGGGCAACAAAATCCTTAGCGACACACATTTGAATTTTTTTGGCTTAGTTAATGAAAGGGATTCGGCAGCACTGACTTTGGTATTTACATAAATAACTACCCCCCCTCCCCTAGTGGGTCTGTCTAGTCTGAAGGTATCGAAGGAGGGAAGCGTGATCTATTGGCCAGTGATGGTGCTTTTTAACCATATTTCAGTGACTATTAATATGTCGGGGTTTGTGTGAGCAACCCATATTTTTATTAGGTCAAGTTTTTTGAGAAGGCTGCAAGCATTAATCAGCATTAGCTTTAAGGCTGGGGCTGTCGCAAAGTCTGATGGGGAGGTGAGGGCGGTGGAGGGGGGTCTGGGTTTACCTCCACATTCCCAGAGCATAAGAGTAAGAGCAAAATAAAAAAAATTTTTGAGTTGGCTCTTAGTATTGCGCACACTTTTTTGCTGGTGTGGCGAGTCGCTGTGCTGTAATTCAAACATAGGGCCCTTGTAGTAACAGAGGGTCTCCCCACCACAGCACTACTGTGGTGGGACACCGTGCTGGGATTCAAACTCAGGGCCCTTGTGGTAACTGAGGGTCTTCGCACTATTGTGACTTTACTGTACTGGGATTCAGCTGAGGGCCCTTATAGTAACACACGATATCCACACCAGCACACCAGTGTGGCGTCACTGCACTGGGATTCAAACTCAGGGCCCTTGTAGTAAATGGAAATTACGTATTCATCATAATTCTTGATCTTCCAGAATAGCTCTACCATTTATTCTCACTAATGGGTCTGCACCAGAGGCACTAGGACCCCACGGGATCAAAGTCTTTCTGCAGCCTAGGGGGCTGAAATCGATGATGGCACTGGTCACAAGGCAGACGTATAAGGTGGTGCTCATAGACTGGCCAGTAACCAACAATGGCCTCCCACCTTCCTCGGCTCTGTTTACCAGGAGAGAAAACAAGTGGAGAGGAAAAAAAGAGAGAGGGACTAAAGAAACTAGCCCAAAGGGATAGGAAAAGAATATACAATACAAAATCATAAAAGCAATAGAACCCGAACACCGACTTAGAGAAAGAGGTTAAGATGTACCTAAGGGTAGCAGGTTAAGGGGAGCCAGAGCCTAGGGTCATCTGGGCAACAAAAGTGGGAAGGCAATAGCCAGGGGAGTGGCTCTGGCCAGAAAAGGACATGAAGGGCTCTCCTTCAACTTTAGTTTTTTTTTTAATTTTTTTTTTATTTTAAATCAGCAAAGGTTTGTACAATAGTACAAATAGAGGAAAAAGAGAGGGATACCCCCTTGCCACTGTCATAGGGAAAGAGAGGGAGAAGAGATGAAAAACAACAGACTGGAGCATCCACCCCTGAAGAGAAGGCTGTCGTGACCCACAGAGTTAGCTAAATGGAGGGTAGGCAGAAAATGTGTCCTTGCCCAGGGGGTTGGAGCGGCAGCTGTGAGAGCACTGTTAAGGTAGCAATAACTAGGAAAAAGGAAAAAAGGGCTGAAGGAGAGGACAACCAATAAAGGAAATAAAAAGGTCCCTCGGGGGAAAATACTTTTCTTTTTTATACTGAAATGTTTTGTTTTGTTTTAAAGAAACCCCAAATGGGTCAGTCTCCTTCCTCTTTTTTTCTTTTTGTTAAAAAAAAGATAGAGGAGTTCCCAGAGGAACAGGGGTCACAAGAAAAGGGCAAAAAGAAGGGTGGCAAGGGGAAAGAAGAAGAGAAGAGAAGACAGACAAGGTAAGCTACCCAGAAGCTCTGGCACTTAGCTAAGCGGGGGTTGGGGTGGGGTGGTGGATGGGCGTGTGAATAAATGGTGAAGATATTCTGGAAGATCAAGAATTATGGTAAGGACATAATCATTTATTCCCACTGATGGGTCATAGGCAGGGCCCCTGGTGTTCTGTGGCAGAATTTTCTGATTTCTGTGGCAGGGCTCCTTGACTTCTGTGGCAGCATTTTATGATTTCTGAGGCATGATTTATTCACTTCTCTGGCAGAATGCAGTCCTGTCATTAGTTAAATATGATGTAATGTCATCGATGACGACATATGCTGAGCATAGAGGAGGGGGCTTCAGGATAAACGAGATAGGAAAGAAAGCCTGACACTATGGAAAAACAGTATATTTATATGAAAATTCACCAAAAACAATGAATTCTGCGGCACTATATACAGTATATTCTGCGGCATGACGCAAATTCTGCAGCAAATTCCGCAACCACAGAATTCCAGGGGCCTTGGTCATAGTACCAAGCTTACTACCCAGAAGGGCGGTGTTGCTCACCTGAGGAAAAAGGTTATTTCTTCAGCCCTCTGTGGGGGAGGGGGGGATAACTACAAGAAGGCAGGGACCCCTCATGGGTCTGGTGGTACCCGAGACTGATTGGGGCAGACAGAGGCTCCCGTGGCCTGGGAGCAGCAATGTGCCTCAGCAGCTTACACCTGACCCTGCGGGAAAGAAGCTCGTCCCCTGGAAGCATGAGGAGAGCATCCTATGCCGAGCCAATGGAGACAACTTGGATAGGAAGCCCTGCCAAATGCAGACTACAGTTCCCACCAGCCTGGAAGCTACCTCACTGGTGTCATAAGACATCCTTGCTTGGTGCCTCGCCAGCTCCAGGCCCTCGGCAGAAAGGCAAATAGCCTGTCTGGTTGCCTCGCACTCACAGTCAGGCACAGATGCTAGGATTTGAATCTGTGTCATTCACAGGCATCTGCTATAGGTTGCCTGATGGGCTTCATGTGCAAAATTGCACAGCATGGTGCATGCAACTGAAAAAACCCTTCTGCCCTAGACATCAGACTGCAGAGTCAGAATCAGGTGGCGGCCATGCACTGGGCACCTATGTCCAGAGGGGGTATCCAGGAGCAGAATCCCAGAAGAGGGATATGACATGGCACCTGGAGATCCCATGGGAGTGCAATACCTGTACTAAATGTCTCTCAGGGGTGGGGCAGAGAGAGGGAACCACACATCCCTCAATGCCTCCCAGAAGGGCCAAGGCCACAGAGGGATGACTGAGGAGTCTCTGCTGTGTTCAACCAGGAATGACAAGCACCAGGTTAGTAAGGTTATGACCAGCAAAATGGTGTAGGCCAAGTTGCTGCATCATGTCCCCAAGGAACCGCTGGTAACATCTGTACTCAGTGTCAGAGGAGAGATGGACAGAAGTGTCCTCTTCCCCAGAGGAGGAAATGGGAAAAGAGGAGCTGGAATCAGGGGGTGGAGGAGCAGCGACTTCAGGCCGAAATATGGCCTGGTCTATCCTATGGTGATACTGTGGAAAAGCACCAGCCATCGCCCTGAACTGATCCCAGGACGGGGGCCCAAGAAGAACAAAAATGCCTGGGAGAGGAGGAAGAGGGAGCAGAGGAAGAGAGAGAGGAAGGGAGTCATACATGACCAGGCTGAGGTCCTCTGCCAGGGCTGCGCTCAGGGTATATCTCCCAGGGGGAGAGGCTGGCAAACTCACCCATCAGTGAACAAACAACTGTGGACCGATCGGGATAGTGACCATGGGGAGGGAGTCCCAGGTGGGGATAGTGGAGCTTTACAGGTCCCACAGGATAGCCTCGATCCCCACCAGTGACAGGGCCAGCCAGTTCCAGACAGAAAAGAGGGTCTGAGCCAGAGCCACAGCTGCTGCCCCAGCTGCCACCTACTCTGAGCAAGGAGTGAAGCGCCAACCTAGCTAGACCTTAACATCCCCTCTTCACCAGGACTGGTCCTGTCCCTTGGGCCAGACCTAGAATCCAAAACAGAGTCCCAGGGGCAGAGGTGCTGGAAGCGGTGCTGCGAACAGCAGAGACTCCGCCCTTAATGCCATGACTAGGGACAGCACCAGGAATGATGCCGGGACCTGAACCAGCACAGTGAATGGTGCTGACAGGGTGCCCAGAGCCAGCCGTGGTGCTGCAGACAAGCACAACCACCCAAAGAGATCTAGAGCCCGACCTAGGCCCAGAACTAGGCCCAGGCAGAACTCTTTCATCACCGGAGTCCTCAACAGTCTGGAGGTCCTCCCCGACACCCTCGTCCTGGTCATCCGGCCACTCGGGAAAGGATATCCAAAACACCTCCAGAGGACGAGAGGAACTGGCTCCAGAAGTCTTCCCTCTCCCAGCACCATGAGCAGTGTTGGGAGAGGCCCAGCCTTGCAACTGGCAGTGCCCCACTCACTGGTACCAGCTTAAGTACTGGGAGCGGAGGTGGCACTAGGCTGCAACACCAAGGTGCCCACCGATGTAGGCC
The DNA here is from genome assembly GCA_016271365.2 of Neoceratodus forsteri. NCBI lineage: Eukaryota > Metazoa > Chordata > Ceratodontiformes > Ceratodontidae > Neoceratodus > Neoceratodus forsteri. The sequence continues at coordinate 242,698,323 of CM028133.1, read as the reverse complement.
CTGTGTACAGCTTTGACCTCTCCACCGGTGGTATCCACTGCCCTGAAGGGCTGATGGACTTAGAAGGGTACTTAGCTGGTCCCGCAGAGGAGAACTACTGTCCACCAGACCCCTACCCCAGGCTCTCCAACGCAGGGCAAGTGGGAAGAGAGGCTTGGTCTTCCACAGTACACATAGTACTGGGAAGAGCATCAAAGGAAAAGCTAAGGGACCTCACTCACCTTGGTGTCCCTGGTGCGACACTGCCTCCAAAAGTGGGGGTCTTGCAACTCCACTTCAATGCGCGGATCTCAAAAGTGCAACAGTCCATAAAGAGGCAGGCACTGCACCTATCCATATCATGGTTGGTGGTGAGGCAGGTCAAACAGGTGTCGTGCTGGCTCCAGACGGCATTGCGACCCCTGCAGGAGCACCAATGCACAGGGGGAACCATCCTTATTCTTCTTCTGAGAAGACCTCTTCTTGGGATCTTTGGAACTGGACATGGTGCCAAATGGAAAATAAGAAAAGTAAAGGAAAGAAAAAGGTTTAAATGGCGCACAAAGAGAAAGAAAATAATAAAAGCAGTTCTAATGCAGATACAGTACCGAGGCACAGCATCGAACAGGGAAGCAGCAAACTGAGGAACTAGTATGATGCAAATAAATGATTACTGAAGCACTTCCATGGTGTGCTCTCCATGGTGGCAAAAACAGAACTGATGAAGGTGGGGGGCCGGTTTCAGTTACTGGCCAATCCACAAGCACCACGTCATACGTCTGTCTCATGGGTGGCGCGGACATCGATGTCGGCCCCTTAGGCTGTAGGTTGCAGAGAAACTTTGCTCCTGTGGGGTCCTAGTGCCTCTGACATAGAACTATTAGTGGGACTAAATGGTGAAGATTGATTCTTGGACAATCAGAGGGTCTCCACACCAGTGCACTAGTATGGTGAATCACTGTGCTGGTATTCAAACTCAGGACCCTTGTAGTAGGAACTATATCAAGAGGCGAGCAGGGAGGAGTCACCATGAACCATGGGAAAAGCCATATCAGGAAAGAACATGTTAGCCAATAGTGAAGCAGAAAACAATTGTGTGAAACACAAATCTCTCTTACCGTCAGCCTGGTTGTGGGGACCCCCTTTCGATTTTGTTCTGGAAAAGCAACAGAATCATAAACAATCCCCAAAATGCCACGATTCTCAAATGAGGGGATGAGATGCCCAAAGCCCTAAACAATAAAGGAGACAGACTATTAAATGTCTGTATGATTTTCTAACCTAAGACAGCAAAGTGCTTGCTGACATGACAGTGGCAAATCTGGATATCACAACAGAACTTAGCACAATATTTTAATTAATTTTTTATATGGTTATTGCATTTATGGATTTAAGTGCACCTTACTGTGTAAATCCTGTATGTTATTTTTGAAACAATAAAAATTATAGAGAGAAAAAAAAAAAAAAAAAGAACACCAACAAACCTTAAAACCGTTATTCTTCAATGTTTGATGCCAGTGGTAAGGCACACATCATCTGTCATTTGGAGGGACCAAGCAGTGCAGTTATCCACGGTAACCCATCCTACCATGTCTTACCACTTAAAGAGCCTTCAATAATGCAGGAAGACTTGAAAAATGTCATTTTGCAACCCATTTCAGTTTTTGTGTCAGTTTTTAGCTGCTCCTCCTCATCTACACCTGCGGACTGTAAATTACCATGGAAACAGGACCACTGTCCCATACTTTTTTTTTTTTTTTAATACAGCTGTTTCGTCCCCTTTACCTCCTCCTGCCAATGGGAACACATAGTGATTTTTATAGGTTTTTCTCCCCTACCTTCCCCCCGAGGCCCCAGCACATGGCCGTGCGAGCATGTGGAGGCACGCTACGCACCCTGTGGCACCAGCTCAGCCCCTTCCACCTCCCAGAACTGTTTGCCACCCCTTCTCTGCCTATGCTACCCACTGGACCTGCACTCAGTGGGAGCGGACCTATGGGGGGGGGGAGCTAACCCACCCTCACCACCCTCGGGAGAGGACAGCTTCCCACTGGCATGTTCGATCCTGCTCCACCCTCCCCCCATGCCAGCACCCCGATGACCAGAGGTCATTCCCAAACCCGGGTCACTGGCTTAGCTTGAGGTGTGGTGTCCAGTGCCTCAACTCTCAGTACCACCAGGCCAGCTGTCCCATAGACTTTAACTATTCTGGCTGCTTGTCTAAACCCGGCATCCCAGTCCTCTACTTGTGACTTCATTACCGTTTCTACAGTAACTCACTGTGATGTCATAAATCAAGGATTATGGTGTCAGAAGTAGACAAGCAGCCAGAGCCACTGATGTTAGGGGACCGTTGTGTTAATGTGTGTAGTCTTACAGACAAAGGGAAAACTAAAAACACACCACAAACTACAATAGAAGCTGAAATCGGGTATAGAAACTGCGTTTCTTCAAAACTGCTTATGATGACAGGGTCTCTTCAGTGGGTCATCAAGGAAAAGCTCACCTTAATGGGGAATTGTGCTGAACCTGAAAGTAATTATTTCTTGCGGAAGCTTTTCTTTTCTTCTTTTTTTCTGTCTTTTTTTTTTTTTAAATACTGGTTCCATGCTGGCCCGGTGGCACTGAGGATTGAGGCACTGGATGCCACACCTCTCTCCACACTGGCGACCCAGGTTCGGGAATGGACTCGGGTCGGCAGGGGCGGAGAGGGATTGAGCGTCTATGGATTGTGTTCCCTCTCCAGGGGAGGGGGGGCCAACAGTTGCCTGGCGCACTAGCGACCTCTGATGGAGGCTGGGGGGTGATGCGCTGACACTGCACGGAAGAGGGTGAGCTTGGGGCATAGCACAGGGAGGGAGCGCATGCGGAGTAGTGTGTGCTCCCTCTCTCCACTGGCATCACTGCACGCCCCAGCCCACACCAAGCCAGAAAAAGCAGAAAATATGGCGCTCGGTCACAGCGGCTTGCCATCCGAGGGGACTGCCTGGCCTCGGAGGCACCATCACCCAATACTGGATCCTGCATCGGTGGGGAGTGAGGGGGACTCCCTGCCACCCCACCGTGGGGGGCAAGCTGCGGGGGTAGATGGCAATGGGGGCTTCACTGGGGGCTGGGGCAGGATCGGACGGCGGCTGGAGGTGGCCTTGATGCCGGGATGTGAACAGCAGACCGGAGGGCCATACAGGCAAAAAAAGACTAAGAAAAAAAAAAAAATAAAATACTGATTCTGAGCCAGCCCAGTGGTGCTGAGGGCTGAGGCTCTGGACACCTTACCTCACGTCACACCGGTGCCCCAGGTTTGAGAATGAGCCTGGGTCGGACAGCCAGCACAGGGGGGAGGGAGGGAGCAGGACTAAGCAGCCGGAAGGCAGCTCTCCTCTCCTGAGTAGGATTCTGTCACTCACCTTAGTTCCACTGCCTTAGGATGGAGGTCCGCGGGCAGCAAGTACTGGTGTAGGGCGTCCCAGTACTGCAGCGTGCGCGCACCTCCACACGCGTGTGCATCCGGGCCGGGAAAAAAACATGGGTAAAATCGGGGCTAAAATATAAATAAAAAAAATAAATACTTGTTCCAACTGTGTTATTTTTCTATCCTTGCTGGCTTGGTAGTTACCTCAGTGTGTGTTTCTAATTTACACACTAGAGCCAAGTAACATTTCAGAACTGTATGAAGTATTTTATGTCCATTTCAACCACAGCATTCTACAGCAGATCACAGATGCATTAAGAAACAGTGGAAATGTTTGACAGGGACACAACCTATATGAAAAAAATTCTCACCATAGTAACCTTCTTTCTTCCAAGGGGTCCTTTAGCATCAGTAACTACAGCAGTTAGCTGGCTAGGTGAAACTGCCCCAGAGGTATGCCTTTAAGATAATTAGCATAATGCGCTTGGGCATCAGCCAATCAGAAAAAAGTAGGGGAGTGTGCTGAGAGGAAGCAGCCTGAAGGGCTTCAGAATGTTTTCGAAGATAATGGACACATGCCCCAAAAAGTGAACCAACAGGATTCAAAAAAATATGCAAATGCCCAAAATCTGAAAAACAGATAACCTGAGCACAAGTGAAAACCCAAATGTTGTCAATAAAACTGAGAACAGAGCCCTTCTCCTAACAGGTGAACCAGGGAGGAAGGGTGGGAGCTTACTTATGCTAAAGGGACCCCTTGAAAGAAAGAGGATTACTACGGTGAGTCATTTTTTCTTCTTACCCCAGGAGTCCTTAGCATCAATAACTATAGCAGGTTACCAAGCAGTACCAAATGGGAGGTGGGCAGAGAACCTATTCAGGAAAGAGGCTCTGCAGAACCGCCCTGCCAAATTTGGCATCAGATCTGGACTGCACATCTAAACTGTAGTGCTTAATGAAAGTGTGCACAGATTTCCAGAATAGGTATGTCCCTTGCTGCTGCGACAGAGTCTACAGTGGCCCTGGTGGAGTGGGCCCTGAGCCCCACAAGAGGTTGACGACCAGCTTTTTCATAGCAGAATCTAATGCAAGAGACCAACAATCAGGAAATAGTTCTTTTGGTAGCTGGTCTTCCTCTGCCTATATCCCCACAGGTAAGGAACAACTGAGTGGAAGAGCATCTGGACTGCCTTATATGCTCTAGGTCTAGGTAGTAAAATAGAGCTCTTTTGACATCCAAACTGTGGAGCTTTTGCTCACCAGGAGTGGATTTCTCAGTAAAGAAGACAGGTACAGTAACAGACTGGTTAAGGTGAAACTCTGAAACCACCTTAGGCAGAAACTTTCTATTTGTCCCGAGCTGAATTTTATCTTTGTGAGGAATGATGTAATTAGGCTCAGTGCACAGGGCCAGCAACTTCGAAATCATCCTGGCAGAGGTAATGGCCACCAGAAGACTGACTTCCAGGAAAAACGTGATATGTGCAGTGGCCATAGGCACAAAGGGTGGTTGCATGAGCCTGGTTATGCAGAGATTCAGGCTCCAAGGAGGAACCGGATCCTTGACTGGAGGCTGGAGGTGCAAGAGGCCTTTGAAAAACTGTTTGAATATGATGTGGGAAAAGACTGACTTTTTCTTCCCCACCAAATGATAGGCCGAAATTGTAGCCAAGTGCAGCTTGAGAGAAGAGGGTTTCAAGCCGGATGCCTGCAGATATACCAGGTAATCCAGCAGCTGAGGGTCTGACGCTGTAAGAGGACTGACCTTTTTGCTCTTGCACCAGAGGAAGAACAGTTTCCACTTGGCTGCGTAAGTCTTTTTTGTGTTAGATTTTGTAGCCATTCTCAGGATCTTAAAGACTTGCTCCAAGTACTTTGAGGATGGAAACTAACTCCTCGAGAACCAGGCCTTGAGGTGAAGAGAGTGTATGTCTGGATACTGCACTCCTGTCTGGGGAAGGATCAGCAGAGAGTGAGTTGGTGGTAGGCGAATGGACCTGCTGCAGGACAGTGAAAGCAGGAGAGGGTACCAGGCTTGCCTGGGCCAATCTGGAGCCACCAGAATCATTGATGTAGGCTGTTGTCAGAGTTTCAGCAATACCCAGAGTATCAGGGGAAAGGGATGGAATGCATATAGGAACCTCCCTGACCAGTCCAGGATCTAGGCATCCAGAGGAAGCATTCCCGGGACTGGGGCCTACAACAGTACTGAGGAAGCTGGAAGTTAAGGGGAGAGTCACACAGATCCACTTCTGGTGTGCCCCACCACCTGAACACTGTGGTTAGTACTTGCTTGTTCAGATTCCGCTTGCTCTGGCCTTGACTGATGCAACTTAGAGCATCTGCCAAGGTATTGTGTTTGCCTGGGAGGTGAATAGCTGAAAGGCTGCCTCCCAGGGAGAAGGCTAGAGACCAGAGCTTCAGAGCTTCTGAACAGAGTATTCCTGATCTGGTACCACCCTGTTTGTTTACATAAAAACACTGCTGTGATGCTGTCTGTTTGAATTTGTACAGCCTGTCCTTTTATGACAGAAGCAAATGCTTCGAGAGTTAGAAAAATTGCTCTAAATTCCAGAAGGTTTATGTGTAACTGTGCCTCTTGGGACAGTCCAGGTGCCACTTACTGAGACATTGTCCAGATGACTCCCCACCCCAGGAAGGAGGCATCTGTGGTGATCACCTTTGTGGGAAGCGGAGCTTGGAAGGGTATCCCTACTGACAGATTTGCAGGGTTCTTCCACCAAAGCAGAGCCTGAAGGAACTGCTCTGCCACAGGTATCAGCTGCTTTGAAGAATTGTTGCTTCTTCGAGACCAACAAGATCCGAGTTAGGCTTGCAGGTGTTGCATCCTGTACCTGACTCCTGGGACCACTGCAGTCATTGAAGCCATGTGTCTCAAGAGCCCGAGGAAATGCCTGGCTGGTCTTGGCTGTACCTGGACAAAAGAATCTGCCACTAAAAGGAAACTGAATTCTCACCTGTGGGAAGAAAGAATATCCTTTCTGGGTGTCCAGCTGAGCTCCTATGAAGGTGAGTAGCTGGGTGGGTTCTGGGTGAGACTTCTTTAGATTTACCAGGAATCCCAGAGACTCCAGAGTGTGCTTTGTAAGGGAAAGGGACTCCTTGACCTGACAAGGAGACTTTGCCAATATGAGCCAATCATCTAAATAGGGGTAGATAGCGACGCCCAGCTTTCTGAGGTGTGTTGCTACCGCTGCCAGGCACTTGGTAAAGACTCTTGGGGCTGAGGATAGGCTGAAGGGCACTGCAGCTAACTGATAGGGGCTCAAAGGAAATTTGAATCTGAGAAACTTCCTGTGAGACCCCCTTATGGGTGTATGGAAGTAGTGTCCTTTAGGCCCAGGGAGGCTAGCCAGTCTCCCTGCTGTAAGGGCTGTATGACTAGTGACAGAGTGACCATCTTGAACTGGGGTTTTAACAGATGTTTGTTTAAATATCTGAGATCCAAGACAGGTTGCAACTCCCCAGTTTTCTTTTGTGTCAGAAAGTACCTGGAGTAGAGGCCCTTGCCCTTTTCGTGGGCCGGAACCCTCTCCACTGCTCGTAGAGCTAGAAGTTTGTTTTTTTTTTTTACTCCAATTCCAACAGTAGCACCTGTGTCTGGGTTAGAGCTTTTGACACCTGGGTACGCTTGAGGCCTGGCATCTGCTTATACTGTAGTGGCAGATCCTTTTCCACCATCTCCAGAACCCACTTGTCCAAGGTAATGAGGGACCAGTTCTGAAGATAGTGGGAGAGTCTGCCTCCTACTGGCAGAGGGGCGGCGACCTGGACACACACATCAGGGCTAAGACTGCGCGGCTGCTAGCTGGGCAGAGGTGGCCCTTCTTTGGCCCCTTCTGTCCCTCCCTCTGAAAGCACCCCTGTACTGAGAGAAATCAGACTGAGGACAGGGAATGTAAGGCCTGGGAAAATAACTTCTGCCCCTATTCCCCTCGGGTGGGATTTCTGTGGGGGCAGGAGGCTTAGATTTAGAGGAGTGACTCTGCCAAGAGACCTTGTACTCATCGACCTTTTTCATGTAGTCAGTTGTTCTGGAATCAAACAACATATTTTGATCGCAAGGAAAGTCCATGGCCTTAGACTGGGTATCTGGGATCAGACTGATAGTTCTAAGCCAGGCAAAGCGCCTCAAAGAGATGGCATGGGCCACGGCCCTGTAGGCGGCATCATTGTTGTCATCTGCCATGTGGAATTGGTATTTTGTAGCTTCCAGGGATGTTTTTGCCATATCCACCAGCTCCTGTACCATTGAATCCGACCCATTGTGGGTAATAGCCAAGACAGAATTCCACAGTGCTTTCTGATATTTGGCAGTGAAAGCCACGTAGTAAGAAAGTTTGACCAGCAAGGAAGCTGTGGTACACATTTTTCTTTGCTATGAAATCTATTTTTCTGGAGTCCTTGTCTTGGAGTAAGGGGGACAAGGAAACCCCAGCTTTCTCACAAGCTGCCTGCACTGCTTTACTCTCATGGCTAGGATGTACAGACAGGAACTCAGTATCGTTTTTAGACAACTGGTATTTTTTCTCAGCCCGCTTGTCAACCCGTCACAGAAGTGGGGGTTTGAAATGGTTTCATGGTATTTTTTCTGAAATCATTATAGATAGGCATGACTAGTCTCTTAGGGGGTGGGAGACCTTTTATCTCCCTATAATCTTTACCCTCCTCCTCATCCTTGACAGTCTCCTGAATAGAGAGGTCCAGGGTGTCTAGCATATTTTGGATAAATGTAAGCATAGAGCGGGGATCCTCCTAGTTAGCAGAGGAAGTTCCAAGAGGAGGGTCAGGGGATACATCAGGTGCTAGACCCTCCAAATTCATGTGAGGGCATCATAAAAATGTTCATTATCATCTGCATCACCCTCACAGTCTCCAGAAGACAGAACTGTGGACAAGTGCTTGCCAGACCCAGTAAATATAGACCCCATCTTCTGCAGGGTCTGAAAGACGTGCCATGCTTTTGCCAGGTCTTGCACAGATGGGAGTTCCTACGCAGGCTGTGGCTGTATATGCTTTGTTTTTTCTTTAAGCTTTAAGGTACCTGTTGTCTCACTATTGGCTTTCCCAGGAGGAACAGGAGCATTTTTGTCTTTACAGACTATCTTTTTAGCCACTTCATCAGCAGCTTGATCATGCTTCCTTTTTTGTACAGACACTTCATCAGCACCTTTATTATTTTTAAATTTGTGAGGAACTTCATCAGCTCCTTTGGAAGCTTTATTTTTTGGCTGGGACTTGGAGGCTTCAACAGTATTCCTGTTTGAATTTTTATTGTTAATTTTAGATGGCCCCTCATCGGTAGCCTTTGATTCTTACCCCAGGAGTCTTTTAGCATCAGTAACTACAGCAGTTAGCTGGCTAGGTGCAACTGCCCTGGAGGAATGCATTTAAGATAATTAGTATAATAAGCTTGGGCATAAACCAATCAGGAAAAAGGAGGCGAGTGTGCTGAAAGGGAGCAGCCTGAAGTGCTTCAGAATTTTTTCTCTGCTGACTGAGCAACTTTGCCCCAGAAGTGTCTCTTAACTTTCCTTGTTGACAGCCTGTTTTTGGCTTATCTTGGTAAAGTTTTCCTCACAAACTTAATTTTTCAGTGCACGGAGTGTAATTTTACTGCTTTTTAGTGTTTTTTTCCTTTTCCGCCCATCTACACAGTTTTTTTTTACTGCATCTGCGTATTTCATACATTATTTTTACTGCAACTGCTTATTTTATAAATATTTCTTACCGCGGCTGTGGATTTTCAACGGTTCCTGTCACTATTTTACAGTTTCTTTAGGGAACCGTCAAATTTTGAAGTTTTTCTGTATTTTATTACCTCGGTAAACATGGTTCCTGCCGTGAGGCAACTGTTTGGATTTTCAAACTGTGACAGTTATTGCTGGATTCTCTGTGGATTGGAATGTCAGAGACTCCCAGAACTGAAAAGAAATCTGGACCTACATAATTAAAAAAAAAAAAAAACAAAGAAAAAAACCCACCGTCTTCTGTCACAGGATTTTGGCTTAGCAGATTTTCAACAACCTGTGCCCCAGTGTTTAGGTCCAGACTGTATTTGCTCCCTTTGCACAAATTGGGTGAGAAATGGAACAACGAGACTTGAAAATACATAATTATGACTGAGGGAAAAAAAAAATCAAGGCTACCGATGAGGGGCTATCTAAATTTAATAACAATAAAAATTCAAGTAAGGGTGCCGGTGAAGGGTAATGAGTACCAACGCCTGTAGTCTCGACAACAAGCTCCCTGAACTGGTGGCCTTGATGGAAGAGGGATGCCTGGATATCGTAGCAGTCACAGAAACATGGTACACAAAGAACCATGACTGGGATGTTAACATACCAGGGTATACAACCTACAGGAGAGACAGGGAGGGGAGAAGAGAGGGCGGAGTAGCTCTCTATGTAAGGGAAGGGATAAAAGCAACTGAACAAAAGAGTAAACAGGGAGGAGAGGAGGCACTGTGGGTCACCTTAGGGACTGGAAATGGCACCACAATCCGCATAGGCGTTGTATACAGGCCCCCATGTCAGGGTGAGGGAATGGACAAGGATATGATAGAAGGCATTCTTAGGATGGCAGAGAAAGGGGAGATACTGTTGATGGGGGACATTAATATGCCAGATGTCAACTGAAAAACCTTTTCTGCAGCCATATCCAAAAGCAGGGCCATTCTCGATGCCCTTCAGGTGGCATGCCTCAGACAGCTAGTTTTGGAACCTACTCGTGAGGGAGCAATCTTAGACCTCGAACTCTCAAATGAGGACAGTGAGAGGATCTCAGATCTAGAAGTGGGTTGTCATTTAGGAACAAGTGACCACCAAACAGTGCAGTTCACGATAAACTCAACTACAGAGTCAAGCCATACAAAAGTGAGGGTTCTGGACTTCAGGAGGGCTGACTTTGGCAAGATGGGAGAGTGCCTCAGAAAAGCACTAGCAAACAGGCTAGAAGGAGGGGTGGAGCAACAATGGGGAAACATCGAAACTGCCATCACAGAGGCAACAAGCCTTTGTGTGAAGCAAATAAACAAATCAAAACAAAAGAAAAAGCCACTATGGTTCTCAAAAGAGGTGGTGGTGAAGGTTAGGGAGAAAAAGCTGGCATTTAGGAAGTATAAGGAAACACAGAAGAAGCAGGACAGAGAACTGTACCAGTTAAGGCAGAAGGAAGCAGGGAGGGTAATCAGAATAGCAAAGGCCCAAACTGAGGAAAAGATAGCCAACTCAGTTAAGAAGAGGGCTAAAACCTTTTATAGGTATATCAGGGAGCGTAGAAAGACAAAGGGAGGGATAGTGAGGCTGAACAGAATAGACGGTGGGTGGGCAGAGAGGGACAGTGAAAAAGCAGGGATACTGAATGAATACTTCTGTTCAGTATTCACAAAAGAGGAGGTGGGGGAGGTGCCTAATCCAATTAACAGTAGCACTCTGGATAAGGGTCGATCCCAGTCCTTTCACAGAAGAAAGGGTTCTGAAAGAACTCCTAAAACTGAAGGTGGACAAAGCAATGGGGCCAGATGGAATTCACCCCAGAATTCTAAAAGAATTAAGCAGAGAACTAGTGACACCACTGACTACCCTTTTTAAAAAATCATGGGAGGATGGTGTGGTACCTGAGGACTGGAGGAAGGCAGATGTGATTCTTCTTCACAAAAGTGGGAGCAAGACAGAGGCAGGAAACTACAGACCTGTCAATTTGACCTCTGTGGTAGGGAAAGTGATGGAATCACTTCTGAAGGAAAGAATAGTACAATTACGTAAGAACTCACCATAACAGTAGATCTTCAAGAGGAGCTCTAGCAGCAGGCTATTACAATAAGGACTACACCACAGGCACTAGGACGCTCCGGTGAAACTTCTGCCAGCAGTACACAGCAGGGACCGCCCCAGACGCCAGCCCTGCCCCAACATCAGTCTGGGTACAAGAGGGGGCAGACCCAGCTCCACCTCAGTTCTCCCGCCAAGACCCGGAAGAAGGCCTGACAAGAGAAAGAGACGAAGCCAACTGTAAAAGAGAAATAGAGTTGAAAACAAAAATGGATCTACACACCTTGAGGGGGAAGGCAGGTGGGAAGTAGCACCTGCTGCAAGAGCTCCTCTTGAAGATCTACTGTTACGGTAGGTTCTTACGTAACTGTACTATCTTACATCGAGTGGAAGCTCTTGCAGCAGGCTATTACAATAAGGACTGAGTCCCAAGCAGACCCACACCAAAGAGGTAGACGACCCCAGGAGGTGGAATATGTTGACTCCAGAGGCCTCAGGACAGAAGCCCTTGTAACACAGCTAGGCCGAAGCCAGCTCGGTGTCTGGAGACGATTTCCAAGCTGTAATGCTTGACGAAAGTATGCACCGAGTTCCAGGTTGCGGTCGCACAAATGTCCTTTATGGAGACATTTCACAGGGTGGCGAAAGATGATGACACTCCTCTGGTGGAGTGACCCCTAACCGGGCCCGGTAGGGGTTTATTGTGTTTCTCGTAACAAAACGAGATGCATCGAACTATCCATTTTGAGATAGCCTGCTTGGTCACCGGTCGACCCAAGCAATGTGGTGCAAAGGCCACAAAAAGTTGCTCCGATTGACGGTGCTGAGCTGTCCTCTTGAGGTAGTACCTCAAAGTACTGTGGACATCCAATGTGTGGAGGACAGCCTCCCCTCTATTGGAAGGGAAAGGAAAACAAACAGGAAGGTCAACCGATTGGTTGAGGGTCAACTCTGAGACCACTTTCGAAAGGAACTTAGGATTCGTTCTGAGGGAAACCCTTTCCCTGTGGAAAACTAAATAGGGCTCTTTACACGTCAGAGCCTAAAGCTCAGAAACCCTTCGAGCTGAAGTAACAGCAACCAAAAAACAAACCTTCCAAGAAAGGTAACGCAGCTCACATTCCGCAGCTGGTTCAAAAGGAGGGAGGGTGAGTTTCTCCAACACAAAAAGGAAGTCCCAGGGTGGGATAGGGTCCCAAATAGGAGGTCTCATATGTAGAATTCCCCTAAGAAAGGTGCTGGCGACATCCAATTGCGCTAATGCTCTGTCTCCCACGAGAGTATGATAGGCGGAAACTGCCCACATGTGCACCTTGATAGAGGAGTAACTTGAACCCTTTTCATACAAGGAGAGGAGATACTGTAAAGCTGAGTTCACAGGGCAGGTGACGGGATCTAAACACTGCGGCAATGCCCAAAGACAAAAACGCTTCCACTTCATAGCACGGGTGGAGCGGGTAGAGGGCTTTCTTGCCTAAACTAGGACTGCCGCCGCTTCCGGGGAAACCTCGTATCTATGTTGAGCTACGTCTGAAGGAGCCAAGCATGTAGGTGTAAGGACCGAAGGTCCGGGTGGACCAGCGACCCTTGGTCCTGGGACAGTAACTGCGAGCATATGGGCAGCGGAATTGGAGGTTCCGTTGACAACCACTGTAATAGTGGGAACCAAATCTGCCGAGGCCATTTGGGGGCCACTAGGATCATTCGGGCCCCTTCTGCCTGTAACTTGAGCAGCACTTGCTGAATGAGAGGGAAGAGTGGAAAGGCATAGAGAAACCTCCCTGCCCAGCAAATGAATAATGTGTCTGGCCAGAAAACTCCAGGCTCGTCCTCTTGCGAGTAGAACATTGGCAGTTTGGCGTTGCGAGGTGACGCAAAGATGTCCAGCTCTGGAAGACCTCACTTGTCGAAGAGCTGGTCTGCTACAGACTGTAGCAGCTCCCACTCATGCGCTCTGGAACGCGACCTGCCTAGGCTGTTGGCCAGATTGTTGAGGACGCCTGGAACGTGCACTGTGGACAGCAGAATGCCCCGCTCCAACGCCCAGTACCAGACTCTCATCGCCTCCCTGCAAAGGGGATATGAATGAGTGCCCCCTTGCTTGTTGATGTAGAAGACGACTGCCATATTGTCTGTCTGAACTAGAAGAGAGCCTGGCACCAGGTCCTCCTGAAAAGCCTGTAGGGTGTAGAGGACCACTCGCATTTCCAGCACACTGATGTGAAGGGACTGCTCCTCGGGTGACCAAACCCCTTGCGTTCGATGAGCACCCAGGTGCGCCCCCCCCACCCCAGGTCCGATGCATCTGTTGTCAGAGATTGACCTGGTGGCTCCGGACAAAAGCTGACCCTTTCTCTAAATTCCTGGGGTCCATCCACCAAAGCAGAGTTCTCCTGACTGGCTCCGAGATTTTGACTGGGGAGTCTAGATCATCGTGGCTCGGGTCCCATTACACCCTGAGCATCCACTGCGGGACCCTCATGTGGAGGCGGGCCAAGGGAATGACAGGGATGGCCCCCGCCATGTGCCCCAGTAAACTGAGGAAGTTCTGAGCTGGAACTTGAGGAGTTATGGAGATCCGTTCTGCCATCTCTTGCAGGCGATCTCCCCTGTCCTGGGGAAGGATGGCCATGCCCTGGATGGAATCCAGGATCGCTCCAATGAAGGCGAGCTTTTGACTGGGCTCCGGGGGTGATTTTCACAAGTTCAGGGTGATCCCCAGCCCTCGGAACAGAGTATAAGTGTCTTCGAGGGCTCGTAGAAGTCCTACTTTTGACTGGGCCGTAGGCAGCCAATCGTCGAGGTAGGGGAACACATAGTGCCCCATGCGCCTTAGAGCCACAGCCACCACTGCTAGGCACTTGGTGAAGACTCGCGGAGCGGAAGAGAGGCCGAATGGAAGCACTCGAAACTGATAGTGCTCCCCTTGGAAGTGGAACCTCAGAAACTTCCGGTTGGGAGGGTAGACCCCGATATGCATGTATGCATCTTTCATGTCGAGAGAGCAGAGCCAGTCCCCCTTATGCAGCAAGGGAAGGAGTCCTTGAGGGTCACCATCCTGAACCTTTGTACTTGATGAAGAGGTTTAGAGGACTGAGGTCCAGAATGGGACGAAGATCCTGTGTCTTTTGGGACCAGAAAAAGTGAGAATAGAACCCTGTCCTCAGAGACTAAGGGACCCTCTCTATTGCCCTTTTGCAAGAGGGTCTGGATCTCCTTCTATAAGTGGGATGTGAGGAGGAGGATAATGGGAGAGCTTTGGCGGTGTGCTGTGGAATCTCTGAACTCCAGCGAGTGTCCCCTCCTGATGATGTCCAAGACCCATTGGTCCGCAGTTATTGACTTCCACCCTTCGAAATGAAAGGAGAAGCGGCCCCCACCCGGCTCCCCTGGATCTTCCCACGGAAGGGGGGGCAGAAGGGAGTCATTGGGCTGAGTTGGGAGTGGGGAGAGAGGCCTGGGAGGACTTGGGCCCACAGGCGGGAGGTCCACCAGACTGCTGGTTGCCGGATCTCCTGCGAAAGCCTACTCTCTGCCCCGTTGGTTGCTATGGGCTTGACCTTGACCGCCTGAGGACTTGCGAAAAGGCCGTTTACGGTGTCATCGCTGGTCGCCGCGGTACATCTGGCGGACTGACCAGATTGACTTGCCCGACTCCTGGAGACAGGAGATCAAGGCCTCCGTCTCCTGCCCGAACAGCATGGTACCCTGGAAGGGTAGATCCTTGATACCGGCCTGCAGATCCTGGTGAAAGCCAGAGACTCTCAACCAGGTATGGCGCCATAGGCACACCCCGGAAGCGGCTGCCCTGGCTGCCGTGTCATACGAGGCTCTCAGGACATGGGAGCCTACGTCTGAGCCTGACTGGAGAAGGGCCAGGATCTCTGTCTTCTGGGCAGAGTCTGGCAGGGTTTTCATCAGCTCTAGTCCCCTCTCCCAAAGCACATTCTGGTACTGCACCATATGCATCAGAAAGTTGAGGGAACGTATGGAACAGGTGGAAGCAGCACATACCTTTTTGCCCACCTGGTCCAAGTAGCGAGACTCTGGGTCGGGAGGCTGGGAGCCGAGGTGCTTCGGCTGCCTGGACTTGTCATGGGCAGCCGTGATCACAGAGGAATCGGCCTGAGGGTGTTCAGCGAGAAAGGGCTCTGCCCTCGGGGACTTATACAGCCTGTCCGACTTTTTCAGAACGGCCAGGACTGAGGCTGGATGCATCCAGGTGGTTCTGGTGAGGTCCTGGAATGTATCTACCAAAGGAGGGATGACCAGAGGTTTTGGCTCCTTTTGCCTCAGGTACTCAGCCAGTCTCCGGCGTTCCAGATCCAGGTCCTCCGTATTCCACTTGTTGGAGGCCTCGATGTGCCTCATGACATCCATAAAGGTAGGATGGTCTGGAGGCGAGCGAGGCTGGTCCTTCTCTCCCGGGGAGCGCTTCAAACTGAGAGAGGAAGATGAGATAGACGATGGTGAGGAGGATTGACTATCAGACTTTGAATAGTCTGACCCTTCCCTATGACCATGCTCTCGCTGTCATCAGTAACTAGGGGACCGACGTTGGCCTGAAGACTGATTCCGGTCCCTGGACGGGTGACGGAGCAGAGACCGACGTCAGGAGCGTTTTTGCCTAGAGCGAGAAGGGCTCCTGGAGCGTGTCCTAGACCGACGTCGGTCACCAGAGTCCCTGGAGCGATGTCAGTGGTCTTCAGACCCTGTGTGGGAACGAGCCCTGGAGGGAGGTGTAGGCGGGCACTCCAACGACTTCTGCAGGGAAGACTCACCTCCCGGCTGTGGTTTTTCCGCTGGGTCCGGTACCGGTGTCTGGGCTGGCAATGCAGAGGACTGCTTATGGACCTGCCCCCACCAGAAGGAAAAAAGATCCTGGAGCTCATCCTTCATGAAGATCTCAGCCGCTCGTCTCATGAAGGAAGTCTCCAGGGTGTCGAGGCACGAAGGACAGCCCTCCTGGGGGCCCGGGTGGGGAGGACTTGGGCGGCGGGGCGTCTGCTCTTCACGCTACTCCCCGCCTCTTTGCTCCTTCGACCCGGAGTCGATTGCTAGTACCGATGACGGGTGCTGCCGGGGCGCGCGAGAGTCCTTGGGCTCTGAGGCATGCTCTTTAGCAGGCGGGCGCCGGTGCCTTAGGAGGTGGGGCCAAGCAGGGCTTAGTGATGACCCCTTAGCGGGTCACCTTTGGCTTAGCTGGCTTCTCCCCCGAAGGGCCGACCTTAGCCTAAGAAGGCTTCGAGTGCTCTCCAGAACCTAAGGGACAGGCCATTTTCGGAGAGGGCCACGAATGCGAGTGGGACCGGGAACGGGACCGACTACAGTCTTTGCTATGGTGCTTCTTTTCTTTTCGCTTCCCCTCTGAGGAGTGCAGATCCATTTTCTGCTCCAGCAGGTACGCTTTTAGGGCCTTGAGGCGGTGGATGCGGGTCCTACTGGTAAAAGCCTGGCAATCCGAGTAGTTGGTGGTGCTGTGGTCCAGGCCTAGGCAAAAAACACACCGCCAATGGCTGTCTTTCGCTGGGATCTGCCTCCCACACTCACACTTGTTCAAGTGCTCTGGAGAAACCGACGCCAGAGAAGTCATCTGTCGAACTCAAGAGACCGTCGGGCAAGGGCTGACGTTGGTAACGGGAGAAAGACGAAAAAAACGTCCAAATAAGCGGTAAAATAACCAACGGGCAGTGGAGATTTAGCTGCAACTGGCAAGCAGAAGCTGTTCCTCCTTCTTCATGTGCGGGACGCGGCGGGAAAGAACTGAGGTGGAGCTGGGTCCGCCCCCTCTTGTACTCAGACCGACGTCAGGGCGGGGCCGGCACCGGGGGCGGTCCCTGCTGTGTACTGCTGGCAGGAGTTTCACCAGAGGGTCCTAGTGCCTGCAGCATAGTCCTTATTGTAATAGCCTGCTGCAAGAGCTCCCACTCGAAGTAAGATTGTTGAGTACCTAGAGGCCAGTGGGGCACAGGACCCAAGGCAGCATGGGTTCACAGCGGGGAGGTCATGTCAGACGAATCTGATTTCTTTGACTGGGTGACTAAAGTAGTAGACCAGGGAGGGGCTGTGGACATGGCCTACCTAGACTTTAGCAAGGCATTTGACACAGTCCCACACAAAAGATTAATAGTCAAATTAACCAGCCTGGGATTGGGTCCCAGGATGGTAGCCTGGGTAAAACATTGGCTGGATAACAGGACACAGAAAGTAATTGTAAATGGAGTCCACTCTGAAGAAAGAGGGGTTACTAGAAGGATACCGCAGGGTTCAGTACTGGGTCCAGTCCTTTTTGATGTATTTATAAGTGACATTGCAGAGGAACTGGAAGGAAAAGTATGCCTCTTTACAGATGACACAAAGATCTGCAACAGGGTTGATACACAAGGAGGCATGGAAAGGATGAGAAGGGACTTGGCAAGATTGAAGGAATGGTCAGCAGTATGGCAGCTTGGATTCAATGCAAAGAAGTGCAAAATAATGCACCTGGGAAACAAAAACCCAGGGGAAGATTACACATTGGGGGGGGGGGGTAGTAATAACAACAAAAATGGAAAGGGACCTGGGGGTAATCATTTCAGATAACCTTAAGGTTGGTAAGCAATGTGAGAAGGCAGTAGGGACGGCTGGTGGGATACTGGGATGTACAGGGAGAGGCATCACCAGCAGAAAACAGGAAGTTGTTATCCCCCTGTACAGACAGTTGGTGAGACCCCATCTGGAGTACTGCGTCCATTTCTGGAGATCCCATCTCCACAAGGGCATAGACAGAATGGAAGCAGTTCAGAGGAGAGCAACTAAAATGGTGCAGGGTCTGCAAGAGAAGCCATACAGGAAGAGACTAAAGGAGCCTAATATGCGTATCCTTGAGGAAAGGAGGGAGAGGGGGGACATGATAGAAACGTTTAAGTACCTCAGTGGAATCAACAAAGTCCAAGAGGGTAGCATCTTTCAGAAAAAGAGATGTGCAAGAACAAGGGGACACAATTTGAAGATAGAGGGGGGACGGCTCAGGGGCAATGTGAGGAAGTATTTTTTCACAGAGAGGGTAGTGGATGCATAGAACAGCCTTCCTGAGGAGGTTGTGGGGTCTAAAACTGTGGGAGAATTGAAGAATGCATGGGACAGACATAAGGCAATTTTTGAGGGGGGTAGGAAGAAATAGGCTGTTGGTTAAATAGGATCTGCAGCTTATCCTCTAGGTAGGGAAATGGGCAGATTAGGTGGGCCAGGCGGTCCTTATCTGCCATCAAAGTCTATGTTTCTATGAAGCCTTCAAATCTCAGCCAAAAAAAAAAAAAAACAAAGCTTCCAAAGGAGCTGATGAAGTTCCTCACAAATGTAAAAATAATAAAGGTGCTGATGAAGTGTCTGTACAAAAAAGGAAGCATGATCAAGCTGCTGATGAAGTGGCTAAAAAGAAAGTCTGTAAAGACAAAAACACTCCTGTTCCTCTTGGGAAAGCCAATAGTGAGACAACAGACAGTTTAAAACATAAAGAAAAAACAAAGCATATACAGCCACAGTCTGTGCAGGGCTCCCAACCGTGCAAGACATGGCAAAAGCATGGTACGTCTTTCAGACCCTACAAAAGATGGGGTCTATGTTTATTGGGGCTGGTAAGCACTCTTCCACAGTTCTCTCTTCCAGAGACTGTGAGGGTGACACAGATAATGATGATGAATATTTTTATGATGCCCCTGACATAAATTTGGAGGGCCTAGAACCTGATGTGTACACTGACCCTCTTTTTGGAGCTTCCTCTGTTACCATGCTAGACACCCTGGACCTCCCTACTCAGGAGTCCATCCAGGATGAGGATGAGGATAAAGATTATAGGGGGTCTCCCAACCCTTAAGAGACTAGTCATGCCTATCTATAATGCTTCAAAGAAGGAAACAAAAATACCATCAAACTGCTTCAAGCCGCACTTCTGCTGCAGGGGTTGACAAGCGGCCTGAAAAAAAAAAAAAAAAAAAAAAACAATCGCCTGAAAACAATGCTGAGTGCCTCTCTCTACTTCCCAGTCATGAGAGTATTAGTACAGCAGGCAGCTGGTAAGAAAGCTAGGGTCCACTTGTCCTCCTTGCCCCCGGACAAGGACTCCAGCAAAACAGATTTCATAGCAAAGAAAATGTATGCCACAGCTGCTTGTCAAACTTTCTTCTTACATGGCTTTCACAGCCAAATATCAGAAAGCACTGTGGAATTCTGTCCTGGCCATTATCCGCAAGGGATTGGATACAATGGTACAGAAGCTGGTGGATATGGCAAAAACTGCCCTGAAAGCTACGAGGTATCAATTCCACATGGCAGATGACAACAATGATGCCACCTCCAGAGCCATGGTCCATGGAATCCCTCTGAGGTGCTTTGCCTGGCTTAGAACTACCAGTCAAAGGCCACGGACTTTCCCTGTGATCAAAACATATTGTTCGATTCCAGAACAACTGACTGCAAGTACAAGGCCTCTTGCCGGAGTCACTCCTCTAAACCTAAACCTCCTGCCCCACAGAAATCCCACCCAAGGGCAGTAGGAGCAGAGGTTATTTTCCCAGGCCTTACATTCCTTATCCCCAGTCTGACTTCTCTCAGTACAGGGGTGCTTTCAGAGGGAGGGGCAGAAGGGGCCAAAGAAGGGCCACTTCTACACAGCCAACAGCCTTGAAGTCTAAGCCCTGATGTGAGTGTACAGGTCAAACAGATGCCAGACCTCAAGTATACCCAAGTGTCAAAGCCTCTAACAGGTGCTACTGTTAGAGCTGAAGGTAAAAAACCTAGCTCTGTGAGTGGCGCAGAGGGTCCCGGCCCAAGAAAAGGGCAAGGGCCTCTACTCCAGGTACTTTCTGACACAAAAGCAAACTGGGGAGTAGCGATCTATCTTGCTGTTAAAACCCAAATTCAAGATGGTCACTCTGTCACTAGTCATACAGTCCTTACAGCAGGGAGACTGGGTAGCCTCCCTGGACCTAAAGGACACCTTCTTCCATATACCCATAAAGAGGTCTCACAGGAAGTTTCTCAGGTTTAAACTCCCTTCGTGCCACTATCAGTTCGCTGCAATGCCCTTCAGCCTATCCTCAGCCCCAAGGTCTTTACCAGTCTAGTCACACTACCTTTCAAGTTGGCTCCAAGAAATTACATATAGTATGTGCTTATAACCCCCCCCCACCAGGTGGCACCGCTGGCCTTGAGGAGCTCCTCTCACATGTTGACTTAGCTGTTGGAAGAAAATGAAGTCCTAATTCTAGGAGACCTAAACCTAAATTGGATTGGCAAGGCCAACAAATCACTCCACACCATGGTACAAGGCCACAACCTCCACCAGCTAATCATCAACCCTACCAGGATCATGCCTCCCCCAGGTCCAGTACCTTAACTGACTGGGCACTGACAAATCGTATTAATTGTATAGTCTCCTCAGGTACCCTTGTTGATGCAATTAGTGACCACTCTCCAATATACTGTATCTGGCGCTGAATTTGTCAACCCTCCCCTTCCTCAAAACTCATCACTTTCTGTAATCCAGCCAACCTTGACCAAGCCCAGTTCCTGAATGATCTATCCATGATTGACTGGACTTGCGTCTACTCTGCCACTGATGCTCACGTAGCCCTTGACCACTTCCTAACCCTGTTTGGATCACTACAGGATATCCATGCACCCTGCATCACATGTTGTGCATGTGGAACGCAAACAAAATGGCTAAATAAAGACCTACTTGCTCAGATCCGGGCTAGGAACAACAGCTGGCAGCGTTTCAAGGTCTCTGGTCTTCTGTCCAACTACAATGACTACAGAATGCGGAGAAACTCTTAGAAACATAGAAGTTGACGGCAGATAAGGACCGCAAGGCCCATCCAGTCTGCCCATTTCTTTTTCTACCTTATAAATGTGCCATTGCCCTTTACTCTGTCAATGGCTTATCTATTCATACTCATCTGTATTGCTCCCTTATGCCTATCCCATGCCTGTTTGAAGCCCTGCACTGTATTCATATCCATCACTTCCTGAGGTAAGCCGTTCCATGCATCCACCACCCTTTCTGTGAAAAAGAACTTCCTCACATTACCCCTTAATCGGCCTCCCTCTAATTTCATGATGTGTTCTCTTGTCCTGCTATTTTTCTTATACAGAAACATGTTAGAATCTTTCACCTTGTTAATGCCCTTGTGTTTGAATGTTTTGATCATATTACCTCTCTCCCTCCTTTGCTCTAAGGTATACATATTGAGCTCTGTTAATCTGTCCTCATATTTTTCTGATGCAGTCCCTGCATCATTTTGGTTGCCCTTCTCTGGACTGCCTCAGTTTGGTTAATGTCCTTGTGAAAGCGTGGCCTCCAGTACTGCACGCAGCACTCCACATAGGGCCTAACCAGTGTCTTGTAAAGAGGGATTATTACCTCCCTCTTCCGACTTGTGATACCTCTACTAATATACCCCAACATCCCCCTAGCCTTACCTACTGCTTTAGTGGTCTGCTTGGATGATTTCAGGTCATCGGTGATGAATTGATGATACCCAAGTCTCTTTCTTCCCTTGTGACTGCCAGCAACACCCCTCCCAGCCTAAAGGTGGCTTCAGGGTTTCTCTTCCCTATGTGCATGATCTTGCACTACTTTGCACTAAACCCCAGTTGCCACTCTTCCGACCATTTTGCTAGTTTATCCACATCTCTTCTCATTCTGCCCACTCCATTATAGCCATTCTCTCTGTTCTCAGCAAAATACTCAAAAAACTAGTTGCCAAGCAAACCATCTCTTTTCTACAGGACCACAACCTCCTCTCTGTCTCCCAGCATGGCTTCCGCAAAGGACACAGCACTACTACGGCCCTCCTGAAATTAACAAATGATATATATATTCTGCAATGGATAAAGGTCTCCTGACTGGTGCAATCTTCATCGACTTAATCAAAGCATTAGACCTTGTAAACCCCTCCCTTCTCCTCACCAAACTCCATTCTCTTGGCTTCTCTATAGATGCTGTAGCCTGGTTTAATAGCTACTTGTCAAACAGGAAGCAGGCCATGTATTACAATTCTGTCCTGTCTGATCCCTCCACCATACATATTGGTGTTCCACAAGGATCCATCCTGGGCCCCCTACTTTTTTCCGTCTTCATTAGTGACCTCTCCTTGCTCTCTCTCCAGATTGTTCATCACTGCTATACACAGATGACCTAATTCTTTATTCCAGTGCCAGGAACATCTAGGACATAAATCACTCTCTGTCCTCAGACTTCCTCCACATTCAATCCTGGATGACTGAAAGCAACCTCATTCTTTATTTATTTGTTGAATTTTGTTGACCCGGTAAGCACACTGGGCCTAGAAGTCCCTTTTTCAGGGGCGACCGGGGAAGGGGGATACAGATGGTAAGCAATTGAAATTGAACCAGATTAAGCTGTTGATGGTATTTTTAGTGAATGGGAGAAATTTGGCCAGGACACCGGGGAAATTCCTCTACTCTTTTTCGATAAGTGCCATGGGATCTTTTAACATCCACCTGAACTACCACCAATCCAGGCAGATGGGACCTCGGTTTAACGTCTCATCCGAAAGAAGCTGGCAAACACATTCCATGCTTTTTTGCTCCCGTGCCAGACTCAAAACAAATCAGAACCCTCTCAATATCTTATGCACTGATGGCTCACCATTGGCCAACACTAACTCTTTCAAGTACCTCGGCATTCTGCTTGATGAATCTCTGAACTTTGATCAACATGTTACTGGTACCTGTAAGTCCGTTAATGCCACGCTTGGAAGTGCATACCAGACCAGTTATGCCCTCACCCAATCAGCTAGACTTGCTATTGCTCAAGGCATTCTGCTCCCAGCACTAGCCTATGGCACAGTCACCTACCTGGGAGCATCAAAAACTACTCTTCACAAGTGGGATCCCACCTATAATAATATCTGCCGTTACGCCACCGTATCCCCACGTTACAAGTAACACTGCCAACTTTATGCTGATCTAAAATGGCTGTCCCCTATCCCCTATTGGCTCAAGTCCCTTGGATCTGTCACTGATAGTATTGCCAGATCAGGTCTCCCTCAATCCCTTGCCTGCCTGCTGGGCACTCAAACCATCTCCTATGGGCCTAGAGCCACAGACCTAGCTTCCCTCCACATTCCAAGATGTTAAACCACCATGGGTGCATGGGCTTTCTCATGTGCAGCACTTAAATATTGGAACTCCCTTCCCCAAGACATTCATTTTGTTCTGATCCATGCCTGTTTTAAGAGGCTGCACCACAGTCCTCTACTGTCTCAACCCTCTGCACATGCTTTTGCCCACCTTAGACCCTCCAGCCTCTAACTCCTGGCCGCCATGTCTCTAACTACTGCTGCCCTTCTCTCCTCCATCTTTCTGCTCAACATGGCTTCCTGCCTTCTTTCTTTCTAGCCTTGCCCTTGCTTTTCCTAGGCTCACACCCTCACACCTCGACTCCTCTCTCTTAATTTCCTACTTCTCCCTCCTCTATATCCATGCCTTTCGGGTCGACAGTATAGCACATATACCCTGGTCTCGATCAGGGATCTTTTCTCTAAACTAGCACTCTTGTACTTCTTAGGACCTTTAGTCCTGTGGCTGCTCACAATTTGACTCTATTGTGTTCCTCCTTTAGGCAATGTTTAAATGCACTTTTACTGTATTTTGTAAAATGTCTGTAACGATATCTCTCATATTTTGTATCCTGAATATTATTAAACTCGCACTTGCATCTCTCTTGCTTTTGTCCCAGCTGTATTTCTATCTCACTGGTAATTGTATTTATACCTGTACCCTCTGTATTACCAATTGTTGTACTGCTTCAAACTGTTTGTTATTTGTACCCTCCTGGGTTGTGCATGAAAATAGGCATTGCTATGCCTTGTGCACTTACTCAGTTCCCAAAAGCAAATAAAATAAATAAGTGCCTGGCAGTGGTAGTAGCACACCTCAGGAAGCTGGGTGTCTATCTACCCCTATTTAGATGACTGGCTCATAGTGCCAAAGTCTCCTTGTCAGGTCAAGGAGTCCTTGTCCCTTACAGGGTTCACTTTGGAGTCTCTGGATTTCCTAGTAAATCTAAAAAAAGTCTCACCTGGAACCCACCCAGCTATTCACCTTCATAGGAGCTCAGCTGTACACCCAGAAAGGATATGCCTTCCTTCCACAGGTGAAAATTCTAACTTTCCTTCAGTGACAGATTCTTTCATCCAGGGACAGCCAAGACCAGTCAGACATTTCCTTAGGCTATTGGGACACATGGCTTCGATGCCTGCAGTGGTCCCAGGAGCCAGGTACAGGATGTGAAACCTGCAAAGCCCATCTCAGAGCTCGCTGGTCTCAAAGAAGCAGCAATTTTTCAAAGCTGATACCGGTGGCAGAGTAGTTCCTTTAGTCTCTGCTTTGGTGGAAGAACCCTGCAAATCTGGCAGTAGGGATACCCTTCCAAGCTCCGCTTCCCACAGAGGTGATCACCACAGATGCCTACCTCCTGGATGGGGGAGCTCATCTGGACAGTGCCTCAGTGAGAGGCACCTGGACTCTCCAAGAGTCACAGTTACATATAAACCTTTTGAAACTCAGAGCAATCTTTCTAGCTCTCAAAGCATATGCTCCTGTCACAAAAGGGCAGGCTGTACACATTCAAACAGACAAACCACTGCAACCAAGCAGGGTGGTACCAGATCAAGAAATACTCTGTTCGGAGGCTCTGAAAATCTGGTCTCTCGCCTTCTCCCTGGGAATCAGCCTTTCAGCTATTCACCTTCTAGGTAAGCACAATATCCTGTCAGATGCTCCAAGTCATATCAGTCAAGGTCAGACCAAATGGACTCTGAACAAGCAAGTACTAGCCACAGTGTTCAGGCGGTGGGGCGCACCAGAAGTGGATCTGTTTGCCTCTCCCCTCAATTTTCAGCTTCATCGGTACTGTTGCAGGCCCCCAGTCCCGGGAACGCTTCCCCTAGATGCCCTGATCCTGGACTGGTCAGAGAGGTTTCTATATGCAATCCCTCCCCTCTCCCTGATACTCAGGATATTGCCGAAGCTCAGAAAACAGCCTGCATCAATGATTCTGGTGGCTCCGGATTGGCCCAGGCAAGCCTAGTACCCTCTCCTTCTCACACTATACTGCAGCAGGCCCTTTAGCCTGCCACCAACTCACTCTCGGCTGACCCTTCCCCAGACAGGAGTGCATTATCCAGACATATACTCTCTTCGCATCAAGGCCTGGTTCTGGAGGGGTTACAGTTTCCATCCTCTCAGTACTCGGAGTAAGTCTTTATGACTTGGAGAGTGGGTAAAAGAACCTAACACACAAAAAAAAACAACTTATGCAGCCAAATGGAAAAGGTTCTCCCTCTGGTGCAAGAGCAAAAAGGTCAATCCTCTTACAGCTTCAGACTCCCAGCTGTTGGATCACCTGGTACATCTGCAGCTGTCAGGCTTGAAACCTTCCTCTCTCAAGCTACACCTGGCTGCAATTTCGGCCTATCTTTCGGTGGGGAGGAAAAAGTCAATTTTTGCCCACACCATATTCAAACAGTTTTTCCAAGGCCTCTTGCACCTCCAGCCTACAGTCAGGGAGCCAGTCCTCCTTGGAGCCCGAATCTTTGCATTGCCAGGCTCATGGAATCACCCTTTGAGCCTATGGCCACTGCCCATCTCAAGTCTGTAACCAAGAAATCTGTCTTCCTGGTGGCCATTACCTCTGCCAGGAGGATTTCAGTTACAGGCCCTGTGCACTGAGCCTAATTACATAATTCCTCAGAGACAAAATTGAGCTCAGGACAAATGGGAAGTTTCGGCCAAAGGTGGTCCCTGAATTTCACCTTAATCAGTCTATTACTCTGCCTGTCTTCTTTACCGAGAAATCCACTCCAGGTGAGCAGAAGCTCCACAGTCTGGATGTCAAAAGAGCCCTATTTCAGTATCTAGAGCATACCAGACAGGTCAGTGGCTCTTCCACTCAGTTGTTCCTCACCTATGGGGATGTAGGCAGAGGAAGACCGGCTACCAAGAGGACCATTTCCCGCTGGTTAGTCTCTTGTATTAGAGTCTGCTGCGAAAAAGCTGGTCATCAACCTCCTGTAGGGCACAGGGCCCACTCCACCAGGGGCACTGCAGCCTCTGTGGCAACAGCAAGAGACATGACCCTTCTGGTCGTCTGCAAAGCAGCTACCTGGAAATGTGTACACACAGCTTAGACATGCAGTCCAGATCTGATGCAAAAAATTGGCAGGGCAGGTCTGCAGAGCTTCTTTCCTAAGTAGGTTCTCTGCCCACCTCCAACTTGGTACTGCTCGGTAGTCTGCTATAGTTACTGATGCTAAAGGACTCCTGGGGTAAGAAGAAAACAAATTACTCACTGTGGTAATCTTTCTTCCAAGAGGTTCTGTAGCATCAGTAAGCTCCCACCCTTCCTCCCTGGTTCACCGTTTAGGAGAAGGGCTCTGTTCTCAGTTTTGTCACAGAAATTGGTCTTTTAAAGAGTTTTTTAGCTCAAGTTGATGATATCTGCTCTGGTTTTGGACATGTTCATGTCTTTTGAATCCTGCTGGTGCACTTTTGGGGGCATGTGCCCATTACCTTCAAAAACATTCTAAAGCCCTTCAGGCTGCTCCCTCTCAGCACACTCTCTTCCTTTTTTCTGATAGGCTGAAGCCCAAGCTCATTATGCTAATTATCTTAAAGGCATACCTCTGGGGCAGTTGTACCTAGCCAGCTAACTGCTACAGTTACTGATGTTAAAGGACCCCTTGGAAGAAAGAAGATTACTATGGTGAGTATTTTTTTTCCTTTTCCTCCACCATATATATATATTTTTAAGGTCTCTTTGCTCTGTTTCTCACCAAATTTGTGCAAAGAGAACCAATAGATCTGGACCAAAACGCCAGAGGCACAGATTGTTGGAAAGCTGTTAAGCCAAACCCTGTGACAGCTTACACTTTTTTTTAAATCCTGTAGTTCCAGATGGATTTACAGTTCTGGGATTCTCTGACATGCCAATCCCCAGAGAACCCAGTAATAACTGTCAAAGTTTGAAAATCCAAACTGTTACCTTGCAGTAGGGACCCGAGATTTCTGAGGTAAAAAAATACAGAAAAAACATTCAGATTTGACGATTCCCACAAGAAAAGGAGAACCATGGTAAATTTATGAAAGAAACAGCTGAAAATACTCAATTGCAGTAAAAATAAATATATAATAAACAGAGGGAACCGTGGAAAACTCTGCAGAACCATGGAAAGAAAAACCACTAAAAAAATAATAAAATTACACTCAACACACTAAAATATTAAGTTTGTTAGGAAAACTTTAACAAGATAAGCAGAAAAAGGCTGTCAACAAGGAAAGCTGAGAGACACCTCTGAGGCAATGTTGCTCAGTCAAAGGAGAAAAAATTCTGAAGCCCTTCAGGCTGCTCCCTCTCAGCACACGCCTCTTTTTTTTTTTTTGATTGGCTGATGCCCAAGCTCATTATGCTAATTATCTTAAAGGCATATCTCTGGGGTAGTTGCACCTAGTCAGCTAACTGCTATAGTTTTATTTATTTATTCAGTCTCGGATTACAAATACCTTTGAGCGCAAGGCAGCTCATTTACAAAAGTTCCACGTCAGTGGGGAAGGGTTTACAGTTAGACAGGGAGTACAACAAGAAGATGTTGAAAATAAAATACAGTACAGTATGTATGCTACAGCTTTAAAACGAGGTGATTACTAGAATAATAATAAATAGCGAATAAACATTAAGGAAGCAGCCAGCAGGGTGAGCTGACAGTTATGCTGCAACAAACAGTCAAGTGAATACATCCAAAGCATACAGTGACAGATTAAGCAAAGGAGGTATTAGGGAGTTAAGGCAGAGGGGTATATCTATGAAAGTGGTGACATTGCAATATTGATCACAGTGGAGTGTAGCAGCCAGTGGCTTTGTCAGTGTTGTAGGAGGGGTAGGAAGGGGGTAGGGGCTAGAGGGAGGACATGGTGAAAGGGTGGTGTAGACGACCAGTGTCATGTAAGTGCCGAAATGTAAGTGCCAAAGGGTGTGGACAGGGAGCCACAGCACACAGTTGAGGTAGACAGAGAGGAACTAGGATTGGATGGTACAATCACATGTGCTTTCAGTTATAAGATGCTGTTGGAGCAAATGTTTAAACTTTGCAAGCTTGGTTATTTTGGTCAATTCACTACACAGGCCATTGAATCAAAGTGGGGCTCTGTAGAAGAAGGATCTTTGGTACTGTGCAGTGTGACACCGTGGGATGAGGAGGTGTTCAGATTCCGAGGTATGGGTGTGCTGGGTCTTAAGGGATTTATTCAACAGGTATCCAACTCCTGGAGGCAAGAGCCCAAGAAGCGTTTTCTTGGTCAGCAGGCATGTTTGGTACTTGATTCTACCAGGTAGTGGAAGCCACCCAGTTTTGGCATATAGATCACAGGTGTGGGTAAGACAGGCAGCACCTATGATTAGCCTACATGCTTTGTTCAGAGCAACAGTTAGCCGATTGAGTGATATGGTTGTGGCAGCTCCATACATTACTTTTTTTATACTTCTTTTATTTCATCTCTGTTCTTAAGCATCTTGATTACTTTTACATTCCATTTTATACACTTTTTCATTGTATTCAACATTTGAAAACACTTATTTTATCACTTAACCAAAACTTGGTGTTGGCAATCGACAACAACATAATGCAGGGTCACCTTTTGTAGGCTACTACTTTTTTCTGTCCCTTTACTGATTTCAAAATAACAGAGGTACTGTATTTTACACTCCATTCACAATGTTCAACCTTAAAATACTTAATCGTTTTCAATTCAATTCAATTTTCCCTCCCCTACTATAGCTCCTCCCTCTAGTCTACCTAGATCTGCACTAAAGTACTTTTTCTTGGTACAACTTCCACCTCGCCCACCTTGTCATATAGACCTCTGTTCGATCCTGTAGGCCCATAGATATTTGTTCATTTTGCTGAATTTGGAGGATTGTTGCTTTCCATTCTTTAATCGAGGGGGCCTCCACCTGGAGCCATTTTCTGGTTATTGACTTGTAGGCTGCACCCAGTAGTATTGCCCATATATACTTTTGAGCTTTATCTGTTACCCCTACCGGCGGGACTCCCAGGATCAAGTTTGGAGGATCAATCCTGTCTTGTATGTTTAATATACCTTTATATGCTCTGTGACCCGTCCCAAAAACCTTCAACATAGGACATTCCAGGAATATGTGTTTATGGGAGGCACTTTTCTCACCACACTCTCCAGCACTGGAGGGCCCCCACCCAAGCGCCCGAGGCCGGGGTACCAGGAAGTATCTGCTCTCACTTTCCAGGCGAACTCCCCATGTCAGGAGGAGGTGGTGCCAAGAACCCTTCCAGATCTTTTCCCATTCTCTGTCCATTATTGGCTGGTTGAGCTCCCATTCCCATTTTGTTTGTACTGGGGCCACAGCATGCATGACTCGGCGTGTAAGTGATTTATATATAATTGTTAGTGCTCTCTCACCATACTGTGAGGTCCATACTTGCACCCATGAACTGTCTTCCTCAAGTATCCTAACACTCTTTTCTTGCTGCCGTGACTGCTTTATAATGTAGTCCCTTGCTTGGTAATAAAAAAGCCTATCCTTCTCTGTCCACCCAAATTTAATCCGAGCCTCTTCAAAAGTCAATATGTTCGTCCCTCTCTGTAATTGCCATGGGGCCTCTAAACCTTTATCTATTTGTCTTTTGTACCATTGATTGTTAAAAGCCTGATTTAATATGAATCATTTATACTTCCAGCAATGTTGCTGGAATGATTTATGATTTGTACCCATCTGCCAGCCTCTAAGGATAGTCGCTGTCGCTGGAGGGACTAACAATATCGTCTCCCTAAGATGAGGGGGAGAGAATAAGCGTGCCGGGAGGGGGATTAATGTATCCCTCTCCAAGTCCATCCGCTTCCACCATGCTTGGTAAGTTCTATTGCCCCATAACATCGCTAACCTCATTTGTGAGGCCAACCACTATTCTCGAAGGGAAGGGAGAGCAATCCCCCTCATTCTTTTGGGAGAATTAGCTTCAAGAAGCCCACTCTAGGTCTTTTGTAGTTCCATAAGTAACTATTTAGTATTTTTTGCCAGGATACAAGTTCCTTGGAAGTAAGGGTGCAAGGGACACATTGAAATAAATACAAAAATCTTGGGAGTACATTAATTTTTAGGGTTAGGTTCCTTACGTAAAGTGTTGTTGGAAGCATAGACCACCTCCTCAGGTCCTGTTTTATGTTTTGAACCAGTGGGTCATAGTTGTAAACCACCAACTCCCCTAGGTTCTTGGGTACATGTATCCCTAGGTGTCTTATACTTTGTTTATCCCATCTAATCTGGAATTTCTTTTTACATGAAGGGGTCGGGAAGTAATTCAGAGCTAGAGCTTCCGACGCTTGCCTCAAACTTTGAGCCAAAGGCTCTATATAATAGGTGAACAGGAGTGGGGATAGGGGGCATCCCTGTCTAGTCTCTCTTTGCAAGTTGAATTTTTCTGATATGTGACCATTTGCCCGTATGTACCCTGTGGGGCCTCTGTAAAATTTAAAGATAGTGTCTACTAATGGAATGGGAAAGTTAAACTTGAGCAGTACCTCTTTCAGGTATTTCCATGTCACCTTGTCAAAGGCTTTCTCTGCATCGAGTCCCAGCAAGATTGCTGGAATATGTTGCTCAATAATCTGCTCCATAATGTAGATTGTGCACCGCACATTATCCTGGGCTTGGCGTCCCGGGATAAAACCACATTGATCCATATTTATTAAAATCGGGGCGTATTTAATTAATTTATTTATTTTATTTATTGTAATATTCAGAAAGACCTTTGAGTCAGGGACTCATTTACAAAGGTTCCACGTCATACATACAGGCACATGGAGCGAACTTGACGACACAGGTTACAGAAAACATTACAACATATTAAACAGTTACTGGTAGTTAAACAGACTGGCTAACAGTAGTTTAAGCTTTGCATTCCTATAGCACAGCCAGAAGATACAGAGGGCTCTGTGAGGCTGATAGTCATATAGATTCATGAGGGTTTGTCGGTAAGGGGGGAAAATAGGAGAGTTTTTTTTTTTTAAGGAAGGATGGATAGGACATTCTGGTGTTAAGGGCAGTCACATTGGTTAGTGGCCTGAAGGTGTGTCCTCAGCTTGGATTTATAGGGGCCAAGCCTTGATTCGTTTGTTATATGACTAGGGAGGGCATTAGACCAGGTGGGGGCTCTGTAGCTGAAAGTACGCTGGAATTGGGAGGTCCGGGCATGGGGGAACCATAGCAGCCGTTTGTTCGAGCTATGAGTTGTTTTGCCTGGAGGTATTGGGTGGATAATTTGGTTAAGGGTAGGAGGGTGAGACCAAGTAAGGCCTTTTTGGTCATAAGGCAGGTGTGGTACCTAATTTGGTTATCAAGGTTTAGCCAGTTTGTGCTGCTGTATAGGGAGCAGGAGTGAGTAAGACGATCACATCCAAGGAAGAGGCAACAGGCTTTGTTAAGCACGAGACGAAGTCTGTCTAGGGTAGAGGATGGTGCAGCACTACAGATTAGGATGCCATAGTCTAGTAGGGAGAGGACTGAGGGTTTATGGTAAGTTTAAGGCTTCAGGGGTGAGACAGTGTTTGAAGCAGTATAGTACACCCAGCCTTGAGCTAAGGAGGCTGTGAGAGGTGTGGGACATGTTGATGAAAGCTTAGGGCAGGGTCTAATGTGATCCCTAGGTATTTAAACTGGCTAACTAGTTCTAGTAGGGTCTGGTTGGCAGTGAGAAGTGGGGCAGAGGTTCTTGAGCGGGTTCTGGGGGTGGGCAAATATCATGACTTTTTGTCTTACTGTAGTTAATAGTAAGGCGGCTGGGCGTGAGCCAGTCTTCAATCTCATGGAAAGAGTGTTGGAGGTTTGGTGAAGTTTGAGGGGTCGGGTCAGAGCGAACAGGACGCATCATCCGTGTATAGGAGCATATTTCTGGTGCATGGCGATGGGAGGGAGTTGAGGTATAGGCTGAAGAGGGAGGGGCGATATGGGCCCTGGGGGACACCAGAGGCGGATAGGGAGGCGGGGGGACAGGACAGGTCCTACCTTGACTTTCTACGTTCTATTGGAGAGATAGCTGGTGAACCAGTTTAGGGCATCATTGGAGAGCCCCATGTAGGCTAGGGTGTTCAGTAGGAGGGCATGGTTAACGGTATCAAAGGCCTTAGATAGGTCCACAAAGATGGCACCAGTGAGGTGGCCGTGGTCCAGGGCTGTGTGGACATGGGAGGTAAATTCAAGGAGGGCGGTGGTTGTGCTGTGGCCCTTACGGAAACCGTGTTGCTGCTTGGATAGAAGGTATATAATTAAACGTTTAGATAGTATCATGGCCAGGATCTTGTAATCTATATTTAAAATAGATATGGGGCGGTATGAGGAACACCGTGTAGGGTCTTTGCCTCCTTTGTGTATAACCGAGATTATTGCCTCGTTCCAGGATGGAGGGATCTCACCATTCCGGGAAGTCACCGAAGTAAACACCCTTGCTAGTAGGGGAGTTAATGTTTTAGTGAATGTCTTGTAAAACTCTCCTGGAAGCCCGTCAGTTCCTGGGCACTTGCCTGTTTTTAGTCCTCCTATCGTGGTTGCAATTTCCCCGGGTAAGATTGGGGCTGTTAAGCTCTCCCCTTGCTCTCGCGTTAAGGCCGGTAGTTTAAGGGCTGATAAGAAATCCCTAATTTCCCTCTTACAGGGATCCGATTTCTCTGAGTACAGTTCTAAGTAGTATTCCTGGAATGCCTCCGAAATGTCCTGGGTTGTAGTTCTAAGGGTTCCAAGGACCAGGTGTTTAATTTTTACAATTGTAGATTTTGCCTTACGGGCTCTTAACTGGGCTGCCACCATCCTCGTGAACCCGGGGCCCCCATCATAGTATCTATGCCATAGATATATCAGTTTTTGCTCTACAGCATAATCTAAAATACTGTTGAGCTGTTTTTTAAGTTCACTAAGTTCCCTAGTTTTTTTTTTTTTTTTTTTTTTTTTTTTTTTTTACACTGCCTAACCTTTTGTTCCTCCTCCAATGCTCTTATTTTGTTTTCCAGAGTAACCCTCCTTTCCTCTCTTTGCTTTTTCTTGTGCCCAGAGATCGCAATAATCTTCCCTCTCACTATTGCCTTGACCGTGTCCCATAATATTGAGTCTGTTGTTCCCTGGTTATCATTATCCTGAACTGCCTGGGTTATTGTGTTGCTTATTGCTTCCTGGGCCTCCTTATCCCTGAGTAATGACAAGTTGAGCCTCCAAAACGTTCTGTTTTGGGGGGTTAGGGACTGAATCTTACAGAAGATGGGCATATGATCTGAGAGAACAAAGTCTCCCTGCCAGATCTGCAGGATAGTGCCCAATTGTTCCTTCTGTGTTAATATGTAATCTAGGCAGGAATATGTATCATGCACCTGCGAGTAGAATGTATGTCTCCGCCCCTGCCCCATAATGTGTTTCCAGGAGTCCTCGAAACCCAGCTCCTGCATCAGTTTCTGTACTTTCCTGCCAAGCTTACCTGCTCTGCCTTGGATGGATTTACCGTTTACCCCCGTGATGTCCAAATTAAAGTCCCCCCCACATATCAGTTTACCCTCTGCCCAGCCTGCTAATTTGGTGAACAAGTTTTGATAAATTGTAAATTCCGCTGCCGGTGGCACGTATATTGAGGCCAGAGTAAGCTGCTGACCCTCTAGCTTGCCCTTAACTAATACATATCTACCCTCCTTGTCAATTATCTTATCTGTGATTTCGAAGGGGGTACCTCTTCTTACTAACACAGCAGTTCCCCTTTGCCTACCCCCTTTGTACGATGAGGCCACCACCTGGGAGAAGCCCAACTTCTCAAATTTTTTGTGCTCCGCATTTGAGAGATGAGTCTCCTGTAGTAATAGAATATTTACCCCTTGGCACTTCATTAATTGGAGTATCTTTGCTCTCTTTACGGGGTTTGTAATACCATGCACATTATAAGTGCACTCAACCCAATTTTGTGTCATATTACCCACTTAGTAAGATATCCCCCCCCCCTTTTTTTCCCGACTTTGTTTTTTCAGGTTTCCCCCTTGGTGGCTTCCCCATTTTTCCCCCTTTTCTGTTATTTTCTTATTTGCGTCTTTTTTGCCTACTAACTTCAAGTGCCCTGCATTGCCAAACTCTAACAAATATTTACAGTTGGTACAAAACTTCTGTATCATTTCAACAGTAACTTTCAACATTAACTTTCAACAAATGTTCTTCCAAGGTCGGGGGCTACGTAAAGTACCAGCCCCTATTCACTCCTATTACTAGGAGAGAGGGGGAGTGAACTACCCTACCGTTTCCGGAGGACCCCCAGAGCCGTGCTGTCGCTGGGCTCCTATGCCAGGTGCCTTAGACTGGAACCATCGCTTGCTCCCCGCCAGGTTGGCCTGTATCTGGCCTTGTTAAGGGCCATGTTGGTTCATTGAAGAGCTCCGGCCCTAAGTATCTCGTCATGGCTCCCCTCTTACCTCCCCTCACAATGGGGGTCTGTTTTCCCATTTAGCCATTCTCTACTCTCACCTTTTTCATATTGATTGGCTGTTCGATTTCAGCAACTCGTAACTTCTCATTTCTATGGGGAAGGGGGGAGGGAAAGGGGGGAGGAGGGAAGCTAGGCATTACTTCATTCTGTTCACAGTACAGCTCAGCCCCATTGAGTAAATTCCTTCTAGCTTCTATGGGAGGAGGGTTGGGGTGTGGATGGGAGAAGGAGGGGGGAAGATGAAGGCGGGATACCCCCCCTGACATTAATTCACCATGATCACAAAACTCCTTAGATGAGTATGCCCTAGCTGGTCAACTCATTGGGCCTTAAGAGCAGTATCCCGTATCCCCTCCCCACCCATCGCCCCCCAGGCCATCAATTTCAGTGTTTGCAACTTAGTGGGTATAAGAAACATAAAGATTAAACAAGAGTCCAGCTTTCCCTATAAAAACTTTCTCTTAATGTTCAGTATGGTTCAATGTGTTCGGGAGAGTCTGGCAGATCTGTTACCCAATTTTAGGCGGCATTTTCATTTCATATCAATACCCATTGTTGTACTTATCCTGCGTTTACATGTCAGTACGAGCTGCCAAGTCTGTGACCAGTTCGAGAAAGAGTCCTCTGCTTAACTAGTTGTATTCTCTCCTCGTTGGTACCCGTTTCAAGTAGGAGACTCTTGGTGGGCGAACTTCCTCTCGAGGAGCTTCTGGATGTTGCGCATCATCTCCTTGTGCGTCTCCTTATTGGCTCCCCCTGTCTTCCTGTTAGCTGCGAGACAATTGCTGGGTTCTCAGGTTCCTGAATCTTGGTTCCTCCTCTCCTTGACCGCGATGTTTAGTTTCACCAAGACTTCAAGTGCTTCCTCTACCGTGGTATAGACCTTCACCCCATCCTCCCAAAAAACTCTCAGTCTCACAGGGTAAGGGGTATGGAAACGTATTGATTTTTCTTTGAGTGCTCTCAGTATGGGCATGTACTTAACTCTCTCCATTTGTATTTCCGTTGGATAGTCGCAATCAAGATAAAGTCTGTGAGTCAAGTACCTTATTTCCTTTTTTGCCCACGCCCGTCGCAGTATTTCTTCTTTGACTGAGTACGAGTTCACTTTAAATACAATGGATCTCGGGCGTGCTGCAGGGTCAGTTGGTTTTACCAGAAGTGCCCGATGCGCTCTCTCTATATGGAATGCCATAGTGGGGGGAAGGTCAAGTACATCTTTCAACATATTTTCTAGAAACGCTGATATAGGAGCTACTTCTGTGTTCTCTGGGAGACCGTACAGCCTTAGGTTGTCTCTTCGCGAACGACATTCCAAGTCTAGGCATTTGGCTTTTAAACTTTCAGTTTGTTGTATTAGCGTTTGAATTATCCCAGAGACTTGTATGGTTGTGTCCTCTGCTTCCGAGAGTCTCTCCTCTACTTGACTTACTTGAGTCTCAAATGTTGATTATTGTAGTTGTACCGCACGGAATTCTTGCTTGTTCTCTTTTTTTTGATTCAGTTATTTCATGCAGCAGTCTCTCAAATCGAGAGCGTGACAGTTGTTCACTCTTCCCATCTGTATTGTACTCAGGAGTCCTTTGGCCTTGCGGTGAAGACGACCTGCTGGGAGGGCCCAACTTCAATCTGGCTGCATCTTTAGTATTCATCCTGGGTTCTTGACCGGTTCTACCTCTGTTTAAGCTCTGTAGTTGACCCCCTGAATTTTTTGACATTTTTGTTTTGTATTTCTCAGGTTTTTGGTTTTTTTTTGGCTTGCCTGGCTCGGAGCTTCACGGATTAGGCTTGCATCAAGTCCGTGATGTCACCGGAAGTCCTCAGCTCCATACATTACTAAACCATAGTCAATGACCGATAGAACCGAGCTGTGGCTTGCTAGCTTCAGAGCTTCTGGGGTCAGACACCATCTATATCTATAGAGGAGCCCAATCCTGGTGTTAACGTTTCTAGCGACATTCTCTACGTGAGGTACATAGGTGAGGTGACTGTCCAAGGTTACATCAAGGTACTTAATGTTGTAGCTACTCTATTGGGGCTCCTAGGTTGTTTAGAACAGTGAGAGTATGGGCCTTGTACTTACGGCGAGAAAAAGAAAACAGCAGCACTTTTGTCTTTGTAGTTTAGCACCAACTTGTGGGTATTAAACCAGTTCTTGACTTCTATGAATCCTAGTTGTAGGTTGCTTTGAAGTATGTTTGGGTCAGGGCAGCTTGCGAAGATGACAATGTCATCTGCATACAGGAGAGTCCTTTGACGACAAGCAGATGCAAGTTGTTCAGGAAGATACTGAACAGGAGAGGACCCAGGATTAATCCTTGTGGTACACCAGACCAGACAGCCTTCTGTTCTGAGATGACATTAGCTATCTTCACCCTTTGTGATCTATCTCCTAGGTAGCTTGTGAACCATTTCAGCGTGTGTGGTGAGAGACTAATATTTGTGAGCTGACTGCGTAGGAGTGGGTGATTCACAGTATCAAAAGCCTTAGTTAAGTCAATAAAGGCCGCTCCTACAAGATTGCCTTGGTTAACGGATTGTTGAATGTAGCTGGTGAATTCTAGCAGTGCTGTGGTGGTGCTGTGTCCTTTTCTAAAACCATGCTGTTGCCGGCATTGGATGGAGTGGGTTTCCAGGTAATCCACAAGTTATTGGTGCTAAAGGACTCCTGGAGTAAGAACATACAGTTCTAAAATGATCCCCACCCTTGGTGTGCAAATCTGAAACACCCAGTGAATTTTCTAAAATGCCAGTAAAGATAGAACAATAACAAACTGTGAACCAGCATTTGAAACACAGCTTCTATAGAATGCACACACTCACAGGTTCAATGCAGTTCTCCTTTAAAGTCAGGTGACAGCAAATGTAACAGCTGATTACTTAGTAATAGACCTTTGTAACTAACCTAATTGTTTTGAGGGAACAAGACGGTACCATGGGGATAAAGTAGGTTACAGAGTCTTTCACTCCTAAACCACCGGTTCCAATATGGCCCAGGTCAGCAGTGGTCAGAAGGTAGAAAAAGTTGTCTCGGGGTAAAGCTGCCTACAAATACCATGGCAGGCAGAAGAGATAGACTTCTGGTATTTCTCTGCATTTGTATGTTAAAAGTTGCTGTCATCTAGCCGGCCTGGTGATGCTGAGGGATGAGGCACTGGATACCACATCTCGCACTACACAGGTGACCCAGGTTCAGGAATGACCTCAATTCACCAGGTACCGTTACAGGGGGGGGGGGGGGATGGCAGGATATAGCACTGGCTCGCCTCTCCTGGGAAAGGAGTGGGGTCGCCCACCCGTAGTGCTGCCATCACCAAATGGAGGCTCTGTGCCAGCACAGGCAGTTAACGGCGTGACTGGAAGGGAGGGGCATCCCAAACGATGTGCGTTCGTGTGCCTCCACATGCACAAGCTACATCAGGAACACGTGGGCATAGGGGTCAGGAGAAAAAATAAATAAACAAAAAAAGTTGCTGTCATCTGATGTCTGTTCAATGGCTGACATGGAATGAGTTCTGGTGGTTCATCAGGTCCACAGTGATCAAAAACTGCCATCATATGATGGCTGTTCAGTGGCCAATGTAGAATGAATGTTGGTGGTTCTTAGTGCAGATCTTTTTTTTTTTTTAATACAATTTACCCAGAATAGCCCAGTTGAGATGCATCTCATTTTTCATAGGGTCCTGCTTCCTCCAGTTTCTGCAGCCAGATGGACTGGAGCCCTGAGAGGTTAAGTGACTTGCTCAAGTTCATACAGTAAGTATTTGGCTCTAGTGGGGTTTGAACTTGTGATCTCCTGGTTTCTAAGCCAATGCTCTAACAACTAGGCTGCATTACCTCTATGTCTCACAAAGATGCAGATTTCTTAGAGAATGGGTCCCCATATCGTACAACTGCAATCATAACTGGCACTAATTAGCTGGCCTGTCAACACCGCTGTAGCATAACCCCTTGTGAATGGGTCCCCACATCGTATGACTGCAGGCATAACTGGCACCAATTTGCTGGCCTGTTGACACCACTGTACCATTAACCCTTGTGAATGGGTCCCCATATTGTATGACAGCAATCATAACTGGCATTAATTAGCTGGCCTGTCGACACCGCTGCACTGCTATCCCTTGTGAACAATCCCCCACATTGTACAACTGCAGTCATAAATGTTACTAATAAGCTGGCCTGTTACTGCTGCTGTAGTGTTATCCCTTGTGAATGGGTCCCCACATCGTATGACTGCAATCATAACTGACACTAATTAACTGGCCTCTTGACTCCGCTGTAGTGCTACCCCTTGTGAATGGTCCCCACATCGTACGACTGCAATCATAACTGGCTCTGGTTACCTGGCCTGATGATACCACTATCCCTCGTGAATGGGTCCCCATATCGTAGGATTGCAATCATAACTGACACTAACTAGTTGGCCTGTTGACTCCACTGTAGCACTACCCCTTGTAAATCAGTACCCACATCGTATGACTGCAATCATAGCTGGCACTAATTAGCGTGAGTGTCGACATCGCTGTAGTGCTGCTCCTTGTGAATGGTCCTCCACATCATATGACTGCAATCATAACTGGCACTATTAGCTGGCCTGTTGACAATGCTGTAGCGCTACCCCTTTTGATGCTGGCAATCCGAGAAGAAGTGTCTGGAAGACTGCCCACCTCCTTTGGTGGGGGGGGGGTAACCACTACCCACCATTTGACTGCCACCAAAGGAAGGCAGGGTGGTAGTGGGACTGGATCAGCAGATTGAATGGCTGACAACAGCATGGACCATGCATGCACAGGAGCATAACTTGTGCTTTCTTTCCATGGGTGCGGCCCAGGAAACAAAATGTTGGCAAAAAAGGCTTCTGGCTGAGCAGGTGATGCCCTGCCTGCCTCGCATGTCCATTGTTGGGCATCCTCTCGTGGTTCTTGGTCCACTCCTAGGCTTCTCCTGTGCCACTAGCAGCTGGACATGTTGGGGGGGTTGAATCTGCTGCAGGAGCTGAAGGCAGCTCCCACCTCAGGGTGGGGGCTCAATCCAGGGGGGGCATCGCAGTGGTAGGTCACAGGAGAGGGGCCATGACAGACCAGAGGTGGTAGGCAGAGGTCCAGGGTGGTCCTGGTCAGGTGTGTCTCTTTTGGTTCTAAAAGTAGGCCCCAAAGAAGGGGGCTCAACTTATCTGCGAGGTCGACCAATCTGCATGATTTACTATGGTAAACCATTTTTTGCAACTGTGCAACCTAATTTTGCGTTCTGTACTGGCACAAAGGCAAATTCTGAGCCTGAATATTGGTCACAAGATAGATTTTCCATCCAATCTGCTCAGCAAAATGTCTGCAATTTTTCTTGAATTGATAAGGAAAAAGGGAGGGAGAGGGTCAACTAAGATGTGAGGTCAACTTACAGGCAAATATATTCACGTAATTGGTGTGGAGTCTAAACTACCCTCTCACCTATGTGGTAATCCTTCCATAACAGGACTGAGGCAAATATGTGAGACTGTGTGTGTGTGTTTGGGGGCTGTTGCACTATGTACAAATCTAAAAATTCAGCTTCTACTGCTGTCAGTCAGACTCTTCAGCTGCACTAGATTTGTTTTTAACGTCTCATTTGATGTCTTTTTCCTGAACAGCACAATTCACACCATGGCACTGGGAATACTGAAATCGAGGCAGAAAGCTGTTGGCCCAGTCCCTTATCCCCTTCAGGGCTGACAGGCATACAAGGAAGAGAAAAATGTCCTTGTACACTGTGGCATGCCAGGGCGAAGCGCTCTTGTCAGTTTCAGCCCGTGATATGTTGCATAATACTTCAGCACAACAATGGCAATTACTCTAAACTGTCACACAGGAAACGGTGACACCTCAAAGCATGATCCACGCAGGCTGCACTATAATGCATTATCCTGATATCACAGCAAGGAGTTACAAATCTGCATCCGTTGATTCCTTTGCTTTTGCAAATCAAGCCCCACCATCAGCTCTCCAAAGTCTCTCATCGTAATTTCAGAACTCACGTTTTCACACAAAAATCACCTACACTGACTACCTAGCTGAGGAATGACCCTCTTCCCGTCTCAGAGCTTTTTTTTTTATATTGTTTAATCAGAAGAGACACACTAAGCTGAAAGCTTGTTTACAGGTGTGACCTGGGAGCACAAGGAAGTTAAGTGACTTGCTCAGGGTCACACAGTATGCACCTAGGCGGCTGTGGGATTCAAACCCAGATCTGCAGCTCAGAGCCTTAACCCACTGTGCTATACTGCTTCATATTTCTAAAATGAATACTTCAGTTCTTCCAGCTGGTCTTACAAGTGCCACTGCACCACCCCTCCTCTGACTAGACCAAATGCACATGGACATCAGAGGAGCAGTGGGGGGTAGATGCAGCAGTTATAAAGCAGGTAGAAGAGCCCAAATACACATTTTAGCAGTAAAAGACAAGGATGGAGGGACGGTCTTTTATGTCTTCCCAAAACTGCAATGGAATCTTTAATATCCTCTTGGACAGCGACATGCAATGCGCAACTGGAACCTTGGTTGAACATGTCATCTAAAGCATGGCACCTCAAACAGTGCAGCCCTTCACCGAATGCAGCACTGCAGCATCAGCGCTGGTTATTAACCCATGTGCCTGGTGCAGGATTCGAACCCACAACCATCCTATCTTGTGAGTCACTGTCTGCAAATGCACTCTCCCTGGGAGCATCATGCAGTCTACGTGAGAAGTTTCAATGTTGGAAAGGGGACCACAAACTGGCCTGGATGGCCAGGTATCTGCACAAGCTGGCCTGGATGGCATGGAACCTGTGCAAGCTGGCCTAGATGGCAGGTACCTGCACAAGCTGGCCTAGATGGCATGGTACCTGCACCAGATGTCATGGATAGCATGGTACCTGTACCAGATGGCATGGATGGCACGGTATGGTATCTGAGCAAGCTGGCCTAGATGGCAAGGTACTGGAGCAAACTGGCCTAGATGGCATGGTACCTGCACCAACTGGCATGGATGGCACGGTACCTGCACAACAGGCAGACACTCCGAAGATCTAGGTTCTCCTTAGAAGAACACTTGGGCTCCAACTGTGGCCCAGGCTAGTTGTAGGTGAAGCACTTGGCTCTCAGCATTGCTCTACAGGGCAACCACTTTGGACTTTATTTAGCTAGTGTGGGTGTTTTCAGGCCACCACAAGGGTGACTTCCATCCCCCCCCAAGTCTCCAACTTGCAGAGACATTTTTCTGCAGTCAAGTCTACATCTTCAAATCGCTGGGAAAAAAATTCCTTGATTAAAGTCCAAGTCCCCAAATCGTGAAACCACATTTCTGCAACTTGTTCCCACAGTAACCGGATTTAGGCTGCTGCATCACACAGATGCAGATATTTTGGCTACCCAAGAGATCAGTTTGGCTAGTAAGATTTTTGGCAGGCAGCCAAAGTGGCCACTTATCAAAAAAGCATTGGCTCAAGGGAAGGAAGTACACGGACCACCAGACATTCGTGCTACCTCGTGCATTGATCACAGAGCACCATTGGTGTTGTCTTCTGGTGAAAGGGCACAACCATGAAACTCTGAACATCAAAAGCAAATCAGAATTTTATTTATTTTTTTTAAAAAAGAACAAAATTTAAGCGGGGGTCTGGGATGCAGATTTTGTCTGTTGTTTTACATGACACATAACTTACAAGGGCCACATGGATTGGTAGTTTGTTCTTCACCACTTTCTGTGCACCCAGGTGGCTCACTCTTTCATGCCCCGCATCATGCTATGCCATGGGACTCATTCACACTGGCACTGTCCACCGATAAATCCCAATGTGTCCCACTGGTGGCTGGGTTTGTTCTATCAATCCCCAGGGCGTCCCCCTCCTAGCTGAGGAGGAGAGGGAGTACATGTTGCCAAAACCAAGGGCAAGGCAATAAGGACTGTATAACTGGCACACCACCAATGAGGGTCTGATGGCGTAGGGGAGTGTGCAGGGAGCCTGACACTGCTGGATGGACATTTCTCCCTACCCATCCTTTCCTCCCATGTAGAGCGAGCCCACTTTGGTGCCTTGGGGGTGTGTGACCTGCTGGCATGGGGTCATTCATGCCAGCAATGGCCCCACACTTCCTCCAGAGGCCACTCTCTAAGCAATGCACAGCACTGCCCTCTGTCAGCAGGACAGTGGCCTCACGTTGCTCTTTATTGGAAGGCAAGCTTCCTTGAGGGCTGACTTTCGCTCTCCCTGCCAGCCTGTGCTCCCGACATCCCAGGCTCAGGGTGCAAACCTGGGTCACCAGCATGCCACAGGAGTTCTCATGGCACAGTGCCAAGGAGCTGGCAGATTGGTAATTTTAAAGACAGAAATCAGGACCTCTGGAACATGATATACAGTTACAAGATTTATCGTTGTTGCATACATACCATATCATCATATTTCGTGCAAAGGAAAAAAT
Organism: Neoceratodus forsteri; assembly: GCA_016271365.2. Taxonomy (NCBI): domain Eukaryota; kingdom Metazoa; phylum Chordata; order Ceratodontiformes; family Ceratodontidae; genus Neoceratodus; species Neoceratodus forsteri. The sequence continues at coordinate 242,655,161 of CM028133.1, read as the reverse complement.
GTATATTCTTCTGTCACAACGCAAAGCTCCCACTTTCTAATTCTAAAATTACTGCAGCGCTATTCCCCCAAATCCTCCCATTTCCTAGAGAGAGAGAAATAATTAATCAATGTACCAAGAAGCTGGTGGTTTCCCAGGACTTAATGATGGGCTGGGGATGGGTATACTGAGGATTCAACCGGTCAGCTCACTCCCAGCCTGTCGTTAATCAAGAAATTACTGACTGAGGTTGTTATTGTGATTACAAGTCTAACTGCAATAACAACTTTCGTTTTTGGCAGTTATTTAACGAACATTTAGATTTTAGTAGCCTGGCACGAGTCATGTGTGCCACATAGCGTCCGCTGGCAGCTGCTTCGGTCAATTCTAAGATATTAATGACCAATCCAGCAGCCAATCAGGAGTCTCACTAGGTTCATGAATATTTAATTTGACTTATAATGTAAATTAACCCAACTAATTGGGTGCTGTGGCCCTGGAATACAGGGTGCAGTTCCTGGGTTCGTTTTTCTCACTCACTTCACTTAAAATCCCTAGCAATTGCGGGTCCGGTGGTGTAGAGGGCTGAGGTACTGGACGCCTTACCTCATCTCATGTCGGCGACCCACGTTTGGGAACGGACTCAGGTCTTCGGGGATCCGGCATGGGTGGGGTAGCAGGACTGAGCAGCTGGAAGGCAGCTCTCCTCTCTCAGGGTGGTTGTCACCCCCCCCCCCCAATAGTTCCGCTGCCATCGGGTGGAGGACTGGTGGTTAGAGTAGGCGGCGGGAGGGCACCTTGAGATGCAGTGTGAGCATGCCTCTGCAGATGCAGCCAAGGTACAGGGATGAGTGAAAAACAGGGAAAAAAATCTGGGCAAAAAATCTATACTGAAAAAAAAGAAATCCCTAGCAGTGGCCAATACTGGTGGAAACAACCTCCTTTCATCTGTTCAGTTTCAGCCGTAATACTTTCATTTCATGTCAGATAAACTTCCACCCTAATCAACATACCATGAATGGCAGGATTGACCCTTCGTATTCCAGGTTTATTACCGCTACTGTCACATTCTGGATATGGCTTAGTTCTTTGGAGAGGGGTTGTGCAGAGGGAGGCAGAAGTGAGCTCAGAGCTACAACAAACAATGACATAGACTTTTAGTTCAACGTATTCTTCCTCTCCTCATTTTACCCTCCTCCCACTCCCCATCCCCCACCTCACTGAATGAGGTCCCTCACTGGCTGCACCCCTCCTCTGGAAGGGAGAGCAAAGTCCCCTGGTTAGGAAGGCGAGGCTCCGCGACTGGGGGGAGGGGCAAGGTTTCCTCTGCTAGAAGAGTGAAGTGCCCCCAGCTGAGAGGGACAGGTCCTCCCAAGCTCGGTGGCATGGGCCCCGGTTTGGAGGACAAGGTCCTCCAACCGGGAGGCAAACTACAGTAGGAAGGGTGAGCTCCTCCTGTGTAGGACAGCGAGGTCCCCCACTGGCTGGGACAGCGAGGTCCCCCACTGGCTGGGAGAGCGAGGTCACCCAGCAGCTGGGACAGCAAGTTCCCCCAGCTGGGAGAGCAATATCCCCAGCGTAAGGAGTGTTCAGCCTGAAGCCTTGTACCTATACCTCCAAATGAATGCACACCCTTTTATGTGTTATTGTTAAATTTATATACAAGGGTGTGTGCTCTCTCTCCACATACAGTATATAGGGATATATAGATAGATAAAAGAGATAACATGACAAACAGAGTTAAAATGATAGACAAATAGGTACACACACACCCCTCCATCTATCCACATCAACATGATCAGAGCTCTCTGTACACCAATCACCATGACTGCTCAGAGCACTACCCTGTAATATGCAGTATTCATCTATCACTCCATCCATCCAGCATCGAACCATCCCTCCAACCTCACATCCATCCACCTATCCACATATCCATCCCTCCATCCACCCATCCACCATTTATCCACACATCCATCCATCCTCCATCCACCTATCCATCCATCTCTCTATCTATATCTCCATACATACATATGGCCCTCTATCCATTCATCCAACCCATCCTTCCATCCCTTCACACTTCCTTCCACGCACACATCCATCACCCACTCACCCACCCATTCATCCATCCGCCATCAATCATCTACCCATCAATCCATCATTCACCCACAAATCCATCCATCACCTGTGCATCCATCCATCCATCCATCCACCCACCCACCCATCAATCCATTTATCATACATCCAGTCAATCCACACATCCATCACTCCACAAATCCATGATACATCCAATATCCATCCATCATCCACCCATCAATTCGTCATCTAGCCACACATTTACCCATCCAGACAGCCTTCTATCCATTCATTCATCCACCCACCCACCTTTCCATCCATCCATCCACCCACCCATCAATCCATCATCTATCCACACATCCAGCCATCCACACATTCATTCAGCCCCTATCCATGCATTCATCCACACATCCATCCAGCCCGATATCCATCCAGCCCGATATCAATTCATTCACCACCCATCCATCCCTCCACATACCCATCCATGTATCCATTATCCAACCAATCATTCATCCAGCAATCATGTTGCCATCCATCCATCCATCATTCACTCATCAATACATCATCCATACACACACACACACACACACACACACACACACACACACACACATCCATCCTCCACCCACCCACCATCAATCCACAGATCTGTCCCTTCATCCACTGATCCATAAGGACAGGTGCCTGTTTAGAGGGCCGCTCTGTAGAATCACCTGCCTTGCTGCAAAAAGCTAGCTGCAGCACTCAGTTCTTGGTTGTACCTTTTGCTGATACTGCGGAGAAGACATGGTCAGCTTTTATAGTGCCATCAGGTGTTCTGATCTGAAAAATGAAAACCACAATAAACTGTAACAGCTGTTATGGATAACAGACGGGCAAGCAGTTTTCACTGTCACTTAGAGGTGCGGACTCATTCAGAGTGATTCAAAGCAGAACAAACAGAAGAGGTAGAATGCTTTACTGCCACTTCAGCAGGCTAATTCCCACTCACGTATGCGGGAAAGGAGGGATATTTTGGACTATCAGACAGACATGCAGGAAGAGAGGGATAGATCAAATGAATGAGAAGTAAAGCAGAGTCACTATAGAAGGGAAAGGAGACAGAGTAAGGAAGAGGCAGTAGGAGGGAGAGCATGGGAGAGATGAAATGAAACAGTCAAGAAAAGTAGAGAGGGAGACAGAAGGAATAGGGACAAGATCAAGAAAGATGGATGGAAACAGAAGCAGATACAGATTTTTTAATTTTTTATTTTTATTTTTTTAAACACAACATTCTTTTCACTCCTACTGCAGAGCGCGTGGCGAATCGTCTGGCCGTTGGCACCCTCACCCCTGGACCTAGTCTGGCCAACGACACACTCTCCTCCACGCAGGCTGGCACGCAGAGCCCCCCCCCCCATCGGGAGACATGGACCCTGATACCTGGGGGGCACACTTCTCTTGTCAGGGGCTGCAGGGCTTGGCCATCAGCCACCACAATCGCCCCGCAATTTTCCGCCATTTTTCCTCCCCTCTGAGCCAGTCGTGCAATGGTGTCAACACACTACGTGCCGCCACCCACTGCACTCCAGCCCTCAACTATGCACACTACCCGCAGTGCCCCCGGCCTCTACCAGTTGCTGCTGCAGAGTGATGCGATCCCTCCACCCACCCCAGAGGAAGGAGAGCAGTCACTGGATGCTCTTCCTTCTCCCCTGCCGACCCGAGTCCGCTCCTGAACCTGGGTAGCCAGTGTCGCGCAAAGTGTGGCGTCCAGCGCCTCAACCCTCAGCACCACCGGGCCGGTGAAGCAGATACAGTTGACATGTAACATAACTTTATAATTATGTATAGGAGGTGGGACAGCAACACATAGCTCAGGCCAAGAAACCAGCAACGCAGGGCAGGGAAACAGGATGGAGGACAGTGACACAGAACACAGGACCAGAGGCCCACAACACAGGGCAGGGGACTAGAAAAGGTGGTAATACATAGAATGCAGGACCAGAGGTCCTCAAGACAGGGGAGGGAACAAGGACAGGAGGAAGCTGATACCGAATGCAGGATCTAAGGCCCATAGCACACGGCAGAGCAGGGAACTAAAAGGGAGCAATGATACAGGGCAGGGAGCCACAAAAGGGAGGTAATGACAGACTGCTGGACTGAAGGCCCACAACACAGGGCACAGAACGGGGAGGGGGGGGAGTGACACAGAATGCAGGACCAGAGGAACATGCAACACAGAGCAAGGAACTAGGACAGAGGGTAATGCACAGAATGCAGGTCCGGAGGCCCAAAAGACAAGGAAGGGAGGCAGTGATACAGAATGCAGGAATGTAGGCCCAAGGCACAGCACAGAACAGGGAAGGAAACAAGGAAGGGGGATAGCAACACAGAATAAAAGAATGGAGGTCCATGGAACAGCACAGAACAGGGCAGGGAACAAGAAAGGGGGGGAAATGACACAAAATAAAAGGACTGAAGACTCACAGCACAGCACAGACCAGGACAGGGAACTGGGAAGGGAGGCAGTGACACAGAATAAAGGATCCGAGGCTCACAAGACAGGCCAGGAAACCAGGAAGGGATGCAGTGACACAGAATAAAGGACCACAGGTCCATGGCACAGCACAGGACAGGACTAGAAAGGGAGGCAGTGACACAGAATGCAGGACCAAAGGCCCACGACACAGCACAAGACAGGGAACTGAGAAGGGAGGCAGTGACGCAGCATAAAGGACCGGAGGCCCACAGCATAGCACAGCACAAGACAGGGCAGGGAATCAGGAAGGGAGGCAGTGACACAGAATGCAGGACTGGAGGCCCACAGGTGCAGGGAACTAAGAAAAAGGCAGTGGCTAGAATGCAGACAAGAGGCACATGATATAGGGAAAGGAATCAAACATAGGAAACAGTCTGTTAGAAACACTGAAACAGACAATGTCAGCAGACAAAGATCAGCAGCTCATCCATTCTGCCCTGTTATACCCTATCCTACCCCGAGACCTATTGTCTAGACAGGGTTTATGCCCACGCTTCCCTCCTTACCCCCACCTTACTGTTACCCCCTTAAGTATTAATCCCTGTTAAACAATGCTTAAGTTCTCCTATCCAGTATTCCGTCCCAGGATTCTTGTTCCCTATGTGCATCACCCTACAGGTGTAGGTCCCTCTGCATCTCCTTTACCCCCTTCTTACTGTCTACACTGCCAAACAGCTTAGTGCCATCTGTGAAGAGACACATCCTGCCCAGTATTCTTTCTATGTTGCTGATGAACATAACAAAAAGGACTGGTCTCAGGAATGACCCTTGTGGCACCCCTTGTGACCTGCCTTGACCCATTTACCACCACCACCCTCTGCTGCCTCCCTTTCAACCAACTTCCCATTCATCTCGCTCAGTCTCTTGCTGCAACTAGTTCCTCTCATTTCTTTAGCAGCCATCTATGTAGTATGAGCTGAATGTCTTGCTGAAGTCAAAGCAGATAAATCAACTGATTGTTCCTTATACCCGGTCCCTTTGATACCCAGTCAAAGAATACTATCAGGTTTATCTGACAAAACCTCCCTACCACAGACCCATGCTACTTACTATACTGGGGCCCATTTCTCTACAGATATTCCACAAGGTCCTCCTTGACTAGTGCCTCCAACAGTTTGCCCACAACAGTGGTGAGACTGATGGGTCCGTAGTTACCCAGTTGTTCCCTGTCCCCTCCCTTGTGGAGCGGAACCACATCTACTACCCTCCAGTCTTTCAGGAAATACCCCCAATAGTTTGCTACTGAACAGCCCTGCTAGGGGTTCAGCCACTTCTGATGCGAGCTCCCCGAGCACCCTGAGGTGCAGTCCATCCATGCTGGGGCTTTTTCTATTTTCAGGGCAGTAAGCCCTTTTCTGACCCTTTCCCCTGTGATTAGCACCTGCCCCATTCCTGAGATCCTCCTTGCAGCAGCCTTCATGCTGCTTTCTGGCAAGGATCCGTTATCCTCAATAAAAACAGAGCAGAAGAAGTCATTAATTACAGCTGCCTTCTGCTCATCCCCCTCTATTACCCTGCCCCCCTTCTGTCAGCCTTGCAACTCCCCCTCTCATCTTCTCCCCCGCCAACGTATTCAAAAAACTGCATTTTCCTTCCCTTGACCCCCTCCTCAATATGCAGCTCTATGTCTGCTTTTGTGTCCCTGAATGCCTTCTTGGCTTCTCTCACTTTGCTTAGTACTCACTCCATTCCTCATCCCTCTGCTTCTCCTGGTATCTGGCAAAGGCACTTTTCTCCTTCACTGCCTCCCTGACTTTTTTGGGGGGGCCCAGATTGGTCTCTTGTGCCTGACACTTTTGGAAACTGTTCTCAAGCATGACTTGGTTACCTCGAGAATGGCCCCTTTAATTGCTCTCCACCTCTTCTCCACCTCCTGATTTGATGGATTAAATTACTAATATTGGGCTCTATGCATGGAAAATAAAATAGCCTATAAGACGCCTACCTGTGGTGTGTAGGCATCCCTACATCTCGTAACTGTGCATCAGGGGCTCCATGGATATCAGGTGACATTCACAGAAGGGACATGTGCTCCTTCCTTTCTTAATCCCCTGGCTGTTCATGCTGTTATGCTCATGGACAGTCCGGAAGAGTGTCAGGAGTATGCTTGCACTCCATATCATTCACTATGGTGGAGTGGTAGGTGAGGGAAATGCAAGATATGGTAGCTGGCACCCTGCCATATCCTATGCATGCCTACCACAGAGGACACCTGCCAGCTGTTTCAGCAAGGGCATTCAACATGTTGTGCCGCCCGAGTCATCCAGTCAGGAAGGCAGCAATTTGGACACTTGCCCATTTGTGTTGTAAATATGGGACCTGTGCCATCCCACAATCCCCGTTCCATGCAGAACAAGGGATCTATTCTGGGGACAGGTCAGGCATCTGATTGGATGCCTGTCTGTGTCCTCTGATCTTCCCCCTGGGGCATCACTGCACTGGGAGGGACAGAGCTGTGGACAGGCACCATGTGGTGGCCGGTGATCATGAATACCCGCCACCATGCACCTATTCATGGGTGTGGCACTGCACGGGCTGGGTATGTGCCTATCACACGTACTTAGACCCGAATGGTGCATAGGCACCATTATTCTGTGCCAGTCAGGTCACTAACTCTTTTGCTGCCATGTGAGGCACTGTGGACAAGTAAACTGTTCAACATGGGGTCACAGGTTTGAATTCCACTCCGGCCACTGGCAAACTGTGTGACCTTGAGCAAGCCACCGGACCTCTTACCGCTTCAGATGCATCCTCAGGTGCGCTATCCAGGGTAAATAGATTATTAATCCAAAAACAATTTAGTCTGTGCAGGATATGCATGCTCCTATTTTCAACTGCAGATTTGTGTCTTTAGACATCTGACCACAATCAACCTTTTTAGAGGGATCAACATTTCCATCCTTCTGACCGCATATGGGTCCCAAATAAGACACCAAAAAAATTGCATGCAAATTGCTGCTAATCTGAAATTTAATTGCAATTTGGAATGTAAAAACAGATGCAGAAGCATCTTTTGAAGTTTTGGTTCAATTTGGGGTACAGCTTTGGATGCAGGCAGAGCACACTGCTACATCTGGATCTGTCATGTGAAAAAATACCACCCGATGTGAGATTCTTTGTCTTTTTAGCTTTCATTCTTATTTTGGGCTCACCATGACCCAAACTCGTAAGACCACATAAGGGCTGGTTCCATTCTCCCCTGAGATGAAATACTGATGAGGTACACTAATGGATCCTGAGTAGAATGAAACACGGGCCTGTTTCTTCTGTTTTCAGCCTTTGCAGATTGTGTGAATGGCCCTCTGACACCATGCAATTATTGTGGTGATTTGCATATTACATCCCATGATGCTTTGCATTGGGGATATGTGCGATTTTGGATTTAATGCAGAAAGAAAATAATCTGTTTATCTTCCATTCTCGCAAGCTTCCCCCTTTATTTCCTGCATCCCATCTGTCCCCTAACCCATACCACATACCAGCCACGCTGTACAAGGTGTATGGCCATGCCAGCCAGGGTCCTCAGCCTCTCTTCCCCCACAGTTCATGGTCATGCCAGACAGTCTCCACAGCATCTCGCCCTGCAACCCCAATCCATCCGTCTCCCATTCGGACAGTACTCACCTCCCAGCTGTCAACTGTTCTCTCCAGCCTCTGTACAGGGGTGTCCCGGTGCACTTCCACCCCTCTGGCCTTCAGGACATCTTCCATCACCTCTGGAAGCATCTGCATTCCATCTTTCAAGGACCACTGGCTCCAGCGTTCATGTTTTGCACGACTGGTCAACTCTGAGTCAAACCTGCGGTCTTTCTCTGAAAAACATAACCCCCCACCCTGCGTATTGAATAAAGGCTGAGCACACGATCCCAGGAGGATACAGTACCTGTACTAAGAGAAATGAGCACTAGTGCCCAAGTTAATCTCAAAGTAATGACTCTGCAGGGGAATTTACAATGTAAAACATAAGCCTTACCTTGAAGTCTGATTCTGTCAGATGCTAAGCAGGGTCGGGCCTGGCCTGCTGTCAGATGGGAGACCTGCAACAAACACCAGTTCTACAGGAAGTGGTTTTAGTGGCTCTGCAGGGGGCACAATTCACTTGGTTAAAAAGTAACTACACCGATGATGGCCTACCATGTTTTTTTTTTTTAATAAACACTGCTGTCATGAGGCCCTGACAACTTGTTCTGGTTGGGGGAATTCAAGAATGCATGGGACAGACACAAGGCAATTCTGGTGGGGGGTAGGAAGAAGTAGGCTGTTAGTTAACTAGGATCTGCAGTTTCTCCCCTTATGGGGGTTCTGAATATGCCAGATGTTAACTGGAGTGCAGCTGCAGCAGCCACTTCTAAGAGTGGTGTTATTCTAGATGCCCTACAGGGGGTATGCCTTAGACAACTAGTATTGGAACCCACTCGAGAGGGAGCAGTCTTAGACCTGGTACTCTCAAATGGAGATGGAGAGAGGATCACAGATGTAGAAGTGGGTAGCCATCTGGGAACTAGCGACCATCGAACAGTATGGTTCACAATAAACACAGCAATAGAGTCAAGCCATACAAAGGCAAAAGTACTGGACTTTAGGAGGGCTGACTTTGCCAAAATGGGTGCGTGCCTAAGGAATGCACTAGCAAACAGGCAGGAAGGATGGGTGGAATAACAATGGGGAATAATCAAAACTGCCATCACAGAGGCAAAAAGCCTTTGTGTGAAGCAAATAAACAAAACAAAACGATGTAAGAAACCACTATGGTTCTCAAAGAAGGTGGCAGGGAAGGTTCAAGAGAAAAAGAAAGCATTCAGGAAGTACAAGGAATCACAGAAGAAGAAGGATGGAGAATTGTATGAGTTAAAGCAAAAGGAAGCTGGGAAGGCAGTCAGAACAGCAAAGGCCCAAACTGACGAAAAGATAGCAACTCAGTTAAGAAGGGGATAAAAACCTTTTATAGGTATATCAGGGAGCAAAGGAAGACCTGGGAGGATAGTGAGGCTTAATAAAGGGGAGGGGGTGGAAGAGGGTGACTGTGAAGAGGCAGAGACACTAGTGTAACCCCCTTGCAAATGGGGGTTCTTAGAAATGCCAGTCTGGGTTTACCTTAGCCGGTTGGTTCTGTCCTTCTCCCACTGTCTCTCAGGCATCTCCTGACTTAGTCCCTAATTTTTCTAGCTTCCCAGGTCCTGTTTGCCCTTGTATGTGCCCCAGCTTGCAGTCAAATGAAAATCCAGCCCCTCGGGGCTTAAACTGCTGACCGCGGGCTTCCGCTGCAAAAGCGCTGCCTCTAGGGCAGCAGGACGTGACAGTGCAAAAGCTTTTGATGGGAGTCACATTATTTACAGCCCGCCTCGGGGACTGTGCCGTGGGTCCTGGGATCCCTTCCACCTATTTGGGACCCAGTGACCACGGACAGTCTGCTGGGGGACCGCTCAGATGGGAATTAAAGGATTTCTGACCAGGGCTCATTTGAATATGCCTGTGCAGGGCCCTGGTCATCTGAATAATGCATAACAATGTATCTCTGGCTGCCTCCAGGGTAGCTATGTTCAGCTCCAGCTGAAAAGTAAAGAATTAAAATGTTTTACATAATGGAACTGTTGCTGCTTGTTGGGAATATACTGTGCATGTGGAGAAAAGTGCTTAAAAGTTAAAATGAGTACAGTTTCCCTGCCAATTCCAGTATCTGGGACTCTGTGTGTCAGCTGCTGCAAGGGGAGCTTGCATAAGTGCAGTAGCGACAGGAAAAGTAAAAGAGCCATGTTTTTCATCTGTGCAGCGACTGCAAGTACAGCCTTTAAGCTATAGAACTGTGGGGCATTTGGTGCAAATAATTACTTCTTTCTGGCTGCACCAGGACATTATTCAGGACTGTATCTAATCTGCTAAAAGGGACAGTGGGTTAAGCAGCCATTGCCAGCAGTACAGCCAAATGGAATTGCAGCAATAGATAGCCAGGACTTATGGGATATTCACTGCATCTCATGGGTAAGCACCCAAGTGCTTATGGGGGCTTACAGGGACATTATTTTAGGCGCAAATTCCACAACCCAATTGTGCCTTGAGTGTTCTGATTGACAGGTCCTTCAGCAACTCGGAGACATGTCACTCCATCCCTGCTACCAATCAGGAGTTGAGCTAGGAGCTCTATAAAGAGACAATGTTGCCAGTTTGTCTGGAGAGTCAGAGATGCAGAGCTGAGAGTAAGAGAGAGAGAGAGTGTAGGAGAGCAGGTTCCAGCCTGCTGGGAGCCCCCCATGGGGGAAGGGCTCAGGATCCAGCCATGCCATCAGGCCTGGGCCACTTAATTCAAGCCCTTTCAGTCTTCAGGGGACATTTGTTATTTTCTTCAGTTAACAGTTAACTAGTTATAGTAATTGTGCTTTCTGCAACAGCTAGTCTGGAGGTTGCCAGTACTGTCCTCCAGAGGCTAGCCTTCCCTACCACGTCCGGGAAAGATGTGGACTGAAGAATCAGATGTCCAGCAGCGGTGAAAGCGCTGACCAGACCAGATAACATCATGCAGTGGTGAGAGCACTGACCAAGTACCTCAGTGGTGACAGAGCTGAAGAAGTCTTCAGGATGCCTTCGACTGAGGATGAGACCCATGGAGGACCTGAGTGAGTACCCTTGTACCCCCCGGTGCAAGGGAGAAGCTAAGCAACTAATCTTGGGGGATCCATGCCCCATTAAGAAATGTGTGCTGTTAAGTGTGAAGTATTGAAGTCATCAGTCTGGGCTACTAACCCCATAAGAGACTGCCTAATTCAAGTAATGGATGCATCTTGTCTGTGGCCCAAATGGCTAAGTTGCAGGTGCAGCAAGATGCTGGGCTTAGTGAATCATATAAATGTGTAGATATGGGTTAGAGTCCGCCCATCGTGAGCTGTCTGCCAAGGCAGCCCACTTCATGAGACAGGAGGTCCTAGAGCATATTAATGTCTAAGATACCTTAAAGAGAATGTACCTGTGTCTGCACAGAATTTCGTCTTAGAGCACTTGGTATAAGTGTTAAATGGCTAGACGTGCTGGATAGGACTCCGCTTGTGGATAATGTTCTTGGTATATAGAATGTACTGGATGTGACTGCCTGTGACTAAAGTATGGGATGCTTGATTAAAGTATCATTGTCAACTTACTCTGGATAGATGCCTTTTGGTATATAAAGTACTGGAAGTGACTGGGTTTAAACTGTGTTTAGGATGCTTGACAGAAGCATCACTCTCATTGCATTGGATGGGACCTTCAAGTGTTGTGCTGAATGTTCTGGATGCAAGATCCACATAGTTTGTTCTGGAATGTTCGGAAGTCTGCAAGTGCAGGGCAATCTCTGCTTTGTCTGTTAAAGTGCAGGGCAATCCCTGCTGTGGTTGTAAATAGTAATTTGTTGCTTTACAAAAATCTGGTTCCAAGTTGCCCCCACCCTCAAATTAATAGCCGACCAGCTGCAACTCCATCAGGCCTGCAACATCTTGGACTGTGGTATCTGTTTAACCAGTTTGGTATGAGATTGTGGGGTTTCTGCTGTATCTAGGACGGGTACCAGTGTGGGTAATATTAATAATTATGTTTAACATCTGATTTATCAGCAGCTAGATAGCCAGGGCTCTGGATGTCTCAAGTCAAATGGTAAAATGTGATTTACATCTGCCTGTTAATATGTAGCCACCCAGCTGGAGGGTTTACCAGCAAAAATCTAACCAACATCTGTACATGTGTAAATAAGGTAAGATAACCTCTACTCCTCCCGTTTCCCTTTCCTAGTTCCTTTATTACCCCCGAAATAAATATCTTGTTGTTGTTGTGTGAAATCCTGTGTGAGCATATTATTAGAAAGAACCTTTAATTCAAAATGTGGAAATGTGGGGAACTGTGTATTGGGGCATGTCTGGGGAAGGTAACTGGTCATCGTGGGTGGTGTAGCAGCTCAGGGGGGCTACACCCAGTACCATTTCACCCACGTAAGGCACCCTGAGCGGAGGCACTGCGCAAAGGTTTTTAAAAGATTTTATAAGCTAGCGAACCCAAACCCCTTAGCCAATGTCCAGGGTAGTAGGCAGGGGTGTAACACTGGGGGGTGACGCCGCCCATGGGTTACACTAAACAAATATGTTTGCTCAGTATTCACAAGTGAAGAGGGGGGAGGTACCTAAACCAAATAACAGAAACACTCAGGATACAGGAGTTGATACCAGCCCATTCACAGAAGAAAGGGTTCTGAAAGAACTCTTAAAACTGAAGGTGGACAAAGCAATGGGGCCTGATGGGATTCATCCCAGAATTCTAAAAGAACTAAGGGTAGAACTAGTGACACCACTGACTACCCTCTTTAACAAATCATGGGAGGATGGGGTGGTACCTGAGGACTGGAGGAGGGCAGATGTGATTCCACTTTACAAAAGTGGGAGCAGGGCAGAAGCAGGAAACTACAGACCTGTTAGTTTAACCTCAGTGATGGGGAAAATGATAGAATCACTTCTGAAGGAAAGAACTGTCAAGTACCTAGAGGCCAGAGGGGCACAGGACCCAAGGCAGCATGGATTCACAGCAGGAAGGTCATGTCAGACGAATGTAATAGATTTCTTTGACTGGGTAACCAAAGTAGTAGATCAGGGAGGGGCTGTGGACATGGCCTACCTAGACTTTAGCAAGGCATTTGACACAGTCCCACACAAAAGATTAATATACAAGTTAGCCAGCCTGGGAGTGGGTCCCAAGATGATAGCCTGGGTAAAGAATTGGCTGGAGAACAGGACACAGAGGGTAACAGTAAACAGAGTCAACTCTGAAGAAAGGGGGATTACTAGTGGGGTACCACAGGGTTCAGTACTAGGACCGGTCCTCTTCAGTGTCTTTATAAGCGACATTGCAGAGGGACTGGCAGGATCTCCTTGCAGGAACCTTGTAACTGTTATTGAAGTTTTATATGTTTATGTAGTAACGATTGAAGTTTGACTGTATTTATAATATTGAGTGATGTATACGTTTTGTATTTTTCTGTAAAGATTACCATTGCGAATGAGGTTTATACTCAATGGTTTTTACCTTAATAAATAAACAAACAAAAGTATGTATCTTTGCAGATGACACAAAGATCTGCAACAGAGTTGATACACAAGGTGGGGTGGAAAGGATGAGAAGGGACTTGGCAAGGTTGGAGGAATGGTCAAATGTATGGCAGCTTAGATTCAATGCTAAGAAGTGCAAGGTAATGCACCTGGGAAACAAAAAACCTGGGGAAGAGTACACAATGTGGGTGAGATACTGACAACAACAAAAATGGAAAGGGACCTGGGAGTAGTCAAATCAGATGACCTAAAGGTGGGCAAGCAATACAAGAGGGCAGTAAGGAGGGCTGGGGGGGATACTGGGATGCATAGGGAGAGGCATCACCAGTAGAAAGCAGGAAGTTGTTATCCCTCTGCACAGACAGCTGGTGAGACCCCATCTGGAGTACTGCGTGCAGTTCTGGAGACCAAAATCTCTGCAAAGACATAAACAGGATGGAGGCTGTCCAGAGGAGGGCAACTAAAATTGTGCAGGGTCTGCACTGGAAGACATATGAAGAGAGACTTAAGGAGCTTAATATATATAGCCTTGAGGAAAGGAGGGAGAGGGGAAACATGACAGAAACTTTCAAATACCTCAAGGGAATCAACAAAGTCCAAAACGGTAGCATCTTTCAGAAAAAGAGGTGTGCAAGAACAAGGGGACACAATTTGAAGATGGGGGAGGAGGGGCAGCTCAGGGGTACTGCAAGGAATTTTTTTTTCACAGAGGGGGTTGTGGATGCATGGAACGGCCTTTCGGAGGAGGTTGTGGAGTCAAAAACAGTGGTGGAATTAAAGAATGCATGGGACAGTCATAAGGCAATTCTAGGGGGTGGGGTAGGAAGAAGTAGGCTGTTGGTTAACTAGGATCTGCTGCTTATCCATTAGGTAGGGAAATGGGCAGACTGGGTGGGCCAAATTATATGTTTCTATGTTATCCAATAGGTAGGGAAATGGGCAGACTAGGTGGGCCAAGCAGTCCTTATCTGCCGTCAAAGCCTATGTTTCTATGAACACGGAAGATCCCATGGCACTTTTCAAAAACAGTGCTCTGGCCAAATTTCCTCTACTCACTGCCAGGGTCTCTCAACCCCCATGGTGGTCCTCTAGCCTTCACTCAGAGGGGGTCCTCAGCAGGTAAGGCACAACGAGCAAGAACTGCATTCCTAACAAAAAGCATTTTAGCATGCACGAATCTTGTCTGTTTATGACAGTCTCAGTCATTCCTCGTACTGAATAAAGTGACGCACCGCTAAAAATTTAAATCTGCTTGGGGATACAAAGATCTCAGATGGTCAACTATCAAAATAAAAGGAAAGTAATTTGGGCAAATCAAAATGTGAAACCATTTGAAAAATTAGAGAAAATTGAACACAAATATTGTTTACGGAACAAGAGCCTGAGAAAATATAAATTACCAAAGCCATTAAACAAATTTGGAGAAATGATCTTTCCCTAGGTGGCTATATCTGTATGGAACTCAATAAGTGATGCTTTGAAAACGTGTAGCTAGAAATCCTAAGATGTTTATTACCGCACTGAAGTAAGAACTGTCTGTACGTTGCATGTGTAATGGATGAAGTATAATCCAGAAAGACATAGAATGATTATTGCATAAATGTAATGATGTTTGTTTACATTTACTAAGTGAATGTGGTTGTTTAATTGACTTTTTTAATCAAAATGTTTTAAAACTTATTAACAGGACCACCTTGTAAACAAGACCTTTGGGTCCTAATAGTATGATTGTAACATTCTATTCCTGTATAAGAATAAAGATTTTTACTACTACAGTACTTTAAAAATATCTCGTCATGGTCGGCGGTGGGGTCCTCAGGCATGTCTGGGCATGTTCAGTAGGTTTTGGGCATGCCAGGTCAACGTCAGTGGGTCCTCAGTGTCAGAAAGGTTGGGAGCTGGGTTCAAGATCAGTCAGTCCTTCTTGTGACACACCTGCTCTTCCCGACATGGCTGAAAACAGAAAATGCATTTCCTAGCCTTCCTTTCCAGGTCAACAGAAACTAAACAAAAATTCCTCACAGCTTCCCGAGGGATATGGGACCCCCAGCACCCCTATCTTGCATAAATAATGAAAGATTCAAAAACTGGTACAGAAAGTACCTATACCAGACAGTGCGATAACAAAAAACCTGTCCTTAGAAATCGACACTGGTTCCTTATCAATCACCGCATGTAATCCTGTATAAAAAACTGCTCTCACTGTTGTCAAAATTATTCATAGACACATAGAAGTTGAAGGCAGATAAGGACCGTAAGGCCCATCCAGTCTGCCCATTTCTATTTCTACCTTATAAATGTGCCATCGGCCTTTGCTCTGTCAGTGGCCTATCTATTCATAGTCATTTGTATTGCTCCCTTATGCCTATCCCATGCCTGTCTGAAGCCCTGCACTGTATTCATAGCCACCACTTCTTGTGGTAAGCCATTCCATGCATCCACCACCCTTTCTGTGAAAAAGAATTTCCTCACATTCCCCCTTAATCGGACCCCCTCTAATCTCATGCTGTGTCCTCTTGTCCTGCTATTTTTCTTATATTTAAACATGTTAGACTCTTTCACCTTGTTTATGCCCTTAAGGTGTTTGAATGCCTCGATCATATCACCTCTCTCCCTCCTTTGCTCAAGGGAATACATATTGAGCTCTGGTAATCTGTCCTCATACGTCTTCTGATGCAGTCCCTGCACCATTTTGGTTGCCCTTCTCTGGACTGCCTCAATTTGGTTAATGTCCTTGTGAAGGTGTGGCCTCCAATACTGCACACAGTACTCCAGATGGGGTCTAACCAGTGTCTTGTAAAGCAGGATTATTACCTCCCTCTTACGACTTGTGGTACCCCTACTAATACACCCTAACACCCCCCTAGCCTTACCTACTGCTTTAGAGGTCTGCTTGGATAATTTCAGGTCATCAGTGATGATGATGCCCAAGTCTCTTTCTTCCTTTGTGACTGCTAGCAACTCCCCTCCCAGCCTATAGGTGGCTTCAGGGTTTCTCTTCCCTATGTGCATGATTTTGCACTTCTTTGCATTAAATCCCAGTTACCACTCTTCTGACCATTTTGCTAGTTTATCCAGATTTCTTCTCATTCTGCCCACCCCATCTGGATCATCTACTCTGTTGCAGATCTTGGTGTCATCTGCAAACAGACAAGCCTACCCTCTAGTCCATCTGCAAGGTCACTAATGAAGATGTTGAAGAGGACTGGCCCCAGGACTAATCCTGAGGTACCCACTTGTGACTTGCATCTCTTCTGACTGTATACCATTTATCACCACTCTCTGTTTTCTGCCCGTCAACCAGCTGACCAACTTCTGACCCACCCCGAGCCTACCTAGCTTATTTATCAATCTTTTATGTGGAACAGTGTCAAAAGCTTTGCTGAAGTCAAGGTAGGCGACATCAACTGCTCCCCCTTGGTCCACCACTCTGGTTACCCAGTCAAATAAATCTATGAGATTAGTTTGACAGGTCCTTCCTTTGTAAACCCATGCTGTCTTGGATCCTGTGCCCCTATGGATTCCAGGTGTTGCACTATCCTTTCCTTAAGGAGTGCCTCATAATCTTGCCCACTACTGAGGTAAGACTGACTGGTCTGTAGTTCCCTGCCTCCTCCCTGCTACCACTCTTGTGGAGCGGGATCACATGAGCCCTTCTCCAGTCTTCTGGGACTCTCCTCTGCTCAGAGACTCACTAAACAGTTCTGCTAATGGCTCTGCTAGTTCCACCTTTAGCTCCTTAAGTACCCTGGGATGTATACCATCAGGGTCCCATTGCTCTTATCCACCTGAGCTTAGCAAGCTCTTGTAGGACCTTTTCTTTGTGAAGGGAGTAGTCTCACCTCCCTCCCCTGTGTCCATGATGTTGAGCTGTGGGCCCTGCCCTACCTTCTCTTCAGTAAATACTGAGCAAAGTATCTATTTAGGATAGATGCCTTTACAGGGTTCTCCTCCTCACATGCTCCCTTTTCTCCATTAAGCTTAGCAATACCCCTCTGGACTTTCTCCTTTCACTAATGTATCTAAGAAAGTCTTGTCACCTTCTTTACTGTTCGTGCTAGTGTTTCCTCAGTTTGGGACTTTGCCTGCCTTACTGCCTTCCCTGCTTCCCTTAGGGCAGTTTGGTATGCCTCCCTATCTTCATCCCGCTGTGTTCCCTTATATTTCCTGAAGGCCAGCCTTTTGGCTCTGACCTTTTCTGCTACTGTATTTGAGAACCGAAGTGGTTTCCTTCTTCTTTTGCACTTCCTTTTCTGTCTAACACAATGGGATGTTGCTTCAAGTATTGCATCCTTAATGCTTGCCCACTTTGCCTGTACCCCCTCACCTGTGTTTCTTTTGCCAGGGCTAACTTAACTCTGTTGGCCATCTTATCAAAGTCAGCTCCTCTGAAGTCCCATATTTTTGCCTTGGAATGGGATGATTTAGATGTAGTAGCCAAATTGAACCATACCATGTGATGGTCACTGGCCCCAGGTGACCTTCTACCTGGAGATCTGTGATCCCTTCCTTGTTAGTCAGTACTAGATCTAGGATAGCCCTGTCTCTTGTGGGTTGCTGTACCAGTTGTTTGAGGCCCTCCCCTGCAGGAATCCACTATGTATCTAGTTCTGGCAGATGTTCCTGCTAGTATTGACCAATCTGTATCCGGCATGCTGAAGTCTCCCATTATCAGAACCGCCCCTTTAGCTGTCATGTTTTGTATATCTTCTAACAGTAATGTGTCTATGTCCTCCCCCTGGTCTGAGGGCCTGTAGACAACCCCAGTTCTTATGGCTGTCCCATTTCCTGTTTCCATGGTGACCCACAGTTCTTCTGGCTCTTTATGTGTATTCTGAATTTCTGTAGCTTTGATATTTTCATTGACATACAGGGCCACTACTCCCTCCCTTTTTGCACCTCGGTCTCTTCTGAACAATACATAGCCAGGTACTGAAGTCTCCCAAGTGCGGTTACTGGTAAACCATGTCTCACTAATTGCTACTATGTCCAGTTTAGCCTCTGACATTGTGCCTGCAGGTCTGGGATCTTATTTCCCAGGCTGTGAGCATTTGTGTACATGATTTTCCATTGGCCAGATTTTGGTGTGTTAGTTGTTGGGTGAGGTTTGGCATTACCCCTGTGCGTCGTATGGGGAGACAAACCTTTTTTCTTACCTGGTGATGCAAATGAACTGCAAACATGCTGAATCCCTGTTTGACCACTAGCTGAGGGGGGAGGGGTGTTCTTCCCCTTCGACGTATGGGGTGCTGCACCCCTCTCCCCATTTGCTAGTTTAAATATTCTGCAAAGACGTCAAACTTCTGCCCCAATGCACTGACTCCCTCCTTAGTCAGATGCAGTCCATCAAATTTAAAGAACTTTCACATCTCCCTACCTTACTCTCCCCTACTCTCCTATGCAACCCCTTTGTTCCTCATTAGCTCCCTGTCTTACTTCAGTCCCCTCTTTCTCTCTCTTGCCTGTGTCAATTGTTATTCTTTCAGCTCCTCTGCCCCCAATGTATGGAACAGCCAATCTATTCTCCTGCACCAAACTGACTCTGCTCCACTCTGCTCCAAGTCTTATCACAAATCTTACTTATTCTCTCTTGCCTATCACTGCCCCATGTCTCTCTCTCTCTCTCTCTAGCTCTCTCTCTCTCCCCTCCCCTCCCCCGTTTCTCTCCCCCTCTCTCTCTCCCCATTACAACATATTATTAAATTATACATTTTTAAATTCAACTCCGGCAGAAAAAAAAACAGACTAAACAGATGGGAACTACAAATACCTGAAAAACTGTCACAAGAGCAACAGTTCGACTGGAACAAACAGTAACCCAGTGAACTGTGACTAAAACATGCTTAATTTTATCATATACCTTAAGTAGTTGCTTGAAGAACACACACTGGCAGTCTTCAAACAAACAGCTATATTTAGTTAAAAAAAAAATACAGATTTGTAAATTACAAAAGAAACTCAATCCATCATAGACTCACAGAGCTTTCTACAGCAGAATCCAAACAATAAAACAGACAGCAGCAGAAAAGCAAACTAGACAGGAGCTAACATTTAGAAGAAGATGACTTAATGTAATGCTCTAGGTAAAACCTGGACCAGAGTCATCCATCACGCTTTACATAATCATACTACACATAAAAAACAATAAAAATAAATCCAAATCTAAAACAATGCACTTTTCCATAACCATATCAGTCACATTTGAAAGCTTGTCTGAATAACCATGTCTTAAGTCTACTTTTAAAGACTGTAACATGTGGGGCAGAGTGAATGTCTGTGGGCAAACATTTCCAAAGCAAAGGGGCAGCTACAGAGAATGATATGTCCCTGGGTGATTTTAACCTGGATTTGGAATGACTAGAAGACTGGTTCCAGTAGAACATAACTCACAGACATCGTGGTGGATTACAAGAAGTTCGGTAAGGTACTGAGGTGCTAGTCCATTTGGGGCCTTAAAAGATAAGTAACAGAATCATTAAGTCAATTAAAATCAGTTAAAAGTCAAGAGGATGGCTAAATGTAACGCTCTAGGTAAAACTTGAACAGGAGCAACAGCGCTATGGTTCTTGAAAGAGGTGATGGAAAAGGTAAAGGTTAAAAAGACTGCATTCAGAAGGTGCAAGGAGATGCAGAAGGATGAAGAAAAGGAGGTGTATCAGGGACAGCAGTAAGGAGTGTAAATATGCAAACTGAAAAGAGGCTATCCCAGGCTGTATCAAAAGGGGACAAGATATTTTTTTAGGCATGCAAGTGAAAAAGGAAGACCAAGGGAGTGATTGTAAGGTTAAAAAGGGAAAGGGGGTACTGTATGGAGGGGAAAGTAAGAAAAGTTTGACATTTGGACCAAATACTTCTGCTCAGTGTTAACAGAGGAAGAGGAAGGGGAAGGATAGCGAAACAGTAACAGGAGCCTTGAAGGGGGTGAGGTGAACACTAATCCTTTTTCAGAGGAAAGGGTCCTGAAGGCACTCACTAATCTGAAAGTGGACAAAGCAATGGGGCCAGAGGAGGTGCACCCAAGAGTGCTGAAGGAACTCAGGGAAGTACTAGCTGCACCTCTGACAGTACTATTCAACAAATCTCTGGAAACCAAAGTGATTCCGGAGAACTGGAGGACAGCAGATGTAGTCCCAGTTCACAAAAATGATAACAGGAAAGAGGCTGGCAATTATAGGCCAGTCAGCCTGGCAATTATAAGCCAGTCAGCCATCAGTGGTGAGAAAGTTAAATGGAAACGCTGCTGAAGGAAAGGATTGTAGAATATCTTGAAACCAACAGGTTACAAGACTCTAGGCGGCATGGATTCGAAGGGGGGAGGTCATGTCAAATCTAAAAGATTTCTTTGAATGGGTGAACAAGGAATTGGATGAGGGAGGAGCAGTGGACGTGGCCTACCTAGATTTCAGCAAGGCTTTTGACACTGTTCCACACAGGAGACTAGTAAGCAAGCTGGGTAGCTTAGGGGTGGGAAATAAGGTGGTAAATTGGGTAAGAAACTGGTTCAGGGATAGGCAGCAGAGGGTGGTGGTAAATTGAGTTTGCTTCGAGGAAGGGAGGGTGATGAGTGACATTGCAGAGGACCTGGAAGGGAAGGTCTGCCTCTTTGGGGATGACACCAAGATCTGCAACATCGTGGACATTCCAGGGAGGGGGAGGGGTTGAAAAGATGAAGAGAGACTTGAGAAAACTTGAGGAACGGTCAAAGGTATGGCACTGGGTTTCAACATAAAAAAGTGCAAAATAATGCACCTGAGACACAGAAACCCAAGGTCAAAGTACAAAATGGGTGAAGTAATATTGATGTCTACCAAGCAGGATAGGGACTTAGGGGTTATCATCAGATGACCTAAAGGTGCCGGACAGTGTAACAAGGCAGTGAGGTGGGCTGGGGGGGGATGTTGGGGTGCATAGGAAGGGGTATCACCAGCAGAAAAAGGGAGGTGGTGTTACCCCTATATAGATCACTGGTACGGTCCCACCTGGAGTACTGTGTCCATTTCTGGAGACCACATCTCCGGAAAAACAGATCAAGTGGAGGCAGTCCAGAGCACGGCAACTAAGATTGTTCATGGTCTGCACCAGAAGCCCTATGAGGACAGACTGAGGGAAATCAATAAGTATGCCCTGGAAGAGAGGAAGGAGGGGGGGTATATGATAGAGACCTTTAAATACCTCACAGGAATAAATAAAGGTACAGGAGGGAAGTATTTTTCAGAAATGAAGGTGCTCAAGAGCAAGGGGACATGCTTTAAAGTTGGAAGGGGGTAGATTCAGAAGACAAGTGAGGAAGTATGTCTTAACAGAAAGAGTGGTGGCTTCCTGGAACAACCTTCCTGTGTAGGTGGTCGGGGTGAAAACAATGGAGGGTTCAAGACTGCATGAGATAGGCACAAGGGAATTGTAATGGAAAGGAACAAGAGGGAAGGAGAAAGATCTGTAATTCAAGTAGGGTGTGTGGTGAGAATGTAGGTAGGGGAAAAGTGGGCAGATTGGGTGGACCAAAACGATCCTCATCTGCTGTCAGATTCTACTGTCCTATGTATTCTATCAATCAGAAGATGATGACTAAATATAATGCTCTAGGTAAAACCTGGACCTGAGTTGTCAATCAGAAGAGGATGTCTAAATGTAATGTTGTAGGTAAAATCTGGACCAGAGCTGTCAATCAGAAGAGAATGACTGTAATGCTCTAGGTAAAACCTGGATCTGAGCCGTCAATCAGAAGAGGATGGCTTAACGTAATACTCTAGGTAAAGCCTGGACCACAGCTGTCAGGCATAAAAGGATGTCTAAATGTAATGCTCTAGGTAAAACATGGAAAGGAGCTGTCAATCATAGGCGGATGACTTGATGTAATGCTTTAGGTAAAACCTGGGCTGGAGCTATCAGTCAGAATAGGATGACTACATTTAATGCTTTAGGTAAAACCTATATAGCATTCTGTTAAAAACAAAATTTCCATTTTCTCCTGCTGTCAGTATTCTAAACGTATTTCGTACAAACCATGTAATATCCTCCAAACCATGTAATATGATGCTTCTGAAGGATCTTTGCAGATCTCCATACTCAGCAGGTCACAGCAGGGGAAGAGTTATCTCTCCTCTGGCACCGGCTCAGCTGGAGCCCACAGACCACACACCCATTCCCCCAGAGGCCCACTGGTCCAGGGGGTGGAGAGAGGGGGAAAGGTAGCAGGGGTAGCCACAAGGAGGTCAACCAACCCCCATCATCCTGACAGCAAGTCACTCTGCACCTTGGAAGAGAATTGGTACTGACTCCAACAGGGAGGACCCTGAAACAGTTGGGGGGAAATGGGAGTGATGACCTGGTGGCACCCAGGGGTAAAAGTAATAAGAAGGCTGCGAAGAGTCTTAGTGGTCGAGGATTCTGTGGTCAGGGGAGTAGAAAGGATGGTGGGTGGGGGGAGGAGGAGGATGGTCAAGTGCCCTCCTGGGGCATCACCCATTCAAGACACTGACAGAAAAGACAGCAGAGAGGGTGGGGGAGCTGGGGGTGCTGGCACACTTGGGTACCAATGATCTAGTAAATCAGACTGTGAAGCAAGTAAAGCGGAACTTTGAGTCTGGAGGGCAGACTGTAGGCACACTCTGCCTCTCTGGCCTGTTCCAAGGACCTCCCTGTGTGGAGTGGGGGGAGGGAGGGAAAGATAGAGTTCAGAGAGAAGTGACAGAGGAATTAAATGGGTGGTTAAAGGGATGGTGTCAGAAGAAAGGGTACCACTTTGTGGGGGACTGGGGGGACTTCTGGGACAGGAGGCTCTTCAGAGGTGATGGGCTTTACCTTACAAGAGAGGGGACCAGCACACTGGGACAGAAGTCTGACATCTATATTAGACAATTAAACTGACTGGAAGGACACCGAGACTAAGGGAAACATGGTTAAGGGAGTGAGACAGGAAAACCTAGCTAGTGCTTCACCTATACCATGAACTGGTAGTAGTAAGGTGGTTAAAATATGGCTGAGGTTCAAAAAAGAGTAGTGAAAGAGGCAAGGGAGGCTCTCAGGGTCTGCAGAAACTAGGAAAAATAAAAAGGAATGGGAAGGAATGCAGGTGTAGAATCACAAAAAAGAAAAAAAAGAGGATCCCGGTCCCGGGTTACACAATATTTAGACAGGACAGAGGGAAAAGAAAAGGGGAAGGGGCATAGCCCTATACGTCAGGGAGGGCACAGATGCTGTGGAGGATGAACACATCAGGGAAAACAGAATCACCGTGGGTTCACCTTACAGTGCCCTCATGAAAGAAAATACAGGTGGGGTGATCTACAGACCACAGGAAAGGGGAAGAGAGAGATTGGGAGCTCAAAGAGGAACTGGTAAGTGGAGAAAAGAATGGGGAAGCGGTGATGGTGGGTGATCTGAACCTGATGGATATCGAATGGGACACTCCAGCAGTCACATGCACCCGAAGTCAGGCCCTGTTGGATACACTGCAGGACTGCCTGCTAGTACAGCTGGTTAAGGAACCCACCAGACAGGAAGCCGTTCTTGATTTGGTGCTCAGCAACCTAGAGATGGTGAGTGAAGTGATGGCAGGGGAGTCACTGGTGTCCAGCAACCATAACTCCATTTGGTTCAGGCTGGTCATCGGGACCAGAACGTAACTATCAAAAACTGAAGTCCGAGATGTCAGAAGAGCAAACTTCAACTGGATGAGGGGGCTGGTCTGAGACAAACTGACCAGAATGGACAGCATCGAAAATGTAGAGGAAAGATCGGTGGCAATCAAGGGGAGCATTCTCAAGGCATCAGTCGTGCACGAGAATTGTTACAAAACAAAACAGGTACTAGAGATCAATGGTTCTTGGAAAGGGTCAGAGAAGCAGTGAGAGTCAAGAAAAAGGCTTTCACCAGGTACAAGGAAAAGCAGGGGGAGGATACAGACAGTACCAAATAAATACTAGGAAAGTAAAGAGGATGGTCAAGGAGGCAAAGTCAGACACAGAGCCGAGTATTGTGGAGGGGCTCAAGGGTGGGGAAAACAATTCTTCAAACACATTAATGAAACAAGAAGCGGGGGGGGGGGTACTGTTAAGCTACAAGAGGGGAAGAGGGCACTAGAGGAAGATGAACAAAAAGTAGCTGTCCTTCAAGATTACTTCTGTTCTATCTTCACAAGGGAAGACAGTGGGCTCCTGCCTCAAAGTTGCATCAAGGCATCTGTCAGGGGCATTTCTGAAATGAGGCAGCCAGTATTTACCACAGAAAGGGTCCAGAAAGAGCTTGAAGCCCAACAGCAGACGATGCCCAAGCATCGGATGGGATGCACCCAAGTGTGCTCAAGGAATTGCCTGAACCTGCTGTCGCAGCAGTAGAGCTAACGCTTGCGATGCCGACAACCTGGGTTCGGGAATAAGCCTGGGAGTCAGAGGGCCAGCTGGGGCGGGGGGGATGAGGATTAAGTGTCCTAAGGACTGCTCTCCTCTTCCAGGGGTGATAGACCCCTGGCAGAAGCCAGAAGGCCGGGGCTTGCTGGCTAAGGAGGTGGGGCAGATGTCGGTGTTACACCACTAATGTTATTGGACACCACGCCTCCCGGGGACAGAACAGGGAAATGTGGGCCGTGCGGTATGCCACCAACCTCACAGGTCTCGCACCATTACCCCGTGGTGCTCCCTGGACACCAAGCCTCAGGTCTGACAGGGGAAAGGTGGTCCTCCCTGAAGGCCCCGCCCTGGGGGGGCGGGTAAGCCAGGAAGCAACACCGGGGAACGTAAGTCCCAGGGGACGGGTGATGGGGCAGAGGTTGGGCCGACATGGGCCACTCTGGGGTGGAGAATAAAGCAGAGCAAATAAAAAAAAAAAAAAAAAAAGGCAGAACCCCTAATAGGGCTATTCAGTAGCTCAATTCGGACTGGGTAGTTCTGAAAGATTGGAGGGTAAAGGATGTAGTCCAGTTACATGAAAGGGGGGGGAGACAAGGAGCAACTGGGGATTTATAGACCAGTCAGCCTTACCTCTGTAGTGGGTAAACTGATGGAGTCACTGATCAAAGAGGACCTTGTGGACTACCTAGAGAGCGATGGTTTACAAGACAGTATACAGCATGGGTTTGTGGCAGGGAGGTCTTGTCAGACAAACCTGATGGTTTTCCTGGACTGGGTAACAAAGGTAGTTGATAAGTGGATTTAATCTTCTTTGATTTTAGCAATACTTTCAATTTGGTGCAACACAGAAGACTGCTGAAGAAGCTGGAGGATATAGCTGGATAGGAAATTGGTTGAAGGAGAGACAGCAGAGGGTGGTGGTAAACGAGGTCAAACGAGAGAGAGAGAGATCGAAAGAGATCGTGAGATGCTGCATGGATCTGTCCTGGGTCCTGTCCTCATCAATATGCTGTGTCTCTGCAGATGACATGAAGCTCTTGGGTAGGAAGATGGCGATGAAGGGATAAGGGAGATACAGAGGATCTACAAAGGCTATAGAGGTGGTCTGAATTTGCCAGTTTAAATCCATTGCCAAAAAGAATGCAGGGTTATGCATTGGGGCCAGAACCAGGCAGAGTACTGGATGAAGCAGGGCATCATTAAGGAGTATCCAGGGGTTCGGTGAGACCCTATGATTTCTTTACAACCCCTATGGTGTCCATCGCAACCCCTAAGAACCCCTAAACAAGGTTTCCCTAGTAATCATTTATATAAATGTGATGGTTGGAGATTTGCAACCCCTATGACTCTTCTGAAATGGGACTTTGCAACCCCTATGATTTTGGTGAAATAACACTACTGGATGTAAGAGGTTAAACTGAGAAGTATGGCAGAGGAAAGGGATCCAAGAGTCATCAGTAGTGACTCCCTCAAACAATCAAGTCAGTGTAACAAAGCCTGTAGTAAGGCTAATAGGATGTTGGAGTGTATCAGAAGGGGTACTGACAGCAGGAAAAAGGAGATACTACTACCTCTACATAGATCATTGGTGGGGCCATACCCAGAGTATGGTGCCCAGTTCTGGAGTCCTCACCTTAGTAAAAATAAGGACAGGCTGGAGATGGTGCAGCAAAGGGTGACTAAGATGATTCAGGGCCAACAGGGCAGATCTTATGAAGAGTGTCTGAAGGCACTGACCATGTACTTATTGGAGACAAGGTGACAGTGGGGGGGACATAATAGAGACCTTCAAGTTCCTGAAGGGAATAAAGCAGGTGAACTGTGGAGAACTATTTAGCAGTACTACAGAATCAAGAACCCAAGGTCACAAGTGGAAACTGAAGGTGGGAAGGTTTAGAGGGATGTGAGGAAGTTCTATTTTTATGGAAAGGGTTGTGGAGCCATGGAACAGCCTGCCAGAGGAGGTGGAGGGCGCCAAGACTGTAAATGGTTTCAAGCATTGCTGGGACAGCATGAAGGGTTTGGTGGTTGATCACGTTGGTAGCAGTAGGGAGGGGAGCAGGGGGTGGACCGGGAGGAATAAAACCCATATACACAATAGGTCCCAGGGCAAATAGGAACTTCTGGCAGACTAGATGGATGGACCTTTGTTTTTTCTGCCATCATTGTCTATATTTCTATGAAATATTAGGCATGGATGCATGTGAAGAACTTGGTAGTAATTTCCCATCTTGAAGTTGGGGGGGGGGGCAAAAGCCACTCAACCTTATCCCCTTATCCTGCCCCCAGTTTCTCTTAATGAGATGACCTCCTTGTTCTTCACAGACACCCATGCATTATGCTCTATATAATACATGGTTTATCCTGCCTGCAGCTTCACTCAATGAAATTACCAACTTGTGCTTCGCAGAAACCCATGTATAATCCTCCATACAATACATGGCTTATCCTACACCCAACTTCACTCAATGAAATTACTAACAGACTTCAGAGAAATGTAAAATTTTTCATGGCTGAGACAGATGGGATATCACATCTGTGAATAACATTACTGTAGCTCTGTTAAAATCAGCTCTGCAGATGACCGGAGTTCGGGAGCAGACTCTGGTCATTGTGTAGGGAGCAAGGCAGGTTCCACCACATAGCAACCCCTGCGGGCAGGCCAGGGAGCTTACTCCTCCACAGGGGAATGCAGCATCACCGAGGCTGTAGGGCATGTCCCACGCCAAAGGGGAGGAGAGAGGCAGAGGGAGAAAATGAGCGCAGAAAAACATCCCTGACATCCATATAATGGTGATCCTCTGAATACAGGGTGTATCCCCGAATGCAGGGTGCATCCCCACATACAAGGTACATCCCCGAATGCGGGTACATTTCCCAAATACAAATTACATCCCCGAGTACAGGGTATATAGCTGGGCAATGGCAGGGAGGGAGTGAAAAATGCATATAGAAAAAAAATGGACCCTGATATAAAAGTTTCTGCTAAAAAGAGAATGTCCACCTAGTCAACCCATACCTGCTGTGTGGTGCGAACCCTGATATGTACTGTTAGTGTAAACAAAGCCATTTGGCAGTATCCCATAGTCTCCCACAGCTGACACTACAGTGAGGATGAGCTGTGGGAGATTCAATGGCTGTAATTAGACCTGGAGCTTTAAAAAAACTGTTATGCCAACTGCTGGTCAAGCAACTGGCACATAGACTCAGGAGTACTGCATGACCGGCATATCTCCTACCAGTGATAGCCTCAGAGGTACTGCGTGATCTGTGCATCTCCCACTAGTAATGTCAGCTGCAGGCACTGTGGGAAGCTAGAGTGGCTTTGAGTAAAAATGTTATTCTTTCAAAAAGTGAAAATCAGGACCAACCTTACACAGTACGTGTGGGGCTGGCTAGTGAAAGTACAGTTACGTAAGAACTTACCGTAACAGTAGATCTTCGAAAGGAGCTCTTGCAGCAGGCTATTACAATAAGGACTACGCCGCAGGCACTAGGACCCTCTGGTGAAACTTCTGCCAGCAGTACACTGCAGGGACTGCCCCTGACGCCAGCCCTGCCCCAACGTCGGTCTGGGTACAAGAGGGGGCGGACCCAGCTCCACCTCAGTTCTCCCGCCAAGACCCGGAAGAAGGCCTGACAAGAGAAGGAAACAAAGCCAACTGCAAAAGAGAAATGGAGTTGAAAACGAAAATTGATCTGCACACCTCGAGGGGGAAGGTGGGTGGGAAGTAGTGCCTGCTGCAAGAGCTCCTCTCGAAGATCTACTGTTACGGTAAGTTCTTACGTAACTGTACTATCTTACTTCAAGTGGGAGCTCTTGCAACAGGTTATTACAATAAGGACTGAGTCCCAAGCAGTCCCACACCAAAGAGGTAGACGACCCCGGGAGGTGGAATATGATGACTCCAGAGGCCTTAGGACAGAAGCCCTTGTAACACAGCTAGGCTGAAGCCAGCTCGGCGTCTGGAGACGATATCCAAGCTGTAATGCTTGACGAAAGTATGTACCGAGTTCCAGGTTGCGGCCGCACAAATGTCCTTTATGGAGACATTTTGCAGGGTGGCGAAAGACGCTGACACTCCTCTGGTGGAGTGACCCCTAACCGGGCCTGGTAGGGGTTTACTGTGTTTCTTGTAACAAAACGAGATGCATCAAACTATCCATTTTGAGATAGTCTGCTTGGTCACTGGTCGACCCAAGCAATGTGGTGCAATGGCCACAAAAAGTTGCTCCGACTGACGGTGCTGAGCTGTGCTCTTGAGGTAGTACCTCAAAGTCCTGTGGACATCCAATGTGTGGAGAAGAGCCTCCCCTCTATTGGAAGGGGAAGAAAAATAAACAGGAAGGTCAACCAACTGGTTGAGGGTCAACTCTGAGACCACTTTCGGAAGGAACTTAGGATTCGTTCTGAGGGAAACCCTTTCCCTGTGGAAAACTAAATAGGGCTCTTTACACATCAGAGCCTGAAGCTCGGAAACTCTTCGAAATGAAGTAACAGCAACCAAAAAACAAACCTTCCAAGAGAGGTAACGCAGCTCACAATCCACTGCTGGTTCAAAAGGGGGGGTGATTTTCTCCAACACAAAAAGGAGGTCCCAGGGTGGGATAGGGTCCCAAATGGGAGGTCTCATATGCAGAATTCCCCTAAGAAAGGTGCGGGTGACATCCAATTGCGCCAATGCTCTGTCTCCCACGAGAGCATGATAGGCGGAAATTGCCCACGTGTGCACCTTGATAGAGGAGTAACTCAGCCCTTTTCATAAGGAGAGGAGATACTGTAAAACTGAGTTCAGGGCAGGTGACGGGATTCAAACGCCAGGGCGATGCCCAAAGACAAAAACGCTTCCACTTCATAGCGCAGGCGGAGTGGGTAGAGGGCTTTCTTGCCGAAACTAGGACTGCCGCCACTTCCGGGGAAACCCCGTATCTATGTTGAGCTATGTCTGAAGGAGCCAAGCATGTAGGTGTAAAGACCGAAGGTCCAGGTGGACCAGTGACCCTTGGTCCTGGGACAGTAACTGCAAGCATATGGACAGCGGAATTGGAGGTTCTGTTGACAACCGCTGCAATAGTGGGAACCAAATCTGCTGAGGCCATTTGGGGGCCACTAGGATCATTCGGGCCCCTTCTGCCTGTAACTTGAGCAGCACTCTCTGAATGAGAGGGAAGGGCGGAAAGGCATAGAGAAACCTCCCTGCCCAGCAAAGGGATAACGCTTCTGGCCAGAAAACTCCAGGTGCGTGCTCTCGCGAGCAGAACGTTGGCAGTTTGGCGTTGCGTGGTGACGCAAAGAGGTCCAGCTCTCAAAGACCCCACCTGTCGAAGAGTTGGTCTGCTACGAACTGTAGCAGCTCCCACTCTTGCGCTCTGGAACGCGACCTGCTGAGGCTGTCGGACAGATTGTTGAGGACACCTGGAACATGCACTGCGGACAGCAGAATGCCCCGCTCCAATGCCCAGTACCAGACTCTCATCGCCTCCCTGCAAAGGGGATACGAATGAGTGCCCCCTTGCTTGTTGATGTAGAAGACGACCGCCATGTTGTCTGTCTGAACTAGAAGAGAGCCTGGCACCAGGTCCTCCTGAAAAGCCTGTAGGGCATAGAGGACCGCTCGGATTTCCAGCACATTGATGTGAAGGGACTGCTCCTCAGGTGACCAAACCCCTTATGTTAGACGAGCACCCAGGTGGGCCCCCCACCCCAGGTCTGATGCATCTGTTGTCAGAGTCTGACCTGGTGGCTCCGGACGAAAGCTGACCCCTTTCTCTAAATTCCTGGGGTCCATCCACCAAAGCAGAGTTCTCCTGACTAGCGCCGAGATCCTGACTGGGGAGTCTAGATCGTTGTGGCTCTGGTCCCATTGCACCCTGAGCATCCGTTGCGGGACCCTCATGTGGAGGCGGGCCAAGGGAGTGACAGGGATGGCCGCCGCCATGTGCCCCAGTAAACTGAGGAAGTTCCGAGCTGGAACTTGAGGAGTTATGGAGATCCATTCTGCCATCTCTCGCAGGCGATCTCCCCTGTCCTGGGGAAGGAAGGCCATGCCCTGGACGGAATCCAGGATCGCTCCGATGAAGGTGAGCTTTTGACTGGGCTCTGGGGATGATTTTCGCAAGTTCAGGGTGATCCCCAGCCCTCGGAACGTATAAGTGTCTTCGAGGGCTCGTAAAAGGACTACTCTTGACGGGGCCATAAGCAGCCAATCATCGAGGTAGGGGAACACATAGTGCCCCATGCGCCTTACAGCTGCAGCCACTACTGCTAGGCACTTGGTGAAGACTCGCGGAGTGGAAGAGAGGCCGAATGGAAGCACTCGAAACTGATAGTGCTCCCCTTGGAAGTGGAACCTCAGAAACTTCCGGTGGGGAGGGCAGACCACGATATGCATGTATGCATCTTGTATGTCGAGAAAGCAGAGCCAGTCCCCCTGATGCAGCAAGGGAAGGAGTCCTTGGAGGGTCACCATCCTGAACCTTTTGTACTCGATGAAGAGGTTTAGAGGACTGAGGTCCAGAATGGGACGAAGGTCTTGTGTCTTTTTTGGGACCAGAAAAAAGTGAGAATAGAACCCCTGTCCTTGCTGATGCAAGGGGACCCTCTCTATTGCCCTTTTTCCAAGAGGGTCTGGATCTCTCCTTCTATAAGTGGGATGTGAGAAGGAGGACAACGGGAGAGCTTTGGCAGAGTGTGCGGTGGAAACTCTGAACTCCAGCGTGTGTCCCCTGCTGATGATGTCCAGGACCCATTGGTCCGCAGTTATTGACTTCCACCCTTCGAAATGAAGGGAGAAGCGGCCCCCAACCGGCTCCCCTGGATCTTCCCGCGGAAAGGGGGGGGGAGGAAGGGAGTCATTGGGCTGAGCTGGGAGAGAGGCCTGGGAGGACTTGGGTCCACGGGCGGGAGGTCCACCAGACTGCTGGTTGCCGGATCTGCTGCGAAAGCCTCCTCTCTGCCCCTGTTGGTTGCTATGGGCTTGACCTTGACCGCCTGAGGACTTGTGAAAAGGCCGTTTACGGTGTTCTCGTCGCTGGTCGCCGCGGTACATCTGGCGGACCGACCAGACTGACGTGCCCGACTCCTGGAGACGGGAGATCAAGGCCTCCGTCTCCTGCCCGAACAGCATGGTACCCTGGAAGGGCAGATCATTGATACCGGCCTGCAGATCCTGGTGAAAGCTGGAGACTCTCAACCAGGCATGGCACCATAGGCACACCCCAGAAGTGGCTACCCTGGCTGCCGTATCTGCCGTGTCATACGAGGCTCTCAGGACATGGGAGCCTATGTCTGAGCCCGATTGGAGGAGGGCCAGGATCTCTGTCTTCTGGGCAGAGTCTGGCAGGGTCTTCATCAGCTCTAGTCCCCTCTCCCAAAGCACATTCTTGTACTGCACCATATGCGTCAGAAAGTTGAGGGAACGTATGGAACAGGTGGAAGCAGCATATACCTTTTTGCCCACCTGGTCCAAGTAGCGAGACTCCGAGTCGGGAGGCTGGAAGCTGAGGTGCTTCGGCTGCCTGGACTTATCATGGGCAGCCGTGATCGCCGAGGAATCGGCCTGAGGGTGTTCAGCGAGAAAGGGCTCTGCCCTCGGGGTCTTAAACAGCCTGTCCAACTTTTTCGGAACGTCCGGGACTGAGGCTGGATGCATCCAGGTGGTTCTGGTGAGGTCCTGGAATGTATCCACCAAAGGAGGGATGACCAGAGGTTTTGGCTCCTTTTGCCTCAGGTACTTAGCCAGTCTCCGGCGTTCCAGATCCAGGTCCTCCGTATCCCACTCGTTGGAGGCCTGGATGTGCCTCATGACGTCCATAAAGGTAGGATCGTCCGGAGGCCAGTGAGGTTGGTCCTTCTCTCCCGGGGAGTGCTTCAAACTGAGAGAGGAAGTTGGGTAGATGATGGTGAGGAGGATCGACTATCAGACTTTGAATAGTCTGACCCTTCCCTATGACCATGCTCTCGCTGTCGTCGGTAACTAGGGGACCGACGTTGGCGAGCAGCCTCGGTCCTGGACCGTGATGGGCCTGAGCCGGCGTCGGCCAGAGGACCCGACGCCGGGAGCATTCTTGCCTCGAGTGAGAAGAGCTCCTGGAGTGTGACCTAGACCGACATCGGTCACCAGAGTCCCTGGAGCGATGTCTGTGGTCCTCAGACCCTGTGCGGGAACGAGCCCTGGAGGGAGGTGTAGGCGGGCACTCCGGCGACTTCCGCGGGGAAGACTCACCTCCTGGCTGTGGTTTCTCCGCTGGGTCCGGTACCAGTGTCTGGGCCGGCGACAGGGAGGACCGCTTATGGACCTGCCCCCACCAGAAGGAAAATAGATCCTGGAGCTCGTCCTTCATGAAGATCTCAGCCGCTCATCTCGGGAAGGAAGTCTCCGGGATGTCGGGGCGTGAAGGAGAGCCCTCCTGGGGGCCCAGAGGGGAAGAGGACTTGGGTGACAGGGACGTCGGCTCTTCCATGGCCGCTCCCTTCGCCCAGCGGTGGTGCTGGTACCACCGACAGGTGCCGCGGGGGCGCGGAGAGTCCTTAGTCTCGGAGGCGTGGTTCTCAGCAGGCAGCGCCTGTGCCTTAGGAGTGTGGGGCCAAAGCAGGCACCTCTAAGGGCTTAGTGATGACCTTTAGCGGGGTCACCTTCGGCTTGGCCGGCTTCTCCCCCGAAGGGCCGGCCTTAGCCTGAGAAGACTTCGGGTGCTCTCCAGAACCCGAGAGACGTCCTTTTTCGGAGAGAGCTGCGAATGCAAGAGGGACCGCGCCCCGGACTGGAGCCGGGACCGACTACGGTCTTTGCTATGGCGCTTCTTTTCTTTTCGCTTCCCCTCCGAGGAGTGCAGATCCATTTGCTGCTCCAGCAAGTAGGCTTTTAGGGCCTTGAGGCGGCGGATGCGGGTCCTACTGGTAAAAGCCTGGCAATCCGAGCAGTTGGCGGTGTCGTGGTCCGGGCCTAGGCAAAAAACACACCACCGATGGCCGTCCTTCGCTGGGATCTGCCTCCCACACTCACACTTATTCAAGTGCTCTGGAGAAACTGACGCCCGTGAAGACATCCGTCGAACTCAAGGAACCGTCGGGCAACGGCTGACATCGGTAATGGGAGAAAAGATTAAAAAAACGGCCAAGAAGCAGAAAAATAACCGACGGGCAGCGGACTGACGTCGGTGTACCCTGAGGTGAAAAACCGTCGAAAAAACGGCTCTAAAGTCTTGATTGAAGACAGAATTCTGAAGATTTTAGCTGCAACTGGCAAGCAGAAGCTGTTCCTCCTTCTTCACGTGCGGGACGCAGCGGGAAAGAACTGAGGTGGAGCCGGGTCCACCCCCTCTTGTACCCAGACCAACGTCGGAGCAGGGCCGGCGTCGGGGGCGGTCCCTGCTGTGTACTGCTGGCAGAAGTTTCACCGGAGGGTCCTAGTGCCTGCAGCGTAGTCCTTATTGTAATAGCCTGCTGCAAGAGCTCCCACTCAAAGTAAGATCTTTCCCCTTAAGGAATCCTCTACAGTAGCCAGTGTCTTAACTATGTAATCAGGTTACAGGTTAAAAATTACAACCCTAGGAGCCAGATGATGTTGTGGGATTGGAACTTGGGTTCTGCCAGTTCATACTGAACCACAGACTTTCACTGACTGGCTGAAATGGACAGCTGCTGACTCGTGGCTTACCCACCAAAGAACATCTGCTACTGCCAACACTGCATCTGGATCTCACTCACCTTTGCTAAGCAACATGCCCACAATTACGGATCCAGACTGGCGTTCGGCATCAAAAATCATGGGGAAACAGGAACGTATGCTGAGTTTCCGGCAGTCCCCAGCAAACACTCCACGGCATAGGCTGTCTATGGCAATGTCCGCCAGCTAGGTACATTCAAACAAACAAAAACGGTGTTAAAGAGACCCTGCCCCCAAATGTGTGAACAAGAAATTAAGACTAAAAGGCTATACCCATCCTGGTCTGAAATTAAATTTTTCTGTTAAAAATAATCTCAAAGCAATCGACAGACAGCAAAGACAGTCATTTCTGTTATGTCTGTCCCCTCTGCATGGGCAGACATATGAATGTATGAAGAAGCCAGCAGAAGGCGGCCATTTGGTTTATCTAGTCTGCTCGTATTGTTGGGTCCACAACTTGTGCTACTGACCCTGCCCCCCCACTCCTACTATCCTTTCCATCCTCCCTACCCATGATCCTTACCTTCCCCCATGCCTACCCCAGCCTCTCTTGAAGCTGCCCACTGTCTTCATGAGACCACTCTTCCAGTTGCACATTCCAAGTGTCCACCACCCTCTCCATGAAGAAGTGCTTCCTGACTTCCCTCCCAACCTCCCCCCTCCAGTTTAAGACCGTGCCCCCTCGTGTTATGGTTGCTACTTAGCTTAAAGACACACTCCTTATAAACCTTATTTATCCCTTGGAAGCACTTGAGGAACTCAATCCTGTCCCCTCTCTCTCTCCTGTTCTCCATGGAGTACATGTTCAGTGTCCTCAACCCCTTCCCGTATGCCTTACCCTGCTGACCTGCTATTATCTTTATAGCCCTCTTCTGCACCTTCTCCAGCAGGTTAATGTCCTTTTTGAGGTGTGGCACTACTACTGAACTCATACTCTAGATGTGGCCTCACCAGTGAACTGTACAAGGGAAGTATAACCTCCTCTCTCCTACTACTGATCCCCCTAGCTATGCATCCCAGGATCTTGTTTGCCCCTTGCTGCCACTTTTTTGCACTGTGTGGAGTGCTTCAGGTCACTAGTGATAATCACTCCCAGGTCCTTCTCCTCTGATGCAGATACCTGGACTCCACCCAGTTAGTACTCTGTCCTGGGATTCTTGGCTCCAATGTGCAAACTTTGCATTTCTTGGCATTGAAGCCAAGCTACCAGATCACCTCCCCAGCTTTCCCAGATTGTCCTGTAGATCCTGTGCCCCTTCAGTTGTGTCCACTCACCCATAGAGCTTAATGTCATCTGCAAATAGGCACATTTTACCCTTAATGCCATCCCCAATGTCACTGAGGAAGGGCGGAAGTGAGGACAAGATCAGGAATGAAGAGATCAGGGAATTCAACTGGTGGCTCCAGGGTTGGTGCACAGACAATGGGATGCACTACACTGGAGACTGGGGGACCTTCTGGGACAGGAAGCTCTTCAAGCATGATGGTCTGCATCTCTCCGGAGAAGGAGTGAGAGCGCCAAGGCAGAAGTTGGAGGTCTTTTTGGAGGGTTTAAACAGGGAGGTCTCCAGCACAGAGAAGGCCTGAATGAGGACACAGCAGAAAGATACGAAGGTAGGGGGATCGTCAAACGGAAGGAACCACCCGACATTGGATTAAAGGAAACAGGTACGGCCATGAGCAAGGAGTGGCCATAGGTAAAAAAGGAGGGACCTCAGGTAAAGGACAGGAGGAAGGCACAGAAAAGGGAGATGGTACTGGGGTTATAGCGGGGGGCCGTGATTGGAAGGCTATGTGTACCAATGCCCACAGCCTGGGTAACAAAATCCTGGAACTTGTGGCATTAATGGACTTGGATATCATGGCAGGCACAGAGACATGGTGCCATAGCAACCATGCCTGGCAGCTAGCCATTCCAGGGTACCACGCTGCACAGGCGGGAACAGGAAGGCAAGAAGGGAGGGTGGCATTGTATGTCGGGAAGGGATAAGCGACAGTCCCACAAGACAAGGGGAAGCAGGCTGTGGTAATCCTGGAGGTGGGGAGGGGAACAGTACTTAGAACGGGAGTGATATACAGGCCCCCCCAAGGGCAGGCAGAGGATGTAGACAGAGAACTGCTGGAGACTTTGTAAATATGGTGTAGCGCATTCACCCCTGTCTTGGAACATAATGGAAACTACTCATACCATGTGTGTTATTCATGTTTAATTCCTCCACAAGGCACCAAACAAGGCAGTGTAACAGGCCGATGCAGAAACATTCTGCCCCTCTTACGTTTCACCCGTCCATGCAGGCTTCTTCAGAGACAGTGAATACAGTAATAAAGTGGGTTTACATATGTCACCCATGATTCAAAACATATGTTAACCAATCAAATAATACTAATTCATTGCTCCTTTATAATGATTTCTTTACATAGAATCAGGAGATGATGGAAGATTTGATACCTTTTATTGGACCAATAAGTGTCTTGTACAAAGATGGAATTATACACAAGCTTTCGGAGCCTCACAGGTCCCTTCTTCAGGTGAGTAGCACAACTGAGAAACATAAGCAGTATTTATATCCACTGTGGAGCAATTAAAAATCAGGAAGTGAAGTAGGAAGGTGATAAAGGGGACTAGAGATGAAAGCCTAAGATGCAAGGTAAAAAAATGAGAAGAAATGGGGAGGGGGGCTGAGTAGGAACAGGTCAGTAGGAGATGAAAGGAAGCTAAAGGGAAGACAAAGGCACACAGATAGCATTCGAGATCAGAGGCTGGCTGTAAGGGTAGAATAGATAGGAGATGCCTAAGACTCAGATGCAAGGAAGTCAAGAAATCAGAAACAAAAGAACAAAGGCCTAGATAAACAGAGTGTGAGGCAGTAAAAACAGAGTTGTGAAAAGACTCATCCTTTCTCTCTCATCCCTTGCCCATCCTACTCTGCTCTTCCTCCCTACCCTTGCTTGTGCCTCCTTGGCTGACCCCTGGCACTACAAGGCAGGGCTTATCCTTATTATTATTATTATTTTTTCCCTCTGTCCTTTTTTTTCTCTCTCTTCCCTCCTCCGCCCATCTCCCCATGACTGCTCGTCCCCCCTCCCCTTGTCCTCCCGGGAATATGGCCAATCTCTCAAGCCAGCCGGCACTACCGTCTCCCCCCCCCCCACTCTCCTCCTGCCTGGCTCTCCACAAAAGGGCTGAAAATTGCCCACTTAAATGTTCGCAGTCTATTAGCCAACCTGGTGGAACTGACGGCCTGGGTAACCCACTACCACCCTGATATCTTAGGTATATCAGAAACTTGGCTGAAACCCCAGATCGGACTCGTGATCTCCCTCCCGGGATACCAGCCACATCAGAAGGCGCTGACCGTGAGGGCTTCAAAGCGGGGTGGCGGTGCTACTTTATCACAAAGCACACCTTGATGTGTCCTCCGTTGATCTCCTCCTAACCCTCCCCTAGTGAGTTCCTACAGCCCTCCTCTTACTTGGGCATCTGAAGAAACTGCACTTGATATGTGCCTACAACCCTCGAAGGAGTGGTCTGCAAGGGCTCTCCTCCCTTCTCCATGGCACCAGTGACATAGTGGGGTCCAACGAAATCCTAATCATAGGCGATTTCAATCTAGACTGGCTGGCTCCCAACCGCAAGTTATATGAACCTCTGCTCTCAGGCCATGCCATGAGCCAGGTCATCACTGAGCCTACAAGGCCCTCTACCCAGGGGAATAATGGGTCACTAATCGACTGGATCCTGACTAACAGACCTGACAGGATCACATCCTCAGGCATCCTGCCGGATGCCATCTCCGATCACTTGCCCACCTACTGCACGTGGGGCATTTCACGATCAAAAACCCCCAGCAAAGTAATCACAATGAGGGACTACTCTAAGCTAAATACCCATCACTTCCTCTCAGACCTCTCACTTGTTGACTGGTCAGGGGTCACCGCACTAGGTGACCCAGCACAAGCTCTTGAGGAGTTTCTTACCAAGTTCATCCCCGTGCAGAACAAACACGCCCCCCTCACCAGGAGGCAAGTAAAAGGTGCCGTCACCAAATGGCTTCACGGTGGCCTTTTCTCCCTTATGAAATCTAGGGACAAAAGCTGGGCGACCTACAAGGCCTCCCAAAGCTTTACCGATCTCCTTGCCTACAGGACCATCAGAAACATATGCAAAAAAGCCATTCGCTCCGTAAAGCGAATACTGCCAATCCGCCTCTCTCCTCAGCCGTTAACCAAGGAATTTCTGGCAAAACATCAACAGCGCTGTTGGTGGGTCTGCAAGAGTGCAAGTCACCGACCTACTTATTGGCGGGGTCAGCTGTAACAACCCTCTCACCATCTCTAATACCTTTAACTCCCCGTTCTCCGAACCTCCGGCCCCTCCTCCCCTGTGCTCTGCCCGAATGCCCCCCCGACCCCTGTTTCTAACTCCCGCCCTCCACTTATCCTCCAACAAGTGGCTGCTTGCGAGATCCAGAAGCTCCTTGCCAGCCTATCCCCCCACAGTGGGGCAGATCATGATGGCCTTGAGCCTAAACTGCTCAGGCTAGGGGCCTATTTTCTTGCTAGGCCACTCACGCACATTTTCAATTCCTCCCTCAGCTCTGGGCTAATCCCGGATCTCTGGAAGGTGGCAAAGGTGGTCCCAGTCCTAAAACAAGGCAACCCCAAGGACCCCCAGAACTATCGTCCTATTGCGATATTGTCAGCCACCTCCAAGATCCTTGAGAAAATCGTGGCCTCCCAGCTATCCCTCTACATTCTGGACCATAACCTTCTCTCACCGGCTCAACACGGTTTTAGAAAAGGGCACAGCACGTCCACTGCCCTCGCTGTTGTCACCTCGACTATCAGAACTGCTGCTGACCAGGGGAACCTCACTGGTGCCATCTTTGTCGATCTCTCCAAAGCATTTGACAGGGTTGACCACTCCCTCCTCTGCTCCACCCTCCGATCCCTCGGTTTCTCTCCCACTGCCCACGCATGGTTCATCAACTACCTCTCTGGCCGACAGCAGTACACCAACTTCAATCGTACCCACTCCTCCCCCTCTCCTGTCCACTGTGGGGTCCCCCAGGGCTCCGTCCTTGGTCCCACCCTCTTCTCCCTCTTTATCAACGATCTTCCGTCCTCTGCTATCCATGGGCGTACCACTCTGTATGCAGATGACCTGGTTATATTGACCTGTGCCCGTGACATTGCCACCATTAACTCCCAGCTGAACACAGACTTCCATCGCATTCAATCCTGGCTAGTGGATCACAGGCTCACCATCAACCTCAAGAAAACCCAAGCTATGCTGTTTGGCTCATGGAACAAGATAAAGTCCTGCCTCTCCCCCCTCCAAATTCTTGATATCGATGGCCCTCCCCTACAGACAGCTGCCTCAATCAAGTACCTGGGTGTCACTCTGGACCCGCATCTCGATCTCACCCTGCATATTCGTGATGTCTGCAGGGCTACAAATTATAAGCTCGGCCTTGCCTACAGAGCTAAAAACTGCCTAACCCCTGCAGCTCGTTTGGCGCTAGCCAGAGGGGTCCTCCTCCCTACTCTCTGCTATGGGCTGGTTACCTTTGCCCCCGTACCCCCATCCAGCCTCCAGAAATGGGACTCCACCTACAATAACATCTGCCGCTTCGCCCTTTCCGCTCTGCCCCTTACTCACCGTTGCGACCTCTACTCCCAACTGGAGTGGCTCCCTCCTGAAAAGCATCGCACCTTCGTGCTTGGTAATTTCATTGACAACATTATAAGATCGGCCACTCTCTCCGCCCTCGCCCCTCCCCTTAACCCTGCCCCCTCTGTCAGCTAAGGTCAAGAGAGGCCCTCGATCGGCTTGTCCCTAGAACTCGCTCCCTCATGGGGGACCGGGCCTTCTCCTCCTTCGCCCCAAAAATCTGGAACTCATTCCCACTCCTTACTCGGTCCGCCCCCTCACATCCCCGCTTCAAAACCTCGCCCTGGCACTACCTAAAACCCTCCTCCCCCTGCCCCTGTACCTCTTAGTATTTCCCTTCCTACTCAAGTACCATGAGCTCCCAGGGCCCCACTGCACCATACCCCTCCGATACACAATTCTGACTTTACACCCTCCTCCATCCTCTCCCCTCACTCCTCCCTCCCTAATTGGCCTTACCCCTTCCACCCAGTCCCTCCCCCCACCCATTTTTCCCCCCACCCGTTGTTCCCCTCATATGCACTTACTTCTGTTAGCACTAATTTACCTCATAAATTGTAACTAAATTAGTCTTGTTTACCTGAATTAAGCAGCTAACTCCATAATTGTATGCACCTGTGTCTCCCAACCTCAATTCTAACTATGCCTTCCTTCCCCTTTCTTTCAGGTATTGTCTGTTGTTTTCTTGTATGCTAAATTTGTACTTTACTGTTGGCCGCCTATTCATTTTCTGTTAATCCTGTTGATCTGTATGTAACTGACTCCTGAATGCCTCTACCTTTGTAACCCTCCCGGGTCGCACCTGAAAATAGGCACTTGGCTGTCTAGTGTGCCCTACCCGGTTAACAAAAACAAATAAATAAATAAAATAGGGAGTGGATGGGACTGAGTTAAAGAGTTAGTAGGAGAGGCAGGGATGATGTGAGATACAGACAAAAAAAGTAGATTAGGCAGAACTCAGAAAAAATAATAATAAGAAAAATACAGAACCAAAGTGTGATAAATAATGACATGATTTAGTTCACAATAAAAAAGAACTACAGTTTACCATAGTGTGTCATGAAACCAATGTCCCGCTTCAGTCCAGAAATGTTCGATTTAAATTTTTTAATATATTTCAGTTCCCATGTCCTTCTGTCCTATGTGTTTCTGAAGTTGCCTCTTAGTATCAAGACAGATAAATCCAAAAGAGAGTGATCTGTTTGTGAAAAATGGTTTCCCAAGGGTGTGCTAATCTGGTTTATTATTGTGTGATGGTGGTGATTCATCCTGGTTTTCAGTGGTTTATTAGTTTCCCCAATATAGCATCTATTTGTGCACTTCTTGTATTGAATCAGGTAAACCACATTGCTGGATTGACATGTGTAGGATCCATTCATTTATATTATGTTGTTCTGGCTTGTCTTGATGGTGGTCTGTGTGCATATGTGGGTGAAGGTCTTGCATCTTGCCATGCTGCACGGTGTTGTCCCTCTTGTTTTCTGGTTATTTTGATCTTCTGGGAGTTATTTATGAATTATTATGTTCAAGAGGCTGGGGGCTGCTTATAGGCAATGACAGGTGGTTCAGGGAAGATGTCCTTCAGTGTTTCATCTTCTCTCAGCATGGGTTGCAGTTTTTGTTTTTTGTTTTTTTATTATCTTTTCTCCCCTGGCAGAGTGGCCCCCATGATCTACGGCCCTTGCAACCCCAGGCCCGGTCATGCTGCAGGCCACAAACCCATACCCCAATGGGCCAGCCATTATCACTCTCGTGCCACATTGATTACGCGCCCCTCTCAGGTCACTTCTAGGGGTGCAACGGCACAACCATCAGCCGCGAAGATCGCCCTCCGCATTTTCCTCTTTTCTCCCTTATGGAGAGCCAGCAGTGCAATGTTGTCCGAGCCGTGAGTGCTGACTCCGCCACGCTCTCCTCCCTAATTTGCATGCTACTACTGTAATGGGCTGGCCTCCGCCAATCGCCCGCTACGTCATGCAAGCCCCGATACCCAACCCAGAGAGCAGTAGTCAGGCGCTCGATCCTCCCTCTCCCCTGCCAACCCCCAGTGGCCCGGATCCGTTCCCGAACCCGGGTCGCCGGCGTGGCGCGAGGTGTGGTGTCCAGTGCCTCAACCCTCAGCGCCACCGGGCTGGCTGGGTTGTAGCTCATTGATAAATTTCCTGAAGGGGTTTTAGCATGGGGCTGTAAGTGACCACTAGGGGCATACCTCTCAACTGTCCCTGATTTTCAGGGATGTCCCTGATTTTGCCTCAGAAATTTCTTTCGTCCCTCTTAAATTTGGCATTTCTGACACTGAAGAGTAGGGACTTGAATCACAAAATAATGCCAGCCATTGGTGTTAGAGTCTAGTTCTCATTAAGAAAATGCTACTCATACTAAGCCACATGTTGTACACAGCTTCTGGAACTAATATTACTATGTTTTCAGATGTGTCCCTCATTTTGGTCATTTGTCCCTGATCATTTTAGGCCTTGTCCCTGATTTGTGATGAGGGAGATTGAGAGGTATGACTAGGGGTGTGCGGTCAGTTTGATGTCTTTGCCTGTATTCCAGCAGATTGTCTTGTGATATTTGTATGACCCGTTTAAATTCTCTGTCAATTTGTATTGGAGAGTGGCCCTGCTGAATTAGGGAATTCTGAAGTGTGGAGAGCTGTCTGTCTGTCTCTTGTTCTCTCATCAGAGCAGATTCGATGGTATTGAATCGCCTGACTGTAGATTACAGATTTTTTTGTATGATTTGGGTGGAAGCTGGAATTATGCAGGTAGCAGTGTCTGTCAGTGGGTTTTCTGTAAAGAGCAG
This sequence comes from Neoceratodus forsteri, assembly GCA_016271365.2. NCBI lineage: Eukaryota > Metazoa > Chordata > Ceratodontiformes > Ceratodontidae > Neoceratodus > Neoceratodus forsteri. The sequence goes on along the minus strand of CM028133.1, from coordinate 242,612,034 downwards.
TTTGTATATGTCCATTTTAGTGATACTGACTGTGGTTTCAAGAAAATGTATGCTGGTGGTGGAGTATTCAATAGTGAGATGTACAGAATGATGAAAGTTGTTAAAATCATGATGGAATTTTTTGAGAGAGTCTTCACCTTCTGTCCAAATCAGGAAAATGGTATCAATAAATCAGAGGTAGACGGATGGTTTATAAGGGTGGTGTTTAAAAAAAACATCCTCTAAGCAGGCCATGAAAAGATTGACATATTGTGGTGCCATTGTAGTGCCCATGGCTGTCCCCATGATCTGTAAAAAGTGCTTGCCATTAAAGGTGAAGTTGTTGTGTGTCAGAATGAATTTTATTAGAGTGCTGATGGTGGTTTATGGAATGTCTCCTGTGGATGCGTTTTCCTTTAAAAATTTATGGCATGCTCCTATGACATCTTCATGTGGGATATTAGCGTACAGCTACAACCTTCAAGAACAGTTAAAAATACTAATTCTAAACAAACCTACTCCAGGGGCATTCTATATGCTACCCAAGATACACAAACCAGGGAATCCAGGACTACCCATCATCCCTGGCATTGGCACACTCACTGAAAACATTTCAGGACTCATTGAATCCATTTTAAAACCACTAGTAAGAGCTACTAGCAGTCTTATTCAGGACACTACCGATTTCCTCAGGAAATGAAACAAATTGGACAACTGCCACCGAACACTATCCTAGCCACAATGGATGTCACTGCCCTGTACACTTGTATCCCACATGAAGATGGCATAGCAGCATGTCAGAAATTTTTAAAGGAAAACACATCCACAGGAGACATTCCAGAAATCACCATCAGCACCCTAATAAAATTCATTTTGACACACAACTTCACCTTTAATGGCAGGCACTTTTTACAGATCATGGTGACAGCCATGGGCACTACAATGGCACCACAATATGCCAATCTTTTCATGGCCTGCTTAGAGGAGGATTTTTTTTTTATTTTTTTTTAAACACCACCCTTATAAACCATCAGTCTACCTCCGATTTATTGATGACATATTCCTGATTCGGACAGAAGATGAAGACTCTCAAAAAATTCCATCATGATTTTAACAACTTTCATCATTCCATACATCTCACTATTGAATACTCCACCACCAGCATACATTTTCTTGAAACCACAGTCAGTATCACTAAAATGGACATATACAAACTGCTCTTTACAGAAAATCCACTGACAGACACCGCTGCCTGCATAATTCCAGCTTCCACCCAAATCATACAAAAAAATCTGTAATCTACAGTCAGGCGACTCCATACCATCAAATCTGCTCTGATGAGAGAACAAGAGACAGACAGACTGCTCTCCACACTTCAGAATTCCCTAATTCAGCAGGGCCACTCTCCAAGACAAACTGACAGAGAATCTGAATGGGCCATACAAATACCACAAGACAATCTGCTGGAATACAGGCAAAGACATCAAACTGACCGCACACACCCCTAGTGGTCACTTACAGCCCCATGCTAAAACCCCTTCAGAAAATTATCAAAGAGCTACAACCCATGCTGAGAGAAGATGAAACACTGAAGGACATCTTTCCTGAACCATCTGTCATTGCCTATAAGCAGCCCCTCAGCCTCTCTAACATAATAATTCATAACAAACTCCCAGCAGATCAAAATAACCAGAAAACAAGAGGGACAACACTGTGCAACATGGCAAGTTGCAAGACCTGCACCCACGTATGCACAGAGGCCACCATCAAGACAAGCCAGAACAACATAATACAAATGAATGGATCCTACACGTCAATCCAGCAATGTGGTTAACCCAATTCAATGCAAGAAGTGCATGCTATATTGGGGAAACTAGTAAACCACTGAAAACCAGGATAAATCACCATCGTCACACAACACCAGTAAACCAGATTAGCAGCACACCTGTAGAAAACCATTTTTCACAAACAGATCACTCTCTCATGGATTTATCTGTCTTGATACTAAGAGGCAACTTCAGAAACACACAGGACAGAAGGACATGGGAACTGAAATATATTAAACTATTTAAATCGAACATTTCTGGACTGAAGCGGGACATTGGTTTTGGGACACTGGTTTCATGACACACTATGGTAAACTATAATTATTTTTTATTGTGAACTAAATCATGCAATTATTTATCACACTTTGGTTCTGTATTTCTCTTATTATTATTTTTTCTGAGTTCTGCCTAATCTGCTTTTTTTACCTGTACCTCACATCCTCCCTGCCTCTCCTACTAACGCTTTAGCTCAGTCCCACCCACTCTCTACTGTTTTCACACCTCTGTTTTTACTACCTCACACTCTGTTTATCTGTGCCTTTGTTCTTTAGTTCCTCTTAATTTCTTGAGTTCCTTGCATCTCTTAGGCATCTCCTGTCTATTCTACCCTTACAGCCAGCCTCTGATCTCAGATGCTATCTGTGTGCCTTTGTCTTCCCTTTAGCTTCCTTTCATCTCCTACTGACCTGTTCCTACTCAAACCCCCTCCCCATTTCTTCTAATTTTTTTTTTACTTTGCATCTTAGATTTTCATCTCTAGTCCTTATCACCTTCCTACTTCACTTCCTGATTTTTAATTGCTCCACAGTGGATATAAATACTGCTTATGTTGCTCAGTTTTGCTATTCACCTGAAGAAGGGACATGTGAGGCCCCGAAAGCTTATGTATAATTCCATCTATGTACAAGACACTTGGCTCAATAAAAGGTATCAAACCTTCCATCGTCTTCTGTTTTCCAAGGACCAATACGGCTGGAATCTCTTTTTATACAGAATCAGAAATTTCTGATTCTATGTAAAGAAATCATTATAAAGGAGCAATGAATTAAATTCCAGTATGGCAGAAGAGCACTAGAAGAATCTGGACTAACTGCCTAGTAACTCCAATACATGCTAAATGAGTTTGTTTTCTAACTAAATATACTGATTTGTCACTATGGTGTTTGTAATATAATTGATTTTCAGCACTTGTGTGATCACAGCCTCTGACTGGCTGTGGCAAGTATTAATTGATTAACATACTAACATACTAATTGCCAGCAGATTAGGCCTTACAGTCTATCGAGTCTGCTCGAACCTCAGATCCCTAGTTGGTTACCGAGGCCCCCCCCTCGTGTTCCAGAAACCTCCATCATCCATCCCCACCCCCCTGGGCCAGGCCATCATCTGATACATCCGTTTTCTGTTTCTGTCCCACCCTCTCTTGAAGCCCTTCACTGTGGATCTCTGAACCAGCTTGCCAGGCAGCACATTCCAAGGATCCACTACCCTCTCAGTGAAAAACCTCCTCTTTTTCCCCCCTCACCCTTCCAACTTCAAACCATGCCCTCTGGTGATACCTCCCTGCTTTAGTCTAAAGATCCCCTACATGTTTACCCTATTTATTCCCTTGAGGTACTTGAAGACCTCAATCATGTCCCCCGCCCCCCGTCTCTCCTCTCCTCCACTGAAAACAGGCAGAGCTCCTCAAGTCTGTCCTCATGCGTCAAATCCCCTAGTCCTTGTATCATCTTAGTTGCCCTCCTCTGTACCCTCTCCAGGAGCTGTATGTCCCTCTTCAAGTGCTGTCTCCAGTACTGTACACAGTACTCAAGGTGTGGTCTAACCAATCCATTGTACAGCGGCAGAAACACATTCCTGCTCCTAGAGGTGATCCCCCTTACGATGCATCCCAACATCCAGTTTGCTTGGCTAGCCGCTCTCCTGCACTGCTTGGAGTTATTCATACATGCATCTACCATGACCCCTAGGTCTTTTTCTCCTGTTGAGGCCTCCAGCGCCTCCCCTCCCAGGGTGTACCAGTGTTTAGGGTTTCCCTGCCCAAGATGTAACACCTTGCACTTGGTGATATTGAAATTTAAATTTCCATGTGTGAGACCACCTTTCCATGGTGTCCAGGTCCCACTGCATGGCCAACCTCCCCTCTTCCCCCTTAACTACTACTCTCATCTTGGAGTCATCAGCAAAGAGACTCATTTCACACCCTATACCCTCCCTGATGTCTGAAATGTATGCATTAAACAGGACTGGACCCAGGACCGAGCCCTGCAGTACCCCATTATCGACCTCTCTAGGGTTCGACAGCTCCCCACCGACCACTACTCTCTGAGTGCCTCCAGCTAGCCAGTTGTCAATCCATCTGACCATCAAAGGGCCTACTCCCAAGCCTGTCAGTTTCTCCACCAGACCATTGTGGGGGACAGAATCGAACGCCTTGCTGAAGTCCAAGAATAATATATCCACAGGCTTTCCCCTGTGTAGTTCTGATGTTACCCATTCGTACAACTCCACAAGATTGGTTTGACATGATCTGCCTGGCACAAACCCATGTTGCCGACTATCCAGACCTCCCACCTCCTCCAAGTACACCCCCAATCATTCCTTTAGTATACTCTCCATTAATTTTTCCACCACCGAGGTCAAACTGATGGGTCTATAGTTACCTGGTGCTTCCCTCGACCCCCCTTTATGGATTGGCACCACATGTGCCTCTCGCCAATCCCTAGTTTGGTTAACATATTTTTTGAATCATGGGTGATGTATGTAAACCCACTTCATTACTGTATTCACTATCTCTGAGGAAGCCCGTATGGACAGGTGAAACGTAAGAGGGGCAGAATGTTTCTGCCTCAGCATGTTACACTGCCTTGTTTGGTGCCTTTTGGAGGAATTAAACACGAATAACACATATGGTGTGAGTTGTTTCCTTTTTGTTCCAAGACAGGGGTGAGTGCACTACTCCATATTTACAAAGTGATATTCATCTGTAAGCACACCTCCGTCCCAGTGATCACCACCCTTCTAAAAAACTGCTGAAGACTATAGTGAACACTGAAAAAAGGGTGAAGTGCTGCTGATAGGAGACTTCAACTTCCCAGATGTGGACTGGAGCATCCCAGCGGCAGCCTCAGCCAGGAGTAAGGGATTCCAGCAATCCCTGCAAGGGGCGGGTCTCACACAGCTAGTGATGGAGCCTACGAGGGAGAATGCAATTCTGGATCTTGTTCTAAGCAATGGGGACAGGATAAAGGAAGTCTCAGTGGGGGAGAACCTAGGCGGCCACGCTGGGCTAGCCACAGGCAGCAACAGTTTGTGTGGAGGTTTTAATTATTATTTGGGACTATTTGTTGCATTGTCCTGTTATTTTATTGTTTCGTTTTTCGTTTTATTTTATTTGCTACTTTTAGTGGTAGTTAGTCAGGGGTGAAGGAGTGAGTAAATACAGGTTACTCACCTGTAACAGGAGTTCTAGGAATGGTATATGTTGTTCATCCACACTTATTGGCAGGTATCCTTGCCGCTTTAAATCTTGCCGGAAGGTCTTCAAGCTTGCTCCTCCCACCCACCCGGGTGGTATAACTCTCGGCTCCGCCCCATGACGCCAGATCTGGCCCGCTGGAAGCTCAGGTTGTGCGTCGAAGCCGGGGAGGGTCGGTGCGGTCGTGGATGAACAACATATACCATTCCTAGAACTCCTGTTACAGGTGAGTAACCTGTATTTCTAGGACATGGATATGTTGTTCATCCACACTTATTGGCAGACTCCTAGCAGTTCTCCGGGAGGAGGGAGGCAAGACGACACCCCAATACTTACTTGGGAAAGAGACTGGAGAACCGAGGCCCCAAAACCAGCATCCCGGCGTGACTCAAGGTCGATGTGATAATGGGTAATGAAGGTGTTTGCTGACTTCCAGGTAGCAGCCCTGCAGATTTCCTGGATAGGGACGTCCCTGGAAGCAGCCACCGTTGCAGCAGTATGGCGGGTAGAATGAGCTCTTATCCCTCTGGGAGGCTCCATGCCCGCCAACTTATAGCAGAGATCTATGCAGGAGGTTACCCACCTGCTTATCGTCGCTTGGCTGCAGGTCTGCCAGATGCGGCTTCAGCGTAGGTGACAAACAGCTGGCGAACCTCTCCCCGAATTTCAGCCGTGCGCTCCTTATAATAAGCAAGCGCCCTTCTAGGGTCCAGAGTATGGAGCCTATATTCGGCCTCCGAGGTGTGATTGGGGTAGAACACCGGCAGAGTCAACACCTGGTTAAGGTGAAACTCCGACACCACCTTCGGAAGGAATTTCGGGTGGGGGCGCAGGACAACCTTGTCCCTGTGGAAGACCAGGTAAGGAGACTCGATGGAAAGCGCCTGGAGCTCTCCCATCCTTCTGGCTGACGTGATAGCCACCAAGAAGGCGGTCTTCCACGACAGGTGAGAGAGAGCACACCTGTGCATAGGATTCCGAATAAGCTTGCCCATGAAGCTTTGCCAATACCAGCAGTAGATCCACGAGGTGGGGTTCCCGCACTGGAGGAAATGTGATCAAGGCCTTTGAAAAAGCGCCAGACCACCTTCTCCTCCACATCGACTGCTTCTGCCCGCGCCTGTAAGCAGAGATGGCTGCCAGGTGCACCCTTAGGTCGCCGACCTAAGCCCTTGACTGGAAAGGGACCACAAATAGTCCAAGATGCTTGCCAAGGAACAGGAGGAAGGGTCCAAGCCCTTGCCCTGACACCAAATGGAAAACCTTTTCCATTTGAAGGCATAGCATTTTCTGGTCGACTCATACGGACGCCTCAACTACATTGAGGACCTCGTCCGGAAAGACCCAAGGCCTGGAACTCTAGCAGCTCAGGAACCAGGCCGTCAGGTGCAGGATTGAAGGTCGGATGGACACCTTCCCTGATTGACTGAGAGCAGGTCCGGGCGAGCTGGAAGCTGCCGCGGAATCCTGGAGCTGAGACTGAGGAGATCTGGGTACCAGAACTGGCGAGGCCAGTCTGGGGCTATCAGAATCACCTGCGCCTTGTCCCTCCTCGCCTTGAGAAGCACCTTGTGGATCAAGGGAAATGGGGGAAAGGCGTAAAAGAGGCCGGGGTCCACTGCCTCGAGAAGGCATCCCCTGCAGCGAGGCCCTGCTGAGGCGGGCATGGAACAGACTCAGCCAGCGTTCTCCTGGAGGCAAACAGGTCCACCTGAGGTGTGCCCCAATGGGAGAACAGATGCTGTACTACCTCCGGCAGGAGAGACCACTCGTGGGATGCAGCCCCTATCCGGCTCAGGGCATCGGCCAGGGTGTTGGAGGCTCCTGCCACGTGAATGGCTAGGAGATCCGCCTCCAGGCTGCTGCAGAGTGACCAAATGGAGAGCTTCCTTGCATAGAAGCATGGGTGCGTCCCGCCTGGCGGTTTAGATAGTACATAGTCGTGGTATTGTCCGTCTGGACTCGGACCACTTGACCCGGAGGAAGCGGAGCAAAGCGGTGAGAGCTAGGCGGACGCTCGGAGCTCCAGCAGGTTGATGTGGCATCGGGACTCCAGCGGGGACCAGAGGCCATGAGCCCGGTGTTCCCCAGATGGGCACCCCAACCCATCAGAGAGGCATCGGTCGATGAGAGACCCGTCGGCTCGGGCGGACGACGGGATGCCCTCCACAAATGATCTGGAGACAGTCCACCACTGGAGGCGTTCCACATCCCCTATGTCACCGACCTCAAGCTGGTCCAAAGGATCGCAGCTTGTGACCACTGGCTGGCCAGTCCCACTGAAGGGACGCATGCTCCAGCGGGCCCAAGGACCGCTGGTGCAGGTCGCCGCGAGACCCAGGAGCGCAGGAAGTCCCGGGCAGGCGCAGTTGCCCAACCAAAATGATCGGGCAAGGAGGAAGAACCTCGGCCCTGTCCGCGGAGCCGCGCTCTGGCTCGAAGAGAGTCGAGCTGCGCCGATGAATAGAATCACCTGCTTCGCTCGAGTCCGACTTGGCCTCGCTTGATAAGGAGGCCCAGCTGAGAACAGACCTGGAGGCCAGATCTCTGGACCACTCCGCCTCCTTCCTGGAGGAGCTGCTATCAGCCAGTCGTCCAGGTAGGTACACCGGACCCTCGGCCGCAGAGAATGCTGTCACCACTGCCATGCATTTGGTGAAGACCCTGGGAGCTGGAGACAAGCCGAAGGGCATGGCTTGGAACTCGAGGGATCTTCCGCTCGAAGCGAAGGAATCTCTGGTGAGGCGGACGGATAGGGACGTGAAAACGCGTCCTGCAAGTCAGAGAGCAGAACTACGCGCGCGTTCAAGGATGGTATTATCTGAGCCAGAGTGACCAGCCTGAAGGTTCGAGACCATAGAACTTGTTTAGTCGTGTGGGTGGGAATGGGCGCCAGCCCCATCCGCTCGGAACCAGGAAGTACCTGGACACAAACCCTGGGTCTGAAGGAGGGTCCACTCACCTCTCTTATCACCTCCTTCTGGAGGAGGAGGCGATGTCGGCTCGACGAGCCGCCAGTGAAGCTGGGGATCCGAAGCCCCCGAGGCGGCGGCTCTGAAGGGTGGTGCCTGCTCGAATTCCAGAGGCAGGCCTCTTCCCACCACCTCCAAGACCCACCTGTCCGTGGAAACAGCGGACCAGGCGGAACGGAAGTGCTGGAGCCGTCCCCCCACGGGGGGAACCAGGGGTAAGGTGACGGGAATGGGGGCGACACCCCTCAGCCCGTCACTGGGCAGGCTTGGAGGAGGGACCGGCCGAGGGACCTCCTGGGCCTTTTCCTCCCTGCCTCCTGTTAGAGGAAGCCGGCGGCTTGGGTTTGGGATGCCAAGGCCGAGCCTGCTGGCCCTGACGTTGCTGGGCCGGGCGCGCCGGGGGCACAGAAGGACGAAAGGGCTTAGGCTGTGGTTTGCGGCCTTTGTCCTTCTGAGCGGAAGAGACCGAGTCCAAGGTAGCATTGGACTTCTCGATCCTCTGCAGGTGACCTTCCACCCCAGGGCCGAAGAGGTCAGTCCCCAAAAAGGGAACATCCGCCAACTTGTGCTGGGTATCCGAAGTAAAGGTGGATATCCTCAGCCAAGCCCGACGACGCATAGCCACTGCGGCCACCACCGATCTGGCACATGAGTCCCCTATATCCAAAGCAGTCTGGAGCTGCTGTTTGGCCACTGCCCTGCCTGGTCCCACACCTGCTTAACCGTAGTCTGCAGATCGGCGGGAAGATGAGGATGACCTCATCCAGGGAGCCCAACAGGGCATGGAAAAATGTGCCATGAGGACGGCGAACTGGCCTGAGAAGGCCGAGAGAGGACGCAGCATAGACTTTTCGCCCGACATAGTCCAATTTCTTGGACTCCTTGTCAGGAGGTTTGTCCACATCCCTGGCGATGCCGGCGCGCCGGAAAACGCTGTCGGTAACCAACCCCTCAGCAGAGGGGTGTTCCGAAAAACCGGACAAGGAACCGGTAGGGACCGCATACTTCCTGGCCATCCTGGCCGAAGGCGCAGGGCAGGAAGCAGGGCGCTGCCAAAGCTCCAGTGCCGGACCCACTATGGCCTCGGCCACCGGAAAGGCCTCCGTCGGAGAATCCCCTCGGTCCAGAATCTCCGTGAGGGGATACCTGGCCCGTTTGGAAATGGGTTCGAGCTCCATCCCGGTGGACTCTGAGATGAGCCGAAGCAGTCCTAGGAAGGACGACGGGCTATCGTCCATTGACTGACCTCCTGAAGACTCCAAGTCCAGTCGCTTGGAGAAAAAGGAGGAATCATCTTCGGACTCGGAAGAGTCCTCGAAGAGCTGCCTCTGGCCTGAGCCACCCTTCACCTGCCGAGGTCGGTCGGGAGTGAGGGTAACTGACAACCGATGGGGTAGACCCTTAGCCGACCGAGAATCCTTGGTCGGAGCCCCAATTGGTGGCTGTGGGCGGAGGTTCCACCGAATCGGTGGAGCAGCTGGTTTGGCCGAACAACCGGCCTGGGTATAGGCTCCTCGGATAAGTCGAGGGTTGTGCGGCCGCTCGGTGCACTTGGCACTTAATGGCCGGGAAGGCGCCGGGTCGCGTACTCGGCCAGGAGGAACTGTTGCAACATAAGGTCCTCGCACCGCCGACGTACTTACGCCGGAGCCTCCTCATCCGAGGAGGAGGACGAGGACGAAGCGGCGACGCCGCTTACCGCGGTGCCGAGACCGAGACCGCCTATGACGGTGGGATCGGCTGGACCGCGAAGAGGTCCGAGACCGAGACCGAGAGTCCCGGAATTTCCGAGGTCGGTGCGGGGAGGTGTCGGCCGGAACCGGCACTCCCTTCGGCTCGGATGGTCCATCCGAGGGCTCCGGAACCAGAGGCACAGGCGAGCCCACGGGATCCTCAACTCCTCCCGGGGGAACCGGGGAGAGGGGAATCTCGGCTGCTAAAGGCGACAGCCCGTCCAATGGGTCGAGAAAAATCTCGACTTCATCGGTGGGAGTCTCGGTCAACTGACCTGACGGGGACACCGTGAGGCCAGTGGCGGCAGCCAGTCGACCCGAAGCCGACGGTCGGCGGCCGGGGAGGGACCTTTCCGCTCCCAAGGCGCCGACGAGGACTTACCCCTGTCCTCTTTTTGGACCGAGAATAAGGTCCAGCAGACGCAGGCCCTTCTCCTTTAGTGGAGAGGGACAGACAAAGCTCCTTAAAAGAAGCCGTGTAGGAAGAACCCAGAGAGAGCGGGATAAATGCCGCGGCCGAGGAAGATACGGCCCGCGCCGCCTCCTCTTCGAGGGCGACCATCCGCTCGAGCTGATCCGCCGAGCCCGCCACCGCGGACACCGCCAACCGGGCCTCCTTGGACTTCACCGGAGGGAAACGCTTCTCGGGACGGCCCAGTTGCAATCGGGCAGCACGGTCTTCGAGGACGTAGGCCGAGAAAGATGAGCACAAGTGCAAGCCTGCGGAGTGCGTGCTCAAGGCCTAACAGTAGACACACAGTAGTGTGGATCCGTCCGAGACATCTTCTGCCGCATGGGCATCTCCGAAATCTGGGAGTCGATTTGTCCACGCAGCCATGAGGGATAGAAGACTGAAGTCTTTTACGCAAATTTATTTTTAAATCCGCAAGCGGAGAAATAGGAACCAGTCTCAAACGCAGAGCGTTAAGGAGGGAACCTGAGCTTCCAAGCGGTAAGGAAGATCTGACGTCATGGGGCGGAGCCGAGAGTTATACCACCCGGGTGGGTGGGAGGAGCAAGCTTGAAGACCTTCCGGCAAGATTTAAAGCGGCAAGGATACCTGCCAATAAGTGTGGATGAACAACATATCCATGTCCCTAGAAGTAATGGTTAGAGTGCTTCTGTCAAAGTAGTAGGATTATAAGTCACACAAAGCTAAACTTAATACTTCTTTAATGTTGTGAATGCTGGAATGAATGGCTTGTTGGGCATTCTCACTACAATAATTTTCTGAGCGGAGAACACCTGTGCATCTCCTACCTGGTCATTCTGCCGGGTTTGAGGGTGAGGAATTGGAGGAGAGTCGTTGTGGATTTGTATCTGGAGCCTGAGTCTGCAGTGTGTGCTGCTCGTCAATCTGAGGATTGCTGGGGACTCTGGAACGTTACTATGAGGGTCCTGTTTCTGGTGGACCTGCTAAGGCTTCGGACCGGAATTAGTCTGCTGGCTTCTGTTTGCTGATAGACGAGGGTCTTGTTGGATCTTGGAGCCGGTGTTTGTTTGAGTAAGGTTAATTGGTGGCCCTAGTCTGAACCCAGGGAAGAGGTCGCTGGGGTAACTGGTCGCATGGGAGTCCAGGTCTGAGGCCACTGGAGAGCGTGCTCCATTGAATCCGGTGCTCTGTAGTTTCCTGGAGGAGGCGGGGTGGAGAGCCGGCTCCATCTGGGGACTTGTTCGTGGCCGAGTGCCTTCAGCAGCAACTCCTTGTGGGACAGCCAGGCAGTCGAGTAGCTTGGTTCAAAGGGAGTTTTTCAGGATTCCTGAAGAGACAGCCAGGCCAGAGGTGCTTATGTGAAGATCAGAAACTGGCTTTTTCAACTCGTTGGGGACGGTCAGACTCTTCCTTTTTCTCTTCTTTTTCCAGCACTTTGAACCTTGGCAGGCAGTGACGGTGCCCTGTTTAACTGTTTAAACTGTTTTTTGTGTATAAACCGCTGAGTGCTCTGCCGGGCTATGTGGGAGATAGTGTCGGGGGGGGTAATAACTTTTATCTCTGGAGAGGTGGGAGCTCCCCAGAGGGCAATAATATTTAACTAGGAGAATCTGTGCGACTTTTCTCTTTAACTGACAACACCTTCACACTTTGCAATATTATTTATTTTATATTGTTTGTATTTGGGATTAGGGGTTTTGGCTGATTATTTGTGGTCAGGGTAGTTGGGTGTGGAGTGGTGTGGAAGTCTGAGAGTGTGAGTCGAGTGTTGTTTGACCGGGTGCTTGTGAACTGTGGTGAAGATGTGTTGGGCAGGTATAATGATGGTCAGGTATTAGACCCCTTCCATGCCGAGGGACCTCCACCCCTTCTTTTGTCCCTCTCTGTCCCCAGAGGTATACAGAGAGTGCCGGGCTCTGGGGATAGTCAGGAGGCAGAGGGCGGGGACTTGTCCTGGTGGGGGAATGGAAAGGAGTGGGTGGGTTGGGATAGTGGGGACAAGGAGATGCCCTGGAGTGAAATGGGTCCAGGAAAGCCTCGAGGAAAGGAGGGAGAGGGGGGACATGATAGAAACGTTCAAGTACCTCAAGGGAATCAACAAAGTCCAAGAGGGTAGCATCTTTCAGAAAAAGAGGTGTGCAAGAACAAGAGGGCACAATTTGAAGATAGAGGGGGGGCGGCTCAGAGGTAATTTAAGGAAGTATTTTTTCACAGAGAGGGTTGTGGATGCATGGAATGGCCTTCCGGAGGAAGGTTGTGGAGTCAAAATCAGTGGTGGAATTCAAGCATGCATGGGACAGTCATAAGCAATTCTAGGGGGTGGGGGTAGGAAGAAGTAGGCTGCTGGTTAACTAGGATCTGCAGCTTATCCAGTAGGTAGGGAAATGGGCAGACTGGGTGGGCCAAGCGGTCCTTATCTGCCGTCAAATTCTATGTTTCTATGAAAGGGGATCCTCCCTGTCTGGTTTCCATACCCAAGGGCTTTGCTTATTGCAGGCAGGTAACTCAGTCGTCCTCGGTTGCTCATCCTACTCGGGCGGTGTTATGCAATGCCAGGTCCATTAAGAACAAGACTGCTATAGTAGTGGATCTTGTTGGATCATCCGACCTGGCTGGCGTCACCTGGCTGGATGAGAATGCTAGTCCCATTCTGGCATTGGCAATTCTGGCTGGGTACTCGGTGATACACCGCCCGAGGATGGATCGTAGGGTCGGGGTGTGGCTATCTGTTTTAGCTCAGAACTGAACCTGATGGAATTACCAATGGGAGCTACCAACACCTCTGAATGTATTTTGGGTGAGGGTACGGGGTGTAGGATTCTTCTCGTCTACCGTCCACCAGGAGATGGGAATGTTTTCCTGCAGGAAGTCACGGACTTCATTGTCAACCTGACATTGGGATCCCTCAGATGGCTGATCCTGGGGGATTTCAATGCCTGGGTCGACGATTAACTCACAGTTTGGACAGGACTTCCTCCAGTTAATGAATTCACTGGGCTTCATACAGGCTATTTCCTCCTCTACCCATACTGGTGGTCATTCACTGGACTTGGTGTGTCTCCTGGGGATGGAGATATCTGACTTGGTGGTGGAACCAGTCAGGTGGTCTGACCATCACACCATCGGGTTCAGTTTCCTTGCCCCCTCAATAGGTCTGCCCTTATGGAGATGGTCCGGTACCACCTTTTGAGGGGTGTATCCCCTGATGGTGGTGCTGGACCCATCGGGTACACCGGGTGAATGCACGGATCCAAGGGATCTGCTACTAGCTTATAATAGGGCAGTGACAGAGGCCCTGGATTCCATTGCACCTGTTCGTGTTCGGACCCTCACTCTTTGTCCCAGGTCTCCTTGGTCTGATGAGGCCCTGAGGGAATTGAGGAGAGTGGGACAAAGGTTAGAGAGAAGCTGGCAGAGGTCGGGCCTGGAGTGACAGATTTGGTCTGATAGACCACTATGTGGTCTATCAATCAGCAATTACCCATAAGAAGGCAGAATTCCCATCCAGGGAAATTGCTGCTGCACAGAATCGACCAGCTCAGCTTTTCCAGACTGTAGACAGATTGTGCCATCCACTCTGTCTCCAGCCTAGAAATGCTTTTTCTCAAGAACGTTGTGAGGAGATTGCTCAATTCTTCGCAGATAAGGTTGCCACAATCAGGTCCAGTGTCCGCCTGACCCTCTCTCGAGGGAGATGCGGTGGTTGGCAGGAGATGTCGGATGCCCAGTTTGTGTGGTGTGACTTTGGCCACCCCACAATCAATGATACTGTGATGGTTATCCACAGTTGTTGCGTCCAACCAACTGTAGTTTGGACCCAGGCCCCATGCGCCTTTTCGTAGGCTGTGTGGATAAAATCAGTCCGGTCCTTGCCGAGATAGTCTGGATGTCCTTGCAGAGGGGGATCTTTCCAGATCCCCTGAAGGGGGCTGTGGTTTGTCCCCTTCTTAAGAAGCCCTCCTTGGACCCAGACTGTCTGGCTAACTACAGGCCTGTCTCTAACCTACCCTTTGTGGGTAAGGTTATTGAGAAGGTGGTGGCATTGCAGCTGGAGGACCATCTGACCAGCCACAATGTTTATGATTCTCTCTAGTCCAGATTTAGGAAGAGACATAGTACCGAGAAGGCCCTTGTCCGGGTACTAAATAACCTCCTAATAGCGAGAGATCGAAAGATCCGTTCCATCTTGGTCCTTCTAGATCTCTCTGCGGCATATGACACTGTGGACCGTGGTGTGTTGTTGGAGCACCTGCGGTTCATCTGTGGACTTTCGGGGACTGTCCTCAGATGGTTTCGATCATTCCTTGAGGGTAGGACTCAAAGGGTGGTGTCTGGGTTTTTTTCCTCAGCCCCATTCTCCCTATCCTGAGGGGTGCCGCAAGGATCCATCTTGGTGCCCATGTTGTTTGTGGTGTATATGCTGCTGTTAAGAGCGGTTATTAGGCAGTACAGCTTGAGTTTTCACTGCTATGCAGATGATATTCAGCTGTACATGTCCTTTGTGCTTGGCCAGGATGATGCTGTCTCGGTCTTTAATAGCTGTCTAGCAGAGATCCAGGACTGGATGAATGAGAGCTGGCTGCAGTTAAACCCAGAGAAAACTGAGGTGTTGGTTGTGGACCCAGGTCGTCGCGAGGCGGGTGTGTTGGCTGGATTGCCTTCAGGTCTATGGCTTGGAGGTGTCCAGCTAACTACCTCAGTCCGGATGCGGAACCTGGGCGTTATGTTTGATGACCACCTGACCCTACAAATCACAGGTGTTGGCAGTTGTCAAAACCTCTTTTTATCATCTGAGGAATATCGCCCGGGTAAAGCACCTGGTTCCTCCCGATGATCTTCCAACTTTGGTCCATGCCTTCGTCATCTCCCGCCTTGACTACTGCAATGCCCTTTACCTAGGGCTACCGGGGGTTGATATCCGCTGCTTGCAGCTGGTGCAGAATGCGGCAGCCAGGCTTTTGACTGGTACCTCTAGGACCAGTCATATAACGCTTGTGCTCCGCACACTGCACTGGCTGCCAATACAGTGGCGGATCACCTTAAAGGTCGGTTTGCTGACCTATAAGGCCTTACACAATCAAGGACCCAGTTATCTACAAGATCTCCTTCATCCCTACCGTCCCCCGGATCCACCGACGAGGGATTGCTAGAGAGAACATCTGGAGCAAGGTCATTTAGTTGTATGGCCCCAACCATGTGGAATTCTCTACTTCGTCAGGTGCAAGATTGCCTGACCGTCCAAAGTTTTAAGACCGCCCTGAAAACGTATCTTTTTAGCCTGGCATTTTCAGATTTTTAAAGCTGATGCTGTATTTATTATTTTAATTTTATATATCATTATTTATTAATCTGTTCGATTGGTATTGTACAGGTGCCTTGGTTTTAGAAAGGTGCCTTTTTACAAATAAAGAATTGACTGATTGATTGACTAGTGACCATCGAGCTGTGGGGTTCACCATAAGGATGTCACAGGAAGCTAGCCACACAAGGAGTAGAATCCTGGATTTCAGGAGGACAGACTTCAATAAAATGAAGGACAAATTCAGGAAGGCTATGCAGGGATACGATGCCATAAGCGGAATGGTGGAACAGTGGGATAAAATAAGAGAAGCACTGCACCTAGTTGCAAACCATTGCGCCAGGCCCTGCAGCAAGAGCAAAAGAAAGAGGAAACCACAGTGGCTCTCGAAAGGAGTAGCAGAGCTAGTAAGAGGAAAAAAAGATGGCATTTCTGAGGTACAAGACAACACAAAGCAAGGATAACAGGCAAGAACACAGAAAAATGAAGGGAAGCGAACAAGACAGTAAGGGCAGCAAAGGCCAAAACTGAGGAAAAGCTAGCTAAAATCGGTGAAGGAAGGAGGGAAGGTATTCTTTAGGTATATTAGTGAGAAGAGGAAGGGGGGAAATTGTGAGACTTAGGGAAGAGGGAGGCAGGGTAGTGAAGAAAGACATTGGCAAGGCGACTGTCCTCAACAAATACTTCTGCTCTGTATTCACAGAAGGCGGCAATGGGGATGGTCCCCCATTAATGGAAAAGGGCAAACAGGGAGAAGGGGTGGACATTAGACCTCTTTCAGAGGACAGAGTAAGAAGAGCACTAGAGTTGACCGGCCTGCTGTTGCTGAGGGTCAAGGCACTAGATGCCTCACCTCACGCCATGCCAGTGACCCGGGTTCAGGAATGAGCCTGGGCCACCGGGGGTCGGCAGGGGCGGGGAGGTATTGAGCATCCGGCGGACGGCTCTCCCTTCCCGAGGAGGGTGTAAGGCATTGCGTCGCTCCTGAGCGACCTCTGGCAACAGTCAGGGGTGGCCAGGAATAGGCGATGCCGCCGCATGGCATTGGGGGAGGAGCTCGGCGGACGCTGGCTGTCATTGTACGTCCGACCTCCATGGGGGTGGGGGAATCAGAAAAGTGGAAAATCCCCGGTGCCTGATGATCGGACCAGTGGTCAGTCCCCACACCCAATGTCAGGCCTCCTAGCTCCATCTCAGGCACTCCCTCTGCCCCCAATCGCTCAATCAGACTGTAGATAGAGCGCCAGTGGAGTTGGCGGTCCCACCCCGGGGGGGGGGAGCTCAGAGCCACGAGGTCGGTGGCCAGGTGGTGCGGTGGGGAGATGGGCCCATGCCTGGGAGAAGAGTCTGGGGCTTCAGGTGGGTAGAACAGACCCGCTGGCAGTGCTGCGCGGAGGGTCAAGTAAGCGGTGATAAGGGGCATAAATAAAGTAAAAAAAAAAAAAAGAAGAGCACTAGAACGGCTTAGGGTGGCTAAAGCTATGGGGCTGGATGGGATACACCTGAGGATCCTAAAGGAGCTCCGGGAGGAACTGGCTAAATCTCTGGCTAAGCTGTTCAGTGGGTCACTGGAAACAGGTGTGGTTCCGGAGGAGTGGAGGAGGGCATGAGTGGTACCCCTGCACAAAAGAGGTAGCAAGGAGAAGGCGGGAAACTACCACCTTGTCAGTTTAACCTCGATAGTAGGTAAAATGATGGAAACTTAAGGAAAGGCTGGTGGACTACCTAGAGACAAGGTGGATGCTGGACCCAAGGCAACCTGGATTCACGGCATGGAGGTCATGCCAGACCAACCTGATTGATTTCTTTGAGTGGGTGAGGAAGGAAATAGACCAGGGCAGAGAGGTAGATGTGGCCTATGTGGACTTCAGAAAGGCCCTTGACATAGTTCCACACAGGAAACTAGTCCATAAGCTGACAAATCTGGGGGTGGGGACAGAGTTAGTCATGTGGGTTAGAAACTGGTTGAGTAACAGAACACAAAAAGTGGTGGTAAATGGGGTTAGCTCATAGGAGTAATGGGTAACAAGTGGCATACCCCAGGGATCAGTGCTAGGACCAGTGCTCTTCAATGTCTTCATCAGCAATATTGCAGGGGTCTAGAAGGGAAGGTTAGCCTGTTCGTGGACAATACAAAGCTACGTAACAGGGTAGCTACACAGAAAGGTATGGAAAAAATGAGAAGAGATCCGAAGAGGCTAGAAAACTGGTCCAAGTAATGGCAGTTGGGTTTCAGTGCAAAAAAGTGCAAGATTATGCACCTGGGGAGAGGGAATCCTAGGGTCAAGTATGAACTCGACGGGGTAACACTGGAGGCCACCAAAGAGGAAAGGGATCTAGGGGTAGTCACAGAAGACAACCTCAAAGTGGTTAAACAGTGCAACAAAGCAGTCAGAAAGGCTAACAGAATACTAGGGTGCATAGGGAAGGGTATAACAAGTAGAAGGAGGGAAGTGGTAGTACTACTGTACTGTACAACTCCCTAGTAAGGCCTCATCTGGAGTACTATGTTCAGTTCTGGAGGCCCCATCTCCAAAGAGACAGACAGGATGGAGACGGTCAGGGTTACAGATAAGATTTTGGGGTTGAGTACTGTATTCCTCATTTTGAAAGAGAAGTGAGTAAAACCAAATTCAGATGAGTACAGATGCCTGGACGGAGTGGAGTGAGGAGCACATTTTTAAGAACAACGTAGTTTTGTTTAGATAAGAACTGATAAGGTGCCAATAATGCTCCAGCTAATGTTAGCAGGTAGCAGTAATTTACTCATCCATTTTAAAATATAGTGAGTAAAACAAAATCGGTAAGCGTTGAGAGTTATAAATCTGGAAAAAAACGCTATTGAATTACCAGTTATGTTATGGAGCACTATTCTATGGAGTGTGGAGCATTTACAAAAGTTGGGTGTGTATTGGTACTCATTAAAAAACTTTTCAAAGAGCACTTCTTCAAATGAGGTGAGTAAAATGGGTCTGTATTCCTCTTATCTGGAGCCCTGGGGATGGTACAGAGGACGGTGACAAAAATGGTGTCTAGGTTGCAGCATAAGTCGTATGGAGAGAGACTCAGAGCTCTCAATATGTTCTTCCTGGAGGAAGGGAGAGAGAAGGGGAACATGAGAAAGACCTTCAAGTATTTGAACAGGATTAGCAGGGTACCAGAGGGGAGCACCTTTCACATGAAAGGAAATAGCAGAACAAGGGGGCACAGCATGAGATTAAAAAGGGGCGGGGGAGATGGGGAACTAGAGGAAATTCTACTTCTCTGAAAGGGTGGTGGAGAGATGGAACAGTCTCCCCCAGGAAATGGTGAGGGCTGCCACGATTCAGGGATTCAAGAATGCATGGGATAGGCACATGGGAATTATCAAGCTAGGACAAAAAGCGGGGGACTTGTAGCATCTAGGGTACCTTAAGCATTAGAAAGAGGGATAGGGCAGACTGGATGGGCCATAAGGCCCTTATCTGCCGATAATATCTACGTATCTATGTTGTGTTCTTCCTCCTGAGCCTAACGCACTTCTCTGCGGCAACCAGTATTCCTTCCTTAATGATGAACTACCTTTGCTCCACCCCCATATCTGCTCTAATGCCCACCAGATGGTTTCTTGGCACTTCACCCATCTTCCTGAAGTCCACCCCCCCACCTAAAATCCAAGATGTTGGTCTTAGTCGGGATGCTCTCCTGCCCATATTTAACTGGAACCACACTGTGCAATGGTCACTCCCACCCAGGGGCTCCCTGACTTATTTCCTGTACATGTTCCCCATTTGTGAGCACCAGATCAAGAACTGCCTCTACTTTTGTTGGTTCTGCGACACCCTGAGTCAGGAACCCTCTTTGCAGTCCTTCCAGGATCACCTGACTCTTAGCACATATTGTGAATGGTACGCTCCAGTCCACCTTGGGCAGGTTGAAGTCCCCCACTATTACCACCTCTCCTTCCCTGCAGCTTCCAATATTTGCGAGCACAGTTCCCTGTTCCTCTCCCTATCCCGGTTGGGTGGTCTATATCTGTAAACCACCCCAACCTCCCCTTTCTCCCTCTATTGGATTGTAATTGAACCCATAATGCTTCCACCTTCCTTTCCTCTGACTCCTCCCTCTTGCAAGTTATTCCCTTCCTGATGTAAACAGCCACCCCTTCCCCCTTCCTGACTACCTTGTCCCTTCTGTATAGTTTATATACAGGGATCGAAAGGCCCCAGTTATGGTGTGGTGTTGCCAAAGTCTAATTTACTGCTGCTACGCCCACCCTCCTGTCTGTCTGCTAATAGTGCCCGCATGTCGTCCATCTTGTTTCCAAGACTGTGCATTCAGAGACACCACCCTCCACCTGGAATCTGACCTTCCTTCCCTTTCCTCTCTTCTTCTCTTCACATTTCTCTACTCTGTGTGCACCCCCACCTACCCTTATTGTGTGTTCCTCACCCTCACCACCCTTTGCTGTTTTCTCACCCCTTCCACCTGCTCCCTCCAGATCTCTTCCATCACTGTGGGGGGGAAGATTCACTGACCTCCTCCTCTCAGAATCTTTGGGCCAGCAGGCCCGCTGCCCCACCCCCCGTAGTTTAAATTAAGTGTAGAGGTTATGTATTCCCCCAGTTGGTCACCAAGTACCCTCAAACCATCCCAACTGAGGTGTAGCCTGTCTGGTGAAAAGAGTGCTTTGTTTGGCCAGGTTTCCTCCCAGTCTCCAACACAGATGAACCTCTCCTCCCTGCACCATTTCTTCAGCCAGTCATTAAAACCCTCTATTCTTCTTTTCCTGGCTGTGCTGGCCGTTGGTACTGGTATCACCTCTGAGAAGGCCAGCGAACCTGACTTTCCCTTATTGATTGCCATGCCATAACTCTGTATTGCTATTGTCTGTACCATGTAATTCTCCCGGGTTGCACCTGAAAATAGGTATCTGACTGTCTAGCTTTCGTTTACCAGGTAAGCACACTAAATAAATAAATAAACTTGCTTCCTCTCTGCAGCTCTTCCCCAACTCCCTGAACCTACTTTGCATTACCTCAACCTCCTGCCCAGCTAGGTGACTGGTTCCCACATGTATACCTAAACTACAATTTTCTCCAACCTCCCTGACTATTTCTCTTATTTTTGGGCCCACCTTCCTCACTGTCATCCCTGGCATACAAATCACCCTCCTGCTTGCATTTGGGTCTGCCTTCTTTCCTCAGTGAAGACCCCTAACTATGGAGTCCACCATGACTGCCACTCTTCCATCCTCTGCACCCGTGCTCCCCGTCCTTCTTTTCTTACCTTCGGTACTAGCTGCTTCCCTGCCTAACTGCTCCCCCTGCACCCTGGTGAATTTATCTCCGCATCCACTATTTATACCCCTAACTGTTTTTCTATCTCCCACTCTGCCCCTCCCTTTCTGTCTGCTTCCACTTTTCCCTCCCCTCTTCCTTTCCTTTTCTCTCCCTCCTTCCCCCCCATTCTCCACTCAGTTTTGCCTGCCTCCTCTTCCCTGCTCACCCAGACTAGTTCCCTGTCCCCTCACCCGTATTCCTACTCTCAGCACTGGTTCAACCAGACTTCCTGTCAAGGCATAGCTCCTATCCTCACTGGGAATAAAACCAGAGTTCTGAAGGCAGCAGTTCTAACCTTTCAGCTAAAGGGCAACCCCCCCACTGGGAGATTAGAGCTCCTATGACTCGGGCCACTACATCATGGCTGTATTTCCTTTGACTGTTATTCACAGCTTTCACTACTAGATGGCAGTACTGAGTTTGTCTATTATTCACAGCTTTTACCAACAGATGGCTGCTCTGCTTTTGCCTGTCATTCACAGCTTTCACCACTAGATATCTGTTTTGCTTTTGTCTGTTATTCAGAGCTTTCACAGAAACATAGAATTTGTTGGCAGAAAAGGACCGATTAGTTCACCTAGTCTGCCCAAGTGTTCCATGCGTATTGTACATCCGCAGACCCTATCTGAGTGTGGCGACTTCCCCGCCTCTGTTGTAATATACTCCATGTTTATAGCATGCATGTTTTGAAGCCCCCATCTTTCCAGCCTCCACCACTTTGGCTGGCATTCTATTTAGAAGTCTACCACCATTTCAGTGAAGAAATATTTCCTCACATCTCCTGGACTCCCCTCCCCCACAGCTTCATCACATGCCCTGGTTCTCATTTAAAGAGGCTACAGACCTGAGCCCTGTTCACCCTTGAGAGGTACTTGTAGGTCTCGATCATGTCATATCTCTCTCTCTCTCTCTCTCTCTCTCTCTCTCTCTCTCTCTCTCTTTCTTTCTTCCAGGTGTACATGTTAAGATCCCCTAGTCTCTCCTCATAGGGCTTTCCTTGCAAACCCTGCACCATCTTAGATGCCCTCCTCTAGACTGCCTCCACCCTATCTATGTCCTATCTGAGGTGCAGTCTCCAAAACTGGACACAGTACTCCAGGTGCAGCGTACCAGGGAGCGATACAGTGGCAGAACCACCTCCCTCCTCCTGCTGAAGATACCCCTCCCTATGCACCCCAGCATCCCACTAGCCCTGTCCATGGCCTTGTCACACGGCACTGCCACCTTGAGGTCCTCCGATATATAACCCCACGGTCCCTTTCCTGTCCAATGACTGTCAGTACCGCCCCCATCCTATACTTAGCACCAGAGTTCCTGTGCCTTAGGTGCATGATTTTGCACTTTTTTACAATGAAACCCACCTGCCAGGTCTTTGACCACTCCTCAGGATTCCCTAGATCTCTATGCATTTTCTCCACCCCCCTCTTGAGTGTCCACCCTACTGCGGATTATGGTGTCATCTGCAAAATAGCATACCTTCCCATCCAGTTCTTCTGCAATGTCCCAGATGAAGACTTTGAGAAGGACTGATGCCTGTACCAAACTCTGCAGTACACCACTGGTCAGTCTCCTGTTCTTAGAGTGAGTGCCGTTAACCACCACCATACTAGGTTTCCTTACTGTTAACCTGTTTCTAACCCAATTTGGACCCCACTCCTAAGCTGGTCAACTTCCTAAACAGACTCCTTTGTGACACAGTTTCAAACACCTTGCTGAAGTCCAGACAGGCCACATGCACTGCCCTCCCCGATCTACTTCCCTTGTAACCCAGTCAAAGCAATCTATCAGATTAGTTTGGCATGACCCCCCCCCCCAATGAATCCATGCTGCCCTCAGCCCACTGGATTCTAGTTGCTCAATCAGTCTTTCTGTTAGTAGGGGTTCCATTAATTTCCCCACCACTGAAGTTAGACTGACAGGCCTGTAATTGCTAGCCTCCTTCCCGCTGCTGCCTTTATGTAGGGGGACCAAGTCAGCCCTTCTCCAGTAGTCCTCAACCACATCAGTCTTCAGTAAGCTGTTAAACAAGGCTGTCAGCGGGGCATCTAGCACCTCTCTGAGCTCTTTCAGTTCCCTGGGGTGTATCCTGTCTGGACCCATAGTCTTATCTACTGTCAGGGCTGCAAGTCCTTTTAAATTCTTTCCTCTGAAAATGGATCTGTGTACACCTCCCCTCCTCCTATTCTTGCTTCTCCCGGTAGTCCGTTCCCTTAGCCACCCCCTAGTAATCCTTTTTTCTGTCTGTGCCTTTGCTCCCCTAACTGCCTTACCTGCATCCTTCTGCCTTGCTTGGTATACATCCTGGTCCTCTTCTCTAGTGAGTTTCTTTGTAACTCCTGAATGCCACCATTTTTTCTTTCATCACTCTTGCTACTACCTGGAGAGCCATAATGGTCTTCTTTTCCTTCTGCTTTCACCACTAGATGGCTGTATTACTTTTGTCTGTTATTCACAGTATCTATCACTAGATGGTTGTACTGCTTGTCTGTTATTCATATCTTTCACCACTAGATGGCACTGTTTTGCACACACTGCCTTTTTCTTATGTACAGTGCAACAATTCCTCTCATTTTTGTCCCCCAAAAGAAAAATCAGCTTTCTCCAGTCCTATATCCGAGGTATGTGCCCATTTCTTGATTTCTACATTGCACAGCAGCCAACTGCCAAATGGCTTTTTCCTTGCATTGATCATCCTACTATCAATCAAGTTGGCCATTTCTACCAACCTCTACTCAGGCCCCCAACCCCAATACCAGCCCCAAAATAGGTAGGTGGGAATCAGTGGCACAGCAAGTCAATCCCTAACATACAGGGGCAGTAGTGCCTAAATAATATCATCTGCATTTTCTTCCCTTTGTTCTTCACTACAAGGTTAATCTGCATGGAAACTGGATTCTTGTCCCCGGAGTCAATCTGCTTAATTCTCTGCTTGCGATGTCACAGTCTGTTGCTGTGGCAATCATTATGATGTCATAAACAGAGGACTGCAATTTCAGGAGAGGACCAAACAGCAGCAAACTAACTGCAAGGAACAGGATCTTGTTTCCATGTAAACAAACTCAGTAATGTAGAACTGGGTCACTTCGATGGTCCAACAGCAATGCAACGTGCTGACATGTAGGTGACCCCAGTTCAAGAGTAGGCTTGGGACAAAGTGTCAAGAGGAAGGCAGAACTGCAGCAACTGATGCCTGGCAGTGCGCTACAGTCAATGAGGGATGGTGTCAGACACCGATGCCGCAGCACCCCCCCGTTGTGGGCCAAAGGAGTTTGCTCCCACTTCAGGAAAGCAGCACTGCACAGTGCCCGAGTCAGCAAATGAGCAGCACTGCACAGTGCCCCAGGGTCAGTGAATGAGCAGCACTGCACAGTGCCCCAGGGTCAGCGAATGAGCAGCACTGCTCACTGCCCCAGGGTCAGCGAATGAGCAGCACTGCTCACTGCCCCAGGGTCAGCGATCGAGCAGCACTGCTCACTGCCCCAGGGTCAGTGATCGAGCAGCACTGCTCACTGCACCAGGGTCAGTGATCAAGCAGTACTACTCACTGCCCCAGGGTCATGAACAAGCAGCCCAGAACATGTCTCCAGAACTGAGCTCATCAACAGCCAGCAAAGCCTAGTGTCTGAAAACCTGGTGATCTGGATTTGAATCCGACTCCCCAATTTCCAATTTACCCTCACATTTGACCATCACTGTGATCCATGGCTGCAGAGTGTTGGACTAGTACATCTACTCTAAAATGGCATTATATGCAGAAAATATCATGTAGTAATCTCACAGTGCAGTGACCCTGGGCAAGTGCTGGCAGTTGACGGACCCCAGGTTAACGGTGGCAGTCGATGAACCCCAGGCCAGTAGTCAGCAGTACAATCTATCTAACAGGCCAAATGCCACAAGTTCACCACACAGTAATTACTGTAGTTCACAGCAGGTAGCAGGACACCGTCCCCATCTCCACAATGTATACACTGTGCACCCCAACCTACTGCCGACCTAGTACGGGAATGGGAGTGTCTTGAGTTCCTTCCTGGACTTCCATCTTGTCAGCTCTAATAGCCTGATTTCACAAATATCTATTCTCTGTGGTGTTACAGAAAACACACAATCTCCACCCTATAAGAAAGGCCTATAGATCACTTTAGCTTTGTGCATGCTTAGTCTGTAGTCCATAGATGTATATTTTTGACAGCCCACCACACCCTCCCTTCCCCCTCCCCAAGTCAGTTATAGCCTGGCAGTGCAGATAAGAGTGATCAGACTCGCCCCGCCCCTCCCAGAGCTCAGAAGGCACATTCAGACTAAACCCACCCCACCCTTGTTCACACAATATGCAGCTTCTCTGGTACAGCCAGTGGTCTGGGGACATGAGAGGCTAAGTTAGTCTGTGACCCACAGTACACTGTTTCTTTGGTCCAGCCAGTGATTTGGAGACGTGAGAGGCTAAGTCAGTCTGTGACCCACAATACACCATTTCTTTGGTCCAGCCAGTGGTCTGCGGACATGAGAGGCTAAGTTCATCTTTGATCCACAATATGCCTGCTATTCTACAGTCAGTGGTCTGGGGACATAAGAGGCTAAGTTTGTCTTTGACCCACAATATACCTGCTATCATGCAGCCAGTGGTCTGGGGACATGAGAGACCAAGTTTGTCTTTGACCCACAATACACCTGCTATCATACAATCAGTGGTAAGGGGGCATGAGAGGCTAAGTTCATCTGTGACCCACAATACACCTGCTATCATACAGTCAGTGGTCTGGGGAAATGATAGGCTAAGTTAGTCTGTGTCTCACACTACACTGGTTCTCTGGTACAATCAGTGGTTTGAGGACATGAGAGGCTAAGATAGTCTGTGACATTGCCTGGGAGCTGGGATTGGAACCAGAATCTCCTGACTCACAACCCTTTACTCCAACCATTAGACCCCATGCTGTTTAGGAGCTGGGACTGGAACCAGGATTTCTTAGCTCACAGACTTTGCCTTTTGCTCTAAGCATTAGACGCCCTACTGCCTGGGAGCTGGGAGATGCATGTTCTAATCCCATCTGTATCCCAGGCTCACTTGATGTCAGCAGATTGGAGTACAATCCCAGCTCAATGACATGCTCACTGCATGTCACCTTCTACCCCAGTTCATCCACTACAAATAAACTGCAACCCTTGCACACAGCTTTGAGCGTCCCACCTCTTTCCCAAAGCGGCGCTGGAAGAATGCATGGACTGTCTCGTCTGCCTCCTTGCCACATCTCACCACCAGCTCTCGGAGTGCACTCCAGACGATTGGCCGTGTAAAGGGAGGTGTTGTCCTCAGGGCACCACTACATTAACAAAAAGTAAAATGTAAAAAAGAAAAACTGTTACTTCTTTAAAGGTTCATCCGGACTTCCCTTTTTATTCTATTTTTTTTTGCCAGCATGGCTGGAACAGCCTCCTTCCTTCTGTACCTGGACCCCAACAAACCCTACTATGTGAACCAGGTGATCAGCATTTTGCTCAAATGTCCCGGATTTTCAGAGACACCTGACTTCTGGGCCCAAACATTCCCTGAGATACGTCTAAAATGGTTGTTTCTATCACTGAAGAGAAGGGATTTAGAGGCAAAACACACAAAATATTAAAGATGTAGTCTTAGTTCAAATGGGCCTGATAACTTAGCTGGCGGAGCCCTGGGACAGTATTCTAGAGGCCGGGGTTCAGTTTCTATTAAGGTCACATTGTCTCTTTTTCGTTAGAATCAGTGTTTTCTCAAAGTTGGGAATAAGATACTTCACTTGATGGTCACGTTCTGGAAGGAGGAGTCAGTGGTACAGCATCATTCCTGGGGCTACTGGGGTATATTTTCCTTTCTAAGCCCTTACTCATCACTCCCCAGGGTGTAGTTCTGAGCAGCCACCCGGCAGACCGCCTACTACAGTCGTCAGAAGGGTCGTAGCTCTCCTGCCGGCCCCAGTTCGGGCATGTGATGCTGCCACGAGCGGCTGTGGGCTGATATCAGGCTGCTCTAGAGGACCAAATGTTCCTTCCCGCACAACACGGGGCAGCTGTACAGCAGAAAGAGCTGCCCTCTCTCCCTGACACAACAGAGACATCCAAGACAGATGCTAGAACCATGCCTTGCCAGTCAGCACCACATATCTAGGGCAGGGGGTGCGAAGTCGGGTCACATGCAATGCAAGGCAACACAATCTTTATTTATAAAGCACCCAATCCCACAGGCTCTGAGCGTTGTATACATTTCATATATAACATTCTAAACAAAAACTAAGTCCAAGCAACACTTTGAAATGCCAGGCACAGATACTAACTCAGAAATGCCTGTTCAAACAAACAGGTTACGTACGAACATACGATGAAGCCAGCAGATAAAGGCCTAATGGCCTATCTAGTCTGCTCAAATGTGCAGCTGTCAGTGCTGTGCACTGATGCCGCCCCCCCACTCCCCTCACCCCCCTCACTAACTGATCCAACTATTTTATCCTTTCCCCTTCCCCATTTTGATTCTGCCCTAAGTTTATCCCACCCCCTTAATCCCCCAATGCCCTCGAAACCAGTTCCTCTGGCAGAGCATTTCATGCTGTCACCACCCTCTCAGTGAGAGAGTGTCTCATCTTCCTTCTGAACTTCCCCCTCCAACTTTAGACTATGTCCTCTTGTAATTCCTTCCTTCCTAATTTTAAACAGACCCTCATGACTTACCTTATTAATGCCCTTCAAATATTTAAATGTCTCAGTCATATCTCTGTCCCTTCTGTCCTCAAGAAAGTACATATTGAGCATCTGTAGCCTCTCCTCATAGGGCTTTTTCCTCATTCCACTCAACATCTTGGTTGCTCTCCTCTGTACCCCTTCAAAAGTCTGATGTCCTTTTTTTAAGTATGGACACCAAAACTGCTTGCAGTACTCCAAGTGAGGCCACACTGATGTCCAATACAGTGGTAGGATCACATCCTCACTCCCTGAGGTGATTCCTTTTGCTATACACCACAGCATCACATTAGCCTTCGCTGCCGATTTCCTACACTGTGTAGAGTGATTCATATGGCCTGTGACTAGCACACCCAGATCTTTCTCAATGGATACCAATAACTGCACACCTCCCAGCTTATAGCTAAATCCAGGATTCATGTTTCCAAAGTGCATAATCCTGCATTTCTTAGCACTGAAGCCAAACTGCCAGGTACTTGACCACCTCTCCAAGGTTTCTAGGTCCCTCTGCAGCACCCCCACATCCACCACTACACCCAATTTAGTATCAACAAACATACTCATCCGACTCTGAACTCCAACTGACAAATCAGCTACACAGATGTTGAATAACATTGGTCCCAGCACCGAGCCCTGTGGGACCTCACCGATGACCTCCCATGGTGTTGATAATTGCCCTTTACCACCATCCTCTGCTGCCTCTTTTCCAGTCAATTACCAATCCAGCTAACCACCCTGTTGCTAACACCCAGGTCCCTCAGCTTGCCCATCGGTCCCCTCTGTGGCACCGATGTGAAGACCTTGCTGAAATCTAAGTACAGAACATCCACTGCTTTACCCTCATCCAAAGCCTTAGTCACCTAATCATAAAAATCCACAAGGTTAGTCTGACAAGAACTTCCCTGTGAGAAAGTACAGTTATGTAAGAACTTACCGTAACAGCAGATCTTTGAGAGAGGCTCTTGCAGTAGGTAATTACATACAGTATAGGACTGACCCGGCAGGCGTTAGGACCCCACGGAAAAATTTCTAGCCAGCAGTCTCTGGTGGGGGAACCGCCCCCACGTCAGGTGACCGATGTCAGTATAAAGGGTCAGTCCCCCACGGCCGCCTTCCAGTTCTTTCCTGCCAATGGCCAAAAAAAGGCAAGATGAGAGAGAAGCCGATATTTCCCTTCCTGGAAAAGGAGCTGAAAAGCTAAGGGGGATGGAGGGTGGGAAGGCATTACCTACTGCAAGAGCCTCTCTCGGAGATTTACTGTTATGGTAAGTTCTTACGTAACTGTACTATCTTACTTCGAGAGGGCTCTAGCAGTAGGCAATTACATACAGGACTGAATCCCAAGCAGTCTGGAAAAAAGGAAAAGCACTCAGGAGGAGGAAAACTATCCAACCAATGGAACCTCCAGCTGATCAGGTCTTAAGAAAAAAGACATTGGAGTACAGCCAACCTGAAGCCTGCTCTACAGCGAAAGGCAATGTCCAAACTGTAGTGTTTCGTAAAGGTATGGACAGAAGTCCAAGTCGCGGCTGCGCAGATGTCTGCCACTGACACATTCTTGAAACAAGCTGCAGAGGTGGCTACTCCTCTGGTGGGGTGACCTCTGACTTGACCCGGCAGGGTCTTGTGGTACTTGTCGTAATAGAAGGTGATACAGTGAGCCAACCATTTAGATAGACATTGCTTGGAAACTGCACTGCCCTCTCTTTTGTAGGCAAAAGAGACAAAAAGCTGATCCGATTTCCTGAGATCCTTAGTCCTAGTGGTATAGTATCTCAGAATTCTGTGAACATCCAAAGTATTCAAGAGGTACTCCCCTTGATTGGAGTGTTGCATAAAGAAAGCAGGTAGCTCAATGGATTGATTCAGAATAGATTCCGCCACCACCTTAGGGTTGGTGCGAAGAGCCACACGTTCCTTGTGAAAAATCAAATATGGGATTTTGCACATCAGGGCCTGAAGCTCGGAAATTCGTCGAGCCAAAGTAATGGCCACTAGGAAGATAGTCTTCCAAGAAAGGAACTTCAAGTCTGCTGAGGCTGCCGGTTCAAAAAAGAGGCAGAGTAAACTTCTCAAGAACAAAGTTCAGCTCCCAAGGTGGAGCAGGAATGCAGATGAGGGGGTCTCAAATGGAGAACCCCTCTGAGGAAAGTCTTAGAGACTTCCAACTGAGTGAAAGTTCTGTCTTCAAAGGGGGTATGGTAGGCCGAAACTGCTGTCATGTGGACCTTCAAAGAGGAATGGCTGAGACCCAGGTCAAAGAGATGACGCATGTAATCCAGGACTCTTTCAACTGGGCAAGAGAAAGGCTTACAGTCCTTTGATAAGGCCCAAATCAAAAAACGTTTCCACTTCACGGCACAGGTGGACCTGCTGGAAGGCTTTTTGGCCTCCACCAGAATATCTGCTACGAGTGCAGAAACCCTGAACCGGGCTTGAGCTACGTCTGCAGGAGCCATGCATGCAACTGAAGGAATTTGAGACCTGGATGAACAAGGGTCCCCTGATCCTGGGTCAACAAGTGCTGTAACAGAGGAAGAGGAAGCGGAGGTTCCTCTGAAAACTGTTGCAGAACAGAGAACCAAATTTGCCTGGGCCAGAATGGAGCAATGAGGATCATCCGGGCTCCTTCTGTTCTAAGCTTGTGCAAGACCCTCGGGATTAAGGGAATTGCAGGGAAGGCATAGACGAATTTGTCCCTCCAATCAAGAGACAGAGCGTCCTGCCAAAAAATGTCTTGCCCTGGAGCGAGTGAGCAGAAGGCAGGAAGCTTTGCATTTTGAGGGGACACAAACAGGTCTACCTGAGGGGTTCCCCAAAGCAGGAAGATGTCATCTACTACCTCTTGATCGAGTTCCCATTTGTGGGCTCTGGCTGAAGACCGACTGAGGTGCTCTGCCAGCGTGTTTTCTACTCCCGGAACATGAACTGCCATCAGGTGAAGGTTGTGCTGAACAGCACAACTCCAAACTCTCATTGCTTCCCTGCACAGAGGGTAAGAACGAGTTCTTTCCTGTTTGTTGATGTACCAAACTACACACATGTTGTCCGTCTGGATGGTTAGATGACCGAGAAGAATGGAGGAGTGCAGAGCCTGGAGAGCATACAGGATGGCTCTGAGTGCAAGTCTGCTCAAGTCTGGATCAGTTGCCCTGCGTCCCGTGAGACACTAGATGTGCTCCCCAGCCCTCTCCTGAGGCATCTGTAGTCAGTGTCTGGGGGGTTTGATATTGACGTGAACTCCCTGGCAAAGGTTCTCTTGCACCATCCACCACTGCAAGTCCCTGGCCATGGGATCGGAGACTAGAACCTCCTTTTCTAGGTCGTCCAGTGTTTGGTCCCATTAAGACCGAAGTGTCCACTGAGAGATCCTCATATGGAGCCAAGTGTGAATGACTGTCGGGATAGCAGCTGCCATGAGCCCGAGGAGGTAAAGGACTGACCTGGCACCGACCCTTCTGTGACTGGACAACAGACGTGCTTGAGTCTGGAGGGTGTCCATCCTGTCCGGAGACAAAAAGGCCTAGCCGAAGGTCGTGTCCAGGATCGCCCCGATAAACTGGAGTCTTTGGCAAGGGACCAGATAGGACTTGGCCTGGTTGATGGCGATACCCAGGCTGGTGAAAACCTGCAGGGTAAAGGAAAGAGAGCATAGAAGTTCCTCCCTGGATGGGGCTGCCAGGAGCCAGTCGTCCAGGTAGGGGAATACCTGCACTCCCTGGGTACGCAGGTGGGCCGCTACCACAGACAGGCATTTGGTAGACACTCAGGGAGCTGAGGAAAGACCAAATGGGAGGGCATTGAATTGGTAGTGGTCCCCCTGAAAAGAAAACCAAAGGAATTTGCAGTGGGAAGGGTGAATGGGGATGTGCAGGTAGGCATCCTGCATATCCAAAGCGCACAGCCACTGACCCTGCTGAAGAAGCGTCAGAAAGCTCTGCAAGGAGAGCATTCTGAAGCATTTGTACTCCACAAACATGTTTAGGAACTGAGGTCTAAAATAGGCCTCACATCTCCTGTCTTCTTTGGCACTAGGAAAAAATGGGAATAGTAACCTGTCCCCTAAAGATGGGTGGGGACTGGTTCTATCACCGCCTTTGCAAGAAGGGAAGAAATTTCTTCCAGGACCAGAGAAAGATGTTCCGGGAAGTAAGATGACTTGGGGGGTGGTCTTCGGGTGGTTTCTGAAGAAACTCGATTGAGTGTCCTGCTGTTGTCAGTTGGAGCACCCAAGCATCTGATGTAATCCTCTTCCAACCCAGTAGATGGAAGGAGAACCTCCCTCCTACTGGTTCCTCTGTAGTGTCCAGAGGCCATGGGAGAGAGGAGGTGTGTGGCAGCGCAGAGGCCGAGGCTCTCGCAGCTTTTTTGGGGGGGGGAGTCTTGGTTGCTGGAGGGGCCCTGACACTTGTTGGCCCGTTTGCCCTTTGGTTTCGCTTTTGGTCGAGAACGTCTACGAAAAGGGCGATGCTGTCCCTGAGGGGGTCTGTACAGAGAGTCCACAGACTTGAGTGCAGTGCCCTTCTCCTGCAGGTCGGTGATGATGTCCTTGACATCGCCGCCGAACAGCACCTAACCCCTGAAGGGCACATCCTGAATTGCGGATTGCACTTCAGGGACCAATCCTGACACCCGGAGCCAGGCATGACGCTGAAGACCTACAGCGAAAGCCGAACTCCATCCAGCTGCATCCACTGCATCTTAGGTGGCACAAAGCATGTGCCGACTGGCTGAATGAGCAGAGCAGACAAGGTCAGCGACTTCCCTTTTGGTCTAGGACTTAGGAAGGGAGTTCAATTTTGATTCCACCTGACTCAGGATCATCTTCCGGTAGTCCCCCATATGTGCAACATAGTTCAGGGCCCTAATAACCAGAGTAGAAGAAGAGTACACCTTCTTCCCATACTGGTCCAGAAGCTGGGACTCCCTGTCAGGTGGAGATGAGCCGAGATGTTTAGGGTTGGCAGAACGGCCGTGAGCGGCGCTAATCATGACCAATTCCACCTTGGGGTGTACATTCAAAGAACCTACTCCCTTAAGAGCCTGATAAAGCCGATCTGCTTTCCGCAGAAGGGGGGCTAACACGGACAGTTGCTTCCAAATAATGGAAACAAGGTCTGCATGAGGCTCAATCCAGGGTGGAATCAATGTCGGAGTGGTCTCGGGCAAATCCAAGTGGGCAGCAACCTTCTTATGCTGTGGATCTGGCTCCAGAGATTGCCACTGATGAACTTCCTGGATCTTTCTCAGTAACTCCAAAAAGGAAGGATCCTCCAGAGGAGACTTTGGAGGAGTCCTAGGCCTGTGACGATCTGAAGCACGAGGCTCGTCATCAGGATCGGAGCATCCCCCTGAGTCTGAGTCAGAGGTCTCCGACGTAGGGGAGAAAGACTCTTCCCGAGGCAGGGGAGGAATGGACCCTTTGGGAAGCCCTCTGGGAAGTGTATCCTCCCCACCCCTGGCACCCGAGGTTCACCTGTGGTGTCCGGTAAGGGGGGGGGGAGAGAAGTCTCCCATCTCCGGCGTAGGAGATCCTGTGCAGGATCTGGCGCCAGAAGATGGCTTTCTACCTCCCTGGTGAGCTGAGCCTTGGCCTCAGCCCACCAGGTGGCCAGGGTCTCCTTCAGGTCCACTGGCGGCTGTGGTGAGGATGGTGGAGGAGGAGGGGGAGACGGATACTGAGGGTATCCGTATGGCTAGTATCCATAACCAGACAGCGGGAAGCCCGGCATTGGGTATTGAGGTGCCAGGTACTGCAGCATCTGATAAAGTGGTGCCGGGTACTGTGGTATCTGATAAAGTGATACCGGGTGGGATGGCACCGGACTAAACGGTGTCGGATACCTGGGTGCCAGGGGCTCTGATGGAGCAGAAGGCCCTGGGAGAGGCCCAGCAGGCGGACCAGGTAAAGGTGGCCCGCAGGTATTGGGCCCGGTGTTGGAGCGGCATTGGCTGGTGTCTGGTAGGTCATCATCGGAGCTGGCGTCTGAGGATCCAGCGTCAGAGGGTCTGGCCCTGTAGAAGGGAGCCCTGAAGTCAGCGTACCCAGCTCCTCCGTGTCGACCAGAGATGGAGGGTTAAAATCCCTGGGGTCCAGCAGAGGAGGTGCAGGAGCCTCAGAGGGCAATGGCAAGTGTTTTGGTGAGCCTGGGACATTGGACTGGTCTAAGGGGTCAAACATAGGCTCTGTCGCTGGGTGGTCATCGGAGGGGCCAACATCTGGCTTATCAGCAGGATCCGGGTGGGCGGAGGAGCCGGCATCCAACTTATCAGAACTCTGGCCCAGCGCAGGCCGTGCTAAGGATGCGACCTTGGTGGGCGGACGAGAGACCATGCACCCTCCCGAAGGAGCCAGTATCTTATCGAGCCTGTCCGGGCAGACGTCAGTGGCACCGTCTTCTGACTTAGCGGATCCGCTCGACCCAGAGGGCTACGTGGCAGTGGCCTTCCTGGGAGCAGAAGCCTCCTTTGCCCCGGAGGCACTCGAGGGGCCCGAGCCTGATGGGAGGGGCGACAGCGTCTTGGACACCACCAAGACAGTCGTCGGGGAGCAGTCCCCCTGAGGGGACATTACCTTAAGAACTGCGACTCTAGCCGGTGTCGCGGAGGCCATGGGGTTCGAGTCCCGGTCCCGGTGCTTGTCCTTTTTCTTGTGGCCTTTGGGGGAAATGGAAGCCTGCCTTAACTTCTTCAACTCGTTCTCCATGTAAGCCAACTTTTTCTTGAGAATATGGGCCTCCAGAGACTGCTGCCTTTGTTTTCACGTGGCTGAATTGAACTGTTGGCAGTGCTGGCACTTCTCCACAGGGTGGTCTGGGCCTAAGCAGAAGAGGCACTGGGAATGTCTGTTCTTTTTGCGGCAGTTGGGAACTGCATGAGTTGCACTTATTTTTATGCAATTCGGAAGGTGTCGGGGATGACATACACGGACGTTTGATGCAAAAATCGAGAAAAACGGTTGAAAACTGACTGATGGAAGACTGACGAGCGATGGAACTCTACCGCAAGGAACTTTCACAAGTCGACGGCGGGAAAGAACTGGAAGGTGGGCATGGGGGAACGCCCCTTTAATCTGACGTCACATGATGTCAGTCACCTGACGTGGAGGCGGTCCCCCACCAGAGACTGCTGGCTAGAAATTTTTCCGTGGGGTCCTGACGCCTGCTGGGTCAGTCCTATATGTAATTACCTATCACAAGAGCCCTGTCGAAGTAAGATCCCATGTTGCCTTTCGTCTAAGAGACAATTCTCCTCCAGAAATACCATTATTTTTTCCCTCAGGGTAGTCTCCAGTAGTTTACCCACAACTGACATGAGACTACCTGGCTTGTAGTTCCCTGGATCATCCCAAGAGTCTCCTCTGTGGAGGGGTACCACATGTGCCATCCTCCAATCCTGGGGCATACAACCTGATTGAATAGATGTATTGAAAACATCTGCCAGAGGTTCTGCCAGCACCTCCGCAAGTTCTCTCAGAACCCTTGGGTGTATCCCATCCGGCCCCAGTGCTTTATCCATTCTCAAAGCCCTCAGGCCC
The DNA here is from genome assembly GCA_016271365.2 of Neoceratodus forsteri. NCBI lineage: Eukaryota > Metazoa > Chordata > Ceratodontiformes > Ceratodontidae > Neoceratodus > Neoceratodus forsteri. The sequence continues at coordinate 242,576,751 of CM028133.1, read as the reverse complement.
TCCAGTACACTCTGCCTACTGATCTCCTCATCCACCATCTGTGCTCCTTTAACATTCTGCTTATCACGAGCACATTACCATTATTACAGAAGAAGTGTTTTTTGTACAAGGAAAGGTCTCCTATAATTCTTTGTTTTGGGGAAGTTGGCATGAAAAGGAGAGTTATCCTTAAAAATCCAAAAAGTGATACGATCTGTGCTTGATGCCCCTGTGATCAATCTCGCTGCTGCATTCTGCTCTACAGGACGGCGTCTCACCAGATTCCTAGACAACCATAAGTACCGAGAGTTATAGTAGTCAAGTTTAGAGATAACAAAGGCATACACAATGGTTACCAGATACTCTGGGCCAGATAGGGTTTAATAGGAGAGATTCTTTAGAGTTGGAAAGTCACTGTGGACCACCGTCTCTACCTGGTGTTCTAGTGTCAGCCTGTGGTCCACAATGACCCCCAGATTCTTCACCCTATCCACAGCTCACAGCATGGTGTCATACATCGATGGCCAAGCTGACAAACCACGCTGTCAGGCCGATTTCAGAGAACCTGGCTCCACTAGAAGCAACTCCATTTTGCCTGGATTAAGACTAAGCCAGCTAGAGGCCATCCAGATTGAGGTTTCTTGTAGGCAACGACTCAGCCTGGTGACAGCATCATGCTGTCACAATTTTTGTATTAGTAATTAGTATTTTTTGACTACGGGGATGTAGTCTACAGTGTCGTTCCCAAATCTTCCCTAACCAGGCTGGACTCATTTCCATTCCTTCTACCGTTTCGCTCTTGACTGCCCTCCCCGCACCCACCATTGCAACCTTTACTAGTCCCTCTCCTTATCCTCCCTTACTGGCAGGCGTCATGTCTACTGCACAAACTTTCTAGCTAAATTCTGGTTTCACACTCTTCCCTCATATCTCTCCTCCTCTACTGCCCTCAAACCACCTTCCTTTCACTCCCTTAGAGACACTGACTCCCGAACCTTATCCATCCCACCCAAGTCCACTACAGCTGGCCAGGCAGTATTCTCCCACTGCTTTCTAAAATTATGGAATTCCCTCCCCCCTGCCTATCCATCACACTGCCTCCCCTCAGGTCCTCTCCTCCCCCCAAAGGACCTTTTCTCCATGGTTTGCACATGTGCTTAGTTTCATCAACATTTGCCTGTCTGCTTGCAACTCAGGTTTAACACTTATTCAGTGTTACTACTGTAAATGTTAGACTGTTTAACAGAACTCCTAGCACTTCCTATGTTTAACAGAACTCCTAACACTTTCTACATTGTTACATTGACTTATCAATTTAGTCATCCTGTTTGCCGATTTTACCTCTTCCCATTGTTATACTGTATTTGTCATTTTTATACTGTATTGTCCTTTTGCTGCCTGTAACCTTGCTGTACTCCCCGTCCCCTCTCCCCCGGACACATCTGGAAACAAGCATTCACTGTTCAGCATACCTTTCCTGGTGAAACCTGTTAAATAAATAAATAAATAAATAGGATGGAACCCTGAGAACTCCACAGCTAACAGCTACTGGTGAGAGGAGTATAAGCCCATTGTTCTGCTGGACAAGGACTCAAAACAAGTCAAAGCTGTTCTGGTGAGTCCAACATATTTTTCAAGGTTCAATAACACACCTGCAACAGCCCTGTGGGGGTGTAACTGTCTGATGAGCGCTTGTGAGAAGAAACAGAAGGCAAAGAGACAGGGAGGCACCTAGACCGCATTTGGTATGTGGACTGGGAAGTGCTTTACTCTTGCCTCTTTTGGATACCATAGCATGAGCACAGGTGTCTATGGATACCGAGAATGGCTAAATAACCTTCTCCTGAACATGCTGTCTAGCTCTGATGAAGGCGTGTCTAAGGCTGAAACATCAGCTGGTGCGGGTGCATGGCCATTAAACGTATACCTGCTCATGTTCCTATTGCAGCTAAGCCTTGGTCAGTCAGTCTATACTGATAGAAATTAAGGTTTCTGTACTGGATACAGGCAAACTGCGCCAAGAAGAGTTTGCAGCTATCATGTTTATATGCACCTTGCAGCATGCTGAAAGCACCTTTGATAAATGAAAAGGTTGTGCAATAAAACCAAAATGCCTCCTTTGTCTGTTCATGAGAGCTGCTAGACTCAGTTACATCTCCACTGGGATGTTACAGGTGTGTTTTGAACTTCTAGCCCTGCTGCTTTGCACCATAGTTTGAACTGTTACTTTGGGAGAATTGTCAGCCCTAAGAGAGTGTAGCTAATGTTTTCTGTACAAATTGTATTCTGTAAAGTGTTCCAGTAACACCCCATGATCCAGTGTTGAATTCAAACAAGAAATCCAGGAGAACCACTACAGTATTCTTTCCCATCTTTTGCCAGAAACAAGTCATTAAATACCCTGACTAACACAATCTCCATGCTGTGCCATGGCCTGAAACGCAAATGCAAAGGTTTGTAGATGTGAAATTCTTCAAGGCAAGCCTCCAGCTTTGCTGCCACTACCTTCTCAACAGTCTTCTGCAGAAAGGGATGATTTGAGGCAGGCCTGTAATTTTCCAACACATCCAGGTATAAGGAGTGTTTCTTTAGAAGGACCTCACTACGACTCTTTAAGAGCTGCAAAGAAGCCACCCTCTACTAATGAACACCGGTCAATACTGGCAAATTCTGGGCCCAGAAATTCCCAGCAATCCACCAACAACTGAGTTGAGTCTGTGTCCACATTTCAAAATGTTGGGCACAAACCCAAGATCGCCTAGGACATCTCAAGAGAAACTGAACTAAACTCCATCCAGGGCAATGGAGGGCCCTTTTTCCTTGCAATCTCAACGCTGCTTGCCTAGACAGGCCACCTGAAGAGATCCAGGCCCTACTGTTGGACACTATCTAGGAAGACCTGGTTAAATTCCTCATATCATTCGGTTGAAATAAACCCTCCAGACTGTAGACAGGGAGGATGAATCAGACCGTCCAGAGTGCGAAGGAGATGAGCTGGCCTATTTCTATCCCAGGCCATTACTCTTCACAGCAATTCTGCCTTTTTCAGAGCGGTTGCTCTCTGATAGTCTTGTAATGTTCTTTATGCAGACAATGCGGTCCTCTTCACCTCCCATTCTGACCCCTCTGCACTCCAGTCCTCCCTCCAGCACTCCTTCAGTCAAATTGAGAACTGGTCAATGGACCGCCAACTTACCGTCAATGCTAAAAAATTAAAAAAAAAAAAAATCCATGCTTTTCGCTCATCGCCAAAGCAAAGCCAAGGACTCCCCCCTCCAGATCCTCTCTAGTTCACTCCATCCACTGGACCAAGTCCTCACCTACAAATACCTGGGCATCACTTTTGACTCTACCCTTTCATTTCTTTCTCACATCAATACACTCACCTCAGTCACCAATGCACGCATTGGCCTGTTATACAGACATAAGGACTGCCTGCCACCTGAAGCCCTCCGCCAGCAGTCACCTCCTCTATACTGTCCCTAGTGGACTATGGACTCAAAATATATGCAGCAGCCGAAGCCACCGCTCTAAACAAAATCCAAATTTCCATTAACAAGGCATGCCAGCTCCTGTCTGGAGCCGATAAATGGACACATACCTGCACCCTTTATTCCTTAACCAACATACTCACATTCGAGGAGAGACTTCAATATCAGTCCTGCCTCCTTGCTAAAAAAACACAACTGTGTATGCCCCCTGGGTCTCCACGTCCCTTCTCCCTGCCACCCCTACTGTTGCCACTCGCACTGCCTCCAAGACTATACTGTAGATCCTAGGGTCAGGACTGCTCTAGCACAAAGATCCTTCCCCTTCAGAGCACCTTCCTGGGTCAATGACCCCCATCATCACCTCTCTCAGCAAAATAGGGCATTTCAAGGTCGCACTCAAGAATCACATTCTGTACATCTGCAACTGTGAGTGTCCTCTTCCAAAACTACCCTAGGCCTCTAGGTGCCGCTCTTCAGGGGCCGGAGCCTAGCCAGCCTTGACAATGTCTCTCCTGAGACAGCACACTTTGTAACTCATAAGAAGTTACTGTGCCTGTATGTTAGCAAATGCCTAGCTACTGACTGTATAGAACTACAGCTTATTCTGCTGATGGACATGTTAACAACTGCCTGGCAACTATCTGTATAGGACTGAAGTTCATCTGCTGGATGGTACTATCACCCTGCTAACTGTATTCAATGGTCTCCATCATATGTATTACCTGTTCCTTCAATTTTCGTTACTATCTGTATTTTTCTTTGTATCATGACGTGGAGCCTTTGGAAACGAGTCTATGACTCAAAGGGTTGTAATTCTAATGTGTTTATAAATAAAATAAAAATAACGAGCTTTCAAAGTCATCCAGTACTCCATTGAGCTGGATATCCTCCAGGAATGTTCCAACCTTCACCCCGTTGTCTTTAACCATCTAAGCTCGTAGCAGTACCATGGAGAGACCTCAGGCAGACATGGACTGAAGCAAGGGTGTGGAGAGCGATGATGATGGCACAGTTATAGCCATCCACTACCAATTCAGTCCCTCCCTCATACACGGACATCATGCTTGAGTTTCAAACACAGACCTGAGGCTATCAGGCTAAAGAATACATTTTGGTCCATATTGTATCATCTCTGCCAGAGAAGCAGCACTAGGGGAACTCTGTTAGAAAATGCACAGCATGCTGATCCAACCAGCTGATCAGATATTCAGCCCCAGAGAGAAGACAAGGTCTAAGGCATGACCAGACTCATGGGTAACAGAGCTTACTACCTGTGTGCGGCCCAACTGTTGAGATTGTTGCCAAGGATGACATCAACTGCTAAAGTTTTGACTACAGCCACCTGTTGCACAGTTCCCACTGTTTCATCCCTGTCTAGGAAAACACTAGCGATTAGCAATGTTTTCTCCTCCCCAGTGAAGCCTTGTGCAGTTACAAATTTATTGGGTATAAGCTGACCAGGCTCTACCAGATCCCCCTTTTACCAACATCAGGGATGCCCATGTGTTTCTTAACCCTTGTGTCTGTACACCATTCACAATGACTGAGTGCATGTGTTCCCTCATGTTCACAGGCATGCTTCATGGGATACACAAACAACCCACTTCTCTCCTAGCCCCATGTTGCGTAATGCTCGTCTTTTTGGGACGCTGTCTGGCAATTTGCCCAGTTTCTTTGCAAACCCAACATTTGTTTCTTTTTTTAGAAAAATATTTTCTTTGAAACCTGGGGCTAATTGGTTTCGGCGGAGGCAGTGAGGATTTTAGCTGCCTTGAAGGTGCGCTTTTCCCTTTCTGCGCTGCCACGCCCGTCCCATTCGCTCTCAGAGGAGGTCTGCTCTTGGCATAGCGGTCAGAGAGTTCAGCAGCCTCTTGCACTGTTTTGGGATCTCGGTCCTTCAGCCAGGTTTTCAGCTCTGACAGGCATGTCCAAAAAAAAAAATGTTCTAACAATATAGCATTTTCAATTTTATCTACAGAGTTTGCTTTTATTCCTTCCCACCAACGTTTTAAACACTGATGTTGTTTCGTGGCTAGCTCCTCATAGCTCATGTCAGGGTTTCTCCTGAGCTTACGGAATTTAGCTCTTAATGCTTCTGCAGCTAAATCAAACTTTTTTTAAAAGTGCTGCTTTAAATTTGCTGTAATCATTACTGTCCTCATTGTCCATTTGACCCAATGCATCCCGAGCTTTCCCAGTAAGTGGTAGGGATAGCTGGAAGCTCCAGGACCTTCCAGGAATCTTTGCCTGAATACAAACTTTTTCACAGGAATTTAAAAAGGCATCCATATCCTCACCCTCTTTAAATTCAGCTATCAGTTTGGAATTTAGTTTGTAACCCAGTCCTGTAGTTCCAGTTAAACCCAAGCCACTTACCTGCTCTGGTGCTGGTGGTTGGAGTCATAGCTTCTCCAGTTCATGTCGCCTCTGGCGCTCACGCTCTTCACGGTCAGCCTCTCACTGTTCATGTTCAACTTCTCGCTGTTCTCACTCTCTGTTCTCCTCTGTGGCTCGCTGGTGCTCACGCTCTTCACAGTCAGCTTCTCGCTGTTCTTGCTCCCTCTTCTCCTCTGCAGCTCGCTGTTCTTGCTTCTCTTCTCTTCTCTCTGGAACTCCAGCTCCATCCTCCGCAACTCCATCTGCAGCCTGATAGCTTCTGGCTCCAGAATGCTGGTGACCTTCCCCTGCTGCTGTGGCCCTTGCCTTGCACTGGCCCTGCTGTCCTCCTCTCCGGATCTGGAAACTGCACTGGCCGCTGGCCCCTCCACACCCAAGGTTTGGTCCTTTACAGTCACAGTCTGTGACTCGACACTCTGGGCATCAGTGGTCATCATAGCGTCCACGAGGTTCTGCTTAGTGGCTCTCCCCTTGTGCGGGATTCCTCTCTCCCTGCACAACTGCTTCAGGTCGTCTGCAGTGTGCTCACTGTAGTTGGAAGCCATCTTCTTCCCTAACTACGGCTACTCTAACTTGCACTTTGAAAAAAAATAATAAAACAGGTTGGAACGTTGACTGTAAGCAAAATTACATTGTTCTGTTCTCTCTTTTAAAAATAAATCACTGCCATATTTTGCAAGTGAGCTCTGCAGTATTAAGCTGACACACTGAACAGTTCAAGCTTGTGTTACCAAATTTATCGCACCGCTGCCAACCAAATCTGTCACAAATGCACTCCACAGGTCAGGCCCTCTGCTCCCACAGCGACAACCTCAGAGCGCAATAGTGTGAACAGGTAACAGACAGGGTAACCTTCCTGTCTGCTTTTGGGTCCGAATCACCTTTAGTCTCAAGTTCTGGGGGGATTCAAACTGTGAACCTTATGCTAGATACCCAAATGTACAGGCTCAGATAATATTCTCTTTGGGGGGATGCAATATATCTTTCGCCTAAGGGCACCTAACCAGGTATCCAAAATGAACCCTTAAAACTCTAGAAGAGACCTTAGGTATATTCTTACCTTTTACCAAGCTTAGTAACACCATCAAGCTGTTGAACAGTTGTCAGACTTAACCACCTATACTTCACATGCAAAGAGAACTGACAGATACTCAGGCAGGCTTTCAAAGAAAAGGTTCTTTACTAAAAGATGATGAAAATATGAAAAAAATGTAAACACAGAACAGTATATCAAAAAGCTCACAATCACATAAAAGAACAAGAGAAAATTACAAAAGCAAAACTCCTACCACAATACATTTAGATTTTTGCTATCTAAGGTATTACATCTGGAAGTGCTTTTAATTAGATCAGAGAAGGAAAAATTACCCAGCTTAGTAATTATGTTTCTTCTAATGGAGTCTTGCTGTATTCTGACTATTGCAGTTAGCCCCAACACTTGAACTGCCCCAGAGAGTAGAGCATTAAATTCTATGCAATGCATAGAACGTTGAGCTCAAGCTCGGTTCAAACCTCTGTCTGCTGCACTCTGAAGCGTAACTGTCAGATTCTTACAAGCTAATACTAACTAACTACAATGTGGAAATTGTAACATTTTTACTAGCCAAAATGGCAATCAAATATTTTGGATCCCCAAAAGACTCAAGTCGAGAAATCCAAAACCAAAAACCAGGTGGTGAACAACTTAAGATTGCCCACTTCCCAAAAGCAGGTTCTGAGAGGGGAGGCAGGGAAGGAGATCAGAATACAGCAAGACTCCATTAAAAAAAAAAAAAATTACTAAGGTGAGTAATTTTTTTCTTCAAACACCATGAAGTCTTGCTGTATTCTGACTATTGCAGACTACCAAGCAGTACTTCCATGGAGGAGGGATTCAAACCTATTTTGGGAATAGGCTCTGCAGTACTGCTGCACCAAACCGAGCATCACTCCCAGCCTGGATATCCAGGGAGTAATGCTTGGTGAATGTATGGACTGTTTTCTAGGTGGCTGCTTTGCATATCTCTAGTAGAAGGAATATCCCTGGCAGTAGCCAGGGAAGCAGCTGTACCTCTAGTCCAATAAGCCCTCAGGCCCGAGGGTGGTATTCTGCCCAGCTTCTCATTGCAGAATTGTATACAAGAGACAATCCACCTGGCAATAGTTCTCTTAGCAGCAGGTTTGCCTTTTCCCACCTCTCCATAAGTGAGAAACAACTGGAGGGAGTCAAACCAGTGTGCCTTAGTACGCTCAATGTAATAGCTAAGGGCTCTTTTAATGTCCAAACTGTGTAATCTTCTCTCTCCTGAAGAAGAATGATCAGTGAAGAACACAGGGAGAGACATGGACTGGTTCAAATGAAAGACCGAAACCACTTTAGGTAACAACCTCCTATTGGTTCTAAGGACCACCTTATCTCTATGGAAAGAGATAAATTCATGCTCCACTGACAGAGCCAGTAATTCACTGATACGTCTGGCAGAGGTAATAGCTACCTGGAACACAGTTTTGCAAGTCAAGCACTTAATCTCTGCTGAAGACAAAGGCTCAAAGGGTGGTTGCATAAGCTGAGCAATGCAGACATTAAGGTCCCAAGCAGGAGTAGGATCCCTAAAGGAGGGGAACTGGTATGAAGCAATCCCTTGAAAAAATTTACAGAAAACAGGATGAGAAGCCAGTGAGGAGGGCTTTCCCACTGACAAAAAAGCAGAAACAGATAACAAATGTACCTTGAGAGTAGCTGGTCTGAGGCGTAGGCCATTGAGGTGAACCATGTAATCCAGAACTGTAGACAATTCAGCAGTGTCTGAGGATATATGCTTCTCGGAACACCAAATACTAAATCTTTTCCATTTGGAGTTATAAGCTTTTCTGGTGGCATGTTTTTGAGAGGCTTTGAGAATATCCAGAACCCCTTAAGGCAGATGCAAATTTGCATACTCTAATTCTTCAAGAACCATGCCTTGCGATTGAGAGATCGAAGGTTGGGATACCAAATCCTCCCCTGAGAAGAGGTTGACGGGTTGTAATTCCTGGGAAGAGACAAGGGAAGATGAACTGCTAGGGACAACAACCGAGGATACCAAGGCTGTCTGGCCCAGTCCAGAGCAATCAGGATCACTTTGCAGGATTGTGACCTTATCTTGACCAGGACCTTGAACAGTAGGGGAAAAGGCAGGAAGGCATATAGAAATTTTCCTTCCCAGTTCAAAATCAGAGCATCCAGAGGGACTGAGCCCAAGACTTGGGGGCTGCAACAAAATAGAGGAAGTTGGTGATTGTCTGGGACTGCAAAGAGGTCTATCTCTGGAGTGCCCCTCCTCGAAAAAAATCACCTTTAACACTAGGGTATCCAGGGACCAATCGTGATGGCCCTGGGAGATCCTGCTCAATGCATCTGCTATCACATTGTCTTTCCCTGGAAGGTGGACTGCTACCAGAGAGGTCTGTAGAGAATAAACCAGGGACCATAATCTCATGGCTTCCGTGCACAAGGCCGCAGACTGAGTGCTTCCCTGCTTGTTGATATACCACATGGTGGTGGTGTTGTCTGTCCTGACCTGAAGCACTTTGTTCTGTACTGACAGAGAGAAGGCTTGCAGGGCCAGATAAACCGCCCTGAGCTCCAGGAGGCTGATGTGAAGAAGAGACTCCTGAGAGGACCACACTCCCTGGGCTGTGAGAATCCCCAGGTGGGCTGCCACCCCACGAGAGAAGCGTCTGTGGTAAGAACAACAGAATGAGACTGAGTGATGAACGGGACTTCTTGCCTGAGGTTGTACTGATCCTGCCACCACTGGAGAGCCTGGATCAGGGTCTGAGTCACTGGAATTAGTTTGGTTAGAGGATCTTTTTTCTGAGAAGAAAAAGCCCTCAGATGAAACTGAATGCCCCTCATCTGAAATCTGGCTCCTTGGACCACTGCAGTGGAGGCTGACATGTGGCCCAGAAGCTGTAGGGAGTACCTTGCTGGTCGAGAAACCAGAAGCTGGAAGGAGGAAGCTAGCTCTATAATAGCCCTTACTCTTTCCAGGGGAAGAAAAGCTCTTGCTTTGACAGTATCCAGCTCCTCCCCTATGAAAGTGAGAAGCTATACAGCCTCAAGAACTGACTTGGGAAGATTGAGCAGAAATACTAGAGAAGTGAGCACTTGCTGGGTCACTTGCTGATCTGACTTGACTTGGTCTGCAGACGGACCCACAATGAGCCAGTCGTCCAGGTATGAGAATATGAAAATATTTTTCCTTCTTAGAAAGGCCACCACTACTGCTAGGCATTTTGCAAACACCCTTGAAACTGAAGTTAGGCCGAAGGGCATTGCTTTGAACTGGTAATGACCTGAAAGCAATTCGAACCCAAGGTACTTTCTGTGGGAGCACCTGACTGAAATGTGAAAGTAGGCATCTTTTAGGTCCAAAGAGGCTAACCAGTCCCCTGTCCTTAAAGAGGGAAGAATTATTCCCAGAGTCACCATTTTGAATTTTGGTTTTAAAAGATGTTTGTTCAGGTATCTTAAGTCTCAGATGGGTCGCCACTCCCCTGTCTTTTTCAGGGTAAGAAAGTACCTGGAGTACAGACCTTTGCCCCAGTGTATTGTAGGAACCCTCTTTATGGCCCTTAAGGTCAGTAGAGATGAAACCTTTGCCTCTAGGGCAATGGTTTCGGAGATGCTTGCAGGTGGAAAAGATCTGGCTCTCAGCTTTGGAAATTTTTTGAAGCCAAGAACCAGCCCCTGGCTTACTACCTCCAAGACCCACTTGTCTGAGGTAACAGACTTCCAGTCCTGGAAGTAGTAAGTCAGTCTGCCTCCTACAGGGATGGGGGAGTCGACCCAGGCCGACACATCAGGGTGTCTGCTTGGCAGGAGCCTTAGGTTGAGGGGTGGATGCAGCCCTGCTCATCCCCCTTCTGCCTCTCCCTCTGAATACCCCACTCTGAGAAAAGGGAGAGGAGGCCTATGCTCAGTAGAAAGGCCTGTGAAAAGGTCTGCCCCTGCCCCTAGCCTGCTGCCTTAGATGAGTTGCCTGCCTTTCCTTGGCCTGTGCACTCCTGTAGGTGGTCCTAAAGTCGTCCACCTTTTTCACGTAATTCTCTGTCTGCTCCTCAAACAGAGGATTACCTACCACAGGGAAATCCATGACCTTAGCCTGGGTATCCTGTGAAAGGCTAGTACATCCGAGTCAAGCCATCCTCCGAAGAGCCACAGATGTAGCCATGACTCGTGATGACACATCACTGGAGTCCACAGCAGCATGAAATTGCATCTTCAATGCCTCAATCCCATCAGCAGCCACCCCCTCCAGCTCTCTGGCAAGCTGGAGGGAATCCTGCTAAGCCAGTGCCAGGACAGGGTCCCACCTGGATTTCTGGTACCTGGATGTATAGGCCATGTAATTTGCCTGCCTGAGTCCCAAGGAAGATGCCATGTACTGTTTCTTTGCCATGGCATCCAGCTTCCTGGAGTATTTATCGGGGGGGGGTGAAGCCAAGGGTATATTAGCCTTATCACAGGCTGCAGCCTGCACAACCCCAACATGACTGCATTGTTGGTACAAATACTCCGTACCTGAGCCTGAAAGAGTTTACCTCTTGTCCATCCTTCTGTCAACAGTAGGTACAGAATTTGGAGTCTTAAACAATTTTTGTGTCTGTTTCCCAAAGGACCTATGAAAGGGAATAGACAGCCTCTTGGACTCTGGGATGTTCATCATCTCCACAAAATCAGGCTCCTCCTGTTAATCCACAGCTTCTTCCACAGGGAGTTAGAGGGCTTCTGCCACTTTCCTGTAAAACATGTAGTGGGGAGGGGACTCAGAAAGCCTAGGATGGGAAACACCAGAAGGCCTGTCTGGTGAGATGTCAATGGGCTCATCCAGACCTTCCATATCACCATCATCACCTTCGTAATCCTCATCCCCCTCCAAATCTGGTTCATAAAAATCTTCAGAGGCCTAATCCTGAACCGGAGGAACTGACCAAACCGAACGCCTGCCAGAAGGCGCCGGATCAGACCGCACCGGACGAAGCGATTCCACAATCCTAATCACTCAGGCAAGCTCCTCGGCGGTCGGAACACTGGTCTCTGGATCCGAGCCGGACGATCTGTCTTTTCCTTTTTTTTTTTTTTTGATGGAACCAATCCCTCAGAATCAGGTCTCCTCTTGCCTGAAGAAGTATCGCCCTGGTCAGAGGGCATTCCTTCTGGTTCGGTCGTAACCAAACCGGGATGGCCATCTGGGTCAGCGGACTTCTCTGCCTTCTTATCCCTAAGCCTGCCCAACCTTTTTTCCAGGGTAGACTTAGGGAAGTTCTTGCAAATTTGGCAGTCTGAATCGAGGTGGTCAAACCCCAGACAATAAACACAAATGGTGTGGGGATCAGCCTTAGCAAAGACTTCCCCACACACACTGCAGTGTTGAAACCCAGTGGGCCCAGTTTTTCTTTTGGGTTTCCTCAGACGTAGCCATCCTAAAGAACAAACTTACCCTTTTTACAGCAACAGCTAGGCAAGACTCCCTTATCAGTTTCTAACCGTCTCATGGGTGTTGGAAAAAAAGCAAGAAAATGCGTTTTTTTGTTTGTTTTTTTTTAAAACCAAAAAGGACTGGTAACCACACGCTAAAATACAGGAAAGAAACACACTAGACAACCGGTTCAGGCAAATCGGTCAAAATATCACTTTTAAAATTTCCACAAGTTTTTACTACAGCTAGTTCACTACCTAGTACTTACTGTACCACAGAGAGATCTGAACCGAAATCAGACAAATAATCGGTAAAACCGACGACTTTAACCGACTGTTGAACCGCGAGCAGAGGAGAATCTCTGGAGCAACTGTTCAGGAGGAGTAAAGAATCTGACGGTTATGCTTCAAAGTGCAGCAGGCAGAGGTTTGAACCGAGCTTGAGCTCAACGTTCTATGATCTGCATAGAATTTAACCCTCTACTCTCCAGGGCAGTTCAAGTGCTGAGGGTAACTGCAATAGTCAGAATACAGCAAGACTTCATGTTGTTTGAACTGTTTTTCTCTCGGAGTCCCAAAATAATATAACCTACATTTCAGACACAGGTATCAGTTTAAACTCTGTGTCTCCACACCACTTCTGTGAGTCATCTAGCTTCTCCTTTTAGAATATAAAATTACAAACATGATTTCCTACCAGGAGGTATGTTAAATAATGTGACATCAGAAGAAAAACAACATTTCCTAAATTATGACAGTCTTTAATCAAGCATTTCCTTTGAACTGGTGGCTGGTTCCTGGTTTCCCAAGGAACACCAAAGGGTTTATAACTTTTTACACCATGTTGGTATCAAATGGCCTGTTCCTCTTAAGACATCATAAAAGTTTATTAGGCTCATCCTCTGGCAGACTCATAAAGTCACATTTGGTTTTCAACTTCAAAAAGCCTAGTCATGTCATAAAAGGTAACAAAGCCGGCCCGGTGGTGCTGAGGGTTGAGGTGCTGGATGCCACACCTCGCGCCATGCCTGCGACCCATGCTCGGGAATGGGCATGGGCCGCCAGGGGTTGGCAGGGGAGGACTGCTCTCCTTCTTCGGGGAGGGGAGCTGGTTCCGGCATCACTCGCCCCCTGGTGGAGGCCAGGGGTACAGCACTGTGCCACAAACGTGGGTGGAGTGGGGACAGATGCTTGCCATAGGCACCAGCATCACTGCATATTCCCAGCTCCAAGGGGAATTACCTGCAAAAAAAGATTCGCCGGCCCCCGTGTAAGAGCCGAGGCTCGGTGCCCGACCCTCCAGCTACCTTCAGTTCCACCTCAGGTGGCCCACTCGGGGAGGGGCTTCCTCGGCGAGAGTCCGATCATGAGCCAGGAGAGCCAGCTCGTGGGATTAGGGGTGTCGGCAGAAAAAAAAAATACAGTAAATAAAAATACTTACATAAATAAATAAAAGGTGATAAAATACCCACTGAAAGGAAGGTAGTTAATTAACTGGTTCCCTTATCAGTTTTAATTACATTCTGTGGTTTCAGCTGCTGACACCTTGTAATTTAAAGGGCCAAATCTCACAGACTGACATTTCATACACAGATGGACCACTTATTTATAATACCAATATCATACAATAATCATAAGCAAGGGGCAGAGCGTCAAAATAGCCACCTCCAGAACCAGTCTGAAGTCATGCTGAGCCAGGTCTCGGTGAAAAAAAAAAACAGGTCCCCAAGGAATCAGTGATGGGTGGGGGTGGTAAGAGAGAGACAGTAACCAGACGATGTGTAAAGCAAAGCAGCCCCGAATGCATTAGAGTGAGGGCTGCACAAGAGGTTTCTCTTGGTATAGATTTTTACATTGATGGATTTTGCCATGGTCTCCTAGAGACAGGCACAGGAGGCCCATGAGGGGTTCTGGCAGAGACATGCACAGGGGCCCCTATGAGATGTGTTGGTGGAGATAGGCACAGGAGGCCCATGAGGAGTTCTGTTGGAGGCAGAAGCTTGGGGCTCCCTGAAAAGTTCTGCATCTCCACCTGTGTATATACCCACCAACAATTTAATTTATTTAGAAAGAATATTTAGGCAGGATAACTCCCTGTGCATACATTTTTGAGGCAGCTCTGTAGCAGTGGGATTTTACATATCTATTAAAGCATTCAGGTACAGCTAGAACCAACATCCATCACGCAAAGCACATCCCGAGCCCTGAGTACTTGTTCCAAGCCTAGGACCTTCAGCTGAGACATGGCCACAGACATCAAATGTAAAGCAGAATTAAACTTCTGTAAACTCACCCAATTCCAGAGGGCAGTTTCTGAATTTTGCCATGGACGTAAAGGTATCGGTTTTGGGAGGCAGGGCTCTCTCCAGTGACAGGCAGGATCTCTCTGTCCAACCCTAGCTCTGAAACCTGAGGAGGACAGAAACAGAAAAAAAAGTTAACGTCAGTAGCTAATCCTGAAAGGGTGAAGCCACACACATGGTTTCCTCAGAGGTGTGAGACAGGTATGTATAGGGTATCTCAAACCTAAATAGAAGGGGCAAGGAAAATGAGGGTCCACTCCCACCCTCCCTGTAGTCCAACTGAGCCAACAAATACAGGGATCAGATCCCCATTCAAATGCACGTTGTGTGTGTGTTTTTGAAATGCACTAATAGCACCTGAAGGTTATATCAAATGATGGCATTACAATTTAGAATGGCAGTCCTCTTGGGACTCTGACGTACCATCTGTAACGTGCTCTTTCCTACAGTCCCTGCAGGGCGGATGCCCCGTGGCCCATGCTCAAAGACTGCCCCATCCTCCGTCCGGGTGGACTGGAGCCAGCCCCCTAAACGTCCACTGGCCTCCAGCAAAATCACCTGCAGAGAGAGAGAGAGAGAGAGAAAACCATAACTTTTATCAGAGGTCACAGGGTCATACAGAGGATGTACACCAAAGTCTACAGCAGAAACTGTCCATAAAAAAATGGATTTTCAGAAGTGGCACATGCAGTGACGCCTGCATCCTCTGTATCCAAACATTAAAATCAACACATACAGCCTCTTTTTGGTTTTAAATAACAGTGTCATTTAATTCTGCCATAGTTGGCATGGTTATATACGGTTCTCCTGGTTCTGTAACACATGTGAATTCCTGAGAAGTCGTTACATACTGAAGCAAGTTTATATTCCCTTCATCGCAAGGGGCTGTGGTTCATAAGACTAGTTGGCTACTATTACAATATCTAAGGCATGTCTATTGTTAATGGTAGATCTACGTCAGCTTTTATATCCTGTAGTTTTTATTGGCGTTACCATGCCTTGTGATGCAACTGCTTCCCTTAATAAAGCTGTTAGTTTGTTAGTCTTTTGCAGCTCAGGTTATGCTACAATGCAATTTAAAGGTATATTTTTACTTAGTTTTTAAACTTGTTGGTTGTTCTTAGTTTGCACAGAAATCAGACTTTCTGAAGTTTTCTTTTTTGTGTGTGTATGGGGGGTCTAAAATACCTCCGGCAAATCCCTGGTCAGTCTTAAAACTTCTGTGGTACTGAATTAAAATTACTGGCCTCTAAAGGCTTACTTGGAGCCACACAGGATGCACTTCAAAAGGTGTGTGCACCAGACGGACCCCTGTGGTACTCTGATGGCAAAACTGGGTGTCCTGGCTGCTCTGGAACTGGCAAGGGAGTTGGTGGTCAGGCAATCAGCTTCTTGGGGATGAGGAGAGAAGTTGGTGAGGGACAACACACCCTTTACCAGTCAACCATGAAGCACCACTAGCATCAGATGCTGTTCGGTGACCTGCTCCTGCCTGCCATGAAATGGAGTACTCACTGCACCAACCCAGGGCAGTGAGACCCAGGTGCACTCACCGCATCTCCCTGCGGCTTTCAGCCAGCCACAGAACTGAGTACTCACTGCACCAACCCAGGGCAGTGAGACCCAGGTGCACTCACCGTGTCTCCCTGCGGCTTTCAGCCAGCCACAGAACTGAGTACTCACTGCACCAACCCAGGGCAGTGAGACCCAGGTGCACTCATCGTGTCTCCCTGTGGCTTTGAGCCAGCCACAGAACTCAGTACTCTCTGCACTGCTCCACAGCAGAGACCCAGGTGAAGTCATCATGTCGTAACCCCAATTTAATATCTGTTGGTGCAGGAAGTCAAAATGTGGCAATGACGGGGTGGACTTACTCCACCCGCTAAAAATAATAAAACTAATCTCTTTATAATCTGGGAACTGCCCAGAAAGCTCATGTAAACTGTTAAATAAATTGCACTTTTACACACTGATCTAACAAAGTCTTGATCCAGAACAGTGGCACCACCAAGATTCTGATTCATTCTGCATTTTGGATCAAGGGATGGAGGAGAGGGGGAGATAAAGGAACAAATGACAAAGTTTGCCATGAGCTGCAATTTCTGCATTCACTGAAAAGCACTTTACATTGTGCTCCCTGCAATACACTCGTGAGGTGCAGCGTCTCGTTTTTGTGGGGTCTCCTAAGGGACAGCAGGCATTCAATGCTATTTTAATGGCAGAAAAACATGTACGTCATATTTATAAAATGTGATGGCCAAATTCTGTAGGTTATAGAATCTGATCACAAGACTGTGATATATTCCATGATATGCCCACAGTTCAGATCTGCTTTGTTTTTTGTCTATTTTTAACTTTTTCAACACAAACTCATTTTATAAGACTGACACTATACTATGTTATGCTCTACACACATCTCGGGGGGGGGGGTGTAAAAGCAAGAGGCATATAACCACAAACCTTGCTGTATGTTATCTATCGTAAATATAGGAACTGGGAACAGAATTGGACTCAGATGTTCTCGACTTGTACAGCCTGTGTAGCCCAACTAAGATGCAGTATCTCATTTACAGTGGAGTCCCGCCTCTACCCCCTTTTTACAGCTGGTAGGGGTCTCAAAAACATAGAGATCAAGTGGCTTGCTAAAGGTCAGACTGTGGTTTTGGCGGGAGTCAAACCAGTGACCTCTAGCGTCACAGTTCAGTGGTCTAAACAACAGAATACATTGCCTAGTGGTATGGGAGGGTGCTGGCCCTGGTTACTTGTAACCCCCATCCTGCTGACAGACCCAAAACAGTGAGGCTGGCATCAGCTCTGGAAACAATCACTTGACTGTTCCGCATCCCAGGACCCACTGCAGAGGGGAGTCGTGGAAATAAAAAGAGGGGAGTCACAGAAATAGAGCAAGAATGCTGTTACCTTGGAGACACTGCTGTTCTTGGCAAGGTGATAGCAGGCTGTCAGGCCGCTGATCCCACCTCCGATGACGACCACCGTCCTCTTCATTCAGCGTCCCTTTGCCACTGAAAAAAAGGAGGGGAAAAAAGAAAAAAGATCTCACCTTACAATAGCTAGAGAGTAGATGAAAGCCCTGGATGTAAACTTGTGTCCTGTAACATCTACGTACAATATTTATGTTGGAACAATAACAGTTATCACACTACCAGAGTCAGACACTTACCTGATGAAGGGACCTGTGTGGCCCTGAACGCTTGTGTCCTGTAACATCTCTGTACAATATCTGTGCTGGGACAATAACAGGTACCACCCAACTCAACAAGTCTGACACGGTTACCTGATGAAGGGACCTGTGTGGCCCTGAAAGTTTATGTCCTGTAATATCTACAGACAATATCTATGTTGGGACAATAACAGGTATTATAACTGACTTGGGCGGCACACTGGAAGAGGAGGTTGTAACTGTCAGAGTGCCGCACTTCTTGTACGAGCAGCACTGTGAAACTACACGCTGTAGTATCTGTTTGTAGCTCTGAATGCATGACTTCAGTACAGCACATGCTAGTTGTTGAGAAGAGGGTAAAAAGATAAAGGAAGACAAACTATGAAGAGAAAAAGAAGAAGAACTGACATGAGTAGGTGGCTGAAGTAGAGACAGAAAAGGAGGAGAGAGTGAAAAAGAGGAGACAATCAAAAGTCGAACAAGAAAGCAGCAAGTGCACAGAAGTATGGAAGGGAAGTGCAACAGCTAAGGAGGGAGAATGTGTGAGAAAGAAAAGAGTAAAAAGTAACCAGAAATAAAGGGAGAGAGAGCTAGATAAGACCCCGCATTAAAGCAGTTAGTAAGCTGTCAGTGCAACCATGGCACAGGCAAAGGAGCCGAGTGGTTTCCTCCAGTGTTTACATTTCTACAGTTTGGACTGGTTTGATACCTTTTATTGGACCAACACAGAGAGGAAGGACTTGGTTGGTCTAAAACCTTAGACATTGTTTTCTATTTTTTAACATTTATGTTGGTCCAATAAAAGTTATCAAACCATTTGCTTCTGGATCTGTTCTTACAAGGACCAATACGGCAACTAATCTATTTCTGTACAGTTCGGACTGTCACATGTGCATGTCACCATTCGTAAAGAGTCTAATGTTCTCCCCAGTCCATACATTTCTACAGTTCCAAGATCACCACTTGTGAATAAGTCATTGTTACTCTTCAAGGGATAAATGGCCTCCTCCAGTACTAACCTTTCT
Source organism: Neoceratodus forsteri (assembly GCA_016271365.2). Taxonomy (NCBI): domain Eukaryota; kingdom Metazoa; phylum Chordata; order Ceratodontiformes; family Ceratodontidae; genus Neoceratodus; species Neoceratodus forsteri. The sequence goes on along the minus strand of CM028133.1, from coordinate 242,557,933 downwards.
ATGACTACGAGTTTCTCACATGTGGATGTCACTATTACACTTCAAGGGCCAAACTGCCACCCCACGTTCTTACAGTCATACGATTTCCAGATTGTCACTTGTGAATGAGTTGCTCACTCTTCAAGGAATGAATGGCCTCCCCGGTGCTAAAATTTCTAGGATTATGAGCTCATCACATATGGACGAGTAACCATCACTCTTTAAAGGGACACTGTCAACTCTTTTTGCATCGTATGATTTCTAGTTGAAAACCACATTCTGTGTTTATTTACCTTCTCTAAAATGAATTAATGTTGCTGGTTGTTTCGCATACTTTTTTTTAGTAGGAATGAAATGCATGCTAATGGTGTATTTATACCCAACCTTGTTTTATTTCAAATCCTTATGTACTCTTTATAGCATATTTCCTGAGCATTAGGAACTCCCCAAACAGTGCAGCCACACATGATGTAATGGTCTCCTCTGCTCCCACTGCACTGTCAGTAGCTATACTCAGTTGGGGTGTTTCTATGTCCAGGAAAAATGCAGTGGGAGTTGATCAAGGAATATAAACAAACATGTTTTTGTGTGATAACCCCAGCAGTGAGCAGTCTGGTTTTCACTTTGAAAAAGGAATTCGAATCAAACTACAGATACATCAGCAATCTCTACAGCATGTGAACAATCATAAAATGTATTTTTGAGACTAGAACACTTCAAGCCTAGTGGGGTTGAAAGTGTTCCTTTAAGGACCAAATTGCCACCCCATGTCCTTACAGTCATACGATTTTCAGATCGTCACTTCTGAATGAGTTACTGTCACTCTTCTATATTCTATTTTTAGCTCCACTTCCCTCAGAGCTGGCAGGCAGGTAGGCTTCTTCCTGGAGGTCCCCAGCTCAGCTTCCTCCCTGGTAATTCCCAACGGATTACCCCCTGCAGCAGGGCCGGAGGAAGGAGGACCCCCCTTCCGGAACAGAAATACAGAAGCTAGAGGGGGTTCGCCGAACAGGATCGCTGCCAGGATTCATGGAACCTGCCAGCTCCATTTTCACTTTTTCTCCCCATCCCCTCATTACCAGTGCACACACATGCACGTATGCTGCACCTGGCAATGCCCAACCTTCATGTCACCGTCAGTCCCAGACTACCCTTCAGGCCTCCACCTGGTGGCAGTCATGCGGTGGGAGCAGCAATCCAACCCACCTCTCAACAGGAGAGGAGAGCTGTTGTCAGACGCTCAATATGCTCCCTCCCCGGCCAACACCTGGCGGTCCATGTTCGTTCCTGAACACAGGTCACCAGTGTGGTGAGAGGTGTGGCATCCAGCGCCTCAACCCTCAGAGCCACTGGGCCGGCTGTTACTGTCACTCTTCAAGGGATATATGACCTCCCCCAATGCTAACATTTCTACGATTACAAGCCCATCACATATGGAGGAGTCACCATGACTCTGCAGTAGATGAATGCCCTCCTCTGGTGCCAACATTTCTACAATTATGAGCGAGTCACCATTACTCTTCAAGGGATGATTGGCTTCCCACAGTGCTAACATTTCTACAACTATGAGCTCTACACCACTACTCTTAAACAGTGAAATTGCCACTACAAGTCCTTACAATCCTACGATTTCCAGACTGTCGCTTGTGAAAGTGTTCTGTTACTCTTCAAGTAATGAATGGCCTCCCCCAGAGCTAACATTTCTGTGATTACAAGACTGTCATATGTGGACAAGGCATGGTTACTTTTCAAGGGCTAAATGCCTCTCCAACTTCTTACATTTCTATGATCAAGAGCTCATCGTGTGAGAACCGGGGCCCATTACTCTTCAAGTGGCCTCCCCCAGTCCTTACAGTTCTATGCTCACAAGCTGATCATGTGCAGATGAGTCACTACTTTTATTACAAGTTCAAATGGCCTCCCCTTTGTCCTTACAGTTCTATAACCATGAGCTGATCATGTGTAAATGAGTCAATGCTACACTTCAAAGGTCAAATGGCCTTCCCCACTCCTTACAATTTGCGATCAAGAGCTCATCACATATAGACAAGTCAACGCTACTGTTCAAAGGCACTGTGGCCTCCCAGAGTCCTTACAATTCTATGATCATGGGCTCATCACATATGGACCAGACGCCACTAGTATTCAAAGGCTGAATGAGCTCCCCCCAGTCCTTACAATTCTACGATAATGAGTTCATCACATGTGGACGAATCACCGCTACTCTTCAAATGCCGAATGGCCTCCTCCAGTCCTTTAAAATTCTACCATCCCAAGCTCATTGTGTGTAGATGAGTCACCGCTACTATTCAAAGGCTCAACGGACTCCCCCAGTCCTTACAAATCTATGATCCCAAGCTCGTCACTTGTAAATGGGTCACTGTTATAAAATGGCACTGGAAACTCCATGAACATAATTGAAGGAAACATGACATATAAGCGTGCATTATATATAGAATAAAGTATGGGGTGGTGAGTGTGGTGAGTGTAACGAGATGTTGACACACACACCCGAGGGGTTAGATGCTACATAAACCCCGAGAGCGAACCTCAGGGTTAGATGCTTTCGCAAACCCCTCGAGGTTTGCTCTCTGGGTATATGTAGCATCTAACCCCTCGGGTGTGTGTGTAAATGTCTCGTTATACACACCACCCTATTTTATATAACTGCTGGGTTTTCATTTTTCGCCACAGCAATTATAAAATAAAAAAAAAAGACGTCCCTGTGTGACCGCGGCACGCTTAGCTTTGAGTGTGTAGTCCGAGGTCGCTTTTATTTATTTGTTTAAAACATTTGTGCCCGGAGCTGAAATGTTCATTTTATGTTACCATTTCTTGTTATTGTTTCTGGTAGTGACTTACCGCCTAGTCAGAGTGGCAGTTCCATCTCAGAGCATAAGATGAGGCACCAGCAGTCTGGGAGGAAGAGCTGTGGTGGGCGCATGCACAGAACCAGGAAAACCATGCACGTTTGCCATAATAAAACACTCCTTTATTACAGCAAATAATGCCATGGTTTTTGTATGGAAGAATGAAGACCCAGTTATTATAATGCTTTAATTATACACTAGTGTTCACTAAAGCATTGTGATGCACTTTCCAGGGCGTAAGGCACAAGGTGCTCACATTCCCTTGAGGTGTACATCAAAAATGCTTTAATGCACACCCTGTCATGTGTTAGTGCTTACCTACTCTTCAAGGAACAAATAGCCTTACCAGTGCTAACACTTCTACAGTTACACTGCGTAACAACCACCAAAAGTGTGCATTATTGATTAATAACTGCACACCGTGTCATGTGTTGTCCCTTACACAAGACATCTAATATTATTATATAGTTTTGCAACTTGATCTATGTATGTCCCATAGTTAGATTCTAGTCCAGAGCCCCACTCCCAGATACCTAAAAGAATCAACGGTCTCTGAAATGTCCCCATTTCCATTTCTAATACAAAGAGATTGTTACATGTAATTGAGTCACTGCTTGTCTTCATGAGCTGAATGGCCTCCCCAGTTCATGCATTTCTCCAACTGTGAGATCATCAGGTGTGGATGGCAAACTGTTACTCTACAAGGGCCAAATGGCATCCTCCACTGCTAACATTCATACAATTACAAGATCACCACATGTGGACGAGTTACAGTTACTCTTCAATCGCTGAAGAGGCTCCCACCAGTCCTTACATTTCTACAATTACAAGACTGTGATGCATAGAAGAGTCATTGTTACATTTCAGACTATGAGATCATCATGTCTGGACGAGTCAGTGTTACTCTTCAAAGACTGACTGACCTCCCAGTACATTTCAACAATTACGAGAGACTGTCCCATGAGGACAAGCCACCGTTACTTTTCAACGGCTGAATGATCTCCCTAAGGGATTCCATCTACAGATATGAGATCATGACATGTGGACAAGTCACCTTTACTCTTTAAATGACCAACTGACCTCAATTCCTTATAACTGTACGATATCGAATATCATATTCTGAGTATTGAGATACTGTATTTGTGTACAAAATATCATGACATATTGGTTATCAGGACAGTTTGCAACATTTCTAAATTTAGCAAATATCTTATTAGAGGCAGGTGAGGAACTGGGAAGCTTGGTCACACCTTGAGAAGAACACACTGCCGGAGCAGCAGAGATAACTAAGTTAAAGCAGGTTGTCACTGTCTACACAATAATCACGATATTCATTTTTTACTACAATAAATTACTGTCAGAAAGAATTATTGCGATATATCAGTATATTGTGTTATTGTGTCATCCCTAGACCATGATCATTATGTGTGGATAGAAACGTAGGATTTTATGGCAGATAAGGACCGCTTGGCCCACCCAGTCTGCCCATTGTTTCCCTACCTACAGTACCACCACAGACCCTATTGAGCTCTGGCTCGTTCTCCCTCTCTCCTTCCTTTCCACTAAGTTTCCCTTATGCCTATTCCATGCATTCTTGAACCCACTGTGTTTGCCCCCCCCCCACCTCTGCTGGAAGGCTGTTCCAAGAATCAACCACTCTTTCTGTGAGGAAGTACTCCCTCATATCTCTTCTGCATCTACCCACCCCCAGCTTCACAGCATGTCCCCTTGTTCTTGACCTTCCCTTTCGGCTCTTCTGCAGTGTCACTTAAAAGACATTAAAGAGGACTGGCACCAGCACTGATTCCTGAGGCACTCCACTGGTCACCCTCCCTTCCTTGGAGGGAAGTCTGTTTACCACCACCACCCTCTGTCACCTATCACCTAACCAAACTCTTACCGAGTTCACCACCTTTCGACCCACTCCCAACCTACCCAGCATGTTTACTAGTCTCCTATGTGGAACAGTATAAAAAGTCTTACTGAAATCTAGGTAGGCTACATCCACCACTCCACCCTGGTCCAATTCTTTGGTTACCCAGTGATGAACCACTGTAACTCTTCATGGGTCTGGGTAGCCTCCTCCAGTCCTTACATTTCAGTAACACTTGGATGCCAAGGTTGCCTTTATGTGGGCAGACTCTTTTCAGGGCCCAAGGACTAAAACCTTACACCATAAGCAAATTCTCAAAAGAGTGTCCCAGCCCTTATTATGTTTTTAAATACAGGTTCCCATTCTGTAAATGTTCCATCTCTACAAGTTAGTTCACTGGGTATTTCTGATACATAAACTCGGGTAAGGATCAGATTAGAGCTGTATAATGTAGTTTATGTCCTTGTTAAGTTCTTTCATTGTTATCACAATGCATGCAGATTCTGCTACAGAACTCTGGGGTTGAAAGTAACAGAAGCAACATCACTGAACTTGAAAAATGTACTTAACACCAGACTGTAAATCAGACATGTCTTCTGTGTTTACAAAAAGATCAGTAAAGACTAAGAAAAATAACATAATGGGAACAAGTACTGAAACACAGCTTTAAGACAGACTGGTTCAGCAAAACTCTCTTTTCCACCACCATATAGATTTTTATTCCCCTACACCAGCCACCTGTCCTACAGGGATATACCCACGTTCAGGCATATACACTGTAACAGGCCGAAGGCATCATTCCAAGGGTGGCTGGCTGTTTTTCTCCCATGCATCTCCCTGTTCCTCCCTCCGCCCCTTGCTGCAAGCCATCACCATTTCAGCACAGGGCACTCACAGTGCACTGCAGGAATAGCAAACTCTTTGGCTCTCTCGCAGGTGTCACTGTGGTGCCGGAATCCTTTGCTAGCCCTCCCCGGGCAGAGGCCACTGCCTCACGGCTACTACTCCAGCCTATGTCCTCTCCCCCATGCAGCTCCCTGAATCAACTCCCAAACCCGAGTCCTCTGCATGGCTCTCCTTTAATGAGTGACACCCAATTACACACAGTGCTAAAACACAGCAACCTCACTAGTCAGCGGGACTTAGTTAGAGGAATCTGTCATATATAACAGTTGTGAATACACATGTAATCAATGATATCAAAGTAACGTACAAGATATTCCCTAGTAGGTACCAAACTATCACCTATTAAGTATGTCACAACTAACTTATTGACAATTAAATCATAGAATCATGTCTGCAGAAAGGGACCCATGAACAGACTTTGACAGCACATAAGGACTGCTTGGCCCACCCAGTCTGCCCATTGGCCCATCGAGTCTGCCCCTGCCCTCCCCTTACACATAACCCTGTCACTGACCCTCCCCCTACCCCCCACTCCCAAACCCCATATATCTGTCCCATGCCCTCTTGAATCCCTCCACCATATCAGTCGCCACCACCTCTTCTGGTAGTTTGTTCCAGGCCTCCACCACCCTCTCCATGAAGAAATGTCCCCTCACATTCCCTTTTTATCTTCCACCCCCTAACCTTAGGCTATGCCCTCGTTTTAGCCCCCTCCTTCAAGTAAGCACCCTTCCTTTACCTTATTGATCCCTTTTATGTATTTAAAAGTGTCAGTCATGTCCCCCTCTCCTTCCTGGTCTCCAGTGTGTACAGATCTAGCTTCTTGCACCTCTGCTCGTATGGTTTCCCCTGCATACCCTGCACCATTTTGGTCGCTCTTCTCTGAACTTTCTCCATGCCCTCTATGCCCTTGCATAGGTGCGGTCTCCAGAACTGTACCCCATACTCTAAGTGCAGTCTCACCATGGCTTTGTAGAGAGGCATCAGTACCTCCCCCATTCTGCTAGTGATGCCCCTCCCTATGCATGCCAGCATCACATTTGCCTTTCCCACTGTCTTGCTGCATTGGTTCCCTACCTTGAGGTTGCTGGATATTATGATACCCAGATCCCTCTCATGCTCCATTTTCTTGAACCCCCCCCCCCCCCACCGAGTGTATACAGCTCATGGATTTTTACATCCCAAATGCACCACCACACACTTTTTGGCATTAAACTTTAGGTGCCAACTCTTCGACCACCCCTCCAGTCTCTTCAGGTCCTGCCTCATGGCCTCCACCCCTGCTGGAGTGTCCACCCTATTACAGATTTTCATATCATCTGCACACAGGCACACCCTGCCTTCCAGACCCTCTGCTAAGTCACTGATATAAATACTGAAAAGGAGGGGCCAGAGTCCTGACCCTTGTGGCACCCCACTTGTCACCCCCATCTCTCTGGCATGCACCCCATTCACTACCACTCTGATTTCTACCCTCTAGCCAGCTTTCCAACTACCTAGTTATTTTTCTACCCACCCCTAAGCTATCCAGCTTACTTACTAGCCTTCTGTGAAGGAGGGTGTCGAAGGCCTTACTGAAGTCCAGATAGGCCACGTCCACTGCACCTCTCTGATCAATCACCTGCACCACCCAATTGAAGAATTCAATCAGGTTGGCCTGGCATGACCTCCCATTTGTGAATCCGTGTTGGTGCTCATCTTGCAGATTGCTTCTCACCAGGAATTTCACCACCATTTCCTTTATTAATGCCTCCATCACCTTCCCCACCACTGAGGCGAGGCTGACCAGGCGGTAATTTTCTGCAACCTCCCTACTGCTCTTGTGCATCGGTACCACAGTTGCCTTCCTCCAGTCCCCCGGCACCCACCCGGTGTCCAATGATAAGTTAAACAGTCTCATAAGTGGGGCCGCCAGCTCTTCCCTCAAGTACCCTTGGGTGCAAGCCATCTGGCCCCATTGCCTTGTCCACTCTTAACCTAGCTAGCTCCTCCTTAACCCTGCCTATGCTGAATTGGCTGGAATCTACTATTATATCCCCCTCTCCTGCCCCTCAACTTAGCCCCGGTAAAGACTGAGCAAAAATATTTATTCAATAATTCAGCCTTCTCAAGGCCCCCAGTTGCACCCATCCTTCCCCCCTCAGTCTCACTATCGCCTCGCCTTCCTTTTTCTCCCACATATCGAAAAGATGCAATTCCCCCCTTTGTGCCCACTTGGCTATCTTCTCCTCCTCCGTGTCAGTTTTAGCCCTCATATTCTGCCCTGCTAACTTCCTCTTTTCTCTATAAGCCTCCCGATCCTCCTCCCATTGGCCAGTAGCAACAGGACATACCACATTCAAGACAAGCTTGTTAACATACAAGGCCCTACGCAGTCTGGGACCGGACAACCTACAACAGCTTCTGATTCCATACTCTCCTATCCGCCCTCTACGCTGCACCAGTGCTGGCTTATTAGTTGTACCATCCTCCAATTTAAAAAGATCAGGAGACAGGACCTTTGAGGTGGCCGTTCCACGCCTGTGGAATCCTCTTCTACCATACATTAAGACTGCCAGCAAGGTGGAGGCCTTCAAAACCTTTTTTAAAACTATTTGATAAGGCTTTTAATTTCCTTTGAATTAACTTATTTTGGGTTTTGTTATTGCATTTTGCTGTCATTTTGTTCAGCGCTCTGAGCCCCTGGATAGTGCACTATATATACAGTATATATACACATATACATACATATACACACACACACACACACACACACACACACACACACACACAATTTGCCTTGCCACTACCTCATAGCAATGCTGCTAATACTTCACACATTCTTCAGAGGCATTCCATTCATAAAAACACACATGAGAACAGTGAATGAAAAAGAAAAATCGTTTGTTTACAGCTTTATTTATGAAACTTGCAGGTCCCGTTTTATACATCAAATATGAGATGAGCTAACGTATGATATCAGAAAGATCTTCTTTCATTGCACTTTACCTCAGGACCTCACTCGTGAGGTCAGAGGTCAAGTACAACTCAAAAAGATATATCTGACATCTTATAATAGAAAATGGGTAAGAGCAACCAAGACCTGTGATTAGTCAGATGTGATCACATGACCATGCATTATTCCAGCAAAACAGCACAGGTCTGAAATGCTCAAGTTTCAGAAACGCACAACTTAATTTTTGAAATAAAAATGGGAAGAGCCATTTTACAATCACAATAAGGCATTCCAGGGTTTGCATAGTTATGGAAGAACAGTACTACTTGGGTGTGGAAGGCACTCAACGTTGCCTCGCACCCGAGGTGTGTCATTATTCCACAATAAACGCCACACCCTATCATGCCTTATTGTTTAATTAGCTCATCTCATATCCCCTATTTATACCACACTAGTGAGAATGCAGGTCACCAAATAAAAGAAGGATAAAGCCAACAGAACAAAATGAGATTATTTCAGCAAGTCTCTGAGCTGCTATCAGAGTAAGAAGGTAAACAAGGAAGTCAGTATTTCTATTAATAATGACACAGTTAACTAGAATATGCCCCCCAAAAATGTCACTGTGCCACTTTAAATATTTAAGATATTGTGGCCCTGACAGATGGGCAGGGTGCCCAGAGCGGCTCTTGCTTCTGTTTAACTTCTCTATTTGCTGATTCTAAGGGGGGGCAGCCATGACACTAAAACGGAGTGGCCAATAGCTAAGCCTTCTAAACAGTTTCTTGTCCATGTCAGTCCCGTGCTGGAACCTCACGTTAAAAAGGCATTCTGCAGTCTTCTAGCGTCATAGGCTATGTTTATGAAGGATCTTTTAGTAAAGCCACTGGTCAAATAAAACAGAAGCTTCAATCTCTCCAAACAGATGAATATATGTGTATCTGCCGGCACTGATGTAGGGCTGTAAGATAAGAGTGGGCAGTTTTCAGCAGTGTCACTGCCTTGTCACAATCTGTGGCTGTTCCTGAGTGCTGGTACAAGAACACTAGTTACAGAGGAAGAGGTTCAGTGCATAGGAGCCATAGCTGGCATTGGCAGGGTACTGCTCTGAAGAGCACTAGATACAGGAGAGGGGGTTCAGGGTATAGGAGCCATAGCTGACACTGACAGGACACTGCAGGGAAGGGGGTTAAGAGTATAGGAGTCATGAGCTGGCTAACATGGACAGGACACTGTTGTGGGGAAGCGCTCAGCAGTGTCACTGGCATGTCACTACCAGTGGGTGCCATTGTGAGTGCTGGTTCAAGAGCACTAGATATAGGGGAGAGGGTTCAAGGTATAGGATGTGTAGCAGAAGTTGACAGGAAACTGCTGTGGCGAAGCTCCCAGCAGTGTCACAACCCTGTCACTACCAGTTGCTGTCACTGTGAGTGCTGGTACATGTCCACTAGATACAAGGGAAGGGGTTCAGGGTATAGAAGCCATAGCCAACACAGTCAGAGCAATACTCTGGGGAAGCTTTCTGCAGAGTCATAGCACTCGCACTACCAGTGGGTGTCACTGTGAGTGCAGGTACAAGAGCACCAGAGGAGGGGGTTCAGGATATATGAGCTATAGCTGATACTGACTGGGCACTACTGTAGGGAAGCTCTCAGCCGTGTCATAGCCCTGTCACTACCAGTGGGCGTCACTGTCAGTGCAGGTACAAGAGCACTAGATACAGGGGAGGGGGCTTAGGTATAGGAGTCATAGACAGGGCACTGCTCTGGGGAAGCTCTCAGAATTGTCACGGTCTGGTCACTACCAGTGTGCATCACTGCGACTGCCGGTGTAATATCAAGTCATCCTACTCCTCGACTATCCTACCCTTATCGACTGCGCGTATCCATGATAACACACACACAACAGAGTTGCGTAGGAACGAAGTAGGACTGTTCAAGTTTTCTTCGACCAAGAATAACTGATGATCTCACTGCAATCTCCGTGTCTGGCTCTAACTGGGTGACCATTCTCAAGCATTGTTTGGTTGCCTTGAGAATGGGCTCTTAAATTTCACCTCCACCACCCCTGAGTTTGTCCAACTAACTTGCCCTTGACTAGAAACATAGAATTTGATGGCAACCCACATTCCACCTACCATTTCTGAGCTGGTAAGTAATGTATGAGCACCTCTTCCTGTATAATTGGCTCCCCCAAGTTTTACAATGGGTGCTCACCCTGTCCATGGACTTTATAGAAAGGCATATTGGGTAATCCTTCAAGAGCCCCATCTGATCCTAGTCAACCATGGCCAGTACTCATGGTTTTGAGCCATTTCTACTGTGTGGGACATGATCTTGACAGCCGCTTCGCCGTGTGAGAGAGCTTCGGACGGGTGAAGCAAGTATACACCTCTCCCCCTTCTGTATTCCACTAGCTGCAGGAGGAAGGAGATCCAGGGTGTAAAGGGTAGACTGAGGGCTCCTTCTCCTTGTCACAGCCAGCCAGACTGTGCGTGGAGGCTGGTGGAAAGACATACGTTTTTAACAACCTTCGGGGCACCAGAAGGATAGTTGACAAATTATAGATGCTGAAAGATGTTGTATAGACGCTGATCACCGGAGCCAGAGGACTTGTGTGTGTCAAGGGTGACGGTATGTTGCTCCTTTTCCAGAACAATGAGCAGTCGTCACCAAGCTGGATACTCGACCCCCATCCCCCATGCCCCTGGAGTGCGACAGACTTGACGGCACTTGTTTTCAGGCTATTATTGAATAAGAAATCAGTTCATTTGGTAGCCTCAAGTTTAAAACCACTTTACATTTTACAGGTATTTGCACCAGGGATTAGGGACCATCCACAACGTCAAGAAGGGAGGAAAGGGCCACTTATACCACACTGCTCTGTAATGGTTCAAGCTACGTTTGCATTCCAGTTATTTTTTTTAATTTTTTTAATTTTTTTTTTTTTATTTATTTAGGTATCAGAATTACAAACCTTTGAGTCACAGACTCATTTCCAAAGCTCCTCATCAGTTACATGGTATGGAACATTAAAGCAGCTACAGAGTGGACATTTAAAACAGATATCACACAGCGGAGACTTAGGGTGATGTGGCCTATACAAAACATTAGCTAAGCTGGGCAGGGAAACATAGTTACATAGATACCAATACATTAGCAACTCAGGAGGATGTGGCCTATACAAAAAGTTAGCTAAGCACGGTCCCTGTAATACAGGGGCTAGTCATGGACAGAGGAAACAGTGCAGTCAGGAGAGATCAGACTTTGTCATAGCAATATTCACAGGTAGTACGACTGATTACAGGCTCAGACTATCAGATAGCAGATAGTGTGGCTAAGGGCAGGTGCAGGTGTGGGAAGTGAGACGGTGGTTTCTGAGCGCCGCCTTGAAAAGACCCAGTTTGGTGAGGCTGGTGACTGATGGAGGGAGGGCACTGTAGAAGAAGGGGTCCCTGACCATGAATGATCTCTGTGCCAGGGTTGTCTTGACCCTGGGGATTAGCATAGAGGCAGTGCTAGTGTTGCAAGTGTTTACTGGGTGCTCTTTGGTAGTAAGGGATGCAGATACACCTAGTGGTGTTAGCCCAAGGAGAGATTTCTTGACTGTGAGACAGGCCTGATACTGGAACCTCTCGACAAAGTTGGGGATCTGCATTAAGGAGTAGAGGGTGCAAGTGTGTGTAGTCCATGCCGCACCTGTCAGGAGACTGCAGGCTTTGTTAAGGACTACTTTAATTTTGTTGAGAGCTGTTGTGTCTGCCACGCTACAGATTAGAAGCCCATAGTCTATCGGACATGACCGATGAGGTGATGGCTAGCTTTAGTGCTTCAGGTGGTAGGCAGTCCTTGCGGCGATACAGGAGGCCGATGCCGGTGTTCACTGCAGATATGAGTGTGTGAATGTGGTTATGGAAGGTGAAGGCAGGGTCAAAGGTAACCCCTAGGTATTTGTAGGAGTAGACCTGTTCTAGGGGGTGGAGTGAGCTGGAGATGATGTGGAGGGGTGAGTTCTTTAGCTTGCTCTGATGGTGCACAAATAGTAGGACCTTAGTTTTCTTCAGGTTTATAACCAGCCTGTTCTTACTGAACCAGTGTTCAGCCATGCTAAAGGAGTGCTGGAGTGAGGCCTGCAGGCTGGTTGGGTTTGCATGGGTGGCAAAGAGGACGGCGTCGTCAGCATAAAGTAAGATTTTACCAGGGCAGAGGGAGGGGAAGGCGTTGAGAAAGAGACTAAAGAGTAGCGGCCCCAGGATGGAACCCAAGGGTACTCTGGAGCATATTGGGTGGGAGGGGGATAGCGTGGTGTTAATCTTGACACATTGCGTCTGTGACGTCAGTTAGCTGGAGAGCCAGTTGAGGGGGACCTCATGAGAAACCTATTTTGAGGAGGGTCAGAAGGGGGTGGTTGATCGTGTCGAAGGCCTTGGACAGGTGTACAAACATGGCTCCTGCTAGTTGTCCCTATCAAGTGCGTCATGGATATAGGATGAAAATTCCAGGAGGGCCGTGGCTGTGCTGTGCCCGGCACGGAAGCCGTGCTGTTAACTGCAAAGCAGGTTATGAATGGCTAGGTAGGCTGTTAGCTGATCAGCCACCACCTTTTCTAGGGCTTTGGGGGGGGGCTAGGATTGAGATTGGTCAGTAGATCCCCGTGGATAGGTGATCCCCACCTTTGTGGATGGGCGTCACTACTGCAGTTTTCCACTTTTTGGGAAACTTGACCAAGACAGAGGTAGAGGTTAAGGAGGCCATCAGGGGGGAGGAGTAGTACATCCAGTGCCAGGCAGAATAGTCTGGTGTCATGTGGGTCATTCAGGGGGCCCCACTTTCAGGGCCTTGGCCAGGTATGGCTCAGCTTCCTGACAGGTGACTGCCCTTAGGTAAACCGGTGGGCACAAGGTTCCTTATCCCTTACTGACTTGCTGACGGTTATCTGAATCAAGGTTGAATATTAATTTATATCAAGTTTATAGTTATATATGCAGTGTTCTACATACACTACACCTGTGCATATCTGGGTACTTAATACTATCGGTGTGTTCATCTTTGTTGGGGATGGAAGACTGCAATTTGGGATAGTAGCATGCATCTCAGTACCTAGGATGTTATTTTTTATGACCATTATAGCCATAATGGCTAACTCACTTGTTTTTGCATTTCCTTCACACCTTGTTTATGTAGGTCACATTATTTATGGCGACTAAATGGCATTTTTCGGACTGCCAGACTACTTATGGGCTCTTTTCTCGTCTCCTCCAATGTGGCACAAACAGAGCAGTCAATTAAAACACTGGGCTCCTTCAAAAAGAAACTTCGCCAAGCACTAGTTGCCAATGCCTCCGGTGACTGCCGCGCATAAAACAACTTGGGCCTGTTTCCTCTCCTTCGCCCACACCCTACCTCCACCCTACCATCCTACCCTTGCTACTACCCTATAACTTACCTGACTTCCTGAGGTCCCCATTAACCAATCCCAGCATCAAACTATGCTTGCTGTTCCATAGAGGGCATCATCAGTTCCTGCACTGAGTGCCCCACTGGCGTGCACTCAAACTGTATGACACAGCCCACGTTGTCTGCTGATATTCCCCTCCCGGCAATACCCCCCACCCCCCGCTCAGACAATGCCTTTGCCTGTATCCCTACTCTGGAACAATGTTAGGCCCTAGCCCTTAACTTCTGTCTATCCTGTAAGACCATGTCCCTAGTTGTTGTCTTTCCCTCATTTTGTCTCTGAAAATGCCACTTGGCTGCATCTTTTTCCTCCTGTAGCCAGATCCCAACCCTAATGTCCTTTTTGCTAGTTAAGCTTACTCCTAGCCACTGTATGTCTGCAAATTACCTGTTCTGGAGGCAGTATAGCATAGTGGTTTAAGGCTCTGAGCTGCAAACCTGGAGACCTGGGTTTGAATCCCATAGCCCCCACTTGCATACTATGTGACCCTGAGCAAGTCATAACTTCCTTGTGCTCCCAGGTCGCACCTGGAAACAAGCTTCTGCTTAGTGTGCCTTTCCTGATTAAACAATTTCCCCTTTCCCTTTTGTAACTTAAATCCATATGTGCTTATTTTATTGTTACCTTTACTCCCAGGATCACTATGTATTTTCTCACTATACTGTTTGTTCTGTTCTTTGATAGGACATGGAGCCTACGTAAAAGAGCCTTTGGCTCAAAGGCATTAATTCCAAGACTGAAATAAATAAAAAAAAAAAAAAATAATAATAATTCTAACCTGTAGTAATGCTTGTGTTCAGACTAAGATTTGCATTACGTCTGTGCATGCAATTTCTTTGTGTGTTTTGCTTTTAAAATAACCAAAAGTATTAACTGCAGAAAAATAAATGCAGGGGAGGGGGTTCAGGGTGTAGGACCCATAGCTGACACTGACAGGAGAATACGGTGAGAAAGCTCCCAACATTGTCACAACCCTGTCTTGTGTGTCACTATGAGCACTAGTCCTCGTACAGCTAGCAGCCCTGTCACAGGCGTCCAAGAATATCTAGTTTGGTCTCTTCAGGTTTTCCCCCCTTATTTAAAACTTTGAACAAGTAAGTCTCCTCCTGTAATCTATAGGGGAGCATCACATCCCAACGACTTTTCTCTGTCCACAGGCAAGAGTTCTACTACTTGCAGTACAGAAATATTAGGGGATCATTCTGTGCAGCAATCCCCGATAGCCCCTGCACTGGCCAGCAGCACCTGTTTCATTCCATTTGAAAAATGAAAAAGCAGACTTTTGTAACTTTGTAAAGGAAATGCTGCTATACATTGTGCAACTTCCTGGTAATCTCGCTCACACACACACACACACACACACACGTACACACTTACAAATTACTGCAAAAGGCAGATGACCCGTGGGGAGGGGGGGTTCCTCAGAAAGAAGGTTACAAGAGTACCTTCAGAAAGAAGGGACCTAGCCCTCCCACTTTAACCAATACGGACAGTATATAAACTGCAAAGCATTTAAAATCAAACAAGAGACACCTTGCTATTTATTCTGCCTTTGCTTTCAGCGTAGCCTCCTGGGAAAATGTAAATTTTCTTCTGTGAATTCCTGGTCATCAAAAGTACCAAACTTATGTAATACATGCCACTCACCCGTTTAAAGAAGAGGAACGAAATACCTGCCAGTAGTCTGAAAGGAAGATATGCAGCCTGCCTAGCACTAACTCCCAGCTCCTCCCCCTTAAGTGCTAATTGGTGGGAAGCTGGAGCCTGGGGAAGGGGCGGGACAAAAGGGGAAACTGGTCAATCATAAGGCAAAAACAAAGGAGATTGGCATCTGCTCAAGGCAAGCTGTTTGGAAACAGAGAGTCCTACGGTGAGAAAGGTGGGACAAAAATTATTTAGACTTTTTTTCTTTCAGCTAGCAGTTTTTAAAAGAATTCTGCTTACAGAAAGAATTTTTATGGTATTTCTTTATCAACAAACATTTAAAACTAAGTATTTCATGAAAGGAACAGTGATTTCAAATCTCTCCACTTAAGAGATCCAGGTTCAAATCTTGGCCTGAATCACATGAAATGAGTTTGTTAGCTCTGAGGCCTGATGTGTTGGAGATTGAGTGGTACATAAAGGTCTGATAGCCCCGTCTTTCACACCTAAGAGCCAGGGTTTGAATCTTGAATCAGATCACTTATGAAACGAGTTTGTTCTTTTTCGGCTCTGATGCATTAGGTTTGAGTGGTGCTTCTCTGATGACCCTGTCAGTCACCTCTGGAGACCTGGGTTTGAATCCTGAATCAGATCACTGATAAAATGAGTTTACTAGCTCTGTGCTCTGCTGTCTTAGAGACTGAATGGTACACAGTGGGCTGATGGTCCTGTCAGTCACCTCAGAAGACTAGGTTCAAATCCTGACTCAGGTCACTGAAGAAATGAGAGTGTGTGCTGTAAGCTCTGCTATGCTGGGGATTAAACTGTACATAGTGGGGGCAAGGACTGGCCTCTTGGAAGTGATGCACTCCTGCTCCATCCACTTTTGTTTTTATTCTGAGTTTTGTGCCCCGTGCACACCACTGCCCAAACTCCCTATGGAATCCCAAGGTGCCTGGCTCTACTGGACCTGTCCCTCCATCAGCTGCCCTACCTCCATGCTGCTGCGGCTGTGCCCCCCAGGCAAGGTAGAGAAGATATACCCCCTCCAACTATATCATCCTCGTCAGGCAGCTAGCTGTGGGGTCCAGGACTAGTCCTCTTCAGTCCACAGTGGTCCGTTGTTCAGGCAGTGGGGTCACTTTGTTTCTCCCATCCCTCCAACACAGGTGCGCTAGGCAGGCCCAAAGTGTGTGTGCATACCAAGCGCACTGGTGTGCTGAACCCCTGGCCTGTGTCAAAACTCTCACAGCACCCTTGACTGCACTGCCACCTGTGGTCACCTAGGTGGCATCATTGCAGCAATGGCAACCCACTCCCCCAGAGGAGGAGAGCATCCTCTGGGACGCTTAATGCTCCTTCCCCCAGCTGGCCCCCGATGCTCAGGCTCGCTCCCAAACATGGGTCATCAACGTCGCAAGCAGTAGCACTACAATTACTGCTGCACCAACATGGCAGCCCCTCCATTTTTTGACTGGATTTGATCCAGCAGGCTGAACACTCGCCTCTGGGGCTGGAGGAGCGAAAGGTGGTCTACTTCAGTGAAAGAGTGGTAAATGCCCAGAATAGACTGCCAGCGGAAGTGACTGGTGAAAATAGTGGAGGGCTTCAAGCATCCATGGGACAGACATAGGGATATATTAGTAAACTGGCAGGGAGGAGGGAGTGTCCTCGGAGACCAGTTAGGGTCTGCGGAGATAGATTAGGCAGGGAAATATGTGGACAGAGTGGGTGGGCCAAGCGGTTCTTTTCTTCTTTTTTTTTTTTCCATAAGCATTTTATCCACCAGAGCCCTGGCAGGCTGCTATGACCCTCTGAATGGAGGGACTCCCTCTCTGGTCCCGCCACTCCCATGCTAAGCGGTCCCCGGTAGTTCCCCTGTGGATTGCCCCCTGCAGCGGGGCCAGGAGGAGGTTGCTGGCTTCTCCCCCTCCCGGAGACCCAATCCAGAATCCAGGAACCGCTCCAGAGAGTGGCAGACCATCATCGAGCCTGCCAGGCTCATTTTTCCTTTTTCGCCCACCCCCCTCCCTTCCAATGTAAGGACACTGGATCAAGTCTTCTGACCCATACTGCCCTCTAGCCACTGCCAGAGGGCAGTCAGCGAGCAGGACGACTAGTCCCCTCCCCCTTAAGACAGGAGAGCAGTCCTCCAGGCGTTCAATCCTCTCTCACCCCTCCCGCCGACCCCCGGAGGCCCGAGCTCATTCCCAAACCCGGGTCACCGGCGTGGCGCGAGGTATGGCATCCAGCGCCTCAACCCTCAGCGCCACCAGGCCGGTGACAAGCAGTCCTTTTCTGACAACAAATTCTATGTTCCTAGGCTGTGGGTTCTGGCCCCACACCAGGAACGTGCAGTAAATCTCAGTACTGACACTGTAATGCAGCAAGAGAGGGATGCTGCACTCCTGAGGTACTGTCTTTCAGGTAAGATGCTTAACTAAGGTCTCATCTGCCTGTTCTGCTGGTTGTTTAGGCAATGTTAAAGATCCCTAACGTGGTTAAGTTTCAGTTGGTTTCCATCTGTATCCCACCCCCAGGGCAAGGCTGAAAATAGGTAGAATTGCCTACTCCTCCTTTTTCAGTCAACTAAAACTAAATAAATATAGATCTTTATCGAGTGACTGCAAAGAACAAGCCACAGAATACAGCACAAGATTATCAGGGGTAACCCAGTGTCATACCATTTAAGGCTGTATTAATTAGTAAAAGCACTTTACAACTGATGCAAGGCCCCTCGGATGCTGGAATGATGTCGTTAAAATAACTAGCAGCTGCTGGGAGCCGAGCTGCGGCATTCTTTACTGGCTATAGGAGTTGGATCAACTTCAGTGAAGGCTGAGCCACTCTGATGGCCTAACGGTAAAACAGTTATTCGCCTTCCACTCCTGGGACCATGGCTCCATTCCTTGAGTCTGTGGTTCTAGTTGGCAACATCAGGAAGTGGCGAGGCAGTTCCTTCATTGCTCTCTTCTCTCTGGACTATGACTACTGTAATCCTCATGGGCTGTCTCCCTCCTAGTGGCACAGGGGGAGGGCGAGCGGTTCCATAAGGAAAAGTCCTTTGTCCCTGTGTATCTAACATGTACACCCTGTAAGAAAGAAGAGAGAGAGAGAGAGGGGCTATAATAGACCCCTTCAAGTATCTCAAAGGTCTAAAGAGGGTACAGGTAAGGAGGTCTCTTTCAAATGAGAACAAGCACCAGGACCAGGGTGCATGCAATGAAGGTGTGGGGGCGCATTCAAGAGTGATGTGAAGAAATATTTCTTCACAGAAAGGGTAGTGGATGCCTGGAACAGACTGCCAGAAGAAGTGGTGGAAGCTATAACAGTGTGTGTGTGTGTGTGTGTGTGGGGGGGGCTTCAAGTATGCATGGAATAGACATGGGTATAATTATAAGAAGGTGGGAGGGTCAGTGAGATCAGATAGAGTCTGCAGAGACAGAATAGGTAGGGGATATTTGGGCAGACGAGGTGGGCTAGGCAGTCCTTTTCTGGCATCATATTCTATGTTTCTATGTCCCTCCCCAATAATCCTAATGGCCCAGGAGGGGAAACTATTGATGCGAGGACATGGAGATGGCAACTCCAGCTCTGACACTGTGCAACACTGAAATGGTCCAGGTGTATGTTGTGGAATTCTCAGGCCACTTCACATTCCTTGGCTAAGGAACACCCCTTCTCCCATGTCCACTCACCATTTACTGACCAACAGTACCAGAAGATAGGAACACCCCCTCTCCCATGTCCACCCACCATTTACTGACCAACAGTATTAGAAGATAGGAACACCCCCTCTCCCATGTCCACCCACCATTAATTGACCAACAGTACTAGAAGATAGGAACACCCCTTCTCCCATGCCCACCCACCATTTACTGACCAACAGTACTAGAAGATAGGAACACCCCCTCTCCCATGTCCACCCACCATTAATTGGCCAACAGTACCAGAAGATAGGAACACCCCCTCTCCCATGTCCACCCACCATTAATTGGCCAACAGTACTAGAAGATATGAGTTGGGAGGCAGGGGGCTAAAAGACTCAGTACAATGATCACATCATGACAGGTTGGGTAGACACCCTCTATGCTAGTTTGGGCTTATGCACCACCCCTCTGGAAGGAGAGTCCTCAGTGGTTTTGGCAGGGTGAATATGACTATATCTCTGGTCTGCTGAGATATGAAGCTTCCGGTTGGCAGTAAGGAAAGTCGGGTGTGTTTAGGCAACGTAAGAAGGGAAAAGTTCTTGGAGAAAAATAAAGCAGTTTCAAATGAATGTGTACCTTCAAATCTAAACTCCAACCTCTAATTTCATCCTGGCCAAACTCCTCAATCACTCTACAAGGACATCCTGGTCTGACTTAATTTTTATATTGTAAAATGGGAAGGCAAAATCCTGCATCCTGATTGGTTGATACGATCTGTCTCATGCATGGGAAAAACAAGTTCTGCAAACCCAGACCCAGGACATAAATGAAATCCTTGTGCCAAATGTGTAGAATGTTAAAACAAAATTACAGCCGCTATTGTTTCCCCCTTAGCGAGACTTTCTGTCGGGTTCCCTGTCACTTGGTAAGAAGCCCTATAAACAGTAAGTAAATCAGTAAGTAACCCATGCACAATTCATCATAATTTAAATCCTTAGTTTTTTTTTCTTCTTTTCGATGTTTGCCAATTTCTACCTGACATGAATGGCCTGCACCCCCCACCACTGATTTACTTGCTAACATCCACGCTATGCCAGAATACACCACTTGTACAGAAAACTGCAAAACAGAGTTGACTTAAATAGGATGCCATTTCTTCATGGTTTGAAAGATCGTGCTGGCTCCAACACTTGATATGAGTGGTTGCAAGCTATAATGTGCTCGCTCACATCCACGCTGTACCAGAATACACCCCTTCTACAGAAAACCACAAAACAGAGTGGACTTAAACAGCATGATAGAGCTGCTGATCCTGATTTAACAAAACAACAAAATTTCTTCTCAGTTTTAAAGATTGCACTAGTGTGCGACTCCCCTCCCCATACTCCGTGCCATCCTCTGTACACAGAATGCTGCAATATTGGAAAAATCAAAAAAAAGGATAAGGAAGATATTTTAGCAGTGTAACCCCCCCCCCCAGCTACTCTGCACAGTAAGCTACCTCTTGGTACCCTCGACTGGGCACCCAAACTACTTTGCACAATCGGTAGCCATCCCAAGCTTTGGGAATGTATATCAGGCTCGTTACTTCTAGAGGTAAGAAAGGGGTGGGGGTGTACAAAAGCAAATCTACACACACATGACCATAATAAAATCCAGGTCCTAAGAAGAGAACATTTTGCTTTGGGCTATTGCTAGGTCTGTACTTCTGGAGGGGTACCCAGTAATTCCACACAAGAAGCAGTAACATGAATATCCAAACCATGTTGGGGTTCTAGAGTGTGGCTTTATTCCAAAGATGGTACACTAAAGCAAAGGTGGACCCCCAAGGTTCACACATCGTGGCACAAAGCAATGGTAGAACAACAGAAATCTGTATTGCACAGAAACGCTACATATCCCCTATTGCATAGGACCTTGAATTCTCTTCAGCAGCAATGGCCTCAGCTGAAACACACATTTTCTTCTAGTGGCACTGGCCACAACTTAGCACACAATTCCCATATGGCACAGGACTTACAATTTTGGCAATGTGCCAACTGGCCATAAAGGAGCACACTGGTGCTCGAAATTAGCACAACCCACACCAGGGGGTAAACTTTCTCTTCAGGCATTGGCCACCATGTCCTGAATAAGCAGGCGCCCTTACAGAACCTGTAGTGCTAAACTGGTCACTCCAGATGGGGGGCTGCCCACCTTTTGCTTCCACGTCCATACCCAGCCATTCTTTCAGAGTTACACCTCAAACTTTTAGTAAGACAATTAGAACTCTGCATCCTGGAATGTCTTTCCCATCCTGCATAAGAAAACATTACTTCTGAGTGTAGAAACTGAAGTCCTGAACACTGTGCCAAGTCTCTCTGGGGACGCCACGATTGTCGGCCAACTTTAAACGTACGAGAACAGTCTCACATTAGAACACAACTGGTGTATATTTCCCTTTATCAGAGTACACCCCAAAAAACAGGTACTTTCCTCCTTGGATGCACAAAGTCAGGCTACTCACGGTTGGTAAACAAACAGGCAGCTTCAAAGTCCTGGATCAAATTATGGGATTGCCCCATAGATCCATCCTGGCAGACCTTCTCATCTCACAGGGGATGAAAAATCAGGAACTCCTGCTAGACAACGGTTTCCACCACTTCTCTTGCCAGACAGATGTTTCTCAGCACTAGGGTGAGAAAACAGGCTCTCTTCTCAGAGCCCACACTGCAGCTCTCACTCGCAGCTGAGGGACTTAACCACACCAGAAGTGGTAAATCCTCCAGTATACCCACTCCCTGGAGGAGTATATTGCAATTATACAAAGGCCCTGTTTGTTTTTGAATAAAAACAAATATTTAAAACATCCGTTCGTTTTCAAAGTTGCTGCTCATTTGTTTTTCACTGTGGACTGACTGCTTGGATTTTTTTGCGAGGTCTGCGCATGTGCCGGAGGATCGCTGATTGCAGCCGCTACTGTTACAAATATTTTCAGCTTATTTGCTGTCGAGAGAATGAACTGCATTTTATTATATTTTTGCTTTCAGGTGCGTCGCTTTTCTGGAATGGTGCAGCACTTTTTTTGATGTTTTGAGGCTAGTGACAGAGTAGCGGATGTCGGCTTAACAACTAGGTAATCTCGCCGTCCGTCCGTGTGCTTGGCAGTGGTGTGTTTGCAACGCACGGAGGGATTTGCCAGGGAGTTCCTGATGCAACTGAGTGGTGGCTGGCACCTTTTCCAGTGGGTACACTGGAGGATTTACAACGCTGAAAAGGTGCCAGCCAATCAAAATGCAGGATTCTGTCCATGTTTTTGTGCCTGTTGTATAATCTAAAACTCCCCACTCACACAGCCAGCTGCCATGGGTTATGCTGCTGTGAGAGTTCTAAATTACATCACCTCTCTCATCTCAGCTGAGGCCAAGTAAACAGAGAGGGAGCAGGTGAAAAACCATTTAACCAGTTATTCACCAGCTGCCTTCCCTACCTAGCACTGACACTGATGGGATTCTAGTAACCCAAGGGGACTGGGTGGCTAAACTCGTCCCTAGCAAGGTAAATGACTGCCCACAGTCATTTCTCCACCCGGCACCAGGCCATCCTACCCTCTGTGTTACCTATGGGGAGGTAACGCTACGTCTCCCCTACCATGTGCCAGGCATAGGCAGGCAACACTAAAGGCACAGAGGCCACCTGATGAAACTTCAGCCCCTATCCTACAATCTATCTATGGATACTCAGTGGCTCCAAGAAACTGCCTGAAGCATGCCATAATAGACCAGAATTGAGGTCCCTAATGCAGCTCAGGACCACAGCCTGTCTATCCCCCTAGCCCTCTAGGGAAAATCTATCTGACAAGGCTGTCCTCCAGGGAACCTCCCTCCAAGCTCCCAGGGCAACTGTGAACAAAAACAACAAGGAAACAGCACACATTGCAATGCATTACATTTCCCAAACTTTCCCCACAACCTCACACCTGTAAAGGAAAAACATGTTAACATCCCTTAACTACAGACAATCCTAAAATTATAAGAAAAAGAGGAAATAGGCTGAGCTCCAGCATCTTCTTCTTTTCTTCCTCAGGAATGCCTATAAGAAAAGAAAAAACAAAAACACATTCTGCATACCACACTGTGCCTAAACCTCCACTTGAACACTACAGAATCCCCAAAATATTTTTCTATAACAGTACAAAAGTAAAAAATGGAAAGAAAACATTTATACAACACATTTGGGGGCTGGAAAGCCTTAAAGAGTCCAAACTAGGAATGGAATGCTGTTGCCCGAAGGCAAGGTCCATTAAATAGTCTCTCCTAGGCCGGAGCCTGCTGAAGAACAGTCCTAGAACAGGACAGGGTCTGTGTAGCACTGAAATCCATGGGGAGAGTCTTTGTGGACTGTCAATACAGTTCCATGGACAGTCTTCAAGTGTAGGGTGTGTTGTGCAAAGTCAGTTAGGTAACAAAAATTTGGTCTTACCAGTTCCTTGAAGACCGGAAACAAAGGATCGCCTTACTTCTCCGAGCTGAGGACCTTCTCCCTTCAGACCAGGTAGCATCTTCGGATACAGCTGGATTAATGTCATCTGGAAACCAAACGATGGAACAGGAAAACAGCTGGATTGATGTAATCTGGAAGGCCAGGTGATGGAAATGGGAAAACACTGCTGGGCTGATGAATCTGGATGCACTTGAAGAATCCTGGAATACCAGTAGAGCTGCATCTTCCTCCTTGGATACTGCTACTTCTGGATGACAGGCTGCCACTGCTCGCTTCTCTGTAGGCATGCTGGGCATATTCACAGGGAGTGGCATCATTAAGGGTAGTACCACTCAGGGTGAGGTGCAAGGACTATGACACCATCTAGGCGTTCGATGTTGATGTGGAATGTCTCATTCCCTGCCTTGTCCACAATTCGCACAGTGTCCATGAACAGAGTTCTGCCCAATTTCCAGAATTTAAATTGAGCATTTATGACTCTGTCCCTGGCACATTCTGCTGCACCAGAGTACAAATTCTTACTTGCCTCTTCCAACAACCAGGATTGCCTGTTCTGTTAAATTTCCTCCCAGACCGTGCGAGGAAAGGTAGGAAAGGACTGCCCAAAGATGGCATCAGCCCTCCTACATATCAGTCTCTCCTCCTTGCTGGTCTTCACAAGTTTGTGGCCCATGGCCTGCTTGCGGGTGGCCAGTCCTGCTGAAGCCAGTGCCACATACTTAAAGAACTTGTCCCTGACCATCTCTGTGGGCAGGTTACTCGAGCCTTCTTCTTCTTCTCTCTCTGGCTCCTCTGAGGCAACAGCTTGAGATGACTCACAGGGACCTTCAACATAAACATGCGGATCTTCATCCTCCTCTTCCTCACTCAGGACCTGAGCCCAGGAGTGAGCAGATGTCCTCACTCCCGAGACAGTCCAGTCCTCACTGGGCACAGAGGTAGACACCTCCCAGTTCAATGTCTCTTGCAGTTCCTCCTCTCCTACTAGGCTAGGACTTGGACCCTCCTTCCATGGGTCCACAGATCCTTCCATTGCACTGTTCACCTGGGACACAGGCTTGGAAACCTCTCTCTGTGCCTGCCTTTGCAGTAGATCAACATTGCTCTCTCCTTCTGTGTCACACTCTATGGGGCTTCCCCCAACAGGTTCAACCTGGTGCTGTGTGCTGCTGCTTGCAGAGTTTCCTACTCTGGTCCACATGGCAGCCAATCAAATTCGTGATGCCCTCTCTGGCGCTGCACCCCTGCTCATACCATACTTCACAAGGTAATCTGAACAGTGGGGTATCAGAAACACATCTCTTCCAGCCTTGAGGCACACAATGCACATTCTCACTGGATAGCTAGGGATTGCTACATCTGGAGGCAGCCCTTCACCATAGAAAGTTCTCTCTATTTCTCTTAGTGTTGCCACCTCCTCTTCGATCATAGCTCGGGCATGATCCAGATAGCGGGAGGTTCCTGAAGCCATGTCTGAAAGCAAACATATAACAGTTGGTTGTTACTGAATTGCTCACTGGTCTCTTTACCATCTCACAAAATGGCTCCCTGCTGCTTGTTTACATTTGCTAACCCCGCCCTGTAATGGCAATGGTAACTCTCCTCATACATCAAATCTGTTGACTGACTAAAATTGTGTTTCCGACTTTTTCTGTGCTACTGAATTTGCTCAAAACTGTAATTGATTGCACTGCTTGTATCTCTCAGCACATTCATATGATTTTAACTTGACTTTGCGATCAGCATCTAATCAAAGAGCTAGTTACACATGCTCAAATTCACTTGCAAACCCACAGTATTTCTGTTGCACAGGATTGCCTGTTTGCTGCAACCTAATATACAACTCACAGTCCCTTTCTTGCTTATAAACATTTTACTGTTGCTGAACCCATCATGAATGCTCACAGTCTATGCTCAGAATTTTTTTTGTTGTCTTTCTGTTTCAACACACAGTCCTTTTAGGAGACAGTATAGTGTAGTGATTTAAGGCTCTGAGCTGCAAACCTGGAGACCTGGGTTTGAATCCCACAGCCCCCACTTGCATATGTGTGACCCTGAGCAAGTCACTTAACGTCCTTGTGCTCCCAGGTCGCACCTGAAAACAAGCTTCTGCTTAGTGTGCCTTTCCTGGCTAAACAATTTCCCCTTTCCCTTTCTTTGCAAAACAATCACCCTGACTGCAAACAGATTCAGCTGGCTTGAAAATCACAGTTTGATGCTCAGTTAGCTGGGTTTTACTCACTGAAATCAGTAGCTGGCTTTCTCTGGTGGAAATTTTTGGCCTCATGCCAATCCTGGAAAGCCTCTGGGGTGAAATGGGCTGGTGGTCCTGCTGATCATAGCCACGAATGTCGCGCTCACTTTCCAATCGGTCGGACAATGGCTTGAGCCCAAATTTACAAAGCAAAAGTCTGTTTTCCACAGATTATATTCACAAGCCCCTCAATGGTTGATCCTGGTCTGACCAGCTCGCACGCCACTCTCTCGCTCTCCTCCTCGATCACTCAGCTGCACACAGAAGCTGGCTAGGGGGCTGGACCGACTGCAGTCATACCAATCACTCGATGCCATGCAAATGAGCCTCTCTCTCTCTCTCTCTCGCTCACTCTTCCTTCATGGCGATCGTCGAGCAGGAGCAAATTTAAACTGCAAACTGTAACTTTTTTTCTTGGCTGCAATTTCAGTGGTGGGAGCGCTGTTTAGACCATCTTCTCAACAGATTCTGGCAATTTCTTTAGCGACTCCCCCAATTTGCACACAAAGCACATTAAATTTTCAGGGCACATTTCTAGGTCTGTTTCCTAAAGACCACACTACTTTTGGCATTTGAAAATTGCAAATTAAAACATTCTGTTAACGTTCTGGATGCAGAGAGAAGGACATACACTTTCAGACTTTACTGTCCATTGCAAGTTGACAAAACACACAAGTAGCACTCTGTTCTTTCTGTACTAGTAAGCATGCAAGCAGCACATTCAGATGGCACTTTCCTGAGCAAACTCCTTTTGTCCAAAACGTCCTTTCCTGTTTGGCTACCAAACAAACACTAGCCATACCCTCAGCAAAAATCTCTAGTTGTCTTCCCAAATTAAACAACATCCTTGGACGAGACCCCATTTTTGTAACCCCCCACTTTGCACAGTAAGCTACCCCTCGGCACCCTCGAATGGGCACCCAAACTACTTTGGACAATCGGTACCATCCCAAGCTTTGGAAATGCATACCAGGCTCATTACTTCTAGACGTCAGAAAGGGGTGGGGGTGTACAAAAGCAAATCTACACACAAATGACCATAATAAAACCCAGGTCCTGAGGAGAGAACATTTTGCTTTGGACTATGCTAGGTCTGTACTTCTGGAGGGGTACCCAGTAATTCCACACAAGAAGCAGTAACATGAATGATCAAACGACGTTGGGATTCTAGAGTGTGGTTTTATTCCAAAGATGGTACATTAAAGCAAAGGTGGACCCCCAAGGTTCACACATCATGGCACAAGGCAATCGCAGAACAACAGAAATCTGACATGGACAGAAACTCTACATATCCCCTATTGCATAGGACCTTGAACTCTCTCTTCAGCAGCAATGGCCTCAGCTGAAACACACATTTTCTTCTAGTGGCACTGGCCACAACTTAGCACACAATTCCCATATGGCATAGGACTTAACATTTTGGCAATGTGGCAACTGGCTACGAAGGAGCACACTGGTGCTCGTAATTAGCACAACCCACACCAGGGAGTGAACGTTCTCTTCAGGCATTGGCCACCATGTCCTGAATAAGCAGGCACCCTTACGGAACCTGCAGTGATGAACTGGTCACTCCAGATGGGGGGGCTGCCCACCTTTTGCTTCCATGTCCATACTCAGCCATTCTTTTAGAGTTACACCTCAACGTTTAGTAAAACAGTTAGAACGATGCATCCTGGAATGTCTTTCCCATCCTGCTTAAGAAAACACTACTGAGTGTAGATACAAGTCCTGAACAATGTTCCAAGTCTCTCTGGGGACTCCACGATTGTCGGCCAACTTTAAAAGTATGAGAACAGTATCAAATTAGAACAGGACTGGTGTATATTTCCCTTTATCAGAGTACACCCCAAAAAACAAGTACTTTCCTCCTGGGAAGCACAAAGTCAGACTACTCACAGTTGGTAAACAAACAGGCAGCTTCAAAGTCCTGGATCAAACTAGGGGATTGCCCCTCGGATCCATCCTGGCAGTCCTTCTCATCTCACAGGGGATGAAAAATTGGGAACTCCTGCTAGACAATAGTTTCCACCACTTCTCTTGGCAGGCATATGTTTCTCAGCACTAGGGTGAGAAAATAGGCTCTCTTCTCAGAGCCCACACTGCAGCTCTCACTCCTCCAACTGCTAACTACAGACTCCCTGCTGACAACTAACTGAAGATTCTAAAACTCACAGTCAGCTGCCGTGCCTTATGCTGCTGTGAGAGTTCTAAATGACATCACCTTTCTCATCTCAGCTGAGGCCAAGAAAACAGAGAGGCAGCAGGTGAAAAACCATTTAACCAGTTATTCATCAGCTGCCTTCCCTACCTAGCACTGACACTGATGGGGTTCTAGTAACCCCAGGGGACTGGGTAGTTACAGCAGCATTACAGGTACAATACTTCAAATCACTAGACTTGCCTACGCTACGCTGGGCTTCCTCTATCGTTACCATTTCAGCCTGTCCCAAGAACTCTTCCTTGATGTTCCTCAGCTATAAAAAAGGAATGGGCTGTTTGATGCTTTTACCATTGACTACACAGGGGAGTAAAATGGGCATGGGTCACATAAAAACAACGAAAATCTCAGTTCTGTGGTACTGTATGCTATTTTTTATACTGCAGCCAACAGTTTTAGGGCAGTACTCAGAGCAAACTACGTATGAACTACAGCTACAGAAGCCTAATCAGAATAAAACTTCTAAAGCAAAAAAACAAAACAAAACATACCAGTAGATAGAGGAACCATTTTAGGGAAAATTAAGTCAACATTTAACTTTTTAAACATTTTTACCTCTAGATTTAAATTTTTTCTTTCAGATAAACTACAGGGATCCATTTCATGAGCGCAATAACACATTCTGGGGACATGCATTAGACTGTTCTAATGCACGACCAGGAGATAACAGCACTCTGACTTCAGCCTCGTGCCTTACAATGCCCCTGGCTGTGCTTTAGAACTGTTTAATGCACAACCCGTCACACCAGTAGAAGTACCCCACTCTCTGGCTGTGCAGAGTCATTCAGAAACTCTGGAGCCTGTTTATGATGTCATCATCTCCAGTTCTGACAACTGCAAGAATGAGAGCTGGTGACATGCTGATTTCATAGAGGACAGTGAGACCTGAAAATTACACTACCTAACTTGAGTAGGAAATACATCTACTGTATATTATTAAAAAAAAAAGACCTGAATGACGTTATAGCGGCCAGGTGGAATGACACTGCCACAGTACTGGGTGGTCCCCTTTATCTTTATTAACATCACCAATGTCAGTGTGGCCCTCTGCATCCACTGACATAACCATAGTGTTGGCATGGAGGCCCTTCATCTCACAGTGTTGGTGCTTCTCTCCACCTCTGTATTGTTGATGGGGTCCTTCTCCTCCATGCATCACAGTGCTGGTCTAGGTTTCCAGTCGCCACTTCTTATCTCCAAAGTGCTAGTATGGATCTTTAGCTCCACTGACAGTGTGGCTCTCCTCCTCTAATAACATCACCACCTTATGGCAGATAAAGGGCATAGCGGCCCATTTATCTGCCCAAGCCTGTCTAATTTTGGGACTGTACCACTGTAAGTCCTCCCTAGCCGCACCTGCCCCCTTTTCCTATCCCCACATTCCTGTGCAATCCTCTTATGAACCCTCCCTCTATTTCAGCTCAGATGGCCTCCTTCAGAAGCGTGTTCCAGTCCATTACCATTCTTTCTGTTACAAAACCCCAAAAAACTACTTCCGGATATCCATCTTAAACCTTCCCCCCTGCCAGTTTCTAGGTTAACCTTCATACCCAAGTTGCCACACATTGTGAACAGCTCACTGCTGTCCACCTTGCTTATTTTGCACAGGCACTTGAACATCTCAGTCATGCTGTCCCTCTGTCTTCTGAATGTACATCTTTAGATTCTCCAAGCGCTTCTCATAGGACCTGCCTTGTTGCCTCCGTATTATTTTGGTAGCTTATTTCTGCATCGACTCCAACCTGTCCCTGACCTTCCCAAGTGTGGGCTCCAAAACTACAAACAATACTCCAAGTGAGGGAAAACCAGGGATTTCTACAGTTTTGGCATGACCCTCCTCCTCCTCTAGCAATGACACCCCGGTTTCGGTACGGCTCTCCACCTCCATCTCAGTAGTGTCAGTGTGGCTCTCAAGCCCCATATTGTTGCTGTGAATCTTCACCTCAGTCTCTGCAGTGGTAGAATGACTCCCTCCTCTACCGATGTTACCACAGTTTCAGCAAGGCTCTTCACCTTCAGCTTAGTAGTGTTGGTGTGGCCCTTGTCCTCCATCAATGTTATTGCACTGTCTAGCTCCATAAAATTAGTGTGGCTGTCTGTCTCCATTGACATTACCAGGATTAGGGTGGTCCTCCCTCATCACCAGTGTCTCTATAGCTCTCCACAGTGTTGGTGTTGTCCTCCTATATCAACATCACGTCACAGTTGGTGATACTGGTCACATCATCATTGCAGTTTTTGTGTGGCTCATATCATCTGTGGACGTCATCACAGTGTCTGTGTGGCTCCCCAACCCTACTGTGTTGGTGAGACCCTCAACATTTATTATGAATCACCACAGCGTCTGCATGGCTCTTCACTTCCATACTGTTGGGGAGGTCCTCTTCTTGCCTCACTCACCAGTGTTGGTGTGGCCCTCCACATTGTTAGCATCACCACTACTGGAGGTCCTCACCAGTGTCAGAAATGCTCGTGTAACCCCTGTGCCAAGAGGGGGCTTACTAAATTGATGCCCTGTTAGCATTGGGAGGTGTAAGTCATGCTGCCAGGCCAGCCGAAGGGCGGGGCATGGCAGCATGAAGGAGATTCAAGTGCCCACTAGCACGCAGGTGTCCATTGAAGGGGAGTCGTGAAGGAAGAGTTGAGAGGTGAGGAGCAGCTGGGACCAGCTCCGAGGCCCAAGGGGAGGACATCCAGTCGGGGCCTCCCCCTGGCCCCCAGCAGTTCATCCCACAGTCCATCCAAGGGGAAGGTGGAGGAATGCCGTGCAGCTGTAGAGAGGAGGAAAGCTGGTAAGGAACCCGTTCGGCTCCGTGTGACCTGGGGATCTGCTGAGGTGGCTGCCACGATGGGAACCGGAGTTCGTGGTGGCAGCGATGCTCTAAAGGGGTTGCGGTGGCAGAGCAGCCCTCTTGCCCATTTCATGTCCATCTGCATCCATGTTGAAGGGCTGCTGAAGAGGAGAATTCTTGAAGCTGTGTCAATTAAGTGGGTGGCTGCCATTCTGCGTGAACCCTGCCCGAGGATCAGCAGGCGGCTAGCTCCCAGAGGAAAAGGACTGTGCCCTGGGACTGTCAACGCCCCCTGTTGAGGAAGAAGAGGAAGAGCTTGAAGTATGGCTGTGCCCTGCTCCCACTGGCGGGGATAAGGTAAAAAGTGACTGCCTGGGGAACACCGCTGAGTGTTCATGAGCAAACGCAGCCCCTATGCTCAACAAAGGGAAATGAGGTTGTAAGAATCCAGGTTCAGGACCCAGGTTCCCAAGAGTCTGTGCCATGGATGACGGTCATAGAATGTGTGGAAACAGTACTGATGTAAAAAGGACCAAATTATACAGGTTCCTGGTTGGTAATTCAATAAAGCCACCACATTATTTCTTTGCCAAATTAGTTGTAATTTATTGAAATAATATTAACAACACTAACCATAAAAATTCTGTTTTAACAATAAGAATGCATCCTGACATGATCAATACAGGCTAGTATTATTTCTAGGCATCAGGTAGCCTGCTACTACCTGGTTGTGCCTGATACAATTTAATCTTACAGCCAATGGGGCAGTCCCATTGGGGTGTTTCTAACATGCAATCTATACAGTTAGTAATATTTGCATTACAGGGCTACAGATTTTCAGAGAAATATGAAATCATACTTATCTCTGGATCCCCCGAGCTATCTATGGATAGTCATATCTCAGACTGCGTCCTCTTGAAGAGATACTGGACATAACAATTAGGTCTTATTTATATATCAATTTTTGTACAACAAAAATGCAAAATTGAAATTTTCCCAAACTATTACAGCAGATTTTAGCCTAGACACCTGGTCATTGATCCATCCCATAATTAAAGTTTTTGATACATTTTGTAATCAAAGTTCCTGATACATCCCGTGATCAAAGTTCTTGGTTACAAGATGTACTTGACATTCTGCTGAGACAGGGAGGGTTTGTTATTCTCATTTTTGGATGAAAAAACAGGTGGTCAGGGAATGTTACACTGTTAAAAACAACATGCTTTGGGAGGCAGGAAACAAAAAGAAGGCTGTCACTCTATTTAACATAAATTGCGTAGAGCTATGATAAAAAAAAACTTTAGTACAAAAGCCTTTTAATATAAAATAGCCAAGGCAAAAATATAATTATTTCTTATTAGTTTCTTGTTAAATATATGTCAACACAAGGAACTTTACAAGATGAGGAACTTCAACATTCAAGGCTAAATGCAGTTATCCATAGCTGCCTGCATGTCTCAGCTATAACCTTCAAAAGACATGTTCTGGTACACAGTGTCTCGACTGACAGAGTAAACTAATTTTGCTGAGACTTTGGTTTTAATATAGCTTATGCTTTTCAGCTATTTTCTTCATTTTACAGAATCTTAATAATTAACCTTTTAAAGTCTTACACGTACATACATAGTAAGTGACATGGTGGTATCATTTATGTATTTAGCCACTTGCAGCCTTCTACTACCTAGATATATTAATTCACATGTTGGCATTATTCAGTCATCCACTAGCCATCTGCATTTTCTGCAAGCCTCTTACCCCTTTTGTACTCTGGCATGACCGACTATATGTGTAAAGGTTGTTACTGACACTTTATATAAACTAAACTTGTATAGACCTCAGCCTACGAACTGAACTTTTATAGATCTGAGCCCTAGGGGCCACTGGGCAGATTCAACACTGATAAATTGAAATGTACCCCCCCCCCCTTTTCTCCATGGAGCTGTTTGGTAGCTTCAGCTTTTGACAAAAGACAATAAAAAGGTACCTGATTGCATCCGATTTCTGCCTGGGGCTGAATCATTTGATGTGTTGCTATGGTTGTGTTGTGTGATCCCTAACCAAATGTTTTCCAGACTTTGGAGCTGTCCTAGTGCCTACAGAGAGGAAGAGATCCATTCTGTCAGCATCACAACGGAGTTTTATTTATTTATTTAAAAGTTTTACCAGGAAAGACATACTGAGCAGACTACCATTCGATTCCAGATGCGTCCTGGGGGTACAGGGAACGGGATAGTACATACAAGTCAACATACAGAAATTTTAGGACAGCAAAAAATTTACATAGGTTACATACAATATGTACAAGGTTGTATAATTTCAATGAAAAATAATCCGAAAATTGCATGTACAGGATGCAAGAACAGAGAGTGAACAGCGTATTAGTAGGCAGAATATGAAGGGAAGGTAGTGGCAATTAAAATTTGATAGTTAAGCACTTGGGTGGACAACGTGGCTCGCATTTGGGTGGTCTGCCAGTTCCAGCCATCACCAGAGAAATCCCTATCTACTATTTCAAGGTACTGTGTTTGAAACCCTACTCATTTGTATTTCTGCTACTCAGACCAAGTGTTGGTGCCCTCCCCCTTTCCCCGAGACGTACAACAACTAAACCCTTAGAAAGGGAAGAAGCTTCTGTAGAAAATATCACCTCAGAGACTGAGAGTAGCTGCTGCCTGCCTGCAAGTGTTAAAATCTGCTAACCCCACAGAGCAGCAGTAAGCAAAAGGAACTACAAAACAAATGTGTATTCCCAAATAGCACCTTGGTGAAATAGAGGAGCAGGGTTAGGTTACAAAAATGGGGGCTGTTGCCCAGGATTTGAAGATGAGGTGCAATCACATACCTAGCATGGCTGGAGGGCATATTCTGAGGTGATGGAATGTTGGTGGGCCACAGTGCTGTTGGAAGTTTCAAGTTACAGTTGGAAATGAAATGCTTTGTGAGGAGACAAAATGGTACTGGCTCTTCAGGTAGAAAAATGTGAGGAAAGTATAATTAGAGACTGAGCGATCTGATTGGAAGATGGGACTAATGAGATGCTGCTAATTAAAAGAGAGACCATGTGACATCCATTAGCCTTCAGGAGCTGTAAACAAAATATTTTGCTGTAAAGGAAAACTGCCAGAAAAGAGAGAAAAAAAGTTGTGGATTGTAAACCCCGTGGAGTACAAATAGTGAGTTTCAAGCTGCAAAGAAGAAGTGGGAGCTGTGAAAGGGGGAGCAAAAGGAAAAGTTAAAATCCTCACAGAAATTGTGCTTGCACTGGATCCTACTGGCAAGAAGGTGAATGTACCCTAGTCGTTGCTCTCATGGCTTTGGACTATGGTGGAAAGAGCAAGTACTGGTGAGTCCTGCATTTATTGTGGGATTTCTGGGAGTGGGGTGTTAAGACAGCATGTGTGCCTGCATTGTTCCTGAAGCCCTGCAACTGTGCCACTTGTGGTGACAGGGCCACCATGTACAGCATTAGAGTATTGGGGTATAACCTCTAGAGCTGCGTCCCCTGCTAGGAGCGAATGTTCCCATGTGGAATCACTGGAGCAGTGAGATAAAATGGCACTTACTGTTCCTAAAATTAAGTCACGTGCAGGGGAAGGGCCCAGCCGTCTGCCCAGCTCTCCCCCACAGCCGAGTGCCCAAGAACTTCCCCACGGCAGAGGGAAGGTCCGCGGGTGGGTCTCCCAAATGAAGTGTGCTGGGGTTGGCGCTGTGAGTGACAACCCAGACCAGCTGAGGCCACCCAAGGCTGTGGTACCCAGCCTGGTGGCTAGAGGGGACTTTGTTGTTGTCTAAAGACTCTGCCCCACTCCCCACCAAGCTGGAGAGTGACCAGGCCAAATAAGGCCCAGATGTGATAGTTGAGGCTGTGGGGGAAGACCCAGCCTCTGATGCAGATAGTGATGGTGACCCCCCGGTGGTGTCCATTTATGATCAGCCCAAAGAGGGAGTGACACGAATGTTCAAAGACTTAGTGATCGAAAGGGGCATTCCAAAGCCTTATGCCATGCCCATTCTAGGAGTTCTGGAGACCACCTCTTTGCTCCCCAAGAGATCCATGCGCAGAATGGTGGACATGGATGCCAGGCATCATATGGACCTAACTGTTGTCAACTATCGAAATGGCATCTGGTTGCAAAAAGGAGTGGCTCCACGGTCCAGTGTGCGTTCCATTTCCCTGTGGAGCCAAGCAGAGCATTGGGTGAGGAGGTGTTTAAAGATGGAGTGCCCTGGCGAGGATTACCCATACGTCAATAAGAGGATTTGGGACTTAACAGAGTGCAGAAGGTCAGGCTAGGTGTTTCACGGGGCCATGGAGAAAGTGCATCTGAGAAACAGAGTGAACCCAAATGGTTCTGAATATGACAGGAACAGAGTAGTGTCCCTAGCAAGACCCCTGTGCGTCTCCTCTGTGTGGGAAGGGACAACCCTTTTCAAGACTTCTGCCATGGTTCAGGACAAGATTGGACACTGGATTGAATACTATGAGGTCAGCCATGATTGTCATGGACTTGAGTGCACCAAGCCAGACCCTTGTTTTTATTATACTCCAAATGACCTGCAACAGGCTCCAAGGAAAGCCTAGAAGAAGAACCTAGTGCTATTGTGCCCCCTGGCGCTGCTGTGGACTGTTGCCAGCTCTGCTATTGAGAAACCACCTGGTGAGACTGTTGTGTTTTGTTATTTGGAAAAAAAACAACATTCAATAACAAAGCATTTAGCAGGGACTGAAATCAATCATTTGAACATTGCTGTTTTGTTCTGGAAAAAAAAATAACACATTTATTTTAAATGCGATGTGGCTGTATAGGACTGAATATTTAATAAGTAATTAGCCAGTACTAGGTAGAATGTAGTAGTTGTAAGTAGGGTATAGAAATAGTATAGTAATGTTAAGCAGGGTTGCTATGTAGGGTGAATGTTTAGGATTTGTGCTTACTATTGCCACCCTGGTGGAGCTGGGTATATGGACTCAAATTACAGAGACTGCCACCTAATGGACTCCTTAAGTTTTAAAAATGTGTTTTCTCTTTTAGGCCTGTAATAGATATTTTCTACTGCTAAGTAGCCTAGAGAGTAGAGTAGTGAGTCAGTATGCTAGTGCATAGTGTAGTTTAAAATTTAATAGATTAGGAAACTCATTAAAGCTGTGTACAGTGCCAGGTAGTTTTGGTGGGGGGGGGGCAGTCGCAGCTAGCAGATGTTTTGCAGCAAAAGTAGTTACAGTAGTCCACCCTGGAGACATTGTTAGCTATCATTTAGTTAGCAGTACACAGATAGGAATGTGTGTTTGGAAAATGTGTTTGAAATGTTTGGGCATGACCAAAATTGGCTCTGGTGGGCAGTTTTGGGTCCAGAAAGAGAAAAGGTAAAGGGTGTAACTTTGGGGGTGAGTTTGGGTTAGACGCTGGGCTGATGTACCAGCAATCCATCTCAAGAAGTCAGGTCGGGTTGCCATGCCCTATAGTGGAGCTGGAGACTGCAGGTAGGTGGGTAAGCCCACTTAGTTCTCAACCGGCTGCTGCCATGCAATCAGACTGGTGGAGCCTGGATGTGGTGGCCTGTGGGAGAGTGCGCATTACCCCACGGAGCACAGCAGCCATGGTTGGCCAGTGACAGAAAGAGCTTCACCAGGAGGTGAAGCATCTCTGTGGGGGAAAGTGTAACCCCTGTGGCAAGAGGGGGGTTACTAATTTGATGCCCTGTTGGCACTGGGAGGTGTAAGTCGCACTGCCAGGCCAGCCGGAGGGTGAGGCTTAGTAGTGCAAGGGAGATTCAAGCACCCACTGGTGGGCGGGTGTCCACTGAAGGGGAGTCATGAAAGAAGAGTTGAGAGATGAGGGGCAGATGGTGCCAGCTCGAAGGCCCGAGAGGAGGGTCTGCAGTCAGGGCCGGGTAGGCCCGGGGCCGGGTGGGGAGATTGCCCCCCAACCCGCAGCAGTTCATCCCACAGTCCATCCATGGGGAAGGTGGAGGAATGCCGTGCAGCTGTAGAGAGGAGGAAAGCTGGTGAGGACCCTGTTTGGCACCATGTGACCTGGGGATCTGCTGAGGTGGCTGCCATGACAGGGACCAGAGTTCGTGGTGGCAGCAATGCTCTGGAGGGGTTGCAGTGACATAGCAGCCCTCTTGCCCATGTCATGTCCACTTGCATCCATACTGGAGGGCTGCTATGAGGAATTCCTGAAGCTGTGTCAGTTAAGCGGGTGGTTGCCGTTCTGTGTGAACCCTGCCCGAGGATAGGCAGGCGGCTAGCCCCCGGAGGAAAAGGACTGTGCCCTGGGACTGTCAGCACCTCCCCTCAACCTGCTGAGGAAGAAGAGTAAGGGCTTGAAGTATGGCTGTGCCCCGTACCCACTGGCGGGGATAAGGTAAAAGTGACTGGCTGGGGAACACCGTTGAGTGTTCATGTGCAAATGGAGCCCTTATGGCTCAACAAAGGGAAATGAGGTTGTGAGGATTCAGGTTCGGGACCCAGGTCAATAACCAAGCAAAAAAAGCCGTCCCAACAGCTGGGTTTGCTTTAGAGACAGTAGGAGAACCACAAAGAAAAACTCGAGCACTACCCACTGCAAACAAAGCAATAACAAGTTCTAATAAATTTCAACACATTTTTATTACAGCAAAGTGCCAGAAAACATAGAAGATCCCCCACACATAGGAACACATAGTGAGACCCACAAGCCTCCTACCAGTTTCGCCTCAGAGTGTCATCAGGGTAGTGCTCGAGTTTTTCTTTGTGGTAGTCATGACCCAGGTCCCCAAGAGTCTGTGCTATGGCTGACGGCTGTAGAATGTGCGGAAACAGTACTGTTAAATTGAAATGTACCCCCCCCTTTTCTCCATGGAGCTGTTTGGTAGCTTCAGCTTTTGACAAAAGACAATAAAAAGGTGCCTGATTGCATCCGATTTCTGCCTGGGGCCGAATCATTTGCTGTCCTAGAATCATATCATAGAAGCTTGGCGGCAGCAAAACACCACACCGGACCATCTAATCTGCCCTTTTTTTCCCCTACATCCCCCCCTGCCAGCCCCACCCTCCCCACCATACTCAGCCCCATATGCTTGTCCCATGCCCTCTTGAATTCTTTTGCCGATTTAGCCCCCACCACTCTGTCTGGTAGTCTGTTCCAGGGCTCCACCACCCTCTCCATGAAGAAACGCCCTCTCACATTGCCCCTGTATCTTTTTCCTTACAGTATGAAGCTGTGTCCTCTAGTTCTGACCCCCTCCTTCCTCTTAAGTACACCCACTTTTCCCACTTTATTGAGCCCCCTTACATATTTAAAAGTTTCAATCATGTCTCCCTTTTCCCTCCTTGTCTCCAGCATGTACCGAGCCAGCTCTTTACACCTCTGCTCATACGATTTTCCCTGCATACCCTGCACCATCTTGGTTGCCCTTCTCTGAACCCTCTCCAGTGCATTTATATCCTTATGGAGATGTGGCCTCCAGAACTGAACCCCATACTCCAGGTGCGGCCGCAACATGGCTTTGTAAAGGGGCATTATTACCTCCCTCCTTTAGCTAGTAATGCCCCTGACAATGCATGCCAACCTTCCACTGGCCTTTCCTACAGCCCTGCTACACTGAATTCCTACCTTAAGGTTTGAGGAGACTATGATTCCCAGATCCCTCTCCTGTTCTGTTACTTTGATTTCCTCCCCACCTAGGGTGTAATCTGCTGTTCTGTTCCTACTCCCTAAGTGCATCACAGCGCACTTCTTAGCATTAAATTTCAGCTGCCATGTCCCAGACCATTTTTCGAGTGTCTTTAAGTCCTCCCTCATATCCTCCCTCCCCGCTGGGGTGTCCAACCTATTGCATATTTTCGTATCATCAGCAAATAGGCACACCCTTCCCCTCAAACCCTCCGTAATATCACTGCTGTAGAGAAGCAGACCTAAAACTGACCCCTGTGGCACTCCACTCTTCACCCTGGCCATCCTGGAGTGCTCCCTGTTTAGCATCACCCTCTGAGTTCTTCTTGCCAGCCAGGCCTCCACCCAGATTATTTTCCCACTCAACCCCAGGCTTTCCATCTTGCTCACCAGCCTCCTACGAGGGATGGTCAAAGGCCTTACTGAAGTCCAGACAGGCCACCTCCACTGCCCCCCACCACCCGGTCAATCACTTCAGTCACCCAATCAAAGAACTGTCCTTCTATGGTTGTGCTTCGTGATTCCTAGCCAAATGTCTTCCAAACTTTGGAGCTGTCCTAGTGCCTACCAGTTGTGAGGGGAGGAAGAGATCCATTCTGCCAGCATCTCAACGGAGTTCCAGGTTCCAGATGTCACCAGAGGAATCCCTATTATTTCAAGGTACTGTGTCTGAAACACTGTTCATTTGTATTTCTGCTGCTCAGACCAAGTGTTGGTGCCCTTTCCCTTTCCCCGAGACATACAACAACAAAACTCCTAGACAGGGAAGGGAGGGGTGTAGCCTCTGTAGAAAATATCAGCTCAGAGACTGAGAGTAGCTGCTGCCTGCCTGCAAGTGTTGAAATCTGCTAAACCCCCCAGGGCAGGAGTGAGGAAAAGGAACTACAAAACAAATGTGTATTCCCAAATAGCACCTTGGTAAAATAGAGAAGCAGGGTCAGGTTACACTCCTCATCATCATCTCCACACTACTGGTATAAAAAAAAAAAAAAAAAAGAGTCAGTTTTAAGCTCTGCACCTCCCGGAGTAGTTAGTACTGTGGCTAGGTCAGCTCTTGACCACTTTCATACCCCTCCATTCTAATACTTTCTAGTCCTAGCATCATTTGCATGCTTGAAAGGATAAACTTTACCTCAGGAGCTATCTCCACTTTATCTCAGTCAGTAAGCCTTAGTTTCCACAAAATGGATCACCTCAAGGACTGCGATGGGGTCAGGCTCTTGAGAACACAACTCCACAGTTCCCACTCATGGGCACGGAGGTAGTTTGCTTATTGTGATCTTGGCATTCCCACCATTCCGCAACTGCAGCATGTACCACTTCTGTAACCACAGTAGCAGCCACCATACTTTTTAGCTTGTGTCCTTCAGACAAAATCCAGTTAGCAGAGGTTTAGAAATCCTTGATGAAAAAAAAAAGATTTGTTGTCTGGGATGCTACAAAGAATTGATTAACCATGCTAAAAATTAAAGGAGGTAGTACGCAAATGATGAAAATGCAGGCAGTAACGAATACAAAGTTAAAAGCAATAATACAATATAGCTCTGTGGGAAAACAACGTAAAAATACATAGCTGTTAAAGTTAGAACATCAAAATGAATGCAATAAAGGGAACTGAAAGAGTGAGATTTTCAATTTCCAGATTAAAATGACTATTTTAATTATTAATTTAAAATGAATTGTAACTTTTTGATTTTAAAGGAAAACTACACCCAAAACTTGAAAAAATATATGCTGTGCAGGGCGTTTTAATTTGTATGTGAAGTTGTAGTGTT
The DNA here is from genome assembly GCA_016271365.2 of Neoceratodus forsteri. Taxonomy (NCBI): domain Eukaryota; kingdom Metazoa; phylum Chordata; order Ceratodontiformes; family Ceratodontidae; genus Neoceratodus; species Neoceratodus forsteri. The sequence continues at coordinate 242,517,443 of CM028133.1, read as the reverse complement.
TCCTTCCCTCTGACTGGTATTAGGAGTTTTTCCTAAATTAGCCTGCTAGCTTTAGGGTAGTTTTACGACCCCTGGAGATCTCCATATCAAATAGGTTTATTGCATTTCTTTGTCCTACAATGCACCTTGTTTCATGTAATGGTGATGTAGCAGAGCCCATAACTCCAGCAGAAAGCATTGCATTACAATCAGTTCACAAGAATAGAGATGGCAATATTTTAAAATCTGCAGAATTCAGCTTGGTGACCATCATCATCCTAAATGTTTTACTGTCCTGAAAAACTTTGCTGCTGGTAATTTTTGTGCAGCTTGTAAAGCTTCCAAGATATTTAGTTTGTTTGGCATGTGTGTGCTGAATGTCGGGTCTCTCTTACATCACAGTCATGTGAGACAACATGCACGTGGGAACAAGAAATTTATTTATTTATTTATTTAGCTTTTGTTTACTGGGTAAGTACACTAAGCAAGTAGTATGCCTATTTTCAGGAACGACCCGGAATACAATTACACTATCAGGTATGAAGATCCCCAGGGGTCGTAAAACTAGCATAAAGCTAGCAAGCTAATTTGGGAAAAACTCCTAATACCAGTCAGAGGGAAGGCAACACTAGAACTTCACATACAAATTAAAACACTCTGCACAACATATATTTTTCAAGTTTTGGGTGTAGTTTTCCTTTAAGAGAGTGGGGTCTCAAAGAGTAAGACTTTTAACTTTGCATTTATTGACTTTGAATAAAAAACAATACAGGTATACAATAAGTACATAATTTAGCAATCATGCAAATATACATAGAAGCTTATAATTAAATGTGTATTAAGATTTAAAAATACATTAGTAAATAAAACGTATCCACAAGGATTGACTCAGGATGCAATTAAGATCCCAAGCAGCCCGCCCCAGAACTGACATCACCTCTTGCAACTGTGGGGGTAGAGATTACATTCCAGTATCAATTATAAATGTGCCCAGAGTGCGCCTAACAGCAGGGGTCACATGTACAACGCCCAGAAGTCTAATTTAACTGGTACCCCAGTTGGGAAGCTGCTGTTATTCAAGAGTGAGACTCGGCAACACTGGAAACAAAGTTGAGAGAAAACAAAACCCGCGGTTTTAAGAAAGAAAACGACCCTTGGGCCGTCCCCATGACAACCGGGGACAGCCTGTCGCGGCACGACACCGCATAGGGCAGTGGAAGGAAACGGTAACCAGAAGACACAAGACACCTCGTAACGGGGCGGAAGTGATGCCCAAGGAGGAGTCGGAAGCGGAAGAGATATGGCAGTGCGAGATGGTGGCTTGCTGCTGCTGCAGGAGGGATCCGTGCGGGCTGGTGTGCCTGGCGCTGACATACCTGAGCGTCAGCTACGCGGACTATGTGGTGCTGGAGCACATACTGCTGGCCGTCTATTCGAGCAGGTGAGGTGAGGTGGGAACCGGGGGAGAGCTGGAGATGGAGGGGAAAGGAGGGAGGGGTGTTGCGATGTGGGATAGGATGAATGAGTTCTTAATGGATGGGAACGGACAGGAGGGGAGGGGAGGAGAAGAGAAGAGGACTGCTCCCCTGCCAGGATGTGTATGCCAACCCTAAGGTGGGGGTTAATGATGCTCTTTAAATGGAGGGGGACCTAGGCTGTGAGTAAATGGAGATGAGTAGCTCTCCGCTGTTATGTTGTGGAGCCTCTAAGTTAGTGGGTTAACAATACCCTTTATATATAAGACAGAGCACAGTGGAGAGGAGAGCCACTCCCCTGACAGGGTGTATGTATGGGAAGCCTTTAAAGTAAATGTAAAATATGCCCTTTATAGAACTGCTGACACATCAAGATAATCTGAAAGACATAGTTTTTGGAAACATTTAATCTACTGTATGTTATTGTGACAGAAAAACATAGAATAAAAGAGCAGAAAAAGGACCAGTGACCTATACCATCAGACCACCCGGCCTACTTCCCCCCAACCCCCCAATTTGGTCTTGGTGGCCGTCCCTCACCATTACTCTTTGCACCCTATGACCCGTTCTATGGTCTTGTACCTGTCCCGCCATTGCTTTACTTCCCCTACAGTTTTGGTCTATACCACTTCCTCTGACAGTCTGTTCCACTTGTCCGCCATCCTTTTTTTGCAAAAATGCTTGCTGACATCCTCCTCGAATTTGCATGCAGCCAGTTCAAGTGAGTTTCCTGTGTACTTGTGTCCTTGCTTAAAGCAGCAGTGCAGTGAAAAAAGTTATTCCAAAAAGCTAATTTTCTGTTATGGTTATGAAAAATATTGGCAAAACTGTTGATCTGGGGTCTCTGGATGCTTCATATGATGTGTACTGTACATTTGCATTTGTATCTAGATTCTTGCCCTCCTCACTATTCTTTCTATGCAAAAATCTTCACCCAGCTCCTTCTTCATTTTCCTAAAGTCAACTCTACTAAAGTCTAGGAACAGAGCACGGCACTTCTGCTTTTGTGCTTTCAGGGCTGTGTCAAACCACACTGTGTTGGTCAATGGACCCGAGTGGATCATCCACCCTTAAGTTCCCAGTTCTGTCCCTGTGAGACTGCACTAGTTAGAGGCTGGCCCCATCCCTAGTCTTCCCTTTTTTTTTTTTTTTTCATAATCTTGTGCCTTCTCTTGCACCCCTTGACCTCTCACTCCTCTTGGCTGCTCAACGTCCCTGTCTGTCTGCCAGTCTCACCTTTTGTTGCCTGTTCCTGCTACCTGGCTCCCCAGGCTGTTCCCACATCCTGGAGGGTCTGGTGTATCCCTACTGGGGGCCCCCTTTCCTGGGGGAGAGGAAGGGAGTAGCATTCCTGGGGGTCCTCCAAGGTGAGCAGGGCTGGGGGCAGGGGGACTAGGCAGCCCATCATACAGCAGGATTAGATGGGTGTGAGTTTCTGTTTTCTGGGCCCATCCCCACACCTCAGTGGCATGCACCGTGGCAGTGCCCTGGAGGCGGAGGCAGCCAACGTGTGGCCACTCATGCTGGCAAGGCTCTGCTCACCACCAGGTGTCACACTCTGCAGTACCCTCCTGCTGGCCTCTGCTGCTGACATCCCAGGCTCGGGACTCAAACCCGGGGTCATCAGCATGCCAAGCAGGTGCCCCACAGCTTGGTGCCATCAGCCAGCTCTGTCCGTAGTCTGTTGCTCTTCTACATGTTGAGTCAGGAAGCAGTCCTGGAAAGTGCCCGTCAGTGCCTGGTTCTTGGTGCTCCGTGACAGAGGAATGTTCCAGTCTGCGTCTGGTACGTTGTTGTCTCCTAATGGTACAATGTTCCCTCCAGCTATCACCCTACTGATATCCTTGGCTAGTGTCCTGTCTACCACTTCTGACAGACTCCTGCAGGTCATTCCAAGGCAAACAACTCTTCCCTCATCCACTGTTGGTTGTGCCCACAGTGATTCCACCATGCTCCTACTTCTGTCTCCTTATTGTCTAGCACCCTTATGCTTTCCTGTTATACTATGCACCCCCAGTCCCCTTTTCTTTGTCCGTCTTGAATGTTACATAGCCGGGAACTGTGAAGTCCCAGTCGTTGTTGGGTGATGCCAAAGTTTCTGTGCCATTTATGTCTGGACTGCTCTCTACTGCCTTGGCCTGGAGATCTCTCATGTTATTTGCAAGGCTTCTGGCGTTTATTCAAACTCCACTATAAGAAATACACAGGAGCAATGCACACTGGAGCAAAGAAGCACTGGACAATCCTATAGCTCCAAGATAGGTGATTTTATTGTGCCATATATTAGAGAGCACAGAGATGTTACCCCATTGCTTCAACTCTGTATAGCCTTGAGATACAGTCTCGAAGCACCAGGGCAGTGTATCCTTGCTCTCTGATATATGGCACAATAAAATCACCTTACTTTTGAAGCAATAGGATTGTCCTTTGCCTCTTTGCTCCTGCGTCTGCTGCTCCATGTTATTTCTGAGTGAGTTTGTTTTTTTGCAGCTGGCACTGCCACGAGGTTTGAATGCCTGTTCTTCTTCTGCTGTGCATCCTATAAGAACCCTGACTACTACTACCCTTCCCCTGTCCATTGTTGAACTGAAAGATTTTCAGGTTCCTTGCTTCCCTTTCCTATATACTGTAAGTACCTCTGATTAAGTTACAGCACCAGTAGATCCATGGCCCCCAGTGCCCTGAAGCTGTCCATAACTGCTCCTAGTGGCTTTCCTGCCAGAGGCTCATTCCAAGATGGGCAATAACATCTGGCCATCTCTTCTCCCCTCCCAAACGCACATACTCTCTTCCCTAACCAACCCATGTCCCCTAGCACCAGTAAATCCATGGCCCCCAGTCCCCTGAAGCTGTCCATAACTGCTCCTAGTGACTTCCCTGCCAATGGCTTCATCCCAAGAGGGGCAATAACATCTGGCCACCCCCCCCCACACACACACACTCTCTTTCCTAACCAACCCATGTCCCCTAGGAAGTACCCTATCTGCTATATCACCCTCTTCGCGTGGTCTGTGGCATAGACCACCATCTCTGTGCTCCCAACTATGGAATCCTTCCACCATGAGCACCCTCCTCCATGTCCCTAGCTCTCTGCACCCCCCCCCACACACACAGTGGGCATAGCTGCTGCTGGGGGCAACAATGTGCTCTCCCCAGGCAGAGGAAGGAGTATTCTCCTAAGGTAGCTGCCCTTCCTCCCCCTTTGTGCACCACTTTCCAACCCCTTGGGGGACACTTGAGGGAGAGGTGCAGCAGCTGACAGTGCTGTCCCTGATTTCAGCCTGCTCTTCAGCTGTTCAGAGTGGGGTGCAGCATATCTGTGGCAGACCAGACATGCCGTGGAGGAGTGGCTCCCCAGGTCTTGCAACAAAGTAAATCACCCTCTCAAGGACTCCTCATCTGCCTGCTGCCAGTGGCTACTCTAGGTCCCCTCTGTGATTCCCTCCTACGATATAGCTCTGTTAGGGATATTACCTTCCTGTAAAGAATTTATCTACAGTCTCCAGTTCTTTCCTAAAAGTTCTTGAGTTTCAGTTCTTGCACAGCTGTACCCCAGATTGGGTTTTGCTTAACTTCCCCAAATACTGGCCAACAGCCCTCACCAGGAGTCCAGATCATTTTTAGGACTCTGAAATATTTTCTGCTGTCTTCTTCAGCCTGGTAATATTTTCATGTAAATGATAGTAACACTGTTCTCAGACCTATCTTGCCCCCCCACCTCTTAACTCAAGTCTCAAACCCACTGGCTAAGTGAGCGAAGAAAAATGCCTTTTTTTTTTTCATTAGCCACTTTGGATTTCTGTATTGGCAACACTGCATTTTCATTAGTTGTTTGTTAGTTGTTCAGACAAGACAAGTAGCACACACAGTATCCTTCTCAGAGGTGCTGCCTGCCAATGGCATGAGTGAGGCGAGGGTACTTTGCACCATGCAGTTTAATGAATGGTTGAAAAAATGGTGTGGAGCACAGGGGTTTGGCTTCATTGGGGACTGGGGTTCCACCTGGAGGGACACTAGCCTATACTGGCAGGATGGTCTGCATCTGTCCAGGAAGGGAACAAGTCTTTTGAGCAATCGGTTTAAATGCTTCATTGGCAAGCTTTTAAACTAGTCAAGGGGGGAGGCACTGATAAGCAGCAGGAAAATCCCAGCCTCTCCCTACAAAACAGGGTACTAAATGAGAAAAAGACCGAGGTAGAAAGGTCAGTGGGGGATGCTGCAACAGAAGGTAAAGCCATCAAAAAATGGAAAGCAATGAATACCAATGCCCGTAGTCTGAGTAACAAGCTTCCTGAATTAGTGGCCTTGATGGAGGAGGAACATCTGGATATCGTGGCAGTCACAGAAACATGGTTCACACAAAACCATGACTGGGGCGTAAACATACCAGGATACACTATCTACAGGAGGGACAGAGAGGGTAAAGAGGAGGAGGAGGAGGAGCTCTTTACATAAGGAAAGGAATCAAAGCAACAGAACAAAGGGAAAACAGGGAGGAGAAGAAGCACTGTAGGTAAATTTGCAGACCGCAATGGCACCACAATCCAGACAGGGTTAGACAGACTCTTCTCAGGGGAGGAAATGGACAAGGAAATTATAGAAAGTATACTTAGTATGGCAGAAAGGGGAGATATTGCTGATGGGCGATCTGAATATGCCAGATGTTAACTGGAGTGCAGTTGCAGCAGCCACTTCGAAGAGTGGGGTTATTCTAGATGCCCTACAGGGGCATGCCTTAGACAACTAGTATTGTAGCCCACTCAGAGGGAGCAATCTTAGACCTGGTTCTCTCAAATGGAGATGAAGAGGATCACAGATGTAGAAGTGGGTAGCCATCTGGGAACTAGCGACCATAGAACAGTATGGTTCACAATAAACACAGCAATAGAGTCAAGCCATACAAAGGCAAAGTACTGGACTTTAGGAGGCTGACTTTGCAAAAAATGGGTGAGTGCCTAAGGAATGCACTAGCAAATGGGCAGGAAGGAGGGGTGGAAGAACAATGTGGAATAACAAAACTGCCATCACAGAGGTAACAAGCCTTTGTGTGAAGCAAATAAACAAAACTAAACGATGTAAGAAACCACTATGGTTCTCAAAGGAAGTGGCAGTGAAGGTTCAAGAGAAAAAAGCATTCAGGAAGTACAAGGAATCACAGAAGGAGCAGGACAGAGAACTGTATCAGTTAAAGCAAAAGGAAGCTGGAAGGCAGTCAGAACAGCAAAGGCCCAAACTGAGGAAAAGATAGCCAACTCAGTTAAGAAGGGGGATAAAACCTTTTATAGGTACATCAGGGGCGAAGGAAGACCAAGGAGGAGATAGTGAGGCTTAATAAAGGGGGTGGGGAGGGTGGGCAGAGGTGACTGTGTAAAGGCAGAGATACTAAACAAATATTTTTGGTCCGTATTACAAAGGAAGAGGGAGGTACCTAAAACAAACAGTAGAAACACTCTGGATACAGAAGTTGATACCAGCCATTTACAGAAGAAAGGGTTCTGAAAGAACTCTTAAAACTGAAGGTGGACAAAGCAATGGGGCCTGATGGGATTCATCCCAGAATTCTAAAAGAACTAAGGGTAGAATCAGTGACACCACTGACTACCCTGTTTAACAAATCATGGGAGGATGGGGTGGTACCCGAGGACTGGAGGAGGGCAGATGTGATTCCCTTTCACAAAAGTGGGAGCAAGGCAGAAGCAGGAAACTACAGACCTGTTAGTTTAACCTCAGTGGTAGGAAAATGATGGAATCACTTCTGAAGGAAAGAATTGTTGAGTATCTAGAGGCCAGAGGGGCACAGGACCCAAGGCAGCATGGATTCACAGCAGAAAGGTCATGCCAGACAAATCTGATAGATTTCTTTGACTGGGTGACCAAAGTAGTAGATCAGGGAGGGGCTGTGGACATGGCCTACCTAGACTGTAGCAAGGCATTTGACACAGTCCCACACAAAAGATTAATATACAAGTTAGCTAGCCTGGGAGTGGGTCCCAAGATGACAGCCTGGGTAAAAAATTGGCTGGAGAATAGGACACAGAGAGTAATAGTAAATGGAGTCCACTCTGAAGAAAGGGGGTTACTAGTGGGATTACACATGAGGTTCAGTATAGGACAGTCCTCTTCAATGTCTTTATAGCGACATTGCAGAGGGACTGGAAGGAAAAGTATGTCTCTTTGCAGATGACACAAAGATCTGCAACAGAGTTGATGCACAAGGTGGGGTGGAAAGGATGAAAAGGGACTTGGCAAGGTTAGAGGAATGGTCAAATGTATGGCAGCTTAGATTCAATGCTAAGAAGTGCAAGGTAATGCACCTGGGAAACAAAAACCCAGGGGAAGAGTACACAATGGGGGGTGAGATACTAACAACAACAAAAATGGAAAGGGACCTGGGGGTAATCATATCAGATGACCTAAAGGTGGGCAAGCAATGTGAGAGGGCAGCAAGGAGGGCTGGGGGATACTGGGTTGCATAGGAGAGGCATCTTCAGTAGAAAACAGGAAGTTATTATCCCTCTGTACAGACAGCTGGTCAGACCCCATCTGGAGTCCATGCAGTTCTGGAGACCCAGTCTTCATGAGACATAGACAGGATGGAAGCTGTCCAGAGAGGGCAACTAAAATGGTGCAGGGTCTGCACCAGAAGACACATGAAGAGACTTTAGGAGCTTAATATGTATAGCCTCGAGGAAAGGAGGGAGAGAACATGATAGAAACTTTCAAGTACCTCAAGGGAATCAACAAAGTCCAAGAGGGTAGCATCTTTCAAAAAGAGGTGTGCAAGAACAAGGGGCACAATTTGAAGATAGAGGGGCAGCGCAGAGGTAATTTAAGGAAGTATTTTTCACAGAGAGGTTGTGGATGCATGGGCAGTCTTCGGAGGAGAGTCGTGGAGTCAAAAACGGTGGAATTCAAGCATGCATGTGACAGTCATAAGGCAATTCTAGGGGGTTGGGGTAGGAAGAAGTAGGCTGCTGGTTAACTAGGATCTGCAGCTTACCCAGTAGGCAGGGAAATTGGCAGACTGGGTGGGCCAAGCGGTCCTTATCTGCCGTCAAATTCTGTGTTTCTATGTTGTTGGCTACTGTGGCTAGATGTAGTGCTCACCTAACACTGGGTGCCTGTGGCCACAGACTCTTTGCCCGATACTGCCATTGATGGAGTTTTAAGACTCCTATTTGACTTTATTTTATGCTAGATTACATTACATTTTACAGCGCTGTTTTAAATGCTGCTATTCTATGACGTTTTGCTTAAGATATTACTCTTAGTTGTCTACAGTACCTCTAATCATCCATGTCTATTTGATGTATAAATTGTTCCCTTTCCTCACGGTTGTGCTTGGAAATGAGCCTTTGCTCATTGCACCTTTCCCAGTCACTTATACCAAACAAATATGAGTGAACTCGGGGATGTGCATCCACTGCACTGCTTTCTTCTGAGGTGGGTGGGATGCAGTATCCAGTGCACACATGGCCCCTAGTGGTGGCTGGAGGTAGACAGCCAGGGACCACAGGCGTTGGGGATGGGAGGAGCAGAGGCTGCCGACAACCCGCATATGGAAGTGTGCATAGGGCCGTCTGGGTGGCATTGCACATCCGCCCTCTTGAGGAGCTTACAAAAAGGAGAAAACACCGGCAGGGCAGGGTGAAGGACCCAGCCCTCCACAGGTTCCGCACCTGGTGACATGGCTCACCGCCTGTCTGAGGATCCGTTTTGTGGCCCCCTGGCTTCCCTTGCCATGGGGGAAAGCTGTGGGGAAGATGGCAGTTGGATGGTATGTCCATGGGATGCTGTGGGATCGGGGCTAGGAGGGTTGGTGCCTGATAGGTGCCCAGCCGGAGAAGGAGAAATAGCATGAGCTGCAAAAAATAAACACATTTAATGCCAGGTTTCAGCAGCCCTTCTGGTCAGCCATTGAGCAGCTCCTGATACCCTCTCCAGCACTGTACACAACTGATACTGAATGGAGTTGGGGAACTAATGCTGTTTTCTGTCACCACCTCCACTGCTTACGTTCATTTAGTGTGTGGATTCATGGCTAATAGCATTGCATGGGGCTGCCAGTTGTGTGCAAATGTGCCAACATGCTGTAAGTGTACAGGGTGGGAAACAAATTCCTTAAATTCAGAAAGTGGGAGTAAATCATGCAAAAATGGGAGTAAAATACTCCATTACTCCCCTTACCAGTTCCCCTGGTTCCAGTAGTAATGAGACAGAGGGGAAAAAATGGGACAGATCCTTTCTGAGGTGATATATGATCATTAACATTTATGTGCTGTGTCGTTGTCTTACAGCGTCTGGTGCCTGTTCCACACTGTGGTGTTCAACCTCTTCATCTTCATGCTCCTCGCCTGCCACATACGAGCTGTTTGCGCTGACCCAGGTAACTGGGAGATTTGCAGATTTTGTTTATTTTCAGTAACTAGAAATCATGGGATAGTTGCTTTAAATGAGGGCTGGGGTGCAGTGCATTAAAGGAGACCAGGAAATACTTTAGGGAAGGGTGCAGTTACAGAGCAGCAGGGTGAAGTGTCCTGTAAAAGGAATTGGGGAACTAAGACAAGGTGGGGCTACAGAAGGACAAGACGAAGTGTCCTGTGAAAGGAGTTGGGGAGTTAAGGCAGGGTGGGGTTACAGAAGGACGGGTGCAGTACCCTGTAAAAAGAATTGGGGGACTAAGGCAGGGTGGAGTTACAGAGGCACAGGGTGGTGTTACAGAGGCACAAGGCAAAGTGTCCTGTAAAAGGAGTTGGGGAACTAAGGCAGGGTGGAGTTACAGAGGGACAGGTGCAGTGCCCTGTAAAAGAAGTTGGGGAACTAAGTCAGAGTGGGGTTACAGATGGACAGGGTGCAGTGCCCTGTAAAAGGAGTTTGGGAACTAAGGTAGGGTGTGGTTACAGAGGTACAGGGTGATGCGTCATGTAAAAGGAGTTAGAAAAATAAGGCAGGGTGGGGTTTCAGAGGAACAGGGTGCAGTGCCCTGTATAAAGAATTCGGGAAAGAAGGCAGGGTGGGGTTACAGAGGGACAGGGCAAAGTGTCCTGTAAAATGAGTTGGGGAACTAGGGCAGGGTGGCATTACAGAGGGACAGAGTACAGTGCCCTGTAAAAAGAGTTGGGGAACTAAGGCAGGGTGGGGTTACAGAGGCACAGGGCGAAATGTCCTGTAAAACGAGTTGGGGAACTAAAGCAGGGTGGGGCTACAGAGGGGCAGGGTGAAGCACCTAGTAAAAGACAAGGAACTAAGGCTGGACAGTGTTACAGTGGTACTGGATGCAGTGCCCTGTAACAGACAAGGAACTAAGGCTGGGCTGGGTTACAGAGGGACAGGGTGCAGTGCCCTGTAAAAGACAAGGAACTAAGGCAGGGTGGGGTTACAGAGAGTCAGGGTGAAGCACCTAGTAAAAGACAAGGAACTAAGGCTGGGCTGGTTTACAGAGGGACAGGGTGTAGTGGCATACAAAAGACAAGGAACTAAGGTTGGGACAGGGTGCAGTGCCCTGTAAAAGACGACGAACTAAGGCTGTGCTGTGTTACAGAGGGACAATGTGTAGTGGCCTGTAAAAGACAAGGAACTAAGTCTGGGCTGGTTTACAGAGGGACCGGGTGCAGTGGCCTGCAAAAGACAAGGAACTAAGGCTGGGCTAGGTTACAGTGGGACAGGGTGCAGTGTCCTGTAAATGACAAGGAACTAAGGTTGAGATAGGTTATAGAGGGACAGGGTGCAGTGCCCTATAAGACAAGGAACTAAGGCTGGGCTGGTTTACAGAGGGACACGGTGTAGTGGCCTGCAAAAAACAAGGAACTAAGGCTGGGCTGGTTTACAGAGGGACAGGGTGTAGTGACCTGTAAAAGACAAGGAACTAAGGCTGGGCTGGGTTACAGAGGGACAGGGTGCAGTGCCCTGCAAAAGACAAGGAACTAAGGCTGGGCTGGTTTACAGAGGGACAGGGTGTAGTGGCCTGCAAAAGACAAGGAACTAAGGCTGGGCTGGTTTACAGAGGGACAGGGTGTAGTGACCTGTAAAAGACAAGGAACTAAGGCTGGGCTGGGTTACAGAGGGACAGGGTGCAGTGCCCTGTAAAAGACAAGGAACTAAGGCTGGGCTGGTTTACAGAGGAACAGGGTGCAGTGCCCTGTAAAAGAAGTTAGGGGAACTAAGGCAGGGTGGGGTTACAGATGGACAGGGCGAAGTGTCCTGTAAAAGGAGTTGGGGAACTAAGGCAGAGTTGTGTTACAGAGGGACAGGGTGCAGTGCCCTGTAAAAGGAATTTGGGAACTAAGGTAGGGTGTGGTTACAGAGGTACAGGATAAAGTGTCATGTAAAAGGAGTTAGAAAAATAAGGCAGGGTGGGGTTCCAGAGGAACAGGGTGCAGTGCCTTGTAAAAAGAGTATGGGAAAGAAGGCAGGGTGGGGTTACAGAAGAACAGGGCGAAGCGTCCCATAAAAGGAGTTGGGGAACTAAGGCAGGGTGGGGTTACAGAGGCACAGGGCGAAGTGTCCTGTAAAGGAGTTGGGGAACTAAGGAGGGTGGGGTTACAGTGGGATGGGGTGAAGCGTCCTATAAAATGAGTTGGGGAACTAGGGCAGGGTGGCATTACAGAGGGACAGAGTACAGTGCCCTGTAAAAAGAGTTGGGGAACTAAGGCAGGGTGGGGTTACAGAGGCACAGAGCGAAGTGTCCTGTAAAAGGAGTTTGGGAACTAAAGCAGGGTGGGGCTATAGCGGGGCAGAGTGAAGCACCTATTAAAAGACAAGGAACTAAGGCTGGACTGTGTTACAGTGGGACTGGGTACAGTGCCCTGTAAAGACAAGGAACTAAGGCTGGGCGGGGTTACAGAGGGACAGGGTGCAGTGCCCTGTAAAAGACAAGGAACTAAGGCAGGGTGGGGTTACAGAGGGACAGGGTGAAGCAGCTAGTAAAAGACAAGGAACTAAGGCTGGGCAGGTTTACAGAGCAACAGGGTGCAGTGCCCTGTAAAAGACAAGGAACTAAGGCTGGGCAGGTTTACAGAGCAACAGGGTGCAGTGCCCTGTAAAAGGCAAGGAACTAAGGCTGGGCTGGTTTACAGAGGGACATGGTGTAGTGGCCTGTAAAAGACCAGGAACTAAGGCTGGGCTGGTTTACAGAGGGACCGGGTGCAGTGGCCTGTAAAAGACAAGGATCTAAGGCTGGGCTGGATTACAGAGGGACAGGATGTAGTGGCCTGTAAAAGACAAGGAACTAAGGCTGGGCTGGTTTACAGAGGGACCGGGTGCAGTGGCCTGTAAAAGACAAGGAACTAAGGCTGGGCTGGTTTACAGAGGGACCGGGTGCAGTGGCCTGTAAAAGACAAGAATCTAAGGCTGGGCTGGGTTACAGAGGGACAGGATGTAGTGGCCTGTAAAAGACAAGGAACTAAGACAAGGTGTGGTTACAGAGGGACAGGGTGCAGTATCACGTAAAAGACAAGAAATTAAGGCTGGGCTGGGTTACAGAGTGGCAGGGTGCAGTGCCATGTAAAAGACAATGAACTAAGGTTGGGCTGGGTTTCAGAGGGGCAGGGTGCAGTGGTATGTAAAAGAAGGAACTAAGGTTGAGCTGGGTTACTGAGGGGCAGTATTCTCTAGAAGGAGAGTGGAAACTAGGGCTGGACTCCTTTACAGAGGGCAAGGTGCAGTGCCCTGTAAATTGGCATGGCAGCATGGGCTGGTTTGGGTTACAGAGGGGCAGGACAATTCAGTTTTGTTCCCAGGGGAAATCCTCCCCCATCCCAGTTTTTACAGTTTGGAGGAATCCCCCCCCCCCCCCAAAGGTTTTACAGTATGGAGAATGTGTTATTCAGGATGATGCCAAAATGCAAGAAACGGTCTGTTAATTTAGCAAGAAGTGCTACATGTACAGATTCAACCCTTTTATAGTGTATGGTGGAACGCTATTAGGGATGGAAATCCATCCCTAGAATAGCGTTGTCGTGCTGCAGTAGCTACGTCATCATAGCTATTATGCTGCACTAGCTACATGGCTACTGCAGCGTAACAACAACGAGCGCTTTCGTGCATGTGCGTTACGCTAACTCCACCAGTCAGGAAGAGTTGGCTGTGGCATGCGCAGGAGATTAGGAGACCAGCACGGAGGTGAAAAATCCAAAACGTAAGGACACAGCTGTGCACCTCCTCGCTCCTTGTATCGGCAATAGCGGACCATACACTCTAAAAGACTATGTATGCTCCTCTATCTAGAACACAGGTGTGTTGCCATCTCGAGGTTGCCATGGTGACGAAAACCTCTCGAGCTTCGCTCTCGAGGTTTAAACGGTTGCCATTGCCAACCTCTTGATGGCCACACACAGGTATTCTAGATAGAGGACCATACATTATTCTCTATTTTATAGGACCTGACATCCTCTTTCTGTCCCCCCAACATTTCTTCAGCCCAGAAAAAGTGAAACTTCAGAAACAATTACTGCCATTTGACACTTTTTCCTGCAGTTGCAGAAAAAGAATGCCCCCAATTTTCTGCAGCTGCTGCAAAAAAGAGCTACATTGCAGGGATTATTTTTACAGTTCAGCATTTTTTTTTTTTTAACCACAGTTGCAGAACTGGCACACTAGGCAGGTGCTGGAATAATGATAGTCCTATAAAATTTGAGTGAAACCCTCCACAGTCCCAGGACTCTAAATTAAGTTTTCCAGTCACTAACCAGCAGGGCTAGTGGCTGAGTAAATACACTAGCCCCAAAGACTTTTCCACGGGCCCAGTTGGTGTACTTCTTGGAATGTTACCTTCTGCAGCACAAGCCAGCTGGGCTAGTTAGAGGAGACTCTTACTAGCCCGATACAGAACCTGCCAGCATTTGGCTAGTCGGCTGGTGCCAATTTCGACCCCTGTAATCCCCCAACTGCCGGTTTAAGCACCGAGGGTGCAGCTTCCTATAAAAAGAGATTGGTAAATAGGACATATGTGAGTTATAGAAGGTCAATGTGGGGTCTTGTAAAAGGTGACTGGAAAATAGGCAGGCCTAGGTTACAGAGGAACAGTGCAGCGTCCTGTTAAAGGAGACTGGGGGAAATAGAGCAGGGCTGGGTTATAGGGGAACTTACAGCACCCTGTTAAAGGTGATTGGGAAATAAGGCAAGGCGGGGTTATAGAGGGCCTGTACAGCGTCCTGTAAAGGTGACTGTGAAATTGGGTAGAGCTGGGTTATAGAGGGATGGTGTAGTGTCCTGTAAAAGGTGACTGAAAAATAGGGCAGAGCTGGGTTATAGTGCAAAAGGGTGTGGAATCTTGTTGAAGGCAACAGGGAGATAGGGCTGGGCTGGGTTATAGAGACATGGTGCACCATCCCGTAAAACATGACTGGGAAATAGGGTAGGGTTGGGTTGTAAAGGGACAGTGTGGCGTCCTGTAAAAGATGAGTGGGAAATAGGGCAGTGCTGGGTTATGGAGGGATGGTGCACCTCCTGTAAAAGGTGACTGGGAAATAGGGCAGTGTTATGTTATAGAGGGATGGTGTAGCATCCTGTAAAAGGTAACTGGAAAATAGGGTAAGGCTGGGCTGTAAAGGGATGGTGTAGCTTCTGTAAAAGGTGATGGGGAAATAGTGCAGGGTAGGTTATAGAGGGACTGGTGCAGTGTCCTGTGAAAGGTCACTGAGCGATAGGGTAGGGATGGGTTATAGAGGGGCGGTGTAGCATCCTGTAAAAGGTAACTGGGAAATAGGGCAGGGCTAGGTTACAGAATGACAGTGCAGCGCCCAGTAAAAGGTGAGCGGGAAACAGGACAGGGCTGGGTTATGGAGGGATGGTGTAGCTCCTGTAAAAGGTGACTGGGAAATAGGGCAGTGCTGTGTTATAGAGAAATGGTGTAGCATCCTGTAAAAGGTAACTGGAAAATAGGGCAAGGCTTGGTTGTAGAGGGATGGTGTAGCTTCTGTAAAAGGTGACAGGGAAGTAGTGCAGGGTAGGTTATAGAGGGAACGGTGCAGTGTCCTGTGAAAGGTTGCTGGGCAGTAGGGCAGGGATGGGTTATAGAGGGGTGGTGTAGCTCCTGTAAAAGGTAACTGGGAAATAGGGCAGGGCTAGGTTATAGAGGGATGGTGTAGCTCCTGTAAAAGGTGACTGGGAAATAGGGCAGGGCTAGGTTACAGAGGGACAGTGCAGCGTCCAGTAAAAGGTGACTGGGAAATAGGGCGGGGCAGGATTACAGAGGGACAGTGCAGCGTCCAGTAAAAGGTGACTGGGAAATAGGGCGGGGCAGGATTACAGAGGGACAGTGCAGCGTTCTATAAAAGGTGACTAGAAAATAAGGCAGGGCAGGGTTTCAGAGGGACAGTGCAGCATCTCCTAAAAGATGACTGGAAAATAGGGTGGGGCAGGGTTACAGAGGAACAGTGCATCATCCTGTAAAAGTTGACTGGAAAATAAGGTGGGGCAGGGTTACAGAGGGACTGCACAGTGTCCTGCACAAGGTGACTGGAAAATAGGGCAGGGCAGGGTTACAGAGGTACAGTTCAGTGCCCTGTAAAAGGTGACTGGAAAATAGGGCAGGGTTACAGAGGGACAGTGCAGCGTCCTGTACAAGGTGACTGGAAAATAGGGCAGGGTTACAGAGGGACAGTGCAGCGTCCTGTACAAGGTGACTGGAAAATAAGGCAGGGTTACAGAGGGACAGTTCAGTATCCTGTAAAAGGTGACTGGAAAATAGGGCAGGGTTACAGAGGGACAGTGCAGCATCCTGTACAAGGTGACTGGAAAATAGGGCAGGGTTACAGAGGGACAGTGCAGCGTCCTGTACAAGGTGACTGGAATATAGGGTGGGGCAGGGTTACAGAGGGACAGTGCAGCGTGCTGGAAAATAGGGCAGGGCAGGGTTACAGAGGAACAATGCAGCGTCCTGTAAAAGGGGGCTGGGCTGGGTTACAGAGGGACATGGTGCTTGTTCTAAAGGGCTTAACTCTGTTTCTTTGTCATCCTCCCCCCCCTCTCTTCGTCAGGGGTGGTGCCTCTCCCAGACACGGCTATTGATTTCTCCGACCTAAGGTCAGGGACATCGCGCAAGAATGACCGGGTAAGAAATTATTGCAGTGTGGGCTTGGAAGTGTGCAGTGTGTGTCCCTCAGGAATCTGCCTAGTCCTGTGTTACCCCTACTCATGCTGTATAACACCCAATGCCACTCTTCCTGGGTAATCTGTATAGTCCTGTGTTATCCCTACTCATGCTGTGTATCCCTCAATGCCATTCTCCCTCGGGAATCTGTCTGATCTAGTGCTAACCCTTTTTATGCTGTGTAACTTAAGTTTACTTACCTGGTAAAGGTAGCTACATGGTCACAATTTATGTTGCTCTGCAAATCCTAAATCATGGATATTTCGTCCATCCCTCAAGCCAGATGCACTCCCAAATGTCTTTTGAATCTTAGTCACAAAACTGTCGTAGCGGAATGGTCAGCACTCATTCAAAATAATTAGCTTACCACATTTTTAAATCACCAACATTCTTTATTTGATTAACTTCGATACAAGTGCAACAGCAGCACATACACGCAGGCTCGATAAACAGTTTCTACATCCATTTGCTTCAGACTCTGAAGAAGACTTCATTATGGCATTGAAATGTCAGTCATGTGGTCTTATGGCTCGGAACTGTTTGACAGTTGACTGTAAAGTTTGTATGAATTTTAAAGTTACTGCAAATTAAACCGTCTTTCGAAGCAAATGGATGTATTATCGAGCCTGTATGTATGTGCTGCTGTTGGTGCACTTTTACTGAAGTTAATCGAATAAAGCAATGTTGTTGGTTTACAAACATGGTAAGCTAATTTCTGTGAATGAGTGCTGACCATTCCACTACTGTGGTTTTGTGACTGATATTGCTAGAAAGCCTCAGTAGGTGCACTCTACAATGCTTGCAATTTTAAGAGACTGAGACTGTATTGAGAGTCATTTGAATCTTGACTGGTCTAACAGGCTGGCAGCACATCGCCGTTCTCCCAGCGTCAAGACACTTTGTATTCCAAACTATACCAAATTAAGGAACGTTTCAGACCAGTATTTTGTTTTGCCCCTTCCTTCCTTCCTTCCTTCCTGTTTAGCATCATATACATGAAATCAGTCCTGTTGCAATGGAATTTCATTGATTTAACCAGTTTCTGCTTGCACTACCCCTTCTTTTCCTCCCTGCTATCATCTATCCTAGTACTAGTGGAAAATTCTGGAGGCTGTGCCAGTTCTGCGTCTGTCCAGAGCCTTTGATTTAGTCCTGAGTGTTGCCTGCGACACCCTGCAGACACAGACAAGCAGCATTGGCCACCTGTTCCAACTGAAAGAGAATCCGGGGCAACTGGGCTGCAACTGGATTGTTTTATGCACCTTTATCTGCCCTGTGTGCCCCCACAGCCAGTACCTGTTTGCCAGCTGGCAGTTTGGAAAGTGGTAGCTTTTCGTACCACACTACAAAACTTGCAGCATCCACAATCATGACCCACTGAAGGTGGAGCTGGTAACCAGTGAGAAGACATAGATTTCAGGTCCGTTGGAGACTGTGGACAAGTCAATCTAATTCTGACCCCTTCGGTAAACTGTTTCTGGGGGATTGATAATGACATGAATCAGTTTTGGTTTGGTTGCCAGAATATGCCAATTTCTCATCATAATCTGCAGAATTTCAAAAGATTTCAAAGAATATTGCATTATGAAATTCGAAGATTCTGTGTTAAAGGAAAACTACACCCAAAACCTGAAAAAATATATGTTGTGCAGAGTGTTTTAATTTGTATGTGACATTCTAGTGTTTCCTTCCCTCTGACTGGTATTAGGAGTTTTTCACAAATTGGCCTGCTAGCTTTATGCTAGTTTTACGACCCCTGGGGTTCTCCATACCTGATAGTGTAATTGTATTTCTGGTTCCCACAGTGCATCTTGTCTCACGTGACTGTGATGTAAGAGAGACCCAACATTCAGCACATGCATGCCAAACAAACTAAATATCTTGCAAGCTTTACAAGGTGCACAAAAATTACCAGCAGCAAATTTTCAGGACAGTAAAACCTTTAGGATGAGGGTGGTCACCAAGCTGAATTCTACAGATTTTAAAATATAACCATCCCTGTTGTTGTGAGCTGATTGTAACGCAATGCTTTCTGCTGGATTTATGGTCTCTTCTACATCACCATTACATGAAACAAGGTGCACTGTAGGACAAAGAAGTGCAATAAAACTATTTGATATGGTGATCTCCAGGGGTCGTAAAACTACCCTAAAGCTAGCAGGCTAATTTAGGAAAAACTCCTAATACCAGTCAGAGGGAAGGAAACACTACAACTTCACATACAAATTAAAACATTCTGCATAACATATATTTTTTCAAGTTTTGGGTGTAGTTTTCCTTTAAAGAAAATGAAAGATGGCTTACGTTATTCTACCCTTATTTTCTCGGGCTTTTGTTTTCCATCAGTACCCAGGTTGATTGTTCCCTCCTAGCTTGTGTCTCTAGAGTTCTAGCAGAACATGCTATTTTTTAACTTTCTGTTTTAAAGAGAGCTTTCTCAAGCTGCAGGTAGATATCCTGTCCTGCTTTTCTGTGCTGTGTATCAGCCTGTAATGTTCTCAACCTTTTGCTGTGGTTTCAGAGCCCTAGTTCTGTATGTGAGTTCTAACTTAGTGCAGAGTCCCCTCATGGATTGCAGTGTCTGATAAGAGTATCTGCACAGACGGTTTTCAGCTCAGTAATTTGCAAGTCTTGTCAGAGATACTGTAGTCTTGAGTGCTACCTGTGCGGGCTGTGTTCAGCTCAGTAATTGAGAAACCAACCACGTTGCTGGAACAACATTTTATGTTATGTCTTGAGGTCACCACTAGCTTGAGAATGTAGTTTAGCAATCCAACTGTTGATTAAATAGGGCAAATAATTTTCTGAAACCCATTATAATAACAATAAAGACTGGATCTCTTTTTTTTTTTTTTGAAAAATATTTTTAAGATTTTAAATTGAACCACACACATATTTAAATGTACTTAAAGCAACAGTACATACAAAGCAAATTAATAACGTGACAATATATTGCTCTCTTCATTTACCTAACCATAGTTTATCCAAAGTTTATTGCACCTCTGTACTAGGTATGTGGTGTGTTAATCACAATTAAATAAATAAAACAGACCAGAAAACAGTTTAACAACAAATTAAAATTATTGGGAAAAAAGCATAGTTTTGATTGTCAAAAGACCTTCGTTAACGCTTTCCATTTTAAAGCTCGTACTATTCAGGCTCCTAAGAAAGACTGGATCATGTACTTATATTCTCCTACTTCCAGTTCATTAAAAGGTATAAATTGTCACAAAAATTCTCCACTCTTTTGCCTCCTCTGGTTTAAGGGTGCCCAAGAAACCACTCTACTCCTCTAGAAACCTCTCTAACCTCCCCTTTAAGACCTATGTAATGAGTCTACTGCTAAAACTTGAATGACT
Source organism: Neoceratodus forsteri (assembly GCA_016271365.2). NCBI lineage: Eukaryota > Metazoa > Chordata > Ceratodontiformes > Ceratodontidae > Neoceratodus > Neoceratodus forsteri. The sequence goes on along the minus strand of CM028133.1, from coordinate 242,497,539 downwards.
AATTTTCACCACTGTTCTATAGTTGGAACTCCCTGCCACCCAGGTATTCTGAATGCCTTGTCGGGCAACCACCAAGAGAACCCGAATCCACCCCTGGTATAGGCACCATTCCCTATTCTCACCTGTGGTCGCAGATTCTCTTTACTGTATATACTTTACCTTAAATTCTATATGCTCAATAACCACACCCAATGGTTATTCCAATAAACTCAGTTTATTGTCTGTACACACATGTGTGGGAGCCTCGGCTAAAGGCAAGAGCTCCCCGAACAAAGTTTACACAGTATTTTATAACACTCTCTCATTTTGGAAAAACATCAACATTTCAGTATTAGCCAATCAAAGTTCTCAGCAATGTAACAGAAGAAAACACATTGAAGCATTAGGTATTTTTCCACTGGCTTATTTCATCACTGCTTAATACATACACCTGGGTCAAGCTAACCTAATAAAACAATGAGTTTCACTCCTCCATGGTACCGTATAGCTTGATTTCAATGTGACTACATGTTCTTATCTCTGCTTCTTGCCCAACCCTGCCCAAGCTTGCTATCCAGGCTGGTACCATCAGTTCTGTTCAGCTTTATCTAAACTGCTATTTTCACAACTTTAAGTAACTGGTTTCAGCCAGCATGAGCTATGCCTTCTGCTTGCCTTCAATTCTTACAAACTTATAATGACCCTTAGCTTCTACTCAGACCTGGCTATATTCAACTACACTAGCAGCTTATATATTATAATTATAATATATATATATGTTATAACACACTTTACTTTATATGTAATCCACTCTATATGTATGCATAAAAGAAGATTATATATATATATAAAGAAATTCCTCCACACTCCCCTTTTGATACTCTGTATCAACTAACCACCCCTTTTATTTATATGATTTAAAACTGTCTGCCATATACAGATAGTTAAGGCATGGAGTTACAGATGGAACACAATGGTGAGTTTGTAAAACATAATACAGAATTGAGGGATGTCAACACCACAATTGAAATATGTGAAAAATGCTAACATGTGACACCACATATAACACAATATAACATAACAATTTTGTTGATGAAAAGAGTTCATGGAATTCACTTTGAGAGTGAATAAGGTAGATGCTACCTTGTGTTGAGGTGTAGCACATCTTAGAGCTTGATTGAAGAATCTATTGATAATGTCTCTTGACAGATAAGTCCTTTTAAACATAACAGTCCATAAAGTTCATATAAGTATCCACAGGTTGATGTAGTTACAGTACAGATGAAATGTCATTTGCAGAATGGTGGTAACCCCACAAGGCATATGGGCAATGCAGACAGTAATTTAAAAACAAAACACCAGCATAGTAGAAAAGTCAGTGTTCATTTGCTGGCTGGCTGATTAGTAGACACACTGGCCAGGGGTGCATTAAGTCCTTTTAATGGAGTAGTCACACACACACACTGGCATGGCATTTGTTTTGTCGTAGTTGATTACACCAGCATAAAAGATTAACAGTCCATAAAAAGGTAACAATTGACAATAAACCATTTAGAACACAGTCCATAACAGAGCAATAGGGTTGTAGAAAGTACCAGCCATGTTTGGAGTTAAGCAGCAGAAAATGGATGTATTGCTTGAAAGGTCAATTGAAGCAGAATCTTCTGCTGGGTTAGAGTGCCCCTTCCCCAGACTTAACTTCATAGTAAGCAGAAACAATAAGCTTGGTTGCAGAGTCTGAACTGACTGGACCTTCTTTAGTTGATTTAAAGTTCTACAAATAGGTGTAATTTGCTGAAAACATTACACTGCAGAGGTTACTGCTGTTGAACGTGGAGATCTTTGTGTGCCACACGTGAAACCTGCAACTTGCAAAGTGTAGTTAGATAATTGAGTTAAAACATATAAAATAAATCTTTTAAACCATTTACTTCTTGTTTTGTAAAGAGTGTGGACAGAGCCCTAAATTCTGGCAATTAGAAAAATAAAAAATAAAAATGGGACATTAACCGCACACCTGGGGGTGCAGGCCGAGGTTCATTATACCATTTGACCATCTGTAAATCATGACAATGTTATGGTTACCTCCTGCTTTTAAATCACAGCAGTTATGACAGTGATGAACATTATTTCCCTGTCTGTTGCAAGCAGGCCTGAGGAGACCTGAGTTATAAAATCCTGTAATGTTACAATACATAGATACATAGACAGTGTCAGCAGATATGAGCCTATGGCCCACCCAGTCTGCCATTTGAGCTTGTAAGTTTAGTTTGTTTTCCTTACCCCTGACCTCTAGAATTCCTTTATGTCTATCCCATGCATTCTTAAATCCGTGATTGTTTCAGCCCCACCACTTCCTCTGGCAGGGTGTTCACTTGTCCACCACCTGTTCTGTGAAGAAATTCTTCTCATGTTTCCTCTGAATCGTCCCTTCCTCCAACTTCATCCCATGCCCTCTAGTCCTGGAACATCTTTTTCACTTAAAAATAGTGTTTTCTGCACTCTGTTTCTCCCTGTAAGATACTTGTATGTCTCTATCATATCCTCTCTCCTCCTCTCCTCCAGGGAGTGCATGTTTAGTTCCTTCAACTTGTCTTCATAGGACTTGTGATGCAATCCATTTCTGCACCATTCTCACCCTTGCCTCCTTCAGACCCATTACTCCTCTCTTCCTCAGTGAACTGAGCCAGAAATACCTGTTCAATATGTCAGCTTTACTGTTGTCATCCTCCACACTCCCATCCTCCCCTTTAGTCTCACTTCATCCTCTCTTTGTCCTTTTTTTTTTTTACTTATGTACCTGTAAAGGTTTTGTCCTTTAACCACTGATTTTGCAATGTGTTCTTCTGTCTGAGCTTTGGCTTCCTTACTGACCTTTCCTGCCTCCTTTGTTTCTCCTGGTACTTCTCCCTATCCCTTCTGCCTGTGTCTTTTGTATTGCCTGAATGCTATCTTTTGGCTTTCACTTCTTTGCTACCTCTTGGAAAACCATAATGGTCCCCTTTTTCTTTTTTTCTTGCTAACCTGTTTAATGCAGTTATACGCTTCAAACATATTGTTCATAACAATATGCCTTTACACAATGCAAATTAGTGGGCAAATACATATGTTGTTGGCCTATGTCAATTTAATAACAGTGCCTATTGCACCTGTGACACGTGAAAAGGTCTACCTTTTTACCCTGTATAGTGACATACTTTAAAGTACTGAGTGAGATAAGGCTTGAAGCATAGGTTTGGAGTACAATCTAAATTTTGCATATTATAACTGTTAAAATTTAAAATGACAAAACCTGAATGAGTACACTCATTCTTTAGGGGTACCTGTGAGTAATAAGACAAACAGAGCATTAATTTTACTTTTGATTTTGCTTTGGAACATATTGTAGGGGTGGGTCAGCAATGCTGGTCCCAGTATTTAGGTTTGGTTATGAGCATTAAAAACGTTATACATGTGGAACACTTTTTTGAATACACACATGATACAGTGTAGCAAGATGTATATCAAACACATATATAAACGTGAAACATTAGTGTTTGCAATAGAACAATTTTAGTATTGAGCATAATGCATAACATACATTTTAAACAACAAATATAAACTGTAAACTTAGCTTAGAATCCAGAAATGTTAGAGTACTGTGAATTTACTGGTTGAAAAAATGCATTCATTGCTTGTAAGGCAATGACAAAGTTAACTTTGCAGTTGTTTTAACAGGATAAGAATGCTGAAAAGACAATCAAAAGAATGAATATGTGGACAACATACACAACTCTACCCTCCAGTGTAACAGATTACTTGCTGAGGCAGAAACCTATGTACCAATAATAGGTGTGAGATTTAACTGTTTGCACTAGAAAAACAGAAGGGCTTGGGCTGGGTTATGCTGTTAAAATACCTTGGGTCTTTTTTTTTTTTAAACCTGTAAATAAGAAACAATTATTGGCAAATATACATTTTCTTTATTTACCCTTTGGGGACCAGTGATGTACCTTGCAACCTTTGTGGGTATTACACTGGAAGGGATAGAGGAAGGTGCTACCCCTCCCCCAAGCTCCTACTGATTGGAAGAGAGAGCTCGAAGTGAAAAGACAGCTCGAATACTGTAGCAATAAAAAAGGTTAGCTGTGGATGGTGACATGATCCCCACCTACTACACTTTAAATTATAACAAGATAATATTACAATTAGTTTAGTAAGTTTCATACCTTACTATAAAGATGGGGAACTTCTTTTCTCTAGAAGAAGAGAAGAAACACAGACAAACAAAACAAACACACACCAGTTTAAAAATAAAACAAGATTATTTCCATAGGATAAAAGAAGCCAGCGTCCCTGGTTCCTTATCCCAAGCATGACAAAATGTCAGCTGAGTTTATAAAAATCCAGATTGATGGTAATACTCGCGTGCGTATCTCTTAGAATGCATTTCAAAAGACAAAAAATGATTACACCATGGTCACACATAAAACCAAAACCATTGTTTTTAACTGTAGATGGTAGACTCTCAAAACAGCTGTAATAGTCCTTTTTTCAAAGCGTGCTATATATATATATATAATAAAAATATGGGAGATGATGAATAATTCTCCTTCCAGCTGGGTATTGCCTGTGTTGGTTGCAAGTCAGAAGCCATGAGAGGAGAAGAAAAGTTTGTTCCTCTTCACTTAGAATACTAGTTTTGCAATAAAAGTCAAATTACATGGTTCACTCTTGGTGTGCTTTCATGAAAACATACATTTTGTGTGAAAAGTTGTGCTTTAGGTATGGAATACACATCAAGTTTGAACTGGTAGTAACATAAAATGTTGAAACACAAGAAGGTCAAATACGTGCAAAGGTCACAGTTTACATGCAGAGGTCGTTTCAAACCCAGTTATTTATTTTTTAGTGTCCTTGAACACTACTGATATTAAATATCTTTACAATAAAACTGCTGGCCAAGACAGTACACACATACACATACACAAAAAGAAATACTTAATACAAAATAAGACTGACATTGTTTCACACCAATTTGCTGAGGTAATGCCCATAGTTTCATTAGAAAACTATGCGTGTTTAGATATATGCTGCCTCCTGCCTGTCTTTAACACTGACAATTTTTAAACCAACACATTTATATATCACCATGCCAAATCTTTCCAGAACAAAACACTTTTAAACACATTCTAATAACTCCTTTCAACACCTTTACAAACACAACACAACGTCACCATCTGTAAGTGAACACATCTTGTATAACATGGTTTACACCTTCTGGGGCATAGCCAAAATATGGCACTCTGCCATTTTGCAAAAAGTTTCTGGTTTTAACTAGAAGTATGATATAGCCATTTATAGCTGTTAACACATTACATTTTCACCTAGCAGTGGCTTGGCATCTGCTTGCAAACTACAAATCTTTCTGCACATTGCAATCTATGACGTCATATCTCTTCACCTTCAACACTACCTGCTCCACCAACAACTACATACTAAAGTTTTCTTCACTGACCCTATCTAGGCAGCACAAATGTTTCATTAAAAATAAAACCAATTAAAACAGTCAGCTATGAGGCAAAAGCTTTCTCTTTCTTTTTTTTTACTGTAACATGTTGCACTGAAGGCAGTCAATCCTATCTCGAACCTTGACAACAGAACATAATTACAGAACACAGATATAAGCTAGATGCACAAGAAATCGGGCATTACCTTGTTTAGTATCGTATTACAGAAATAAAACAGACAAACATAAAACAACTTTGAATAAAAAAAATTCAGACTTACCGGTGCCAAGGTATTTTCTTCTTCTTTTCCGATACACAAGTCTGAGTAAGAAAACTGACTGCAGGACCTTCATGATAATTTCCAAACACTGCAGCTATTAACCCTTTCAAATGTTTTGTTTTGCTATTTTAGTAACCTGCCAAACCAAGTCTTTTCCAGAGCCCTGGTTTGCAGTTTAAAATACAACAAAAATCTCTAACAGTACTAGGTTGAGATCCATCTGGTAGAGGTCCTCCGTATTTCCCATTGTAGTCCCTAAAAGGCGCCTAACCGGTCTTGGAGTGCCCACCCAACACTCCTACTTTTTTGGGCATCCCCTGATGCCGAGTGCCCACCCAGCACTCTTACTTTTTACGGGCGTCCCCTGACGCCGAGTGCCCCTTAGCACTCGAGTGCCCCTTAGCACTCTTACTTTTTACGGGCGTCCCCTGACGCCGAGTGCCCCTTAGCACTCTTGGTGCCACCCCTGCACCTAGAAACAGTAACTGATGACTGTCACCGCTCCCAAGGCGTCACACGTATGGTGGGACTTAAACCTCCGGCCACCTTCCCTGAGGCTGGGACTTGTCAGTCCGATCACAGTGTGACACGGAGAGTGAAGCCATCCTGCCGACTCACGCCAAAAACTGTGGTCATGATTCTCTTTTGCTATATACTTTTATTAAATTCTATATACTCAATAACCACACCTAATGGTTATTCCAATAAACTCAGTTTATTGTCTGTACACACATGTGTGGGAGCCTCAGCTAAAGGCAAGAGCTCTCTAACAAAGGTTTACACAGTATTTATAACACTCTCTATTTTGGAAAAACATCAACATTTCAGTATTAGCTAATCAAAGTTCTCAGCAATGTAACAGAAGAAAACACATTGAAGCATTAGGTATTTTCCACTGGCTTATTTCATCACTGCTTAATACATACACCTGGGTCAAGCTAACCTAATAGAAACAATGAGTTTTCTCACTCCATGGTACCGTCAGCTTGATTTCAATGTGACTACATGTTCTTATCTCTGCTTCTTGCCCAACCCTGCCCAAGCTTGCTATCCAGGCTGGTACCATCAGTTCTGTTCAGCTTTATCTAAACTGCTATTTTCACAACTTTAAGTAACTGGTTTCAGCCAGCATGAGCTATTGCCTTCTGCTTGCCTTGCAATTCACCTACAAACTTATAATGACCCTAGCTTCTACTCAGACCTGGCTATATTCAACTACACTAGCAGCTTATATTATAATTAATAATATATATATGTTATAACACTTTACTTTATATGTAATCCACTCTATATGTATGCATAAAAAGAAAGATTATATATATATATAAAAGAAATTCCTCCACACACCCTTCCCTACCCCAAAGAGGAGCGAAGGGGGAGAGAACCCACTGCTGTTTATTGGATATCCAGTCTTGATAAAACACCATAATAACATGATGAATTCCGGAGTAACTCAATCTTGGGTTATTACGGCGTTTTCCTCTTTGCACTTTCACTGCACTGAAGCATCAGAGTACAGGTTGTATTTGTGCAAATATGGCGGCTGCTCAGGGACATGCTTGCACTAATACAGTTTTTCTTTGTTAAACCTTGCACCATTTGTAAAAAAATGATGCCTGTGCAAAGTTTGTTTTATGAGGATTTTTTACACACCCTCTGTGTGATAATCTCATAAACCCCTTGAGCTTCACTCTCAGGGTTTATAGATTATAGACAAGGCCACTGATTTACGGTGATTAAAATAATTAAATTCCGTTTTCAAGACTTAAGATTCTGGAATTTCACTGGTGATTGTTACTCTAATTTCCGGATTTTACCGGGATTCTGTTATCATTCTTTTAGTATGTGCATAAATAATAAGAATTAAAGAAGGCTCAACATACAGAGCAATAAATAAAGCAAACTGAAAATAGTACAGGAAGGAATTAAAACAAAAATAGACTTTTTTATAAATTTACTGATCTGATAGAAAATGCAGATTCCATGAAATCTTCGTTTTTACCCGTTTCAGGCAGCCCTAATTCCGGAATGTTACCGGATTTTCCGGTAAAAACCGAAAAACAGTGGCCTTGATTATAGATTATCACACACCTTGGGTGTGTGAAAAATCCTTATAACACACACCTGCACAGGCATTATTTTTTGTTTATAGGCAATGATAACATTCAATATTTGTAACTTTATTTGTACTGCATTACCTCACTACTTCCAATTTTGTTAGCTTGGCCTAAGCATTTAACACAGTGGATGACCGTTGTCTCCTGGCTAAATTGTCCCAGGCAGTTTTACCTCCCAAGTAGCAGACTAGTTCAGCACCTACCTTATGGGTCATCTCAAGTCTGAGTGCTTTGGAGAGTCCATAGCCCCCAGACTGTCTATAGAGATCGAATCGCCCCATGCTCCCTATAATTATTGTGGTCCCCCAGGTCTCCTTATAGATACTGGGACCCTCTGTGACTTCCTGTAGATACTGGGGTTCTCTAGGGCTCCCTATAGTGACTGTGGTCCCCTGGGTCTTCTATAAATACAGGGGTCCTCTAGGGCTCCATGTAGTTATTGTGGTACCCCAGATCTCCCTAGGGATACTGGAGTTCTCTAGGGATCCTTAAAGAAATGGGGGTTCTCTAGGACTCCCTATAGTTATTGTGGTCCCCTAGGGCTTCCTGTAGATACTAGGGTCCCCAAGGCTCCCTGTACATACAGAGGTCCCAGCAGACTGTATGGATACTGGAGTCCCCTAGACTCCCTGTAGATAGTGGGGCCCCCGGGGGTTTCCTATAGGTACTGGGATCCCGCATGACTCCCAGTAGGCTCTCTGTAGAAACTGAAGGCTCCCTATAGACACTGCCATCTACAGGGCTTCTGATAAATACTTGGGTCCCCCCAGAGCTCCTTATAGATGCTGTGTTCCCAGGGCTTCCTGCAGATACTGGGGTTCCTTAGGGCTTCCTATAGACACAGGGATCTCCAGGGCTGTCTATAGATATAGGGGTCCCCAGGGCTCCCTATAGATATTGGGCGCCCCCAGGGCTCCATGTAGATACTGGGCTCCCTGCAGATATTGGGCTCCCCCAGGGCTCCCCGCGGACACTGGGCTCCCCCAGGGCTCCCCGCGGACACTGGGCTCCCCCAGGACTCCTTGTGGACACTGGGCTTCCCCAGGACTCCTTGTGGACGCTGGGCTGTCCCAGGGATTCCTGTAGATACTGGACTCCCCCAAGACTCCCTGTAGATACTGGGCTCCCCGTAGATACTGGACTCCCCTCCCCTCCCCAGGGCTCTCTGTAGATCTTGGGCCCCCCAGGACTCCCTGTAGATACTAAGCTTCCCAGGACTCCCTACTGATGGGCTGCGGGCTCCCTGCGGATGCGGGGCTCTCCAGGGCTCCCTGCGGATGCCGGGGCTCTCCCCAGGGCTCCCTGCGGATGCCGGGGCTCTCCCCAGGGCTCCCTGCGGATGCCGGGGCTCTCCCCAGGGCTCCCTGCGGATGCCGGGGTCATCTACAGTCACAACAGTGCTGTGTGCATATTTATGAAATTCATGCAAACAGAAGAGAGAAAGAAAGAAATAAGCACCTTAGCTGGGACTTAAACTCAGGACACCCAGAATGTCAATGTCGTTCCAATTGTGCTACAACTATGCCACCAAGGCAACTGGAAACTGGGCCATCCCAAGACACCTTACTGTTTAATGCACAACCTTGTGCTGCAGAGAGAATGGCATTTTGCATAGAAACATAGAAATTGTCAGCAGATAAGGACAGCAAGGCCCGTTTAGTCTTCCCATTAGCCCTCTACTTGACCCTATCTGATCAATGGCATCCCCTCACTCTGTCCTGCCTCCAATATTCCCCTATGCCTGTCCCAGACATGTTTAAATCCCTCCACCATGCTTGCTCCCACCACCTCCTGTGGCAGACCATTCCATGCGTCCACCACCCTCTCCGTGAAGAAGAACTTCCTCGCATTCCCTCTCAACTTGCCACTTTCATATCATGACTCTTCGTTCTTGTATTCCTCCTGTATTGGAAGTTATCTCCTCCCTGCACCTTGTTTATGTCCTTTAGGTACTTGAATGCTTCTATCATGTCCCCCTCTTTCTCCTCTCCTCCAGCAAGTACATATGGAGGTCCTTCAGTCTCTCATAAGTTTTTGTTGTGCAAGCCCTGTATCATCTTACTCGCCCTTCTCTGGAATGTCTCCACCCTGTCAATGTCTTTCCAAAGGTGCGGCCTTCAGAAATGTACACAGTACTCCAGGTGAGGCCTGACTAGTGTTTTATACAAAGGCATCACTACCTCCCGCCTTCTGCTAGTGATACCCCAGCCTGTGCACCCCAGCATGCTGCTGGCCCTCCCTGCAGCCTTGGCGCACTGCTTTGCCACTTTCAGGTCATCAGAAATAATAACCCTAGATCCCTTTCTTCCTTGGTGATGGTCAGCAACTCCACCCCCAATCCTGTAGCTCATCCCAGGATTCCTTTGTCTGAGGAACATAATTTTGCACTTCTTAGCATTAAACCTCAGCTGCCCCACCTCAGGCCATTGTTCCAGCTTCTCCAGGTCCCTCCTCATTTTCTCCACCCCATCAGGAGTTGTTGCACCCTGTTGCAGATCTTGGTGTCATCTGCAGACAGTCGGACCTTTCCCTCCAGTCCTTTTGTAATATCGCTAATGAAGATATTGAACAGAACTGGCCCCAGGACTAATCCCTGAGATACCCCGCTGGTCACCCCCTCTTCCCCAGACTGAATCCCGTTAACCACCACCCTCTGCCTCCTGTCTGTTAGTCAGTTCCTAACCCAGTTTACCATCTTGTGCCCCATGCCCAAGACTGCCCATTTTGTTAACCAGCCTGTTATGTGGGACAGTGTCGAAGTCCTTACTGAAATCGAGGTAGGCAATATCCACTGCCCTCCCCCGATTTATTTCCTTCGTCACCCAGTCAAAGAAATCTATCAGATTCATCTGACAGGACCTCCCTGCTGTGAATCCATGTTGCCTCAGATTCTGGACCCGTTGGATTCCAGATGACCCCTATTCTTTCTTTAAGCAGTGTCTCCATGATCTTCCCCACTACTGAAGTGAGGCTGACCGGCCTTTAGTTCCTTGCCTCCTCCCTACTGCCGGATTTGTGTAGAGGGACCACATGTGCTCTCTTCCAGTCCTCTGGAACCACTCCTGTGGTAAGTGACTCTGTGAACAAGGCTGCCAGAGGCGCTGCTAGCTCTTTTCGCAGTTCCCTTAATATCCTTGGTTGGCAGCTGCTGTCTGTTGTACATTGTCCACCTTCAGTTTGTGAGCTCCTTTGAGAGCTCCACTGTGAATGGACTGGTATCCACCTCTTGCCCCTCCCCGCATCTGTTGCCCAGTTGTGATCCCTGACCCTCTCCCTCTTCAGCGAATACTGAACAGAAGTATTTGTTCAGTATTTCCACTTTTTCTAGGTCTCCCACCCTTCATCCCCTTTTGAGTCTTACAATACCCCCTGTTTTTTCCTTTTTCACTGATGTACCTATAGAATGTCTTGTTCTCCTTCTTTACCGTCTGTGCTAATCCTTCCTCAGTTTGCACCTTAGCCCTCCTCACAGCCTTACCCGCTTCCGTTAGACACTCTAGGTACACCTCCCTGTCCTCCTCCCTTTGGGTCTCCTTATTTCCTGAAGCATACCCTTTTAGCCTTTACTTTGTCTGCTACCTTTTTCGAGAACCATAGTGGGTTCCTTTTCTTGTCTTTGGATACCAGTCTGATGCATTGATTTGTCACTTCTACAATGGCTCCTTTTATGTGCCCCCACTGCTCTTCCACCCCACCTCCTTTCTCCCTCTTTTCCAGGGCTATTCTGGTGCAGCTCCCCATTTCAGTGAAGTCTGCCTTCTTGACATCCAAAAACTTTCACCCTCATGTAACTTGACTGGGTCCCTGTTCCCATGCTAAACCACACTGTGGTGGTTGCTGGATCCCAGTTGTCCCTCCACCCGAACATCTGTGATTCTGTCCCCGTTGGTCAGTATCGGGTCAAGACTCGCCTTTTCCCTAGTGGAATCAAGCACAAGCTGCCTGAGTCCTGCCTCCTGTAGGGACTCCAGGATGCTTCTGCTTCTGGCTGAGCAGCAGCCTGGGTGGACCAGTCAATGTCTGGCATATTGAAATCCCCCAGTAGCCGAACTTTACCTTTCACTGCCATCTCTTGTATTTCGTCCAAGAGTGCAGTGTGCATGTTTATGGAATTTATGCAAACAGAAAAGAGAGAAAGAAATGAGTGCTTTAGCTAGAACTTGAACCCAGACCACCTGGAATGCTGTTCTGGTTGCACTACCGGCTGTGTCACCAAGGCAGCTGGAAACTGGGCTGTCCTGAGGCACCGTACTCTTTCTCTAATGCACAACCTGGTGCTGCTGAGATAATTGCAGCAGTATTTCTGGTGGCCTGGGTTCCAAGTACTGGCTAAGACACTCATTTCTTTCTCCCTTCTGTTTGTATGAGATACTAGGGTCCCTAGGGCACTCTGTGGATACTGGGGCCCCCAGGGCTCCATCCTGGAACCTGTCCTATTGTATTCTCCAAGTGTCTCCTCGGCTTATGTCTTCTCTTACATACACATGTATACTGATGGCACTCAGTCTAATATTGATGCCTTTCAAACTACTTGCATTCAATATTGTCGTCCTAGCTTTTTTTTCATGACTTTTGGGAAAAAGGGCAAACCCTCCAAATTGATGAGTGCCTCTAGCCTTGCCACAGTACCGCCTTTGCTTGCCCCTTCCTTTGCCATAGTGCTGTCCTTGCATGCGACTTCCATTGCCATAGTGCTGTCCTTGCATGCTCCTTACCTTGCCACAATACCGTCCTTGCTTGCCCCTGCCCTTGTCGCAGTGCCGCCCTTGCTTGCCCCTTCCTTTGTTAAACTGCCTCCCTTCCTTGTCCCTTCTCCCTTCTCTTGCTGCAGTGCCACACTTGCTTGCCCCTTCCCTTGCGACAATGCTGCCCTTGCTTGCCCCTTCCCTTGCCGCAACGCTGCCCTCGGAAGCCAATCCCGCTGGCTACACCATCTGCTTACACACTCAGAAACCAACACCACAGACACCATCGGCTGCTTGTGCACTTAGAAGCCAATTGTACTGGCTACACTATCTGCTTACGCACTTAGATGCCAACCCCACCAGCTACACCATTTGCTTACACACTCAGAAACCAATCCCACTAGCTACATTACATGCTTACGCACTCCAAAGCCAATCCTACCAGCTACATTGTTTGCCTACACACTCAGAAGCCAATCCGACTGGCTACATTATCTGCTTACGCACTCGGAAGCCAGTCCCACCGGGTACGCCATGTCCTTACACACTCCCAAGCCAGCTCCCTCCAGCTGCACCATCAGCTTACATACTAGAAGCCAATCCCAGCATCCCCTCCCAACACCTAAATGCATTGAGGCCATTGGCCAAGCATTGTTCTACAGGTTTCCAAACGTGAAATGTCCTTCCTGCAGAGTTGTACTCCACCCCCTTGTACAGTGCCCTTAAAGGGAACATACCCTTGTGTTTTTTCTGTTCTAATATTATTAAACTTTTGGGCATATGTGAATTCTGTTTCATAACCCACCCTCTCTCCCCCCCTTCCAACCGTGTATTGTTTTGTGTTTGTGTGTGTGTGTGTGTGTGTGTGTGTGTGTGTGTGTGTTTTGAACTAGTCCTATTTTGTTTGCCATTTATAGGGTCCTTGTTTTTTTTTTTTTAGTTATATTTTATTGCTTTATGAAAAGGCAATAGTATACAGTTCACTCATGTAAGGCCTCACCTGGAGTACAGATACTGTCCATCCAATGTAAATAGAATGCAGCAGACTGTGCAGTCTTGCTTTTGAATCTGGGGGAAATTCCATAGTTCGTCAAGTCCTGTGTAGTTCAATATGCGATTAACCCCGCAAGACTTTTGGTGTTTTTTTTGAAAATATTGAGTCCGAACATGGTACGATTTAACATCCCAAGCTGATGTGATCCCCAACTTTGAACATTTTTAGTCCATAGCATGGTTAGCACTTACAGGCAAGGCTTGCACATCTAAGAGTTACATTAAACTAAACATTCAGTTATGCATTTATCTGTTTTAAACCAGTGTATGCACTGCAGAAACAGTGTAGGTTCAGCTGCAGATTTAGGTAACACGTTGTGTATATACAGGCATCCCTGCGGTAGGTAAAATTAAAACGAAGATTATTGACCTCCACACCCTTGTTAGGATTGAGCTCCAGTATTTTGTCTCATGCAGATATGTAGGGGTGAAGAAACTTGCTGGTGAGCTGTCCTCCCTGACCTTTTGAGGCATTTCACTCCCTGCTCCTCTGTTCTCACGTGGCAGCCGCTAGTAGCTGGGGAGAAACTTGGAAGTCACCCATCGCTGGGAAGCCCTTAAAATCCACTCTGAGCACAGTGTAAGAAATACTGTGGATGAAATTTTAAATTGCAGTAACATTAAACCCCAAACTAGTTAACAGAAAGTTATTCTAACAATATTTAGATTTTAAATGTATCACCAAGAGTCTCTGTTCTGATTAATGTTGCACTCTATAAGCGCAGTGAGAAAACTAATACTTGCTAATTGTCCATGTAACGACAACCTTCCTTTTTTGTTACTCAGATAAGGCAACAACCACAATTGGCAGAAAAGGTATGACCCCTGGCATTAGGGCAACACCTGGCTCTGGCATCTCAGAGGCTTGGGGGAAGGGCACAAAACATTTATATTTATACCCAGGTCTGGGGGAGAGGTGCCAGGTCTATGGTGTGTCTCCTATCTGTCGGGGGCCCCAAAAACTCGCACAGATCACTCAGAGATGGAATGTCTACAATCAGAAATTGGGATTTTACTGTATGGCTTTATTCCTGACCGAGTGTTAACAGAAATGTAGTGGTGCCCCCAGGGCTTGTAGCTGTGTGACACAGGTGGCACACTTGTAGCAGGCAAAAACATTTCACAAGTCTTTCTGGCAGTACTGAGACTTCTCACAAGAACACCTCCGACAGACGTCATTCCCTTTGGTTTGGGACCTCTGGACTTTACTAGTGCAATTATAGTGGTTGATGCCACGGCACTAAATTCGAGCACCACTAGGTGAAATAAGTTAACACCTTAGACCCTTCCTTGTAACCAGATAGGTCTCCTTGAAGCCTGGATGAGGGGACAGCTCACTCCGACCAAAGCTAGACTCTCTCTGCCATTACATTTTAGGAAAAAACAGATTCTCTAGCCACACACGGCTCACAAGAGACATCCTTACAACACATTCTTTGTGCCAGGGTTCTGAGTACCTGCATCTTAACATTGATGGGCTCCTAGCAAGGCACAAGCCAACCCACAATTGAACAGACAAATGAATCTTGTACTTACAGCGTGATGTGCCCCCAAGGCATTTGTTAAAATGCCTGAAATTCCACAGTTCTCACAAAATCCATAGCTTTTGGTTTGTAAACACACAGTCTTTACATTCTGGGCAGTTCTGTTAGTTCTCAGCCTTTTGGGGATTGCCCCAAACTAGTCACTAAACCTTCAGTCCCATTTCTCCTTCTGAGGAAATCTTCACCCCCTTGAGGCTTCACAGGATCTGGTAGCCACTATGTGCCACAAAACCGGCTGCTGGTTATTGTCCTAGGGCAGAAAATAACAAAACTGAGGGTCCTTCCCTCTGACAAGTGGCCTTGGCAGAGCACCACTTGCATGCAGAACTCTCACGGCAAACTCCAACTGCAGACTGACTCTCAGTTCAAAAACGGCAGTAGAGGACTGTGGCTTATGCTGCTGCGAGGGTTTTAAATTCCATTACATCATCCCCTGCCCCAGCAGAGCTAAGCAGGTGATGATGTAATGTATTTCAGCAAGTTTTTACACCCTCTGGAACTGCCAAGGCTACCTGCCTGATCTAAAACTGATAGGATCCTAGTAACCCCAGGAACTGGCTGGTTACATCCCCAGTTCATGTTTCTTCTTCAGAATCCACTTGAGTTAGAGATCCATTGATCTTGAATTAAAGCTGCCTATTTCCCACACATTATTGATTTTGTTTTATTACTTAGTTCCAGAACCCAGTGACCTCAGTTGAGTTGAAGCCTAGAGTGAAGCTTTGCATGCAGGACGTCCGCTAAAGTGATGTCGCCAGGTTCTGGAACAGATATATTTGGAGAGAGCAGGGAGGCAGAATTTCTCTACTGGACTATGGAGATGTATGTACCATACAGCTCCAGAAGCCACACTACATTGGCATTAGGTCCCAGTGAGCAACATGGAGTCCTTCAGCTTACTCAGAAAGGTGCTGCGCAACACAGCCATTGTTTACGTACCGGGGGCTTATTCAAAAGTTAAAGACAGCTGCTGAAAGGTAATAAAAAAAGGTTTTTGTGTGTGTGTAAAAACTCAAGTTGGGGGTTTACCTTCACATGGTGGGGTTGTAGTGAAAAATGGTGTTTTCCTTTAAAATTAGAAACTGGGAGTAAGCCATGCAGAAATAGCAGTAAAATATTCCTGTACACCATCGGTCTGTTCCCTGGCAACATCCTTGCATCTGCGTGATCTCAGTATAGACATTGTGCTTGTTATCTAAGAGGGGTAGGTCTTCCAGGGGAGGGTGAGGCATTCATTCGTTTAAAGGAGACCTGTGTTGATCCTGTGATACTTAGAAACTGTTTTTACAACTTCTGGTTCACATTCTGCTATTTTTCCATCTTTATTGGCGGATTAACACGCTGCTGGGGAGGGCCATTTTAGAATTGTGTGATGATGTTTATGTCCTCATTAAGCTCTTCTATTGTTGTCACAATGAATTTGTTTTCTAATGACCCACCACCGCACTCTTTACACAACAGCTAATTGGCTCCCCCTTGAGGACAGATTCAATAGCAAAACCTGTACCTTCCTTTTTAAATTTAGCAGTGTCAGTGGCTCAGTAGGTAGCATACTCGTCTCTGAGGCCGGGAGATCAGAGGGCTGTGGGTTCAGTTCCCACATCTGGCACTTGGGTTAATATCCCAGTACTGACACTGTAGTGCAGCATGAGAGGGGTACTGCACTTCTGAGGTGCCGTCTTTCCGATGAGACGTTAAACCGAGGTCCCATCTGCTGGATTGGTGGTAGTTCAGTTGGATGTTAAAGATCCCATGGCACTTATCGAAAAGAGTAGGGGAATTTCCCCGGTGTCCTGGCCAAATTTCCCTCATTCACTAAAAATACCACCAACAGCTTAATCTGGTTCAAGGTCAGTTGGCATTCATCTGTATCCCCCTCCCCCGGGTCGTGCCTGAAAATAGGCAGGATTTGTCTAGTGCACTTACCCGGTCAACAAAAACAAAATAAATAAATAAATAAAAATCCATTAAGTGTCTCCTCCCAGACAGCACTGTCTCCCTCTTTCCCAGGCATTCTCATTCTCGCACCCCCAGGCAATCCTCCGTCGGCTACTTTGCAACCCCACTATACCGCACCTCCCATGGTCAGCGCTCACTGGCGTACAAGGGCACCAAACTCTTAAACACTCTGCCTTTCACTCAGTGCCTGTCTGTTGCTGTTTTCAAAAGCACTCCAACAAACATCCTTCTTAACAAATCTGCATGCAGCTACTCCTAACACATACCTCTCCTTGTACTCTCCTATAATCACCCTGACCTTCCTCACAGTACCCTAACTCTCCCCAACAAACCTGTTTAAACTATCCTGTAACATTGTAACTTGTACTAATACTCTATTCCCTGTTGTTGCTTCCTCCTGCCTATAGGAACGTGTGCTGAAATGTTGTGGAGTGTAGTCACACATGTTTAGACCTCTGGATTCACCATGATTGTACCCAAAACTTTTATCACCAAAATGTTCTGCGCCCAGCAGGCTTTAATGTATCTAATTCCAGGTCGCCGCAAAAAAGGGGCCATTTTGGGCCCAGTGGGCCTACCCGGTTAGCAAACTGAAATAAATACAGTAAATAAAATGGGATGCTACTAATGTCTGTAGATTGTAATGTATATATCCCTTTGTACATAATTCTTTTAAAATTCTTGGTACTACTGTCTGTAGATTACAAGGTTTATACCCCTGTCGATTTGTACATATTGGTTTGTACATGATTTTTTGTAAATTCTTGTGTTTTACCTCAGTCTGGTATACACAACTCTCCATGTTTTTTTGTATTTCTTCTGTAATTGATTGTTTTCTACACTGGGCGCTTGTAAAAACGGGCAATTTTTGCTCATGTGCCTTTCCAGTATAAAATTAAAAATGAAATGAAACACTGTAGTCTGAAGGAACATATGCTGCAGTGCACCACTGCAGTTCTAAAATGATCTTACCCAGCAGTGCGTAAATCGGAAATGCCAAGGCTGACAAAGATGGACCAAGTGCACAATGACAACCAATAATTTAAAGAACAAAATGTTTCTGTGGAAACAAATGGCTTACAGGCGCAACACAGTTTTCCTCAAAGGTGATAAAATTATTTTTTACATAGTTAACTGCTGTCCCATATTCCTTCCTGTGCCAGTTATGTATTCTGATGTGCTTTGACCAAGTTTTCTTTAAAAAAAAAAAAAATGTAGCTTTGAGTGCCCTCAAATCTACACAGAGTCCCCCTTTCCTCAGCAGGTACTGCTTTGTTTTCATATTTGTAAGACGTTCTGTTACATCAGTAACATCATTTTATGCTACTCACCTGAATGGCCTGGAATGGTGTTATTGATGGCATAGAATGCTCAGGCAGTATGAAAAGAGAGGAAAGCAGCTGCTTAGGAGAGAGAGAGAGATTCGGAGCAATTACAGAGGAAAAAACAATTTAAAGAGACCTACCAAGTTAAATGAAGTAAGATTTGCACCTGCTGGATTAGTGCCTTACCCCTGCAAAATGATCCTGCTGCAGAGATTATCAAAAATATTCCAACAGTTTAAAAGTCATAGCCCTCGTAAAATTACCCCCACCAGGTCTCTCAGACTTCCTGGTTTCTGGTGCTGCCCACGCTACGCCCCCACCCTCAGCAAAGTTGGGACGTAATCCCAGGGAGAGCATGGGTACAAGATCCATTACAGTCTATGGGGGGCATCTTTCACATCGTTTTATCTATTGTAATGGTCATTTGGTGATTAAGCAAGGGCACTGGTCGACTAACAAGGGCCTTGTTAGTCAACCAGTGCCCTTGATTAATCACCAAATGACCATTACAATAGATAAAAGGGCCAACGTATCTCTATTGATAATGACTATATGAATACGGTACAGGAAAGCAGATGTATGATGTGGTCTGTTCATAAACAACTAAAAGCAAAAAAACGTCAAAGCCCAGATACTCTTTCCAGCCTACTTAAAAGTGGAAACTGAGCAGGGATTTAAAATATTTGAGGACCTGGTAGCAGCAGCCCGATTCCTGGAAGGAAAGAAATATCCATCCCACATCTTGTCAAAGAGCGCCGCGAGAAGGAGCTGTTGCAGTCATCCTGGGTGGTTTGCTCGAGGAGGAACATCAAAGCAACAACACGTACGAACACCGCAAGCTTCAACATTGAGAGTGGACATTTGCATGGTCCTGAAGCACTATAGATCCCCAGTTTTGATTGATAGGATCATCTCATGAGATCCCCACATCGCTCCTGACCCCCAAGAAGAAATGGAAATGGCCGCGGGAGGCTCCAGGCAGTGACTCTGTAGGTAGGCACCTCGATTTGAATACATCGGACCCCCCGCTCTCTCTGCACACTGGCCCTAAGAAGGTTGAGACATTAATTTTCATGCTCCC
Source organism: Neoceratodus forsteri (assembly GCA_016271365.2). Lineage (NCBI taxonomy): Eukaryota > Metazoa > Chordata > Ceratodontiformes > Ceratodontidae > Neoceratodus > Neoceratodus forsteri. The sequence continues at coordinate 242,478,027 of CM028133.1, read as the reverse complement.
ACGATTAGCCAACACGGGGAGTGATCCCGAGGAGAGGAGGGGTTCAGGATAGCTACGAGGCATACTGAGACGTACCGGATACAATTTATGGTCTCTCGCCGACCTACCGGCTTGTTTTCCTTTACGACGTCATGTTGCTGGACTGTCTGGAAGCCTTGGAGGCCTTGAAAGGAACAATGGAATAGTTTAAAAGACTGAAAGGACTTGGGGAAGAGAACTTCTGGGGTAGGAGAGGGGTGATGATAATTTTAGTGTTACAGATATACAGTGAGGGGTGGCCTACACGAGAACAACAAGGCCCAGCTTGAGAGTGAAGAAGGGAAAAGGAGTAACTGAAGGCCTATTTGGGAGAGAAAGAACACCCTTGAAATGGGTTGTCTGAAAGTTGGAAAGAAAGGGCAAATGGATACTCTAGGTAATAATTTCTGGGAAACCAGAATTTAATAAATAAAGGTGGATGATATGCACTATAATTGGGGGCCCTTCTGGAGTGAGGATCTCTCTCTCTCTCTCTCTAACCAAAAGGAAAACAAGGGAGCAGATAGAAAGGTTAGACATACTGGCTCGCTACAACCTGGCTCTCATACTTTTGCTGGCATTGGCAATGCCCAGGGGAGGAGATCACCACCTCCTAGATTCCTCTAATGTGGGGCAAGCCCGACAACACAATAGCGGGCCCAGTGTCATTAGTATGACACAAACCAGTCCACTACTTGTAGGGACTGACCCAGGAAGCAGTGTTAGAACTAAAGCGGCTGGGGCAAAATGGTCACAATAAGTTTGGTGGTTATGTTTTGATCAGATGGCTCTGAGATTCCATGTCAAGGATATGAGAAATTTGTTAACCTTGGGCAGAGAGAGGTAAATACAAGCTTTACAGTTACAAACTACTCAAACCTGCTAATCAGTTTAGATTACTGCTGTTACTCTACAGAAATGAACCACAGGTTTAGAAGTTGGATAATGGTTATATCCCCACCCACTGGGGAAAGTTGGAAATATATTAATAATGTTATTCAGTATGTTTATAGGGTTTTAAAGTTTCAATATTATAAGCACAAGGAAGGACTTATAATACAAATGCAAGGGGTTCTGCAATCATATGAAGGGTATTGGTTACCCGGGTTAATATTCATTAATTTTCACCAAAATAATAGGGGAAATTTACAGGGGGATGGGGAGAGGGGCAATACTGTGGCAAGATAGGAATACAAATTAAATCAAGTGGGACCACCTCCGGGTTGCATAATGGCTCAAATTAACACTAAAATTTTATCTTGTAATATAAATGGAATTAATCATCCAATTAAGAGGAAGCAGCTACAGAAATTCCTCAGGGATCAGGGATGTGATATCAACTTCGTGCAGGAGACCCACCTAAACCCTGTAGCGGCCTTAAAATTAAAATCAAAGAGATATCCAAAATTATTTTATGCCTCTCTGGAGAACGGAAGGAAGAGGGGAATAGCGATCCTACTCTCTGCCTCCTTGCCATTTGAAGAGACTGAGGTGGTAATGGATCCCAGAGCTCGTTGTGTCCTGGTAGTGGGGAATCTGCAAGATGTACAAGTGACATTGGTTGATGTTTACGCCCCACCGGGTTCACCGATTAGTTTCTGTATAGACCTTCTCAAGATTATATCAGAGAAGGCTAAAGGAGTAGTCCGGGGACTGGAATGTGACTTTAAACAGAAAGCTAGGTTCCACATCGGGTATTTCCATGGCAGAGAGTAGACTGGCCAAGGGTTTCTCCAGGGCACTAAGAGATGTGGGGATGACAGATGTATGGATAACTAAATACCCTAATGCTAAAGAATACACATTTTATTCTGCTAGATACAGGATATACTCTAGGCTGGACATGTTTTTTACATTCACTAAAGACATATCCTTGATTAACTCAATACAGGTTGGCACAGCCACGCTCTCAGATCATCAGCCAATAATGGCAGAGGTTGAATTAGAAAAGCCAAAGAAACCCACACAATGGAGGCTTAATACTAGCCTGCTAAAAGACAAGGAAGTAAGGGATGAGATCAGAAAGGTAATAAAACAAACATTAGAGATCAATGACAGACCAGGGATCTCGGTTCAGATACTCTGGGACACAGTTAAAATGATGGTGAGAGGGAAACTCGTATCCATAGCCACTTATCAAAAAAAAAAAAAAAGACACAACTGGACAGGTTATATGAACAACGTAGGACAGAGGAGAGCCTACAGAAATGGAAATGGAGGAAGGACAGGGACTTAGAAATAAAAAGGATTAAAACTAAAATACAAACCATCAATAAGATTGAAATAGAAAAAAACACTATTATACCTGAAGCAAACCTATTATGAGGGGGGCCCAAAGGCTGCTAAGATTTTGGCTTACAGGCTTCAACAAAGGGCTGCTCGAGCTAATTTGATTACTATTAGACACCCGAATCAGAGAACTCTTTCCCATAACTGGGAGAGAATAGCAGATTCCTTTGTCACCTACGACAAGGGTCTGTATCATCCAGAGAAAGAAACGCACTCGGAGGAAGCACAATATTGAGGCAGTATAGCGCAGTGGTCTAAGGCTCTGAGCTGCAAATTTGGTGACATCCAGCAGGCCAGACCTGGGTTTGAATCCCACAGCTTCCACTTGCATACTGTGTGACCCTGAGCAAGTCACTTAACCTCCTTGTGCTCCCAGGTCGCTCCTGTAAAAAAGCTTTCAGCTTAGTGTGCTATACCTGGTTAAACAACTAAATAAAAAAAAATATATATATATTTCTTTAAATGGTTGCACCTCCCTAAACTTACTCAAGAGCAACAGCAAGCCTTGGTGGTGCTGATTTCAGAGGGGGAAATAGTCTACCATGAAAAATCTAAAGGTAGGGAAATGCCCGGGACCCGATGGTTTTGGTAGTGAGTTTTATAAAGCATTCCAGGCAAAAACAAATGCCTCTATTACAGAATGTTTATAACCTGGTCTGGAGGGAGAGGGGGATAGTTCCTCCATCATGGAACTACACCACTGTCACGGTTATACCAAAGGAAGGTAAGGACCCCAAAGAATGTGGCTCGAACAGGCCAATTTCTTTATTAAATGTAGATTACAAAATGTTTATAGCTATAATAGCTGCTTGTCTAAATCCGGTATTGGTAGGGTTAATACATTTAGATCAAACGGGCTTTATAGAGGGCAGACAAGCCCCTGAGGGGGTGAGAACTATTAATATAATCGACATAATTAATAAACAAAAAACCCCTTCCTGTATAATGAGCCTTGATGCCGAAAAAGCCTTTGACCGGGTCACATGGAACTTCCTGTTTTTAATCCTGGAACAATTAGGTTTCCCCCAAACATTCATAGGTCCATCAAGTCCTTGTATGCATCCCTACAAGCATACGTGAGGGTTAATGGGGGTGTCTGTCAGAGATTTAGGTTAGGGAGGGGTACATGGCAGGGGTGTCCCCCCTCACCACTCCTCTTCACTGTCTATATTGAGCCTCTGGTACAGGCTATTAGAGAGGATCCAGGGATTTATAGGGTGCAGGTCAGAGATATGGAACATAAGGTGTCCCTTTATGCGGACGACGAATTACTCTGTCTGTCCAGACCAGAAGACTCGCTGCCCAGACTCTGGGGTCTCCTGGATACTTTTGGAGGGTATTCAGGATATGCCCTTAACAACCAAAATCAGAGGTACTTAAGTTTCATTATAACCCCTCGCCTGAAATCATTCCACTAACCCCTCTGGATTGGAATGCCCAAAAACTCAAATATTTAGGTACCACAATTACTAAAAATACTGCTACATTATATTGTATACGATAAGATACAAACAGTAGTTATGAATATTTTACCTAGGTTCTTGTACCTCTTTCAGTGCCTCCCCACTAAAATTCTCCACAGCCGGTTTCAGATCTGGCAAAAGATCCTCACAACTTTCATGTGGGGGCATAAAAGGCCTCGAATAAGGAATGCCGTCATGTTAATTAGCAAAAGGCACGGAGGAAGGGCAGTACCTAATATAGAGGACTATTATCTGACAATAAACCTGAGGAGTACTCTCCTCTGGTCAGACCCAAAATATGTGGCTCACTGGAAAAGTAGAGATTATACATATTGGGGGGGGGGGGCTCCTTTGGGTGCCAGGAGTGTGGACCCCAGACGAACACAACACTATGGAACTATAACGCTGATGACAGTAAGAAACACATTGGAGGATCTGAGGAGACTTTGGTCCAAATATAAACTAAAAAGAGAAATGGTCACTGAGGTGGTTTGCCTGGGACCCGGCCTTTGCACCGACATCCCAGGACCTAACCTTCAGAAAATGGGGGTTGGGACTGAGCACCCTAGGGCAATTCATGGAGGGAGATAACATCCTTACATTCAACCAGCTTAAAGAAAATGTATAAGTTGACAATCGGACCACTTTAGATTTTTACAAATCAGAAACTACATAAATACCCTCAGAATAAGGGAAACTGGATCACTCTGTAAATACCCTACTGAAGGCCATGATGGAGATTAAGGCATACCAGAGACTTAGGGGACATATTTCAGTTTTATATAGTGCCCTAAGGAATAGAGGGTCCATACACATGGAGCCCCTTAAAGAGATGATGGGAAAACTGAGTGGGAGAGGAACTATCAGAGGGGGAGTGGGAGACGGTATTCTCACTAGCAAATAGAACTACTTGCTCTCCTCGCTGGAAAGAATATGAGCGGAAGGTGAGAACTCGCTTTTTTATCACCCCAGTGATGAAGAGTAAGTGGGACAAAACCCACTCACCAGCATGTTGGAGGACCTGTCGGAACCCAAGAGCCCCCCATTTCCATGTATTCTGGCAGTGCCCGAGTCTGACGAATTACCGGGGTCAGATTAAATGGGCAATCAAGGAAATATTGTTGGTGGAGGAGGGGATGGGTCCTAGACACCTGGTCCTCGGAATACCCCCGGGGGATCTTGGGGGCAAGGACAAGATAAATTTATGGAATATTTTAATTGTGGCTGCACACAAAGCAATAACAAGAAACTGTTTAAAACCTGATTCCCCCCAACCCCAGTATTCAACTTTGGATGGAGATCATCCAAGAAATACAGGAAATGGAGGAATTAATGCATCCAATTAATCTCCGTACTCAAGTGTATGTTAGAAAATGGACCTCATGGACCATGTGGAAAGAACAATATATACAAAAAAGAGGGGATGCTGGGGAGAAGGCTTAGGTAGGGAGGGGGGAGGACTGGAGAATTTAATAAAGAACTGATATTAATTACAATGTATATATTAGAAAGCTTAAGTATTCTGTAACTGACCATGGCGATTTAAAAAAAAAAAAAAAGTGCTGTGATGGGTGGTACAATACCCAAAAGAGACAAATGTATGGTTGGAGCAACTTTGTGAATTGCAGAATGTATTTTGAACCTGTACATAAATATACAATAAACTCGAATAAAAAAAAAAAAAAACAGTGCTGATGAGGTATAAAATGGAATAGAACTAGATATGTACTGCCAGGTTAAAAAACATCTAACAAGCAAATAGAAAAATAAAAATATTTAAGGAATTAAAAGTAACAATTAGCTTCTTTTAAAAGCTAATATTTTTTTTTTCTCCTGTTTTTGGTGCTACAAGCTCCTAAAGCCCGACTACAGAAATGAGCTGTTTGCTTGCAAGTGCACAACAACTCTAAAGAGTGCTATAGGAACCAATGAGAGACATTTTTACTTTATTTTTATTTGTTGTGTTGTACTGTGCTTTGCATGACATCAGCAGCCACTTGTTTTCTTTATATTTGCTGCCTAGTGGATGTAAAATGTTATGCAAAGAGCATTATCTCGCAGCTATACAGACGGGCTGGGAGATGCTGTTTCCCGGCTGTGGTGGGCAGCAGCAGTGCCGAGTAAACAGTTGGCATGACAGCCAGCTTTTGGAGAGGTTTATTGGCATTTTATGGGGGAGGAGTCAGCATAGTCCTCTGCTGTCTGGAAGTAGTGTGCAGTGCTGCGAATGGACAGATGGAGTGGCGTGTTGCAGGAGGGGAGGATAGTGGTGTCCAGTCGGAATTCAAAGTTGTCACTGTTGCAGGATGGTGGGAGGCTTTCCTGTCACCCTCTGACTCCAATCTAAGGATCAGGAGATCAGCTACCTTATACCACTCGGTTGGAAAATCTGGCCAGCCAAACTGTCTTAGCAGGCAGTCAAATTTCAGACCCTCCCCTCCCCCCAAAAACCCAGTTCCAAGCCTATATACAAACAAAGATCCACAGGGGACTGTTATATACAAACAAGACAGCCTGCCATATATTCCTATAGCACTCTGAGAGGTTCCACTACTCCCAAAGTAACATTACCCTAAACTGGTCCCCAGACAAGGCCCATTGTGGAGTCCCACTATACAAATGGCACATAAAATGCAATTCTTCTTAAAAATTTGCATCAGGAGAGCAGTAGAAACTCGGTCAGAATGCAGCAGACATTTCAATTGTTGAAATACAACATTGGTGATTGGTAGAATGGGGTACGAGTCACCTGCAGTGTTTTATTTAGTCTGTGGGTGAAGGACCTTCTGGTTTGTAACACTCTGCTCAGATGGTGATGATGTAATGGTATATAATGATGAATGTCCTTCTGATTGGCTACAGATGATGTAATGGTGCATTAGAGCCAATACCCTCCAGGCTTGCTGCATTCTGATTGGATGGTGGTGGTGATGTGATGTAATGAAGAATAAACCCAGCTCATGAGCCAGAGGTGCTTGACTTATTTTCTGCCTCTCTCTGGCCAGGAGAATGACTGGACAGTGTGCAATCGCTGTGAGACGTACCGTCCGCCACGTGCACATCACTGCCAGATCTGCCAGCGCTGCATCCGCCGCATGGACCACCACTGCCCATGGTGAGGACCGCCAGCCGTTGCTCAACTTATCAAGAATGAATCGAATTACATTCTGTATAAGTATATATTTGAACTGTGATATGTCTTTAAAAACAGTTGATGGTATCTTGTTCCTACTGCACTTGGAGGCTCGGAGTTTAAATCCGGGTGTCTGCTTGTGATGATTGTACTGAACTCTGCAGTTGTGAGTCTTAACTTAGGTGTAGGGGTGTGCTGGGTACTTGATTATTTATTTCTTATCACTACAGTATTCCACTTCTGAAAGTAGACACGTGAACTTGATACACAGGAGGGGCCCAGAGTAAAGGAGCCTTAGCTGACACTGACAGGGAATTGCTATATTGAATTTCTTGGTACCGCCACAGCCCTGTGACTACCAGTGAGTGTTGGTGTGAGTGCTAGTACAGAGGAGGGGGTTTTAGGGTATAGGAGCTATGGCTAGCATTGACCGGGCACTGCAGTGGGGAAGCTCTCAGCAGTGTCACAGCCCTGTCACTACCAGTGGGTGTCACTGTGAGTGCTGGTGCAAGAGCAGTAGATACAGGGGAGGGGGTTCAGGATATAAGAGCTGTAGCTGGCATTGACGAGGTACTGCTGGGGGGGAGGCTGTCAGCAGTGTGTCAGCCCTGTCACTACCAGTGGGTGTCACTGTGAGTGCTGGTACAACAGCACAAAATATAGAGGAGTGTGTTCAGGGCATAGGAGCTATTGCTGGCATTGACTGGGCATTGCTGGAAAGCTCTCTGCCATGTCACAGCCCTGTCTGCACCAGTGGGCATCACTGTGAGGGCTGATACAAGAGCACTAGATACAGGGGAGGGAGTTCATTGTGTGAGTGCAGGTACAAGAGCACTAGATGCAGGGAGAGTGTTTAGGGCATAGAAGCCACAACTGGCATTGACGGAGCGCTGCTGTGAGCATGCTCTCAGTAGTGTCACAACCCTGTCACTACCAGTGGATGTCACTGTGAGGGCTGATAAAAGAGCACTAGATACAGGGGAGGGAGTTCAGGGCACAGGAGCCATAGTTGACATTGACAGGACACTGCTGTGGGGAAGCTGTAAGCAGTGTCACAGCCCTGCCATTATTGGTTGGTGTCCATGTGCATGCAGGTACATGTAGTCCTAGCTTGCATTGACAGGGTACTGCTGTGGGGAAGCCCTCAGCAGCGTGACAGCCCTGTCACTGCCATCTGGTGCTGCAATGAATGACATAACTGGAAATAAAAAGCCTTAAATTTCATGTAATATTTCTTCCTCTAGGCCACATGTCTGATTTGGTATCTTTGCACTCCCTTTCCACAGGATTAACAACTGCGTTGGAGAGATGAACCAGAAGTATTTTATACAGTTCTTATTTTATACAGGTACGTGGCGCTTCATGCATCGTGTGACATTGTCTCCCCCACAGACGGAGCTTCTACCACCAGTGCTTCAGATAAGGTACGCACAGGGCCTATGTACAAACCTAAAATTACCAGTTGCGCCCTTCCTTTTTATTAGCTCGTATATCAAATACAAAAACGTTTGTCCATGGAGGTCCATGCCCATCTATTGTGTGTTTTCCCCGTTCCACGTATTCTCCACTGTGCTTCCCCTTCATATGTTCACCACTGTGCATCTATTGTGTTCCCACTTCGCACGTTCACCCCGCGCATCTGTAGTGTTCCTACCATGCTCACCACTGTTCATCTGTAGTGTGTTCCCCTTCACACATTCACTATTGTGCATCTGTTGTGTGTTCACATTTCACACATTCACCACTGTGCATCTGTTGTGTTCTCCTTCACACGTACACCACTGTGCATCTAGTGTGTTCCCCTTCACATGTTTACCACTGTGCATCTATAGTGTGTTCTCCTTCACACGTTCACCGCTGTGCATCTGTTGTATGTTCTCACATGTCCCGTTCACCACTGTGCATCTGTTGTGTTTCTCCCTTCACACATCCTGCACTGTCCATCTGTTGTGTACTTCCCCTTCCACACATCGTCCACTGTACAGAGTTGCCCTGCCCCCTGCAGAAGAATATGAGTGCTGTTGCCACTTTCTCCTGAACTCAGAATTTAAAACAAAACAAAAAAAATTTGGATGGTGCTAGCAAGGCTGGCTTTTTTTTTTTTTTTTTATTTAATGTTATCTTGTTTATTTTTGTAATGGGCCTACTGTCTTACCAGTCTCACTGTTATAATTGGGGTTATACGAGGATCACATCTAATGTCAGTTTTAGATATTTTTTATATATAGTAGCCACAGGGAGGGGCTTTGACACAGTGACACTGCTTTTCAGTAACGCTTCCTTCACTGTATACAGTAGTTCCAAGTACACCTAATACCAGGCAGTTGGTTTCAACGCCCTAGCACCAAACTTGTAGCCTCCTTCCCCCAATATTACCATGTTTATTTTTTATTCTGTGATGGTCTGGATTAGACACCGGACCTATCAGGTGCCCCCAAACGGTCCCGACCTGCCGGTGATGTTTCACCTTACTGAACTCTTCTCTCCCCTCACCCCCCACCAGTTACGCACAATGACCAGCACAAGCATCCTCTCACCTCTGCAGCCGACTGCTGTGTGAGCTATCAGTGAGCATGCATACTGCAGAAACAGCTGTTTCTAGGCTGGCCGGATGGTGCAGAGGGTTGAGGTGCTGGATGCCACACCTGGCACCACGCTGGCGACCTGGGTTCAGGAATGAGCCTGGGCCTCCAGGTGTCGGCTGGAGGGAGAGAGGATCAAATGTCCGGAAGACTGTTCTCCCCTCTTGGGGGGGGGGGGTGCCACGTCGTCCCGCTCGCTGATTGCCCTCTAGTGGTGACTGGAGGGCAGTATGGGTTGGGAGATGCGCTCCAATGTAATTATGTTGGTAGGGAGAGGGGGACGGGAGAAACAGGAAGGAAAAAGGAGCCTGGCAGGGCTCCATGATGGTCCGCCGCAACGAGGACCGACCCTGGCTTCTGGATTGGGTCTCCGGGGATGGAGCACCACCTCCCTGGCCCTGCCACTGTGGGGGAGCAAGCCATAGGGGAATCTCTGGGTCAGTGAATGCGATGCAGCGGTGACCGGAGAGAGTGTCCCTCCTCCGGAGAGCCAAAGCCCCTGCCAGGGCTCGAGGAGCATAAATAACTGAATGAAAAAAAAGAAAAAAAACAGCTGTTTCTATAGTACACGTACTCTCTGACAGTTCATACAGTGACTGGCCACAGAGCTGAGAGGAGGGCTGTGCTGGTTATGTAGCTGTGTGGTAGGAGCGCTGGCCACCAGGTTAAGGGAAGGTTGCGAGGAGGTAAGATGTCAGTGGGCAAGTAAGGTATGGGACTGTTTTGAGGGAGTCGCTTACTGAACAAGCGATCGGTGGGGGGGGGTACCACTGTACCACCTGGGCTTTCTTTTCATCTATGTAAGTGGCGCTAAGGGGATGCTGCGCCCCATGGAATTGAGCCCATAATGGACATGCAGATGGTCCCTTAGCACCTTGCATGCATGGTCAATCTAAATATAGCCCACAGCGGTCTTGGCGCTATCCTGTTTTGGGCAGTGCTATTCCCTGAGGGCTATATACAGCTCTGGTCTGTGTTGGGGCAGTACCACTTCACTTAGCACTGCCCCAGCATAGCCTGATATTCAGTCAGAGAGCACCGCTTGCTATCTGTCTGAGTATTGCATCAGCCGGGGGTGCAGTGGCGAGCGCAGCATACACATTTGTGCTGTGCTTGCCCCGTTTTCTGAATATAGGGCCCATCTTGACTTTGCAGACCAGCCCTAAAAAGTGTTGCCGCTACATGCGATACTGCCTCACTTGCTTATAATCATGCTTCCATACAATGACATACATGCACGTTTGTAGTGTCAGCAGTTTTGAGAGCAGGCAATTGCAGTTGGCGCACGACATGCATGAAAGTGAGAATGGGTGGGCCAAACGCAGACAGGACATCTCAGTGAAGCCAGAGGAGTATGGAACTGAGGGTGAGCAGACAGTGGCCTACCTCTGCAGGGATGCAAATGCATCATGGACATCCTAATGAAGACATATAGGGTATGTAGCATTAGAGGGGAGGAATGGGTTAGACAGCAAGTCTGACTGCAGTTCATTCCACCCACTTGTGGTGTTGGTGGGGGGGAGGGGGTTGGGCCTTCATGCTCAAAGACAATACGGGCAGGCTGCAGTGCCTGAAATGAAGTTAGGTGGGTGGGTGCGTGCGTGCGTGCTTGTGTGTGTATCTGTGTCTTGTCACTGAAATAGGACCACTGATAATTAATGGGACATAAGCCTTTAAAATGTGGGATACATCTTCTTCAAACACAGAGAAATACATTGACAGAACTGTGTGAAAATCAGTGCCTTTATTTGGGCAACCTTTATGTTTATCTCCTACAGTATTATTAATTTCTGCTTTGTAGTCTTGCGTTTACAGTGCAAGTATGCAGTGAAGCATCTTCTCTCGGTGGGACAGCAACTTTTCCATTTGGAACATAGCAGTTCAGAGGGGGTACCATTAGGAACGTCCCACATAATGTGGAACAGCAGAGAGGTATGGGGAAGGGGAGATCATAAATGAGACAAGTGAATTATTATTTCTATTTCATCACAGAAATATATTTTTAAAAATTACTCTTCTGTCTCTAATTTTGTCACTTGTACTCTTCCAAATTTTGCTTTCCTTGCAACACTTCGAAAATGAGGTGCACAGTACTTCATAAAATCTTATCTGGAGCACTGTCTACCACATTAACCCATTGATGTCATAATTTGCCACAGCATTAATGGTTATATTCTTGGATTTTGAGTCTCACTGTTGGATACCTGAGGTCAGGTAATTTTGGATGGCGAGCCACTTAAGCATGTCTGCTTTTCATCCTGATGGCTTGTGGGTTGCAAGCTGCTGTTCTGTTACGGGGGAAGCATTCTTGTACCAGAACAACAGCATGACTAAGGAGCCAGCTAAGTTCTTGTTCAGTAAATGTTGAGGCACAGTATTATGCAAAAACAGGCACACCATCAATGCCTTAAACAGGAAAGCAGTTTCAGTGATCACTGACATGCAAAATGTTTAATGAGAACATTTGACACAGAGTGACTCTTTGTATAAACACATACGGCAGCTCAATATACGAACGTTATAAAATGGGGAAGGGAATTTGGCTATTCTGATTGGTCATTCGCAGTGCATTATCGGTCTAATGCACAGCAAAAACTAGAAACCCCATGAAGAATACACAGTCCGGTTTTATAAGCGTAGTAAGTCACTTTGGGGTGTGCTTTAACAGTTCTAACGCACGGCTAGGGGTCTGGATGCACTCGGCCTGTGGCCTCTTGCCTTACTACACCCCTCCAAGCCATGGGTTAGAACTATCGAACTCGCACCTTGTCCCGTCTTATTGCTTACATGGTGCAGTTAAAAGTGGTTAGATGCACTGAGTACTACACAGAGAATAAGGGTTAAGGGTTAAGAGTGGCAATCTTGCCTAGGGGCAGAGCAACACAGGAGAATATAGATAGGAGGCAGTATAGCGCGGTGGTTAAGGGCACTGAGCTGCAAACCTGGAGACCCGGGTTTGAATCCCACAGCCCCCACTTACATATTGTACTGTGTGATCCTGAGCAAATCACTTAGCTTCCTTGTACTCCCAGGTCACACCTGGAAACAAGCTTCAGCTTAGTGCGCCTTTCCTGGTTAAACAAGTTCCCCTTTCCTCTTATATAGTCACAATCGTTAATGCCAAAAAAGGGTAGAAATGGGGTAGTGAGGCAGTGGTGGTAGTACAGAGGATATACAGGAGTGGGGCATGGGCATATCCCAGAGAGTGGTAGGCAGAAGCTAGGAGCAGGATGCTTGCCATGGCACGTGAGGGTACCGCTGATAATATCCCAGTAGCACCCCTTAAGAGAGATGTGATTTGAACTCTGCAAATTTAACAACTTTCTGTGTTTGGAATTTATTAATCGTTTGGGAGACGGGTGATATTCCTATAGCATGCTCTCCTCTAATCCCCTGTAAATTTGCATGGTGTAGCATTTTAAGTCTTCTTGCTGTGGCAGAGGTAGCAGTCGAAGTTTGAAAATGTGATGAGGTTCTGGAAAAGTTAACTTTGTCATAAGTTTCTGTAAGTTGTTATTATTTGTAAGTTGTGTTTTAAATTTGGCCTAAATCCTTAAGAACTTTCTGGAAAGCCATCCCTGCCACCCCTTGCATTAGCCTTTCTTAAATACAGTAGAGCCACTGGGGGTTGAGCTTAAAGGCTGGGAGGGAGGAGTTTAGGGAGTTGCAAACTTCCCCTGTGAGCAAACTCTTAAGGCTTATAGTCAGGTGGTGAAAAGTTGTTGCCATGTATGTATACCGTATGTTTTGTGCTCTCCCGGGTCGTTCCTGAAAATAGATATACTACTTGTCTAGTGTACTTACCCGGTAAACAAAAGCTAAATAAATAAAGTTCAGCCATTCAAGTGTTGCAAGTTTAAAAGTCTTGGACTAGTGGGGAATCTGGTGGCTCACCCAAGGAAACCTACTTGGAGGGGGATGGGACCACATGTCATTAGGGCCGGCATCTTTGGGAGGGTGTTGGGGTGCACAGGGTGTGGGGCAGCCATGATACTGGACTGGGCTTGGAAGTTCGGTGGTTGCCCAGTGTGCTACCAGCTAGCACAGCTTAAAGAGGGGGTTGAGGGGATTAGGAGACAGCTGGGGGAAGAGGGAGGGTATGGTTGGGGAATAGGGGAAGGGCTTTCCCACGGGGTTGCACCAAGCACTAGGGGTGGGGCATAGGGAAAGGAGTGCAGGAGAGTACTCTTGGGTCGCATAGGGAAATGGGCAGATGGGGCACAAAAGGAGGATACTACGAAGGAAGCAGGCAGGTAACTGGGGACCCTCACAGACGGGGGCCAAAGGGAGGACATTCTCAGGGAAGTAGGCAGATGGCTGGGGCTGGACAGAAGGAATCAATGGGGAGAGGTGGATCAGACCTTAAGCTCAGTAACCGCTTCAATTCTCTTCTTCTGCTTGAGGATGAGGGGGGTGATGTAGCCATGACGGGGCAGTTAGCGATGGAAAGGGAGTAGGGGCAGGAGGCGGGGGGCTGGATAGCAGGAGGAACAAGGAGGAACTTGGAATGCGGGAAAATGGGGGGGAGCAGAGGATCAGAGCAGGAGGATAAGGGGGTAGAGGGAGGAAATCACAAGGAAAAGGACCAGGTGGGAGGAAAGGGCAAGGAGAAGGAGCAGAAGTACAAGGAGGATACAGTAAAGGGAGCTGAGGGCTTAGGCCGGGGGAGCACGGCAAGCAAGGAGGGGCTGAACAGAGACGGGAAGGAAGGAAGGGAGGACAAGCCAGGCTAGTTTAGCAGATTGGGGGGGGGGAGGACCAGTCACAAGCAGTAACAGTGGGGGTAGCGAGGTACAGAAGGATACTCAGGAGGACAAGAGGCATAGGATTGGAGGGGAGGGGGTAGCCAGGGTAAATAAGGAGGGGATGGCAGGTGGCACCCAGATAGGGGGAGGAGCAAGGAGCCGGCTGGGGGGGAGGGGCCATTAGAAAGGATGAGGGAAATGGAAGGGGATAGAGGAAAAGGGGCGGCCAGAGTGCTCCTGTTGGGTGATTCCATGGTCAGGGGGATCAAATGGGATAGGGAGGGAGAAGCCTGCCCAGTTAGAACAAAATGCTTCACTGGACTAACAGTGCACAGGGTCAAACATGAGGTATATCAGCTGGCAAAGGATTGTGGAGGTTCCCCGGACATACTGGTCCACCTGGGTACAAATGACATTGAGAGAAATAGTGAGCTAGAGATACAGGCAAGGTTCAGGGAGCTTGCCAGGGTCTGTCATGATATAGGATGCACAGTTTCCTTCTCAGAAATCCTGCTGGTGCCAAGGGCTAGTGGGGAACACAAGAGGAAGATTAGGGTGATAAACCAGTGGCTCAGGGAGTGGTGTGGGGCCAGAGGGTATGGGTTGATGGGGAATTGGGGGGAGACCTGGGAGGATAAGGGGCCATATGCTAAAGATAGGCTCCATCTCAATTTGGAAGGGGATGGAAATCCTTAAGTTGAAAATAGGGGGGTTCATTAGTGAAAGGTGGGGTTTAAACTTGTGAAGGAGGGAGAGATGGCAGAAAAGGCTGTCGGGGGTCCGACAAAGGAGGGACTCTGTCTCTTCCCAGGGAGCTGGAGGAATGCAGGAAAGGCCGACTGGTAAGGTGCGGACCAGGGAAGACAAAATCCCACAGAGAACACGGGCAGGGAAATGGAAGTATAGGGATAGGGTGGAAGGTAGTCCTGCTAAATGCCAGAAGCTTGGGCAGTAAAATGCCTGAGCTCCAGGTGATGCTGACTGAGGGAGAGGTGGATGTGGCAGCGGTCACTGAGACCTGGGCCACCGCAGGGCATGACTGGGACCTGAACCTGGAGGGTTACACCATGTTCTGGAAGGATAGGGGGGAGGGAAGGGGAGGAGGGGTAGCAATAATAGTCAAAAACTGCATTGCCATAGGAGGAGTGGAGGAGGCAGAGGGAACTGTGGAGGCGATTTGGGTCACCTTGATAACAAGGGGGGGGGCGCAAGAGAGTAAAAATAGGAGTGATGTACAGACCCCCTGCGCTGGCGGAGGAGCTGGAGGAGAGTCTGGTGACAGATGTTGGGAGACACTGCAGATTGGGAAGGGGAAGGGTGTTGGTGTTGGGGGACTTAAACATGCCAGGAACAGACTGGGAGACTGACATCCTCGGTGGCCAAGGAACAGAAGTTGTTGGATGTCTTTCAGGACACGTTCCTAACTCAATAGGTGGGGGAAACAACCAGGGAGGAGCGGATACTGGATGTGGTCCTGGCAGACAGTGACCAGATTGGGGGCCTGGAGGTAAGGGACCCGTTGGCGGGAAGCGACCATGCCACGGTCTGGTTCTGCCTGAACCTAGGAGGGGTTGAAGGCTGCACAAAGACGGAGGTAACTGACTTCAGGGGGGCGGATTTCAAGGAAATAGGAAGGATCCTTAAGGAGCACTTGGATGGGATTGGGCCAGACATGGATGCTGACAGTAGGTGGGAAATCATCAGGAGGAGGGTGCAGGATGCTGCCAGCACCTGCGCAAGAGTAAGACGAAAATGCGGTAGGACCCGAAAATCCTGCTGGTAGACCAGGGAGGTTCAGGAGGTGGTGAGGGGAAAGAAGGCGGCCTATAGGCAATTCAAGTGCTCAAGGAGGAAAGGGACAGAGGGAGTATGAGCTGATGTCCAGAAGGGCCACTTAGGGTGGTGAGGGCAAGCAAAAGGGAAGGAGCAGAACCTGGCCAGGGAAATTGGAGAGGGAATAAGGGGTTCTTTAGATACATTTGGGAAAAGCGAAGGGTGAAGGGCAGATTAGCAGGATTAAAACAGGGGAGGGATGGGCACAAGACCCAGGGGAGCAGGCTGAGGTACTAAATGAGTACTTCACCTCAGTTTTCACCAAGGAAAATGGGGGGACTGCATCATACATGGGAGGAGACGGTGGAACTGAAGGGTGGGGGACCCTTATCAAGTGGTGGGTCTGGGGAGGGGAAGGCAAAGCAGGGGAAAGAGGTAGCAGAGGTAGAAATCATGGCAGAGAAAGTGAGGGAAGCCCTCCGGTCCCTTAAGACCAAGAAAGCACCAGGGCCGGATAAATTACATCCCAGAGTGCTGAAGGAACTGGCGGATGTCCTGGCAAAACCCCTAGTGGAGCTCTTCAGCATCTCTCTGAGGACAGGGTGGGTGCCCCAGGACTGGAAGGTGGCGCATATAGTCCCTGTCCACAATGGGGGATCAAGAGAGGTGGCAGGGAACTACAGGCCCATCAGCCTGACATCAGTGGCAGGCAAGGTGATGGAGGGCATTGTCAAGGAGAGGCTGGGGAGGACCTGGAAAAGTTGAGGTGCCTGGATGATAGACAGCATGGATTCGTCCTGGGGAAATCGTGTCAGACAAACCTTGTGGAGTTCTATGACTGGGTGATGAGTGCCTTGGACCTGGGTAGACCAGTGGACGTCCTCTTTCTTGACTTCAGCAAGGCGTTTGACTCTGTTCCTCATGGGGGCCTGTTGGATAATCTGGGAGAAATGGGGGTGGGGAATCAGATGGATAGGCAGTTGGCTCCAGAACCGGACCCAGAGGGTCGTGGTTGGCGGGATAGTCTCATTCCCAAGGAGGGTCATTAGTGGAGTCCCTCAGGGATCTGTCCTTGAGCCCCTCCTGTTCAACGCCTATGTCTCTGACATAAAGAAGGGTATCAGGAGTGAGATGAGTCTTTTTGCAGATGACTCAAAACTGGGGGCGGTGGTGGATGGGGAGGAGGGGAGGGTGGCCCTACAGGGGGACCTGGAGGTTCTGGAAAGGTGGTCTAAGCGGAGGCTGAGGTTCAGTGCAGGGAAATGCAAGGTACTGCACCTGGGAGCCAGAAACCTGGGCCAAGTGTACACGGGGGGATGCTGCAAGTCTCGATGGCTGAGAGGGACCTGAGGTGGTGGTGGATGTCAAGATGAACAACTCGGAGACTTGTGGGAGGCAGCAGCAAGGCCAACAGGATGCTGGAGAAGGTCAGAGGAGGGCAACCAAAATGATTTGGGGCTTGGGGACAGGACCTATGGGAAGAGGCTCGAAGAGTTAAATATGTACACATTGGAACAGAGAAGGGACCGGGGGGACATGATAGAGGTCTTCAGGTACATGAAGGGGGTAAATAGGGGAGGAGCAGTCAGGGTGATTTGAAGGAAGGAGGAGGGGGCAACTAGAGGGCATGGGTGGGAGCTGGAGGGGGGAGAAAGGAGGAGGTGCTACTTCACTGAGAGGGTGGTGGAGCTATGGAATGCACTGCCCAGGGGGCTGGTGGAGGCAGAAATGGTGGAGGGGTTCAAGATGGGGTGGGACAGGTACAGGGGAAGGGTTCTGGAAGCAAAAACTAGTGCAGCGAGAATATCTGGGACTGAGAAGGGAGAAGCTAGAGAGGGAGAGGGGGGCAGCAAGGTCAGCTCCCAGGGTGGGGGCTGACCAAACGAGCAGACACAAAAGACCAGTAGGCCTATTCTGCTGGCATTTTAGTATGTTAATATAAGAGAAGCCACTACAGGCAGTTCATTGTTAGCAGGACCAAACCGAAGGAGTCCACCTTGGCGTCTGCTGGTCCGACTTAATTCACATTAGAGCTCTGAAGAGACCCCATTTTTCGTGGAGATGAAGTAAGAAATAGCCAATTTGGGCAGAAAGAAATGTGTAACTTTACTGTGAGGGTGGTATGTGCTGGACTCTGATACATGCCATTCCCCCCAGTAGCACCTCTTATTAGAAGAGTGATTTGATTTTCATGAATTAAACAAGGGCAGAGCTTGCTGTGTTAAGAATTAGATGAAAAAAGGAAGAGGAGGAGGAATAGAACAGAATGATAGGCAAGCACAAGTGATGTGGGGGAGCGTAGGGGAAGCCGGGTAAGGTTGGGGTGGAAGAGTAATGGTGAGCTGGACAAGGAGGCCAACGAGGGGATGTAATTAAGCAGGTTAAGCATTATTAACGTAAGCATAAGTATTATTAACATAACAGTAGTCATGTCCAGCAACGGAAGCAATATTAACTGCGCAGTAAGCAACTGCAGATACAGGTGCACAGTACCATAAGCACAGGCAGGGTTGTATAAATATGTAGCCGCAATTACTATGTGCAGCTTAGGATACTAGGTTACATGGCGTAGCTGATAAGCATTTAAAGGGCACATGTACTAACAGTGCCAATCATAGTTTCAGAATCGGTGAAAAGCTCTTTTAAATGAGGTATTGGGATCCTCTATAGCTGGCAGAAAGTCGAGAGATATCGACGACTCTGACTGCCCCATAGTGATACTACATTGCCACCATTTTTGAAAAACCTTGTGATGTCATGGTTGATTAAGCAGTGCTGGACTACAATATCATTTGCCATAACTTGTCATGGCACGATTCATGAATGTTCCCCTTTAAGCCTGTCGGATACACAGCTGAGCTACAGAGCAATCTGCAGGTAGCAAAATACATGACAGCACGTTGGGTGCAGTAATCATTGAGTATGGGTCATGGATACTAGGACTAGAAGGGTAGTGTACTCATGGGTGGTGGAACAAAGGCACACTGGAAACAGTCTTCTGGCACCTCCCTCATTCACTCCCACTCCTTGTGGGCCAGTCACACATTCTCTGCTTACACTGAGACTGCATAGGTACAGCAGGGAATAACCAGGAGCTGGAGAGTTCACCTGTTGATTGTTGCCTCTGATTGGAGCTCAGGGAGATTGGTGTCCTGATGGGGCTGGTTGGTGTAGTGATGTTTTACATCACTACACAGTGGAGTGTACTACAGTCATTACTCTAAACTTTGTGTACGCAGCTTTTCTTCAATCATCATTGTTTAATGAAGGTTGACCCCATTAACATCAGCAGGTCCATATCGTCTGTGCCAGGTTTTTCCTTTTATTTTCCTTTATCCCACATTTTTACATTATTTTATATCATAGATACATAGACAGTGTCGGCAGATAAGGGCCTATGGCCCACCCAGTCTGCCCATTTGAGCTTGCAAGTTTACTTTGTTTTCCTAGAAGTCTGTTGCCCCTTAACCCTGACCTCCAGAATTCCTTTATGTCTATCCCATGTTTCTTAAATCCTGTGATTGTTTCAGCCCCCCCAACTCCTCTGGCAGGGTGTTCCACTTGTCCACCACCCATTCTGTGAAGAAATTCTCCCTCACGTTTCCTCTGAATCGTCCTCCCTCCAACTTCATCCCATGCCCTCTAGTCCTGGAACATCTTTTTCACTTAAAAATAGTGTATTCCTGCACCCTGTTCCTCCCTGTAAGATACTTACATGTCTCTATCATATCCCCTCTCTCCCTCCTCCAGGGAGTACATATTCAATTCCTTCAACCTGTCCTCATAGGACTTGTGATGTAATCCATGTACCATCTTTGTTGCCCTCCTCTGAACCTTCTCTACCCTGTCTATGTCCTTACATAAGTAAGGTCTCCAGAACTGTACACTGTACTCCAGGTGGGGCCTCACTATTGTCTTGTACAGTGGAATTATGACCTCCCTTTTCCTGCTGGTGATGCCCCTGCCTGTGCATCCCATTTGCTTTACCTGCTGCCTTGTCACACTGTTTCCCTACCTTGAGGTCATCAGAGATGATAACCCCAAGATTCCTTTCCTGGTTGGTGCATGCTATATCCTCACCCCCAACTGATATATTGTGCCAGGGTTTTTGTGCCCTATATGCATTATCTTGCACTTCTTTGCATTGAATTTCAACTGCCAAACCCCTGACCATTCTTCAAGTTTCTGCAGGTTCCTTCTCATTCTATATATACCCTCTGGTGTGTCTACTCTGTTACAGAGCTTTGTGTCATCGGCAAACACATACCTCAAATTCAAACTGCCTTCAGGTCATTACCAATTTTCAACCCTGCCTTTTGGCCTTTCTTTGGCCCCAAGGGTATTTACAAAGTGCCTAGCACCAGTGGTAGCACACCTTCAAAGGCAAGGTGTGACCGTTTTTCCGTAGTTGGACGACTGGCTGTTGGTGGGCAGATCACCACAATAGGTCATTCAGTACTTAAACCTTACTCAAGGCCTATTGGAATCCTTAGGATTCATTATCCATCTTGAAAAGTCGGTCCTCACTCCTGCACAAAGGTTGCAGTTCATTGGGGCAGTGATAGACACCCTGCAGGGCAGGGCTATCTCCCTCTGGACAAGGTCAAGAATCTTCAAGAGGTAGCAAATTCCTTCACCTTGAACACAAGCAAGCCTGCAAGACAGTTCTTGAGACTTCTGGGACATATGGCTGCATCCACAGCCACAGTGCTGGGTTCAAGGTTTCAGATGAGGGACATCCAGTTCCACCTCAGGGCTCACTGGAGTCAAAGGAAAGATTCTCTGTCAAAACCCATTCTGGTCACAAGAACCCTGCTACAGGCCTTGCAGTGGTGGAAAGAAGTTCCCAATCTAAGGGAAGGTGTTCCCTTTCAGAAAGACAACCCCTCAGTTGTTCTTACAACAGATGCATCCCTTTTGGGCTGGAGCGCCCACTTGGGAGATAATACAGGTACAGGGTACCTGGTCAGCTTCAGATTCCCTGCAGCACATAAACCTGTTGGAACTCAGGGCTGTTTTTCTGGCTTTGAAAACTTTTGCAGTATTATAGTACATAATTTTTGTCTCTGTCCCCCTCCAGAAGGCCCCTGTCCCCAGATACCCCAGCCTCGTCACCCTGACTGCCACTGGGACTTAACGCCAGCTATCGTTCCCCAGGGCTTGCCTGGCCCATGCCATCACTCTGATTCGATTCTTGCTGGGGCCTGGGGTGACCAGCATCATCCTACTGGTATTTCTGGGTTTTCTTCCTAAGAGGGCGGGGTGTTCATTTATGTCATGATGCGCATTGACATTTGCCATGCCCCCCTTGTTCTCAGGCAATCCCGGACTACAGTTTTCACAGCTTCCGCTCAGGGCCAGGCATTCACCGGGCTTCTCGGTCCCCCCCCCCCAAGGAAGAGAGCAGTCCTTTGTACACTCCATACTCCTCCCAAGCTGGCACTTCTGACCATACCAAGTTTGCAGTTAAACCTGTGTTGTCGGCACTGCAAGCAGTCGTGCTACTGCTGCACTGGCAGGCTAGCTAAAGACTGACTTTTCCACCGAGAAATAGCTTGTGTATCCAATATGCAGAGCTCATCAAAATAGAATACATGCCATAACAGGATAATCCTGATTGGACACAAAATCAATCAAGTAACTCAGATTCTCAAAAAACCTTTCTTGACCTGGAGGATGTGGTGGTCAGTAGTTACCTGCCAAGTCCTCCATTTTGCCACCTATAGCATGCTAATAAGGGAAGTGCGCTTTCCGTGGAGGTCACTGGTGTGTAGTAGGACCCCATACCCAGAATTCTTTTGGGAGCCTGTAGGTTGCAGCCTTTGACATTTGGTTATTTTCTGTCTCCAGGAATCACAAGCCTTTATGCCATCGCTCTGGTGGTGGTTACATGGCTTTGGTCAGTGCCAGGGAAGAAGGAAGGAGAGACTGAAGAAGCGGCCCTGCATCAGAACAACGTCCGATTGTAAGTTAAGTGCGAAAAGGGATGCTGTACTGTTGGATGGTTTGGCTGTTGGACATATTCCCATATACCATTCCACCAGCATGGTGTGTGTACTGGTGCTGTGCTCTTGGTAGAAGGGAGTATGGCCAATACTCAGAACCTCCCAACATGGTAAGTGTAGGGACACTATGCCATTGGAGGTTCTGGGTGTTGGCAAATGCTAAGCTACCATTAACCCAGTATTGTGTTAGTGTAGGGGGTGCTGTGTTACAGGCTCTGGGTGTTGGACATACTCCCATCTACCAACTTCCCAACATGGTGTGCATGTGAGGTGCTGGATAATGCTAAAATAAGATGTTTTAGCAGGAGGGGCTACACTTTTTGAAGGTCTTGGTGCTGGACATACTCCCATTTATAAACACCCCAACATGGTGCGTGCATGGGGTGCTGTGCTGTTGGAGGTTTTGATTATTGAACACATGCCCATCTCTAAACACCGCAGCATAGTGTGTGCAGTTGGGGTACTGTGTTGTTGAAGGTTTTCTTTATTGGACACATGCCCATCTACAAACACCCCAGCATGGTGTGTTTATGGAGTGCTGTGCTAGTGAAGGTTTGGGTTGTTGGACACACTCCCATCTCCAACACCGCAGCATGGTGTGTGTGTGTGTGTGTGTGTGTGTGTGTGTGTGTGTGTGTGTGTGTGTGTGCGCGCCTAAGCTGTAGAAGGTTTGGTTGTTGGAGACATGCCCATTTACAGACACCCCAGCATGGTGTATGTATGGGGGTGCTATCCCGCTGAAGGTTCTTAGCGTTGGCCACATTCCCATCCAGCAACCCCCAAGCATGGTGTGTGTATGGGGTACTATGCTGTCGGAGGTTCTGGGTGATATTGTATTGAGGTCTCTTCTAAAGGTTCTTTAACTGTACTACTGTTGTGATCTGCTGTATTCACATTACATCCTCTCAACTGGAAGGACATTTAATATTTCACAAAATGGCAGTCCTTAGTATGATTGGCTTTCATTGTTGTTTCCTTTTTTTGCAGTGCACACCATATCATTCTGTTAATTGAAGCTGTTCTGTTTGGACTCTTCGTAAGCATCGTTTTTTATGACCAGGTGAGCTTATTAGTTGCTGTTTTTAGTTTTTGGAAGGGGGGGGGATCAGGGGATGCAAGCTAAGTAAAACCCTGAGAGGTTGCACCACCAGGACTGCAGACAAAGCTATAATCTTACCTGTTCTTTACAGAATACAGTCAAATGCTAAAAGGCCAATCGATGGCTTAGGGCAGAAGATCGAGTCTACCCTGAAGTTCTTACATTGCTTTATTCTTCCTTTGCAGAGCTCTCCCTACCCCCCAAACCCCATTTTGTTCGTAATTACCCCACTTGAAAATGTCCCACTCTGATTTTTGAACCTTGAGATAGTCCTCTTGTCAATCGCAATGCTGGGCAAACTGTTCCA
Organism: Neoceratodus forsteri; assembly: GCA_016271365.2. NCBI lineage: Eukaryota > Metazoa > Chordata > Ceratodontiformes > Ceratodontidae > Neoceratodus > Neoceratodus forsteri. Next base: position 242,454,613 of record CM028133.1, on the reverse strand, counting down.
CCTGTCCATCACGTGCTGCTCCACGAAGAAGTACTTTCAGATGTCCCTCTTTAATTTCCCCATTTCTGATTCAAAATTGTGGCAGTCCCCAGCCCCCCATTGTTGTTCTGTCCCTTAGCCCTTTGGAGTCTAACAACAAATCCACCCTGTTATACCCCTGCATGTGTTTGTAGCCTTCTGTCATATCTCTCTTTCTGTAGTGCTCCACATTGTCGGTGGGATTCATTACGAATTGGTGATGTGCACCCCTACTAGGGGAAATGGCACAACCCAAGGCTGTAAGCAACATAGAATCCTGGGCACCTAAACATTCCGGGCAGCAGCAACTCTCCAGTTTATGGTGTGCCATTGAAGGGGAAACAACTTAGAAATTTCTTTGAGGAAGAAAAAGACTTTCTTTGCTTTCTAAGTTTTGGGGCTGCAGTTAATCATAGCAGGTTGGGGCTACCAGGTGACAGGGAGCACCCCTAAATTTAAAATTTAAATAAATAAAAGGGGGGGGGGAGACAGAGAGAGAGAGGGGGATCTTAGACTCTGGGAAGACTCAGTGTCTCTTTCAGGGGGTCTTTTGTGGGGAATCCATTGCCAAAGGTTGTGTGGTGGCTTTTCAAAGGCTTCATTCAGCCTTGCGGCTTTCCCGCTGTTTTTACTGAGCCCTGTCCATTGGGCTGGCACTGTTTGTTAGTCAGAGGCTTCCTCCAGCCACAGTGCGTCTTTGCCCCCTGCCCCGATGTGCGTGACATCACACACAGCGTCATGACGTCACACAAATGCACTTCCATGAGAGCATGCGCACACCTGCACTTTTCTAGTACTGGATGTGGTGGCTCTGTTTTCCTTGTGTTTTCAGCACAACTGGCTGAGTGTGATCAGTCTCCATACAGCCGTTTTAAACTTCTTAGCGGGTAGGGAAGTTTTATTCTACTTCTGTCTCCCCATAATCTGAGGTGGGTATGCAGCAGTATTCCTAAATTCAACCATTATGTTGAGCCTTTTTAGATAGTATTGTCAACTTTGTTCTGCTTTTTTGAAACATCTGTATGACTAGTGTTTTGGCACCACCATGGCTTATCGGAGACCTCTAGTTTCAAACGATGTAAACCTGCAAAAAGGTATTGCAATCCTCACCTCTGTGTTCCTGTTGCCCCATTATGTTACTCAAACTAATATGTCCAACCTCTCTTCTGCTACCTTCCCCACAGTCCGTGTCTGTCAGTGTTGGCTCCTGATCAGCAGTGGCCCCCTACTGGGAGAAGTGTGGCTGGAGCAGCTGCAGGCTTTTCCACAGTTAGTGTCTGTCAGTGCCAGCTCCTGATCTGCAGTGACCAACTACTGGGAGAGGTGGGACTAGAGCAGTTGTAGGCTTCCCCACAGTCATTGTCTGTCAGTGTAGACTCCTGATCATTAGTGACCTCATTCTGCTAGAGGTGGGGCTCTAGCAGCTGCAGGCTTCCCCACAGTTAGTGTCTGTCAGTGCTGCTTCCTGATCAGCATTGACCCCCCCTACTGGGAGAGGTGGGACTGGAACAGCTACAGGGTTCCCTACAGTTGTTGTCTGTCATTGCTGGCTCCTGATCAGGAGTAACCCCTTACTGGGAGAGGTGGGACTGGAGCAGCTGCAGGGTTCTCCACAGTCAGTGTCTGCTCTTGATCAGCAGTGATCCCCTATTGGGAGAGGTCATCTAGAGCAGCTGCAGCCTCCCCCCACCCCAGTCAGTGCCTGCCAGTGCCGGCTCCTGTGCAGCAGTGACTCCCTGCTGGGAGAGGTGGGCTGCAGCAGCCGCAGGCTTCCCCTTAGTCTGTGTCAGTGCTGACTCTTGATCAGCAGTGACCCCCCTACTGGTAGAGGTGGGGCTGGAAGAGCTGTAGGCTTCTCCACAGTCCATGTCTTGTCAGTGCCAGCTTCTGGTCAGCAGTGACACCCCCTACAGGGAGAGATGGGACTTGAGCAGTTGTAGGGTTCCACACAGTCTGTCAGTATCTGTTCCTGATCAGCAGTGATCCCATATTGGTAGAAGTGGCACTGTAACAGCTGTAGGGTTCCCCACAGTCAGTGTCTCAGTGCCAGCTCCTGATAATTAGTGGCTCCCTACTAGGGGAGAGGTGGGACTGGAACAGCTGCAGATTCCCCCCAGTCATTGGTTACCAGTGTCGGCTGCTGATCAGCAGTGACCCCCTGCTGGGAGAGATGGGACTGGAACAGCTGCAGGGTTCCCCACAGGCAGTGCCAGCTCCTGATCAGCAGTCTAAGCTTGATGATAATCAAAAACAGAATCCCAGGAAGTTTTGGGAGGTTATTTCTGATCTAATGGGGACTCATAAAAGTTGCTGTGTAACTAAGATCTCAGTGGATGGATCAACTTTTTCTCTGGGGACTGGTCTGGTAAATGCCTTTAATGAGTATTTTATTAAGGTGGGTACCCAGGATTTAGCTGATAGGAATAGCCAGGATTATAAGTTTGGTGGATAGCAAATTTGATTCTAAAGGAATGGAGGTGTTTGAGTTTGCTCATATTTTTCTGGAAGAAGTACATAGGGAACTCTTAAAAATAAATACTTCTAAGGCTGTAGGGTATGATGGAATCTCTTCCATATTATTAAAGTATGCTGCCCCTTGCACTGGCTTCCCCTTGGCTTATATTTTTAATTTGTCCTGTAAGATCAGTGAATTTCCAGAGGGCTGGAAGATTGCCAGGGTTACACTTGTATTGAAATCATTAAATAAGACTGACTTGGGGAACTGTAGGCCCATTTTGTTGCTACCTCAGGTCTCCAAAATATTTGAGAGGATTGTTTCATGTCAATTAAAGAGTTTTTTGAATTATAATAATAAATTGTCTCCTTTTCAGTCAGGTTTCAGGTCTTTACATAACACCCAAACAGCTTTAACGAAGGTGGTAAGCGTTCTCTAACTGAGTCTGGACAGGAGGTTAATGATAGGTGCTCTTTTGACACCCTGAACCATCGGGTGCTCCTGTCCAGACTCAGGGAGATCAGCTTGTCCCACCTTCCAATTAAATGGTTTTCATCATATCTGATGGGACGTAGCCAGTATGTGAAGGTAGCCTCATTTGAATCTGGGATTGAGGAGTGGAGTCCCCCAAGGGTCAATCTTGGGGCCTCTGCTCTTCAACATTTATGTGAATGAGTTTAGGCTCCAATCTCCGGATATTCGGTATCATCTATACGCAGACGATACTATATTGTATGTCGAAGGAGTTTCTCGGGATATAATAGCGTTAAAGTTGCAACAAGCTTTTGACGAGGCTCAGGAATTTTTTAGGAGGCATCATTTGATTTTGAATGCAAATAAAACACAGGTACTTTTATTTAGAAATAAGTATAATAGAACCTGTGGTTTAAAACTGGAAATTGTTACATTTGGGAGTTTAGTTATAAAACAGGTTGATCATTATAAATACTTGGGGATGTGGTTGATTCTCACTTAAGCTGGAACCTACATATAGATTCATTTGTTGGAAGCATGAATAAGAAACTAGGAGTCCTGCACAGATATACAAGTTTCATGTCTAGAGAGGTTCGTCAGAATGTAGTCGCAACTTTTTTACTCCCGGCAATTGATTATGGAGATATATTTTATGATGGGGCTTCTGGGGTATTGTTAAATAAAGTGGACCTATTCTTTCATAGGCTGGTTCGTTTCATATTAGAGGTCCCATTTAGAACTCACAGGTGTTTCTTATTTAATGAATTACATTGGAATAGACCACTTGTGAGAAGGAATATACATCTGTTGCACTTTATGGTTGGGGTTTGGAACCATAAGGTCCCAGATTATGTTGTAAGGCTGTTCAAGCTTAGAGAATTTGGGAGGGACCTGAGGTCGACTCATGGTGTCCAGTTTTGTATGCTCATTTGTAATTTAAATATTGGAAGATCTTCTATTCTATTCAGAAGAGTTTCCCTCTGGGATGATTCACCTCAACACTTAAGATCTCCAGGGGTCAAAATTAATACTTCTAAATTTGTTCAGTGGTGCACTGCTTGGACAAAGACTGTTTATATTTGCAATCCGTGTAATGTATTTTAAAGATTGATCTATTGATCACAAATGTTGTTTGATTTGTTATGTTTTCTTTGTTGCTGTTTATTATGTATGTGTGTGTTTAAATATGGAACTTGGCACTTTATTGGACATGGAACTTCATTGAAAATGAGCTTTGCTCAATGGAATGTCTCCAGTATTCTTTGAATAAAAATGATTTATTACTACTAGTAACTCCCTGCAGGAAGAGGTGGGGCTGGAACAGTATCTGGAACAGTTGCAGATTTCTGCAAAGTCTGTGTCTGTCAGTACCACCTCATCAGCAGTGACCCTGTACTGGGGCTGTAGCTGTTGCAGGCTTCCCCACAGTCGGTGTCTGTCAGTGCCAGCTGCCAATCAGCAGTGACCCCCTCCTGGGAGAGGTGGGACAGGAGCAGCAGCAGGCTCCCCAACAATCGGTTTCCGTTAATGCTGGCTCCTGAACAGCAGTGACCCCTAGTGGGAGAGGTGGGACTGGAACAGCTGGAGGCTTTCCCATAATCCGTGACCATCAGCATCAACTCCTTTTTTTTTTTTTTTTTTTTAAACCCCCCCCCCCCATGCAAGAACTGGCCCCATCCTCTGTCTAACTAGCCTTGTCACTGTGGCTTCCTCCAGGATTTACCTTGTCCGACTTTTTCCCCCAGGGCACCCCCTCCCTTGCAAGGTCTCCCAAATCCCACCAGAGACAGGATTCTGTTAGCTCAGACATCCCCTGGGTAGCTGAGTGCAGGGCCTGCTAGAGACCGGATTTATCCTACCGGTCTGCGCTGAGTTTCCCTTTTCTGTGCTCCTCTGGCAGTACGGATGTGCAGTGCCATAATGACACACGCCCTTGAGTGACATACATCAAAGGCTATGGCACCTCTCATGTGCCTTTGCAGCCTGGAATGCCCAATCACTGGTTTCCATCAGGTGCTCGATCCTCCTCCCCAGCCAGCCCTTAGAATCTTGAGCTCACTATGGAACTCGGGTCATCAGCATCACAAGCAGTAGCGCTACCGCTGTGTGGTAGGCCAGCTAGTACCAGATCCTGATCAGCAGTGACTCCCTACTGGGAGAGATGGGACTGGAGCAGCTGCAAACTTCCCCACAGTCGGTGTCTGTCAGTGCCGGCTCCTGATCAGCAGTGACTCTCTACTGGGAGAGGTAGAACTGGAGCAGCTGCATATTTCCCCACAGTTGGTGTCCGTAAGTACTGGCTTCTGATCAGCAGTGACCTCCTACTGGAGGAGGGGGGACTAGAGCATCTGTAGGCTTCCCTGCAGTCAGTGTCTCTGAGTGCCATCCATTGGTCTACAGTGACCCCAGTACTGGGAGAGATGGAGCTGGAGCAGCTGCGTGACTCCTCACAGCCAGTGTCTTTTAGTGCTCACTTCTGTTCTGTAATGACTCCCTACTAGGACTTGCGTATTTCAAAAATAGACCATAGTCCCCCTGCAAGCAGTCCTTGATTTTTGCACAAAAAGTCCCGCAAGTCTGACTAAAGTTCTCCACCATGTACCTGTGACCCTGTTCATGGTTCCTTCAGCCTCATTCTGTGCAGAAAGGAGTGCCTGTTCTTTTAAGCAAATGAATGTGCAATGAAGAGTAACAATTCATCCTGCTTTCTGTACTTTTCTATACACCAGGTTGTCTCCATTATCACAGACGAGACCCCAATTGAGCAGAAGAGAAGTAAACTGCTGAAGGACTGTCAGCGGGAGGGATCTCGCACGCGCAAGCCTAAGATGGCACTACTGAGAGAAGTGTTTGGAAGAGGTAATGTAACCCTAAACAATTCATGCTGGGAGAGGCTGGAACTAGAGTAGCTGTGAACTCCCTCACTGTCTGTGCTGTTACACCATTGGCTGCAGTGAATCCTGCTGGGAAAGGCAGTGATTTCAGTAACTGTGAGCTCCCCCACAGTGAGTCCTGCTGGGAGTGGAGTAGCTGTGCGTGCCCCCCGAGTCAGTGCTCCTACACCATTACCTACAGCAACTCCTTCTGGGAGAGGGTGGGACTAGAGTAGCTGTGAATTCCCCCACAATATGTGCTCCTACACAGTTACCTACAGTGACTTCTGCTGGGAGAAGCTGAGACTGCAGTAGCTCCGAGCTCTCCCACAGTCAGTGCTCCTACGCCCTTACCTACAGTGACTCCTGCTGGGAGAGGCTGGGACTGGAGTAACTATGAGCTCCCTCATGTGACCGGGTTGAATAACACCCTGTCCCATTTGTTATACAGAAAGAGTTAAAAGCAAGGCTCTGTTCTATCCTCTCCTTTTATGTCTCTTGTTTGTCAGATTGTGCAATCAAATTTTCTTGTGAGACCTAGGAACTGATCACTCTGATGGTCTTGCAATTCCCCTCCTGCGATCTGTCTACCTTCACTTGATGTTTCTGTCTTTTCTTTTTTCTTATTTATCTGTGGTTCCACAAATATATGTGAATCTGGGATCCCTTTGTTTGCCAATGTATAGGGGAAGGAGATCTTAAAACTGGAACTCGCTGGATTCATAAACGAGAAATGGGGTTTAAACTTGTAAAGGGGGAAGGGATTAGTGAAAAAATTGAGTCAGGAGGGCTGCCCGAGGTCCCAGGTCTAGGGCAGAAAATGAGGACAGGTGACTGCAATGTAAACAAAGCAAGAGGTGTGCAGGAAAAGGCAAATAGGGAGTGCAGAGCGGGGCAGAGTCAGTTGGATGGGGGGGGAATGAGGTGGAGGACGGTCCTGATCAACGCCAGGAGCATGGGCAACAAAATGCCCGAGCTCCAGGCGATGCTGGCAGAGGGATCAGTGGATGTGGCAGCAATTATAGAAACATAGGCCACCCAGAAAAATGATTGAGACCTAAATTTGGAGGGCTACACGATATTCAGGAGGGATAGAGAAGAGGGTAAAGGAGAGGAGGTAGCACTGATGGTCAAGAATGGCATAATGGTTAGTGGAGTGGAGGAGGCATATGGGGGAGTGGAAGCGATTTTGGGTAGCCCTGCAATCGTGGGAAGGCAGAAGACTGAAAGTAGGGGTGGTATACAGACACCCAGCAATGGATGAAGACCTGGAGAGAAAACTGGTTGAGAATATCAGGGGGCACTGTGACCGTGGAAAGGGCAGGGTGGTGGTCATGGGAGACCTAAATATGCCGGGGGCAGACTGGGACACTATGATATCAGCGGTGGCCATGGAGCAGAGACTGATGGATGTGTTTCAGGATGCCTTTCTGGTCCAACAGGTGGGGGAACCTACTAAGGGGGGAGGATACTGGACATTGTCCTTGCATACAGCAACCAGAAAAGGGGTCTGGAGGTGTGTAGCCCACTGGCAGGAGGAGCCCATGCCACGGTCTGGTTTCTGCTGTGACTAGGGGGGTGGGACAACCGCTCAAACAGAGTAGTAGTGGACTTCAAGGGGGCAGACTTTGTGGGCATGGGCAGGATTCCGAGGGGGAGCTTGAACAAGATTAGGCCAGACATGGATGTTGGTAGCTTGTGGGAGACCATTAATAATGGTGTGCAGGAGGCTACTAGCTCATGTACAAGGGTAAGGTGCAACAATGGTAGGGCCAACAAGCCATGCTGTTGGACCAGGGAGGTGCAAGAGGCAGTGAGGGCTAAAAAAAGCTGCCTACACATGTTTTAAATGCTCCAGGGTGGACAGGGAGAGAGGTGAGTATGAGTTGACAGCTAGAAGGGTCACAAGAGTGGTGAGGGGAGCCAAGGTGAGGATGGAGCAAAACCTGTCTAGGGATATCCGGAGGGGTGGAAAGGGATTTTATAGATGCATTGGGGAAAATAGGAAAGAGAGAGCACAGATCTCTGGGATTAGGACTGGGGTGGGATGGGCACAGGAGGTGGGGGAGCAGGCAGAGGTACTAAACAAGTACTGTGCCTCGGTATTTATGGAAGATGACAGGGATCCATTCATCCAGAAAGGGGGGACAGCTGAGAGGAGAGGACAGATGGAGAGGAGAGGACCAGAAGAGGCTGGGGCACCAGGTGGGCCAGGCCTAGAAGAGATGGGTGCTTTGTTGGGGGGTTAGGGAGGGGAAATCACAGAGGACAGCATGAGGAGGCTCTACGGGCGCTGAAACTGACAAGGCACCGGACTGGATGGGCTACATCCAAGAGTCGTGAAGGAACTGGCAAACGAACTATCGGCTCCACTAGCTGCACTTTTCAACGCCTCTCTGCAGACAGGATGGGTGCCTCAGGATTGGAGGATGTCTCATGTGGTGCCTATCCACAAAGGGGGGGTCCTAGGGAGGAGATGGGAAATTACAGGCCTGTCAGCCTAACGTCGGTGGTAGGCAAACTAATGGAAGGCTTCATCAAGGAGAAGCTCGGGAGGCAACTGGAAAGGCTAGGGCACATGGATGACAAACAGTATGGTTTTGTCCCGGGGAGATCGTGCCAGACCAACCTCATAGATTTTTACGACTGGGTGATGGAGATCCTGGACCGACCAAAGACCAGTAGAGATCCTATATCTGGATTTCTGAGAGGCATTTGACTCTGTACCCTACATCGGGTTGTTGACAAAGTTGGGGATGGGGGTGAGAAGATAGTTGCTTAGATGGGTAGAAAACTGGCTCACGGATAGAACACAGAGGATGGTGGTTGGTGGGATAGTCTCCTTCCCATGGAAGGTCTTGAGTGGGGTTCCCCAAAGTTCGGTACTGGGGCCACTCCTGTTCAATGCCTGTGTCTCCGATATAGGGAGCGGTGTTAGGAGTGTGATGAGCCTCTTCACGGATGACTCAAAACTGGGAGCAGTGGCTGACGGGGAGGAAGCAAGAGAAACATTCCAGAGGGATCTGGATACCCCGGAGGGTTGGGCAAATAGGTGGGAACTGAGGTTTAATCCAGGGAAGTGTAGGGTGCTGCATCAGGGGGTCAGAAACCCAGGTCATGTATACAACGTGGGAGGGGTCACACTGCAAGCCACAACGAGTGAAAGGGACCTGGGGGTGGTGGTAGACACCAGAATGAACAACACTGAAAACTGCAGAAGATCTGCGACAAAGGCAGACAGGATTCTGGGCTGCATAGCCTGGGGAATAACATCCAGGAAGTGGGAAGTGATCCTTCCTCTGTATAATGCCTTGGTCAGGCCGCATCTTGAGTACTGCATGCAGTTCTGGAGACCTCACCTTAGGAAGGACATAGCATTGTTGGAGAGGGTTCAGAGGAGGGCAACAGGATGATCTGGGGCGTGAGCAAAAGGACCCATGAGAAAAGGCTGGAAGTCCTTGAGCTGTACTCGCTGGAGGAGAGACGGGTGACATGATTGAGGTATTCAGATGTGTGAAAGGGATTAACGGGGGCAGAGCCAAAGAAATGTTCAGGCTAAGGAAAGGGGGCACAACCAGGGGGCATGAGTGGAAGTTGGAGGGGGGAACCTACAGGGGAGAACGTAGAAGACATTACTTCACTGAGAGGGTGGTGGAGCCATGGAATGCATTGCCCAGGAATCTAGTCGAACAGGGCACAATGGATGGCTTTAAGAGGGGGTGGGACAGATGCATGGGTATACTGAAGCCGAGGTTGACCCTCTCGGGGGCCAGCGGGGGAGGAGGAGCTAGCACCCAATAGTGGCTGGCTAACGAGCAGACACGAAAAAACGTTAGGCCTATTCTGCTGACTTTTAGTATGTCAGTATATTGTTGAAATTATTGCAAAAAGCCATTTGGAACTTTGGAACTCCGGGGGGGGGTGGGGTGGAAGAGGTTAACCTTGAGATGCAGCACAAGCTCATTTGAAGAGTTGTCAACACGAGGTGAGTTTTGAGACACCATCTTCTATTTTTTTTTTTTTTCACCTGCAGGAAAGAAACTGACAAGAACTCTGATGCATTTTGTGTGAAAACAGGATATCTCTTAACAAGTTCAGGATGCAGAAGTTCATTGCCAGGCAAAGGTTTCTTATAAAAAGAGCAATCTTTTGTTAGTGGGAAGCTCAATCTTTTATTAGTGGGAAACTGAAATTTAGAATTAGAGATACAGTCAGAGGAAGGACTTTGTTCAGTTTGAACTGCCTATATTAAAAAAAAAAAATTCTGTACAAATGTTTTTTATACTGTTGTTATTGAGAATAATAAAATGCTACTTGCGAATTTTATAACTGCTCCTGGTTTTCCTCTGCTTCCTGAGCTGTGCCTCAGCAACAGATGGTGTCAGACTAAGCGGGATTTACACCGTGCATACTCTAAGCCAGGAGTTTTGTGCGTGGGTACTAGACCTTGTACCAGGGAAGCATAGAAGAAAGGTATGGATCCTGGAACAGCAAGCTCAGGAATGATTACCAGAAGAATGGCAGTCAAACTAGCAGATACAAAGATACAAAAATCCAAACAGACTGTACAGCCAGAACCAGTCATGGAAGAACATGCAGGGACGGAACCTGAAAGCCTATCTGCCTTCTTCAGATGGTGGGCTATACAACAGAAAGAGAGAAGCAGAGAAAAGAGATGCAGCAACAGGAGCAGTGATGGCTGGATGCCTTGCAAGCTATCAGAGCTGGAGGATCTGGCAGAGGTCCAGCAGAGTTACAAAACTTTAAATACATTAAACTTAAAAAGTTGTGTCCCTCGGATGATGTCGAAGTATACATGACAACTTTTGAAAGGGTTGTTGCAGCCTGCCAGTAGCCAAAGCAATAATGGGCAATCAGGCTGGCACCTTATCTGACAGGTAAAGCCCAACTTGCCTACAGTAATATGGACACTACACAGTCGGAAAACTGTGACCTTGTGAAAAGAGAAATCCTGAAAAGATGACATCTCGAGAGAGACCTACAGGTGAAGATTCCAGTCATTGAAGTACTGTTCAAGTTGACAATTCTCAAAAAGCCTTCACCTGACTCAGAGAATTCCTTATCAAATGACTCCAGCCAGAGGGTAAAACAGTCCCACAGATCATCAACATGTTTGCAGTGGAGCAATTCATCAACATACTACCCACAGACATGCAGCTTGGGTAAAAGAACACCGACTAGAAAGTGGGGAAAAATCTGTTTCTTTGGTTGAAGTCTATCAGATGGCCAGACAGACATCGCAGCAGCTAAGTAACAGTCAAGAACTGATAAGAGACTCTTTTTCCCCGATATGACTCTAGGTCAGACAAAAACTCTGGTGGGGATAAGAAATCTGCTCTCAAAGACTTTATTTGCTATAATTGTAATAAGCCAGGCCATATTGCAAGAAACTGCCATAGAAGTAAGGAGGGTAACATTGGGGCAAGTATTTAACAGATGTCAAGGTGGGAGATAAAACTGTAAAGGGGGCTTATTGATTCGGGAAGCAGACGGACTCTAGTGCATGTTGAAGTGCTGGGAAAACTGTGCAAAAGGACCAGGTACTGGTGTCATCTGCATCCACGAGGACACTCGATACTATCCTACCACCCAACTGACTCTGAATATTAATGGGGTGTCTCACCTAATGAAAGTGGGGGGTAGTACCCCAAGTTACCTGTACCTGTGATTATTGGAAATAACTTTCCAGGATTTACTGAGTTAATCACAGTAGGAGCAAAACCTGCAGTTTCCGCAGCTGTGATGACAAGTGCACAGGCAAAGAAAATCTCTGATGGTGGGGACTCTTTTTTCCTTTTGGTGATTTTGATTCTGACTTGTTTAAGCACAGCTCCAAGATCTGGAAGTCCAGGAAAGAAAGAAGACATCTGAAGAAACAGTGGTGGCAAATGACTGATGGGCATAAGGGGTTAATATATGAAATGCTGAAACTAAACTGATAACTGATTGTGATTTTATTTCAGATCAAACTAACAATGTTTCTCTCCAAGCTTATCTTAGGCAGCTGGGAGTGAAACAAAAACAGGGTGAATCAATGTTTAACAAATGTAATAGGTTACTGTACAGAGTTTGGGTTAAACCTTAGACACAGGAACAGAGAGAACAATTGGTTATACCACAGAAATATAGCACTGAGTTGTTATAGATAGCACGTGTAGTCCTATGGCTGGTCACTCGGGAAGGGATCGCACCCTTACCAGATTGCTATACAGATTTTACTGGCCTGGAATTCATGAAGATGTTGCTGTCAACTGTAGTTCTTGTGCTGAATGTCAGAAATTAGCCTCAGTGACTGAAAAAAAAAAAGGCCGGCCCGCCAGTGCAGCAGTTGGATTTCTGCTTGCGACGCCAGTGACCTGGGTTCAGGAACGGACCCGGGGGTCAGAGGGTCGGCTGAGGGGAGAAGGCTTGAGCATACCACGACTGCTCGCCTTCTCCAGGGAGGGAGGGGAGTTTGAGTCTCGGTGATTGCTGGCCCCGGCAGAGGCCGGGAGCACAGCAGTACATTGGACTCCACTGTGGGAGAGAGCATGATGGACATTGGCTCCAGCCTTGATGTTGTGTGGCATGTCACTCCCCTGCAGGAAAATGTAAAAATGTCCCCAGCCTGGCTGGATGACGGCTGCTCCTCCTTCTGCCACGCTGGTCACTGGAGTGCATCTTCTCCTCAGTCTCCCGTGAATGCACCAGCCCCAGGGAAACCGTATCCTGAATTCCCCTCCCTTGACCCCAGGGAGGGGCCCTTCTGTTAGGGTTAGTGCTGGACCCCTCCCCGGGGTGTGGTGCACACAGGACCGTGACTGATTGCAGGAGAGGCAGTGGAGGTGAGACGGCGAGCACAGGGAGTTATGGGGCCCGAAGGAGTGGCAAAGGCTGGGGCCTGGATTAGCAAAAAAAAAACAAGGTGCCCCTACCCTTGATAGATGTGCCTTTTGAGAGAATTGCAATGGATGTGGTTGGCCCCTTAGACAAATGTAAAAAGGGTAATCGATCCATTCTGGTGGTATGTGACTATGCTGCTCAATACCCAGAGGCAGTTTCAATGCATATTGTCAAGGCAACAAAGGTGGCTTGCCAAAATTTTCAGTAGAGTGGACATAGCTAAGGAGCAGATTATTACTGACCAGGGTAGTAGTTTTGGTGCTGCATTATTGCGGGAGCTGTACCGACTACTAGGTATCGCTGTCATAAGAACCTCCCCTTATCACCCTCACACTGTCTTATTGAGCATTTTAATCGAACCCTAAAACATATGTTAAAAAGGTTTGCAAAAGGGTAAGAGAAAGATTGAGACCAATACTTATCTTACCTGCTGTTTGCTCACAGAGAAGTGCCACATGCCTCAACAGGTTTTTCACTATTTGAAATGCTGTTTGGTAGACAACCTAGAGGGCCACTAGATGTAATAAAAGAAACGAGGAAGATAATCCCACTCAGAAAAAATCTATTACATCTTACAAGTGTGCCCCGAGAAAGAAACTGGCAACATATGTTGAAATTGGCCTATAGTAATCGGGAAGAGGACCAAAACCAGCAGAAGGTGTGTTATGACCATGGGGTGAAAGATACAGTTTTTGACCCAGGTGAAGAAACACAGAAACAGAATTTAACAGCAGATGAGGACCACTTGGCCCACCCAGTCTGCCCATTTCCTTACCTAATGGATAAGCTGCAGGTCCCAATGAAACAGCAGCCTACTTCTTCCTACCCCCGTCCCCTAGAATTGCCTTATGACTGTCCCATGCATTCTTGAATTCCACCACTGTTTTTGACTCCACAACATCCTCAGGAAGGCCGTTCCGTGCATCCACAACCCCCTCTGTGAAAAAATACTTCCTTACATTACCTCTGAGCCGCCCCTCATTATCTTCAAATTGTGCCCCCTTGTTCTTGCACACCTCTTTTTCTGAAAGATGCTACCTCTTGGACTTTGTTGATTCCCTTGAGGTACTTGAAAGTTTCTGTCATGTCCCCCCTCCCTCCCTTCCTCAAGGCTATACATATTAAGCTCCTTAAGTCTCTCTTCATATGTCTTCTGGTGCAGACCCTGCACCAATTTTAGTTGCTCCCCTATGGACTGCCTCCATCCTGTCTATGTCTTTGCAGAGACTGGGTCTCTAGAACTGCATGCAGTACTCCAGATGGGGTCTCACCAGCAGTCTGTACCGAGGGATAACAACTTCCTGTTTTCTACTGGTGATGCCTCTCCCTATGCATCCCAGTATCCCTCTGCCCTCTCACATTGCTTGCCCACCATTAGGTCATCTGATACGACTACCCCCAGGTCCCTTGCCATTTTTGTTGTTAGTATCTCAACCCCCCCCCCCCGTGTACTCTTCCCTTGGGTTTTTGTTTCCCAGGAACATTACTTTCCACTTCTTAGCATTGAATCTAAGCTGCCATACATTTGACCATTCCTCCAACCTTGCCAAGTCCCTTCTCCTCCTTTCTACCCCGCCTTGTGTATCAACTCTGTTGCAGATCTTTGTGTTGTCTGCAAAGAGACATACTTTTTCTTCCAGTCCCTCTGCAATGTCACTTATAAAGACATTGAAGAGGACCTGTCCTAGTACAGAACCCTGTGGTACCCCACTAGTAACCCCCCTTTCTTCACTTTGGACTCCGTTTACTATTACCCTCTGTGTCCCATTCTCCAGCCAATTCTTTACCCAGGCTACCATCTTGGGACCCACTCCCAGGCTGGCTAACTTGTATATTAATCTTTTGTGTGGGACTGTGTCAAATGCCTTGCTGAAGTCTAGGTAGGCCACGTCCACAGCCCTTGCCTGATATACTACTTTAGTCACCCAGTCAAAGAAATCTATTAGATTCGTCTGACATGACTGTCCCGCTGTAAATCCATGCTGCCTTGGGTCCTATGCCCCTCTGGCCTGTAGGTGCTCGACAATTCTTTCCTTCAGAAGTGATTCCATCATTTTCTCTATCACTGAGGTTAAACTAATAGGTCTATAGTTTCCTGTTTCTGCCCTGCTCCCACTTTTGTGAAGTGGAATAACATCTGCCCTCCTCCAGTCCTTGGGTACCACCCCATCCTCCCATGATTTGTTAAAGAGGGTTGTTAGTGGTGTCACTAGTTCTACCCTTAGTTCTTTTAGAATTCTAGGATGAATCCCATCAGGTCCCATTGCTTTGTCCATCTTCAGTTTTAAGAGCTCTTTCAGGTCTTGCTACTGTTACCCACTACAGAAAATAAACTTAATAAAGTGGCAAGGGCCTTATAAGGTGCTTAGACGTACTGGCACAGTTAACTGTGAGACTGAGACCCGTGATAGGAAAAATCCTACCAAAGCACACCATGCTAACCTCCTGAAGAAACTGGTCGAAAAAACACACCAAAGGCTGCTTTTAGTTTTGCCAGAAACATCTACAGAAGATACTGATATAGCTTATGGCAGACTGGAACAAACTGTAACTGCTGATACTGTAAAGGTGAATGTTTTCTTAACCTCTTAAACTGCAGAAATTCATAACTTGGTAAAGACATTTAACAGTAGCTTTACCACAATCCAGGCTGAGCAGTAGTGCTTTTGCCACAGTCCAGGCTGAGCAAAAGGGGTTGAGCACGTCATAGTGACAGGGAATGTTCACTCTGTGAGACAAAAGACATATGGATTGCCAGAGCGGTTAAGGAAATACAAAACATGAAAGAGTTGGTTATCATAGAAGAGTTGAGAAGTGCTTGGTCACCACCAGTGGTGACTGTAAATAAATAAAAAAAAAAAAAGAAAGAAAGAAGGGGGTGTAAGAATCTGCCTTGATTTTAGGAAACTCAGTCAAGTGTCCAGATTTGACAGTTATCCTGTGCCCAGGCTAGATGATTTGATGGCCAGATTGATAAGTGCCAAGTATATCAGTAACCTCGATCTCACCAAGGGTTACTAGCAAATTCCCCTAGCTAAAGAATACAGGGACAAAACTGCATTTGCCACTCTTATTGGATTCCGTCAGTTCACCACCGTGCTGTTTGGTTTACATGGCGCACCCGCTACATTCCAGTGGTGCATGGATGTAATTTTATCCCCTCACGCTGGTTATTGTGCTGTGTACCTGGATGATATTGAGGTGTTCAGTCCAGACTGGAAAAGCCACCTGGAACACCTATGAGCAGTTATCCAGTCTATCAAGAAGGGCAGGTCTGATCAGTAATCTTACCAAATGTCTATTGGGCATACAGGAAATCATATATTTGGGATATGTTTTGGGAAATAGAGAAGTAAAGCCAGAGATTTCTAAGACAGAAACTTTAGCTAAACAGTCCTGTCCCTAAAACAAAGAAACATGTCAGGTAATTTTTAGGGCTGGCTGGTTACTATTGGAGATTCTTTCCCAACTTTGCCCATTTAGCTACACCCCTCACTGAACTCACTAAGAAACAGTTTCCGGAAAATGTGAAATGGTCCCCAGAGTGTGATGAATCTTTTCTGGCCGTCAAGGCTGCATTATGTTCAGCCCCTGTTTTACAAAGCCCAGACTTTGAGAAACAATTTTTGTTATACACAGAAGCACCAGAGGGTAGGCTAAGGTACAGTCTTGAGTCAGAATATAGCTGGGAAGGAACATCCCATTCTGTATATCAGTAGAGAGTTGCACGACAGAGAAAAAAGGTACTCCACCATTGAAAACGTATGCCTTGTGGCAAAGTGGACCATGGAGTCCCTTAAGTTTTATTTGCTAGGAGCTGACTGTGTAATTATGACAGATCACAGTCCTCTCTGTTGGCTTAGTCAAATGAAGGATAGGAATTCCAGAATCACACGGTGGTACCTGGCACTACAGCCATTTAAATTCCAAGTGATGCAGAAATCTGGAAAGGAGAATGTTGGTGCTGATTTTATGTCCAGATATGGATCAGGAATTGAGGATTCCGAAGGTTGAAAAAAATAAGTTTAAACTTAACTGTTTGCTGTACCGTTTGTTATGGAAAAAGGGATACTACATATGCGGAGAACTGTTAAGGTATATTAGGTAATGTTGGAAGAGAATTAAAAGAAAGTTTTGGAAACTTGTTTTTTAAAACTGGTTCCCTCTTAAGGGGAAGCACTGGAAAAGGCACAGCATTACCCAGGCACTACAAAAATTGTTAATTAGTGCTTTCAGACACTAACATTTTTATAAAAAAAAATACTCTAATTGATTTTTTTAGGGATTTAAACAGACCTTCAACTTTCACTTTCTGTTACTGGCAGCCATCGTTTTATGAGTAGCAAAGAGCTTCCTGAGCTCACTTTATGCTAATATGTCCTGCCAATCAATAGCTGAGGTCAAACAGGCATATTAGCATATAGTGAGCTTTACAGTGGGCTCAGGAAGCTCACTGCTGCTCATGAAATGGCTGCTGCCAGCAACAGGAAGTGGAAGTTGTGGGTATCTGTTCTAAATCATTAAAAAAAGTTGTTACTGTCTGAAAGCATTAATTGAGAGTTTCTGTAGTGTCTCAGGAAAGCTGTGTCTTTTCCATTGTTTCCCTTTAAAGAAGGGGGTAGGGGAGTGCTGTGGAGCCTGAGCTCATCAGACGCACTTCATAACAGCGCCGTAATAATTCCCTTAAGTCACTTTTAAAACTACTTTTTTCGAACTAACTTGCTGGATTACTTTCCCAGATCGATAGAGTACTATCAGGAGCAACTAATGGGAAATCCACGCCGTGATCGAGGAGGTACCAGTCATGCTAAAGGGAAACAATGCAGCGGGTCCGCCACTGACTTCTACAGAGGCCGCCAAAGCTGTTTCAGGCCAGAGTACAGGAACTGAAACGATGCAGTCTCTAGGCATAAAAATACAGCGACTTATTTCAGCAGTCGCAGATCTCAACCAAAAGATGGACACTTTCACTAATAGTCACAGTGGTGGAAACCACGATGGACTGTTTGAAAGTTGAGATGATAGAGGTTAAAAAAAACAAGTGGCATTATTGGCCAACTCCTCAGTGATGGTGGACAAAGAAGTGCAACATTTTCGAGCGAGACTCGAAACTCGTAAAAAATCAAATCAGGGCAGCAAATATGAGAATGCTGGGCTTACCAGAAAGCGCTGAGGGGGACCATCCCAAAATGTTTATCAGGGAATGGCTGGCAGACAAACTTCCAGAGGGAGACCCAGAGGCCTTTTACATCTAGAAGGCATATCTTATCATGCCACGAGGGAGAATGGAGCCGACAGCCCACTGCAGACTCTCCTTGTGGTCACAGCGGGAATCTGGGAGCAAGACCATATCTTATCCCTAGCAAGGCAGAACAGCCCACTCTCATTCGAAGGCCAGACAGTGCATCTTTTCCCTGACGTAAGCTACGCGATGAGGCATGTGGAGAAAACAATTTGATGGAATTCGTTGCATGTTGAAAGATCTGGGCATCCCACACTATCATTTTCCCTGCTCGCCTCAGGATTGTACACCAGAGCAAGGTATGGGTGTTCTCTGATCCGGTAGAAGCGGGCAAGTGGACAGAAAAAATACGAGCTGTGCAGACCAGGTCTGGTTCAAACGAGGAGGACATTGTCAGGGGATTCTATGGAGTGAGGCCTTGAATATAAAATTCTTAAAAATGTGTACTAGCTCAATATTGCCTAATTACTGAATTTCAGAGTGTAATGCAGTTGTGTGTATGTATATGCATGCTGTTTTCCCAAGTTCGAGGGGTGTTTTTATATAAAATTAAATTACTGGTTATGTTCTTGGAATTTTTATTCCTCTACACTGTGGGTAGCACTACTCAGGCATTTAGGCTTGACACTAGAGCCACTGCATTTAGTACACCTAGGAGCTTTTGTTTTACTAGGCTCTACATCTGGGAGAACTCTTTGCTTTTGTGTTTAAAAGTTTTAAAAAGTGTCATGGGAAATGGGCGGGGGGCCATATCTCATATAGTTATAAATGTTGGTACTTAAAACTGTATGAAGGTGCAACATGTAAAGTTGGAAATTTAGGAAACATGCATGGCTTTACGTTTCCCTTAGTGGGGTAGTTAATAAATGGACATTATGTTGGACTTTTACTTTACTGGGCATCGCCATGCTGCTCTTGGACTTCATTGTGATAAATGTTTAGAACTTCAGATTTACGATAAACAATGTTTTTCTCCGGATGCTGTATCATAAATATGAGAAATGCATATCATTTACAATTATAACTGTGATTAAGGGGTATGTAGCCTCACTGGTAATTCACCTACTTGGGCTGTCTCTTAATGGAAACTAAATTGATTGTCATCAATGAGAAATTAATAAAAATAAAGTACAGAAAAGAGGGGGTTATGTGTCAGGGTCGAATAAGACCCTGTCCCATTTGTTATGCAGAAAGAGTTAAAAGCAAGGATCTGTTTCATCCTCTCATTTTCTGTCTCGTCTGTCTGGTTGAGCAGTCAAATTTTCTTTTGAGACCTAGGAACTGATGACTCTGATGGTCTTGTGACTCCCCTCCCGCTACCTCTCTGCCTTCACTTGCTGTTTGTCTTGTCTTCCTCTTTACTGATCTGTGGTTGTAAAAATGTACATGAACCTGTATGTGAAACTGGGATCCCTTTGTTTGTCAATGTGTATAGTCATATTGTTGAAATGATTGCAAAAAGCTATTTGGAACTCGGGGTTAACCTTGAGATGCAGTGCAAGCTCATTTGGAGAGCTGCCAACAGGAAATTTGTTTTGGGACACCATATTCTATTTTGTTCACCTACAGGAAGAAACTGACAAGAACTCTGATACATTTTGTGTGAACACGGGATATCTCTTAAAGAGTTAAGGATGCAGAAGTTAATTGCCCAGGCAAAGACTTCTTATGGAAAGAGCAGACTTTTGTTAGTGGGAAACTGAAATTTTGAATTAGAGATACCGTCAGAGGAAGGATTTTGTTCTGTTTGAACTGCCTGTGTTAAAAAAAACAACAAAACATTCTGCACAAACTTTTTAAATATTTTTATTTTGTTATTGAGAATAATAAAACGCTATTTGTGAATTTTATAACTGCTCCTGGTTTTCCTATGCTTTCTGTCCTGTGCTTCGATGACACCCCACAGTCAGTTCTCCTACACCATTACCCGCCATGACTCCTGCTGGGAGAGGTTGGGAGTGCAGTAGCTGTGAGTACCCTACTGTCAGTGCTCCTACACCATTACCTACAGCGACTCTTGCTAGGAGAGCCTGGAACTGCAGTAGCTGTGAGCTGCCCCACAGTCATTTCTACACTGTTACCTATAGTGACTCCTGCTGAGAGAGGCTGGGACTGGAGTATCTATGAGCTGCCCACACTCTGTGCTGCTGTGCCCTTACCTACAGTGTCTCCTGCTGAGAGAGGCCTGGACTGGAGTAACTATAAGCTCCGCCACAGTCAATTGTCCTACACCATAACCTTCAGTGACTTCTGAAGGAAGGGACTAGGACTGGAATAGCTGTGAGCTCCCCCACAGTCAGTACTCGTACACCATTACCCACAGTGACTCCTGCTGGGAGAAACTGGGACTGGAGTAGCTCTGAGCCACTGCTCCTACACCTACACACTTGTCTGTCAATTCTGCTGGGGGGGTTAAGTGAATGGACCTCCTATTAGTTTTCTTAACTCTCTGTTGAGCCCATTTCCGTGCACTGACATTCTTCTGTGGCATTTAGGGTCTCTGAAGCACTCATGGCTGACAGTATAAAGCGTATAACATGGAATCTGATTGTTTTTTTCTTGTTACTGTTTTTCTAGGGTATGTAATATGCTGGTTTTTCCCCTGCAATGGACCACCATCCAGCAGTGGTGTAAGTTACACTTACCTGCCAAACTATGACGTGTGACACCACTTTTTGCGGACTGTCTTTCCTGCAAGCGACATCACACTGCAGGTTGCCACGTAACTTTGTGCTGCTTGGGCCTTCCATGACATCATTTCCTGCTTCCTAGAGGCCCTTAAATGATGTCACTTCCTGTCTGGAGCTGCTGTTTTTTTTTCTTTTCTTTAACACTGCTGCTGAAACCGTCCCTATTTATCTGTTTGAACGGAAGTGAGACAGGCAGACGGCTGGTCGGTACTGCCTTTTCGAAGTGTTTTCATCCTGCTGTTGATTTCTCTCTGGATCATGTGATGGGGAAAGGATGACGGAGCAGAATGTGATTCTGGTATATGTAAAGAGCTGCAGCATGAATGAAAGGCTGTGAAATTAAGCATTGGAACTTGGAAAGGATGGTTCACATTCCTGGGACTAGGGCAGCAAGCCTGCCTTGGTGGCGGTGTTCTTCACTTGCTCTGTCATTTGTTCCCTAGCAGCCTCTTCCAGAGCATTCCACCCTTTTCCAGAGGGCAGTTTGCTGTCTTGTTTTTTTTTTGTTTTTTTTGTTGTTATCCTCACTTGTTAAATGTTGGTATTGACTTGAACGAATGGGGGTGTTGGAGGTGGAATGGAGGGACAGCCTTCTCTGCTGCTGGTTGAAGCTTAACCAAAGGGATCCTGTGACTAGCTGCAGGTCTTTTGGTACTCTATGATTACTGGTGTCTGCACTTTGAGTATGTTAACTCTTGCACATAACCAGGTAGAACTGGTGGGAGGGCTGGATGAACTGGAATCCCTTACTAAAGTGGAGATGGGAAGGAGAGTTTGGGGGGGGGTTGATGTCTCTAAATGACAGAGGTGTACTACATAGACTGCTGTTTGAGTTCCAGGTCGCTGACCCAACAACCCTACTGCATTAGGAAAGCAGGGTTAGGGACGCACCCTGTGACCCGCACCCTGTTGCATTAGGAAAGCAGTGTTGGGATCTCACTCTGTGACTCGCAACCCTGTTACATTAGGTAAACAGGGTTTGAGTCGCAGTCTAGTGGCTCAGCAAGCTAGGTGGCTAGCTTTATATTGTAGTGCAGGGACAACAAGGTTTGATTCTCAGTATGGTGACTTAAGTTAGAGGGCTACCTCTAGAGATGACTGCAGTGAGAGACCAGGATTGAGTCTCATGCAGTGCCTCGACAAGGTAGATGGCTACCTTCAGAGAGTAGTGCAGTGATGAATCAGATTTTGAGTCCCAGTGCAATGATGTAACAAGCTAGTGGGCTACCCTCAGAGAGTACTGCAGTGAGAGACCAGGAATCGAGTCCCAGTGTGGTGACATAAACTAGCTGGCTACAATTAGGGAGCTTTGCAGTGAGTGAAGTTTCTGTGTGTTGACTCAACCAGTTAGGTGACTAGTTTCATAGAGTGCTGTGGTGAGTGACTAGGGATCGAGTCCCAGTATAGAATGCCACAAGTTTGGTAGGTAGCTTTAGATTGTACTGCAGTGAGAGAGAAGGGTTTGAGTTGTAGTACAGAACTCCACAAGTTTGCTGGCTAGCTTTAGATTGTACTGCAGAGAGAGAGAGAGCAGGGTCCAAATCCCAGTACAGAACTCTACAAGTTTTGGTGGCTAGTTTTAGATTGTACTGCGGTGAGAGAGCAGGGTTCATATCCCAGTACAGAACTGCACAAGTCTGGTGCTTAGCTTTAGGCTGTACTGCAGTGGGAACAGGGTTCGAGTCCCAGTACAGAACTCCAGAAGTTTGGTGGCTGGCTTTAGACTGCCGCAGTGAAAGCTGGGTTTGAGTCCCAGTACAGAACTCCACAAGTTTGGTGGCTGGCTTTAGACTACCTCAGTGAGAGCACGGTTCAAGTCCAGTACAGAACTTCACAAGTTTGGTGGCTAGGTGTAGATTGTACTGCAGTGAGGAAGCAGGGTTTGAGAAGTTTGGTGGCTAGATTTAGATTGTACTGCAATGAGAGTAGGGTTCAAATCTCAGTACAGAACTCTACAAGTTTGATGGTTTGCTTTAGACTGTACTGCAGTGAGAGAGCAGGGTTTGAGTCCTATAACAGAACTTCACAAGTTTGCTGCTAGCTTTGGACTGTACTGTAGTGAGAGAGCAGGGTTTGAATCCCATAACAAAACTTCACAGGTTTGCTGCTAGCTTTAGAGTGTACTGCTGGCTAGCTTTAGACTGTACTGTAGTGACTGAGCAGGGTTTGAGTCTCATAACAGAACTTCACAAGTGTGGTGGCTAGCTTTAGATTGTACCACAGTGAGAGAGCGGGGTTTGAGTCCCAGTAGAGAGCGCCACAAGTTTGGTGACTGGCTGTAGATTGTACTGCAGTGAGAGCTGCGTTCGAGTCCCAGTACAGAACTTCACAAGTTTGGTGGCTGGCTTTAGATTGTACTGCAGTGAGAGAGCATGGTTCGAGTCCCAGTAGAGAGCTCCACAAGTTTGGTACTCGGCTTTAGATTGTACTGCAGTGAGAGCAGGGTTCGAGTCCCAGTACAGAACTCCGTAATTTTGGTGGCTGACTTTAGACTACTGCTGTAAGAGAAAGGTTTGAGTTCCAGTATAGAACTTCACAAGTTTGGTAGCTGGCTTTATACTACCACAGTGAGAACAGGATTCAAGTCCCAGTACAGAACTCAATAAGCCTGGTGCTTAGTTTTAGATCGCACTGGAGTGAGATCAGGGTTAGAGTCCTAGTACAGAACTGCACTTGTTTGGTGGCTGGCTTTAGATTGTACTGCAGTGAGAGCAGGGTTCAAATCCCAGTACAGAACTCCAGAAATTTGGTGTCTAGCTGTGATTGTACTGCAGTGCAAGATCAGGGTTTGTATCCCAGTACAGAACTGCACAAGTTTGGTGCTTAGCTTTAATCTGTACTGCAGTGACAGCAAGGTTCAAGTCCCAGTACATAACTCCAGAAGTTTGGTGGCTGACTTTAGACTACTTCAGTGAGAGCAGGGTTCGAGTCCGAGTACAGAACTCCACGTTTGGTAGCTAGCTTTAGATTGTACTGCAGTGAGGAAGCAGGGTTTGAGAAGTTGGATGGCTAGCTTTAGATTGTACTGCAGTGAGAGAGCAGGGTTCGAGTCCTAGTACAGAACTCCACAAGTTCGGTGGCTAGCTTTAGCTTGTGCTGCAGAGAGAGAGAGCAGGGTTCGAGTCCCAGTAGAGCTTCACAAGTTTGGTGGCTGGCTTTACACTGCCACAGTGAGAGCAAGGTTCGTGTCCCAGTGCAGAGCTTTAAAGGTTTGGTGGCTGACTTTAGATTGCACTGTAGTGAGAGAGCAGGGTTCGAGTCCCAGTGCAGAACTCAACAAATATGGTGCTTAGTTTTAAATTGCACTGGAGTGAGAGCAGGGTTAGAGTCATAGTACAGAACTGCACTTGTTTGGTGGCTAGCTTTAGATTGTACTGCAGTGAGAGCAGGGTTCAAATCCCAGTACGGAAATCCAGAAATTTTGGTGGCTAGCTGTGATTGTACTGTAGTGAGAGAGCAGGATTTGAGTCACAGTGCAGAACTCCACAAGGCTGGTGGCTGGTGTTAGACTACTGCAGTGAGAGCATGGTTCGAATCCCAGTACAGAACTCCAGAAATTTGGTGTCTAGCTGTGACTGTACTGCAGTGTGAGAGCAGGGGTTGAATCCCCATACAGAACTGCACAAGTCTGGTGGCTCTGATCAGAGGAGGGAAGTCCGGCGGGGGGTGCGGGAGCTTTCAGAGCAGGTTTTGAATGGACTTCCAACCATCAGCAAAAAACACATCACAGCTGAAACAAGGACTCTTGAGACAACATTTTTAAAATATAAACTTGAAGCCATTCTACTCTTTATTACTCAGGATCTCTACCTTGGAGTTCATTGACTTCTGAAGTGTATGTCATAGCTGAGGGCATAATCCCCAGTCTGTGACAACAAAGGCAGTCTTGCATCTGTGGACTGCAGTGTCACAAACAGGGCATTGTGTGACCACAGCTGGGGACTGAGCGACTGGAGCAGAACTGTAAAGGGACCAAGATCCGGTTGTCATGCTGAGAACCTGCGTAATCGACAGTAGAATGACTCGAAATTTGCTGACAGCGGGTGATTGGCTGTTCTTGTTCAGTTGTGATGTCACAGGCAGTGAGGACACAAAACTGATGAGGTAAGATGAACAGAACAAGCTACGTCAGCCTCCAGCTAGAGTACTGTTCCACACAGCACACCAAGTATTGCCAGGTAGAAAATCTTCTAATTAACAAAAGGGAAAAGACACAAATACTTCAGGTGAAAGATGTAATAAATCGTTTTTGAAAATTAATATTCGTTTTAGGCACTACAGTAGCTCTTCAAATTCAGTATTTTCTAGGTTTTGGTTTTATCCAGCATCATCCTTTTAAGGGAGAACAGCATAGGGTTGTGTTTGTGTAGAAGTTGTTCATACACTTTTACCAGTTCTATTACTGTCTCACCTTTGCTGACCTTTTACTAAATTCAGTGGGTGTGTCTGATAGGAACACCAGTTGTAAATGCCATTTTAGAATTCTGATGTCATTTATGCCCTTTGCTACGCCCTTTTGTCATTGTCATAAGACATCAGTTTTCTGCTGTGCAGCACTGGAGTGGCACAGCAGCTTCTAAAGAAAACATGACTTAGTGGTGCAACGCATGACTCCTTTAAGGGCCTTTCCTATGCTGTCTGAAGATTTATGCTGTATACATAAGTATAGTGTTCAACAAGTACTTGCCACACTGTCCCCAGCTAATGCCTCTCAGTGTTGATCACATCACATTCTGTTGTCACTGTGAGAACTATGATAGCTTGTTGTCATGGTGAGTACTATGATGTTATAACAATTGCACTAAGAGGGCAAAGAATCCTAATTAACACTTTTTATACAGACTTCATGGAAAAGTAGGCAAAGGGTTCTATGAAACCCAGGGGAAAAAACAGTGCAGGCTGTGTTGTGCAGGAAACTGTTACAGCTGTATAGATTACAGTGCAGAAGTAGATACCTGCTCTTTAAGCTGTTGAACTGGTGCACACCCTGAGAAGAGGACACATGTCACTATGGGGGCATTTCACAGCCCTAGAGTTGGAACTTCTTCCAAGAGGAAGAGGCAATACCTCGGGCCATTTGACACCCCCAGTGCTGAGTACAGCTACTGTACATGCCTACAGGAGAGTGTTCCGGACCTCTAGTGCTGACTGCAGCCACATCCCTAGAGGATGTGCTTAGGGGCCCATTGTAGGCCCTCCAGTGCTGACTGCACCCACATCCCTGGAGAAGGACCCCAAGGGGCCATTTCAGCCCCCCAGTGTTTGCTGCACTTACATCCTTGGAGGAAGAGCCTAGGGGGCCATTCCATGCCCCCATTTGGACTGCAGCCATGTCCCTAGAGAAGGAGCCCAGCGTGCAATTCCTAGCCCCCTAGTGCTGACTGTGGCCATGTCCATAGAGGAGGAGGCAAAAACCTAAGAGGTCATTGCCCCCCCCCCGCCGTAATGACTGCAGCCCTGTACTTAAAGGAGGCAAACCCCCATGGGTCATTCCACAGCTCTGTTCCCCAGAGGAGCAGGCAAGCCATAAGAGGCCAGTCCACAGCACCAGTACTGACTGTAGGCCTGTCCTCCAGAGGAGGAGGAGGAGCAAGTTCTCCTGGGCCACTCCACCCCCCAGTAGATTGGTGCCCTGTTCTTAACGGACGATGCAAGGCCTCATGGGGCAGTTGCACACTCAGTACTAACTACAGCCCTAGCCTCTAGAGAAGGAGGCAAACCTGGAGGGGGCAGCTCCATGCCCACAGCACAGACTGCTGCTATGTCCCTAGAGGAGTAGGTGGTACACCCTGTGCTGTCCTAACTTGACTGTCCTGTTGCTGAATTACTACACTTACTTTAAATAACTCCACAGAGTGACGCTTGTTCCGTTTAAGACCATCTCTTACTTCCTGACTGGTTTACTGAAGGTCATTAGTTTTCCATTTAAGGATTATCTGTCTATGAAGAAAAATCCAAAGACCTCAATCTAGACACCTGTTGTAACGAAACAGTCATGGCTGCAGAAGCCATGTCCTCCCTTTTATCTCTCTTCCCTACCCAAGATGTAGCCCTTCAGATTGTTTCCTCATCTTTATCTTTCAGTGGCACCTATGACATCATCAGTAACCTGACTTGAAAATTATTTCACCCCATCCCCTCCACTGCGCACAATGGGCTATATGTTGTTTTAAACATTTTGACTCACTAAATTAACAAATTACTTCACTGTGTGGTGTCCACAGAAAGCACTTTTTAGCTTCTAACAGTATTTGATGATGTCATACATGAGTCGCTGGGAAGACTCCCCTGAATAGCTTAACCAGGGATGGAATAATGGGAGCATGTTTGTTGCGTTGGCCTTGAAGCTTTCTTCATGTATTTTGAGTTTACTACAGTGGTAATTATCTTTCAAAGAAAAAATACACTGGAGTGTGTCCTCAGTAAAGGGGAGTACCTACCTCAGTGACACGGCTTCCCCGCTGGTATACAGCCCCTGCTGAAGTTGTGTTCGCTCCCAGTCCAGGGTTTTATTTAACTCTAAAAATTGATTAGCGTTTTGCTCATAAAAGTGCTAAATCTTTGTGAAAATGCATATCTCTTGCCTCAATGTGTTTAACAAAGACAGCACTTCTAGAAAATCTATATAAATACTTTCTGTACAGTTAGTATCGTCCCAAGAAAAAAGCTGCTAATCAATTATTTAAAACCCTGCAGTCATAGATAATGACGTAGTCTGGCCTGTGACGAGGGTGGCAGCACATTGCACTATTGTCCCATTGGACTGGTTCACATTGTGACAGAAAATGTGCTTTTTCCTGGTGGGTCATACTGTTTCAGTTTGATGCCTGAAATGGCAAAACACAGATTACCCAGGATACTGATAAGGCATCTTCTCTCTTGTGATATACCATGCACTACGGCATCTCTTCTGGGAGGTATTTAGTATTTTGGTTACATATGTAGCGAGGATTGGGAACACTTGTGGACAGGCGTAGGGTAGAGAAAAGTGAAAGAACTGAATATTTAATCTTGTCTTTAAGAGCCCAAGGGAAAGGATTAACTGGTGACAAAAAATAACAACAGTAGCAGGAGAGGAGAAGCTGTGCCACTCTTTGGTGAAGAGAACATATCAAATATTTTAGAACTTTTTCTTGTACGTTTGCACTTTTAACCCAGGCATTCTGAGGCTTTATAAAGGAGTTGGGTAGTTTGCAGTATTATCTTTTTTTCGGGAGAACCACTCAAAGATTTCACTGCTCTTGCTTCCACCAGCAAGCCTTATGGTGAATGTTGTTACAGATCAATACATACTATTGGGGGTTAAATAACTGGTATTGATGGTAAACCTCTGGGGAGAAGTCTCAGCCCTGTCACTACCAGTGTGTCACTGTGAGTGTTGGCACAAGAGCACTAGATACAGGGGAAGAAGTTCAGGGCATAAGAGCCATAGCAAACATTGACAGGGTGTTGCTGTAGGTGTCATTGTGAGTGCAGGTATAAGAGCAGTAGATACAGGGGGGCAGGATATAGTAGCCATAGCTGGCATTAACAGGGCACTGCTATGGGGAAGCTCTCGCAGTGTCACAGCTGTCACTGCCAGTGAGTGTTAGCGTGTTTATACAAGAGCACTAAATATAGGGGAGGGAGGTGTGCATACAAGAGCCACAGCTGGCCTGAGAGCTGATATGAAGTTCTCTGTAACCGGAGTGAACAAGGGTGGGTTTACAAAAGGTGTCATTAAGTCACTGGATGAAAATAATGTTTGTGGTCCCATGGGATAGTATTCTGTGGGTTTTGCAGTTGCACAGATCTTTGAAGGTCATTTATACTACTGCTGTCAGACTCGGTGTGAATTTTATAAGTCTGTGGGGTTTGTATATTTATTCTCTGTAGAATGTTGTTTTCTGCTGAAAAATCTTTAAACAGGTTTGGTGTTTCTGGTGTATTTATATACGTGTGTATTTATATATGTATATATCAATATGTATAGGGTATATATGCATATGCCAACTAAATAAAAAAAAGAGAAGGTTATACAGTAATTTGGCATACATGTGTATTTCAGGATAGGGGGTGATCTTGGAGCCTGAGACCCAATGAATTTCTGCCTGTGAACCAGAAGATCTAGGCTCAGGATCCACCAAAGCAACTTACTGTGTGATCGTGAAAGGAAATAAGTTTGGTTTTGTACAGCTCCTTTTTATGCACGCTGTATTCCAAACTACATTACAGCTCATGAACAGTTGGCAGCAGCCATTGAAAAAACAAATTGGGTTTTATATACACCTATTATGCACACCATATCCCAAAGTGCTTTGCAATCCATGAGCAGTTTGCCATAACCATTAAGGAAAGGAATGTGATTTTATATAATTCCATTCATACATGCATGCTGTATCCTAAAGTGCTTTACAAGCCAGAAGCAGGTTGAAAGCAGAAATTAAGATATGGAATTTGGTTTATATAGGACCTTTCATATACACTGTACCCCAAAGTGCTTTATAATCCCTGAACCTTTGGCAGCAACCATAAAGGAAAGGAATTTGGTTTTAAACTGTATAATGCCTTTCATATACAATGTATCCCAAAGTGGATACAATCCACGAACAGTTGGCAGCAGCCATTAAGGAAAGGAATGTGGTTTTATGTAGTGCCTTTCATACACACTGTATCCCAAAGTGCTTTACAATTCACGCACAGTTGGCAGCAGCTATTAAGGAAGGAATTTGGTTTTATATATCACATTTCATATACACTGTATCCCAGTGTGCTTACAGTCCACAAACTGTTGGCAGCAGCCATTAAAGAAGGAATCTGGTTTTATATAGAGCCTTTCATTTACACTGTATCCCAAATTGCTTTACAGTCCACAAACATTTGGCAGCAGCCATTAAGGAAAGGAATTTGGTTTTATTTTAATTTTTTGTAAATATATTTTTATTCAACTTTTGCAGGTACAGTACGTTCAAGTTTTGCATTACTACATATTTTCTTACATCAGTGCCATCAGGTTCGGTCATAAGATATATATTTATGAGTATTTTATCTGTTCTCTTGCCCCTTTTGTTCCAACATGGGGACATGGGCGTACAGTATCTTCATCAACTCTTCTTTCAATCATCATCATCATCATATACCTGAATCATTATGTGTCATCATACTAGGCTGCCCCTTCAGGCTTGGGCTGATCTGAAGGGGGCGAGGGAGACAGTCAGGGGTAGAGCGGTAGGACTTGACTCTGGATTATGTAACTACTGCAGCATCCATTGGGGCACTCGGGAGGAATTTGGTTTTATGTAGTGCCTTTCATACACACTGTATCCCAAAGTGCTTCGCAATCCATGAACAGTTGGCAGCAACCATTAAGGAAAGGAATTTGGTTTTACATAGTGCCTTTCTTATACACTGTACCCCAAAGTGCTTTACATGCTTAGCCATTAAGGAAAAGGAAGGAATTTGGTTTTATATAGCACCTTTCACGCATACTGTATTCCAAAGTGCTTTACGGTCCATGAACAGGTGGCAACCATTAAGGAAAGGAGTTTGGTTTTATATAGTGCCTTATACAGACTTTAGCCCAAAGCCCTTTATAATCCTAGAGGAGGGGAGAGACTGTTGTGCACTGAGGACAGTGTGTCCATGAGCACAGAGAGAAATGACAGACAGTAGTCTGGAGAAATAGTCAACCCCTCCCCCCACACACACTATAATCAAAAGCTGTGTTTCAGCTGAGTAGTCCTGGGTAAGTAAAGTCATCATCTTCTCCCCCCCCCTGCCAAATATCGAAATCTATCAGTTGGCGTCTTGGGTAAGGAAAAATTAGTCCCACAACTATATTAGTAATTCACTTCAGCTGCACAGTCCTGGGTAAGTAAAGTCACCCCCCAAACACACACACACACACACACACACCCTCTTTCTAGGTGTTTCTCAGATGGATGGCCCTGGGTAAAGTGAAGTCAGACCCCCAATAAGAGTTGTGTCTGAGCTGGGCAGTCCTGTGTAAGTAAAAGTCCACCCACCCATAATCGAAAGATATTTTGCTGGGCTTCCTGGGTAAGGCAAAGTCTGCCTTCACCCCACTATAATCAAAATGTTGCGCATCAGCTGGGCAGTCCTGGGTAAGTAAAGGTAACCCTACCCTCCCCCACACACACACACACACACATACACATACACATAACTGAGATGTTTTATCTCAGCTGGGCAGTCCTGGGTGAGGAAAAGTTAACCCCCCATCCAACTACAATTGAGATGCATCTCAGTTAGGCAGTCTGGGGTAAGCACAAGTCAGCCCCTTGCCTACTATAATTGAGATGTTTTATCTCAACTGGACAGCCTTGGGTCAGTAAAAGTCACACCCCTCTCCCACTATGTTCGAGACATATCTCAGCTGGGCAGTCTTGGGGTAAGTAAAGGTCATCTCCTCCCCCATAATCGAGGTGTATCTAAGTTGGATGGCCCTGGGTAAGTATCTCAGCTGGGAAGTCTTGGGGTGGAAAGTTACCCCCACTACAATTGAGATGTCTCTCAGCTGGACAATCCTAGGTAAGTCATCACCCCCCAAAAAAACATGTTTGAGATGCATCTCAGCTGGGTAGTTCCAGGGTTAGTACAAGTCAACCCCTTGCGAACTATAATTGAGATGTTTTATCTCAGCTGTACAGCCCTTTTTTTTTTTAACTTTATTTACAGAGCAGAGCAGTTTCTATTGACAAACATAATGTAACATTTTTGAAGCATACATACCAAGTCGTCATTACATACATTTTTCCGATGTCACGTATTCTGGTCTTATCCTATATGTATAATCTTAGCAGGAGTACCAATGGTCAAGTCCACATTCCATCTAAAATAGTGGGAACCAGGTTTGTTGTATCGCAGATTCAAGGGGAGCCCACATGCTTTGATATTTGTTTATTTGCCCCTGAACAAGGTACTGTGTTCTTTCAATTTTCATACATTCCATGAGGGCATACCTCTCAACCTTTTTTCCCCCCAAATGTGGAACATTGCCTCTCAAAATGTGGAACAAATGAGCAAAACGTGGAACACTTAATCAAATCTTTCCTTAGGAAGCTCAGAACACTGTTAAAATGTTTTCATTTATGTTCAGAAAGTCTGTTATTAATTGAATAATATACCTGTATTTTTTTTGCATCATTTACTATAGATTATTGGTTTAAAATGTTGACACTGAATGTGGAACAAGTCCTCACAATGTGGAACAGGAAGCTTTTGTGAAGTAAAGTGAGGAACATTCCTTGTAATGTGGTACAGTTGAGAGGTATGCATGAGGGACCTGATCCATTCTGCAGTGGAAGGGATTTCAGGAAGTCTCCAGTAGGTGGCCAGGGCTCTGAGTGCTAACACATTACCCAACCTCCATAAACCTTTTGTAGGGCTAAACATCCTTAGCCCTCCTCCCAAGGGGAGTCCCAGCAGAATCTCAGATGGATCTAGTCTAAGGGGGATTTGCAAAGTACAGGATAAAATCTGTTGGATTCCTCTCCAAAACCTTTGCACCTGCGGGCACGCCCAGATTTAATGGTAAAAAGAACCTTCATGAATCTTGCATTTGGGACATGAAGGGGTCCTGGGATTTATGCTGTTTGCCAAAACAGGAGTAAAGTAAGATCTGAAAAGAACTTTATATTGTATTGTGCGCAGTCAATTATTGACTGAGCATTTGATTTTTTCAGGATACTTAACCAGTCTCCACCGGGTAGGCCATCCGGTAGTATGTCAAACTCCCATTGGGTTTTAATTTTTTCGAGAGGGTCAGGCAAAGCACTCAGAAGCAAGGCATAACACCTTCTAAGCGGTTTAAAGGATTTGTCCATTGATTGGTCCATAAAAAGCTCCTCTAAAGGTGTGTGCTGATCATAACCACCGTCGGCTCTTAAATTGCTTAACTGTGACACAGCTTCCTTGATGCGGAGGTATTAAAAAAAAAAAAAAAAATTGAGAGGCATTAACCTTATAGGTTCTGACCAGGGAGCCAAATGGGAGGATCTCTTCATCTCTCAGAAAATGAACTAATAAAAATAGCCCATTGTTATACCATAGTTGTAGTATCTATTCATCCCCAGGTATGAGCCTACCGTTTTTTTCAAGAAGTGTTAGTAGTGGGGTGTCGGTGGAAGTCCCTTCATTGCACCCAATCAAGCTATGGGCTAACTCCCAAACCCTGCACATTGTTTTTGTACATGGGTTTTCTAGTCCCAGGGGGATGGCCGTTCTTTCTGACTTACCAGTATGTGGTAATACAGGGGTAGGAAGGAAAGGGTCTCTAGTTCCACCCATGCTGGTTTATCTTCCCCCTTCTCTCAACAGATCTCTTACATGGGAAAGCTGAGCAGAGATGCAATAATATTTCACACTGGGTAGACTCAGTCCACCTTTCCTAAGAGGCAATATCAAAATTTCTTTTTTAATCTTGGGTTTCTTATTGTGCCAAAGAAGTTGAGTAATGGCACCTTCCAGAGCCCTGACATATCTGTTTGGGATCCAAAGTGGGACAGTTTGGGGAAAAATAGAGGAATTGAGGGACCACAGACATTTTGACTAGGTTGACTCTTCCAATTAAAGTTAAAGGTTGAGCCCTCCAGACAAAACAGTCCTACTTGACTTTGTTCACTATAGCTTTCATGTTCATCTTAACTAGGTTCGACAGCCTGGCTGGAATAATGATACCTAAATATTTAATCTGACTAGAGAGGTTTATCATGGTGCCCGCAACAGAAATCAAGCTTTTCTCATTCCCCATAGGTAGCCATTCATTTTTCTCCCAGTTGATTTTTTGTCCAGATAAGGGACCATAAAGTTCAAATATTTTAGACAAATGGGATAAAGACTTTTTGGGAGACTGGAGATATAACACAATGTCGTCAGCAAACGGGGAAATCTGATGCTCTTTTCCTTTCCATACAAATCCTCTAATATTGCATTGCGATATGATGCCCTGGGCCAGTGCCTCAATGGTTGGAACATATAATACAGGGGAAAGAGGGTAGCCCTGCCTGGTACCTCTTGTCAGTGAAAAGGGAAGGGAGATATCATTCGTTAAAACTTGAGCTTTAGGGGAGTGATATAAGGTCCGGATCCACTTCAACAATTGGGGGCCCAGTCCGAATTTCTTTAACACTGCTAACATAAAAGGCCACTCGACCTGATCGAATGCTTTTTCAGCGTCAAGGGCCAATAGGCCTCCCTTCTTGCCCTTAGATCAATTATGCATGATATCAGGGGTTCTTCTGATATTATATTTAGCCTGTCTTCCTTTCACAAAACCACATTGATCAGAATGACTCAATCTGGGGAGAAGTCTTTCTAATCTGGTAGAAATGATTTTGACTATAATTTTATAGTCTGATTTTAAAAGTGATATTGAGCGGTAAGAGAACACTTCAGGGGATCCTTTTCTTGTTGGGGGAGGACTGTTATGGTAGCGAGGTATTGAGAGGCATGAAAAATACCATTTTCCAAGGTGTCGGTCACTACTCGAAACATCGATGGGCCTAGGACGTCCCGTAATTCTTTATATAGTTCTGCTGGGATCCCATCTGGTCCCGGGGCCTTTCACTTCTTAGCACCCCACACCGCCTCTTTTAACTCTTCCATTGTCAGTAGGTTATCTAATCTGTTTCTGTCCTGTATTGACAAAGATGGTAGTTCGGTGGTATCTAAATAAGTCAGAGGATCGGCTCCTGCAGGAAACTCTGAAGTATATAATTTTGAATAGTAGGTTTTAAAAGAATCATTAATTTGGGTTTGGTCATAAACTGCTCCACCCTGATAATAGTACATTCAGATTTTTTCTTTTTAACCAACCCTGCCAACCATTTGCCCATTTTGTCCCCTTCGAAGAACACATTCGATTTAGTTGTAATTAAATCCCATTCCAATTTCCTAATCGAAGTTTGATTTAATTTACTCTTCAGAGTTTTAAGCTTAGCAACTTCCCCTGGTGACACGGAGCCCATATTGGCCCCTTCTAATTTTTTAATCTGTTGCTCAAGTTGTTCCTCCTGATATGAGCTATTATTTTTTACAAAGGAAGAATAGGAGATCACCTCCCCTCTAACAAAGGGCTTTAAGGTGTCCCATGTTATACCAATGTTAGTGGCCTCCGTAGAATTAAGTTCAGTGAATTCCTGGAGATGGTTTTTGAGTTGTTGAATGAATTGTGGGTCTAGAATTAGAGAAGGGTCCCTCCTGCACCGTAGTGGGGCTGGAATCCTCACCTCCAGACCCATAACTACTCTGAGGGGCATGATCTGAAATTATCAAAGGTCCAAATTCGGCCTCCTTCAGACTCCCTATCATGGAGGAGGGCAAGAAAACATAGTTCAGGCTGGTGTAGAGATTGTGAGCATGGGAGAAAAAGGAGTAATCCCTTGTTGAGTGACAAAAACGCCAAGCATCTGTCAGGGCCCTTCCCTCCACTAGTGCTACGCATGGTGGGGGGGGGGCATGCTTTGGCTGGACAGCCTTGAATAAGTAAAAGTCAAACCCCTCCCCCCACTGGGTTTGAGATGTATCTAAGCTGGATGGCCCTGGATCAATAAAAATAAGACCCCTACCCTATTATGTTCGAGACGCATCTCAGCTGGGCAGTCCTAGGTAAGTAAAGGCCAGCCCCCTCCACCATAATTGAGATGCATCTCAGCTGGATGGCCCTGGGTAAGTAAAAGTCCCCCCAACACACACACTATAATTGAGATGCATCTCAGCTGGATAATCCCAGGTTATTAAGTCAGCCCCCGCCACCACCATCACCATCGTGTTCGAGATGTATCTCAGTTGGGCAATTCCGGGGTAAGAACAAGTTAGCCCCTTGCCTACTATAATTGAAATGTTTATCTCCGAGGGACAGCCTTGTATAAGTAGAAGTCGGGGCCCCCCAACCCCACTGTGTTCAAGACACAGCTCGGCTGGGCAGTCCTGGGTAAGTAAAGGTCAGCTCTCCCCCATAATCGAGTTGCATCTCCGCTGAATGGCCCTGGATAAGTAAAAGTCATGACTCCTTTCCCACTGTGTTTGAGACATATCTCAGCTGGGCAGTTTTGGGTAAGTAAAGGTCAGCCCCCTCCTCCCCATAATCGAGATGCATCTCTGTAGAATGGCCCTGGATAAGTAAAAGTCATGACTCCTTTCCCACTGTGTTTGAGACATATCTCAGCTGGGCAGTTTTGGGTAAGTAAAGGTCAGCCCCCCCCTCCCCCATAATCGAGATGCATCTCTGTAGAATGGCTCTGGATAAGTAAAAGTCGGACCCTACTCAGTGTGTTTGAAATGTAACTCAGTTGGGCAGTCCTAGGTAAGTAGATGTCAGCCCCCTTCCCACCACTATAATTGAGATGTTTTGTTTTAGCTGGGCAGACCTGGTGAGGAAAAGTTAGCACCCCCCTCCCAACTATAATTGAGATGTAGCTCAGCTGGACAATCCTAGGTAAGTAAGTCAGTCCCAATGCCCCATTTTCAAGATGTATCTTAGTTGGGCAGTCCGGGGTAAGTACAATTCAGCCCCTTGCCTACTATAATTGAGATGTTTCATCTGCGTTGGACAGCCTTGGATGAGTAAAAGTCAGACCCCACCACTATGTTGGAGACGTATCTCACATGGGCAGTCCTGGGTAAGTAAAGGTCACCCCATAATTGAGATGTATCTCAGCTGGGTGGCCCTGGATAAGTAAAAGTTCGACCCCCCATTATGTTCGATTCATATCTCAGCTGGGCAGTCCTAGATAAGTAAAAGTCAGCATCTCTTCCCCCATAACCAAAATATGTTAGCATCTCTTCTCCCATAACCAAAATATATCTCATCTGGCAGTAATAGACAAGTAAAGGTCAGCCCCTTCCCTACTATAATCAAGACCTGACAGTGTTAAAAATTAATACAGGTGTTCCTGAGATGTGAGAAAAGGGACAGAGGAGTCAGGGGTGTGGGGAATGCAAAAGGAAAAATAAATCAAAAGATTCAATTCTAGCACTTTTCTTGTGCAATCATTTTTTTTTATAATACCAATAAGGCACTTCCAGGAGTTAGATTTACCAGTCAGTCACCTCCTGTGGCAATACGGTACTCTGCTGTGCCTCATGACACACTACACCACTAGAGAGTGATTCGTAGACTATTCATCTAACCCCTGGTCATGTCTTTCTGCTCAGCTGACCCATGCCATGGTTATGCTATAATGTGAGGGCGAGAGAAGCCTGCTTTAATTCAAGCCACCTCAGCTGCTGCCAAGTTATTCGGCTGCTCTGGATGGGGAGGGTCAAGGTGGTGTGGGGTTGCAGTATCCTGTTGTTCACTGTTCTCATTGACTGATGCCTGAAACAAGACATATAGGATTTGTTTTCCCTCCTGGAATCGTACATGGCGAGAGGCCTAGAAATATTTTGCCCCAAAATGCACCAGCCAGCCTTTCAAATACCAGAGTTTCTTGGGGCCTGGTGCCACGAGAAAAAAAATGTATATTGGTGAAATCATTGTTATTTAGAGCTCTTTCTCAAATGTGGCTCTTCAGTGGGTCCCTTGAATGTAAACAGCTTGAAATGGTGCAGTTTGATGGATGGAGGTTCAAATACAATTTGCTGAGCTGGGGGAAGGGCCCGGGGCTTGCTGAGGCTGGGTTATGGGGAGGAAGGTTCAGGGGCAAAATGCTGGACTATGGAAACTTTGTGTCTGGGAGGAGCTATGGCGCAAGTTGCTAGGCTGGGGGCAGGGTAGGAAATTCTGTTATTAATGACTCATACAATGCACCAAAATCACATCATTATTTGGGGGCATAAGCAGCTGCTAGACCACTGGCCAAAAGTTTACATTTTGAGACCTTGTGTGTACACTTTTTTACAGGATGGTTACTCCACTCCCGCTTGAAACAGGATTTGCTCAAATCCAGACTGCTGGGCCAGACCCAGAATGATAAAAAACAGACTGACTGGTCCAGCTGGACTAGAAGCAGCTTATGTGGTCTGACTTTTACTGTTTTGGTCCATCTGTTCTGGCTGGTCCAGATGTCATCTAGAGTGTGGGTATGGGTGATCTCTAGACTGCCAGACCCGAACTGGAACTTTGACAGTTTTGATCAGGTCCAAATCTGGCATTCTGGATTTTACCCATACTGTTGCCCTAGATGAAATCCAAGCCAGCTGAAATGGACAGACCAAAACAGTGAACTCCAGGTACACCAGTCTTTCCTTTAGTATCATTTCCATGAGTTTGCACACCATGGAGGTGGGACTTACCGGACGATAATTACCCGGTTCATCTCTTGGTCTGCTCTTGTGTAATTCCCCACCCCTTTGTCATCCCACTGCCACCCCCACCCTCACTCTCTCCTGTTCCCTGCCCTTTTGAAGCTCTTTACAGATTTACACACTACCACCCATTCTGCTAGGGCATTCCATTTTGCTACCACCCTCTCTGTGAAATAGCATTTCCTTCCTTAATCTTCCCCCCTCTATTCTTAGCCCATGCTCCCCGGTGACCCCCCCCCTCCATAACTTAAAGACTCCATCTGCCCCATCCTTATTGATTCCCCTCAGATACTTGAATGTCTCTATCATGTCCCTTCTGTCCTCCAGGGTGTACATATTCAGGTCTCCCAACCTGCTGTCATAGTCTCTCCCATCCATTCCGCATATCATCTATGTTGCCCTCTTCTGCACCCCCTCCAGTAGCCTGATATCATACTTTAGGTATGGCCTCCAACACTGCACACAGTACTCTTTAAGTGCGGCCTTACCAGTGACCTGTAGAGGAGCAAGATCACCTCTCTTCGCCCGGACGAAACCCCCCTCGCTATGCATCCCAGCATTTTGTTTGCTTTTGCAGCCTGCTCTCCTGCACTAGGCAGTGTTGTTCATGGTCCCTGTTATCATTACTCCTGGGTCCTTCTCCTCCTCGATGATCCCCAGCTTAACCCCCCCAGCCAGTATTCTCTCCTTGGGTTCTTCACCCCAAAGTGCATAACCTTGCACTTCTTTGCATTGAACCCCAGCTGCCATCTCTCTGACCACTCCTGTAGCTTGCGTAGGTCCCCCTGCAGCTGCTTCCATCCCTCCTTTCCATCCACCACTGCTCCGATTTTGGTGTCGTAGGCGAACAGACTTACCTTGCTCACCACCCCATGTGCAATGTCTGATATGAAGAACCCAAACAATACTGGCCCCAACACAGAGCCCTGAGGCACCCCACTAGTCACCGACCTTGGAGTTGAGAGCTTCCCTCTCACCACCACCTGTTGCAGCCTGCCACTCAGCCAGCTTCTAATCCAGGTCTTCATTTTTGCCCCTACCCCGACACCAGTTAGCTTCTCCCAAAGCCACCCATGAGGCACCAAATCGAAGGCCTTGCTGAAGTCCAAGTAAAGAACATCCACCACATGACCCTTATCCAGCTCACCTGTCACACAGTCATAATATTGTATCAGGTTGATTTGACAAGACTTCCCTGAAACAAACCCATTGTCCTCCAGGTATGCCAGTCTTTCCTTTAGTATCATTTCCATGAGTTTGCACACCATGGAGGTGGGACTTACCAGACGATAATTACCCGGTTCATCCCTTGGTCTGCTCTTGTGTAATGGTACCACGTGCCATCCTCCATTCCAGTGGCACACATCCTGACTCCAGTGAGGTGCTGTACAGATCCACCAGCGGCTCTGTCATCTCTCTCAGCACCCTGGGGTGGAAACCATCCGGCCATGGTGCCTTGTCTACCTTCAGTACCCTCAGTCCTTCTAGAACTCTACTTGCCTCAATTCTTCCATCTGTCGCCCCCCTCTTCCCCCTGTCTCCACCCTCCCAGCCCATGCTAGTAGTGGTTGCCCCTTTTCTTCCGTGAACACTGAGCTAAAGTATTCATTCAGTGCTTCTGCCTGCTCCTCCCCCTTTTCCGACCACTCCCCACCCCTTTTTATCCTCACTATTGTCTCCCTGCACTTCCTTTTCTCCCTGATGTACCTGAAAAAGTCTTTCTCCTTCCATTAATTCCCTGTGCTAAGCTCAGCTCCCTCTGGGCCTTGGCTTCTCTCACTTTTCTGGTAATCTCCCTGGACAATATTCCTCCCTGTCTACTTCCTTCCCTGTCCTCCTAAACCTCTGGTGCACCACTTGTTTTGCCCTCACCACCTCCACAACCTCGCTGTTCAACCAGCATGGTTTTCTTGCTCTGCTCCTCTTACTCTGTGCCTTAATGCAGGCTTCTCTTGCCTCTGTAAACCCCCCTTCCCGTTTAATAATATCCCATTTCTGCTCCACGTCCATATCCTGCCATATGCTCTTCAGGTTCCCTTTCAGTATTTCCTGCATCCTCCCAAAGTCTGCCCCACCTGAAGGTTACCTCCCAAGTAACTGATTTCTCTGGCTCCCCGCACATCGTGATTTTAAACCACACCATTTGGTGATTGCTGTCAACTAGTAGGTCCTCTACCTTTATTTCCCTTACTGCCTCCCCATTCGACAATACCAGATCTGAAGTGTTCTTTAGCCTAGTAGGTACAGTAACCAACTGTGGCAGGAGACCCTCCTGGATCGCGTCCAGGAGCACTTGCTCCCTAGCATTGGAGGTGACCAGAATGCTGCAGTCAACCCCTGGCAAGTTGAAATCCCCCATGATGTCCACCTTCCCTTTTCTACATACCTTTTTGATTTGTTCTGCCAACTCCCTGTCAAGCTCCTGAGACTGGGACGGCGGCCTGTATACCATCCCTAACCTCAGTTTCCTACCCCTTAAGTCTAGAAGCTGCAATCATATTGCCTCTATTCTCCTTTCTTCTCCCTCGTCCCTTGTGCATTTGATCCCATCCCTCACATAGACTGCCACCCCACCCCTCCTCCCCACCTTATGGTCCTTCCTGTATAATTTGTATTCTGGGATTGTCACATCCCAGTCCTGGTGCTCAGTTGCCCACGATTCTGTGACAGCTACAATGTCCACCCTCCACACTGCTAAGAGTGCCTGTAGCTCAGTGCATTTGTTTCCTAGGCTTCTTGCATTCAGTGAGGGTTCTGTGGGTGGACAAGGCACCATGGCTAGACAGTGTACACCTCAGGGTGCTGATGGAGCTGGCAGAGCCCTTGGCAGACCTGTTCGGTGCCTCCCTGGACTCGGGGAGTGTACCTCCGGACTGGAGGATGACTTGCGTGGTATCCCTCCACAAGAGTGGCCCCAAGGATGAACCAGGGAACTACAGGCCAGTAAGCCTCATATCCATTGTGGGAAAGTTGATGGAGACAATCCTGAAAGAGAGGCTGGTTTCCTTTCTGGAGACCACTGGGCTGTAGGACGGTAGACAGCATGGGTTTGTCTCTGGTAGGTCCTGTCAGACCAACCTGGTGGATTATTATGACTGGGTAACCAGGCAATTAGACATGGGCCATGCAGTGGATGTCCTGTACCTGAACTTCAGTAAGACATTCAATTCAGTGCCATGTAGGCTGGGAAGGAAGCTGGAAGGCATAGGGGTGGGAGCAAATGTGGTGGGTTGTGTGGTGAACTGGCTACAAGAGAGACAGCAGAGGGTGGTGGTGGAAGGGAAGCTCTCAGCTCCAAGAGTGGTGACAAGTGGGGTACTGCAGGGATCTGTTCTGGGGCCAGTGTTGTTCGGAATCTTCATAGCAGACATCTCAGTAAGCATCAAGAGCAAGATCAATCTGTTTGCGGATGATACAAAACAGGTGCAGTTGTGGATGATTTAGGAGGGTGGCAGGGGTTGCAGGATTATCTGTCAAAACTGGAGGCCTGGTCAGACACTTGGCAACTGAGGTTCAATGCCAAAAAGTGCAAAGTGCTACATTTGAGTGCAAAGAACCCAAGGAGGAGCTATCCAGTAGGGGGGTATTCAGTTAGCCATGACAGAGGAAGAGAAATATCTGCCAGTGATCATAACAGGGTCAGTGAATAACTCGGCACGGTGTAGCAAGGAGGCAGCCAAGGCCAACAGGATGCTGGGTTGTATTGCCAGGCGTATATCCTGCAGGAGGGGGTAGGTGATTCTGCTGCTTATAGATCACTGGTCAGGCCACAGCTGGAGTACTATGTGCAGTTCATTGCACCCATACCTGAAGAAGGACATTAAGTTACTGGAGAGGGTGCAGTGCAGTGCAACAACAATGATCAAGGGGCTAAGGGACATGCCAAATGAGAGCAGGCTGAGGGAGTTGAAAATGTACTCCTTGGAGAAGAGGAGAGATATGGGGGGGTGATTGAAACCTTCAAGTACATGAAAGGTATAAACAAGACAGGCACAGAGGGACTGTTCAAGTTAAAGGTGGGGAGGGGCATTAAAGGGCACGATCTGAGAGTAGAGGGAGGAAGATTCAGGAGGGAAATGAGACACTTTCATGGAGAGGGTGGTGTCTGGGTGGAATGCACTGCCTGAAAAGTGGTATCCTGTAGTACAGTGAGCTGCTTCAAAAGGGGATGGGACAGGGTAAGGCGGGGGAGGGAGGGTCGGCTGCAGTGTAAGGGTTGCTAACTGTCCAATTAAGCAGACTTGAGCAGAAGGCCTTTATCTGCTGGCAACTTCATATGTAACATGCTGCGGTCTAGAGCATTTTTATACTCTTGGACCTTAAAATTAACAGAAAGATAAGGGGCGCTAATCTGTTAAACAGCTATAAAACCCATTTTGTGCTGGCCTGGTGGCACTGAGCATTGATGAGCTGGACACCACACCTCGCGCCATGCCAGCGACCTGGGTTCAGATGCAGATTTGGGTTGCTGGGGGGAAGAGGATTGAGCATCCCAAGGAGGGTGGGGAGGGATATCCGTGGTGTTGCTGGCTCCTGGTGGTGGCTGGGTGGGGTAGAGCTGCTTGTGGATTACTGGAAGGGATGGCACGGGTGGACATCAGACATGTGGCATGCAGGAGCAGTGCCACAACCTCCTTGGTATCCTGGCATGCTTGCGCCATGGTGGTGGAACTAAGGGGAGAAAATCCTCACTGAATCTTCTGGTGCTCATGATGGTCTGCCGTGGTGCTGCACTGGGCACTTCAGGAGCTCCCTTTGGTCTTCCATGCTGACGTGATATGGCCTACAGAGAGGGGGATGGAAGGAGGTTGAATACTCGGGCGTGGCACCTTGTGCAGGAGCCATTAGCAGACCATATTGTGGAACCATCGGGAACACCCTAGTCGAGGTGGGCAAGAAAAGAATCCAACTTAAAAAAAAAAAAAAAAACATTTGTACCAACTGTAATGGAGGCAGTTTTCATTTCCTGACACACCTCAAAAAACATATAAATCACATAAAATTCTGAGCCCTGAATCCCATATTCTGATTGGTTCACTAGAGGTCCTTCCCTCCACATGTAATGAGCTGATAAAACAGCTCAAGATTGCACATGTGCAGTTCTGCTACTGTTTTAATTAAGGTAGTGCTTTTTAGTATTATTTTTATTTAAAATACTTCATCTGGAGGTCAGTATGGACCTCCATATTGGTCCATATAATAAGTAGAATAAGGACCACATTCAGTCAGTCTGGGATTGCTGCACTGGTCCTTATAGCGTAATCCTTGCTCACTGAAGTATAGTTTAAAACCAATGGTAACACCTTTTATTACAAAAAGAGTCTATAAAGTGAAATAAAAATTACACGTGCATAATATAGGAAGCATAAAGAAAAGCAAGTTTAACACATAGAAACAGAATTTGATGGCTGATAAGGACCGCTTGGCCCACCTAGTCTACCCATTTCCCTACCTAATGGATAAGCTGCAGATCCTAGTTAACCAACAGCCTACTTCCTCCTACCCCCACTAGAATTACCTTATGTCTGTTCCAGGCATTCTTGAATTCCTCCACAGTTTTTGACTCCACTACCTCCTCAGGAAGGCTGTTTCATGCATCCACAACCCTCTCCATGAAAAAATACTTCCTCATATTACCTCTGAGCCGTCTCCCGTCTATCTTCAAATTGTGCCCCCTTGTTCTTGTACATCTCTTTTTCTGAAAGATGCTACCCTCTTGGACTGTGGATTCCCTTGAGGTACTTGAACATTTCTATCATATCCCTTCTCTCCTCGAGGGTATACATTGTAAGCTCCTTTAATCTCTTTTCGTATGACTTCTGGTGCAGACTCTGCACCATTTTAGATTCCCTCCTCTGGACAGCCTCCATTCTGTCTATGTCTTTGCGGAGATGGTGTCTCCAGAACTGCACGCAGTACTCCAGATGTGGTCTCACCAACTGTCTGTACAGAGGGATAACAACTTCCTGTTTTCTACTGGTGATGCCTCTCCCTATACATCCCAATATCCCACCAACCCTCCTTACTTTGCTTGCCCACCTTAAGGTCATCTGATATGACTATCCCCAAGTACCTTTTCATTTTTGTTGTTGTTAGTATCTCACCCCAATTGTGTACTCTTTCCCCTGGGGACACATTTTTACTTTTATGTCAACTTATTTGGTTTAAAAAAAAAAACTGCAATACATTATTAAACAAAACAATGGTATGAGAACTGTGAGTTTTGGTCCAAGAAGCTGCACTCCTTTTGAGGAAAATAAGAATCTGAGACTGTTGACTTAAGGCCTTGGAATTTCAAATCTTGGAAGTTGATTCTGATTACATCTTTCATCATAAATTTATTTCCCTGCACATAACTGAAGTAAAGCTTGGGGAGAGGGTGAGACCCTTAACCCCTGGTCATGCCTGTCACACGCCACTGGCCCCCTAACCTCGGGCAGTCTGGCAGGACCTCCTGTTTGCAGAGAGGATCCCCCTATTCAGGAACTCGTGAGCAAGAGTAAGGGTTCAGGAAGACTTCCCAACCTTCTTTTTCCCAGTG
This sequence comes from Neoceratodus forsteri, assembly GCA_016271365.2. NCBI lineage: Eukaryota > Metazoa > Chordata > Ceratodontiformes > Ceratodontidae > Neoceratodus > Neoceratodus forsteri. Next base: position 242,410,170 of record CM028133.1, on the reverse strand, counting down.
GGAGGGTGGATTCTGTAATTTTGAGTTCCCTTAACTCTGCACTACTTTCAGTATTTGAATCCCACCACAGCCACTGACTACATCTTGCCTAGGTAGTTTTTAATGATAGCTAAGCAGATTCTATCTTTTTAGGCACACAGTCTTTTCTCAGCTCTTCTGTTTAAATGTTAAATCACACAACCAGACCCCAGGCAGAGTTGATAAGAAAATAATAAAAGTTTACATAAAAGCAATACAGAAAAGACTACAGTCTGGAAGAACTTTGAAATGCAGACAATAACAAAAGTAAAATTGGATGGTTTACAGAACACTAGCTACTGTATTCTAAACTGTACCTTGTTTTGATGTTAAAGTTCAGACAAGATTTCAAATGTCATTGTGGAGATGACAGTTCATTAGGTAATAGCATTTTGTAGCAAGTCCTTGATCTGAGTCTCTGGATGTCCTTTTAAAAGACTCCAGGTGCTGTTCTTGTTGAAAAGTCCTGGTTTCCAAAATTCTGACTTAAAATCAGAATTTTCTGTTCAGTATGTGAAGAGTCTAATTCCCATACACTCAGGTCTGGTTTTAAAGATTTTTTCCAGACCTGCACATATACGTTCTGGTTGAGCATTGCATGGCAGGGGCAGGGATAATACTTGGAGAGCTGAAGAGGGAGAGGGCCAGGAAGGTTGGCAGTCAAACAAGAGGAGGGGGAGAAGTCGCAATCGAGAGGGACGGGGGGGGAGACACTGGGACACATTATAAAAGCACCGTCTTGAATGGCCCCAGAAATGAGAACCTGGGTGGGGGGGGAGGTGGTGATGAGCACAAGGAAAGAGGAGGGAGGTGTACTGGTGTTGGGTGACTCCATACTCAAGGGGATCAGAATGGTCAGCAAGGGGGAGAGGCACTGTCTGAGATGGGCGGAGTCCGTACCGGGATTAAAGGCAGACAAGGCAGGACAGGCAATCCTAAGGTGTGTAGGAGGAAACCACACATTGTGGTACATGTGAGGACAAATGGCCTAGCAGGGGAAACTGTAGCGGTAACAAAGGAGAGGACAGAGGAAATGGGAAGGTTGCGTGAGGAGACTGGGGAGTCTGTGGCATTCTCCGAGGTGCTCCCAGTACCCTGCGCAAGCACAGTGAGAAAGGAGAGGATTAGGGAGTTGAACACATGGTTGGTAGCATGGTGTTAAACTAAGGGATATGGGGTTGTGGGCGGCTGGGGCAGTACTTGGGATAATAACAATCTGTTTACAAAGGATAGGCTGCAGCTGAGTGGAGAGGGGAAGGAGGTATTAAAGCAAAGACTGGGGAGGTATATTTTGACAAAGGTGGATTTAAACTAGATGGGGGGGTGGGGTAGCAAGTGTACAGCAGGTAGGCAGGGATCCAATAGAGTGGAGTCGCAGCCTACCCTCCAGGCTAGCAGGGAAGGACTCAGGGCGGCTGAAAAGATGAAGTAGAAGGAAGAAAATGGAGGCCAATGAAGGGAAGGGGCAGGATGGAAGGTGGTCTCGCTGAATGCAAGAAGCTTAGGCAACAAATCTGTTGAGCTACAGGCACTCTTAGCAGTGTGGAGGGTGGACATTGCAGCTGTCTCAGAAACATGGGCAACTGAGCACTGGGACTGGGATCTGGCAATTCCAGAATACAAATTATACTGGAAGGACTGCAAGGAGGGGAAGGGCAGTGGGGTGGCAGTCTGTGTGAGGGACGGGATTAAATGCACAAGGGATTGGGGGAAGAAAGAACACAGGCAATCTGGCTGCAGCTCCTAGACTCAAGGGGTAGGAAAAAGGGGTTTGGGGTGGTATACAGGTCACCATCCCAGTTTGAGGAGCCTGACGGAATTAACAGGACAAATCAGAAAGGTATGTAGAAAAGGGAAGGTGGTCATCGTGGAGGATTTCAACTTGCTGGGGGTTGACTGGAGCATTCTGGTCACCTCCAGTGCTAGGGAGCAAGTGCTCCTGGACGTGATTCAGGAGGGTCTCCTGACACAGTTAGTGTCCCTACTAGGCTAAAGAACACTTTAGATCTAGTATTGTCGAATGGGGAGGCAGTAAAGGAAATAAAGGCGGAGTACTCACTAGCTGACAGTGATCACCAAATGGTGTGGTTTAATATCACGATGTGCAGGGAGCCAGCGAAATCAGTTACTTGGGAGGTAAACTTCAGGGGGGCAGACTTTGGGAGGATGCAGGAAATACTGAAAGGGAAACTGGAGGACATAAGGCAGGAAATGGATGCAGAGCAGAAATTGGATATTATTAAATGGGAGGATTACAGAGGCAACAGAAGCCTGCATCAAGACACCGAGTAAGAGGGGCAGAGCAAGAAAATCATGCTGGTTGAACAGCAAGGTGGTAACAGAAAAACGAGAGGCACACCAGAGGTATAGGAGGACAGGGAAGGAAGTAGAAAGGGAGGAATATGCAAGATGGTCCGGGGGGTGACCAGAAAAGTGAGAGAAGCCAAGGCCCAGAGGGAGCTGCGATTAGCGCAGGGAATTAACGGGGGAGGGGGGGAGAGAAAGACTTTTTCAGATACATCAGGGAGAAAAGAAAGTGCAAGGACACAATAGTGAGGATAAAAAGGGGTGGGGAGTGGTCGGAAAAGGGTGAGCAGCAGGCAGAACACTGAATGAATACTTTTGCTCAGTGTTCATGGAAGAAAAGGGGGGTCTGCTAGCACCATGGGCTGGGATGGTGGGGACAGGTGGAGAGGAGGCGATGGAAGAATTGAGGCAAGTAGAGTCCTAGAGGGACTGAGGGCACTGAAGGTAGACAAGGCACCAGGGCCAGATGGTATCCACCCCAGGGTGCTACGGGAAATGGCAGAGCCACTGGCGGATCTGTACAGCACCTCACTGGAGTCGGGATGTGTGCCACTGGACTGGAGGATGGCACGTGGTACCATTACACAAGAGCAGACCAAGGGATGAACCGGGTAATTATTGTCCTGTAAGTCCCACCTCCATGGTGTGCAAACTCATGGAAATGATACTAAAGGAAAGACTGGTGTCATACCTGGAGGACAGTCGCCTCCAGGATGTGAGGCAGCATGGGTTCATTTCAGGGAAGTCTTGACAAACCAACCTGATACAATATTATGACTGGGTGACAGGTGAGCTGGATAAGGATCATGTGGTGGATGTTCTTTACTTGGACTTCAGCAAGACCTTCTGTTCGGTGCCTCATGGGCGGCTTGGGAGAAAGCTAACTGGTGTAGGGGTAGGGGCAAAAATGATGAACTGGCTGGCTGAGTGGGAGGTTGCAACGGGTGGTGGTGAGAGGGGAGCTCTCAACTCCAAGGCCAGTGATGAGTGGGGCGCCACAGGGCTCTGTGTTGGGGAAAATATTGTTTGGGCTCTTCATATCAGGCATTGTACATGGGGTGGTGAGCAAGGTAAGTCTGTTCACTGATGACACCAAAATCGGAGCAGTGGTGGATGGAGGGCAGGGATGGAAGCAGCTGCAGGGGGACCTAAATAAGCCGGAGGAGTGGTGAGAGAGGTGGCAGCTGGGGTTCAGTGCAAAGAAGTGTAAGGTTATGCACTTTGTGATGAAGAACCCAAGGAGAGAATACTGGCTGGTGGGCGGGTTAAGCTGGGGATCACTGAGGAGGAGAAGGACCCAGGCGTAATGATAACAGGGACCATGAACGACATTGCCCAGTACAGGACAGCGTCTGCAAAAGCGAACAAAATGCTGGGGTGCATAGCAAGGGGGTTTTCATCCAGGTGAAGAGAGGTGATCTTGCCCCTCTTCAGGTTGCTGGTAAGGTATTGTGTGCAGTTTTGGAGGCCATACCCAAAGTGTGGTGATAGGCTACTGGAGGGGGTGCAGAAGAGGGCAACAAAGATGATTTGTGGGATGGAGGGGAGAGACTGACAGCAGGCTGGGAGACCTGAATGTGCACACCCTGGAGGATAGAAGGGACGGGGGGGGACATCAGAGAGACATTCAGGTGTCTGAGGGGAATCAATAAGGATGGAGTAGAGGGGTCTTTAAGCTGAGAATGGGGAGGGACATCAGGGGCATGGGCTTAGACTGGGGGAGATTTGGAGGGAAATGAGGAGATACTATTTCACAGAGAGAGAGAGAGAGAGTGGTAGCAAAATGGAGCACTCTAGAATGGGTGGTATCATGTAAATCTGAACAGCTTCAAAGGGCATGGGACAGGGAATGGGAGAGTGAGGGTGGGGGGTGGCAGTGGGAAGACAAAGGGGAGGGGGTGGGGCAGCTGCAAACTAGGGGTGCTAGCTGCACACTCGAGCAGACTTAGACTGGGTGGTCTGTTTCTGCTGGCACATTAATACGTTCGTACATATGTTCGTAAAAGTATATGCCAGTTGGACAGACTATCTGCCTTTCAACTACTCTGGTTTACAAAATTCAATAAATTAATGACTGCTCTGCATGCGAAGTGTGTGTCTGATCATACGCTGGAGGGTAATTTTAGGACATGCCCACCTTAATTTTTTTTTCTCGGGGTGGGGGTTAATGATTCCAGGACAATACAGATATTAGGTTACAACAGTTTGTCTTTTCCCTGTAGGGGTCACTGTGGTTCCATGTCAATCCCAGTGACATATGGTGCATGCATTTGGCTTAACCTCTGACCCCTAGGTCATTACATTACCTGTTCCCTGTCACGAAAAGTCACAGTGGGATGTTTTATGTCTTCCTGGGGCCATATATCTGTTTTCCTTTATCTTGACATATAACAGGTCCACACTAGCCTTTATAGAAACACCAGTTGTTTTGTAGTTACCTGTTAAAGGGACAGTGTCTTAATTCTAAAGTACATTACATCATGTACAATATGAACCCACATAAATGGATATTGGCCTACAATGTGACATTCCTCCCTCCTAAAACAGACCCTGGGGGGAATACACCCCTGTTGGAGGCAGTTCTTCTCAGTTCTGTTATTGACCCAGTATGTGGGATAGGCCATCTGCGTTCCTATTTTTAGATCCAGGCCTATGCGCAATCTCCATGTCATAAGCCTGCAAGGCAATACTCCATCTCAGAAGTTTCCCATTTGGCCCAACCATATTAATGGGTTGTGGTCCATTTGGACCTTAAAATACCTCCCATAAAGGCACGGTTCAAGTTTTTTTTTTTAATGCCCAAACTAAGGGGAGACATTCCTTTTCCACTGTCGAATAGGCTTGTTCTCGTGGAAGCAGCTTCCTGGTTAAGTATACAGTGGGGCTGCTGTCTCCCATGATTGGATACTTGGCTGAGGACTACCCCTATTCCCACATCTGAGGCATCCGTCTGTACCACAAATGGCCTGTTGTAGTTTGGGCTAGCCAGCACTGGGGCCCTGCACAGCAAGGTTTTCAGCTGCAAGAAGGCCTGCTCACAGTCTGCATCCTATTTTACTTTCCCAGGCCTATTCTTTGTCAGCAACCCAGATAAAGAAGTGGCCAGGGAGCTGTAGTTGGGAACAAATTTTCTGTAATACCCTGCTGTCCCAAGAAAGCTCCTGACTTGTGTCTGGGTTTCAGGTGTAGGCCATGACGCAATAGTCTCCATCTTTGCTTGGTTTGGGTGAAGTTGGTCTCGCTCCACCACATGTCCCAAATAAGCAACTTCTGCCATGGCCACCTGACACTTTTCTGTCTTAATAGTCAGACCTGTGGCCTGTATTCAGCATACCACCTCCCTCAAGTGTATCGGGTGTTTCTCCCAGCTATTACTGAAGATAGCAATATCGTCCAGGTAGGTGACTGCAAAGTCCTCCAAACCCTGTAAAACTTGATTTACTAACCGCTGGAATGTAGCAGGGGCATTTTTCATCCCAAAGGGCATGGCCTTGAACTCAAACAGGCCAATTGGGGTGAAGAATAATGCTGACCTTTCCCTAGCCCTGTCAGTCAGTTCCACCTGCCAGTACCCCTTTGCAGGGTCTACTGTAGTCAAGTAGGTGGCCCCTCCCAGTTTGTCAAGCAGTTCATCTGTGCGTGGCATTGGGTGGGCATCGGATCTAGTGATGGTGTTAAGCCCATGAAAATCTATGCAGAACTGTGTAGTCCCATCCGGTTTTGGTACAAGGACTACAGTTGAGGCCCAGGGGCTATGGGATTTCTGGATCAACCCTAGAGCCAGCATCTCCCCCACCTCTCTCCTAATGTCCTTGAGGACTGTCTGTGACACCCAGTAAGCTGTCCTGCATAGGGGTGCTTGGGTCCCCATGTCTATGTAATGCACCGCTAGTGGTGTCCATCCAGGCTTTGCCGTAAATAAAGGGGCAAAGTCTCATAAAAGAGTCCTTATTTCTTGGGACTGTCCAGGTGTCAACTGGGGTGACAGCATGATGGTCTCCACAAATGATGCCTGCTTGCTCTTGGCTAACAAGTCGAGAAGGGGGTCTTCCCCACCTAGCTCCTCTCCAGGTCTGCAAACCACAAGTACCATGTCTGGCCTATTAAAATATGGCTTCATCATGTTCACATGATACATCCTGTGAGAGTGTTTTCGGTCAGATAACTCTACAGTGTAGTTAACAGTGTTTACCTGCTGGACAACCTTTGTATGGCCCTGCCCACTCAGCTTGCAGCTTGTCCTTTCGGGCCAGAATCAGAACCATTACCTCCTGTCCTGCCCCATGTGAGCGAGCTCTGGCTCCACGATCATACCAGGTCTTTTGTTTGTGCAGGGCAGCTGCCAGGTTGCTCTGGGCCATGCCTGTAAGCTCCTTCAGCATCTCCCTGAATTTTAACACATACTCCACTATGAGAGTCCCCTGAGTGGCATGCTTACCTTCCCAGTCCTCTCGTATTAAATCTAGGGGCCCCCTCACCCTGCGTCCATACAAGAGCTCGAAGGGTGAAAACCCAGTTGACTCTTGTGGCACTTCCCTGTAGGCAAACAGCAGGTGGGGCAGGTATTTCTCCCAGTCCACCCATGCTGTTCTGCAGATGCCTTAAGCATAGCATTTAGGGTCCCATTAAATCTCTCTACGAGACCAGTGACTTGTGGATGGTAAGGTGTTGTACGCCTTTGTACAACACCACACTTCTCCCACAAACACTTCATTAGGTCTGACATGAAATTACCCCCTCGATCAGAGATAACCTCCTGTGGAAAAACAACATGGGAGAAAATCCCCAGCAAAGCATCTGCCACTTTGTCTGCCTTAGTGGAGAACAGCACATTGGCTTCGGGATAGCGGGAAGCATAAGCAACAACTTTCAATTTATACCTTTTTCCCAGAGGAGCGTGGGTTATTCAAAGGACCCACGATATCCATTCCAACCTTCTGGAATGGCTCCTTCACAAGTGGTAAGGGAATCAGGGCAGCCTTGACTTTGCTTCTGGCCTTCCCTATTTCCTGACACCGGTGACAGGATTTGCAGTATTCCTTCTTGATAATATTGGGCCAATAGAAATTGTGGGCTAAGCGCTGTGTAGTGCAAGTAATGCCCAAATATCCAGACATGGGAATATCATAAGCTATCTTGAGCAATAACCCACAATGCTTCTGGGGAGCAACAAGCTGTCTGCCCATCACCCCTTCCTCTGTCCTGATATCCTGTGTGTAGAACAGTCCATTTTCCCAATACACTGTATGCTTTCCATAACCTCCCCATGTCCCAGCAGATTCTGCACAGGCCCTCAGTTTCTCTAAGCTAGGGTCTGTCTGTTGTGCTGCTGCTACATCTTCCAACTTTCACAGAGCATGGGGCAAGCTCCCATCAGTTCCCAGTCTGAGATCTGTAGCTGTGGCAGTAGGGGACTCAGTATCACAACTGTCCCCCTCCTTGGGCTATGTGTCACTACTTCCTCCTGAGAACAACCTTCAGTAGCAGTTGGGTTAACTGCCACTAGGGGAAGTTCCATTCCCCTGTTATTACGCTCTTTTACAAGAGCTACAGGTTGGCTGACCTGTCTCACAACATCTCCTGTCTGAAAGTCTGTGGGGTCCCAAGGATCACAGGAGCCCCTATTCTTTGGCTCCTGGTCACAGCACAAACCACTCCCTTTGGAACACCATTCCCCACAATAACATCCATTATGAGTTTTTCAGCTACAGCCACTTTCCTTACCCCTGTACCTGCATCTCCCCAATCCAGGGTAACACTGGCTAATGGGTAAGTTTTCCTTTCCCCTGTGTAATCCCTCACAGAGACAAACTGATTTGGCAGTATTTGTTCAGCCCCCACTAAATCCCCTTTCACCAGGGTAAGAGATGCTCCTGTATCCCTTAGCCCCCTAGCTTATACCTCATTCACTGTGACTGGGTGAATGTGCCCCTTTTTATTGTCAGGGAGTGCCTCAGCTATACAGTGGGCTATTGTCTCTGATTGCACAGGCCCTTTTACTGTCTAGGCTTTCTTAGGACACTGTCTAGACAGATGGCCTATCTGGTGACAGTACCAGCATTCATCATATTTCTTGTCCCCAACCTCCCTTTTGGGCACCTGGGGATTCCTTTCTTTTTGCAGGGGCCCTGTGGTTTTTGGTTGCCCTGAATGCCCACTTTTCCACTTCACCCCTGAATTCCCCTTGGGAGCAGCCCTGCTTTGAGCATAGCAATCCGCCAGCTCTGCAGCCTCTTTGGTAGTCTCCGGATCTCCATCCTCTAGCCAAAGCTTCAAGTCAGGTGAGCAAATCCAATAACACTGTTCAAGCAATACCACCCCCTCAATAGCTTCAACATAATCTGCGTTCACCCCTTCCCACCATTTTAAATATTGTTGCTGTTTTGTGGCTACCTCCTCAAAGCTCATTTCTGTCCCCTTTCGGAGTTTCCGGAACTCTGCTCTGTATGCACCAGAGCTCTGATCATATTTTTTTAATAAAGCAGTTTTAACTTGTCAGAATGTTTACTTTCAACATTGTCCATCTGCCCAATGCTTCCCTCCCCTTGCCAGTAAGTAGTGAAGACAGGTGGAAGCTCCAGGCCTCTGGGCAGATTGGCTTGGATACAGACCTGTTCAAATGAATTTAAAAACATGTCCATATCCCCTTCCTCTTTAAACTCAGCAATTCATTTTGAATTTAGCTTGTAGCCCAGCCCTGGAGTTTCAGACCCACCACCACTTACCCGCTCAGGGGTTGTCGTCAGTTGGAGCGTCAGCATTTTCAGCTCATGTTCCCTCTGGTGCTGCCGTTCTTCGGCCTCTACATCCACTTGGCGCTGCCACACTTCAGCCTCTCTCTGTTGCCGTCAGTCCTCCATTTCCATCTCAAACCTTTTTTGCTCCATCTCAAGTTGTTTCTCCTGCATCCACAGCCTCCTCAGCTCAAGCTGTTGGTCTGTAGATGGCTCCTTTTCCTCTGGGCTCTGGACCTCTGAAGTCACCACTTCTGGCACTAAGTGGGGTGGCACTTCCTCCATCTCAGCTGTTGCCTTTTAATTTTGTTTTCACTAGCGATGCCCTTCTCCCCACAGACCTTCCTCCGTTGCTCCAAGTTCATATTGCTGTATTGAACAGACATTCTTCTATCTACACTACTGTTAAAAATAAATAAGGATAGGGCCTATTGTCTGCAAACAAATTTATTTTTGCCCTTTCAAAATTCTTCCTTTGCAGATGGCCCGGTGGCAGTGAGGGTTGGTTGAGGCTCTGAATGCTGCATCTCATGCCATGCCGGCGACCCAGGTTTGGAAACAGACTCGGGCTGCCGGGGGTCGGCAGGGGAGGGAAGAGATCGAGCGTCCTGAGGACTGCTCTCTCTTCCCAGGGTGGGTACTAGGGGAGCGTTGCACAAGTACGACCTCTGGCGGTGGCTGAAGAATGCCAGGTCTGCATCACTACGCAGAGCAAAGGGGCGGAGCTGCAGTGGATGTTGGCAGTTGTGCCCGGACATCAGTGCATGACTGAGCTCCAGGGGAAACTATGAAGAACCCCCCCGCCGGAGGATAGGTGAAGGCATCATCTCCAGCACCACACTCCCAATGCTGGGCGCCTCAATCTTCCCATGCCTGCTCACTGACCAGCGATCTAGACTATAAGATAGCGCACCCTGGAAGGATAGGGTGGCCCTTCCCCATGGGGGTTCAGATCCGGAGTTTGCTGGTTGAAGTGGGGAGCAGTTGCAGTGCCTCAACAGGAGGTAGAGAGTGGGTTAGGTGGCTGCCAGAGAGAGTTCCTCCAGTAGGGGCATACAAATAAAGTTTTAAAAAAAAAATCCTGCCTTTGATTGGGTGATGGTTTTGCAAGACCATTCAAAATGCCATCGGTGCCACCAAATCTGCCATGCGCCCCAGGCCCTGTAACCTCATGCAGCCCAGCAGGACCTTCTGTTTGCAGAAAGGATCCTCCTATTCAGGAACTCACGAGCAGGAGTAAGGGTTCAGGAAGACTTCCCAACCTTCCTCTTCCTAGTGGGAGGGTGGATTCTGTAATTTTGAGTTCCCTTGACTGCACTACTTTCAGTATTTGAATCCCACCATGGCCACTGGCGACGTCTTGCCTATGTAGTTTTATATGATAGCTGAGTGGATTCTATCTTTTTAGGGGCACAGTCTTTTCAAAACCCTTCTGATTAAATGTTAAATCACACAACCAGACCCCAGGCAGAGTTGATAAGAAAATCATAACAGTTTACTTAAAATAAAAGCAATACAGAAAAGTCTACAGTTTGGAAGAACTTTGAAACGGAGACAATAACAAAAGTAAAACTGGATGGTGTACAGAAAACACTAGACACTGTATTCTAAACCATCTTTGCTTTGATGTTAAAGTTCAGACAAGATTTCAAATATCCTGATAGAGATGACAGTTCATTAGGCAATATAATTTTGTAGCAAGTCCTTGATCCAAGTCTCTTGATGTCCTTTTAAAAGACTCCAGGTACTGTTCTTGTTGAAAAGTCCTGGTTTCCAAAATTCTGACTTAAAATCAGAATTTTGTGTTCAGTATGTGAAGAGTCTAATTCCCACACACTCAGGTCTGGTTTTAAAGATTTTTTCCAGGCCTATACATATACTTTCTGGTGTAAAAGTATATGCCAGTTGGACAGACTATCTGCCTCTCAACTTCTCTGGTTTACAAAATTCAATAAATAAATAACTGCTCTGCATGCGAAGTGTGTGTCTGATCATGTATCGGAGGGTCATTTTAGGACACACCCACCTTATTTTTTTCCACTGGGGTGGGGTTAATGATTCCTGGACAGTACAGATATTAGGGTGAAACAGTTTACCTTTTCCCTATAAGGGTCACTGTGATTCCATGTCAATCCCAGTGAGATCTGGTGCATGCATTTGGCTTAACCTCTGACCCCTAGTACATTACCCCTTCCCTTTCATGGAAAGCCATAGTGGAATGTTTTATGTCTTCCTAGGGCCATATGCCACTCCTCCTTTATCCTGAAATATAACACGACCATACTAGTCTTTATAGACATACTAGTTGTTTTGTAGTTACCTGTTAAAGAGACAGTGTCTTAATTCTAAAGTATATTACATCATATACATGAACCCACATAAATGGATATCGGCCTATCATACGGCAATGCCTTATTGCTTAATTAAAGAAATGATTTCAAGCCAGCTCGGTGGTGCAGAGGGTTGAGGCATCTGCCTTACCTTGCATCACGCCGGCAGCCCTAGTTCAGAAACGACCCCGGGTTGTCAGGGAGCTGACCAGGGGGGATGGTAAGGAGCAGGATTACCTCTCCTGGGGTGGATACTGTCCCTCCTATAGTCCCATCCCACCATGTGGAGATCTGGTGGAGGTGCAGGTGGGAGGGCAGCTAGTAGGGTGGGGCACTCTGCAGTGCCTAACATGCGCGTGCCTCCACATGCACACGTTCAGTGCCCCAACGCACATGGGTTCAGGAAATTAAAGGGGACAAAAAAACAGAAAAATTGTAAATAGAAAAAAAAAAGGGTTTCAGAAATGCTCCATTCTGATTGGCTGCCAGCATTCTGAGACCCTTATATTAGTCTCTGTTACACTGTCATGTGCAGCCTGATCACCATGGTGCATGAATTCTACCTGCCAGCATCCCATTCTCTAGCAGTGCTGAATGACTGGAATGATGCATTCTGAGTCAGAATTTTGAAACTGTTAGTGGATGAACTATTTTATTAAATATCATTATTAAAAGGGTCTCAGAAATGCTACAGTCTCATTGGCTGTTAGGATTCCGACAGCATACATTAATCCTTGTTACACTGTCATGTACAGCCTTATCACCTTGGCACGTGAATTCTTCCTGTCAGCATTCCATTCGCTAGCACTGCTGAATGACTGGAATGATGCATTCTGATTGTGAATCAGCATTTGTAAACTGCTGGTGGAAGAACTATTTTATTAAAAATCTCCTTCTCAATGAGGAAAACGTTCAAAAAAGTACAGTTTTAACATTTTTCTTTTGGAATAATTTTTATAATAGCAATAAGGCACTCCCAGGAGTTAGATTAACAGTCAGTGAATCACCTGCTAGGGGCAGTATGGCACTTGATTGTGCCTCATGCCACATTACACCCCTAGGGGTGATTAACAGACAGTCTAACCCGTGGTCATGTCTTATTGCTTACTTATAATAAGGGCTCTCATTTTTCAAAAAACTGATTGATTGTGCATGTTCTAGTAGGGTAGCATTAACCCATGTTACACTGTCATCTGCACAGTATAGTTTTTTTTTTTATTTTTAAAAGTAAAGTCCTAGCTGTTCAGATCTGATTTCAGCTTGTTTTAAATGGTGGACCTCCTCCTGGAACCTCCTGTCATAGTGCTACAAAAGAAACCCTAATGGATTCCTACCTCAGCCCCCATTCATGTCACCAGTCAGTTAACACTAAAAAATAAGTTCACTATTGTACATGCATTTTGCACTGCACCGTCTCAGTTGTTTAGGTTTCCCTTTCATTGTGTGCCTGCATCCCAGATCCCCCTGTCCCAGTGCTACAAAGTAAATGCACTAAATTGCTACCTCAGCTCTTGTCTGTGCCACTAGTCAGTAACATAGAAAAAAAGTTCACATGTACTTGTGCAGGTTTTACTGGTTACTGGTTCACGACCCCGAGTAGCCATAATTGCTTCAGACTTGGAGCCATGGAAGGAAATACAAGAGCTCCCCGGCCTTACAACAAAATCAAACAGATTTATTAAACTGTGCATTTAACAGGCTTACATTAGGTGAGTTCTTGTGCTGAATGTGATTTCTGGTGCAGGTGCCTTTGTTTTGAAATACTGAGTCATTCAAGGCAGTGTGAGTTATTCAAGGCAATGTGATGTGCACCCATTACAACCTTGATGATGTTGGCCACACAATTACAACTGCCTTACAGAAGGTTAAGATGTGCTATGAATGCGTGATGTTTCCAAGGCAACCAGAAAACACAACAATCACTCTGAACAGCATTCTACAGCAGACAGGTAATAGACTAAAGCAGAAGGACTGTTTTACATAAAAACAAATGTTTTTTTAAATGATCATAGACAGAAGAAAAAGAATAGCTATTTAATCCACTGCCCATTTACTGTAATAGCAATAAGATATCACTAGGGGTTAGATTAACAGCCAATCACCCCCTTGGGGCAATATGGCCCTCAGCTGTGCCTCATGCCATATTATGCCCAAAGGGAGTGATTAACAGACTGTTAATCTAACCCCTGGTTATACCTTATTGCTTAATTGAAATTAACCCACACTTGAATTATTGTTCTAATAAGTCACTGCCTGTAATAGCTGTATGAACTGTATACCTCACTATTCAGACATCTAGAGCTTTAAGAATGGCTCATTCTATATTAATGCTGCATATTCTCCTATGCTGTATCGTGAAGAAAGGAATATGCCAATAAAAAGATTAACTGCAAAAGAAGAAAAAATTCAAGGAATATGCCAATTAAAAGATGAACTGCAAATTTATTTATTTAGAAGTTTGGTAACCCGGAAAGGCACACGGAGTTGAGGCTCATTTCCAGGTGCGACCCGAGGGGTAGGGTGGGGGGAGGGGGGAGGAGTAGTTAGTCAAGCAGTTACTCACGAGAAGTGCAATGACAGTTACAAATGCGAAAGCTCAGTTGATAACAATTTAACATTTTAAAACAGGGACCATGCACAATTTACTCACAGTTATACAAGAGTAGGCAGCGTGAGGACTAGAAAATACAAAATCACACATGCCCACACAATGCAAAGCATCATGGGCTACATATGCAAATCACCACAGAATGTTATGCTGGTTCAACTTTAAGCAGAATTGCATGGTGCCGAAAGGCCTCTCACACAGTTTGCAAAGGGTGCTAACAGATGACATAGACACGTGTTTCGTCCTACCAGGACTCATCAGTATGCCTCGTCTGTTTGACACCCCAGTGGAATGAACCAGCTACCCTAAGACGGTTTGTCTGGGTTATGTTGTGGTGAACCCATTAAAATAAAAAAAAAAAATATTTAAAAGACAAAGAACCTCTGTGCGCAAACACTGAGGCAAGGGTTACCCCAAAGGGCATTTGGCTGGGAAGCCAAGTTTCAAGAAAATACAAAATCACACATGCCACACAATGCAAAGCATCATGGGCTGCATATGCAAATCACCACAGAATGTTATGCTGGTTCAACTTTAAGCAGAATTGCATGGTGCCAAAAGGCCTCTCACACAGTTTGCAAAGGGTGCTATCAGATGAGGACTAGAAGCTGAGTTAGGGTGGGATGAGCCCTCCCGTAAGAGAGGGTAGGGGCAGCAGTGTGAGGAACACAAGAAAAATAGGAGCTACTGCTGAGATAAGAGAAATGGGGACAGGCGAGGGAAAGGGAGCAGAGGAGTCTGGGGGTGAGGGTTGGGGGGACAGGAACATGTAAGGGAAGGAGTGACTGCAAAAGGAAAAAAAAATCACAAGATACAATTCTGACACATTTCTTTTGGAATAATTATTAATAAGGCTCTCCCAGGAGTTAGACTGAACAGTCAATCACCCCCTGCAGCAATATGGCACTCAGCTGTGTCTCGTTACACACTACACCACTAGGGGGTGATTAAGTAAACAATAAGACACAACAGGGTGTTGGTTGTTCTGTGATAACCGCATGCCTCGGTGCCTGGTAAGGCATGAGGCCAAAGGCCGAGTGTCCTTCCACACTTAGGAGTGTGGTTATCACAGAACAACCAACACCCTGGAGTGCCTTACTGCACTTATAAAATGGATTATGATTAGGAAAAAATGGAACCGACAAGTAATTTGCATTTCTAAAACGTTGTAATATTTAAATAAAGTCTAGAGAATTTCTTAAAAAGAGAAAAAATAGTCCCTAAATACACTGTATGGGATGGTGAAAATAGTGGATCACTTAGAACCACGTGATGCACTACTTTTTTGGGGGCAGTCAAAATAACAGAAAAAAACTTCCCCACAATGTGGAACATTTCAGGTTTACTTGTTGAAATTAATGAATTGCACCTTGCTATGGAATACAGGGTTTATGAGATTGAATGGCATGTTTTCCAGCACTGTATTTCCTCTTGGTGGTGTTTCATGCTTATTGTCAGTGAGCACATTTTCAGGTTCCGGCTTCTGTTTCCTACTTGTAGGCTCCATTTCTTGATTTTTGCTTGAAGATTCCATCTGCTGATTTTCTTTCGTACTGTGTGCCAGAATTGCGCTCCACTTTTTCCAGTCTCCAGCAGAGGCACTCCAATAGCTTCTCAAGCTACCTTCAGATCCGTGCCCATGACTACCATCATTTCCTATGCTTGCAGATCAGTAATAAATAGTAGATGCGCAGCTGTTGCTCTAATAGAATGGTTTGTGTACCTTTGTCTGAGGTTACACTCCTTGCTCAGCAGGTTGACTGTCTGTTCCCTGTTGGAATGGATTAATATTTATTTCACCAAACCAGTGAAAGGCACATCTGTGGGCAAATCCCTTTCTACCCCTGAAAATGTCAGACCAAAATTCCACACCGTCTGGGCGCGAGATGATGACAAAAAAAAAAAAAAACAGCAAAAAATGGCGATTTTTATGTTTGTTTGCACGCATGTGCAAGAAACATAGTGCCATCATCTTATTTTTCGGAGGTGTGTCAGCCCTCTTCCAATTCAGTCAGTGTGTTTGCAGGCGTGGCCACAGTTCTCCAATGCCTGCTGGAGCTGTCGCTATGACAGCTCCAAAGTGCAGTGGCGTACAGTTGAAAGGGGGAGCTACGCTTCAGTGAGCAGCAATAAGATATCGCCTGCTCATGCGAGCTCCCCCTACACACACACACACACACACACGGCGTGCTGCCCCACGCGCACACACTGTATAGCCGATGGGGTGCCCAATCCCTATCGGCTGTGCCGCGTCCCCCGAAACACAGGTTCATATGCCACGCTGGGTGCCCACCCCAGCGTGGCTACATCTATAGCCGACGAGGTGCCCAATCCCCATTGGCTCCACTGTCTCTCCCCAGTACAGGGTGCCACGCTGGTGTCCACCCCACGCGGCAGCAAATCCTATGGCTGGCCGGGGTGCCCAATCCCCGGCTCCACGCCCCCACAACCAGCTGTCCCTTCTGCTGCGCTGGGGCCCACCCCAGCGTGGCAAGCGTCCCCACGTCGTTGGAATAAAAAAAACCTGAAAAACAAAAGCGGTCCCTTCGCTGTGTCTGCACCCTCGCCCACCCACTGCACACCTGCCTCCCCACACCCCCCCTCACCCCATACTTACCTCCGGACTCCAGCGCGACGATCTTCGGTGGACCGGGAACACGTCTGCACTCTTCAAAGCCGACCGCGAACTGAGGAAATGCCAGTAAACTGTATAATGTATAATAATAGGGTTTTTTCAACTTTTTTGCATATCTCAGGCATTTTGGGGAATTTTGGACCCAAATTTTCAACATGGGGTTTTTGGGACCCCTCCTCATGAATTATTGCACTGTCATGGCGTTATTCGGGCCCGGAAGGTGATTTCGCAGTCACTGCACAAAATCACCTTTCAGGACCAGTAATGAAACGACACTGCCACTGTTCATAAGGTGGGCTCTCAAAAGCCTATGTTAAATTTCAGTGTGAAAAATTCTAAAATGACTGTTTTACAAGCGTGCGTTGCGCGGTTCCTCATTGCGCTCATAGAGATTCAGCAATTTTCAATATTCTCACTCCAGATTTTTAAATTGCCATTTTACCGCACCTCCTTATGAGCAGTACAGCTGTCATTTTCACATCTTGCTCAAAGCGTGTTTCCGCCCATGTAGCGCACAATGGCATGAGTCGGTGTAGAAATCATAATGTGGGACACATTAAGAAAATCACAGTGACACTTTTAATGAGCAGAGGTCTTAAAATGGCTATGTTGAAAATTTGGTGAAAAATTCCTTAAAATGACTGTTTTACGAGCACGCGTTGCGCAGTTCCTACGCACGCTTGTAAGTTTGCGAATTTTCAATATTTTCACTCCAGATTTTCAACATTGCCATTTTATTACACTTCCTTATGAGCAGTACAGCTGTCATTTTTCACAACTTGCCCAAAACGTGTTTCCACCCATGTAGAGCACAATGGCGCAGTCGGTGTGCGAAATCAATGTGTGGGACACATTAAGAAAATCACAAGAGAGAGGAAGTCACTGACTTACAGATGTAAAACCAACAAGCATTTGTCAATGCCGAATGTTTGCTTGCTGACACTGGCATTGGTAGTGTAGAAGTTACAGAGCTGCATAATAGGAATGGCAGCGAAGTATTGAACTGAAGCCAAAGCATCCAGGTGCCATGCTGGGAGCCCACACCAGCGTGGAAAAAAGATGTTATGGTCGATGGGGGTGCCCAATCCCCCGTTGGTTCCACTGTCCCCCCCCGCCCCGGTACAGGGTGCCACGCTGAAATCCCACCCCAGCATGGCAACAGATGCCATAGCCAGGGTGCCCAATCCCCGTTGGCTCACGCACCCCCCAGTCCTTCTGCCACGCTGGGAGCCCACCCCAGCATGGCAAATGTCCAGCGTCATCTTTTACAAAAAAAAACCTGTAAAGAAAAAGGTCCTTGCAGTCTCCCTGCCCCTTCCCCACAACCTGCACCCACCCACTGCGCACCCTGCCTCCCCACACCCCCCTTCACCCCATACTTACCTCTGGAGCTCAGCGTGACGATCATTGGTGGACCGGGAACACGTCTGCACTCTTCAAAGCAGACTGCGAACTGAGGAAATGCCGGTAAGCTGTATAATGGGATCGATAGGGTTTTTTCAACTTTAATGCATATCTCAGGCATTTTTGTGAATTTTGGCCCCAAATTTTCAACTTGGGGTTTTGGGACCCTTCTTTTGAATTCTTGCACTGTCATGCCGTTATTCGGTTCGAAAGGTGATTTCGCAGTCACTGCACAGAATCACCTTTCAGGACCCTGTAAGGGATATGGCAGTGCTACTATTCATGAGGGGCTCTCAAAAACCCTATTTAGGGCCCCAGTTGGGGCAAATTCAAAACATGACTGTTTACATGTGTTTGTAACCTGCGCAATGCATGCTCGTAAGTTAGCGAATTTGCACTATTTTCATGCCAGATTCTTAACATTGGCATTTTACTACACCTTCATGTAAACTGTATAGCTGTCATTTTTCACATCCTTGCCGAAATGTGTTTTTGCACTTCGTTGCAGAATCTGCGTTCGTTGTTTAATGAAATCAGTGTTTGGGACATTCAGAAATTACAGTGGCACTGTTCATGAGTAGAAGTCCTAAAATGCCTGTGTTGAAAATTTGGTGACAGTACTCCATAAAATGACTGTGTTACGAGCGTGTGTTGCGCAGTTTGCACGCACGCTCGTACCTTCATAAACTTCTAATTTTCTCACTCCAGATTTTCTACAGTGCCATTGTTCTGCACCTCCTAATGAACAGTGCAACTGTCATTTTTCACATCCTGACCAAAATCTGTTTTCGCAGTTCCGGTGCAGAATAGCGTGCTCGCTGTGGAAATTCCGTGTTCGAGACACATGATCAAAATGACGGTGACACTGTTCACTAGCAGATGCCCTAAAATGCCTATGTTGGAAATTTGGGAACGAAAGTCAATAAAATGAGTGTTCTATGAGCGTGTGTTGCACAGTTTGCACGCACGCTCACGACTTTCTGAATTTGTAATACTTTCACTCCAGCTGTTCATCATTGGCATTTTTTCCATACCTCCTTATGAACACTGCAGCTGCTGAAATATGTTTTTTGCATGTCCGGCACAGAATTGCATGGCCGCTGTGCAAAATCAGTTTTTGGGACAGTTTGAGGAAATGATGGTGAAACTGTTCATGAGCAGAGGTCCTAAAATGCCTATGTTGAAAATTTGGTGCCGAAACTCCATGCAATGACTGTGTTGCAAGCGTGCATTGCGCAGTTTCCATGCACCCTTGTAACTTCATCAATCTGCAATATTTTCATGCCACATTTTCACCACTGCCATTTCTGCACATCTCCTTATCAACAGTCCAGCTGCCATTTCTCACAGCCTGCCAAAACGAGTTTCCGCAGCTGTGGCACACAATGGCGTGCTCGCTGAGCAAAACCATCTTTTGAGACACATTCACAAAATCACAGCACTATGCGTCTCTAGCTACGCTACTCCCACTGCCAATACCAGCACGAAAACATTCAGCATTGACAAGTGCTTGTTTCTAATAGGGTCCCAGCAACTGGGAAGTGGACTATATAACAAAGCCACCTAAAAATGATACAAGTACCACCTGAGTTCTAAAAGCATGTTATCAAAATTGCTGAATGTGGCTTTTCGTTTTGATTGCACGTATAGCAGTCAAGAGGAGAAAGATGTGGTCTTCTGTTCAAATGGCAAACAGAACTTTTAGTGCATACAGAAGCTTCTTTAAATTCCTGATTTCAAATCCTGTTGGTGGTTACAGCTAGTCATTACACGAGGGAACTATTGAAGTAAACAATAACCCACGAGTGGGTTATTGCGCTTATAACATGGGGTGTTTTTAAACAACAAAAAAATATGAAGAAACATATATTTTTGCTGTTTAAACAGCAAGAAAGGTGCTGTATCCTGCCACCTTGTAAAACGGTACCCATCAAATAATGCATCGTGAGTTGCTTTTATGCAATGAGAAAGTGTGTTCCAGTTGTGAACAATAGGAGACTACAGAGAGATTGCTTACAGTGACAGCAAAAGCAAGAGAAAACGGCAAACAGCAACACAGACAGCTAACGATAAGACATTTCAGCAACCGAGACTCACAGAATGATAAATATTCAATTATGCTGCCTTTCCCTGTCTCGCTCGCTGGGTTTCTATGTTGCTGTGTCTTTCTCTCTCACTCTCTCTCTCTCTCTATATATATATATCTGTGTTTGGAGCACTGTCAGGGGACATGGACCCATAGGAGAAATGCTTTTGAACTGTCTTGCTGTCTGTCTCTCTCTCTGCCACAAGCGGTGTTAATACCGCCTACTGTCTTGCTCCCTTCCCTGCCCTCTCACAATTGGCGGCAGCGGTGCAGAGAAACAGAAACGCAGACAGACTCATCGATGATACGGAGCTGCAGAACACTTCCTGCGCATAATACAACTTCAGGGGTGAGACTAAAGCTACTGTCACTCATTCTCTGTCAGAGAATACCAGGGTGCCACTGTCACAGAGAGCAGCGGGACACACTTGCTGCCCATCTCTCACTTTGTCACTCTGCTTCAGGAGGATTCTCTCTCTCTCTCTCTCTCTCATCTTCACAGGCTATCAAGTGCTTGGGTGGATTCAATATTCTGCTCCTCCACTGTTCTGTATGTTTTGCAATGTGATCCACACACCAGGTCACTTGTTGTTACTTCATTATCATTTCTCAGATTTCACAGCATCAACAGTACGGTACATCACAGTGTGCTCCGAAAGCTTTCCTGTACAGCTCACAGAGATTGACAGCTTCACTTATGCATATTATAACGGGGGTGAAATCAAATTGTTGAGGCTTCTTTATATCTGGGTTCTCTCATAATTTCAAGCTATTGTCAGACAGCTGTGCACTCTTTAGCAGCACTGGAAAAAAAAAGGCTGATTTCCATGTTTGCTCTGTTGGTTAAAAATCAGACCCGGTACAGAGTACTTATCTGTCTGCTAGACTGATCACCCTCAGCATGCGTGTAATGGGGATTAATTAGTTCACATGTGACATGCCATATCCAATCAAACGTGTATGTATTTTTCCATGTTATAATAAACCTTATATGTAGTGAAATATTGTTAGAACAGTTGTAGCAGTATTGATCTTTGATAAATTGCTGTATGTATACTGTATTCGCGAAGTGTGGCACAGTTTATTGGACCAATGTAATAGAGACTGTACATAGCATTTAAGGTTTTGATATGATAATCCTAGGCACCTGATGCTAGGGTTTTTGTGGTCTCAAAGCTTGTGGACTGTAACATGCTTTTTATTTTTTATTTATTTATTTTATTTAAACAGCAGTTTGGAAAACCTTTGAGCCATAGGCTCATTTACAAAGGTACCTTGTCACAGTAAGACAAACCAAAATACACAGTATAGCAGTACAACACATAAGTATAACAGTAAATTAAGACATACATACAAACAAGCTGGTACAGGTAGGATGGATGCAAACAATACCAGAGTTATGACGGCCTTAGCAGCTTAGTAATAAGCTTTGTCATAAGTATTGAGTACGGCTTTGACTAGCGGCAGTTACAGCATCGGGGTGTTAATAAGGTGGTTACGATAAAGTTTTTGGAAGCACGTATATAGTTGGAGCTTGGAGATGGAGGGGGGCAGTGTGTTGAACCAGGTGAGGGGCCCTAAAGCTGAAGGCTCTTTGGCCGTGAGAGGTCCTAGCTCTAGGGATAACAAGAGAGGTTTTCCAGAGGTCCGAGTATGAACTAGTGGGACAGAGCGGCGTATGGTGGTGGTCAATCCTGGTGGGGAAAGCCCAAGGAGGGTCTTTTTTGTAAGGGTACAGGTAAGATATTTGAGGCGCTCGTCGAGATCAAATACCAGCGCTTTAGCATACAGTAGACAGGTGTGTGTCATCCTAGGTGCTCCAGTAATTAACCTGCAGGCCTCATTCAGAGTAGTCATGGGATTTTATGGAGTGCGGTCTGATCAGCAGCACCATACGGCAGTCCATAGTCCACTAGGGACAGGATAGAGGAGATGACTCGAGTCGAAGAGCCTCCGGGGAGGCAGTGTTTATACCGATGTAAGATGCCCAATCGGATATTAGTGGCAGTGGCTAGGGCAGCGATGTGTCCATGGAAGGAGAGGAGGGTCAAAATGGATCCCTAGGTATTTATAGGAGCAAACTTGTTCGAGTGGGAATGAGGACCCAGAGTGAATGAGGAGTTTGAAGTTGCAGGACTTGTTTTGGGGATGAGTGAAGAACATGTTTTTGTTTTTAAGATTCATCACCAATCTATGTTCCTTGAACCAGCCCTCGCTTCAGTGAAGGACTTCTGCAGCGAGTCCTGGAGGGCAATAGGGTTATGATTTGAGGCAAAGATGACTGCATCATCAGCGTACAATAGAATGTTCCCCGAGCAAGAGCGTGGAAGGGTGTTAAGGTAAAGGGAGAATAGTAAGGGGCCCAGAATGGAGCCCTGGGGAACCCCAGAAAAGATGGGACAGATGTCTGAGTAGGTCCCATTAATTTTTACACGCTGTGAGTGGTCAGACAGATAACTGGTGCACCAGGAGATAGGCCCAGCAGCAAAACCAGAGAGACTAAGGGCATCAAGAAGGAGGGGGTGGGAGACAGTGTCGAAAGCTTTCGAGAGGTCCATGAAGACAGCACCAGCCAGAGAACCAGTGTCTAAGGAGGAGGAGTGGAGAAAGTTGGAGAACTCTAGGAGGGCTGTGTTGGTACTGTGGCCCGCTCGGAAGCCATGCTGCTCAGGACAAAGGACATTGTAGGTGGAGAGGTAGTCGCTTGTCAAGCTACGCTTGTCGGCGTAGTGGTTAGAACACCGACTTGGGGACCAGGAAATTTCAGGTTCAAACCCTGCTAGAGCAAAATATTTACTTTGTGACTTTGGGCAAATCTCTTAACCTCTTCATGCTCTAGTCCATGCAGTAAATGGGCAGCAGCAAGACCCCATGAGATAAATAAATCATAAACAAACACACCCATCTGTCCAGTACAATTTAACGTAGTCATAATGGGAGGCATTCAAGGCTACATGACAACATAATGACACTGGGCACTGTAGAGAGAGGCTGAATATAGCCATTTGAAAGGTGTGAGACTTGAGAATTTAAATTATTATTGGTTATAAAAAGGGGTGGAGCTAGGGGACGGGTTTGGGGTGTGGTTTATTGTCACGCTTTCACATGATCCAAAGGTGGCAGCCCTACCAAGTTATTAAACTGCAGTTTAGTTTACCCCTTCAAAATGCAACAACTTGCAAATCTGTTGGCATTTAAGCATTTTTGGAGGGAGGACTGCCATGTTCTCTGTTTAAAGAAAAAAAAAAACATTCCATGGTAAACTCATGGAACTGGTACTACTCTCAGCCAGGCCCAACTACAGTTAGAGTTACACAGACCAATTATGTTTCATGCTAAGTGTGTGTGTGTGTGCGTATGTGTATATAATGGTCCTGCTCTCAGCCAGGCACAACTGCAGCCTCTAGGTACCTGAGGCCCACCATAGAATGATACTGTTTTCTTGGAGTCAGGGGTGAGGTGAGACCTAATAGAACTTTGCTTTATCATCTATGTCAGCCTTGCCGGCCCGGTGGCACTGAGATTTGAGGCGCTGGACACCACACCTCGCACCACATCAGCTACCCGGGTTCGGTAGCTGAGTCGTGTCATCGGGGATCAGCCGGGGAGGAGGATTGAGTGTCCCTGGGACAGCTCTCCTCCTCCAGGGAGGGTGGCGAGGGACTCCCGTGAGGGTGCTGGCTCCTGGTGGTGGCTAGGGGGTAGTATGGCTCATGGAGAAATGGAAGGGTCGACGCAGGCAGATGTCTGATGTGCGGTACATGGGAGAACATGCCACAGCATCCTTGGCATCCTTACATGCCTGCACCATGGGGAAAAATCCAGGGGACAAAACTAGCTGAATCCTCTGGCGCTCATGAGGGTCTGCCATGGCGCTATACGAGTCACTCCAGGAGCTCCATCTAGCCCTGACACCTTGGCCTTCTGCGTTGGGGTCTACGACATAGCCTTAGAGAGGGCGAAGGAGGAGGCTGAAGCTCAGGCACAGCACCCGATGCAGGAGCTGCCAGTAGACCTGATTGGGGGACCATAGGACCACCCCAGCCAAGGAAGTAAGCACAGTAAAGAAAGAATTAAAAAAAAAAATCTTATGTCAGCCTTAAAATTCACCACAGAGCATCTAAAACCCCAGAGCTTCTGGGGGCCGCTCATAACACTGACACTAGGGTATTCAATCCCCTAGTGTCTCCACCTGAAATAAAGTAAGCCCTCCCTCATTTTTATGTTGATTGCGCACATGCGCAAGAAACATGTCGCGGCAGGTTTCTGCAGAAGCAGGTTGTGGAGGCTTGGCACTGTTGTGCCCAATGCTCCCACAGCCTGCAAAGGCTTGTCCCCCGTCCCCCAATGCTGTGGCACGCTGCTGCTGACATTAGTTCAACCAGCAGTGCCACAACTTTAAAACAAATAGCCGCTGCAATCAGGGGCCCCTTCATCATTGCAGCGTCAGCCATCCGCTGCAATGAGGGAGCGACCCGTCATTGCAGGGCGGGATGTAGCAGCTGTGGTATTGTTCATGAACATGGCGGCAGCTTGCCGCCGTATTCACAAACAATATGTACCCCCCCAATGTTTATTTGCCGCGGGAGAGCCCCCCTGACCGGCGAAAAGAATCCCCCTTTTGTTGTTTGCCGGCCAGGGGTGCCCAGTCCCTGTCGGCAGAAATAAATCCCTTTGTTGTTTGCGGATGGGGGTGCCCAATCCCCATCAGCAGAAAGAACTCCCCTTTTTGTTGTTTGCCGACGGGTGCCAAATCCCAGTCGGCAGAAATAACCTCCCTTTTGTTGTTTGCGGCGGGGTGCCCAATCCCGTTGGCGAAATAAATCCCACCCTTTGCTGTTTGCCAGCGGAGTGCCCAATCCCCCATCGGCTACAGCTGCCCCCAGACTCCAGTGGCACACTGGGAGCCCACACGTGTTCCCATGCCCCGAAATATGGAAAGCGTCCCGCGACGCTTTCTGTACCTGGAAAGAAGGAAACGGTCCATGTAGTCTCCCGCACCTCCCCACAACCCGCACCCACCCACTGCGCACCCAGCCTCCCCACATCCCCCCTTCACCCCATAGTTACCTCCGGAGCACGGTGCGATGATCTTCGCTGGACCGGGAACACGTCTGCATTCTTCAAAGCCGACCGCGAACTGAGGAAATGCTGGTAAGCTGTATAATGTAATGAATAGGGATTTTTCAACTTTAGTGCTTATCTCTGGCATTTTTGGGAATTTTTTCACCAAGTTTTCAACATGGGGTTTTTGGGACCCCTCCTCATGAATTCCTGAACTATCATGGCGTTAATCGGCCCCAAAAGGTGGTTTCGCGGTCACTGTGCAGAATCACCCTTCGGGGTCGATTAATGAAACAACAGTGCCAGTGTTCATGAGGTGGGCTCTCAAAAAGCCTGTGTTGCAAATTTGGTGGAAAAAATCCAAAAAATGACTGTTTTACGAACGTGCGTTGCGCAGTTGCTACTTACGCTCGTAACTTCGCGAATGTACAATCTTTTCATGCGAGATTTTCAACATTGGCATTTTGTCACACCTCCTTGTGAGCAGTATAGCTGTCATTGTTCACATCCTGGCCAAAATGTGTTTTCGCACTTCCGGCGTAGAATAGCGCGGTTGCTGTGGGAAATCAGTGTTCAGGACAGATTAAGAAAATGACAGTGACACTGTTCATGAGTAGAGATCCTAAAATGCCTATGTTGAAAATTTGGTAATGATACTCCATAAAATGACTGTATTCATGAGCGTGCATTGCGCGGTTAGCACGCCTTTCAGAATTCCGTGAATTTCTAATATTTTCACTCCAGATTTGCAACATTGCCATTTTCCCAGACCTTCTTATGAACAGTACAGCTGCCATTTTTCCCATCCTGGCCAAAATGTGTTTTCGCACTTCCGGCACAGAATAGAGCAGTCGCTGTGGGAAATCACTGTTCGGGACAGATTAAGAAAATGACAATGGTACTGTTCATGAGTAGAGGTCCTAAAATGGCTATGTTGAAAATTTGGTGATGATAGCCCATCAATGGACTGTGTTACAAGTGTGCATTGCGCACTTTCCATGCACCCTTGTAACTTTGCAGATTTGTAATATTGTCACACCACATTTCCAACAGTGCCATTTTTTCACACCTCCTTATAAGCAGTACAGCTGTCATTTTTCATATCCTGACCGAAATGTGTTTTCACAGTTCCGGTGCAGAATAACATGGTCACTGTGGGAAATCAGTGTTCGGGACAGATTAAGAAAATGACAGTGGTACTGTTCATGAGCAGAGGTCCAAAAATCCCTATGTAGAAAATTTGGTGATGAAACTCCATAACATGACTGTGTTACAAGTGTGCGTTGAACTGTTTCCACGCACCCTTGTAACTTCACAAATTTGTAATACTGTCACGCCACATTTTCAACAGTGGCATTTTTTCAACTCCTTATGAACACTGCAGCTGTCATTTTTCACATCCTGGCTACAATATGTTTTTATACTCCTGCAGACAATAGCACGGTCACTGTGGAAAATCAGTGTTTGAGACAGATTAAGATTGACCGAGTGAGAGGGGGGAGTGACCGAGCTCAACTGAGCTCTGTCAGGACTGCTGCAGATTTGTTTGTGGCAGACAAAGGCCCCAAAACAAGAGCCCAGAACAAAAGGGCAGCCTGCAGCACTGAGATAAACAGAACAAGAGAGCGAGTGAGGGAGGGGGAGTGAGCGAACTCACTGAGGCGCTGTCAGGACTGCTGCAGATTTCTTTGTGGGCAGAAAAAGGCGTCGATACAGGCATAAGGGCCCAGTACAAAAAGTCAGCCTGCAGCAGTGGGAGAAACAGTACGAGCGAGTGAGACAAGGGGACTTAGTGAGCTCAACGGAGCTCTGTCAGAGCTGCTGGGATTTCTTTGTGGGCAGAAAAAGGTGCCAATGCAGGCAGGAGCCCCATATAAAAGGGCAACTTGCAGCGCCAGGACAAACAGAATGAGCAATGAGAGAGGGAGACTGAGCGACCTCAATGCAGCTCTGTCAGGACAACTGCAAATTTCTTTGTGGACAGACAAAGGTGCCAATGCAGCCAGGAGCCCCATACAAAAGCGCAGTCTGCGGCGCCAAGACAAACAGAACGAGCGAGTGACAGAGCGATACTGAGCGAGCTCAATGGAGCTGTAGTGTGACTGCTGCAGATTTCTTTGTGGGCAGAAAATGCGGCAACGCAGACAGGAGCCCAGTACAAAAGGCCAGCTTGCAGCGCCAGCAGAAACGGAATGCAAGAGTGACAGACGGGCAGTGAGCGAGCTCAGTGGAGCTGTGTCAGGACTGCTTCAGATTTCTTTCTGGCCAGAAAAAGCTGCCACTGCAGGCAGGAGCCCAGTATAAAAGGGCAGCCTGCAGCGCCAGGAGACCCAGAATGAGAAAGTGAGGGAGGGGGAGTCAGTGAGCTCAACGGGGCTTTGTTGGGACTGCTGCAGATTTGTTTGTGGGCAGAAGAAGGCAGCAATGCATGCAGGGGCCCAGTACAAAAGGGCAGCCTGCAGTGGCACAAAACCAGAATGAGCGAGTGAGTGAGCTCAACAGAGCTGTATTGTAACTGCTACAAATTTCTTTATGGACGTAAGAAAGCAGCAACACAGGCAGGAGCCCAGTAGAAAAGGGCGGCCCGCAGCGCCAGCAGAACAGAATGAGCGAGTGAGAGAAGGGGAGTGAGCGAGCTCAACGGAGCTTTGTCGGGACTGCTGCATATTTCTTTGTGGGCAGAAAAAGGCGTCGATACAGGCATAAGGGCCCAGTACAAAAAGTCAGCCTGCAGCAGTGGGAGAAACAGTACGAGCGAGTGAGACAAGGGGACTTAGTGAGCTCAACGGAGCTCTGTCAGAGCTGCTGGGATTTCTTTGTGGGCAGAAAAAGGTGCCAATGCAGGCAGGAGCCCCATATAAAAGGGCAACTTGCAGCGCCAGGACAAACAGAATGAGCAATGAGAGAGGGAGACTGAGCGACCTCAATGCAGCTCTGTCAGGACAACTGCAGATTTCTTTGTGGACAGACAAAGGTGCCAATGCAGCCAGAGCCCCATACAAAGCGCAGTCTGCGGCGCCAAGACAAACAGAACGGCGGTGACAGAAGCTGATACTGAGCGAGCTCAATGGAGCTAGTAGTGACTGCTGCAGATTTCTTTGTGGGCAGAAAATGCGGCAACGCAGACAGGAGCCCAGTACAAAGGCCAGCTTGCAGCCAGCAGAAACGGAATGCAAGAGTGACAGACGGCAGTGAGCGAGCTCAGTGGAGCTGTGTCAGGACTGCTTCAGATTTCTTTCTGGCCAGAAAAGCCACCACTGCAGGCAGGGAGCCCAGTATAAAGGGCAGCCTGCAGCGCCAGGAGACCAGAATGAGAAAGTGAGGAGGGGGTCAGTGAGCTCAGCGGGGCTTTGTTGGGACTGCAGGTTGTTTGTGGGCAGAAGAAGGCAGCAATGCATGCAGGGGCCCAGTACAAAGGGCAGCCTGCAGTGGCACAAAACCAGAATGAGCGAGTGGTGAGCTCAACAGAGCTACATTGTAACTGCTACAAATTTCTTTATGGAGTAAGAGAAAGCAGCAACACAGGCAGGAGCCCAGTAGAAAGGGCGTCGCAGCTGGAAGGTTATGAACAGAATGAGCGAAGTGAGAGAAGGGGGAGGAGCGAGCTCAACGGAGCTTTGTCGGGACTGCTGCATATTTCTTTAGTGGCAGAAAAGGCGCCAACAGAGACAGGAGCCCAGTACAAAAGGGCAGCCTGCAGCGCCAGGAGAACCGGAATGAGTGAGTGAGACAGGCAGACTGAGCGACCTCAACGGACTTCTGCCGGGACAGCTGTGGATTTCTTCATGGGTAGAAAAAGCCACCAACACAGGCAGGAGCCCAGTACAAAAAGGCAGCCTGCAGTGCCAGGAGACACAGAATGAGTGAGTGACACAGGGGGAGTGAGCCACCTCAATGGAGCTCTCTCAGGACAGCTGCGTATTCCTTCCTCGGCAGAACAAGGTGCCAACGCACGCACCAGCCCAGTACAAAAGAGCAGCCTGCAGCACTGGTACTAACAGACTGAGCCACTGACAGAGGCCCACTGCGCGAGCTCAACAGACCAACGCAATCAACATTCGGCATTGACAAATGCTTGTTTGAAATAAAAGCTGTAAAAAAGAAAAACATCCATCGATGTCTGTTTCTTCCCCGCCGTCACTGCCCTCCCCAAGCCCAGCCCACATTAGTCTTTCGGCAGGGGCTCTCCTCCTAGACCAGTTACAACAGCAATACCAATGGCAAACATCTGGTATTGACAAATGCTTGTTTAAGCTGTGTGTGTGTGTGTGTGTGTGTGTGTGTGTGTGTGTGTGTGTGTGTGTAAGAAGAGGTTTATGAGGGCAAATAACATTTAATTATTACTTTTAAATTTAGGACAGTTTTATTTTTAAGACCTAGTTGAAGTTTTTTTTATAGCAATTATTAAATTTCAAAACTCACAAACAGACATAATACAACTTCAGACTGAAACTAATGTACAGGCAAATGTGAATACAGTCAGGTTGGAGTTAAAATAAGCGGGGGAAGGAAAGTAGAAAAATATAACCACAATATACAACAATACAAAAAGCAAGAAAAATCAACACCAGACAAAAAGGCTCAGAGCTGGAAAACTTCCCCACCAAAACTGCCCAGATCCACTGTCAACTTGAGCCATACAGCGGGGCAGCAACTCTCAGATAACCTTCAACAGATGTCATCTATAGGTATTCGATTTTTATAATATTACAAATACTTATCTTATTGAGTGAATGCGAAGGTTCCAAAAACCTAAATTTATTCCGTATTTTAATACAGTTAGATCCCTTTATTTGATTTAGATTGGATTATGGGCCCCCTTTTTTTTTAAAATTAACCAATATCAAGGGAAAGGGAGGAAGGGATCAGAGCAAGACATTTAGTTTAAAACTCAAAATGCTTATAATGAGAGCTAGGGAACCATGGGAGGAGGGGAAGGGAGGATAAGACCCGCCCATCTAAAAAAGCTGAGCCAATATGTCTAGCACTGTTTTATTTTCTTTCTCAGTCTGGTAGTGGAAGAAAGGCAAACACCTCTTCTTAAACTTTTCTGTCTGTAGTCTTAGTTGAGCAGTCAGTTTCTCCATCAATTGGATTTGCAGGCAAACAGAATACCAAAGTTTTACAGCTGGAGGACGGCTTTCCAGCCATTTCTTAGTAATACATTTTTGAGCAGCCGATATCAAAATATAAAACAAAAATTGTAAATCTCTAGTGTTGAGCATCGGTGGAGGAATACCTAAAATCCAGCATCTGGGGTCGGGGGAAGCTGCACATGGAGTGTATTTTCTGATTCCTGAATAATGTGTTGCCAGAATCCCTTCACTTTGGGACAACCCCAAAAAATATGAGTGTGCGTGCCCCTCTCACCAAAACCCCTCCAACACAAATCCGACCCAGAGGATCTATAATGTTGGGTAATGACTGGAGTGCGAAAAAACCTAATATTTACTTTCCAGCGAAAAGCTCGCCAGGAGGAAGAAGAAGTGGTCTGATGTCCTCTACCCCATATATTTTCCTATTCTGCAATACTTATCTGACATCCCAGTTCCTCCTCCTATCTAGTCTGCAACGTCTGTAGTGGATCTGGCAGCTGTTTATTAAAAAAAGAAACCATTTGGGAAATCAAGTGAGTCTGGTCACCACTGGAAAATAAGGGGATAAGAAACTCCACTAGGGGACTGGGATCCAGAGAACCCAAGGAGGTCAGACCTCTGCTCCTCAGATAATGCTTAATTTGTAGGAACCTAAAATGATCTCTATTTGAAAGTCCAAAAGTTTGTTTTAGTTGTAAAAAACTTTTAAAGTGCTGAGAATCAAATAATTGCCTGAGTCTAACGAGGCCCAACCGTTCCCATGTATGAAAACCCAAATCCGTTTGTAGTGGAAGAAAATCTGCACAAGCCTGGATAGGGGTCCACACTGTTAATTTCAGTGGAAATCCCCCACTCCTGGTGACCCAAATCCAAACTTGCTTAAGAACTGTTGCCCATCTATTAATAACCCGAAATTTGGAAAGGCCTGCCCAATCCAAATGGACAACATCCATCAATTGGATCCCCAGAGTATTCGGTGTTTCAAGTTCCGTCCACAATGGGCGGTCTTCACCTGGCCATAAAGATTTAAAAAATTGCAGCTGGGCTGCCCAAAAGTAAAAAACAAAATTGGGAAGGCCTAGGCCACCACTCATTGAAGGTTTTTAGTGAGTAAAGGTGACAGCCACATTTGTGATGGCAGTCAGGGATATGTGGTAGTACTGATTTTATTGTGAAGAGGTTGCTGGATCTTCTTTCAGTGCGGTTGTGCTGGGATATCAGCACTGGGTTCTGAGTTCCTCAGCCAATCACGTTTCTGGACTTTTTATACTCATTTTATAATGCTTAATAAACAAGGGCAGGACCTGTAAGGGCTGTTTAGTAGCAGAAGAAACAGACAATAAAACAAGCATTTGTCAATACCGAACGTTTGCTGCTGGTATGCACCTCTTTGTTTAATTGTGACCTCAGTGTTTGAAGATACTTGTTTTAGGACTCGTCTTATAGACGTGACATGCACCATTTATGGTAGATTGGCTGAAATGTCATTTTGCTCCAGAGGTGCGAAAATGCATCTCTTCCATGATTAAAAAAAATGACATGTCATCCCAGTGGTGCTGAGGGCTGAGGCGCTGGATGCCTTACCTCACTCTATGCCAGCAACCCATGTTCGAGAATGAGCACGGGCCACTGGGGGTCAGCAGGGGCAGAGAAAGATTGAGTGTCTGACGGACTGCTTTCCTCCGGGGGTCAGTGGTTGGCGCTTGCCTGCTCCCTGGTGGAGGCTGGGTAACAGGGCACCATGCTGCAGAAGGGGAAGAAGTTGGGGCAGACACTTGGCGGGAGCACGTGTGGACGTGGGCGCGCTTTTTTCCACGGGTGTCATTGCATGCCTCAACTCTTTGGGAAGGAAAACCAGGAAAACCAGTTGCCATGGCACAGTGGTGGAGGGTGTCTCGCAGGCTCTGCTCCCGGCCAGTCACAGTGCTGGCCACACTGAATCTGGTCTCTGGTGGGGGTTGGGGAACCCCGCCGGCCCCGTCGGGGGGGAAGCCCTGGGAGTACAGGCCAGCGCCAGATGGTGGACACCGGGGGACAGGGCTAGGGGCTCCCCCCGGAAGAACAGCTGGCAAGCAGAAAGATACAGCCCAAAAAAAAAAATGACATGTCACGTTTATGAGAGTTTGTGTAGAAATGGCTATATTGAAAATCTGGAGTAAAATGTTTCAAAATTAATGAAGTTATGAGTGACCTCATATAGAAGTGGTACACACTGCACAACTTTTACTACACCCCATTACCAAAAAAGAAAACAGTTGTTCTGTTTAAACTTATAGTGCTAGCACACTGTATGCTCAGCATGACTGACACAACTTTCCAGCACCATCATCACCTGCTAAATGTGGCTCCACCCCACTCCAGTAATAGTGGCCAACATGCATCACAACGGAAACCTTAACTGTGCCAGTTTTACTACATTTTCCACGTCATTACCACTACCACCACCAACAAAAAAGTTCTGCTTAAACTCAGCAGTGGCACATCACGTGCTCACCGCTACTCACACAACTTTGCAGGTACCTTCCTTCCTTCTCCCCTCGATGTGGCTGTACCCCACTCCATCAACCACAACAAAGAAACTTCCTAACTGTTTTTCCCCCATTACTTATAACACTAAACTCACCCTGTCTGACATCCATGACACTTTTACATCCCTCAGCTGCCATGCCTGTGTGTGCTCCATCATTCAGCTGCCATGCCTGCTGTCATACAACTGTACTCCAACTGCATTTTTTCTCCATTCCCAGTTACAGTTAAAGAAAGAGAAAAAAACAGCAGTGGTGAGCAAGATGGGATGGCGTGATAACTGAAGAAGCAGGAGAAGGGGAAGGGTTAAAGACACAGCAGTAATTTGTGGCAAGTAAAATAGCTCATTAGAAACACTGCAGTGCCATCTGCTGGCAAGTATACCAGTAGAGGGAGTACTTTACCCACAAAATGACTTAAAATTGACTTGCAGTCATTTGTTTTATATCTATATATATTTTTTCAAATAGTACATAAAATGTTACGTATAACTCATTTTCAAAGTGCAGTAATACTCTACTGGGTGGGTGAGATTGGGCTACACTGGACGTTCCACGGGCTATAAGGCCACCCCTGGGTAGAGTGGTATAGCCCAATACCTCCCACCCTGTTGGGTATTATTGCTTGCTTAACAAATCATTGCAGACTATGAATCCTACACACAAACACACACACACACACACACACATATACTTAAACAACTGCTGAGCATAGCGTACATCCTAGCTAACATCTGGCAAACTTTCATGCAATAAAAAATTGCTGTGGTACGAGATTGGCCTAGTGGCATGGAGGGCAAAGACCCTGTGGGAAGGCATGCTGATTTGGTCCTTGGCTGCCCCCAAGTGGAGGCCTGGGGGTAGCATAGGAAATCTGAACAACATCGAAGGGAGTGGCTGATGTTCCATAGCGTGTGTGCTTCACTATGCGTGTATGGTTACATGACACCACAGCAGTGGATCCAATGGGAGAAAATCTCTTTCCATTTCAGCATGGGCGTATTGGAATATGTCACCAGCTAATATGTGTCATTTGTCTTCGTTTTTCAGGTCCAAAGTTAATTTTAAGCAATATTTAACGTCTGCTGATAATTGTGATTGTTTTTTTTGTAAACTAAGTGTTGCTGTGTATTGCAATTGTCTTTGATGTTTGTAGTTTTTGTTGGGCGGGCTTAAAAAAGGACCTGTTTCCAATGCCCTAGCCCAGATGACAAAAATAAACATAAAAATGAAAAATGAAAATGGAAAAATGGGTGACACTGGTTTCATGAAGCCCTGCTTACCTACATCCATCCCCCGCCACCTCCTGGACCATCACGCCAATTCTGGATGTGAGTCACCAGGATTGGTGAGGATGGCATCCCCCATCCCGGCTCTGCCACACGGGGGACTTCAGGTTTGGTGGTTCCAGGGGAAGTGAGTACTAACGGTAGAGATGAGAACAGGGCTGAGGCCCTGCCTGCATCAAGTGCTGCGGTATGTGTCACCTTAACAAACACACAAACGCACACACATATACATATGCTCACACACATGCACACACAAACAGTAACGGGTACAAGTGCACCATTACAGTAAATCCAACAAGTATAGGTAATACATAGATGGTCTCTTACCTGGGTACAGGGATCCTGAGATAGGAGCCTAGAAGGATGACATCCATCAGAACTGTAAAATAAAATATAGGGAAAGGGGTCATGAAGATTCTGTAGTCCTTAGGGAGTAAATAGGAAGGACAGAACAGGGTAGATGTACAGTAATACTTATCGAATGGGGAGGAGTCAGCATCCTCTTAGACCTGTTAAGGAGAAAAATAGGTTAATGTGGAAAAAATGCAGTAGCAAGAGCAGAGACAGAGAGAGGAAAAGGGGTGTAGGACAGCATAGAAGTTAAAAAGGGCGCTTTAGATAAAAAGTTACAGTCAGGGTAATACAGGAGGATAGAGATGTAGAGAATGAGACAGAGATATGGAGAAATAAAATTAACAGGAAAAGAGAAGTGAAAGTGACATGGGGGAGGCACATTACAGCCACTTATCACCCCCCCAAAAGATGTCCTAGTAGCCAGTATAGTTGTAACCCAGCTGCCATGCTGAAGACCAGAGTTGAGAAGCAAGCCCAGGAAGTCATTTCAGAAGGCCATGACCAAGACAGATCCTGCTCACAGTGCATCTTGGTCACGGGTTGGTGGCTCACTCTGCCACTAGGGTCAGGGAGTTTGCTGCACAAGGGACACTGTAGATGTGCACAGCCATTAGAGGCATTCATTCCTGCCAGGGATGGAGGAGACAGCTGTCGCTCACAGTGCATCTTGGTCACGGGTTGGTGGCTCACTCTGCAACTTGGGTCAGGGAGCTTGCCGCACAGGAGACACTGCAGATGTGCACAGCATTACAGGCACTCGTTCCCGCCAAGGATGGAGGAGACAGCTGTCGCTCACACTGCATCTCGGTCAAGGGTTGGTGGCTCACTGTGGCACCAGGGTAAGGGAGCTTGCCGCACATGGGACACTGCAGATGTGCACAGCCATTAGA
The DNA here is from genome assembly GCA_016271365.2 of Neoceratodus forsteri. NCBI lineage: Eukaryota > Metazoa > Chordata > Ceratodontiformes > Ceratodontidae > Neoceratodus > Neoceratodus forsteri. The sequence goes on along the minus strand of CM028133.1, from coordinate 242,374,830 downwards.
GACACTCATTCCCACCAGGGATGGAGGAGACAGCTGTCGCTCACAGTGCATCTTGGTCAAGAGTTGGTGGCTCACTGTGGCACCAGGATCACGGAGCTTGCCGCATAGGGGACACTGCAGATGTGCACAGCCATTAGAGGCACTCATTCCCGCCAGGGATGGAGGAAGGAAATTAAAGAGGGAGGGGGGAAAAAATGGATAGCAGTCTGAATGATGACCAGGTTTGACCTAACCAGGGTATATCCCTGCACTGATGAGCTACGGGTAGTAGTTGCCCAGGAAGTGTACTGGGGAATCTTCTGGGCCAGTGGCATTATTAAAATAATTAAGCACTTGTGGTGGTGGTGGTGGTGGTGGGTGGGCTACAGTTGTCCCATGGAGGTCTGGGACTTCTATAACACACCTGGTGGTCTTGTTTCCCTGGTGGCCAGTGGCTTACATATATATTTTTTTAAACTTTATTTTTATTAATTTCATGTAAAAACATTACGTATTTGCATCAACAGGCAGTTTAGTGATTCACTCCCTCTTCTCCCCGCATTCGCATCTGCCCCCTTCCCGTGCTTAAAATAAATACTTCTTCAGTGTTTGACCCATGCTCAGTGGCTCAGGAGTTCAACTCCTATTACACCTCCTGCACCTCAACCCTCCTGAAATCCCTCCCTCAGGATGGCATCGATGTGGCCAGAGAAGTTGAGGTGTTGGTCTAACCAGACCCCAAGGTTCTAAATGAGGAGGTGTCCTTGAGTGTAGTCCCATCCAGAGTGTGGAAAATGGGCAAGGGATATAGCCTAGAGAATCTCTGCCTAGTGCCAAAGGTTATTGAGACAGTCTTCTTGGCATTTAGGAATAGTTGATGTGAAGCAAACCAGCGCTGTACTTGGTGGAAGTCATGCTGAAGGGTGGTTGCAGCATCTGTTGGGCATTTGCCAGAGGTGAACAGGACTGTGTCATCGGCATATATGTGGATAGAAGAGGATGTGGGGCATACTGAAGGTAGGTCATTCAAGAAGATGGAAAATAGAGTGGGGCCAAGCACAGAGCCCTGTGGGACTCCTGTGGTGATGGGGAAGGAGGAGAGATTACATCCTGAATCTTGACCGATTGTGTTCTGTCTGAGAGATAAGCTCTAAACCAGTTGTGGGCAGTTAGAGACAGACTGGCAGCAGTAAGGGAATCAAGAAGCAGGGTATGGGAGACTGTGTCGAAAGCCTTGGGTAGGTCGACAAAAATGGCAGAGGTGATTAGATGATTGTCTATCCTGGTGAGGATGGAATCAGTGAGCCTGAGAAGGGAGGTGGTGTGGAGTGGTTCTTCCAAAAAACAGATTGGAACAGTGTGAAAAAGAAGGAGGCAGAGAGAAAAGAAGTTACTTGAGAGAACCAAGTGCTCTTGGAGTTTGGCAAGGGTGGGGAGGAAAGAGATTGGTTGATAGTTGCCAGGAGAGGAAGGGTCACCACTCTTTGGGAGTGGGAGGACCACAGCATGTTTCCAGGCTGAAGGGACAGAAGAGGTAGACAAGAGATTTAGGATTAGGGAGAGAGGATAGGCAATAGCGAGGTCTGAAAGGTGAAGGAGTTTGGGTCAGTTATGTAAGGCAGAGGTGAGGGAGTAGGGGGACAAGGAGTGACGAATTTGGGGGGAAGGATTCCAGAGTTTCAGGAAACGATGGGAGACGCCAGACTGTCCAATCAGTGTGGCTCTTTGAGGGATCACTCCTTGTCCCCCAACTCCCTCACCTCTGCCTTACATAACTATCTCTCCTCTAACTGCTCCTGTTTCAATCCTCCTTAACTCATTTCCAGTGAGTCTGTACTGCTAAAAGCTTCCACACCCATTTCCTCTCATTCCCAAGAGTTTGCTTCCTGCCTACCCCGTCTCCTTTATCTCTGTCCCCTTCCCCCTCTAGCCTCTCTCTTCCTCTTCCCTTTAGCGTAGTACTGTCCATCCTCACAGGGTTCTCTGATCCTGAAGAGGATAGCCTAGGTTAGTTTCCTCCTCCCTCCCACTCTCCTCCCCTCTCACTATTATATACTTCAGTACTTGCATATTACTGTCCCCCCGCAGAGTTCCCAACATCCTGAAGAGGCCTGGTCTTGGCAAACCTCGTCTTTTACCTCCCCCCGCTTCCTCTCTTCATGTGTTTTTACTTAGCTCGCACTTCCTTGCTGGGTTCTCAGCATCTAGGAGGGGGCTAGCTCTAGGCAAAGTTTCTTCAACACTCCTTGCAACTCCCAACCACCTTCCCTTCCAACTGCCCTCGCTTAGCCTGCTCTCTCGCTGGGTTCCCAGCATCAGGAGGGGGCTAGTTTTAAGGTAGCTCTTCCTCACCTTCCTGGTGCTACCACCCTTTCTCCCACTCCTTCTCCCCCTGACCCTCCTTATACCCCCTGCACTTACAAATACCCCTAGCTCTTATAGGCACTATATAAATTTTATTTGCACTTTTTTTTTTATTTCAGCCTTTTGGTAACCAGGTAAAGCCCACTAGGCACAAGTGCCTGTTCTCAGGGGTGTCCTGGGAGCACTGGGCGGTTAAGTGACTTGCTCTGAGTCACACAGTATGCAGGTGGAGGTTGTAAGACACAAACTCGGGTCTAGTCTGCTGGATCTACCAAGCTCGTTCACACCTCGTTCCTCTAACCTCTAGCTATACTGCCAAACCTGTCTGTGCATGAACTCCAGCTTGCATTTAGTCTGATTTAACCTGTTTTCACACCACTAGCCCAGCTATTTGCTACTACTGGCTTAGCCCCTGCTCACCTCTGTCCAACCTACTTCCCCCCCTCCCCAGTAGGCTCCCCTGTCCTTGCCTGCTCCGGAGCCTACTTACTTCCCCCTCCCCAGTAGACTCCCCCTGTTTTTGCCTCTTCCTCCCTCCTCAGCTGGCTCCCCCCTAATCCTCTTGCTTGTCCTTCCACTGCTACCCTTTTAATTCCAAGCAACAGTACGGATAACTGTGACTGTCTATGTCAGTCCTTCAGGATGAAAGTAAAAGTGTTTCTATTACTGCATCCTAATTGTCTATGTATGCTAAATGTTATTGTTAGTATAAATTACTGATCTTCCTACTTAATTGTACCCCCAGGTCATACCAGGAGACGAGCACTTGTTGCTCAGTGTGCCTTCCTGGTGAAACATTTCAATAAATAAATACATTTATATAGAAGTGCTTGCTATTAGCAAGCCCAACATTGTAACAGTAACAGACCATAAGCACTCCTGTAAGATGCTGCAACATTTGGGGCTAATCAACAATCTCTTCCATGGGGTCTAGTGGCATGGGGGGAAGGAGGTCACAGAACTCAGACCTTGTTTTGTCAGACAGCAAGGAGGTGGATTGTAAGGAAGAAGTCATGCTGGGGCTACTACTGCAGGTAGCGCTAGCAACTGTTACAAAAGAGACAGTGCGACTGGGTGCTTTGTAGTCCAGCCCCTACAGAGAGCTGGCTGCGGCCTGCTCCCTGTGGGCAGGAGAGGCAGAGACAGGAGCTTGCTAAGAGATGGAGGATGGCAGATTAAGAATGCCTTCCTCCACCCACTCGAACCACTGCTCCAGCAGCAAGAGGACAAGCTGGGGGCTGCTACTGCAGCACCACCATCTGAAAGATCCCACATGAGGTGGAGCCCCAAACCCCAATCTGCGGCAGTGCCAATCGGTATTACAGAGGCAGATGGCAGTAGGCATTCCCCCCTTTTATACCACAAATTAATCTGCAGCCAACTAGTCTCTGTCATGCATTGGACCGTGGCAATGTGGTGGTACTGCCATTGCAGTCCCCATCATTAACCTATGTTAGCCATCATCCTATGCATATTTTAGGACATTGGTATGATTTCTGGATCTACACAGGTCCGGGTATCTGGTATTTCAGGCACCTCTTTTAGTCCTCCACGTACACAGATTAATTCTTATTTTTTTGAACATTATTAAACAAATAATGACATTCCCAATTTCACATGCAGATAAAAAAATGTGTTTTAGATCTTCCATAAACAGCAGGTCTTTGTTAAGGACTTTTTACTGGCAGATCTTTAATTAAAGTAGCGTGTATTTTAGCTTGGGAAGCTGATTTTTTTATTAATTCTGAAACAGGTCACTAAAGGTTCTAGAAATCCCAACACTAATCCCACAAGGTATATCACCCAGTTTTGTCATACGCCACCCATTATTCAACTGTCGGGTGTCCAAAACAATACTACATTTTTATTGATATGAAAAATCTGGCTAGAGACAATCATTCTGTCTGTATGCATCATCGTAACACTTTACAAGTTCTAACTTTCTAGATGTGTAAATAAAATTTGCCAAAAGTAGTTTTTTAATGATTGGCCCACCTCTACGTTTTTGTTCACAGACATGCAATAATCCCCTGCCATACACTGTCTAAACTATATGGTTAAGAGGCACCTTCTCCTCAGCCAGCTATCAACAGACACCACCTCCCCAGCCAGTCTGTTGACAGACACCTCTACACTGACCAGCCTGTAGTCAAACTTTCAGCTTGCAGGTGATCAAGACTCTGATGCCATACATATTTATGAAAAACAGTACATGATTGAAAGAAGCACTTTAACACAACATGAATTTGGCATTTAAAATACATACCTGGAAAACAGTAGTTGAGGAAATTGCATAGTTCTCAAGACGTATCTTTGCTCTATGGCCAGATATTCTGAAGATGCAGGAGTATGGATGAGAGACTATTGTTACCCCTTGTGTGACCCTGCTTCTCTGAACAGCTGTACTTGGCTCGTGCCATTTCACTCGTACCATCATGCAGACAAGCAAATTTCTGCAGAACAGGAAAACCTTGACCAGATAAAAAGGTGCATGTCTCGCACTGCTATCACATAAAACATATGTACGTGCAAATACTCTTTCTGAACCTAGAGACAGTATCATTTATGACCAAAATCAATAGCTGATGCTTGGCATATGTTGTCTCCTTTAGGTAACTGAACAAGAATCAGATATTATGACTAAACATTGAACAAACCTAAAAAAGCATGAACTATCATAGATGGTTATATATCCTCTTATGACTGTATACAAGTCTTGCAATAGGCTGTAACAGCTATATTGTGCATAGATGCATAGAATTTTAATGGCAGAAAAAAACAGAGTCTTTCTAGTCTGCCTATGAGAAAACTCATCTGCATTTCAGGAAGGCTGAGCCTGGCTGGCCCAGTGGCACTGAGGGTTGAAGTGATGGACGCCACACCTCGCACCACACTGGTGACCCGGGGTCAGCAGGGGAGAGGGTGGATTGAGCATCCGAAGGACTGCTCTCCTCCCTCTGGGGTGAGTTTGTGGGATGCATCACGCTTGAGCAGCCCCTGGTGATGACTGGGGCAGCACAGATGTGGCGCAGCATTGGGGGTGGAGCTCGGCAGATGCCTGCATCAATGCGCTGTGCATCACTGCACTGTTGGCTTCAAGTGGCTACTGGAGGAAAAATGGCTGGGTGCAATCATGCAGCTTGATGGGTGCATTCCCGCTGACCTGGAGGCTTAGTGAGTCATGTCGGGGAGGGGGTCTGGGCCAGTTCTGGAATGGAGAGGTAAGGGAGACCCTCTGCTAGGTTGGGCGTGGCTGTACTGGACTCCTCAAATATCAAGTGAGTCCGGACGTCCTTTGGGTCAATAGGGACCGACAGCTGGATGCCCCCGCTGGTGCGCTGCAGTGGGGCACAAAAATAAGAAGGATATAAAAAAGGAAGGCTTGCCGGCCCGGTGGCGCTGAGAGTTGAGGCGCTGGATGCCACACCTTGCACCACACCAGTGACCCAGGTTTGGGAGCAAGCTTGGGTCGCCGGGGGTTGGCCGGTGGGGGGAGATAGGCTGGATCATCTGATGACAGCTCACCTTCTCCGGGGGAGGGAGAGTCTTTCAACCTGGCATGCGATGACCCCTGGTGGAGGCTGGGGGCATGATGGCAAGCTGGTGTCTTGGGGGCATGATTGGTCGAGGGCATAGGCCAGTGATCAGTAAGCCTCAGGGGCTACTTCTTCAAGGAAAGGAGGGGGAGGGATGCTGCCAATGTCGGAAAGATGGAGCGCTGAGCTGGGTCCCAATGTGCTGGTGCCTGCCTGCAGCCTCAGACCCTGACAAGACAAGTAAGATTCGGGGTCTTCCCCCCCACCCTGACCCCGCCCGGGGGGTATCCAAGGCTGGATGGAGGGACCAGAGACTGACAGGTTAGACACTGACAGGGACAGGCTTAATGGGCGACTCCTGATGGTGCGGCTCCAGTGGTACAGCGGGCGGGGAAAAAAGAAATATCAAAAAAAAACAAAAGGAAGGCTGAGCCATGTCTGGGAGTAGAGCTGACTGATGTATTGTGAGGGTCTGGCTGGGTCCCATCTGGTCTCTCGGACTGCTGTTGGCTCGTGCAGATGCCGTGCTCCTTCATCTATCACTTTAATAAGAAATGAAAGTGAGACAGAGTCCTGTCTGAACCACTCAAACTGGGATGGAGCATGCACCACTCTGAATCCAGGTTCAGGAGAAAATAACATATATAAAAGGATAAAAGTATAACAAGAAGTGTAAACAGCTATAAGTGCCACCACAATACATGCAGGATACGGGGTAATAGAAACACCATTCCACATCAGAGGGATGTGAACCAATGAGCTATCGCCAACTGGTGTTGTTGAACACTGATCAGCTGCTTGCTGGCTGGTGAAGCCCTCTCTGATTGGAGCAGCTAATTTCTTTGAAGTACAGCCCAGCAAGCTGGGAGTTGTGTCATGACCATAATATGTGGTGATTGCTGTAGACTGTCAAGCCCCTTGCAGTTTCAACTGCAGTGGGTTTGGCAGTGACACCCCTCTGAAATCCCCTTGTACTTGTCCCAAAATGTTTGATGCACATGCGTAGCAAACATAAAAAAAATAAAACGACCAAAATAGACATGAAGTGAGTGAGCCTTCAGTTTTAACAGCATAACTCTTCCACACAGTTGGATTTTCCCAAAAGCAAAAGTGATAAACACCTCCCTCCCAGCTGGCTGTTGACAGACACCTCCTCCCCAGCCAACTGTCAACAGACTCCTCCTCATCATCAGCTAGCTGTCGACAGAGACCTCCTCCCCAGCTAGCTGTCAACACATACCTCCTCAGTTAGCTGTCAACAGACACCTCCTCACCAACTGGCTATCAAAAGAAACCTCCTCTTCAGCCAACTGTTGACAGACACCTCCTCCCCAGCAAGCCTGTTGACAGACATCTCCTCCCCGGCCAGCTTGTTGACAGACACCTCCTCCCCTGCCAGTCTGTTGACATACACCTCCTCCTTAGCCAGACTATCAACAGTTCCTCCCTGGCAAGCCTGTCAACAGGCATCTCTTCCCTAACCAGCTTGTTGACAGACACCTCCTCGGCCAGCCTGTCGACAGATACTTCCTCCCTGGCCACCATGTCGACAGGCACCTCTTCCTTGACTAGCCTGTCAACAAACACCTCCTCCTCAGCTGGCTGTTGATCGACACCTCCTCTCTAGCCATCAGCAGATACCTCCTCTCCAGGCAACTGATGACAGACACCACCCCTCAGCCAAGACACCTCCTCCCCATCCAGCTGTCAACAAATACCTCCTCCCCAACAGTGGCTGATAGATGTCTTCTCCCCAACTAGCCTATCAAAAAACACCTCCTCCTCAGTTAGCTGTTGACAGACACCTCCTCCACTGCCAGCCTATCAACAGACACCTCCTCCCCAGCAAGCCTGTTGACAGATACTGTCTCCTTAGCTGCCTATTGACAGACACCTCCCCCTCTGCCAGCCTGTCGACTTACACCTCCTCCTCTGCCAGCTTGTTGACAGACACCTCCTGCCCAGCCAGTCTGTCAACAGACACCTCCTTAGCTGGTTGTCGACAGACAACTTCTCTAAAGCCAGCAGGCCTGTCGACAAACACCTCTTCCCTGACCAGTCTGTCAAAAGATACCTCCTCTTGGCTGCCTGTCGACAGACACCACCTTCTCAACCAGCTGGGGAGGTGGGCAGACACCTCCTCCACAGCCAACTGTTAACAGACATCTACCCATCCGACTGTCCACAGATACCGCCTCCCCAGCAGCAGCTGACAGACATCTCCTCCCTGACCAGTCTATTGACAGACACCTCCTCAGTCGAGTGTTGACAGACACCTCCTCAGTCGACTGTTGAAAGAAACCTCCTTTGCCAGCCTGCTGACAGACACCTCCTTCACAGCCAGCATGATGACAGACACCTCCTGCCCAGCCAGCCTGTTGACAGACACTTCCTCCTTAGCCAGCTGTCAATAGACACCTACTCCCCAGCCAGCCTGCCGACAGACACCTGCTCCCTGGCCAGCCTATCAACAGCCAGCACCTCCTCAGCCAGCCTGTCAACAGACACCTCCTCCTTAGCTGGCCTGTTGACAGACACTGCCTCCTTGGCTTCCTGCCCACAGACATCACCTTCTCAGCCAGCAGTCGACAGGCACCTCCTCCCCAGTCGGTTGTCGACACCACCTCAGCTGACTGTTGACTTGTCTGCAGACACCTCCACCCCAGCCAACATGTCAAGAGACACCTCTTCCCTGGTCAGCCTGTTGACAAACACCTCCTCCCCAGCTAGCTGTTGACAGACATCTCTTCCCTGGCCAGCCTGTTGACTGGCACCTCCCCTTCAGCTGTCTGTTGACAGACACCTCCTCTTCAGCCAGTCTGTTGGCACATACCTGCTGCTTAGCTGGGTGTCAGCAGACACCTCCCTCCTCGACCAGCCTGTTGACAGATACCTCCTTCCTGACTGGGCCTGTCAGCAGACACCTCTTCCTCAGCCGGTCTGTTGAAAGACACCTCCTCCTGGCCAGCATATCTACAGATACCTGCTCCCCAGTCTGTCAACAGACACTTTCTCCTTTGCTGGCTTGTCAACAGACGCCTTCTCACCATCCTGCCTGTCACCAGACCATTCCTCCCCAGCCAGCCTTTTGGCAAACCTCTTCTGCTTAGTCAGCCTCTTTGTAGGTACCTCCTCCTTAGCCAGCTATCGACAAACACCACCTCCCCAGCCAATCTGCTGACAGACACCTGTACACCAGCCAGCCTGTGGACAGAAACCTCCTCTCCAACCAGCCTGTTGACAGAAACTACCTCCTCAGCCTGCCTGTCGACAGACACCTCCTACCTGGCCAACCTGGTGACAGACACCTCCTCCCTGGCTGGCTTGTCAACAGACACCTCCTCCTCAGCCGGCTGTTGACTGACACCTCCTCCTCCTCCTCCGCTGGCCTGACAGCAGACATTTCTTTCTCAGCCAGCTGTCGACAGACATCTCCTTTCCAGACAGTGTGTCAACAGACACCTCCTCCACAGCCAGCTGTCAACAGACTCCTCCTCCTCCTCAGCTGGCCATAAACAGACACCTCCTCCTCCTCAGCTGGCCATCAACAGACACCTCCTCCTCAGTCAGCTATCGGCAAACACTTCTCCCCTGGTCTGCATGTGGACAAACACCTACTCCTCAGCCAGCTGTTGACAGACATCTCTTCTTCAATCGAATGTTCAATCAATCAATCAATAAATCAATCTATATTTAACCAGGTGAAACATCATTGAGAAGAATTTATTTTCAAGATGGGCCTGAACATTCACATGTATAAGTACAGGGCAGAGATTAATACAGTGTTACAACAAATAGAAATACATACAGTATAGCAAGCATGAATAATCAAAAACAGAGCGTGCACATTTGTTAAGAATAATAAGGTACATATTAAGCAGCAACAAACCTTAGTACAGTAGCTGCGACTGGTAACCTAAGGCAGTGGGAAGGGGTCAGGGGGGTGGAATATAATGGGCCAGCAGGCAAAGAAAGACAGCAGGGAGCAGCCGGGGATAGGGAATACAGGTGTAAGCCCTAGATGGCGCTATCCCAGGAGCTACTACCCCTGCCTGATTTGCCACTAACAGGTTGAGGGGCCTGGATCCGATGGTGGGTGCCTCCACCCAGAGGTCAGGGTTTGCAATAGTTAAACTAACTTGGTCACAGCCCTCTGGGACACTGCAACCCCCCTTTCTTCCCACTAGTGGCCCACACAATATATCAGAATTACCTTCACAGTATACACTTACCCCCAGGACTGGTTCAGACACTGGGACCTCCTGTAAAATAAGATATAGTGCAACAATCACAGTACAATACTTTAACATAGACAAATACCTCAGGCAGTATAACTTTGCTGAAACAAGCAGCTCTGATTTATTTAGGGGGATATAACAAGGACAGGGGGAAATCAGGTTAATTAGCTTATCACTTTACTCATCTACCTATGGCTCTGTGCACAGGCCTATCCCTACCAGTTACTGTCCCTGGGTACCCAAGCCCTAGTGGCTAGTCAAACCATGGCAGCTGGTAGGGCCCTTTCACACAGAGAAAGAAAATTAGTTAAACAGTCAGCAGTACAGTAATTCCATTTGGATTCAATGTGGCAATTCAACAGGGGCGACTCTGAATTAGTACTCACGACCTCCTAACAAGATAGGGTCCTTCAACGTCAGCAGGGCTACTCTTGAGCTCCACGAGACTCCTCACACATTTATATGGCAAACTGCAACAGGCAAAGTCCTTTACTGGCAGCAGATCACTTCATGAGCTACACAAGCCTCCTCACACATTTATATGGTGAACAGTAACAGGCAAAAGTCCTTTAATGGCAGCAGGATTCACTTGAGCTACAAGCCTCCTCACACATTTATATGGTAAAAGAAAGTACTAAACCAGGCAAGCTGCTTCTCTATCCCGATCGCAATTACTGCACAATACCCGGAGAACACACAGCAGATTCAGTTCCTGACAGACCGAGTGCATCTAGCAATTTCTCCAGTCTTCTACAGGGTGAGCCTGGTTTCTACTCTTCAGATATCCTTTGATTCTCTTCACAGGACGGATTCAGTCCTAACAAGCAGTTACATAAGCTGCAGACCGGAACTCTGGGCCTTACACACGTTTCCCGACTAAAACTGCACACCGAAAAAGCACAGGGCTCCTTCCCTCTTCACTGCCAGAGCTCAACTGAAACTCGAGCAGACAAAACCGGGCACTTCCTTTGAGTTCCTTCCAGTTCTTGGCTGGATTGGCTGTCACTCACAATAGACTGCCCCTGTTGGTCCAAAAAGGCGCCGAAGTCCAAACTACATCTCCCAGAGTCACTGCCCATACAATCCTCTTGTGGCTGGCTCAAATTACGAGTCCAAGTTCTGATTCGCCCAAGGCACCATTTTAGAGCTACCTTAACCCACACTGATTGGTCCAGTTCAGCAGTTCAAAACTAGAATGGGGAACTAGGCAAACACAATTCTGACTGCAAAGAAAGCAGGTTAGACAAACTGTATTTTCATTATTACTCTAAATGATTTCTGGCAAACAGTTACATCTTTCAGATAGGTTCCCTTGCACTCTAGTGACTTCAAAATGGAGTGAATTGGCAGCAGCTCGAGTGGTACTCAAGCAGAGAAGCACACAGTCCCCCCATACAAACTAATTATGTCTGCAAGCAGACAGCTCTTAATGAGACAGTACCAGAGGCTCTAAAAACACTCACTGATAAATGGCTTAAACGCCAAACACCATTCAGGCTTGGAGCATTCAAGCAAGCTCCTAGAAGTCTTTTGGGAACCCCCATTTGCAGGGGGGTTACACAGGTAAAGGGATGCAACTGGGAAGGAAGTTTCATAGCCAAGGGGAAAAACAAGGTCATGCTATGACAAAAGTGAAATGTTGACAGACACCTCTTCCTCAGTCGGTTGTTGACAGACCCCTCCTCCCCAGTCAGCTGTCAACAGACTCCTCACCAGCTGGCAATTGACAGATATCTCCTTCCTGGCCAGCCTGTTAACAGACACCTCTTGCTCAGTTGGCTGTTGACAGATACCTCGTCTCCAACTGGCTGTTGGCAAACATCTTCTCCTCAGCCAGCCTGTTAACAGATACCTCCTCCTCAGCTGGACTGTCAACAGAAATTTGCTCCCCAGCTGGCCTGTCAACAGACATCTCCTCCCTGGCCAGCCTGTCAAAATACATTTCTTCCTCAGTTAGCTGTTGACAGATGCCTCCTCCCCAGCTAGCCTGTCAACAGACACCTCCTCCTCAGTCAGCTATCAACACACACCTCCTCCCCAACCAGTTGTCAACAGACACCTCCTCCCTGGCCAGTGTGCTGCCAAACACCTCCTCCTCCTCAGCCAGCCTGTTGATAGACACCTCCTCCTCAGCCAGCCTGTTGACAGACACCTACCCCTCCTCAGCTAGCCTGTTGACAGACACCTTTTCCCTGGCCAGCCTGTCGACAGTCATCTCCTCTGCAGCCATCAGGTCGACAGACATCACCTCCCTGGCCAGCATGTTGACAGACACCTCCTTCTCAGCAGACCTGTCGGAAGACACCTCTTCCCCGACTGGCATGTCTAAAGACACCTTCTCCTTAGCCTGTCAACAGACACCTCATCGGTTGGCATGTTGACAGATGCTAGCTACTCAGCCAGCCTGTTGATAGACACCTCCTCCCTGGTCAACCTGCCAACAGGCATCTGCTTCCTGGTCAGCATGTTGACAGGCACCTTGTCCTTGGCCAGCCTGTTGAAAGACACCTCCTCCCTGGATAACATGTCAAGAGACACTTTCCCCTTATATGGCCTGTTGACAGGCACTTTCTCCTTGGCTGGTCTGTCAACAGACACCTCCTCTCCATCAAGTCTGTTGACAGACATCTCCTCCCCTGCTGGCTGTCAACAGACACCTCCTCTTCGGCCATCCTGTTGACAGACACTTCCTCCCCAGCTGGCTGTTTACAGACACCTTCTCCCCAGCCAGCCTGTCAACAGATAACTCCTCCTCAGCTGGCCTTTCGGTGCAGTGGTAGCGCTACCACTTGTGGTGCTGCCAGCACAGATTCTGGAGTGAACTCAGAGGCGTTGGAGTGTTGGCTGAGTACAGAAGGATTAGCATCTGATGAACTGCTTTCCCACAGGGAGGGAGGGACCTGCTCCCGCAACATTCTGATACCTAGTGGTGGCTAGAAGTAGGTGTACTTTGGACCAGTGCTGTGACTGTGATTTGTGGAGTGGCTGATGTCTGCACGTCAGGTATAGGAAAACACCTGATGTGTGCTGTCACTGCACATCCACCTGCACCAGGGATATAAAAAGTGAAAATCCCTCCAGAGCAGTGCGCCATAAAATTGTGAGCCTCCTAGGGCCACCACCTCATGAATGATGCCTGGTAAGACTCATTGGGGAAACAGGGTTGATCTCGATCTTTTTCCATATCCTCAGGAGAGCCCTGCTGTGAACAATAAGTCAATCTCCCCATGTGGGCTGACTGGGGTGATGATGGGGAGGGGTCAGGAATTCTTGGAGTTTATGTGGGGTGCATCTCCACCAGCATGTAGTGCAACAAAAAAAACAGAGACACTTTTTGCCTGGCGGGCATGTCAGAGCAGTAGCAAGGCTAGTGCTGTTAATACTGGCACCCCATTTTAGGGAATAAGCTGGTGTCATCAAGTGTTGGATGGAAGAAAGAGCATCTTGTAGGCCACAGAGTGCCTGTTGTCAGTGTCCACCCCCACAAACAAAGGAAATGAAACAGAACATCCCCCTTCATATGAATATCATGATGCCAGCACTCTGGGCCCCACCACTGCCAACTGACACCTTGTGGAACCAAGGAAGTCCTAAAGGGAAGCTTGTCAGAGGCTCCTTGATGACTCACAATGGAGGGGCAAGTCTGTGGCAAGAAAAGTGGGTAGGTGGCAGAGAAGGCTGTGAGCATGGCTGGAAGGTTGCCTGGCTAACGCAGCGTACATAGTGTTGAAAGGTGGGGTAAACAAAAGAAAGACACTTCTTCCCCCACCACTTGCTCAAATGACAGAAAGTCCCTCCCCATTGCATGAGTGACAGGATGCTCTTCTCCATCAAATGCATGAGTGACAGGAAACCCATCCCCCATTTTATGCATGGGTGACAAGAAGCCCCTTCTCATCATTTGTTCAAGGGACAGGAAACCCCTTCCTATCACATGCATAAGTGACAGACCACCTTTCCAACTGTTTGCATGAGTAACAGGAAGCCCCTCCCCCATCATATGCATGAGTGACAGGAAGCCCCTTCCCAACCATTTGCAGGAGTGACAGGGAGCTTCTCCCCATGCGTGTATGAGTGACAGGAAGCCCCTCCCCATCACTTCTATATAATATATTTATTTTTTTCTATTATGTCTTTATGTTGCTTTTTCCCCTGATGTTCTCTTTCCCCCACCCTTGTGTCCTTGGTGTGCATGCACATGTGTGGAGGCACATGCATGCCATGCACTGCGGGACACCCCACTCTGCCAGTCACCCGACCCACCTACGCCACCACTGGGCCTCCACCCAGAGGCAGTGGGACTGTGGGAGGGTGACCCCCCCTCAGGAGAGGAGAGCCACTGCTCGCTCCTGCTCCCACCCCCACCCCTGTGCTAGCACCCCAACAACCCGAGGTTGTTCCCAAACCCGGGTTGCTGGCAGGATGCGAGGTGTGGCATCCAGTGCCTCGACCCTCAGCACCACCTGGCTGGCTACTATATAATATTTTTAAAGTTTATTTTTATTGTAATAAAAAAATGAGGGTACAGTACAAAGTACGTTACATTGAGTACATAATTCCAAAGACGGTATAGGATACAATACAGTTGATCAAGTACATATATTTTTGCTGACAATCTCCCTTTGGTTATGCTTCAATGCTCAGCAACAAAGCTATAAAAGACTTCTGCTAATAAATTAACCATCACGTGTAATATGGGTAAGAAATACTGGGCCGGCCCGCCGGCGCAGCGGTGGGATTTCTGCTTGCGACGCCGGCGACCCGGGTTCGGGAACGGACTCAGGTCGCTGGAGGGCCGGCTGGGGGGAGAAGGATAGAGCGTCCCACGGACTGCTCTCCTTCTCAGGGAGGATGGGATGTGCTGAGTCGTCTGCGACCCTGGTGGAACCAGGAGTCACTGACGCTGCCGACACCAACACCGCGTACTGGAGGCGGGGCAAGATGCTTCGCGTCATTGCACATCCCCGCCTCCCAGAAAAAGGAAAAAGGAGAATGCCGCCAGGAGCCATTAATGAAGCCCAGCACAGCTTCAATTAGCCCCCTCAGACCAGCCCCTCTGACCTAGTCCGACGTCCGCGGCATGTGTCCCCAGTGCCGTGGCCCCACCGTGAGGGGAAAGCCACAGGGTATCAGAAGGGCCGTGGTCAATGTGGGGGGGTTGAAGCGCGAGTGAGCTGACGTCACGGGCTCCTGACGGCTAGAGCCGTAAAAAGAAAATAGAAAAAAAAAAAGAAAAAGAAATACTGTGCCTGTCATGAACTGTTGCAGTATCCATGGTTATTTATGATTGTATTTTAATGGCAAAATTTCAATAAGTAACTGTATATCTTTTATGTCTTTCATTTACAGATTAATGATATAGAAAATAAATGGACGCACTACCTTAAGGAACAAAATCTGGAATAACATTCATAATCTGGAAAATCTAACATTGCCATATATTATTAAACAGGTCAACCTGAAGCCTCGATCTGCGTGTTATTTTTTTTCATTGTGGAAATTTCTTTCATTATAGTATGCCGTTGTTCCACTGTGGGGGGCACAGGTTGCTACCACTATTTAGTGATAGCTTTTTTAGCTGCAGTTAGGGCTATGTTAATAAAATATTTTTGATGTTTGTTAAATTGTTTAGCAGGACACGATAAAAATAATGCTAGGTTAGGAGTTAGGGTATGAAAACCAGCACATATATTTGTCAGTTCCTGATGTATTTCTGTCCGGTAGTTTTTTTTTTTTTTTAAGTGGACAAGTCCAAAATACGTGGGAATGTGTGCTGTTGCTTCGTCACTGTTTCTCCAATACGCTTCCGAATGTCCTGCTCCAAACTTGACCATTATACTGGGAGTTTTAAAATATTGGCTTGTTGATTTCCAAGCAGATTCTTTCCATTGTGTAGAGGAGGAGACTTTATGTTGGATTAAATATATTGTCACCCATTGTTGTACCGTGAGAGGTAATTGCAATTCATCTTATCATTTCTATTCCAAGGCCCAGTAGAGGTCTGGAGGGAGAAATAAGAGCTGTGTATCCCTGGGAGATGAAATGTTATGGCAGTCCTGTAGTGTGTGTGGGGGTGGGGTGCTACCTGTTGGTATGTCTCTGAGTGTCTGGAGAAGAGTAGGTAGAAGGAGTTCTTTCTGAGATTTTAGGAGTTCCACTGGGTAACTGTTCAGGCCTGGGCACTTGCCTGCTTTCATGAGAGCTAAAGCTGTTTGGAGTTCATTTAAAGTTATGCGTGCTAGTAGGGCCATGTTTTGAGTTTCAGTTCATTGTGGAAGGTCAATGGAATCAAAACAGGTTTGTAGCTAGGAAGGTCTGGTTCTGGTTCTTGGGTATATAAATTTGTTTATTACATGGGTTCAGAGCATCCAACTATGCCATTGGCTAAACACTTCATCTGACTGTGGATTAAATTCCCTATTTAACCCACAGTTTGGCAGAGGGAGTCAGGGAAAGGGCTGTCGGGACTCGATCTGTTCTGCAGACTGCAAAAGTTAGGGGCAGCCATTTAAACCCTCGCTTGACCGTACATCATCACACATGGATTGCAGAATTCCTGCAGTTGTGTCTCTGTCTGTCCTTCTCCATTTGAAACTTATTTTGTAGTAAGTCTTTCTGCCCCCTTCCCCATCACACATCAAGGTGATAGTGGCAACCGGAGTTGCAAGTGTCAGTGAGCAGATGTGCTTCTTTGCTTTACCACCCCCCAACCCTCGCCACATTAAGCATTTTGCACCAGTGCCAAGAGTTTTGTTCAGGTGTCCATTCCTATGATTGCCTTTTTCTCTGTGCTTTGAAGCAGTTACTTGTGAGAGAGAGTGAGAGAGAGAGAGAGAGAGAGCAGTGGAACGTGGTACAGCGAGAGACTGGCAGCTGTGAAGCAAGAGACTGCAGGAAAGCAGGGATCTGGGAGGTACAGCAGTACTGTAATGTGTAGTGCAAGGTGTAGTATTTAAAACAGAGTGACAGTCAAAGAACCCAGTGTATCAGTAGGAGCCAGCGATGTAATATGATCCAGTGCCTTTCAGTCTTTCCACTTTGCAGTCCATTGTCTCGTCTCTCATGCTATGTCCACGGAGATACAGAGAGAGAGAGCAAGTGCCACAGTGCCCGCTGAGTGTGTCTCTCTGTGTCAGAGGTGGTTCAGTGATCACAAGGTACATAAAACTGAGGGTAATAAAATGTGTGCCAGGTTACTTTAACTGTTAACACTGTGGGGCCATCATAGAACAATGCAAGAACAGTAGTACACATGGGACAGGCACAGCATGCAACGTATATAACAAGCATTTGTCAATGCCAAATGTTTGCTTGCTGGCATTGGCATTGGTAGTGCAGAAGTTACAGAGCTGCATAATAGGAATGGCAGTGAAGTATTAAACTGAAGCCAACCCCACCACCACCCTGCAGAGAGTGACAGGCATTGGGGTGTGCCTTTGGGTCGTCAGGCATAACGGCCACGCCATTTCACCGCACCCTATTCTGCAGACACTGACAAGTGTCACGGTGTGCCTTGGGGTCTTTGGCCCTTATGCGCACCCCATTCCATCAGGAAATACAGTGAGATGGGTGCGTATAGAGAATGGGTGAACTTTTAAATAAGAGTCCAAGGCATACCTCAATGCTCTCACTGGCTGCAGGTGTGGAATGGTATGAGCATTACAGGCAAGAATCCCAAGTCACACCTCTGATGCCTATCATTCTCTACAGGGTGGGGCATTATGGTTGGAAACCCTAACAGCTCAGGCATTGTTGGTATTTTCACTCAAAATTTTCAACATGTTTTTTGAGACCCACCTCATGAACAGTGGCAATATCAGTTTATTAGCCGAAAGCTGCTTATGCACAGTGACTACGGCATTTAGCACCACAGGTGCAAAAACACATTCCGAAAAGGATGTGAAAAATGACAGCTGTACTGTTCATGGGGAAGTGGAAAAATGGCAATGTTGCAAATCTGCAGTAAAAATATTAAAAAAACTGGTGAAGTCACGAGCATGCATAGAAACTGTGCAACGCACACCCGTAATGTAATTAGTGTGGGGATTTTTTACAGCAGATTGTCAACTCAGGCATTTTGGGACCTCCGATCGTGAACAGTGTCACTGTGATTTTCTTTATCTGTCCCGAACAATGATTTCCCACAGCGACCAGGCATCTCTGCGCTGAAAGTGTGAAAACACATTTCGGCCATGTTGTGAAAAATTACAACTGTACTGTTCATAAGGAAGTGTGGAAAAATGCAACTGGTGAAAATCTGGACTGAAAATATTACAAATCATGAACTTACGAGAGTGCGTGGAAACTGCGCAATGCTGACTCGTAACACAGTCATTTTATGGACTTTTGTCACCAAATGTTCAACATAGCCATTTTAAGACCTCTGCTCATGAACAGTGTAACTGTGATTTTCTTAATCTGTCCCAAACATTGCTTTCGCACAGCGACTGCACCATTGTGCGCTACATGTGCGGAAACACATTTTGGGCGACATGTGAAAAATGGCAGCTGTACTGTTCATAAGGAAGTGTAATAAAATGGCAATGTGGAAAATCTGGAGTGAAAATATAGAAAATTTGCAAACTTACGAGCGTAAGGCGAGTGAACTGCACAACGACGTCAGAAACAGTCATTTTTAGGAATTTTTTCACCAAATTTTCAACATAACCATTTTAAGACCTCTGCTCATGAACAGTGTCACTGTGATGTTCTTAATGTGTCCCATACATTGATTTCGCACACTGACTGCACCATTGTGCGCTACATGGGCAGAAACACGTTTTGGGCGAGATGTAAAAAATGACAGCTGTACTGCTCATAAGGAAGTGTAATAAAATGGCAATGTTGAAAATCTGGAGTGAAAATATTGAAAATTCACAAACATATGAGCATGCATAGGAACTGCGCAACGCGTGCTCGTAAAACAGTCATTTTTAGGAATTTTTTCACCAAATTTTCAACATAGCCATTTTAAGACCTCTGCTCATTAAAAGTGTCACTGTGATTTTCTTAATGTGTCCCATACATTGATTTTGCACACCGACTGTGCCATTGTGCGCTACATAGGTGGAAACACATTTTGGGCAAGATGTGAAAAATGACAGCTGTACTGCTCATAAGGAGGTGTGGTAAAATGGCAATGTTGAAAATCTGGAGTGAAAATATTGAAAATTCGCGAACTTACGAGCGTGCGTAGGAACTGCGCAACACACGCTCGTAAAACAGTCATTTTTAAGAATTTTTCCACCAAAATTTCAACATAGGCTTTTTGAAAGCCCACCTTATGAACAGTGGTAGTGTCATTTCTCGTTATTCTAGTCCTGAAAGGTGATTTCACGCAGTGACTGCGAAATCACCCTTCGGGCCCGATTAAAGCCATGACAGTGCAATAATTCATGAGGAAGCGTCCCAAAAACCCCATGTTGAAAATATGGGCCCAAAATTCCCAAAATTGCCTGAGATATGCAAAAAAGTTGAAAAAACCCTATGTATCCCATTATACAGCTTACCGGCATTTCCTCAGTTCGCGGTTGGCTTTGAAGAGTGCAGACGTGTTCCCGGTCTACTGAAGATCGCCGCTACCAGAGTCCGGAGGTAAGTATGGGGTGAGGGGGTTGTGGGGAGGCAGGGTGCGCAGTGGTGGTGCGGTGGGGCAGACACAGCGAGGGATCATTTTTGATTTTCAAGTTTTTTTTTTTTTTAATGACGACTGACGTTGACGCTTGCCACGCTGGGGTGGCTCCCAGAGGCAGAAGGACTTTGGTTGGGGGGTATGGAGCCGATGGGGGATTGGGCACCCCCGGCGGCCATAGCATCTGTTGCCACGCTGGGGTGGGTGGATGTGGAGGTGGATGTTAAAGATCCCATGGCACTTATCGGAAAGAGATGGGGAATTTCCTTGGTGTCCTGGCCAAATTTCCCTCATTCACTAAAAATACCACCAACAGCTTAATCTGGTTCAAGGTCAGTTGGCATTCATCTGTATCCCCCTTCCCCAGGTCGTGCCTGAAAATAGGCAGGATTTGTCTAGTGCACTTACCCGGTCAACAAAAACTAAATAAAATTATTTGTTGGGTAGTAATTTGTGAGGTGGCAGGATACAGTATATTTCTAACTATTTAAATGGGGAAAACCCCTTTCTAGTGCTTTTTTATGTTTGCTTGCACGCGTGTGCAAGAAATATAGTGCCTTCATCGGAGATTTCGGAGGTGTGTCACCTCCTCCTCCAATTCAGTCAGTGGGCTGCCAGGGCGCTGCCTCAGAAGTTAATGCATTTTGAGCTGTATGACACGCCCAAAATGCAGTGGTATTACAGTTGAAAGGGGAGCTATGCTTGAGTGAGCACCAATAAGATATCGGCTGCTCACGCCAAGAACTCTCCCCCACGCACAGACAGACGGCGCTACCAGACATAGCCGACGGGTACCCAATCCCCTGGGCCGGCTGGAGCTGCATCCCCACCCCCAGCTGTAGGTGCCACGCTGGGAGCCCACCTGCCGCAAGGGCACTGTGCTCCTTTGGCCGGCGGGGTGCCTAATCCCCCATCGGCTGAACGCCTGAAATGCCCTTGTGCCACGCTGGGAGCCCACCCAGCTGGCAACGGTGCTGCATCAAACGGTGCCGTGATTTTTTTATTTTGCCGACGGGGTGCCTAATCCCCCGCCGGCTGAACGCCTCTGTTCTGTAAGCACGCTGAGCCTACCCCAGCGTGGCAAACATCCCACGACGCCTTTGTTTTTTCCCTGTAAATAAAACTGTCCCGCTGCACGCCTCCCAACCCTCCCACAACCTGCACCCACCCACTGCGCACTCCAGCCTCCCACACCCCCACCCATACTTACTCCGGACTCTGGCGGACGATCTTCGTGGACTGGAACACGCCTGCACTCTTCAAAGCCGACCGCTAACTAAGGAAATGCAGGTAAGCTGTATAATGGGTTACATAGGGGGTTTCAACTTTATTGCATATCTCGGCATTTTGGGGAATTTTGCACCAAATTTTCAACATGGGGTTTTGGGACCCTTCTCATGAATTATGTCACTGTCATGGCGTTATTCGCTCAAGGGTGATTTCACAAGATGACTGTGCAGTGACTGCGAAATCACCCTTTGGGCCCAAATACCGCCATGACAGTGACATCATTCATGAGAAGGGGTCCCAAACCCCATGTTGAAAATTTGGTGCCAAAATTCCAAAAATGACTGTTTTACGAGCGTGCGTTGAGCAGTTCCTACGCAGGCTTGTAAGTTCGCTAAATTTCAATATTTTCACTCCAGATTTTCAACATTGCCATTTTACCACACCTACTTATGAGCAGTACAGCTGTCATTTTTCACATCTCACCCAAAATGTGTTTCCACCCATGTAGCGAGAATGGCGAATCGGTGTGCAAATCAATGTATGGGACAAATTAAGAAAATCACAGTGACACTGTTCATGAGCAGAGGTCTTAAAATGGCTATGTTGAAAATTTGGTGAAAAAATTCCTAAAAATGACTGTTTTACGAGGGTGCATTGAGCAGTTCCTACGCACACTCGTAAGGTCGCGAATTTTCAATATTTTCACTCCAGATTTCCAACATTGCCATTTTATCACACCTTCTTATGAGCAGTACAGCTGTCATTTTCACATGTCACCCAAACGTGTTTCTGCCCATGTAGCACACAATGGCTAGTCGGGTAGCGAGATCAATGTATGGAAAATTAAGAAAATAACAGTGACACTGTTCATGAGCTCAGGTGTTAAAATGGCTATGTTGAAAATTTGGTGACAAAATTCCTAAAATGACTGTTTTACGAGCGCGCTGTACAGCTCCTATGCACGCTCGTAAGTTCATGAATTTTCAATATTTTCACTCCAGATTTCCAACATTGCCATTTTACCACACCTTCTTATGAGCAGTATATCTGTCATTTTTCACATCTCACCCAAAACGTGTTTCCGACCATGTAGTGCACAATGGCACAGTCGGTGTGCTAAATCAATGTACGGGACAAATTAAGAAAGTCACAGTGACACTGTTCATGAGCAAAGGTCTTAAAATGGCTATGTTGAAAATTTGGTGAAAAATTCCTAAAATGACTGTTTTACGAGGTGCATTGTGCAGTTCCTCACTTTTCGTGGGATTCGTGAATTTTAATATTTTCACTCAGATTTTCAACATTGCCATTTTACCACACCTCCTTATGAGCAGTATAGCTGTCATTTTTCACATCTTGCCCAAAATGTGTTTCCACCCATGTAGTGCACAATGGCGCAGTCGATGTGCAAAATCAATGTACGGGACACATTAAGAAAATAACAGTGACACTGTTCATGAGCAGAGGTCTTAAAATGGCTATGTTGAAAATTTGGTGAAAAAATTCCTAAAAATGACTGTTTTACGAGCATGCGTTGCACAGTTCCTATGCATGCTCGTAAGTTTGCAAATTTAATATTTTCACTCCAGATTTTCAACATTGCCATTTTATTACATTTCCTTATGAACAGTACAGCTGCCATTTTTCATATGTCGCCAAAAATGTGTTTTCGCACATGTAGCGCACAATGGTGCTGTTGGTGTGCGAAAGCAATGTTTAGGACAGATTAAGAAAATCACAGTTACACTGTTCATGAGCAGAGGTCTTAAAATGGCTATGTTGAAAATTTGGTGACAAAAGTCCATAAAATGACTGTATTACAGTGAGCAATCGCAGTTTCCACGCACCTTGTAAGTTCATGACTTTGTAATATTTTCAGTCCAGATTTTCACCAGTGACATTTTTTCACACCTCCTATGAACAGTACAGCTGTCATTTTCACAACATGGCTGAAGTGTGGCCACACTTTCAGCGCTTGAGATGCATGGTCGCTGTGGGAAATCATTGTTCGGCACAGATAGAGAAAATCACAGTGACACTGTTCATGATCGGAGGCACCAAAATGCCTGAGTTGACAATCTGCTGTAAAATATCCCCAACCTAATTATATTATGGGTGTGCGTTGCACAGTTTCTATGTACGCTCATGACTTCACCATTTTTTTAAATATTTTTACTGCAGATTTGCAACATTGCCATTTTTTACACCTCCCCATGAACAGTACAGCTGTCATTTTTTACATCCTGTTCGGAATGTTTTTGCACCTGTGGTGCTAAATGCCATACTCACTGTGCATAAGCAGCTTTCCGCTAACAAACTGATATTCCCCCTCTTCATGAGGTGGGGTCACAAAAAAAAACATGTTGAAAATTTGGAGTGAAAATACCAACGAATGCCTGAGGTATTAGGGTTTCCAACCATAACGCCCAACACTGTAGAGAATGACAGGCATCAGGGGTGTGACTTGGGATTTCTGCCTGTAATGCTCATACCATTCCACACCTTGCAGTCAGTGAGAGGCATTGAGGTATGCCTTGGACTCTTCAGCCCCAAAGTTCACCCCATTCTCCTATATCGCACCCATCTCACCGCATTTCCTAATGAAATGGGGTGCGCATAAGGGCCAAAGACCCTAAGGAACACCGTGACACTTGTCAGTGTCTGCAGGGTGGGTGTGGTGAATGGCGAGGCCGCTATGCCTGATGACCCAAATGCACACCCCAATGCCTGTCACTCTCTGCAGGGTGGTGGTGGGGTTGGCTTCAGTTCAGTACTTCACTGCCATTCCTATTACGCAGCTCTGTAACTTCTACATTACCACTGCCAATGCCAGCAAGCAAACATTCGGCATTGACAAATGCTTGTTCTTGTTATGGACACAGCCTATGTTATAAGCACAATAACCCACCCCAGGGTGTGGGGTTTTGGGATTTAATTCACACCTGGGGTGCTGTGAAGACACTTGGCCTGCCGCCTCGTGCTTCACAACGCACCTCAGGCATGGATTAAATCCCAGAACCCCACACCCTGTCATGGATTATTGCTTACATGGAAGGCTGTTAGTGTTTTTAAAATTTGAGAAGTCTTGTAATGCAGTTTTTATGTGGTAGGGTCATGTATTTTGATAATTGTTGCTTGTTGTTATTTGTTTTCACAACCTGAAAGACAGCAATTTGGTGGCTCTGGAGCCACTATCATAATGTTTTGTTTAAAGCAGCAGTGGTTATAAAAAATGTTGGCAGAACTGTTGATTTGGGTTTTCTGGATGCTTCCTATGTTGTGTACTGTACATTTGCATTTTTGTCGGACTCATACCCTCCGTGGGTCCTCAATATTATTTATATGTAAAAATGAGGCTGCCATCTTTTTTTCTTGAGAAATAATTATTTTAATACTTTCATGAAATTCTTACATGATAATGAAAACTGAAAATGTTACCACCAAAATAAACGGGAAGACAGCTGGCATCAATTAGAAAGAAAAAAGGAGGAGTCAAATTTTAACCCATTTTCGTTGCACTGCTGCTTTAAGATATTGCAGCGCTATTTCTATGTTAGTGGTCAGAAACTCTTGAATTGCTGCTTGTGTCTGCAGTAATTGAGAGAAAACTCTATGGTCCCCTTGTTGGTGACACATTTGCAAAAACACAGATTTGCTTTGTAAGAGATTCATTTGTTTTTCTCTTTTTTTTCCGTTGAGGCACATGCTGTCATTTCTCCATGCAGCACTATCTTGATGGTATCTCATTTCACTGCATTGGTGACATCAGTTGTAGACTTGTCTTGTATGATAAGTGAAATTTTCTCTTCACTAATAGGAGAAATTGCAGATCATTTAACAGGGCTAAACTGTACTGACACGCTATATGCTTGGGTTCTACTGGTTGGGACAGGTATAAATAAATAAAGGCCTGATCAGAGAGTAGTATTTGCACTAGCTGAACAGATTGGACTTCCTCCATATGTGTTTTTTATAGGAACCAGTAGTCAAGCCATGAGTACATCTTGTGGACATGTGAATAGTATGTCTATAGCCTTTTATATTTATTATTGGAATGCCACATGTTGATTAATCCCAGTTCTCCCAGTACATTCTTACAGTGTTTATGGGCAGACAATAATTTACCTCTCTGAGGAGCTGTTGAGTCTAAACACAGGTCTATTGTGATATTAAAATTGCCACCAATGAGCAGGGTACCTGCTTGGTGAGTGGCAGTCTGGTCAAAATGGAAGTGAGCAGAGGGGGAACCAGATGTAGGTGGAATGTTGAGATTAACAATAGTGTACTATCTCCCATGCACCCTTCCAACTGTAACAGCCAGTCAGTCCTCCTTATCACAATGCGTTGTTTCTATTTTAAGGGTGAGAGTTACGAGGAACTAAGAAGTCCCTCACTTCTATAAGTCACAAGCAGCTCCTCAAACCCCCGCTTACACAAGTGAGTGGGAACTTTCCCCTAAGCTTGCAAGAGTGACAGGAAACCCCATCCCCATCCTATGCATGAGTGCCAGGAAGCCCCCTCCCCTACCATATGCACAAGTGAGAAGATTCCCCTTCCCATAAGTGACAGAATCTCACCCATCCCTTGCATAAGTGACAGGAAACCTCTCCCCTACAATGTACACAAGTGACAGGATTCCCTCTCCCATAAGCGACAGAGTCTCACTCACCTATTGCAGCAGTGACACAAAGCTCCTTCTTGTGCTTGCATGAGGGACAGAAAGTCCTTCCCTGTTGTATGCAAGGGTGACAGGAAGCCACTCATCATTGCATGCAAAAGGGACAAGAAGCCCCTCCCCACTGTGTGCATGGGTGACAGGAAACCCCTTCCCACTGTAAGCATAAGTGAAAGAAAACCCCTCCCCATCATATGCATGAGTGACAGGAAGCCTCTCCTCACTGTATGCATGAGTGACATGATACTCCTTCCCATTGTATTCATGAGTAACAGGAAGCCTCTTGCAATTGTACACATGAGTGACAGAAAGCCCCTCCCAATCATACCAATCATATGCATGAGTGACAGGAAGCCCTGCCCCACTGTATGCATGTGTGACAAGAAACTGCTTCCCATTGTATGCATGAGTGACAGAAAGCTCCTCCGAATCATATGCATGAGTGACAGGAAGTCTCTCCTCATTAAATACATGAGGCACAGGAAGCCCCCCCATCATATTCATGAGTGGCACGAAGCCCCTGTCATTGTATGCATGAGTGACAGGAAGTCCCTCCGCACCGTATGCATGTGTGTCAAGAAATTGCTTCCTGTTGTATGCATGAGTGACAGAAAGACTCTCCCCATCATATGCATATGTGACAGGAAGCCCCTTTCCTTTGCATACGTGAGTGAAAGAAAGCCCCTTCCCACTCTGTGCATGAGTGACCGGAAGCCCCTCCTCATTGTATGCATGAGTGACAGGAAGCCCTACCCCATTGTATGCATAAGTGACAGGAAACCCCTTCCCACTGTACGTATGAGTGACAGGATGCCCCTTTCCATCGTATTCATGAGTGACAGTATGTCTCTCCCTACTGTATACATGAGTGACAGGACACTATGCATGAGTGACAGGAAGCCCCTTCCCACTGTATGCATGAGTGACATGATACTCCTTCCCATTGTATTCATGAGTGACAGGAAGCTCCTCACCATTGTATGCATAAGTGACAGAATGTCCCTCCCAATTGCATGCATGAGTGAAAAGAAATTGCTTCCTATTGTATGCATGAGTGACAGAAAGCCCTCCCCATTCTGTACTTGAGTGACAGGAAGCCCCTCCTCATCAAATCATGAGTGATAGGAAGCCCCTTCCCACTGTGTGCATGAGTGACAGGAAGCCCCTCCCCAGAGTATGCATGAGTGACAGGAAGCCCCTTCCCATTGTATGCATGAGTGACAGGAGGTCCCTCCCCACTGTATGTATGAGAGAAAGGATGCCCTTTCCCATTGTATTCATGAGTAAGAGGAAGCCCCTTCCCATTGTATGCATGAATGACAGAAAGCTACTCCTTATCATATGCATGAGTGACAGAAAGCTCTCCCAATCAAACGCATAAGTGACAGGAAGCCCCTTCCCACTGTATGCATGCCTGACAAGAAATTGCTTCCCATTGTATGCATGAGTGGCAGAAAGTCCCTCCCAATCAAATGCATGAGTGACAGGAAGTCCCTCATCAATGTATAAATGAGTGACAGGAAGCCCCTTCCCATTGTATTCATGAGTGGCAGAAAGCCCCCCTCATCATTGTATGCCTGAGTGACAGGAAGTCCATCCCCACTGTCTGCATGTGTGTCAAGAAATTGCTTCCCATAGTACGCATGAGTGACAGAAAGCACTCCCCATCATACGCATATGTGACAGGAAGCCCCTTCCCTTTGCATACATGACTGACAAGAAGCCCCTCTCCATCGTATTCATGAGTGACAGGAAGTCCCTCCTTACTGTATATGTGAGTGACATGATACTCCTTCTCATTGTATGTATGAGTAACAGGAAGTCCCTCCCCATTGTATGCATAAGTGACAGGAAACCACTCCCTAATGTACGCATGAATGACAAGAAATTTCTTCCCATTGTATGCATGAGTGACAAGAAGCCCCTCCCTATTGCATGCATGAATGACAAGAAATTGCTTCCCTTGTATGTATGAGTGACAGAAAGCCCCGTCCCATAATATGCATGAGTGACAGAGAGCCCCTCCCCACTGTATGCATGAGTCACAAGAAACTGGTTCCCACTGTATGCATAAGTGACAGAAAGCCCCTCCCCATCCTTTGCATGAGTGACAGGAAGCCCCTTCCCATTATATACATGAATGACATGATACTCCTTCCTATTGTATTCATGAGTGACAGAAAACTCTCCCAATCAAACGCATAAGTAACAGGAAGCCCCTCCCCACTGTATGCATGCCTGACAAGAAATTGCTTCGCATTGTATGCATGAGTGACAGGAAGCCCCTCCCATCCTATTCATGAGTGATAGGAAGCCCCTTCACACTGTATTCATGAGTGACAGAAAGTCCCTCCCTATCATATGCATGAGTGACAGGAAGCCCCACTCCTTTGTATGATGCATGACAGGAAGCCCCTCCCTACTGTGTGAATGTATGACAAGAAATTGCTTCCCACTGTTTGCATGAGTGACAGAAAGCCCCTCCCCATCATATGCATGAATGACAGGAAGCCCCTTCCCATATACCTGAGTTACAGGAAGCTTCTCCCCATCATATTCATGAATGAGAGGAAGCCCCTCCACACTGTATGCATGAGTGACAGGAAGCCCCTCTCCTTTGTATACATAAGTTACTGGAAACCCTTCCCAATGTATTCATGAGTGAAAGGCAGCTTCTTGCCATTGTATGAATGAGTGGCAGGAAGCCCTTCCTAATTGTATTCATGAGTAACAAGAAGCCCCTCACCATTGCATGCATGAGTAACAGAAAGCCCCTTCCCACTGTATGCATGAGTCACAAGAAACTGGTTCCCACTGTATGCATAAGTGACAGAAAGCCCCTCCCCATCCTTTGCATGAGTGACAGGAAGCCCCTCCCCATTATATACATGAATGACATGATACTCCTTCCCATTGTATGCATGAGTGACAGGAAGCCCCTCCCCACTGTCTGCATGAGTCATAAGAAACTGGTTCCCACTGTATGCATAAGTGACAGAAAGCCCCTTCCCATCCTTTGCATGAGTGACAGGAAGCCCCTCCCCATTATATACATGAATGACATGATACTCCTTCCCATTGCATGCATGAGTGGCAGGAAGCCCCTCCCCATTGTCTGCATGAGTGACATGATACTCCTTCTCATTGTATTTATGATTGCTAGTAAGCCCCTTGTCATTGTATGCATGAGTGACAGGAAACCCCTTCTCATTGTATGCATGAGTGACAGGAAGTCCCTCCCCACTGCATGTATGAGTGAAAGGATGCCCTTTCCCATTGTATTCATGAGTAAGAGGAAGCCCCTCCCCATTGTATGCATGAGTGGCAGAAAGCTACTCCCCATCAAATGCATGAGTGACAGGAAGCCCCTCTGCACTGTATGCTTGAATGACATGATACTCCTTCCTATTGTATTCATGA
This sequence comes from Neoceratodus forsteri, assembly GCA_016271365.2. Lineage (NCBI taxonomy): Eukaryota > Metazoa > Chordata > Ceratodontiformes > Ceratodontidae > Neoceratodus > Neoceratodus forsteri. The sequence goes on along the minus strand of CM028133.1, from coordinate 242,345,757 downwards.
GTGACAGAAAGCTCTCCCAATCAAACGCATAAGTAACAGGAAGCCCCTCCCCACTGTATGCATGCCTGACAAGAAATTGCTTCCCATTGTATGCATGAGTGACAGAAAGTCCCTCCCAATCAAATGCATGAGTGACAGGAACTCCCTCATCAATGTATACATGAGTGACAGGAAGCCCCTCCCCATCATATTCATGAGTGGCAGAAAGCCCCCTCATCATTGTATGCCTGAGTGACAGGAAGTCCATCCCTACTGTATGCATGTGTGTCAAGAAATTGCTTCCCATAGTATGCATGAGTGACAGAAAGCACTCCCCATCATATGCATATGTGACAGGAAGCCCCTTCCCTTTGCATACATGACTGACAAGAAGTCCCTCTCCATCGTATTCATGAGTGACAGGAAGTCCCTCCTTACTGTATACGTGAGTGACATGATACTCCTTCCCATTGTATGTATGAGTAACAGGAAGCCCCTCCCCATTGTATACATAAGTGACAGGAAGCCCCTTCCTATTGCATGCATGAATGACAATAAATTACTTCCCATTGTATGCATGAGTGACAGAAAGCCCCTTCCCATAATATGCATGAGTGACAGAGAGCCCCTTCCCACTGTATGCATGAGTGACAGGAAACCCCTCCCCATTGTATACCTGAGTGACAGGAAGCCCCTCCCATCCTATTCATGAGTGATAGGAAGCCCCTTCACACTGTATTCATGAGTGACAGAAAGCCCCTCCCTATCATATGCATGAGTGACAGGAAGCCCCACCCCTTTGTATGCTGCATGACAGGAAGCCCCTCCCTACTGTGTGAATGTATGACAAGAAATTGCTTCCCATTGTTTGCATGAGTGACAGAAAGCCCCTCCCCATCATATGCAAGAGTGACAGGAAGCCCCTCCCCATTGTATACCTGAGTTACAGGAAGCTTCTCCCCATCATATTCATGAATGAGAGGAAGCCCCTCCACACTGTATGCATGAGTGACAGGAAGCCCCTCTCCTTTGTTTACATAAGTTACTGGAAACCCTTCCCAATGTATTCATGAGTGAAAGGATGCTTCTTGCCATTGTATGAATGAGTGGCAGGAAGCCCTTCCTAATTGTATTCATGAGTAACAAGAAGCCCCTCACCATTGTATGCATGAGTAACAGAAAGCCCCTTCCCACTGTATGCATGAGTCACAAGAAACTGGTTCCCACTTTATGCATGAGTGGCAGGAAGCCCCTCCCCATTGTCTGCATGAGTGACATGATACTCCTTCTCATTGTATTTATGATTGCTAGGAAGCCCCTTGTCATTGTATGCATGAGTGACAGGAAGCCCCTTCCCATTGTATGCATAAGTGACAGAAAGGCCCTCCCCATCCTTTGCATGAGTGACAGGAATCCCCTCCCCACTGTCTGCATGAGTGACATGATACTCCTTCCAATTGTATTTATGATTGCTAGGAAGCCCCTTGTCATTGTAAGCATGAGTGACAGGATACCCCTCCCCTCTGTATGCATGCGTGACAAGAAATTGCTTGCCACTGTATGCATGAGTGACAGAAAGTCCCTTCCCATCGTATTCATGAGTGACAGGAAGCTCCTTGCCATCATATGCATGAGTGACAGGAAGCCCCTCCCCACTGTATACATAAGTGACAATAAACGGCTTCCTATTGTATGCATGAGTAATGGAAAGCCCATCCCAATCTTATGCAAGAGTGACAGGAAGCCCCTCCCGATTGTATGCATGAGTGACAGGAAACTACTTACCATTGTATGCATGATTGGCAGGAAGCCCCTCCCTACTGTATACATAAAAGACAGAAAGTCCTTGCTCATCATTTGCATGAGTGATGTGATACTGCTTCCCACACTTGCATGAGTAACAGGAAGCCCATCCCCATCATATGCAAAAGTGACAGCTCCTTCCCCACCATTTGCACGAGTGACAGGTAGCTGCTGTGGCCATCACTTGCATAAGAAGCTGGCAGCTTCTCCTCCACAGCTTGCACAAGTAGTAGTAGTGGGAGAGTTTATGGCAAACCTGGATTGCAGATCAGACAAAATACAATACGATACAAAATTTGAAATACATGATCATTTAATAAATACCATCAGAATAAAAAGGGATATGCAAAACATGTAGGAGGCATTCATTATACAAAGACTATGTTTAAAACAAATAATACCCCTATAATTAACCCCTCAGTGGACAGAAGCTTCTACCCCGGAGTGTACATGATTGCCATGAAACTCCTCTCCCTGTGCTTGCATGAGAGAGGAAACTCCTCCTCTAGTGCTTGGACAAGTGACAGGGAGCTTCAGTGTTTCTATTATGATTGACAAGAAGTTCCTCCCCATCATGTGCACAAGTGACAGGAAGATCCTTCTTCATTCCTTGTATTAGCGACAGGAAGCTCCTCTGTCATCATGTTCACAAGGACAGGAAGTTCCTTCCCCATTTCTTGCATAACTGACAAGAAGCTCCTCCCCATCATGTGCACAAGTGACAGGAAGATCCTTCCCCATTCCTTACATTAGTGCTAGAAAGCTCATCCCCTATTACTTTCATGAGTGATAGGAATCCCCTTCCCATCACTCTCATGAGAGACAGGAAGCTCCTCTCCATTGATTTCACGAGTGCCAGGAAACTCTACCCTCATCGCCTTAATGAGTGCCAACAAGCTTATCCCGCATCACTTTCATGACTGACAAGAAGCTCCTCACCATCACTTCCATGAGTGATGGGAAGGTCCTCCCTTATTGCCTGCATGAATCCCTGGAAGTTTATCCCCATCACTTTCATGGGTGCCAGGAAGTTACTCCCACATCACTTATATGAGTTCTTGGACGCGCCTCCCAACTGCATGCTTGAGTGCCTGGAAGTTCCTCCTATCACTTGCACAAGTGCTTGGAAGCTTCTTCCCAATGGCATACGCTAATAAGCATAAGCTTTTCCCCATTCCTTGGGAGAGTTATTGGAAGTACCTCTCCACTGCTTGTGAGAGTGATAGACATATCCTTGAGTCCTACCTATTGTTTGCACAAGTGTCAAGAGGCTCCTGTCTATTGCTTGCAGAAATTACAGGAAGCTCCTTACCAATGCATGCATGAATAACAAAAAGCTGCTCCCCCGGTGCTTGCACAAGTGACAGGAAGCTTTTTCACAATAGCTTTCATGATGAACCAGAAACTCCTCATCGCTTGCATCATTAACAGAGAGCTCTCCCTTATCGCTTTTATGAAAGACTGGCAGATCCGCTCCGTTCCTCTGTCCTTTGTACTGTGACAGAGTGAAACTCCACTCCCATCCCTCCATCCCTTGTGCAAGTAACAGCATGAAACTTTGCCAAATCTCTCTATCCCTTGCATGAGTGACAAAGTGAAGCTCGACCCATCTCTTGTGCGAGTGGTAGAGTGAAACTCCACTAATTCCCTCCATTTCTTGCATGAGTGAAAGAGTAAAACTCCAACCCGTCCCTCCATCCCTTGCACAAGTGACAGAGTGAAGCTAACCCCCGTCCCTCATGCAAGTGACAGAGTGAAGCTCCATCCCACCCTCCATCCCTTGCACAAATGACAGTGAAACTTCTTCCCATCCCTTGCATGAGTTATAAAGTGAAGCTCCATTTCATCTGTCCATCCCTTATATAGGTGACAGTGAGCTCCACCCCATCTTCCATTCCTTGCATAAGTGACTGAGTGAAGCTCCACCACATCCTTCTATCCCTTGCACGAGTGACAGAATGAATCTTCATCCCATCCTTCCATCCATTACACAAGTGACCAACTGAAGCTCCACCACATCCTTCCATCCCTTGCATGAGTGACTGAGTGAAGTTTCACCCCATCCTTCCATCCCTTTGTATGAGTGACAGTAAAACTCCATCCCATCTCTTGTGCCAGGGACAGAGTGAAGCTCTACCAAATCCCTCCATCTCTTGCAGAAGTGACAGAGTAAATCTCCATCCCATCCATTCAGTCTTTGCACAAGTCATTTAATGGAGCTCCATTCCATCCCTTCAACCCTTGCACAAGGGACAGAGTGAAACTCCATCCATTCCTCCATCCCTTACACAAGTGATAGAGTTAAACTTCATCCCATCCCTCCATACCTTGTATGAGTGACAGAGTGAGTTGTATCCCATCCCTCCATTCCTTGTATAGGTAATTAAGGGAAGCTTCACCGGATCCTTCCAACCCTTGTATGAATGACAGAGTGAAGCTTCACCCCATCCTTCCATCCCTTGCATGAGCGATAAAGTGAAGCTCCACCCCTTCTCTTGTGCAAGTGATGGAGTGAAGCTTCACTAAATCTCTCCATCTCTTGCATGAGTGACAGAGGGAAACTCCACCCATCCCTTCATCCCTTGCACAAATGACAGAGTTAAGCTCCACCCGATCCCTTGCACAAGTGACAGCATGAAGCTCCACCCCTTCCCTTGCACACAAGTGACAGAGTGAAGCTCCAATTCATCTCTTGTATGAGTGAAAGAGTGAACTCCACTTTATTGCTCCATCCCTTGCACAAGAAACCAAGTGTAGCTCCATCCCATTCTTCTATTCCGTTCACAAGTGACTGAGTGAGGCTCCATCCCAATCTTTCATGCCTTGCATGCGTGATAGAGTGAAGCTCCATCTCATCCCTCTATCTCTTGCACAGATGGCAGACTGAAGCTCTACCTCACCCCTTCTTCCACTGTATGACTGAGTGAAGCTCTACCCTATCTCATGTCACTTGTACAAGTGTTAGAGTGATGCTCTACCTCATTGCTTCATCCCTTGCATAAGTGACAAAGTGAAGCTCCACTCCCTCCCTTCATCCCTTGCAGCACTGACAGAGTGAAGTTCTGCCCCATCACTCCATCTCTTGTATGAGTGACAGAGCAGAGCTCCACCCCATTCCCTCTATCCCTTGTATGACTGACGGAGTGAAGCTCCACCCAATCCCTTCATCCCCTCCATGAGTGAGAGTGATGCTACACCCCATCCCTCCATCTCTTGCACGACTGAGAGTGACACTCCACCCCACTCCATCCCTTCATCCTTTGTATGACAGAGTGACACTCCATCCTATCTCTCCATCCCTTTTACGAGTGACAGAGTGAAGCTCCTCTGCCATCATTTGCACAAGCTAAACTGAGAATAGTTCTTGCAATGCCCCATGGCATTCCATTCTGAACTGCACAGTCAAAATGTATGTGGCAGATTTTGAATATTGGAGCACTGGACTTTTTATCCCTTTAATAAAAAAGGAAATAGTCTGAGAAGAACTTGGGAGCTTGGACTTTACCTTGAAATATATCATTGTCCATGACAGCATGGGGAAAAATACTCGGTGCACTGCACTTTATTAAACAGCATAACATAAATTGGAAGAACAGAGAGCAATTTTGCTGGCAATAACTAGTCATATAATACAATTAACATCTTTAGTCACTCATTGGTGGAATGCATTTTGGTGCAGGCTGTTCAGGTATGTCTCTTTAAAGTGCTGTATGATTCTAGTCTTGAGAACGTAGACATTGCTGGACCACCTGGCTTCCTGGGTTTAGTGCCATCCATAGGACAGCCCCCAGAGCAGGTCAGAGATTTTTCGCCTGACTTACTATTGAATTCTGAGATCTCCAGGGCAGAGCACTGGTGCTGGCTCCTGCAGTACAGTTGCAGATATTGTGAAATTTGGGAGGAGAGGACGGGTTTGATAAATCTTTATGAGAACTGAGAGGCGAATTTGCAGTCAGTATTCTGGTGAGGAACTCTGTTGAAATCCCTCAACGTTTCTGGTGCACTGAACTATAGTAATCCTTATCTGCTGCCCATTTTGAAGGCTGGAATATTCCTTGGGTTGCTCACAGCAGCATAGCTGAGATGGTGTAAAACAAGGACATTCTCACTGCAGTTTCTCTGTCTACTGCACGCCCAGTTATCAGGCTCATATTTTGTCAATATTGCCATGATAAAGTTACTGTACGCTATATGTAACTGAGGATTTCATGTATTGTAGCAGTATAATTTTGTTTCAGTTGAAATCTCAAGCCAAGGAATACGTCTCTCCTAGTCCCCGAGTAAGCGGTCTTGTCTTCTGTCGCATAGCATGAGCTAAAAATGTAATTCCTGGAGTCCCTCCCTTGGCAGTTGGGTCTCACATCTTCTCCAGTAGCCTCAATTATGGCACTAGTGGTACCTTGTCCTGTTGCTCCTTTGTGATGTACGGCCACATCAACATAACCTGGTTTGGCTTCATTTCCAACTTCCTACGACAACAACCTTGACAGAGGTTGGACACACACTCTCAGGGAAAGGAGGACACGTCTTCACCATGGCTCTACCTGGTCTCAGAAGCCCAGTCTGTTTAGACATGGAAACAGAAAGAAGGATTAAACTCATGAAAGGTTTTGCTACCTTATTTGCACAGGAACTTATTGTGGTTATTGTGATTAAATTCAGAAGAAGGAGCTATGCCAGCAGTTGTTTTGTATGAGAAGCCCAGCACCAGGTTACCACCACACAAGAATGGGCACGAGGGGTAGAAAGTCTAAGTGGGAAGGTTTGAGTGGGAAGCATATTTGGCAATATTGACATGACTGCTGCTTCTATAGTGGTTGGCTCCAAGGGCTTCTCTCTTGTTTTAGGTCACTACTGTGTCAATACAGACCATTACCGTGGCTCAGGTTTGGCTGTAGCTCACAAATTACTGGGTTAGCCCTGGCTTCGTTTTACCCCACAAATTATCATGAGGCCCAGGTTTGGCACACAGTGTACTGGCTTAGCCCCAGCTTAGCTCAAGCTCACAACATTCCAGTTCGGCCTCAGTTTTTGTTCTAGCTCAAAGTGCCCTACCATTTAGCCATGCCCTGACTTAACTCTCAACATCCTGTCTTAGCCTCAGCTTGACACTATCTCATTGCCTCCCTGCTTGCTTGACCTGGTTGTTGCTCACCGCTTCCTGGCTGGGCCCCATCATGCCAAGCTCATAAATTCTTGGCTAATCATTTCCAGCTTACAACTTTTTATTATTTTATTTATTTTATTATTTTATTTATTGAATTTTGTTGACTGGGTTATTATTTAATGTACACAAATGCAAGGTGATGCATCTGGGGAAAAAAACAATCCATGTTACACTTACAAATTGAACAATACTGACTTACAAATGACTGAAAATGAAAAAGACTTGGGGTAACATTTTCCAAAAACTTTTCTTTTGATACACATACAGCTAACATTGCTAAAAAAAGGTAATCAAATACTGGGATGTATTTTAAAAAAATATCAAAAGTGGGAATGAAAACATCATAGTCCCTCTTTTTACAAGCCTCATCAGACCACACTTGGAATATTGCTCTGCAGTATGTGTACCACAACTCATTACAGGTAATAAATTAACTGAAAATATTCAGTGTAAAGCCACTAAAACAGTTGAAAACCGTGCAGAATTTTGACTATGGCACCAGGCTGAACGAATTGGGTCTCTACTCAATGCAGTACAGAAGAATGAGGGGTGATTTGTGTACAGTATACAGAGCTATAAATGAAGAATCAATATTCAAAACTATTGAGTTGTTAAGTAATTCATCTAAAGCTAATACCAGATCACATGACCAAAAAATGAATGGGAACTTTAAGCAAAACAAACAAAAGAAATCATTGGGTCACACAAAGAGTAATAAAGATATGGAATAGTCCACCAAAAAGTGTCACTAAGAGCTAAACAACTGACACTTTTAAAAACAGTCTGGATACATATATGAATAACAAAAAAATCCTTTTCCACCAATGAAAACTGGTGGCGAGCTTATAAAAGGCATAACTGTCTCCCTAGCTTGTATTTACCTGTGAACCTGTAAGCCCACTGAGACCAGAAGTACCGTTTTCATGGGCGACCCCAGGGTGGGTGGGGAAGATACAGATGGTAACCAACTGAAATTGAACTGGATTAAAGCTGTTGGTGGTATTTTTAGTGAATGGGGAAAATTTGGCCAGGACACCGGGGAACTTCTCCTACTCTTTTCGAGAAGTGCCATGGGATCTTCAATGTCCACCTGAACAGGCAATTGGGACCTCGGTTTAATGTCTCATCCAAAAGACTGCACCTCAGGAGTGCAGCATCCCCCTCGTGATGCACTGCAGTGTCAGTAGTGGGATTTACCCCAAGTGCCTGGTGTGGGGACAGAACCCACAGCCTTCTGATTTTCCAGCCTCAGCGGCAAGTGTGCAACCTGCTTAGCCACTGACTCTGACATTTAGCCCATAACATTCTGGTACAGATCTGTAAAACGTTCTGTTTTGGCCTTGCTGGACTCTCAGAGCTGATGTTGAACAGGACACTTACAAAAAAAGGGCAGTAACACAAGAATAAAGTGAAAAATAGATCTTTCATTTGTACTCAAGTACACAGGGTAAACTAGAAGCAGGCAAAAACTGCTCTGCCCCGAATTAACATTCCACGCTACTGTCATTTTTTTTCAAACGATGCTCAGAACAGCCTGGCTGGGCCTCAGCTGAGTTATTTCACACACTTCAGCTCAGCTACAGCTTGTCTGTAGCACACAGCTTCTTGACCCACACAAAACTTATCTGAACTCACACTTTTCCATCTCGGCACTGACTTGCCTTTAGCTCACAGCCTCCTGGGTGGTCTCTGGCTAGGGTCTAGCTCAGAACATCCTAGCTTTATTTTTATTTATTTTATTTATTCATTTATTTATTTATTTCAATTCTAGGATTACAATTACCTTTGAGCCCAGGGCTCTTTTACAAAGGTTCCACATCAAGACATAGATATCACATAACAATAGACAAAATTGTTACACAAATAAGGGTAAATGATATCAAATTAATTTCGAACAAACAGGGAGAGGGTAAAGCGGAAAGGAAGAGGACAATAGGGGGGGTGTAGAAAGAAATGGGAGGTGCAAGGGAGAGGTAAGAAAATGAGAAGAGAGGAGATGTGGGGGGTAGGTAAGGATGGGGGGGTGGGGTGGAACTGCCAGGAAGGTGGCATTGTCAGGTGCTGTAGAGCGTGTGGGGTAGAGGCCAAACTAGGGCAAGTGCGTTATGTAAGGAGCTAGATATAGGAAAGAGCGGTAGTGGAGCAGAGTTGCATAGACATTATCCATGACAGTCACAGATGCTAGAAGTGACCAGGGTGTTACAGAGTCTGGATTTGAAGGCCCCTAGCCCAGTGGTATTGATAGTATCATTGGCAAGACCGTTAAACCAAGTGGGTGCCCTGTAGGCCAATGAACACTGGTCAATGGCTGTGCGGCAGCGAGGGATATGGAAAAGTTGTGGCTTTGATCCCCTGGTAATTCTGGAGCTGGTTTTCATTTGAAGGAGTGAACAGACCCCGGGAAGGGCAGTTCCCAATTGTATTTTCTTAGCAATCACGCAGGTTTGGTACTGAATTCTTTTATCAAGTTGAAGCCAGTTAGCTTGTGAGTAGAGGTCACAGGTGTGTGTGAGCCGTTCGGCCCCAGTGATGAGTTGACAGGCCTTGTTTAGGGTGGTAGTAATCCTTCTGAGTGCAGTGCTAGTGGCAGTGCCATAGATGACAAGACCGTAGTCAATCTGGGAGATGATGGAGCTTTGAACTGTGGCAAAGAGGGCCTCTTTAGTCAGGTGCCGATGAAGCCGGTAGAGTAAGCCCAGTCTAGTATTCATGGTTTTAGCGACATTGGTTATATGGGTTCCAAAGGACAGGTGTGGGTCTAGGGTGATTCCTAGGTATCTAAAGGAGTCATCCTGCTCCAGGGAGTCCCCGAGGCAGGTGTTTAAGGAGAGTTGGTGGTGTTTGTGTTTGTTTTGATGGCTGGTGAAAATCATGATCTTCATTTTTTTCTGATTAAGAATTAACTCATGTTCTTTGAACCAGCTTTCAACAGAGGTGAAGCCGTGTTGAAGAGTTTGTTGCAAGTGGCTTGGGTCATGATGAGAGGCAAGAATCACCGCATCATCTGCATAGAGTATGACTTGCTGAGAGGTGGAGTTGGGGAGGGAGTTGAGGAACAGGCTGAACAGCAATGGGCCCAGGATGGAGCCTTGGGGGACACCTGAGCGAACCTGTTTAGTGTCGGAGACCACACCTGATATTTTTACACATTGGGACCTGTTGTCAAGATAGCTACTGAACCATTTCACTGATTCTGTGGAGAGGCCAATGTTCAGTAGCTGATGAAGCAGGAGGCGATGATGGACAGTGTCAAAAGCCTTTGACAGGCCGATGAATGTAGCTCCGGTTAGGCAACCCTGATCAAGGGAGTTATGTATGGCTCCTGTAAACTCAATAAGTGCCGTGGCAGTGCTGTGCCCTTTTCTAAATCTGTGTTGCTGCTGGCAAGGGATGTTGTACTTGTCCAGATGATCAGTGAGCTGGTCTGCTACTATCCGTTCCAGGGCCTTAGAGAGGGGTGGCAGGATAGATATAGGTCGGTAGTTCACATGGGAGGTCCAGCCACCACCTTTATGGATAGGTGTGACAGTTGCTGCCTTCCATTTGTCAGGGAATTGGCTGAAAGAGAGGGAGAGATTAAAGATCCTGGTGAGAGGCCCCAGAACCTCGTCTAGAGTGAGGGACAGAAGTTTGAGGTCCAGTGTGTCAGCACTTGCTCTAGTGTTTTCGATGGCTTTGGAAATGTATTTCCTGATGGTATTTTTGCTTACTGCTCTGAAGTAGAAAGGGGAACAATTTTTTGGTAATGACTGATGGGTGGGAAGAGGGGGGTCGCTGTCATTGAAAAGTCAGGAGGGAGGATGCTGCTGAGGTCAGTGAAGGCATCATTAAAGGTGTTGGCTATGACTTTTAGGTCCAGGATAGTATTCCCGTTATTGTGATTGCAGTAGGGGTGATTTGGACTCCTCCTGCAACATCTATAATGTTATTCCAGAATGCTCTTGCATTTCCCAGGTGTCAGCTAGCAGTCTTGTAGTATTCAGATTTCTGTTGGCGTATGGATTTGGTGCAATCATTTCTAGCTCTTTTGAAGTTTTGGATGTCCTCCTGTTTTCCTGTTTCTCTGGCTAGTTCCCAAAGGTGGTCCCTGTGTTTCAGCTTCTTTAAGGGGGAACCCGTGAGCCAAGGATTGCAGAGGGGTTTAATTTTTCGCTTTTTTGGCGGGGCAAAGATGTTACAAGCTTCACTGAAAATGTGTATGAATTGGTCAAGGGCTGTATTTGTATCGGGTGCCAGGCTGATGGGGGCCAGTCTCGATTTAGTAGGTGTGATTTTAGGTGGGTTAGCTTCCCACGGGGTAGGACTCTGCTGAGGATGACCTTTGGTGGAGATTTCCAGAATTTGTTTGACCAGGTGCAGCTGACGGGGGAATAGTCGCTGAGAGAGTCAGGCAGTACGGCGAAGCTAGTGATACGTGAGGGGTGAGTAGTCAGGATCCAGTCCAGTAAAGTGCTGGTGCCTGTTTTGTAGTTCATTCTAGTTGTGGAGTCCAATATCTGTGTGAGGTTTGCTGATGTGACCATGTCCCTGGTGTTGCCAGCATCAGGTCCCAACCAGTCTGTGTTGAAATCACCCAGTGTGATGACTTTGGAGTTGGGTGGGAGTGATTTGATGTACTCCAGTACTGCATGGACGCCTGGTCCCTGTTCTTTCGAGGGGATATAAACGATGATGACCAAGAGGGCTTTGTGCTGAGCTCCAAGCAGGATTTTTATATGCAATAGCTGGGCATTTGGTGTTGGTAGGTCAGCATGGGCAGTGTGCCCCATCAGGTTGTCTTTTAGGTAAAGGGCGCAGCCCCCTCCTCATTTTTATTTTCGGTCAAGCCGAAAGATAGTGTAACCAGGGATGGAGATTGTATGATCAGGAACCAAGGGGGTGAGCCAGGTTTCTACTACTGCCAGGATATTGGGCTGGTGGGCATTTGCGAAGGCTTGTAGTTGATCAAATTTAGACAATAAGCTGCAGATGTTCAGGCAGATAATGGAGAGAGTACCAAGGTGCTTGGTTTGCGTGGAGTTCATGGCAGCCCGAGGGCCAGGGTTGGGGTGAATGTTTCCAGATAATAGCAGGAGTAGGAGAAGGAGTTTCAGGGTGGCCAGGCACAGTTCCCTGTGGGAGAACTTGTGGTACTTGATTGAGGAGGGTTTGTTTGCAGAAGTTTTGTGCGTGCAAAACGGGAGCGTAGTGAGCTGTGGTGGTAACCGGGCACACTGCACCCTGGTATGAAGTTGAGGGCACAGTGTGGTGAGGTGAGCCCTAGGGGTGAGGAAGTTGTCAGGTAGTGTGGTGCAAGTGTGGCTATAGCAGAGATTATGCTTATAGCTATGTGGGGGGATGGAAAGCAGGATGGAGGGAGCTGGAGCAATGGGGTGAGGGCAAAAAGGAGGAAAGGGAGGCAGGGGATAGAACGGAAGGAAGGCATAGTTTGTGGAGGGGGAAGAGAGAAAGGAGCTGCAAGGAAGGCTGAGGAGGATGTACTACAACGTGAGGGCAGAGGAAGCAAGAGAAAAAAGGGGATTTAGGCAGGTAGGCGAGTGAGTGGGGGGGGTGCAGTTCAGGCCCCGTGAGCAGGGGACAGAGAGAGTTACAGGAGGGCAGTAGAATTAAGGCAGGAAGTATAACTCACCAAAAATACAGTCCTCGGATTCGGCAGTGCACAGCAGAAGTAAAATACAGATAAAACAGTTGTCGGATTCGGCAGTAAACAGTCTACACTATCAGCAGATAAATATATATATATATTTTTAGCAACCACCGGGCAGCTATGCTCGGGGCAGAAAATAATAGTCCAGCCCTCCAGTCTGTAGGAGACCAGGAGATAGTGAGGTTGGTGCTGTGACAGAAGCTGTGGCAGAGTGCAGTGCTAGTCTGTGGGCACAGCCGCCCTGAAGCTTGGCCACGGAGTCAGCGGTCACTGCAGCCAATCATGACCAGGCAGAGAGGACAAGGACCAATCAGGTAGAGTTCTGAGCATGCTGGGCCAATGACGGCACACACGGCTTTCCTGGACAGAGGTGGACTTACTTACCCGTTGCCATGGATCAGGGAGGTGGCCAGAGGTTGCAAGAGCCAGATATGGTGGCTGAGTGGCAGAGCTGCAGAGTCTGGTAGTAAGGGTGCAAGGTTTGAAGCCTGCTTGTCTGTAACTTGCACCACCCTGACCCAGCATAGCTTGGCTCTAGTGCAGGGATTTTTAAATGAAGCCACCATGGTCACAGCAATCTTCAGAGTCGCAATTCAAAATGCCATAGCACTGGAAGTTGACAGAACATGGAAAACGATTTCAAGGGATTAGGCAGCAGCAGCTTAATTTACATTATACTATATAAAAAAGAGGAATTGTATTAAAGGCTTTAAGGTGCAATAAGAAAAAGAGAGCCCACCAAATTTGGGACTTTTGCGCCTAGCCGCCAGATCACCTAGCAGCAGCATGCTGTGCTGTTGTGTAGCTGACCACAATGTGGCAGCAGACTTCAGTTGTCATGTACAGGGCCAGCCTAGGTGATGGGCAACTGCCAGAGAGCAACTTTCCTCAACTGGGGAGGGTTGGCGGTTGGTTCGGATGAAATAGCAACCCTTGCGGTTTGGCCAGGGAGCTTAATCCTCTGGATGGGCATTCTATGTTGCCGAGGCTTCACAGTATGTCTCATGAAAAGGAGAGCAGGGAAGCAGAAGGGAGAGAAAATGAGAGAGAAAAAATCCCTTCCATTACATGTCAACTCAACTGATCAGGGTGTATCCCTTGAAACCGGGTATGTCCCTGGAAATCATATATCCATGAAAACTGTATATCCCTGGGAATAGGGTATATTCAAGGAAACTATATATCCCTGGAAACTGTATATCCCAGGGAACAGGGTACATCCCAGGAAACTGTATATCCCTGGGAACAGGGTATATCCCTGGAAACTGTATATCTTTGGGAACAAGGCTATATATTCCTGGGAACATGGTATATTCCTGGAAACTGTATATCCTTGGGAACAAAGCTGCATAGCTCTAGGAACAGGGTATATCTTTGGAAATTGCATATATCTGGGAACAGAATATTCTTATTTAGTTTTTGTTGACCAGGTAAGTGCACTAGACAAATTCTGTCTATTTTCAGGCATGACCCGGGGTGGGGGGGAGAGATACAGATTAATGCCAACTGACCTTGAACCACATTAAGCTGTTGGTGGTATTTTTAGTGAATGGGGAGATATTTGGCCAGGGCACCGGGGAAATTCCTCTACTCTGTGGTAGGGGGCGCTGTTGGACATCTGGATGGAGATGGAAATCGGCAGTCCTGAGTTGGAGCCGGTTGTGGAAGGAGCAGGGGGGGTTAGCTCCCCTCCCTGTCTCTGTATCCTCAGGAGCTATTGCAACAGAGCCTCAGGGCATAGTTCGTTTAGAAATTGATGGTGTATCCTTTCCAGATCTCCCTAAAATGGCAATGGATGCTGCAGATGATTTATTTCTGGAATTAGAATTGAACAAAAGGCAACTGATGGATATTATTGAAGCACAGGAGTCTCTTTTATTGTCTAAAGGCTTTGCAGCAACAACTGACATTGCTCCTGTTTCTCAGGTTTCATTATTGGATCAGATGGGTCTTGGCTTGGTACTCCCCTCTGGACAGACCTCTGAAGTGATCCTAGAGCAACCGATGGATGAGGGCCTTTCTGGTGAGTTCCCCAGAACCTGTCTGCTTCTTCGGCAGATGCGCTACATATTTCTGGTGATAGTGTACCTACTTTTGGTGGATTGCAGTCTCCTGGCTCGCGATTGTCCACACTTGCAGCGGAAGATGAAAAGAAATGAAAAAGAGGGGTGAGTACATCTCCTGAAGGTTTGGGCCTTTGTCCAACTAAAATTATGTCTGTGATTCATTCTGAGGATTCTACAGCCCAGACACCCACACAGGGTTTGATTCCTCCAGGTCCTGTGGCTGATTCAGTACATGGGGTGAACTGGTCTCCAGAGAGGGCCTTAGAAAGGGCTGTCTGGCGACAGCTGTCCCGACTGTCCTGATCTTGGGCCTTATACAGAGCTCTGCTCTGGTGGTAGATCCTGCTCCTCCACTGCAAGGTGCTCCAAGTTTGGCTGGTGAAACTGAGAAGGTTGGAGAGGGGCTTCCTGAGGTACCTAGTTCTGCTATTGGTGGTATTCCTCCACAGTCTCCTATGGAGGTCTTGTTTACGACAGCTGATTCACCTGACTCTGGGGCTATTGAACCTAGTTCTGTTTCTAAGGTAGTAACTTCTGGAGCCCCAACCTTTGCTAGTTTGTTTCAAAAACCACTTGAACTGACAAAAAGATGGAATGCAGTTCGTTTGCGGTTTTTGGGTCGATCTGAGGAACTCCCTGATCATTTTTATATTGGGAGGGTATTACTGAAACAATCTATGGGTTTCTTTCCAGCTCAGGTGTATGCTTTGATCCACACCCCTGTGGTTAACTCTTTTGATATTAGCTTCAGATCCCAGGATTTCCTGGATACTTTTTGGATACGCTATGCCCAGCTGAAAATGAATCCCCTCTGGCAGGATTTTCAGGCAATTCCTCTGACTAAACAGACATTCAAAGTTATCACTGTACTGTTTTGGAATGAGGGGGTTAATGTTACAGACATTATCTACTGGTTGGAGAAGAGTTGCAAAATACAGGGTGACCCAGAACCTATTATGGATGATGAGGGTATCTGGAATGGGGGATGGCATTTCAAGATTAACCTACCCCAAACGGATGCTGGACTCACACATTTACCAAACTGTTTTTTCTTGGGTTGGAATAAGGGGTTTGTCTTTTACCGGGGCCAGCCTCACCATTGTTACAAATGTGGCTCAGCTAGACATATTAGTCACACTTGCGATGTAGTAAAGTGCTCTCAGTGTGGAGAGACGGGTCATTCAGCCATGCATTGTTATGGTCCCCCCACCTGCTCCTTGTGTGAGGGGGACCATTCCTTTTTGATTTGTCCATGGGTTGCTCATAATGCTTCTCATTCTGATTTTGCAGTTCAGGATTGTTATCTTAATACTGTCAGGTGACCATTTTGGTCTCAGCCCCCACCCCGGCGGTACGACTCCCCGGGGACCACCAGTAGTTTTTGCTCAGGTTTTGCCTGACTTGATGTCCCCTGTGGGTGTTTCTGAAACACTGTTTTAGTTACTCCTGGTTCTGCTATTGCTGTAGTTGTTCAGGGGCTGGACCCAGTACTGGCTTTACCTCCTGGTGTACCTGGTGTAATGCCTCCCCCTTTGCTTCCTGGAGATGGATTTTTACTTCCGAAAAAAACGGAGGGGGAGTTTATGTCATAGACAGTCAGTTAAGCCTCCCACCCCTGTGCTGGAGGATGTTGTTCCTTTAAGAAACAAATTTTTTGCACTACCTACCAATGAGGCTGATCCAGGGTCAGAGTCTGATTCTGTCTCATTACCTTCGTCATTGGTGACTGAGTAAGCATTAATCACCGAGACAGTAGGCATTTCCCAGGAATTAATGCGTGGTTAGGGTTGCCGAGGGCTTCCCACCACCCAACCATGCATTCATTCCTGGGAAATGCCTCCTGTCGAGGGGATTAATGCACTTGTAACATGGCAAGTGCAATGACAGTATTGTTTCACTGCCGTTTACTTTATAAGTATACAAATATGTGCAGAAATATTTCTGTGATTTGTTAAAAGATCCTTCACTTGTAAGGTGTACGTCTCTCTTACATTGCGTGTACCTGCCAATTTATTCTATTTCACAAGTCTCTAATTTCTATGCAGATATACGTTACATAGTGATTACATGGTACAAACTATTCTTTGGTTCACGTGCTGTAATTTTGAACCGTCCGTTCCTGGCTGCAATTCATCTATCTGACTACTGCATTGTGGGACATATGTATGACATTGCTGTACTTCGGCAATACATGTACATGATTCAGATCAATAGGTAGCACACCAAATGCACTTGTCAGGCCATTAGAACACTGTCAACCGGCTCCGTCGGTGGATGGGAAACAATAGTATTTTAGTAGGACTCACGTGCAGCGGAATAACTTCTTTGCATTACTGGTCTGTTTCTGCGTTAAAGTTATTGAGGATTTCTGCTATTAATACACTCTCACCACTCTGCATGTGTAGCACACAATGAGATTTGCCTGGGCTTCATGTCATATCCACTAACTTGTTATCACTATCATACTGGCAACATATTATTGCTTGTTACATACTCCTTGTATTACTTTATGACACAGTTTGACAAGTCGCCCAACATGCCATCTGTTGCTGAGCCTGGTTCAGCTATCCCGTCTATGACTTACAGGACTCCTACACCACAATATTTGCACAGCGCCACCTATAGGTCAGAAACACTAAAACTTATTATAAGCACAGTGCTGATTTTTTCTGTTTGTCTCTTACTTAACGCATGCTCCCAATGTGTATAGTATCCACTTAAGACTTTGTTTTTGTGCTCCACAACGTTGCCGTGCATATCTAAGGAATTAATGCATGGCTACGTTTTCGTCATGTGATGTATTTCCTCCAATTACTTTTCAGTATTTGTAGTGTTCTATTAATGCCATGTTACAAAGGGACTTCAGAGTGTGAGATGGTACAGGATACTCCGGCTGATACAGTGAAGAAAAATGCATGGGGACGAGGGCCTGGTTCAAGTCTCACCCAGATGCGATGCCCCCTGACTGATTCTCTGTTCCCTGGCTCAGTTATTGTATGATTTTTCTTTTGCCTCTCTCAATGTTAATAGCATAAAGTCTGAATGGAAGCGGACCATGACATTTGCTTATTTTTCTACTCATTTGTTTGACATTATTTTTTTTCAAGATACAAGATTGCACACTCTGGCAGAGATGGAGGAGGCCAGTGTGGCATGGTTGTGGGGGAAGGTGTATTGGTCTCCAGGGCAGGATGTTTGTTCTGAAGTTGGTACTGCAGTTTCTAACTCAGCAGCTAAATTAATCTATCAGGTTGATGTGGACCCTGGGAGGGCTCTCTTGTTGGACCTTGATATTGGGGTTTTGTCCCTCCGTTTGATTAATATATATGCACCCCAAATGAAAGCTTCTAGGGTTTCTTTGCTCCAGAAGCTTCAGCCCTACCTTTTTTCCACCAAGCATATTATATTTGCAGGGTATTTTAATTGTAGTCGCTATCTTACAGACAGGGGGGTCTACTTCACAAAATTTTTTACTGATGCCTCTTATTTGGACTCTATGGTTAATCAGGCCTCCCTGGTTGATGCTTTTACTATTTGGGGAGAGTGTCACAGCGAATGTACTTCCGAGGGTCCTTAAGCACCAGGATAGATTAAGTTTTTATTTTGGCTGCCTTGGCTGTTCAACGGCCCCTCACTACCCAGGTGATATCTTCAGACCATTCTTTGCTTAGTTTACAGATCTCTAATTTTGTTCATATGGGTAGAGGACCAGGGTATTGGAGGATGAATATGACCCTGGTACAGAATGCAGCCATTTTTCAGGGTTTACAGGCAGTTCTGGTTGCCAGGAAATCAATTTTTTTCTTGTATGATTCCCCTTTAGACTGGTGGTTTACTACTAAATCTGATGTACAGGCTTTTTTCAAAAAATTGGGCGGCAATCAGGGAAGTTGAAGTCAGAACAGTATGCTTACTATAGGTCCTGTCTTCTTGAACTTTCTTCCCTGTATGACGCCTCAGTCGGGGATTATTCTGAAGACATACGAATATTGACAGCCTAACTTGCCTCCCTACAATATAATAGATTGAAATCCCTGGAGGCTGAACAATGCTTCGGCACTCATGGCAAATCAGCTTTTGTGAGCCCATTTGAATTTTGCCAGAAGCAATCCTTACTGAAGCAGATTAGTACTGTCTAGTTGCAGGACGGTTTTCTGGTCACTAACACAAAGAATGTTCTTGCTGCAATAGATGATCATGTGGCTGCCTTCTTATGCCCACCTTCTTCTCAGACCTTGGTCTCAGAAGTCTCATTATGGTTAACACAAAGTGCCCTCCCACAGCTGTCAGATGTGGACGGATTGTCTCGTCACCCCTATTTCTCAGAGTGAGCTTCTTGCTGCTATTGCATAGCTGAAGTCCGGTTCCTCTCCAGGTATTGATGGCTTACCTTATGAAATATATAAATTGCTTTCCCCAATTCTTTTACCAGAGTTGTTGGTAGTTTGCCATTGTCTTCTTACTGCCCCTTTTATACCTTCCCATATGTCTACCGGTCTTAAGGTTTTGTTATATAAATCCGGTGATAGGGATCTCCTCTCCAATTGGAAACCTATCACTCTGTTGAATGCTGATTATAAGATTTTTACTAAACTTTTGAGCTGTCCCAGGGAGGTCCATAATGGATAATTTAACAATGATTCGGGAAGTTTTAGACCGTGGTCGGGAGGGTGAAGTTTCGGGATTTTTGATGTCTCTGGACCAGGCCAAGGCCTTTGATAGGGTTCCACATGCTTTCCTTTGACCTTTTTTGGCTGCTTATGGGTTTCCGAGTGCTTTTATTCAGATTTTAAAAGCCTGTTAATCTCAGGCAGAGACTGTTCCTTTGGTGAATGGCTGGATGGGGGTCAAGTATTTGGTAGCTCGGGGGGTCCGACAAGGGTGCCCCCTTAGTCCGGCCTTGTATATTTTGTCCATTGATCCCCTTTTACATTGGCTTAATAATTCCCAGTCTTTTCTTGAGTTTTCCTTTTCCAGTATGTCCTTTGAATTACGCACATTAGCTTATGTCGCTTGTTTGGTTTTATTTTTGGCTAATACTGACTTCTGTGCCATAGCTAGACAGGAATTGTCTTCTTATGCCCTGGTATCCCACTCCAGTATCACTTTTCAGAAAAGCAATTGTTCGTTACTTGGGGATATTTCTCCTCCAGATACTGAGATTATGGGTGTTCCTATAGTCCGGTCCCCTTGTAAAATGTTGGGTTTATTTTTTGGTCCCGGTGACTTGGCTATGTTTAATTGGGAGCACTGTTTAGCTATTGCACAGGCCAAGGTATCTGCTTGGAATAAATGGAGAATGGCGAAAAGAAAACACATTTATATGGTTAAGACTTTTTTATTATCTGTTTTTTTACGTCTTAGTATGGCATATTCTTTCCCGGTCGCATTGGAAACAAAAGTATATAGTTGTTTTTTTTTTTCTTGTATTTGAGGGAGCTGTTTAAATCCTATTAAGAGGGGGATTTTATATCTCCCAGTGGCTCGGGGGGGGTCTAAACATGGTGCATCCTATTTTGTTTCTCTTTTCTATGTTTATTTCACATAGCCTCGGCCCTGTGCTTTTGCATGCATCTAAGGTGTGGGTGCCCTGGGTTTTGGATCATTTTGGTCCTTTTTTACAGGCTTGACAGGCTGATGGGGTTATTCCACAGCAAAAAAGGATACTAGATTTACCTCTTCTTATGGGCCTTGTGTTAGTAAATTAAAATTGTGGGCACTTACTAAACATCAGGTTTCAACTGTCCCAAGGAGGATGCTGTATGCCATTCTTTTGGACAAGATTTTCCTTGATAAACCTCATTATGTGTTGCGCTTACCCCTTGAGATCCGACAAATCTCTACTATGTTACTGTCCCCACATACTCCGGTTCACATGTGGGATATGAACTGGTTGTCCCTTCATTATAAACTCGATGTGAAAGGCAATCTTAAACACAAGCCTGTGGCTGAGAGGTTTTGCCCATGTTCAGACTGTATTGCCCAGACTGAGACTATCTCCCATTTATTTTTTGATTGCCCTTATATACAGAGGTTTTAGTGACTACTTCATATGCGTTGGCCTGATTTTCCCTTTTTCCCCATGACCCCTGATATTTTGTTATTGGGTATTCTCCCTTACCAGTGGACTAAGCATGATAAGACAACATTATGGTTGTTTTTGACCTTTTTTAAATATTATATTTGGATCACACGTTGTCGTTTGTCTCTGCAACAACAACTTACGTCAGAAGTCCAGTTATTTGAGTCGATCTCTTCAAATATATCTAAATTAAAAGCCCAAGAACGTTGTACTATGTCAGTCCAGGTCTTCGATAGATGGGGGCTATCAATATCATGGCTATGAAACCTGTGGCCTATTCTGATTGCTGGGGGTTTCTATTAATAAGTGGGGGAAGGAGGGTCCCCCTTTTTTCATTTTGTTCCCGGCCTTTTGTATCCGGTATGCATTATTGCTGTTTCAGCTTATGGTTTCTATTTATTATGTCTGCTGTGCGACACATTATTGTAATTATGTATAATTTATGTTCCTGGGGTACAGGTATGCAGTGCTATCTTTTGTGTTTCTGTTTTTTTTTTTCCTTTTTCCTTTTGTTTGATTTAATCTGCTGGATTATTGCTTTGTTCACATGGTTTTTGGGATTCTGTATCTGTACTTTCTCTATTATTTTGGTAGGGAAGGGGAGAAGGTAAGTTTTTCAATGTTATACTGATAGTGCATGTTTTTTCTTTACCATTTCTTATGATTTTGTATGAAGTAATACACATTTCTTTGAATGTTTTTTTGAGTTTTGAATACAATATTCTCCTACCCTTTTAGTGTGTGTGTGTGTGTGTGTGTGGGGGGTCAGTGTTATGATTCAGTTTGGGTCCTATTCACTAGAAAAGGTACGAATGTAATACTTATTTGATTTCTTTTATGATTTCTATAATTTTGTGTGCATTAACACTGTTTTGTATTTCTTTGATTTTGAAGTTATAATAAAAAATTCCCATACTCTTTTAGTAGGGAGGGGGTTGGGGTATACTTACAGTAATTTTATTTATGTTTAGGGTTTGAAGTAATACTCTTTTGTGTTTATGTTTTCTCCTTTTTGTGATTTTGTATGAAGAAATACTGATTTGTTTGTATGTTCATTTAAGTTATGAATAAAAAATTCACCTACTTTTTTCGAGAAGTGCCATGGGATCTTTAACATCCACCTGAACTACCACCAGAACAGGCAGATGGGACCTCGGTTTAACATCTCATCCAAAAGACGGCACCTCAGGAGTGCAGCACCCTCTCATCCCTCCCACAACATTCCTCCCCAACACCCTTCTCTCTTGTATCACTATATAAATAACTCTTATTGCCTGTAACCAGTGTCCTACCAGTAGGGCTGTCCACTGCCCTACACAGATAGGAATAACAGAACACTGTTGAATTTCAACTTCCCTCCTTCCCTCCCTTGGATACCCCCACCTACAATACCTCTCTCTCATTACTCTGCCACACTCTACCTCTCCTTTCCTCCTACCCTCCTTCTGGTTAACGTAGCCTAACACTGGCCTACCCCTACATTCAATTAAGCACTTATAACCTACCCCACTTATATGCACTTTAGTCCACCCTGTCATCTCTGTTTGCCTCAAAAATCATGTCCTGTCTCTCCATCAGTTTCCTTTCCCTTCGTTCATTCTACCCTCTGCAATTTGTTGCTCCCTCCTTCCATTCTTCCTCTCTTTGCTCCAATCACTGTAAATCTTAAATATCTATGTTACACTAATGGCTACCAATTACTATTGGGTCACCGTACGATCTAGTGCTACATACTGTTGCCAAGTTATTATACGTGTTCCAGTGTACCAACTGTCACCAACTGTTGCCAATTTGCTATATGTGTCTTCATAGCTGTGTCTTCATATTTGCTAAATGTGTCTTTACTATGGGCCACCTTGGAGACAGGTAATGGCGCCACAATCTGCACAGGGGTTGTATACAGACCCCCATCGCAGGGGGAGTAAATTGACAAAGAAATGTTAGAAGGCATCCTTAGAATGGCAGAAAAGGGGAGATTTTGTTGATGGGGGACCTGAATATGCCAGATGTTAACCGGAGCACATGTGCTGCAGCCACATCTAAGAGCAGGGTCATTCTTGATGTCCTGCAGGGGACATGCCTCAGACAGCTAGTGTTGGAACTCACTTGAAAGGGAGCAATCTTAGACTTGGTACTCTCAAATGGGAATGGTGAGAGGATCACAGATTTAGAAGTGAGTAGCCATCTGGGAACTAGCGACCACTGAACAGTGTGGTTCATGATAAACACATCTGTAGAGTCAAGCCATACAAAGACAAAAGTACTGCACTTTAGGAGAGCTGATTTTGGCAAAATGGGTGAGTGCCCAAGGAATGCACTAGCACATGGGCAGGAAGGAGGGGTAGAAGAACAATAGGAGAAAATCAAAACTGCTATCACTGAGGCAACAAGTCTTTGTGTGAAGAAAATAAACAAAACAAAATGAAGTAAAAAAACACTATGGTTCTCAAAAGAAGTGGCGGGAAAGGTTAGGGAGAAAAAGACAGAATTCAGGAAGTATAAGAAATCACAGAATGAGCAGGACAAAGAACTGTATCAGTTAAAACAGAAGTAAGCAGGCAAGGCAGTCAGACTAGTGAAGGCCCAAACTGAGGAAAAGATAGCCAACTCTGTTAAGAAGGGGGATAAAACCTTTTATAGGTACAGCAGGGAGCAAAGGAAGACCAAGGAAGGGATAGTGAGACTTAATAAAGGGGAAGGGAGGTGGGCAGAGGATGACAGTGGAAAAGCAGAGACAGTGAACGAGTACTTTTGCTCAGTATTCACAAAAGAAGAAGAGGGGGAGGTGCCTAAACGAAGCAATAGAAGCACTCTGGACAGGGGGGTCAATAATAGCCCATTCACAGAAGAAAGGGCCCTGAGAGAACTCCTAAAACTCAGGGTGGACAACGCAACGGGGCCTGATGGGATTCACCCCAGAATTCTAAAGGAACTAAGGAGAGACCTAGTGATGTCAGTGACTACCCTTTTTAACAAATCATGGGAGGATGGTGTAGTACCTGAGGACTGGAGGAGGGCAGATGTGATTCCTCTTCACACAAGTGGGAGCAAGGCAGAGAAAGGGAATTACAGACCTGTTAGTTTAACCTCAGTGGTAGGGAAAATGATGGAATCACTTCTGAAAGAGAATTGTTGAGTACCTAGAGGCCAGTGGGGCACAGGACTAGAGGCAGCATAGTTTCACAGCGGGAAGATCATGTCAGATGAATCTATTAGATTTCTTTGACTGGGTGATCAAAGTTGTAGACCAGGGAGGGGCTGTGGATATGGCCTACCTAGACTTTAGCAAGGCATTTGACACAGTCCCACACAAAAGATTAATAAACAAGTTAGCCACCCTGGGAGTGGGTCCCAGGGTGGTAACCTGGGTAACAAATTGGCTGACCAACAGGATGCAGAGGGTAATAGTAAATGGAGTACACTCTGAAGAAAGGATGATTACTAGTGGGGTACCACAGGTTCAGTACTGGGACCAGTCCTCTTCGATGTCTTTATAGGAGACATTGAAGAGGGTCTGGAAGGAAAAGTATGCCTCTTTGCAGACAATACAAAAATCAGCAACAGGGCTGATACGCAAGGGGGGGGTGGAAAGGATGAGAAGTGACTTGGCAAGGTTAGAGGAATGGTCAAAAATATGGTAGCTTAGATTCAATGCAAAAAAGTGCAAAGTAATGCAACTGGGAAACAAAAACCCAGGGGAAGAGTACACAATGGGGGGGGGGGTACTAACAACAACAAAAATGGAAAGGGACCTCAGGATAGTCATATCAGATGACCTTAAGGTAGGCAAACAATGTGAGAAGGCAGTAAGGAGGGCAAGAGGGATACTGGGATGCACAGGGACAGGCATCACCAGTAGAAAACAGGAAGTTGTTATCCCTCTGTACAGACAGTTGGTGAGACCCCATTTAGAGTACTGCGTGCAGTTCTGGAGACCCATAGAAACATAGAATTTGATGGCAGATAAGGACCGCTTGGCCCACCCAGTCTGCCCATTTCCCTACCTACTGGATAAGCTGCAGATCCTAGTTAACCAGCAGCCTACTTCTTCCTACCCCCACCCCCCAGAACTGCCTTATGACTATCCCATGCATGCTTGAATTCCACCACTGATTTTGACTCCACAACCTTCCTCCGGAAGGCCGCTCCATGCATCCACAACCCTCTCTGTAGAAAAATACTCCTTAAATTACCTCTGAGCCAACCCCCCATCTTCAAATTGTGCCTCTTGTTCTTGCACACCTCTTTTTGAAAGATGCTACCTCTTGGACTTTGTTGATTCCCTTGAGGTACTTGAAAGTTTCTAACATGTCCTCCTCTCCCTCCCTCCTTTCCTCGAGGCTATACATATTAAGCTCCTTAAGTCTCTCTTCATATGTCTCTCCGTGCAGACCCTGCACCATTTTAGTTGCCCTCTCTGGACAGCTTCCATCCTGTCTATGTCTTTGGAGATTGGGTCTCCAGAACTGCATACAGTACTCCAGATGGGGTCTCACCAGCTGTCTGTACAGAGGGATAATAACTTCCTGTTTTCTACTGGTGATGCCTCTCCTATGTATCCCAGTATCCCCCAGCCCTTCTTGCTGCCCTCTCACATTGCTTGCCCATCTTTAGGTCATCTGATATGACTACCCCAGGTCCCTTTCCATTTTTGTTGTTGTTAGTATCTCACCCCCATTGTGTACTCTTCCCTGGGTTTTGTTTCCCAGGTGCATTACCTGCACTTCTTAGCATTGAATCTAGGCTGCCATACATTTGACCATTCCTCTAACCTTGCAAGTCCCTTCTCATCCTTTCCACCCCACCCTGTGCATCAACTCTGTTGCAGATCTTAGTGTCATCTGCAAAGAGACATACTTTTCCTTCCAGTCCTTCTGTAACATCTCTTATAAAGACATTGAAGAGGACCGGTCCTAATACTGAACCCTGCGGTACCCCACTAGTAACCCTCCTTTCTTCTGAGTGGACTCCATTTACTATTACTCTCTGTGTCCTATTCTCCAGCCAATTCTTTACCCAGGCTGTCATCTTGGGACCCACTCCCAGGCTGGCTAACTTGTATATTAACCCCATCTCCATAAGGACATAGACAGGATGGAGGTGGTCCAGAGGAGGGTAAATAATATGGTGCAGTGTCTGCAACAGAAGCCATATGAGGAGATAGACTGAAAGAGCTTAATATGTATACCCTTGAGGAAAAGAAGGGAAGGGGGACATGATAGAAACATTCAAGTACCTCAAGGGAATCGACAAAGTCCAAGATGGAAGCATCTGTGAGAAAAAGAGATGTGCAAGAACAAGGGGGCACAGTTTGAAGATAGAGGGTGGGATGGCTCAGGGGCAATGTCAGAAAGTATTTTTTTCACGGAGAGGGTGGTGGATGCATGGAACCACCTTCCTGAGTAGGTTGTGGTGTCAAAAACAGTGGGGGAATTCAAGAATGCATGGGACAGACATAAGGCAATTATAGTGATGGGTAGGAGGAAGTAGGATGTTGGTTAACTAGAATCTGCAGCTTATCCAATATATATAGGGAATGGGCAGACTAGCTGGGCCAAGCGGTCCTTATCTGCCGTCAAAGTCTATGTTTCTATGTTTCTATCTACTATACTTAACTGTTGCATTGTTAGCCAATGTTATCCACCTGTAATCCCTCTTACTCTCATTGTATGCAAGTAAGCAAATTGTATTCCAACATTGTAACATTTCTCTGTGTTCTATCCCATTGTTCCCTACCCCTCAGGTCACACCAGGAGACAAACAACTTGCTGCTCAGTGTGCCTTCCTGGTAAAACATTTCAATAAATAAAATAAATGTTGCACTGCAGTGTCAGTGTTGGGATTTAACCAAGTGCCTGGTGTGGGGACAAAACCCACAGCTTTCTGATCTCCTGGCCTCAGAGGTGAGTATGCTACCTGCTGAGCCACTGACACTGCATATATCCCAGGAAACTTTATATCCCTGGGGGGAAGTTATATCCCTGGGAACTGCATACCCCTGGCAACAGGGTATATACTTGTATACTTTGTATTCCTGGGAACAGGGTATATCCCTGGAAACTGTATATCTGTGGGAACAGGCTATATCCCTGAAAACAGTACATCCCTGGGAACAGGGCATATCCATGGAAACCATATGTCCAAATAAGATGCAACACACTTGGACATAGTAAAGTTAAACCCCTGTTGGAATAAGGTACCGTTTATTACCCTATGCTTGTTACTATAACTAATGTGTGACTGTAACCTGTGCTATACCTTGGGTGAGCATAGCTTGAATAACACTGCTCACCACAGAAAGTAAGTTTACACAGGATACTTAGATACGCTACTGTCTGCTTACAGGCTGTAAACTCTGTCTACATCAGCACCCATTGCTGCTACAAGCATGCTGTGCTACAATCCTTTTACAGAAAAATGCATTGAGAACTCGGTACTTGCCTAAATATGCAGCTGTAATGACTAGTACTCTTTAAGACAGCATATTAGCCTATTATCAGGGAATATAGGCTGGCACCTGGTTCATGGTTGTAATTGGTTGGGCGAGAGGCGCAGTGCCTCCACCTATGGGGATCCTTCCAACAGCGTACTGCTATGGTGCTTCCCCACAGGAAATGAAATTCAGCCCCCTTCCTTGGAAACAAGTGAAACAATAGACAGTCCCCTCCCTACTTATAACTCTAAGCATGAAATGTCACACTACACAATAATGCAATGGCGGCAGCAGTTTTCAGAAAACAAAACAACGGGCTTATTTTAGGGTGGATAAAGAGGTAGGGGGCAGTGGAAGTAAAGGGAAAGAAAAGCATCCAATAATCAGATTCTAAACTCTATGCAAATCAGCAAAAGACAAAACATTGGCATTCATAACTAGTACTATGCATTCCAGGATTGCCAGCCCTAGTTCTACTCCCCCCACTGGTGCACCAGTTAACCCCACAATCCTTGTGAGAGCTCTCAGTTTTGGTGTGCACACATTGAGCAGTTGCGAGGCCTGTGATGTGGAAAAGCTGGGTGCAGCACAGATTAAACACTGAGGTGCTGCAGAGTGAAGTACCAACTACACCTGGGGGTGCAGTGAAGCAGTGTATTCCTGGCTGTACTAGTTGCTAAGGGCATTGCTAAGGTTGCACAGGAAGCCCAGTTGTAAAATTAACAAGCTAGCTAGCTGAATAATTAGGAAAGTGTTTGGGAATAAACCCAGTACTCATGACCTTAGATAGACAGGTGCAGGTTGTTGGGGGACATCTCCCCTTTTCAGGCAACTTGGAAGAAAAGGCAGGAAAGGTTTGGAATGCAAGCGATGATTCTCTTTACCCCTCAGAGGGACTTGTCTTCACCTATCTCAACTGTAGGTAGGCAATCTTCACCCCACAAAGGGACTTGTCTTCACCCACCTCGACTGTAGGTAGGCAATCTTCACCCCACAAAGGGACTTGTCTTCACCCACCTTGACTGTAGGTAGGCAGTCTTCACCCCATAAAGGGACTTGTCTTCACCCACCTCGACTGTAGGTAGGCAGTCTTCATCTCACAAAGGGACTTGTCTTCACCCACCTCTACTGTAGGTAGGCAACAGCAGGTCAAGCAAGCAGGCAGAACCTCAGAGCATAGGTCCTGACAGGAAACTCAGTCTCTAAACTGGTAGGGAAATGAAGCAGTAGCTTTGGTTTACCTCACTCTCCACAGCAGACAACAATTTCTTCAGCAAGCTCTGGGTATTTGTGATCACAGTTCGTTAGGCTGAGGTAAATCCCAGTTCTGTGGGATCCCCCAAGATATTCATTCACCAGTTCTAGACCTGCACAGGAGGCACCAACTTCAGGATCTTCTATCTGACAGCAGCAGGAGCTGATAAAAAATACACCTTCTCATATACAGTCACTGGCAAGTCTCACTCTGACTCTTTGCTTGTGCAGAAGGCACACAATTGCAGGCTTTTCAGGCTGTCAGCAGCGGAGCTGACTAGAAAGACTTCTTGTCACTTGAAACTCTCATTCAAAGTCACACAGACAAACTGTAAACTTCAGAATCCTCAGGTTTAAAACTCAAGTCTCTAACTGCTCCATACAACTCACGGGCTCTTCATCCTGACTGGATGTACTGCAGCTACCAAATGGATCCTATGCTGTTATCCAGCAACCTCTGCCAAGATGGCCACCATCAAACAGTTCTCACAGTTTAGTCACTTTCCATAAACTGTAAAAAACTAAATGTTCACTGTTGGAAGCATTTGGCTGCATGGCTAGCACCCACCTGGTCCCATCTGAGGGTCACTATGGCCATGGGGTACATTTTGGGGACAGGAGCAGAGTTGCAGGCTGCATTTTAAGGGCTCCCCTGGTTGAACTGTGTCTCTAAATGGCCGTCCATGCCCATTAAAGCATCATAGGACTTGTAGTCCCGGGCGGTTGTCATTTTCCCTTTTACTCTCCGACCCACTGGAGGCATAGGCAGGGTTGGGGAGTGCTGTCCAAAGTTAATTTTTTTCTTTTCTGTGTTCCCCCCAGCCCCTTAGGTAGTCCAGTGGGGCTGGGGAGATGAATCCACTCCCGCGGTGCTTCTACCGCTCTTGCAAGCACCACTGAGGTGCTAGGCCACCAATGTGGCCTTTCCTGGTGCTCCCCGCCCCGCTGTGTGGCAGTTCGGGGGTTGGGGAACAACTAAGCTGTGCAGCACGCAGGCCACTTGTGGTGCCAGAATTGACTTTTTACCACTCCCTGGCTCCAATTGCAGTTTGGGGGGAGCCAGGGATGTGAGAAGGATCAGGCTGCTTCGCCGGCTAAGAGTTACAGGCGCAGGAGGCACTGATACAAATTACAGTGCTCCCCCGCCCCAGTTGCAGTCCAGGATATGGCTGGGGGAGTGAAAAAATGGATGATTGCAGGAGCTGTAGGAGGCATGCAGAAGCCAGGTAAGCTCCTGACTTAGGTGAGGGGGTTACGTATCTATCCTCTTGGAAGTGATCAAGCCCCGATCACGGCGGTCTCCAACCTTGGAGCCAATTACTGGACACAGCCTATTCAGGTGTTGTCTTTTTTCTGCTCAGCCTCAGCCTACTGGCTATCTCTGACAACCTACTGGTGCAAATTATTCTTCCCCCAGTGGGAATCTACTCTTGAGCATTCTCCAGCCACAATCAGCACTGGAACTGTATTAGCATGTACCCCTCATGTGATGGTTCTCCACATCGGGGATCAAAAGAAAACTTTGTGTATGATGTATGCTATGCTCTGGCATACCACCTAATGCAGACGCTAACAAATTGTCCCTAGGGCTACTACTAAGATCTGTTATATTATTGTTGCTGCTAACTGCTGGTGATGTTGAGCCGAACTCAGGTCCACCAAAAAGCAACACTAGAACCACTTCCCCCCACCAACCCAGCCTGGATTAGCTGTAAAGGTCTAAAAACTGCACATATGAATATTAAAAGCCTGTGAACAAAGATGCATGAACCTGAGGCATGGATGAACTTATATCCTCCTGATGTGCTTGCCATATCTGAATCCTGGCTCATGCCACATGCATTGACTAATGAAATTGACCTCTCTGGTTATAATGTATTTAGGAAAGGCAGAGATGGAAAGAAAAAAAGGAGGGGGAGTGCTCATTTATGTACGGGACACCCTCCGAGCAACAGAACTCCCCTTGCCTTCCCTGGATGCCTCACCATGTGAATGTGTCCTTGTCAAGTTGCTCCTAGGGAACACCAAACCTCTGTACATTGGCTGTCAATTATAGTGCTTCCACTGAAGACAAGCAAGTTCTCAGAGAGCTTTTGGACTGCCTTCCTGAGATGCTCCTTACTCTGAACTCCTACTGCTGGACGTCAGCCTAAACTGGCAGGACAAAGGCCCCAGTGCACTTAAAAATACATTAAATGATGCCCAACTCCATCAAATCATTGAGGAATCTACAATACAGAACACTAAAACTGGAAACCATGCCCTTATTGACTGGATACTGATAAGCCAGCCTGACAGAGTCCATCCAGCTGGGATTTTCTCCAGCTCCCTAAGTGACCACTCCCCGGTACAGTATATTGCATCTGGAGCAACAGTTACCCCAGAGCCTCCCCTAGGATTACTCTGTCTCGGGACTACTAAAAGCTGAACAACAATGCCTTCCTGGAGGACCTCTCCAGTATGAGCTGGCAGGACTTACAGAACATACAGGATGTCAACCTTGTTTGGACTTTCTGATTAAAAGCTTCATTGCCATAGTAAATAAGCATGTTCTGCTGGTACAAAGGATGTACAAAGGCTTCTGCTCAAAGTGGCTTACCCCTTCCTTAGCAACTTAATGAGATTGAGGGATAGGGCCTTGGTTGCTTAGAAAACCTCTGGACTTCAGCAAGACTGGCATGCTTACAGACAACTCTGTAATTTCTACAAGTTGTCCTTAATAAAGAACAAAATTAACTACACGAAGGACCTACAGGTGAACATTCTCCAAAATCCTAAGTGCTTTTGCACCCAAATCATGTTGTTGCTTGTCATGTCAGGGTTGATGATGAATGCCCTGGAGGAAGTCGAGTTAGCTGGTTAAGTTGTGTGTTTACATGAGACTGATGAGTCTGATACGTGCTACATATATATGTCATATACAGGGCATGTGAGGTTCAAAGCAGCTGCTGCTTGATGCTGAGAAGCAGCTTTCCTTGCTTTATTGTTCTCTTCGGCTGCCATCACACGTTGGCATTTGGATGTTGACTCCATAGTGAACTGTGGATCTGCCTAGTGATCTGTCTTGAGCCATTACCTCCCAGTCATTGACACTGATGTTACAATTGGTCAGTGGGTGTTTCACTGTGTCCCTGTAGCACTTCCTCTGTCTGCCCATGGAGCATTTACCCAATTTCAACTCTCCACAAAAGATAAGTTTTGGCAGCCTTGTGTCATCCATACAAAGCACATGACTTGTCCAAGTTGAGCCTTGATAAGTTGCACTTTAAGACTGATTGTTTGAGCTCCCTGCAGGACTTCAATACTGGTGATTTTGTCCTGCCATTTAATGCAGAGAATTCGTCTTAAGTGCCACATATGGAGAGACTCAAGTTCCTCTACATGATGTCTATGGAGTGTCTAGGTATTGCAGCCATATAAAAGTGCAGTCAGTATGACAACCTGGTATACTTTGAATTTTGTTGAGTTTGAGACCAAGCTTGTTTCAGACTCTTGTCATATAAATGGCCAAAGTTGTTGCTGACTTTATTAATGCGAGCGTCTATCTCTTTATCTGTAAGCACATCATTAGACAAGATGCTGCCTAGGTACATGAAAAATGGTACTTCCTTCAGTTCAATGCTATTGATATTGATGTTGGTCTCAGCAGCTGAAGTCATATTGTTTAGCGGTCTTTGGTGCATAACCTCTTTCTCGTTGAGGTTGTGCGACAGGCCAAACGCTGTTGCTGCTGCAGAAAAGTGATAGGACATTTCCTGGCGGTCACTCTCTGTGTGCACAAACATAGCACAGTCATCAGCATAAAGAAGTTCTGGAGTTAGTGCTTCCAGTACCAACTTGTACTTCCAGTTGCGTGTAGCTGGCACAGATTGAATAATTTGCCTGATATGCAGAAACTAATGTAGATCCTGGCCTGAGTCTTTGACATGGTTTCCATAAGCATAGCAGCATAGACAAGGATGAACAGGAGGGGTGTCAGAATGCATCCTTGCTTTAAGGCATTTGCTATTGCAGAACAGTCTCAAAGTCAGCCAGCCACTGACACTCTTCCACACATGCCATTGTTGAACGCTCGTACTATGCTGACAAATTTGATTAGCTCTGGAAACTGTTTATCCCTGGGAGCAGGTATACCCCTGGAAAATGTATATCCCTGGGAACAGCATATATCCCTGGAAACTGCACATTTATTTATTTGCTTTTGGTAACTGGGTAAGTGCACTGGGCATAGCAATGCCTATTTTCAGGCACGACCTGGAAGGGTAAAAATAACAAACAGTTTGAAGCAGTACAACAATTGGTAATACAGAGGGTACAGGTACGAATACAGTTACCAGTGAGATAGAAATACAGTTGGGACAAAAACAAGAAAGATGCAAGTGCGAGTTCAACAGTATTCGGGATACAAAATATGAAAGATATAATTTCAAACATTTTACAAAATAGAGTAAAAGTGCATTAAAACATTGCCTTGAGTAGGAATATCCTACTATATTATGGAGCAGTGTACATCCCTGGAAACTGTATATCCTTGGGAGCAGGGTATATCCCTGGAAACTGTATGTCCTTGGGAGCAAAGTATATCACTGGAAAATGTATATCCCTGGAAACAGGGTATATCCCTGAAAACAGTATATTAGTGGGAATAAGGTATATCCCTGGGGACTGGGTATATCCCTGGGAACAGAGTATATCCCTGGAAACTATGTATCTCTGGAAACAGAGTATATCACTGGAAAATGTATATTCCTGGAAAACGTATATCTCTGGAAACTGCATATCCCTGGGAACAGAGTATATCCCTGGAAACTATATATCCCTGGAAACCATATATCCCTGAGAACAGGGTATGTCCCTAGGAACTGTACATCTCTAGAAATTATATATCCTTGCAAACAGCGTATGCCCCTG
This sequence comes from Neoceratodus forsteri, assembly GCA_016271365.2. Lineage (NCBI taxonomy): Eukaryota > Metazoa > Chordata > Ceratodontiformes > Ceratodontidae > Neoceratodus > Neoceratodus forsteri. The sequence goes on along the minus strand of CM028133.1, from coordinate 242,312,415 downwards.
GGAACAGAGTATATCCCTGGAATCCATATATCCCTGGAAACGGTATGTCCCAGTGAACAGAGTATGTCCCTGGGAACAGAGTATATCCCCAGAAACTGTATATCCCTGGGAAATGTACATCTCTGGAAAGTGTATATCCTTGAGAACAGGGTATATCCCAGGAAAATGTATACCCCTGGAAACTGCATATCCCTGGAAAATGGATATCCCTGGAAACTGTATATCCCTCAGAGCAGGGTATATCCCTGGAAACTGTATAACTGAAGGAACAGGGTATAGCCATGGAAACTGTATATCCCTGCAAACGGTATATCCTTGGAAACTGCATAACCCTCAGAGTAGGCTATATCCCTGGAAACTATATCACTGGGAAAAGGGTGCATCACTGGAAACTGTATGTCCCTGGGAACAGGGTATATCTCTGGAAACTGTATATCCCTTGGAACAGGATATATCCCGGGAAACTGTATATCCCTGGGAAGTGACTACCCCTGGAAGTTACAGGGTCAATATAGCACTACAAAAATGAAGTTACAAAAACTGCACTGTGCGAAGCACAGAAACATTTAGAGCAACAGGGGTATAACAGTGGTAGGGAATTACCGCTACCACTGTCACTGATCAGAAAGTAGAGGAAGGGCTAAAGAAAGCTGTGCTGCTGGGTCTGGCCGAGCTGCTCCTGCAGTGGAGTGGCTAAGACAGCAGCACCCAGCAGCTAAAGAGACCAGGGACTGTGGTCTCCTGGTGTTGCAACTTATTTTATTTTTTTAATGAATTTTCCTCCCTCCCGAGTTGCACCCCATCTCCAGAGTCCACCACCCAGAGTTGGTTATTTAAAATCTGGAAGTTGTGGGGGAAAAGCCCCCCACATTGGGTGGGAGGTGGGAAGGGCAGAAAAGTAAAAGTCCCTTTGAAACCAGTGGGGTGGGTGCATTACTTATATAGTTGGTGTTTTGACTGACCTTATTTTGGGTTGCGCTGTTTTGCTTGCGGCATTTATTGCTGTGTGGTTTCTGTCTGCGACATCATGACCTCGTGCCTCCCTTGAAACTGTATATCTCTGGGAACAGGGTATATCCCTGGAAACCATATAGCTCTTGGAACAGAGTATATCATTGCAAACTGCATATCACTGGAAACCATATATCCCTGAAAACTGTAATCCTGGGAACAGGGTATATCCCTGGAAAATAGATATCCCTGGAAACCATATATCCATGGAAGCTATATAACCATGGCAAAAGGGCAATATCTCCAGAAATTGTATATCAGTGGGAACAGAGTACATCCCTGCAAACTGTATATCCCTGGTAACAGGGTATATCCTTAGAGAAACTGTGTATCTCTGGGAACAGGCTATATCCCTTTAAACTGTATATCCCTTAGGGCAGGGTATATCCCTGGGAACTATATATCCCTGGGAACAGGGAACATCCCTGGAAACCATATATCCCTCTGCACAGGGTATATCCATGGAAACTGTATATCCCAGGGAACAGAGTATAGCCCTGGAAACTGTATATCCCTGGGAACAGGGCTTGCATGCTGAGGTTCTTTGTCTTTTAGCTTGTTTTTTGTTTTTATTGGGTTCACCACAATGTAATGCAGATAGACCATCCTAGGGTAGCTGGTTCATTCCACTGGGGTGTCAGACAGACAAGGCACACTGATGAGTCTTGGTAGGACGAAACACGTGTATGTGTCTTCTGTTAGCACCCCTTTTCAGACTATGTAAGAGGCCTTTCGACACCATGCATTTTTGCTTAAAGTTGAACCAGCATAATATTCTGTGGTAATTTGCATATTCAGTCCATGATGATTTGCATTATGGGGGTATGTTTGATTTTGTATTTCTTTAAAACTTGACTTCCTGGCCAGTGCCCTTTGGGGTAACCATTGCCTCAGTGCTTGCGTGCTAAGGTTATTTGTCTTTTAGCTTGTTTTTTGTTTTTATTGGGCTCACCACAACGTAACCCAGATAGACCATCTTAGGGAAGCTAGTTCATTCCTCTAGAATGCCACACAGATAAGTCCTGGTAGAATGAAACATGTGTATGTGTCTTCTGTTAGCACCATTTGCAGACTATGTGAGAGGCCTTTCGGCACCCTGCATAGTTGCTTAAAGTTGAACCAGCACGATATTCAGTGGTGATTTGCATATACTGCCCATTATGCTTTGCATTATGTGGGCATGTGTGACTTTGTATTTCTATATCCCTAGGAACATGGTATATCCCTGGGAACATGATATATCCCTGGAAAAACAGGATATATTCCCAGAAAATGTATATCACTGGGAACAGGGTACATCCCTATATCCCTGGAAACTGTATATCCCTGGAAAGAGGGTATATCCCTTGGAAGAGGGTATATCCCTGGAAACTGTATACCCATGGGAGCTATGTATCCCTGGGCAATGGCAGGGAAGGGAGAAATGAAAAAACAATATACAAAAAAAAAAAAGGACGACTGCTTCTAGCACCCAACTTCCTGGCTCTGGTCTAGGCTAGCAACTTGTTGCCTTGGCCCCAACATGGCTGCAGCTCACAACAACCTGGCTCTAGCTGACAACCATAAGGTTGGATCAATCCCACTGTTCAGTTTTGCCCTTACTTGGCTCTTGTTCCCAGCCTCATGTTTTTGCCTAGTCCCATTTCTTAACTCTACCCTGACTTGTCTTTAGTTCCCAAATTCAAGCAACCAAAATGGTGCAGGGTCTGCACCAGAAGACATACAAAGAAAGACTAAAGGAGCTTAATATGCCTACCCTTGAGGAAAGAAGGGAGAGAGGGGACATGATAGAAACTTTCAAGTATCTCAAGGGAATCAACAAAGTCCAAGAGGGTAGCATCTTTCAGCAAAAGAGATGTGTAAGAACAAGGGACACAATTTGAAGATGGGGGGGACGGCTCAGAGGTAATGTGAGGAAGTATTTTTTCATGGAGAGGGTTGTAGATGCATGGAACAGCCTCCCTGAGGAGGTCGTGGAGTCAAGAACAGTGGGGGAATTCAAGAATGCATGGGACAGACATAAGGCAGTCCTAGTGGGGAGTAGGAGGAAGTAAGCTGTTGGTTAACTAGGATCTGCAGCTTATCTGTTAGGTAGGAAAATGGGCAGACTAGGTGGGCCAAGCGGTCCTTATCTGCCGTCAAATTCTGTGTTTCTATGTTTCTGTGTTTCATGGTTTGGCTTGATCATATCAGCCCAGATTTTTCTCTTGTTCCCAACCTTATAGCTTAGCCTGATCCCACTTCATAATTCTGCCCTGCCTTGTTTCTAGTTTCCAACCTAATGGCTTGGCTCAATCCTGACCTTAAGGTTTGGCTTAAACCCATTATTTAGCTTAGGCCTGGCTTGGTTCTGGTTCTAAACCTTATAGTTTAGCTCAATCCCACTTATTTATTTTTTTTATTTAGTTTTTGTTGACCGGGTAAGTGCACTAGACAAATCCTGCTTATTTTCTGGCACAACCCAGGGGAGGGGGATACAAATGAATGCCAACTGACCTTGAACCAGATTAAGCTGTTGGTGGTATTTTTAGTGAATGAGGGAAATTTGGCCAGGACACCAGGAAATTCCCCTACTCTTTTCGATAAGTGCCATGAGATCTTTAACATCCACCTGAACTACCACCAATCCAAGCAGATGGGACCTCAGTTTAACGTCTCATCCGAAAGACGGCACCTTGGAAGTGCAGCACCTCTCTCATGCTGCACTACAGTGTCAGTACTGGGATATTAACCCAAGTGCCAGATGTGGGAACTGAACCCACAGTCCTCTGATTTCCCCGGCCTTAGAGGCAAGTGTGCTACCTACTGAGCCACTGACACTTATTAGCTTTGTTCTCTAATTCCCATCCTTATGGTTTAGCTCAATTCCACTTGTTAACTCCATCCTGACTTGACTCTAGTTTCCAACCTCATGGCTTAGCTCAATCCCACTTGTTAACTCCATCCTGACTTGGCTGTAGTTCCCAACCTCATGGTTTGGCTCAATACCACCTTTTTTTATCCAGCTTTTTACCTCTTGGGCAGCTTGTTGGGTCTTATCCACACTAACCCTTTGCTGCATCCCACCTCTCCCTAAACTTATCTTGAAGCTGATCCTCCACAGCTTATGCCTCCCATGACAGGGCTGCAGGGGGGGAAGGGGCTGACCTTCCCCACAGAGCAGAACCCAGATGTTTTGTGGTATCCTGATGGTGGTGCAGGTCAGGTGAGATGTGCAGAGCATCATGTAGCCCTTGGGTCCTTTTTTCTATTTTCCTCCCAGTCCCCTGCTGCGGTGTCATGTCAGTACATGCACGCAGAGGTACATACATCCTATGGATTCACTGTCCTGCCTGTCAAGCTGCTTGCTACCTGCATTACCACCTGGTCCCTACCTGGTGGCAGTCAGAGGCCGTGACGACTGGCTACCCTTCACCAGGAGAGTAGGGCTGTCCCTGTGATGCTTGATCCTCTCCCACCCCACCAATCCCCAGTAACTGCTGCTCATTCCTGAACACAGGTCACCGATATAGCAGGAGGTAAGGCGTTCAATGACTTAGCCCACCACGCCACAGAGCCTGCCTCAATCCCACTGCTCAGCTCCACCCTGACTTGGCTGTAGTTCCCATCCTCATGGTTTGGCTCGATTCCACTTCTTAACTCAGCCCGTAACTCTGGTTTCCATCCACATGGTTTGGTTTGATCCCACTCAGCCCAGACTTGGCTGTAGTTCCCATCCTCATGGCTTGGCTTAATCCTACTTCTTAACTCAGCCCTTGGCTCTGTTTCCCATCCAAATGCCTTGGGCAAATTCCAACTTTCTAACTCAGCCCTGACTTGGCTCTTGTTCCCATCCACATGGCTTGGCTTGATCCCACTTCTTAACTCAGCCCTGATTTAGCACTAGTTTCCATCCTTATGGCTTGGCTCGATCCCATTCCTTAACTCAGCCCTGACTTGGCTGTAGTTCCCATCTTCACGTCTTGGCTCAGTTCCACTTCCTAACTGAGCATTGGCTTGGTCCTAGTTCCCATCTTCATGGTTTGGCTGAATTCTACTTCTTAACTCAGCCCTGACTTGGCTCTTGTTCCCATCCACATGGCTTGGCTCGATCCCACTTCTTAACTCAGCCCTGATTTGGCACTAGTTCTCATACTCATGGCTTAGCTCGATCCCACTTCTTAACTCAGCCCTGATTTGGCACTAGTTCCCATACTCATGGCTTGGCTCAATTCCACTTCCTAACTTAGTCCTGGCTTGGTTGTAGTTCCCATCCTCATGGCTTGGCTCAATTCCACTTCCTAACTTAGTCCTGGCTTGGTTGTAGTTCCCATCCTCATGGCTTGGCTTGATCCCACTTCTTAACTCCACCCTGAGTTGGCTCTAGTTCCAATCCTCTTGGCTTAACTCAATTCCACTTCTTAACTCAGCCCTTACTTGGTACTAGTTCCCAGCCACATGGCTTGGCTCGATTCTACTTCTTAACTCCACCCTGACTTGTGTGTAGTTCCCATCCACATGGTTTGATTCAATCCCACTTTTTAACTAACCCCTGGCTTGGCTCTAGTTCCCATCCTCATGGCTTGGCTCATTTACTTTTTTTGAAAATGTTATTTAAGGGTTATATGATACAGAGTATATTTCATATATAACAAACAACTGGGGACACAGCTCCTGGACATAACTGTTCACTCACTGGAGGAGAGGAGGGACGGGGGGACATGATTGAAACCTTTAAGTGCATGAAAGGCATAAACAAGACAGGTACAGAGGGGCTATTCAAAGTAAGGGAGGGGAGAGACACCAGGGGCCATGATATGAGACTGGAGGGAGGAAGGTTCAGGAGGGAGATGAGGAGACACTTTTTTACAGAGAGGGTGGTGGCTGGGTGGAATGTGTTACCTGCAGGAGTGGCATCTAGTAAAACAGTGGACTGCTTCAAAAGGGGATGGGACAGGACAAGGGGGAGGGTTAATGAAGGGTAAGGGTGGAAGGGAAGGGCAGCTGCAGAATAAGGGGTGCTAGCTGCACATTCAAGCAGACTTGATAGACCTCTAGGCCTTTATCTGCTGGCAAATTTTGTATGTTCATATGTTCGTTCAGAACTGAATTATCTACAGCAGACCTGGTGGTGCAGAGGGCTAAGGCATTGGACGCCTTACCTTTTGTCATGCTGGCGACCCGGGTTCAGGAATGACCTAGGGTGGTCGGAGAGTTAGCATAGGTGGGGGAAGGAGAAAGCAGCATTGAGCAGCCAAAAGGCTGCTCTCCTCTCCTGGGGAGGTTGTCCGTCCCCCTGTAGTTACGCTCCCATCAGGTGGAGGTCCAATGGGTAGTGTAGACAGGAGGGGGTGGTGTCGATTGCCAGGGGTGGGGTCGGGTGAAAGGGGCCTAGACGATGCATGCATTACCGTGATTGCCGGGGTCCCAGGTCAGGGAGAAAATGGGGAAAACTCCACAAAAAAACAAAACTGAATTATCTAGTAACGTTTTACAACACGCAGTGCCCAGTCATCTGGACAGCACTACTTAAAGTTTGCATTGACTTTTTTTTTTGAACTCTATTTAAACTCACTGGTCCCATAGGACTCTCCAGCATGGACACACATTGGGACTGGCATTCTCCCGCTCTGCCCGAAATCCTCAGTTCCAGCCTCTGTCCTGAGGTGCTCTCATGCCTCACCCCGACCTAACCAACCCTTCCCCCGGCTCTGAGTCCCCTGAGGTGGGACCGCCAACTCCTCTGGCACTGTATCTAGAATCTAGAAGGTGGCTGGAGTGAGGGTGAGAGCTGGAGGTCAGTCAGAAGGATCCAGTGATGAGCATGGGTGCCATCTGCAGGTCCTGCCTTTGCCTTCCTGGGTGCAAGGGTCTTTCTGCTTTTCCATGTCCCCAGGGGCACAGACATGCAATGACATCCAGCACATGAAGGGTGTGCTCCCACACCCATGTGCAGGATGTCCATCGACACCCCCCTATCCCTTGTATGTGACCCTGCTAGCCGTGATGCTCCCAGACTCCACTGGGAGCCACCAGAACTGTGAGATGCACTACCCTCCCTCTCCAAGAGAGGAGACCAGTCCATCAGATGCTTGATCCTCTCCTCACTGGCTGAACCCCTGGTGACCCACGTCCACTTCCAAACATGGGTCACCATCGTGGAGCAAGGTGTGGTGTCCAGTGCCTCAACCCTCAGCACCACTGGGCTGGCTAAGTTTGCACTGACTTAAGTCCAGCAAGATAAAATTGTAGAATATGGCATGCTTATTCACGCTGAGACTCTAAAGTCTATTGGCTGATTTTCCCCACTCCCTCACAGGATGAATTTAAAATATTGGAAGGGCTGGAAATTCTAGGAAGCAAGCCTACTCAGGACTCATATGTCCTGGACTCATTAAGTTGCATAGCATCCTACCTTCAGAGCATGTTTGCCTAGTAGGGGGATGACCAACTCACAGTGCAGTTCATTAAGTCCACAAATTGAGGGATGTGTTCCTTCAGAGCACCCTATATAAAGCTGAATTCTCTAGAAACAACTATGAATTTAAGCATGTATAATTCAGCTTATATGGCAAAGATCAGGTCATACAGCATATACAAACAGAGGTCAGAATATCTACTCTGGGAAGGCAACTGTAGGCATTACAGATTAACCTGCAGAAAGTAAGTTGCACAAAGAAGAGTCAATTGTTATGGCTGGTCACGTGGCTCTGGTTCCTCAGCAGTGTCTTTAGCTGCAATCTTTACTGCAAACACGGTGGCAGACATGGGGGTCTGGAAAGATATGAATTTTATTATTATATCATATCTGAACCCTGGCTGGGTATAACAACTGCACCACCACTCCATATTCCATCAGAGTTTTCTTAATCTCATGGAAATCTTTCTCAGAGGCCTGGGTCTGGGAGGAAATGTCTGGAAAAAATGATCTTGCTGCCCTCCCAGATTATGTCACCTGAGTTCTGGATGCTTGTAGGAGAGTGATACCAGCCTCTGGGGTAGACAAACTTACTTTGGCAGTCAGAGGCTTCTATGAATCACCTCCATGCAGTCAACCTCATGCAGGAATCGCGAAAGCCTTCATGATCCTCACTCTACCTTCAGCAGACAACAAACCGAGGTCTGTAAATTGGTTGCAGATGGCTGCTCAGCCAGACAAATGGGGAGGGAAGCCTACAGCACTAACATTTACTTGCCTCTGACCATTTTCCAGCATTTCCACCTTAGCTCTGAGGAAGTGCATATCCCTGATCATCATGGGTTCATCTCCTGCTGCGGTTCAGACCCTTGTGAGATATCTTTAATGGAGGCTGAATCTTCACTTATTCTAGTGTCAGAGTTGTCCAGTTTGGGTTCCACAGCAACAAAATGCTTATTTGTCTCTTCCCCAGTGGATTGGATCCTCTGAAGCAGGGAAGTCAGTACTTCTTGCAGCATCATGTACTACTGTGCTACAGTACTACCTGCAGCATCATGTATTACTACAGTACTACTTGCAGCATCATGTACTACTACAGTACTACCTGCAGCATCATGTACTACTACAGTACTGCCTGCAGCATCATATACTACTACAGTACTACCTGCAGCATCATGTACTACTACTGTACTGCTTGCAGCATCATGTACTACTACAGTACTACCTGCAGCATCATGTATTACTACAGTACTACTTGCAGCATCATGTACTACTACAGTACTACCTGCAGCATCATGTACTACTACAGTACTGCCTGCAGCATCATATACTACTACAGTACTACCTGCAGCATCATGTACTACTACCGTACTGCTTGCAGCATCATGTACTACTACAGTACTACCTGCAGCATCATGTATTACTACAGTACTACTTGCAGCATCATGTACTACTACAGTGCTACTTGCAGCATCATGTATTACTACAGTATTGCTTGCAGCATCATGTACTACTACAGTACTGCTTGCAGCATCATGTACTGCTGTTGTACTGCTTGCAGCTTCATTTACTACTAGAGTACTACCTGCAGCATCATGTATTACTACAGTACTACTTGCAGCCTCATGTACTACTACCGTACTGCTTGCAGCATCATGTACTACTACAGTACTGCTTGCAGCTTCATGTACTACTACAGTACTGCTCGCAGCATCATGTACTACTACGGTACTGCTTGCAGCATCATGTACTGTATTACTACAATACTACTTGCAGCATCATGTACTACTACAGTACTGCTTGCAGCATCATGTACTACTACAGTACTACTTGCAGCATCATGCTGAGTAGGCCCAGAACCATTCGAGCCGGTTGCTGCTGAAAAGTCTGCCTCTACTCCTTGTGCCACCTGCTTTTCGTCTCATTTCAGCCCCAGTTCTGCTCCCAGTCAGTATTTGAGTGAAATAGCTGCAAAGACTGGATCAAACAAGGTAGTTTAAATTATTTTAGCTTTTAAAAACGGAGCATACAGAGCTCTACCGAAGTGTGTCTGCCTTGCGAGCTGCTCCACAGTCCCCCACCCACACTTCTTAACTGGCTGAATGGACAGGATGACAGTTTACTAGGAGTCTTTTTGTTGTCTTAATTTTTCTTTTCTTATTTTTCCCCCTTTCTGCTTGCCTACCCTTTCTACTGCACTTCCCCTGCTTTTCCCTACACCCATTTTTTTCACACCCATTTTGATGTTATCATGTCAGTCCTTTGTGTCTTTTACCTCTAGGTAGATGCAGTGTGCATATGCACTACACAGCACTTACTGGAGTCTTTTCTGTGTCTGTTTCTATGAGAATCCAGTGGATGAGAGATCAACACTGCAATCTGTAGCTGTTTTTAGCTTTGGATTTCCTTAGACACCCTACACAGTAACTTATTACTAACCAGAGTTGGACGCTGTTGTGCTCTGTTTGGGGTCTAGGATTTTATAGGGTCTTTTTCCCCTTGATTTGGAGTATAAAGTGGATCCTCGAGCAGCCAGTGCACACTTCTGGCATAGTGTTGTCGTGGCAATGCAAAACATTAAGTCTGCATGGCATTCTGGGGTATTGAGGACTAGCTTTGCACATTTTGCAGTTTTTACATGTGTTAACCTTGCTGAGTTGCAGAGGGAAGGATGCAGGAACTCAACATCTACTGTACTTCCTGGGAGAGAGAAGAGTGTGAGGGAATCTAATTTGAAGCCTACAAGTAACTCACAGAAGTGATCAAGGTATTAGTAGAGGGTCAGTTTCAGAGAAAGGAAGGCACCAGAACAAGGGGGCATGCAATGAAGCTAAGAGGGGGAAGTTTGAGAGATGTGTGGAAATACTTCTTCACAGAAAGGGTGGCAGATGACTGTAACAGCCTGCCAGAAGAGGTAGTGGGGGGAAAGACTATGGGAGCTTCAGGCATGCCTGGGATAGGCACAGAGGCATATTAGGTAGAGGAACAGAGGTCAGGGGGAAGTTACACCTATGACTAGCTAGGGTCATCAGTGGTGATGGGATAGGCAGGGAAAAGGGCAGACTGGATGGGCCTAAAGGTCCTTTTCTGCTGACAAAATCTATGTTTTTATGGGCTGTGGAAATAAACATTTCTTGCAATCATCCACTAATGCTCTTTGTGTGCCTTAACTGTACTAACGTTAGTACCGCTTTCTTGTTGTTCTTTTTATGGTTTTGTACTTAAAGTGAGCACAATATTTCCTTAGAGTGCCATTTTTTGAGCTGCTCTAGTTCACAACTTCATGGCATCATTCTAGCTCACAGCATGAGGCTTTGCTCTAGCTCACAATTTCATGGTGTTGTTCTAGCTCACAGCATGTAGGTGTTACTCTAGCTCACATCATGCAAGCTTTAATGCAGCTAACAACTTCATGGCATCACTCTAGCTCACAGCATGCAGGCATTACTCTAGCTCACAGCATGCAGGCTTTACTTTAGCTCACTGCATGCAGGCTTTGCTCTAGATCACATCAATGCATTGCTGTAGTTCACAGCATGCAGGTTTTCCTCTAAATCAGCATACAAGCTTTGCTCTAGCTTACAACATCATGGCATTGCTCTAGCTCATAGTGTGCAGGCATTGCTCTAGCTCACAGCATGCAGGCATTACTGTAACAGCATGCAGGCATTACTCTAGCTCACAGCACACATGCATGGCTCTAGCTCACAGCATGCAGGCTTTTTTCTAGCTAACAGCATTTAAGCTTTAATGTAGCTAACAACTTAATGGCATCACTTTAACTCACAGCATGCAGGCATTACTCTAGCGCACAACCTGCAGACTTTACCTTAGCTCACAGCATGCAGGCTTTGCTCTAGCTCACAGCATGCAGGCTTTGTTCTAGATCACATCATTGCATCACTGTAGTTCACAGCATGCAGGCTTTGCTCTAGCTCACAGCATGCAAGCTTTGCTCTAGCTCACAGCATACAGGCTTTGTTCTAGCTGACAATGTCATTGCATCACTTTAGCTCACAGTATGTAGGCTTTGCTGTAGCTCAAAGATTTATGGCTTTGCTGTAACTCATAGATTTATGGCTTTGCTGTAGCTCAAAAACTCAAGGTTTTCCACTCTAACTCACATCATCCCAGCTTTGCGCTATTTCACAACTTACTAGTGTGGCAGTAATGTCCAACTTCCTAGTTTGGTCATAGCTCACAACTTACTGGCTTGACAGTAGTGCCCAGCTTCTTAGCTTGGCTCCACCTCATATCATTTTGCCTTGGCTCTTGCTCATTACGTCCTTGCTCGGCTAAAGTGCAGAACTTCCTGGTTTGGCTGTAGCTCACGACATCATTGCTTGGCTGTAACTCACATCTTTCTGTCTCCCTTCTAGCACACAGCTTCCTGTCTCATCTATACCTCATATAACTCACTGGCTGAGCAGTAGTGCCTAACGTCCTAGCTTGGCTCTAGTTCACAACTCTCTGGTTCAGCTTTAATGCACAGCTTCCTGGCTCAGCTGTACTGCAAAATTTCCTGCCTTGGCTACTGCTCACAACTTTCTGGCTTGGCTGTTGTCACAGCTCACTAGCTTGGCTGTAGCTCTCAGCTTCCTGACTTGACTATTGCTCACAACTTTTTGCCTTGTTGGCTATAGCTCACAACTTCTGGCTTTGCAGTTGTTCACAACTTTCCAACTTGGCTGTAGCTCTTAATTTCCTGTCCTGGGTTTAGCTCATATCTTCAGGGCTTGGCTGGAGCACACAGCTTCCTGCTTTGTCTGTAGCTCACCACATTCCTGCCTTGGTTGTAGCACACACAACTTCCTGCCTTTGCTGTAGCTCACCAAATTCCAACCTTGGCTGTAGCACACAACTTGCTGCCTTTGCTGTAGCTCACCACATTCCTGCCTTGGCTGTAGCACACAACTTGCTGCCTTTACTGTAGCTCACCACATTCCTGCCTTGGCTGTAGCACACAACCTCTTAGCTTGGCTGTAGTGCCCAGCTTGCTTACTTCGCTGTAGCTCACAACTTTGTACCTTGGTTGTAGCATATAACTTTCTACTATGGCTGTATCTCACAACTTCTTGCCTTAGCTGTAGCAGACAACTTCCTGCTGTGCCTGTAGCAAACAACTTCCTGCCTTGGCTGTAGCAAACAACTTCTTGCCATGGCTGTAGCAAACAGCTTCCTGCCTTGGCTGTATGTCACAACTTCCTGCCTTGGCTATAGCAAACCATAGAGTTCTATAGATAGACAGAGAGAGAGAGAGGCTAGAGTGCAGACTGATGCTGGCTCAATTGAAGTCATGCGTCTGCCATATTACCAGAGGACTGAGGTGCTGGCAGATAGCAGAACCCCTTCTAGAAACCTAGGTAGCAGCACCAGCACACTGTTCTGACAGCAGTGGAATCACACACTGCTTACACAAGCAAAGGACAAACAAGCATACCTTGTTTTTGTCACCACAGTGTGCATCCCGCGTCATCATTTCCGTGCTTTCGATTGTGTTTCTTACCTAAATGGATCAGCAGTGCTTTACTTAAATTACTGTCAGAACAGTGTGTTGGTGCTGCCACCTAGGTTTCAAGAAGGGTTCCTTCTATCTGCCAGCACTTCAATCCTCCGGTAATATGGTGGACGCGTGGCTTCAACTGAGCCAGTGTCAGTCGGCACTCTAGCCTCTCTATCTATAGAACTCTATGTAGCAAACAACTTCCTGCCTTGGCTGTATCATACAATGTCCTGGCTTGGCTGCAGCAAACAACTTCCTGACATGGCTGTATTTCACAACTTCCTGCCTTGGTTGTAACAAACAACTTCCTGCCATGGCTGTAACATCCAACTGCCTGGCTTGGTGGTAGCTCACAATGGCCTGGCTTGGTTGTAGCTTCCTGGGATGGCTGCAGCTCACAATGTCCTGGCTTGACTTCCCTCACAACATCCAGGCTTAGCCATGTGGCCTTGTTTGCTGTTTACTTATCTCATCCATTACATTAGTGGATGCAGTCAACTCACTCAGTAACTCATGAGAATAGTTTTGTCCCAGGAAGAAGATAGGTTAATGCGATCTGCACCCCACAGGTGCTGGTACTTCCAATCTGATGTAAAGTGCTGTATCTCTCTGTTTTCTGATAGGAGGATAGTGAGATGTGGTTTAGTTACAAGGAAGATCCTCTCCAAAGTGGCCTTGTATGCAACTGAGCAGGCAATCTAGATTCGTGAGTCTGTGTCGAGGAGTGAGGGCCCAGCCATGGAATGCCACAACAGCGGCATTCAAGGCTCACAAATAGAGCTTGCACCCTTAAATGCGGATGTGCTTTGAGTGCAGGGTCCTCAGAGGGTCTGCGCACAGCTCCGCAGGGTAGGTGGGTTGGCAGGTGTTGGCGGTTACCTCCATGAGTCCATGTTGCAGATATCATTACTAGGCAGGAACCTTTTCCCTGTAATTTATTATTTATTTGGTAAGACAGTACTTACAATACAATAGCATTACAATGGAAATAAACATATATCAGTTAGCTATTAAACATATCAAGAGGCACCGGGGAACCAGATCATTATACACGGGGTGTTTCTAGTCTCTTTTTTTTTTTTAATTATTTTGCATTAAAGGAGACACCATAATACATATTACATTCTTGATCATGGAGCAACAACTGACACAGTTTGATAGTAATAATGTATGACAATTTGATAAATAATCTTTAGATCTTATATAAAGTTTGCCTTGTATAATGTTCTAGTTGGTCCTGGGGGGCGAGGGGCCCAAGTGCAATTGGGCAGGTGGCTGAACCTCAACTCCACAGAGTCAGGGACAATTTTTAATTGCAACCCTCCCACCCACAGGAGGAATCGGGAGGCTGAGCTCACCTTCCTTCCCCTTCAAGGGACAAATTCAGGGTCTCTGATGAATGCATGCAGAAGCCACCACTGCCATTTCTTAATACAGGGGGTTGAAGCATCATGCAATCTGGCAGTGAGATACTCCATTCTGTAGATTTCTAAGACTATCTGATGCCAGTCCAAAACTGTAGGTATCAAGGTGGTAATCCATTTGCGGGTTATCGTTTTCTTGGCTGCCAGAAGGAAGAGAGGTAGTAACTTGTTACCCCATTGCAGACTATGAGGTGGATAGATGGATAAAATAGTTATTTCCTCTGTCAGTTCAATAGTCTCACCCAAGCATTCCCCCAGTTCCACCTGCAGGGAGCACCAAAGGGGAGTAAGCTTAGGGCAGTGCCAAAAAACATGACCCAGATCTGCTAGATTACAGTTGCATCCCCCTCCAACAGTTGCCATAAGAAACCGGAAGGTATTTTGTTAGTTTACCAGGGGAACAGAAGTATCTGGAGTGAGATTTCCATGCAAACTTTCTCCATGTGTTAGATGTTGTGATCTTAATTGCTTTCAAGGTTGACTCTTCCCGTAACTTGTAGGGAATTTCCAGCCCCAGGTCCCTATTCCACACTTCCAATATTGAGTGGGAATTATCCCCTAGGGAATTTCCTGTTATTCTGTATATGTGACCAATTAGATTTCCCCAAGGGGATCCCCCAGTGTATCCTTAGGAATAGCCCAAAGGGCAGGAAGGGGGGAAGGGCTGACGGCAGTCAAGTCTCTTTGTCTTAATATGTAGTTTCTCACCTGGGCATACTGGAATGAATCTCAGTCAGGTAGGGTGAACCTATTTTGGAGTTCAGGGAAAAATATAACCCCTTAATTATTAACAAACTGATAGTAATAGATAAGATGCAGTCTTCACCATGAGGCAAATGAGGTGTCCAAAGTCTTTGTCCTCCAATATTAACGTGAAAAAGAAAAGTGTTTGTCTTAATAATTTATCTTGTTTTAGGTTGTACCAAATCTTGTAAATTTGGACTGTGAAGTTGATGAGATCACACGGGGTGGGGGGGGGACTCATTCTGGAGAAGAAAAGAGTATTTTTTCTTTCTTTTTTTTTTTTTATTTTGATCTTCTTTTTTCTCTCACAGGCCACCTAGCCATCGGCCCTGTGCTGCACCCCAGTACCTTATCTCAGCCAGTCCCCTAATGATACCCCCCAACTTAACCCTTGAGGTGGGGCTGATGCCCGATCCAGTCCATCTCCAATGGGAAAGGCGAGGCCTCCCTGGTTTCCCCTCCAGGGTGGAATACAGGGCTGGATGGTGCAGTGGAACTGGGATTTGGTCAATGAGGCAGCTGAGGCAATTAAGGACCCAGTGCTAGGTGTGCATCATCAGTAGAGGCCAGTAAGCTGTTTTTGTGAGCTTACCCCAGGGGCGGGGATGTGCAATGATGCCTGCGTCCACCCCTCCCCTCCCCTCTAGAACTAGGCGCCAGCAGCTGTGCTACTCCCAGCCTCTGCCAGGAGTCACTAAGCACTGGATGTGCACCCAAGCCTCCCTCCCCAGAGAAGGGGAGCAGCCCAGAGGGTGCTCTATCCTTCTCCTCCCAGCCGGCCCTCCAGTTACCCGGGTCTGTTCCTAAACCCGGATCACCAGCGCTGCAAGCGGAAATCCAACCGCTGTGCTGGTGGGCCGGCCTAAAGAGTATTTTTTCAATATTGTGCATATCATTTATTGTGAATTCTATGTCCTTCCAGGAGAGTTTAACCTCGGGGGAGAGCCAGGAGAATAAGGGTTTCAGAAAATCAGCCTTGGCGTAACATTTCAAATTTGGTGTTTCTAGTCTCTTAATAATAGAAAACACAAAAGATAGTTAGTTCCACCCAGTCTATGTAGAGACAAAGATATGCTACAGTCATATTGAGAAACCAGTCATTTCACAAAATGACTAAAGTTTTCAGACATTTTGCAAAATGACTGTTTCACTCAGTCATTTCATGAAATGCCTAAATGTTTCAGGCATTTCGTAAAATGACTGAAAATAGTAGGTAGACATTACATGAAATACCTAATCCTTGGTCATTTGGGATTATTAACTCAAAAAGACAATGTGTAAAACTATTTTTCTTTTAAGTTTATGTCTAAAACTACACAGTAATACACATCACTTCATTATACTCATTAAGAACAATGGTGTAGTAAGTGCTCAAAGGCTAAGTTCAATCAGGGCCTGTTTAATCTCTGCATGGCTTGCTAACACAAAAATTACCTTAACTGAGTTATTGATAGTTCTCTTTTACTCCTAAACAGGCCACGCGCTTAATGAATACTTCTGCTTGGTGTTTACTAAGGAGAAAGGAGGGACGCTACCGGGGGGAAGGTGGAAGGCCAGGCTCAGAGGGGGAGGAGGTGACAGATGGGGGAATCACAGAAGGCAGGGTACTGAGGGCCTGAGGGCACTGAGGGTGGACAAGGCACCAGGGCCAGATGGCATTCACCTCAGGATATTGAGAGAGCTGGCAGAAATCCTGGTGGGGCCCTTGGCAGACCTGTTCAATGCTTCCCTGGTCTCAGGAAGTGTACCTCAGGACTGGAGGATGGCTCATGTGATAGCCTTCCATACAGGGAGGTTTGGGGGCTCAACCCCGATAAAAAAAATGGACTGGGAGACACACAGGAATCATGTAAACTGCAACTTGCAGTCGACATGATTCCTGTTGGTGAGATGCTGGTCGACAAAAGAGTTGTCGAACCAGCATTGTAGAGCTCTGGGAAACTACAGGCTGGAAAGCCTCACTTCCATTGTAGGAAAACTGATGGAGACAATCCTGAAGGAGAGGCTGGTGTCCCTTCTGCAGACGAATGGGCTACAGGATGTTAGGCAGCATGGGTTTGTCACAGGCAGATCCTGCCAGACCAACCTGGTGGATTACTATGACTGGGTAACTAGACAGTTGAACAAGGGCCATGCAGTGGGTGTCCTGTTTTTGGACTTCGGTAAGGCATTCAGCTGGGTGCTGCATAGAAAACTGGACAGTAAGCTGGCAAGTACAGGCACAGGGTGAAAATGGTGGGATGGGTAGTAAATTGGTTATAGGGAAGGCAGACGAAGGTGGTGGTGGGAGAGGAGCTGTCATCTATGAGGGCAGTGACAGGTGGAACACCACAGGGCTCAGTGCTGGGACCAGTGTTGTTTGGGTTGTTCACATTAGACATCTCAGTGGGCATCAAGAACAAGATCAGTTTGTTTGCAGATGACACCAAGATGGGCGCAGTAGTGGATGACCTAGGAGGGTGGCATGGGTTACAGGATGATCTGTCAAAACTGGAGACCTGGTCAGACAGCTGGCAGTTGGGGTTCAATGCCAAAAAGTGCAAGGTGCTACATTTTGGGGCAAAAGAAAACAAAAAGGAGCTATCAGCTTGGGGGTGGGGGGTTCGGCTAGCCATGACAGAGAAGGAGAAGGATCTGGGAGTGATTATAATGGGCTCAATGAACAACTCAGCACAATGCAGGAAGGCAGCTGCAAAGGCCAACAAAATGCTGGGTTGTATTGCTGGGGTGTATCTTCAAGAAGCGGGGAGGTGATCCTGCTGTTGTACAGGTCATTGGTTAGACCACACCTGGAGTACTGCATGCAGTACTGGCACCCATACCTGAAGAGGGACATTAAGTTACTGGAGGGGTGCAGCACAGGGCAACAAAGATGATCCAGGGACGAGGGGACATACCCTACTTGAGCAGGCTGAGGGAGTTGAACATGTACTCAATGGAGGAGAGGAGAGAGGGGAGATATGATTGAAACTTTCAAGTGCATGAAGGGAATAAACAAGACAGGCATGGAGGGACTATTCAAGTTGAGGGGGGTTAGGGACACGCAAAGTCATAATCTCAGATTGGAGAGGGGAAGGTTCAGGAGGGAAATGAGAAGACACTTTTTTATGGAGAGAGTTGTATCTATGTGGAACATGTTGCCTGAGGAAGTGGGATCCTGTTAAACAGTGGATTACTTCAAAAGGGGATGGGATAGGGTAAGAGGGAGGGTCAGGGGAAGGGAGGGAAGGGCAGCTGGACTATAAGGATTGCTAGCTGCACACCCGAGCAGACTCAGTAGACCATAAGGCCTTTATCTGCTGGCAAATTCAGTTTCAATTGTTTAACCAGGAGGGCGCACTAAGCTGAAAGCTTGTTTGCAGGTGCAACCTGGGAGTACAGGGAAGTTAAATGACTTGCTCAGGGTCACACAGTATATGCAAGTGGGGGCTGTGGGATTCAAACCCGGGTCTCCAGATTTGCAGCTCAGAACCATAAACCACTGCACTATACTGCCTCCCAAATGTTCGTATTGTTATGCCTGGGTTATGCCCCTTATTGTCCCACATACACCTCACACTGTATTCCTGGTCTATTGTACTGGGATACTGCTATTTTGCACTAACATTGTAGATATGAGCACACATCATATAAGCATGGGCGCTAAGAATGTGCGTTGCTGCTAAGATATGCTAATATTGTCGTGCATGATTTATTATACCTCACTATAATACATTTATCTAGATTATGTTTGTCTTTTACAGATATTCCATATATTATCTACCTAATCACTGATAAGATGACTCTGAGGGATCATCAGTGATTATTGTGTACTTATAGTCTCATATAATTATATGTAGTGTGTGTTATACTCAGATATGTCATGTGTAATAGTGCCCTGTCATCAGTTCTCTTTATTTAAGCAAGCTGACAGAGACAGAAGGCCTTTGTTATGTCTAATGTTTTATACTGTATGTAAGCTAGAAATGCTGCATGTAGTTTAAACTGTCAGCATTCCTTTTGTCTAAGCTATAATGCTAATGGAAGCATTTTCTGTCTCATATGATACTCATTAGTAATTATGTCTCCTAAGTCATTCTCCAATGAAGAATGACTTAGGACCAATACATATTGTTTCTCATATCTGTAACTATGTTGTAATCTCTGTTGCTATGCTGTTATCTGTAGTAGTTAGCTGTCTGCAACCCTCTGCAGCTTCTCTAGAAGGGCAGAGAGCTGGAGCGCGGGGAGAGATAGAACAACATCTTAGAGAACCTAAGATCTACAATTCTGGAGATTATGTACATTCTTCAGGAGAATGGTGAGAAACCCATCTCCCTTGTGATTTTCTCTGTCACATGCTTGACGTAAGTAGTATAATAAACTTTATTAGTACTCCTTGCTTATTTGCGAATGTTTCTTGGCAGACTCCGAGACACAAGAATCTGTATTATTATTATTTTTATTGTTTACCCTACACACCAAGAGTGTTTAGACAACAGTATGAACCCTGAAAGTCCTGGAAGCCCACCTTCTTCAACAGAAACTGGCCACCATGGAAAAAGAACTGCAGACTTCCGGTGACATCACGGAGCCAACAACAGTGGGTGAGACGAGCTCTTACCCACATGCCTAAAAACATTGAAATATATCTGAATATTACAGCCCAAAAACTTAAAATGTCAAGTAGTGGATGTCCAAAAGACCGACAGAGTAGATCCAGATTCAAAAATGGCTCAAGCTCTCAGGATGTAGTGGGATTGGAACAGCAAACGCGTGATGCAAGTAGGAGCCCTTCCCCTGCAAGCATGACAGACATGGAAGAAGAAAACAAACATCTATCTTGATCTAGGTTTGAACAGCTGTTCAAAGAAATAAAAGAGATGAGATGAGGGCCAAAATGAAGCGAGAATTCTGGCAGTTTAATCAAAAACTATCCAGGCTGGAACAAAGATTGGAAAAAGTAGAGGACAGAGTCTCTGCCACTGAAGATGGAGCAGTCCAGATGGGCCTAATATTGTAGGCTTTGATATCACGAACAGAGCTTCTGCAAGAAAAATGTACAGACCTGGAAAGCCACTCCTGGAGGGCGAATTTAAGAATATATGGGCTACCAGAGGGTTTGGAAACTGGCTGGATAGCCGACTTTATGTGGGACTTGTTAGTGGACATATTACAGCATCCCCCAGGATATCAGTTGGGCATAGAGAGAGCCCATCGTGCATTGCAACCAAAACCAACAGAATCAGGAGCAAGACCCTGATCCATAATAATCGAATGTAATAGTTACAGAATAAAAGAAGATATCTTGGCAAGAGCATGGAAACAGAAGCAAGTCACTTATCTGTCAGCCCGACTGTTCTTCGATCATGATTTTCCTCCAGAAATCCAGAGGCAAAGGCTACAATATGTGGAAATAATAAAGTTGCTTACGTCTAAGGAACTATGATTCCACAAACCATATCATGCAAAAATTAGGCTCTTTTGGCCGGAGGGATCCAGGGTTTATGACTTACCAGAGGAAACCAGAAAGTCCATGGTGAAGAGGGGACTATTGGAAACCAAGCAGCAAGCAGTGAAGAACACAATGTCCCACCAGGCACTGGAGAACAGCACAGATTGGTCCATAGCGTTGAACAAGAGGAAGAGAGGACACGGTGTCATGATGTCATCATTAGCGCCCCTTCAGGCCATGTGCGCTCTACTGCAGAAACTTCAAGAAAATCAGAACGGCCAACAAAAAGACACACAGGACTGAACTAGTAACTTAATTTATCTTTTTTATGGCAAGCTGTTAGCTTCAATCTCATCTGGCACCTTTCAACGTTTTAGCTGAGCAGTCTAGTCCCAGCCCTAATGTGAAAACTACAGGGCAGAGGGAAAATAAAATCTGAATTAAATAAGAGAACTGTGAGGCCTGCTATGTTTAAAGGAACTGTACAGTACTTCAATCTAGTTCTTTAAGCTATGCTCACTTCTCAATTACATGGAGAATTCTATTAGACTATCAGAGCAAGAACTCTAATGTTTATGTCCACATAGGGTCTCTTACTGCCTGGTTAAGGTCAGCTTATGCCATGCTCAGGGAATGAATGAATGCTATTTCATATTAGTAATCACACAATAAGCGAACAGCTTAATGTTTAATTTTAAAGTTTAATTTTGTTTCCTGAAAAGATAGACATGAGCCTATTGCATCCTTTAGATAGACATACAAAATGTTTCTAGAATGAGGGCGGCTTGGTGACGCAGGGCTGAGGTGGCACTTCACCACGGTGACCCAGGATTGAGGATGACCTTGGGCCACAGCGGGTGCTGGCTCGGGGAGGGTTGAACGGGACTGAGTCTCAGCTCTCCTTCCATGGGGTGGAAGCCTGCTCTGCTGTAGTCGCGCTCCTACTGGGCGGTGGCCAGGATCAGCAACAAAAGTCTGGGAAGGGGGATCTGGTGTGTACACGTGCCTCCGTGCATGTACACGCATGTGTGCACCGTGGCCCCAGAGGGGAAGGGGAGAAAATGAAAAAATACAAAATATATGTGGAAAAAAATGTTTCTAGAATGGCAGTAAGTTTAGGAACAATTTTGAATTTGCATTAGTTGGGTGTGGGGGGGTTAACCTCATAAAGGGCGGGTCTGTTGTAAAACTTTTCTGACCTGGGTGTTGCTTAGTAATGTCATAGCTCCGGTAATTGCAGTCTTTAGATCTTGTTTTATACATCTAGGGCTCTCAAGAAGAGCCACAGTACATGTGGTGAAGTCCTATTACTCCTCATTCTGGCACTCCTCCATATTTGGAGGAGATAGCTGGTTTCAGAGATCTCTAACTATGAATATGGGGTCTCCAGCTGTGGAAGCTGAAATGTGTTGGTTTTTATGCCATTACATGTTAAGAGTTAGTTGTTTAAGATTCTTTTACTTCTTCTTTGAAAGGGGAACCTGGAGAACCATGCAAAAAGGGGCGGGTGTGTGTGTGGGGGGGACATTGGCTAATTCATATGTAACAAGGATAATCGGGTCAGACATAAAAAGTTATTTACAGAATGGATAACTCAGAGGTTACAATTATATCCTATCATGTTAATGGCCTAACACATCCTATAAAGAGGAGCAGAATTATGTCCTTTTTATGAAAATCTACTGCTGCTTTTATAATGTTGCAGAAAACACATCTGAGTAGGGAGGAGCAGGAAAAACTACGTAAATTTGGTTATCAGATGGTCCAAGCCTCTTCATATAAAAAAGGCAGAAGTAGGGGATCAGTAATCCTAATCCCTACAAGAACTCCTTTCGAAGTTTGCAACTCCATAACATATAAAGAGGGAAGATATGTGGGTTTAATGGGATGTACAATGGCACTATGCTCATACTGGTATCAATCTATGTACCTCCTGGCTCAGACTTTCCTTTTTTCAGGGAATTCTTATTCAAGATCATAGAGTAGTCAGAGGACCTACATTTAAGATTAAACCCATCTATTGATACCTCTTCGCAGACAGTAAGGCAAGAAAATGGAGTAGTCAAGAAAGTAGTAAAATTAATAGAGGAGTTGGGGTTAGTGGATGTTTGGCAACAGATGCATAGGGGTTCCAGACAATATACCTTTTTCTCACAAGCACATCAAACTTACTCCAGATTGGACTATTTTTTGGTACTGAGGGATTCGTTGGGACCCTGCCACTCCACATGGCTTGGAGATATAACCTTATCAGATCATTCCCCAATATACATGAAGGTCACTCTAGGACCCATTAAAAGCTCAACCTTCTGGAGGTTAAATGTCTTGTTGATTCATAATGAGGACACCCAGCAAGTTATACAAGAGACAACAGAGCAGGTAGTTAGAGATAATGATAGCCCGAAGATTTCCCATGGGATACTCTAAGATACCATAAAAACGATTGTCTGTGGCAAGTTTATTGAAATTTCCTCTAGGCTCAAAAAACAATAGGAAAGTAGGAAATTCCAGTTACAGAAACAAATAAGGGACCTAGAATATGAACAACAACAGAAGCTAGATAGAGAAAGAGATAAACTGTTGGCAAAGCTTAAAAAAAGACTGCTAGCCTTGTTGGACTACCAGGTTAAGCAGAAATTAATATACTTGAGGCAAAGATACTATGAAGGGGATCCTTGAGCTCCCAGACTATTAACCAGCAGAATACACCAACATAGGGCCAGAGCTAGCATTCCCAGGATAATGGATCCCAAAAGTAAGGAATGGAAATACTCGGTTGAGGGGATAGCGGAAACTTTCAGATCATTTTATGAAAACTATATAGTAAAGGAGCCTCTCCCTCCCCAGAGGAAGTGTGGGATTTCTTGTCCCCTCTCAAGCTGCCCAAAATCTCAGACCAACAGAAGCACACGCGGTTTCTTCGTTTAACATGGATGAAAGACAAACAGAGATTAAATGCTTAAAAGCAGCAAAATGTCCTGGGACTGATGGCCTGCCCAATGAATTTTTTTAAGCAATTTAGAGGTACTGTTTCCCCCATGTTACAAAGAGTATATAATCACGCATGGACTGAAAAAGGATCCCCTGCCCCATCTTGGTCACAAGCTATAATTTCTGTCCTCCCAAAGCTGGCCAGGGACCCAACCAATTGCTCATTGTATCTACCAATTTCAATTCTAAATTCTTACTACACGATACTTTCAGGTATACTAGCCAGGAGATTAGAACAAATACTTCCAGCAATAATACACCTGGATCAAATGGGTTTTGTACCTGGCAGACAAACTATGGACAATATTAGATCAGTGGACATTATAGAGCACCTACAGAAAACAGCTCAACCTGCACATTTAATGAGCTTAGATGCGGAAAAAGCTTTTGACCAGGTTGCTTGGACCTTATTGCAGGGTGTCTTGGCCGGCTTTGGGTTCCCACCCTTGTTCCTTAGCTGCATTGCCAAACTCTATTTTTCCCTCATGGCTTATATAAGAGTTAATGGCCACATTTCCCAGTCATTTAGGCTCTCAAGGGGGACAAAACAGGGTTCCCCCCGTTCCCCCTGCTCTTTGCTATGTATATTGAGCCTTTAGCTCAGAGTATTAGGCAGAATCCAAATGTAATGGGGGTCAATCTGGGGAACACACATCATAAGCTAGCCTTATACATGGATGATGTCCTGCTTTACTTAACAAATCCAGTGTCATCCTTACTGGAAGTCTTCAAACAGATTGAAAAATTCTCAGCTCTCTCAGGCCATGCCTTAAACTGGTCAAAAACAGAGGTTTTGGCACTGGCAGCACAGGTACCCCAGACACTTAAAACAAAATATCCAATGAAGTGGGATTATGACAATATCAAGTACCTTTGGTATCAGACTAGGCAAAAGTCCAGCCAAGCTGTTTGTGGACAAATATCCTCCACTGATCAAGCAAATAAAGATGGATTTACATAGGTGGGCCTGTATGCCTTTTTCCCTTTTATTCAAGGCTGCAAATAATAAAAACCAATGTCCTCCCCAGACTATTATATTGATACCAATGTGTTCCATGCACAATCCCACAGAAAGAATTGGCAGAATGGCAAAGGATGTTGATGGCCTTTCTATGGGCAAATGGTCACCCTAGAGTGGCTAAAAGAACCTTGTTCCTGCCTAAACAGGAGGGAGGCAGAGCCTGTCCAAACCTGCTAGATTATTGGGTTGCCTCTCAGATGAAAGTAGCTCTCTTGTGGTCCCACTCAACATATCAGGCTCATTGGCAGCAGATTGAGCATGACCAGCATAAAAGCTTCCCCTTAGGGGCCATACTATTTAGTCCCCAACACACCTTAATAAGGATATATTTACTCTGATGTCTATCTGCTCAACTCTTGCAGGGTGGCTTCAGGGTATCAGGAGAGGCTTCTCAGCTAGAAATATATGGACATTTTCTTGGTGGAGTGGGGACAGAGATTTTCCTCCGGCAAACCAAAATACCTGGTTTCAGAGGCAGTTGAGCAGGGGAGTCTTTGCTACCTGGCAACTGTTGCAGGGGACTACCCTCATTTCTTTTGAAGTAGCCCGAGCTGGATTCCTCTGGTCATCTACTGATCGTTTCCATTATTACCAATTTAGAGATTATATAAATGGTAAAATATGCAACTCTGTAGCTCTAGAGGACCTCAGACCCTACCCCACAGCATTTGAGCTGATATGGGGTTCTATGCATGAAAAAGGAGCAATCACAATGTTGTATTGGAACCTAATAGTAGACCGAGCTCATAATATACAGTCAATGCAAAAGAAACCGGAACAGAAGTTGGGCATAACATTAGACTCGTTTACGTAGAAAGCCATTTTTAGAAGCTGCTGGAAGACTATCTTCTCCCCAAATTGGCAGGAATATAATTGGAAAATTAGAATTAGATCTTTTTTAACCCCTTATAGTCAAGCAGAGATGGGCACCATAACAAGAGCAAAGTGCTGGAGGGGATGTGGCTGTATAAATACTCACATACTAAAATGCCAGCAGAATAGGCCTAATGGTCTTTCGTGTCTGCTGGTTTGGTCAGACCCCACCCTGGGAGCTGACCTTGCTGCCCCCCTCATCCTCTCTGGCTTCTCCCTTCCCAGTCCCGGATATTCCCACTGCACAGGACTTTGCATCCACAACCCTTCCCCTGTACCTGTCCCACCCCCTCTTGAACCCCTTCACCGTCTCTGCCTCCACCAGCCCCCTGGGCAGCGCATTCCATGGCTCCACCACCCTCTCGGTGAAGTTGCACCTCCTCCTTTCTCTCCTGAATCTCCCCCCCCTCCAGCTTCCCCATGCCCTCTAGTTGCCCCAATAGGTAAGTATAACACGTCAGTTACAGTGTCACAGTCTTTACCTCAAACTACACCCAATCTGCTGACTAAGCGCATATATTGTGGTATTGTCCACTCATTGATAATTTTTGGGCCCAAATAAAACAGCATCTGGTGGGGTTGTTTGGGCTAGCTTCTGAGGTAGGCCCAGATAACTTAGTATTGGGAATTTTTCCCCCTGAGGTTAAGGAGAAGGAGGGTCAATATATTTGGGCAGTATTAGCTATTGCAGCACTGAAAACCATTACCAAAAAGTGGCTCCAACAAACCCCACCAGATATTTCAGACTGGGTAACAATTGTTAGCCAAATTCAAATTATGGAACGAATTACCTTTGCAGCAAACCACAAAAAGGAAATGTTTTTGAATAGGTGGACTCGATGGGAAATGTACGAAGATGTTGTAAAATAAAAGGCCCCCCAACCCTTCCCTTTCCTCTCTTTTCCATTTTTTCCTCACTTCCTCTTCAGAGCTGATCACCTTTGAAAAAGGATACATTATCTGAAACGCATCAGGCTCATGTCATGCCTCCTAGCATGTAAATAAATTTTACTTTTTCAGAGACTGATGCCCTTGCAAATTTATGGGTTTTGTGTGCTATTCTTTTAGAGCTGATGTAGAGCTGATGTAATCTCCACTCTTTCCACCACCCCCTCTGATCTTTGATTGAATCAATTGCATGGTATTGTTTTCCTCTACTCTTTCTTAGTAATTGCATACTGATAGATGAAAATGAGTTAAGAAATCAAATATTGCAATTTAATGTATGTTTGATGCTTAAAGATTATTCAAGTATAAATGTGTTGTATGAATGGAATATGGATATAAAAGCAAAATTTCAGTAAACAAGTGTCAAAAACAAAAACAAAAAAAAAAGAGCTGCAGACCCGAAGTGCCTCTTTCTCACGTCGTCAAAGACCTCCCACTCCTCCAAGAGGAAGCACAAGCAGGACAAAAATTAGCACCAGGAACTGTCTGCTTCCAGGCTATGGCCGGCATTAAGTCTTCCCATTGTGGGGGAGTCAGCCCCTCCAGCCATGCAGGCCCTCTCCTCTTCCAGGCAGCATATGGCCCCACCACCCGCTCTGGTAGCAGTGCTGGGTGGTGCTCCCACGGGCTTGGGGGACTCTTCCTCCACCCCACCAATCCTGTCACCCAGGCTCTTCACCCCCACAGGGTCCTGAGCCAGGTGGCTCTGCTGGTAAGTCAGACATTGGTTCTAACGATCCCCACCCAGCCACGCGATGTTCACCTGATCCTTCTTTGGGATCCAGCACTGATCCTCTGGACCCACACCCACTGTTGCCTGCTATGGCTGGGCTGCAGCCTATGCCAGAGGGATCTCTCTCTCTCAGGCACCTTCAGCCCTCCAGCTGCCACTGGTGGGCCCTCCTCTGGGATCCACCCACCTGGTACCAGCAGAGCCGTTGCCTACTGGACCTTCCTCGCACATGACACTGGATCACCCTACACTGGGTCCCTTCAGGGCAACCCTGGCCCTTCCATTGCCAGATCACGGGAGGGAGTTTCAGGCACTGCCTTCTTGCCCACCCCTGAACTTACCAGTTCCCTTGGGGCCAACGCATGGCCCCCAGCTGCCATTGGACCTGCCTCTGGTTACCCTTTGGGTCCAACACTGGGTTACCCTTTGGGCCCTTAACCAGGATCATAAGGCTCAACTCCCAGTTATCCAATGCCCTACTAGCCATCGCTGGCCTTGTCAGGTCCGCCGTCAGGTCCCTATCCAGCCTACCTGACACTGACCTACCCAACACTAAGTTACCCGATGCTGGGCTATCAAACTTCAGGCTACCCTTGTCCACCAGTATACCCCCCCTCCAGTGCCAGTGGAATATAATGCCTGTGTAACTCCTTGCGGTCTTTCACACAGCAGCATCTGACACCCACCCTGGGAGCACTGATGTCGGACCCACCTCTGACGCTGACCCAGGTCCGATCTGACCCAAGGTCTCCTCCTTCAGCTAGCAGGGCAGGTAGCAAGGCTGACTCCATCTCTGATGCTCGCTGAATCAGACATCCAACACCTGATCCTGAACTCTCTGAGGATGACGAATCAAACTTGTTGGAGTCGTCGGGTTCCCAGTCCTGTTCCTCAATAGAGGAGCCCTGGGCCAAGGAACCTCCCAAATCAACACCAGAGGACCCTTCTTTCTTAGTAGTTATGCGGCTCATACAAACAGCTCAAGGCTGGAAAATGGAGGAGAAGGACCCTCAGTGGCAATCTAGTGGAGCACCTGCACCTCCCTGAGCTTACACCGATAGTGGTGCCACCATTGGTGCCACCTCATGACAATATATTGACTACCATAGGGCAACAACTGGCATCAGTACTCCCTATGCCAATGAAGGCAGATGGCCCGAAGTGGTCCAGCTGCCTGGACTCATTGTCTGGATGAAAGGCGCTCATGTGTTTAGATTTCTTGGTTCTATCATGGGCAGGATTAATGACAATGGAATCCGCCTTAGGGTCTGACCCAAAATGGTCTCTACCGTTAGGGGTGTGGTATAGCCAATCTACCTTCTTTGGTATCATATACCTGTACTTTGGGTACTTCTCATATTTTTTGTAAAGTTCCTCTCTGAACTTAATTTCAAAATCCTGAGCCTTCTTCAGCAGTGCTTAGTTGGCAAGTGAAGAAACCTTATCCAATAACCTCCTTTTATAAGTAAACCCCTCTTGGCCTGATTAAATTTCTGGCAGGCCTAGTAGCCCTCGGTGTTGTGGTCTGGACCTAGGCAAAGGACGTATGGATGTCCTTTTCTGGAATCTGTTTGCCGCAGGAACACTTAGATTTGTGGGATTCCACTGAAGGAGTCAGTGAAGACATGCAACAGACGGTTGAAAATGATGAAAACTATTGTACTAATAGAAAAAATAAAAGTTATACTTCTGCTAAGTTTGACGAGCGCAGGTTGATGGTGGGAAAGAACTGAGGGGGACATGGGGGAACCGCCTACTATATATCATAGGCTGACATTGGTCACGTGACATCGGGTGGGCGGTCCCCCTGTGGTACACTGCTAGCTAAAGTTTCCATGTGGTTCTAGTGCCTGGTGGCTTAGTCCTACCGGTGTTGCCTACTGCAAGAACCCTCTCAAAGTAAGATCACAATTCCTTATCTAAAGTTATCAATTCTTAATTGTTTACTTTCTGATTATATGTCATTCTTCTGCTAATGAAATAATGTGTCTGAGTCAGTCAAAATCTGACTGGTATTGTTAAGAAACCTAGAAAAAATTATCCTATCTGCACTTCCTGACAATTGTCTTATAATATGAAATATTGTTAAAGTGATCAAATAGTGTAATAGAATGCCCATAAGGCCATGTTTCACAATATGACTATAAGAATAACATCAGCCAAACTTTTAGGCATTTCATGTAATGACCGAGTGAAACAGGTATAGTCAAATAGTGTAACAGATGCACATAACTCCAGTCATTTCATGAAATGCCTGAAACTTTTAGGCATTTCATGAAATGACTGGTTTCACAATATGACTGTAACATATACATATGCCTAAGCCCTTATGGTTCTGTGGACCAAGAATCATTTTATAAAGAGGAAGACATCGTGGGGTGTGGAATTAAGTGCAATTTGTTTAGTTGCTGTTGTCAGCGCTAGCTCTGAAAGCAGCAGACTGACGCAGTCATTACATCACTCATTGCAGAGGAGAAGTGACAAGTGCAGTCCAGGTAAGGAAAGGACATACCTGGCAGCAGCTGAGTGACTGTAAGGGAGCAGGTGGAACAGGTACTTACAAGTATTATGTTTCTTTAGGCAGATGCAATACGAGATGGTAAGGATAACCAACAGCAGGACTCCAACAGCTGCCGTCAAACTCAATCGCACGATAAATCCTATATGGAGAAAAAGAAGCCCAGTTTTTATGTCTTTCTCTCTATAATTCAGTTGCAGGTTGTCTAATTTTATTTCAGACTGAGGCATTTTCCTCACCAAGCTTCTTTCTCAGTTTTTGTTGAGCAGCTCACAATGAGGCATGCACTGAATGTAGTCCTGCCATGTGAGTAATGCTGCTATCGTGCCATTCTACTAAACAATAAACCTTGTTCCAGCTCACAGACTTTACAGTATGTGTTGAAAGCACCATCAACCTCATCCCCCCATTTTGGGATAAAAGGGGGAGCAGTCTGCCCATGGATGGATAACAGTATCCCTTTAAAACCCAAAGTGCCCTGAAGCTGGCAGGGGACCACTCACATTAAATGAAGAGGCACTTCACTTCTAGGGAGGGTGCGAGAGAGCCACACGGCATTGATCTACCACCTGCTAGCCAGATTTTGGAGTGGCACTGATGTCTGCTGTGCAGGTTGCTGTTTGTTGTCCCTCTGGGATGGAGGAAGGCTGGAGTGGTGGAGGGACACTGATGAATCAGAGGGGCAAACATGGACAAAAATAATAATTTAAAAAATCCAAACTGCCTACAACCAAAGAAATGATCTCCCCATCTTCCATCCATGGTACACTGGACACATGTGGTGACCAAACAGAACGGGAATGGGACAAAGACTCA
The DNA here is from genome assembly GCA_016271365.2 of Neoceratodus forsteri. Lineage (NCBI taxonomy): Eukaryota > Metazoa > Chordata > Ceratodontiformes > Ceratodontidae > Neoceratodus > Neoceratodus forsteri. Next base: position 242,282,002 of record CM028133.1, on the reverse strand, counting down.
CTAGGGACTGTCAGTGTACAGGGAACACTCATTGCATAGCCAGGTATACCCAGTTCATCTCTACATACAACAGTGTAAGGTATTCACTCATTACATAGCCAGGTATACCCAGTTCATCTCTGCATACGACAGTGTAAGGTAGTCCCAGGGATTGTCATTACATGGCCCTTAAATGGACAGTTTTGTCAGGTATACCAGGTCCATCTGTACAGTGATTGGCTCTGTGTTAAAATTACCCCTCCCCACCCACCCTTTTGGACATAACATCACATTTAGATAGTAGCCCCTCATCCTCTACCTTAATTAATAATTAAATATCCTCATTTAAAGAGCAGCCAACACCATGTTTGGCTCTAGGTGGGCAACCTATAACATGGAATTGCCTACCACAGGAGCTATGTTAGTCGTATTTGGGCTTTTTTTGTGACTTTAAAAAAAAGTTATCAGCTCCATAAAACCCGGCTTGTAACTTCTGTGTATGAGCTGAGCAGCCACAGAGCACTGCAGCCCTGCCCCTTAAAACAGCATAAATATGACATAAAGTAGGTAACAGGGCTGCAGGTGCACTATGAAGAACGTAACAGGATCGGAAGGGGTGCTTAAATGTACTTACATTATCTTTGCTGGAAGGTATACATGCATGGGGCTAATGTATAACATATTTATTATAGTTCCATACATGTATACCTGCCAGCAAGATAATATAAGTACATTAGGCACCCCTCTGATCTTTTACATTCTCCATAGAGTGCCTGCAGCCCGTTCCTGCACTTCATGTCTGATAATACCTTTTTAGGGTGGGGCTCAGTGCTTCAGCATTTCATTCAGCTTCATTACTGCCGGAAGTTACAAAGCTGACTCTGAACTAATAACTTTTAAGTCACAAAACAAGCCAAAATATGGCTAAATAGCTCCTAGGCAGGCAACTCTATGTTATGGGTTGTCTGCCAGGATTATGTCAGTTGCCCTTAATATTTCAGCCTTAGCCATATCCTCCTCCACACGCCCTTCCCTTCTTCTAAGTATCCCCCCACCGAATTTGCACTTCTCCTCAGTGTAGTGAAAAATGCTTTATTACCCTTCTTCTCCTCTGCTATCCTCACCTCTACTTATGATTTTGGTCTCCTAACCCTCTTGCTGGCATCTCTCATCTTGGTCTGGTACTGTTCCCTGCTTTCATGTGCCTGTTTGGCCTTGTCTTTTTTTTTTTTATAGAGCTTTTTCTGGGTTTTTCTTGGTCCTCCCCGGAGCCCTGGCCATCACGTGTATGTGGAGGCACGCACGCACACCGGAAGCCAGCTCAGCCCCTTCCACCCACCAGTACTGCTACCCTACCCACCTACATTACCCCACTGGACCTCTACCCATTGGGAAATGGGACTACAGGAGGGTCGGCAACCCACACTCACCACCCTCTGGGAGAGGAGAGCAGCCTGATGGCACACTCAATCCCGCTCCTCCCCCCTCCCCCCTATGCTGGCACCCCGATGACCCGAGTTGTTTCTAAACCCAGGTCACCGGCGAAGCGTGAGGTGTGGCGTCCAGCGCCTCAACCTTCAGCGCCACCGGGTTGGCCCTGGCCAAGTATTTTTTGAAGGCTTTCCTTTTCTCTCTCATTTCCTTTTCTGCCTCCCTTATGTACCATTTCTCTCTCTCTCTCTCCTGTTTTTTCCCTGCTGCCCTAATGCAGAGACTCATTGCCTATAAATATTCCTTTTTTAATCAGTCCCAATTTTCCACCTACCATCACTGCCCCATGAGATAAATCATCAGCACATTTTTAACCATTTTACTTCATTTCTGAAATGAGCTATTTGGTTTTGAAATTTTTAAAAGTCTCTGCTCTCTTGCCATGCCCACTATGACATCATTAAAGACGTCTGTGTGCTGCTACACTGAGTGCCACCAGGAACACGAGCGGCTGTTGCCCCATTCTAATGCACCCACAGTATGACTCTAGTTTGCAGTCAAACAGTAACCTTAATGGAATAGTTTTAAAAAAACTAACAGCAGCAACTTGCCTGATAGCACAACAGTACAGCAACCTCCTGCTATGCCACGACCCAGGTTCGAGTGCGGATTTGGGTCACGTGGCGCTTGGTTGGGGGAGAGAGGACAGAGTGTCCTGTGGAATGCTCGCAGGGTGGGGGACATGTTGCTCCACTGTTTGTCTGCCTCCTGGTGGAAGCTGGGTGGTAACACAGCAGAAGCATCAGTGTGGGAAGGGTTGACAGCATCAGTGTGGGGAGGATTGACGTTAGTTGATACATGTGTGCCTTCACACAGACGCATGGTGTGTCATTGCATGATCTGCAGCCCAAGCAGAAAATGGGCAGAAACCCCCCTACCAGACCGGATCATGGGCTGCTGCTCCAGGCCCTGTAGCAGGCACTACAGCATGGTGCCAGGCTGCCTTGGACATAGGAGTTTGAAAGCCAGGACATGTGATGGTCAGATCAGGGCCATTGGAAGTGCTACTGCACTGACTCTGGGACCCCTTCTCCAGATTCTGGCTTTTTTTCTGGAGAGACCCATCCAACCCCAATTGCACTGCCCTCAGGGGTCATTTATGGGGCATTTGTTGGAGAGAGAGGGGAAAGTGGGTGACAGAGTTGGGAGGAACGAGGCCTAGGGGGGCAGGTAGGCATCTAGGAGGAGAAACACCTTGATTAATGATGGTGGCAGCCAAGTTTTTTTACTTGAGTCATTATTTACAAACCTAATAATGAAAGCCATTCTAAAAATACCTGTGTGTATTAGAAATGAACAGATGATGAATTTAAGATGTCAGAAATACATTATTGCAAAAACAATGATGATGACTTTTTTTGCAGACTAATAAATACTATTATTTTAGGTACAGGGAGGTTGCGAGACTTGCTCAAGGTCACACAATGATTAATCAGTGGTGGTGGGACTCAAACCTGAATATCAGGGATCACAGCTCTATGTATTAACCATTAGACTACATTGAAGGCATTGTGAAACTGAAACGCTGCTTGTGGAGTGTCATCCTGCAGCCCGTTTATCGGAGTTAATGTGTTGCAGCATGGAGCACAGTTATCAACATGACATCAGAGCTCACCTTCTGTGTTCAGTCCGTGGCTCACGTGTGTCACACAGCTGTCCCATGGTCTAACAGACTCGGTCACATTGCTGACTGGGTTCTGGGCTGTACAGCTGTATGAGACATTGGCATCTTGCGTCTCCAGGAGAACATGCAGCCTGTTTTCTCCAAGCAGGTGTTGCTCTGGGACTTCTCTGATAGCATGCTGTCCCTCTCTTCGCCAACTGTAGACTACCGCTGTACCATTCTGTGCTGAGCACTCTAGCTCAACCCTGCAGGGTGCAATACTGGAGGGTCTGGGCTGAATCTGTACTGAAATGGAGGGTTTTGACACTGGTTCTACAGGAAGAAATGGAAGATTACTGTCTGGGAGGAACATACAACAGCACTGTGTATCTGCCTCTGTGATTGCTGATACATAGATCATGCTCAAATTGATATACTGTGCTACAGAAATGAGTGTGAGTGCCTTGACAACAAGTAGGGGGGTTGCGAATTCAACCTTTGCTGCTGAAGTTATACGAAGTCGGGAACTGCACACTATGAGTAGCAAGACCAAGTTTCCCGACTTCGCCTCAACTTGCAGCGAAGTTCTATTTTCTTGTAAAAAACTGATTAGAAAAAAATCACCCTAACCCTCATAAACTATTTCCGCCCACCCACCACATCAGAGTATTAATACCTGTAGGTACCCTCCCACCCTCAGCGCCAAACACCTTTCACTCCCTCATGTCCCAGAAGTTTTCTTTAAACGAAATCAATTTAATACACAGTAAGTTCACCCTTGCTCCATCCCAGATTATTTCCCAACACCTCCCCCACCCACTTACCCAGCCCATTCAAATACATACATATCCACACCCCACCACCCTCCTTCCCCCATTCATCCCAAAGGACATGCTCTAGTCTTAACCTGCAAAATAGAAACACATCCCTCAACATGGTGACCAGCCTTCTTGTTCATCAGCTCACTCATCGATGAAGGAATCAGTAATGATGTGCCCTAGTAGTGATACCTAATTAGTTGACCACTGTGACCAATCGGATGTTACTATTTGGGTGTGTCATCACTGATCCATTTATTGATGAGTGAACAGGTGAACAGAGAAGCTGGTCACCATAGTGAGGGACATGTTCCTCTTTTACAGATTAAGACTAGATCATATCCTTTTGGTTGAGTGGGGTGGGGTGGGTGGCGGGGTGGAGCGGAGTGGAGATATTTATGTATTTGACAGGGTTAAGAGGGTGGGGAGTGGAGTCCAGAATTAAACTGGGGTGGGGAGAAGCATGCTTTTAGGGTGTAGGAAACTGAAAGTGATTTGATTTAAAGAAATTTTCACTGTGACATGGGGAGGGTGAAGTGGGTGCTACTGAGGGTGTGGTAAGTGGGATACCTAGCAGAACTCTGGTGAGGAAGGGTTAGATATATGTCCTATGTGATTGGAGATATTTTTCTTTTTCAAAATACACCCTCCCATAAGAAAAAGACAATTAAGAGTAGTGGAACTTAGCTAGAGGAGATGCCCCCACACATTGTTCCTGCTTGTCTTTAACTAGCAAAGCTCACTTCATCAGGTGAAGACAGGCAGAAATTATGCATAGTGGCACCTTCATGAGCATAGTGCCACTACACATAGACTCTACCAGGCTCTGTGGGCACCTTGCATAACAAAGATCTGCACAAAGTGTCCCTTCACACGATGCAAACTCAGGAAACTTCGTGTTCTGGTACACCAACTTCAGCCCCGCTAGACACATCTCGTTTGGTGTAACATGCAGCAAAGCTGTGTGCCGTAGCCGGCCCAGTGGTGCAGAGGGGAAGGGCACCCATGCCGCCTGACCTGCTGCCATGCTGGCTATCTGGGTTTGTGGATGGACTCAGGTCATTGGGAGCTGGCCGGGGAGAGGAGGATTGATCATCCCAGCAGACGCTCTCTTTCTCCGTAGAGGGTGGGCAGACTGCTCCACTTCAATACTGCCACCAAGGTGACCACAGGTGGTGGTGCACATTGGAGCAGTAGTTCCAGCTGGGGGATGTTCCCTGCTGAAAGACATCGGCATGTCCAGTGACATGCGCATAGCTGGCCATCGCCTCTATGGAGTATCTGTGTTTTGGGGGAACCAACGAAGAACACTGGAAAATCCCACCAGTGGCAGGATGCCACCCCATGGATCCCGACAGATCTCACATCACCTACTGGGAAATGGGACCAATGGACTTAGCGTGGCACGGGAGGAGGGTTTCGGGGTCCCTGAAAGGCCCCCACCACAGGGAGCAATCTGTGGAGGACTTGGTGGCACCCAGGGTAAGTCCCAAAGATGGCAGGTGATGAGGTTGGGGGATCTGTGAGAGCTGAAGGGGGCTTGATTGTGGAGTGGGGGAAAAAAATGTATGCTATAAACTGCCCCAGATGTGGTAAATCCCACACTGACATACACCTTTGGGTGCCTTATTGCAATTTTAAAATGGATTACATTTTAAATAAGTTTTAAAAACCAACTGGGAAAAAAATATCTGTTAATAAAGAACAAAGCAACAACAGAATCAACTACAAGAACAATGCCCAATTAATGCAGTGGCTCTGTGTTGAGATGTACTCACGGATTTTAATCCCAACTGGCCACTCAGGCTGAAATTTAACTTCTCTATTCATTTACATACATTTAAAATTTTACATCTCTATTCATTGACATTTATTTAATCAAGGAAGGCAGGCATGAATAAATTACATGCCCTAATTTACAGCTGCAATCTGCGGGGACAAGGAAGGGCGGTTACAAGCAGAGAGCAGATGCAGAACAACAGCTGTGAAACAGCGAGTTATGTGTTAGAGGCGACTAATGCAAATACTGTAATACTAAAAGTAAATCACAGTATACACCTTGGCATGCTACTAAGCCACGTCAGCAAGGTCGAAAGGGTCAAACTCTCCAGTGATGTGGAGGTGGACCTTGCCCACTATGAATGTGGCTGAATACATGATGTGTCAGCCCTTTGCAACCAATCAGTTTTCAGTTTTCAGTTCCAATGGATGCAATTCTGTCCCCCTTTCCACCCCAGATCCAACTTAGCTTTTGTACAGCCCTCAGCCAACTCCTGCTCCAGGATATCACCTGCAGACTTGGAGCTCCATCCAAGCCAGATCTATGATCCTCCACTATTCCGATCTTGCCAACTTACTCCCCACACCTTGTGCCATGGAGCCAGTGTTGTAATTCTATTCAAATTAGCATCTTTTTTTCCTATTGGTATTTTATTCTCCTTCAGCCCAAGTGGCCCCCTTTCTTCCCACTGGCCTGGCCAGCCCCATCCTCCACTTTCCCCAGGACTTATCCCCATTGGAGGCCCCCCACTGGCTTGCCCTCAAGGCACACATCCAGATTCGGTGCAAGATCTGGTTAGTGGTGCGGGGCCTGCCACAGGCCAAAGGATCACCCTGACCCCATGTGTTTTCCTCCTGTAGTTCTATGAGGGCCGTCTGCATGCAATGATGTGAACTGGATGTGCAAGCACACACAGTGATGTCTTGAGCAGCCCAGCTCTACTAAGGCTCCCATACTACACTGCGATACAGTCATCACCAGGTGGCAGTCAACGAGTGAGGAGAGCGGTCTGTTGGACACTCAGTCCTCCCTCCACTGGTCAACCCTCCAACATCATGGATTCACCTCCAAACAGGGGACATAGGGCCAAGACCAACAAAAGGGATAATTGTTTTATAGTTTGTGCTATCAAGGACTGGAATAGATTACCTCAGGAAATAGTAGGGCAAAATACATTTGATGCATTCAAAAAGTGCATTGATGTGTATTTATTGTCAAATAGGATGAAATGAATCACGACTATAACGGTCCCAGTAGTGCGGGCAGAGATTCCAGATTGGCTACTTGCCAACTATTGTCTCTATTAAATTCAGTAAATCAGTGGGCTGGCTACAAAAAAGCTTCTTAAAGAATACCTCTTCCAACATAATGACAAAAGGCAAAGATTCAGGTGACAAAGGAGGAAAATCTGGTAAAGAAATTCTACATAAAAATCTAAACATACAGTAACACTGGAGGGAGATTCTAAACGAGGGTTCTTCAGGTTCTTACAGCCTCAGCATACAATAACACTGGTAGGGAGATTCTAACAAGGGTTGTACAGTGACTTTAGCCCTCGACACACAGTAACACTGATAGGGCAGAGCCCAACAACGGCCCTTCGGTGACATACAACCTTAAACTAAAGTAACACTGGTAGGGGACATTCTAACAAAGTCTATTAAGTGATGTCCAGTCCTAATGCGTGGTAAACAGGGAACGTTTGACCAAGTGCTTATACCTTACTTTGGTCTGTCATGATGTTCAATCTAGTCTTCCTACAATGCATGTGATAATAGTACAGTTACATACATTCTCATGAGCTGCCAGCCTGGTAACAACCCTAGCAGGAGGGTCCAGAGATGGGAAGTTGGTCATGGATGACCACTAGAATTGTGCAGATACACTATGTTATTGGCACTTATTGTTTTGTCTTTGAGAAGTACTGTATTCCCTTGTGGTTTTCTTATTCTGGATTCAGAACAGTCAGAACTCCCCTTAAAGAAGAAAACAACTGTCCAAAATAGAGATGATATCTGCCTGTCTCCGTATATTAACAGAGAAGCTGAGGCCTCACTTGAAAGTACAGTATAAGAAGGCTCCGTGTGGAGTGAACGACAGAGAGAGACACAGAGACGCAAGGGCCTACAAAGGTAGGACTAGAATATGTACTCTCTGGAGAAGAGGAGGGAGAGAGGGGATATGATAGAGACATACAAGTAATTTACAGGGAGGAACAGGGTGCAAAAATACACTATTTTTCAGCGAAAAAGATGTTCCAGGATAGAGGGCATGGGATGAAGTTGGAGGGAGGGTGATTCAGAGGAAACACGAAGAAGACTTTCTTCACAGAAAAGGTGGTGGACAAGTGGAACACCCTGCCAGAGGAAGTGGTGGGGCTGAAACAATCACGGTATTTAAGAATGCATGGGATAGACATAAGTGAATCCTGGAGGTCAGGGGTAAGGGACAACAGGCTTCTAGAAAAACGTAAAGGGAACTTACACGCTCAAGTTGGCTGACTGGGTTGGCCATAGGCCCTTATCTGCCGACAGTATGTACAGTATCTAGAGAACCACTTACCTAAGATGATTGGTTCTTTCACCCTAAGTGCACAAGTGGGTATGCTCTTACAGTGATAAGAAATACCTCTGTTTCCCAAGTAACATAATATTTATTCATTTATCTTTTTGATAAAGACTGATCTGATCTGTCTTCAATTGTAAATTCTTGTATAACTTGACGTTCTGTAAATATCTGTACAAATGATCAGCTGTGAAAACGGGCATTTTTGCTCACATACTCCAGTATAAAATATTGAATGATTGATAAAGTACATGTATTTTATTTGAAAACCTCCCCCCCCCCATAAAAAGTGGCGCACTGTAATTTTTCAGATCTCTGTGTGAGGTTCTCTAATGCATCGCAGAAGCCCTCAAACACAAGGGTCCATGCAGATAATTTAGAGTGGCAAAAACAATGCTGTGACATCAGGTTAGTTTCGCTCAGCAGATCAGCCCTGAGTCAGACCTCCTGAAATATAGTACATACCAAAGATGATGAGCAAAAACTCACTGTCGACTTGGTCCATATTAGAGGACAGTATGCTTGCTCTGTACCTCCCACCATCCTCCCACCTCAGTCTGCTAATCCTTAAGGAACCATTTGCAAACGTCGTCAGTCGCTTACGAAACTGCGCAGAATACTGGATGTTACTCCTGCCATCAGATTCAAGTCTTGCAATGAAGACAGACTTGTCACTTTGTGTCCATATGATTTCGGCATTGATTGCCTCTCTTGGTATTGTAGTGGTGAAATCGACAGAACCTCCTAAGGTACCATTCAGCTGAGTTGGATGTTGTGCCAGATTCAGATCTGAGCCTACAAACAACAAACAGAAGAAAAACGTTCAAGTTTAGTTTACATTTCCTTGTATAACCCCTCCTCCCATCAGATAAATCAAGAAATACAGTTGGTTGCATGTTATAACATGGCCATGCTTTATTACGACACAACATTCCAAGTCTGAGCTGCTGTTTTCTGACCTCATTACTCTGTTTAAAAAAATGTAATCGTTGTTACTGCACTTGAGCATTACTTTGATTTTAAACAAATGACACACCAAGTAATAAAAAAAAAAAAGAGCTCCATGGAGTCCTGCAGTGCTCTCCAAACAATAATGCTGTAATGGACCCACCCACCCACCCACTCAGAAACCTTGCAGGGAAGAGACTCCAGGAGATTTCTAGGGAAGGGCATGAACTGATATAGATTGTGACAAGGGTCTATAAAGGTAGGACTATGCTGGAGGAGGACACATATGGTAAAGATCTTGTGGTGGAAAGGTCTGCACTGCTGGCAGTGGGTGCAAGTTGTGCCATCCCAGGCCTGAAAAGCAGAGAGCAAAATGTGAACAAAGCTGCTGAGTTCCAAAAAGGAAGAAAGTGGCACCTGTGTGCAAGCCGGTATGTGGGTAATGTTGAAGATATATGTGAAGAAAAAGACCAAGGGCTATTTTTCCAGGTTCTGTAGCAAGCACTACAGCATGGCGTCAGGCCGCTTTTGACCAAGGGGTTTGAAAGCCAGGACGTGTGAGGGTCAGATCAGCCAGGAATGAATAGAAGTAGATCACAAGAGCCTGCAGACAATGCCCAAGGTAGCCTGTACTGAGTGAAAGGAGGAAGTCTGCCTGCATCATAGATGCCCTGGGAGAGCAGAGACACAATGGCCTGCTGTATCAGGAGGAACTGTCTGGGAAATGTGAGCACACTGCAGTGTGGCATTGTTTCAAAGGACAGTGCCTGCTTCCCCAATTTTCTCAATCTTGATTGCCAATACCCTGTTTTGAGGGATTTTCTGCCATTTAAGCAACTGCATGGCCTGTGGGGTTTGGGATTGATGTTTAGACTGCACCAACGCTGGTCAACCTGCAGCAACATCTATGGATCCTGAAGTGATTCTACACCTTCAGTATCCAAGAACTGAGTTAAGGGAGCTCTCATTTGGGTATTTTTAAAACCTGGTGCTAGGTGGGTAGGGGTATATCTCATCCACTCAGGAGGGCACCAAAGAGGGCCATATTTAAAGTAAATATTTGCAGTAAACCTCCTTCTTTCCTTTTTGCAGGTGGTCATCTTTTAATAAAGCTGTGCTAGTCCATTACACTTGGTCTGGTTATTGACTCCCCATGTGATAGAGAAATGATTGGTTCCTTTACCAAGCCCACCAAGAGCCGAAGCCCTTGTGGCTTGGTCAGTTGGACTATTTCTAGAACTCACTCTTGAACTGCAATTTACCAGACCACACCAGTTTACCAAAGGTGGTGGCAGTGCTATGTGCATGACCCAGATACACATTACCGTGGGGTCTGTCGCAACATTATAAAACAACGTCTAAACATGGAAGTTGGCTGCCGAATCAGGAAACAAAAGGGATCAGGCTGTCAGCTCCTCAGAGCCAAATTACAATCCTTATCCCTGCAATCCATATCCTTTTGTTAATTACAATCCCAGCCTTATGTTAACTACAATCCTTTCCTTCGATTAAATACAATCTTTTCCTTTTGTTAATTACAGTTCCTTTCTTTTGATTACAATCCCTTCCTTTTGTTAATTACAGACCCATCTTTTTGTTAATTGCAGAACCTTCCTTTTGTGAATTACAATCCTATCCTTTTGTTAATTACAGTCTCGTCCTTTTGTTAATTAGATCCCTTCCTTTTGTTAATTACAATTCTATTCTTTTGTTAATTACAATCCCTTCCTTTTGTTAATTATAATCCTGTCCTTTTATTTACAATTCCTTCCATTTCTTACAGTCCTTTCCTTTTCTTAATTACAGTCCCTTCCTTTTTGTTAATTACAATCCCTTCCTTACATTAATTACAATCCTGTCCCTTTGTTAATTGTAATCCCCTACTTTTGTTAATTACAATCTTGTCCTCTTGTTAATTACAATTCCTTCATTTTATTAATTACAGTACCTTCATTTTGTAAATTATAATCTTGTCCTTTTGCCAATTAAAATACCATCCTTTTGGTAATTAAAACCCCACCCTTTTGTTAATTGCAATTCCCTCCTTTTTTTTCCCAACTCTCTATTTACATTCCCCGGGTGTGCTGGGGGCAGGAACTCTGTCCTGCATCACCCATCCACCAGCCCGATCACCCTGACCATCCCCAAGACCCCTCATGGATTACCCCCCCTTTGGCGGGGCCAGGAAGAAAGCTAATTCCCTCCCCGGAGCACAATCCAAATCTGGGGAGGCCATGATGGTGGATTGGTGGAACGGGGTGGGACCTCATGGAGCCCTCAGCTACCATTTTCCATTTTTCTGTGCCCCTCCCAGCACAAGGCATAGTGCGTGCATGTGGGGGCACATGCAGGCTACTCTTACCGGCTGCTGGTCTCCGTGCCTGCATCACCCGCCCTTCCTATTAGAGGGTGATCGATGGGTGGGACGATGATCTTTCCCTCCCTTAGAGAGGAGAGCAGTCCCCCGGATGCTCAGTCCTCTCTTGCTCCTGCCAACCCCCAACAGCCTGGGCTCATTCCTGGAACTGGGTCATTGGTGTAGAGTGAGGTAAGGCAGGAGAGAGAGGGAGGATATGTTAGAGACCTATAAATAACTCATGGAGTTGAATAAGGTATGTGGAGGGGGGGACATTTTTCAGAAGAGAAGGTGCACAAGAATAAGGGGCATGAAATGAAGTTGAAAGGGGGAAAATTTATAGAAACATAAAAATTGTTGGCAGATAAGGACCACTGGGCCCATCCAGTCTGCTGTAGGCCCCATACATTGTATGTGACCACTAACCCTATGTGATCAATGGCTTTTCATCACTCCCTCCCCTCTCAGGCTTTCCTTGTGCCTGTCCCAAGCATGCTTAAACCCCTCCACTGTGCTTGCCCTCACTACCTCCTGTGGCAGGCTATTCCATGTGTCGACTACCATTTCTGTGTAGGAAAACCTCCTCACATTACCTCTTAAACTACTCCCTTCCAATTTCATATTGTGCCCCCTTGTTCTAGTACTTTTTCTACATTGGAAAAGTTCCCCCACCTGCACATTGTCTATGCCCTTTCAATCATGTCCCCCTGCTGTCTCCTCATATGTTTTATGGTGTAAGCTCTGTACCATCTTTGTTGCCCTTCTCTGGATAGTCTCCACCTTATCTATGTCCTTGCGCAGGTGTGAACTCCAGAACTGCATGCAGTACTTCTGGTGGGGCCTTACCAATGTTTTGTACAATGGTATCACCACCTCCTGCCTCCTGCTAGTGATAACCATGTCTGTGCATCCCAGCATGCCACTGGCCCTACCTGCTGCCTTTGTACACTGCTTTGATACCTTAAGTTCATCAGAGATGATGACCCCTAGGTCCCTTTCCTGTTTGGTGACAGTCAGCTCCCCCCCCAAACTGTAGCTCTCCCCAGGGTTCCCTCTACCCAGATGCATTATTTTGCACTTCTTTACGTTGAACCTCAGTTGCCACATCTTCGACCATCTTTCAAGCTTCTCCATGTCCTCTTCATTTTCTGCACCCCTTCTGGAGTATCCACCCTGTTGCAGATCGTGGTGTCATCTGTAAACAGGCAGACCTTTCCTTCCAGCCCCTCTGCAATGTCACTAACGAAGACATTGAACAGGACTGGTCCGAGTACTAATCCCCGTGGTACCCCACTGGTCACGCCCCCTCCCCAGATTGTACCCCATTTACCACCACCTTCTGTCTCCTGTCTGTTAACCAGTACCTAACCCAGTTCACCACCATGTCTCCCATGCCCAGACTACCCATCTTGTTAATCAGCCTTCTATGTGGGACAGTGTCAAAGGCTTTGCTGAAATGCAGGTAGGCGACATCTACTGCCCCTCCCTGATTAAGTTCCCTAGTCACCTAATCAAAAAAAACTGATTAGATTCATTTGACATGACCTTCCTGCTGTGAATCCATGTTGCCTCAGATCCTGAGCACCACAGGATTCCAAATGTGCCACTATCCTTTCTTTCAGCAGTGTCTCCATGATCTTTCCCGCTACTGAGGTGAGGCTGACTGACCTGTAGTTCTCTGCCTCCTCCCTACTTCTGCTTTTGTGCAGTGGGACTACATGTGCCCTCCTCCAGTCCTCTGGAATGACACCCGTGTTGAGTGACTCTGTGAACAGGGCCTCCAGAGACGCTGCTAGTTCCCTTCACAGCTCCTTTAATATACTTGGGTGGATGCCATCTGGCCCCATGGCCTTATCCAGCTTCAGCTTTGTGAGTTCTTCCAGAACTCTCTCTACTGTGAATGGACTGGTGTTCATCTCTTCCCCCTCCATTGCCTCTGTAACGCAACTGTGATCCTTGACCCACCCACTCCTTAGTGAATACTGACCAGAAGTATTTGTTCAGTATTTCTGCCTCGTCCAGATCCCTCTCCTTACACTCTCCCTTCTCCCCTTTGAGTCTCACAATCCCCCCTCCCCCTGGTTTTTCTTCTGTCACTGATGTACCTATAAAATGCCTTATCCCCTTTGTTTACAGACTGTGCTAAACTCTCTTCTGTCTGCATCTTTGCCCTTCTAACAGCCTTCCCTGCTTCCCATAGACATTCAAGGTACACCTCCCTATCCTCCTCCCTTTGGCTCCCCTTATATTTCCTGAAACTCAGCCTTTTAGCCCTGACTTTGTCCCTCACCTCTTTGAAGAACCATAGTGGTTTCCTTCTTCTTTTCCCTTTGGTCACTATCCTAACGCATTGGTTTGTTATATCCACTATGGCTCCTTTCAGTTTCTCCCATTTTTCTTCCACCCCCTCTGCTACGTCTCCCTTCCCCAGGACTGCTTGTATACATCTACCATTTCAGTGAAATCTGCCCTCCTGAAATCTAAGACTCTTGCCCTTGTATGGCTTGATTGAGTCCATGTCTCCATGCTGAACAAAACCACGTGGGTGGTCACTGGACCCCAGCTGCCGTTCCAACTGTATTTCTTTGACTCTGTACCCATTGGTCCATACCAGGTCCAGAATTGACTTGTCCCTGGTTGGCTCATGTACCAGCTGTCTGAATCCAACCCCCCTGCAGGGATTCTAGGATGGCTATGCTTCTCGCTGAAACAGCCATCTGGGTGGCTCAATCCACATCCGGCATAGTGAAATCCCCCAGTAGTAGGATTTTGCCCTTAGCTGCCATGTAGTTTATGTTTTCCAATAGTTCCCTGTCTACTTTCTCCCTCTGTGCTGGAGGTCTGTAGATCACCCCTGTGTGTGTATTGCTGTTCCATTGTCTGGCTCCAGGGTGACCCATATTACCTCTGCCTCCCCCTGTCTTCCTTGAACTTCTGTAACCTTTCTATCATCTCTGATGTACAGGGGGCCCCCCCCCACCCTTTTTACCTTCCCTCCTGTCCCTCCTGAACAATGTATAGGCTGGTACATTGACTTCCCAGCCATGATTAGCAGAGTACCATGTCTCTGTTATTGCTGCTATGTCAAGGTCTGCATTTGCCAACAAGGCCTCCAGGTCTGGAACCTTATTTCCTAGGCTACGGGCTATTTGATATCCCCCAAATAAATGTTTTATTTCTGATGTGTTCTGTTATGATTCCTCTCTTTGTTACTACATGTATGGATGCAGAATTTTGCAAGGCCTTATGGGACCCACCCAATAAATGTAGGGAGAGCCCTGGGGTGGGTGGGACTACACCACAGGCTGTGTCCAAAAAACAATTAGCCAAGGAGTCCTCTGGCAGCGGCACTTCCCTCCACTCACAAACTTGTCTGCTAGAATCCCTCAATCCTGTCCAAACTAAATGGAAAATCACCCAATTGGCAGTTCAGAACAGACCTAAAATACAGTTTCAAACACACAGAAATGGCAGCTAAGAAAATGCCTGAAATACCCTTACAAAAACAGTTACCAAGTCACCAGCTAGAGTCTCTCCCTCCTTCTTCTCCAACTAACTGAAGATTCAACTGAGATGGCAGTTAATGCCTCACATTCAAACTACACTAATCCCTGTAATATGATGCCTGCACTTAAAGGCCAGACAGCCACTTTTAAACACACAATCACAAACTTGTCTGCTAGAATCCCTCAATCCTGCCCAAACTAAATGGAAAAGCACCCAAATGGCAGTTAAGAACAGACCTCAAATGCAATTTCAAACACACAGAAAAGGCAGCTAAGAAAAGACCTCAAATACACTTACAAACACAGTCACCAGTTAGAGCCTCTCCCTCCTTCTTCTCCAACTAACTCAGCAAGAATGTGAGGAAGTACTTCTTCACTGAAAGAGTGATGGATGCCAGAAACAGTCTTCCAGTGGAGGTGGTGGTAGTGAAAACAGTGGTGGGCTTCAAGCATGTATGGGATAGGCACAAAGGAATCATGGAAGGAATGGGGGGGGCTGAAGTAGCCAGAGTTCGGGTAGGGTCTGTGGTGACAATATAAGCAGGAAGAAAGAAAGGGCAGACTAGGTGGGCCAAGTGTTCCATATCTGCCAACAAATTCTATATTTCCATGTTTCTAGATGTGCAATAAATTAACTGTATGAACTAATTATACAACACAAGAATGACTACATACATTTGCATACCAGGTTATCCTGAAAATATGCTAGAGCACGGTTTCTAAAACTCTTACAAGTGGGACCATCTCTGGTGCATGATGAGGGCCATGGGTTTCCAACAGGATTTTCTTGGCTGAGTGCAGGCTATATAATATTGGACTAAGGCAGCAATTCAAATGAATACCTGGATCTCAGAAACCTTCTATCTAGGCAGGGGAAATCACCAGGGGTGCCCATTGTTCCCTCTTTTATTCGACTTGGCTTTGGAACCCATAGCCCAAAAACTAAGGGACTGTGAAATCATTCAAGGAGTGTCTCTGGGACAGGCCATGGCATAGTCTGACTGTATGCCATTACTCTCTTAGTTTGTGTTACAGAACCAAATAAATCATTATCACCCCCAGCATTGGTTCCACAACTGCAGGCATTCGAGTCACTGTCAGGATATACAATTAATTTAAAGAAAAGTACTGTATTGCTAGTCTGCTCTTGTGAACATAGGGATCTCCAAGAGTGACTGCTATTGCAGTGGACCCGAGAGTTTCAGATATTTAGAGATCTGGTCAGAAAACAGATTAAAGATATATATTATTTATTTAAAACGTTTAACCAGGAAAAACATACTGAGCTTATAACAGCTCATTTCCAGATGTGTCTTGGGGGAGAGGGAAGAAGGAGACAGCTGAACAGTACAATTACAAAAAAATACAGGAAGTCAAATACAATGATAAAATATTACAAGCTGAATCATAAATATAAAGGCAATTTAGTAAAGAAATGCAATTAGAAAAATATAGCAATTTGTATATGTAAGAAGGGGAAAAAGTAGTGAAACAGAATGAACAGGGCAAAACTAGATAAGGGTAGTAAGATAGGACAACCAGTTGCATATGATGAGGGAGTAAAATAAGAAAGAGGTATGGACAGTTGCAGGAAGGATAACAAAAGTCATAAAGAAGAGACTTCAGGGAGGAAGGGGAAGAGGCAGAATGAACAGAAATGGGAAGGGAGGACCAAAGTTTAGGAAAGCGGTAAGAAAAAGCAGATTGACCAACAGCAGATTTTCTAGAAGGAAGAGATAGAGAATGGGAAGTAGAGTTGTGGAGGGTAGG
This sequence comes from Neoceratodus forsteri, assembly GCA_016271365.2. Classification (NCBI taxonomy): domain Eukaryota; kingdom Metazoa; phylum Chordata; order Ceratodontiformes; family Ceratodontidae; genus Neoceratodus; species Neoceratodus forsteri. The sequence goes on along the minus strand of CM028133.1, from coordinate 242,265,186 downwards.
AGGAAGAAGGAGGAGGGGATAGGAGGGATATGAGATATGTGAGAAGGGTGCCAAACCAGAATCTGGATAAAAAAACATACACAATGGGAAAGGCACCTACCATCCAGAAAGGGGAAAGAAGGGGCTGAGTAAAAAGAGCAGTGGTGAGTACGGTGTGAGCAATCTATAGCAAAATGACAGAAAGAATGAAGGGGGGGGGCAGTCCGGCAAGGGCAAAATTCAGGGGCATTACTGTAGACTAAGTCACCGCAGTCAAAGATAGGAAGGATAATTTTTAATACAATTTCTTGGCGGACAGGGAGCAGAATACTCGCTTTATTCCTGTACAAAGCACCTAGCTTAGGGTGAAGTCTACTATGAATTGCAACAATATGCACTGAGAAATCAAGACCCTGGTCAAGGCAGACTCCGAAGTACTTAAAGGAAGAAGCATCTTTAATCTTAGCACCATCAAGGGTATTAAATAGTGGGAAAGAAATAAGTTTGACAAGCCTCTGACGGGTGCCAAAAGTTATTGAGACTGTTTTTGGCATTAAGGGACAACTGGTTAGACCTGCACTAGTGCTGAATGTTGTCAAAATCCAACTGTAGCTACCCTATCAGACCATAGTCCAGTTTCGACCAGGTAATTGTTTGGAATGGAGAGTGAATCTCCTATATAGAGACTTAATGTTTCATTATTGAACGAGGAACCTTTCAAGCAACTTATGATTAAAATTATAGAAAATCTTGAACGCGATTCTCCCATGGGAGACTGCTCTCCATTGATTTGGTGGGACACTTTAAAGGCAGTTGTTAGGGGCCAAATAATTAGTTACGCTTCAGCCAAGAAAAAAGAAGCGAGGGTTAGAGAAAAGGAACTAAGGGGGAAGGTAGCAGATTTGGAAGCCAAAAACAAAAAAAATACAGAGTCCAAACAAACTTTAAAAGAATTAATGCAGCACAGAACTACAAGAGTTGGAGAACAGGAGGGCTGAAGGATACCTCAGGTTCTCCAATCAGAAATATCATGAGACGGGCGGGAGAGCACTGAGACTTCTAGCTTTCTGTCTCTGGAAAAAGCAAGCCGAAAGACATGTCTCAAAGATGAGGGATACCCTAGACCCAGATAAGCTCTGGTCTAAACCCAAAGATATTGCCTCACAATTTAAAGCATTTTATAGAGGGCTGTATACAGAGGACAAGGTGTAACACAAGGTCCTGGAGGGATCCACGGCCTTCCTGGACTCTATAACTCTCCCAACCCTTCCTCTAAGGACACAAGAAGCCCTGTCTGCCCTGATTTCCACACAGGAAACTTTAGAGGCCATACAAAGTTTACCAACTGGCAAAACACCTGGCCCAGATGGCCTGGCAGCTGAGTGGTATAAGAATCTGAGCAAGACATTGGCCCCCAGATTAGTACATATCTATAATGCTAGTTTGAAAGAAGGGGCCTTCCTGAATTCATGGCAAGAGGCCCTCACAACAGTAATTCAGAAACCAGAAAAACCCCGTTCTAACTGCGACTCGTAAAGACCTATCTCTCTCCTTAACCAGGACCTAAAAATCCTAACCCGTATCTTAGCTACCAGATTACAACAGCATGTCGAATTACTAGTGCATCCAGATCAGACTGGATTTATCCCCCATAGGCAATTGCAAGTTAATATCGGGAAACTGCTTAACATAATTACACATAAACACCCTCCTGACTCCACCCCTTTGGTAATATTTCTCGATGCTGAAAAAACATTCAATCGTGTGAATTGGGTCTTTATGAAGGAGGTGCTCTCAAGGATGGGGGTGGGAAGGCAATTTCCTTAAGTGGGTATCCATGTGCTATCAGAGGCCTATAGCCTGAATCAGAGTTAATGGTTCAAACTCTGACTCCTTCAAAATAGAAAGGGGAACAAGACAGGGGTGCCATCTATTCCCATTATTATTTGCACTCACTATAGAACCCTTAGCCCAAGCTATTCAGGAGAACTCTAATATTTGTGGAATCAAAATTAATGGAACAGAGAATAACATTTCTCTTTATGCAGATGACACAGTAATATACTTAGACAAGCCTGACACTTCAATCCAGGAGGTGATCAGACTTCTAAATCACTTTGGGGAGATTGCGGGCTTCAAGGTGAATACAGGAAAAACAGAAGTCATGAGCTTTAGAGGCCTTCCACAAGGAGAAGTGCAGAGCCTCAAACCTTTTAAGTGGGTTAAAGACAAGATTAAATATCTGGGGGTGACTATTCCTACTGATTTGGCTAGAGTTTACCACTATAATTGCCAACTATTAAAAGAGCAGGTATACGAGGACCTGCACAGATGGCATAACCTCCCTCTTAGCTTTGTGAATAGATTGGAGACAACAAGGATGAATATTCTGCCCAGATTTTTGTTTTTGTTCTGAACCCTTCCCTTTCCAATTAGCAAAGTGGAGTGGAAGGAGCTGAGAAGGAGACTGTCTAACTTTATTTGGGCAGGCCGCCTCTCACGCAAAAGATGGGGCCTTCTGACAGAAACTAAAGATAAAGGGGAACTGGGAGTACCAGACCTACAAAAATATTATCTGGCAGCACAGACAGTACCAATATTAAAGATGCTGATGCCAGAAAATAGAGGAGGCTGGTACAAACTAGATGAGTGGGTACATCCACAGATACCTCTGCAATTCCTGCCATGGGTAATTAAGGCCTCAGACCTAAGGGATATTAATAACATACAGACGAAACACTCTCTTAAAACCTGGCTCACCACTAGGCAATAGTGGGAAATATTTTCCCCAACTTGGAAATACATTCCACTAAGATTTCTACCACATTTCCCAGCCATACAAAATGACCCCTGCTAGAGTCATTGGGCAAATGTAGGGTTCAAAAACGTATGCCAGATGGTCAATGAAGAAGGTATTAAACCATTTGCAATGCTCCAAGATGAATTTGGAATTCCTCATAAGAATTTCTTTAGATATCTCCAATGCCGGCATTATATAACTAGTACAGCTGGAACTGGAGCCATACAGGGTAATCCTGCCCCTCCACTGACATACATATACCAGAAAAGTTGTTTGGCGGATACTGAGAAATTTATTTCATATGTATATCAAACATTACAGGAGGGAATGGGATCCATATTTATTCAATCTATAGAAAATAAATGGCAAACTGAATATGAGACACCAATATCAGATAGGACCTGGAGCCAAATATGGAGGGGCATATATAAAACAACTAACTCCCTTGTGTGGAGAGAGTTTAGGTGGAAAATCTCAACCAGATATTTTATTACTCCGGCAATCTCATCCAAATATGTAACCTCCCATACTGATAGGTGCTGGAGGGATTGTGAGGATAAAGGTACTCATTTTCATATTTTTTGGAGCTGCCCAGGAATTAGAAGTTTTTGGACAGAAGTCACAATAGCGGTCAAATAAATTCTACAACTAGAAAGACCACCAGATTTTCCTCACATGATATTGGGTCTTCCTCCCCCAAGGGTGGGCTCAAAGGTGCAGAAATACCTGTTTTTCATCTTGATAGCAGCAGCTTTAAAGTCAATTACACAACACTGGCTTACTCCAAATAATTTGTCTTACTCCATATGGTGGTCCAGTGTCAGTAACATTAAGGTTATGGAGGCAGTAATGGCCCAACTTAGACTCCAGACAGATACATTTAACTCAAGATGACTCCCTTTCTTTGAATATGTAGAAAGCAAAAGAGATACCCCAATTTTAGACCGACTGTTGCTAAAATAATCCCAAGAAATCTCATTATCCTTCATAGAAAGGAGAAGTCCTTCTCCCTATACGTCATATAAAGATAAAGACCTAGCAGACCCAATTTTTGACATTAATCCCAATTTTTGGGAGATTTATACTCTTGATTACTTCCCCTTTTTATGTTGGCTTGCCGAAGGCGCAAGCCAACACATAGGGAGAGTGCAGACTTGGGGGCGCGGCCGCTGTTGGGAGAATGCAGGGCACGCATCAGTAGGTGCATCCCTCATTCCCCAATCATCCTGCATGCTGGCACCACACCATGTTTACATAATGGTGCGAGCACATCTAAGCAAAGGTCCGCTGCAATCCGAGCAAAGCTCGTCATACGCAGCGGACTCTTTGCTTGCGTGCTCGCCGCCATTATCAGCATGGTCGGCGAGCGGCTCATGGCTGAGCCCGATCCCCCTGTCGGTAACCCCCCCCGCTGTTTTACTGTGCCAACAGTGGAGCCCACTCCCCATCGGCATACCGCCCCAATCTGAAATGCTGGGGGGGTGCCCAATCCCCCTCTGCTGGTGCTCCCCCCGCTGTGTTTGTACGCTGACGGGGGAGCCCACTCCCGTCGGCATCACCTCCCTCCCAATTGTTCAATGCCGAGGGTGCCCAATCCCCTCAGCTCACACGCCACCGCTGTCTTTGCCGGCGGGGTGCCCAATCCTATCGGCATTATTGCCCCCGTTGTGAGCTGACAAGGGTGCCCAATCCCCGTCGCCTACTGACACCCCAAAAAAAAAAAAAAAGTTGGGTATGCGCTGAGGCCCATCCCAGCGTGCCAAATACTGCAATGGAAAACTGCCCTACGATGGTTTCTTTGTTTTCCCCTGTAAAACTAAAAACCGTCCTCGTAGTCGATGCCCCCCTCCCCCAACCGCACTCACCCACTGTGCACCCTGCTCCCTCAGCCCCCCACCCATACTTACTTCTCCGAGGCGGTGCGATGATCTTCAGTGGACCGGGAACACGTCTGCACTCTTCAAAGCCGACCGCGAACTGAGGAAATGCCGGTAAGCTGTATAATGGAGTGAATAGGGTTTTTTTAACTTTGTTGCATATCTCAGGTATTTCTTGGAATTTTGCACCAGATTTTCAACATGGGATTTTTGGGGCCCCTCCTCATGAATTCTGTCACTGTCATGGCGTTAATCGGCCTCGAAAGGTGATTTCGCAGTCACTGCGCGAAATCACCTTTTGGGGCCCATTAACAAAATGACAGTGGTGGTGTTCATGAGGTGCCCTCTTAAAAAGCCTACGTTCCAAATTTGGTGGAAAAAATCCAACAAATGCCTGTTTTATGAGCTGCAGGCCAAGAAAGGTTATGCAAGCTCGTAACTTCAGCAAGATTCACAATATTTTACTGCTGGATTTTCAGCATTGTCATTTTGTACACCTTCTTGTGAACAGTACAGCTGCCATTTTCCACATCCTGCCCGAAATGTGTTTCCGCACTTCGGCGCATAATAACGCAGTCACTGTGGAAATCAGGTGTTTGGGCAGATTATGAAAATGACAGTGACACAGTTCATGAGCAGAGGACCTAAAATGCCTATGTTGAAAATCTGGTGATGATACTCCATAAAATAACTGTGTTACGAGCGTGCGTTGGCAGATTGTATACACGCTCGTACCGTCATGCATTTGTGATATTTTCAGTCTGGATTTTCACCATTGCCATTTTTTCACACCTCTTGATGAACAGTACAGCCATCATTTGACATATCCTGCCCAAAATGTGTTTTCGCACTTCCGGTGCAGAATAGCGTGGTCGCTATGAGAAATCACTTCTTGGGACACTTTGAGGAAATAACAGTGACACTGTACATGAGCAGAGGTGCTAAAATGCCTATGTTGAAAATTTTGTGACAAACGCCCATAAAATGGCAGTGTTGTAAGCGTGCATTGCATATTTCCCACGCACCCTAGTAGCTTTGCAAATTTGGTATATTTACATGCCACATTTTCAACACTGGCATTTTTTTACACCTCCTTATGAACTGTACAGCTGTCATTTCTCACATCCTGCCCGACATGTTTTCCCGCACTGCACTACCAAACACCCAAAGGGACACCCTAATGCTTGTCACTCTCTGCAGGGTGGGGGTGGGTTGACATCAGTTCAATACTTCACTGCCATTCCTATGATGCATCTGTCTAACTCCTGCACTACCAATGCCAATGCCAGCAAGCCAACATTCGGCATTGACAAATGCTTGTTTATTATTAGAATAAGTACCAAAATAAACAAGGTAAATGAGAATTCAGGGGCCCACGTAAGAAATACACTAGGCATATGGATTGTTGGAAAACAGCTTTATTTCGTTGAGCTTGTGTGGCTCGAAGATAAGACAGACCAAGTGATGGACTGTTTGCTCAGATACGGTAACCTTCCGGAGATTTTGGAGGAAGGACACATCAGACGAATCTATTCAGACTGGAGGTTACCCAAGAAATTAACTTTATCTGCAAGATACAAAATGGATTTGTTTAAGTTATAAGCACTGTATAACTGTAGTTATAAACTTACTTAACATATGTAAATGATATGTTGAAACTAAAAGAACCTGTGTACCTCTGTATGAATTCAATTTTGCCTGAAAAAGGAAAAAAGTAATAAAAATTAAGTTAAAAAAAAAATCCAACTACAGCTGGGAGATGAGGTCACGGGGAGAGGAGCTAGATGTAAAAAGAACAGTGTCATCAGTGTACATTTGGAAGGACGCAGATGAACAGATAGTGGATAGGGCATTAAGGAAAATGAAAAGAGAATAGGACCCAGGACAGACCCTTGACAGACACCAGAGTTAATGGAAAGTAAAGCTGAAATGGATTTTCCTATCCAGACAGCTTGAGATCTGCCTTCAATGTAAGAACAAAACCAGCTTACTGAAGAGTAAGAGAGGTCCGCAGCTTTAACTTTGTCCAGAAGGAGGGGATGTGCCACAGTGTCAAAAGCTTTAGCAAGATCAACAAAAATGGCAGACGTAATCAGTCCTTGATCCATACCAGTAAGTGTAGAGTCAATGAGCCAAAGGAGAACAGTGGCAGTGGAGTGGGATTTCCTAAAACCAGACTGGAGGGGAGTGAAAAAGTAAGGGTTATCAAGAAAGGAAGTGAGCTGAGATAGAACAACGTGTTCCTGTAACCTAGCCAGGGTAGAAAGGAGAGATATTAGACAGAAGTTACCAGGAGAAATGAGATCACCACCTTTGTGTATAGGTATGACAATAGCCTGTTTCCAGACATCAGAAACAGTAGCAGGAGAGAACCATTACCTCATCCTGGCCCCACTTGAGGCAACAGGGCTATCCCCCAATTCACTGTGCTGGTTCTGGAGTTACCTCACAGGGCATGAGCACCCGGTAAAAATATCTGGTACCCTTTTGGACTCACTGCAAGTGTCCACTGGGGTTCCCCAAGGATCCATATTAGGCCCCCTGCTGTTTAGCCTTTTTCTTAATAACCTCCCACTAGCCTGCATACACAAAATCCTTCTCTACACAGACAATGCGGTTATTTGCTCCAGCCACACTGACCCTACCATCCTAGAACAACGTCTTCAACGTGACTTTTACAATGTGGAGGACTGGTTTGATCATGCTAAGTTGGTTGTCAACCACAAAAAAACCAAGACTATGCTTTTTGCCCCCGCCCATAACCGCCACAAGACATCAACCATTAATCTTCTAAGCAAGCAAAACATAGCCATAGAAATGGTCCAGAACTTCAAATACCTGGAGCTCACTCTAGACAGCTCCCTTACATTCTCTACACATGTAGACAGTGTTGCCTTATCTGCAAATAGGAAGCTTGTTCTTCTATATAAACACCGTAACTGCCTTACTGATAAAGCCCTCCAGCTCGCCATCACCAGCTCAGTCTTCTCAACTATCGGCTATGGTCTCGCCATCTACAGTGCGGTGCCTGACACTACCCTTAAACGGCTTGCCACTACGCTGAATAAAGCCTGCAGGTTTGCACTAGGGGCTTCGCGCCTAACCCATACCTGTAATCTCTACCAGCAAATGGGATGGCTAAATCTGGTTAAGAGGACCCGCTACCAAGTCTGTCTACTAGCCAGAAAAGCAACCCTAGGCCTATTACCACCAGGAAGCAGTTCCCTCCTTCACCTGACTGAGCCTACTAGGACTACCAGGGCATCCAACAATCTCTCCCTCAAGGTCCCCTTCCAGTGCATCTCTCAAGGGCAGAGATCCTTTGAATACAGAGCCCCACTCTGGCTTAGCTTGCTCCCTCCTGAGCTAACCACTCTCAGTGTAATCGGCCCATTTAAATCATTGCTCAGATCTCACCTGTATAACCAACCGGTATGCACCTGCTTCCCCTAATCTCCACTCTGTGTCACTGATAATGAATACACCCACCCCAGCACTCCTCTGCTGCCTACATGTTTCTCACCTCCCTTTTCCCATCTCCCCAGCTCCCCCTTCCCATGCCTGCCCCTCCTTTCCATTTCACATGTTCCCCAACCCACCCAACAAATTCCTCCACACCTTCTGCCTTACCTCCCCATCCCCCCACTCCCTCATTTGACAAAGTGACCCATAGCCTGAGGTTGCTGCCACCCCACTCCACTACTTCTACCTATTCCCCTTTCCTCCTATTCAAGGCCTGCTGTGCTGTCTAATGAACCTTCCATCCTCTAATATTAATTATTGTATATTTTCGGTTTTAGTACAAGCAGCTGCAACAATTGATCAAGACTATGTAAATATTTCCCTTCAGAGTTCTCTGTGTTTCACATCTGTAACTTGTGTTGTGTATATTGTTTTCTTGTATGCCTGATGTGGAACCTTTGTAAATGAGCTTGTAGCTCAAAGGTTGTAATCCTAGATTTCAATAAATAAATAAATAAAATAGAAGTAAAGTAATGGGCAGAGCAATGGCAGGTGCCAAGAGAAGGAGAAGTTTAGGGGTCAAGGCCATTAGTAGCACCTCCCTTCAATGGATTAAGGGCATGTCCAGCTTTTAGAGAAATAGGGGGAGTAATAGGAGAGAAAGGCAGAGAGAGGGAAGGAAGGAAGGGGGTGGGGGAGGAAGCGATGAGAGAGAGGGCACAAGTAGTAAAGTAGGAGTTAAAAAACTTAGTAACAGCAGAAGGGCCAGTGATAAGGGAGTCACCAACCTTAAGACTGGAAGAGGGAGACTGGATCTGAGGGGTGAAAAGGGAGTGGATAACCTTCCAAAACTTGGATGGGTTATTAATGTTGTTTTGGGAACATGGAACCAAAATACTCAGATTTTGTGAGTCGGATGGCTTTGCTACAGGCATTGCAAAGGCGTCTGTAATTGGCCAAAGAAGATTAGGAGTCAGTGAGTTTAAAAGTACACCAAGCAAGATCTCAGGAGTGGAGACAAGTAACTACATATATGTATATGTGTGTGTGTGTGTGTGTGTGTGTATACATATACATATATATATATGTATATCTGTAATGTATATGGAGCCATCTATCCCCCCCCATGCTGGAAAACATTATATCCCTGGGTAACAAATAGTATAATCTCCCACTGTCCCTACAGGGGGACTCTAATATCTTAGAGACTACATTTCTACCAACACTTCCATACCTGTTTCAAGTGTTGCAACTCCCCATTACTGAACAGTTTTTTTAAAGAAACTTAAAACATGCACAACAGCATGGCTCTGGCATAATAGAACACCCAAAATAAAATTTGGCCAATTAACTCAGAACCCAGGTGGGAGAAGATTGAGTACACCTCATTTCAAGAATTACTGTTGGGCTGCTGAATTGGTGAGCAGGAGAATTGTAAGAACACATGTATTCTTATGGAAAAAGCATGGTCCCAGGTACATAGAGTGACAGATCTATTCTAAGCAGAACACCTCCTGTGCCAGGGACAATCTGGTGTTGGTACCGTACACTTACTAAAACCTGGCATAACATCCACACATATAAGCAGATGGTGGCACAGCTCACAGTACTCATGCCTTTATAAGACAACCCCTTGTTTCCATCCTTTTCAAAAGATGCGGGATTTGAGATATGGGCGGCTAATGGGGTGACCCTCTTGGGACACTTGTATATCGCAGGAACCCTTACGTCTTCTGAAGATATAAAACAGACGTGCAACATCACATGCTCCCACTTCTTTAGATATTTACAACTGGGAAATTTTTTTGAAAAGCACTTGGAAGGAAATATAAACTGCGGGAACCTCCTGGGGTGGCATGTATCCTGGACAGTGCATGAGACACCATGGGATTAGTAACACAGTTCTATCAGAATGTAATGAGCTCAGTGCCCAGTACAGGGGACCATAACCAATTGAAAGGGCAAGAAGCGCTAGGAACTGGAACAGATATAGAGGACTGGGCTAATATCTTGTAAAGGGGTTGGTCTCTGCCAATACAGGGTACATTTAAAATAATCCAATTCATGATCAAGCAAAGAACGTATTGTACCTCATCCAGACTGACAAATTGCACAGCACTCTGGGATGGCACCTGCCCAAGAAGTGCACAGAGGAATGCTGATACTTTACATGTGATGCATAATTGCCCCCAACTTACCACATACTGGCACCATACTGAAATGATTCCTTCAGAAATATTCTCCAAACAAATATCCATCGCACCCAGAGCAGTGCTTCTGGGGGATTGGATGGAAACAGATGGTCTGCAGGCCAGCCGATGCAAACTTGCATTCTTAGCTATATCAGCAGCCAAACTGGGAATCTTGACCAGTTGGAAAATGGATCAACTACCATCGTTCCATTATTGACACTGGGCCATGAGAGAAAATATGGCAATGGCAAGCTAATATACGAAATGAGGGGTAGACAACATATTTATGAACTAATGTGGGACCCCTATGAGGAATATGAGGTTAGACACCCCTTGCCTGCTCAGTCTCAACGAATCCTTGGATAAGGATAGTGCAAGGTACACTACAGAGAAAGCAATAGGGCTGATGGGATTTCCACCCCACTCAATGTCACATGCTGAGGTTTAAAAAAAAAGACACAAAACACAAGTATCTTTTTGTCAAGTATGTCTGGTTTTATTGTTAGCATTGTTTGATGTTTGTGGTTAACTGTAACCAGAGCAATACAGTGTGGTCAACAAAACATGCAATTCTCAAATGCTGTAACAAATGAACTAAAACCTTCAATAAAAAAAATATATTTGAGAAAAAAATCTTACAAGTGGCAATTTCACAAACAGTGACAGGAAGTGAATTCAGCGCTTTCATAGCTTGTACTGAAAAAGAGCGCTGTCTCAGTGCTGTTTGCCTTAAATGGGACAGCAAATTTGTGCTAACTGGCAGCATTTAGTAATGTTCCTAGTAACAGAAATAAAGGATTTACCTCCAACTGACCCACATTTAACAGTACCTGAATAAACACTGATGAGAAAACTGTGTTTTGAATTGTTTTCTGTTTATGGACAACTTTCTGCACAGTTCTCTTCATGGAACCAGTAATCTGGAGTTTTTACTATATCAGTTTGTATACAGAATGCTAACTATGAACTGTTGATGTATCAGAGCCGTTCTTATTCTGTATGCAAATCCTGACATAGTCAAAATTCCAAATCACTGGTTCCATGAAGAGAACTAACAGAAATGGTCCACATGAAAATGAAACAATACAGAATATGGTTTTTCACATCACATTTTAGTCAAGTACAGTTAAATATGGATCTTTTAGGCCTATGGTTACCATTTCTGTAAATGGGACCATTATAAACAGATGCCAATTCAAACTCAATTCCTGTCCTCTTTAATGGTAATTGTAACCTTTGAATGCACATGTTTCTGGTATAATATTTATTATTCATTGGGTGAATGAGGTTATGAATACCAAGGGGCATATGGTCCAGCTGTGCTTTTTTAATGAATAATACCAACTGGTAAGCTACGCAATGATAAAAGGACAAACAATTATAAAAGAGGTATAGAGGGCTCAGTGGTGTAGAAGGCTGAGGTGCTGCAATGTGCCTTACCTCTGCCACACCAGTGACCCAAGTTCGGGATCAAGTGCAGGTTGTTGAGAGTCAGCTGAGGAGGATGGGAGAGGAGCGACTGGCCATCATGCAACTCTCCCATCCTGGATTGGGGAGGTAACCCTTCCCATCTCTTGGCTGCCACAAAATGGTGGTGCTCTGGGGGGGCTGGTGCTACACCAGGTGGGTGGAGTGGGGCTGGTACTTTCGATGCACATGTGCACCTCCATGACATTTACAAACCATGTTGGCCATAGCCCTGGGGCATGGAAAGAAATGGAAAATTGGCAGGCTCAGGACATATGGAGCCCTGCCTGCCTGCCTCCATTCTGTGCTGCCACCTGACTAACGGGCCCAATCTGGATGTAAGTCACCGGGTGGGGGAGGTGGCCCTTCACTTCCTGGCCCCATCATGGGGGGCAATCCATGGGGGATCTCGGGCTCCATGATTCAGGGGAGGTGGAGACGGCACTTAAGAGCTCACCTGTGGCCACGCCAAGCCTGGAGAAAAAGCTTTATGAAAGAAGAGGCCTAGAGAACACATCTATGGTTGTCATAGTCTGAGTAAATTGCAGATGTGCAGGCATGATGGAAAGCTACACAGACCCTCCCCAGAACTGCGTTACTTGTTGCAGAAAAGACCACAGCACCATAATCAAAGACTAAGACTATGAGACTCATAACCAGAAGTTTTTTTACATCTCTAGTGAAGTTGTGTTTGTTTCAGTAAAGCAAACCCTATCACTGATTAATGCTTTTGACTACTAAACCAATGTGAGCAGAAAAGGGCAAAAAAAGTGTAAAAATATACCCCCAGATTTAAAAAATATGGACCTGTTCTACCAGTCCTTCAATTGGTGTGGTGATGCACAGTCCAGGACAATTCTTGAGTCCATGCCTAGTTGCAAATACATTTTGTTATAGTTTTTGTTGACCGGGTAGGTGCACTAGACAAATCCTGCCTATTTTCAGGCACTACCTGGGGGAGGGGGATACAGATGAATGCCAACTGACCTTGAACCAGATTAAGCTGTTGGTGGTATTTTTAGTGAGTGACGGAAATTTGGCCAGGACACCTGGGAAATTCCCCTACTCTTTTCGATAAGTGCCATGGGATCTTTAACATCCACCTGAACTACTACCAATCCAGGCAGATGGGACCTCGGTTTAATGTCTCATCCGAAAGATGGCACCTCAGAAGTGCAGCACCCCCTCTCATGCTGCACTACAGTGTCAGTACTGGGATATTAATCCAAGTGTCAGATGTGGAAACTGAACCCACAGCCCTCTGATCTCCCGGCCTCAGAGGCGAATGTGCTAGCTACTGAGCCACTGACACTGCAATTTTGTTTGTTATTGTTGTTGTTAGCATTAATGACCAAATTACCCTCCACAAACCATAGACATACTGAATCAAAGTCATTCTGTAAACATCTCTCCAATATAACTATGTCTTTCCCCTTAGTGAAAATTACAATGTCATCAGCATATAATATTGTTCGGGAGAAGTCACAGGTCCCAGACACAGCATTTATAAACAAGTGAACAATAGAGGCTTGTTATAGATCCCTGCAGCACCGCTGTGTCCAGTGATAAGAATTCTCAAGTACATGCCACCACACCTAACCTGCTGAGTATGATTGGTCAGGTAATCTGAGAACCACACTGCTGCATCAACCGACAGGCCCATCCTCACTAACTTCATCAACAATGATCTATGACTGACTTAATTAGCGCTGGTCTGGCTGCCTCATCTTACCATCTCCCCTTCCTTCGGAACTGGCTCCCCTCTTCTCTACCTCACCATGCCTCATCTCTACTACCTCTACAGCAGCTGCTAAAGCCAGCCCCCATATTTGTTCCTGTCTAACACCCAAACCCTCCCCCCTCTCCACCTCTCTCCCCTCCTGCTGCCCTATCCTGTATGTGCCCTCACACTCCCCTCACTCTCTCTCTCTGTCTCATATGAGGACTTCATCTCACTCAGATTTAAACCTGCCTGATCCCCCACTGCATACCTTTGTAAATTCTTAATGATACCTCTCTACAATAGTGCTGCAATTCACCTCAGTGTATTCCTACCACTATTTTGCTGTCACTGTATTGCACTAAAATGCTGTTGTTCTTGCTCGTCACCTGTTTGTAATGGCAGCTTGTTCTGTCCCTTTCCCAGTCACCAAACTTTTAAATAAATAAATAAATAAATACATAAATACATGCCTTGGGTCTAAAAAGGCCACACACCCACATTCCGCTCTGTCCAAGGCTGCATGAAGAATGTGGGTCAACTCTATCAGTGCAGTCACTGTACTAAGAAATTTCCGAAAGCCATACTGTTCCTTGGCCAAAAGGTCATTAGCAGAAATACAGTCCGGCAATTAATCGCGGACAATGTTCTCCAGAGTCTTGGACAGAGGGGAGAGAGAACGGAGATGGGCCTGTAGTTCGAGGCAGAGGCGTGATCCCAGATTTAAAGACTGTAACAACATTTGCTTGTTTCCAGATATCAGGAAATTCACCATACTGTAATGAAAAATTAAACAGCTTTTGAACAGGAAGTGCCAATTCATTGATTGCCACATTAAATAATTTCGTATCTATAGAGCCTGGTCCCAACCTGATTCTACTTGCTGATTTTTTCAGACACTTCTCAATGATAGCAGTTGTCAGATTCCTGAAATAAAATTTAGGTTTAGATACCTTAGTAACACCAGGCATACTTTCAGTGTTAGGGGCTGGATTTCCTGGTAGATCTTTTCCAACAGCAAAAAAATTAAAAAATATTAAAAGTGATCTGCAATTACCACTGGATCAGTTAAGCGTTGACCTTCCACATTCCAAATGGATGGAGTAAACTTGCTATTTCTACCAAAGATTTCATTGATACTATCCCATAATTTCTTGGAATGCTTACAAGCTTTAAATTGTTGAGACTTACAAAAGTCAATTTCAACTTTTGTAACTAACAACCTGTATATTCCTAGTTCTTTAAATCTCACCAAGTGAGATTGCAAATCAGAACTTTTCTACAGTGCCTCAAAATTGTCTCTGTTAATAAACTTGGTAATCAGCTCTGGGGTAATCCAAGGGTTTATATCTTCACAAATTATTTTTTCTGCAGACTGGCAAACAAATCACAGGCCCCCTTAAAAGTTTTATGAAACAAAATCAAAGGTCATGTTAATATCTGGTGTATATATCTATATCTATATTACAAAAAACTTAATTAATACTCTAGTTCAGCACTCATGAGTATCCAGAGCTCACTCTGCAGGAGTGAGAATATTTTCCATATCACATTCCTGCCCATCACGTATCCTCTATTTAAATATATATATATATATATATATATATATATGTATATGTATTATAGTGACACAGTAGCAACACTATAGTTAGGATTGAGTAGGCATTTCTATGCCAGCCCCCGAACTTTGCATTTTAATAGCGTCACAGCTGTTCAACACATTTGCAAAGAAAATTTGCATGCACAGTCTCAGGGGCAAGATCTCTTGACATGTCAAATTTTGTTCTGGTTGGATGAGCGAATTCCAAGATCCAGATGATGAAAAAAGTGAAAAAGATATTTTTTTTTTGGGTCATTGCTTAGTGTCCAGATGGTTTGGAATTTTGCTCTGAAATGTTCAGGGTAGAAAGGGCTTGGGTCACATTGATGCCTTTCACTAGTTTGGTGAAAAAATATAAATTATTTTCAAAGCAAGAAAGAATTTAAAATTTTGGTTCTGAGCATGCTCAGTAGTTTTTTTTTTTTTTTTTGGATAGCTGCTTGGAACTAAAAAAGAATTTGGCCCATATGAAAAAAGATCATTTTTCATATGGGGTTATCTTTTTTCATGAGAAAAAAATTTGTTTTTCATATGGCCACCATATTGTTTCCATTTTTTTCAAAAAATTTTTGGAAAGCCCATAAAAATCAGATCCTACAGAGATATCAACACATATATCTTGTTAATTGGGACCCTGTTAGGTGGATTCTGGGGTTACTGTTTGGAAAAATAACCCAGACATGTGTTTTTAAACATTTTTTAATCTTTTTTTGTGACTCAATTTTCTTTTTTTGTATGGCCGTATGAAAAAGGAATTGGGCCATACGAAAAACTATCCCTTCTTATGAAAACATAATTTGATTTTAGTTTTTTTCAAATTTTTTTTTCGTTTGAAGGCATCCTTTTTCATATGAATGGAAGAACCTCACGAAAAAGGATCTCTTCATATGAAAAAAAGAATCTAAAAAAAACAAGTCTAGTTTATTTTTTATGTATAAAGGCATCCTTTTTCATATGAACAAAACAACCTCATGAAATAGGATCCCTTCATATGAAAAAAGAATCTGGACTTAGTTTTTTTCAGATTCTTTTTTGTATGAAGGGGTCTTGTGGTTTTGAAAATACATTCTTGGTACTGACCTCGTTTTCCTGCCCACCCTCCTCCCCCATGATATCAGTTGTGATTAACTGATCTTGGTTTGTTTGTTTTTTGGTCTCTATCTCTTCTACTTGTGTATTAGGATGCTTTTAATCATGTGCTGACTGAAATTTAAAAATGAATGGACCAATGACTGTGAACTAATTATGTGTGCAATGTCTGTATGACAGCATCTATTTCTGTGTTTAAATGAAGCGCTGGTAATGTGCTTTAGCCTTTGATAAAGGATAGAAGTATCTGAAATGCATCAAGTGAGCACGGCCTGTCTATTTGTTGTTTTAATAAATATGGACTGAGTGTCCTTTTAAAAATTACAAAGAAACTGGTGTCATTTTCTAAATGAGGTATGAGTCACTGAGTGCCCTGTTTTAAAAATGAACTGTGTCTGACTTGCATAGGAGCACCATCTTCCCAGTGCGAGCTCTGATATTTGTCCAAAAAGCACATTTAGGTGTAGACTTATCTGGGGGAAGGGGGCTTATGGTGATCAGATGCTTTGCTCTTGGGATGGAGTGAGGGGATTTTCAGGCTACATCTGCCCACTGGTCTGGAGCTCAGTAATGGGATGGTGAAGAGAGGGAATGGGAGAAGGGAGTTTGGGCAACAAAACAGAAATGTAAATGCTGTTGGGGTTGGAGGATTGTGCATGTGAATAAAAATGTAAGTTGCGTGAAACAATTTATCCATATCATAAAAAGGCACAGTTCACTGTAATTTACACATACCCTTGCACAGCCATGGTAAGTGTTTTTGCTTGTAACCACACACATGTCCCAGTCATGCACATGTCTCTTTCTTTTCTATCTGCCCTCAGAACTAAATTTCTGCATCATTTCATTAGCAGGTATTTGCTTTTAAAAAACCAAGATGCTAATTTTAAACCTCTGGAAAACCGCATTCGGAAAAAACAAAAAACTACAGGCCGAGGGCAGCTTAAAGGAAGATGACGTGGCACTGTTAATGTGAAAGTGAGCTTGGATTATTCCATTGTCTCTTCCTCTGCATAACTAATGCAGTCTGAACTTCTAATACTAAAACTAGGTATTGCAGCAAACAACCAGCCAGTTCTCTGAACGATTGATAACAATAGGCCACCTCCATTGTGCAGTTTCATCTCTTGGTTTGATGGTAACGTTTTCCAAAATAAAGTTTGCCTTTGACTCACTTCAGCTCACCCCAGTAGTTGCTGAGCATGCAAGAAGATTTGAGATTGAGAAATATTCCATGTTGTGATGTTTGACTTAGCTCAACAAATGCTGTCTCCCCAAGTAACAGCCCTGTTTCAGCACCTCAGGAAAGGAAGGCAGGGACCCAGCCTCTGGGCTTAGACATAGCTCCGCAGACACTCTCTTCCCAAAATAATATCCCTGTTTCAGCGCTTCAGGAAAAATGGCACTGGGGCATTTAGGGTTAGACTTAACTCCACAGACACTCTCTCCTCAAGTAACATCCCTGTTTTAGTTCCTCATTAAAAGGAAGCAGGGACTCAGCATTTGGGTTTCCATTTAGTGCCACAGACACTGTCCCCAAGTAATGTTCCAGTTCGAGTGCCTCAGAAAGGCAGGCAGTGATGCAGCCCCTGCGTTTAGATATTGCCACATAGACTCTCTCCCCAACTAATTCCCTGTTTGAGCACTTCAGAGAAGGGAGGCTGGGATCCAGCATTTAGCTTTAAACTTAGTTTTGTAGGCAGTCTCTACCCCAGTAACCTTCCTGTTTGAGCAGTTCAGGAAAGGGAGACAGAGACTCAGCCTCTGGGGTTAGACATAGACCTACACTCAGTCTCTCCCCAACTAATGTCTCTGATTTCTGCAGGGAAAGGAAGCAAGGACCTAACCTCTGGGTTTAGACATAGCACAACAGTCAATCTCTCCCCAGAGAACGTCCCTGTTTGAGTACCTCAGAAAAGGCAGGCAGTGGCCCAGCATTTGGGTTTAGACTTAGCTCCTCAGACAATCTTTCCCTCAGTAACACCTCTGTTCATGCATCTCATGGAAGAGAGGCCAGAAATCCAGCATTTGGGTTTAGATTTAGATTCACAGGCAATCTCTACTCAGGTAACCATCCTGTTTGAGCAGTTCAGGGAAGAGAGGCAGGGACTCAACCTATGGGTTTAGACTTACCGAAACATCACAGGCAATCTCAACCCAAGTATCCTTCTTGTTTGAGCAGTTCAGGGAAGGGAGACAAGGGACTCATCTATGGGTTTAGATTTAACTCCACAGACAATCTTTCCTCAAGTGGTTTTCCAGTTTGAGGTGACTCAGGGAAGGGAGTCTGACACAGCCTCCGGGCTGCCTGGAGAGCTAACATTGTGATGAACCCCAGGCTTTTTGTTTTAATTGACTGTGGATGGGGTTGTAGGATAACAAATAGACCAGACACCGAACTTCAAGTTCAACACACAATCTATGCATGATGTTTATTTAAAATACAGCAGATAACCTTCAGCAATGGCATATCCCTTTTTTCAATACACCAGTTTGCAGCAACAGACTGCACATGTCCTTCCTTTGCACTCATTCAGCACCTACTGACCCACTGCTCTAACTTTTTAGTGAAAACCATTTCATCCCTATGTTTGTCTTGTGTGTTTGGGTGATGGGGGGGGGGCTCAAACAAAAAAACAAAACGAAAAACAAGTTAAAGACAAAGAACCTCAGTGCAAAAGCACTGAAGCAAAGGTTACCCCAAAGGGCATTGGCAATAAAGCCACGTTTCAAACAAACACAACATCACACATACCCCCATAATGCAAAGCATCACAGGATGTATATGCAAATCACCATGACATTTCAAACTGGCTCAGTTTACAGCAGGAATGCATGGTACCAAAAGGACCTCTCAAACAATTCTGCAATTTACATGCATTTACCAACACAACAGGGGGGTTTCTTATATCGATACCCCGGTAACTTAATTTCTATAATACAGTCACCTAGTACTTTTTACTTTTATCAGAAACACCTAGTGCCATGCTATTTTCAACATTTATAGGTTTCATACACATAAGGTATATACAACAAGGTATTTTATGACATAGTACTACTGCATACTAAATCCAACAATGAGGAACACAGACTGTTGTTTTACATCAGCTTGGAGGTCACAATAATAACCTTCCTGTATGAGGACCTGAGAGGGAATAGGAAAATTAAAGAGGACACTATAGCATAGTCAAGAAAGGGGAAGGAGTGCCCACAGGTGGCCAACCTTATGGACTAGAAATTGTAAAGGATAGATTAGACTAAGAAATAGAAGAACTGTTGCAACAGATTTAAGAAAAGGTCGGTCCTCAAGAGTGGCAGGATCACCCTGTCACACTGTTTATGACCCCAATTTCCACCAGCATGACCCCTCTGTCCATGGCAGTCTCCCAGCCCAGTACTGCCTTATGTGCTGCCCACATACTTTACTGCAAACCCTTGGTGGCAGAGCCTTTGGGTCAGCATCCACAAGAGACACATGGGTGGGGCTAGACAGTGGCAGAGCAATGGACTTCATCCTTCTCTTCATTGGGCAGTTTTTCCAAGTTCTCTGTCTCAACCCATAGGATGGCGACATGCAAGGGGCTCCAAGTGCTCACACGCAAGAGGGCTGAAGCAAAGTCTGGCCAGCACCCTTTCTTCCATGGTGCCTCAGCTGGGCCAACATTTGTGGTCACCTAGGTGGCAGTATTATGGTGCCAGCAGTGATCCCTAGGTGGCAGAGTGTAGCAGTGCAGGTGACAATCTCCTCCTGCCAGTCTTCTGATGCCCTGGGCTTGAGATATGAACCAGAATCACTAGCATCACTAGATGCGATGTCGTTGTTAGGGTATGGGTGAAATCCTGATCACTGAACCTGACCCAAAATGGTAAAAACTGGATCGGGTGCAACTTGAATGGTCTGGCTGTTTGGTACGGACCATTTAGGCCACTTTATTACTGTGTAGATCCATCCATTCCAGCTGGCCCGGCTTTACTCACATGGTCCAGCTGTTCTGGACAGATCAGTCCATCCATTTTTTTACTGTTTTGGCCCATCTGTTCTGGCTGGTCTGGATTTCATCAAGGCAAAGGGTAGGGGCAAAATCAGGACCACCAGACTCGCTTGGATGTTCAAAACCATCAACGGGCAGGACCGAGTCCGGCATTCCAGATTTCATCCATATCCTCACCCTAGATGAAATCTGGATCAGCCAGAATGGTGAAAACTAGGCAGACTGCTCTGACTGGAACAGCTGGACCGCATAAGTTACTCTCAATATAGCCAGAGTAGCTGGTTAATTTTTTCCCATTTTAGGTCTGGTCTGGTGATCTGGAGTTTGTCAAATCCCCTGTGACTGCACTGGTATACATTTAAGATACTGAAACTCGGAATCCCGAAACTCACGGGACTGAGTTCAGTATCCCAACACATGGACGCCTGACAGGAAGGAAGCCAATGCTGATGGGGGTTCGGGAGCGGATGTGATGGACCTTTACCCTACCCCTAGCCAGGCATCACAAGCCACTGGAAAATGTAGAAGCTGGCTGAGCTGCTCCCATGGCATGGAGGGTAAGCCATTAGCAGCTTGGCCAGCATGGTCTCATAGACCCAAGTTCTGTTCCCGGTGGTAGCTACTTTGCTCCCCACTATTCCACCCCCCCCCCGTAACTTTTATTTTTTACTCTAGGGTCTGCTCCCCCTCTGAGTTGGTTATTTTAGTTACAGGAGGTGCAGGGGGGGCAAAGCCCCCCGCATTACATTTAAGTCTTTGTCAGGATTTTGAGACTCAGTATCCCAAACTCAGTCTTGTGGGGTTCAGGATACTGAATTTTGGGATTCCAAATATATTCCACTGCACCAACTAGTCAGCCACCGCAGACTAATTTTGAAATAATGGAACTAAGGACTCCTGTTATGTCATGTCAAGTGAGACCCCTGTGACCTTTACCAGTATATGTATAAAATACATTTCACAAAATGTTTGATGATTTTCATGAGAGGCTGTGTTGCTAATTATCCTTGTCTTTTGTAACAAGCAAATTTGTGATTGCAGTTTCAGGCCTACAATTGCTTTCTTCAGGAGAGTGAGTACCCAGGTTTTGGCTTGATTTCACTTCTAAGGTATACCTGATATGGATCTGTAACACAATACTCTGTATTAAATTAAAAATAAGGTTGACGTATGTTATGTTTTTTTTCCCTTCTGCTTTGACTCTGGAGTTTTCAGTGGGGCAGTGTTCTGTGGAAACAGCGTGATGTCATTATTTAATATCTAAAATGCAGCAGATGAAACCTCTTTGTCTCAGAAAACAATTAGTTTATCAGTTTTAAGTTGACTCACATGATGTTTTTTATCACTGATGTCCTTCACAGTTAGGTCTCCTCAGACACAATAATTACACTCATGCAATGCATTGTGGTTCAGCTAACATTGTTTCCATTTCCTGTTTACTTGTTTCAGAATCACATAATCTTCTGCCCTAACCAGATCTTTTGGCCTTAGTTTAACACACTTTCTATAACTCTGTGTCCTCAAGCTCAGCAGATCTTCAAAAACATCTTTCCTATGGCTATATACCCCCCTTTGGGTCCCTGACTGGCAACCTGTCAACCCTGTTGTCCCACTTACTTTGTTCACGGGTCTCCCACAACTTGCCTCCTGCAGTGGCACTGGTAAGGAGCAATGTAGGACAAATCAGTTTGAGAGCTGGTGGTACATTTGGCCATTAGGGGAGGTGATCCTGTCCCTCTACAAGTCGCTGGTCAGACCACACCTAGAATACTGTGTGCAGTTCTGGTGCCCATTCCTGAAGAAGGACATTAGATTGTTGGAGGATGTACAGTGTATGGTGAGAAAGATGATCCAGGGATTAGAGGAATACTTCGATGAGGAGAGACTGGGCAAGCTGAACAAGTATGCCCTGGTGGAAAGGAGAGATGGGGGGGCATGATCAAAACCTTCAAATACCTAAAGGGGATTAACAAGACTAGTACAGAAGGGATTTTCCAGATTTGAAGGGGGAGGGTCACAAGGGGGCACCAACTGAGATTGGAGGGGGGGATTCAGGAGGGAAGTCAGGAGACAGTATTTCACAGAGAGGGTAGTGGATAAATGGAATACTCTGCCTGAAGAGGTAGTAGCCTGTAGCTCGGCTACGGTAGATGGCTTTAAGAGGGAATGGGACAGAGCGAGGATGGATAATAATGAAGAGGGGAGGGGTGAGTGGGGCATCTGCAAGGTGAGGGACTAGCTGCACAATTGAGCAGACTCGATAGACCGTTAGGCCTGTATCTGCTGGCATTTTAGTATGTTCATATTAGCTTTTTAAAATCTCATTAGCGAATCAATATTTTCAGCGACCAACATTCTTGAGTGCTCAATAATCACTTTATGGCCTGGTAACCAGTTAGCTGGTAAATTTCAAAATTTGGTAGCCAAATCAAACTGTTTTGTTGGCCAGTGTCTACTTTATTTGTCCAACCCTCATAACGGGGCATCCCTCCTCACCAGGACACATTATGGCATAAGGGTGTATAGGGAACGCAGGGCCCAAGCATGCTGGTGCACCATTTTTCTCACAAGATAACCCTTGATCTCCATTGGGAGAATGCCCACCCCACACTGAACTCAGGCACATGCAGATGACACCCCCACCCCGATGTGCAGGAACAAGTTGTCTATACTGGTGCTTTCTGAGGCAGCGGAATGCAGCAACTATCCTGCCTGGGATCTGTTGTTCTGTCGGGGGTCGCCATTCCCCAGTCTGGCTGCTCTAGCACTAGAACCAGACTCTGCACTCAGACCTGGGTCACCAGTAGAACAGCATGATGTTCTGCAACTCCAAGACCAAGTGTCCCTTGCCTAGGCCTTTTATTTTTGTTTTTACCATCTACACTTTTCACCCCCCCCCACCCGCTGTCACCCAGGAATACACCCTGTATTCAGGGATATACCCGGTTCAGGCAGTTGTCATTATACAGACATTACATTATATATTACTGCCCACTTTTTCACTGTCTTCTTCCTTCTCCCACTTGGGTGTGAGACATGTTCTATATCCTCAGCAAGTCAGCATGCCCCTGAGGAGTAGTAAGCTCCTTAGCCCACCAACAGGGGTTACTAAATGCTGGAATCCACCACCATCCCTCCCTGGCCAAAGCGAGCTGCCTTCTGTCCAGGTTCCCAATGTGACAGCTGAAGTCCGCCCATGAACTCTGCTGCTGGGCCAACAGAGTGGCTGACTGAGGTCAATGCAGGGTCACACATGGATTCATAGAGTGTGAAAACTGTGAACCGTAGGTGAGTGACGTGGTCCTATGTGGAATCATAGAGTGTGAAAATGGTGACCCATAGGTGAGCGGCGTGGTTTTATGTGGATTCATGGAGTGTGACAACTGTGAGCCATAAGTGAGCAGTGTGGTCTCATGTGGATTCACGGAGTGTGAAAATTGTGTACTGAAGGTGAGCTGTATAGTCTCACACAGATTCATAGGGTGTGAGAACTACGAACTGAAGGTGAGTGGATTGGTCTCACTTGGATTGATAGCATGTGACAATGCAAACCCAAGGTGAGTGGTGTGGTGTCATGCAGAGTCATTACGTGTGAGAACTGCAAACCGAAGGTGAGTGGAGGGGTCTCACAGGGATTTAAAGGGTGTGAGAACCGTGAACTGAATGTGAGCAGAGTGGTCTCATGTGGATTCATAGTGTGTGAGAACTGTGAAGTGAAGGTGAGTGGAGTGGTCTCACATGGATTCATATGGCGTGAGAATCGAAAACCATAGGTGAGTGGCCCAGTCTCATGCAAATTCATAAATTGTAAGAGCCGTGAATCAAAGGTGAAGAGAATGGCTTCATGAGGATTCACAGGGTGTCAAACTGTGAACCATACTAAAGTTTAGTGACATGGTCTTACGGGGATTCATAGAGTGTGTGAACTGTGAGCTGAAAGTAAGCGGAGTGTCCTTTTGTGGATTAATAGGGTGTCAGACTGCAAAACAAAGGTAAGTGGTTTTGACATTCTAAGATTGTAAAGAAAATCAGTCATGCACTCCTAAAAGTGTTGTCACTGGATGTGTATTATTGGTTGAGGTTGATTAATAATATTTAAAAATGTAAAAACCATCCCTTGAATGCGCCCATGTCCAAGGCACCTGTGTGTGAGGCACTCTTCGCAGACTAAGGGCTTGAGCCACAGAGGGGTCTGGAGTATGCATGACCCATGCATATCCAAGCCACAGACGTCCACACCCTGATGCCTGTCCACAATGGATGTCATTCCCAGTCTCTGCTCACCATGTACCTCATGTGTGCAGTACCATGTGGATGCAGGTGGTGGCAGGTGTGGCAAAACTGTGCATGTCATCGGGCACCCAATCCATGATTTGATTATACTCAGTGAGAGTAAACTAGTGATAACCAGTTATAGCACTGGAGCTGTCTTCATAGACATTACCAAGGTATTTGACCTGGTAAATAATGACCTCCAGCTGCTAAAGCTTAGGCAGATGGGTCTGGACAACCACGTAGTTAGTTTAGGAATTACCGTCCAACCAGAAACAACAAGTTAAGTGGCGTGGCACTTTATCGTAGCAGTAGGGCTCAATACTGGGTCTCTTCCTTTTCTCATTATTTATAAATGACATGAGGAATGTGGTATGTGCCAGATCCTTCTTCATTCTATTTATAAATGACACACCTGATAATTGTGGGGGTGGCCAAAGTACAACTGTTTGCATATGATACTTTGCTCTACATATACTGAGCAGACATCAGTGGGATAAGCTTGGAGCTGGACAATTTCAAAACCTTGAACCACAGCTATAAAGAACAAGTTTGTGCGACAGCTACACTATTTGGTCCCAGACTCCAAGGGCAAGAAAGGAGGAATCTGCTCAAGCTGTTCAATCTCTCTGGCTCCCAACCGGAAGTGGTGGGATCCATGAAAAATCTTGTACTGCTTTCTAACCAAGACCTATCACTTAGTCCCCATGTTGATGCTGTAACCAACTCTGTACACCAGAAATGTGGCCTACTATGCAGGCTTAGCTCATATGTTTGCAAGCAAGCATGCCTAGCTATTTCTAATAGCACACTGCTGTCAGTACTCCGACATGATGCCCCGATCCTCCAGCCTCTCAGAGATTTGGAGCAAACTCAATTGAAAGTATTGTATAACAAAGTAGAGTAAGTTGCAGCTGATGCCCTTCCCAGGGATTACCACTGTAGTGTGTTTGCAGCACTGAATTAGCACTCACTTGAAGCTACAATGACTTATCTCTTGCTCTGCCTTGCCTTCCAAATGACAAAGCTCATTACCTTCAACCCCCAGTCTCAGGGGTATTCTCAAGGCCAAGAGGAGGAGAGGAGGTGCCTACACTCTTTGTCTTGTCTGTTGCTTTAATTCTTAGGGCAAGAACAGGCTCAAACAGGAAGTCCTTTACCTTCAATGCTCCATCCCTCTGGAATAAGCTTCCACAAGAGGTCAAGAATTGCTCCTCTCCTGCCGTGTATAAAAAAAAAAACCCTTAATGTCTGTTTACTAGTAGGCAGCCAGAGCAAATGAAACACCTTCCTCTACCCAAGGCTGTTGAGCATTCCTAGCTGCTAATAAACATCCTCCCACAGCTCACGTGATTGTTGTTGTTGTATGTGCACTTTCTATCTTATCTAATGTTGATTAACCTGGATGCAAACTTGTGATGTCATGTATTGTACTGTGTGTCGCTCCGTATGGCACCCTGAGCCAACTTGGGAAGGGCGCCTTATAAAGAAAACTGTTGCTACTACTAAACACTGCATTGCTGCTGTATGTAATTAAACATGTACCGAAAGCAAGAAAGGCAGCTCATACAAAGCAGGACTGCAACCACTACGTGAAGCACTAAAAGTATCCAAAAAACAGTACGGCATCACAGTCCAACCCAAAAAAATTCAAAGTAGCTGCAATGGGATTATTTGCTGCTGATGTGAATCTTTTTTTAAACTTTTGAATAAAATTGTGAGCGAATTCTGAAGCTCTTCTGGTTGGACTGTGATGCTGTACTGTTTTTTTTTATATATAATTAAACATGTACCCCTGAATGTATGACCATGTATGTACAATATTTTTTTTCTCCTTCTTTTTCCCTTCAATCGCCACACTCTGGGACCTCCCTCAGATGTCATCCCAGTATCTCCTGCCCAGCCTGAGACCCTATCACCTCGAGCCCCCCCCCCAGTGCTCCTGTGCTCTCATGCCTTACCTGCAGTCAACCTCCTGGCTTGTACCCCCCCCCAGGGTGGGGCCACCTTCACTGCATGGTGGTCCTTAAATCCAGTAGTACTGCAGGCAGGGTAAGAGTCAGAGGATATTGGGGACTTGGGTGGGCAGGATCTGACAGTGGGCATGGGGCTGTAGTGCGTTTTCGTTCTCCTCCCAGAGCATGGGGTTTTTCCTCTTTACATGAGCATGATTGTGATGGTCCCCTGGTGGCACAGATGTGCAATGACATGTGATGCAAGATGGACATGCTTCCACCCCCAACCGCAGATGTCTGCCATCGCTTCCACCCTATCCCGATGTGGCCCTGGCTTGTTGGTAAGGCGATAGACGCCTCAGCCCTCTACACCACTGGGCTGGCTGTATGTGCAATATTACCTCTGAGTGTAATTAACTCTAGGTCACCCCTGAAAAAGGGACACCATGCCTCTGTGGGCCCACCCAGTCAACAGAATTCCAATACATAGCTAGATAGACAGACAGACAGATACTGTCTGTAGAGAGAGAGAGAGAGAGAGAGAGAGAGCTAGATAAACAGACAGACAGACAGATGGTATACCATGATATAGGCGACTGAGATTGAACAACTCACATATGAGCAATTCAATCTCAGCGCCTATAATGTGAGCTACCCTGAAAAGATAGTGACACAAGAATGTCAAATATGGAGGAGGGCGAATGGAAGACTTGAATGTAAAAGAGAGCGAACAGAAAAGGAGGGATGATGATGATGGAGGTATGTGGGAGGTTGTGTGGCATGGTGTCACTGAACTGGCCATATGGTGTGGTGGTGAGGGTGGTTGGCTGTAGTAGGAAAGGTCTAGGGTTCAGGGGTGGGTAGGGGTATACTTTGTTTGTCCTGAGTATCTGCGGGAGTTTAACTTTTTTGGGGGGGATTTCTCCCCCTCTCCAACATGCACCACCCTGAAGTTGAGAATCTAAATTAAAGGGGGGTGCAAGAGGGGCACACCCCTGCATAGATACTGTATATTAGTTTGTGTTCGGCGTTCATGTGGTCACTGGGAGTATACATTAACTTTTTTCATTTTGGCAATGTATACTCACTGTAATGGCGATTGCAGTTTGTCAATTGCCATTAAGACATGGAACCCAGACAGACAGATACAATAAATCAGAAGCTCTGCTGTGGAGCTACTAATAATCTACCAGGCTTGCAAGGTTAAAAAAGTACAACCAATTAGATATCAAATCCAAAGCCTAATTATGCAGGTCTACAATGCTGAAAAATGCAACCAATCAATTATCAAGTTAGAAAAATCACCACAAAACAACTAATAACGTATCATGTCAGCAATAGTAACAAGTACAACCAGTTAGTTGTAATATCAGAAGCATTGCTAGGGAGCTATTAATAACTAGGGCTGTACCTTAGTCATTGAAGTCATAGATTCCATAATTTGTCACATTTTCCATGACAAATCAACCCCATGAATTTTGGCATTTTCCATGACAAAAACACCATATGCTTTGGTATTTGCAAATGACAGACCCACCGTTTTGTGCCTTATCTCCACAATGTGATTGGGCCATGGACAGGCTCCCGGATGGCAGTGCACTGCATTGCTCCCTGCCACTGGGTCAAACCAAAAATGTCTTTGTTAAAACTGCAAAGAAGCTGCAGGACTCAAGAGTGGAGACAGATTTAGTCAGGTGGTGGGAAACTGATGAGGGGGAAGGTAGCAGAAGGTGGTAATGAACAGGGTCAAATCTGGAGACAAGGAAGTCATGATCAGGGTGCTGCAGTGGTCAGTACTGGGACCTATTCTATTTCACATGCTCATTAGTAAGCCGGTCTGGTGGCATAGAGGTCTGAGGCATTTTGTCTCACCTGCCACCACACCAGGGTTCTGGGTTTGGGAATGGACCTGGGTCACTGGGGGTGGGCTGGGGAGAGGAGGATCGAGTGTCTGATGGACTGCTCTCCTCCTCTGGGGAGGGAGGTACACAGTGCCTTGCACATGTATGGCCTCTAGTGGTGGCTGGGTGTGTGGGTGGCCAGGGACTGTAATTTAGGTAAGGACAGAACAGCAGCTGGTGATCTTCTACATGCAGGAGCATGCATAGGAGTGCATGGATGGCACTGCATGTCCATTCCTCTAGGGAAGAAAAATCAGAGGAAAAATGGCTGCTCACAGTGCAGAATGAGAAAATGACCCTCCGCAGGTTCCGCACTGGCTACATGGCTCTCTCCTGGAACTGCTGGATGGCAAGTGAACAATGGATGACCCCTGCTATGGGGGGGGTAAGCCATGGGGAAGTACCAATACTGACGGCAAATCCCTGGGATGCTGGGTGATGGGGCTGGGGGGTGTCAGTCAGAAGGCAAGCCTGCACCAGTCAGGGAAGGAGAAAAATAGATTAAATACAAAACATGTTAATTAGTGGTCAAACTGTAGGAGAAGGTATCCAGGGCAAGATGTGTCTCTTTGCTGACCACACAAAGCTTAGCAGCAGGGTGGACAGTGAAAAAGGGGTTGGAGAACTTCATAAGGAATTGGAAAAGCTGGACATGTGGTCAATAATGCTGTGGTTAAGATTCAACACCAAGGAGTGCAAGGTGATGCTTTTTGTGAATAAAAACCCATGCACGGTGTGTAGGATAGGAGGAGTTCAGCTGGCCAGTTCAGCAGAGAAGAAGGACTTAGGAGTTCTCATCAATGAGTCACTGACTCACTCAAGCAAGCCAGCCAGTGCAAGAAGGCCTTAACATGGCACTGAGGATGCTGGGTGTATAGGGAGTGGGGGTTTGATGGTAGGAAGGAGGAAGAGATACTGTCCCTATACCGATTAAAGGTTAGACTTCACCTAGTGTACTGTGTTCAGTTCTGGGGCCCTCACCTGGGAGAGAACATAGATAGGCTGGAGTTAGTGCAGGAAATTGTCCCAAAAATTATTCCAGGACAACAGGGCACCCTACAAACAAGTGCTGGTGACCCTGAATATGTAGTCGCTGGAGGCCAGACAGGAGAAGGTTAGAGACTTATAAGTTCCTAAAGGGTATAAGTAGAGTAAGTTGTGAGGATATTTTTGTTAGAAACAGGGATGCAGTTGAGAGAGGGCACCGTTGGAGTTTGGTGGGGGGTGGAGTTAAATTCAGGAAGGATGTGACAAAGTTCTTCTTCAGTAAAAGGGTGGTAGAGTTGTGGAAGAAATTACTTGCAGAAGTGGAAGGGGAAATTACTATAAACAAGTTCAAATGTGGCTAGGAGAGGGCCAGAGGACTCACAGACCCACTAGTGGGATAAGGGAGAGAAGAGACACATGGTGGGGGAAGGGGAGATAACCAACCATGACATTAGGTCAAGGGGTAAAGGAATCTAAAATATGAGCAGACTTGAAGGACCATCAGTTTTCTTCTGCTGTCAGGTTCCATTTTTCTGTGTAAAACACATACATCTTCTCTGATCTTCTTGTATAAAATATGTCAAAATAGAGGTAACTTGTTTAACACAGAACTGATCTATGACTTGGCAGGACTTTTGCTATAGTTCCCATCACTTCTGTCATTTTGACCATGCCAATACCATGACATTCTTCAAACTGTCCATGACAAAAGGACAGCCTTAGGAAAGATAAAAAGTACAAACAGTCAATTATAATGTCAGATTGATCACTATGGAACTACTAATTACTTTCCAAGTCACCAGTGCTACACAACATACAATAATTCAGTTATGAAGTCCAAAGCCTTGCTATGGAACTTCTAATAAGTTGTCATGTCCACAGTGCTAAAGACGGTATAATCAATTCGTTGCCAGGTTGGTACCACAGCAACAAATTACTTATCAGGTCAGAAGTTTTATACCAAAGCAACTGATTAGTTAACTGATTGGATGCATATAGTACATATGAAAAAAAAATGGTTATTTGTCAATTTAGAACCATTACCAGACAACAAATAATTGGTTGGCTAATCAGGATTGTGTATAAAACTCTGAGCTGGTTTACTAGTCAGAAGCATTACTAAGAAATAATCTGTTGGTGGAAAATTCAGAAGAATTTCACTCTCTTCCGAGACGTTTGTGAAAGCAAGAAAGAGCAGGGGTTGCTGCGGTAATAAAATGTTTGTGACACAACAAAAGGTAGGAGCTAAAGGTACTAAATGCTGACAGTGGCACAGGTTCTAACAAAATAGGCTGAAATGGAACCAAAATTCGGAAAAATGTTTTAAAAATGCATTTAAAAAAATGTATAACCATTTTAGCTTTTATGTAGTGCTACAAGGATACTGTAACAACATCATATATATATTAAAAGTATATCAATGTATAGTGACGACGAAAGAAGTAGCATATAATCATACTTATCAAACATAAATAATGATATATTGTTATATATTACAATGTACCAACACATGAAAACTGTACCAATAGAAATTATTCACATTAATTGGACTCCAAACTTTAATTTAAAAAAAAAATGAAGTTCCTAGAACTAACCATTACAAAGTTACCCCTTTCTAAACACAATTTTTTGGCATGGGCTATTGGAACATTTTGGGCTATAGTAGCGTAATTTAAACAAAACAAACAAAAAAAAGAAAGCTTTGAAGCTTGTTGATAAGGAATGGATCTTCTGATATAGTTTCATGTATCAATACATATCTGCATACATTAATTTACTTTTAACCATAACGTGATGTGTCTTGATGTATATCACCATATATTGCTACATGGAAACACTATTGATAAGGACTAATTTATGTCAATCTGATGCCAAGATTTCATTTTAACAGTAGATTCGTAGCTTTACATTTCCAAAGTTAACCCTTACTGATAATTCAGGTAAATGGGCTCAATTTGAAACTGTTAGGGCTGGAAACCTAATTTGTATTTCCTTCTGTTGAAAACACAAGTAGTTAGGGGTTATTTGAGGGGGAAGTGAATGATCTGCTATGCAAGTAAAAGTACAAGATGAAGGCATACAGGTTAAAATGAAACAAATCATCATATAGGATAAGGTGAACCACAATTCAGAAAAAGTTCTAATTTTGTATTCCTATAAATTTCAGTTTTCATGTGAGGCATACAACAAGTGGGCTCACTTCACAATTTGCAACCCAGACATGTTATTTGCAGCCTTGATTAGTGGCCGTTTCTAATCAAGTGAGTTGCCGAATATAAGTTGTGAGAGTGGAATATGCTGGTGGCTATTCTTTTAAAAAATACACACACCATTTTCTAGTTTATTTGCATTTTTTTAAGATTTTCACATTTAGAATGCCCCAATGAGACTAAATTCTCCTTTTTCCTAGTGATTCCAGGGGGAAGCAAGCAGAGTTACAATCATACAAACAGCATACACATCAATAAACACAAACAGTCATATCAAACACATTAAACATTCTAGCGCAAGCACATCATTTCTACAGTTATTCCAGAGACTGGATCTGTACCAGCGCATGATAAATGCGATCAGAGTTATCTGAGCACTCTGGCTGTTCATTGAAGAGTCTATACTTTGGTGATGTTATTATTTTCTTTTTAAATCTTCAGCTTGGTGCTATTAATAAAACAGACAGTTACTGTTCCCCTATCTGTTTTGAGAAAGAAGCTGACTCAAGTGAACTTCAGATGTTTCAGATATTAAAGCTTTAAGGATTTGTTTTTGTTTTTTTTACATCCAAACAAGATGTCTTTGTACTGTAATCAAACTTTTTTTGTTGCTATAAATAATCATAAAATGGGATTCTAGTATTGATGTATCATACCCTTATAATGCCTATTTCATTAACTTTGATTGAACCAGGGAAAAGAGATAAACAGAATAAAAAGATCATTTTGAATTAATAAATCTGAATATATATATCTATGCCCTAAATTGATACAGTTAGATTGCTTATCTTATGTATTTCTTCTTATTTATACTGGCAATGGGAGACCTAATCCTTTGGCCTAAATGTTATACTACATAGAGCAATATAAGCTCTATTTACACTAGCTGTACGATTACACAATGTAATTATAGTGTATAGAGGAACATTGTTCTGCCTCAGTTTCTATGCAACACAAAACCTTGTACCACAGTGCAAAGGTCAAGCAATATGGTTGTACCCTTCTGAGGTACAGTCACATTCCATGACTGAAAAAATTGTCTATGAGCCCACCTAGTCATTCACCGCACTTGAAAAGAGCCACATGGTGAGCCACAGAAATGGCAGAATCAACCATATAAACACTTGCAGCGGCGGTGGCATTATCACCTGAACCCACGACTCAGGATCAACCAGATAAAAGAAACAAGTGCAGGATCAACCAGATATGTGCACACATATAAAAAATAAAATACAGGATCAACCAGATATTTAAAATAACTTATGAAATGAAAGAAAAGACTTCTCACAGTTCATGTCTCGCTAGGCGAAGAATATGGCCGCCATTTTTTTTAAAATCCCTCTCACATCTGATTAACAACCAATAGAAGGCTGTGCTACAAATGTAGGGACATCCGGTCCCCAGCAACCACACAGCTCACCCTAGCAACCAGCCCTAACTACCAGAACAGGACATGGCACCAAATAATTTCAGTTTTCTATTTGAAAAATAAAAAAATCCTAAAACTGTAATTTACTTAGGAGGGCTCCATACACTATAAACAATACTGGATGAGCAACTTTATGCATAAGCAGTATTGTTCTGCCACCTCGGGGTTCTGATTCCCATAGACCTGTCGAGCTTTGCTCTCGAGGTCAGATGGAATCAAAACCCCTCTGGGGCAGAACACACTTGTTGTGCATAGTTGCCCATCCAGTATTCTCTATTTCTGTTGCTATTAAGAAAATCTTCTAAGCAGGCCCAATGAGCGCACTAGCACTATGGCTCTACCACACCGGTGACCCAGGGTTGGGCACAATCTCAGGTTGCTGAGGGTTGGCCGGGGGAACATCTGCAGGACTGCACTCCTCCCCAAGGGAGGGAGGGAGGGTTACTAGCTCTGCCACATGACTTCCTTCAGGTGGAGGCCTGGTGGAAGAATGGGTCTGAGAGTGGCAATGGAAGGGAGTGATCTGCAGGACTTTTGCAGAGTGCACATGTCTCCACATGCATGGGTGCACATGAGTACTCCAGCTACAGGGAAGGAGTGTCCAAAAAAACAGGGAAAATCATAGGGGATGGGCTAATTGAAGCCCTGCCTATGGTTCCATGACCCACTCTGCTGATCCAAATTGGGGGCATTCTAGATATGCTGTTCCATGGGGCAGAGGACAGCCCTCCCTCCTTGGCCTGATGGGGAGATCTGCGGGAATACAGGACCCCTGACAAAAGGAGGTGAGAGATGGTCACAGACTATGGGGACAGGTCTAAAGAGCCATCTGTTCTGCCTGGTAGGATAAAACCATTACAGAAAAAAACAACAAAAAAGTAATTTAATGAACTAGCTCTTCAAATTAATTAGACTGCACTGTGCTTTGTGAAACTGGCTTACAGACATTGTTAGGTTCTACAGCCACACAATTTGCTTTGACATATAGTATTTATTAACATAAAGCATTACTGCATAAATGACCTGTTTTTGTTACCAAGAATAACTTAAAAATGAAAAGTTGAAATAAATATATTTATCCAAGAGAGCTCAGCTGAGATGCAGTATCTCATTTCAAGTGGGATCCCACTGCTACCAAATTTCCACAGCTGCGTGGACTGAAGCAATAACAAATAAAGTGGATTGCTCAGGGTCATACAAAAAGTAAATGGCTCTGGTGGGATTTGAACCTGGGTCCTTGTTTTACAATCTGTGTTTTCTGCTCTACATCATGCTGTCTCTTGTATTTTAATTTCTAGGAGAGTCTGAGGGGAGGGGAGAGGCACCAACAGCAGCAGCAACTGGTACACTTAGTTACATTTATTTATTTATTTTGTTTACTGGGCAGACCCACTGAGACTAAGAAGTCCCTTTTTCAGTGGTGACCCAGGGTTAACTACATAGATGACTGACATTGCATAGATTTACATGGAGAAGGACGGACAGATATTCAAAACTTTTTCACAAATTCATATAAACGTTCTAGACCATTAAAATTACATACATGGCAAAATTGTGAGTTACATACATTTAAATTCACATGGTAGTTAACATAACTGGCCACAAGTAAAAGGTCCTAAAATGAAAAGATAGAAACATGGAAAACAAAATGAAAGACAAAGATTCAAGGTCCATCCCATCTGCCCAAGATCCCTATCTACTACCTACTTGCCTATGGTCAAATAGGGTAGTTACCCTGTGTTTCTCACCCTCCTTACCCCTGCCAACTCTCCACCACTATCCATACATAATAAATACACTACATGTAAATAACATGGGGGGGGGGCAGCAGTGAATGTTGTTAAATCTACAGTACTCGTAAGAATTTTGTTTACTTATCTCCTCTTTTTTATATGGAGTACTCTTTGATAATCAGCATGTAAAGGTTGTTCAATAAAGTTGGTTCTACATGTTACTGCACATAAGGAGATATGATTCATTTCATGTTTAGTAGTTTTGTAGTGCTGTACATGCTATTAAAACTCAATTAAAAAAAACATTTTTAAATGTTGCTACATGTCAATGAGAAACAAGTAAGTGCTAATCAGTTTTTTTTTCCATTTTCTTTGTGCTGTCCTTCCTTCAGCCTGGACACCTCTCAGCCTGTCCTCGACTGCTCTGACAATCAATCTCTAAATCCTCATGGACTCTGTCCCTTCATGGAGTGGGGCCTTTGAGGGGGTGGAAGGTCATGGTCAGTCAGCTTAATGGGGCCCCCAGAGTTGCTGTGTCTTTCTGCATGCATTTTGGGGCTTTTTCACCTTGGTTAGCCCACCCTCTGGGATGCCGATAACTAGGGCTCCATGGGTTGAACGGATACAGATACATGACAGGAGCCATTTAGCAACCTCCTCTCTCTGGCTGACCCCACTGCAATGCCACATGTGGAAACCCAGGGGGCAGTATAGCAGCATAGTGTGCATCACTCCCTCCTTGGAGGACCAGTACATTCTCTGTGATGCTTGACCTTTCTCTCTCCGGGCTGGACCCCAACATTCTGAGCACATTCCTGCACTTGTGTCGCTGGTGTCATGAGTGACAATGCTACCATAGTGCAGACAGGCTGTTAATATGCAGGACACTCTGAGATAGACAATCAGGAGCCAAAAGGATGCAAGGAGAGGAGAGAGACACGTGGGAGCAAAACTGCATCACTGTTCCTCTCATCTCCAAATTCTGGTTTGGATCCCTCCCCTTCCCTCCTACCTCTCCTCTCCCCTTCTTCACTCTCTTCCTATACACTATGCCCCAGAGACTCTCATACCTTCTCTCTCTCTCTCTCTCTCCTGCACTCTGTCCAGTGTGGGGCAGGCTTCTATCATCTCCACTCCCTCTGGAACTCACTACTAAACTCTTTTCGTCTAGCTCCATCTCTTCACAACTTAGAAATGTATGCTATCCCTATCCCCCCCCCACCTTGCTCCTGTCCTTCCTCCTCTTGACAACCTGGGATGAGGCTTTCTCTCTCTCTTCCCCTATTAATCTGACACTTTATGCAATATACTATTCCCCAAATGTTCTAGAATCTATAGCACACTATCATTTCCTTGCTCTCTTTTCTGTATTAATTTTTATCCATCTTTCCTGTTTATTATTGCTACTTAAGCAATAATGCCCAACAGGGTGTGTGTCGTGCTGGGATAACGTCATGCCTCAGGTGGTTGGGCATGAGGCCGCAGGCCGAGAGTGTCTAACAACTGAGGTGTGACGTTATCCCAAACGACACATACCCTGGGGGGCATTATTGCTATTATACAATTTCTCATTGATATATATAAAATAAAAAAATAATTTTAAAGAATGTTTTAATTAGTGTGGAAAAATATTTTTGTTTCTTAAGAGGAGATGCAAAAAAAGAGCTCATCATCCAAAAGCTCATCAGCAGGTTCACAGTGAAGCTGAGACTGGACCCGTGATATTGTACTGATTAACAGCACAGGTCCAGCCCCAGACTGACCAATCAGAGACCAGGATTTTTTCTTGTCATTGTATAATATTGATTAGCTTACACCAACACCAATTTTTCTTGTGTAATTCCTCACATAATTGTACTTCAAGCATCCAATGTTTTCACTTGAAGGTTTTTATTTAATTGTTATCTGTCTTTATATATTCACTACTCTCCTTCCCTTCACCCCAGGTCACACCTAGAAATGAGCTTCGGCTCAGTGTGCCTCTCCCAGTAATCACAATTTTAAACAAATAAATAAATAATAAAACACAGATGTGAGGATTACACAAGTAGGAAGACAGCCTGAAACAAACTCAGTGTTTGTAAGGAAGGCTGTGTAAAGTAGAACTGAAAGGGGGAGGGAAGAAATACTTTTTACAGTCTGGCATAAAGCATTTCTGTTGAAAGGAGCAGAGTATGATAATGTTATCTTAAAGCATCTTATTTTTGGCAGAAAAAAATTGTCTGGCCAGAATTTCTGGGGACATGACCAAAATATTCAGTAGTTATCGATGACAGTGATGTTCCTGGAGAGGGGGGAGCAGTCATTTGTTTCTTAAAAAAAAGGTGTTTTAAGCAAACATATTTCACACTAACAGTTTTCAAATGTGATTTCTGCCATCAAAACCACAGTGTTTAAGCTGCCACTGGCTAAACAGCATTTCTGTGTTTAGACACTACTAATCTTGTTTAAGTAACCTAATGGCTATTACGAATTCACGTAAATCAGATCCGAATTCAGTGATTTTGTAAGGTTTGGCTAATAGTGTTGCTGCTTGGCTAAAGCATTTAGATTAAGGCAATTAGCAAAATGCTATTTGGTTTTAGACTTTCAGCTTACATATTGCAACCCCTGCCTCACAAATCAATGACATGGCTTTCAAAACCAGGAAGAACTGACCCAAATCAAGACCCATCTTAAACAGTGCTAATATTAGCACAAGAAGCTGTTACACTGGATGACTTAATTGTAAAAAGCATTTCCAAAAGAGAATGCGAATGTAACACAAACGGCTGACCTTATTCCATGCTTTAGATCTCAGCACTTCAGTGACACAAATGCCAAATTGAGGTGGGATGGAGGACATTTACTGAGGCAAAATCAGAGATATCCCAAAAGATCAGGGGCAGTTGAGAGGACTGGAGCTGTCTGTGCAGAAAAGCAGCCCACATTCAAAAACCAGACTGGGGAACGAAGACGGGGTGAGTCTAGTGATCGAAAACACATTGTCCACATTTGTACCATTAGCAAAGTGCAGGAACTAATTAATCACTATGATTGTAACCACAAGATCATTTGGTTTAAAGACAGTTTGTTTGGAGACTGAGAGAAAAAAAAGTACATTTAAAAAGTGCAGAAAAAAAACCAAAACAAACCACAAGCCCTGAAAAGAATCATTTTACGTGCGTCAAGAGTTGCACTGTTACTGAGTGCAGAAAGTTTCGAGCCCGACATTGTCAGCACCCAGAGATAATTCTGAGAAAGGGAGTAAAAAATTTGACATTCTTCTTTGACAAAAACAATCAAATAAAGCTTCTCTTACCTTTCAGGAAAACCACACAAAGCAGGTTAAGGCAGCAGGAAGCAGCTAGCTTCATTTTTTTCCTGGGTTCTTATCTTTTCTTTATTTTTCTCTCCTTCAGTCTGGGTTTTGTTTTTGAGTTATATATTTTTTCTACTCCAGAAGTCTCTTTGTCTTGGTTTAGACAGTAGATGCGGTGACAGAAACAGTGTTGACTGTCAGACACTCCCTACACAGAGGAGTCAAATACATTGTGTGGGTTGTAATCAGAGCGAAGGAAGTGACACCATTTCAGGCCCAAGTGCTGCATGATTATTTCCAAAGAAAGACTTAAAGTTTAGAAACCAAAGTCTTTTCATATTTTATTTCTAAAACAGACTAGGTTTTATACAATGCCTTTTGTATACAAAGTGTTCAAACGCACCTTACAAAAATGAGTTTGAATGTTAGCTATGGTAGTGCAGGGACTGTAGAATACAATCTGGATTTATATAGCGTCTTTCATACACGCTGTTTCCCAAACTGCTTTAGAAAACCATTAATTAGATACTGGTGGTGAAAGGACTGTAGAATAGAATAGAATTTGGATTTACCATATACAGTGTCTTTCTCACACATTATATTTCAAAGCACATTACATAGAAATGAGTTAGATACTGGTAATGCACAGACTATAGAAAATAATAACATTTTGTATAATATAACCCCTTTTATATACACTATATTCCAAAGTGCTTTATAGTACAATGAGTTACATACTGGTAGCACAGGGCTGCAGAATAGAATTTGGATTTATATAGTGTCTTTCATACAGACTTTAACCCAAGTGCTTTGTAAAGCAGTGAGTTATATACCGATAATGTAGGGACTGTAGAATAGAATAGAATTTGTATTTATACAGCACCTTTCATACCCACTGCATCCTAAAGTGTTTTACAAAGCAATGAGTTAGATAATGGTAATGTAAGGGCAGTAGAACAGAATTTGGATTTATTATATAGCACCTTTCATTCACTGTGTATCTCAATGTGCTTTACAAATCAATGAGTTAGATTCTGGTTATTGCAGGGACTGTAGACTAGACTAGAATTTGGATTTATATAGCACCTATTTTACACACTTCATCTCAAGATGCTTAGCAAAGCAATGAAGAAGAATCAGCATTTATATAGCACTCTTCATACACGTTGTATCCCAAAGCACTTTACAAGCAATGCTAGACCAGTAGTGAAGTGACTGAATGCATAGCGGCAGCCAGTTCGCACCTCAGTGCCCACACACAGCCTTGGACAATTGCATGAGCCGGTTTTATGGGAAGGGGAATGTTGGCCAGGACATGGGAACATTTCCAACTCTTGAGAAAAGTGCCTTGGATTCTAGTACTTTCACCTGGACACCCACCAGGACAGCACCAGAAGTGAGTAAAAGGGACCTTGGTTTAACTTCTCATCCAAAGGATGGCACACCCCAACAGTGTAGCACCCCCCAATGCCGCAGTGGGGTGCCAGTGTTTATGGTATGAGCCAAATTCTAGAGTGGGACTAGAACCCATGACTTTCTGTCCCCAAGGCAGATGTACTACCAACTGAGCCACTCTGACACCTTATAAGTTAGAAACTGGTATTGCTTCAACTGTGTGCAGACAGAGCAGCAGTAAAACCCTCAGCAGTATGACATGATGTTGCATTTGTTAGGGTAGAAGGAGGCTTTGCCTGCTGTGTCTCTTCCTCTGCATGCTCAGTGGGTCCCCTTCTCCCTCCCACTTAAATGCTGCAAGGCATTCTTCCCTCATTCGACTCTAATTCCAAAGTAGAATTGTGTGAAATTACAGATGACAGTTGCCATTAAATTCTGCAGAATTTCACCTAAAGAAAACCGTGGGATTTTAAGGTGGACTGCGGAATGGTTTACTAAAGTAAATGTGCACCGCATATTTGTTTTTCGCAGTTTTGTCTTGCGAGACATACATAGAGTAGAACAGAAATCAATATAACATGTGGAATATGCCATTTTCTTTGGAAAAAATGCAGATTTCTGCAAAATCCGCATGGGTGAAATTCCACAGAATTCAATGAAAATTGCAAACTCCTGTGGAACTGCACTATTCCTGAGCCCACTGACCCTGTCAGTAGATAAATATATCCTAACTGTTGACCTGTGTCCCTCCATCATTAGCCTGTTCTTATGGCCTCACGTTCTGCCGTGGTCAATTAATGACCTAGTGGAACCAAAACAGGCAGGTGGGAACATGATACAAATGTTAAGAA
The DNA here is from genome assembly GCA_016271365.2 of Neoceratodus forsteri. Classification (NCBI taxonomy): domain Eukaryota; kingdom Metazoa; phylum Chordata; order Ceratodontiformes; family Ceratodontidae; genus Neoceratodus; species Neoceratodus forsteri. Next base: position 242,224,974 of record CM028133.1, on the reverse strand, counting down.
GTAGTCAGTTGTTACTTTTTATATTTGGAGTAGTAGTATACTTTTGTTCATAGACCATGAAAGGGAAATAACTAAACTGAGCACAACACATTTCCAATGAGATCCCCATATTTGAAGTATTTTTCTTTTTTCTTTTGCTCATTAGAAAGTCTTCCATGTGACAATATTGTGCTAGATGTGTGGAACAGCTCTTAACCTGGCAGCTGACATATCTGTCTCTATCCCCCCCCCCCGCTACATCATCAGCATTGCTAGCTACAATGACATTACATGTGACTCTAACCTGGCAGCTACTGAGTGGCTGTTTCTATGCAGCAGTGGTGTCACAGTCAGTGAGGTCACAGTGCTGATGACATAATGGGAGGAACAGAGCTAGATATGTCAGCTGCCAGGCAGAGAGCTGTTCCACACAGCACACCTACTAACATCAGGCAATCAATCTCCTAATTAACCAAAGGAAAATAAAAAGTACCTCAGATATAAAATGTAGTGGTCAACTGCTTTTAAGAACTAATGCTAGGTTTGGGCAGTACACAAGCACTTTAAGCTGAGAGAAATCTTCTCCATTCCATCTTTTATATCCTCTCATGATTTTGCACACTGTAATCATATTGCCCCTTAGTCTGTCTGCCACTCAGAACATGCTGCTTTTCTAGTGTTTCTACCTCCATGTGGACTCACGATCACTTTTGCTCTCCTCTGTACCCTCCCTGACTCCTCCTTATTCTGGATGCAGTCATCATGGTTTCGGATGACTGTTTTAGAATGGGTGTTACTGAGACAGCAAATGCTGGCTAATGCATCAGGAAGGGTTATCATCTACCCTTGTGAGAAATGCCCCTGGGATCTATGACTTCCACACAGGGGACCAGCAGGGTTGGGCTAAAGGACAAGCACTGGGTTCCAGGACCTGCTATTTTCTTGTCTTGGACCATTAAAACAGAATTTGTACAGGTGCATCAGACCTGAGGAGGCTGAGGAGTCTGAAATCTGAGCAGCGGGAAAATTAATTTATGCCTGAACTGAGTCTCAGAGATCAATATGGTAGACTTTAAAGATATTTTCTGATTCCAGCAAACAATTTATGGTTGGCATCTGCAAAACCCACCTACACACAATTCCCTCAAAATTTGAATCACAGGACCTTCCTTGTGTTATTCCTGGACATTTTCATCAGAACAGGATATTTTCCCCATGGGCTTCATCTCTTCCTGATGCTTATTTTTACCATGATGTCATAATCCACTGCTTATGATATCACAGCATGTTTTTGCAGAAACTTTTCTGGTGTCACAGGTAGAGGATAGAAACTCCAGGAGAGGAACACAGATGAAGTCTAAAGACCTGTTGACACTGCCACCTTTGCACCGCTGCAACCTGCATGCATGGGTTGCAGCGGTACAAAAGTGGCTGTGTGGACACTTACCATAGCGTCTTAAGTTGGCTGCTGATCCTCTCCCCGAGCCAGCAGAGAAGTAGGGATGAGCTGCAAGAGAGTGGCTTAAGCAGCCATGTGGACAGGCTGTATCACTTGCTCCAGCGCACATTGACATCCCCGAGTTTTCTGATTGCCTCGAGTCTAATGGTCCCTCTCCAGTGCAGCTTGCAATGGTGCTGAGAGGGGCAGCATAAACACTCTGCAGGATTGTCTCATGTGGTGCTGGAAAGAGCAGCTCTCAGGACTGGAGACATTGCATCGGCAGTGTAAACAGGCCTTAAGTGGCGAAAGGTTTGGTTCTATGTGAATGCCTATAGTGACAGGCTGTCACATTCATGCAGGGTGATGTAACACAGGTTGAAAAAAAACACACTAAACTGGTACCGTGTTGCTGATTGTGGTACCAGTTTGATGTGTTTTTTTTTACTAATTTGAGGGTGTGGCCTGGATGTGCTGCTCTGATGGCCTGTAAAGAAACAAAGTTCCTGAAATGTAGATTCTTTTTTGGATTGTTATATAACTGGATCCCTGTTGATACCAACTGTCAACATTTTACAAGAAAATTGAAAAAGAATTTAATGAGATACTGACTACTTTGGGAAAATTAAGTATTCTAAAAGAGAACATTGGGCTACCTGAGGTCAAACTGCTCAAGTGCCGATAAATCATTCATTACATGAGTTTTCCGTTGCATATTCTATTTATGCAATTCTTCTGTTTTTGCTTTTGGAGGGGGCATTTGTCAGTCAAAAAAGTGAATAAAAATGGAATTTTCTACCATTTCTTGCTGTTTATAGAAAATCTAAAAGGAATCTAGAAATGAAACACCTCTCATTTTGTAGATGTTTTTATGCTGAACAACTTTCGTGCTCAAAGTACCATACTATCATTTTTTGGTTTTAAGTCATTCGCATTTGTTTGATGAAAAAGTGCATGAAAATGGAATTTTCTGCTGTTTTTCACTAATTTTGAAAAAACTAAGAAGTATCTATAAATGAAACACCACTCATTTTGTACAGATTTCTGTGCTGAATAAACTTTGTGCTCACAGTACCATGCTATCATTTTTCATTTTAAAGTTATTTACATTTGTTTGCTGACAAAATGAAAAAAAAAGAATGTTCTGCTGTTTTTTTTGCTAATTATCGAAAAATCTAAAAGATATCAATAAATGAAACACCACTAATTTTGTAGATATTTCTGTGCTGAACAACTTTCATGCTCACAGTACCATGCTATCATTTTTCATTTTAAAGTTATTCACATTTGAATATGGTTAATACTGCTACTGAGGCTGAACATTCTAAATGACATACTAACTGTGTAGATAAATGGCTGATGACATAGGCACTGTATACATAAATGAAATTTATGTGCACAGTTACTCAGATAAACTGATTCATGAAATGGGCATCAAAATAGATGCAATCTGATTGGGTAATTCCTGTGTGATAATGTGTTTTATGCACAGGAAAAAGGTCCAGCTGTGCCAAGTGGGCACTGATATTGGTAAAACTGCCCACTCAGAATGTTCAGAAAAGTAAAGCAGCCATCTTGTTTTGCCAACTGTGCCAATTTTGCTTGCCGAAATTGTGTCCGCTTCAATCAGATTGCCTCTTCATTTTAATGCCTATTTCACAAACTTTTATTTCAGCCTCTGTGAAGTACAGAAGCAGAAAAACTTGGGACTGCCATGATCGCTTTACATTCTCCATGCCTCCCTCCCCTGCTGCTCACTCGCTGTCATCCTCTCAAAGTTTGACTTGCCGGCCGCTAGCTACTTCCCTCCCTTCTTCCCATTTGTCTCATTTTTAACACATACTGCTCTCTCTCTCTCTCTCTTGGATGACCTTCAGCACCAACACATAATTCTTCTTCCCGTCCCTCTGCCTGCTTGCTCGCTCACTCCTTCACACAGTGAGTCACAGTCCTCCTCAACGGACAACTGCTCCAAACTTCCTTGCACTATCTTCCCCTGAGCTACCTGCTCCTAAAACAGATCAAACTCACACAAAAAGAAAACACACATACACACACAGGGGCATTATTTCAGTACAATTTTAAAATATCAGATGGAATAACGTAGAACAATTCTAAAAGAAGACAGCATAACTTCCTGTTCAAATGAAAAGAAGTAAGACTACTGGGGGGTAGCATAGGAGCTGACTACGGGGGGGGGCTGAGGGGCTGAAGCCCCCCCAGGAAGTTAAAGTGGGGGCTCTGCCCCCTCCGGCAGCTGGCCAGGCCAGAATATGTTTTTTTTTGGTCAGGCGGTGGATGCTGGGCACTGGGCAGAGCAGACTGAGCAGCAAAACAGATTTTTTTTTTACTCTGGAGGTTGTTGGCAGAGCCACACTAGCACAGGTGGAGGGGGGGGTCGGATCATACTGTCTCACTGCCATGGATATGGGTGGTGCAGCGTTATTTCACCAGAGACAGGGAGGGACATACATCAAATCAATCTTTCATTGGTGGAACCAAACCAAAATGTTATCGTGAGATGCGTCGCAGCCAGTTTACGTCTGTTCAAGCATGCGTCTCCAGTAGGCAGCAGCCAGTCAGCACAGCTGTACCAGGTTGGGCACCAAGCTGCCTCCACCATTTGTTTGCTGCTCGGTCTCGGGCCAGCTTGAGTTGCACCATGCCACCATGGTTCATGGACCGGTAGTCGGTACTTGGTAGAGGAATGTGAGCCGGGCCCAGGACAGGAGGATGGTAGCGATGTGCGCAGCAGGGTTAGTGACTCATCTCAGAGAAAGAGAGAGAGGTAGAGACATCAGGAAGGAGTTGATCAGATGGAGGGATGAGTGGAGTGGAGCACTATAGGACTAGTGGACTCAGCAGGCCAGGCAGTGAGGGGGTGAGGCCTGGTCCCTGCTAGTGAGCATTCTAAACTGTTCTCATTCAGACAAAATTATTCAAGCCAATTTGGTTTGTGGGTGAGGTGGAGTACCACTATATGGCAACCTAAATTAGTAAGATCAACATACTTCTGAGTGCCTTGTGGAGAATTGCATTAAAATGTCTTACGACTTATACCTTCTCTCAGTAATGCGGATGTCCCAAATGTACAGCATATGTATAGGGCAACTGTTTCAATGAGATATTTTTCTCTTGTTAAACAAGAAGTCTTTAGGTAATTAACCCTTTTGAGTTCGATTTTTCTGACTCTGGTGTATTTTATTTAGATTGGGATTTGAGGAGTTAAAGAGAGATACTTAGTGTATATTGAGGCTGTGTTGTATCTTGCTGTAGCGTACGATGAACATTTCACAGTTTAAGTGACTTTGCCTGAGCCTTATACAAACAACAAATAGTAGAGGAACATTTTTGGCAGCTAGTAGAAACTGTTGTCCCTTTTGTGGAATAAGGTCTCTCTTATCCCCATCCCCAGAGGTGGCTCTTTACCCACTTTTTCATTACATAAAATCCAAGAGACTATCCACTGAGAGATTGCTACCTCCCATAGGTCATGAACAGCTGGGTAAAGTTACTCTGGTCCTCTGTTTTCTGTGTATAATAACTCAAGATTCTTTTTTTAAATCTAATGTATGAAACGTCTCCATCGTTTGCGCATGGCCCATTCGGAAGGGGAAGGGATGCTACATCAAGACTCCTCAGCACCAATTTACGATCCTTTCCCCTGTGTACAAGACAGCAAAAAATATAGCAATATGCCCATTCAGCTATTGTGAGGTCTACCACTGGGGCTCGGGGGGTGTTATGAAAAAGGTGCCCTTTAAATAAACATTTTCAACACTTGTTCTGAAATGTTATTGGTTGTAAATTTAAATCAGGTTGTTAAGCAAAGTGATTTCAAGTCTGGGTGAAACACTTTGCTTTTGCTGAGCAGCATTACAAGTTCCTGTTGCAGTGGAAGGACTGATGATTCCTTCCCAGACTGGTCAAATCAGGAACAAGGAGCACCATCACTGCCTTGGCCAGTCAGGGCTATCAGAATCATATTTACCTCTCCACTCCTCATTTTTAACAGTGAATTTGCTCTATTTTCACAAAACTCCATCTCAAGTAGTGTGTGGTTGTGGTAAGAGTCAGATATGCCTACAGGTCAAACAGAACTGAAAGTGAACCCCCTTGCTCCATTAATCCTATTAACCCTCCATGAGTCCCTCCCTGCCAAATGCACATGTTTTAAAAAGAATAATAATCCTAGGCTAGTTATGATAGTTTTGTTTTAGAAGGTGAGGCATGGTGTGAGAAGTCTAAGGTTCGATTAAGTTGTAAGTGTGGGCTTGCATTTTTAGCTGAAACTATTAGAATGCTGTGTTGAACAACAAGAGTTGTTCAACACAGCATTCTAATAGTTTCAGCTAAATCCTGATGGAAAGCACCATAGAATAACTTCTTTCCTGCAGGGCATTGCATTTTGATCCATCTTACTTACCCCTTAACAAAAAGGGAGATAAGCGTGATCTTGACTACCCTGTTTCAGCCTTTGTCTGCTATGTTTCTCTTTTTTGGGGGACCAGTCCAAGTCAATAGCTCTTTCTTTTTCTTACAACATCATCAGTCATAGTGGGAAACCCCAACCCAGCTTGATCTGCAGGTAGAAGGTGCTGTTTGAGACATAACAATACATATGGGAACCTTTAAGGTAGAATAATGGGGCCTTATATGGTACATAATTAAAAGTGTAATGATGTGTGGGAGACAGGAAAAACACCTTTAAAAAGCAGCTGACACCTTTGGGAAAACTTTGGAAAACATAATATTTATACACAATTTTGCTTGTATTTTATATATCTGCTGTATATTTATTCTCTCCATTCTTTATTACTGAGGAAATCACCACAAAAGCAAGATCTATATCCCTTGGAGTCCATCTGCATTTATAGTTTATTCCCTATTTGAAATCATAATGCTCTGTTATGACATCATAGCTTGTTGCCATGGGAATAACAGTGATGTCACAAGAGTAGTATTACGATATCAGGTTGGTAAGTGCAACAAGAGCTGATGATCCTCAAGGAACGATTATTCTGTTTTTATACATATGACCTCACTAACTGGTAATTTGAATAAGAAATACAGATCTGATGAGAAATGTAGGCTGCTTTGTGTCCAGATGGTATGTTTTTCAAAGTTCTTCTTGAGGCATCAGTGGCTCTTTAAGTGGGGACAATAAATACAATATTGGCACCTTACAGGGGATGCTTGCCTCTGATGAAGTGAATATATATATAATAATGTGAACTAGTTTTGTGGATGCCAATGAGTTGCTGAGGATTCTACAGGACCTATGGCACTCTTCCTGCTGTGTTGTACAATTTTTCACTGGGCAGTTCAATAAAGATAGCTGTATTTTCTCAAGTGCATTAATGATTTTTTACTTGTTGATAAGCAAGTACCGCTATTTTTGGTTTGCATACTTTGTGGACTCTTCTCCTCTTAGTTTTACCCCCCTCTTAAAAAAGTCACTGTAGAGTGAGGAACCAATTTACTGTGCTATCTCTTCAGTATAACCCTCAAAACGCACCACAGAACACCAAAACCCCCAGAGTTTCAGGGGGCCTTGGTGGCCCCCAGACCCCCGGCCATTAGCTGAGCCCCCCTCCGGGAAAAATAAAAATCAGCTCTTATGGGGGGTAGTGCCATAACAACTACAAGTAAGGATGTCTTAGCAACTCAAAAGTCCTAAAGTAAAAAAATAAAATGAGGCGGAGGAACCATTTTGCTAAAAGTTAAGATAAACATGTAAGTGTTTTACTATTAAATATTATGCATTTTAGTTATAATATACATCTGTATTTTAGATAACCATTTCATAAGAGCAATAAGATACTCCAGGATGTGCGTTAGACACTAACACATGGCTTTAACACACCCTTATTGCAATTAGCACTCATTTCACTCCTAATAAAAATTTGCAATATTGGTCAATTACCACCACTTTATTTTCACACAGTTGTCACAGTTAGGCTCTGGGGTCCCAGAAGCCAAGTGAGCAGAGCCTTGAGTGACAGACAGAGAGCAATGGCAGAGGTGGAAGGAGGTCATGATCAGTGACCTTGGGGAAAAAATGCCATTAGGGTCTGGACTGGAAAACTAAAGTGTTCCCAGCAGTCAATAATATCCATTAGGCCCAGCCAGAGACCTGGGAGTGTCCCCAGTAAAGTCACTAATATCCCTTAGTCCCAGCTGGAGACCTGGGAGTGTCACCAGCAGAGTCAGTTATGACATTTTTACTGTTGTGGAGAAATGATGAATGGGGGGAGGAGGATATACCCCTGCAGCCAACTCAAGGCTGACAAACCTCTAACAAGTCTTATTTGTTTCATGGTCTACAAAAGTTATGTGGTCCTTTACATCTCCACTGGGTTCTTAAAATGTTGGTTCCTCACTATGCCTCTGTGTTTTACTCACCTGTCTGTGGTCTCTTACTTTCTGTTATCTGTGTGCCTGTGATCTTTATTTACTTCTTTCTTCCTGTTTTCATTTTCTGATTTCTGTTGTGATTTGCTCCAAATGGGCCTTGACATCTCACACCTTTGGGCTCTCCTATACCCCTTTTCCCATCTGGGCTTTCAGCTGGCCCCCAAAGGCTCCATCCTGACACCCCACGGGTCCACCATCAGAGGCTTCTGATATATCCCATCATGGAGACCACCTGTTGCCTCCAGGAAAAAAGCCTCCAGTGTACTTGGCGGTGGATGGGGTGGGGGAGGTGCTTTGTGCATTAGAGACCTCAAGACATGTGTGGGGTAAAGTAACTATCACCCAATATAGCAGGCCATCCCATATATCATTTTCTCATAGCCTTTTCCAATTGCTTACATCAGGACTCCCTGCCTACATTACAACCTGTGGGTGGAACAGTGTGCAAACCCACTCTGCACTGCCTAAACCCAGTCACCATTTGTACCAGTAGAGCAGCTGGATTTCTGCAACCTCTCCCCTGAACCTCAGGAGCACTGCATCTGCACTGCTCCCTTGGCCCTCTGGCCCATGGCTATGAGCTGGGATCACAGTGCAAATTTGGGATTATCTTATGATACTGCAGTGCACTACTGTTAGTGCCATCAGGTCTGGCTCACCTCTGCCAGTTTCTCTGTCTCTTTCTGTCTTCATGAACCCGATGCATTAGCATCAGAGGTGAAAGCCTACTGCTGTGCCTGCAGGCCAGCTGTGTCTGAGTTCTTGCCTTCCCTCCTCCATGTCCATCCTCCCACAGAGCTTGGTGTCATCTGCAAACAGGCACATTTTATCCTAAATCCCATCTGTGATACCACTTCTGAAGATGTTAAACAACACCAGATCAAGTAACAATCACTATGGGACCCCACTATTCAAAGGCTTGGCTTTTGAGAAATCTCCCCCTACTACCATCCTTTGGTTTCTGTCCTGCAACCAGCTTCTGACCCATCCTACGAGCCTAGCCTCCAGGTCCTCCAGCTTCCCAAGCAGTCTCCTATGATGTATCAAGTTGAAGGTCTTGCTGAAGTCCAGATGCAGGACTTCAACCACCTGGCCCTTGTCGACTGTCCTAGTGATCCAATTGAAGAGTCAATTAGGCTGGTTTGGCAGGACCTTTCTGACACAAAGCCATGCTGCTTCATGTCCTGGAAACAATTTCCTCAGAAAATTGATTTGCCTCTCTTTAAGGATGGTCTCCATCAGCTTACCCACTATTGAGGTCAAGCTGATTGGCCTGTAGTTCCCTGGTTCATCCCACAATCCACTTTGATGGATAGATACCACATGTGATGCTCTCTCATCCTGGGGCATGACTCCAGACTCCAAAGAGGTGCCAAACAGGTCTGCCAGGGGACTCACCAGTTCTCTTAGGATTCTCTGGTGAATGCCATTTGGCCCTGGTGATTTCTCAGCCTTTAGGACCCTTAGGCCCTTGAGTACCCTATCAGCTTGAATTGTGCCATCTGTGACTTATCCCTCCCAGTTTCAACCCCCCCCCACTCCCCTGTGGTACTGGTTCATCCTACTCCCTAGTGAAGACTGAACAGAAGTACTTGTTAAGCATCTCTGCTTTTTCTTCACCACCCTCTGTCCAACCCCCCCATTGTTTAACCTGACAATCTTGTCTTTTATGTTCTTTCTTCTCCCTTATATAAACCAGAAAAAAAGGCCCTCTCACCTGCTTTTACCCTCTGTGCTAGCTGTATGTCCCTTGTGGTCTTTACCTCTCTTACTACCCTGCTCACGTCCCATGATTTAATGGCATAGTCTGCTATACAAAACAATGATGCTACTGTATAAGAATACTGCTACTATATACCAATGCTGCTGTAAAAAACAAAGATGCTACTGTATAACAGTACTGCTACAGTACAATAGTACTGCTAATGTATAACAATACTGCTACCGTATAGCAATATTGCTACAGTATAACAATACTGTTATTAAAAACAATAATGCTACTGAAGAAGCACACTGCTATAGTATAATAGTACTGCTACTGTGTAACAATACTGCTACTGTATAATAATGCTGTTTTATAAAACACTGATACCACTGTATAAAAATACATAACAGTACTGCTTCACTGTAACAGTACAGCTACTGTATAACAATGCTGCTATTGTATAACAATACTGGTATTGTATAACAGTGCTGCTACTGTATGACAATGCAGCTACTGTATAACAATGCTGCTATATCAAACAGTGATGGTACTGTATAACAATACTGCTACAGTATAGTAGTACTGCTGTTGTGTAACAATACTGCTAATGTATAGCAATGCTGTTATTTAAAAAAGTGACGCTACTGTATAACAACAGTGCTACAGTATAATAGTACTACTACTGTATAATATACTGCTATATAAAACAACAGTGCTACTTCATAACAATACTGCTACAGTATAATAGTACTGTTATGGTATACCAATGTTGTCATATAAAACAGTGATACTACTGTATAATACTGCTACCGTATAACATTGCTGTTATACCAAACATGCTATTATTTAATAATACTGCTACTGTGTAACATTGCTGTTATATAAAACAGACAATACTGCTAGACCAATAACAGTACTGCTACTGTATAACAATATTGCTGTATAAAACAATGATGCTACTCTATAACAACACTGCTACAGTATAATAGTACTGCTACTGTATAATAATACTGCAACTGTATAACATTGCTGTTATATAAAACAGTACTACAGCATAATAGTACTACTACTGTTTAATAGTACTGCTGCTGTATAACATTGCTGTTGTATAAAAGAAACAATACTGCTAAAGCAATAATAGTACTTCTACTGTATAACAATATTGTTATATAAAACAATGATGCTCTGTTTAACAGAATTGCCTACAGTATAGTAATACTGCAATGGCATAACAATTCTGCTATTGTATAACAATGTTGCCATATAAAACAGTGATGCTACTGTATAACAAAACTGCTACAGCATAATAGTACTTCTATTGTATAACAATATTGCTACTGTATAACAATGCTGCTATATAAAACAATGATGCTTCTGCATAACAATACTGCTACAGTATAATAGTACTGCTACCATATAATAATACTGCTACTGTATAACATTGCTGCTATATAAAACAGTGATGCTAATGTATAACAATACTGCTAACGTTTAACAGCACTGCTACTGTATAACAATACTGCTACCATATAGCATTGCTGTTATATAAAACAATGCTACAGTATAATAGTTCTGTTACTGTATAACAATATTGCTACTGTTTAAAATTGCTGTTATATGAAACAGTGCAACAGTACAATAATACTGCTACTGTTTAATAATACTGCTACTGTATAATATCGCTGTTATATAAAACAGTGCTACAGTATAATATTACTGCTACTGTACAATACCACTACTGTATAACATTGCTATAATTACTGGTGACCATAAATATCAACCTGATTACTGTTTTGTTAAAAATGCATATCAACCAGATTTCAGGTTATTATGCTCCAAAGGCAATAATAACCCGAAATCCGGTTGATATGACACTTCATAATAACCCAAAATCCAGTTGATATGACAAGCCCCAAAGAAACAGTGCATCTGAACCTCGCCATGCAGCAGCACCAGTGTGAGACACTGAAAGTGGGTACTCACGGTGGTTGTCTGCTCTGCCAACATGAAGAGTCTCCAAACAATCTTCACACCAGCAATTATAAAACATAAAGGATAGGTAATTTTGATGTTATGGATTTGTTTCACATACCCTTGGTGTATGATGACCTCAAAAACCTCTCGAGCTTCGCTCTGGAGGTTTATGGGTCATCACACACCTAGGGTGTGTGAATAAAATCCATAACACACTTATCTATCCATTATTCTGTATGTTATATAAAACAGACAATACTGCTAGAGCAATAATAGTACTGCTACTGTATAACAATATTGCTATACAGTATAAAACAATGATGCTTCTGAATAACAATATTGCTACAGTATAATAGTAATGCTACTGTATAATAATACTGCTACTGTATAACATTACTGTTATATAAGGCAGTGCTACAGTGTAATAGTACTGCTACTGTATAATAATACTACTTCTGTATAACAGTGCTGTTATATAAACTAATGATGCTTCTGTATAACAATACAGCTACACTATAATAGTACTGCTACTGTATAACAATACTACTGTATAATAATGCTGTTATATAAAACAGCTATGCTACTTTATAACGATACTGTTACAGCATAAGAGTACTGCTACTTGCATAATAATATTGCTACTGTTTAACAATACTATTATATAAAATAGTGATGCTACTGTGTAACAGTACTGCTATAGCACAATGGTGCTGCTACTGTATAACAATACTGGAACTGTATAACATACTGCTATATAAAACAGTGACACTTCTGTATAACAATATTGCTATTGTATAATAGTACTGCTATTGTATAACAATACTGCTACTGTATGCCATTGCTGTTATATAAAACAATGATGCTACTGTATAACAGTATTGCTATAGTATAATAGTACTGCTACTGTATAATAATACTACTGCTACTGTATAACATTGCTGTTCTATAAGACAGTGCTACAGTATAATAATACTGCTACTGTATAATAATACTGCTACTGTATAACAATGCTGTTATATAAACCAATGATGCTTCTGTATTCTGTAAAGGAGATGCCCTGGGGCAAAATGGGTCCAGGAAAGGGGCTCTCCCTGTCTGGTTCCCATACCCAAGGGCTCTGCATACTGCAGACAGGTAACTCAATCTCTCCTGGCTGCTCATCGAACCCGGGCGGTGTTATGCAATGCCAGGTCGATTAGGAACAAGACTGACATAATTGGGGATCATGTTAATTCAGTCGACCTGGCTTGCATCACCAAGACCTGGTTGGATGGAAATGCTGGCCCTGTTTTGGCTTCAGCGATTCCTCCCGGGTACTCAGTGATACACCGCCTGAGGATCGATCGCAGGGGCGGGGGTGTGGCCCTTTGTTTTAAATCAGAACTGAACCTGATGGAAATCTCAGTGGAAATCACCAACTCCTTTGAATGTATTGTGGGAGAGGGTGTGGGGTGCAGGATTCTTCTCGTCTACCGTCCACCAGGTGATGGGAATGTTTTCTTGCCGTAAGTTGCAGACTTCATCGCTGACTTAACATTGGGACCCCATAGATGGCTGATCCTTGGAGATTTCAATGCTTGGGTCGACGATGAACTCTCGCAGTTTGGACAAGACTTCCTCCAGTTAATGAATTTATTGGGCCTCACACAGGTTGTTTCCTTCTCAACCCATATTGGTGATCATTCATTGGACTTGGTGTTCCTCCTGGGGATGGAGATATCTGACTTGGTGGTGGAACCAGTTGGGTGGTCGGACCATCATTCCATCAGCTTCAGTTTTGAGGCCCCCCCAAGAGGTCTGCCCCTATGGAGATGGTCAAGTACCGCATTTTGAGGGGTGTATCCCCGAATGGCCTGATGGCAGAGCTCGACCTATCAGGCATGCCGAGAGAATGCGTGGATCCAGAGCATCTTGTGCTTGCCTATAATAAGGCAGTAACAGAGGTCCTGGATTCCATTGCTCTGGTTCGTGTTCATCCACTCTCCCTTCACCCTAGGTCTCCATGGTTTGTTGAGGACCTGAGGGAGTTGAGGAGAGTTGGACGAAGGCTAGAGAGGCGATGGCGGAGATTGGGCCTGGAGTGTGGCAAGCTTAGTTTGATGGACCATTATTTGGTCTATCAATCAACAATTTCCCATAACAAGGCAGAATTCCTGTCCAGGGAAATTGCTGCCACACAGAATCGACCAGCTCAGCTCTTCCGGACCAAGGACAGATTGTGCAATCCACTCTGTCTTCAGCACAGAAATGCTTTTTCACAAGAGCAGTGTGAGGAGATTGCTTGATTCTTTGTGGATAAGGTTGCCATGATCAGGTCCGAGGTCCGCATGACCCTTTCTCTAGGGAGTAGCAGTGGTCGGCAGGAGATGTCGGACCCTCGGTTTGAGTGGTGTGACTTTGATCAGCCTACAATCAGTGATATTGTGATGGTTATCCAGACTTTACGTCCTACCAACTGTGGTTTGGATCCGGGCCCTACGCGTTTGCTTGTTGGCTGCGTTGATGTTATCGGCCCAGTCCTCGCGGAGATTGTCAGGTTATTCTTAGAGAGTGGAATTTTTCCAGCTTCTCTTAAGAAGGCCGTGGTTTGGCCTCTTCTTAAGAAGCCCTCCTTGGATCCTGACTGTCTTAGAAACTACAGGTCTGTCTCTAACCTTCAGTTTTTGGGTAAGGTTATGGAGAAGGTGGTGGCTTTACAATTGGATGACCATTTGACCAGCCACAATATCTCTGATTCTCTCCAGTCCGGTTTCAGGAAGAGACATAGTACTGAGACGGCTCTTATTCAGGTACTAAATGACCTCCTGATAGCGAGAGATCGAAAGACTCATTCCATCTTGGTCCTTCTTGATCTCTCTGCAGCATTTGATACTGTGGACCATGGTGTGCAGCTGGATCACCTGCAGTTTATCTGTGGACTATCAGGGGCTGTCCTCAGATGGTTTCAATCCTACCTCACGGGAAGGACTCAGAGAGTGGTGTCTGGGGTTTGTACCTCAGCCCCATTCTCCCTGCCCTGTGGGGTTCCACAGGGATCCATTTTAGCGCCCATGTTGTTTGCAGTTTATATGCTGCCGTTAGAAACGATTATTAGACAGTATGGCTTGAGTTTTCATTGCTATGCAGATGATACTCAGCTATACATGTCTTTTGTCCCTGAACAGGATGATGCCATTTTGGTGCTCAACAGCTGTCTGGCTGAAATCCAGGCCTGGACGAATATGAGCTGGCTAAGGTTGAACCCTGAAAAAACTGAGGTGTTGGTTGTGAACCCGAGTTGTCGAGAGGCGGGTGTGTTGGCAGGTGCACCTTCGGGCTTGTGGCTCGGAGGTGTCCAGCTAGCTACCTCAGACCAGGTACGGAACCTGGGCGTTATGTTTGATAACTGTCTGACTTTGAAATCACAGGTGTCAGCAGTTGTTAAAACCTCTTTTTACCATCTGAGAAATATTGCCTGGGTGAAACATCTGGTTCTTCCCGATGATCTTCCAACGCTGGTTCACGCCTTCGTTTCCTCCCGCCTTGACTACTGCAATGCCCTTTACCTAGGGCTGTCAGGGGTTGATATCTGCCACTTGCAGCTGGTGCAGAACGCAGCTGCCAGGCTGTTGACTGGTGCTTCAAGAGCCAGTCATATTACGCCTGTGTTCGCGGTCTGCACTGGCTCCCACCAAGTGGCGGATCACCTTAAGGTTGCTTTGTTAACCTATAAGGCCCTACATGACCAGGGACCAGCTACCTGAAAGATCTCCTTAGCCCGCATCGTCCCTCCCGCCCTCCGATCCACCGATGAGGGATACGAGGTTCCCAGGCAATGCTTTGCAGACATCGAGCAAGGGCATTCAGCTTTGCTGCTCCGTCCCTGTGGAACTCTACCTCATCGGGTATGAGATTGCCTGACTGTCCAGAGTTTTAAAACTGCATTAAAAACTTATCTGTTTGATCTGGCTTTTGGTAATTGAAGTGTTTTTATCTGGTTTCATATTTATTGGAATTTATATAATGTATGTAATTTTACTCTATTTGTTTTATTTTATTGTACAGGCGCCTTGGTTTTGGAAAGACGCCTTTTTTATAAATAAAGAATTGATTGCTTGATTGATACTGTATAACAATGCTGTTATATAAACCAGTGATAATTCTGTATAACAATACAGCTATACTATAATAGTACTGCTACTATGTAACAGTACTACTGTATAACAACGCTGTTATATGAAACAGTTATACTACTTTATAACAATGCTGTTACAGCATAAGAGTACTGCTACTGCATAACAATACTGCTACTGTATAACAATTGTATTACATAAAATAGTGATGCTACTGTGGACTTCTGGTTCCAGTTACCAGCTAATGGCAACTTAAATCTTGGAGCTCCATCTCGGCATACACACTATCCAGCTTCATCTATTAAATAAAATTGCCATCCTGTTGCAAAATCGCCACATCACTGAATTCATCATGCCTATGAAGCAACGGAAAAAAGATGGGCCAGCAGGCATTCAACCAAAACAGCAGAATAACAAAATGGGCACCCACGCACATGCTGCACCATGAGAGGAGTACCCATCGGTGGCAGCCCTTTACTAAAACAATGATTGGGAGGAAGAAGAATGTACAATCACCTCAAAAATGCTCTGTAGCACACTGAAACAAATGAATGAAACTCTACACCGCTTAGAAAACAGAGTTACTGATGGCCACCAGACACTTGCACAACTAGAAAAACACACGACGACGATAGAAACAACACTGTCTGATTACACTAGCACCTCAGATCTTCATAACATGATTCTCCTCAACCTCCACTGCAGAGAGAAAACTCTTGAGCAACAACTAGAGGAGTGAGAAAACAGAAACCACTGCAACAACTTATGGCTTCACAGGGTACCGGAAGGGACAGAGTCTGGAAATATGCTACACTTCATAGCTTTCTAAAAAAAATCCTAAACTTATCAGCTGATAAGGACTTGGGTATCATCTGTGCACATCGTTCCCTGATTCCACATCCCAAGGACCCAAAGGCTTGACTGGGATCCATAACAATGGCGTTTATGGACTTTTGAGTCAAAGAAGGGACCCTATATGCAGCCTGGGCCAAAAATCAAATATACTTCGGTGATAGCCGGCCCGGTGGCGTTGAGGGCTGACGCACTGGTGCCCTACCTTGCACTATACCAGCGACTCATGTTTGGGAATGAGCACGGGCCATCAGGGTTTAGCTGGGGAGGAAAAGGATTGAGCATCCAATGGACTGCTCTCCTTCTCTGGGGAGGGAGGTTCCTGGTGGTCGGTGCTTGTTTGCCCCCCGGCGGAGGCTGGAGGACAGGACACCGTACCACAAGCTGGGGAGGAGTCAGGCCAGATGCCTGGAGGAAGCACGTGTGGAAGCGTGCACGCTCTCTTCTGTTGGTGACATTGCATGGTCCTGACTCCTTGGGAGAAAACTGGAGGAAAAAGACACTGCCATGCAGGATGGCAGAGGGTGCCTCGTAGGCTCTGCCCCTGGCAAGCCACAGCACTGGACAACTATATCTGGACTTCAGTGGGGGAGTTGGGGATCCCCATCGACCCCGCTGGGGGGGCAAGCCCTGGGGTCAGGTCAACATCGGCTGGTAGACGCCGGGAGACGGGGCTGGGGGCACCCTCCTGAGAGATAGCTGGCAGTAAGGAGAGAAAATAATAACTAAAAAAAAATATATATATATACTTTGATGATGTGCACCTCTTCTTTGATAGGAACTATGCCCCTCAAACCCTCACACATTGGCAAAAAACTTTTCAGCATGTCAAAGCACTTCCACAGGCAGGCCATCAGGCACAGGTAGAATATCCAGCCAAATTAAAGGTTCTCACCAAGACAGGTTGGAGACGTGTCCCAGTACTGAAAGAGGCCAAAGAATTTCTAGTAAAACTCAGGGTTAATGTTCCAGAAGATGGGCTGGCAATCAGGGAAAAGGCCCTACAATCCAAGGAATGGACGACTGTGGGAACCAAAGGGGCTCAGAAGTAAGTGGCATTAGGGACTTCCGTTATGTGGGACAGAGTCTCCACCAAAACATTTCCCCCAGTGCACAGAAATGGCTCCAGTCCTAACACAGGTGGAACAAATGAGAAACCCTGCCAAGACTGACTGTAACATCGACACATGAATAAATATTTCAGGGACACAGTAATATTTTTGTTTCCTTCCCAACCACCTAACAAAGAGGGGGGCGGCTTTGTGGGTTCCAGAAGGGATGGAACTGCAAGAAAATGTTCTGACAAGTCACAGCTTGACTATTTGTTCATTTAATGTTTTTAAAGTGATACCGACACCATAATTGCTAATTTAGAAAGCTATCCATGGCTATTTACTTAGAAAGAATGTTTAAAAGATTTAATTAAGCTGGATTTAATGTTTTCTGGTAGTTGGGGAGTCTGCTTGGGGGATTTCTGGGGGGCCAGATTGGAGTGTCGAGGAGAAAGAGTGGCCCGGGGGGAGCTTTCTGCTGTCCGGCACATGGACGGCACGCTCTGAAGGTCACTTTTGGCACGGGGGTCCCTCCTTAAATCAGACTCCAGAGATCAGTTCTCCATTCCATCATTTGAGCTTATATGGTGGGCAGGCATTATCCAAGAGAGAACGTTAACCTATATGAACCGATGCCTCAGTGGGGGCAGTCTAGAAGGGTGTGGCCCCTTCTCTCTTTGGCAATTGGGACTTACAACATTCTAAGGTTAATAACTGAGTGAATGGAAGGGGAGACCTTGAAGGGGATCTCCCTTTCATCACTTGATAAAATTACACATTTTCCCATAAATGAGGAATATAGTAAGTCTTGCCGAGGTGGAGGGCTTACCTCAGGTTATCTCTACAGTGGGGAAGCCTGACCATTATCAAGAGGTCAAAAGCACATGAAGGTATGCCTGGAGACTGATGGGGGTGTCTGGTTGGAGGAAACTTGGTGACATGGCAGTTGTGGGGGGGGGGATTCTGCGGTTGTGTGGGCTGTGGGGGGCTCCCGCCCTCCTTTTGGGTGTCCCTCATAGAAATTTAGGGCCTTATTTATAGCATAACCCCTGGAGAAAAGGGGTAGATTGTTTTAAATGAAAGCACTTCTGGGCTCCCGGGACCCCCCGGTTGGGTCCCCGACTGCCCATGGGCCATGCCGCCTGGTGACTATAGATGTTATTTGTTACTTCCCAAGGCTGAGAGGGAGGAAGTAGGAGCCTTTGATATTTCTGTTGCTTATTCCTACTTAGTGTGGTAACCTTTACTTTCCCATCTGGAGGCCCACCCTTATAGGGATAGGGAACTCTGGAAAGGAAGCGGCTAGTACCAGCTTCCTCTCTTGCCCTACCGATGACCCAGAAAGGGATGAGGATCTGGGTTTATTTTACCTTGAAGTACCACTTAAACCAAATGTTCATTAGACAGGTACTGCTTGTATATAGTTTGCAGAATGCTGAGTTAAAATATTTTATGCATTTCAGTTTTACTATCAATTCAAAATGCGCATTCCTCTCTCTCTCCAGAACATAGCTTGATTCCCTATATCTCCAATGGGTGATCTGAAAATGTCATCACTAAATGTTAGAGGTATAACCCAGGTGGGGGTAGTTTTCCTACAAGAAACCCACTTAGGGGCACAAGAACATCAAAAACTTCATCACAGCTGGGTGGGGAAGGTTCATGCCTCATGCTATGTTACACACCTGCATCGGAAGGGGTAGTCATACTAATTCGAAGAAACATTCCACTTAAGATTTCTCAGGTGGAGGATGACCCGGAGGGCTGATTTATTAGAATACATGGAGAATATAGGGGACAGAGGTGCACTCTGCTAAACCTATATGCTCCAAATGATGAATCGGAACATATACCTTTTTTTGTCTAAAGTAATTAAAGATACAGTTGTGGACACACAAAATTTTATCATAATGTGTGGGGGGGGGACTTTAATTCTGTTTTAGATTTGAACTTAGATATGGTCGGTTCATGAATGGCTGGCCCTTCCAGGTCAGGAAAGGCAATGACCAGATTGTGCATGGAGTTAGCCCTGCTAGAGGGTTGGCAATTTCTGCGCCCAAGAGACTGAGACTATACATACTATTCACCAAAACACAGAATGTATTTCAGAATAGATTTTTGTCTTATTTTGGTGAATTGGATCTCTAGTCTAACCTCAGCCACCGTAGGGAACATTACCCTCTCAGATCACACCCCAATAGGTATTCAACTCGACCTAGCCCCAAGGCCTACTGAAACCCTATGGCATCTCAGTGTTAGCCATTTAACACATTCTGACTTCCAAGAACTAATAAAGAAATCTATAAAAACTTTTTTACAACAAAATCCTCCAGGTGACATCAGCACGGGGTGTGATGGGATGCCTTAAAATGTTATCTGCATAGGGAGATCATCAAATATTCTTCTCACGTTAAGAAAATCCACCTGAAACAATGCATAGAGTTAGAGAAACAAATTGCATAGTTAGAAGAGCAGCATAGATCAACCCTCGATGATGGTATAAAACTTCGACTAGGCCAGACTAGACAAAAATTAAACCAGCTTTTAGAGCCACAAGTAGAAGGCCAACTTAGGTACTCCAAACAGAATTTATATGAGCATGGGAACAGAGCCGGCAAACTCCTGACATAGCAACTGCGTAAAGAAGCAGCTAACAGGGTGGTGCTGAGAATAAGTAACCCCGTGGGTGGACAGCCTACGACTTCCCCTCCTCTAATTGCTACCACCTTCCAACAATATTATGAGACATTATACATGGCTGAAAGGCACTCAGAGCAAGCCCTTAATTACTTAAATGCATTAAAACTTCCAAAACTGCAGGAAGATCAAAGACAACTATTAGAAGCCCAGATCATGGAGCAAGAACTCTGTCAGAAAATCAAACAGCTTAAGAATGGGAAATCCCGGGAACTGACGGCTATTCGTCAGAATTTTAATAAACAATTTGTTACTTCACTACGGATACCACTGTTGGAGGCGTTTAATGAACTGGTGTGTGGGGGGGAGGGGTGCAGCCCCAGCCTCTTGGAACCAGGCCCTAATATTGGTCATACTTAAACTGGGGAAAGATCCAGAGGAATGTAAATCATACCACCCAATCACCCTCCTTCCGGTTGATCTAAAAATATTCACCGGTATTTTGGCAGACAGTCTTCAACAAGTTATCTCGCCCCTAGTCCAAAGAGATCAGACGGGCTTTATCTCTGGAATATATTTATAGGACAACATCAGAAGATTCCTTAATGTCATCTCAGCCCAAAAGGGTAACATATTTTTTCAAAAGACCATCAGTATGGATGCCGAAAGGCATTTGATAGGGTAGATGGTCATTTTTATCCCTGGTTCTACAGAAATTTGGCCTTGTGAGGATGTGGGTAAAGGAGTACACCAACGACAGCCAGGATCTGAAACTGAAAAAGGCTTTATTTATGGCAGAAATAAAAAATTAACAACTGACAGTGAACTTGTACGACAAAATAAACAGAACATAAAAGAAGGCAAATCAAACGTATTCACACTAGAAGGTTCAGCTAGTGTTACTGCTGAGGAAAGAACGCCCCCGTGCCCTTCAGCACTCTCTACTGACATACTGAGAGATAACTCTCCTTATATACCTGAAAATGGTCACGTGCTGGGGAAAACTCCTCCCACTTATGCACTTTCACATAAAAATAACAATACAGGCATTTTTATTTATTTATTTATTGAAATGTTTCACCAGGAGTGCACACTGACCAACAAGTTGCTCGTTTCACGGTGCGACCTGGGGGGAAGGGTTACATAGGGTTTTGAAGGATGATCAGTTACAATAGTATGTGAGTAGTACAAACAATACAACATTGTAAGATTGTGCAACATTTGGAACACAAGGTATTGTACAATAAACAGTACAGGAACATTGGGTAAATTACAATACATGTCCAAAATCATACAAAAGAACATATGAACGTACAAAACCTATAGAACCATTTATAGTGCATGAGTGTGCCAGGAGCAAGCTCGAGGTAATACGCAAGTGCTGTTGGAGTAAAAAGGATGGGGTTAGGTTGTGTACACTGGTGACCCAGAAGGGCAGGTGGAGAAGAGAGGGGGGAGAGGCACGAACTGAATATGAGGAGAAGGTGT
This sequence comes from Neoceratodus forsteri, assembly GCA_016271365.2. Classification (NCBI taxonomy): domain Eukaryota; kingdom Metazoa; phylum Chordata; order Ceratodontiformes; family Ceratodontidae; genus Neoceratodus; species Neoceratodus forsteri. The sequence goes on along the minus strand of CM028133.1, from coordinate 242,203,320 downwards.
AGCCATTTCCTGATTTCCCCGTTCAGGATGTTGAGAACCCTGCCGGGGGGGGGGTCATGGTAGGAAGGCAGAAACTGGGGACAGGTATTAAGGTGGGTTAAAACAGGAACAGCTGAGGAAAGGTAATTGTGTAGGGCAGAGGTAAGGGAGTAGTTGGAGGAGGTGTGTCGTATTTCAGGGGGGAGGGAATTCCAGATTTTAGGGAAACGATGGGTGAAACCAGTCTGACCGATGAGGGTAGAGCGGCGAGGGACCGTCAAGGTGCAGGCATCATTTGATCTGAGAGAGTGGGGGGGGGAGGTGGAGTGAACAGAGAGGATGAGAGATAGGAGAGGAGCCCCCCGAGCCAGAATTTGGAGATTAGTTTGGCACAGTGAGAGATGTGTCTGTGAGATAGTGGAAGGAAGGTTAGAGAGCGATAGAGTTCACAGTGGTGGGAGCGGGAAGGGGAGTCGATAGCAAAGTGGCAGAAGGAGTTAAAGAGAGTGTCCAACTTGGTCAGGGAAGATTTGGGAGCAGCACCATGGACTACGTCGCAGTAGTCAAAGATGGGAAGTATCATCTTCTGGACAATTTCGCACCTCGCAGTCAGCAGGGTGCAACTACGATTCCTGTACAGAGCACCAAGCTTGGGGTGCAGTTTACATAGAATTTGAAACATAGAATTTGATGGCAGATAAGGACCGCTTGGCCCACCCAGTCTGCCCATTTCCCTACCAAATGGATAAGCTGCAGATCCTAGTTAACCAGCAGCCTACTTCTTCCTACCCCCACGCCCTAGAATTGCCTTATGACTGTCCCATGCATGTTTGAATTCCACCACTGTTTTTGACTCCACAACCTCCTCCGGAAGGCCCTTCCATGCATCCACAACCCTCTCTGTGAAAAATACTTCTTAAGTTACCTCTGAGCTGCCCCCCATCTTCAAATTGTGCCCCTTGTTCTTGCACACCTCTTTTTTTGAAAGATGCTACCCTCTTGGACTTTGTTTATTCCCTTGAGGTACTTGTAGTTTCTATCATGTCCCCCCTCTTCCTCCTTTCCTTGAGGCTATACATATTAAGCTCCTTAAGTCTCTCTTCATATGTCTTCTGGTGCAGACCCTGCACCATTTTAGTTGCCCTCCTCTGGACAGCTTCCATCCTGTCTATGTCTTTGTGGAGATTGGGTCTCCAGAACTGCACGCAGTACTCCAGATGGAGACTGGACCAGCTGTCTCTACAGAGGCATAATAACTTCCTGTTTTCTACTGGTGATGCCTCCCCATGCATCCCAGTATCCCCAGCCCTCCTTGCTGCCCTCTCACATTGCTTGCCCACCTTTAGGTCATCTGATATGACTACCCCCAGGTCCCTTTCCATTTTGTTGTTGTTAGTATCTCACCCCCCATTGTGTACTCTTCCCCTTGGTTTTTGTTTCTCAGGTGCATTACCTTGCACTTCTTAGCATTGAATCTAAGCTGCCATACATTTGACCATTCCTCTAACCTTGCCAAGTCCCTTCTCATCCTTTCCAGAAGTTTCTTCAAGACAGCATCGATATGCACAGAGAAGTTGAGGTGCTGATCCAGCCAAACTCCCAGATATCGAAATGAGGAGGTGTCCTCCAAGATGGTCCCATCAACGGTGTAGAAGGTGGGTAGGGCTGGGAGCCTAGAGAGTCTCTGCCTGGTGCCAAAGGTTATTGAGACTGTCTTCTTGGCATTTAGAAAAAAGCTGGTGAGAAGCAAACCAGAGCTGAACTTGGTTGAAGTCATGCTGTAAGCTGGTTTGCACGGCAGCAGGGTTTTTGCCAGAACTGTACAAAACAGTATCATCAGCATACATGTGGATAGAAGAGGTTAAGCAGGCTGTGGGAAGATCATTAAGGAAAATGGAGAAGAGTAGGGGATCAAGCACTGAGCCCTGAGGGATACCAGTGTTGATGGGGACTGGAGGGGAGATGGAATCAAGGATTCTCACCGACTGGGTCCTGCCAATGAGGTAGGATTTAAACCAGTTGGTGGCCGATGGAGCAAGGCCAACTGAAAAGAGTGAATCAAGAAGCAGGGGATGGGAAACAGTGTCAAAAGCTTTGGCTAGGTCGACAAAGATGGCCAAGGTAATCAGGCCATCATCCATCCCTGAAAGGATGGAGTCAGTAAGCCTGAGGAGGGAGGTGGTTGTTGAGTGGTTCTTCCGAAAACCAGATTGGAAGGGGTGAAAAAGGAGGAATCAGAGAGGAATGGTGATAGTTGAGAGAACTAAATGTTCTTGAAGTTTGACAAGGGTAGGAAGGAGGAAAATGGGGCAATAGTTGCCAGGAGTGGATATGTCACCACCCTTGGGGAGAGGAAGGACTACAGCATGGTTTCCAGGATGAGGGTACTTGGGCAGAAATAAAGGACAGGTTAAGGATTAAGGAGATAGGATAAGCAATTGCAGGAGCAGAAAGGTAGAGAAGTTTAGTATCAAGCTCATCTGGTGAGTAGCCTTTGGGTGCATGAAAATTACTAACAGAATATATAGTGTCCTTTAACATTATATTATTACATGATATTGCAAGAAAGAGCAAATAATTAAAGAAAAAAACATAAAAATTGAGAAGATCCAAGTGTAAGCTTTGCCCACCTAGTACCTGTCCTATAATTTATGAATGAATTGGGCCGGTCAGCTCTACAGAGCAAGGCACTATGTCTTACAACGAGCTTCCCTGGGCTTCTCAACATTGCCATGGTTTTGCAGGTAAGTGGTAAAATATACAAAATATAACTGGTGCAAAAGAAAGGTTTTCACCTAAGGAACATGGCTGACTAACTGTTATTCCTAGGCAAATTATGTACACAATACAGTTTGCTTATGCTTATATTCCCTGAGAGAAAAAGTTTCTCCTGACTTCTCCCATGTAACCCGGGGGACTTCCTGGGCTAGCATGCTGTTTTATCCTTTCTCAGCCTTGCCTGAATCCCTATCAAGCTGCTAAAAGGAAACAAAAATAAAATAATACTGGCATTACAAGACTACACCCAGGTAAGTCACTAGCTTATGTAACAGGTGAGCAGAGCTTGCAACATTCGAGCAGGCAGCTCGAGTAGGCAGGCGAGAGGAAACAGCTCTCGCAACAATGAGCGGTGACTTTTCTAGTCTTGTACACAGGCTGTTAACCTTCTAAACTATGAATCTTGTACCTAAACTCTCTAATAAAGGTAAAAGCTGACCTCTTTTTATCTTTTTATTCTTTTTTTTTTCAAACAAAACAACAACCCGAGGGGACGTACCACAACATATTCAGGTTTACTGCACATACCCCTGGAATGTCAATTACACAGGTTTCAGCGTTTGAAATGCAAAGCGTTCTCCTGATGCCAGCAGTAATATTTATTCAAGAACCTAAAGACATGTTAACTATGCCAAATTCTGAGAAGGGGAACAGGGCATTAAGGTGAATGGCTCATAATGCAGAGAATACAGAAAAAGGGATAGTAAGAGACAATACACAGGTGGCTAACCTGCATATGTGTTAGGACATGATATAGTAACAGGTAGAAAATAGTTAAAGTACTGTTGCAAAAGACTTGTATGGAGAAAAAGGAGGAAATACATATTCTCTGATAGATGAGACCATTATCACAGGCCTAGGAGACAAATTCACCAGAATAACAGAAACCTTATATGCTACACCAGAAGCCAGAGTAAAAGTTAATGGAGTTCATCTAACAGGTTCCCCCTACAAAGATGTACATGGCAGAGCGGCCCACCGTCCTTTCTGCTTTTTGCTGTCTCACTGGAGCCTTTGGCGGTGGCTATTAGAGTAAATAAGAATATTAACGGGTGAGGGTGGGAGGACAGGAGCAGAAACTGGTTCTCTACACAGATGACTCCCTTTTCTTTTTGGCGGCTCCAGAAATATCTGTGGCCCCTTTCTTACAAGCCCTTTCGGATTATGACTCTTTGGCAGGCTATAAACTGAACCTGCAGAAATCAGAAGCCATGATTTTAAGTGGCAAACTGACACCAACGTTTAAAAGATCTTTCCCCTTCTCATGGGTGCCTAAAAACACTTTTAAGTATTTAGGTATTAAGATCTCTGCAGACATCTCCCAGTTATTCAGAAATAACTATCTCTCACTCTTTCAGGAAGTACAAGCCGACATGGCGAGATGGAACCTACTACCACTTGCATTGTATGGCAGAATCCAAACCTTAAAAATGACCACCTTACCATGTCTTTTATTTTTATTTCAGACCTTGCCAGTCCCCATACCAGGTTCCTTTTGCAATCAGCCGCAGAAAGACACCCAGTGATTTATCTGGTCAGGATGTCGCCCCCGGTTTGAATGAGCTTTACTGCAGACCTCCCAGGGAGAAGAAGGGTTAGTTCTCCCTAATTTTCCCTGCTATTATCTGGCAGCCAGAGGAGCACAGCTGTGCACCTGGGCCAAGTGCAGAGGGGGCAGGCTCCCTTTCCCTCATTAGGCATGAGGTTACCTTTGAACCTCCACGATTGTATCAAGGATACCACTTTTGGTCAGCTAACAAGTTGTCATCCTTTTTACAATGTTTAACTAATGATGGCTATTTATCATTTGCACAACTCGGAGCAAAGTATTCCCTCTGAAAGGAAGATAGTTTTAGGTTTTTATAGGTGCGACACTTCCTGCTGACTCCTGGGACTCAGTCCCAAATTCAAAGAGACCACACAAGTTTGGAATCGTTCTTTTATTATGCTATTACCCTCTGAGACAATACACATTATCTTTCACAACTTTACTCCATATTGGACCAACAAGAGATTTCTTCCCTCCACAAAGTGAAAGATAAATGGGAGGCAGAACACGACATTCAAATAGATCCGGCCCAATGGACCAGATGGCTTACAAGAGGCTGGCAGGTAACTGCTTCACCAACTTGAAAAGAATATCACTGGAAGATAATTGTGCGTTTCTTCCTAACACCAACTGTCACTGAACATTATGGGGCCACCTCCTTCGACCTTTGTTGGAGGAACTGTGGAAACCGAGGGACACACTCACACATTTTTTGGGCCTGTCCTAAAATTCAGGGATTCTGGAAAACAATACACATACAAATCCAAAACCTTACTGGTATTCATAATCCATACACAGGTCTCGATTTGGTGCTGTGATTTCCCACCCTACTTACAGGACATAAACAAAGAGGAGCCCCGGATCAGATGCTCAGGATAGCGGCACTGAAGTGCATAATCTCTAGATGGCTTTCCCACCTACTCTGCAAGAATGGCAATCAAGGGTAACAGAGTTAGAGAGTATGGAGAGCATTACAAGTAAACTGCAACTGCAACAAGAAAAAATTCTGGAGATTTGATTCCCATGGCACCAACTCCAAACTAACCTCACACCTTAACATAATCAGGTCACTCTGATATCGATCTGGAGGAAATTGACAGATGGAATTGTGCTCAAAATAATGTTTTTCCTTTTTTTATGTTTGTTAGCTATGATTTAGAATGTTACTATAGAGAGTTGCTTTTACATATTTAAGTTTCTAAAACAGGTGACATTCATGGACGTTAAGACTAGTCACTGTGAGATAAATACGGCTACTCATATGTATGTTCGGTATTACTGTACAAAAGATGATCATAATAATTGTGTCAAAGTTTTAAAACATGATACATTGTGAACTGATGAGATGTTCAATAAAAGACTATTAAGTTAAGAAAGTGATGCTACTGTGTAACAGTACTGCTACAGCACAATGGTACTGTTACTGTATAACAATACTGGCACTATATAGCATACTGCTATATAAAACAGTGATGCTTCTGTATAACAAAACTGCTACTGTATAACAGTATTGCTACTGTATACTGTTGCTGTTATATAAAACAATGATGCTAATGTAAAACAATATGGCTACTGTATAATAGTACAGCTATTGAATAACAGTACTGCTACAGTATAATTGTACTGCTGCTGTATAACAATACTGCTACTGTATAACAATGCTGTTACATAAAACGATGTCACTGCATAATGATACTGCTACTCTATAACAGTGCTGTTATATAAAACAATGATGCTACTGAATAACAACACTGCTGCAGCATAATAGCACTACTACTGTATACTACTACTGCTACTGTATAGCATGTCTGCTATTTAAAACAGTGGCGCTACTGAATAACAATACTGCTACAGTGCAATAATACTGCTACTGTATAACAATGCTGTTATATAAAACAATGATGCTACTGCATAACAGTACTGCTACTTTATAACACTACCGCTAGTATATATCAAGTCTGTCATTTAAAACAATGATGATACTGTACAACATACTGCTACAGTATAATAGCACTGCTACTGTATAACATTACTGTTATATAAAACAGTTCTACAGTATAATAGTACTGCTACTGTATAATAGTATTGCTACTGTATAACATTGCTGTTATATAAAACAGTGACATTACTATATAACAAAACTGCTACAGTGTAATAGTACTATTACTGTATAAAAATACTGCTACAGCAATAATAGTACTGCTACTGTATAACAATATTGCTATGTAATATATGGATAAGCTTCAATAATACTATACTAAGCTATACAAAGATTTCCCAGTAATACATCACTACTCTTAATAATACTATCCTGAAAAGTGATAATACTATTATTGTTCCTGATAATACTACAGTTCAAAGGTCATCTCCAACTGCAGTATTATCAATGGATCCATATATTACAAAAATTAACAGAAAGATAAGTGTTTTACAAGACAGTAATACCATCTCAAGGTTTTGGGGACTTTAGGACCTCTCGAGCTTCGCTCTTGAGGTTCCATGTCCCCAAAGCCTCTTGATGGTATTATTGCCTTGTAATATATGGATTTTAAAAATAATACCCCCAAAAAGCATACAAAAAAAACCCTGTAATACCTTAGTCAGTGCCGTCATACTATACTTCCGGTCCCCGTAATACTATACTTCCGGTCCAATAATACTATACTTCCGGTCCTCGTAATACTATCGTTGGGATCACCAACTTTTCTAGTGTCCAAAGCATAGTTTTTTTTGTTTCTTTTCTTTTTATTCCTGAGAGAGAGAGAAGCAGGACTCCACGCAGGAAGGGGGGATGTGAGTGAAGAGCGAGAACAAGCAGCACGGAACTCATCCCACAAGGAATCAGAGGTAAAACACCGTCAGCATTTAATATCCATATATTACAAAAATAACAGTTAGGTTCAGTGAATCACTGGCTGTAATTTCCATCTGAGGTTCTGGGACAGAACCGAGCTTCGCTCGAGGTTACCTATGTCCCCAGAACCTCTCGATGGAATTACAGCCTTGTAATTGACTCGAACCTATCTATTATTCTATTTGTAATACATACTTATCTATTATTCTATTTATAAAACAATGATGCTTCTGTATAACAATACTGCTACAATATGCTAGTACTGCTACTGTATAATAATACTGCTACTGCATAACATTGCTTTTATATAAAACAGTGCTACAGAATAATAGTACTGCTACTGTATAACATTGCTGTTATATAAAACAGACAATACTGCTAGAGCAATAATTGTACTGCTACTGTATAACAATATTGCTATATAAAACAATGATGCTTCTGTATAACAATAGTGCTACAGTATAATAGTACTGTTACTGTATAATAATACTGCTGTTGTATAACATTGCTGTTACATAAGATTGTGCTACAGTATAATAGTACTGCTACTGTATAATAATACTGCTACTGCATAACAATGCTGTTATACAAACCAGTGATGCTTCTGTATAACAATACAACTACACTATAATAGTACTGCTACTGTATAATGATACTACTGTATAACAATGATGTTATGTGAAACAGTGATGCTACTGTATAACAGTACTGCTAAAGCATAATGGTACCGCTACTATATAACAATACTGGCACTGTATAACATACTGCTATATAAAACAGTGATGCTTTTGTATAACAATACTGCTACTGTATAATAGTACTGCTACTGTATAACAATACTGCTACTGTATACCATTGCTGTTATATAAAACAATGATGCTACTGCATAACAATACATTTACAGTATAATAGCACTGCTACTGTATAATAGTATTGCTACTGTATAACATTGCTGTTATATAAAACAATGGTGTTACTGCATAACAGTACTGCTACTTTATAACACTACTGCTAGTATATAACAACACTGCCATTTAAAACAATGGTGATACTGTACAACAGTACTGCTACTGTATAATAATACTGCTTCTATATAACAGTGCTGTTATATAAAACACTGATTCTACTGTATAACAATACTGCTACAGTGTAATAGTACTGCTACTGTACAACAATACTGCTACAGCAATTATAGTACAGCTACTGTATAACAATATAATAACAATAATCTTTATTTATATTGCGCCTTTCAAATATCAAGGTGCATCACAAAATATAAAATAACAAATAAAAACAGTGGTAATAAATACACAATAAAATTCAGAGGTAATTACCTTATTAGTCACAGTATGCCTTGTTCCACAAATAAATCTTCAAAGCCTGTTTGAACCATCCATTGTCGCGCACTCCCAAATCAGACAGGGTAGAGAATTCCAAAGGGCTGGGGCTGCGTACACGGATGCATGGGCCCCTGAAGATTTTAAAACTGCCCTTGGAATCTCTAGCAACCCCTTGTCTGCAGAACAGAGCAATCGCTCAGGGCGATAAGGAGACAGAAGCTCTTTCAGGTAGTCAGGGCTGAGTCCGCGTAGGGCTTTATAAGTCAATAATCCGACTTTGAAGGTGATCCACCACTGAACTGGTAGCCAGTGCAGTTCGTGCAGAATGGGTGTAATATGGGAAGTCCGAGGAGTCCCAGTCAACAACCGGGCTGCAGCGTTCTGCACCAGCTTAGCAATATTGCTATATAAATAGAATAAAGTATGGGTATCGGTGTATTGCTGGTGAGTAATACCATTGAGAGGTTCTGGACATGTTGGAACCTCGAGAGGTTACCGTGTCCAGAACCTCAAGATATAGATCGTTCCAAAGCATTTTACACGAACATACGAACATACGAAATTTGCCAGCAGATAAAGGCCTAGAGGTCTATCAAGTCTGCTCGAATGTGCAGCTAGCACCCCTTATTCTGCAGCTGCCCCTCCCTTCCACCCTTCCCCTTCATTAACCCTCCCCCTTGTCCTGTCCCATCCTCGTTTGAAGCAGTCCACTGTTCTACTGCATACCACTTCAGGAGGTAACACATTCCACCCAGCCACCACCCTCTCTGTAAAAAAGTGTCTCCTCATCTCCCTCCTGAACCTTCCTCGCTCCAGTCTCATATTATGGCCCCTGGTGTCCCTCCCCTCCCTTACTTTGAACAGCCCCTCTGTACTTGTCTTGTTTATTCCTTTCATGTATTTAAAGGTTTCAATCATGTCACCTGTCTCTCCTCTCCTCCAGTGAGTACATGTTCAACTCCTTCAACCTCCTCTCGTATGATAAGTCCCCAGCCCCTTGATCATCTTAGTTTGCTCTGCGCTGCACCCCTCCAGTAACTTAATATCCCTCTTCGAATCGGATGCCAGTACTGCATGCAGTACTCCAGGTGTGGTCTAACTAATGACCTATACAGTGGCAGAATCGCCTCCTCCTCCCGAGGATATACCTTGCAATACAACCCAGCATTTTGTTGGTCTTTGCAGCTGCCTTCCTACATTGTGCCGAGTTGTTCATTGACCCTGTAATGAGCACACCCAGATTCTTCTCCTCCTCCTCTGTCTGGCTAGCTGCACTCTCAGCTGGTAGCTCCTCCTTGGGTTCTTCATCCCAAAATGCAGCACCTTGCACTTTTGGCATTAAGCCCAGTTGCCAGGTGTCTGACCAGGTTTCAAGCTTTGCCAGATCATCCTGCAACCCTGCCATCCCCCTAGGTCATCCACCACTGTGCCTACCTTGGTATCATCAACAAACAGTCTGATCTTGCTCTTGATGTCCCATGATATGTCTGCAATGAATATCCCAAACAACACTGGTCCCAACACCGAGCCCTGTGGAACACCACTCGTCACTGCCCATTCATCATTCACTTCTCCAAGCCTCACTAACCCAAATAGGTTTCTCACAGGATGCCACTGCCTGGTTCTCAAACTATCTATCTGGCAGAGAGAGTCAGGCTAGCACAAACCCAGTCATCTCTCCTCCAAGTTACATCTGGGGTCCCTCAGGGGTCAATCCTTGGCCCCCTGCTATTTACTCTATTCCTTAACTCCCTGCCCAAGGCCTGCTCAGGAAATCTCCTCTTATATGCAGATGATACGGTGTTATTCAGCACCTACAGCAACCCTGCCATCCTCCAATCAACCATCCAGTACTGGTTTTCTGACCATAGACTTGTCCTAAACTATAAAAAAAAAAGTCCATGCTATTTGCCCATGCCCAAAATAAGTTCAGCAGCCACTCCCTGCTCATCCATAACTCCAGCAATGAAATCCTGGAACAAGTTTCTACTTTTAAATACTTAGGTGTTACGCTGGACTCTGGGCTCACCTACCACAAGCATATCCGCTGACTTAGTATGGCTGTCAATGTGCGTATCAGTCTGCTTCACCGTGACAAACACTGTCTCCCCCCTGAAGCCCTACAACTAGCCATCTCCTCCTCTGTTTTGTCTCACGTAGATTATGGGATCATTATCTATGGTGCTACCGACAACATATCCCTCAACAAAATTAGGGTTGCCCTGAGTAAAGCCTGCAGGCTGGCTACTGGCTGTGACCGGCTTATGCACACCTGCACACTCCGTGCCAGTACAAACTGGCTAAACTTTGATGACTGCCTAAAGTACCAGACCTGTCTTCTGGCCAAGAAAATCACAGCCGGCCTCACGCCCACTGCCCTTGTGGCACTGCTCCCCCCACCTACTAACACCAGACGCACCTGTCACTCAGAGAAATGCCCTACCAGGTCCCCCATTGTAAAACCTCAATGAGTCAAAGAACCTTCAGATACCATGCTCCCCTTTGGCTGAATTCACTTCCCAAACCAATCCTCATGGCACCTACTCTAAGACTGTTCAAATCCCTTCTCCATAACCACATCTCACAGGACTCAGCCTGTGACTGTACCTGACCCCCCCCAAAAAAACTGCTACTGTACTATGACAATGGACCCCTTTTGGTCCTGCCTCGAGAGTACTTGTCCCTGGCCTCTGTCTGTGACCCAGGCCACTGACTAACTGTCACTCACTGGATTGCGCTGTTTGCACATGCCTGTCGTAAATACTTATCTATAACAACTACTGTATTGTATGTCACCTCTGTAACTACTGTACATTGTATATGCTTCCTGTGCCACTGTACTGCATTGTTTCTTACTGTTGTAAATATCCTGTACCACATTTGCCTGTATGTACTATACATTGTATCAATTGTAAGTTGTAAGGTGTGATATTTTCTCGCACCTTTGCTTGCACTGTAATGTCTGATACTGTACGCTCTTGTATTGTATTCTACGATGTGGAGCCTTTGTAAAGGAGTCTCTGACTCAAAGGTATTAATTCCGATATACTTCAATAAATAAATACATAAAATGGTTCTCTTGCTGGTATTACACCCATATGTGTACATTATTGTTTTTTAATATATGGATGAGAGGTTTTGATAAGGCTTACCTTTGTAGTGCTGGAGTCAAGCTCAGTAGGTGATATAGTTTCAATTTCTTTGAACTCACCAGTTTTGTTCAGGTGGCTGTGGAGTAGCCTTAAATCAAAAGCATTTTTTTTCTGTGTATTTAGATTCTCTTGCTGCTCTACGAAACAAAGTCTTTCAGCTGAAATACCGTCCAGTTTTGAGAAAGACATTTTTTTTGGTTTTAGCTCTTTACGCGATGTTATGTGGCCATGGGGTGATGCGAACATTCGTTTGTCCGTGTGAGTGGCGGGTACAGTTGTCTCGCACTGGGCACCTGGCATTTTTGTGTGTGTGCTTGCGCTGTTTGGTACTAGTGTTAACACTATCGTTCAGTTGTTGAACGATAGTACTAACATTGATTGACAGTATTATTAACATTGATTGACAGTGCCATTAACACTGGAGGTGCAATGGCATTACCAATTTATTTTTGTATTCTTTTTGAGTGTATCAAATTCCATATCCATATATTAAAAAACAATGATGCTTCTGTATAACAGTACTGCTACAACATAATAGTACTGCTACTGTATAATAATACTGCTACTGTATAACATTGCTGTTATATAAAACAGTGCAACAGTAGAATAGTACTGCTACTTTATATACTCTGTTTGTTGTGGTCCTTTCATTATATTGCAGTAGGTGTTCTCTTGGTACTTGTGTAGCACATTTTTTTTTTTTTTCAAATTTAGTTTTTGTTGACTGGGTAAATGCACTAGACGAATCCTGCCTATTTTCAGGCACAACCTGGGGGAGGGGGATTCCACTGCTCTGTCAATTGATATATATAATATTTTTTTTTTTTAGTTGTTCAACCAGGAGAAGCACACTAATCTGAAAGCTTTTTTTACAGGTGCGACCTGAGAGCACAGGGAAGTTAAGTGACTTGCTCAGGGTCACTCAGTATGCAAGTGGAAGCTGTGGGATTCAAACCTAGGTCCAGTCTGCCAGATGTCACCAGATTTGCAGCTCAGAGCCTTAAACCACTGCACTATACCGCCTCCTGTGTCATGTATAAAATCTTGTTACAACAAGGTTTTAACATAATAGTTTGTTGTAAGTATGTTGGGAATATATCTCCAGCTGGCTGTACTTTCATCAGTGTGTGACACTTACTCACCTTGGGTATACATCATTTTCATCATTCTATATGCCATGTAAAGATAATTTCTGATGCAGTGATTTTGGGGCTCATCAATTTTTATTTTTTTAAATGGTTATATGTTACATTTTAGCTTGCAGTTGTTTCTCAAGGGTTATCTCATTATGAACGGTTCTATTCTGAGCAGTGATGTACCATGGCCTCACTTGTAAAATGTGTGTCTTAGGGAGGTTTCCTTCACTTGACATGTAATTTACTCAGCAGAGAAGCTTAAGGTTCTTTTTTTTATCCATTAGACTGATACATGGTACCTCTCTGCCTGCTGTTATCTTTAAACAACATTTGACCTTTAAGTTTAGTTCAGCTGAAATCACTCTTTAGATATTCAAACTCTTCAATGTCACTTTAATTATTTCTGAAGGCCTGTTTTAAACCAATGAGACTTATTTCTGTTTTTTTTTCTGCATGTTCTAAGTGTTAATAATATGGGATTTTGTAAATAGCTCTCAATAAGCTTCTGAAGATGGACTTGTTGGTCTGAAAGCTAAAGCTCTTTGTTCTTTTTGTAACATCCTTGGTCCAATACAAGGTATCTAACCATTTGTTCTGGATTTGTATAAAACAGTGATGTTACTGAATAACAATACTGCTACAGTTTAATAGTAGTGCTGGTATATAAAAATACCGTTACTATATAACAATGCTGCAATATACAACAATAATGTTACTTATAACAATGCTGCAACTGTGTAATATTACTACTGTGTAACGATACCGGTACTGTATAACACTGTTATATAATACAATGAATATTGTTACAGTACAGTAGTTCTACTGTATAACAATACTGCTACTGCATAACAATCCTGTTATACATTACACTGATGCTACTGAATAACCATTCTACTACAGTATAAAAGTACTGCTACTGTATAACAATACTGCTACTATATCACAATGCCTTTATAGCGAATAATGATTCTACTGAATAACAACACTGCTACAGTACAATAGTACTGCTACTGCATAACAATACTGCTACTACACAACATATATGGTATTTATAAGAATTATGATAATGTGTAATAATACTGCTACTGTATAACAGTACTGGTACTGTATAACAAAGAGGATAACATATGGTCATCGGTGTGTAACCACGCTATGCTTGCCTTCGGGTGGCTCCCTTGGCATCTCTGTTAAACCTTGAGAATGCAGCTTGAGAGGTTTACAGAGTTGCCATAGGAACCACAAGAAGGCAAGCGTAGCTTGGTTACACACCGATGACCATATGTTGTCTTTTATAGTGTACGGTCACTGGAACAGTCATAGAAAAGACACATTTTTAAGATTACACTGGTGGTTCGAACCAGGATTCAGGCTCTTCCCTGCCCACCTCAGGCATGACCCGGTACTGCCGCCCAGCTGCTCTTGCTCCCCTGCGGTCCTGGTACTTCAGGAGACCACCCGGACAACCAGCTCCTCCTCGGACTGAGGATCAAAAGCCACCAGCCAACCAAACCACACTGGTGGTTAAGATCAAGATTTAGGTACAGTTGGACTGAAGTGACTTAGTGAGAATGCTCACAGCTTGCCTACAGCTCAAGCTCTGAACTTGTAAATCTCTTTTAAATCTTTGGCACCTTATATACTGTTTCAGAGATGTCAGTGGTTTTCCTTTTTAAAACATGTAAAAGTTTGGCTGTTATTGGTGTCATGGCAACAACAACACATGGTGGTTCTATTTTGATACACCATCGATGTGACAAAGCGGCAGTAGTATAACAAAGTCATGACATCACATCGATGGCATAACAACACTGTAAAAAGATTATTTTTGCATGTTAACTGTGTTCTTCCATACATTATATAAAGAATACTGGATGGGCAATTATGCACAACCAGTGTGTTCTGCCACAGAGGGGTTCTGCTTCCCTCTGACCTTGAGAGTGAAACTTGAGAGATCTGTGGCAATCAGAGCCCCGAGGTGGCAAAACACATTGAGCATAGAGTTGCCCATCCAGTATTTTTATAGTGTAAGGTGCTACCAAAATAATTTTATATTATTTTATCACTTTTGTTTATTTAAAAAAGATTGATCACTGTTGTGTTTTATTGCAGGGCTCAGGGCTGGCTGATTGGTAGGGTCAGTGTTAGGGACTGAACATCTGTGTGTGTGTGTGTGTGTGTGTGTGTGTGTGTGTGTGTGTACAGCATGGTATCTGATTGGTTGAAAATTGGGTTTGGGAGGGATTTATAAAAAAAATAAAATGGCATCTGAACTTCTCGCTTAGCAAGAAGATGTGAACAGCGCATAATTTTGTGAGTAAATTTTAATATCTGGTTGATCCTGCATCTGTGGGATTTTTCTAGTGATTGTGCTGCCACTGCAGTGAGTCTGTGTCTGGTTGGTCCTGCTGTTTCTGATGCCTCGGTTTAATTGTGGCTCATGCATTTTCCAAACTAGCTGAAATGTCGTTGTACTACAGTAGGGTATTACCACATTCTATGACCTTTGAACTGTGGTACAACAACATTTCAGCTAGAATGGATTGATATGCACAAGAAGCCCTCACCATGCACTATATGACAGTACTGCTACAGTACAATAGTGCTGTTACTGTATAACAGTGCTGTCATATAAAACAGTGATGCTACTGTATAACAATAGAGCTACAGTACTGCTCCTGTTTAACAATAATACTACTGTATAACAGTACTATGACAGTATAACAAGACTGTAATATAAAAGAATGATGCTACTGATTAACAGTACTGCTACAGTATAATAGTACTACTACTGTATAACAATTCTGCTATATAAAACAGTGATCTATTATATAACAGAACTGCTACAGTATATAGAGAATAATGGATGGGTAGCTGGTTATAATGAGGATTATACACCCCCCCGAGGGGTGGGATGCCACATAAACCCCGAGAGCGAAGCTGGAGGGTTTTATGAACATCCACCCTGAGGTGTGTGTAAAATCACAAGTTTTTACCAAGCTACCCAGCCTTTATTTTGTAGAATTTCTAGTTTGTATTTTTTTGCCTGCTTGAGGACATATGAACCAGGAAGTCAGATCAGAAT
Source organism: Neoceratodus forsteri (assembly GCA_016271365.2). Lineage (NCBI taxonomy): Eukaryota > Metazoa > Chordata > Ceratodontiformes > Ceratodontidae > Neoceratodus > Neoceratodus forsteri. Next base: position 242,187,450 of record CM028133.1, on the reverse strand, counting down.
TGGTAACTTGCTCCGCAACAGATAAAAATAATGTTATTTAAAAAGGTAACTAAAAGCAATTGGTATGCCTATGTTTAGAATAAGTGGGGTTTTAAAATACAGTTGAAAGTTTCAGCGAATTGTTGGATTTTCATAATTTTCTTCGTGGTGTTGCTATGGTGATTGGTATCTTGTTTTAAGGTCTCGAATTACCTCGAAGAGAGTGACAGTTTACTATGTGTTAGGGCTTGTGTGAAATTTTTATAAGTAGGTGAAAGTAAACCTACTTTAGTTATCCTCTTCATTGTCATCCAGCACCAGTGGTCTTCATCTTTTTGGGAGGTGGGCAGTTGTGAACCTGAGTGCGAGCAGGAAGTGGTATAGTGTAAGGTATGTGTGGCTCGTGCTGCTGAAAGGAGAAAGCTGGCGCGTGAATGTCGTTATAACAAGCTGGTTATAACAACAGAATTATAAGCAGCTTTCTCTATGGAAAAAAAAATAAAAAACAGTTATTATATGTAGAATAAAGCATGGATCGGTGTGTGTAATGAGAAGTTTACACATACCCGAGGAGTTAGATGCTACATAAACCCCGAGAGCCAAGCTCGAGGGGTTTATGAATAGCATCTATCCCAGAGGGTGTGTGTAAACTTTTAGTTTACACACATCGACCCATATTTTATTTTTTCACCACAGCAATTAGTATAAAATAAAGTGAAGATGTCTCCATGTAGCCACGGTCTGACCGGGTTTAGTAGGGGTGGTCAGACACGGTTACTGGAAGGAAGGCATGTCTTTTTTTCTTTTTCGGTGAGGAGCCAGTTTGAAATAGTTTAATGCATTTGTTTTTTTGTTTTTTTATTTAAGTTTTACTTATTGCTGAAGCCGTGCAGGGTCTGGTCTGTTGCCCTTAGGTTAGCTTGCAGCGAGGTGGAAGGCGGCTGGTGCAGGCACTTGTGCAGCAAAAAGGAAACCTGGTGCATGTTTGCTGTAATAAACTCTCCTTTATTATGGTAAATTATGTTACAGGTTTCCTAAGGAAAAAAACAGAACCCAGTTATTATGGTAGTATTGCTACTGTATGACAATATTGCTACTATATAAAAATACTACTACTGTATAACAATGCTGTTATATAAAACAGGGATGCTACTGTATAACAGTACTGCTACAGTATAATAGTACTGCTACTGTATAACAGTACTGCTACAGTATAATAGTACTGCTACTGTATAACAATACCGCTACTGCACAGCAATTCTACTATTTAAAACGATGCTACAGAATAACAATACTGCTACAGTATATTAGTACTGCTACTGTATAACTATACTGAACATATGAAGAAGCCAGCAGAAGAAGGCCATTTGGTCTATCAAGTCTGCTTGTGTTGCAGGGTTCACAGCTTGAGCTACTGTCCCTGCTCCCTCTCCCCACTCCTCTCATCCTCCCTACCCATGACCCTTACCCTCCCCCTATACCTGTCCCAGCCTCTCTTAAAGCTGCCCACTGTCTTCAATGAGATTACCTCTTCTGGCAGCACATTCCAAGTGTCCACTGCCCTCTTTGTGAAGAAGTGCTTCCTGACCTCCCTCCTAAACCTCCCACCCTCCAGCTTAAGACTGTGCCCCCTCGTGTTATGGTTGCCACTCAGCTTAAAGAGACTCTCCTTATCAACCTTATTTATCCTTTTCAAGTACTTGAAGGTCCCAGTCATGTCCCCTCTGTCTCACCTGTCTTCCAGGGAGTACATGTTCAGTGCCCTCGACCTCTCCTTGTATGCCTTACCCACTACTTAATAATACTTACTACTTACTGCTACTGTATAACAGTACTGCTACTGCATAACAATGATGCTACAGAATAACAATACTGCTACAGTATAGTAGTACCACTTCTGTATAATAATGCTGTCATATAAAACAATGATGCTACTGAACAACAATACTGCTACAGTATAATAGTACTACTTCTGTATAATATTGCTGTCATATAAAACAATGATGTTACTGAACAATACTGCTACAGTATAGTAGAACTGCTACTATATAACAATGCTGCTGCTACTGTATAACAATGCTGTTATGTAATTGCTCAGTACTGTTTTTTCACCCTGAGGATTTCATTTTGTATGTAGAAATCTATGGCCACTAGATGGTGCTGCTGTGTACCGCATACTGTTAGCTGAGAAGAGAACATTCTTTTTTGCTTTCTCTTTCTGTGTTTTTTTTAAATAAATTTTGTTTTTTACTTTTTTTTTAAAATATTGTTCAAATAGAAGGAATGTTTCAGGCAGCTAAGGGTACAATGGTGCGGAGGGGCCAAGGTTCGACTTTGTGGAGTTGCAATGGTTGTGACAGCTACAAACGAACTCTGGCCAGAGCTGATATGGATGTGCAGAGAGTTTAGCTACTCCATGGAGATGGAGCTCATGGATATCGGAGCGGTGGCAGCGGACTTGAAAAAGTTACTTACCATAGTAACCTTGTTTCTCCCAAGGGATACTCCAATATTCGTAACTCTTCTGCAGTATAATTTTAAGGTCAGATCTGCCCGGAGATAGAATGCTATGCTAATGATGGAACCATTGGCATGAGCCACTTTTCAAATGCTGCCACCTAGCAACTGCCTACATTCCAACCCTCAGATTTCGTGGACGCCTGTAAAGACAGTGCCCAAAATTTAAAATATATAAAATTTAACTTCAAAATTCCCCACCCAAACCTCCAACTGGAGGAAATATAAACTTTTCATAAACAATCCCACAAGCTCCTATGTCAGAATCACCTGAAAAGGAAAAAACGAAAGAGCAAGTTCCAATAGAAGTAGAATGTGGCATGCAAACACTGAGGTACAGCATGGAATACAGAGGCCACTGGTTATTAAAGGGGACAGGAATCCACTAGATGAGCAGTACAAATCAATTGCAAGATGACTGGGGGTTACAGCATATGAGAAAACTAATGCTGAAGTGCGAAGATCTGTGTAATAAACATTGCCATCTACAACTGTGTCTCCCTGTTTGGTTTGTTTCCGTGTGCCATTACAGGACATTATGCATGTGAAGCAGGAAGAAGAGTGTATGTGATGCAATGTCATGGTTCAGTTCTATGGCAACCCGTCAGCGAATCTGAGCAGTCCCGTGCCTTTCACAATCAAGGGGATGGTGGGTGTTCGTAAGTGCACCATAGTATATAGACAACTATTTAGTGTGAGGTATTGGTTTGTGCCATGGCCCTCAGTCTCAGAGGCCAGAGTTGTGTATCCAGTCAGCAATTGTAATGTGTGCTGCATCACCTGTCAGAGTGTGTAGATATCCCAAGTGAATGTGACTCACTACATGTCACTACCCCATTGCACATTCATAGAAACATAGAAACATAGAATTTGATGGCAGATAAGGACCGCTTGGCCCACCCAGTCTGCCCATTTCCCTACCTACTGGATAAGCTGCAGATCCTAGTTAACCAGCAGCCTACCTCTTCCTACCCCCACCCTCTAGAATGGCCTTATGACTGTCCTATGCAAGCTTGAATTCCACCACTGATTTTGTCTCCACAACCTCCTCCCGGAAGGCCGTTCCATGTATCCACAACCCTCTCTGTGAAAAAATGCTTCCTTAAATTACCTCTGAGCCGCCCCCCCTCTATCTTCAAATTGTGCCCTCTTGTTCTTGCACACCTCTTTTTTTGAAAGATGCTACCCTCTTGGACTTTGTTGATTTCCTTGAGGTACTTGAAAGTTTCTATCATGTCCCCCCCTCTCCCTCCTTTCCTCGAGGCTATACATATTAAGCTCCTTTCGTCTGTCTTCATATGTCTTCCGGTGCATTCATAGTTGTTAATACCATTTGTCTGCATATTTGCTTAGTTGTGGTCTAAATCCACAGGCAGTCTTCACATTGCCATGTACGCTGTAAGTCAGTATGCTACATAGAGCGTATGCCATTCCTAGACCTGTATACAGTTAAGTCAGTAATGTGCAGTTTGTTTTCAACAAACTATTTCTGCTAATCAACAGTGTGCACTGTTATATTATGATTCAAGGCTGTCGGAATGCATCTGAAAGCAGTATAAAAGTACCACATCCGTCAGTCCTGAAAGCACAAGTCATGCTGCTATTGTAATACAACATATATCCATTATAATAAACACATACAAATCCGGATCATATTGCGTGGTCCTTGTTATGATTAGCGGCGTACGTATTGATGATGACAGGCACATAGATGTATAGTAGAAATGTAATATATGTTGAAAAAGAAAATAAAATGAGCTGCATTGATTGTCATATCCAAAAAAGGGAATGAGGTTCAAACCCATCACCCTCATTATGCTAGGCAAGCAAGCTAGCCACTGAACCACCAAAGCTGTTGCATGTAACTGAGATCGTTGTCCTATGGCTTTCGATTCTTAGAGACCATGTACTGAGTTACTAAATACGTATTGTATTGTACTTGATATTGATGTCGTCTCAATAGTGTGGTCACTGGCATTGGTTGGGGACTTTTCGTGACTAAATGCTCTGTGTAGCGTGAAACACGTTGGTGGGCAGGACAGACACCACCTCTAAGTTCCATCAGGTCTATTACTCCCACTTCTAAGTCCTGTCTGTCATATTGTTAGTTCCACCTGTCTGCAGTTGGTGACATCGCTCATGATTATGTCACTCCTGGCATGTCAGAGATAAGGATGTACCCAACGTTGCTCGTACATGGACCACAATGGTGGAAGCTGCACTGTTGCAACAGTGCATGCTGATCTGCAGCTACACCACATTCACTGTCATATGGCAACCATTAATAACACATTGTGTACCTGCTGTCTACAGCAAAGTAACAGTGCAGCACGACTGATGTGTCACTGTCAGCAACCACTGTGGTGTCTCCTTGCATTCCAGTCTGTCTGTAAACATCCAACCTGACAATTATTATTCCACAATGTTCCCTGTCCTGATACGATAAATCAATATGTGGACCCTGTATAATACCTTATCAATATATATATATATATATATAGCGAATGATATTCACATAGGACTATTAGACAATCAGCACTATGATGCGGTACATGACATATGTCCTTCCTTGGGACAAGAGCTCACAGCCTTCTCCCTCTAAAGTTAGTTCCCAACCCAGGAAGCCAGAAACACTACTGATGTCGAATTGTGCTATTCATCATCTTATGTATTCAGTCATGATAGTCCATCCAATGATTTGCTGATGTTGGGTCACTCTCCTAGCCACTGTATCAGCCTCTGTTGTCCTACACTGCATACCCTTCATTACACCTGCTGTCATACGTCTTGTACTGTCACCAGACCTACACACGGTTATTCAGGTGTAGTCTAGCCAGTGACATGTCTTGTTGCAACAGGAGTCATTCGAGTGTAACTGTGAATGAAGTGATGTAATGGCTCAATGGTTTAGGCACTGGTCTCTGATGCAACAGATTGGGGTTTCTAAACCAGGGAAGGCTAACTTTTATGTCTTGGGGGGGGCATTAAGGTACTTTGTTCTTACATCACAGTTGTACAATTCTGACAATGCTTCTTTCTCAGCTATCCATATGGGTTATTACTGATTCAACTGAGCATTCAGCTTTGAGCACATGGAATGGGGAATTGATGCTGCATTTTGATTTCCAGACAACGGTCTTCCAAATGCATATAGCATGTAACTGCTCTACTACGTTGCGATGTTTCATGTTAGCTTTTCACAGAAGCAGCATCACACTCCCCCTTCCCCTCCACCCCGCTTACATTAGACAATGTGATGTCTGAGTAACGCAAGGCAGGACACGACAGGGGAGGATGTGCTGCTAGAGGTATATTTATGTATGTTTGTGAGAGACGGTCACACAGATACATCCCATAGCATGGACTACATATGTAATCAGGGTAAGTGCTGGGGACTGGACTGCATTGCTCACCACATCTGCACATACTGGATATCTATGAACTATACTACAACTAGGCATGACACAGATGAGGATGCACACCAGTTGGATAGCTGAGGTCTGGCAGGAGTCTCTCGTTCAGTGTCCATCTGGTGCACGAACCATGACATGATGTCATACATTGCATGGGATGGCACTGCGAAATAGGATGCTCATCGAACGGCAGCACAGCATCTGTCATAACAGATTAGATAACAGTTCTCCAGACTATCATAACCGAACAACATTACAGCGTGCTGTCTGTGTCTGACAGTTACAACATAGGCACAGACCATTGTGTATGCTTTACTTAGCTGTGCTATGGGCCACAATAACCTCCTGTCCCCTTTAAATAGAGAGGCAGAGTTTGAGAGTTATGAATATTGGAGTATCCCCTGGGAGAAACAAGGTTACTATGGCAAGTAACTTTTTCTTCTCACCCCAGGAATACTTCAATATTCCTAACTCTTCTGCAGACTAAAAAGCAGTACCTTAGGAGGCGGGAAGAACCTATTTTAGAAACAGACTCTGCAGGATAGCTGTACCAAACCTGGCATCACCTAGCCTGCATATCCAAGCTGTAATGCTTGACAAATATGTGTACTGTTCGCCAGGTTGCTGCTTTACAGATATCCACCAAGGGTACATCCCTTGCAGCTGCCAGTGTTGCAGCTGTACCCCTTGTGGAGTGGGCTCTAAGCCCTGCTGAAGCTTCCTTGCCCACCTTTGAATAGCAACATTGGATACACTGGACAATCCAATGAGAAATGGACCTTTTAGATGTTGGAGTTCCCTATCCTACATCCCCATAAGTGAGGAAAAGTTGTGTTCCATCTGCCTATGGGGCTTAGTGGCTGTCATGTAGTAGCTCAAAGCTCTTTTGACATCCAGGCTATGCAGCCTACGTTCACCAGAAGAAGAATGGTCAGTGAAGAACACTGGCAAAGTGATAGATTGGTTCAAGTGGAATTCTGAAACCACTTTGGGAAGGAATTTCCTATTTTTCTGTAGGACTACATTGTCCCTGTGGAAGGAAATGTAGTCCTTTTCAATGCACAAAACCTGGAGCTCACTAATTCTTCTAGCTGAAGTAATGGCCACTAGAAACACTGTTTTCCATGTGACATACTTCAAAGGTGCTGAAAACATAGGCTCAAAGGGAGGGACCATGAGTTGGGCAATGCAGATATTAAGGTCCCAAGCTGGCACCGATTCTCTCACCAGTGGAAACAAATTTATTTATTTATTATTTGTTGACTGGGTACGTGCACTAGACAAATTCTGCCTATTTTCAGGCACGACCCGGGGGAAGGGGATACAGATGAATGCCCACTGACTTTTGACCAGATTAAGCTGTTGGTGGTATTTTAGTGAATGGGGAGAAATTTGACCAGTGCACTGGGGAAATTCCCCTACTCTTTTTTCGAGAAGTGTCATGAGATCTTTAACATCCATCTGAACTACCACCAGAACAGGCAGATGGGACCTCGTTTTAACATCTCATCTGAAAGATGGAGATATGATAAAGGCCCTTGAAGAACCTTTTAAATATGGGGTTTGATGCCAAAGAAACAGACTTGTCAGCAGATGCACAGGCCGAGACTGAAGCCAAATGAATCTTTAGTATAGAAAACTGTAAGCCTGTGGAATGTAAGTAGACCAGTTAGTCCAGTACCAATGGCACTCCTGCCCGGGTTGGCACTATACTCCTACTAGAGCACCAAATAGAAAACCTCTTCCACTTTTCAGCATGGGTTTCTTGGTAGAGGATTTCCTGTATCCTCTTAAAACATCCATAACTGGTTCAGAAAGATGTAAACCAGCATACTCTAGGTCCTCAAGAACCAAGCTTTGAGCCTGAGTGACTTGAGATACAGGAGCCTCCCCTGGTTGGAGGTCAGAAGATTGTACCTCTTGGGAAGGTGTATTGGTTTGTCCACTTACATGGACAGCAATAGGGAGTACCATGGCTGCCTGACCCAGTCTGGGGCTATCAGAATCATTATTGCTGGCTGAGACCTGAGTTTCAACAGCACCCTGTATACCAGAGGAAATGGAAGGAATGCATGCATGAATTTCCCTGACCAATCCAGAATAAGGGCATCCAGAGGAACAGCGCCCACTACTGGAGGTCTGCGACAGAACTGTGGCAAGTGGTGACTCTGATGAGAGGCAAAGAGGTCTATTTCTGGGGTGCCCCACCTCCTGAATAAGGTCTGTACCACTTGCCTGTTCAGGGACCATTCACAATGGTCCTGGCTGAGTCGGCTCAGAGCATCTGCCAGAACATTGTCTTTGCCTGGCAGATGACTGGCCTGTAGTGAGGAGCCCAGTGAGTAAGCTAGGGTCCAAATTCTCATAGCATCCATGCAAAAGAGGCTTGACCTTGTTCCCTCTTGCTTGTTTATGTAGTACATGGTGGTAGTGTTGTCTGTTCTGACTTGCACTACCTTTCCCTGTATCAGTGGCTTGAAAGCTTGCATTGCCAGAAACACTACCCTGAGCTCTAACAAGTTTATGTGTAAAAGAGTCTCTGCACTTGACCAAGTGCCCTGGGTAGTGTGCTCTGCTAGATGAGCCCCCCAGCCTAAGAGGGATACATCTGTTGTGAGAATCATTGATGGAAGTTCTTTTTGGAAAGGAACCCCTTCTCTGAGTTTGGTTTCCTCTTTCCACCACTGAAGAGCTTGGATAAATGTTTTTGTTACAGGAACAAGCGTTGACAAGGAATCCTTTCATTGGCACCAATGAGCTCTTAAGTGAAACTGGAAGTCCCTCCTCTGAACCCTGGAGCTTAGCACTGTGCCTGTTGCAGCTGCCATGTGGCCCAGAAGTTGAAGAAAATGCCTTTCAGGCCTTGAGACATTGAGCCTGAAAGAACCTGCCAGCTGCAGGATGCTTTTTACCCTGTCTCTGGGTAGAAAGGCTCTGCCCACTATGGTATTCAATTCTGCTCTTATGAACTGCAGAATTTGAGAAGGAAGAAAAACAGACTTTTCTAGATTTAAAAGGAAACCCAGAGACTGTAGAAGCTGCTGAGTGAGCTGTAGGTGTTCTGCTAACTGTTGTGGTGAATTTCCCACCACCAGCCAGTCGGCTAGATAGTGGAATACTGTGACACCTGTTCTGCGCAGGTGAGCCACTACCACAGCCAGACACTTTGTGAACACCCCTGGTGCTGAAGTGAGACCAAAGGGTAGAGCTGAGAACTGATAATGACCTGACAGGAGTCTGAACCTGAGATATTTCCTATGAGACTCCCCTATGGGAATGTGGAAATTGGCATCTTTTAGGTCCAATGATGCCAGCCAATCTCCTTTTCAGAGTGCTGGTAGAATCAGAGACAAAGTCACCATTTTGAACTTTGGTTTTGCTAGGAACCTGTTGAGGACCCTGAGATACAAGATAGGCCACAGCTCTACATTTTTCTTTGGTGTAAGAAAATACCTTGAGCAAAGTCCTTTTCCCCCTTTGATGCTTTTAGTGAAAGAAGGTGTTTCACCTCTTTTTCCAGCCTTTTGCTTTCCAGGAGGGAAGCTGGTTTGAAAACTTTGATTTTTTGAACAGGGGAGGACTTGAAACTTAATGACTGGCCCTGATCCACTATCTCCAGAACCCACTTGTCTGTGGTGATGGCTTTCCAATTCTGGAAAAAATGGGTCAGCCTGCCCCCTACTGGCAAAGAAGAGGCAGCCTGATCGATGAAGTCAGGAGTCCTGCTTAGATTGGGGCTGCGACTGGGCACACCTGGAACCTTTTCTGCCCCTACCACTGAAATACCCTTGCTGCGGGTATTGGGGTGTGTGAGGAAGTACCATGGCCTGATAAAAAGGCCTGGAATGAAATTGTCTACCCCTGCCTCCCCTGCTGAAAGGTCTAGAGGTGGAGGGTTTTTCTTTTGCAGGATTGCTATGGAAGGTGGCTTTATATTCATTCACCTTCTTCATATAGGTCTCTGTATGGCTGCCAAATAGGAAACTGCCCTCCATTGGAAAATCCAGAGTCTTATTCTGAGTATCCTGCATGAGGTCTGTGGCTCTCAACCAAGCAAACTTTCTCTGTGCAATGGTACTTGCCATCCACCTTGCAGCAGTCTCATTACTGTCTGCTGCCATCTGAAACTGGTATTTGGCAGCTTCCAGGCCAAACCTAACAGTTTCGGCTAGGTCTGCCGAAAGAGGAGAAGATGCTTTCTCAGCCATGTCCAGGACAGATTGCCAGAGAACCTTCTGGTACTGGGCTGCAAAGGCCTGATAGTAAGCTTGCCTAATGGCCAGAGAGGCTTACAGGTATCCTTTCTTGGCCATACTTTGAATTTTTCGAGAGTCCTTCTCTGGAGGGTGGGAAGCCAAAGGGACTTTTGCCTTGTCACAAGCTGCAGCTTGCACCACCCCTTGGTGGTTAGGGTGTGAAAATAAGAATTCAGCCCCTGTTCTGTCAAGCTGATACTTTTTATCCAACCTTTTGTCCAAAGGAGGGACAGACCCAGGAGCTTGGAGGAATTTTAAAATATCTCGTTTAAAAAACTTATTTATGGGGAGTGACAGTTTTTTAGTAGGAGTCCACCCCATCATTCCAGATATTCAGCCTCCTCCTCATCCTCTACAGTTTCAGTGGTAGGGATGTCCAAGGCATCAGCAATTTTCCCGATAAAGGAAAAATGAGAAGAATAATCTTCTATAGTCCTGGGAGGGGAGCCAAACTCCTGTTCGGGGGAGACCTCAGGCTCTATAGGCTCACCTTCTTCTTCCTCCTCCTCCTTACCATGCTCCTCAGGAAAGAAAGGTGGGTTGGAAGGCACAGGGGTCTGTACTGGGGACTGTGAAACCACAGGCAGCAGACCCTGCAAGGCTTGTATTATTTGTATTCCTTGTGCAATCTCTGAAGGAGAAGGCACAGTGGCAGGCATCACATAAGTCCCCTTTTCCACAGGGGGTTCAGTGTGCTTTGTTTTCTTTACTTTTTAGGTTTTTCTGATATAATGAAGAAAAACCACAACCGCAAAGCACTAAAGGTTTTTAAATTCAAAAAACAATAATTTTATCGGTTCCGGTCGGTTCAGGAACCGATCAGGGAAACCGAGTGGAACCGTGAACCGATAGAAATAGAACTGGGAATAGTGGTTCGGAACCAAAGGTATCAGTTCTAAAAAACAAAGATTTTTGCACATAAAATTTACAAAAACTAGTAAATAACCAGGGAAAACCCCCAAAACTAATTAAAAGTATCTTGGTTCCTCAGCGGTTATTCCAAACCATGAGAAACCAAGAAAACAACACAAAACTAGCTAAATAAACTAACGGTTATTAAAATAACACTGATAAGAGGCAGCAAATGAAAATAAATGAAAAATACTTAAGTATTTGTTATTAATAAAGGCTTCTCTGACTAGATGATGATGAGGAAATCTCCAGGTGTCTGGTCTTGACAGGCGGAGAGAGAAATCTGAGGGTTGGAATGTAGGCAGTTGATATGTGGCAGCATTTGAAAAGTGGCTCATGCCAATGATTCCATCATTAGCATAGCATTCTATCTCTGGGCAGATCTGACCTTAAAGGTATACTGCAGAAAAGTTAGGAGTATTGGGGTATTCCTGGGGTGAGAAAAGAGTGTTTCAGAGCGGTGGTGGCAGTTTATGTTGGCAGATTTGAGCATCGCCAGATGATGTTGCTGAAAGTTTTAAATAAAATAAGTAAATAAAAATGCTGGAGCAGTATGCCGTTCACAAGATGGTGGCAACTACAGAACTGCGCAGGCGCAGCACTCGCGTATGCACAGTTCTGTCGAATGGCATACTGCACCATCATTTTTATTTACCATATTTATTTTATTTAAAAGTTTCAGCAGCATCCTATGGTGATGCTCCGATTTGCCAGCATAATCCACCACTGCTCTGCAAAGAGCTATACTCCACTGGCCAGAAGTAATGCAGAAGTGCCACAGTGAAGTAGTGCACCCACGGGGTGGGTGACCATGCTGCAGAGGGGAGCTCCGTCCATGGAGGGTACACAGCATTTGTATCAGCACTGTGTGGAGCTCATCACATCACTGTACGAGAACACAGGGATGCATTACAGTCAAGGTCCCTTTTCTGTCCTGCAGTGATCGCAAAATGTCTGAGGAGCTCTGCCCACACAGCCATAAAAAGGCCGGTACCATCTTTTGTGCTGGTTTGTATTGGAGGGAAGCATAGTTCATCTGATGGTAGAGCCATTCTTCAGTTCATGGTAGGGCAAACTGTACAGATTTAAAATGTGTGAGGAGCATGACAATATTCAGCATTGTGTGCAAGCCTGCAGTCAGGGAAACCCGGTGCGTGTTTGCCGTTGTAATCAGTTGGTTATAGTGATGAATTATAACTGGGTTTCCCTATGGGGAAAAAAACACCACCCAGTTATTATAATTCTGCAATATAAAACAATGAAGCTACTATACAGAGAATAATGGATGGGTAGGTGGTTATAACAAGGATTTTACACACCCCCAGGTGTAGAATGCCACATAAACCCTGCCAGCGAAGCTCGAGGGGTTTATTAAGGCATCTCACAATGAGGGTGTGTGTAAAATCTGAGTGTAACCCCCCTGTTACATGGGGTTACTAGAATCCCAGTAAGACCTAGTGGTAGGCAGGGAAGGCAGCTTGTGAAACTCCAGTTAAATGGATTTCGCACTGTCTCACTCTGTTCTCAGTCTCAGCTGAGAATGAGGGATGACATCACCATAGAACTATCGCAGCTGCATGAGCCACATTGGAATCTGCAGATGGGAGTTAGGTTAGAATGTTGGGAGTTTTTGAACAGTGAGCTGCAGGAGTTGTGTGTGAGCAGTCAAGAAGAGAGGAGCACAGCAGTCTGTGCACAGGCTCTTGGAGCCTAAGCTCTGATATAGAGCTACTTTTAGGGAAAGGTGTGTGTTACCACCTAAAGAGGAACACAGTAAGCTGTTCTTGAAGTGGTGGAGACCGCTGTTAATGGTCTTTGTGCCCCATCCCTGAGGGGACAGGGGTAGAAGGTTTACTTGTTATTCCAGGGGCAACCCCCTGGCTACTGCTAGAGAAGAAGCTGCCTTATTTTTTCCAAATGTGTTGGGTACCAGAAGCTGTCAAGATTTGCCTGTGGAGCATCTGCAACCAAAGGGTGAGTTCTACTCTTGTCAAAGGGGCTATATTTCGCCTGAACTGTGTTAAAGTGGGGAATGGACTGCTGAATTAGTGGGAAGCCTAGAGGAATAGGCTTAGCCAAAGTAAAAATATGTTCAAGTCCAGCACAAAGGGAAAGTCGAGACATGTAGAGGAGATGTGCTCTACATCTACCCTTTAATCTACATTACCAAGCTTTCAAAAAGAGTTGTTTAATGTCCAGAGAAATGGCCGGGTATGGATTGTGGGAGTCGGAGGTGGGAGACTCCCCATCTTTAGTAACCAGGTCCACCTCTACGGATTTGCTCTGTGGATTTCTACTTTGCCTCAGGCACTTGGTCAGTGCTGAGGGAAGTACCCAGACGTGGGATTGAAAGGAAATTTCCCTTAAGGAGTCGAAGGCTCTAAGGTGGTTTGGGGAGCCACCAACCAAAAATTTGGTTCACTGCCATATGGACCAGGATCGAGTGGCCAGCAGGGGAGTCAGGCCAGGGAAAAACCCAAATAGTGTACAAGTCGGGCTGTGTACCCAAAGCTGTGTGCAAATCCAGGCTGTGTGCCTGGTGGGTTCAGAGCCTGAGGACTGAAATGTTGAAGAAGTGTTCTGTTACTCTTATCTGCATTACCAGGAATGTAGCCCCGTGGGGGTCCGTCTATGCTTTGTTTGTTCAGTTTGGATGTGAATAAAAGCCACACTTTAGAATCCCATTCCTAGTATTGGACATTACAGTTATTGCTTCCTGTGTTCGGATTTACTTGGGTGCCCCGTGCAGAGTAGCCAAACCTAGGCCCCTTGTGCTGAGTAACCTAGTCCTTCCTGAACCCAGTCCCCACCAGGTACTGCTGTCAGCTTCAACAGCATACCACCTGTCATTTTGCAAAAAGGCAGGAGTCCAGGGGTTACAAAATGGAGGCACCACTGGGATTTTTAATTTAGGGAGGAAGGGTGCTCAGACAAGGGGCTAGCGTTTTGGCTATCTGGCAGTGGGTAGCCCAAAAAGCTGAAGCAAGTTAACTAGTGTGTCGCTGTGTGCTGTGGTTCATATGCTGCTGTTAAAATGCCAACTGTTTACCAAGGAGCAGTAAAGCTAAAAGAGTATGCCCTTGTCCTGCATCAAATATTTACAATGTTTTTGCCAGCTTTTAAAGAACTGTGTGTGATAAAGAAAAGTGTGGAAGACTAGGGGTAGCAACAGGAAAATTGTGCCCTGGACGTTGGAAATGCTTTTGAGTAAACAGAGACCTGTTGTGTGAATGGCCATGCTAAATGGTTGAAATGGGCTCCCGCCATGGAGTCAGTTGAAGGAAAAAAAAAAAAAAAGGGTTTTGCAGTTTAAATTTGCCTGCTTGACAATCGCCCTGAAGAGAAGAGTGCTCGCGAGGGAAAGAGGCTCATTTGCATGGCGTCGTGTGATTGGTGAGGCTGCAATCAGTCCCGCCCCCCCCAGCCAGCGCTACAGCGACTGCCCAGCATTCGAGAGGGAGTGTGAGAGGAGTGCGTGTACTGGCTTAGTGGAGGAGCGTCGCGGTGATTAAAAAGCGCTGTAAAAGTATTAAAAATAGACTTTTCTGTTTACAATCGGGCTCAACCAGCATCTCGATTGACTGGATTGTGAGTGTGGTGATCGGAGAGATGATCGGCAGGACTGCCCACCTGCTTCCTTTCTGAGGCCTCCAAGACTGGCTGCAGGCCGTTTTTCCATCACAGCAAACAGCTACTGATAACAGTGTGTACCAATAGTAATAATTGCTCAAACAGTGATTTCTGCCAAAAGCCAGCTGAATATGTGTGCAGCAGTGTAGTCACTTTGCAAATAAAGACTGTGTCAAGTTTTACCAGCAAGAGCAAGTCTATTAAGCCATTGACTGTGAGCATAGTTATGGATTCAGCATCAGTTTAAAGTTTCAAAGCTAGAGAGAGACTGTGAGTTGTAGCCAAATGTGCAGCACTAGTTATAGGCAATCCTGTGCTTGAAATCCTGAGGCTTTAAGGGACTGTGAGTTAAAGAAATATTTTCAGCAAGTGAAAAGTCCATGGCAAATCATATAAATGTGTTAGAAAAAGAACAGTGCAAGTCTGTGCAGTTTTGAGCAAAGTTATCAGTAGTGTGTATAAATCGGATGTGCAGTGGCTTGACCCAATTTCTGAATGTTGATGCGCAAGAGTGCTGCCGCCACCATTACAGGGTGGGGTAGTAAAGGAAACACAGCAGCAGAGGAGCCATTTTAAAAATGAAAGAAAGTGTTCAGTGAAGTGGGACTTTTAGTAACAGTGAGCATTTGTTTGTTTTCCCTGCAGTTATTGCCTCAGAACCAGCCCGCTACCCGGATCATGCCCGGGCTGCAGTAACAGCAGAAGTAAATAGGTTAAGGGACATTGAAAGGTGTTATTATGGAGGACAACTGCCTTCTCATGTGGTGATTCCTGGATATCCAGTGCAAGTGTGTCAAATATGCTTAAATGCTGGAAGGGACGTCTTCATGGTACCTCACTGTTCTGGGTGCCTGGAGAAATATGGCTTGTATAAAGCGCCCCAGATTTGTTTGGCTCCCACATGGACAAAAGTTCAGGAATCTGTAGCTGGCAGCACACAGCACCAGGCGGAGCCTGTTGAAGAAGGCCCCTCGGGGGAGTGTGGAACAAAGCTAGAAGATGCAGATTTAGAGACAGAACCATATGCTGATGTTTCAGATGCTGGATCACAGAAGGATAATTCAGACAGAGCATCAGTAGACCCCTGGAGGGGGGCCCTAGCCCAAGTCTCATAGGAGAAGATGAGATGAGGGAGGCCTTTGAATGGGAGGTGTCAACCTCCGCGCCTAGTGATGAATGGATAGTCTCAGGAGTGAGGATGACTGCTCACTCCTGGGCACAGATTCTCAGTGAGGAAGAAGAAGAGGGGGAACCTATGTGGCCTTGTGAAAAAGGAACGGGTACACAGCCTCAAGCTCTTGCCTTGGAAGAATGCATGGAAGAGAGTGGTGATGCCACTGCCCTGGCTGTGCAAGAAGAAGAAGTCAGGGATCCATTTTTCATCTCATTGAGAATGTGTAGCTGGCAGAACCAGGACTGGCTGCCCCCAAGCCAGGCCAGCGGTCTCAGGTTGACCAAAGCTAGTAAAGAGGAGAGACTGGTTCGTAGGAAGGCGAATGAAATCTATGGAATGTCCTTTCCTACCTTCCCTCGGACAGTCTGGGAGGAGATTGAGAACAGCAGGAAATCCTGGATCTGGGCCGAAGCAATGAAATGTGTGCATCCTGGTGCAAATAAGCATGTCAGGAACAGACTGTTTCATGAAAAATACACCCAGTTGAAAAGAGGCAGGACACTGTTTATGGACACTGTTCAAATAGTGGATGGAGAGGGACGTGAAACCTTCTACGGTGTGAATTATGTGCACCCAGATGGGGTAATAATTCAAGTTCCTGACCCCCTGTACTACTGGCCTCAATGCAAAGACCTCCCTGCAAATGTGCCCATGCCTGCCAGATGGAAAGCAGAGCAGTGGTAGTCAATACTGCCACACCAGCCATTGTAGTGCCTTTGTTGATCCGCCAGTATGGACATCCAGGACTCAGGTGCCCCACATTCATCAGTTCTACAGTGTACTGGCCTTTCCAGAATCCATCGACTGGCCCACCAGATGACTTCAGATCCAGAGAGGACACCAGCCCAGCTGTATCCTGCTTCATCGCCTGGTAACCGGATGATGTCAGACCAGCTGTTTTCCTTTTTGTTCCTGTTCTAAGGTTTCATCTCCAGAGATGACATCATCCCAGCAGTTCCCAGATGTGCCCTCCTGTAGTTCCCGGAAGATGTCCACCCAGCTGTATTAGAAGAATGCTGCCAGGGAGAGTCTTCGGCTGAGGAGCAGGTCGGTGCCGATTTTTCATTCTACAAGGGGCTGGTAAGTCCAAACTTTTCTCTCCTTATGACATTGCAGTACACACCCTACACTAGCAGTCTCCAGAATGTGTGAACTGTCCTCAAAGACTCTCCCCTTCAGGACTTTGGCCTGCTAGAACTGTGCTTCACCGGGCTCCGGCCCAGGAGAGACTCTTTAATGGACTAGCCTTCGGGCACTGTGGTCACTAGATGGGACTTATAGGGCACTCCATCCCCCAAATGTGTATTGTAAATAATGTCATTGTTTTTCTACTGTTTTCTAATGTACATACTGTTTTTCTACCTTTTCTAAAAAAAAATCTTTTTGGGATTCTCCAGTGTTTTGATGGTAGGGGTTTAGGTAGACTGTGTATGCAGATTAGGAGTGTGTGTGTTGTCTTTCTTTTTTCTTGCAGGTGTTCCTGAAGAAGATAGAAGAGAAGACAAGAAGAGGAGGAGGGGCTCATCAGAGCTCCTAAAAGTACTTTAGTGTGTAGTATTTAAAGTACTGTTGTTGTTATTGTTGTTGTTACTGTAGTAACCCTTTCCTTCCACAGGTGTGGTTGTGGGGGTAGGAGACAGTAATGTGATGTAATAGATGGTATTAGTTCCTGGTTTGTGGTTGCAGGGTGCCCAAGGTCGGGGAGGTCCTCTGTTTGTTTTGTTTTGGGGTGTTAAGTTAGAGGCAGATAGGTTTTCCCTAGAGGGCTGGGGGGGATAGACAGGCTGTGGCCCTGACCTGCAGTAGGGGTTGCAGTGCTGATCTATTAGGGCTATGCTCTGGACAGTTCTACCAGAGCCACTAGGCACCCATAGTAAGTGGGTAGAGTAGAGGCTGATATGTCAGCCAAATGCCTCTAGGCCCTTAGTGTTGCCTGCTTGTGCTTGCACATGGTAGGAGGGGGCCTGATCACCCCCCTCCACAGGTAGCACATAGGGTGGTATGGCCTAAGCTGGGTAAATAATGACTGCGGACAGTCATTTTCCTGGCCAAGGGTGAGTGTAACCCCCCTGTTACCCAGGGTTACTAGAATCCCAGTAAGACCTAGTGGGAGGCAGGGAAGGCAGCTTGTGAAACTCCAGTTAAATGGATTTCACACTGTCTCACTCTGTTCTCAGTCTCAGCTGAGACTGAGGGATGACATCACCATAGAACTATCGCAGCTGCATGAGCCACATTGGAATCTGCAAATGAGAGTTAGGTTAGAATGTTGGGAGTTTTTGAACAGTGAGCTGCAGGAGTTGTGTGTGAGCAGTCAAGAAGAGAGGAGCACAGCAGTCTGTGCACAGGCTCTTGGAGCCTAAGCTCTGATATAGAGCTACTTTTAGGGAAAGGTGTGTGTTTCCACCTAAAGAGGAACACAGTAAGCTGTTCTTGAAGTGGTGGAGACCGCTGTTACTGGTCTCTGTGCCCCATCCCTGAGGGGGGTGGGGTGGAAGGTTTGCCTGTTATTCCAGGGGCAACCCCCTGGCTACTGCTAGAGAAGAAGCTGCCTTATTTTTTCCAAATGTGTTGGGTACCAGAAGCTGTCAAGATTCACCTGTAGAGCACCTGCAACCAAAGGGTGAGTTCTGCTCTTGTCAAAGGGCCTATGTTTCACCTGAACTGTGTTAAAGTGGGGATTGGACTGCTGAATTAGTGGGAGGCCTAGAGGAATAAGCTTAGCCAAAGTAAAAGTATGTTCAAGTCCAGCACAAAGGGAAAGTCAAGACATGTAGAGGAGATGTGCTATACATCTACCCATCCTTTATTTTATATAATTACTAGGGATTTTTTTTTGCCACAGTAATTATATAAAATAAATAGCTATCTCTATGGAGTCGAGCCGCGGACTGTAGGGGTTTCAGCGCGGTCTGTAGTGGCTCCTGAACAAAAGCAGTGTTTACTTTTTTTTTTTTATTTCACTCGTAAAATAAAAACTTTTTATGGCCAGTGATATTTTTGTTTAATGATAAAAAAAAAAAAATTACCACTGAGTCCTACAGTCGATGAACTGTACAGCAAGGAGGAGTGGGGATGGTGGGGAATGGCACAGAGAAGAGGAAGATCATGGCTGGTGCATGTGTCAAGCTAGGGAAAGCAGATGCGTGTTCACTGTTATAACCAGATGGTTAAAACAGTGAAATTACAACCCAGTTTCCCTATGCCAATCTTTTTTTACTTGTTGTACCTAAGATTCATACTAAGGTTCATACTAAGGTAGGAATATGAACATAAATGCCATGGCCCATTTGTGTTCCAACCTCATTTGTGATACCTTAAGTTAGCACCATCAAAAATATATTTGTCTATTCTGCTTTTAAACACATTCTTAGTTTCAGTTATTATGATATCTAATGGCAAAGAGTTCCACAGATTTACCACTCTAACAGTATATGAGTATTTCCTAGCGTTTGTTCTAAACCTCTTCCCCTTGATTTGCAATGGGTGTCCCCTGATTTCCATATTATTATCTTTGAATGCTATATCTAAATCACATATCAGTCTGGGGTCATGAAGTACATCATACAGAAAAAGAATATTACCATGTGCCCTTCGTACTTCCAGAGACATAAATCATAGTGAGCATAATCTATCAACATAGGGTATGTTACGATAACCATCGACCATTTTTGTAAAGCGGCGCTGTACTTGTTCCACCTTATTTCTTTCAGAGACTTTGTTTGGGTTCCAAATCTGGGATGAGTACTTGAGATGGGAACGAACATATGCCCTGTATAGGGGATAACAACACTGCTAGATCTGGACACAATGTTTTTCTTTATGGACCACATTACTCTATTGGCCCTGTTTGTAGCTTCCCTAACTTGTTTTTGTGTACTTAAGTTATTACATATATGTATACCCAGGTCCTTTTCACCATCAGTTTTGCTAAGTAGGGCATCATCCAAAAAAGTAATTTTATTATTAAGTCTTCCCAGATGACGCACTTTACACTTATCTATATTCAATTTCATATCCCATTCTTGGGTCCAAAAGGAGATACTATTCAAATCCTGCTGAAGTCTTCTTACTTCTATTTCAGTGTTACAAGGGCCCCCTAACTTGATATCATCAGCGTATTTCATAACTGTACTCTGCAAGTTTTGTTATGTCAAAGGTGAAAACATTAAACAATTTTGGGTCCAGGACAGAGCCCTGGGGCACTCCACTACCAACAGACCCCTCCCCAGACAAATGTCCATTTATTGTGACACACTGTTTCCTCTCAGGCAGCCAATCTGCTATGCAATTATCCATAAGAGCGGGGATACCAATCCTAGTCCTTTTGTCTATAACTGCCCAGTGTGGCACCTGGTCAAAAGCTTTAGAGAAATCTAAATACATTACATCACATCACATGGTATATTATTGTCCAGATATGCACTAATTTGTTCATAAAAAACAAATAAATTAGATGTACACCCTCTACCCTTTACAAAGCCATGTTGATCATGGTCAACATTACTTGTTTGTTCCAATATTCTATCTTTGATGATACTCTCCATCACCTTTCCCATCACACTGGTTAAGCTGATTCGGTGGTAGTTTTGCACAAGTTCTCTTTCCCCTTTTTTAAAAATTGGGACTATGTGAACTATTTTCCAATCAGTAGGTACTTTGGATTGCATATAAGATTGGTTGAACAAAAGTTTAAGTGGAAATGTAATGTATTTAGACATCAATTGCAGGATTTCTGCAGATATTCTATCTGGTCCTGGAGATGTCCCTATTTTAATCTTTTTAAATTTTTTGCTCAATTTCTCCGGTGATTTCCTGATTATGAGTTTCCTTATTATCATTTATATACGTTGTTCATGAGTAATTTTGGCCCGTATCATAGACACTGCAGTAGTATTTATTGAAAACCTCAGCCATTTGTTTATTTTCAGAGATTATGCCATTTTCACCCATTATTGGCCCAATCTGATTCTAAGAATTTTTTAAGGAATTGATATAAGAGTAAAATTGCTTTGCATTTGATTTATTTGCTTCAGTGGCAAGCTTTATTTCCACATTCCTCTTTGCTTGTCAAATTGTTTTTTTACATATTTTTTGTACATGTTTAAATTTCTCAAATGTTCTGAAACTGCCGTTTTTTGGGTATTTTCTATATAATCTGGACTTTTTTTTAAATTAATTTCCTGATGTTATAATTTAACCAATGAGTCTTTCATACTTAGAGGATTTCTTGATTTGAGGGATATTGTCTGTTGCTACCTTCAGTATTGTATTTTGTATAAGACTCCAGGTGTCATCAACTTATTTATCTTTTAAGAGGTGTCCCATGAAATTTATTTTAAATTGTTCTCAATACCATTTACATCAGCTGTTTTTAGCATAAAAATTGATATACAACTATTCCTAGGTATATAAATGTGTAATCTACAGTGTACCAGATGGAATTGTGATCACTATTTGCTATTGGGGAGTCGACATAACAGTCTTTTATAACAATGCTGGATGTAGCCAATACAAGATCCAAGATTTCTCCTCCTCTAGTCAGTTTCTAAACACATTGTGTGAAATTAAGTTCGCTGCATGTGTTGGTAAGCAAAGATCCCAAATTTGATTTGCAGGTCACAGTTTTTCAATCTATTCCTGTGATGTTAAAATCATCCATTATAATTAGATCTCCCTTTGTTTCTGCTCTAGCAATTTCAGACATTATATGTTGTGTTGTATCCATTGTACTATCAGGGGAATGATATATACATCCAAAGATCACAGATTTGGTTACTCCACCTTGGAGTGTCACCCAAACAGATTCATATGTTGTATCAATTTAAATTTTAGCTGTAACATCTACAGAACTCAAAGTATCTTTTATATAAAGAGCCACACCTCCACCTCTTCTGTTACTTCTAATATTTTCAAAATTGGTATATCCAGGAACCCCACTTCCCCAAACATCTCCTTCATTCTTCCTCCATGTCTCTGTTACAACAATTACATATGGGGATTTCTGGGTAATAGTTACAACGAGCTCATCCATTTTGTTGTTAAAGCTTCTTGCACTAAAATACTATGCAGTTAGTTTATTGTTAGATTTCACTCCATGTGAGTTTTTTGGAAATACAGTAATGTGGGGCTTACAGTTACCCCCCCCATCTAGCCACTTAAAGTTCCAGTTCCCATAACTAGATTAATATTAGCTGCCAATTTTCTAGCCTCCTGTGTATTCAGGTGTAATCCATCAACTGAGTAGAGTTCTTTCCTATTTATAAAAGTAGGCCCATTATCAATCAGTGACAGGTTTTTCTATTTGCACATGTTGCTTAACCTAGCGTTAATGCACTGAGTTATGCAATTTTATTATCTCCCTTACACCTTACCCCAGGATACTACTGGAAATGAGCCTTCCAGCTCAGTATGTCTTTACTGGTAAAACTCTTTTAAATAAATAAAAAATGAGACCAAGTAATTATATAACAGTGCTGCTACAGTATAATAGTACTGCTACTGTATAATGATGCTGTTATATAAAACAATAATGATACTGTATAACAATACTACCTTTTAAAACAGTGATACTACTGTGTTACAATACTGCTACACTACAATATTACTGCTACTGTATAACAATGATGTTATATATGAAGCTACTGTGTAACAGTGCTGCTGTAGTATAATAGTACTGCTACTATACAACAATGCTGTTATATAAAAGAATGCTGCTACTGAATAACAGTACTGCTGCAGTTTAATAATACTGTTAGTATATAGCAATTCTCCTTTGTGAAACAATACTGCTAATGTATAACAATATTGATATATAAAACAGTGATGCTACTGCATAACAATATTGCTACTGTATAATAGTACTGCTACTGTATAACAATAACAGTAATGCTACTGTATAGCAATACTGCTACTGTATAACAATGTTGCTACTGTAAAACAATACTGCTACTGTATAACAATACTGCTACTGTATAACAATGTTGATACTATATAACACTACTGCTACAGTATAACAATAACAATACTGCTATTGTATAAAAATACTGCTGTATAACAGTGCTGCTATGTAAAACGATGATACTGTGTAACAATATTGCTACTGTATAACAGTACTGCTACAGTATAATAGTACTGCTACTATATAACAGTGCTGTTATGTAAAACAATGATGCTACTGCATGACAATGTTGCTGCAGTATAACAATTCTGCTACTGTATAACAATACTGTTTTATAAAACAGTGTTGCTACTGTGTAACAGTTCTGCTACAGTACAATAGTACAGCTACTATATAACAATACTGCTACTATATAACAATTCTGCTTTTAAACAGTGCTGACACTGTATGCCAATCCTGCTACACTATAATACCTCTACTACCATATGACAATACTGTTTATGTGTACCGAACCTGCTACTGAATAACAATTCTGCTATTTAAAACAATGATGACACTGCACAACAATATTACTATTTTATATTGTAAACAATACTGCTATTTAAAAATAATAATGCTATAGTGAATTATACTAGTACAGTATACTAGTACTGCTACTATATAACAATGGTACTACTGTATAAACAATAATGCTACTGCATATCAGTGCTGTTATATAAAACAACGAGGCTACTAAATAACAATACTGCAACAGTATAATAGTACAGCTACTGTATAACAATACTATTTATGAAACAATGATGCTGCTGAATAACAGTATTGCCACTGTTTAATAATGCTATGAGTGCTGGATTACATTTGATGGGGGGTCCAGGGCTGTTATAGTATGTGGGCCCCTCTTTGCATATTTAATTCCTTCCCTTTACTGTTTTACCACCTAGTGGCCAGCGTTGCCAAACAGTCGAAATCTAATATGTATCAAAAACATTTATGCTGAATACTGAAGGACATGTCCATATATAAAACTAATCAAGCAGGCTGTCAGGCATTAGTTGGCACTTGTAGCCCTGCAGACCATACACAGCTGTGGCACAGCTCATCCATCTTAAAAGAATCTGTGCTTGAGAAATTTGCACCTACATCACATGAAGTAAACACACTTTTTCAGTCAATCACCATAACATGTCCATATCCCACCACTGTCTCCGTTACTCTAAAACACAGCTCTGTTCAGAAAGCTCCACCAGTCCGAGGGGATGGGATATTACTCCACGGAGAGCTGGTGGTGCCCCTTTGATCACTTTGCACATGTCTACGTACCCAGCACAAGCCTGATGACATCAGAAGACAGCAACATTGTGCTGCCCGTGGTTTGCACACCAGATCCCACAAAAGTGACATGGCTCCCTCATGGCCAGCAACTGTTCAGCACTATTGCAACTGTATAACAGTACTGTGACTGCATAACAAGACTGTTACATATAAGAATAATGCTACTGAATAACAGTTCTGCTACAGTATAATAGTACTGCTACTGTATAACAATTTGGTTTTATATAATACAGTGATGCTACTGAATTGGAATACTGCTATAGCATAATAGCACTGCTACTGTAAGACAATATTGCTATGTATAAAAAT
This sequence comes from Neoceratodus forsteri, assembly GCA_016271365.2. Lineage (NCBI taxonomy): Eukaryota > Metazoa > Chordata > Ceratodontiformes > Ceratodontidae > Neoceratodus > Neoceratodus forsteri. The sequence goes on along the minus strand of CM028133.1, from coordinate 242,163,027 downwards.
ACTTCTACTGTATAATAGTACTGCTACTGTATAACAATACTACTACTGTATAGCAATTTTGTTATTTAAAACAATGGTGCTACAGAATAACAATACTGCTACAGTATAGTGGTACTGCTACTGTAGAACAATGCTGTTATATAAAAAATGATGCTGCTGAATAACAATACTTCTACTGTATAATAGTACTGCTACTGTATAACAAGACTATTCTGTATAGCAATACTGTTATTTAAAACAATGGTGCTACAGAATAACAATACTGCTACAGTATAGTGGTACTCCTACTATAGAACAATGCTGTTATATAAAACAATGATGCTGCTGAATAACAATACTGCTACTGTATAGCAATATACTGTACAGCAATTCTGCTGTTTAAAACAATGGTGCTACTGACTAACAATACTGCTACAGTATAATAGTACAGCTACTGTATAACTATGTTGTTATGTCAATGATGCTACTGAATAACAGTACTGCTACAATATAATAGTACTGCTACTGTATAACAATGCTGTTATACACAACAGTGATGCTATTCTATAACACTACTACTACACTAGAATAGTACTGCTACCATATAAAAATACTGCTACTGCATAAAAATGCTGTTAAACAATGATGTTTCTGTATAACAATACAGCTATACTATAATAGTACTGCTACTGTACAACAATACAACTGTATAAAAATGCTGAATAAAAGTTATGCTACTGTATAACAATACTACTACAGTATACTAGTACTGCTACTGTATAACATAGAATAAAGCATGGGTTGGTGTGTGTAATGAGACATTTACACACACTCAAGGGGTTTATGCATAACATCTAACCCCAAGGGTGTATGTAAACTTCGAGTTTACACACACCAACCCATATTTTATTTTATATAATTGCTGGGTTTCCCTTTTTCCACCTCAGCAATGATATAAAATAAAGAGATGTTGCCGGCTGCCACAGTCCAGTTTCAGCGTGGTCCACAGATGCCTGTATTTATTTAAATATATTTGTACTTCTTTGTACGGCATCAGCAGCCTACAGTTCCATTTTTTTTTCTGTGGTACAGGTAGCAGTTTGTTAGCTTCACATTGACTTACTGCTGAATCCAAGAGCGGCAGTTCAGTCTCCCGGGGAAAACATGGTGGTGGCCAGTGGTTAAAAGGAAGAAATGAGGTGGGCACAAGCGCAGAGTGAGGAAAAACGTGCATGTGTTTGCCTTAATGAACACTCCTTCATTACATCAAATTATGCCATGTTCTCCCTACAGGAAAAAAGGAAACCAGTTATTATAATACTATTACTGCATAACAATGCTGTTATATAAAACAATGCTACTGAATCACAGTACTGCTATAATATAATAATACTTACACTGTATAGCAATACTGCTAGTGTGTAACAATGCTGTTATATAAAACGATGCTACTGAATCACAATACTGCTATAGTATAATAATACTTGCACTGTATAGCAATACTGCTAGTGTGTAACAATGCTGTTATATAAAACGATGCTACTGGATCACAATACTGCTATAGTATAATAATACTTGCACTGTATAGCAATACTGCTAGTGTGTAACAATGCCGTTATATAAAACCATGATGCTACTGTATAACAATACTGCTACAATATATTAGTAATTCTACTGTATTACAATGCTGTTATATAAAACTGCTGGAGTAGGTCTTCCACAGCTGAGATAGAGGAACTGGAGGTGAAAATGACTGTGTCATCTATAAATGTGTGAATATGCAAGTTAGCACAGTTGGAGGGGAGGACATTCAGGAAAATGGAGAAAAAGATGGGACCCAGGATGGAGCCTTGTGGGATCCCAGCCTAGATGGGAAGGGGTGGCGATAAGATGCCTCCAACCAGTACTGACCATAGATGGCCAGTTAGGTAGGAAAAGATCCAGTTAATGGCAGGAGCTGAGTGGCCAGCAGAACTAGACTGTCTAGGAGGAGCGGGTGGGACACTGAGACAAAGGCTTTGGCCCGATCGATGAAAATGGCAGCAGTGATGTGTCCCTGATCCATCCCAGAGAAGATGGAGTCAGTGACATGCAGCAGGGATGAGAATGTAGAGAGGTTCTTCCAGAAGCCAGACTGGAAGTGAAAGAGGGAAAATGCTCTGGAATTGGGTTTCCCAATCCCTGCAGCAAACTGATCCAGTGGGAGGTTTAGTCTGGGTTACTGGCGAAGGGACTGCAGGAGGCCAGATTAATTATCCTTTCTGGTTAGGGTATTTTATTTTAAAAAATGGCAAGAAAAAAATCGAGAAATTTCATTGGCCAAGACATGTCACCTGATCATGCCTTAAACCTCTACAAATGCATGGTTAGGTACTCCGTGGTTTAATGATGTGCTCCGTTCTCTTAGAGCAAGGGGTCAGAGGTTAAAAAGCAAGTGGCGGAAGTCTGGCCTGGAGTCTGGTAGTCTTGTCCTGACTGATCATTGTAGAGAATACCAGGTGATGATTGCCATGAGAAGAATCTTCTTGGGCATCATTGCAGTTGAGAGAAATAGACCTGCCACACTCTTCAGAGATGTTGAAGGCATTCTCCACCCTGGATCTCTCTCTCCCAAGATTTGGGGGGGATTTCTCAGGAGATGTGTGATTGGTTTGCAAATTTCTTTTCAGCCAAGACTTGGACATACAGTCTGAGATTTCCTCCATGGTGAGTCTTTACAATTGCAGTGTTTGAGAGTGGGAGTCGGTGGAAACGCGTATCATCTGGGATGACTTTTGCCCTACTTCAGGTGGAGAATTGTCAGGTGCTCTCAGAGCTGTGTCCTAGCCACTGTGTGCTGGATCCTGTTATCGCTTCTCTAATAAAGACTGGAGAGGCAGTGATTGGTCCAGCCCTAGCTGAAGTTGTCAATGCCTCTCTGAGGGAGGGTGTGTTTCCTACTGTTTTTAAAGAGGTGGTGGTTTGATCACTTCAAAAGAAGGCTACTTTAAAGCCAAACAACTTTGTGAGTTTTAGACCCACCTCTAACTCATTCTTTTTGGGTAAAGTTACTGAGAAAGTGGTGGAGGCGCAGCTCATGGCTTGGAGAGCATCTAGAGAAATTCTCCATCTAAGAGCCATTCCAGTCTGGTTTTTGTTCTTGGGATAGCACTGCAACAGCCCTTGTAAGGGTTTTAAATTATCTGCTTCTTGAGAGGGATTGTGGAGAGATTTCTTTCCTAGTCCTTTTGGATTTGTCATCTGGTTTGGACACTGTTGCACTTGAGGAGCTGCTAGAACATATGAGGTTTGTTGGGGGGGGAGGGACAGTCTTCAACAGGTTCCGATGTTTCCTTAACATTTGCCATTAGTCAGTGATTTGGGGGAAATTTCAATCTTATTTATCTGTTGTTGACTGCGACATTCCTCAGGGCACCATCTTGTCTCCTCTTTTGTTTGCAGTGTTTATGCTTCTGCTTGGGGGTGTGGTCCAGAAGTATAGCTTGGGTTTTCATTGCTACACTGATGATACACTGGAGATCAAGCAAGGTTTGCAGTGATACTGTAGATATGGAAACTAAGCAGAATGGGTTGGCCAAGTGGTCCTTATCTGCCGACAAATTCTATGCTTCGATGATATGCAGCTATATCTTTCATTTAAACCCAAACAGAGCTTCTTGGTAACAGTGCATGAGAATACTATATCGGAGATCAGTGGGTGGATGGCTCATAGTGGGCTGAAACTTAATCCTGGAAAGACCGAGTTGTTAGTGGTGCAATCAGACTGTCTGAGGTCTTCCATTTTGGAAAGCATGGATTTTCCTTCTTTTAGGGGTGATAGTCACAATCTAGGATCACTCTTGACCAAGAGCTGACTCTTGTACCTTAGGTATCAACTGTGGTCAGGAGTAGCTTCTGTCACTCAAAGAATATAGTAGGATCATGTCCTTACCTTGCCTGGGATGATCTGATAACACTGGTGCATGCTTTTGTCATCTCGCACTTTGACTACTACTGGGTTTTTCCAGCAGGTCACATCTGCTGTCTCCAGATAGTGCAGAAAGCAGCAGACAGACTTGTTACATTGGTAAAGAGCAGTGATCATATCACTTATGTACTGTGCACTCTGCACTGACTTTCTGCGAGACACCGGATCAACTTTTAAGATTCTCTTGCTTATTTTGAATGCATTCAATGGAGTGGGACCACAGTACCTTAGTGAGGTTCTTGAAACTCTCGCTGATGTCTGCAAGTTATGTTCTACAAGTACTGGTCTGTTGGCTATTCTAAAATCAAGACTAAAATCAGCTGGTGAAAGAACATTCTCTGTAGCAGCCCCTTTACCATGGAACAGTTTACACATGGACATTCATGCTGCCCCATCTGTCACCATTTTTAAAGGTAAATTTAAGACTTGTCTGTTCAGTCACGTTTTTGTAGAAGACTGAAATAGCTGTGGTTCTGACATCGGTCTCTATCGTAATTTTCGTGGTATTGTTTTATTTATTACTCTTTGATTTGTTATGTTTATGTAAAATACCTTGGTTCTTAGAAAGGTATTTTTAAAATCTCTCTCTCTCTCTCTCTCTCTCTCTATCTACATCTCATTATCCCCCCCTGCAAAAAAAAACAAAAAACTACTTAGACCCATTTTATAAGTGCAATAAGCCCCTCCATGGTCTGACTCATAGGATTTTAATGTCCTTCCCAGGGGCGTAAGGACATTCGACCTTCAGTCTTGTACCTTACTACACCCCTGGGGTGTACATTAAAATCCTATAACGTGCTCCCTGTCATGGCTTATTACTCATTTGTTCCATCAAAGACCCTCAGGATGCCTGTGATGAGGGTGGTTATGCACATGCAAGTGTGTGTAGCACAGGACCAGTGGGCCTTCTCCATCCCACAAACCTGTCCCAGACTGCACTGTCACCTGACGTCGCCCAGGTGGCAATATCAAACTGAAAGAAGCTGTTGTCCCTCCTTCCTTCTGTGGAGAAGGATGCTGAATCCCAGTGACCCAGACCCATTCCCGGACCTGGGTCGTCATTGCCATCTTGAGTGATAATCACCATGATAGTTCCCACCCACGTAGTTTGGTGAATTCCATCCCATATGCACAGTACATCAGGATACGCAGGAACTGCAGTGCTGATATTGACTTTGAGTTACAGGCTATTGAACTGACTAAAAGACCGAAGAATAGAGGCTATAATCTTTCCAACCTCCAAATTGCACTAGAGAAAGCTAGATCACAGGATAGGGACAGGCTTTTGATACTTAAAAAATGAGAATTGGAGGAAGAAATTCCATGTATACTGTGTTTAGACTTTAGCCCCATATCAGGATTGATAGGCAATCTGATGCACAAATTTTGATCACTACTTACGAGTGACTCTCAACTAAATTCTGTAATAGGACAGAAACCTAGAGTGACATTCTGAAAGGGCAAGAGTTTAGGGGACATGTTAACTAGAAGTCACTTTACTAGAACAGAAACACATAGGAACTAGCTACCAAATAGGACTGAAGGCTTTTTTGATTGTGGGTCTTGCAACATTTGTAGGCATGCCTCTACAGGCAATGCATACATACACCCACATGAGTACAATAAAGTGAGTAAAATAAAAGTTCATTACATGCAGGAGTACACATGTGGTGTATATGGCGTGGTGTACATGTGGGCTGCAGTATGTGGGCCTCACTACACGCATACTAAAAGTGAGGATCCAAGAGCACGTAATAGCAATTGTGAATAAACATTTGGAGAATGCTATAGGAGCCCACTATGCAGTAGCCCATTGCTCCAGCCCAGTAGGGCTTAAATGCAGTGCTCTACAACAGATACCCTACTCATTTAGAGGAGGTGACCATGTTAACCTTCTGAAGAAAAAAAGAGAGCAGATGGATTTCCACCCTGGGGGCGTTAAGCCCCAGGGGGATGAAGAGATTGACTATAGGCCTTAACCTCAAGGATTCTTAAAACCAAAAAATTGTAATAAAAAATATTAAAGAAAAATAATAAAAAATTAAGAATCAATAACTAAAGAGTTAAAAATAGTTTTCAGCCCTCTGATATAATTTCCATTCATACTGTTGACTCTCTCTCTCTCTCTCTCTCTCTCTCTCTCTCTCTCTCTCTCTCTCTCTCTCTCTCTCTCTTAGGTTTGACACATCCACAACGCTGCAATTTATACTTCATGCCTACCTTGATCTATTTATCAGACTGGGATACTTCGCCTCCTAATGCCTGGATTTCATTTCTAAACTCCAATTGCATATGATATAACCAATTAATTCTCCACTTCTATACAGGTCTATGATTTATGGCTAAAATGTAACTGATGCCTCTAATTTTAATTTAATCCTGGCCATTTTAATAGTACACCCCTCTTCCCCAGTTTTCTTATTATTATTTTGTGTAAATATGTACACTGTCTTTTCTTCTTTTTTAATAAAAGAAAATGATTGTTAAATAGTTAAGAATACTTATAATAAAGTTTTCAAAGTCTTTATTGGGGATATTTTTATGGTGACATAAAATAATACAATAACAAACATTTTTTAAAGATACAGTTATTAAATAAAATGTATCTTTATATATATATATATTATATATATATATATATATTATATATTTCGTAATGCCACCAGTAGGAGCATTGTTGTGATTAAGTTACAATTATATGCCCAGATGCCCTTACACTATCTCTTCTACTTTAAACTTCATTTAAGATATATGTATAACAATGTGAATTGTTTAAATCCTTATATTGGTGTTTGCAATTTTTAATTTTTATTTTCATTTTCATTTTTGTCTCTTGTTCTATACTTTACACAAAAGTATTTGTGTATATTGATTTGATGGCTTGTTATGTAATCATGTGACTTTGCACTAATATAAACTGGGGGTATACCCCAGTATGTGACAAGCCCCTTGAGGAAGACCGTTGCAGATTGAAGTGCTGGGGCCATTTCTTTCAGCGTCCTCCAAGTCTGGAATAAATTTTCATTTAACTGAATTTGATTGTGGAGTCCTTTCCTACAAGTGCACATCCATTCTTTTGTACTTGTGATTTCTGGGCTAGCTACCTTGGTGTGCACCAATAGCCCTTGTCCTGAGCGCACTGTTCTTTCTTTTGAAAACAGTGATAAAGGGCCCTCTACAATAGAGATAAAGAGCACTCTACAATGGAGATAAGGAGTGCTCTACAATGGAGATACAGGGCACTCTACAATGGAAATCAAGGGCACTCTACAATGGAAATCAAGGGCACTCTACAATGGAGATAAGGGGTGCTCTACAATAGAGATACAGGGCACTCTACAAAGGAAATCAAGGGCACTCTACAATGGAGATAAGGGGTGCTCTACAATGGACATAAAGGGCCCTCTACACTGGAGATAGAGGGCAATCTACACTGGAGATAAAGGGCCCTCTACACTGGAGATAGAGGGCAATCTACACTGGAGACAAGGGGTGCTCTACAATGGAGATACAGGATCCTCTACACTGGAGATGGAGGGCAATCTACACTGGAGACAAGGGGTGCTCTACAATGGAGATACAGGGTCCTCTACACTGGAGATGGAGGGCAATCTACACTGGAGATAAAGGGCCCTCTACACTGGAGATAGAGGGCAATCTACACTGGAGATAAAGGGCCCTCTACATTGGACATAAAGGGTACTGTATACTGAAGAGACAGGGACCACTACAACAGAGATAAAGAGCCCTCTACAACAGAGATAAAGGGTCCTCTACAAGAGAGACAAAGGTTGCTCTACAATGGTGATAAAGGGCACTCTACACTGGAGATGAAGGTCCCTCCACACTGGAGATAAAGGGTACTGTATACTATAGATACAGGACCCTCTGCAACAGAGATAAAGGTCCCTCTATAACAGAGATAAAGGACACTCCACAATGGAGATCAAGGGCCCTCTACACTGGAGATACAGGGCCCTCTACAAAAGAAATGACGGGCCCTCCATAACAGAAATAAAGGACCCTCTACAGTGTAGATACAGGGCCCTTGACAGTGGAGATAAAGGGACCTCTACACTGGAGATAAAGGGCCCTTTACACTTTAGCTAAAGGGCCATCTACACTAGAGAAAAAAAGGGCCCTATATATAAGAGGTAAAGGACCCTCTACACTGGACACTGGAGATAAAGGACCCTCTACACTGGAGATAAAGGGGGCTCTACACTGGAGATTAAGGGCACTCTACACTGGAGATTAAGGGCACTCCACACTGGAGATAAAGGGCACTCTACATTGGAGATAAAGGGCCCTCTATAATGGAGATAAAGGGCCCTCTACAAATGAGATAAAGGGCACTCAACAATTTAAATAAAAGGCACTCTAGACTGGCAATAACATGCACTCTACATTGCAGATAACAGGCACCCTACAATTCAGAAAAGTACTCTCTTCACTGGAGACAAAGGGCACTCTACAATTTAGATAAAGGGCAACCTACACTAGAGTTAAAAGGCACTCTACAATTTAGATAAAAGGCATTTTATGCTGGACATAAAGGGCACTCTACAATGGAAATAAAGGGCACTCTACACTGCAGATAAAGGGCACGCTACAATAAAGGGTACTGCACATTGGAGGTAAAGGGCACTCTACACTGGACATGTTTCATCCTCTTCTCTGCCCTACAGCCTCCTGCTTCCTCAGCCCTACCGAACCAGTACCAAATGCCACTTTTCTCACTGCCACCTCTAGGAGTCACTGCAGAACCTGCCAGTTTCAGCCTGTTGCCCACATCACAGGTGGCTCATTGCACTGCATCGCTAGTTGCCACCTGGCACCTTTTGCGGTGTCCCCCCGGTTCTCGAACCTGGTATCTCCTGCACCAAAGGCTGTCACCCTACCACTACATCACTGAAACCACCACAATGAAGGGTATCAGTATGTGCCCATTATACTTGCACTTGCTTAGCTCCTTTCCTAATGTGATGGCTAGCAACACCAACCTCCACAAACTAACCATGATTCTACTGTTGACACTACTTGTCATGCAATGCCGAGAACCCTCTGGCTCATCCTCCACGCATTCACTCCCAGTGCTGGGTATACACCCCACCCCCACCACCTTTCATCCACTCTGTCCACCCCCTTTGCCCCCACCCCTGCCAACTCCCTTCAGTACTACACTCTCTACAGCCATCTTGCCCCTGCTCCACCTGGCCATCCCAGCCCTTCTCCACATGCCCATCCCCCTGCTCATCCCCCTCAAGCCTACCTTCCTCCACTTCCCAGCTAAGAACTGGCACCTCAATGCCCTCTTTAGGATAAGCTCCCTGATACTACTAATGTCAGGCAACATACACCCCAACCCAGGCCCAGTAGCTCACAATCAATCTCAGTCACCCCCGGGGCTACGAATAGCCTCGAAGAATATTTGTAGTCTACCTAAAAAAAAAATGCACCCCTGCAATGCTGGATAGTATAGCATCAGCCTAACATCCTGGCTTTAACGGAAACATGGCTTTCCAAAAAGACCCCAGACTCCTTTGTCTCTATCCTTGGTTTCTCCCTCCTTAGGGAAGACAGAAAGGGAAAGCAAGGTGGTGGATGTGCCTTTTACATGCACAACTTACTGCATTGCCAAGCCCTACCTGTTCCTACATTGGACAATGGGGCCCAAACCCTCTCAATGAAACTCACCCCATACACAAACAGAGCCCCACTGATTGTCACTGTCACCTATATCCCACCTAGAAACCAATCAGCGGCTACCCAATCACTCTCAGGCTACCTCGCTAGCCTCCCCGACAAGGTGGAACAGATACTAGTTGGGGACCTCAATATAAACTGGCTAGCTAGTGCTGGAGCCCATGCCAAGGACACCTTTGCGGCCCTTGATCTGTCCCAACTGGTATCCCAACCCACAAGGACCAACCCCTCTATGAAACTTACACACTGTTAAACATCCTGCTCACAAATTGTCCTCACCAAATCTCTGAGTTAGTGGTCCTCCCTAACTCCCTCAGTGAACACTCCCCAGTCCTTTTCACCTGGTACTGACAGCTACCCAAATCTCCTCCCAGTGTCTCTACCCATCACCATTTATGACCTGGAAGTCTCACCAAGTTCAAACATCACCTGTCAAACTGTGACTGGTGCCCTATTTCTCAGGCCCTGAACATTGATGATGCCCTGAACTACTTCACCTACACCTTCAATAAAGCCTGTGATACCTATGCCCCTCTCATCAAAATGACCTCCAAGAAGCGTAATACTCTTTGAATTACCCCTGCACTGCTGCAACAGCTCAAGCTAAGAGATAACCTCTGACACCGAGCCACTGCCTGAAGCTCGCAGGTAGATAGGCAGGCATACAATGCCACCCATAACAAGTGCACCTGGGCAATAGGCAAGGCAAATGCGGAACACTATAGAACCACCCTGGCCGCCTCCTGGGAAAGTTCACGAACATTCTGGGATAACATTAAAGACCTGAATGGAAAAGAATGCACCCCTCCCCCATCCCAACTTAACATTAATGGTTCCATCTCCACTCACCCTCTATGCATCGCCAACTTCCTCTATGCTACCTTCTCTGACCTTAGCTCAGTTCTCCCAAGTAACTTCTTTGACCCCATACAACCCATCCCAGTGCCTAACCTCCAGCACCCCCTTCTATCTCAGAGTCATTACCCCTCCAGAGGCTAAAGATTACCTAACCAAAGCCCTCGTGGCTCTAATTACTGTAAAGACTCGTTCAATATGTGAATCCTTCGCCTGGTACATGATTCCGTCCTCTCCCCACTTACGAACCTACTAAACCGCTCCCTGTGCCAGGTCAGTTCCCGACCGCATGGAAAACAGCAGTTATAGCCCCAATACTAAAAAGCGTTGCCTGCTACTCCCCAAACAACTACTGGCCAATCTCAATTATCCCTCCACTCTCTAAAGCCCTTGAAAAAATCCTGGCTGACCAACTCTCTGAATATCTCCTTGCTCACAACTTATTATGCAGGGAACAACATGGTTTCAGAGCAGGTCACAGCACTACTATCACCCTCACAGAATTCTCTAACTCACCTCACAATGCACTGGATAAAGGGCACCTTGCTGAGGCCATGTTCATTGACCTCTCTAAGGCCTTTGACATGGTCTCCTATCCCCTTCTATTAAACATGTTCCAACTCATCTGGGTTTTCCAGGGTCCCCTTCCCTGGTTCTCCAGCTATCTTGCCACAAGATCCCAGTGTGTTAAAATTAACAACACCCTGTCTACCACACTACCAGTACACTCTGGGGTCCCCCAGGGGTCTATTCTGGGTCCCCTGTTCTTCAACATCTATCTTGATGCCCTGCCTAACTCCTGCTCTGGGAATATTCTCCTTTATGTGGACAACGCAGTTCTATATGCCTCCAATCCTGATCCTTCCACTCTCCATCTCTCCCTACAAGACTCCTTCAAATTGATAGAAAACTGATTTGCTGACCACAGGCTAGCAGTCAATATTAAAAAAACTAAGACCATGCTCTTTCCACACCACCAAAACAGGGCCAAAGAATACCACCTGAAAATCCTATCCAGTTCGCTCATCCCTCTTGACCAGGTCCAAACCTATAAATATTTGGGCGTCACATTTGACACCACCCTCTCATTCCATGAACACATTAAAGTACTCTCCTCAGCCACCAATACCCAAATTGGCCTTTTATGCCAGCATAAGGACTGCCTACCACTGGAAGCCCTCCACCTTGCAGTAACATCCTCAGTCCTGTCTCTCGTGGACTATGGGCTCACTATATATGCTGCCTCTGACCCCATCGCACTCCACCAAATCCAGCTGTCTTTAAATAAAGCATGCCGGCTCCTCTTCGGGGCAGACAAACAAATGCATACCTGTACCCTCTACTCGCTCACAAATGTTCTCATGCTAGAGGAAAGACTGTGCTACCGGAAATGTCTCCTTACCAAAAATATCCACCTGGGTCTGGCCCCACAGGGGTTACAGGTGCCCTTCAGTCGGCTACCTTTTCTGTGTTCACTCGCACAGCCACCAAATCTATTTGGAAGGTGCCTAGGTAAGGACCGCATTAGCTCAAAGATCTTTCACTTTCAGAGCCCCCTCTTGGTATAATCCGCCCCCCCCCCCCCCCGCTATCACCAAAATATCCAGACTAGGTCAATTTAAGGCCGCCTTAAAAACACACATTTTGTCTTCCCATAACTGCCAGTGTGCCCACTAGCCTAATCCAAGGCCCTACTGCATCACTGGAGGTCATACCCAGTCCATTGACAATGCCTACACTGAGGCAGTAGGTAATCTTTCACATCAAATGCCCACAGGCCCTCTGTCTAGCTCAATAGACTCAAAGGTCACTCTCTGTGATAGGAGTTTGACAATGCCTCCCTGGAGGCAGCACCCTGTTATTTGACTGCAACCTTGTTATAAAACCTTTGCTTAGCTACCACATGTATAGGCAAATACCGTATCTGTATGTTATATTTCACTCCTGTTTGACACCTCACTGTACTCAGCTGTCATAAGCCTGTTGTTGTAATTGTTTCTTCTTTACTCTGTACCTAATGTGGAGCCTTTGGAAATGAGTCTTTGACTCAAAGGGTTGTAATTCCGATATTCTTAAATAAAGAAAGAAAGAAAGAAATGCCACTCTACACTGGAAATAAAGGCACTCTACACTGGAGATAAAGGGCCCTGTACAATAAAGGACCCTCTACAATAAAGGACACGCTACACTGGACATAAAGGGCACTCTACACTGGACATAAAGGGCACTCTACACTGGACATAAAGGGCACTCTACAATAAAGGGCACTCTACACTGGACATAAAGGGCACTCTACACTGGACACAAAGGGCACTCTACAATAAAGGGCACTCTACACTGGATATAAAGGGCACTCCACAATAAAGGGCACTCTACACTGGACATAAAGGGCACTCCACAATAAAGGGCACTCTACAATAAAGGGAACTCTACACTGGACACAAAGGGCACTCTACAATAAAGGGCACTCTACACTGGACATAAAGGGCACTCTACACTGGAGATAAAGATCACTCTACAATAAAGGGAACTCTACACTGGACACAAAGGGCACTCTACAATAAAGGGCACTCTACAGTGGACATAAAGGCACTCTACAATAAAGGGCACTCTAAACTGGACATAAAGGGCACTCTACAATAAAGGGAACTCTACACTGGAAACAAAGGGCACTCTACAATAAAGGGCACTCTACACTGGACATAAAGGGCACTCTACAATAAAGGGCACTCTACACTGGACATAAAGGGCACTCTACAATAAAGGGCACTCTACACTGGACACAAAGGGCACTCTACAATAAGGGCACTCTACACTGGACATAAAGGGCACTCTACACTGGAGATAAAGAGCCCCATACAATGATGGGCACTTTACACTGGAGATAAAGGTCACTCTACAAGAAAGCGCTCTATACACTGGAGATAAAGGTCACTCTACAATAAAGGGCACTCTACATTGGACACAAAGGGCACTCTACAATAAAGGGCACTCTACACTGGACATAAAGGGCATTCTACAATAAAAGGAACTCTACACTGGACACAAAGGGCACTCTACAATAAGGGGCACTCTACACTGGACATAAAGTGCACTCTACAATAAGAGGCACTCTACACTGGACACAAAGGGCACTCTACAATAAAGAGCACTCTACACTGGACATAAAGGGCACTCTACAATAAAAGGAACTCTACACTGGACACAAAGGTTACTCTATAATAAAGGGCACTCTACATTGGACACAAAGGGCACTCTACACTGGAGATAAAGAGCCCCCTATAATAATGGGCACTTTACACTGGAGATAAAGGGCACTCTACAATAAAGGGCACTCTACATTGAACATAAAGGGCACTCTACACTGGAGATAAAGAGCCCTCTACAATAATGGGCACTCTACACTGGAGATAAACGTCATTCTACAAGAAAGGGCTCTCTACACTGAACATAAAGGTCACTCCACAATAAAGGACACTCTACCCTGGACATAAAGGGCACTCTCAAATCAAATCAAATCAAACTTTATTTATAATGCGCTTTTCAAATATCAAAGCACGTAAACAATATAAAACATAAATAATCAGATAAAACATATCAATAAATTAAAAAAGGCAGCAAATAATTCACAAACTAAACGTTGTCCCCGAAGGCTAAACTAAATAAATATATCTTCAAAGAGGACTTAAAAGTCTCAGTGGACAGGCACTCTCTAATCCGACAAGGCAGAGAGTTCCACAGGGTTGGGGCTGCAAATGAAAACGCCCTTGCACCTGAAGTCTGAAGATGGACCCAGGGAACCTCTAGCAGTCCCTCATTGGTGGAGCAGAGTGGATGGAGTGGGCAATAGGGCCGAAGGAGGTCTTGCAAGTAGCCCGGTCCCTGTCCATGTAGGGCCTTATAAGTCAGCAATGTGACCTTAAAGGTGCTCTTCCATTGCACAAGCAGCCAGTGCGGCTCACGAAGCACAGGCATGACATGGCTAGATCTTGACAAACCTATCAACAATCTGGCTGCAGCGTTCTGCATCAGCTGCAGGTGATGGAGGTCCATCCCCGGTAGCCCTAGGTGTAGAGCATTGCAGTAGTCAAGGTGGGAGGACACAAAGGCATGGACCAACGTAGGAAGGTCCTAGGGCAGAACTAGGTGCTTTATCTGGGCAATGTTCCTCAGGTGGTAAAAAGAGGACTTACCAACTGTTGACACCTGGGCTTTTAGAGTCAGCTCACCATCAAGCACAATGCCCAGATTCAGCACCTGTTGAGAGGGTCTCAACTGGCTCTCCCCTAGCACAAAGCCAGATGACTGACCAGGAGTCAACCTCTCTAATCGATGACCTGGGTCCACCATCAGCACCTCAGTCTTATCAGGATTCAATCTCAACCAGTTATCACTCATCCAGTCCTGAATCTCAGCAAGGCAGTTGTTAAAGACAGAGACCGCATCGTTCTGTTCGGGTACAAAGGATATGTACAGCTGAATATCATCTGCACAGCAGTGAAAACTTAGCCTGTACCACCTTATAATGTATCCTAACAGCAGCATATACACCATGAACAACATGGGGGACAACACAGAACCCTGCGGCACCCCACAAGGCAGGGAGAAGGGGGCTGAGGAAAAAATCCCCAACACCACCCTCTGTGTCCTGCCTGTGAGGAAAGAATGGAACCACCTGAGGACTGTTCCCAACAGTCCACAGAGTAGCCACAGGCATTCAAGCAGCAACCCATGGTCCATGGTGTCAAATGCCACAGAGAGATCAAGGAGGATCAAGATTGAATGTCTCCTCCGATCCCTCGCTATCAGGAGATCATTAAGTATCCGAACCAGAACTGTCTCGGTACTATGCCTCTTCCTGAAATCAGACTGGAGAGGATCTTAAACTTTGTGGGTGGTAAGAAAGTTCTCAAGCTGCAACATGACTACCTTCTCAATAATCCTGTCCAAAAAGGCTAGGTTAGAGATGGGTCTGTGGTTTGCAAGACAGTCTACGTTGAGGGAAGATTTCTTCAAAAGGAGTGTCACCACTACCTCCTTCAGGGTGCTCAGAAACACACCTTTATCCAACAAACACCAGACTCTCTCAGCAAGGATTGGTCCAATGGCATCCATACAGCCCACAAGGAGGCGGGTTAGATCAAGATCCAAACTTCAGCAAGTCGGTCACATACCCCGAACAATCTACACGATATCCATGATTGCTGGCTGGTCAAAATTTGTCCAGAGAGGCTGGGTGCCTGTGCCCTTGCACTGACCTCCACTGTACTCATTTGAACGAGTCAAGTGGATCTCTGATCTGATGGAGGACACCTTATCTGCAAAGAATTGAGCAAACTCATCACACTTAGATCATGAAAAGGCTCTCCAGTCCTGAAGTCAGGCTGGATTGCACAGCCTGTCGACAGTCCGGAATAGCTGAGCTGGTCGATTCCTTGCAGCAGCAATCTCCCTGGACAGGGACTCTGCCTTTTTACGGAAGATTGCTGATTGATAGTCCAAATAATGGGCCATCAATCTAAATCTGTCCTCCTCCAGGCCAGATTTCCGCCAACAAAATTCCAACCTTCACCCTCTTCTCTTCAGCTCCCTCAAGGTTCCCTCAAACCAGGGGACTGAGGGGCAAAGAGAGAGAGAGAGGGTGAACTCAGACAGGAGCTATAGAATCCAGGGCCCCCAACACCACACTATTATAGTGCAATACCAGATCCCCTGCATCCAAGCATTCCAATGGCCTGCTCGATAGGTCCAGCACCGCCATCAGACCCTCAGGGGTAACACCCCTTAAAGGGTGGTACTGGACCATCTCCAGAGGGGCAAGTCTCACAGGGGGAGCCATGAAACTGAACCTTATAGAGTGATGGTCAGACCACCCAACCGGTTCCACCACCAGGTCAGCAGCCTCCATTCCCAGGAGGAACACCAGGTCCAGGGAGTGACCCTGAATATGGGTTGCAGCAGTAACTACCTATGTGAAGCCCAATTAAAGCATCAGTTCAAGGAAGTTCTGACCAAAAAGCGAGAGTTCATCGACGACCCAGGCATTGAAATCACCCAGCACCAACCACCTGGAGGATTCCAACACCATGTCAACCATGAAGTCCGCAACTTCCTGCATAAAAACTTTCTCATCTCCAGGTGGTTGTTGTGGATTCTACAATAAAGGGCACTCTATACTGGACATAAAGGTCACTCTACAATAAAAGGCACTCTACACTGGACATAAAGGGCATGCTACAATAAAGGGCACCTACACTGGAGATAAAGGGTACTCTACAATAAAGGGAACTCTACGTTGGACATAAAGGGCACTCTACACTGGACATAAAGGACACTACAATAAAGGGCACTCTACACTGGACATAAAAGGCACTCTACACTGGGGATAAAGGGCCCTCTACAATAAAGCGCACTCTACACTGGAGATAAAGGGCACTCTACAATAAGGCAAGGCAATTTTTATTGAAAAGGACATCCAATCCCAGAGGCTCTGGGTGCCGTACAAAGTAAATAAACCAACAAAAAAAAAGACATAGCAATGCAATACAATACAATAAAGGGCACTCTACACTGAAGATAAAGGGCCCCCTACAGTAAAGGTCACTCTACACTGGAGATAAGGGACACACTACAATAAAGTACACTCTACACTGGACATAAAGGGCACTCTACACTGCAGATAAAGGGCCCTGTACAATAAAGGGCACTCTACACTGGAGATAAAGGGCACTCCACAATAAAGGGCACTTTATACTGGTGATAAAGGGCACTCTACAATAAAGAGCACTCTACCCTGGGGAAAAAGGGCACTCTATACTGGAGGTAAAGGGCCCTCTACACTGCAGGCAAATGGCACTCTACATTGGAGATAAAGGGCACTCTACACTGGACATGAAGGGCACTCTACACTGGAGATAAATTGTGCTCTACACTGAAAATAAAGGTCCCTCTACACTGGAGATAAAGGGCATTCTACACTGGAGATAAAGGGTGCTCTACACTGGAGGCAAAAGGCACTCTACACTGGAGATAAAGGGGACTCTACACTGGCGATAAAGGGCACTGTACACTGGAGATAAATTGTGCTTCACACTGAAAATAAAGGTCCCTCTACACTGGAGGTAAAGGGCACTCTACACTGGAAATAAAGGGCACTCTACACTGGAGATAAATTGTGCTCTACACTGAAAATAAAGGTCCCTCTACACTGGAGGTAAAGGGCGTTCTACATTGGAGATATAGGGTGCTCTACACTGGAGATAAAGGGTGCTCAACACTGGAGATAAAGGGCCCTGTACACTGGAGGTAAAGGATATTCTACACTGGAGATAATGGGCACTCTACACTGGAGATAAAGGGCACTCTACACTGGAGATAAAGGGACACTACACTGGAGATAAAGGGACTCTACACTAGAGATAAAGGGCCCTCTATACTGGAGATAATGGGCACTCTACACTGGAGACAAAGGGCACTCTATCCTGGAGATAAAGGGGACGCTACACTGGAGATAAAGGATACTCTATCGTGGAGATAATGAACACTGTACACTGGACATAAAGGGCACGCTACACTGGAGATAAAGGGCACTCTACAGTTTAGACAAAAAGGCACTCTACACTGGAGATAAAGGTCACTCTACAATAAAGGACACTCTACACTGGACATAAAGGGCACTCTATAATAAAGGGCACTCTACAATGGAGATAAAGGGCACTCTACAATAAAGGGCACTCTACACAGGACATAAAGGGCACTCTATATTAAAGGGCACTCTACACTGGACATGAAGGGTGCTCTACACTGGAGATAAAGGGCCCTCTACAATAAAGGACACTACACTTGAGATATAGGGCACTCTACAATAAGGCAAGGCAAGGCAATTTTTATTTAAAAGGACGCCCAACCCCAGAGGCTCTGGGCACCATACAAAGTAAATAAACCAACACAAAAAAAGACATAACAATACAATACAATAAACGGCACTCTACACTGGACATAAAGGGCACTCTACACTGGAGATAAAGGGCACTCTACAATAAAGGGCACTCTACACTGCATGTAACAGGCACTCTACACTGCAGATAACAGGCACTCTACAATTCAGAAAAGGGCTTGCTTCACTGGAGATAAAGAGCACACTACAATTTAAATAAAGTGCACTCTAGAATTTAGATAAAGGACACGCTACACTTTAGATAAAAGGCACTCTACACTGGACATAAAGGGCACTCTACAATTTAGATAAAGGGCACTCTAGAATTAGGATAAAGGGCACTCTACAATTTAGATAAAAGGCACTCTACACGGGACATAAAGGGCACTCCACACTGGAGATAAAGGGCACTCTACACTGGCAACAAAGGGCACTCTACACTGGAGATAAAGGGCATTCTACAATTTAGATGAAAAGGCACTTTACACTGGAGATAAAGGTCACTCTACAATAAAGGGCACTCTACACTGGACATGAAGGGCACTCTACACTGGAGATAAAGAGCCCCCTACAATAATGGGCACTCTACACTGGAGATAGAGGTCACTCTACAAGAAAGCACTCTCTACACTGGAGATAAAGGTCACTCTACAATAAAGGGCATTCTACATTGGACACAAAGGGTACTCTACAATAAAGGGCACTCTACACTGGATATAAAGGGCATTCTACAATAAAGGGAACTCTACACTGGACACAAAGGGCACTCTACAATAAAGGGCACTCTACACTGGACATAAAGTGCACTCTACAATAAAGGGAACTGTACACTGGACACAAAGGGCACTCTACAATAAAGGACACACTACACTGGACATAAAGGGCACTCTACAATAAAGGGAACTCTACACTGGACACAAAGGTTACTCTATAATAAAGGGCACTCTACATTGGACACAAAGGGCACTCTACACTGGAGATAAAGAGCCCCCTACAATAATGGGCACTTTACACTGGAGATAAAGGGCACTCTACAATAAAGGGCTCTCTACAATGGAGATAAAGGGCACTCTACAATAAAGGGCACTCTACATTGGACATAAAGGGCACTCTACACTGGAGATAAAGAGCCCTCTACAATAATGGGCACTCTACACTGGAGATAAAGGTCATTCTACAATAAAGGACACTCTACCCTGGACATAAAGGGCACTCTCAAATCAAATCAAATCAAACTTTATTTATAACGTGCTTTTCAAATATCAAAGCACGTAAACAATATAAAACATAAATAATCAGATAAAACATATCAATAAATTAAAAAAGGCAGCAAATAATTCACAAACTAAACATTGTCCCCGAAGGCTAAACTAAATAAATATGTCTTCAAAGAGGACTTAAAAGTCTCAGTGGACAGGCACTCTCTAATCCGACAAGGCAGAGAGTTCCACAGGGTTGGGGCTGCAAATGAAAATGCCCTTGCACCTGAAGTCTGAAGATGGACCCAGGGAACCTCTAGCAGTCCCTCATCAGTGGAGCAGAGTGGATGGAGTGGGCAATAGGGCCGAAGGAGGTCTTGCAAGTAGCCCGGTCCCTGTCCATGTAGGGCCTTATAAGTCAGCAACGTGACCTTGAAGGTGATCTTCCATTGTACAGGCAGCCAGTGCAGCTCACGAAGCACAGACATGACATGGCTAGATCTTGACAGACCTATCAACAATCTGGCTGCAGCGTTCTGCATCAGCTGCAGGTGATGGAGGTCCACCCCCGGCAGCCCTAGGTGTAGAGCATTGCAGTAGTCAAGGTGGGAGGATACAAAGGCATGGACCAACGTAGGAAGGTCCTAGGGCAGAACTAGGTGCTTTGTCTGGGCAATGTTCCTCAGGTGGTAAAAAGCGGACTTACCAACTGTTGACATCTGGGCTTTTAGAGTCAGCTCACCATCAAGCACAATGCCCAGATTCCGCACCTGTTGAGAGGGTCTCAACTGGCTCTCCCCTAGCACAAGGCCAGATGACTGACCAGGAGTCAACCTCTCTAATCGATGACCTGGGTCCACCATCAGCACCTCAGTCTTATCAGGATTCAATCTCAACCAGTTATCACTCATCCAGTCCTGAATCTCAGCAAGGCAGTTGTTAAAGACAGAGACCGCATCGTTCTGTTCGGGTACAAAGGATATGTACAGCTGAGTATCATCTGCACAGCAGTGAAAACTTAGCCTGTACCACCTTATAATGTATCCTAACAGCAGCATATACACCATGAACAACATGGGGGACAACACAGAACCCTGCGGCACCCCACAAGGCAGGGAGAAGGGGGCTGAGGAAAACATCCCCGACACCACCCTCTGTGTCCTGCCTGTGAGGAAAGAATGGAACCACCTGAGGACTGTCCCCAACAGTCCACAGAGTAGCCGCAGGCATTCAGGCAGCAACCCATGGTCCATGGTGTCAAATGCCACAGAGAGATCAAGGAGGATCAAGATTGAATGTCTCCTCCGATCTCTCGCTATCAGGAGATCATTAAGTATCCGAACCAGAACTGTCTCAGTACTATGCCTCTTCCTGAAATCAGACTGGAGAGGATCTTAAACTTTGTGGGTGTAAGAAAATTCTCAAGCTGCAACATGACTACCTTCTCAATAATCCTGCCCAAAAAGGCTAGGTTAGAGATGGGTCTGTGGTTTGCAAGACAGTCTACGTTGAGGGAAGATTTCTTCAAAAGGGGTGTCACCACTACCTCCTTCAGGGTGCTCAGAAACACACCTTATCCAACAAACACCAGACTCTCTCAGCAAGGATTGGTCCAATGGCATCCATACAGCCCACAAGGAGGCGGGTTAGATCAAGATCAAACTTCAGCAAGTCGGTCACATACCCGAACAATCTACACGATATCCATGATTGCTGGCTGGTCAAAATTTGTCCAGAGGCTGGGTGCCTGTGCCCTTGCACTGACCTCCACCGTACTCATTTGAACGAGTCAAGTGGATCTCTGATCTGATGGAGGACACCTTATCTGCAAAGAATTGAGCAAACTCATCACACTTAGATCATGAAAAGGCTCTCCAGTCCTGAAGTCAGGCTGGATTGCACAGCCTGTCGACAGTCCGGAAGAGCTGAGCTGGTCGATACCTTGCAGCAGCAATCTCCCTGGACAGGAACTCTGTCTTTTTACGAAAGATTGCTGATTGATAGTCCAAATAATGGGCCATCAATCTAAATCTGTCCTCCTCCAGGCCAGATTTCCGCCAACAAAATTCCAACCTTCGCCCTCTTCTCTTCAGCTCCCTCAAGGTTCCCTCAAACCAGGGGGACTGAGGGCGAAGAGAGAGAGAGAGAGAGGGTGAACTCAGACAGGAGCTATAGAATCAGGGCCCCAACACCACACTATTATAGTGCAATACAGATCCCTGCATCCAAGCATTCCAATGGCCTGCTCGATAGGTCCAGCACCAGCCATCAGACCCTCAGGGTAACACCCTTAAAGGGTAGTACTGGACCATCTCCAGAGGGCAAGTCTCACAGGGGAGCCATGAAACTGAACCTTATAGAGTGATGGTCAGACCACCCAACCGGTTCCACCACCAGGTCAGCAGCCTCCATTCCCAGGAGGAACACCAGGTCAGGGAGTGACCCTGAATATGGGTTGCAGCAGTAACTACCTATGTGAAGCCCAATTAAAGCATCAGTTCAAGGAAGTTCTGACCAAAAAGCAAGAGTTCATCGATGACCCAGGCATTGAAATCACCCAGCACCAACCACCTGGAGATTCCAACACAATGTCAACCATGAAGTCCGCAACTTCCTGCATAAAAACTTTCTCATCTCCAGGTGGATGTTGTGGATTCTACAATAAAGGGCACTCTATACTGGACATAAAGGTCACTCTACAATAAAAGGCACTCTACACTGGACATAAAGGGCATGCTACAATAAAGGGCACCTACACTGGAGATAAAGGGCACTCTACAATAAAGGGAACTCTACGTTGGACATAAAGGACACTCTACACTGGACATAAAGGACACTACAATAAAGGGCACTCTACACTGGACATAAAAGGCACTCTACACTGGGGATAAAGGGCCCTCTACAATAAAGCGCACTCTACACTGGAGATAAAGGGCACTCTACAATAAGGCAAGGCAATTTTTATTGAAAAGGACATCCAATCCCGGAGGCTCTGGGTGCCGTACAAAGTAAATAAACCAACAAAAAAAAAGACATAGCAATGCAATACAATACAATAAAGGGCACTCTACACTGAAGATAAAGGGCCCCTACAGTAAAGGTCACTCTACACTGGAGATAAGGACACACTACAATAAAGTACACTCTACACTGAACATAAAGGGCACTCTACACTGCAGATAAAGGCCCTGTACAATAAGAGCACTCTACACTGGAGATAAAGGGCACTCCACAATAAAGGGCACTTTATACTGGTGATAAAGGGCACTCTACAATAAAGAGCACTCTACCCTGGGAAAAAAGGGCACTCTATACTGGAGGTAAAGGGCCCTCTACACTGCAGGCAAATGGCACTCTACATTGGAGATAAAGGGCACTCTACACTGGACATGAAGGGCACTCTACACTAGAGATAAATTGTGCTCTACACTGAAAATAAAGGTCCCTCTACACTGGAGATAAAGGGCATTCTACACTGGAGATAAAGGGTGCTCTACACTGGAGGCAAAAGGCACTCTACACTGGAGATAAAGGGGACTCTACACTGGCGATAAAGGGCACTGTACACTGGAGATAAATTGTGCTTTACACTGAAAATAAAGGTCCCTCTACACTGGAGGTAAAGGGCACTCTACACTGGAAATAAAGGGCACTCTACACTGGAGATAAATTGTGCTCTACACTGAAAATAAAGGTCCCTCTACACTGGAGGTAAAGGGCGTTCTACATTGGAGATATAGGGTGCTCTACACTGGAGATAAAGGGTGCTCAACACTGGAGATAAAGGGCCCTGTACACTGGAGGTAAAGGATATTCTACACTGGAGATAATGGGCACTCTACACTGGAGATAAAGGGCACTCTAATCTGGAGATAAAGCGGACACTACACTGGAGATAAAGGGGACTCTACACTAGAGATAAAGGGCCCTCTATACTGGAGATAATGGGCACTCTACACTGGAGACAAAGGGCACTCTATCCTGGAGATAAAGGGAACGCTACACTGGAGATAAAGGATACTCTATCGTGGAGATAATGAACACTGTACACTGGACATAAAGGGCACGCTACACTGGAGATAAAGGGCACTCTACAGTTTAGACAAAAAGGCACTCTACACTGGAGATAAAGGTCACTCTACAACATAGGACACTCTACACTGGACATAAAGGGTACTCTATAATAAAGGGCACTCTACAATGGAGATAAAGGGCACTCTACAATAAAGGGCACTCTACACAGGACATAAAGGGCACTCTATATTAAAGGGCACTCTACACTGGACATGAAGGGTGCTCTACACTGGAGACAAAGGGCCCTCTACAATAAAGGATACTCTACACTTGACATAAAGGGCACTCTACAATATGGCAAGGCAAGGCAATTTTTATTTAAAAGGACGCCCAATCCCAGAGGCTCTGGGCACCATACAAAGTAAATAAACCAACACAAAAAAAGACATAACAATAAAATACAATAAAGAGCACTCTACACTGGACATAAAGGGCCCTCTACAATAAAGGGCACTCTACACTGGAGATAAAGGGCATTCTACAATAAAGGGCACTCTACACAGGTGATAAAGGGTACTCTACAATAAGGGGCACTTTACCCAGGAAAAAAGGGCATTCTACACTGGGGATAAAGGGCCCTCTACACTGGAGGCAAAAGGCACTCTACACTGGAGATAAAGGGGACTCTACATTGGAGGTAAAGGACAATACACTGGGGATAAAGGGTGCTCTACACTGGAGATAAAGGGTGCCCTACACTGGAGACAAAGGGCCCTCTACACTGGAGGTAAAGGGCACTCTACACTGGAGATAATGGGCACTCTACACTGGAGATAAAGGGCACTCTATCTGGGAGATTAAGGGGACTCTACACTGGAGATAAAGGGCACTCTATCGTGGAGATAAAGGGGACTCTACACTGGAGCTAAAGGGCACTCTATCCCAGAGATAATGGGAACTCTACACTGGAGATAAAGGGCACTCTATCCTGGAGATAAAGGGGACTTTACACTGGAGACAAAGGGGACTCTACACTGGAGATAAAGGGTCCTCTATACTGGAGATAATGGGCACTCTACACTGGAGATGAAGGGTACTCTATTCTGGACATAAAGGGGACTCTACACTGGAGATAAAGGGCACTCTATCCTGGCGATAATGGGTACTCTACACTGGGGATAAAGGGCACTCTATCCTGAAGATAAAGGGCACTCCACAATGCAGATAAAGGGAACTATACAATGGAGATAAAGGGTACTGTATATTAGAGATAAAGGGCACTCTACAATGGAGATAATGGGCACTCTAAAGTGGAGCTAAGGGTCCCTCTACAATGCAGATAAAGGATACTGTATACTGGAGATAAAGGGAACTCTACAATGGAGATAAAGGGTGCTCTACACTGGAGATAAAGTGCACTCTACACAAGAGGTAACAGGTGCTCTATACTGGAGCTAAAGGACACTCTACACTAGAGGTAAGAGGTGCTCTACACTGGAGATAAAGGGCTCTCTACAATGGAGATAAGGGGTGCTCTACACTGGAGATAAAGGGCACTCTGCAATGGAGATAAGGGGTGCTCTACACTGGAGACAAAGGGCATTCTACACTAGAGGTAAAGGGTGCTCTACACAGGAGATAAAGGGCACTCTAAAATGGAGATAAGGGGTGATCTACAGTGAAGATAAAGGACACTCTACAATGGAGATAAGGGGCCCTTTACAATGCAGATAGGGGGAGTCTACACTGGAGATAAAGGGCACTCTCCACCGGAGACTGTGGATAAAGGACACTGTACAATACAGATGAGAGGGGCTCTATACTGGATATATAGGGCACTCTACAAGGGAGATAAATGTTGCTCTACACTGGAGATAAGGTGCCCTTTACAATGCAGATAAAGAGAACTTTACAATGGAGGTAAAGGTCACTCTACGCTGGAGATGAAGGGCACTCTACAATGGAGATAAGGGGTGCTCTACACTGGATATAAAGGGCTGTCTACAATGGCGATGAGAGATGCTCTACACTGGAGATAAAGGGCACTCTACAATGGAGATAAGGGGTGCTCTACAGTGAAGATAAAGGACACTCTACCATGGAGATAAGGGGCCCTCTACAATGCAGATAAGGGATCCTCTACACTGGAGATAAAGGACACCCTACTGTGGAGTAATACTAAACAAGACCAAGTAATAAATATGTCCCTTGTAACGATGTCTTGACTAGTTTTGATTCTTTAGCAGTTCAATCTTTCAGACCTGGCAACCAGAAGAGTTACTGTGACATCACAGTTGTATGCTTTCTAACCAATAAGCTTATGGCAAGCAAATGAATGATTTAAGCATTAAGGCACAACCAGGAGTTGGTTACAGCAAGTTAATCTAACTCTGGGGGGAAAGGGGAGGGCATGAGGCATGGGGCATAGCCAATGGCCTTATTCACCTAGAGATAGATTAATGAAGGTAACCCAACTCTGGAGTCCCTTAACACAGTTATTAAGTACACTATTTTAATTGATTTGAAATGAAAGTTGTTATAGTTAAAATTCTAATGATTCTCTTGATGTGAGGGTTTGTGGCTATTAGCCTAAACCAATAGAATACATTTCAGTGAATCAAAATATTCGATTTCCAATCATTGTTTTAGCATTAAAATAGAAATTACAGTAGTTTGTGCTCATTCATACTTTTCTTTGGATCTCTTATTATACATTGTTGTAGATTGTATCACTTTATTCCATTTCCTGCCCTCCTCATGGCGTTTTCAAGCAAGCAGAAAGGTTCATTACTCTGAGCAACAAAAGAAATATGCAAACACAGACATCAGAATTCAGTCCCTCTTAGCCAATTAGAATCATGCAGTTCTGCCTGATGCAACCTCGACATCTGCCTGCAGAGAAAACACTTTTTCCACCTACATCGTGGGTGACTCAAAAGTCAACTAGGAGGTCTGCGAAAACCAGGAATCACCAGAACAGAAAAGGCCATGCGACAATAGCTTTATACGTTGATGCAGCTGGGGGTTCTCTGCGGTTTTCTTCTGTTACCTGCTACTGATACAAGGGCTCTTTTAATCAGATGTTTGCATTGAAGCAGGGCTACCCCCAGACATACACAAAGTAAATTGTTTTTGACAGTTTGCTGTCTGTCTGCTGCCTGATAGGCCAGCCCTTAATTTCAACACGTTTGGCAAATTTAGGGTACACATGGTGCATACTTGAGTATGCCTGGGGGCAGCTTTGCACTGTAGTGTGGCAGAGTGGTCTGGGGCACTGACTCATAGCAACATCAGGCCCGAAGGAGCTCACATTGGCAACTAAACAACTTGTTCAATCTGCGGAGTGGGTTACAAAAAGGGGGAAGAGCCTTGACAATTGCCCCCCCATCCATTAGCACTTGGACTGAGGGCTGGTTCCAAAGAGTTTGTGAGCTTGGACCTTATCGCCTGAGTGCCAGCTCAAATGAAAGTTGCCGTAAAGTGTGGGGGAAGCCTGGACCAGGGACTAACTACTGAGAGTTGGCGCCAAATTGCTTAATCAGGCTACAATTCCCCCTCCCTCCTCTGTGGTAATTATGCCTAATTCTAAATTAAGGCTTTCTCTGTCGGCATAATTGGGAACTGCAGCTTTTGGCTAACTGGTTTATTTTTAACAAGCATTAAAGAAATGTTCTGCTTTCCAGCAAAAATAAACTGTTGGTATCAACAAACCTCAACACAAATCCCCCAACATTTGAATTTCAGGATTTTCTACTTTTCTTTTTATTGCTGAAGACATTTCCATTAATATAGAATATTTTTCCCTGAGACTTAATCTGTTCATTTTGCTGCTCCTGGCCTTTAAGTCATTATCCTTGTTTTATGACATCACAACCTGTTACCATGGAAATAATGCCACATCCATGCCACCTACCATGTCACAAGCAGAGGAATAGGACTTCAGGGTAGGAAAGGCAGCCAGAGCTGAGTAAATCTCAGGGGGAAAATAGGGGCCTCTTTTCATGCAAAGATCTGACTATGAGTTCAGTAAAATGTCCTGAAATTTATGTTTTGTTCTCAACATGGAGATAGACATCGGATTGGGATCAATTAATGAAGCCAGGCAAAGGGAAGGGAGGTGTGGGGAAGGATTTAACACCATATACCACAACTTGCTGATACATAAGTTACCCAAGCTTGGTTTTGGCACTGCCTCACTGATCTGGTTCACCAACTATTTAACTGCCCGAGTATACCAGATCAAAGCAGAAGGCCTATACTCCACTTTGTAACCCTCCCTACTTAGAGGTGTCCCCCAAGGCTTGGTACTCAGCCCACTGTTGTTTATGTTATACATTAATGACCTCGGAGAATCAGTAACTGATGCCAAGTTACACTTCTATGCAGATGGCACTGCATTATACATCCCTAGACCTAACATCAGTGCTGCATGCTTAGACCTCCAAAAAGCTTTCAATACACTGCAATTAAATCTATACCATTCTAAACTTCTATGAAACACCACCAAAACAAAGGTCATGTTCATTACTTAAGCAATAATGCCCGACAGGGTGTGTGTCGTGCTGGGATAACGTCACGTCTCAGGTGGTTGGGCATGAGGCTGCAGGCCGAGTGCGTCCAACAACTAAGGCGTGATGTTATCCCAAACAACACACACCCTGGAGGGCAGTATTGCTATTATACAATGGCTCGTTGTTATATATAAAATAAAAAAATAATTTTAAAGAATGTTTTTATTAGTGTGGAAAAATATTTTTGTTTCTTAAAAGGAGATGCAAAAAAAAAGAGCTCATCATCCAAAAAATCATCTGCAGGTTCACAGTGAGGCTGAGACTAGACCTGTGATGTTGTACTGATTAACATCACGGGGCCAGCCCAAGACTGACCAATCAGAGTCCAGGATTTTTTCTTGCCATTGTATAATTCTAAATATTACAACCATCACTACCTTACTAGATGAGACCCTGGGAGTAGTTAACCAATACAAATATCTCAGGGTCTGGATAACAAACTGTCCTTCACTGCCCATATAGATGCACTCTGTAATAAGCTAAGGGTTAGATCAGGTTTTTACTCCAGAAATAAGCACTGTTTCCCATATAACACTCAAAAGCGCTTGGTCCAGGCAACCTTTTTACCAGTTCTAGACTATGCTGAGCTTATTTATCATCACTGTTCAGTTGTCTATCTCGTAAAGCTCAATGTACTGTACCATAGAGCACTTAGATTCATAATGGGCCTAGGACTCACAGATGCAAGTTGTATGAAGCTATGGGATGGCCCTCACTAGCAACCAGGAGGCTAACAAATTCATGCACGTGGGCTTACCAGATTTTTTTAAATGACCTGCCCGGCTATATCACTAATCTATTCCAAGCTTCCCATAGCAACTATGCCCTTCGGAAAAACAACTACATTCTCGTAAACACACCGGCATGCGCCATACAGATAGGGAAGACTGCCTTTAGTTGTTCCATTCCCACTCTCTGGAACTCACTGCAATCCACCGTAAAACTCTCAGTACTGATGAGCTCAAATACCTTTAAGATGCTCATCAGAAAAGTATATGCTGAAACCTGTATGTGTGCCTAATACTTACCTAAATGATGGGTGATCATGTGATGAGGCACTCAAACCCAATGTATTAGCACTCATCTTTGTAGAGCTGCATAAGCTGTAGTATTAAAAGAGCTACTTAGTATATAATCATCTGCTATTTTCTTTTTCCTGCAGTTTGTGTAAAACAGTTTTGACAAACAGGCACTGAATGCAATTTGTAATTCTTCTGTGAGTTGAACTATGTCTTTATACCTCCAAGCTCCGTAACTCATATAATTGCTATTTTCTGTCTCCTGTGGCTTCTCTAAGTGGATATGATATACAGGCAACTGAATGTAAATTATATTCATTCTTTAGTGAGTTGAACTATGTATTTATACCTCCGTGCTCTGCAATTCATTGTTTTAATTCTGTATGCTGTCCTACCCAAGGCCTCCTTGTAAATGAGTTTGTTCAACAGAGCCTTTTCCTGGTGAAATAAATAAATGTATATGAAAATATACAGACTATTATTAAAGATACAACCTAATTTAACATAACTATTACTTCTAGATCCAAATGGGAAGAACTAGGGATCAAAATTACCTCTGAAACATGGAATAAAGTATGGATTAATGCCTCCTATTCAAGCAAAGAAACTAGGGGAAGGCTGATACAATACAAGATTCTTCACAATGTCTATTATGCACCAGGTAAACTAGCTAAGATGGGTGATCTGGAAAATCATAAATGCTGGAGACGTGGGGAAGCAGACACAGACTTGTCACACCTTGTATGGTTTTGCCCCCTGTATCATTCCCATTTGGGAGGAGCGACTTCTATTGTGTAGAAATAAACTTGCATGCATAATGCTAAATGATCCAGTTCTAACATTATTAGGCAACTACGTAGATCCATGGAAGTTAACAGCAGATAAGGACCACTTGGCCCACCTAGTCTGCCCTAAATTCCCTACCTATGGTGCCACCAGGGACCCTACTTGGACTCCAGCTTACACCCCTCTCTTGTTTCTAAGATTCCCTTGTGTCTATCCCATGCATTCTTAAATCCTGTGACCATTCTAACCCCCACCAGTTCCGCTGGGAGGCTGTTCCAAGCGTCCACCACCCTCTCTATGAAGTACTTCCTCACATTTCCTTTGAGCCTCCCCCCTCCCAGCTTCATATTGTGACCCCTTGTCCTTGAGCATTTTTTCCTTTGGAACATGCTCCCTTCCTGTACCTTGTTTATTCCTACGAGATATTTGAAAGTCTGTATCATATCCCACTGTTTTCTCCTGTCTTCTAGGGAGTACATATTTAACATTTAACTGCACCAAAATATCACATTTGCCTAAATTCCAGTGCATATGTCTCATGACAGCAATGCTGGGATTAAAGAGATTGATATTACTCAAATGGAAAGAAACAGCAGTTCCATCCATAATCGACTGGCTCAAGTACATGGGTAAGCTCACAGAACGTGAAAGGCTGAGTCACCTAGCTATTGGAAGGCTACCACTTTTTGAGCAAGAACAGAATGTATTTTTAAGCCGGAACACTAGTTAATCATATCAGAATATCACAGTGAATGCTTACTCCCAGTTAATTAAGATTCCAGGAAATGTCTTCTTTAGAATAATTGTAAGCTCACAAATATTTATTATGTTAAAGGGACACAGTCGACCCCCTTAGGCCTCAAAGTGTCCCCAGTTTAAAAAAATGCATTTGTGATTGCCAATATTATGTAAAGGTTGCTGATGTAGTTTGTAGTTTGATTCTCAATTATTTTTTTCTTTTGAAAAGTGAAAAACAGTCTGTCAAACATACTGGTGTTACCTCACAAAAACAGGTTTGTTTACTTTCCCTGATCAACTTCAGTGCATCTTTCCTGGGCTTGGGAACACCACCAACACAGTCTTGCCATCCGTGATGCAGTGGGAGTTTAGGAGGCTATTGCATCATGAGTGACTGCACTGTTTTGGGGGTGTTTCTAATGTTCAGGAAGTATTCAGTAAGAATGGATTCAGTATTTGAAACAAAACAAAGTTGTTTATTAAAATACATTAGCATGCATTTCAGTTCTACTAAACAACAAGACAGACAAAAACAAACAGCAACATCAATGAATTTTAGAGAAGGTAGGCAATCATAAAATGTAGTGTTATAACTAGAAATATGATGGGAAACAGGTTGACAGTGTCTCTTTAATTGTGGCGTGTGCTATACAGTATGGTAGTTGAATGTGTTATTTATGATTTATTATACAGTAGAAATATATGAATTTAAGTATCTGGGATCCTTACCTATTGTCAATAATTGTGTCATTATGAAAATATAAAAAAGTTATAAAGTAAAAAAAGAAGTAAACAAATGTATTTTCTGTTTCAGGCTATGCCACATCTTACCACAAGAGAGCAGCACATCCTTTACTTACTCTACTCTGCTTTACATGACAATATCATTCACCACACTGGATACCATTAGTAGGGATGTAAGTTTGTCATGGATGGAGTTTTAATGACTCATTGTTTGTTCATGAAATCATTAGTAAACAGTAATAAATGCTGTGGCACTGTCATCATTTCTACATTCTGATGTCACTAGTGAAAGTCATGGAAGTCCTGAATAAAGATCAAACGTCATGGAATCAATGACGTGTATGACTGCCATGACAAACTTACATCCCTAACCATTAGCATCTGTGGGATTTCTGGGCATGTTGAGCCACTAGGTGTGCTCTGTCCAACTCAACCTCCCTTCTGCCCCTTTCAAACATTCAGAAGGGCAGATCCTCTTGTCGCCCATGTTGAGGCCATGCATGACTAGCTGTTTGCCTCTATGTTTCTCAGATGCAGGAATGGTTGAGTTGAGGGAGGAAGTGAGAGACCCTATACAGCAAAGAGGTCTCTAAGTAGTGCAACTGAAAAAAAACAAAGGGTATTATTAAAGGCAAGAGTTCAGTGGCTCTGATAGGTTGCAGATTACAAGACTGCAAAAGTATGTATACTTTTTTTTTAATTTTATTTATTCATTCTTGGATTATAAAACCTCTGAGCACAGAAAACTCATTTACAAAGGTTCCACGTCAGTGCGGAGGGGAGACAAAACATACAAAGGGGTAAAAGTACAATGTTTCCAAAACAGTGAAATAAAGTGAGCAAGTGAGCAAATATGTATGTAACTATATGAAGTTTTATCATTCTAATAGGAGGAAAGCATAGATAAGAGGGGGAAGGATAAAGATGGGAGAAAGAAAGAAAGGGTAGGGACAGGGGGGAGGTGGGCAGGGGGTAAGAAAGGTAGGAGGTGGCAGCAATAGGCCTTGTCAAGCTGGTGTGGGAGAGGTAGGGGCAGGGGGGTGAGGTGGATGGGGTGGTAAGGGAGGTAGAAAGTGGCAGCCATAGGCTTTGTCAAGCTGGTGTGGGAGGGGTAGGGGCAGGAGGCTGAGGTGGACTGTGGGTAGCCAGGGGCCTTGTCAAAGTGCGAAAAGGGGGTAGTCTCAGAATTATAGAGGTAACAGCAGAGATATAGGGTTATCCAGTTGTGAGGAGAAGATTGAATGCTAATAGATGGGAGTCTCAGGTGAAGCAGTCACAAGGACTGTTGACCATGAGATGTTGGCGTAACTTCAATTTGAATGGTCCCAATTTAGGTAGGATAGTTTATTTATTTGTACATATTGGAATTACAATCATGGACTCATTTCCAAAGGCTCCTCGTCAAAGAATACAGAGACATTCACAGTTACATAGTTTTATGGACAAGCACAGAGTTACATGAAGATTATCAAACCAGTGAGGTGCTCTGTAGGCAAATGAGCATTGCCCCTGTGCTGTCCGGCATCTAGGAACATGAAGATGATGGCTGTTCGAGCTTCGTGTATGCTGTGAACTACAATGGGGACTTAGCAGGTTTGTGGTGCAGGAGGTGCAGGAGGCAGGAGGCCGAGAAGTGCTTTTTTGGCTAAAAGACAGGTTTGGTATTGGATCCTCCCAGAGAGCTATAGCCAACCAGTCTCAGCGTAAAGATCACAGGTGTGGGAGAAATGTGTGGACCCTGTGAGTAGTCTGCATGCCTTTATTCAGAGCAATGGATATCCTGTACAATGAAGACAGGGGAGGCTACTCCATAGATTACAAGACCATAGTCTACAATGGATATGACGGCACTATATATAGCAAGTCGGAGGGCTTCTGGAGTAAGGCAGTGTTTATGTCTATGTAGGAGACCAATCTTGACATTGACAACCCTGGCTACATTATCTATATATTTAGCATAGGATAGACAGCTGTCTAAGGTGACCCCCAGGTATTTGAAATGTGGTATTTATTTAAGAGGGACTCCAAGATAGTTTCTGATGGTAAGTGTATGGGATTTGTGCTTGTTCCGGGTGTTGCTGAACATCATTACTTTGGTTTTCTTGTAGTTGAGGATCAGTTTATATTTAGAGAACCCGTCCTCCACTTCCACAAATCCCCTCTGATGGTGAAGTTCCAGTTGCTTGGGGTCATGGCTGCTGGAGTAGATGACCGCATTGTCTGCATAGAGGAGGATCCTTTGATGGCAGAAACAAGGAAGGTTATTAAGGAAGATGCGGAATAGAAGTGTCCCCAGGACTGAGCCCTGTGGCACGCCAGAGTGGACAGGCTGTCGGTCAGAAACAATGTTGGTTATTTTCATCCATTGAGAGCGGTCTTCAAGATGGCTTTTGAACCAAAGTATTGTGTCAGTGAAGAGGCCAGTAGCGGTAAGCTGTTGGAGGTGTAGTGAGTGATGGACAGTATCGAACGCCTTAGTGAAGTCTATGAAGGCAGCTCTTACTAAGGTGTCCTGATCTAGAGACTGATGAAAAAAGTTAGTGAATTCCATCAGAATCTATATACATTCAAACATATTCAGCACTCAAAGAGTCAAGGTCACTGGTTGAAATCTGGCCCACGGCAAGTGGCCACACTCATTGTTCCTGGTATAGTACTGTACCCAGACATATGTGAATTGAGCTACTACAAGGGTTCTCAGTCCAGCTGCTGATTTCCAAGACATCCATTATTAATGTGACTAATGTAATTGGCACCCTTGTTGGCAAGCTCACATGAACATAGAATCACAACCAGCACTCCTACATCACTGTGTCCTGGGATTAATGGTGGGAGAGACTGTGAATAAAATAGGTGTCAGCTTACCCAGAGTCAGCTCTCTTACATCCTTGTCCTTCAGGGACATATTCTACAACACAAACACAAGTCTGAGGGAAAATTCAATAAATATTTCTGGAGAAAGAGTTGGGAAGGATTCTGTAAGCGCTTTTTCACTGAATGAGTGCTGGACTAGTGTAACAAACTGCCTGAGGAAGGGGTTCAGGCCATGTCAGTGGGAAGTTTCAAGATGGGGTAGGGCAGGCATATAGTCTTAGTAAGAGGGAAGGGGCAGTGGTAAAGGGATGGTCAATAGGGCCTAAGTAGGGTAGTTAGGCAGAGTGGGCAGACAGGGTGGCTGCCGGGCCTTAATCTGCTGTCCCTTTCAATGTTTCTATATAGTGCACTGCAGTACGTGGTTAGCCCCTATTGTGTATGGATTTCCATACACAATGTTCTTGTTGTAGGGCAGTTAAAAGGTTACCAAAAGTTATAGTACAGTTCAAAGGTCACAGAAAGTTGTTGTAGTAGTGGTGACATCACGATTATGCAACAACTTTTCACTTTCAAGTTTATCTCAGCAGTCTCTTCCAGTAATGCTCCCCTGCCCCCCACCTCACCCGAAACACAAATCTGCCCTTCATATTTTATGTTTTAGATTTTAAAAGTAATTGTTTTCCATGTTTTTTATCAAGAACAGAAGTACTACAGCCCACTCCATTTTATTTATTCATATACTATAAAACCGATATACTATAAAAAATAATATATGGGCAACCAAAACACCACTCAGCATGTGTTTCCATCTCGAGATGGGATGACATCAAGAACTTCTCAAGCTTCACTCTCAAGGTCCTTATGATGTCACCTCAACCGCTCAATGGAAATGCAGCCTTGCTGTGTATGGCTGCCCATGCGTAATTCTATGTACCCCATTTTCAAAAGGATAGTATGGCACAAACTGAGAATAGCTGTGGCTGTTGAGGTGTTGCCCATATTAAAATGGCACCTTTGTGTGTCAAACCCCAACAGCACCAGTGCGCAGAATTGTGTGCTGTGACCATGCCAGTGAGGGGTCCCTCATGCATATGTGGTACACTGCAAAGTTCAGAGATTTTGGAAGTGCTAAACTGCCAACTGCATGGTGCAGTTTAATGTTTCTGAAACCCAGGCCTTAACGATGTGCAGATGGGGTGGGTGCCATGCACCTATCCATGCAACACATGACAGCACCATTCCCTGGTGTCTAGTGGTTCCCCCCATCCCCGCTCTCCCTTTGAAATAAATGCAGACTTAATTGGTGGCTAGTGCCCCCCCCCCAGCTCTGATCACCTGTGTATTAAAAGTAATCACATCCCTGGTGGTCTAGTGAACACCCTCCCTATCCCGATCTGACCATATAACACTTTTCCTGGTGATCTAGCCAACCCCCTCCCTATCCCCATTCCCCCCTGGAAATAAATATATATATTTCCCTGGTGGTCTAGCAGACTCCTTTTCTATCCCTGATCTTCCCATATAACATAGCATATATCTTTGCCTAGTGGTCTAGCAGACCCCTCTCCCAATCCTTGATCTGCCCATGTAATATAACATATAGCTTCACCTGGTGGTCCAGCAGACCCTCCACCCCCACCCCAGCAGGCAGTGCCCCAACACCCCACTCCCCCATTCCATCCCCGAGCCAGCGACTGGCACAGCCCACCACTCTCCATCATGGCCGGCCACCAACTAAGCTGTCAATGAGTGCATATTGTATAATCAGCTGTCACAGTACACACTCACTGACAGCTCTGTCAGTGGCTGGCCATAATGTAGAGTGGGGAGCTTTGCCAGTCGCCATCTCAGGGATGGGATGGGGGAGTGGGGTGGTGGAGCACTGCCTGCCATGGTGCGGCAGGGGGGAGAGTCTGCTAGACCACCAAGGAAAGCTATATGTTATATTATATGGGCAGATCGGGGGTAGAGAGGGAGTCCACTAGACCACCAGGGACAGATTTATGTTTATTTTCAAGGGAGATTGGAGATGGGGGGGTCTGCTAGACCACCAGGAATGTGTTTTAATAAACAGGGGACTGGGGCTAGGGGGGTCTCCTAGCCAACAGGGACAGTTTTACTTTTTAATGCACAGGGGGTCGAGGATAGAGAGAGGGGACCATGGCCCGGCACAACTGGGCCGTTGCGCAGCATGTAGATGAGCCCATAATGAGCATGCAACAGACCCATTAGCACCATGCATGCCCAATGGGCTTATATGCTTGCTTGGGCTGAATATTGCCCATAGGGGCTGTGGTGCCAACCAGTGTGTGCCGTGATTTGCCTCAATAGGCATACTTCAGCCCAGCACTCCAGAAGCATGGTACACAGCATGGTGACTGATTGCTTTGTGTCACATTACCATAACCTGATACTCAGTCAGATAGTGTGGTCTGTTTGGATTGTGCTATCTGGTTGAATATTGTGCCATAGCTGGCTGGCCTTATTTTTTGCATAGTGCACCTGTTTGTGTTGCGCAGATGGCCTGCTCTGAATATGGGCACCATGTCTAATATAGTGTAATGTATTGTGTTTATGTGTAGTGTATGTAGTGTAGTATGCTGTATCTTAATGCAGCATATTGTATTGAGGTGTAGTGTATGTAATGTAGTATGGTGTATCTTAGCGCAGTGTAGCGTACTACATTGCAGTGCAGTGTATGTAGTGTAGTATAGTGTAGCTTAATGCAGTGTAGTGTACTGTATTGTAGTGTAGTGTATCTTAGTGCAGTGTGATGTAGAATACTGTATGGTAGT
Organism: Neoceratodus forsteri; assembly: GCA_016271365.2. Lineage (NCBI taxonomy): Eukaryota > Metazoa > Chordata > Ceratodontiformes > Ceratodontidae > Neoceratodus > Neoceratodus forsteri. Next base: position 242,125,904 of record CM028133.1, on the reverse strand, counting down.
TTACTGTATAGTAGTGTAGTGTACTGTAGTGTACTGCATTGTACTGTATTGCAGTGTAGTGTATTGTACTGTATTGTAGTGTAGTGTATTGCATTACAGTGTAGTGCATTGTACTGCAGTATAGTGTAGTGCAATGTATTGTAGTGTAGTGTATTGCAGTGTAGTGTGTCGTACAGTGTAGTGTAGTGTATTGCAGTGTACTCTGTATTGCATTACAGTGTAGTGTATTGTATTGCAATATAGCATAGTGTAGTGTAGTGTATTGTTGTGTAGGGCTTTGTAGTGTAGTGTATTGTATTGCACTGCAGTGTAGTGCAGCAAAGTGCACTGTAGTGTATTGTACTGTACTATAGTGTCTTGTGTTACGTGTAGCATGTTGTACTGCAATTTGGTATATTGCATTACAGTGTAATGTAGTGTATTATAGTGTAGAGTATTGCAACACAGTGTATTGTAGTGTAGTGTATTGCAGTGCAGTGTGGTGTATTGTATTACAGTGCATTGTATTGCAGTGTAGTGTATTACAGTGTAAGGTATTTTACTACAGTATAGTGTAGTGCAGTGTATTGTAGTGTAGTGTATTGTGTTGCAGTGTAGTGTATTGTATTGCAGTTTATTGTGGTGTAGTGTATTACAGTGTATTGTACTGTATTGTATTGCAGTGTAGTGCAGTGTATTGTAGTGTAGCATACTGTATTACAGTATAGTGTAGTGCAGTGTATTGTAGTGTGGTGCATTGCAGTGAAGTATATTGTAGTACAGTATAGTGCATTGTATTGCAGTGTGGTGTAGTGCAGCACAGTGTATTGTAGTGTATCGTATTGTAGTGTAGTGTATTATGTTACAGTGTATTGTATTGCATTGTATTACAGTGTAGTGTATTGTATTGCAGTGCAGAAAAGTGCTTTGTGGTGTACTGTACTGTAATGTATTGCAGTGTGGAGTATTACAGTATAATGTATTGCACTGCAGTGTAGTGTATTGTATTACAGTGTAACATATTGTATTACAGCATACTGTAGTGCATTACTGTACAGCGTAATGTATTGTATTACAATGTATTGTTTTGTATTGCAGTGTAGAGTAGTGCAACACAGTGTATTGTAGTGTAGTGCATTGTATTACAGTGTACTGTATTGTATTGCAGTGCAGTGCAGTGCATTGTAGTGTATTGCATTACAGTGTAGTGTATTGCAATGCAGTGTAGTGTGGGGCAGTGTACTGTATTGCAGTGCAGTGTATTGTATTACAGTGTAGTGTAGTACAGTGTATTGTGTAGTATATTGCAGTGTAGTTTATTCTAGTACCGAGTAGTTGGACTTCAGAAAGGCAGATTTTGCCAGAGTGGGCAGCATCCTAGGGGGGTATTTAGCTAAAATTAACCTAGGGATGGATACTGAACAGAAGTGGGCAATCATTAGGAAGGGGCTGAGTGAGGTCATGAACACGTGTGCCAAATCTCAGAGTAAGCAGTCCAGGTAAAAAAAAACCTAGCTGGCTCAACAAGGAAGTGGCGGGGAAGGTGACAAAAAAAAGACTGGCCTTCATTAAAGGGGCACTCAGCTTTCCCCTACATTTTGTTCACACAATCTATAGCAAGCAGCAGCCACACACTTATTAAACATGTACAGTAGAATGCCCCCATAGATGTAAAAAATAACAAATTGTACATGTTTTTATTAAATTTAAATCAAAATCCCTTTCACTCGGGCCGTCGATAACTGACCTGCCACGGAAGCATATAAGTGTATGAGCAGCTTTCGCGAACACTCGCTGTCCTGGTATGATTTGATACCACTTGACACCGCCAACAAGATAATCTCACTGTGAAGTCTACTAATCCAAATAGCTCCTGGTGCTTAAAACCCAAACCCGAACACTAAGATATCACAATTATCCTGCAGACTTCAATAAAATCCGCACATACTACAAAGAGACCACCAGTGAAGATCGCGCCGCAGCGCAATAACATACTTGTAAGCGCATGCGCGGGATTTCGCTGAAGTCTGCAGATATAAATTGTGATATTCCGAGGTTCGGGTTTGGGTTTTTAAGCACCAGGAGCGATTTGGATTAGTAGACTTCACAAAGGATTATCTTTTGTTCGTTGTCATGGTATCAAATCACACTTCGACAGCGAAGTGTTCAAGGGTGTGCGCTCACATCCAGTATATAGCTTCCAGTGGCGGGTCAGTTATTGGCGGCCCGAGTGAAAGGGGATTTTGATTTAAATTTAATAAAAACAGGTACAATTTGTCATTTTTACATCTATGGGGGCATTCTACTGTACATGTTTAATAAGTGTGTGGCTACAAGCTTATAGATTAAAAGTAGTCAGAAACGTAAGGGAAAAGCTGATAGTGCCCCTTTAAGTTCAAAAAATCAGGGCATGAGGCGGATAAAGAGGTGTTCATAAAGGCATCTAGGGAGGTGACCAGGTCAGTCAGGGCAGTCAAGGCAGCAAAGAAGCTGAAGTTGGCTCAGGGGATCAGAGGGGGGGTAAGGGTTCTTTAGATACATAAGGGAGAAGAGGAGTCGTAGGGATGACGTTGTTAGAATCAAGGGGGGGGATGGGTGGAAAAAGGGGAAGATCAAGCAGAGGCACTCAATGAGTATTTCAGCTCGGTGTTCATGAAAGAAAGGGATGGCCCAATACCGAAGGGGAAAGGGGACAAGGGTCGAAGGGCAGAGATAACAGATGGGGTCATCCAAGAGGATAGAGTTCTGAAGGGCCTTAAAGCCTTGTGGGTGGACAAGGCACCAGGACCGGACGGTGTACACCCAAGGGTTCTGAAAAAACTGGCAGAGGAGTTGGCAGGCCCTCTGAAGGACCTGTTCAACACCACCTTGGAGATGGGAAATGTACCCAGGGACTGGAGGATGGCTCATGTGTTGCCCCTTCACAAGAGTGGACCCAAGGACCAACCAGGCAACTACAGGATGGTGAACTTGACTTCCATAGTGAGGAAGTTGATGGAGACCATTCTGAAGGAGACAGCGATAACCTTTCTCGATAGCAATGATCTGCAGGATGAGAGACAGCATGGGTTTGTCACAGGAAGATCTTGCCAAACTAACCTGATCGACTTCTTCGACTGGGTCACTAGGGCGGTTGATGAAGGCTATGCTGTGGATGTCCTGTGTCTGGACTTCAGCAAGGCTTTTGACTCGGTGCTGCACAGAAGGTTATGAGCAAGCTGAGGGACATGGGGTGGGGGGAAAAACTGGTGGGGTGGGTGGAGAGCTGGCTGCAGGGCAGACAACAGAGGGTAGTTGTAAGGGGGAGACATCCAAACCAAGGCCAGTAATGAGTGGGGTACCACATGGTTCAGTGCTGAGCCCTGTTTTGATCAATGTCTTTATTGGAGACATTGCAGAGGGGGCCAAGAGTAAGATCAGTCTATTCGCAGACGACACCAAGATTTGTGCATAAGTGGACAATGAGGAAGGGAGGCAGGCACTCAGAGAGGATCTAGCTAAACTCGAACACTGGTCTAGGGAGTGGAAGTTGGGGTTTAATGCTAAGAAGTGCAAGGTCATGCACCTCGGAGCCAGAAATCCCAGGAACAGCTACTGACTGGGGGGAGTGCAGGTAACAGCTTCAGAGGAGGAAAGGGACCTGGGGGTTATAATTACAGGGGACATGAAGGTATCAGCACAGTGTAGGAGGGCAGCAAGGGCACATAGGATGCTGGGGTGCATTGCCAGAGGGATCACCTCAGAAAGGGGAGGTCATCCTGCCATTGTATAGATCACTGGTGAGGCCACACTTGGAGTACTGTGACAGTACTGGTGCCCATACCTCAAAGGATTTGGGAGATTACTGGAGGGGTGTTGTATGCGGCTACAAAAATGATCATGGGACTAGGAGAGTTGCGGTATGAGAAAGATGAAGGAGCTCAAGTGTACTAGCTGGAAGAAGAGAAGGGAAAGAGGGGACATGACAGAGACCTTTAAGTATTTGAAAAACATAAACAAAGTCAGGGCGGGAGGAGTGTTCCGCTTAAAGGGGGAAGGGTCACAAGGGGGCACAGTCTGAAGTTGGAAGGGGGAAGGTTTAGGAGGGAGATGAGGAGGCACTACTTCACAGGGAGAGCGGTGGCAGGTTGAAACGCAGTGCTGGAGGAGTCAATCGCTCAAAGGACAGTGGATAGCTTTAAGTGGGGTTGGGATCGAATCAAGGGCAGGGTTAGTACAGATAAGAACACAAAGGGGGTAAGGACCAGAAAAAGGAGGAAGGAGGGGTTTGGGTGGGGCAGCTGTAGTAATATGAAACTAAGAGCTGCACAATCGGGCAGACTTGATAGACCTGTGGGCCTTTTTCTGCCGGCAATTTCGTATGTTCGTATGTAATGTATTGTATTGCAGTGAAATGTGGTGCAGTGTACTACAGTGTGTTGTACTGCAGTGTAGTGTATTGCAGTGCAGTGTATTACAATGTAGTGTATCACAGTGCGGTGTATTGTATTACAGTGTAGTGCAGTGTATTGTGTATTCTTGTACAGAGTAGTGTATTGTATTGAGGTGAAGTGTAGTGCAGTGTAGTACAGTGTATTGTATTGCAGTGCAGTGTAATGTATTGTATTGCAGTGTAGTGTAGTGCAGCACAGTGTATTGGAGTGTATTGTATTGCAGCGTAGTGCAGTGTATTATGTTACACTGTAGTGTATTGTATTGCAGTGTAGTGCATTACAGTGTAATGTATTGTATTACAGTATAGTGTATTGTATTGCAGTGTAGAGTAATGCTACACAGTTTACTGTAGTGTAGTGTATTGCAGTGAGGTGTGTCGTATTAGAGTGGAGTGCATTGTATTGCAGTGTAGAGTAGTGTAGTATATTGCAATGTAGTGTATTATATTACAGTGGAATGTATTGTATTGTAGTGCAGTGTAGTGTATTACAGTGTAGGTGTATTGCAGTCTAGTGCAGTACAGTGTATTGTATTGTACTAAAGTGTAGTGCAGTGTATTGTGTGGTGTATTGCAGTGTAGTGTATTCTAGTACAGAGTGGTGTATTGTACCGCAGTGTAGTGTAGTTGATTGTGCTACAGTGTAGTGTATTGTATTGCAGTGCAATGCAGTACAGCACAATGTATTGTATTGTAGTATACTGCAGTGTAGTGTAATAGAATTTATCAACAGAAAAGGACCGCTTGGCCCACCCAGTCTGCCCAGATGTTGCCTGCCTAATCTGCCTCCACAGACCCTATCTAATCTCCAGTGACCCTCCTTCCTCCTTGCCTCTTTTCTTTCTATCATTTAACACTTTTGCTCCTCCTCCTCCATTGCGGAGTGGGCCACAGTGACCGCTGGCCGCTGGCACCTGAACCCTTGGACCAGGTCTGGCATACACTGCGTGCGCCTGACTCACACAGGCACCAATGAAATTAATGGGACACCATCCTCTGGGGGCCCGTGACCAGGAACAAAGTGGCCACACCTCTCGTGTCTGGGGGCTCGGGGCTTGGCCATGAGCCACCACGGTAGCCCCACAATTTTATGCTATTACTGCCCCCAAGGAGCCGGACATGCAATGACATCTGATGCACCTATGTGCAGACGTCCGCTGTGCTCCCTCCCCCTTGGAATGCATGCTACTGACAGTGCGCCACTGCAGTGTACCACATACCCCATACCCACCCCAGAGGAAGGAGAGCAGTCACGGGATGCTCAATCCTTCCTCTCCTCTGCCAGCTCCCTGCGCCCCACATCCATTCCAGAACCTGGGTCACTGGCGTGGCACGAGGCGTGGCGTCCAGCGCCTCAACCCTCAGCGCTATCGGGCCAGTTTCTTTTTTTTTTTTTTTATATTTTAAAACTTTTTACAAGAACCATAACAATTCTGTGAATATAAACAAGAACACAATCCTACAAGATACCCTAACTAACAATAACCCACATAATAAGTACAAGTACACCTACTAACACCTAGCTATACTAAGAGTACAACACCAGTCACTAATACATCCTAAACAATAACTACGTAACACCCTAACCATCATGTCCCACAGACTATATTGGGGTGGCGTCTGTTGTCCCACTCAAGAGTATAAGTACCCCAAAAGGAAACTCCTTGCCTCTTTTCTAATACACCCCTATATTTATCCCACCCATGCGTGAAGCCTGCCACTGTTTTAGCCTCCATCACTTCTGCTGGCAGTCTGTTCCAGGCATCTACCGCCCTTTCAGTGAAGAAATATTTTCTCACATCTCTCTTGAACTCCTCATCCCTCCAGCTTCATAGCATGCCTCCTCATCATGATACTCTTTCTCATCTGAAAGAGACTCCCCCTCTGCATCCTTTTCATCCTTGTGAGGTTCTTGTAGGTCTCTATCGTGTCACCTTTCTCCTTTCTTTTAGGGTATACATGTTGAGATCTCTCAGTCTGTTCTTGTAGGGCTTCTTATGCAAACCTTGCACCATTTTAGTTGCCCTCCTTTGGACCGCCTCCACCCTGTCTATGTCCTTTCTGAGGTGCAGTGCCCAAAACTGGACACAGTACTCTAGCTGGAGTCTCACCAGCAAGCAACACAGTGCAACACCACCTTCCTCCTCCTGCTGGAGACACCCCTCTCTATGCACCCCAGCATCCCACTAGCCCTATCCATTGCCTTGTCACACAGCTTGCCACCTTGAGGTCATCATATATGATAACCCCAAGGTCCCTTTCCTGTCTAGTGACTGTCAGTGCTCCCCCATCCTATACTTAGCACTTGGGTTTCTATGCCCTGGGTGTATGATTTTGCACTTTCTTGCACTGACCCCCAATTCTCATGTTTTTTTACCACTCCTCAAGTTTCCCAAGATTCTATGCATTCTCTCCACACCCCCGAGTGTCCACCCTATTGCAGATTTTTGTATCATCTGCAAAATGGCATGCCTTTCCTTCCAGTTCTTCTGCAATGTCCCCTATGAAAATACTGAAGAGAACTGGTCCCAGTATACCAAATCTAGTGGTACCCCACTGGTCACTCTCTCATCATTAGGGTGAGTGCCATTAACCACCACCTTCTATCTCCTATCTGTTAACCAGTTTCTAACCCAGTTCACCATTTTGGATCCCACTTCTAGGCTGTTCAACCTCTTTTTTTCTTAGCCTCCTGTGTGGCACACTGTCAAAAGCCTTACTAATGTCCAGATGGGCCACATCCACTGCCCTCCCCTGATCTATTTCCCTGGTCACCCAAAGACATGTATCAGATTTGTCTGACATGACCTTCCTCCTATGAATCTGTGCAACCTGTGGTCTTGCAGTCAACTGGATTCAACAAACTTGTAGAAAAACATAAAGTGAACTTACAAGCTTAAATGGGCAGACTGGGTGGGCCATAGGCCCTTATCTGCCAACAGTTTCTATGTATCTGTGTACCTATGTAAGATACTCTTAACGTTTTGTTTCAGTAGGGTTTCCATTATTTTCCCACCACAGAAGTAAGACTGACTTGTCTATAGTTTCTAGCTTCCTCCCTGCTGCTGCTCTTATGCAGAGGGACAACTTAAGCCCTTCTCCAATCCTCTGGAAGTACACTTGTTTCCAGTGAGTTGTTGAACAAGGCTGTTAGTGGGGCAGCTAGCACCTTCCCAAGTTTCTTAGTACCCTGGGGTGTATCCCGTCCAGTCCCATAGCCTTGTCCACCTTCAGGGCTGCAAATCCTTTTGGGATTCTTTCCTCTCAAAATGGACTTGTGTCCACCTCCCCCATGCACCTACTTCTCCCTGATGGTCCATTTCTCCTCCCTCCCATGTAAAGATTAAACAACTATCCCTCCCCTTGCTTTCCTCTTCTCACTTATGTATCTGAAGAAAGTATTTTCCCCTTTAGTGACCCCTTTGGCAATCCTTTCTTCTATCTGCACCTTTGCTCCCCTCACCACCTTGCCTGCTTCCTTCTGTTTTACTTGGTATACCTGCCTTCCCCCTCCCTCTGTGTTTCCTAATACCTTCTGAATGCCACCCTTTTTTCCTTCACCACCTTTGCACACTTCCTAATGGGACCATAACAGTCTCTTTTTCCTTCTACTTTTGTTCACTTCCTTCATGCATAGGTTGGTTGCTTTAATTATGCCCTGCTTATTTTTTCCCCACTGTGCCTCTACCTCCCCCCACCTGAAGTCCCCCCGCCCCCGAAGGAAGTTTCTTAGCAGTGTCCCATTTCTTTAAAATCCACCCTCCTAAAATACAGGACCCTCTTCCTTGCAGTGTAGTGCAGTATACTGTGCAGTGTAGTTTAACAGTACTGTACTGTAGTGCAGTGTAGTGAATTGTAGTGCAGCATAGAATATTGTAGTGCAGCATAGTGCAGTATACTGTGAAGTGTAGTTTACTGTATTGTAGAGAATTGAAATGCAGTGTAGAATATTGTAGTGCAGTGCAGTATATTGTGCAGTGTAGTTTAAGTACTGTAGTGTAGTGAATTGTAATGCAATGTAGAATATTATATTGCAGTATAGTGCAATATACTATGCAGTGTAGTTTACTATACTGTAGTGTAGTGTAGTGAATTGTAGTGCAGTATAGAATACTGAAGTGCATTGTAGTGCAGTATATTGTGCCAGTGTAGTTACTATAGTGTAGTAAATTTTAATGCAGTGTACAATATTGTAGTGCATTGTAATGCAGCATATTATGAAGTGTAGTTTACTGTATTGTAGTGTAATGAATTGTAGTGCAGTGTACTGTATTGCAGTGCTGTGAATTGTAGTACAGTGTAGAATATTGTAATGCAGTATATTGTGCAGTGTAATTTACTGCATTGTAGTGTAGTGAATTGTAGTGTAGTGTAGAATATTGTAGTGCATTGTAATGAAGTATATTGTGCAGTGATGTTTACTTTCTGTATTGCAGTGTAGTGAATTGTAGTGCAGTGTACTGCAGCATATTGTGCAGTGTAGTTTACTGTATTGTACTGCACTGTAGTGAACTGTAGTGCAGTGTAGTGTATTGCAGTGTAGAGAATTGTAGTGCAATAATAATATTGTAGTGCAGTATACTGTGTAGTTTACGGTATTGTGTAGTGAATTGTACTGCAGTGTAGTTTACGGTATTGAACTGTAGTGCAGTGTAGAATATTGCAGTGCAGTGTTGAGCGGTATATTGTATACTGCAGTTTACTGTATTACAGTGTAGTGAATTGTAGTGTGGCATAGAATATTGTAGTGCAGTGTAGTCTATTGTGCAGTATAGTTTACTGTATTGTACTGTAGTGTATTGTAGTGCAGTGTAGAATATTGTAGTGTAGTGTAATGCAATGTTTTGTTCAGTGTAGCTTACTGTAGTACAGTGAATGGTAGTGCAGCATAGACTATTGCATTGCAGTATATGGCACTGTGTAGTTTACTGTTTTGTAGTGTAGTGAATTGTAGCACAGCATAGAATATTGTAGTGCAGTGTAGTGCGGTATATTGAATGGAGTAGTTTTCTGAATTGTATAGTGTATTGGAATGTTGTGTAGAATATTGTAGTGCAGTATATTGTGCGGTGTAGTTTACTGTATGTAGTGAATTGTAGTGTAATGTAGACTACTGTGTCGCAGTATATTGTGCAGTGTAGTTTACTGTACTGCAGTGTTGTGAATTGTGGTGCAGTGTAGAATGTTATATTGCACTATATTGTGCATTGTAGTTTACTGTATTGCAGTGTAGTGAATTGTAGTGCAGTGTAGAATATTGTAGTGCAGCTTACAGTACTGTAGTGCAGTGAATTGTAGTGCAGTATAGAATATTGTAGTGCAGTATTTTGTGCATTGTAGTTTATTGTAGTGTAGTGAATTGTAGTGTAGTATAGAATATTGTATTGTAGTATATTGTGCATTGTAGTTTAATGTACTGCAATCTAGTGAATTGTAGTGTGGTGTAGAATACTGTAATGCAGTATACTGTGCAGTGTAGTTTACTGTATTGTAGTGTAGAGAACAACATTGTAGTGCAGTGTAGTTTTTGCAGTGCAATGTAATGTACTATAGGGCGGTGTACTACTGTATTGTGTAGTATACTGTAACTGCAGTGTAGTGTATTCTGTTAACGTAGTATATATATTGTAATGCAGTGTATTGTAGTGCAGCATAGTGTTGCTAAGTATATTGTAATGTAGGGTATTATACTGTAGTGTCCTAGAAGTTGTATCCTATCCTAGGCTGTTATTCCCCTACAAGAAAGTTATTCAGTTTTTAGTTAAGGCACCTATTTGTACTTCAGGTCCCTGCTAGGGCAATCTTCTCAGCAATCCTACCACCCTTTGAGTCAGGTCTGTTTTTTTTTTTAACTCATTGTTAACCTTCCTTCCTCCCTCTAATCTTTAACCAATAGCCCCTTGTTCCTTGTTCCCAAGTCACAATGAACAGACTTCTGTTCTTCAGTCTCCCATTGCAAGGCCCGTCATTATCTTAAACAGATGAATTATATCCTTCCACGTCTGCCTCTTTTCCAAAAAGACAAGATCCAGCTGTTGTAATCTTGTATCCTACCCCAAGCCTTCCATGTCCTTTGTCACAATCCTCTGAACCTTTTCCGATATCACAATGTCCTTTTTGTAGTTCAGTGGCCAGAGCTGGCAACAGCACTCCAAGCAGGGCCTCATGACACTAGGGTTAGAGTTAAAGAGTATGAATTCCCTTGATTTACTTTCTCTGTCTCTCACTTGATGTAACCATACTTACTGTATTGTTAGTCTCTGAGCCACAGTTTTGCACTGTTGTGTCTGTTTCAGAGCCCTGTCTTTAGTCACCCATCATCATCCTTATCTGTCTCCTTTGAACTTTTTCCAGTTTCACAATGTCCTTGTAGTAAGGTACCCAGAACTGGACACAATGTTGTGGCACGTGACGAGTCCCTAGTGCCTTGTACAGGGGAAATATCACTTCCCTTGATTTGTTTTCACAGTTACCCCAAGTGAGGGCTCACCAGTGCCTTGTATATGAGGAACATCACTTCCCTCATTTTCACAGCTACCCCCCAGTTCCTTGTACAGGGGCAATATCACTTCCCAAGCTTTACTTTCACAGCTATCGTAATGTCTCACCAGTGCCTTGTCCAGGGGCAACACCACTTCCCTTTCTTAGTTTTCTCCATGATACATCCACACATCCTTAGCTGCTGTTGCCTGCTGTTGAGCCACCAACAGACTCTGTATTCAACTGCCCCTAGATCTCTTGCCTGCTGTGTTATCAGGAGTTCAAGCCTCTTTATTATGTGCCCTCTAGCCCTGATTTGGGCTGCTCCCAAGTACAGTATATAACTCTGCATTTGAACAACAGCTTTGGTGATGAATTTTCGGAAATAATCTCATCACAAACCTTAAAAAAACTTCTGATCTAGGCTGTTAGGTATGTCACTACCACTATCTTGAGAGTTGAGTACGTCACAACAGAATACTGAACCAATCAGAACTCAGCTTTCACAATGGCGCTGGCATCAGTGTGCCACACAGATGCCAGCAGCTGAAATGAAAGAATAAGAGACAGCTAAAGGGGAACAGTCAGCACTAAGAGCTCCACACCCAAGTGTGGGGCTGGTCCTAATTTGCTCTCTGTCTACAAAAATATTTTTTTACATGCTGTTTACTGCAGTATAATAGATTGTATCTGGCTGATTCTGCTGACTTGCAAGCTGACAATTTCTCTAACTACAGATCCCAGAATCCCTTGCAGCTGCATGTTAGAGCTTTTATAAGCTCTGATCAGATGTTTGCCAATCCCGTTGTTCTCCCAGGGATGAGTACAGTCCTGTGGTCCAGCAAACAAAACATCAGAGCTTATAAATACTCTAACATGCACTACAGAATATTGAATGTTCCACTGCTGAAGTGTGCATGAAAGGGGCAATATAAAACCAAGTTCCTTTCCTTTATGAAGTGGCTTTTACCTATTGTTTATAGATTTTTAAAACTCTTTGGGAGAGTATGTGTATAAAACACTCCAAAAAAAAAAAAAATGAATTCATGTGTTTTCTTTTATTGCTGCTGCCAAATGTGCAGGGGCTGTATATCACTTTGGCATGTAGCGTGTATGAAAGGTGCTACATAAAATTAAAGGTTTTTCATTTAACAGCTTCTGTGAACTATTCATGGATTGTAAAGGACTTTTGGATACAAAATTTATGAAAAGCGCTACATAAAACCAAAGTCTTTTCCTTAATGTCTGCTGCTAGCTGTTCATGGACTGTATAGTACTTTGGGATACAGTATGAAAGGCACTTTATATAAACCAAATCCCTTTCCTTAATGACTTGTGAAGTACTTTAGGATACAATGCGTATGAAATATACTATATTAAATAAAAGGCCTTTCCATAATGACTGCTGCCAGCTATTCATGGATTGTAAAGCACTTTAGGATACAGTGCATATGTAAGGCACTTTATAAAACCAAATTCCTTTCCTTAATGGCTGCTACCAACTGCTCATGGACTGTAAACTGCTTCAGTAAACAGTGTGAGAAAAAGGTACTCTATAAAACCAAATTCCTTTCTGAGGTTCATGAACTGTGTTCATGATAAGAGTAGCAATAAATGAAAAGCTTACCTGTAGGAGGCAGCAGTCTAGAAGTATCCACTAGTACTGTAAGTCTGATCAATCCTGATTCAAGGCAGCTGGCATTTCATGGAAGCTTAATATAGCATCTGAAGTCATGGTTGGGGAATCTGTGGCAGTAAACATCAATGTTCACAAACGTGGCATCACTTGCCATCTCAAAATTCCATGAAATGCCTACTGCGCCAAAGCAGTATAGGACAGACTTAATAAAGTCCCCCTCTGGACTGCTGCCACCTACAGGTAGGTTCAAGTGAGATTTTCTATGTCCTTCTACCTTGATATGGACATAATAAAAAATCAAGTTACTTTCTGATGCGTTACTGTGTAGTGGGGGAAAACCTGACTTGCCAATCCTCTCCGGATCTGCTGAATCCAACACTGGGATTGTAGAATAAAGGAAATGAAACAACAGAGTATTGTCTTAATTTATTACAGTTTATTACACCATTGACCATAAATAGCTTCCATCTCATAATCAAAATCCAATGTATATACATACATATATATATACACATATAAAAATTATACAAAAAGCAAACATCAGATATATAAACGCTTAAATATGACTGTTCTCCTGAAAGGACAAAAGTCTGAATTGTGGACAGAAACATTAATTTAGTGGCAAGGCATAAATATCCACCATTTGTTTAACATTTTAAACCCTTATGTACAGCACTGCTGGCACAAGTCACAGACTGTGCCCCAAGGGCTAAAGAAAGTAAAAACACATTGTTTTTAAAGTCTTTGAGGTAGATGTACAACTTGAAAAGGATTCTGTTCCAATTCACAAGGAGTCTCTAGTCATGATTTGCAACCCTTTGGTGGTGACAGAGAATTCCTTGGGCTTCTGAAAATGAGCCTATAAAAATGTCATCCCACTCTCACACCACTAAAGGAAAGGATCTCAATGAAAAGCATGGATTATTAACAGATAACAAAACCCATTTGATGATGTTGCAGCCCTTTAAACACATCTGAGATATTTAGGTTGTAGCTGTGCTGTGTGTTTGCACAGTGTGGTCTAGTGGTTCGTACATTTAACAGTGAAACAGAAGATCCCAGGTTCAAATCCGAACATTGCGAGCAAGTCAACTGATTGCAGTGTGCTTCAGTACCTTAAAGCTGCAGATCTGAGTAGAAAGTGGACTCTACTTTAAACAAGATGTTACATCTCAGCTGGGCTAGCCTGGGTACATAATTTCTAAAATAACCCCCAAATTAATGAAAATAGAGCCTTAAGGCATGTATCTGGGTATTTATCATTCAATATACAGCCAATTAGCAGCTTGCTAGGCTCATGAATATTATTAGCCACTGCTTCCCCTCTGAACCACTTCTGTGGGTCAAGAATGCAGGCAGTACGGAGGCACAGATGACTGAATGTCCAAACTCAACAGGGTCTAGTCATTGCTCTATGCCCATTGTGGCTGAAACCCCTGCTGGGGGCCTCTAACTGCTACAGGCTGGACTGCACCAACAGGCCATGAGTAACACCAGACATGGGCATGGAAGGTCAACTTCTCTTTCAATAGGCCCCTGTCCCTCCCCCTCCCCGGAAAACACACACACACACTGCAACTGATGACCAGTTAGGTAAATCGTGTATGTGGATCCTCCAAGTGATTTCATAAATGTTTTAGTGTTTGTTTTGAAGTCTTTAAAAGTAGGATCAAATCACAAATACTTTGCACCTGGCTATATAAAAGATTATAAAGATGAACACACTCCAATGCAACAGATATTTCAACAGCCTACAAGCCTGTAACTCCAGCAGGCTTCAATAACTAAAACACACACAAACACACACACACACACACACACACACACATATCCACTGAATATCAGTTAGATAAATCACAGGTGTACATCCCTTGTAGGATTTCATATCTTAGGGTTTTAGTTTGTTTTGAAGTCCTTTAAAGTGAACTTCTAACCAAATGTTTTAAGGTACTGGGCTTCATAGCCAACACGTTATGCCAGCGTGAGCTGATATTTGTTAAAAGTAATTTTTTTAACTAAGTTTCTGAAGTCTTAGAAGGGATCGTACCTGGCTCTGTAGCCACCACCAGTTGATCCCTTCCAACTTCCGAGTTCATCTGCTCTGTCCCTGCGTTCTGAGATTTTTTTTTTATTTCATTGTTTAACCAGGAGTAGCACACTAAGCTGAAAGCTTCCTGGGAGCACAGGGAAGTTAAATGACTTGTTCAGGGTCACACTGTAAGCAAGTGGAAGCTGGGGGATTCAAACCCTGGTCTGGTCTGGTCTGCTAGATGTCACCAGCTTTGCAGCTCAGAGCCTTAAACCACTGCACTATACTGCTTCCCCCTGCTTATGCCATTTCAGCAGGGAAAGTGCGGGGGTGAGCCCCATACAAGTCTATGGGGTGTTTTTCAGTGCCATTTTATGAAACTTTAAGCAATCTGAGAGGAAAATGAAAGCCACTGCTCTACTAACAGGGACCCTATATGTAGAGCAGTGGCTTTCATTTCCCTCTCAAAATTGCTTAAATTTTCACAAAACAGCATTGAAAAAACTGCCCCAGAGACTTGTATGGGATGCATCCCCGTGCTCTCCCTACTGAAAGGTCACAAAACCTCAGAGCACGGGGCACAGCAGATGAGCTAGGAAGCTGGAAGGGATCAACTGCTGGTGGCTAAGGAGCCAGGTACAATCCCTTCTAAGACTTCAGAGACTTAGTTAAAAAAATTACTTTTAGCAAATATCAGCTCACGCTGGCATAATGTATTGGGCTATGAAGCCCAATACCTTATATCAGAAATTTCCTTTAAAGTGGGGTCAAACCACAAACACTTTGCCCCTGGCTTTATAATATAAGTTTATGGGTCTGGTTGGAGGGCCTGTTATGGCTGTAAGAGTGTCACCTGGTGCATTCTTAGGACCCGAGGACTGTGAACCGAATGTAAGCAGTTCTGTGGTCCTAAGGATACAAGAGGTGACACTCTAATAGCCATAAGATGCCCTCCAATTGAACCCATAAAATTATTATAGATCATTAACTTTATTAAATAAAAAAAGCTTTTTTATTTAATAAAGTTAGCGGCAAGAGTGGTCATCAAGAAGCCTGTTACAGTACTCGGCACGTGAGGTACCCTTACGGCAATAAGAGTACCGTACGCGCAACTGAAGGAATGGCTGTGACTGGTAGGGGACACTCCCACAATCTATAATAGATCATAAAAGACGAACACACTCCAGTGAAACAGATCTTCCAACATCAGACAAGCCTGGAAATCCAGCAGGCATTAATAACTAACACACACACACTCTCACGCAGAAATAAATAAATTAATATGATATTAAATTAAATCCTCGGCCGGCGAAGAATTCTCAGGAGCAGGGCTTTCTTTCTCCCGTACCAGTCTGCGTTGCTGATCTCATTTGTTTGCTTTGGTGCCACGGGCGCTTCAGGCACAAAGTCGTGTGCTTGAGCTTTGGAGCTAATCGGTCAGCAGTCACCAGTGCCTGGATGGCGAGAAGGCGCTGGCCCAGGCCAGACAGCGTGGCCTCTGTTCTTCATGGGCCCCCGTAGTGCAGCGTGATGCCTTCCACGTTGATGTCCCGCTCAGATGGTGTCAGGATGTAGTTCCCATTTAGGATGCTGGTGCCGTCGCTCTTCTTCAGGGCAAGGTAGACGTTGTCGTATAGGGTTTTGGACACGCTGTGCTGCTGGATGAAAATGCTGGTCGCCCCAGCAGGAATGGTAATGACATCATTGTACCCATACCTATTAGGACTAAATAAAATGAATTATTTGTTACTTGTTTCTGGGTGGTAAGAGATATTTTACAAGACATGAGGATTTCTGGTATGTGTAGAACACTCGAAGAGGGGTTTAGTAACCCACCATACTGTCTGTCCAAAAGGGCTGTTGTACTATGAAAGCTCTAACACCCACTGAGGTGTTTGGCTGTGCTGAAGTACACATATGTCTTACATGTTTTATAAGGCACAAGGTGAAGTTGAGTGCCTTTAAAGATGTTCCCTGGTGTTTAAAATTCCCATTTTTCTCATGCAACTGGAAACGTTTTCAAGGCTGTTTACTGGCACAAGTACATATATGGAAGCGTTATTAGAATAATGATTTATCCAATTATGACATGTTCAGCTAGCTGAACAGGATGACAGGAAGGAAATTAGCTCCCACGACTGCATCCGTTGGCATCATTCAAGGCATTTTACATACATGTCTGTCTGTGTTTGGTTACTTTGTTTCTTTTATATTAAAGTCCTTGTCATTCAGCATATATTGTTAGATTGTTAGAATAGTTTCCTGGCAAGTTTTATTTTTTATTGGGAATTTTCAATTATTTTTGTCCTGAGCAGATCTGCTCTGAAACTGCAACTCTGAAAGCAGACTTAACCAAAAGAAGCATAGCAATCCCTGTATTTCTTTATATTTGAACACCCATGACCATATTCTACATCTTTTAAAAATGTTTCATGAAAATGACATGGGACTGACATGGTTGTGTGCATAAAAACATACAAATGTTTCCCCCATTACTGGGAATGTTAGGTCAAGAGGATATCAGAGTATTTGGTTAATTTACGCTTTATTTTTACATTTGTGGAAAACAAATGAAGCAAGCATCATGAAAAATTATGTGTCCTTGTTTGACTTTTTCTTTCACACACATGTTGAGACTTAAAATGCTGATGTTATAACTACATAAAACAATCTGACCCCTTACAGATTTTTTCCATAAAGAGGGATTAAGACTCCCCATGTAACTTAAAAGTAAGCATCACAATCCCTGTTTTTTGTTGTGGATTTTAAAAGACTACATGACCACCATGTACCGGGCAAAGCATTATGAATCTGACATGAAGCTGCTGAAACAGCAGGGAACATCCTTAAAGGAGCAGTGCAATGGAAAACGATTTTCCGAAAAGCTAGTTTCAGCCACAGTTAATAAAAGTATTAACAAACCTGTCACATCTACTTTTAGAGGTAACCCCATGTGCTAAGCACCATGAGTTTTTGTTATTTTTTTCTATCCTAACCTTTACCAGGTATACAGTGGTACAGTATTTTAAAACCAAATGTGGAGACCATCTTTATTTTCTTGAGAAAACAATGAAAGTACACATTTATAAAATACTCAGATGTTTGCAGAACTTCAACATTTTACCACCAAATAAAACTTGAATAAAACTGGAAGATGTATGGACCCTTCTACAGTAACAACGGTAGTCTAGAGGTTAGAGTAACAAGCTGTGAATGAGCTTGGTACATCCAGCAGACCTGGGTTTGATTCCCGCAACCTCTACTTGCATACTGTGTAACTCTGAGCAAGTCAGTTAACTACCCCAGTGCTCCCGGGTCACCCCTGAAAACAGGCACTTGTGCATAGTGGGCCTTACCCAGTTATCAAAGAATAAAATAAAAAATGTTTTGACCCACTTTGTTGAAATGCTGCTTTAATCACCCTAGAAATCTGTACACGTCTGCATGATCGGACAAATTGGGAGGGTGTTATTGCACTTAATAGTCCTAAGCGATTACAAATAGTGCATCATCAGCTGCAAGAGGCAAGCTGTTTGGTTATGCTGAAATAACCAGATGCCATGCGACAGTTCACAGCCAATCAAATTGTTGGATATACCCAACCTGCTTTACAAATATATACTGTATAAATGAAAGTGATAACACACAACAAAGCATGCGGTTATGCTCTTATACAAACGCCTCTGTGGAATTGTGAGGCATGAGGTGAAGCTGAGTG
This sequence comes from Neoceratodus forsteri, assembly GCA_016271365.2. Lineage (NCBI taxonomy): Eukaryota > Metazoa > Chordata > Ceratodontiformes > Ceratodontidae > Neoceratodus > Neoceratodus forsteri. The sequence goes on along the minus strand of CM028133.1, from coordinate 242,107,627 downwards.
CTTTCAGCCACACAAGAAATGTGTATAGCAAAAAAAAAGTGTTATCACACTTATAAAAAATATGCACAAAATTAATATACAGGGGAAAAGAACACATTAAACAAAACAGGTGTACATTAGCTGGAGATTGCCACATGGACATATGATATGTTTGCACTAATAATAGAACAGGATTTATCTTACGCAGTTTATATATATTTCAGTAGCATGCTACAACCACTTACAGTGTGAGAAAGTACAGTGTGGGGTAAGTACAGTGCAGGTTTCCCTACACTGTGATGTATTTAGTGCTGGTGAAAGGTAAAGGACTAACAGCACTGGAGACTGAAACTTTGTTTATCTACAGGGACAAGTACAGTGTGTGGCAGGTACAGCGCAGGCTTCCACACACACTATGATGTATTTAATGCTAGTGAAAGGTGACGGACTGACAGCACTGGAGCCTGAAGCCCTCTTTTTATACACAGGGATAGGTACATTGTGTGGAAGGTACAGTGTGGGGCAGGCACAGTGCAGGCCACCCCACGCACTGTGATGTATTTAGTACTGGTGAAAGGTGAGGGACTGACACTACTGGAGACTGAAGCCCTCTGTTTATCCCCAGGGACAGGTACAGTGTGGGGCAGGTACAGTGCCGGCTTCCCAACACTGTGATGTATTTAGTGCTGGTGAAAGGTGAGGGACTCACAGTACTGGAGACTGAAGCCCTCTGTTTATCCATAGGGACAGGAACAGTGTGGGGCAGGTACAGTACAGGCTTCCCCACACACAGTGATGTATTTAGTGCGGTTGAAAGGTGAGGGTCTGACAGCACTGGAGACTGAAGCCCAATGTTTATCCACAGAGACAGGTACAGTGTGGGGCAGGTACAGTGCAGGCTTCCCCACACACTGTGATGTATTTAGTACTGGTGAAAGATGAGGGACTGACAGCACTGGAGACTGAAGCCCTCTGTTTATATACAGGGACAGGTACAGTGCAGGCTTCCCCACACTGTGATATATTTAGTGTGGTAAAAGGCAAGGGATTGACAGCACTGGAGACTGACGCCCTCTGTTTATACACAGGGACAGGTACAGTGTAGGACAGGTACAGTGCAGGCTTCCCCACACTGTGATATATTTAGTGCTGGTGAAACAGGAGGGACTGACTGCACTGGAGACTGAAGCCCTCTGTTTATCCACAGGGACAGGTACAGTGTGAGATGAGAGGGGGTACAGTGAAGGATTCTATTCACACTAATAAATTTCTGTACAGATGTGACCTGTGGGAGATTCAAGCTAGAGCCTCTAGTACTGCTTTATAGATTTGCAAAGGGTTAGTGTCCCCCCAACTATGTACATCAGCCTACCAACCTCCCTCTCCACTCCCCCCCCATACACACACATGCACTTGGCTCAGAGGGACTGTGTGAGAGCCAGGTTCCTTACCTGGGCTTTTTGAAGGAGCCAAACACTTTCACGCATGTGGAGCCATCCCCTCCACAGACCTGGCACTTATCAAACTTCTTCTTGGATCCGATGATGCGGTCACAGCCTGCAGCGACACACTGTCCCCGAACACACACAGAGGTTGTGTCTGGTCCGCATGGGGTCCCATCAGCTACCTGTGATGTTCAAGGTAAAGAAGAACAAATAAAATGACATGATTTCCAGAAGATCTAATACACTGCATGAGAGAGAGAGAGAGACAGATCATTATGACTGAATAAGGTGTGGTTCCACAGACAGGATGAGCTACACATTCTCTACCCCAACGTATGTGGCATTTAGTGACCCTGTTTTTCTGGCAGTGTCCCATGTGAGGGTCCACATTGATTTGAGTTTATATTTGGGCCTTGTCTTGGACATCGAGGACAGGGAAAGATAATTTTTATCTGTCTCCCCTTCACTGCATGTCATCCCAATCATCAAACTGTTGCTTTCTGTGTCCTCCCGGTCCCAGCAGTGTTACATGCCAGATTTTCCAGTGGGGCTGGACCCCCATGTTCCCCAGCCCTGACACTGCTACATGCACAGTTTTCCAGTGGTGTAGGGTCCCTATGTCTTCCAAGCCCAACATTGCTTTACGCTCAGTATTGCTAAGGCACGGGGCCCCAGAGAACCAGCAACCTCCATTTAGATGGTGTTGAGATTTTTCTCCCAAGTGCTCTGGCACTCCACAGGGCTCTCTAGGGCCCCTGGAAAGCAGCTGCCTGTGGAGGAGGCAAAGCCTCACAGACCACCATAGGGGTTGCAGTGGCAGTGGAACAGAGTGCTACCACTATAGGCTGGGCAGCGCAGGAGCCCCGAGCCCATTCCCTACCTGAGATGGCCCAGAGGGTAGAACGATTCATTACAGATGGGCCACCTGCCCAAGGATGGATTTTGTACCAGAAATTCCAAGCACCATTCCAAATGTGAGCCCCTTCCCCCCACCAAAGAAAAAAACAGAATGAAAAAAGGTTCTGGTTTAAAACAGGTAATTTGCATCTTAGTTGCATTAAATTAACATTAAAATGTGCGAAATATCCCTAGATTGCATGCTCCCTGGACTCAGTGTTTGAATCCAAGCCACGTTTACTCACTCCCACTGCACAATCAGGTGGCCCTTGAAACTGTCGCTCACATTACAGAGCTGGCACAGTTCGAGAAAGGTGACGTTCTTCTTTCCCAGAACCTGACACTGGTTCTCCCCTCTCTTTGTCCATAAGACTAACACCCAACAGCAGTGAGGACAGTGCTCTGATGAGATGGGAAGTGCCCTTGTTCCACTAACCCAGCAAGCCACAGACCAGAAGTCGCCTTTTATTTCAATCACATTTTTCTCATTCCCCGCAGGCTCCTTGACCAACCTTTTCGTGGACTTACTGATTTTCCACCACTTGTCTAGGACCACAACAGTGGTGGGTGGCCCACTGTGTTGTCGTGCGTGGGTCTGCAGAGGGTGCCTGCTCTGTGGTGGGGCCAAGGGCATTTTCCTCCAGCTCCTGTTCTTCACCCCAAGGGTGCAGGAGTCTAATTATGCACATACAAAGGCATGGTGGCGTGTGTCTACCGGCATCCAGCGGCTGGCCCTCCCCCTTGCTGCAATCGCACTGTGCTGTCTCCTTGCCTCCAGAAGGTGATGGATGAACAACAGAATGCTGTGTCTCCCCTTCCCCAAGGGAGGGGCCCTATCCCTGTGATTGTCAATCCTCCCTCCTCCCGCCAGCCCATGAGCGACCCAAGTCCATTCCCGAACCCAAGTCCCTGGCACAGGGAGTGGTACCAGTACTGCTGTGCTACTGGGTCAGCCCCTGAAGTCACTCTTGAACCTGGAGCCAAATGAGGGGCCACTTGTTTGCTAATCGAAGTCAGAGTGGCTTTGGCATTAGTTATGAATGCAGCCGCTCGCCCACTGTCTCAGCTGGTGGAAGATTATAGCGACATCGCCAGTTGTTGGGGCGGGGAATAAAGGGGTGGGATGCTTTTATCGTGGATCAAACCAAAGTGCAGCCATGGACACATAGCCATGCGAGCTGTCTATGCACCTAAGGAGGTAATATTCTGGCTGGTGGGTGCAATCAGTGGCTCACCTTCTGTGACATGATGTAGTAGTAGCCCTTCTCCTTAGACTGGCATGTCAGTTTGCAGCGGTCATTGTCTGGGATGCCTGTGTATTTCGGTACCCACTCAGTTCCAGAGGTGTGACCCGCAAAAATGTCACTGCGATCATTGTAAGCAGCACACTGCTCATCCCGGAATGTCTTGCCTTTAACCCAGAAAAAAAAAAACACAAAAAAACAAATAGAACAGTTTGTTATATTAAAAATTAGTTCTCTTTTTGGCAGAATTAAAATTACAGTACTGAGTCAGGTGGCTCAGAGCAACCAACTCTGCTGGATAGACAGTTTGCTCAAAACTAAAATTAAATGTTGCAGACACTCCAGTGACACCCCTCCCAATACGCCAGAACCGAATCCTAACTCCCCCTGCCATGGTACACATCAACAAAGGCATCTGGTGAGAGGCAACATGTAGCAAATACGTGGGAGCTCTGCAGTGAGCAGATCCAGTAGAGCTTTGCGCCTTCTTATGTCACTCTCATTTGCTCTTATGTTCGTACCAGTTGGGGGGATTTCTATGACATGCAGCAGTGATACAAGAAATCTACAGCAGCTGTGATGCTGGCACCACCAATATTGCGCTCCCTTACCAGCAAGTACTGCACTTCCTGCACCACCATTGCTGCGCGCTCCCTGCACTGCCAATACTGAGCTCCCAGCACTGCCAATACTGTACTCCCAGCACTGCCAATGCTGCACTCTCTGCATCGGCAATACTGTGCTCCCTGCACTGCCAATACTGCACTGCCAATACTGTGCTCCTTGCACCACCAATACCGTGCTCCCTGAACTGCCAGTACTGCACTCCCTGCACTGTCAATACTGCGCTCCTTGCACCTCCAGTACTGCACTCCCTGACCAGCCTGTACTGTGCTCCCTGCACCACTAATACTGTGCTCCCTGCCCTTCCAGTTCTGCACTCCCTGGATCACTAATATTGTGCTCCCTGTCCTGCCAATACTATGCCCCCTACCCCGCCAGTACTGCACTCTCCGCACCGCCAATAGTACACTCAGTGACCAACTAGTACTGTGCTCCCTGCACCAACAATACTGCACTCCCTACCCTGCCAATACTGTGCTCCCAACCCCACCAATACTGCACTCTCTGCACTGCTAGCTCTCCCTACACTGCTAATACTGTGCTCCCTGCACTGCCAATATTGCACTCCCTGACCAACTAGTACTGTGCTCCCTGCACAGCCAATACTGCACTGCACTGCTAGCACTCACTGCAATGCATATACTGTTCTCTTTGACCTGCCAGAAGAACTGCATTCCCTACACCATCAATACTGAGTTCCCTGCCCTGCCAATACTGCACTCCCTGCCCTGCCAATAGTGTGCTTCCTACCTCTTCAGTACTGCAATCCCTGCACTAATACTGTCCTCCCTAACCCGCCACTACCGTGCTACCTGCATTGCCAGTACTGTGCTCCCTGCACCTCCAGGACTGCGCTCCCTGCCTCACCACAACTGTGCTCTCTACACCACCAGTACTGCACTCCCTGCTTTGCCACTATTACGGTCCCAGCACCACCAGTACTGAGCTCCCTGGCTGTGCAGACTACTTGGCAAATGATCCCTCAAAAAAAGTCTACAAAAGGCTTCTTCTTCATGGGAAAAATTTGGGATGAAAGTTATACCAATCCTCTTCTAAAAGGATAGATCATCCCCAGAAAATATACCCCCCCAAGACAAGATTAGAAAAGGTCTCTCCTTCATGGAGAAATTTAAGTTACTTTGGAGACAGAACCTTGTATCACTTACCGTTGTTGTTGGGACACTCCTGAGAGTTACACGAGCGGTACTGGACACGCTTGCCTTCACAGTACTTCCCCCCATTTCTGGGGACTGGTTTGTCACATTCCCTGGTGGAGAACTGCACCCCGCTGCCACAGGTCCGAGAGCACTCACCCCAGGCTCCCCACTGACCCCAACCGCCATTGACTGGAGTCTAAAATAAAAAGGTTTAAAAAAAATGTTATTGTTGTTTATGGAATTTGGTTTCAGATTTAAATCATTTATTGCACATCTTGGGCCTCAGCCTAACACTATGTAACCCACACTGTACACATCCCTCCAAGTAGTCACCCCAAGCTGTACGCATTCCCACACTGTACCTGTTCCACATTGTACTTGTTAACACAGTGTACTCATTACCACACTCTACCCATTCCTCACAGGTGTTAGCGGGGCTCATTTGGTAGCACATCCGCTTTTGGGCCTGCAGGTTTGTAGGTTCTCGCCCCACTCCAGGATTGGGCTCATACCACAAATGCTGGCACCCGAGTACAATACTGGGGAAAGGGTGCTGTACTGTCAGGGCGTGCCATCTTTCAGAGGAGATGTTAAACTGCGGTCCTTTCTACCCATCTCTGGTGCTGTCCTGGTGGTTGTCCAGGTGGCAGTACAAGAACCCAAGGCACGTTTCGCAAGAGTAGGGGACTTTCCCCAGTGTCCCGGCCAACCTTCCCCTTCCCATAAAACAGGTTCATGCAATTCCATAAGGCTGTGCGTTGGTGCTGATGTGCGAAATCCCTGTCACTACAGGTTTACAGTCACTTCACTACCAGTCTCTCATTGCTTGTAAAGCGCTTTGGGATACAGTGTGTATGAAAAGCGCTATATAAATGTTCATTCTTTTTCTTCTACACTCACCCACACTGCACTCATTCAACACTGTACTTATCCCACACTGTACTTGGCCCACACTCTATCTGACCTCATAGTTAAATGGGGCTTCAGACTTCAGTGCTGTCAGTCCCTCCCTTTTCACCAGCACTAAATACATCACAGTGTCGGGAATCCTGCACTGTCCCTGTACCACAGGGACAGTGTCAATGTGGATAAACAGAGGGCTTCAGTCTCCTGTGCTGTCGATCCCCCACCTTTCACCAGAACTAAATACATTAGAGCTTGGGGTACCAGGCCCCCTGCTGTAACTCAGTATTACAAGGTAGAAAGAGGTGCTAGGCCCATCGAGTCCACCTTCCCACCCGTGTGGGCTAGTTATTGTCTAGACTAAGGATGTATTTATCCAATTTATAGTTGTAGGGCATTATTAGAGTCCACAATACTTTGGGGAAATCTGTTCCATAATTTCACTGCTCTTAGAGTGAAGCAATTTTTGCTTTTGTTAGTATAGACTCTTGGGACTACTAATTATTTATTATTACATCTAAGGGTCAATGGTTTATGAGCATATGTAACGTTGTATTCAGCTATTAGGATTTTGTCACTTAGTATATTAAATAATAACAATAAATCACCCCTTTGTCTTCTACGTTCCAAGTCGAATAGTTTTAGCTCTTGTAATCTTTCATGATAAGGCAAATCCCTAAGTCTTGTGATTAGTTTAGTGGTTTCCTTTGTACTCTGTCTATTAGTTTTATATCCTTGGTCAAGAAGGGAGCCCAAACGGATGATGCACAGTCCAAGTGAGGCCTTATGTAAGACTAATATGATGGCAGAATACATGCTTCATGCCAAGACGTAAAAGCTCTTCTGATCAAAGCCAGAGTCCTACTGGCTACTTGTGTAGCACGTCGACAATGGTCACTTGCTGTGAGGAAAATGTTAATTATTATTCCCAGATCTTTTTCTGTTTTAACCTGAAGTAGTGGGTTCCCATTAAGGTAATATTGGGTCTGGGGATTTTTTGCTCCCATGTGCATGATAGCGCATTTGGATATGTTGAATTCCATTTTGTTCTGATAAGCCCAATTTTCTAAATGTAATATGTCTCTCCTAAAACTGTCAATCTTATTCGCTGAGCTTGATGTCTTGACACAGCTTGGTATTATCAGCAAATTTGCTGATGTACCCATTTATCCCTTGAAGCAGATCTGAGATTTAGATTCCAAAGAGGACAGAGCCCAATACAGAGCCTTGTGGAATTCCACTAGTTTCCATAATAGAGTCAGATATTGTGTCAGAGATCTTAACTACCTGCGTTCTCTTATACAACCATGCCTCTACCCATTTGATAATTTTTGGTTCTGTTTTTTGTTCTATCAGTTTGGAAATTAGAATTCCATGAGAAACTTTATCAAAAGCCTTTTTTAAATCCACATATAGCACATCGACTGGTATCCCTTGATCTAGATGAAAACTAACATTTTCATAGAAGCTGATCAAGTTAGTGGTACAGGATCTACCATTCACAAAATCATGTTGTTTCTAGTTCCTTAAGTGAGTTTCATTTAAATTATTTTCTATCCTGTTTTTAAGGATTCTTTCCATCACCTTATATGTAACTGATGTGAGACTGATGGGGCAGTAATTATTTGCATTATTCTTATTTTCTGACTTAAAATTGGAATAACAGTGCTTCTCTCCACTCATCAGGGTTGTTCCACTGTTTAAAGAAATACTGAACATGTTTTAGTGGGGTAGTGACTACTGGTGATGTTCTTTTAAGAAATATTGGACTAATTCCATCAGGTCCAGGGGCAGATTTTTCTCTAGTCTGATCTATACCTGTTTTTATCTCATCTCCACTGATTTCATTTGAATTAACTTCACTTTTAATGTTATATTTGGGAAATTCTTTGTCTGAGAATACTGATCCAAAATAACTATTAAAGGCATTTGCAATGTCTCTGCTATCAGTTAATTTACCACCATTTTCAACAAGTTTATATATGCTGTTATTCTTGATCGAGACTGTCCCTGTGGGTAAACAGAGGGGTTCAAGCTCTAGCAGTGTCAGTCCTTCACCCTTCCCCAGCTAAGGACTCATGACAGCACCCTTCACTGGCAGACAAGGTCTCACAAGTAACATATGGACAGCCAACTGACCAATCAGAAAACTGCTTTCACAAGACCAGCATTCCAAGAGATTTATGCTGAACTTCTTGAAAAAACTGATAAATGAAAATGCACTTACCGTGTACTCCTTCAGCTCGGCCTTTCCAATGCACCTTCCCCGCAGACATGTCTTGCCTTGGCCGCAAGTCGTACCATCTGCCCAAGGGAAGTGCTTGGTCTGGCACATGAAATGCCCATCAATCTTGCCCGTGCACCACAGGGAGGAGCAGGTGCTTCTGAAGTCAGGGCAGTGGCGTGAGTCTGGTCCGAAGGCAAGCTGGCACTGGTTGTCAATGTCATATATGTCCCCAGGTAGCACCGCTGGCATTCGCAGGGGCTGGGGTGGCTTGTCCAGAAGGCACTGTCCTGGGAGACGGCAGAGAGGGAAAAGAAAAGGAAATGGTTTTAGAAGGGGCAGCTAGCAGTGATGCCTTGAAATGCAATACATCTAAAGCTGCAGAGGGCAGCCATTTACTTTGCTTCCTGCCACTTTAAGCTGCTTTGATTTTAAGAGGACTTAGACCCCCACACACTGTTTTGAAAGATTGCACATTTAAGGAAAACAGGAAATATATCAGTATTCCCAATTCATATAAGCATTCCCAAACCATATAAGCATTCCCAATCTATATAAGCATTCCCAGTCCATATAAGCATTTCCCCAATCTCTTTCTGTGCATGTTTCTGTTTTCTGTCTCTCTTGTCTTTCAGTCTAGTTCTGCATGTAGCCCTGTCCCCACTTGCACCATTATAAATGCTTCAACCAGTGACATTATCATTCGTAATTAGGAATTGGAGTAGTAGGTAAGCCCATGAGAAGCTATGTGACGGAGCTGGGGTGGCCTGCATAATGAGGGAATTTATGTAGCACAATGGGTAAAAAGAGAGTAAGAAAAAAAAAAAAAGAGTTTTTTTTTGTTGATGATACGGCTAGACTGAGAATGGCTATGCTGTTCTTATTCTAGACACATCATTGCTAAACTTAGTCACTCTGGGCCTGTCACTATGGTAGGCCTAACCTTGAACAGTGTGTGATGACATCATATAGCCCTCCCCCTCCCCGTTGCATTCAAAGTAGAACAGTGAGTTCAACCAGAATCAGTTTCAGTCTTCATGTAAAGATCAAATACAGAAGTTCCATTTTTAAAAAGTGTTGCATAAATTTAACATGCAGTAATCTGACTAGAGCTATGCAATGTATACTACTTGTGGGGGGATGAAGGGACATTACACTAAAGTCAGCAGTTGAAATCAATGAGAAATAGAGCCCTTGTCACCATTCAGAAAAAACTTTGAAAACCATAAGATTTATACATAGTTCAGTTCAGGTTTCATATATTTTCTGTATCTGTGCTTCCTTTGTCACTTAATACTGACTTGACCCCCTCCTTCTTTGCTTCCCTCCTCACTCCCCCCCCAATCCACCACCATTTCTTACCTCCCCTTCTCACCTTCTGACCACCCCCCTTCTCAACTCTGGCTCTCATCCTCTCACACTCCTCTCAAGGAAATACACTGCTGGGCGAGCTGCCTTCTCCTTATGGTTCTACAAACTTTGGGCCCCCCACCATCTGCTCTGCCCCTTCCCACCACTTACTCACCTCTCTCCCCCATGGCTTTACTATTCACTCCTGCAGTTGTACCTGATACTGGTTCCTGGGCTACTGCCCATCATCCTCCTACCACTGCTCCCCTTTCGCCCTGCACTGACACTAGTGCAGTCCCCTCTTCCACCCTCCCTAATCGCCAACCTTCACTCACACCCTGAACTCAGTACTTCCTCTGCTCACTGCAAATGTCATTATCCTCCCCGTTTTTTCTTGAATACTTGGGACAGTCACATGAAAACAAGATCCCTGTCACCTAGACTTTATCTGCTCTGACAGCATGTCTATGCCTGACAATGCAATCCCCATTTTATGACATCATAATATTTTCTACAGAAACAGACTGTGATGTCATAAACAGAACTGTGACACCGGGTGTAGACAAGTAGAGAGAGCAGATAAGACAGAGACCCTGTTATCGAGCAAACATCCTCAGTAATAAAGAAATAGGGATGATAGTTATAGAAAAATATGAAATATAAGCTGACTTTTGTCTAAACATTACAGATTTTTCAAAGTTATCCCAACAGGGTCAGCCTGGGGGCTCTTTAAATCATCCCACAAACAGCATATTTAAAATTTATAACTAGATAATTAATGTTTATAAATTGAACATACAAATGGCCGACAAAATATATGATTTAACATCACTTGGGAGGGGAGAGGACATTCATAATTCACCTGTGGCTGTGCCTCTTGTGAGTTATGGTCTTGCGCCCCCCCCCCATCACATTTAAAGATAAATTGCTGCCGACCCGATGGCGCAGCGGTAGTGCTACCACTCGTGACACTGGTGACCCAGGTTTGAGAACAAGCCTGGGTCATCCGTCTGACTGTCCCACCAGAAGCACACCTGCTTGAGGATGGGAGGCTGTCTGGATTCCACTGTGACACTGCCACCTGGGTACCATAGATGGCAGTGCAAGCTGGTGCCAGAGATCAAGGCAGGGGGACGTTGGCACTCTGATGCACGTTGCATACTTAGCATGCGTGAGTCAGTCAGAGGGCCTCTTGATGTCCATGGGATGGGACTGTGAAGTGGAAAAAACCCTGACTGTGTATAATGCTGCTTGCTGCAGGTCCCGCACCACCAGTCAGGTTCACGTTCCAGAGACTGACACTAAAATATCTGTTGCAGGGAAGGCCCAACCTTATGCAGCCCTTTCCATGGGGGAGGGGGACGCATCTTGGGTGAATACGGGAGCGGAGGTAAGTCCTGGAGAGGGTGGTTGATAGGGCTGGGCAGAGTGGTGACCTGATGTAGGCCAGTTGGGTGCTGAGGGGATGCAAACTGCACTAAATAAAAGAAAAAAGATAAACTGCATATTTTGGGTCAGGCCAGTACACAAACCATATATCCATATATAGATAGATAGACAGACAGGCAGACAGAAACATATTAATCTGAAGGATTACCATGGCCACTGTCCAGGAAATCAGTGATAAAGTAAGCGCTGCAAGGTGACCACAGCTGATGGGGATCCACATTGGTCATCACCGGAGCCATCAGGTGGGAGGAGCTGGAGGCGCGGTTGAAGTCCTGGCATGCCTTGGCATTGTCATGCAGCATGTTAAACACATGGCCTGTGGAGGAAAATCGGCAGGGAAAAAGGTGAGTAGAAAAGTCAGATCAGGACATCTCCTTCAACAATCTTGCTGAGATGAATTATCTGCAGACAAAAAAAACTAACTCTAAAAGAGGACATCCAGGGAGGGAGAAATCATGAGTGTGTGTTGTATTTTAAAGGTAGGAAGTCAGATCCGGACATCTCCTTTAAGATCATTGCCAAGAGGAATGTTTAGCTACAAAAAATAAAAATGGGAACACTGAGGTGAAAGCATGAGTGTGCGTCCTTGGACAGAAATTCAAATCTAGACAGCTCTCGTAAGAGCACTGTTGATTAATTTGTGTGTACAGATAAAAAAGAAATCTAAAATTGTAACTAGTAGGTGAAACATGTGTACACTTAAAGACTAATTCAAATCTGGACATCTCCTTTAAGGGTTAAGAGCCCTGTTGATAAGAATTTGTTTGGCTTACAGACAAATAACATCTAAAAGGGTAACTATTAAAGTGAATCGTGTGCTCTTAAACACTAATTCAAATTGGGACTTTTCCTAAGACCCTTGTTGATACTGTAGTATTTTTTGTCTTCTAATAAAATAGTTTTTAATATGAAAGAATGCATGTGTGTGTGCTGTGTTATTGATGAAAAGTCAGATGTGGAAAACCTCTGCCCTGCTGAGAGGATGACTTCATTGGCAGACTACAATAAAAGATTAAATGGGCGGGTAGTGAACACATACCGAGTTCATGGGCTGCAGTGAATGAGGACTGTAAGCCATCATCCTCTACGATGGAGCAGCTATGGGATGGGTCACAGACGGTGCCAACATCTGCCATACCGAGGGTATCACAGGTGGATGATCCGCACAGATCCTGGAGGAAAAAGGAAAACAGAAACCATCATAGTGAGAATAGAGCCCATGGCTCTCTAATAAGAACTCTGACAAGGAAAACCAAACCATTTTAGAATTGCAATAATGCACTCCAGGACGTGTATGTTATGGCAATAAAGTCACTTCTCGGGTGTTGGATGCACTCGGCCTGCAGCCTCGTGTCCAGCCACCAGAGGCATAACATTATCTGAGCACAGCACATGCCCTGTCATGAATTATTGTTTAATTACACCCTTGAAAATGATCCATGGGGTTTTGAACCCCAAAACAGTCCTATCATTAAATACATTACTGGACAGACAGTTCCCCCATCCATCACATGCTCAAAAAAGAAGTACTTTCTGATATACTGTTTGAATATTTCTCCCTGCTCCATAAAGTTATGCCCCCTGGTGGTTATGCTGCTCCATAACTTAACTCAGTGTAGTACCCTATTATATTCCTGCTTGTATTTATAGGTTTCTGTCATATTTCCCTTTTCTTCGGTCCTCCAGTGAGTACATGCTAAGACTGCCCAGTCATTCCTGATAGGTCCTGGAAGGTAAATGTTTTTACATTTTAAATTCTAATTGCTATATTGTACTGAATGTGAGTCAGCCAATCAGAACTCAAGCCTTATCCAACCCACCAACTCTCCAAATTCTAGGCTCATTAGTGCAAACCCAGTTCACTGGCATTACAAGTGACAGCTGAGCTGCTGTGTTGCTATGCCAGCTAGAATGTACCATTTTTAACATTTATCACAATGGTAGAGAAACCCCAGTATCATCCAACCCTCTTTAATAATTCTGAATGGCTGACTGAGGCCTACTTATGCCTTGTATGTAAAATCCATTGGTAAACTTGGCGTTTAAATGGACTTTCAGTCTGGTGCAAGAATAAAACCAATCCCTAAGCAAAGTCACCTAAGCCTACCTGTCGTGTGAAGAGGATGGCTGTGTCAAAGTGAGCAGGGTCCGAGTCGCTCGGCGTGTTCAGTCCCTTCTGCCAGGTGCAAAAGTTTCTCAGTGTCTCTGCAGCATTGGAGTTCACGTGCAGTCCCTGTTCGTCACCTTGGCCAATCATAACGATCCGTGTCACCACCAGGTTGACAGAATTCTTGAGGGACGAGTGCTTGAAGAACTTGGCTGTGGCAGCCATTACGGTCAGGAGGTAGTGCTTCAGACCGCTGCCGTGGAAATTCACCATGCTGCTGTCTGCCACCACCAGAGTCTCGACGTAGCGTGGCACAGAGACAAAGCGCTGTGTGTATAAAAAAAAAATGGAAACCATTATCAGTATCTGCAAGGCTTTGACCAAGTACATCACATTTCAGGGAGCTAAGCCCACTGTTGGGATTTTATTGGCTCAGCTGATATGATGAGGATCAGCCACATGACTTCCCCCCAGGCCAAATTTATCTCCAAAGATGTGACGGGGAGTAGTGTGTCAACTTCTAAACTGGGGCCTCATGGCTCAAATCACATGAAGCGGACAAAGAGTATGGGCCACAGGTAGACTAACTGGGACATACTGACACCGAGCTTGTAATGAAACGGTGTGGTTTGAGTCCCCTATTGGGTCAGGTATGTTAACTTCCACACAAAGCCATCTCACTGGCAATACGGAAGTGGGCAACTACTACATGCCTGTCAGTCAGGGCTATCGAGTCCTGCAGGACCACATTGTGGTTACCTAACAGAAACAGCATGTGGCTGGTACCATGATTCTCCATTGCATCGACTCACAACAGACTGAAAAGAGACGTATGGGTGGAATCCCGTCATTACTTTCCGAACTGGGTCAAATGAAATAGGGGCATGATGAAAGGAAGAACTCGGCTTCTGTTACCTCCATTTTAGAAGCATCTGACTTCCATAAAGGTTAACTCTTCTAACATAAAGGGGGAAGAAGTGCTTGACTCCCAAAAAGGGAGGAAATGCTTGACTGCCAAAAAGGGGAAAAAGAAAATTAGGAGTCATCTGATTTTGAAGGTGTGGACATCTCACTTTTTCAGAAAGTGGTATTTTACTGGTCCTGCTTTATTTTAATGTCCAAAAATGTATTCTCCTAAAACACTGACTTGCAAAAAGTGGGACATGGGAATTATTAATTCTAAAAAACCAAAATGATTTCACATTTGGATCCCTGCTGTACATTTTTGACTTCTAGGGAGAAAAAAAAACTTAACTGAAGCCCTGGGCATACCATTGGTTTCCACACTGTCTGTTCTCCTCACCACTGGCCTCATAACCTCTGCATGCATGCAGGCACACAGACAGACAGACCCCACACACACACACATGCGCGCATGTGCATACATACATGCTTCCCGCCTGCCAGCCCGTCTGTCATACAGGAAGTGATCACACACACACACGCATACACACACACACACACACACACACACAGGATGCCTGGGAAGCAGCTGTAACCAGGGAGTCGGGAAATGATTTAAAAAAAATCCTGAAGGACATTAAGAGTGTGGTAGAGAAGGTAAATCGGTGTCTCTCTCTCACTCCGTCTTCATCGCTTTCCTCCCCCTCCCTCGTACATGGATGTTGCTCTTCAGATCAACGTTAGGTAACATGTCACCTCACAGTTCTGTATTCCAGGCAATTAATGGGTTGCTGATTTGGTGGTAAGAGCCCCAGGAACAGGTCTCAAGGCAGAAATGGAATGAATCGTCGTTGTTACTGTATACAGTACAGAACTGTTCTAACTTACAGCCCCTTGGACACAGGGTAATCTTTTTTTTTTACATTGTTACACCAAATAGCACAGCAGAGATGCAGGGTCAAATTTTTAGTTTCATTCTAATCAGTAGTCACAGATGGGAGACTTCTGGGAAGTCAAGTGATTTATCCAAGATGGGCACAGACACTTTGCCAAGGGAGCTGGGATTGGGACGTTCTCCCATTTCACAGCCCTTTTGCTCTACCCACTGGATAACGATGCACTGCCTAGGAGCTGGGATTTGAACCAGGATCTCCTGACTCACAGCCCTTTGCTCTAACCATTAGACACCACACTGCCTGGAAGCTGGGATTGGAACCTGGCTCTTCCAGCTCACAGCCCTTTGCTCTATGCATAAGACAATCCTGTCTCCTAACAGGATTACTCTAGGTCTGTAAAAATAAGAAAAAAAATGGGGCACTGGAAAGGGGCACACCCTGCTTTGTACAGTTAATAATGGCATAATTCTGCTCAACCGCCATGCTAGGGATGCTTCTGACCTGTGTCATGTTGTACACTGACCTCTCACTTCTGGCTCATATCCAACCCCCTCTCCCTTGTTTTCAGCACCCATCTATGCATGCTGTTCTGTCACAGGTGGTGCACGTACTTCTTTGCCTGACATTCTGGCTCCCATTCACATGCCGTTACTGACGTCTCTGTCTTATTGGCTTAAAATCATCATTATGGATAGAATCTGCATACCTGCTCTGTGCCTGGCAGAACAGTTATTGTTTTTGAGACCTGGCCACCCTTCCCCATGGTTACTGTCAGTAAAAAAAATGTTGATAAATTTAGGATTCCACTGTTTTTCAACAACTTGTAGAAGAGCTTAATCCCTGCTATAAATAAGTATTTAGAGAATGATATATAAAGACAAGAGGATATGGCCCTGCTCCAGATGTCCACATTTAGTCCTTGTTAGCCTTTTTGGAAAACAGTCTATAGATCTGCACCCTGTCTAGCATTATAAACCAACCTAATGAAAGAAAAATATAAAATCCTACAGATTTCAAACTTTGCCAAATGCATAACTAGAAGCAAGATAGAATTAAAAAATGATCAGCCAACAGCTCTGTTATGCAAATGTGGTTTAGGTGTTATTACAGATGCAAGACACAGTATGCTGGATTGATCATGGTACAGTCAACTATGTACTAAATGGATTCAACCATTGCTATCATAAACTTTTCTGTCTCCTGCTGATATTTTGGCTTATTCATTTAATCTACTGTATACGGTTCCTTGAAAAAAGTTGTTAATATCCTAAAATAAATCAGAAACATTCCTCAGTGTAAACATAAATGCTGAATTTAAATATACTTATATGTGAGTCAAATGACAAGTAACACTTCCTGATGCTATATTAGTATGTTGCCTTTCTGCCCTCAAGTTCTGTATGTCTGTTTTTAACCCTTCTGTAATGACCGCAATGACTTTAAATAAGTTAGACAATAACAATTATCTATCTAACATTGCTCTAATC
Organism: Neoceratodus forsteri; assembly: GCA_016271365.2. Classification (NCBI taxonomy): domain Eukaryota; kingdom Metazoa; phylum Chordata; order Ceratodontiformes; family Ceratodontidae; genus Neoceratodus; species Neoceratodus forsteri. Next base: position 242,090,962 of record CM028133.1, on the reverse strand, counting down.
ATTCGACAGCACACATGCCTTTGAGCTGGGATTGGAACCAGCATCTCCTGACTCACTGCCCTTTGTTCTAACCATCAGACGCCACACTGCCTGGGAGCTGGGATTGGAACCCACATCTCTCGACTCCGAGCCCTTTGCTCTAACCATCAGACACACCGTACTGCCAGGGAGCTGGGACTGGAACCAGGATCTCCTGACTCACGCCCCTTGATCTAACCATCAGACACCATACTATCTGGGAGCTGGGATTGGAACCCAGATCTCCTGGCTCACAACCTTTTGTTCTAAGTATGAAACCGTCATGTCTCCTAACTTTATTCATTGTACTAAGTCTGAAAAATAAGGAAGAGAGGCACTAGAAAGGGGAATGTATTGCTAGCTGAAGTTATAAAGTGGCTAATTCTGCTTAGCCTCCAGTCATAGGATGCTCCTAACATGTGTCATGTGATGCTTTCGCCTCTCACCTCAGGCTCTCACCCAATCCCATGTTCTCTTATTTTTAACACCCACCTTTGCACGTCGTTTTGTCACTGGCAGTGCATGTGCATCCTTGCCTGACATTCTGGTTCCTGGTCCCATGCCCTTGCTGAATGCTTGAGGTCCGACACCACATGTGGAGTCAGTGGGTTTCAAAGAAGCTTTTCTCTGTACCACGTGGAGGGCAGCTGCCGTGTCACCTTGCTCTCCTCTAAGTGGCTGAATATGTATTTCTGTGCCATAGTACCGAATCACACCATGCAGTCCTGGTCCGCAAAGACTGATGGCGGCCACCGATTCAGGATCAGCGTTCACTGTGCCAGTGTAATAGCATTCTGCCCATAATGCCTCACCAGTGGCCTCTGCTCGAAAGGATCCCATATACTGCACTAACAGATCGTCTGACATAAAACTCCGGTCACGCTCCAGGTCCAATATCAATTCCTCACCAAAGGCCTGTACCCGGTAGACTACCCGCTTCTGCAAGACACTCTCATTGAGAGCACTGGCCAGCTGGTAATCTAAGGTCAGCCGCTCTGGTATAACAACCTCCTCTTCAGCCTCTGTGCCCTTGGTGGCAGGCAACTTCCAAAGCAGAAGGGTAAAGATGACAAAGGGCAAACAGACCATCATCTCTTTCTTGGAAATAGCCTAACAGAACTGCTTCTCTTTCTTTCAGGTGTACTGCAAACCCCAGACACAGTGCAAGAAAGTAGAAACCACTTTTGCTCCTTGCTGTCCTATTCTCTCAGTTTTTTTCACGGAGGAAAACAAATCACTCTTCTCCGATCTCTTGTGTGGCTCTTTTCTGTCTAGCCGGCTCCCACTGTCTGGAGAGAGAGAATGCCGGTCTTTCTGAACTGTTACAATCTCTATCCCTCTCCAGAGCTGACAGCACCACTTTGCTCCTTCACCTCCTTTGCCTCCCTGCTCAGTATTTAATCTCCCCTGCTCACTTCTGATTGGTTCTGACGATGACACAAGTATGGCTCACGTCTGTGTTTTTTGTTTTTTTTTTTGTAAGCAACTCCCATGCATTTTTCCAGTGGAAAAAAAAAGAAGAAACTAAAACTAGTCTAAAAAAAAAAGCTAGGATTCTATCCAAGACTGTAAATTATATGGAAAGAATGGGGGAAGGACTCTTATGCAGCATAAAGGATGAAGGAGTTGCAGAAAATGCTCTGTGGCTGTAATGTGAGCTTTTCTAATGATACAGCAGTTGGTGGTGGTGGTGGTGGGGGGGGGCTTTAAAGAAACAGGCAGCCATAAGTTGGGTGCCAAACTCAACTTTATAACTTATTGTTAGCAAATACTACTAGGGTCCCATCAGCTTCCGAGGAACCAGACATGGTGGTTCAGAATTCAAAGTGTATTAAAAAAATCTAGTCCAGATGGCTATAGGGCAGAATATTATAAAATGTCTAAGAAACACTCCCTCCCTGTACTATTCCAAGCAACAAATAAACTGCCATGTTGGGGATCCCTCCTGCCCTTGCTGGTCACATGCAGTGATTTCTATAATACTGAAATCAAATAAAATCCGCTACAATGTACCACCTACCACCCAAAATTGTTGTTAAACACCGATTACAAGTACTTCATGTCCACACTTGTATGCAGAACAGATAAACTCCTCCCCTCACTCATTTAGAACAACTGAGTTTCACCCGTTCCCATACGACAGTAAAGAACACTAGGTGCACTCTGCGCATTGGACATGAAATGCAACAGTGAAACTCCCCCTCCATCCTTACAGCCTCAAGGTCAAGAAGGCATTCAACCAGGTCTCTTGGTTGTCCCCGTACTTTGTGCTAGACCAGCTGGGATTCCCCATCTCCTCCATCCAGATGCTGAGGCAAATCTATGGCGCCCTCGTGCCATGTGTCACAGTAAATGGGCACCGCTTGGAGACGTTCCCCTCCTTCATAGTATGTGACGGAGGTGCCCTCTATCCTCCCTGCTTGCCATAGTTTACACTGAAACCCTGGCACAGGCCATCAAAGAGTCCAGGATGCTCACAGGAATGTCGGTGGGAGAAGAGGAGCACCGCACAGCTTTAGATACTGACAATGTGCTCTTATATCTAGGAGAATGTGACCACTCCCTACTTGCAGTCTTTGATATTCTTCGGGCCTTTGCCAACATGTCTGGTTATAAACTGAATACAGTGAAAACTGAGTCTCTCACATTTCATTATTTTCCGACCCCGAAGACTTCGGGAGTACTGCCCTTTCTGGTGGGAGCTTGACACACTGAAATACTTAGGTATATCGTAACTGTAGTCAAGTCTTCAAGGACAGCATATAATGACAATTACAGACCTTTTATGGGTCAGCTGCAGCAAGGTGGTGCGAGGTGTGGGGCTCTCCAATTTAGCTTCTCACGCTGCACTGAAACCATGCACACAGTGATGGACATTGTGTTTATTTCAGAATGTCCCACTACATCTATCCCAGGCTACTATGGGTCAATGAAACAGGGATGTCTCCCACTTCATATGGGCTTGGCAACGCCCCTCACATATTAAATTGTGGGCACTCTCTCCCCCCCTAGACCCCTAGGTGGCTTAGCGCTCCCAAATCTAAAACTCGACCATTGGGCGACACACCTCTGGTACATTTTACTCTTGAAACTTTGGGTGTACACTCACATATTGTCTGGACATTGAAAGACAGCTCTTCCCTAATAGGGGGTTTGTCACAGTCATGTATCATATGTACGCATCCCCTGACATGGTGGCAGGACTCAATCCATGGCTTCAGCATCAGTTTAAATCCTAGCAGTCCATAAGATGGGCTCACTATCTCATCACCTTGCTTTCTCTGTTCTGTCCTGTCCTGTGGCCCTTCTGGAAAATGTTCACCTGGCATGGCTCGACCTGACCTCTGACTCCTGGGAACAATATTCCTTTCAATGTGTATATCAACTAATGTCCAGTTCCTTCCTTCTCTTGTTTGCAGACATAGCAGAGATAGAAGATAGAGGGGGGATGGCTGGGGCAATGTGAGGAAGTATTTTTTTTCACAGAGAGGGTGGTGGACACATGGAACAGCCTTCCTGAGGAGGTTGTGGGGTCTAAAACTGTGGAAGAATTCAAGAATGCATGGGACAGACATAAGGCAATTCTTGTGCGGAGTAGGAAGATATAGGTTGTTGATTAACTAGGATCTGCAGCTTATCCTGTAGGTAGGGAAATGGGCAGACTAGGTGGGCCAAGCAGTCCTTATCTGCCGTCAAAGTCTATGTTTCTATGTTTCTAAATCATGCATGGCCTCCACCAAACAGACTTCTGCTGTTTACGGCTTAGACATTATATCCTATCCCTCTTCGGAGTCTGTACCCCTAAAGCACATCCAGTGACAGTCCAGTACCGTATTTCTTTCTTTAAATCAGGGGCCACAGCACATGTGGTATCTCACATATAGAGCCATAACAGACTTTAAGGGGGATAATTCCCTAGAAATAACTTTGAAGTGGGAAGAAGAATTGGGCAAACTGTTTCCTCCTAAATCCTGGCATACAGCATGCCAGACTTCTCCAGGGCAACACATTCACGCCAATGGAGGGAATATTCATTGAAGCATCTAGTGCTTGATTTTTTAAAGCCCCGTGAGTGCCGCGAGCCCCTGGTGTGCGATTGTTTGACACACGGGCTTGTGGCATTCTCCTCAGCCGGGCGATCAGGATTTTCAATCTGAGCGCTAATGCTGCCAAGTTAGATCAGCTTTTCCCTGGTCTAACTTGTGCCATTTGGGGGACCCTTTTTATGTGGCTTTTACTGGCAAGAAGGGAGGAAGGAGCAGTGGGAACACCTAAAAAGAGTCACAGTGGAGGTGATGAACCAATGCATTAGGTTGAGAAACAAAGGCAAGAGAAAGAGGAAACCACTATGGTTCTCGAAAGAGGTGGCAGAGAAAGTAAGGGCCAAATGGGTAGATTTCAGGAAATATAAGGAGACTCAAAAGGAAGAGGACAGGGCGGTGTACCTACAGTGTTTAAAAGAAGCAGGGAAGGCTGTTAGAAGTGCGAGGGCACAAACTGAGGAAAGATTAGTGCAGACGGCGAAGAAGGGAGACAAGACATTCTTTAGGTACATCAGCGAAAGAAAAAAGGCCAGGGGGAGCGGATTGTAAGGCTCAGAGGGGATGAAGGGGAATGTATGGAGGGTGACCTGGAAAAGACAGAAAAACTGAATGAATACTTCTGTTCAGTATTAACTGAAAAAGGGGAGGGTCAGGGACCACAGCTGGGCAACAGATATGGGGGAGGGAGGGGAACACCAGTCCATTTACAGTGGAGAGAGTTCTAGAGGAACTCATAAAACTGAAGGTGGACAAAGCAATGGGGCCATATGGCAATGGCATACACCCGAGGATATTAAAAGAACTATGAAGGGAGCTAGCAGTGCCTCTGGCAACCATGTTTACCGAGTCACTAAACACTGGAATGGTTCCAGGGGACTGGAGGAGGGCGCATGTAGTCCCTCTTCACAAAAATGGTAGCAGGGAGGAGGCGGGGAACTATAGGCCAGTCAGCCTCACCTCAGTAGTGGGTAAGATCATGGAGGCACTGTTGAAAGGATAGTGGGACACTTGGAATCCAATGGAGCCTAGGATCTAAGGCAACATGGATTCACAGCAGGAAGGTTGTGTCAAATGAATCTGATAGATTTTTTTTGACTGGGTTACAAAGGAGGGGAATCGGGGGGTGGTGGACATCGCCTACCTCGATTTCGGCAAGGCCTTTGACATCATCCCACTTAAAAGGCTGATTAACAAGATGGGTAGTCTGGGCATGGGCCACAAGGTGGTAAACTGGGTTAGAAACTGGTTAACGGACAGTAGGCAAAGGGTGGTGGTAAATGGGATCCAGGGAGAGGGGGGTGACCAGTGGGGGTGCCTCAAGGATCAATCCTGGGGCCAGTCCTGTTTAAGGTCTACATTAGTGACATAGCAGAAGGGCTGGAGGGAAAAGTCTGCCTGTTTGCAGATGACACCAACATCTGCAACAGGGTGAATACTTCAGATGGAGTGGAGAAAATGAGGAGGGACCTAGGGAAGTTGGAAAAATGGTCCAAGGTGTGGCAACTGAGGTTCAATGCAAACAAGTGCAAAATAATGCACCTGAGATGCAGAAACCCTGGGGAGAGCTACAGGATGGGGGGGGGGAGTTGCTGATGGTCACCAAGGAAGGGATCTGGGGTGGGGGTTATTATCTCTGATGACCTAAAGGTGTCCAAGCAGAGTACAAAGGTTGCAGGGAGGGCCAGTAGCTTGTTGGGGTGAATAGGCAGAAGTATCACTAGCAGAAGGAGGGATGTATTGATTCCACTGTATAAAACACTGGTGAAGCCTCATCTGGAGTACTGTGTGCAGTTCTGGGGGGCTGCATCTTTGCAAGGACATAGACAGGGTGATAGCAGTCCAGAGAAGGGCAACAAAAATGGTACAGGACTTGTACCAGAAAACATATGAGGAAAGATTAAAAGACCTCAACATGTACTCACTGGAGGAACGGAGGGAGTGGGGAGACATGATAGAAAACTCCAAGTACCTTAAAGGAATAAACAAGGTACAAGGGGGCAACATCTTTCAATATAGGAGAAGTACAAGAATGAGGGGGCATGATATGAGATTGGAAGGGTGCAGGATAAGGGGAAATGTGAGAAAGTTTTTCTTCACGTAAAGGATGGAAGATGCATGGAATGGTCTACCACAGGAGGTGGCGGGAGCAAGCACTGTGGAGGGGATCGAAACATGCCTCGGACAGGCATAAAGGAACTGTGGAAGTGGGAAGGAGAGGTGAAATCCGTTCACCAAGTAGAGTCAGAGGCCACAAATAAGGGTAGGGTTTACGGGAAGACTAAATGGACCCAGTGATCCTTATCTGCCATCAATTTCTATGTTTCTATCCTTGTGCCAAATCTTTGGTGCAAGCTGGTGTAAACTGAGGAAACTGTCAAAACTGCACCCAATTTACTAAAATCAGGGCAGTTGTGTCAAAGGAGTTTGGTGCAGCTGTGCCAGAAACAGGTTTGATGCAGGACTTGACACAAGTCCTGTGTCAACCTTTGCAAACTGAGCCCCTGGTCCATTTCTTTTGCACTCTGGTCATATCAGCACATTACATAACCACAAGGGACTCTTCGTACTGGTGGAACTGTGAAGAACGCCGCACCATCCATATCTGCATTACATGGGGTTACCCAGTCCTGCTTCCTTTTTTTCGCGAACTGGAGGAATTACACTGCAGACCACTGCCCTTAAACCCAGAACTATTCTTATTACTTCAGCTGCCGAGAGGAATCAGGAAACTGAATTCTAACTATCTTTTAAGTATTCTAATAAAAGAAACTTAGAAATATACAATTTGCCAGCAGACAAGGACCACTTGGCCAACCCAGTCTGCCCATTTTTCCCTGCCTATATTATCACCACAGATCCTACTTGATCTCCACCTCATTCACCCACTCACTTCCCTCTTTCCCCCACCCAGGGGCCACCAGATCTGACACTGCTACCTCAGAGTGTGCCTAGGAAGAGAACAAGCTGGACTGTGGTAAGCTCTGGAAGGATGGGAATGGTGGGTCAGAAGCACATACCACAACTGGTACCACAACAAAATTCCTACGCTGCTTTGGTGGGACAGGACTGCCAGGATGAGGTACCCATGGTCAAGACCAGTGAGGATATGGGGATCCTCCACAATAGAGACTTCAGGAAGGGTAGTATAGGACCCCAAAGGAAGAGGAAGCAACTTCTGGTGGTAGACTCAATTGTGAGGTGGGGAAGGATCTGAGAATAGGTAAGAGGGGGATGGAGGTTAAGTGCCTATGAGGTGCCATGGCCAGGAGGGATGGGAAGAGAACAGTGAGGATCACTAGGGGAGCAGGAAGGGAAGCAGATATGGATGTTATTGTCCACCTGGGGACTAACGACCTAGCTAGAGACGGGCCTGAGATACTGTAGTGCAGGGGGAGTTCAAGGAGCTCCGGAGTTGTCTTAAGCAGGTAGCACATTCAGTGGCATTTGCAGAGGTGCTACCTGTCTATAACGGAGGGGAGGAGAGAGATCTCTACATCAATACCTTCAACTCTTGGTTGACAGAAAGGTGTAGAGAGGAAGGGTTCAGCTGCATTGGGTCTGGGGTCCAACCTGCAAGGATAAAGGCCTTTACAAGAGTGATGGCCTACATCCATCCAGGAAGGGGACCGCAGTCCCCAGTGGAAGGTTTAAATATTACTTCAATAAACATTTAAAGTAGCCAAGGGGGATGGAGGGAGACATCGGGGAAGCAGAAACAGCCCCCTCCCCCAAAGGCTGAGGAAAGATGTAGAAAGAACCTGAGAGGAGAAAATTACCACAGTGAGCAAATTTATAAAGGAAACAGATTTGAAGAAAGGAATGGGAATTTAAATGATAGCAACAAAAATAGATTGGGGAAGAGAAAGGGCAAAAAGAGAAAAAGAAGGGTATTTGTCACAATGTTAACAAAGTCTAGAAGGCCTTGTGTACAAATGCTAGAAGTCTAGGAAACAAGATTCCAGACCTAGAGGCCCTCATCACAGAGGCTGACCTAGATATAGTGCCCATTACCAAGTCATGGTTGAATAAAAAACCCAACTGGGACATGGCCATACCAGACTATACTCTGTCTAGAAAGAACAGGGTGGTAAAAAAAATGAGCGGTGTGTTGCTTTATGTGAGGGAAAGCATAAAAGTGACAAAGATACAGGGAATACAGGAGGGGCCGGAGGTTCTGTGGGTCACTTAGGAAATTGGAAATGGAGCCACCATTTGCATTAGTGTAATCTACAGACCTCCAACACAGGGGGAGGAGTTAGACAGAGTACTGGTGGAAGCCACTGGCAAAATTGCAGAAAAGGGGAAGATGCTGCTGGTGGGAGACTTCAAGCTGCCAGATGTAGAGTCTCTCACCTGCAGCTTCAGCTAGAAGCAGGGACATCCTAGCCTCCCTACAGGGGGCATTCCTTAGGCAACTAGTAGGCGAACCCACTCGTGATGGGGATATACTGGATCTGGTGCTTACAAACAGGGCAAGTGTGGCAGACATCAAGGTGGGAGTCACCTGGGGATCAGTGATCACCATTCAGTATCTGTCTGGCACACACTGTACAATGCCTCTCAGTTAATCCCTTCGAAATTATATTTATGGACAAGGATCACCTGGGCTAATATTTCTCCAGTTTGTACAGCTTTCCGTTGCTTGGTGCACTGCCCTCAGGAACTACTGTATAACATACACTGTGCAATGCCTATCAGTCCTCTGTTTGCTTTAATCCCTTGTTTGTACAACCATTTTGAACTTTATGTCAACTGTCTACCTACTGTATCCATCTACTGTTTGTATCTGTATCTGCCTGCTTACTGACGTGGCGCTTATGTAAAAGAACTACTAGCTCATAGGTGTTCACTTCAAAAATGTAATAAATAAAATACAGTGTGGTTCAATATAAGGACAACTGCAGATTTCCAGCATACTAGGGTGAGAATCCTGGACTTCAGGGCAAATGCCTATAGAATGATCTGGCAGGGGGAGATGACCTAGGTGGAGTGCAGGAACAGTGGGTGAAATTAAAGAGTCAAGGGCCAGATTGAAGGCTACAAACCTCTGTGTCAGGCAAGTGAGTACAGGTAAAAGGAAAAACAGACCAATGTGGTTCTCAAGAGAGGTGGCTGGAAAGGTAAAGGCTCAAAGGGTAGCATTCAGAAGATATAAGGAGACACAAAGGGAGGAAGACAGGGAAGTGTATCAAGAGAAACAGAGAGAAGCAGGGAAAGCGATAAGGGGTGCAAAGACACAAACTGAAGTGAGGATCGCCCAAGATGTGACAAAAGCGGACAAGTTATTTTTAGGTATATAATAAGTGAAAAGAGAAGGACCAGTGGAGAAATTCTAAGATGAAAAAGGGATGGGGGGGAATGTGAGGGAGACCAGGAAAAGGAAGACATGCTAAACAAATGCTTTTGTTCAGTGTTCATGGTGGAGGGAGAAAGGAGAGGAGCCACAAAAAAGACAATATGCACTCTGTAAGGAGGGAAATGGATACCAGTCCTTTTTCAGAGGAGAGGGTCCTAGAGGGACTCGCTAGTTTATAAGGAGACAAGGCAATGGGACCAGATGGGGTACATTCTAGGGTATTGAAAGAACTCAGGGGGGCACTGGCTGCACCTCTGGTAGTTCTTTTCAACAGTTCACTAGGAACAAGTGTAGTTACAGGGGACTGGAGGAGGGCAGATGTAGAACCTCTTCATAAAAGTGGTAGCAGGGAAGAGACTGGAAATTATAGACCACTAAGTCTGACCTCAGTGAGTGGGAAGTTAATGGAAACACTGTTGAAGGAGAGGCGAGTGGAATATCTTGAATCTAATGAGTTACAAAACCGGAGACGGCATGGGTTCACGGGAGAGAGGTCACGTCAAACAAATCCAAAACATTTCTTTGGGTGAAGAAGGAAATAGAGCAGGGTGGTGCGGTGGATGTGGCATACCTAGAGTTCAGTAAGGCATTTGACACCAGTCAACATAGAAGACTATTAAACAAGCTGGGGAGCTTAGGAGTGGGTCAAAGGTGATACACTGGGTAAGGAACTGGTTAGGGGACAGGAGACAGAGGGTGGTGGTAAACGGAGTTCACTCAGAGGAGGGGAGGGTGACCAGTGGGGTGCATCAGGGATCAGTGCTGGGACTGGTCCTCTTCAATGTATTTATAAGTGACATTGGATAGGAGCTGGAGGGGAGGTCTGTCTCATTCCAGATACCAAAATCTGCAATAGGGTGGACACTCCAGGGGGACTGGAAAGGATGAACAGAGACATGAGAAAACTCGAGGAATGGTCAACGGTATGACAACTGGGTTTCAATGTGAAAAAGTGCAAAATAATGTTCTTGGCGTACAGAAACCATGGGGCAGAATATAAACTGGGTAGAGTGTTATTGACAACAACCAAGCAGGAGACAGACCTCAGTGTAATCATCTCGAATGACCTAAAGGTAACCTGGTAGTGTGACAACTTCAAGGCAACTGGGAAGGCTAGTGGGATGCTGGGTTGCATAGGAAGAGGAATCACCAGTAGAAGGAGGGAGATGGTGTTGCCGCTGTATAGGTTGCTGGTGAGACATCATCTGGAATATTGCTTATGGTTCTGGTGACAACATCTATGAAAGGACACAGATAGAATGGAGGCAGTCCAAAGGAGGGCAACTAAAATGGTGCGGGGTCTATATCATAAGCTGTATGAGGAGAGACTGAGGGAACTAAGTATGTACACCATGGAAGAGAGAAGGGGGATATGATAGAGATCTATGTAGCCCAGGCACCGTGTGCCAGTGAGCTACTACCCCTGCCTGTTGGCCCTCTAACAGGTGAAGAGGCCTAGGTCCTGTTACTACGGTGTTCGGGAGTTCTATCCCAAAAACAATAAAAATAGCACGGTGCCTCCACCAAGATAAAAGCAGAAGTGGGTCAGGTGACTGGCTGGCACAGCCCCCTTGAATGCTGCTCCTCCTGTATCAACCACCCCACACTCTGAATACCCAACTGGTCAATGACACCATAAACCATGAAAAGTAATGATCTGGCAGACTCAGAGAATTCCTGCACACACAATTTCCAATGATAAATCAAAGCTTTATTGGGGGTAAGGACTAGGAAAGGGATACCAGGACAAAGGATAGCTGTGACTAAAAAGATGGTTAGAGAGTTAACAAGTAACAATAACCGTATGGGCCCATAGGCCAAGCCCACCCCAGGAGGCCCACCCCACTGGTACTAGTGCCTACCCTGATAGTCCTTAAGGGTACCCGCAAGGTGGAGGCCTGTTCATTGCCGCGGATTGGCCAGCTGTTGGGGCCCTGATGAAACAGAATAATTATTTGAGCATACAATTATATCCCTTTTACACTCCCTTGCTTGATTTCCGGAAACTAGGTCCCGGGGACTAACGGTTTTGCAGAACTCAACTACGCTTGGGATGATTACCTCTGGATGTCCAAGAATGTGGAGCTCCATGCCACAATGGGCAGATGGCGTCTTGCTCAAGGATCTTGCAGCTTGTCCCCTTGATTGGAGGTCTGGCTGCTTGTCACTTTCAGCCGCTTCTGGCCTGTTGCAGAGCTCTGTGGCAGGACCATACCAGCCCCAGAAGGCACAGACCTGGAAGTGGCTCCACAGCCTGGCTCCCCACAATGGATCACAGATGCCCTAGTACCCCAGCAAGCGCCGGTGACCTCCTGAGACAATGAGCCCCACTTGGAAGGGGTTAGCTGATTCTCTCTCTGGCTCTGGATGAGAACTCCCAAATGGTGGGGGTCCTCCTGCAGCGCCTGCACTGAGTTCAAAAACCACAAAAATCACAGGCAATAGCTCAAGCAAAGTCTAGTGCCAGTTAGCAGTGGGTGCTAGCCCTAGATCAATGAAGCACAGGTGCAATCAACAGGGGGATCCAAACACAACAGACCTATGCACACCATTCCGCACTTTTCCAGTTAGAAAATGTCCAGAACCTTTTCTTCAGCTGCAGCTGGGACACAGCTCTCAGCCACTTCAATCAGGAAATGTACAGCACCTGGCTAGCATCCCAACGTCCAGAGATGCTTTGCCTCTTCAGAATCATAATCGCAGTCCCACACAGGTAAAACGAACTCTCAGCAGCAACTGTGGCACTCAAATAGAACAGTTCAGTCCTCTCAGCTCAATTCAGTCCACCAGTGCAGGGTTTCTGCAGCACTAATCTTCTCCAAAAAAATCAAACAGCTCATAGTACCTTGGGAATCAAGGTATCAGTTCAGTCTCTTGCTCTCTTTCCCCTGTTGATCCTTTCCTAAACACAGCAATCTCCTCTACAGGCCTGGGAACGGCCTCTCTAGTCCAGATCCACTCTCACAGGAGACTTCTGACTCATACAGAGCCCGGGAACAGACTGACAAAACCCATAGTGGGGGAGACACTGTAATTATAGCTACAATATATGCTTAAACCATGACTGTCTAATTATAAAATAATGACTGTACTCCACAACCATATAATAATGCATAATTGTATTGTTCTGACATCTGAACTGTGCAGAAATACTTAAATAAAAACAATACTACAAAAAAAAAAACAAATAAAAGTGCTACCAGGGTGGGACATGTGGCAGCTAAAACTGACTTTCTGGCTTTACAAAGGCCATTGTAATTTTCTGTTACATTATCATCTAGGCATATCATGACATGCTTTGTACTTTATCATTTAGGCACATCATGACATGCTTTGTACATTATCATTTAGTCATATCATGACATGCTTTGTACATTGCACATCCAAATGTTATCTTCTTTGTATCAGGATGGATACTCTCTGGTGGTGTTTGGGAACATAATGCACTGGATAGAGTGAATTAGGCGTTGGTTACACAGGTCAAATAATTCTTTATCAGACCCTTAAATTACCCAATTTTAGAAGCGGTGAGCTAATTCCTAATTCGACCACAGAGAGATCAATTTTCAGATGTTGGGAGAGACAGTTCCCTGTCTGACCCGAGAGTGATCCATTTTCAGAAGCTGAATAAGACAGCTTCATATCTTACCCACAGATGATTCGTTTTTAGAAACCAGGTGAGACAGTTCCCTAACTGACCGCAAACTGATCTGTTTTCAGAAGCTGTGTGAGACACTTTTCTTTCTGACTGCAGAGTGATCTGTTTTCAGAAGTTGGGTGAGATAGATCCCTCTCTGACCCCAAAGAAATCCATTTTCCAATAATGGGCAAGACAGTTCCTTATCTCTTCTCAACATGATCCTGTTTCAGAAGCCATGGGGAGGTAGTTCCCTGTCTGACCCAAGAGTAGCCTGTTTTCAAACTGTGGGCAAGACAGCTCCCTAGCTTAACTCAAAGCGATCTGTTTTCAGAAGTTGGGTGGGATAGTCCTTATCCGACTCCAAAAGAATTTGTTTTAAATGTTAAGCAAGAAAGTTCTCTAGCTCACCTCACAATGATCTATTTTCAGAAGCCAGAAAAGATAATTCCTTATCTGACCATAAAGTTATACTTTTCAGAAGTTGAGTGAGACAGTGCCCCATCTCACCTCAATATGATCTAATTTTTAGAAGCTGGGAGAAATAGTTCTTTCTTTGACTCCAAAGTGATTTGGTGGGAAAGACAGTTCCTCTATATCTGACACTAACTTGATCTGCTTTCAGAAGCAGGTGGAGATAATTCAAATATATTTGATCCTAAAGTGATCTGTTTTCTGAAGCTGGGTGAGATAGATCCAGATTCATTACCTAAAAATATTTGACCTGTATGACACACTGAGTTTCTATGTATATTCAAGGGAACACATTTGGCCACAAGATGATCTATTTTTATAAGATGAGTGAGATAATTCCCTGACACCAAAATGAAGCATTTTCAGAAGTTAGGGGAGATAGTTCCCTATCTGACCCCAAGCTGATTTGTTTTCAGAAGCTCAGTTAGACAGTTCTATATTTCATCCTAAGATGATCTGTTTTCAGAATTTAGGGGAGATAGTTCTCTATCTGAGCAAAAGATTATGTGTTTTCAGAAGTTGGGTTAAAGAGTTCCCTATCTGACCATGCAGTGATCCATTTTTAGAAGTTGGGTGAAATACTGTATTTCCCTATCTGACCATAAGGTGATCCATTTTCTGAAGTTCAATGACATTTTGTAATTCCCTATCTGACCACAAGGTGGTCCATTTTAAAAACACAGAGACATGGCAATATTCCTTCAGAAGAAGAACTTGTGGCCCATTAGGTCTGCTGAGTGCGGAGGTGCATGCCCTCTAGAGGTTCAAGACCATCCACCTGCCTCCTGCCCTTCACTAGCCCCTTATTCCTAGTACTTATTCCTGTCCCACTCTCTCTTAAATAGGGCAGGAAATAATTTCTAATTGACAGCTGTTCATAAAGTTCTCATTCTCAGAAATGATAATCATTCCCTTAAATTATCCACATTTAACTGTACCAGAATAAAAAGTTATACTAGAAACTGTATTTTGCATTGTTTTGTTTTCATGGGCTGCATTCTGTTACAGTTCTATTCATGGAACCAATAATTTTGAGTTTTAACCATGTCATAGTTTGTGCACAGAACTTTAAGCATGGTTCTGATATATCAACAGATCATACTTAGCATTTTGTGCACAAACCGTGACATAGTAAAAACTTCAAATTACTGGTTCCATGTAGAGAACTGTAACTGAATGCTGTCCATAAAAACAAAACAATGTAAAATACAGTTTTTCACATAACTTTTTTATTCAGGTACAGTTAAATATGGATAATTTAGAGGAATGCATGTAATTTCTGAGAACAGGAACTTTATAAACAGATGCCAGTTTGCATACATTTCCTGTCCTCGTTAAAGCTCTCTATAATTTTTGCACTGACCTGCATCTCTGGAAGCTTGCTCCATCCCTCCACCACCCTTTCCATAAAATAGTAACTGTTAGTGTCCTTCCTGAATTTATCTCCTGCCTGTTTTTTGCTGCTCCCCTTAGTGGTCTTTTTTTCTGACAATGGGTGTGACAGGTCATCCATCTCACCCCAAATGGATCTCTTTTCAGATGCTGGGAGTGATAGTTCTGGATCTGACCCCAGGATGTGATCTGTTTCTAGATGTTATGTGCGATAGCTCCCTACCTCATCCCAAAGTGATCCGTTTCAGATGTTGGGTGAGATAGTTCTGGTTCTGACACCAGGAGGATCTGTTTTCGGATTACGGGCCAGAGAGTTCCATTTCTGTACCCACGTTTTCCTGTTTTCAGATGCTGTGTCAGATAGTGCCCTATCTAACTCCAGGGTGATCCATTTTCAGAAGCTGGGTGAAATACTGTAGTTCCCTATTTGACCCCAAGATGATGAAATTTAGTGAGGTAATTCCTCCATATCTCATCCCAAAGTGATCTGTTTTCAGATGCTGGGTGAGATAGTTTCCTTTCTGACCTTAGGATGCAATCTCTTTTTAGATATTTGTATTTTATTTTTTTATTTATTTGTATTTCGGATGACACTTTTGAGCCGAGGGCTCTTTTAAAAAGGTTCCACGTCAAGGCAATAAGGTAGAAAACATAATATGATCATTACAATGGAACTTACAAAAAAAAAGACAAGTAAGGTTACAATAATAGCAGCCAAAGGCATTGTCAAGGAATTGTGTTGCAAGTTAATTATACAGTACAAGTCATAGGTGGCTCAGTGAAGCTTTGTTAGGAGTGGGTTAGTGGGAAAAGAGAAAGAAGAGTGGTGGTGAGGGGGTGGTATGGGGGAGAGAGGAGAGAGAGAGAGAGGAGGAGAGAATGGGGAAGGCATTACGTTGGGTATGTGGTAGATGGGAAATAGTAAGGGAGGAGGAATGGGGGGGATGAAAAGGAAGAGGAGACAGATTCATCCTAAACCCAGTAATGGGGGGTAAGAGAGGAGGAGGGGCTGAGGCAGTGAGGAGGGATGCTTGAGGGTAGTGTGCCTGGAGGGGATTATAAGAAGCAATCACAGAAGGCACTAGCCACAAGGTGCTGATGTAGTTTACACTTAAAAGCACCAATCGTGGCAATGTTGGAGATTTCTGTAGGTAGCAAGTTGAACCAGGTGGAGGCTCTGATAAGGTAAGAATGCTGAGCTTGAGAGGTCCGGCAGCGAGGTATTGTAAAGGTTAGACTGTCCGATCTTCTAGTTAGGTAGTGGACACGCTGCGGGGTCAATTTTGATTGAACTCCAGGGGGCGTAAGGCCCAGTGATGTCATCTTAGCTAGGATGCAGGTCTGGTACTTTAGCCTGCTGGATAGCTGGAGCCAGTTAGCCTGCTCGTAAATGTCACGTGTGAGAAAGGCAGGCAGCTGAAATACGGAGCCTACATGCCTTATTAAGGGCTACAGCTATGCGCTGGAGTGCAGTATCAGTAGCGGATCCATAGATAACGAGTCCATAGTTAATAGTTGAGATAACAGAGCTCTGGATAGCGAGGTTCAAGGCTTCAGCCATTAGGCAATGTTTATGCTTGTATAATAGCCCTATGTGGGAGTTCACAGTTTTAGCGATATTGTCAATGTGTTTTGCACATGAGAGGAAGCAGTCAAAGGTCAGGCCCAGATATTTAAACATATCCACCTGCTCAAGGGCAACGCCTTCATGGTTGTTAATTATGAGCTCATGGTCCTTGTACTTGTTGTGGGTTCCATGGAACAACATTGTTTTAGTTTTTTTGTGGTTAAGAATGAGTTTATGTGAGCAAAACCAGTCTTCCACTTCTGTGAAACTTTTCTATAGTTGAGCCTGAAGGGAGGTGGGGTCAGTGTGGCAAGTGAAGATTACTGCATCATCTGCATACAGTAACATTGTGTCATGGCAGGAGGCAGGGAGACTGTTTAGGAATATGCTGAATAACAAGGGACCCAGGATAGAACCTTGGGGTATTCCAGAGTGGATTGGTAGGGATGATGAGAGGAATTCACCAATCCTGACCTGTTGGGTCCGGTTACTGAGATAGCTTTGAAACCAGAGGGTAGTTTCACTTGAAAGACCAAGGAAAGATAATTGTTCGAGGAGAATGGAGTGATTGACAGTGTCAAATGCCTCGTTCAGGTCAATAAAAGAGGCGCCGACCAACTGGCTCTGATCAAGTGCATGAGTCTACACTACTGTTTTTTTCCACATCTTCCCCTGTACCTTCTGCTGCTAGGGCTCTTTTGAGATTTCTACCCGTCTCCTTAAAGTTAGCCTTCCTGAAATCTAGGACCTTTATCCTTGCATGGCTTGCCTCCTCCACTGTGGTAACCTTAAACCATACTGTCCTGTGGTTGCTGGTACCAAGAAGACTGCCCACCTCCACATCTATGATCCTGTCCCCATTCGTCAGGACCAAATCCAGTATAGCCTCCTCGACGGTTGGTTCTGCTACAAGCTGTCTTAGGTTTTCCCCATTCAGGGCAGTCATGAAGTCCCTGCCCCTTGTAGTACATACAGTTTGAGTGCTCCAATCTACCTCACGCAGGTTGAAGTCACCCATTAGTAGCAGTTCCCCTTTGGCTGCCATTTTGTGGATGGTTTTCACAAGAGCTTAATCTGATTCCTGCTCGTGCCAGAGGCCTGTAAATCACTCCAGTGCAAATGGCTGTTGTTTTTCCCACCTCCAGGGTGACCCACAGTGCCTCTGCTCCTTCTTGTAACTCTTGAGCCTCAGTTGCTTTCATCCCCTCCTTCACATACATAGCTACCCTCCTCCCCTTCTTCCTTCCCTATCCTTCCTAAAAAGTGTGTATCCTGGTATGGCTATATTCCAGTCATGGTTCCCTGTGTACCATGTTTCTGTAATAGCTACTATGTCCAGGTTTTCATCTTCAATTAATGCCATTAGGTCTGGGATTGTGTTCCCCAGACTGTGGGCATTTATTCACATTACTTTTACTGCTCGTGTGCCCACCCTCCTTTTCCCTTTTTTTGGCCCTATGACGTTTTTGGGTAGTATCTTCTGTTCTCCCCACAATTGTATCTAATTTATTTATTGGGAGTGCCCTTGTACTAACTGGATTCTCCTTATTTCAGATATGTTTTGTGGGGGGGGGAGGCTACCTTTATCCCCCTGACTGCTTCTGCATCCCCCTTGGCTAGTTTAAATGCTCGTGGAGGAAGCATTTGAACTTTTCAGTGAGGATACCTTTGCCCCCCCCAGACAGATGTAAGCCATCTGGTGAATACAGTCCTTCATCCCTCCAGGTGAGATCCCACTGCTCAATGAAGCCATACCCTTCCTCTCCACACCATTTCTTCCACCATGTGATGAATTCCATGGTGTGGATGTCTCAACCCTCTCCCTTGCCATGGACCTGTAGAACCTCCAAGAAGGTAACAGACTGCACTACTTTCCCAAGACACCACCCCAATTCCCTAAATGCCTCCTGCACTTTTCCTACATCTGTCCCCTCACCTGCCAGGTCACTTGTCCCCATGTGGACAATGACGTCCAGCTCCCACCTCCCTGCCACTGCCCTAGCAATCTCTAGGATCTGCCTGCCCTCCCTCCAAATTGTGCCACCAGGCAGGCACACCACCTCCCTCTCCCCATTACTGCCCACTCCCAACTCTATCCCTCTAACAATGGAGTCTTCAAACAGGATTTGCTTCCTCCTTTTGTGCACTGTCCTTCCCTTTGCCCTCGGGGCTCTGTCATGGATGACCCACTCATCCCCCTTAGTGTTCACTTCTGAAGATGCAGTGCGATCGTCCTGCTCTGCCAAGATGGTGTATGAGTTTTGAAGTGGCACTGCCAGAGGGATGTGCCTCTGCACCACCTCCTCACCCTCACTGAGCCCAATCATAGTCCATCCATCCCGCCTTACTGGCATCCTCTGAGGAAGTGGTGGCCCCTGTGTGTGAGTGTGGGGGGGGAGGTTACCCGGATCCTTGCTAACTCTGCTCGGATTCCTGCAACCTCTGCCCTCAACACAGAGAGGTGCCTGCAGATAGGGACCACCAGAAACACCAGACTCCAGACCACCAGAAACAATCCACTACACCAGCAAAAAAAAAACCCAGAAGCAATCAGCTGCACCAGTAAAAAAAAAAAAACAAGCAGGTACCTTTCCAAAAGAAACCGAAAAGAAACCTGCTACCAAGTGAAATCAACAATAAGCATCACAGAAGCAATAAAATCAGCAATGAACAGTTACTTCCCTGAAATGAGACTGATTCCTTCCTCTTCTAGCCTCTTATCAAAGGACTCAGTCACAGAATAACGAAGTATATAAAAAGTAATGTTTCAATACGTCAGGGTATTTACACACGACACAGGATATTACAGAAAGACTAAGAGAAATAGTAATTCTACAGAAATAAAAATAAATGGTTTTGAACAGTAGGTTACACACAGAAAGACCACTCTCTCTCTCTACGTAGCAAGGTAAACAGCTTACCATACGAGACACCTTGGTGAATCTTGAACCTTAGATGACAGCTGTTCATAGTCCTAAACCTGACTGACGTGCTCTCAACAAACTCAGGTTAGCAATGTTTGCCAAAAAACAGTCTCCCCCCACCCTTGGCACACATGTCCTATGACATAATTCTCTGGCCAAGACTCCCTGTCTTGAGAGCTGGTTCCTCTTAGGAACTGGTGTGGTCTGGACTTGGGACCTTGTATATAGAAAGACATCTGTTTAGTCACTGGTGTAATCTACAGCCCTCCAGCATGGGAAGGGATAAAATACTGGTGGATGCCATCCAAAAGATGGCAACCAGAAGGGAGTTGCTGCTGTTGGGGCACTTCAATCTGCTGGATGTGGATTGGAGTATCCCAGTTGCAGCTTCAACTAGGAGCAGGGACATACTGGATTCCGTGCAGAGGGTATTCCTCAGGCAACTAGTAAGAGAGCCCACTCAGGAGGGAGCAATACTGGACCTTGTGCTCACCAATAGGGACAATGTTGTAGATGCCATGGCAGGTTGCCAACTAGGGACCAGAGATCACCATACAGTGTGGTTCAATATAAGTATGGTGCCAGAACCGAACCACACAAAGGCAAGGGTTCTGGACTTCAGGAGGGCCAACTTTGTAAAGATGGGGTATGCCTCAGAGATGCCCTGGCAGCGGTGGAGTGGAGGTACAGTGAGTGAAACTAAAATGGGCCATAGGGAAGGCAATGAAGCTCTGACAGGCAAGTAAGCAAAAGCAAGAGGAAAAAGAGACCACTATGGTTCTCAAAAGAGGTGTCTGGGAAGATAAGGGTAAAAAGTTAGCATTCAGGAGGTATAAAGAGACACAGAGGGAGGAGTATAGAGAGGTGTACCACGAGAAGCAAAGGGAGGCAGGGAAAGCAGTCTGAAGTGCACAGGCAGAAATGGATGAGAAAACAGCCCAGGCAGTAAAGAAAGGGGATCAGACAATTTTCAGGTATGCAAGCGAAAGGAGAAAAAACAGGGGAGGGATTGTAAGGCCAAGGAGGGAAAGGGATGAGTGTGTGGAGGAGGACCAGGAAGCAGACATCTTAAATATTTTTGTTCAGTGTTCCATGGAGGAAGGGGAAGGTGAGAGACCACAGACAAGAGACAGGAGCATCGAAAGAAGGGAGGTGGCCACTAGTCCACTCACAGAGAAGAGAGTCCTAAAGGAATGCGCAAATCTGAAAGTGGACAAGGCAATGGGGCCAGACGAGACACATCCAAGGATACTGAAGGAGCTCAGAGAGGTGCCGGCTGTATGTCTGACAGTCCTGTTCAACCACTCACTGGAGATGGGAGTGGTCCCAGAGGATTGAAGGAGAGAAGATGTAGTCCCACTTCACAAAAGCAGTATCAGGGAAAAATGGCAATTACAGGCCAGTCATCTTGACTTCAGTGGTAGGGAAATTAATGGAATCACTGCTGAAGGAAAGGATTGTGGAATTTCTTGAAACCAGTGGCTTACAGGATTGAAGGCAGCCTGGATTCACTGGGAGGAGGTCATGTCAAACAAATCTGATAGATTTCTTTGACTGGGTGACCAAGGAAGTAGATCAGGGTAGAGTGGTGGATGTGGTCTACCTAGATTTCAGTAAGGCCTTTGACAAAGTTCCACATAGTAGACTAGTAAACAAACTGGGCAGCCTGGGAGTGGGTCCAAAAGTGGTAAACTGGGTAAGGAATTGTTTGGGGAATAGGCATCAGAGAATGGTGGTAAACGGAGTTCATGCCGAGGAAGGGAGGGTGACCAGTGGGGTGCCACAAGGATCAGTATTGGAACCGGTCCTCTTTAATGTCTTTATTAGTGACATTGTAGAGGGGCTAGAAGGGAAGATATGCCTTTTTACAGATGACACTAAAATCTGCAATACGGTAGACACTCCAGGGGAGTAGAAAAATTAATAGGTATCCAGGAAAGCTTAAGGAGTGGCCAAGAGTGTAGCAAAGTACAGTTATGTAAGACCTTACCGTAACAGTAGATCTTCGAGAGAGGCTCTTGTAGTAGGTAATTACATATAGGACTGACGCCGGCTGGCGGCAGGACCTATGAAAAATTTCTGACTAGCAGTCCCTGGCGGACCACCCCCGTCAGGTGACCGTCGCATCTTGACGTCGGTATAAAGGGGGCGGTCCCAGATGCCCCCTTCCAGTTCTTTCCCGCCACAGGCCCGGAAGGCCCAGAAGAGAAGCAGATATTTCCTCAATGGAAAAGGAGCTGAAAAAGCCTAGGGGATGGAGGGCGGGAGGTGACTTACTAGCAGAGAGCCTCTCGAAGATCTATTGTTACGGTAAGGTCTACGAACTGTACTAGCTACTCTAGAGGGCTCTAGCAGGTAATTACATATAGGACAGAATCCCAAGCAGTCTGGAACAAATGAAAGGCACCGGAGGAGGAACTACTCCAAAAAGTAGTAAATAATCTAGCAGGTCTCAAGAAAGGAGGCCTTGCAGACAGCTAACCCGAAGCCTGCTCTGGCGAGAGGCAATGTCCAAACTTAAGGTATGGACAGAAGTCAAGTGGCGGCAGCACAGATGTCTGCCGCGAGACACGTTCTGAAGCAGCCGCGAGAGGCAACCTAACGAGTGGAGTGACCTCTGACTTGACCCGGGAGGGTCTTGCTGTACTTGTCATAACAGAAAGTGATACAATGTGCCAACCATTTTGATAGGCATTGCTTAGAGACAGCATTGCCTTCTCTTTTGGAAGCAAAAGAGACAAACAACTGATCAGTCTTTCTGAGATCCTTAGTCCTATCGGTGTAGTATCTCAGAATTCTGTGAACATCCATGGTATGGAGCAGGTATTCTCCTTGATTGGAGTACTGCGTGAAGAATGCAGGTAATTCGATAGACTGATTCAAGGTAGATTCCGCTACCACCTTCGGGAGAAACTTAGGATTCGTGCGAAGAGCTACTCGTTCTTTGTGAAAAATCAGATAAGGGATTTTGCACATCAGGGCCTGAGCTCGAAATTCTAGTAGCAGAAGTAATGGCCACCAAGAAGAGCCGCCTTCCACGATAAAACTTCAAGTCATGAGCAAGCTGCAGGCTAAAAGGAGGAAGGGCAAGTTTCTGAGGACAAAGTTCAAGTCCCATGGGGAGCTGGAATCTGGACAGGGGCCTGAGATGAAGGACCCTCTGAGGAAAGTTTTGGATACCTCCAGCTGGGCAAATGCCTTGTCAGTGAAAGGACATGGTAGGCTGAAATAGCCGCCATATGGACTTTCAAGAGGAGTGACTGAGACCCAGGTCAAAAAGATGATGCATGTACTCAAGCAGAATGGTCACAGAGGCAGGAAAAGGGTTCCACATTCCTGGCCGCAGCCCAGATAGAAAATATTTTCCATTTCATGGCGTAGGTAGACCTAGTGGAGGGTTTTCTAGCCTCCACCAGAATCTCGGCCACCTTAGGAGAAACGTCAAAACAAGATTGAGCAAGGTCTGCAGGAGCCATGCATGAAGTTGAAGGGACTTGAGTCCCGGATGGACCAGGGTCCCCTGATCCTGGGTCAGTAATCCTGGAGATAAAGGAAGAGGAAGAGGAGGAACCTCTGAGTATTGTTGTAGAAGAGAGAACCAGATTTGCCTGGGCCAGAAAGGAGCGATCAGAATCATTCTCACTCCTTCTAAAGCCAGCTTCTGTAACAAACGAGGGACCAGAGGAATTGGGGGAAAAGCATAGACGAATCTGTCCTTCCAGCTTAGAGATAGAGCGTCGTTCCAGAAAGCGCCTCATTCTGGAACGAGCGAGCAAAAGATTGGAAGCTTTGCGTTTTGGGAGGAAGCAAACAGGTCTATCTGAGGAGTCCCCCAAATCTGGAAGATGCTTTTTAGAACTTTTTCGTCCAATTCCCACTCGTGTGGTACAGCCGACGAGCGACTTAGTCTGTCTGCCAGGACATTGTCGACTCCCGGAACATGGATCGCCATGAGGTGAAGGTTGTGAAGCGTTGCCCAATCCCAAACCCTCATCGCTTCCCTGCACAGCGGGTAGGACCGAGTCCCTCCCTGCTTGTTGATGTACCACACCACACACATGTTGTCCATTTGGACAGCTAGGTGACTGGGAAGGATGAATTGGTGAAGGGCCTGGAGAGCATACAGCACTGCTCGAAGCTCGAGCACGTTGATATGGAGAACTATTTCCATCTTTGACCATAGGCCCTGGGTTCAGTGAGGACCCAGATGGGCCCCCCAACCTTCGCCTGAAGCATCCGTGGTCAGAGTCTGATAGGGGTCCAACTCCAGCACTTGGTGGGTAACAAGTTTGGCACTACGGTTGGACACTCGGTTGTGCACCCCTAACTTTCTGATATTAATAGCCTTGCCTCTCAGCCTCACTCCATCTCGTCAATTTACTCCCATCTCTTGAGTTTTAACTCACAGGAGGGTGTGGGGGGTCCTTCGGTTTGGACTCGTCTTCTTCCTGAGGCTGTTCCGATCTGGAAAAATTTTTGGCTTAACTTACACGGATGCCATACTCAGGATAGGTTTCGTTAGTACAATATTATATTGTTAATAATCTTTATTATACTCCGTTAAACTTTTTCAGCGAAGCTAGCCTCTGTTTCGGATTGTTTCAGGTGCTCACAAGCTGAGGCAACCTAATACACATTTTGGGAGTGTCCTAAAGTTTCCCACTGTGGGCCCTGATCCGGGACAGTTTGGATCCCTTCTGGGTTTGAGCAGGTTTTGCCTTAAATCTGTGTGCTGGGTGATTTTTCCTTGGTGGATAGTGTGGAGCGCAGATACCATATGGCTTTAGTGTCCATGGCCGTCAAGAAGTTGGTCTTAAGACACTGGAAAGACCAATTGGTTTTATCATATGCTGACTGGTTGAAGGAGATAATGTCGATCTTCAATCAGAGAATCTGATTGCCAGCTATAAGAATCGTATGGATTTGTTTTATAAAAGATAGGGTAAACTTCAGTCCTTATTTTTGCCTCAACAGTAAGACCTGGTGACTTGATCCCTAGCCCTCATATAATATGTATAATACCTGTAGCAATCTTTCGTATTACTGGTTTTCTAGATTTTTTTTCCTTTTTATGTGTTCTAGAATGTATCAAGTTGATATATTGTACTGTATATAGGCTGTGATATCCAGATTTAAGGGGCCTTTGGCCTTTGTTAGTGCACCCTGGGAGGGAGGGGAAGGTGGGGGTGGGGAGGGGTTATGTTTTTTCAAGTAATTTTGGTTGTATGATATGTTTTGTCGTTTTTCTTTTTCATGTATTTACGGATATGCTGTGTATTCGCTTTGGGGGGGTTGGGTTGTGTTGTGTTTTCTGTTTTGGTTCTGTTTTGTGTTTTCTGTTGGGTTGTATTTTGGAAATCAATAAACTTGAATTTCAAAAAAGAGTCTGATAGGGGGGAGGATGAAAAAAGGGGACCCCCCCAGAATAGGTTCTCTCGAACCATCCACCATTGCAAGTCTCTTACCATCGGCAAAGAGATCAGAACTAGATGATCTAGATCATCTACTCGTTGATCCCACTGAGATCGGAGAGTCCACTGAGAGATTCTCATGTGGAGGCGCACGCGCGGAACCGTCGGGATGGCCGCTGCCATAAGCCCCAGTAGACAAAGCACTGACCTCGCCAGGACCCTCCTGTGTTCCGATAGGAGGGAAATCTGTGATTGGAGGGAGGCTCCCCTGTCCGGAGGCAGAAAGGCCTTGCACAGTGATGTGTAGAGAATTGCCTCGATGAACTGGAGCCTCTGTGAAGGCTCCAGGTGAGACTTGGAATGGTTGATGGTAACCCAGGCGGTGAAAACCTGCTGGGTGAGGGAGAAAATGCAGGAGTTTCTCCCTGGAGCAGGGCCGCCAAGAGCCAGTCGTCCAGGTAGGGAAAAAACTGAGCTCCCAAAGAACGCAGGTGGGCCGCTACCACCGCCAGACATTTGGTAAAAACTCGGGGGGCCGAGGAAAGACCAAACGGGAGCGCCTGGAATTGGTAGTGGACCCCCTGGAACGCAATGGCACTAGGGTAGGAGCCGTAAGGGGTAAGTCCAGATGTTCGGTGAGTTTAACCCGTGGACCTCCTGGATCTTCCTGAGCAACTCCGTGAAGGAAGGATCTTCCGGAGGAGACTTCGGAGGAGTCCTCAGCCTGGGCTTGGACGGAGAGCGTGGCTCGTCGTCTTTCTCGGAACATCCATCGGAAGCCTCCGAGGAGTCCAAGAGAGAAGAGGAAGAATCTGAAGCAGAGTAAGACTCCTAACTCGACTGGGGAGGACAGTTCCTTGGGGGGAACCCCAGACGCGTGTCCTGCCCTCTCTGGATCAGGTAAAGCCCGGGAATCCGGAGGAGGAGAGGAGTGTGCCGCCTGGGGCGACGGGGCCGGGGTGGCACCGTCGCCGTAAGACGGTCTCGACTTTTGGCGAGCTAAGCCTTGCCTCAGCCCACCAGGAGGCAAGAGTCTCCTGAAGATCCCACCGCAGCGAGGGGGCGGTGGAGGAGGAGGAGGGATAGGTGTATGGAGGAAATCCATAGGGGGAGTATCCATAACCCGGCTGCGGGTATACCGGAGCCGGGTACTGCGACGTCGAAGGGGTCGGCACCGGGTACTGCGGTGCAGGATACTGCGGACCTGGGAAAACCGGCGTCAGATATGACGGTGGATGCCCAGGCACTGGAGGAGCTGCCGGAGCAGACGGCCCAGCCGGGTTCTCCACGGGTGGATCAGTCAGGATAGGCCCATGGGGTGGAGGGCCCGATGGAAGAGGAATATCCCCCGCCAGCGTCGGAGGGGCCGGTATCGGAACCGGTGTTGGTGGGGCCGGTGTCGGGGGGGGGAGCCGGCATCAGATCCAGCTCTTCAGGAAGAGGATCGGACGGTAGCCTAGGGTCCCGAGCCTCGTCCGGGGACAGAGGGGAAAAATCCCCGGGGTCGGGAAGGGGGGACTGGGCTTCCCTGATGGCAGCGAAGGCTGCGGGGAGCCTGGTACGACAGATGCAGCAGGGTCCGCCGTAGGCTCCAACACCCGGCGCACGTCGGAGGAGCCGACGTGTGGCTTATGGGCCGAATCCCGGCGGACGCCGGAGAAGCCGGCGTCCGACTTCAGAGGTCCCTCGTTGGAGGTGGGATGAGTATTGGAGGAGGCCTGGTTCGAGGGGGACACTGCCGTGCGCCGCCCCGAAGGGTCAAGCGTCTTAGCGGCCTTCTCCCGGCGTACGTCAGAGGAGCCGATGTCCGGCTTAAGGAGGTGCCCACACCCAGCAGGGCCGCAGGGCCTGCGCGTGATCTGGAGGCTAGAGTCTCCTTTGCCGGAGACACCGCGGCGGGCTTGAGCGCGAACCCGACGGGTGGGCGACGCCTCCCAAAGCCTTGGAGGCTGCCGTCGGGCGATCCCCGGAGAGGATGTTACCTTGCCAGCGACTCCAGCGGTCGCTGGAGGAGGAGAGGCCTTCTCCCGTGCCTTTCCTTGTCCCGCTTATGCCCTTCAGGGAGGTCGATGCCTGCCGAAGTTTCTTCAACTCCTTCTCCATCGCGGACATCTTCTTTTTGAGGAGATGGGCTTCGAGAGACTGCTGGTGTCGTCTGCGGGTGGCCGCGCTGAATCGAAGGCAGTGCGGACACTTGTCGACCACGTGAGTTGGGGCCTAAGCAGAAAAGGCAGAGGGAGTGACCGTCTTTGTGAGGCAGTTGGGCGCCGCACGAGTCGCACTTATTCTTTGAAGGGGATGACATAAACTGACGTTCACCTGACGAAAGAAGAATAAAATTCTATACTGAAAACTGGTTCGGAAAAACCGACAAAGTAACAGGACTGAGCAATAAGAACTTAACCGCGAGGTGCTGCGCGGACTGACAATGGGAAAGAACTGAAGAGCGGGCATCTGGGACCGCCTTTATACCCGATATGTAGGACGCCAGTCACCTGACATGGGGGCGGTCCCCGCCAGGGACTGCTAGCTAGAAATTTTTCCGTTGGGTCCTGCCGCCAGCCAGTGTCAGTCCTATATGTAATTACCTACTGCAAGAGCCCTCTCGAAATAAGATCTATGTTTCAATGTGAAAAAAGTGCAAAATCATGCACTTAGGGCATAGAAACCCAGGGGCGAAGTACAAGATGGGGGGGGAGTGGTACTGATGTCCACCAAACAGAAAAGAGACCTGGGGGTAATCATATCTACCTAAAGGTGGTCAAACAGTGTCACGGGGCTGTAGGGAGAACCAGTGGAATGCTAGGGTACATATGGAGGGGTAATGAGGTGTAATGATAACCACGACTGGGAGATGGCCATACCTGGCTACAGCATATTCAGAAGGGACAGGGCAGGTAGAAAGGGAGGAGGAGTGGAACTTTATGTGAAAGATAGCATAAAGGCCACAGAGATCCAGGAGGAACAAAATGGGGGAGAGATACTGTGGGTTGAGCTGGAAAGGAAAATAGGGCCAGCTATCCGCACAGGGGTGGTCTAGAGACCACCAGCCCAGGAGGAAGAAACAGATAGGGAGCTGATGCTAGCCATCCAAAGGATGGCAGACAAGGGTAAGGTGGTGCTGGCTGGAGATCTCAATATTCTAGATGCGGACTAGAGCCTCCCAGCAGCAGCATCAACCAGGAGCAGATTTATCCTGGACTCCCTTCAAGGTGCCTTCCTCAAGCAACTGGTCATGGAACCAGCTTGTCAGAAGGCAATACTGGACCTAGTGCTCACAAATCGGGACAGTGTGATGGGGGTAACAGTGGGGGAGCACCTGGGGCACAGTGACCACCAGTCACCGTGGTTTGACATCACAGAAGGAGCAGAACCAAACTGCACAAAAACACATATCCTGGATTTGAGGGGGGCAGACTTTGGGAAACTGGGGAGATGCCTGAAAGAGGCATTAATAGGAATGGGGCAGGAATCAGGGGTTGAGGAACAGTGGGCAATATTTAAAATGGGGATTGCAAGAGCAACAGCATTAAGCAGGTTAGCAAGGGGAAAAGGAAGAGGAGGCCATTATGGTTTTCCAAGGAGGTAGCAGAGAACATGAAAGCCAAAAAGACAGCATTCAGGCAACACAAAAAGACGCAGGCAGAAGGGGATAGGGAGAAATACCAGGAGAAGCAAAGGGAGGCAGGGATGTCAGTAAGGGAAGCCAAAGCTCAGACAGAACAGCGCATTAAAAATCAGTGAGTAGAGGGGACAAAACCTTTTACAGGTACCTAAGTAAAAAAAGAAAGGCAAAGGGAGGGATAGTGAGACTGAAGGGGGAGGATGGGGGCTGTGAGGAGGATGACAACAGTAAAGCTGACATACTGAACAGGTATTTCTGCTCAATCTTTACTGAGGAAGATGAGGGTAATGGGCCTAAAGGGAGTACAAGGGGTGGGAATGGTGCAGAAATGGACACAAGTCCTTTTACATGAGAAAGGGTCCTGAAGGAACTGGAAGGAATAAGAGTAGATAAAGCAATGGGGCCAGATGGGGTTAACTCAGGGGTCCTAAAAGAACTAAGAGAGGTGGTGACTGAGCCTCTGGCAATCCTATTTAGCCAATCACTGGAAACAGGGGAGGTACCCAAATACTGGAGGACAGCAGATGTAGTTCCCTCATACAAAAGTGGGAACAAAGAGGAAACGGGGAACTGCAGACCAGTCAGCCTCACCTCAGTAGTGGGGAAGATCAAGGAAGCACTACTGAAGGAGAGACTGGTGGAACATCTGGTTGCCAATGGACTACAGGACCCAAGGCAGCATGGTTTCACCAGGGGGAGGTCATGTCAGACCAACCTCATTGAGTTTTTTGACTGGGTGACAAGGGAAGTGGATCGGGGAAGGCAGTGAACGTGGCCTATCTGGACTTCAGCAAGGTCTCTGACACTCTGCCACACAGAAGGCTATTAAACAAACTAGGAAATATGGGAGTGGGAAGGACAGAAGTGCAGTGGGTAGGTAACTGGCTGGCAGCAGGAAACAGAGGGTGGTGGTAAATGGGTGTCACTCCACAGAGGGAAGAGTGACTAGTGGGGTACTACAGGGATCAGTGCTGGTACTGGTCCTATTCAACATTTTCATCAGTGACATTGCGAAGGACTTAAAAGGCAGAATTTCCCTGTTTGCTGATGACACAAAGCTCTGTAACAGAGTGGGCACACCAGAGGGTGTAGACAGAATGAGGAGGGACCTGCAGAAACTTGAAGAATGGTCAGGGGTTTGGCAGTTGAAATTCAATGCAAAAGAAGTGCAAGATAATGCATATGGGGCATAAAAATCCTGGAACAACGTATCAGTTGGGGGGTGAGGATATAGCATGCACCAAGCAGGAAAGGGATCTTGGGGTTATCATCTCTGGTGTCCTCAAGGTAGTGAAACAGTGTGATGAGGCAGAAGGTAAAGCAAACAGGATGCTGGGATGCATAGGCAGGGGCATCACCAGCAGGAAAAGGGAGGTCATAATACCACTATACAAGACATTAGTGAGGCCCCACCTGGAGTACAGTGTACAGTTCTGGAGACCTTACCTACGTAAGGACATAGACAAGGTAGAGAAGGTTCAGAGGAGGGCAACAAAGATGGTACACAGTTTACATCACAAGTCTTATGAGGACAGGTTGAAGGACTTGAATATGTACTCCCTGGAGGAGAGGAAGGAGAGAGGGCATATGAGACAGACATACAAATATCTTATAGGGAGGAACAGGGTGCAGGAATACACTATTTTTCAGTGAAAAAAGATGTTCCGGGACTAGAGGGCATGGGATGAAGTTGGAGGGAGGGCGATTCAGGGGAAACATGAGGAAGAATTTCTTCACATAACGGGTGGTGCACAAGTGGAACACCCTGCCAGAGGAAGTAGTGGGGGCTGAAACAATCACAGGATTTAAGAATGCATGGGCTAGACATAAGGGAATTCTGGAGGTCAGGGGTAAGGGGCAACAGACTTCTAGGAAAACATAGAGTGAACTTACAAGCTCAAATGGGCAGACTGGGTGGGCCGGAGGCCCTTATCTGCCGACAGTGTCTATGTATCTATGTATCACCAACAGAAAGAGGGAGGTGGTGATACTGCTATATAAATCATTGGTGAGACCTCACCTAGAGTACTGTGTTTAGTTCTGGAGACCACATCTCTTAAAGGATACAGAGTAGAGGCAGTCCAGAGGAGGGCAACTAAAATGGTGAAGGGTCTGCACCACAGACCCTATGAGGAGAGACTAAAGGACCTCATTATGTACACCCTGGAGGAAAGGAGGGAGAGGGAGAGTGGAGATATGATAGAGACTTTCAAATACCTCACAGATATAAACAAGGTACAATAGGGAAGTATTCTTCAGAAAAAAGATTCTTAAGAACAAGGGGGCATGCTATGAAGCTGGAGGGTGGACTCAGGGGAAATGTAAGGAAGTACTTCTTCACAGGAAGAGTGGTGGATGCCTGGAACAGCCTTCCAGTGGAGATGTTGGGGGCCAAAACTGTAGTGGGGTTCAAGAACGCATGGGATAGACATTATGGAACCTTAGTCATTAGGGAAGGGAGGGCTAAGCTGGAGATCAAGTAGGATCTACGGTATTACAGTAGGTAGGAAAAATGGGCAAAGTAGGTGGACTAAGCAGTCCTTATCTGCTGTCAAATTCTATGTTTCTGTGTTTGCCCCTAGCCCTGTGTAGCCTAGCAGGAATGTCTGGTGCTCCCTGACATGAAAAGATACTTTCCCATAAATTGTCCAGGGGTCCTGCCATGATACAGAACAGCAGAGATAGTAAATTGCCCTCAGAGCTAGTTGGTCTGTTTCTGATAAACATCTTGACTTTTCCCAAGAATATCACTTTGTCCCTTCAAGTGCTAAATTCTATCTGATACCCATGCAGAAATAATTAAATAAAAAAGAAATATTTAGTAACAGGTATGTAACCCCCTTGTTACCTGGGGTTACTAGAATCCCAGTAAGACCTAGTGGTAGGCAGGGAAGGCAGCTTGCGAAACTCTAGTTAAATGGGTTTCACACTGTCTCACTCTGTTCTCACTTTCAGCTGAGACTGAGGGATGACATCACCAATAGAACTTTCGCAGCTGCATAAGCCACATTGGAATCTGCAGCAAAGGGAGTTAGATAGAACGTTTGGAGTTTTAAAGTGAGAGTCTGCAGTTTGGCTTGAGTGAGTGAAGTTTGTACTCAAGTGGTGGAGACCGCTGTTTTCGGGTCTCAGTGCCCCCTCCCTCCGGGGGGGGGGGGGATATAAAGATTCCCAGCAGATTCCTGGGCAATCCCCTTAATTCTGCTAGTGGAGGAAAAGCTGTCTGTTTAGTCCAGGATTTATTTTTGGAAGATGGAAGATTTGTGTAAGCCTGTGAGGGCACCTGCAACAAGGATGAGTGTGCTCTGGCTAAGGGCGTATGTTTTCTTCACCCTGGGACTTGTGTGAAAATTTAGGGATTGAACTACATATTGGGAAGTCTAGAGAAATGGGCCAAGCAAGTAAAAGTAGTGTCAAATCCCAGAGTTTTGTGAGATGCAAATAATATGTAGAGGAGATGTGACAGACGTCTACCCTTAATCTACATTTAGAAGTTCAGCAAAGGAATTGTTCAGTTTTCCAGAGAAATGGCGGATATGGGCTGTGGGAGCTGGAGGTGGGTGGCCCCCCATCTTTAGTGACCAGGTCCACCTCTACAGATTTCTTCTGTGGTTTTCTACTTTGCCTCAGGCACTTGGCCAGTGATGGGGGAAGTACCCAGATGTGGGATTGTAAGGAAAATTCTCTCTAAGAGTCGCAGACTCTAGTGTGGTGTGGGGAGCCACGATGGGATAATTGGTTCATTCCTCAAATGGACCGCGGATCAAGTGGTCGGCAGGGGAGCCGGGCCAGTGGGGAAAACCCAAGTGTGTACAAGTCGGGCTGTGTACCCAAAGCTGCGTGCAAGTCCGGGCTGTGTGCCTGGTAGGTTCAGAGCCTGAGGGCTGGAAATGGTGATAAAGTGTTCTGTAGTCTCTAATCTGCATTACCAGGAAATGTAGCCCCATGGGGGTCCGTCTATACTTTGTTTGTTCAGCTAGTATGTGAATAAAAGCCACACTGAAGAATCCCATTCCTGGTTCTGGACATTACAGTTATTGCTTCCTGTGTTCGGATTTACTTAGGTGCCTCTCTGGAAGAGTAGCCAAACCTAGGTCCCCCCTGTGCCGAGTAACCTCATCCTCCCCGAACCCAGGTCCCCACCAGGTACTGCTGTCAGCTTCAACAGCATGCCACCTGTCGTTTTGGCAAAATGGCAGGGATGAGGGGTTACAAAAATGGAGGCACCGCTTTGGATTTTGTTCTGGGAGGAAGGTGCTTGGGCAAAGGGGGGCTAGCGTTTTGGCTATCTGGCAGTGGGTAGCCCTAAAAGCTGAAGCAATTTCCCTAGTGTGTTGCTGTGTGCTGTGGATCTTGTGCTGCTGTTTAAAATTGCCAACTGTTTACCAAGGAGCAGTAAAGCCAAAGAGTGTGCCCTTGTCCTGCTTCGAAAAAAAATAGTTTACAGCATTTTTGGCTGCTTTAAAAATGAACTGTGGTAAAGAAAAGTGTGGAAGACTAGGGGTAGCAACACAAAAATTGTGCCCTGGACGTTTGAAATGCTTTAAAAATGAACTGTTGTAAAGAAAAGTGTGGAAGACTAGGGGTAGCAACAGGAAAATTGTGCCCTGGACGTTGGAAATGCTTTCTGAAAGAAATGAGAGACTGCAGGGTTATTGGCTATGTTAAATGGTTGAAATGGGCTCCTGCCATGGAGTCAGTTGGTGAAGAAAAAAAAGTTGCATTCTGCAGTTTAAATTTGCCTGCTCGACGATCGCTGTGAGGAGAAGAGCCCTCGCGAGGAAGAAGAGGCTCATTTGCATGGCGTCGTGTGGTTGGTCAGGCTACAATCAGTCCTGTCCCTCAGCCAGCTCTACAGAGACTGCCCCAGCATTCAAGAGGGAGTGTGAGTGGAGTGCATGTACTGGCTAGTGGAGGAGCATCGCGGAGTGTTAAAATCGCTGTAAACCTTATAAAAATAGACTTTGCTGTTTAAAATCGGGCTCAACCCGCTTATCGATCGTCGGAATTGCAAAAGTAGTGGTTAAAAAGACGATCGGCAGGACTGCCCGCCCGTTTCTGTTCAGAGGTCTCCAAGAACTGGCTGCAGGCCGTTTTTCCCCATCGCAGCAAACTGCTACTGATAACAGTAAGTAACAACCTAGAAACTGCTCAAACGGTGATTTTCTGCCCTATGCCATATAAATGTGTGTGCAGCAGTGTAGTCGCTTTGCCAGTAACAACTGTGTAAAGTCCTGCCAGCAAGTGCAAGTCTGTTAAGTCATTGACTGTGTGCATAGTAATGAATTTAGCCTCAGTTTAAAGTTTGCAGCCAGAGAGAGACTGTGGGTTGTAGCAAAGTGCAGCACTAGAAATACAGGCAATCCTGTGCTAAAAACCTGAAACTTTAAGGACTGTAATAAAAGAAATGATACCAGCATGTGAAAAGTCCGTGGAAAATCCTGTAAATGTGTTTAAAGCCGGAACAGAGCAAGTTGTGCAGTTTGAGCAAAAGTTATCAGTAGTTTGTGTAAATCGGGTGCGCAGTGGCTTGACCCAGATTCTAAATGTTGATGCACAGGACTGCTGCCGCCGCCATTACAGGGTGGGGTAGTAAAGTAAACACAGCAGCAGAGGAGCCATTTTACAGCTAAAGAGTGTGTTCAATAAAGTGGGACTTTCAGTTACAGTGAACTTTTGTTTGTTTTCTGCAGTTATGGCCTCAGGACCAGCTTGTTACCGGATCATGCCGGGTTGCAGTAACAGCAGCAGTAAATAGACTGAGGGATATTGAAAAGTGGTGCTATGGAGGCAACTGCCTCCTCATGTGGCGATTCCTAATTTTCCAGTGCATGTATGCCAAATATGCTTGAGAGCTGGAAGGACGCCTTCATGATTCCTCACTGTGCTGGATGCCTAGAAAAATATGGCTTGTATAAAGCGCCTCCAATTCGTTTGGCTCCCACATGGACAAAAATTCAGGAATCTGCAGTTGGCAGCACACAGCACCAGGCGGAGCCTGTGGAGGAAGGCCCCTCGGGGGAGTGTGGCACAAAGCTAGAGGGTGCAGAGTTAGAGACAGAACTAGAAGTTGAAGTTTCAGATGCTGGATCCAAGAAGGAAAGTTCGGATAAAGCATCAATCGACCCCTGGGGGCCTAGCCCGAGTCTCTTAGATGAAGATGAGATGCGGGAGGCCTTTGAGTGGGAGGTGTCGACTTCCGTGCCTAGTGATGAGTGGATAGTCTCAGGCGTGAGAACGACTGCTCACTCCTGGGCTCAGATCCTCAGTGAAGAGGAAGATGAGGGGGAACCTATGTGGCCTTGTGAAAAAGGAACGGGTACACAGCCTCAAGATCTTGCCTCGGAGGAATGTATTGAAGAAAGTGGTGATGCCACTGCCCTGGCTTTATGGGAGGAAGAAGTCAGGGATCCGTTTCTACTTTCTTTAAGGATGTGAAGCTGGCAGAACCAGGACTGGCCACCCCCAAGCCAGGCCAGCGGTCTCAGATTGACCAAAGCAAGTAAAGAGGAGAGACTGGTTCGTAGAAAGGCAAATGAGATCTATGGTATGACCTTTCCTACCTTTCCTCGGAAAGTCTGGGAAGAGATTGAGAACTGCAGGAAATCCTGGATCTGGGATGAAGCAATGAAAAGTGTGCATCCTGGGGCCAACAAGCATGTAAAGAACAGACTGTTCCACGAAAAGTATACCCAGTGGAAGAGAGGCAGGACACTGTTTATAGACAGAGTGAGAATAGTGGACGGAGAGGGACGTGAAATCTCCCACTGTGTGAATTATGTGCGCCCAGATGGGGTAATAATTGAAGCTCCTGACCCCCGGTACTATTGGCCTCAGTGCAAGGACCTCTCAGCAAATGTGCCCGTGCCTACAAAATGGAGAGCTGAGCAGTAGTAGTCAATACTGCCACACCAGACTGTGAAGTGCCTTATTGATCCGCCAGTATGAATATCCAGGACTCAGATGCCCCACATTCATCAGTCTACAGTGTACTGGCCTTTCCAGCATCCATCAACTGGCCCACCAGAGGACTTCAGATCTAGAGAGGACACCAGCCCAGCTGTATCCTGTTCATTGCCTGGTAATCGGATGACGTCGGACCAGCTGTTTTCTTTTTTGTTCCTGTTCTAAGGTTCCATCTCCAGAGATGACATCATCCCAGCTGTTCCCAGATGCGCCCTCCTGTGGTTCCCGGAAGATGTCCGCCCAGCTGTATCGGAAGAAATGCTGCCAGGGAGAGTCTTCGTCAGAGGTGCAGGTCGGTTACGAATTTTTCGTACTACAAGTGGCTGGTAAGTCTGAACTTTCCTATCTTTATGACATTGCAGTACACACCCTACACTAGCAGACTTCAAATTGTGTGAACTGTCCTCAAAGACTCTCCCCTTCGGGACTTTGGCCTGTTAGAGCTGTGCTTCACCGGGCTCCGGCCCAGGAGAGGCTCTTTATTGGACTAGCCTTCGGGCATTGTGGTCACTAGTTGGGACTTCTAGGGCACTCCATCCCCTCAAATGTGTATTGTAAATAATGTCGTTGTTTTCTAATGTAAATACTGTTTTTCTACCTTTTTTCTAAAAAAAATCTTTTTGAGATTTTTCAGTGTTTTGATGGTAGGGGTTTAGGTAGACAGTGTATGCAGATTAGGAGCATGTGTTGTCTTTCTTTTTCTTACAGGTGTTCCTGGGAAGACAGAAGAGAAGACAAGACGAGGAGGAGGGGCTCATCGGAGTTCCTCGCCAGTGCTTTAGTGTATAGTAATTTAAAGTACTGTGGTGTTATGGTTGTTATTGCTGTATTAACCCTTTCCTTCCACAGGTGTGGTTGTGGGGGTAGGGAGGAGGCAGTAATGTAGTATTTTAATGGTGTGTGGTTTCAGGTTGCCCAAGGTCAGGAAGGTCCCCAGGTTGTTTTTGTTTTGGGGGTATTAGATTAGAAACAGATAGGTTTTCACTAGAGGGTTAGGGGGGATAGACAGGCTGTGGCCCTGACCTGCAGTAGGGACCGCAGTGCTGATCTAGCAGGGCTATGCTCTGGATGGTTCTACCAGAGCCACTAGGTGTCCATAGTAAGTGGATAGTGTAGAGGCTGATATGTCAGCTAAAGGCCTCTAGGCCCTTAGTGTTGCCTGCCTGTGCTTGCACATGGTAGGAGAGGGCCTGATCACCCCCTCTTGGGTAGTACATAGGGTGGGATGGCCTAGGCGGGGTAAATAATGACTCATGACAGTCATTTTCCTGGTCAAGGGTAAGTATAACCCCCCTTGTTACCCGGGTTACTTAGAATCCTGTGCAAGATCTAGTGGTAGGCAGGGAAGGCAGCTGTGAAACTCCACTTAAATGGGTTTCACACTGTCTCCTCTGTTCTCAGTCTCAGCTGAGACTGAGGGATGACATCACCAATAGAACTTTCGCAGCTGCATAAGCCACATTGGAATCTGCAGCAAAGGGAGTTAGATAGAACGTTGGGAGTTTTCAAGTGAGAGTCTGCAGTTTGGCTTGAGTGAGTGAAGTTTGTACTCAAGTGGTGGAGACCGCTGTTTTCGGGTCTCAGTGCCCCCTCCCTCTGGGGGGTGGATGTAAAGATTCCCAGCAGATTCCTGGGGCAATCCTCTTAATTCTGCTAGTGGAGGAAAAGCTGCCTGTTTAGTCCAGGATTTATTTTGGAAGATGGAAGATTTGTGAGTCGCCTGTGGGGCACCTGCAACTTAAGGGTGAGTGTCTGCTCTGGCTAAAAGGGCATATGTTTTCTTCACCCTGGGACTTGTGTGAAAATCTAGGGATTGAACTACATATTGGGAAGCCTAGAGAAATGGGGCAAGCAAGTAAAAGTAGTGTCAAATCCCAGAGTTTTATGAGATGCAAATAATATGTAGAGGAGATGTGACAGACATCTACCCTTAATCTACATTTAGAAGTTCAGCAAAGGAATTGTTCAGTTTTCCAGAGAAATGGCCGAGTATGGGCTGTGGGAGCTGGAGGTGGGTGGCCCCCCATCTTTAGTGACCAGGTCCACCTCTATGGATTTCTTCTGTGGTTTTCTACTTTGCCTCAGGCACTTGGCCAGTGATGGGGGAAGTACCCAGATGTGGGATTGTAAGGAAAATTCTCTCTAAGAGTCGCAGACTCTAGTGTGGTGTGGGGAGCCATGATGGGATAATTGGTTCATTCCTCAAATGGACCACGGATCAAGTGGTCGGCAGGGGAGCCAGGCCAGTGGGGAAAACCCAAGTGTGTA
Source organism: Neoceratodus forsteri (assembly GCA_016271365.2). Classification (NCBI taxonomy): domain Eukaryota; kingdom Metazoa; phylum Chordata; order Ceratodontiformes; family Ceratodontidae; genus Neoceratodus; species Neoceratodus forsteri. Next base: position 242,053,281 of record CM028133.1, on the reverse strand, counting down.
CAAGTCTGGGCTGTGTGCCTGGTGGGTTCAGAGCCTCAGGGCTGGAAATGGTGATAAAGTGTTCTGTAGTCTCTAATCTGCATTACCAAGAAATGTAGCCCCATGGGGGTCCGTCTATGCTTTGTTTGTTCAGTTAGTATGTGAATAAAAGCCACACTGAAGAATCCCATTCCTGGTTCTGGACATTACAGTTATTGCTTCCTGTGTTCGGATTTACTTGGATGCCCCTGTACAGAATAGCCAAACCTAGGTCCCCCCTATGCCGAGTAACCTCATCCTCCCCGAACCCAGGTCCCCACCAGGTACTGCTGTCAGCTTCAACAGCATGCCACCTGTCGTTTTGGCAAAAAGGCAGGGGTGAGGGTTACAGGTATACGTAGCAAATTGTTACATGTTTGACCACTGACATCAAGTCATTATACACTTCAGCTAGATACCAGGATGAAATTAAACTCTGTCAGCACTTTCCTCAGTGTGTTGTACCGATTACGAAAAAGATTCTTTTTGCATTTTTTTTTTAAAAGTTTGAATTTCATTTTGGCTCATAATTTCTTTGAGTTTCAATGTGAATTTTACCTTCAATAATATGGTACAGCTATAGGGGCCTGCATGACCCCCTACTATTCCAACTTGCTTCTTGTTTACTTGAAACTACCTACTACCTTTAACTTGGAATGCCTTGGGTACACAGGCAACTTCATCAAATGGTACAGGTGCATTGACAGTGCTGCCTGTGTATGGAGAGGCATGCAGGTCAGTTAAGGAAGCTCATGAATTCTAGGCTTGGTTTAATGAAAATATGTTCAACTTGAATTCACTCTTTGAACTAAGCACAAAGTATCTGGATCTGATTCTCTCTCTGTAGACGCACATAGGAGGGTAAAAAGCAGGAGTTATTGAAAAGAAACAGCTACCAACTGGGTGCTGTATGCCAACAGTGCCCACCCTAAATCTGTGGTGAGATCAATCCTGTATAGTCAGTTTCTCCAGATTAGGAGAAATTGCTTGATAGATGCAGGTTTTCAGCTTCAAAAGCAGGAGCTCAGAATGAGATTTGTCAATAGAGGATATGCCCTTTTGTTGTGCGAAGAAGCTACATTGAAAGATAGAAGACAGGAGAAGAGAGAAGGCCTTTAAATGTCAAAGGTTGTAAGTTCAAACCCAGAAGGGCCCATTACATTTGTTACTCAGCATAATCCTCAACTGTGTCAAATTGGCAATATCATTCATAAAAAATGACATATACTAATAGGGGACCTACCATTCCTTGAGGGCCACTCTAGGTAATGTCCCAGTTGTTACTTCTTCTAGGGGGCAAAATCTGACAAATAAATTGGTACACAGTTACAGCACATTGAAAAAACAACAACTCTGCAGCACCATAATCAGATCCCCATGAGCGCTAAATGTTTGTTCCCTTGTAGGGTAGGAATGGACAAAATCTTCTATAGCCAGGTGAAGGAAACACTTTTGAGGTAACAGTTTATTAACAGCAATACCACGTTTGTTGCGTATATGCCCTCTGGTGCCAGTGCAAGCTTATATATATATTAGTAGAACTATCTGCCCCCTCAAGGCGAGGTTACAGGAACATGTCATCACTTTAAGAGGTGCATGGAATCAATGCCGCCAATCTCCAATTCATGGGCCTGGAATATGTGGCCCCATCAGAAAGAGGTGATGGTTACAGAAAGAAACCAGATGAATTCATGGCCTAAAATGCCTCAAACTCCATGGATCAAAAGATGAAATTGATTTTTAGCTTTTCTTATACCCTAAGAAGTAATGATTTTTTTAATCATTAATATTTCATTGGTTTTCCAAAATTACAAATCAAAATCATACAGCCAAACACTGAAGTATTAAAACACTGACATAACTACATCCAAACTATGTATATATGATATAAAACTATTTACATATTAAATCAAACGTCTATATCCCAACTGTTATGAATTACTTTTTAGTGTATTCTTTTTTTTTTTTGCTGTTTCCCTATAAGGATATATTAAGCTCCATTTTTCTATCTCTTGCTCCATGACTTGGCTGGACCAACAGTGGTGTGGAAATATGGATGCCGAATCTCAGGCTTGGGAGATCAGTACGGCCTTCTTCAAACTCCTCTATCTCCCTGCCATATTTGATTTATTTAACAATTATTTAACCAGGAAAGACACACTAAGTCGAGACTTACTTCTAGGTGAGTCCTGGGAGCACATGGAAGTTAAGTGACTTGCACATCGTCACACAGAATGCAAGTGGTGGCTGTGGGACTCAAACCCAGTTCTCCAAGTTTGTAGCTCAGTGCTCTTAACCAGTATGCTATACTGCCCCCCCACCGACAACTGCAAAAATGCTGAAATAACAAAATGCTACCATAAGCATGTTTATGATGTGGCTTGTAGGCCAGTGACTGATTTCTATTTTTTGTGCTCTCAGTCACTGCAGAATTAGATTTACGGTATGCGATGACACAGATGTTATTTCTATACATCAGTTGCTAAAAGCGTTAAGCGTGGCTTACATTAATTTTTATAATTATGATCTTGGTAGCAGTATTTTGTGGTTAGTTCCCCACCCCGAGGTAGCAACTCTTTTTCATTTTTTTCTGCACAGTCTTGAGGGCTAACACATATCTTCAACGGACACTGTCAACCCCTACCGACCTCAAAGTGTCTCTAGTTTTAAAAAGACACACATTAAGAATGGTCACATTCTGTAGAGATTGCTGATGTAACCTGGTCCAGTTTGATTCTGATTCCTTTCTTCTTTTTAAAAGTGAAAAACATACTACACACCATACTGGCGTTAACACACAAAAACGTGTTTGTTTGCAATCCTTGATCAACTCCAACTGCATCTTTCCTGGACTTAAGAACCCCCCCCCAAAAAAAAAACAAAACAGTGTAGCCACTCATAGTGCAGTGGGAGGAGAAGAGACTATTACACCATGAGTGGCAGCACTGTTTGGGAGTGTTTCTATTGTCCAGAAAGGATGCAATAGAAGTAGATCAAAGATTAAAACAAAACAAGGTTGGAAACAACTACACCATTAAGATGCATTTCAGTTCTACTAAGAAAGGGAGCAGATAAAATAATTAGCAATATCAATGAATTTTAGAGAAAGTAAGCATTTTTTTAAATGTGGGTTTCAACTAGAAGAAATATGATGCAAAAAGGGTTGACGGTGTCCCTTTAAACATGCATCAAACATTAAATATATCGTGATCTAGTTAGAATCCCTCTGTTATGTTACACTGGGCCATGCTATAAAAGAATATTTCCTGCCATATTTCCCCACCCCTCATGAAACTCATGCCGCGCAAAACGCTGGGGTAGTACTTCCCATGCAGAGGACCTGTCATATATGTACTTGCGTTTCTCTGAATTCATCTAATCAAGTTGCCAAGCTGCTCTGCACCTGCACTTTCTGAACTGAGGACTTTCTGGAGGCTGGATTACTTGTCACTACTGCATCTTGCACAATGTGGAACAAAAGCTTTTGGTCTGCACATGTCACATCTGTGAAGGAGTCCCTTTTACCCACATGCTATATGTGCTTGCAAACTATATCCTGTGCCACCAGGTAAGCAGCTCCCATTCAGAATTCACCTCATTTTCTTGCAGCAGCTGTGTTTCATGGGGGTTGACATCTCCAGGTACACCCGTCCCCCACTCTATGAACATGACTGCTCCGCTTGTTGACATATCTAGAATTCCTGCAATTTATTATGGCTATCTATGTATTAGCAGCAGTCTTAGGCTGCCCACCCTTGGTGATGCCCAACTAGAAGTTGGGAGGGTGGTTGAAACCTGGGAGTAGCTGTTGCTGAACATAGGACCCTTGAATGCCAGGTGTCAACTGAACCATCAGGCTGCTTCTACCACATAACAATACTGCCAGGCTACTCCCCTTCCTAAAGCTTGGAGATCTGAGAACCCTGATGCAGGCAGTTGTTTTTCTCACTCGTGTAATGTGCTTACAAGGGCCTAACCTGTGGCCAGATTTGACACTTGAAGCTCAGGCTCACCACCCTTCCAGACTAATGTGGGCCCTGCGCTCACCACACATAAATGCTACACCACCCTGCCAGACTAGGTCCCATGCTTACCACAGAGACAACACACCACCCTCCCAGACTGGAGAACAGGCTCCTCCCTGCCCACAGCAGACACAGCTGACATGATAAAATATGAGTAAAAACCATGCTCCCCAAAAGAGAGAGAGAATCAAATGATGGTGAGATATCAGGTTTGATTTTTGTTGTTTGTTTTTAACGTTTGACAGCCCAAATACCTATTCCTGAAGCAGTCCACTCTCCATAGCTCCCCTGCAAGTGTGAGAGATGTAGAAAGTGTCTGAGATGCTGTATCTGACATGGGTGCTGGAACATGGGGAAAAGTGGGGTGGCTGTGATAATTACAAAAGAGACCATGATTGCTTCCCTTCTGCTCTTGCATGCTCAGCGGTTCTGGCACCTATGGTTTTTGACCCGTGTCCCGTCAGTATAGTGGTTCTACTGGGCTTCATTTTAGGACCAGTGTGCTGTTGCTGGTATATGGCAGTGGGCTCCCCAGTGAAGGTACTTATTCTCCCATTTATATGTATGCACGATGAAGGCGACACTTTTCTTTTTTACACAGATCAACAGTGTAGGCAAGATCATTAAAACTAGCAGACAGAAATTGTTGGTAATTTTAAAAGCTGTCCCTTATTTTACTTATTTTGTTTATTTCTCCTCTGCTGGGGGGGTTGTACCTATGGTTCCCCCTCATCCGGCTGTCACTTTGGCCCCATCCCAGCCAGAGCTCAACCCCTATGCCCTACCCCTCCCAGCCACATCACAGTGGGGACTTATCCTACTCACCGCAGAAGGCCAGGCAAACATCAGGGGGGAGCTGACTAGGGTGCATCTGCCATGACGCCAGCTGACCACATTCACATGTGCAGGAAGGATTTTTTCTTGTGCTTCCCCCCATGGCACGGGCGTGCAATGATGCCAAAGATGTTCCGTGCACACATACGCGCCTGGCATGTTTGCATCAGCCTGCGTTGACCCCACAGCGGACCGCAACATGCACCAACCCCCAGCCACCGCTGGGAGCCAGCACATCCACGGTCATCCCTTCCCACCCTCCCGGGAGAAGGAGAGCAGTCCCTGGGATGCTCAATCCTCCTCCTCCCTCCCATCCAACCATCAGCACCCGAGGTCGCTCCCAACCCCAGGTCGCTGGCATGGCGCAAGGTGTGGTGTCCAGTGCCTCAACATTCAGTGCTACCGGGCCGGCTAAAGCTGTCCGTTATTGTTTTTTATTTCTGAAGTGTTTTTTCTTTTTCTATGTGCTCATTAGATGGGTTTCTACCTAACGGTACTGGGTGTGATGTGAAAAGCAGTGCTTTACCTGGAAGCAGACATATCTAGTTCTGTTCCTCCCACTACATCATCAGCATGCGACCTCACGCACTATTACATCACAAAGTCCTGTTCCCTGACTGGTAGCGTGTCACAAGTCACCAATCAAGCAACAGGAGACTGTCTCTTCTTGGCTATTGGTGATGTCACAGTCAGTGAGGTCACAATGCTGATAGTGTAATGGGAAGAACAGAATTGACCTCCAGGTAGAGTGCTGTTCCACACATCACACCTAGCACTATCAGGTAGAAAATCTTCTATTTAGCGAAACAGAAATGAATAAAATACTTCAGATATAAGAAGTGGTAGCTGGCTACTTCTGAAAGTTACTATTAATTCTAGGCAGTACACCAGCACTTTAACTCAGATCTATTCAGAGACTCTGAATGGCTTGTGATAACCAGCGTTCTCTCGCTTTGTTAATCTGAACAAAACACACTACATACATTTCATACCTAAGGGGAATTCTACACGCTACAGAAGGACATGGACATTATCCTTCAGTGCTCTGTATTGCAGAATGTCCAATCTTCAAATTTCCCTGGAGTGTATTATCTGGATAGTGCTCAGTCATATAATAATATACTTACTGACAAACAATAGGGTAGAATTTCAGGTCTGCTTTGTAAACCAACACATACTAGGGACTTATACTGAAATTGCACTTAGTTATTTTTTAGTATCCAGGAAAAAGTTTCATCCTGTGATATTCAGAGCAACTCAACTGCTATTTATTGGTTTTCTGTTTTTATCACAGAGGACATTTGCATAAAAATTGGATACCTGTCCCGACTTCTCATCCTCCTGCTATTTTAGTCTCCGATGAAATCACAGTCTCTGTTTGGGACACAGTGTGCATGACAGGCACTATATAAAATACGATTTCTTTCCGTTCCTTTATTTATTTCGTTTTAATTCACCAAGTAGGTACACTAGACAATTAAATGCCTATTTTCAGGCATGGCCTGGGAGATTACAAGCAAAGGTCAACAAAGTATTACAATACACAATGAATACAGAGAAATAAGTACAGTAAATGTATAGCAGTTTAAGAGTAAAAAAAAACAGCACATGGAATGTAAAACAAAATACATCACACATAAATTTCATAGAAGTCGCATGTATACATTAATACATAGGTATTCATGACAAAAATTATCTGCGTGACAGTGTCAATGAACTCTGAGGGCAACAGCAGCAGATATTCATGTTACCTACTTCAGAACGAGGCAACAGAAGAGCGCTGACGAAGTTCAGAAGGGACTGAGTTCCATAACACTGAAGCAACATAAGCAAATGACGTTTCACCAGACCTCATGGGAAATGTAAGTGAAGTGAAATAACGGCAGACAACCATGTAAAGTACTATAAATCATACCACCAAATGTGTAGGCACGTGAAGCTGATGGGGATAGCCAAACAAACCCAGCATATAGGAAGCAATGATGGGATTATAAAGCACTTTGACATACAGTTTGTATGAAACATGCTATATAAGACCAAATGTCTTTCCTTTCCTTAATGACTAGAGAGCTCTTTATGGATTGCAAAGTGATTTGGGATACAGTATGTATGAAAGGCACTAGATAAAACCAAATTCCTTTCCTTAAAGAGCTCCCGACACAGTTGAGACAACTTTGAAAAAAATGTTTAATATTCAGGCATAAATGTAGCTTATATTTTGTATTTTATTCTGTAATTCTCACTCTTATTTCCTTATTATTAGGAAAAGCAACAGCACTACCTCGGCACTCCTAGAATATACCAACTTTATCCATAAAGCTTTGGAACGTGGCCCCTTAGTGGGGTCAGTGTTCATTGACCTCACTAAGGTTTTTGATATGGTTAACCACTCTCTCCTTGTGGACTCCATTCATAATTTGGGGGCCTCCTCTGAGACTGTGTGCTGGTTCAAACATTAGTTTGAGGATAGATCCCAACAGGTAAAAATTAGCGATGCTTTACCCTCCAGTCTAGCAGTCCACTCTGGAGTTTCACAAGGCTCCATTCTGGACCCCCTTACTATTCAGCCTCTTCCTGAACTCCCTCCCACAAGCCTGCCCTGGTGAGCTACTCCTATATGCAGATGATGCAGTGTTATTCACCAGTCATACAGATCCACCTTCCGTGGTTAGTTGTCTGCAAGCCAATTTCTCAGCTTCTGAATAATGGTAAGCACAACACAAACTGATCCTAAACTGTGAAAAAACAAAGTCCATACTTTTTGCAAGCCCCCACAATAAATCCAGATCAGCCCAAATTACCATACTCAACAACTGCAATGTCCCTATCAAACAAGAACAGACCTTTAAGTATCTCGGTGTTGCTCTCAACTGCACCCTGTCCTTCTCTGAACACATCAACGCTGTCTCCAAGGTGGTTAACTGTAGACTAGGGATCCTATATAGGCATAGAAAAGGCATGACCCAAGAAGCACTCCAAACTGCAGTCACCAGCTCTATACTCTTAGTGGTGGACTATGGTCTAGTCATTTATGGTGTAGCCATGGACACAACCCCTTAAAAGTGTTAGCACTGCACTCAACAGATCCTGTCGTCTGGTCACAGTTGCCAATCACTGCACACACATGTGCGACTTGTATTCCAGGACTAATTGGTTGAACATCTGGGACAGGATCAAATATCATACCTGCCTTTATTCGAAGAAGATCAGCCTGGGCCTAACTCCCCCGAACTCCACACACCTTCTCATGCATACCCCCTACTCTCACAGCACTAGGAGTGCATCTAGACATGCCTTCCAATTCCCTTTCTGCTGCACCTCCCAGGCCCAATGATCCTTCAGCTTCTGAGCACCCAGTTGGCTAAATGGGCTCCCAATTCGAAATCCTTGAAGCACCCAAGCTCAAAATCCTTGAAGCACCCATGCTTGGTCCTTTCAAGTTCCTTCTTAAACAACACCTGGTGGCAGGCAGCCATTGTGACTGCCCAGTCTAGCCCTCCATCCAACCTATCTGTCCTTTCTCTCATTCCCTTTCCTACCCCATCTCCTCTTCTCCTTTTCTCAACCTGCCTGCCCACCCTTTTGTTATATCTGCACCCTCCCCACCAAACACTACCTGTCTGTCCACTCCTGTATTCCCTGCCTACCCCCCCATCTCCTAGCTTTATCTGTCCCCCCTCTCCCTTCCTGTCTGCTCACTTTTTGATATTCTTCTGCTTACCCTGCCCTCATCAATGACTGACCCTCCTCACGACTTCCAAAGACTGCTCCTGGCTCCACATCGCCCTTCACTGGCCGATCCCTATACTTGACAATGCCATCCTCTGGCTGCTCGTGCCTGACTCTCATTTGTTGCACAATGACACCTTCTGACTCTTCTTAAGTTATAACTACCTCATGTATTTAATTGCTATTAACCTTCTATTATTTTAACTTGTATGCTTATCACAATGTTAATTTCAACACATTATATCTCTGTATCTATCGTTTTGTTAATAGTTGATGTGGAACCTATGTAAAAGAGTCTCTGACTCATAGGTATTGCAATCCAAGAACTTAATAAATAAATAAATTATTAAGGGTATTTACATGAACACAGTATCTCTGCCCATTTAGCTCTGGTTGCCTACCTGCCCCTGACATCATAATTCTGTTTATGACATCAAAATTTGCTGCTGTAGAGATAATTATGATGTCATAAACAGGGGACTGTGATGTCATGTGTAGAGACGCAGCCAGAGTAGATATAGTCTAAGAGATAGGGATCTTGCTTTCATGCAACTGTTTTCAGTAATAAAGAAAATGGGGAATTAATCACTGAAAATTTCAAAGTTTTCCTAATGCTGTCAGGGGCTGTTCAATGTCTGCTGTCAACTGTGTATGGACTGTAAAGCAGTTTGGGATACAGTGTGTATGAAAAGTGCTATCTAAAATCAAATGTATTTTTTTTCTTATATTCCACTGCCAGCTGTTTATGAATTGTAAAGCACTTTGGGATACAGTGTGGATAAAAGCCACTATAGAAAATAAAATTCCTTTCCTTACAGGGGAAATCTGGTTCCCCTGCATTAATGCTGCAGGATCAACAGTCCCAATTAAGCAAACCTGCTGAAAATATCATTTTTTACTCGCATACTTGTTAGAAACATTAAAGTTTGTCTGGTTTGTCCCGCATCCTGCCACCCACCATGCTGCCAAACAGAAAGCCCTTGTATCCCCGTGGCCAGCCCTCTGATGACGTGAACAACAGGCTAAGCTGCACTGGACATCTATGTGCCGGCACTTCAGTATTCACGTGAACACGGCCAAACAGTGCATTTTCACGTTCAGTCTACCAGTACCAACTGCACTGAACGCTGGTTCAATAAAGTAAAACAAGCATTTATTTTAGTTACAACTAATCATTTTCTATTAACCCATTAACCACCCGGCTACTAGATTTCTTATGACCTTGGTAATAGTAGAAATGAGAAAATCCAGTGCTGCGACTGGGGGACTCTGATCACATGACTGTGGATTATTCCAGCATACAAGCACAGTCCAGAAATTTTGTTTATTTATTGAAATGTTTCACCAGGAGGGTACACCGAACAACAAGTTGCTCGTCTCACGTTGCAACCTGGGGGGAGGGGTTACATAGGGTTGTGAAGGATGATCAGTTACAATAGTCTGTGGGTAGTACAAACAATACAACATTGTAAGATTGTGCAACAGCTGGAACACAAGGTGTTGTACAATAAACAGTAGTGGAACATTGGGTAAATTACAATACATGTCCAAAATCATACAAAAGAACATATGAACGTACAAAACAGTAATAATGCTATAGAACCATTTATAGTGCATGAGTGTACCAGGAGCTGGCTCGAGGTAGTACACAAGTGCTGTTGCAGTAACAAGGATGGGGTTAGGTTGTGCACACTGGTGACCCAGAAGGGCAGGTGGAGAACAGAGGGAGGGAGAGGCAAGAACTGAATATGAGGAGAAGGGATAGCCATTTCCTGATTTCCCCCTTCAGGATGTTGAGAACCCTGGGGGCGGTTCATGGTAGGAAGGCAGAAACTGGGGACAGGTATTAAGGTGGGTTAAAGCAGGAACAGCTGAGGGAAAGGTAATTGTGTAGGGCAGAGGTAAGGGAATAGTTGGAGGAGGAGTGTCATATTTCAGGAGGGAGGGAGGAGGGAATTCCAGGTTTAGAAATGATGGGCGAAACCAGTCTGACCGATGAGGGTGGAGCGGCGAGGAACCGTCAAGGTGCGGGCGTCATTTGATCTGAGAGAGTGGGTGGGGGGAGGTGGAGTGGACACAGAGGATGAGAGATAGTAGAGGAGCCCCCCAAACCTGAATTTTGAGGTTAGTTTGGCACAGTGAGAGATGCGTCTGTGAGATAGTGGAAGGAAGCTTAGAGAGTGATACAGTTCACAGTGGTGGGAGCAGGAAGGGAAGTCGATAGCAAAGTGGCAGAAGGCGTTAAAGATAGTGTCCAACTTGGTCAGGGAAGATTTGGGAGCAGCATCATAGACTACGTCGCAGTAGTCAAAGATGGAGAGTATCATCTTCTGGACAATTTCGTGCCTCGCAGTCAGCGGGATGCAACTACGATTCCTGTACAGAGCACCAAGTTTGGGGCACCGTTTCTTCAGAATAGCATCAATATGTACAGAGAAGTTGAGGTGCTGGTCGAGCCAAACTCCCAGATATCGAAATGAAGAGGTGTCCTCCAAGATGGTCCCATCAAGGGTGTGGAAGGTGGGTAAGGCCGGGAGCCTAGACAGTCTCTGCCTGGTGCCAAAGGTCATTGAGACTGTCTTCTTGGCATTTAGAAAAAGCTGGTGAGAAGCAAACCAGAGCTGAACTTGGTTGAAGTCATGCTGTAAGCTGGTTTGCATAACAGCAGCAGGGTTTTTGCCGGAACTGTACAAAACAGTATCATCAGCGTACACGTGGATAGAAGAGGATGAGCAGGTTGTGGGAAGATCATTAAGGAAAACGGAGAAGAGTAGGGGACCAAGCACTGAGCCCTGAGGGATACCAGTGTTGATGGGGAGTGGAGGGGAGATGGAATCAAGGATTCTCACCGACTGGGTCCTGCCATTGAGGTAGGATTTAAACCTGTTGGAGCAAGGCCAGCTGAGAAGAGTGAGTCAAGAAGCCGGGGATGGGAAACAGTGTCAAAAGCCTTGGCTAGGTCGACAAAGATGGCCGAGGTGATCAGGCCATCATCCATCCCTGAAAGGATGGAGTCAGTAAGCCTGAAGAGGGAGGTGGTTGTTGAGTGGTTCTTCCGAAAACCAGATTGGAAGGGAGTGAAGAAGGAGGAATCAGACAGGAATGGTGATAGTTGAGAGAGAACTACAGTAAATGTTCTTGAAGTTTGGCACAGGTAGGAAGGAGGGAAATAGGGTGATAGTTGCCAGGAGTGGATGTGTCACCACCCTTGGAGAGAGGAAGGACTACAGCGTGTTTCAATGATGAGGGTACTTGGGTAGAAATAAAGGACAGGTTAAGGATTAGGGAGATAGGATAAGCAATTGTACGAGCAGAAAGGTAGAGAAGTTTAGGATCTAGCTCATCTGGTGAGGAGCCTTTAGAAGGGTTGAGGGATAGGAGAGCATTAAGAGCTTCGTCGGGGAGATAGTAGAAAAGAAAAATGGGGGAAGGGTAGGCACTGGCTGAGGCGAAGGGCTGAAGTTAGTAGGTGGCAATGGGGAGATGGAATTTAGAAGAGACGTGGCGCATAAGGTATAGTATGCAGTAAATCCATTGGCCACGGAGCCAGGGTCAGAAACTAGGAAGTTATTTATTTTGAGAACTGGAGGGGGGGGTGAGAGGAGGGAGAGAACAGGACATGAACTACCCTCCAGAATGTAGATGAAGAATTAGTGCTAGTCAGGAATGAGGAGTTGAAATAATCAGACTTAGCCAGTCTAGTAGCTTTAGTACATGAATTGTGTAGCATTCTGTACTTGGTGTAGTTGTTTGGATATTTAATAGATTTGTGTTTTCTCCAGGCCCGATCACGCTCCCTGAAGCAGGCCAGTAGTTCGGGGGTGATCCAGGGGAGGTGAAGCCAACAGACTCTTGTCCGTCTGAAAGGAGCAAAGACATTCCAGGTAGCAATGAATTTATCCTTAAAATAGTCAAGTGCTTGGTCAACAGAAATGGCAGTGGAGAGGGGTGCCCAGTCAGTGGAAGCGAGTGCAGAGCTGATTGGGGTAAGGTCAAAGGATTTAAAGGACCGGAGCTGTATGAATTTAGGGGGAGGTTTGGGGCAATGAACCTTACGTACAATGAAAATGGGGTTGTGGTCACTAAGGGCATCGGAGTGGAGACCAGATTTAATGATGGGGGGGGTTGTGACTGCCCAGTCAAGCAGGGTGTGGTTTTGTGTTTTGGGATTACAGCGTGAAATACTTAACTTTCTGAGCCACATTACAGCATCAGTTTACAGTTTATAGCTTCGCTCTCAAGGTTAAGTGGCTGCCATGGAAACCTCTCAATGCCAATGCAGGCTTGTTTTGCTTGGCTGCCTGTAATTTATCACCTATATATTAGTTACCACTAGTAACTTTTCAGTAGTCGTTGGCCACCTGGTTATTGAATTTCATATAACATGTGCAACAGTCCAAAGCACTGAGTGCAAATCCTGGTCTAGCAATTAGCAATAAATAAAAAGTGCCCACTATCAGGACATCAGTGCATTTTAAATGGAAAATGCAACATTTCTGGATGCTTATTAAACAGGAAGTGATTGTTCAATAAGATAAGGCTAACTACTTAAATATGCACTATCTGTTACATCCATGTAAATGCATTTTACTTACTATTAGGACATATTACCATCTCAATAAATGGCAATAACTTGTTTACTATGCATTTATTAACTAGCATTTAGTCTCTTAATTTAAAGTAATACCCAAAATGTTGAGAGGTATGTCTGTCTGATCATTTAGAGAGTTTGACTTTTGACCTCTAAAGGATAAGAACACTTTTTGCATGCAGCGGCACAGAAAACTTTGCTCCAGTCCTCCTCAGGATGCTGAGGGCTCTTTTCCAGCAAGAACTTAGATAAGAGGAACACCACAGAGCTGGGAGAGCTAGTACCCCCAACCCGAACCTGGCTCAAACCTGTTGAGTACAATCTTGGGAAGTCACACCCTGGCAACAGTTATTGAATCTGGCCATGCCTTGCCTCCACCCCTCCCTGTCACCAACAGAAACTGACGGTAAAACCCCTGCTTTATTCCCGTCCCTGCAACCAGAGCGGACATGAATCATGTCGTTGATTGCCCTTCTCTCAGCCACACTGAATGAAACCTAGGGAGACGTCAGAGAGGTGGAGGCCTGAGCAGGAAGCGCAACAGGAAAGTACTACTGTTTCAGCTTTTGAAGATCTTTCCTCCTGCTGTACTGCAAAAGCAAAAAGGATTTCCGTCTGGTCAGACCACTACCCTTTCCCAGGCCAAGGCCACACACTCCTCAACACCCCATGGGCTCATAAATCTCTCCTTATTGGTGTCCTGAAGAAATGTAAGGTGGCCAGCTTGAAAAGGTAATCTCTGACACCGGTGAGTCACAGTACTGTGTACTAGGTAGTCAGCCACACACACAGGTCTGCTTTGCAAATGCGGCATGCATACACACACACACACACTCTACTGTCATCACTGTTCCTGCCAGCCATTCACACTTCATATCCGTTCTTCTTTCTGAGTTACATTTCCACCGACTCAGCTGAATTGCACTCAAATACAGAGTCACTGACACGTGAAATATGCACATGTACACATTCACACTCAGTTGTACAATATACAAAACAGATTCACATACACTAATGCTACACACATATGTATAATATGTGTAACCCCCACCCAGGTATGCCGTTTCCATCTTGACAGCAATACCAGGTGGGCTGGGTTCGGGGAGGAATATGTCACTCGGCACATTGGCTACATTTGGCTACTCTGCACAGGGGCACCCAAGCAACTCCGGACAAAGGAAGCAATAACTGTAATGTCCAATACCAGAAATGGGATTCTAAAGTGTGGCTTTTATTCACATCCAACAGAATAAACAAAGCATAGATGGACCCCCACGGGGCTACGCTCCTGGTAATGCAGATTTATGGAGATCAGAACACATCCAGGCTCTGAAACACACTGGGCACACAGCCCGAACTTGTAAACTGCTCTGAGTTTTCCCTGGCTTGGCTCCCTTGCCAGACACTTGGACACTTTCCATATAGCATGGAAGCATTTACTGGTGGCTCCCTAAACCACCTATGAGCACTTCTGCTCCATAAGGGAATCTTCCTCAGCAATCTTGCGTCTGGGTACTTTTCTCAGGCACTGGCCAAGTACCTGAGAGAAAGCAACAGGTGTCCCAAAGTAAACCCGTAGAGGTGAATTTGGTTGCTACTGATGGGGGGGTCTCCCACCTCTCGCTCCCATAATTCATGCCTAGCCATTTCTCTGGACTGTAACACCTCATCCTTTAAAACACTTTGCTGTGTAGATTCTCTGTAAATGTATTCACATTCAATGTACTGTCTTTACATCTCATTTGTGCTTGAACTTGAACATACTTAAATAAGTGGCTGTGTCCATTACTCTAGACCCCCCACAGAGTTAAGCAGTCCAATCCCCACATCTACCAAACTGTACTTGGCTGTCTTTTCCTGACCCCACAGTAACAGTTACTTTAGTTTCATTTTGTTTCAGGTGAAAACACATGGCCCTTTAGCAGAGCGAACTCACCCCTTGGTTGCAGGTGCCCCACAGGAGTTTTCTCTTCAAAGGAAATCTCGTCCAGAACTTCTGGTACCTCAGCACAAACTTAAATCAGGCAGCTTCTTTTCTCTTAGCCGGACCGGGAGGGGTTGCCTCTGGAAGCAGGCTGGTTCCTTCCCCCCATCCCCGCAGGGATGGGGCCCTGAACCACTGAAAGCGGTCTCCACCACTTCAATGTGCTCTTCTTGTGTTCCTCTTCAGGTGAGAACACACACCTATACTAAAAAATAGCTCTTTGACAGAGCTTAGAGCTCTGAGGGCATGCCTACAGCAGAGCACCTCTACTACAGACTGCCATAGACTCTACTGGACTCACTTCAAATTCCCCAACGTTCTACTCTAACCTCCAGCTGCAACATTCCAGTGCGGCTTATGCAGCTGCAACAGTTTTAAAATGATGTCATCCCTCAGTCTCAGCTGAGACTGAGAACAGAGTGAGACAGTGTGAAATCCATTTAACTGGAGTTTCACAAGCTGCCTTCCTTGCCTACCACTAGGTCTTACTGGGATTTAAGTAACCCCGGGTAACGGGGGGGATTACATATGTGTGTGTGTATATATGTGTGTGTATATATATATATATATATATATATATATATATATATAAAATAGGGGCATGGCTGTGCCCCTATAGTTAGGGTTTATTTTGTATTTATTTTATAGAATCAGTATTACAACCCTTTGAGTCAGGGACTCATTTACAAAGGCTCTTTGTCAAAAAACAGAGTACAAAACACATACAAAACACAGTAAACATATTATACAGAGAATTATAAGGGAATAATTTACATATATGTACATTGTTACAGTGAATGTACATGGTTACAGTGAATAAAGTCCAACAATGGAGAGTCTATGTAGGTCCTATACAATGTGGTAGCTAAATTACATATATGTACATAGATACAGTGAAAAGAGTCCAACATGAGGGAGACATTCTATGTAGTTCCTAAACGATGTGGTAGCTAGAATATCATACAGCAAGCAAGCAAGACACTACAATATCAATGCTGTACTACAAATAGCAGATAACAGGTAGATGCTAAGGACAGATGAGCTGAAACACTTGAACAGTGGCTATGTGCAGTTACTGCTGCAAGTGGAGATGAGGTGTTGTCTGAGGGCTGATTTGAAAGGCCCTAGTCTTGGTTGAGTGGTGATAATGGTGGGGAAGGCATTGCTCCAGGAAGGTGCCCGATAACGAAAGCATCTTTGCGCCAGGGACGTCCTGACACTGGGTACTTGAAATGTGCACTTGCTAGCATTCCGGGTGGAGATAGCCGGGATGAATGGAGTGAGAATGGTACTTAGGCCTGGAGGAGCAAGGCCTGCAACAATTTTCTTGGTTAGGAGGCAGGTATGGTAGCGCAACCTCTCCTCAAGGTAGAGAAAGTCAGCAAGGTCATATAAGGTGCATGTGAGTGGGTGAGTTTGCAGGAGCCTAAACGGCAGGCTTTGTTCAGGGACATTTTGATTTTATTGCATGTGGTATTATCAGCTGCGCCATACACCAGTATGCCGTAGTCAACTAGGGACAGTACAGATGAGGTGATGGCCAGTCTAAGGGCTGTGGGTGGAAGGCAGTTCTTGTGGTGGTACAGTAAGCCAACATGAGTATTTATGGCTGCGGCTAGGTTGCGAGTATGGTCATGAAAGGAGAGGGAAAAGTCGAAAGTGACACACAGGTATTTATATGTTTTTACCTGCTCTGAGGGAAGGAGGGAGCCAGACAGGATGGTGAGTGTGGCGTCCCTAGATTTGTTTTGGGAGTGTGAGAATAAAATGTGTTTCGTCTTTTTTATGTTAATTACTAGTCGTTCGTCCAGAAACCAGGATTCTGCCTGATTAAAAGAGTGTTGAAGGGCACTTTGAAGGGGGAGTGGGGTCTGGTGGGATGTGAAAAGAACAGCATCATCTGCATAGAGGAGCATTTTTTCATCGGAGGAGCTGGGGAGCGAATTGAGATACAGACTGAAGAGCAGTGGTCCAAGAATCAAGCCTTGTGGGACACCCAAGCGAACTTCTCGCATGCTGGAGAGGGTATTGTTGATTTTTACACACTGTGACCAGGCAGTGAGGTAGCTGGAGAACCAGGACACAGGGCCGTGTGCAAAACCTAGCTGGGAGAGTGTGGATATGAGGAGTGGGTGGCAGATCATATCAAAGGCTTTCAATAAATCAATGTAGACTGCCCCCACGAGGTGACCTTTATCCAGGGCAGTGTGTAAGAAGTTGGAGAACTCAATAAGTGCGGTAGTGATGCTATGTCCCCTGTGGAACCCGTGTTGCTCAGCACAGAGGAGCTCATGCTTATCAATGTATTCAGTAACTTGGTCAGCCACACTCTTCTCAAAAGCTTTGGAGAGGGGGGGCAGTATTGAGATTGGTCTGTAGTTTCTGGGGGTGGTGCGTCCCCCCCCTTTGTGTATAGGGGAGACCACCGTGGTCTTCCAAGCATGGGGGACTTGGCCGTGGCAGAGTGAGTAGTTGAGAAGGCTAGTAAGGGGAGTAAGGACTGAATCAAACACTAAGCGAAGTAGTTTGGGATCCAGAGTGTCATTACTGAACCCAGTACCACTGATGGCTTTTAGAAGGTAGGGTTTGGCCTCCAAAGGTGTGAGGGGCCCTGAAATGGAAGGGGGAAGGGGTGCAGGTGGGGGGGGCAGGATCAGGATCAAAGAAATTGGCGGGGAGGACTGTACTGAGGTCCGAGAATGCTTCATTGAGTCTATCAGCAATACTCTGTGCGTCTGTGGAGAGCAAACAACTGAGATCTAACAGGGTGGGGGGCGGTGACTCGGACTTTCCATTCAGCTCCTTAATATTATCCCAGAACTTCTGGGCAGATCCCCAGGAGGCGGCTAGGGTGGATCTGTGGTAATATGATTTTGGTTTGCAGATGGCCCATGTGCATTTATTGCATGCCGCATTATAGGCTTGCCAATCGGATGGCTTGCCAGAATCAATTGCTCTGTGCCAGAGGTTATCTCTGCTCTGCAGTTGGCTGATTAATGCTGGGGTTATCCATGGGGAGTTATGTTCCTTAATAGTGGATTTGGTAAGGGGGCAAAAATGACACATGCCATGTTGAAATATTGTACGAAGTAACTGAAGGCAGAGTCCATGTCAGGGGCTAGGGATATCGGGGACCAGTCCCAGTTGACTACATGCTCCCTAAGTTGTGCTAACTTGCCAGGGCATAGGCATCATTGTAGGAATATTTTTAGTACTGTTTTTTTCCAACTTACAGGATGAGAAAAGGGTGACAGGAGAGAGGTCACTGAGGGCATTGGGTAGCACGGTGGTGCTGTTGATTTTGTGCGGTCTGTTTGAGAGGACAATGTCCAGCAGAGTGGCAGTGCCTTTGGTAGGGTGGTACTGGGTGGGAGTGGATACCACCTGTGTGAGGTCGAGGGCTGCAATGGCATCCTTGGCTTGGGAAGCAGTGCTGAAGAGCCAGCTGATGTTGAGCTCACCCATCGTGATCTGCTCCATCTTGCAGGGCAGACTGGCGAGGTGCTCCAGTAGTGACTGTAGTGCAGGGTACTGGTGTTGAGGAGGGATATAGGCAGCTGTGAATGTTAGTGGGGCTCTGGAGGCACTGGTGGTGATTTTTAGGGAGGGTCGCCTGGGCAGTATGCTCTAGTTTCGGTGGTGGGAGGGCAAGCCCTTCCAATGTGCCACGGAGGTAAATCACGCAACCACCCCCCGCATTTCCCAATTCTGTCCTCCCGAAATAGTGTGTAACCTGGTAGAGTAATAAAGTGGTCAGGGGTTTTATTTGATAGCCATGTCTCCACGAGTGCTAGGACGTCTGGTTGGTGGTGGGCAACCCAGCCCTGTAGATCTGCAAATTTTTTAAGAATACAGCATACGTTCATCGAGGCCATACATAGGCCAGAAGACGAGAAGGAGTGGTTAGGTCTGGCTGCTGTGGGGTCTGGGTTGGGGTGGACCTTGTCTGACAGTAGTAGTAGAAGGGAAACAAGCCTAATGAGGGCTGTGTGTTTTCTGCAGTGGTTGGACAGGGTAGTGTATGTGTGTGCCCCCCGACCTTGGAGGGCTATAGGAGGGGCGAGGGACCAGAGGTCTGGGATGGCCAGATAGATGGAGGGACATGGGGCAACAGGTGAGAGGTGGCGGGTGGTCAGATGGGCTGGGGGTACAATGGGGGAGTGCTAGCCACTGAGGAAGGACTGGGGAGTGGTACAGCGGGGAGTGAGTGCCGGTGGATAGGCAGGGGTGTGGTACCAGCCAGGGGTGGGGTGGGTGGCCATGTTGAGCGACATTAGTATGAAGAGTGTCAGTCGCATAAGCACTTGCAGCATTGTAGTGGTGGTCATGGACCGAGGTATAAGAGATACCCAGTAACGTACTGAAATGTGGCAACCACTTTGGAGTAGTGGCAGTGTCACAGACTCTAGTGCAAAGGGTGTGAGGTTTAAGCCCCAGATCTGGAAACTTGGTGGGGGCCAGTGCAAGTAGGGTGTGCAGGGTGGAAATGCACATCCAAAGTATGTGGCAAGGGGAGTTAGAGTAAGGGCCAGCAGTGACTCCTAGGGGGCACTTTGGGTACTGCAAGCAGGGCAATGGAGTTTGGGCTTGTAGAAGGAGGAGAGTGGAGTAGAAGCAAAGAAAGTCAGCAGTAGAAAAGGCTAGAGAGGCAGGAATTTGTGAGAGGTGATTCAGCACTACTACATGGTAGCAAGAAAGTATAACCTGCTAATGGAAAAGTGGGGAGTTAGAAAAAAAAAAAAAAACAGGAAGTCATGTGACTAGGGTGGTCTTTAAATTGAGGGTTGGCCTTGGGTGGGCATGGCAGTAGATGCATAGCATTGACGGGCTAACACCCCTCACACAGTTCAGCTGCAGGAGGAGAGTAATTACCTTTAGGGCTTTGGTGGATCTCACTACCCCTGCTGTGTGGGTTGAGTAGGCAGTTTAAAGTTAAACCTTAAATTTTGCACTTTAATAACTTTGTAACCATTCAACGGATTTGCATGAAAGTTTGCATGTGCAATCTTGTGTGGTAGAATTCTTGATGTGTCAAGTTTCATTTTGGTCATATTTCCAGATTTTGAGCTGGGCATAGTGCAGAAACATTAAAAATTGTCTTTTTTGCATTTATTTGTCACCATACTGCATCGAGATGGTTTGGAATTGTGGCCTGAAATTTTCAGGGTACAAAGATCTTGACCCACAGAAGAGCATTTCACTGGTTTGGTGAAAAAATATGAATCTCTTTCAAAGTTATTTAAATGTAAAGTTTTGGGTTCTGAGCATGCTCAGTACAGTCTTTTGGATAGCTTTCTGGAACAACAAAGGAATCTGGTCGGGTTCAATCCTTTTTCATGAGCAAAAAATCCTTTTTCATGAGCCGCCATCTTGTTTTGTATTTTTCCACACAACAAACTGTCATAACTCTGCAGAGGGATATTTCTACAGACATCCAAACAAGTATCCTACTGATCAGGAGTCGATGAGCGTCACTGTGTATTTTTTAATAGCTCCCATGGCCTTGGAATGTTTTTTTAACTAAATCCTTTCTCACGACTCACTAAGTTCCTTTCTTGTGAGTCCTTTATCGTTCTCGCGAAAAAGAAAATCGGCATGCGAAAGAGGATTAAAATCTATGTCCTAAATCCTTTTTCACAAGACAGAATCCTTTTCCATGACCACGGAAAAGGAATCGTCTCATGGCAAAGGATTTTTATAAAAAAAAACTACGTCTGAAATCCTTTTTTGCGAGACAGAATCCCTTTCCGTGACCACAGCAAAGGATTCAAAGAAAAGGATTCCTGCTCGCGAAAAATAATTTCTGTGCCTTTTTCCTATGTTGTCATTGTATATCCCTGGTGTCTAGTGGCACCACCATCCTCTGATCCTCATATTTATAATAATTTGTCACCCCACTGCTGGTTAGTGGTTCCCTCACCCTCCCATGTACCGTTATTGTGTATCTTTGGTGTCTAGTGGCACCCCCCACCCTCCAATCCCCATATTTATAATAATTTGCCACCCCATTGCTTGTTAGTAGTAGTACCCCCCCAGCCTCCCATGTCCATGTCAACCTGCAAATAAGAAAACCGTCCCTCGATGTTGTGCTTTTTTAAAAAACCTGTAAAAAAACAAGTCAACAGCCGATCACCCTCACACCACCCACCTGACTTTCCACTGAGCGTCCACCTCCCCGTACCCCCCTTGACCCACCCCACGTGCTCTCACCCACCTGAACTGCCAACTGACTGAAGATCCACTCTCCGATCGAAGACACGTCTTGCTGCTGCAACCAGCGACAGCTGTCTAACAAGTAAGTTAACTGCAGTTCAATATATTTTCTGACCGTAGTTACCTAACTTGTCAGACAGCAGTTGCTGGTTCCAGCAGCAAGATGTGTCTTGATTGGAGAGTGGATCTTCAGTCTGTTGGAAGTTCAGGTGCGCGAGGGCATGTGTGGGGGGGTCAAAGGGATGCGAGAGGTGGGTGGACAGTGAGAGGTCGGGTGAGTGGTGTGGGTGTGATCAGTGGCAGTGGACTTTTTCCTTTTTTACAGGTTTTTTACAGGTTGCAGGTTGACATGGACATGAGAGGCTGGGGGTACCACTAACCACCAATGGGGTGACAAATTCTTATAAATATGGGGATCACCCCATTCTCATAAAGTCTACACATCTAACCTTATTTACAAATGGAATGGGATGAGTGTTAGGCTTGAGAAGCCCAAGGCACACCCCACACCTGCTCTCCTGCCTGCTTTGGGGGAGTGGGGTGTTGGGGTTGGAAACCCTAACGCCACATTTCCCAACTTTTGTTGTTTTGACCATAACTGGAGCATTATCAAAGTTTTTTGCAACATATATATTCTTTCATGGCAAAAATCTCCGTTTAATGCATCAGTTAGGGTTGTTCCACAGCGACAAAAGCAAGGAAATTCGATGTTAGGGTTGCCACTCCTTGTACCCCACACCCAGCCTGCTCCCACCAACAGGCATCGTGGTGTGCGTTTGGGTCGTCAGCACTAACTCTCTCCCCATGCCACATGTAAACAAACTGAGGCAGTGCAGTATAGGAGAATGGGGTGAGAGTTAGGACCAACAACCCCAACGCACACCCCGATGCCTGTTAGTGGGGGCGGGGTGGGCGTGGGATGCAAGGGGTGGAAACCTTAACATCGAATTTCTTTGTTTTTGTTGCTGTGGAACAACCCTAACTGATGCATTAAAATGGAGTTTTTTACCATGAATTTCCCTTCTTTTTGAGAATGTGCAGTATAAACAGTGAATGGAATGTGGTGGTGCGAGCGTGGGGCCCTTCGGTAACGGTAATGCAACTGGAAACAGAAACAGTTATCGTAACAACAAGGAGGATGCCAAAGGAAACAGTCAGAGAAATGGAAGCGGAAAAGCAAGCGTGTAAGCAAACGCAAATCGTTACGCGCAGGGTCATGGGAACGCAATTGGAAATGCAAACACTTAGGGTAATAGCAACGATGACGCCAAAGGAAAGAGAAACGCAAACGGAAGCGCGTATGCAAACACAAACGGCAATGCACACGGTGACACAAAAGGAAACACAAATGCAAACAAAACCAGTAATGGAAACGCAAACAGTAACAGTAACGCAAGTACAAATGCAAAGGGTAACACACACAGCGACGTAAACGGAAACGCTAACGCAAACGGTCATGGAAATGCAAGCAGAAATGCTAACTGTAACAGTAACGCAAATATACCCACTTTTTGTCCCCAAAAAGTGCATTCAGAAGCACAGTGAATACAGATGATGTACACATAATAATGGCCCTCGAAGCAGAAAATGAACACTTGGAATACTAAATTGCTTATATCTCAGGAACTGTACGACATAGAAAAAAAATTGAAATCTCATATTATTTACGACTTTCCTGGCTAGTTTTGTACTTAGCCTTCTACTGGGGGGCTAAGCATTTTTCCGATGAAGAGTCTGTATCTTGAAACGTTTTCGAGATACGGACCCCGAAAGGCGCGACGGATGCCGTAATGTTCGCCTATGGGAAAAACCATCAACTTCAGAGTGCCGTAACTTTGCAGCCCTCTAATATTTTCTCACCAAACCACAAAAAGGCACATCTGTGGCATCTTGGCTTTCTTCCCTCCAAATTTCATCCCAAAAGACCAAACTGTTCTTTTGCAGCAGGGTGACACACATTTCCTGTTGTTTTTGGCATTGTGTCGCAAAGTAGTGTCGTGATTTGCGACACTTTTGCAAAAAATCATGAAAGTGTCGCAAGTGCAACACTACTTTGTGACACTACTGTTTCCAAAAATTTTAAAACCATATTTCTGGGGTGTTTAACCCCCCCCAAAAAAAGACATGGCTAGCATCCTCAGGGCTCAACTAGGTGAATACAAAAAGAATTGTGTCCTTAGAGGGTCCCAAATTTAAATGCCAAGCATTTCTGTGACCACCAACTGAAAACAAGATGGCGGATTTGTGACACTACAGGGGTCATTTGTGACACTAAAAACTGCATTTGAGACACTGTCGAACCTTTTTACTTTTCCCATTGACGATAATGGGAAACTTGTTTTTTGAATAACTTTTGAACCGTGTAATATTTTTTCACGAAATCTTTGAAAGGCACATCAGAGACCCTTACTGCATGTTCCCTGAAGGTTTCATACCGGTCGTGGAGACCGTCCGACCTGTAGGCGTGAGCAAAGAATGCGCAGAAATGTGTAATTACCACATTCTATGGTGTTATGTAGCTCCGCAACCGTATATCCAACCATTATGAAACTTGGCAGATCCAGAGATCTATGGTACCGCCAAATTTCAGGCAAATCCATCATACAGTGGCGAAGTTGCTAAGCTGCCAAATTTCAGAGTTTAACCTTAAATGGGGGTACTCAACTCTAACTATGGTGGCACACTACAGTGCCACTATAATATATTCTATGCAAAAAGCTTAATTAATGCATCATTTAGGGTTGCAACACAAAACGTAAGGAAATGAAACGTTTCGGGTTGCCCCTTCCCCCCGGACCTACCCGTCATG
Source organism: Neoceratodus forsteri (assembly GCA_016271365.2). Taxonomy (NCBI): domain Eukaryota; kingdom Metazoa; phylum Chordata; order Ceratodontiformes; family Ceratodontidae; genus Neoceratodus; species Neoceratodus forsteri. The sequence continues at coordinate 242,029,078 of CM028133.1, read as the reverse complement.
CCGAGATTGACAGCTGACGGGGTGTGTCATTGGGGTTGTGAGGCCTAAATCCCACCCCATTCCACATGTAATCATATTCACAACCAACAGTAAAGAAGAATGGGGTGAGATTTAGGCTTTACAACCCCAATGACACACCCCGTCAGCTGTCAATCTCGGGATGATGGGCAGGTCCGGGGGGGAAGGGGCAACCCTAAATGTTTCATTTCCTGACTTTTTGTGGTTTAATTCTAAATGATGCATTAACAAAGTTTTTTTACATGGAATTTCCTTACTTTTTGAGAAAGAATATAAAAGTAAAAAGTCACGCAAGTTGGTGGGAGTGCAGGGCCTGAAAAATTCCAAACCTGTTTACATTTTATGCACCTAACAACTGAAAAGTACATCCATGGCAGTAAGGATAGCTACCATATAAATTTGAAGGCAGTGCCACAATGGAAAACGCTGACTGCAAAATGTAAACTGAGCCACCCCATATCTCTGCAAAAAATATACTGTCCGACACGTAAACACCATAATTGACATCTACAGGACATCCTATCAACACCCTCCAAATTTCAAGTAAAAAGACCAGTTTCCAAGATATTTAATTTTAAAAATTGCTAAAATTGGGCTATCTGGTCTCTCCAAATCTGGCCATCTAGTCCCTCCCTCACAATCAAAGCTCGCAATCAAAGAATCTCGCGATCAAAGAATTTGCAGGCTCGCGATCAAAGAATAAAAAATAGTGAGACTCAATTTTTACACAAACTTAAATGAAATAACAGCCATGCCTCAATAGAACGAAGACCTCTGAGCCAAACCTACCCTCATTTGGCTTAATAACCAACCCCTGAGCTGAGAAAATTGAATTTTTCAAATGCCCATCTAGTCACGCCCTCGCGATCAAAGATCGCGGTCAAAGAATCTTGCGATCAAAGAATTTGCAGGCCTGCGATCAAAGAATAAAAAATGGTAAAACTCAATTTTTAGACAAAAGTAAATGAAACCACGGCCATACCTTGATAGAACGAAGCCGCCTGAGCAAAACCCATCCTCATTTGTGTTAATAGCCCACCCCTGAGCTGAGAAATTTGCTTTTTTCAACTGCCCATCTCGTCCCTCCCTCGCGATAAAAGATCATGGTCAAAGAATCTCGCGATCAAAGAATTTGCATGCTCGCGATCAAAGATTGTTAGTGAGCTGCGATCAAAAAATAAAAATGTTTAAAACTCTATTTTTTGACCATTTCGAAGCAAACCACGGCCATGGCTTGATAAAGCAAAGCTCCCCCAAGTAAAACCCATCCAAGTTTTACTTCAGGAGTGACCCCTGAGCCGAGATATTTGAATCTTTCCGACGGCAAAATGAAAACAAGATGGCATCCATCGCGATCAAAGACTCTTTGATCGCGAGCCTGCAAATTTTTTAATCCTGAGGAGGGACTAGATGGCCAAAACCCCATTCTTCTTTCGCAAAATAACAACATAAATTTTCCCAGTGACTCATAACGGGAACTTAAAAGTTTAATAACTTTTGAATGGATTAATATTTTTTCACCAAACAAAGAGCAGCACGTTCTTTGCCAAGCTCTTTCAGCAGCCAAGTTGCAGAGTGACACGCCACACAACGGCCACGCAGCGCCACAGACAAAATCAAAAAAACTGCCCACATAACTAGAGAAAAGTGCATTTTCAGCGTTTTGGTGTGCAAAAACCATATGTCCGACCAAAACAAAATTTGGCAGATCAAGAGATCTACCATGCCCCACCACGCATACCAAATTTCATGCAAATCTGTTGAACAGGTCCAAAGTTATTAATGCACAAAATTTCAAGGCACATCAGGGACCCCAGCCACACATTCCCTGAAGTTTTCGGACCAGTCGCGCAAACCATGTGACCTGTAGGCGTGAGCAAAGAATTCACCAAAAACCATAAATGTGCGTGCAGATCTCACTTAATAACTTTGCAGCCATATAACTGACCACTACGAAAGTTACCAGATCCCAAGATGTATGGGTTTTGATCGTGCTTTCCAAATTTCAGGCAAATCCATTGAACAGTGGCAAAGTTATTAAGGTGCAAAGGTTGACCCTTTAACCTTAAAAGGGCTACTCAACCCTAACTATGGTAGCACTACCATGCTACCATAATATATATAAAAAATAAATATAAATTGCAAAAAACTTTGTTAATGCATCAGTTAGGCTTAAAGCAACAAAAGTAGGGAAATGTGGCGTTAGGGTTTCCAACCCTAACCCCCCCCCACCCTGCACAGACAAAGAGGCATCGGGGGCGGCATTGGGGTCGTCAACCCTAAAGATCACCCCATTCCATTAGAAAATAAGCTGGGTGGGTGCAGCATAGGAGAATGGGGTGAGCATTAGGGCTCATGACCCCAAAGCTGCCCCCCCCGATGCCTCTTCATCTGTGAAGGGTGGGAGGTGGGGTGTTAGGGTTGGAAACCCTAACGCCACATTTCCCTTTTGTCACTTTAACCCTAACTTGATGCATTAATGACGTTATTTGCAATTTATTTTCTTACTTTTTGAGATAGTGTAGTCATATCCTAATGGGCTTGTCAGAGCAAAGGATCCGGGGCCCTGTGCTCTGATTCCTCCATAGAAGCATACATGTACGTAGCTATGGGAGCACAGGGTTACTCCATAAATGTGTATATGTACTTACCTGTGGAAGCGCAGGGCCAAGAGAGGGCCCTGCTCTTCCATTTATAGTCCAAGAGTGATACAATTGTCATCATAGCCATGTTATTACCCCACCTGATGTACCCAGTGGTGAAAAAATTCAAATCTCCACTGAAACATAATTCTGCGCAACTGCAACGCTATGTCTGCGCTGCAGGTGTGAAAACAAAATTTCAGTCAGAATTTGAAAAATTACAGTTGTGGCATCCATTTGGTGGGGTAATAAATATTCTATGTTCCAAATTTGGGATCAAAATGTTTTAAATTGACAAAGTTATGAGAGTGGTTGCGCAATTCCAACGAAAAGTCATAACTCCGCCATTTTTGACATTCTGACCCCAAATTTTTAACATGGCCTTTTGGGTACTCCATCTCATGAACAATATGAATGTCATTATGAAAATCCCACCCGAAAGGTGAATTTGCCAACTGACCATGAAATCATCTTTCGGGCGACAGTTGCGTAATGACAGTTGTTTTGTTCATAAAATTGGGTCCCCAAAAGACCATGTTGAAAATTTGGGGTCAAAATCTCAAAAGACACCAAAGTCATCCTTTTTCGTCAGACACTGTCATGCTTTTCTTGTGATGCTAAAAAGGATTATGACATCTCACGAAAAAGGAATTAGCCTGATGAAAAAAGATTAGGGACTTCACTGACCAGATGACATTCCTGGTATTCCTTTTTCGCTAGTCGAATTCCTTTTTTGTGAGGTGACAAAATCCCTTTTCACATCTTGAAAAAGAATTATGACATCTCACAAAAAAGGATTAATGGCAGGGCCATCTAGTCAGAGAAGTCCTAATCCTTTTTCGAATCACAAAAAAGGATTATGTTTTCTCACAAAAAAGGAATATGCTGGCAAAAAAGGATTTGGTCATCTCACAAAAAAGGATTTAAGAAAGTCATCCTTTTTCGTGAGATGCACTAATCCTTTTTCATGATGTTAAAAAGGATCTTGACACCTCATGAAAAAGGAACAGAAGCGAGTTATGAAAAAGGATATTTTTTTTGGTACTGTTTCTCCCCCCCCCGTGGTTCCTGCCAGCTATCTGTGACGTCCTCCTCCTCGCTGTCCCCGAGCATCAGACCCCCTCCTCTGTCACCCCCATGACTTACCCTTCATGGTGGGGGGTGGGGAGCTACTCGATCCACCAGCATGGATCCAGCTCGGGAGGTGACCTCTTGGGGTAGTGCTGCAGGGGGAACTATCATCATCCTGCTGCGACGGGAACCATTTTTTTCTTTTGTTGTGGCTGGGAATGTGCAATGCCACCAATGATGCCTAGCGCGTGCATCCACATGCTGTATATCGGGCAGCTGCTCCTCCTCCTCCTCCTCTGCCCCCACGTTATGGGACCTGGCATGCTGGCCCCCCCCCAGCCACTGCTAGGGGCCAGGCAAGTGCCAGTCCGTATCCCCACCCTCCCCCGGGGGAGGAGAGGAGAGGAGAGCTGTCCTCTGGATGCTCAATCCTCTCCCTCCCCAGCCGACCCCGGCGACCTGCTCGCACCGCGAACATGGGTCACCAGGGTGGCAGAAGGTAAGGCAGTGATGCCTCAGCCCTCTGCACCACTTGGTCGGCCTTTGAAAGGATTTTAAAACATAAAAATAAGCATTCTGAGGCCACATAAAATTAAAGTAAAGGCACACAACAATAAAGGATGACCTGATGAACAAGATACATACTTAGATGTCTGCAGAAGACATCCCTGGGCAGAGTTATGCCAGTTTGTTTGGGCTAAAACAAAAAACAACAAGATGGCAGCTGACAAAATAGGAATTTTTTTCTCACAAAATGGATTCTAAGGATCCCTTTTCGTGAGCTGTCAAAATCATTTTTCATCAGACCAAAATCCTTTTTCATTCCATGCAGCTATCCAAAAGACTGAACTGAGCATGCTCAGAACCCAACATGTCAAAATTTAATAACTTTGGAACGGATTAATATTTTTTCACCAAATCAATGTTGGCTTGTTCTTTGGGGCAAGCTCTCTCTACTCTAAATATTTCAGACAAAAAGTCCAAATGGTTTGGCTGCAGCGTGATGAGGAAAAAACAGCTAAAAACGGCGCATTTTAGTGTTTTTTCACAATGGACAGCACGAAATACGCAAATCCGACCACCGCAAAACTTGGTACATCAAGAGATCTGCCAAACGGGACAGCACATGGCAAATTTTGTGCAAATCTATTGAACAGTTGCAGAGTTATTAAAGTGCATAATTTCAGGTTTTAACATTAAAGTGCCTACTCAACCCTAACTATAGGGGTGCAACTGTGCTATATATATATATATATATATATATATATATATATATATATATATATATATTATGTAGCGGTAGTGCTACCATAGTTAGGTTGAGGCCATTTCTATGTTAAACCCCAAAACTTTGCACCTTAATAACTTTGCAACCATTTGATGGATTTGCCTGAAACTTGGAATATATGATCAAGAACCATAGGCCTTGGATCTGCCAAATTTCGTATTGAGTCGGATCTCTGGCTGTGGAGTTATTAAGTGTGATCTGTGCGGCGTGTTTACGCTTTTCTGGAATTCTGTGGTCGGCGCCTACAGGTGAAATGCCGTTTGCGTGACCATCTGAAATCTTCAGGGAATGTGCAGCCAGGGTCCCCGATGTGCCTTTCAAAGATTTCGTGAAAAAATATTAAACGGTTCAAAAGTTATTCAAAAAACAGTTTCCCATTATAAGTCAATGGGAAAAGTTAACAAAAAGTTCAACACTTTCGCAAATGCATTTTTACTTTCGCAAATGGGCCTGTTACTTTTGCAAATCGGCCATTTTGTTTTCAGTTGGTGATCAGAAAAATGGTTGGCATTTAAATTTGGGACCCTCTAGCAACCTAAATTTTTTGTATTCACCTAGTCGGGCCCTGAGGCTGCTTGCCATGTCTTTATTTTGTGGTAAAACACCCAAGAAATATGTTTTTCAAATTTCTGGAAAAAGTACTTTCGCAAATTACTTTCGTTCAATGTAAAGTGTCGAAATTTTTATGAAAGCTTTAAATTGGCTACAGTAATTTTCTAGTCTGTGGAAAATGACAGCAATTCTTGGCACTGCACTGCAAAATAACCGTTGGGAGTTTTGGGCTGAAATTTGGAGGAACGTAGCCGACATCTCACGATGTGCCATTCAGTGTTGTATTGAAAAAATATTACACGGCTGCAAGTTATGACACTCCAAAGTTGACAGTTTTCCCTATAGGATAACATTACGGCGCTCAAGCATTACAGGAATCCTTTGGCACCTGCTGCAAAATAACGGTTTGGTCTTTTTCCTGAAATTTGAGGAAGACAGCCAACAGTACACAGATGTGCCTTTCAGTAGTTTGGTGAAAAATATCACATGGCGGCAAAGTTACGGCACTCCAAAATTGATGTTTTTCCATAGGATAACATTACGGTGCCCGACACTTAACAGAAATCATTTGGAGCCCTGCTGCAAAATAGCAGTTTGGTCTTTTCCTGAAATTTGGAGGGAAGACAGCCAACAGCCCACAGATGTGCCTTTCAGTAGTTTGGTGAAAAACATTACAGGAGGCAAGTTATGGCACTCGAACTTTTCTTTTTCCCATAGGATAACATTACGGCGTTAAGCTCGCCTTTCAGGGCCGTATCTACGGGCTTGATTGAGAATCACGGACTTTAGGCAGGAAAATGTCTTAGCCCCATAGTGGGGCTAAGATTCAAATTAGCCAGGACAGTTGTAAATGATATGTCTTTTAAATTTTTTTTCTACATCGTACGGTTCCTGAGATATAATGTATTTAGTATTCCAAGATCTCATTTTCTGCGCCGATATTCATTATTTTGCATACATTATTTGTACTCACTGTCTTTCTCAATGCAGGTTTTGGGGAAAACCAGCCTGTGCGCTTACATTACTGTTACTGTTGCCCTTTCGCTTACGGATCCGTACCTGCTTCACTTACCATTGACATCTGCGCCACCATGTGCGTTATCCTTTTCATGCTTTCATTTTGCGCTTTCTGTTATTTTTGCCATTTCTGTCTACAGTACTGTTTATCTTACTGTTTCACTTTACATCACCATGCCCATTGACATTTCTGTTTACAGGCACCATGTTACTATGTGACAACACATCACGTGGCAGACCATTCCGTACTCGCACCACGTCGTTACCCTTTCTGTTCTCATTCGTGCTTGTGTTACTATGTGCGCCACTGTTAGCATTTCTGTTTGCGTTGCTGTCCCTGTTAGTATGCCACAACACATCATGTATGGCGGGAGCGGGGCCCCGCTGCTGCATTACATCTACTATTTCTCGTTATCATTCTCAAAGAGGGAATTAGAGGCAAACTTTTAGATCTTAGTTGACAGAAGTATTTGATAGTGAGTGAAACATTGTTAGTTGAAAACTTTGATTTGCCATCTTTCACTGCATACAAGTGCATTGGGATTAGGTCCTAAATTTCACCCCATTCTCCTATACTTCTGCTGCTTTGCACATGTCATGGGGTGAGAGTTAGGGCTGACGATCCCAATCGCACCCAATGCCGGTGGGGGTGGGGGGGTCCAAGGGGTTTTCAACCCTAACAGCTAATTTCCTCACTTTGTCGCTGTGGAACAACCCTAACTAATGCATTAAATGGAGTTTTTTGCCTCTAATATATATAACTATATATATACACAGATATATATATACATACATATTATATAAAATTATCTATAGTCATATAATATGTCACATAGATTCACATACACTAATAATACGCAAATAAACACATATGAATAATATGCATATCCTATATAACACCCTGGGGAAGTATTGGAGTGTGGGGCTGAGGATCCTCCATGATCCCCACTGCTTCATGCTGCTGCTATCCTCTGAGTAAAGGATCCTACCATCAACTTTGTCCCAGACCAAACTTTGTAAGGGAAACACACCTCATAAGGCAAATTAAATGGCTCAAGGGTCGGAAACCCTGCACCCTCGGCACCACTCATGGGTCGGGAGGCATGGAGGAACATGCCCCACACCGAACCAGCCCAGCCATATTACCAGCACCGATGGTGCTCATGGCGCTACCCAAACCCTGCTACTTTCAGGGTACCAGTAGTGATTTTCTTGTACACTGCTGCGCTAGGCTGGCTAGATGCAAAAATGAGTGTCTGCCATGACTCTAACCTGCTTAGGGGTGCACAGGACCGTCATCTACCACACCTCTCAGACTGCCCTGGATCAACAGTCCTACACTCGCTGGACCTAAAGCATGGCTTAGCACATAAGGGAGCCTGCTATTTCATTTTCTTTGGTGTGCATGACAAGCGACCAAAACTATCTTCCCTTACCTGGCAGAGGGTCCTCCGCCTCATCCTGCTAATATTGATAATGCATGCAGGTGATATCCAACCCAACCCTGGGCCTCCACCCACCAATTCCATCCTGGGGTCCCCCAGTGACCCTACATGGTGTCACACCAAAGGCTTGAGGGTGGTTCACATGAACGTTTGTAGCCTTTGACCCAAGATGCATGAGGTACAATCCTGGGTAGATACATATAGGCCTGATGTGCTAGCCATATCCGAAACATGGCTGAAGCCTCACATTCTCCCTCACAAAGTGGCACTCGACCACTACGACTCCTTTTCGAAAGGATAGAGGGGGAAAAAAGGAGAGGGTGTCCTTATTTATGTGAGCTCCTCCCTGGAGGCTTCCTTGTCCCTTATCGATATGCCAAGCCCCACAGGGCTTGAAATCGATATTTATTAGAATTGCATTGGGCCGCACAAAGCACCCAACTACAAGCTGTATTTACAACCCTCCCACTGGTGGCACCTCAGCACTCCAGAATCTAGTTTGCTCCCTAGCGGGGGCACAGCTCGAGGAACTGCTGGTCCTTGGGGACTTTAACTTGAGGTGGGAACCCACCACTCAGCAAAGCTACAGGGCCACACTCCTCGATGCAAACCTGACCCAGGTCATTACTGAGTTCACAAGGCAAAACCAAAAAACAGGGAACCACTCCATCCTTGACTGGATACTAGTCTCCAACCCCACTAACATACAACTGACTGGCATGATGTCAGATGCCCTAAGCGATCACTCACCCACTTTCTGTATCTGGAAAAACCGGCCTCCCAGGATTTCACCCAGGCTCATAGTGGCCAGGGATTTCTCTGGTTTCTCTGTTGAGGCCTTCCAGAGCTCCTTAAGAAATGCTGACTGGTCACTAATTAGACTCCTAGGCAGTACTGACGAAGCTGCTCAGTACTTTCAACGCACTTTCTCTGCAGTGGCCAACCTACATGCCCCAGTTAGAAAGAGACAAGCTAAAGGCCATTGCCACAGATGGATCTCACGTGAGCTAAAATCCCTAATGAAAGCCAGAGACAAGGCCTGAAAAAAGACAAGGAGCTCTGCTAACCCGGCAGACTTTGCTGCCTATAGAACACTGCAGAACCAGTGCAAAAAAATCTCAAAATCAGCCAAAAGGGACAACATAAAATCCCTCCAGCGGCGAACCCTATCTGACCCTAAGTCCTTCTGGTCTAGTGTCAACTACCTGTTAAAAGGTACAAAAACACCCCAACAGGGTAACATAATCTGTAACGGTAAAACACTTACTGATGGAGGGGAGGCAGTCACAGCCTTCAATCGCTTCTTCACCGACCTGGGAGCGTACAGATCCAGTCCCCCACACTGCTCACAGGGCCCCCCCGGCCACGGAATCTCAGGACCCTCCGATTGCCCATTTCCACCTGCAGACAGTGCATGCCAAAGAAGTGCTGCCCCTCCTACAATCCTTAAAACCTAATGGATCTCCAGGACCTGGTGGACTGGACCCCAGGCTGCTTAGGGCCACTGCCCTACCTGTAGCTCTGATAATAAACAGATCTCTGCAGGAAGGAACAGTACCAAAAATGTGGAAACAAGCCCATGTAGTCCCAATCCATAAGGGTGGAGCTAGGGAAATTACAGGCCATTACAGACCCATCTCCATCCTATGCCACCTGGCAAAGATCCAGGAGCAGCTAGTGTACTGCCAACTAAGGGACTACCTGGAAGCCAACAGGCTCCTGGCCCCCTCACAACATGACTTTCAACAAAAGCATGGGATCGATACTGCTCTTATTAGATTTACCTCTGATGTCCTGGCTGCCTTGGACAAGGGTTCCTCCACAGAGGCCGTTTTCATCGATCTTACCAAGGCCTTTGACCTGGTAGATCACCCACTCCTGCTAACAAAGATTAGCCAATTTGGACTTGACCAGCACTCCCTCAACTGGTCTTGTTATTACCTCACTGAACGCTCTCAACATGTCAAGTGGAGAGGGATCACCTCTGAACCCCTACCTTTAACTGAGGGGGTCCCACAGGGCTCAATCTTAGGCCCGCTATTGTTCTCCCTATTCATCAATGACCTCCATGACCATTGTGGAAGCAGCTCAGTCGTACAGTACGTTGATGATGCAGTACTATATGGAACTGGGGCGCACTCATCTGACCTAGGACCCCTGCTCCAAGCAGACTTCACCAAGGCCCAGACTTGGCTAGTTGAGAATCACTTGGTACTTAACCCCATTAAGACAAAAGCGATACTGTTCAAGCCAAAATCCTTGGGTCCCTCCTGGGCCCATCTTCTCCCACTCACTACCATATCTGGCTCCAAAACTGAGGTAGTACAATCTGTCAAATATCTTGGCCTCACATTAGATCGGGGCTCACACTGAAGCCCCACGTGGACCTGGTAACAAAAAGCATCCACTAAAAACCAGTGCCTCCTCTATCATCTAAGCCATAACAGGATCCCAGAGACAAGATTGGCAGTCACACAAAGCATCCTTCTCCCAGCCTTAACCTATGCAGCCCCTATCATACTCGGCATCGCAAAACTGGACCACTGTAGACTACAAACCTTGTACCACAAAATAGCATGCTTTGCAACTAAATCCCACCCAAGGACCCACCACTGTGAAGCCCTCACAGCACTCAACTGGCCCTCCCTAAACAGGCTCCAGTACCCCCTATTAAGCTGGACCTACAAGCCCCTCGATGCCCAACCTCTGGCAGGGCTGATCAGACTACTTGCCCCAAAGTGGACTAACTAACCACTCCGTTCCTCGAGCAAAAAACTACTGGAAATCCCCATGACCTGCTCTGCAGATGGGAGTAAATCCTTTGCTCACCTAGCACCTACATCGTGGAATAATCTCCCCAGCCACCTTCAGGAGGCACCCTCCCTAGCCATATTTCAGAAGGGACTGTGCACTCACCTCCTTAATCTTAGTCCCTGCCCTGTTCGGATGACTAGCCTACCTCACCTTGTGTCAATGGTGTTTGCATAAAACTGCTCCCCTTAAGGGTAACGACTAATGACTCTATAACCTTGTACTCTGTCCTATGCAGAACTTCTTCTGTGTACTTAAGGCATTTATCACCCCATATCTATCTGCCGCCACTGCTGTATTCTGTAATGGAATGTACCTACTGCCCTCTTCCACAAAACTGTATACTGTCTTTGTAATCCTGTATGATATGTCCTGCACTGTATTACCTGCCTACCTATGCGGAACTTCTTGTGTGTACTTAAAGCATTTATCACCCCACACTTATCTGCCGCCACTGTTGTATTCTGTAATGTAATGTACCTACCGCCCTCTTCCACAAAACCGCATACTGTCTTTGTAATCCTGTATGATATGTCCTGCACTGTATTACCTGCCTGTATGTGCAATTTATATATAACTAACTCCGGGCTGCCCCTGAAAAGGGATCTTCGGAGCCCAGTGGGCTTACCCGGCTAACAAAATGTAATAAATAAATAAATAAATTATATATATATATATATATATATTATATTAATCGTGATTTGCTACTGGAGAGATCAAGTGTGACATTCAAGTTCAAATTTTTTTTTTGTTTTGTTGTTTTAACCATGTCATGTTTACATAGGGTACATGCTGTAGTATTGTAATACCAAATATAAAGATAGTTAATAGTTCCGAGGTTCTAAAAGAATGGAAATAAAAATTTCCACAGGTCCAACGTAACGTGGGTAACATGGTGTCCTTGACATCAAATTTGTCATTTTATCAAACATACATTTTTTATATTACTATGTCTATGGTATCTATTTAGGTAGTATATTACTTAACTTTTAATTACTTTATCACAATCATTACTTGTTGGTAATTATGCCATAATATATTTTCTGATACCATTATGCCTAAATTGGAACATGTCCAAGTTTAGCTGCTGCATTCATTTCATTCATTTTCTTGCACATTTTAACTATTCAGCTATGTTACCCTCATGGGATAAGATAGAAATCACTGAATTTTCTGAAAGTTAATTATACTTTATTTATGAGCAGTTTTTTCATAAGATGTCGTGTGGGTAACATGGACACCACAGCAACAACAATACCAATATCATATTAAGTATCTTATCAAGTCATACCACAAGTTAATGCTGATGTACAACCTCAAAATACATAGTAAATTCCTACTATAGGTATTTGATAAAACATTTTTGAAAATTGTGAACATTGGCCCAGATATTCAAACTGCGCCAGTCTGTGGCGCAAGCCTGTGCGCCGATCAAATCAGTTGCGCAGGGGTGTGGCCAGGCGATATTCAACGGAGCGCCATGGCACAACTGCTTGAATATCGCACTCTGGCCACCCCCACTGTGCATGGCGCAGTGGAATTGCGCAAGTGGTCAGAGTGGAGCATTGAGATGCAGTGGTGCAAGTTCCATTGCGCCATGCATAGCACCTGCGATATTCAACGGGTGACATGCAAATGGGGCCATAATTTATGCAAGGCGCACGAGGGGCCCATTTGCATCTGATTACGGCCCCATTTGCATGCCATTAGCATGCAGGTATGCCGATCCTCGACGACTTGCACCTGGCGCCCTGCCAGGCAGCAGCCATCGGGGACTGACGCCCCTGCAGCCCAATCGCGGGACGTCCCATAAGGGACAAAGAATGTCTCTCATCCCTGGTGGTCCAGTGGACCGCTAGTAGCTGATCGTGGGCATTACTGCATTACTGTATCCCCCTCCCACAAAGTCAGATATCCCTGGTGGTCCAGTGGACTGCGATTAGCCCGATCGTAAGCATTACTGTCTCCCAAAGTCCAATATCCCTGGTGGTCCAGTGGACCACGATTATGTCATGGGCGGCATTCCTCTATCCCCCAAGTCCGAAATCCCTGGTGATCTAGTGGACCCCTACCTCTCGCTCACTGAGCCCCACCAACTGCCTCGTCAGCCGGTTGGCGGCATTTCACCGCCTGCTACTTCGCCGCCCGCCAACTGGACAGCTCGGTATGCTGCACGCCCATTGATTCAGAGCATGAGCCAATGGGCGGGAGCCCATATCGTACTAGTCAGTCCAGATATGTGAACTGTCAGTCGGCGGGCAGTGGGGCGGCAGACGGTGGTGCTGCCGCCCGCCAGCTGACGGGGGCGGTGGTGGGGCTCAGTGGGTGGGTGGGTCCACTAGATCACTAGGGATTTCGGACTTGGGGGATAGAGGAATGCCACCCACAATCTGGTTAATCGCGTCCACTGGACCACCAGGGATATTGGACTTTGGGGGTGACTGATGCCTGCGATCGCATGGGGAGTACCGCCAGGTGCGGCAGGAACATGTGATAGCCACCCACAGGTGGCAGCTGCTGTGTTGCACCCTGCAATGCGGCAGCTCACCTGTGGGTGGCCCTCGACTTGTTCCTTTTTTTTTTTAGGCTTAACTTTGTGCAGGCGCAGGTAGGGGTTGCGCCTGCATAACTCTGCATGCCCCGGGCTAAATATCAGACTGTGCAGTTTATGCATGGGCACGCCCCCCTACCTGTGCCTGCATACATTACTGATGCGCCCAGGCACATCGGGATTTGTGCGGCGCACTTTTCCCTTTTAAATATCGCACCGGGGCGCATCAGTGGGTTGTGTATAGCGCAACACCGTTGCGCCATGCGCAACCCTTTTGAATATCTGGGTCGTTGTATTTATAAGATTATATTATAATATTCACAAACGTTTTATGCTATATAGTATAGTATCGTATAGTATAGCATAGCATAGCATAGCATAACATAGTGCAGCACAGCACAATATAGTATATTGAGGTCTTGCTTAAGAAACTAAGGCAGAGTCTGGGTCTCTTCTTGGGGATTAACCAGTTTTTGACTACAGATGCTAAAAAGCGCCTAGTCCAATCAACATTCCTATCTCTGGTTGACTATGCAGACTTCTTATACAGTCAGTGCCCAAAAGCTTCCCTTGATAAACTGGACACGCTTTATCACAGAGCTATCAGATTTATAACAGGCCTTCCCCTTTCTACCCACCACTGCTTGCTGTATGCTGCCGTAGGGTGGTCCTCCCTTATGTTTAGAAGAAATAGAAATGTGGTGTTTTGGACTCAGAGCTGTCACAAAAAAGCTTCCCCAATATATCTTCGACTGTCTCCCGCTAAGCACGCCAGGAACTTATGCCTTAAGAAGTGCCTCATTTTTCATTCTTTGTATTCCCAAGGTCTCTTCCCACTTTGGTAGAGCAGCATTTAGCTTTGTACTGCCCATCTTATGGAATACATTGCAAAAATATCTGAAACTGAGCGTACCCATCAGCTTGGATTCCTTCAAGACCTTATTTGCCTGAACTGTGAGGGAACACTGTAACTGTTTCCCTTGCTCCATAACCTATCATGAGTCCTAGGCTCCCAGCTCTCAGCTGCCTTCAGTGCAGACTAGAGTACTGCTGGCCCTATGGATCCATCTCATGTTGTGAGAAAACCCATTAATTTCTCTCTGCCCAACTAGGCTGCAACTGCACGGAAGCTACCTGTATTTTGGCTTATGCCCTCTACCCCCCTCCCTTATGCTTTCCCTTTCCCACTATGCCCTCCCAGCTCCCCACCCTCACTATTCCCTTCTGTTTTATTCTGCCGCTGCATTGAGCACCTACTTTGTATTATTTGTATAATATGATGTACTGTCACTGTTGTATATAAATCTATGGTGTCCTGGTATTAACCAGGCCCATCCTGTAAGTGAGTTTTGTATTTATCTGTTGCCTTAATGTTATATTGTCACTGCTGTATATAACTCTATTTTGACCGGCTTTAACAAGGTCCATCTTGTAAATGAGCTTTGCTCAACGATGTTCGCCTGGATAAATAAAGATTTTGATTGATTGACTTGATATAGCATAGCATAGCATAGTATAGTATGGACTGAATCTCACCTGGTCTGTCTGTTAGACATACCAGCTGGTCCCAAGCCCAGAATAAGAGAGAGGGACTCCATCTTATATCTCTATAAGTAACACCACTGACTACCCTTTTTAATAAATCATGGGAGGATGGTGTGATACCGGAGGACTGGAGGAGGGCAGATGTGATTCCCCTTCACAAAAGTGGGAGCAAGACAAAAGCAAGAAACTACAGACCTGTCAGTTTGACCTCATTGGTAGGTAAAATGATGGAATCACTTTTGAAGGAAAGAATTGTTGAGTACCTAGAGGCCAGTGGGGCACAGGACCCAAGGTAGCATGGATTCACAGCAGGAAGGTTATGTCAGACAAATCTAATTGATTTTTTTGACTGGGTGACCAAAGAAGTAGACCAAGGAGGGGCTGTGGACATGGCCTACCTAGACTTTAGCAAGGCATCTGACACAGTCCCGCACAAAAGATTAATAAACAAATTAGCCAGCCTGGGAGTGGGTCCCAGGATGGTAGCCTGCGTAAAACACTGGCTGCACAACAGGACACAGAGGGTAATAGTAAATGGCGTCCACTCTGAAGAAAGGGGTTGCTAGTGAGAACCGAGGGTTCAGTACTGGGGCCAGTCCTTTTAATGTCTTTTAAAGTGACATTGCAGAGGGACTGAAGGAAAAGTATGTCTCTTTGCAGATGACACATAGATCTGCAACAGGGTTGATACACAAGATGGGGTGGAAAGGATGAAAAGGACTTGGCAAGGTTGGAGGAATGGTCAAATGTATGGCAGCTTAGATTCAATGCAAAAAGTGCAAAGTAATGCACCTGGGAAACAAAACCAGGGAAGAGTACGTTGGGGTGAGATACTGACAATAACAAAAATGGAAAGGGACCTTGGGGTAGTCATGTCAGATGACCTAAAGGTGGGCCAGCAATGTGAGAAGGCAGTAAGGAGGGCTGGAGGGATACTGGGATGCATAGGGAGAGGCATCACCAGTAAAAAACAGGAAGTTGTTGTCCCTCTATACAGACAGTTGGTAAGACCACATCTAGAGTACTGTGTACAGTTCTGGAGACCCCAACTCCACAAAGACATAGACAGGGTGGAGGCTGTCCGGAGGAGGACAACCAAAATGGTGCAGGGTCTGCACCAGAAGACATATGAAGAAAGATTAAAGGCGTTTAAAATGTATAGCCTTGAGGAAAGGAGGGAGAGGGGGACACAACAGAAACTTCCAAATACGTCAAGGGAATCAACAAAGTCCAAGAGGATAGCATCTTTCAGAAAAAGGGATGTGCAAGAACAAGGGGGCACAATTCGAAGATAGAGAGGGAACAGCTCGGAGGTAATGTGAGGAAGTATTTCTTCACAGAGAGGGCTTTAGATGCATGGAACAGCCTTACTGAGTAGGTCATAGAGTCAAAAACAGTGGGGGAATTCAAGAATGCATGGGACAGACATAAGGCAATTCTAGTGGGGGTAGGAGGAAGTAGGCTGTTGGTTAACTAGGATCTGCAGCTTATCTGTTAGGTAGGGAAATGGGCAGACTAGGTGGGCCAAGCGGTCCTTATCTGCCATCAGATTCTATGTTTCTGTGTTATGTATAAGTAAGGTGAATGTAAATGTTTGGCTATATGTACACCCTAGGTCCTTATGATATTCAAGACTGCAGGCTGATTGCCCTCCTATAACACAGGAAGAGTATTAGTGAATACAACTATGCCCTAGGGTGGGTTGTTTCACTGTTAAAATTTGTTTTACTAAGAAATAAAAGTGAAAGAAAAAACTGACTCCAGGGGCCAGATATTCAAAAGTTTGCCTGTGTACAAAGCTTAGTTTGTGCATGCAAACCCGGATTTGCACAGATGTCCCATATTAAAAAACCTTGTTAGTGTGGGCAAACAAGCTATGCACCTGGGTGATATTCAAAGGGGGGGGGTGCAATCTGCTGGCCCAGTGGTGTAGAGGGCTGAGGCGCTAGCACCTTACCACTTCCCACACCGACAACCCAGGGTCGGGAGTGACCTCGAGTCTTGGAGGGTCAGATGGGGGGGGAATCGAGCATCCCACGGACAGCTCTCCTCCTTCAGGGAGGGAGGTGGGAGGATCGCTGAGCCACTGGCTCCTGGCAGTGGCTGGAGGCTAGTGCAGGCTCAGGGGTCAATGTGTGAGCTGGCATGAGCAGGCATCAGGTGTACTGCGGGCGAGCGCGTGTGCAGGAGCGTCCTTGATACCATTGCACGCTTGCACCATAGGTGGGGACTAAGGGACAAAGAACTTATCCTAAGGCACAAGTAACGTCAGACATCATCAGCGCCATGGAGGACCCACTTAAGTTAGCTCCTCTTCAGCCCCTGGCCTACAGGTCTTCACAGTGTGCAGGATAATTCCCCGCTGTGAAGCGACCTGGGATGGCAGGGCGAAAAGGATTCGAGTTCTGACTGGGTCTGGGGCAGCAGCCGAGAAAAGGACGCCTGAAGAGGGGAACCATGGGACCACCACCCAGCTGAGGAGGTAAAAGAAATTAGAAAAAAAAAAAAAGGGGGAGTGCAATGGGTCAGGGACCCGAATATTGGTAAATTCCAATAGTCACAGTATTCATGCTGCGTGTGGCTGTTTTGCGTTGTCCTCTTGTGCGGTGCAGATACTGCTGACTGAAAACACAACTTACTCCCATGCAATCCTCATGGTTGGTGGAGGAAGTGCATTGCCCCGACCCTCAACACAGCACTCGCTGCTGTCTAGTGTTCCCGCCCCCCCCAACCTGATCACCTGTATCATACAGAATAATTATTCCCTGGTGTCCAGTGGTCCCTTCGTCCTGATCTCCTCTATCTTAGAGAAAAAACATTCCCTGGTGTCTAGCGGACCACTTCACTATCCCTGATCGCCTGTATAATAATGTAAAACCATTCCTTGGTGTCTAGCAGACCCCTTCCCTATCCATGATACCCTGTACAATGAAGTAAAGCTGTTCACTGGTGTCTAGCAGACCCCAAACACCCCCCCACTCTGGCAGGTAGTGCCCCACCACCCCACTCCCCCCAATCATGACCCCAAGCCAGTGACCAGCACAGCCCTCCATACTCCACTGTGGCCAGCCACTGACTTTGAGTTGTCATTAAGCACATACTGTACAATCAGCTGTTACAATATGAGCTCACTGACAGCTCAGTTGGTGGCTGGCCATGGTGGAGTGTGGAGGCTGTGCCAGTCGTCAGCTCAGGGTTGGGATGGGGAGGAGCAAGGTGATAGGGCACAACCTGCCAGGTGTGGTGTGGGGGGTCTGCTAGATAAGAGGGAATGGTTTTACTTTATTTTACAGGGGTTCGTGGATGGGGGCATGAGCACACAGCCAAGGCCATCGTTCAGAATCTGGCTCACAATTACATCACATAGAAAACATGATCACTGCTCAGGGATCTGAAACTAAGACAGTTTAGTTTAAGAAGGCGTAGGTACCTATGAGGTGTGGTGGAAACCTCGGCCCACACTTGGTGGAAAACCAATCAAAAATCAACAATGAGGTGTTAAGGCAGCTCACAAAAATGTTCATTAAAAAGACACCAAGCATGTTCAAACAACAGCTGCTCTCAGGACACTGAGCTTGTTCTCAGAAAGGGGCAGAAAAAAATTAGATACCTCAATAAAAGTGTGTGTTTTTAAGAAAGCAGGGAACGGCTATCACATAGGTTTTTTAGTGCTTGGGGAACACACATTCACTGGTCAGGTTTAGAACCAGCAAGTTCGTTCATTACAGGTGGACACCATTTCAGGAGCACAATGATTGCCCTGAAAAGAGCAAATTGAAGAAAAAAAAAAAAACAACTAAACATACTTTTAGGGGACAACTGATTTTATACACAGGAGCTGTGTAACTAGCATACTACAATAATACACAGGAATAGTGAGAGGATGCACAGAGTTTCAGGAGATGGACACCATGTGTAATGAACATTTGTGATACAGAACAGGGACAAAAATCAAAAAAATGCACACTTCTTTACTAATAATTAAAGGTGTACTATAAAGGTGTTGAACAAAGCTATTAAAGCCACAATGAAAATGTTATCAAAAGCAAAGTGTGAATTGACAATTAAAATATATTTATGTGTCAGTAAGCAATGTCACACTTTGGCACCTATCTTAAGGGGGTTAAATCACAGAAATCTGATGGCAGAAAAGGACCTCACTGGCCCATTGAGTCTGCCTCTTTCCCTGTCCCCTACTCATCTCCTATTTTATGGACCCTCCCCTTCCCCTCCTTACCAACCCCATATGTCTGTTCCATGCCATCTTGAATCCCTCCACCGTTTCAGCTCCCACCACCTCCTCCTCCTCTGTTAGTTTATTCCAGGCCTCCACCACCCTCACCATGAAGAATCTTCCCCTCACATTGCCTCTATATCTTCCTCCTTCCAATCTTAGGCTATGCCCTATAGTTTTAGCTCCCTTCCTTTACCTTATTAATCCCCTTCACATACTTAAAAGTTTCAATCACGTCCCCCCTCTCCCTTCTAGCCTCCACTGTGTACAGATCCAATTCCCTACACCTCTGCTCGTATGTTTTCCCCTGTATACCATGCACCATCTTGGATGCCCTTCTCTGAACCCTCTCCATCCCATATATGTCCTTGCATAGGTGCGGTCTCCAGAACTGGACCCTGTACTCCAGGTGCGGCCTCACCATGGCCTTGTAAAGAGGCATAAGCACCTCCCTCCTCCTGCTAGTTATGCCTCTCCCAATGCATGCCAACATTCCATTTGCCTTCCTCACTGCTTTGCTGCATTGGCTACCTACCTTAAGGCTGCTTGATACAATAATCCCCAGATCCCTCTCCTGTTCTGTTTTTTTGATTACCCCCAAGAGTGTAAGCTGCTCATGGGTTTTTATGCCTCAAATGCATCACCGTACACTTTTTGGCATTGAATTTCAGTTGCCAAGTTTCCGACCACTCCTCCAGAATCTTCAGGTCCTGCTTCATGGCCTCCACTCCCCTGAGATGTCCACCCTATTGCAGATTTTGTATCCCTCCAGACTGTCCACTATATCACTGATGTAGATATTAAAAAGAAGGGGTCCCAGTACTGACCCCTGGGGCACCCCACTCATCACCCCCCTCACTTTGGAGTGCACCCCATTCACCATCACTCTCTGGCTTCCACCCTCCAACCAGTTTTCTACCCACCTAGTTATTTCTGCCCTACCCCTAAGCTTTCCTGCTTATTTACTAGCCTTCTGTGAGGAACAGTGTCGAAGGCCTTGCTGAAGTCCAGATAGGCTATGTCCACCGCCCCTCCCTGGTCAACCACCTGCATCACCCAATTGAAGAACTATATCAGGTTCCTTTGGCATGACCTCCCATTCGTGAAGCCATGCTGTTTATCATCCTGCAAGCTGCTGTCCACCAGGTAGTCCACCACCCTTTCCTTTATTAGTGCCTCCATCACCTTACCCACCACTGAGGTGAAGCTGACCGGGCAATAATTCTCCGCCACCTCCTTACTACCCCTCTTGTGCAGTGGCACCACATCCACCCTCCTCCAGTCCTCTGGTACACACCCTGTATTCAGGGACAAGTTGAAACAGTCTCGTCAGTGATGCTGCCAGCTCTTCCCTCAGTTCCCAGAGTACCCACGGATGTAAGCTGTCCGGACCCTTTGCCGAGTCCACTTTTAACCTGTCCAGTTCCTCCCTTACTCTGTCTATGATGAATTGGCTAGTATTCACCTTTCTGCCTTCCCTTCCCCTCACTCCAGCTCGGGTCCCTACCCCCGGCGTGTGACCCGAGCACAAGTAGCTATTCAGCTCCGCTTTCTCAAAGTCCCTCTGGTTGTATTCCTCCTTCCCCACAACCGTTCTATCCCTGACTGCCTTCTTTCTTTCCCCCACATACCTAAAAAAAGTTTTATCTCTCCTCTTGGCCTGCCTAGCTATTTTCTCCTCAGTGTCAGCTTTAGCCTTCTTTATCTTCTGCTCTGCTTCTCCCTTTAAGCCTCCCTGTCCTCTTTCCTTTGTGTCAACTTATATTTTTTGAATGCCCTTTTCCTTTCCCTGACCATCCCTGCGACCTCCCTTGTAAACCAGACTAGTCTCCTCCTTCTCCTGTTCTTCCTCACCTTCTTAACGTAAATTTTAGTGGCTTTCAGTACCCCCCCTTTTTTTTGTACTTTCTCTTTATGCCCCCTTCTCGCTGTACTAGATTCCTTTCTTTGGGGATCCCTAGGCTGTGTTTTCCCATAGTCCCGGCCCAGGTACCTCCCTCCGGGTGCTGGTTAGCCTTTTTCCCTCAACCTGCCTCGGTTTACCACCCGGGCGGGGAGGAGAGGGACCCCCATTTAGTCCCCCTCTCACACCTGAAGTATGCATTGGAAGGCGTCACCAGCCCCATTTATGGAGCCTGGTTAAGGGTTATCTCAGGACAGCCGGGTCCCACCTACAGGAGTCCAGCACACGGTTTTTCCGCTTTCCTGGTCCAGGCCCACAGGACATCTGCACGCAAGTGCTAATGCTCCAGCTCCCGGTAGACATCCTCCCTCCCTCATATGCTGTCTCGCTGCATCTCCACCCATGGTCATCCAGGTGGTGGTATCGCAGTGGGACCCGCATCCCACCCCAACCGGAAGAGGAGAGCAGCCCCTGGGTGCTCAATCCTCCTCCCCCCAGTTGGCCCTCCAGCCACCCGAGTCCGTTCCCAAACCTGAGTCGCTGGCGCCACAAGCGGTAGCCCTACCGCTGCGCCGGCAGGCCGGCTAGTACCCCCCCTTTGATGGTTTTCCAAATCTCCTCCACATCCCCTGTATTCACTTTCCTTGTCATTTCTTCCCTAAGTATACTCCTCATCCTGTCAAAGTCCATATTCCTGAAGTCCATAACCGGTGGCACTGCAGCACTCCAGAACCTAGTCCGCTCAATAGTGGAGGCATGGCTCACGGAGCTGCTGGTCCTTGGGGATTTCAACTTAAAGTGAGAACCCACCACCGAGCAAAACTACAAGGCCACACTTCTTGACACAAACTTGACCCAGGTCATCACTGAGGTCACAAGGCATAACCAAAAAACAGGGAACCACTCCATCCATGACTGGATCCTTGCCTCCAAACCTACCAACATATACAAGTGACTAGCGTGATACAAGCGACTAGCGTGATGTCGGATGCCCTAAGCGATCACTCACCCACTTTCTGCATCTGGAAAAATCGGCCTCCCAGGATTTCGCCCAAGCTCATATTGGCCAGGGATTTCTCTGGATTTTCGGCTGAGGCATTCCAGAGCTCCTTAAGAAATACAGACTGGTCACCGTTAAGACTCCTAGGGAGCACAGACGATGCAGTTCAGTACTTCCAGCGCACGTTCTCTGCGGTGGTCAACATACATGCCCCAATTAGGACCAGATGAGTTAAGGATCATTGCCACAAATGGATTTCGCATGAGCTGAAATCACTGATGATAGCCAGAGAAAAGGCTTGGAAAAAGGAAAGGAGATCTGCTAGCCCTGCTAACTTCGTTGCCTATATATCACTGCGGAACCAGTGCCAAAAAAGCTCCAAAACTGCCAAAAGGGACTACATAAAATCCCTTCAGTGGCAAACAGTATCTGACCCAAAGTCCTTCTGGACGAGCATCAACTCCCTGCTAAAAGGTACAAAAATACCCCAGCAGGGTAACATAATCTGTAACAACACTACACTCACAGACAGAGAGGAGGCCGCATCAGCCTTCAATCGCTTCTTCACTGACATGGGGGTGCTCAGATCCAACCCCCCACACAGCTCCCTGAGCCCTTTGGCCACTGAATCCCAGGAACCTCTGACTGCCCACTTCCACCTGCGGACAGTGCGAACCAAAGAAGTGCTGCCTCTCCTACAATCCTTAAAACCCAACGGATCACCAGGACCTGACGGACTGGACCCTAGGCTGCTAAGGGCTGCTGTCCCAGCCAGTGCACTACCTGTAACCCTGTTAATAAACAGATTCCTGCAGGAAGGAACAGTCCCACTAACATGGAAACAGGCCCATGTAGTCCCAATCCACAAGGGCATAGCAAGAGAACCCATAGGCCACTATAGACCCATCTCCATCCTATGTCACCTGGCTAAGATTCAGGAGCAGCTAGTGTACAGCCAACTCAGAGACTACCTGGAAGCCAACAGGCTACTGGCCCCCTCACAACATGGCTTTAGACCAAAGCATGGGACCGACACTGCCCTTATCAAATTCACCTCCGATGTCCTGGCTGCCTGGGACAAGGGTACTCCCACTGGGGCCGTGTTCATTGACCTCTCTAAGGCCTTTGACCTGGTGGATCACCCGCTCCTACTAAGCAAGCTTAGTCAACTGGGGCTGGATCAGCACTCCCTCAACTGGTTCCGGAATTACCTCACTGATCGCTCTCAACAGGTCAAAGTGGAAAGGGGTCACCTCCAAACCCCTACCTTTAACTGAGGGGGTCCCACAGGGTTCAATCTTAGGCCCGTTTATGTTCTCCCTATTCACAAATGACCTCTATAGCTATTGTGGGGGCAGCTCCATAGTACAGTATGCTGACGATGCAGTACTGTACAGAATGGGGGACCACCCATCCGACCTAGGACCCCTGCTCCAAGTTGACTTCACCAAGGCAGAGACTTGGCTAATTGAGAATCTCCTGGTCCTTAACCCCACCAAGACGAAGGCAATGCTGTTCGAGCCAAAATCCCTGGGTCCCTCCAGGGCCCATCTTCTGCCACTCACTACCATATCTGGCTCCAAAATAGGGGTAGTACAATCAGTCAAATACCTTGGCCTCACATTAGATCAGGGGCTCACTCTGAAGCCCCATGTGGACGTAATAATAAAAAACATCCACCAAAAACTGGGCCTTCTCTATCGCCTAAGCCACAACATGATACCGGAGACTAGACTGGCAATCTCACAAAGCATCCTTCTCCCAACCTTAACCTACACCACCCCCATTGTACTCGGCATCGCTAAAATGGACCACAGCAGATTAATGACCTTATACCACAAAATTGCTCGCTTTGCTTCCAAATCCCACCCAAGGACCCATCATTGTGATGCCCTCACAGCCCTCAACTGGCCATCCCTGTACAACAGGCTCCAGTACCCCCTATTAAACTGGACCTACAAGCTCCTAGACGCCCAACCTCTGGCAGTTCTGACTGGACTACTGGCCCCAAAGCGGACCAGATGACTGCTCCGCTCCTCTAACAAAAAACTCCTGAAAACTCCCTTGGCCTGCTCTGTTGCTGGGAGTAAATCCTTTACTCATCTAGCCCCTGAATCATGGAACAATCTCCCCAGCCATCTTTAGGAGGCACCCACCCTAGCCATATTTCAAAAGGGACTGCATGCTCACCTACTCAAACTTAGTCCCTGCCCCTGCACCAATGGCTAGTCAACCACACCTTGCGTCAATTTGTGTTGGCTCTAAACTGCTCCCCTACAAGGGTAATGACTAATGACTGCATAAGCTGGTACTCTATCCTATATGGAACTTCCTGTATGCATTTAAAGCACTTATCACCTCTTCCACACTGTCCCCATTTGTGAGGACCACATCCAGTAGGTTACCATCCCTAGTGGGCTCCCTAACCAGCTGTCGCATGAATACCCCCTGTAGCACCTCTAGGATCCCCCTGCTCCTAGCTGATACTGCAGCCAGGATCTTCCAGTCCACATTGGGGAGGTTTAGATGCCCCACTAGCAGAAGCTCCGTTTTGAGAGCCATCCATGTAACTGCCTGCATCAGTTGTCTATCCCCTTCCTCCCCCTACTTTGGAGTTCTGTAAACCATCCCTGCCCTCAATGATTCACCAGTCTGTTTGTCCAATGTGATCCACGTGAGCTCCGTCTCCCCATCCTCCTCCTGCCCTTCCATTGCACTAATATCTTTTTTGATGTATAAAGCCACCCCCCACACCTCTTTCCAGTCCTCTCCCTCCTAAACAGTCTGTAGCCTAGGATAACCGTCTCCCAGGCATGAAGCTCTATCCACCATGTCTCACTTACCGCTATTATGTTCAGACCCTCATCCGCCATGGTGGCCTCCAAATCCGTCATTTTGTTCTCCAAACTCCTAGCGTTGACTGCTAATCCCTTCCACCACATCCTTCCCCTTCTAACCTTCCCATGTTCTTGCTTTTTTCCAGCATTTTATTTCCATCCTGGGGGGCAGGCTGGTAGCCTGCCATCTCTCCTTGAGTGGTCTTTTACTTAACCCCCCCCAATTCAGTTTAAATTATAAGTTCTCACTATAAACTCTGGAATTCTCTCTATATACTCTGGAATGATGCTTCATTCCATTTATGTCACAACTAAATAATGAAACTAAACAAGCTCATTTTATCAAAATGATATCTTAATTAAGTACACTACCTATGACAGCTTACATTTCAACATTTTATCTTTTTTTCAAATTTGGTGTAGTGTTAATGCATGGATCATTTAAGTCTCTTGAGTACTGTGCACAAACATATACATATGTTTCTATATATATATATATATATTTTCATGGCAAAAAAACTCTGCTTATTGCATCTGTTAGGGTTGTTCCTGAAGCGACAAAAAGTAGAAATTCATTGTTAGAATTGGCCATCCTTGCACCCCATGCCCACACGCCCCCACCAACAGGTATCAGTGTGCGCTAGTCGCCGGCCATAACTCTCACCCATTCCATGTGTAAATAAGCTGAGGTGGTGCAGTATAGGAGAATGGGGTGAGAGTTAGGACTGATGACCCCAACGCACACCCCAATGCCTGTTGGTGGGCATGGGGTGCAAGGGGTGGCAACCCTAACACCGAATTTCCTCGCTTTTGTCGCTGTGGAACAACCCTAACTGATGCATTAAATGGATTTTTTTGCTATGAATTTCCCCTCTTTTTGAAAATGTGCAATATAAATACTGAATGGAATGTAGTGGTGGGAGCACTGGGCCCCACCATGCTGCCCATGTCTGCGTAATAACCGTAACAGTAATGCTAACGTTAACAGTAATGGTAATGGTGAGTGAAATGCAAACGCTAATGATAAGTGTAACAGCAACAGAAACATGAATGCAAACACAAGCTCTAACTTATGGTAATGCAAACGGAAATGCAAATGCAAGTGGTAATGCAAATGGTATCACAAACGCAAATGGTAATGGTGACTCAAATGAAAATACGAAAGGCAACGGTAATGGTAACGGTAAATGTAACTGCAAACTGCAAATGCTAACAGTCATAGTAAAAGTGACGCAAACATAAATAGAAACAAAAATGGTAATAGAAATGGAAG
Source organism: Neoceratodus forsteri (assembly GCA_016271365.2). Lineage (NCBI taxonomy): Eukaryota > Metazoa > Chordata > Ceratodontiformes > Ceratodontidae > Neoceratodus > Neoceratodus forsteri. The sequence goes on along the minus strand of CM028133.1, from coordinate 242,002,891 downwards.
CGGAAACGCAAACCATAACGCAAATGGTGAGGGAAACACAAACGGTAACAGCAAGCTGATGTAAGGCAACAGTAGCGAAAAGTCTGTATCTCGCTTCAGTTCCAAGATAACGGCACAAAGGCAATGTCATCCAACAGTAGCAAAAACTCTGCATCTCACTTCATTTTCAAGATAATGGCACAAATGTGATCTGGGCCAACAGTAGCGAAAAGTCTGTATCTCGCTTCATTTTTGAGATAATGGCACAAAGGTGATGTGAGTCAATAGTGGCAAAAAGTCTGTATCTCACTTCATTTCCGAGATAACTGCACAAAGGCGATGTGATCGAACAGTAGTAAAAAGTCTGTATCTCACTTTGTTTCCAAGATAACAGCACAAAGGGATGTGAGCCAACAGTAGCGAAAAGTCTGTATCTCGTTTCATTTCTGAGATAATGGCACAAAGGCTAATGTGAATCAAACCACTGAAAGGCACCTCCATACCATTAGGGCTACCTACGTTATAAATCTCAAGCCACTAGCACCATGCATAATGGTATGCGCAAAACGATAAGTGCATCGCGCAATATCTCCGCAGCTAATTATGTCCCCAGATGTAAACAGCATAATTCACATCTGCAGGACATGCACTCAGCACCCTCCAAATTTCATGTGAAAAGACCAAACCGTTCCAGAGATATTCAATTTTTAAGTTTCTGCACCTTTAAGAAGTCTTCCACCACAAAATGGCAGAAATCGCAGCCGAAAATGCGGTAAAATGGCAGTACTAGTGGCCAAAAAATTGCTGAATGCGAAGGGGGGCAATGTCAAACTCTTATAACTCTGGAAAGGAACAACATTTTTTCACCAAACAAAAACTGGCATGTTCCTTGAAGAAAGTGCTTTCTAAGTGCCAAATGTCAGACCAATCAACCACACAGTGGCTACGCTATGTGTCGCACAAGACAGTGCAGAAAAATAGCAAAAACAATGTTTTGCTCTGCACTATGCAAAAACCGTATGTACCAGTAAAATACACAAATTGGTAAATCAATAGATGCACCATCCCACTCCATGTATACCAAATCTTATCCAAATCTCTTCAACAGTTGCAGAGCAGCACGAGCATAAGACTTCGCACGAGTGGTGAAAAATACATTTTTGGGGTGCTTCATTCTGCAAAAAAAACATGCAGATGTCAAATGAAAACTGGTAAATGTACAGAAGTACCACAGTAGAGCAAGTATTACAAATGTCACAGACATGCACGGAAACGCAAGTGTTAACGCAAACGAAAACAGTTACGCAGCCGGTAACGTAAACACAAGTGCAAATGTTAATGCAAACACAAATAGTTACGCAAACAGTAACGGGAACGCAAAAACAGAAATGGTAACGTAAATGCAAATGGTAATGGCAACAGTGAGGTAAAAGAAAATAGTAACGCTAACAGTAATGCAAATGCAAGCACAAAGAGTAACGCACATAGTGACACAAACGGTAAGACAAGCGCAAGCGCAAACATAAATGCAAACACAAATGGTAATGCAAACGATAACGCAAATGCTAACAGCAATGGAAATGCAAACGGTAACGAAAAGACAAACGGTAACAGAAATGCAAATGGTAGTGGTAATGCAGAAGGAAACAGTAATGCAATCAACAATGGAAATGCTACTGAAAACGCAAACGGTAACGGCAACAGAAACGCAAATGGTAACGAACACGCAAATGGTAATGGCAATGCAATTGGAAATGCAAATGGTAACGATAACACCAACAATGATGCCAAAGGAAACAGTAACGCAAACAGAAAAGTAAATGGTAATGCTCATGGTGACGCAAAAGTAAACGCTAATGAAAACTTAAATGGAAATGCAAAAGGTAACAGTAACGAAAACACAAGCGCAAACGCAAAGGGTAACGCACATGGTGATGTAAACAGAAACACAAACAGTAACATAAATGCAAGCGGAAATGCTAACGGTCACAGTACCACAAACACACACACTTTTTTCTCCAAAAAGGTGCATTCAGAAGCACAGTGCATATAAAGAATGTGTGCATAATAATGGCCCTTGGAGCAGAAAATGAGCACTAAATTGCTTATATCTCAGGAACCATACGACGTAGAAAAAAAAATTAAAGTCTCATATTATTTATAACTTTCCAGGCTAGTTTTGCAGTGGGGGCTAAGAAGTTTTATGACTAAAGTCCAGAATCAAGTTGCCGAGATATGGGATCGAAAGGCACGCCGACGCCGTAATATTATCCTATGGGAAAAATCTTCAAATTCGGAGTGCCGTAACTTTGCAGCCCTGTAATATTTTGTCACCAAACCGCCAAAAGGCACATCTGTGGGATGTTGGCTTTCTTCCTTGCAAATTTCAGCCCAAAAAAAGCAAACTGTTGTTTTGCTGCAGGGTGGCAAACATTTCCTGTTGTTTTGGCCATAGTGTCTCAAAGTACTTTCACAAATCACGACACTTTCGCAAATAAAATCACGAATGTGTTGCATATTTGAAAGTACTTTGCAGCACTACTGTTGCATCCTCAGGGCTTGACTAGGCGAACACAACAAGAATTGTGTCCTTAGAGTAGGGTTGTCAGAACCCTCCAAAGTTCTGGGTTCTAGTTCTTAGGTTCAAAGGTAGAGTACGAGTTCGAGGGAGTTGCCCAAGGAGAACTCGCCACCCTTAACCAGGGTGGAATTTATATTTAAGATCACCCATATATACATCTAAATTCAATTTAAGCTGTTTTAAATTGGAGCTGTATACCACCTCTTGAGGAAGGGTGTTTCAATAAGGAACAGCTCTCTGAGTAAAGAACGTTATATTCTTACAGATTTATTAATAGAGGATTTTAATCGCAACTTATGTGATCTAGTATTCATTTCAGAAGGATACCATTCAAGACAAATGGTTTCAAAATTCTAGTCTAGAACTTTTGAAAAAGTTCTAGGGTTCTAATCTTTTTTAGAACTTGAATCCTATTTTTTAATTGTGCTGCCAGTAATGAAGATAGTAATAAAATACATGAGAAGGAAAAACTGTTCAATATAAGGGTGGAGAGAAATTATCATGTGTGACATTGATAGGAATACAACTAGGTTTATCTATGGTTTCTTCTGTTTGCTAAAGCCAGCAACTTATGTAACAGGCCACCCACCCATATGTTAAAAGTTTTCCTGCTGCAGCTGCATCATAGTTCCTTAGTGAAAGAAAGAGGCACATTAGCCATTTATGTACTCAGTTATATGTACTCATTGTCATGAATTATGAGAAAAAATAACTGATATTACCTAATCTCAGCTATTTGCTGCTTTCTTTTTTAAATCAATAAATCAAAAGTTGCTATGTTTAAAATAAAGCTTTTATAACAAAGTCAAGTCAAGGTACTGCAGCTGCAGCACTTGGAACTGTTGCAAAACATATTATGTCATAATGTAGTCAGTCAAGACATTTGAATAAAAAAAATATGCCAGTCGTTGTTGGCAAAAAATGCATGCGATTTTCTAAGATAATGCATACATATACCAACATTCTTGTTGGCAAATTGAAGTAATACATACAAACTGAGGAAAAGATAGCCAACTCTGTTAAGGGGGATAAAACCTTTTATTGCCATCAGTGTCAGTGGCTCAGTAGGTAGCACACTCGCCTCTGAGGCTGGGAGATCAGAGGGCTGTGGGTTCAGTTCCCACATCTGGCACTTGGGTTAATATCCGAGTACTGACACTGTAGTGCAGCATGAGAGGGGTGCTGCACTTCTGAGGTGCCGTCTTTTGGATGAGACATTAAACCGAGGTCCCATCTGCCATGGATTGGTAGTAGTTCAGGTGGATGTTAAAGATCCCGTGGCACTTATCGAAAAGAGTAGGGGAATGTTTTATTCAAAACTGAAAACAAATCATACAGAAATATAGCAACATCATACAAAACTGAAACAAGAAACAACAACAAAACAAGTGAAATCATATAAGATACAAGAAATCCAAGTAAAGAAAGAGAAAAAAAAAACAAACCAAGCCAAGAAACAACACTATAAACTTTAACCAGTATCCAACCATTGTATCGCCTTCCATTTCTTATGAAACTGTGAGGATGATAAGGAATGAAAATCAGAATGCCAAATTTCAAAAAGCCAATTATGAATCCTCCAAAATAGTTGGTCGGGGGAAATAAAAAAAGTACGCAGGGACCAAGTACAGCGAACCTGCCAAACATGATACTTGATGCCCCAAAAAATTGGTCTAATCGTGTCTGCAGTAAAGGAGTCCCACTCCGATGACAAAATACCAAAAAATAAACAAGTAGAATCAATAGTTGGAAAATAGAAATGGACCCACCGAACATAAAGCAGGGACCAAAACTGTAAAATAAAAGGACATTCAAAAAACAAATGTAACATCGTCTCTAATTGAGCCGTACAAGTGAGAAATCTTGGACAGTATCTTTCCTCAATATTCTTATGTTTCAAATTATTCTTAACATTCAGTCTACCATGGACTGTAAGCCACGGAACATCCCACATATAATTAGGAAGGCTAGGAGAAGTAAGCAAGGCAGAAACTTGGGGCAAGTCAGTATGGACAATTTCCGGAAAGACACAACTTTCCGAAAAATACTGATCTAACAAAAAATAATACAACCTTTTTCTAGAAAATTGAGTAAAAGAAACAAAGGAAATCTTCCATTTCTTAATATTACTGAAACAGGAATGGAGATAACCCGGTAACCGAACAATAGGCATTTGTTTATGGATGAGGCCATCCTTTGACCAACCATCCAACCAAGGAGAGACATGATCAGAAAGCCACAATGCCCACACCTTAGAACTGCCAAGGACAAGGGGAGAAACATTTTTATATAAAAAAATACTAAAAAAAAACAAAACAGGGTTAACCATATTCAGACCACCAAAATCAAGGGAACGATAAAATATTCCTCTTGATGGGTTCAGAGCGACTCCCAGAGTTATGCAAAAAGACCATAAAGAGCCGCTTCCTTAGAAACAGGCACGGCATAAACCGCACTCAAATGAAAAAAAAAGACCAATAAGAAAGGTATTAATCATATAAATTATTTTCTTTTTAGACATATTCCATTTGTTCCAAAGAGTAACCTTCCAATTTGCAGTCTGAATAAGCATTTCCCAATTATATGTGGCAGTGTCAGTGTCACAAAAAAAATAAATGCCTAGAATTTTACAGACAGTATTAATAACAGGAATTCCCATAATAACTGACTGTGAGGAAGTATGAGTGCCATAATAACAACATTTACTCTAGATAAATTGAAGGAAGCCCCAGTTCCCTCCGTGAAGGCAGTAGTCAACCGTTCTACAGCTGTACAGGAAGGGATGTCAGCCAAAAAAAAACATAAATCATCAGCATATGCAATAACAGGGATTTCAGCATCATCTGAGCCTAAAGAAGGACCTCTGATAATATCCATATGGGAAATGGCAGAAAGTAAAGGTTCTAAAGAAAAAACATATAACATGGGGCTTAGAGGGCACCCTTGGCGAACCCCCTTGCCACACGGACGGGCCGTACCCAACCAGCCATTGACATAAAGAACAATAACAGCATTCAAATAATAATTCTGTAACCAGCCAACAAAACGAGAAGGGAAACCCATAGCCTGCATGCAAGTCCAACGGTAGAGATGGGATACACTATCAAAAGCTTTCACTTGGTCCAACATAATACAAATACCAAGCAAGTTCATCCCTTTACTACGTTCAAAATTTCCACGAATCAAAAATCAGGGCATCGTGATAGATGCGGCCAGAGTGCAGAACAAAACTGTGCTGGGGAAATAATGTCAGACAAGAAACAAGAGATCCGTAAGACCAGAATTTTGGTAAAAATCTGGCAATCCGAATTCAAAAGTGTGACTGGGCGCCAGTTATTCAGGTCTCCCTCGTCTCCAGACTTGTGAAGAAAAATCAAAAGCCCCTCATTCACACTAGGAGGAAAAATACCAATAGAAGGACAAGCATTAAACACAGAAACCAAATGGGGACCCAAAATAGTACCAATTAAGCCATATACTTCATTAGGGAGTCCATCCTTGCCAGGAGCTTTACGTTTCGGAAGAACCTGAGTAACAGCATGAAATTCAGATAAGGAAATAGGAGCCAACAGAGACAACAAAAAAAATGTCAGGAATTTGTGGCAAAGAACTGTATTTTAACCATTCAACAATAGAATGTGAAGTAACATTAAAATCCGTGGCAAACAACGACTGGACGTGGGTATCCACAAGACTAAGGATGTCTTGATTATTAGAAACCCTAACACCCTCTGGATCCAATAAAACATTGATATCCTTCTTAGTCCTATGAGACATATTGGCATCAAAAGGATTTGTACTGCTAGAGGATCCTGAGTACTAAATCTCATATCTCTCGAGTTGCTGTTGCTTTAAATTTTGAATCTTTGCCAATTCAGCCTTAACTGCCTGTAAAGCATGAGAATCAACAGGGAAACCCAAATGAAGTTGGGAATAAAAATTAGTCAATAACTGCTGGAGGGATTTATGATAGGATTTACGGGAAGCTCCCAAAATATGGCCAATCTCAAGAAAATATTCTTTAAATAACAGTTTAGAGTCCTCCCACCAATTTTGTAGGGAATCACAAAGAAAAAAAACTGAGTCACGGGCTTGTAAAATAGACTAAAAACCTTCCCACACTGCAGGAATATCCAGAAGTGACAAATTTAACTTCCAGTATCCCGGGCCTTTAGAAGTTTGTGCATAATTAGAGAGAGAAAAGCTAAGAAGGCAATGATCAGAAGAAGCTACCAAAGAAACTCGAGGGGTAAAAACATGAAGAGAAGGGGTCATGAACCAATAATCAATACGTGATTTTCGAAGGCCCTGCAAATAGGTAAAGGAAGAAACATCCTCAAAAACATCATGGAGACCAGTCACTTTTATCAAATCATTCAAACAGTGAGTGTCACAGTAAAGTTTGGAAGTATCAGATTTAACTGTCCGGGAGATATTAAAATCACCACCCAACAGAATATTCCGACTAGAAAGCAAAGGGGCCGAAGAAGGTGCAACAGTTGAACACGATCCCATTTGGTCTGAGGGGCATAGATATTAATTAATCTAAAGGGAATAGAATGAATAGATACATCAAGCAACAAAACCCTCCCAGGAGAAATGTGAATCACATCTGTCACTTTAATAGTATTCGAAATAAAACATATTCCAACACCAGAGCAGACGTCGGTGCCCCCTGACCAATAACAAGGACCCCAGCCCCATAGATCAGTAGCCACAGAAAAATCCTGAACAGTATACAATCTGGTATCTTGGAAAAAATAACATCATGACGTAAATCTGAAAATAAAGAAAAAGTGACCCTTTTTATACAAAGACCTAAGGCTATTAGCATTCAAACTAGCCAAAGTAACATCATGCAAGGATCGAGAAAGGGGGATCAAGAGTGAGAGGTCAGTTTTCTATTGCTCTTACGCAACCCAACCCGGGAAGACTTTTTCTGTTTACATTTAACACCCACCCTTGGGTCAGGAACAGAGTTAGGGTCAGAGGCCATGTCTACTTGGGAGGGATGTTGTGAGGCAGATACAGAGTCATGATCCGCAGTGTCCATAGAGGCCAAAATACCAAATTTATTTGATACCATTACAGGGGCTGGAGACTGAGCCCAGTCAAGTACAGAACTGAGTTCTACTCCAGAGATAACAGGAGAAAATGAAATACTGTCTTCCCCTACCTGAGTGTCCAAAGGAGGTACCAGCAAAGGAGGAGACAGAACTGGAGGGAGTGGAGTCACAGGACCAGTGGGCACTATAGGAAGAACCGTGGGAACAGGAGCACTGTTTGAAGGACGAGAGGGGGGTACAGAAGGGGTGGAAGCCAAAGCAGCAGAATACGATTTTGGCTTCTGGGAAGTAACAGGCCCACTCCCATGCAAAAGATTCCTAGCCGCTCTAAAAATAAGTAAATCCTGCATAGCAAAATCTGAATCCATAGTGTTATGTGCAGCCTTTGGGCAATCAGGGAAGACATGCCCTAAGTCATCACAAAAGGAACACTTCACCGGATTCACACACTGGTAGCCAGAGTGGCCACATTCTCCACATTGAAAACAAAAAACCTTCTCACAGGACGTGCTAATGTGCCTGGGAGAGCCACATTTATAGCAACGTTGAGGTTGCCCCGGGTAAAACAAAAAACGTTTATCCCAGCCAATAAAAAAACAATTTAGAAGATGTACAAAATCATCATGAACACTAGGGAGTTTGACTTTAAAACGCCAACCCCCATTCCAAAATCCTTCACCATCCAAAATAGGGTCAGGGTCACCCTGAACCTCACACCGACATTTCAACCAGGATAGAATATCCACTAAATTCACACCCTCATTACGAAATAAAATAGTAATAACTCTAAAAGGCTGCTTTGTCAATGGTACCACATGAAAGGGAGACCATAAAAGGTTAGTTTTTAGTGAGGCATAGCGTAACCAAAAAGTTTCCAGAGCAGATGGAGTCCAAAAGCTTATGACAAAAGAATGCTCCCCAGGAGCGTGAATCAAGGCATAAATGTCTGCAGGTGAGAAGCCCAGGGACTGCTTGACTAAGACCCGTCCCACATAAAAACGATCCGGAACTTCTGGTAGCCCACCCAAGTATCGTAATCTAACGGCATTACGCCGTTTTGCCAATTCAATCGGTTTTGCAAATAAATCAGGAGAAGCAGTCTTGGGGGGGGGGGGGACAGGTAGAAGAACAGGGGAAACACTCGGAACCTCAGCAGAAAAATCACCAGAATCCAAGGCAGGAGGAGCAGGAACAGTACTACCTGTATCGGCAGCCAAAGGCTCAGTAGGCAACCTCGAGTCATGAGAAGAAGCAGTGTCTAAAGGTAAAGAATCAGCCACCACAGAAACAGAATGGGCTAAAACATCATCTGGTGTGTTTGGGTCGACTACCCAAGATCCATCAGGAAGCCGCTTCCAGCCCGCTTTGGAAAGCGCAGATTCAGGAGACCAAGGGTCTGTAGGCAATGCAAATGATGAATCTGCTGTTGAAACATTCGACACAGATGCTACCTCAGGTGTCTGCGCCGGAATCTCCACGTCATCAGCCAGGCCTGGGCCAAACTTGAAAGTACAACGAGGTACCTCTGGGGATATGCCAAGAAAGCATTTATGTTTTTTTCAAGTAAATCTGCCCTAGCAGAGGTAAGGACGAGTTCTGTTTGTACAAGCTGAACTCGTAGAGCTTCTCGCTGCAAAACTATGTCCGAGACCACGGTGTCATCAAAACTCTCTTCCACAGCGCCCAATACAGGTTGAATAGTAGCTGAAACAGTGGCTGCAACTGTGGGAGACAAAATCCCATTAAGGGCAGGCGTTGCAAGTCCCAGCCCGACATCGGCTGTGCGACCGTCCTCCTCCAGAGCCGACTGCATACTGACCTCCTCCATAGACGCCACTACGAGACAACGCCCCTCCAGAGTAGGGGAATTTCCCCGGTGTCCTGGCCAACTTTTCCTCATTCACTAAAAATACCACCAACAGCTTAATCTGGTTCAAGGTCAGTTGGTATTCATCTGTATCCCCCTCCCCTGGGTTGTGCCTGAAAATAGGCAGGATTTGTCTAGTGCACTTAACCTGGTCAACAAAAACTAATAAATAAATAAAAACTTTCTAAGATAATGCATCATCCAGCTGACATATCAATAAAATTTGTATTTCAGTCACATAAATAGTGGTTTCCTCACCACATACTAACTTAAGGAACATTTAATGTAGTGGCAGCAGCTGGCATGTGATGTTTAAGGGACAGTGTCTGTCAATCCCATCATGCATCAAGTTATCACTACTTGTAAAGCAAAAACACTTTATGATTGGTCACATTCTGTAAAAACTGCTAATGCAGATTTTCTTTTATTTCTGATTCCTTTCTTCGTTTTTAAAGAGGACAGGACACTTGTGCTAGGTGGCAGCAGTTTGCAACGCACTTAATAAAAAAAAAATATATATATATATATATATCTATAGTAGGTTCCACAGCGGGCAATTGGTACAGCCCTCCCATACCTTTGGTCTGTCATCATCTTTTTCCTCACCATCCCCTGCTGATCATGAATCTGTAAATGAAAGGACTTAAACAACACCCCCCTTTCACCCCCAGCACCCATTCCACTGTTCTTCCACCACCCTCATCCATGCAGTAGCACCCTTGCCACCCTTACACCCATGTTAAAACCAACCTCCAACTCTCACCCACATATTCCACCCTCCTCACTCACCCAAATGTTTAAACTACCCCCACACTTACTCATGAACTACCATTCATGTCACCCTTCTCCCTCCCACATCCATGTTAAAACCCACTCCCCCAACCATCACCCATGCACTAACAACTATGCCATGTTTCTCCCTCCTGCATCCATGTTAAAACCAACCCCCAACCCCTACCCACCCTTCAGCACCCATTCTACCCTCCTTCACCCTCTCAAATGCTAAAACTACCACATGCTTACTCAAGAAAAATGAAACTCTTGCCTCCAAATGAGCCATACTTAACTGTTCCTTAATAAACAACACTTATGTGAAAAACTGTCTTTTCAATTGCTTTCTTCTTATGGGCAACATTCTGTACAGTTCTCTTCATGAACCAGTAATTTGAGAGTTGTTGCTATTATGCAATGGTTTGTGTACAACATAATGTTAAACATGAGCTATTGTTGTATGAGACCTATGCTTACAGAATGATATGTGCTCAACCATGACATAGGTAAAACTTCAGATGACTGTTTCCCGGAAGAGACTTGTAACAGGATGTTGCCCATAGAAACATAACAATACAAAATACAGTTTTTCCTATCACTTTTTATTCAGTAAAGTAAGTTACATATGGATCATTTTGGTTTATGGCTAACATTTCTGAAATTGAAAAAATAATAAACAGCTACCAAATAGAACTCATTGTTTTGTGTTCTTTAAAATTGAAAAATACACTGTCCCCGGTCCCAGCCCATACTGATGCCTCACAAAGTCACAGAAGGTAAATCCAAAAATATATGTTTGCATTTCAACTGTAAATAATATGATACAGAAATGATTGACATGACAGTGTCCCTTTTATGCCAAATTTGGGCCTGTTCCCACTGATGTTAAAATTATCCTGTATATAAAACTTGCTGACTTTAGACCCTAGCTACAAAGCAGTTTGCCATGAAATGGCGAACGTTTTGGGGGGTTATATAGTCCAAGGTAGTAGATAGAGAAAGGAGAGAGACAACCCAAGTCATCACAGTCCGTAAAAGTTTCCTTTTTTGTCCAGACTCTGTTCCACACAATATTTACCAGCCACCACCATCTGAGTTGTCATTACCATCAACATCCACATCATCAATCACTTCAGGATCAGTTTGTATACTCTTGTAGGGATACTAAAATCTTGACTTTTTAACTTTAATAAAAGTTAACGTGTGTACATTTTCTGGCAGCAACCTATTTCTGGTGTCTGTCACAATACTGCCAGCTGTACTAAACATGCGTTCTGAAGAGACACTTGTTGCAGGACAACCAAGATATTTACAGGCTTCATCATATAGCTCTGTCCAAATCGACTTTTTTGATCTCCAGTATTCAAAAGGGTATGCATCAATAGGAATGGACAGTTCTTGCAGGTAACTGTCTACCATGATGGACAGAGACCACTCAGAAGAGGAATCAGTGTAAGCTGGTATGGCTGCAATTTGGGAAAGGTTTTGCCATAGATTTAGCTTGCTACTAAGGGTTGAAGAAGTGGCAGTTGTGGAAGAACTATTGCCAATGTTTGGTGACTTATCCAGTTCTGTATTCCTTTGAGAAGATGAACCTGCATGTTGTGGCGATGACAACCTAAGGATACTGTGCATATCTTTTTGACTCCTGTGAGTGCTGCAGCTCATCTAGCAACAGACATTTGTACTGCTCCATATCATCTGTTTTTGGAAGATGTATAGCCTTGAAACTGGGATCTAAGAAAGTTGCAAGGATGTAGTGTTTTGATTTCATCATTGCAACTAATTTGTCATTGGTTTTGAAGCGCTCGCTCATTATCTTTACGAGATTCCCATGATACATCCGACATGTTGTCTGAGCTTCAGATCTATCTTTTTCTATCTGTAGATTTAGAACACTAAGCTGATGTGAAATCAGCATTATGAGTGGATAACCTGACTCACAGATGCACCTTCAGAAGATCTGTCCCTTGTAGCTGTCTCAAAAGGAGCTAGGATGCAGCACACTGTCTCCATTAATTTCCACTGCAGCACAGACAGCATAATGCCATCTCTGATAATGTAATTGGAGCAATATTCATGTACAGCTTGATTTTGCTCCAAGAGGTGCTGCAGCATATAAAGCGTTGAGTTCCAACGAGTGGAAACATTTTGAATCAGCTTTTGCTGGGGCAGCTTGTGTTTTTTTTGCAGTTCGGACAATGTCCATATAGCCTTGGTTGAATGTGAAAAGTGAGTCCAAATTTTTTTGCAAACAGCAATCATACCATCCACTTGTTTCATTGCTGAGAAACCCCGTGACAATTTAATGTAAGCAATGTGCAAAGCAAGAAGCATGCAGAAATCCTCCATCCTGCACTGCTTTCAAGATGTTGGCTCCATTGTCATTTACTATGAAGCCACATTTTAGACTGTGCGAATAAACCCATTCATCAAGGAGGTCATTTAGTTCCTGCAAGATGTTTGCAGCTGTATGACTTTGCCCAAACTTCTTTATATGAAGCAGCACCATCTTTTGGGGTGTCGTTGTTTTTGAAGAAGCACAAGAAAATGTGACCCAATGAGCGGTAAGGGACATGTAATCTATGTTTTGACTGCTGGTCCACATATCTGTTGTGACATGAATAACCCCACCCTCTGCAGTTTTAAGTGCAAGCATTACTGTTGCTTGTAAAGCCTGATAAATGTTTGGTATTTCAACATAGGAAAAGTACCTTCGATGAGGAACATTACAGTGAGGCTCTACAAGTTTCATTAGCTCCCTAAAATCCTCATGATGTACCAAAGAGTATGGGAGAAGGGCTCCAGCTAACAGTTCACCAATTCTGTGATTAAGAGGAAGGGTCTTTGGATGATTTTTAGTAAAAGTATTCTTCCTTTCAAATGCCTGAGACAGTGTTAGCTGTTTACAACATGTCCCTGCTGATTTATTATATACCGAGCTTTGATGGGCAGATGGACGCTGGGATGGTGGACTTGAACTTATACATTCAGTGCCATCACTGGATGTGCAACTGGTACTAATGGTGCTGGCATTGGTGGTAATGGTGATCCTAGGGCTGGCACTGGTTCTGTCCGCATCAAGTTCAGACAATTCAGTATCCATTTCAGATTCCTGACCCTTCTCACGTGTGGTCTGGAAGATGAAGGACATGGGTTTTGGACGATCAAGCAAAACTGAATGCTTTTTCAGATGGCGTTTAACAGCTGTAGTGCCAAGGCATGACACAACTTTACCACGGCTTACACTCTGTTTACACAAGGAACAAATTGCTCTGCATGGATCAGTTTTACTGACAGAGAAATAATTCCACACCTCAGATGTGACAGATTTTGTTCGAGTGCTAGGGAGATAGCTAAAGACTGTTTGTGTCTTTTCACCTGTCCTAATAGAACCTGGAACATGCTCCTTGGTGCTAGAAGAGTGGGCAGGGGGACTTTAATGTGTTTTCATTGTTGGCCGATATAGAAGTGGTGGATTCAATGGATATGTCCTTTTCATTGCCAACAGTGCTGGTTCTATTTGCAACTGCACTACCTGATTCACTGTCAGCAGACCTGCTCATTTCACTTTGTTGAGGAAGTAATGATATGTCACCAGACCCAACAGTGTCAGACTGAGACAAAGAGCTACTGTCTGTGTCAGAGAGGGACTATTTGTCACTTGCATTATTACTGCTAGTCACAGGGATTTTAACAGCATGAACGGCATACCTTATGGTGCCTCTCCGTGTGACCCCAGCAGCTGCACAAGTTTTCTTAAAAGGTCCACCTTTACCACACTTCGTTGTTGCTCTTTTGCTATTTGTTGAATTTTTATCACGTGAAGCATTTTGGTTATTTTTGCTAGCACCAGGATTACCACTACCACCAACACCTGCTCCAACGCCAGCACCAGATGCTTCAGCTATGTTGGTGTCAGCCGTAACAGTACCAGTATACTGCAGGGAATACACCCACACAATTCCTGTGTAAGAAAGCAATGTTATCTGTGATCACTGGATACAACTCCAAAATTTGGTTTTAGCTGTATGACACTGTGATACAGTGGACTGAAAGTAATTGACGAATATGATGGTTTGCAACTAAACGATCCCAGGTTCAAGGCTTACAGAATGATTGAGCTGCTGAGCATAGGGATACGCATAGCAGGCTGGGCAAGGTTTAAGGTCAATAATTGCAATTTTGAATCCAGCTGAACCACCACAAAACTGGCCACTGGGCTTCTCACGGTAACACACACTAGATAAGGTACAGTGCAGTCAAGGGGCGCACAGCAGCAGGGTGATGGATTGACCACAAGAGACGGAGTTACACACACAACCCGAGGAAAGAGATTTTTCTGTCTCTCCTCCCAACAGGGAAATATATTTTTAGGCTTCTGTCATGTATTTAAGGATAATGCCACCATGCAACTGGCCACTGGGCTTCACATGGTAACACACACTGGGTAAGGTACAGTGCAGTCAAGGGGTGCACAGCAGCAGGGTGATGGCCTGACCACAGGAGATGCTTCTGTCTCTCCTCCCAATAGTAAAAAAATGTATTTAAGGATAATACCACCAGAAAACTCACACTAGGCAGTAATAACTAGGGTACAGTGAGTGCAGTGAAAGGGAAGGGAACACAGCAGCAGCGTCCTCCCGTCTGATACTTGTTGTAGGCTTTAAATAATTCAATTCAATAAAAGTTCTGTTCATTCACACATTGTTTTTTTTAACTTTGTTTTCTCTCAAAATCTGATGATGTTCTTCACCCCTTCCCCAGCCAGGGTGCTTTTTCTCCAGACAAATCTCACCAGAAAGAGAAGAGTACTAGTAGTTAATCTTAAACAGCTCAGGAGGATCAGAAAATTCAGAAATATAGTAGTTTGGCAAGTTACTAGCAAGACTAAGCTAGATATAAAACCCTCTCTGTGTCCCACCCGAACAGAGACCCAGCCGTTTTCTCCTACCAGCCCTTTCTTTCCTCGGTCCCCCCCCGTCCTCCCAACCTTTTCACCTGTCCCCCACCCACACTTTAGCTTTATTTTTTTTTTACTGTAGCTGGAGGCAAAGCAAGTCATCAGTTCACTTTATTTTTAAAAAATGCCATGAGTTCAAAACTCACAACACAATCAGGCTCAGCAGAGCTGCAACTCCTTTCCATCTTAGACTGAATGTGAATGCAGCCATGCGCAACTTAAATACTGTGTTGGTCTGAGCACACCACATGACCGCAGAGCAGTTGGTCAGGTGGTGACGGTGACTGCGATCAAGGGTATGCAGGCGCGATCTCACAATGCCCCTCCACACAATAACAGTAACTGCAGCTGGAACCAGGATGGGATGGGAACAGAAGTGGAACTCAAGACGGGACTCTCGGGAGCTGACAGTTTTGCTTGCCAACAGTAAAAAGTAAGATTTTTTCACTCGGGTGCTGACAATTTGCATTCGAGACTTGGGAGGGATGCGCTTACCAAGATTTTTTACAAAGATTCAAAACTTTGTGTGAACCCTCTAGTGTTCGATTTCTAAATTAGAACTCGAACACCAGGGTTCGAGATGGGTTTGAATCTTACTCGAACTAGTTCTGACAGCCCTACCCTAGAGGGTCCCAAATTTAAACACCAAGCATTTCTTTGACCACTAACTGACAAAAAAAAGGCTGAATCATGAAAGTAAAAGGGTCATTTGCGACAGTAGAAACTGCATTTGCGACACTGTCGGATATTTTATTTTTCCCATAGACTATAATGGAGAACAGTTTTTTTTTAAATAACTTTTGAACCGTTTTATATATATTTTTTCAAGAAATCTTCGAAAGGCACATCAGGAACCCTGGCTGCATATTCCCTGAAGGTTTTGGACCAATCGCGCAAATCATGCGACCAGCAGGTGCGAGCAAAGAAACGTGCAAAAACCCATAATTTATGCATTTTGTGGCGCTCTGTAGCTCCGCAATTGTACCTCCAACTGTAACGAAACTTGTCAGGTCCAGAGATTTACGGTAGCAAACCAAGCATTCCAAATTTTAGGCAAATCTATTCAATGGTTGCAAAGTTATTAAGCTGCCAAATTTCAGATTTAACCTTAAATGGGGTACTCAACCATAACTATAGTGGCACTACCATGCCACTATAATATATATATTATATATAGCAATATATAGCAATATATATATATATTCATCACTCTGTTTAATGCATCAGTTAGGGTTGTTCCACAGTGTCAAAAGCGAGGAAATTCGGTGTTAGGGTTGAAAGCCCCCCTTGCACCCCCCCCAGCCCAACCCCACAACCAGCATCGGGGTGTGCACTGGGGTCATCGGCCCTAACTCTCCCATGGAGTAGAGCTCAGAGATGAGTTATTTAGCTTCAGAATGTCTTGTTCTAATGAAAATTATTATCTGGCTGGCCGAAGGTTGAATACTATGTACGTGTTCAGTACCTGAAGCTAGCAAGATCCTGCTTACTACCTTACTACTGTGCCTGTTGGCTTACAGACCAATGGTCTGGGGGCCATTAGGCCCCTAGAAGGCCTGAGTTCCCTAGAAGGCCTGAGGTACTAGATGCTCTGTGGTGGGTTTTGTAGCTTATTTTGAAGCTAAGTACTTATTTAGCTTCAAAATAAGCTACAAATTACTGCCATTTATTACAGTCTCAGTTTAAACGGAAGTGGTTCTGCAAGACCAGGCAGCAGCATCCAGACAGTTTAGTTACAAAGCCCAACTCCAAATTTTTTTTGCAGATCACTGCTGCTGCTTCTTCCCTCCCATCTAGAGCCAGCCCAGCTTTCTCTGTCTCCCCCCACCCCCGACTATCTCAATGTTTTTTTTTTTTTCACTAGCTCTTAAAAAGAGTTTTTTACACAAACATGAACATCTTGAACAAACTGAATTGACTAAAAGTAAAACAAATCTGCAATCTCTGTACTGAGGAGTGCTGTGTTGCACACACCTCCTGTCTCAAGCCAGTCGGAAGTGAACAGTATGGTGCTGATGCTGCTCACATGCACGCCTAGTAGAGACAGGAGGGGACAGACTTAGAGGAAGGACACACACCATTGGTGGCTGCTAAGCAACCTCACTCCCTTATTGGTGTGTCCCAGTTGTTAATAAGTTTTGGGACTAAATGGTCGAGAGTTGGGTCGCACATCTCGTGCTGGTGGGTCTGTCAGCTAATCTGGAATTTGGTGGTCCCATGATCCTGTACAGAAGCGCAGCACACCACCGCCACATCTCCTGATAAGCCTGAGAGCTGCAGATCAAATAGGATCTGGGGCTGCAGCAGTGAGTAGGGAAATGGGCAGACTAGGTGGGCCGGATGGTCCTTATCTGCCGACCGATTCTATGTTTCTAGCCATCAGCAGATATGTCACTCAGTCATTCTCAGAGTCATCAGAGTGCACACCAGTCGCTGGGCATAAACAGTACAGCTGAGGAGTTCACCCCCCAAAAAAGGCACTTGTAGATGTCCGGTGCGCCCTATCCCTCGTCAGCACAGTTCACAGACTGCTCTGTAATGCTCCTTATAATAAAATTTCAGTGCCAGCGAACATTGTGCAATGCATAATTTCGAGGGGGGCTGTAGCCCTCTTAGCCCCCCCCCAGTTTGCCCCTGCAAAAGTACTTATAAACAGTCACCCACTTTGAAAAAAGATGTGCCCTTGATCTATCATATAGTGAGCTAGTTTCTCCAGTCTTAAGGTTTCGAGACATTCATTTCTCCATTCTTGAACGTCTGGTGCAGTATTATCCACCCAGATTCTGAGGACTGTATTTTCAGCTATGGCTACAATTAGTAAAACTGTATGATTTTGCCATTTGATCCAGTGCCTTTGGCTGTCAAAATAACCAATTAAACAGAGCTCTAAATTAATCCTATCTCTCAACCACTCAATGCTATTTACAGAGATTTTAATGCCTTCCCAAAATCTTTGGATCACCCTGCAGTTCCAGAACATATGGAGCAAACTGGCATTGGTATCACTGCATCTGCTACTATGGAAGTGGCTCTTAGTCCTTTTTGTTTAAAAGACGATGGGGAGTATAATACAAGTTATGTATAGATTTGAACCGAATCATTTTCATGTCTTCAGTTTTAAATGTTTTTAGGGAGTTAGTCCATATAACGGTCCAATCACGTTCATCCAAATTGTTCCCCAGAGTCTGGGACCACCATCTTATGTTATCATTATCAATATCTCTAGTACAATCAAATAATAAACATGAAGTGTGGAGATCCTATGATGGAATTGTAGGCATGTTAAGACAGAGTTTCTGTTACTGTTAACTTGAGCTGTATGTAGATTATTATGATAAAGGTTTTTAACGCTATTGCTAAAACTCCCATAAAAACCTGCATCATTTTCAGATATATCAAACTCTTCAGCAAACGAGGTAAAGGGTTTCATTTCATGCTTACAGTATCTACCATTTCCTTTATCCTTATTAGTCCTTTTGTTGCCCAGTATGTAATTTCAGATGTGTCCTTCTTAAAAGTTAGGTTGGGATTACCCCATAGAGGCTGTAAGGTTGAAACCTATAGATTCATATCAAGTAGTCTCGATCATATTGTTAAGATACACATACTATCAGATAGGACCCTCTTGTTGTGAGACTTTGGCGGATTACAGAAAATTAACAGATCTAAAATTAATGTTGTGCTTTTTTTCTATATCAGCTTCTGTGGTCAGCCATTAAAGGAATAATGCCCAACAGGGTGTGTGTCGTGCTGGGATAATGTCACGCCTGGGGTGATTGGGCACGAGGCCGCGGCCGAGTGCGACCAATCCCCAGCAGTGATGTTATCCCAGCACGACACACACCCTAGAGGGCATTATTCCTATTATACAAAGGCTTGTTGTTATACAGAATAAAACAAATGATTTTAAAGATGTTTTTGCTAGTGTGGAAACATATTTTTGTTTCTTCAGAGAAGATGCAAACAATCATGCAAAGAGAAATACAAACATATCCAAGTAATCAGTCAAGAGATTCACAGTGAGACTAGAGCCATGATGTTATGCTGGATAACATGACACCCACGATGTTATGCTGGGATAACATCATGGGTCCAGCACCAGACTGATCAATCAAGAGTCCAGGAAATTTTCTTGCCATTGTATAATCAGTAGTATTTTCTTGATTTCTATAATTATTGAACCATTCTGATATTTGTAGCATTCTACATGCTAAATAAAATACAGTAAGTACAGATCAGGACATTTCAAACCTCCATTTCTTTTAGTTCTTGTAAGTCTGTTATGTGCAATTCTACATTTTTTATTTGCCCAGAGAAATTTAGATATATGTTGCAGGACATTTAAAAAACACTTTTTTAACATATACAAGGTTTTTGGAAAGATAATCATTTTAACAGCCTCCATATGACCTCAGAAACCAAGTGGCATGTGTTTTATGGTATCTATTAGGGTATAAGTTTTTCAAGTCTGTCCACTAAAGCTTTAGCCAATATCTTAACATCAGTGTTAATGACATAATTGGCCTGTAATTTGTGCACTCAGTGGGGTCCTTCTCTGATCTATGAATCAGTGAAATTAAGCTTTTGGTCATATCCTGAGCAACTGGCTCAAAAGTATCGCCTCCTTATGGACATTAGAAAGGACTGGATCTAAAGTATTTGTTAGTTTATTATAGAAGTTTGCTAAGTAACCATAAGACCCCCGTGCTTTATTTTTTTATTAGGGCTTTAATAGTTTTATGTATCTCTTCTTCTTCTATATCTTTGTCTAATAGTGGTAGTAGGTCTTTAGGGATGTTAGGAATCACTATATCTTTACAAAAGTCATAGAAACATAGAAGTTGACGGCAGATAAGAACTGCAAGGCCCATCCAGTCTGCCCATTTCTTTTTCTACCTTATGAATGTGCCATAGGCCTTTGCTCTGTCAATGGTCTATCTAGTCATACTCATCTGTATTGCTCCCTTATGCCTATCCCATGCATGTTTCAAGCCCTGCACTGTATTCATATCTACACTTCCTGAGGTAGGCTGTTCCATGCATCCACCACCCTTTCTGTGAAAAACAACTTCCCCACATTACCCTTAATTGGCCTCCTCTAATCTCATGCTGTGTCCTCTTGTCCTGTTTTTTTTCTTATATTGAAACATGTTAGACTCTTTCACCTTATTAATGCCCTTAAGGTGTTTGAATATTTCAATCATATTACCTCTCTCCCTCCTTTGCTCTAGGGTATACATATTGAGTTCAGTTAATCTGTCCTCATATGTTTTCTGATACAGTCCCTGCACCATTTTGGTTGCCCTTCTCTGGACTGCCTCAGTTTGGTTAATGTCCTTGTGAAGGTGTGGCCTCCAGTACTGCATGCAGTACTCCAGATGGGGCCTAACCAGTGTCTAGTAAAGAGGGATTACTACCTCCCTCTTCCGACTTGTGATACCCCTACTAATACACCCCAACATCCCTCTAGCATTACCTACTGCTTTAGAGGTCTGCTTGGATGATTTCAGGTCATCGGTGATGATGACGCCCAAGTCTCTTTCTCCCCTGTGACTGCCAGCAACTCCCCTCCCAGCCTATCGTGGCTTCGGGGTTTCTCTTCCCTATACGCATGATCCTGCACTTCTTTGCGTTAAACCCCAGTTGCCACTCTTCCGAACATTTTGCTAGTTTATCCAGATCTCTTCTCATTCTGCCCACCCCATCTGGATAATCTACTCTGTTGCAGATCTTGGTGTCATCTGCAAACAGACAAACCTTCTCCTCCAGTCCATCTGCAATGTGGAAGACTAGGTTTGCTGGCCAAGGCACCTAGCTTCACCTGAGCTCTTTTCTTCTGGGTTGCTTGAAAGGAAAGAGCAAAAGACCTTACCAGAGCAACAATAAGGATTAAGACTTCATTTGGCTAGGCAGGTTTACTGTGTGTTGTTATTTTTATTTTGTACTCACTGGGATTGTTACTGTTTGTTGCTAACATTTTATTGCTTTATTTTACTCTGATTCAAATTGTTGTTGCTGGTATACATTCTGCTGCATTACTACAGGTGTGTCCTACAGGTGTGTAAGTTACTGCTGTAATCTTCTGATTCAAATTGTCTTTTGCAAGGTGCATCTTCTGTTACTGCTTTATTTTTCTCTGTAGCAAAGTGTTTCTTACAGGGTATATCTTCTGTGAAATTATTACGGGTGGTGCATACATTTTTGTGACTTTTTATCATTGGGCTAAGCAAAATTACTGTTTGCCACTATTTTATTTTGGTTTTTTTTTGCTAAAAGCTTTTTTTTTGTCTCACAGGTGCTGCAGTTTCCTTCTCACATTGAAGGAGTTAATTGCTTTCCTTCCACAGCTCTTCCAGGGGATTAGGTGTGTATCTGGGGGTGGAGCTGACAAACTGTCAGTCCCTTCCAACAGTGGGAAGGGTTAAAAGGTCAGGTTAGTCGATGTCTTGGAGGTGGAAGACTAGGTTTGCTGGCCAAGGCACCTAGCTTCACCTGAGCTCTTTTCTTCTAGGTTGCTTGAAAGGACAGAGCAACAATAAGGATTAAGGCTTCTTTTAGCTAGGCAGGTTTACTGTGTGTTGTTATTTTTATTTTTTACTCACAAGGATTGTTACTGTTTGTTGCTAACATTTTATTGCTTTATTTTTCTCTGATTCAAATTGTTATTACTGGGTATACATTCTGCTGCATTAGTACAGGGTGTGCCTACAGATGTGTGCTTACAGATTACTGCTGTACTCTTCTGATTCAAATTGTCTTTTGCAAGGTATATCTTCTGTTACTGCTTTATTTTTCTCTGTAGCAAAGTGTTTCTTACAGGGTATATCTTCTGTGAAATTATTACAGGTGGTGCTTTACAGGTTTCACAGTTTTATCTGTCATTAGGATAAGCTTTCAGGGCTACTGCATTTGTTGCTGACTGTTTCTGCTTTTACCTTCTTGTTTCTTTTGTCCGTGGATCTTCTTTTTCAGCAGGGGAAGGGCCCAGCCACCCATCCACCCCCCCCCCATCCCCAACCACCCCACACTACACTCCTTTTATAGGGTAGCACAGTCGTGACATTTCCTGTAGCAAAGCAGGAAGGGGCGGATCAGAGGGGTATCCACACAGTGACATCATTTACAGGGGCACTTGTAATTTAACTTGTTATAACAAGTTATACAAGTCAGTTAACTTCTCTGATGGAGTTATATTGTTTGTATCATAAAGTTGTTTATAAAATGTATAAAATTCTAGGTTTATTCTTTTGTGGCCTGTAACTAGAGAATTATCACACAAGTCTCTAACTGCAAAAATCCTTGTAGCATTACTGTTTTGTTTTAATCTTATTGCTAGAATCTCTGCTGCTTTTGGGCCTGAATCGATGTACTTGAGATGAAATTTCCTGATGGTAAATTCTAACTCTCCCCTAATAAGCTCGAAATATTCCAATTTTAATTTTGACCAGTTGCCCAAGTTCTCTCAGAGGTATTCTGTACTAGTTTCTCTTCTAGTTCTTTAATCTTATTATGTAGTTCATCCATCTTCACCCTTTTCTGTTTTTTTGTTTTTTTTATGGCAGTGGCAGTACCAACGAGATATCCCCTTTGCCAGCACTTAAGGCATTCCCAATTATTTGCCCAAGAAGTATCCTGAGGATCATTAAGCTGAATAAATTATTATAATGTATGGTAGAACGCTGTTAACATTAGGAAATCATCATTTCCTAAGGTTGTTAACCTATCGATGTGACGTAGAAATGTTGTTAACATATCGATGCTACGTCACATCAATAGGTTAACAACGGAGATCGGTCTGTGCATCTGTGCGCCTTTTTTTTTTTAACACTGGGGAACCGACGGATGCACGCAGTGGTTAGGGAAGAACTGAACGGCCGCAGCGGTGAGTATATTTCAAAAAGTAAGGAGCCGTTTTCCTTTTTTTGTGGGACCATACACTATAAAAAATAATGTATGGTCCTTCTATTGGCAACCAGTTGCTGTTAACCATCTTGAGGTTGCCATGGCGAAGTAAACCTCTCGAGCTTCGCTCTTGAAGTTTACACGGTCGCCCTGGCAACCTCTCGACGGTTACCAACAAAGGACCATACATTATCCTTTATGTACTTATTGTTTAACTTTAATAATACAATGGCAAGAAAGAATCTTGGTCTCTGATTGGTCAATCTAGGACTGGACCCGTGATGTTATCCCAGCACAACATCACGGGTCTAGTCTCAGCACTGTGAACTAATGCAGATGTTATCTATATTCTTTTTTTTTTTGCAATCTTCTCTTAAGAAACAAAAATATTCTTCTACACTAACAAAAACATTCTTTAAAATTATTTTTTTATTCTGTATTACTACAAGCCATTGTATAATAGCAAAATGCCTCAGGGTGTGTGTTGTCAGTGGATATGTCACCAGAGTTGGACGACTCGGCCTGCGGCCTCGTGCACAGTCACCTGAGGCGTGACATTATCCCAGCACAACACACACTCTGTCGGACATTATTGCTTAATTATCATCTCTTCATTTTCTATTAGCAAATTATTGAGTTTCCACCTCCTTGTCCTTCCGGAGTTACAGCATTCCATAAACGATAGTGATACTGGAGAATGGTCTGATATAGCTTGTGATTTCATTTCAGAGGTAGTAACCCTATTGATAAAACAAACCAGAAAGTGCAGTACTCTCCGGTAAGAGGCAGGGTGCAAGTTCGGGGATACAACCCCCAAAGTAAACTGCTCAGTCACAACCAAGAAAGGGCTTGCACTTCAGAACTGACTTGGGAGTCATTGGAAGCTGTAATGCCAGAAATCAAATGTATGCTCCACCAGCTGTTTTTTATTCAGGCAATCGTGTTGACAAATTTCATTTCACACCAAAGTAACAAACATTCAGCCACCGACTGTGACCCAGGTGCCCCTGCACTTCGATCCATTTGATCTTCGTCAGGGGACCTAACACCACTTTTCCCTACTTTTGTCACTTCATTCCTAACTGGTGCATGACCAACGTTTTTTGCAATGAATATGTATGTATATATGTATGTATGTCTGTATATATATATATATATATATATGTATGTAAATATGTACATATGCAGTATATGTATGTATGTAAAGTAATATTATTGCATATAAATGTCAGGATACAAATGGGGAAGAATCGTTAAGTGAGTGAAATTTTACTCCGGCTGTTACTGATTGCAAATACAAATAGCCATCAAGTATGCTAGAGGAGCACTGTCTCTTTTAAACCACAAAATGCTGGGGCATGTGGCCAGTCTGACTTTGTTCAGCCTATTATTATATGCATTATTTTGCACCACAATAAACGTATCACTTATAGGCGTACACTAAAGTGTATTTTTACCCCAGCATGGTGCATGTGGGGTGTGCTGTGTTGTTGGAGGTTTGGGGTGTCAGATAGATGGATTCTTGAGAATTCCAGACAAACTCCCAGCCACAAAATCCCAGCATGGTGCACGTAGGGTGTTGTTCTGTTAGAGGGTCTGGGTGTTTGACAGATGGATTCCTGAGAATTCCTGACAAACTCCCAGCCACCAAAATCCCAGCATGGTGCATGTAGGGTGCTGTGCTGTTGGAGGTTCTGGGTGTTTTTCCATACTCCCATCTTCCAATACCCCAGCATGGTGTGTAGGGGTATTGTGTTGTTTGATGAATTGGGTGTTGGACATACTACCACGTACAAAAACACAGCATGGTGAATGGGGAGTGCAGTGCTGTTGAAAGGTCTGGATGTTGAACACCCCCCCCCCATCTACCAACACCCCAGCATGGTGTGAGTGAGGGAGCTGTTTGAGGCTCTGGGAGTTGGACGTACTTCTATCTACCAACACCCCAGCATGGTATGCATAAGGGGTACTTTTTTGGACGATTTGGGTGTTGGGCATTCTCTCAATTAGCAACACCCCAGCATGGCATATGTAGGGTTTCTGTTCTGGTGGAGGTTCTGGGTGTTGGATATACTTACATCTATGAACACCCCAGCATGGTGTGCGGCAGGCTGGTGGCGCTGTACTGTTGAAGTGCCTGGGTGTTGTTCATACCCCTATCAACCAGCACAACAGCATGGGTGTTTGTAGGAATGAGATGATGTTGAAGAGTCTGAGTGTTGGACATATTCCCATCTACCAACACCCCAGCATAGTATGTGTAGGAGGTGTGCTGTTGGAGGGTCTGCATATTGGACATAGTCCCACCTACCAACATCCCAGCATGGTGTGGGTAGGTGTGTTGTTAGAGAATCTTTCTGTTGGACATACTCCAATCTAAAATGGAGCAGGGGCTACATCATAAACCCTATGAGAAGAGATGGAGAGATCTCAGTATCTACACCCTGGAATGATAGGGACCTAGAAGCACCTCGCAGGGTGAATAAGGTAAAGGAAGAGAGTATTTTTCAGAAAAGAAGGGGTGCAAGAACAAGGGGGCATGCAATGAAGTTGGAAAGGGAGAATTTAGGAGGGATGTGAGAAAGTACTTCTTCACTGAAAGAGTGGTGGACGCTTATCTTCCAGCAGAAGTGGTGGGGGTGAAAACAGTGGTGGACTTCAAGCATGCATGGGATAGGCACAATGGAATCTTGGTAGGAAAGAGTGTGTGGGGTGGAGGAGTAGCCGGAAAATTGGTAGGGTCTGCAATGACAGTATAGGCAGGGACAAAATGGACAGACTGGGTGGGCCACACAGTCCTCATCTGCTGACAAATTCTGTTTCTATGTTTAATATACAATCACCCCACAATGGTGTGCAGGCAGTGTGCTGCACTATTGGAGTAATTTGGGTGTCAGACATATTGCCATGTACAAATTTTACAATCACCAGAGCATGGTGTTTGTAAGGAGTGTTGTGGTGTTTGAGGCTGTGGATGCTGGACATATTTAAATCTACCAATACCAGTATCGTGTGTGTGTGCGCATACGCATGCGCGCATAAGGGTTTCTGTGCTATTGGCGAGTCGAACATATCTTCACAGTTTGGTAAATGTAAAGGAGGTGTGCTGTTTAAGGTCCTGAGGCTTGGACATACTCTATTTACAGACATCCCAGCGTGGTGTGTGCAGGCATGTGTGTTGTTGTGGGGGGGGGGGGCCTTGATGTTAGATGTACTCCAAGCTAAGAACACTCCAGCATTGTATGTGTAGGGGTACATTGCTGTTGGAGGTTCTATGTCTTAGACATACTCCATTTACCAACACCACACAGCACGGTGTGTGTAGTGGGGTCATATCCTTGGACAGTCAGAGTGTTGCCATACTCCCATCTACCAGCACTCCAGCATGGTGTGTGTAAACAGTGCTGCACTGTTGGAGGCTCTGGGTTTTGGACATACTCCATTCACCAACACCACAGAATGGTGTGTGTGTGTGTGGGGGGGGGGAGGCATGCTCTTGAAGGGTTTGGGAGTTGGACATACTCCTACCTACCAACACTTGTGCTGTTGGAGGTTCTGGGGGTTGGACATACTCTGTTTACCAACACCCAGAATGGTGTATATAAGAGGTAAGGGGCTGTTGGCAGTATGTTGGACATACTCCCATCTACCAACATCCCACCATGGTGTGTATAAGAGAAAGGTGCTGTTGGAGGTTCTAGGTGATGGACGTACTCCCATCCACCAACGCCTGTGCCGTTGGAGGTTCTGGGGGTTGGACATACTCTGTTTCCCAACACCCCAACATGGTATGTATAAGGAGTAAGGTGATGTTGGAGGTGCTGGATGTTGGACATACTCCCATCTACCAGCACCCCAGGACAGTGTGTATAAGGGGAAGGTGTTGCTTGAGGTTCTGGGGGTTAGACTTATTCACATATATCAACACCTGTGCTGTTGGAGGTTCTGGGTATTGGGCTTGCTCTGTTTCCCAACACCCCAGCATGGTATGTATAAGGGGTAAGGTGCTGTTGGAGGTGCTGGGTGTTGAACATACTCCCATCTACCAGCACCCCAGCATGGTGTGTATAAGGGGAAGGTATTGCTTGGAGGTTCTGGGGGTTAGACTTATTCCCATCTATCAACACCTGTGCTTTTGGAGGTTCTGGGTATTGGACATACTCTCATTTACAAACACCCCCAGCATGGCGTGTATAAGGGGAAGGTACTGCTGGAGCACCTTGGTGTCTGACAGTTCCCAATCTAACAATGCTACATTATGGTTTTCGCAGGAGAGCTCTTTTGCTGAAGGTGAAGGGTCCTGATGTTGGACATCCTCCACATGCCACTGCAAGCACACATGCACAGTACATATAGGAGGTGTTACATTTTCGGAACACCTTAATTTTAGACATAATCCCACCTAACAATGCCTCAGCATGGCACATGGACCGAGTGCTATGCTATTCAAGGCTCTGTGATCGTGTTAGGTATGCCACTTAGCTCTGGGCTCTGAAAGTCAGAAGTTGAAAAAATGAATTAGGTTTAATTTTCCATTCTCTCTCTCTCTCTCTCTCTCTCTCTCTCTCTCTCTTACTCTCTCTCTCTCTCTCAATTTCTTTAAATCCCTATGGTGCTGTGGAGACGAGGCCTCTCTTTCTATCCTAATGCCTGAGAAGCTCCATGTTAGAAGTATTAAATGTCTGCCTTAGAGACTGGTCCTCCGTGGTCACAGCCCACTGCTTCCTCTGCAATTAGTTTTCCAGAGAAGGGAATCTTGTGGGCTGTCCTCCTTAATTTTAGGTTTTCCTACTTCAGTTTTTGGTTTGGAAGGCATTTGTGCTCTCCCTACAAGTCTGACAAAGTCCTTCTTTGAGCAGGAATCAGTGAGTTGGGACCACAGAAGGACTGCATGGCTGGATCCTGACAAACTGTGCTTTGTAGAAGGGCCTCTAGGAACCCAGGACTGCAAGATACTCAGAGCTTCCAGTGGCACAGCCTCCCCCCCTACACACATAACACTCTGGCAGGGGAGTAGCCAGGATTTGAAAACCAAGCGTCACTACATACTGTATAAAGCAAAATTAGTATCCGTGGCCAGCCAAGTTAAAGCAGATTTAGTTATAATTTTTATTCCAAATGAAGGCCCTAGACCTTTAGGCTATGGCCTGGCTACTCAACCCCCACCCAACCCCAGCTGGTGAGTTGATAGATGAGATCATATGTAGCACTCTCTCCCACTCTCTACTTGTAAACAACCTAACTGCTGCAGGCCTATCGGACTCTGCCGTAAACTGGTTCAGTGCATACCTTACTGGAAGGTCTCAGTCAGTTAAAACTGCTGACTCCATTTCCCCGCCTCTTCCTATTAATATTGGTGTACCGCAAGGATCTGTGTTAGGCCCCATACTTTTTTCTATCTTCCTAAATGACCTTCCTACGGTATGCACCTCATCCTCTATCCATATGTACACCAATGAAACTGTCCTGTTTACCTCAGGATAGTCTCCCATCGATGCAACTACCAGACTTCAAGCTGACTTTGATAAAGTTGAGCACTGGCTTAGCTCACATCAGCCCTTTCTAAATGCCAAGAAGACAGTCTCCATAACCTTTGGCACTAGGCAGTGAATCTCAAGGCCCCCCTCCTTACCCCTCTTCCACACCCTTGATGGGACTACACTAGAGGACACACCCTCTTTTCGATACCTTGGTGTGTGGCTTGACCAACACCTAAACTTTTCTGTTCATGTACACGCCATCCTGAAAAAACTGCGCCCCAAGCTAGGTGCTTTGTACAGGAACCGTAGTTGTTTATCCCTACTGGTAAGGCGTAAACTTGTACAGAAAATGATTCTCCCTATTTTTCACTACTGTGACGCAGTCTACAGTGCTGCTCCCAAGACCTCCCTATCCAGACTGGACACCCTCTTTAACTTCTTCTGTTGCTCTGCCCTGGATTCTCCCCCTCCACACTCACCACTGTGCCTCATATCGCTCTCTAGCCTTTCCCTCTCTTGACAACCGGCGCCTCTCCCAGTGCACCAAATTTATTTCCAAATATTGGTTTGGCTCTCTACCACCCTATCTCTCATCCTCTATTAGCAACCCTTCCCACTCCACTCACTTTCTCAGATCTCATGACACTCGTACCCTGGCCATCTCATGCCACTTAACTTCAGCTGGCCAATCAGCATTTTTGTACCGATTCTCTAAACTCTGGAACCAACTGTCTCATCAAATTAGACACTCCTCCAGCCCCCACTCCCTCTCTTCCTCCCTTCACAACTTCCTCTCTCCCAACTACTCCTGCTTTTAGTATGTTCTATCCGCCCCGCCCCCCCTTTCCAGTTTAACTTTGGCAATACCAGCCTCCACCCTCTCCTCTTCCTCATTATCTACTTTTTGACTGTATACCCTTCTCTGCTCTAGCACTTCATCTTTGCCAGCACTTACTACAATGTTTTATTTATTTATTTTTTATTTAAAATTTTGGTGACTGGGTAGGCCCACTGAGACCATAATGGTCCCTTTTTCAGGGGTGACCCAGGATTAATTACAGGCTACAGGAGAATAAACAGTAGGAGGAATAACTCAAGGGAAATTGAGTAATACAGACATTACTATCAGGACATGATGTACGATTCACAGGCAGGTTAGGTACATTTGAAGATTATCATGATGAGTAAAACAGTTTCACATGAATGACAGTTACACATTGTTCATTGAAACGGAACAGTTTCACAGAAATTATAGTTACAAATGTCTCATCAGGCGGTAAAGGTCCCAATATGGGAGAAAAGGCATGCCAGGCGGCTGACAGTAGCTACAGGGGTAGTCCAATGTAGTGTATTGATCCTCAGGGGTAGCATGCACAGAGGCTTAGCCCCAACAGGTAGGTCTTGAGGCCTTTTTTAAAGCCACCAAGGGAGCTGCAGTCTTGGAGATTACTAGGAAGGCCATTCCAGAGGGACGGAATGTAGGCCATGAAAGACCGAAGACCTTGACATGTCCGGACTCTAGGGACATGGAGGAGTTGCCGATTAGAGGACCTTAATTTTCTTCCAGGCTGTTTAAGCGTTAAGGTGCAACTCAGACTAGGGGGGACATTACTCTGTAGAAGCTTGAAGGCCAGACATAGGGAGGGGTACATCAGCCTGCCCTCATGGGAAGGCCAATTTAGTGAGTGTAATACTTCACAGCGGTGTTCTAGAGGAGGGACACCCAGGGCAAAGCACCCAACTCTGTGATACAATATTTTCAGGTTTTGCATCTCTGTGTTTTGTAGTGAGTGTAGCACTGAGGCCCCATAGAACAGGGTGTGGAGGAGCATGCCGGTGGCTACCCTTAACTTAGATGTCTGAGTGAGAAAAGGGTTCAGACGATACAGGAGACCAAGCTTCTGGTTCAGCATCTTGGTAAGTTGATCAACATGACCCTTGAAGGAACAGTCTTGATCAATGTATACACCCAGGTATTTAATGCAGTCCACAACCTCTATAGGAGAACCAGTGGACAGGCAGGGGGACAATAAGCATGATCTATCAGGGCCTAGCCTTGTGGGTCCAAATAGCATGGCTTTGTTTTTTTTCACATTGAGGACTAGACAATTAGTCAGTAACCAGTTTTCCAATATGGAGAGGTCCTGGTTCAGAAGCTGATTTAGCTGTGCCGCATTAGGAGCTGATCTGTACAACACGGCATCATCGGCATAAAGGGTAACCTTGGCACCTCCACAGTGCTTAGGTAGGTTATTGAAGAATAGGGAGAATAGGAGGCACCCCAATATTGAACCTTGGGGGGCCCCTTTCAGAGATGGAGCGCTTGTCAGATTTCGGCCCCAGCCACCTAACTATTTGAGATCTACCATGCAGGTAATCTATGAACCACTGTACTGACTGGTTGTCCAATCCAAGGGATCTGAGCTGCAAGATGAGCAGTTTGTGGTCCACCAGATCAAAGGCCTTGGTAACTAAAATGTATATTAGTCTCGGTATTATTTTCCGTACTCTTGTCCTTGTACTCATATCCATATATCGTTGTATAATTTCATATTGTAATTGTTGTATTGCACTGTTTGCACTGCACTGTTGTTTATTCCTCCTGTACCCCCCTCCCCCCAGGACGCACCGGGAGATGAGCAATTGTGTTTGCTCAGTGTGCCTTTCCTGGTGAAACTTTTCAATAAATAAATAAAATAAATACTCAGACCCGTTAACAACACAGGAACCCCATCACATACTATGCTGAGATGTTGGTAGATGGAGTTAGCTCCAGTGTCTACTCTGCAGCCACCAACAGCTCATCACCACAGCGCACACCATTCTTGGGTGTTGGTAGACTGAAGCATGTCCAACATCCAGACAGTTCAACAACACTGCACCCCTTACACACCATACTGGGGTGGTGGTGGTGTATGACAGTCTGTCTAACACCCAAAACCTCCAACGGCACAGCAGTCCATACACACATTACACTGTGGCATTGGCAGTTAGGAATATGTCCAACACTCAGAATTCCCAACAACACAGCACTCCCCAACATACACTGTTTTGTGATGCAGGTAGATGGGATTGTGTCCATACTCAGACCCTTCAACAACACATCATCCCTACACACACACACCATGCTTAGATGTTGGTAGTGGGAGTTTTTCCAATACACAGAACCTCCAATAACAAAGCAACTCTAACAGTGACCATGCCAGGGTGCTGGGAGCTGGGAGTAGCCTCAACACTCAGAACCCCCAACAGCACAGCCCCTCTAACACACTAGGGTGTTGACAAATGGGAGTAGGCCCAACACCCTGATGTGCAACTAGAGATGTCACGGTATCACGGTGTCAAGGTATGCTGCAGTATCAGAGGTCACGGTATTGATACCGTGGCCAATTTCTGATACCGTGATAACCGTAGTTCATCATATACTGTGGTTTTCAGGCCTTTCAACTAGTTTTGGCCTGTGTTTTTTTTTATACTTCTTCACTGCTAAATTGAATACCTACTTGTCAACATTATACAATCCAAAGTTAGTCAGATAGATTACCATTCAAATTGTACAAGACTATCATATGAAGCACCACAATTTGATTAATGCTGGACTTTGCACAGAATCCAACCACAGTAAAAACTAAAAATACGAATTAAAAACTGAATAAACTGGCAGGAGAACTGATATACTATAAGAAATACTGCAAACTGTGTACCTAAAACATTCCCCCCACATAATAGGTTGCACCTCAGACCCTGTCTACAAACCCCACTATGAAGCCTCCGCCTCCTCCCCACCTACTTAATAAAGCTTTGTCCCCCATGCCAAGTTTCAGTCCTCACTCTCAATCATCCACCTCGGTGACCACCTACACCAGCTGAAAGACTGTTCATCTGGCACAGCAATTCATAAAGGCAGGAAGCCTCGACTGCACACAAAATGTCACCCTTTACATATCTATAATCTGTTGCACATTTTTCCCCCCAGTACGAAATACCAAGGGGGGGTGGGCACCTGAAGCCACTTATGAGTAATGACTTTCCAAGCAGCCGTTACCAAGATATTCCTGAGATATTCCCCTTTTCCCTCGCAGTGTCCAGGGTTTAAGTCCCAATAACAAATTATCCACTGCGAGTGGTCCCGTAGGATTGAGTATTTGCCTGTTCACATCTGAAACACTGTGCCAAAACACCTGAAGCTTTGAACAATGACAAAATATGTGGAATGGGAAGCTGCTCTATTCCCAAAGCATCTCCAAGAAACTAATGTAACCCTTTTATCCCGCTTACTCTATAGCACAGGTGTAATAAAGTAACACATTTGTACCTTCCATGCAAATTCATGCCAGCGTGGAGAAATTAGCCTATGTACGCCTTTCCACAACCCCTCCCAGTCCCATTCTGTTAATGTTAACGTTATCCCCAACTCCTGCTCCCACTTGTCTCAAGCCAAGTTCACAGAAAAGTTTTGGTAGGAATATGTCCAAGACTCAGATACTTCAGCAGTACAGCACCCACTACACACAACATCATAGATTGTTGGAAGATGGGAGTATGTTCAAAATCCAGTACCTCAAGCAACACAGCAACCCCAAAACACACCATTCTGTTACGTTAGCAGACTGAAGTCAGTTCAGCACCTATGCCCACCAACAGTAGAGTACCCTTTATTGCACCATTCTGGGGTGTTAGTAGATAGAAACATGTACAACAGCCAGAATCCCCAACAGCACAACACCACTACACACAACGTGCTAGGGTGTGGGAAGATGGGACTATACCAAACATTCAGAACCTAGAACAGCACAACACCCCTACCTAGCCATGCTGTGGTGTTGTTCGATGAGGGGATGTCCAACACGCAAAACCTACAATAGACACCATGCTGGGGTGTTGGTAAATGAGAATATTTCTAACACCCAAATCCCTAGCAGCACAGCACCCATACACATACCATTCTGGGGTGTTGGTAGATGAGAAAATATCCAACATACAGAACCTGCAACAGTAAAGCACCTTCTACACACACCATGCTAGGGTAATGGTAGACAGGAATATGTCCAACACCCGGAACAAACAGCAGCACTGCACCCCTACACACCATGCCACGGCATTAGAAGATGGGCACGTCTGTCAGACAGGACATACCACAGCAAAGCACCCCCTCCACACACCATTCTCAGTTGTTGGTAGATGGGAGTATGTCTCTCACTAAGATCCACAGACTACACAGCAACAACTACACACACCATGCTGGGGTGTTGTACCTGCAGAATGTCCACCTCCAATGAGCACAGCACAATGACATATATTGTACCAAGTTAGGGTGATGGTAGATGGAAGCATGTCCAAACCCAACATGCTTGAACATCAAACACCTACTCCTGATGGTAGCACTTTCACTAATAAGAGCTGCATAATCAGGCAGGCTTGATAGACCCGTGGGCCTTTTTCTGCTGTCAGTTTTGTATGTCCGTAAGTGATACTCCTCCTCCTCCTCATCTGTCAATCAAGGAAATGGGGTGTTTAAAATTGGTGCTGGCAGTATAGCCTAAAGGTTAGAGTAACAAGCTGTGAATGAGCTTGGTACATCCAGCAGACCTGGGTTTGATTCCCACAACTTCCACTTGTATACTGTGTGATTCTGAGCAAGTCACTTAACCACCCCAGTGATCCCAGGTCATCTCTGAAAACAGGCACTTGTGCCTTGAAGGCGTTACCTGGTTACCAACAGAATAAAAAAAATAAAATTAGCAGCAATATGGAATAAACAGAAAATAGTAAGGAATATGGGTACTTATTTTCAAAACGGCAAATGAGCATGGGTACCACTTTATATTTTGTGCGCAACCACTGGGCACCCCTACACATGCAACACAGACTGTCAGACGGGGATGATGGTTTATGGAATATGGCAAGGTTATTGCCTTCAGCTGTATTTGAACCTACAACCTGTCTGTTGGCCAGAAATCTTTTATGAGGTAGTATGTCCATGTAGGCAAATTATGGCAGCTGATCCTTCTGAATTAGCTTTTTTTTTCTGTCACAAACTGATCTAGCTCTTAAGAGGTTAACATTTTTGCCTTGCATCGACTGTGAAGTTCCTCTCACTTGGGTTCCCTCTATGTTCTCCCTGGCCACCATCCACATGAATCATTCTTCCCCCTCCCATCCCCCACTAACTTCCCGCTCCTTTGCAGTGAACCCAGGCTTTAAGCTCCAGATGTTTTACAGCAGTTTAAGAACATTGTGGTAAGGCTCTTAGCAACCTTCCCATTTCCTCAGAACATTACTGAGTGTTTGAAATCTCATATCCTTTTTCACAAGACTTCCTTGACCTTGTATAATCATAAAATCCTACCTTCTCTGCATCTACTGCTCTTGTACCACACTCACAGTGACACCCACCTTTAGTGACAGGGTTTTGACACTGCTGAGAGCGTCCCAACAGCAGGGTCCTGTCAGTGCTAGCTATGGTTCCTAAACCCTGAACCCCTCCCCTGTATCTAGTGCTCTTGTACCAGCACTCACAGTGACACCCACGGGTAGTGACAGGGCTGTGACGTTCCTAAGAGAGTCCCTGTAGCGGGGTTATGTCAAAGCTATCTATGGTTCCTAAACCTTAAATCCCTCCCTTGTATCTTGTGCTCTTGTACCAGCACACACAGTGATGCCCACTGGTAGTGACAGGACTGTGACACTGCTGACAGCTTCCCCACAGGAGGGTCCTGTCAACGAAAGCCATGGTCTCCTATACTCTGAACCCCTCCCCTCTATCTAGTGTTTCTTGCACCACCACTCAGAGTGACACCCCTGGTACTGACAGGGCTGTGACACTGCTGAGAGCTTCCCCACAGCAGTTCTGTCAATTTTACCTATTGCTCTATACCCTGACCCCATCTCCTGTATTTAGTGCTCCTGTATGAGCACTCACAGTGACGCTCACTGCTAGTAACAAGTCTGTGACACTGCTGAGAAGCTTCCCCACAGCAGTGCCCTGTGAATGCCAGCTATGGCTCCTATACCCCAAACCCCTTCCCTCTATCTAGTGCTCTTATACCAGCACCACAGTGACAGCCAATGGTAGTGATAGGGTTGTGACACTGTTGAGAACTTCTTCACAGCAGTATCCTGTCAATGCACCAATGGGTCCTATACTCTGAACTCTCGCCTCTGTATCTAGTGCTCTTGTACTGACACTCACAGTGACAACCACATGTAGTGACAGGGCTGTAACACTGCTGAGAGCTTCCCCACAGCAGTGCCCTGTCAGTGTCATCCATCACTCCTATACCTTGAACCTCCTCCCCTGTAACTAGTGCTCTTGTACCAGCACTCACAGTAACATCCACAGATAGTGACAGGGCTGTGACACTGCTTAGAGCTTCCACACAGCAGTGCCCTCTGAATGCCAGCAATGGCCCCTATACTCAGAACCACCCAATATCTAGTGCTCATTTACTAGCACTCACAGTGACACTCACTGATAGTGATAGGGCAGTGACACTGCTGACAGCTTCCTCACAGCAGCACCCTGTCAGTGCCAGCTGTGGCCCCTATACCCTGAACCCCCTTCCCTGTATCTAGTGCTCTTTTACCAGCACTCACAGTGTCACCCACTGGTAATTACAGGGCTGCGACACTGCTGAGAGCTTCCTTACAGCAGTGGCATCTCAATGCCAGCTATGGATTCTAAACTCTGCTCCCCTCCCTTGTATCTAATGTTTTTGTACCTGCACCCACTGTAACATCTACTAGCAGTGACTGGGCTGCGACACTGCTGAGTGCTTCCTCACAGCAGTACACTGTTAGTGCCAGCTGTGGCTCCTATACCCTGAACCCCCTCCCCTACATCTATTGCTCTTCCACCGGCACTCACAGTGACACCCACTGACAGTAACAGTGCTAGGACATTGTGAAGAGCTTCCCCACAGCTGTGCCCAGTAAGTGCCAGCTATGGCTCCTACAGCCTGAACCCCCTCCCTTGTATCTAATACTCTTGTACCAGCACTCTTCACAGTGACAACCATTGGTATGGACAAGGCTGTAACAGTGCAGTCAACTTCCCCACAGTAGTGCCCTGTCGATATCAGCTATAGTTCATATATCATGAACCTCATCACCTGAATCTGGTGCTCTTGTACTGGCACGCATAGTGACACCCACTGGCAGCGACAGGGCTGTGGCACTGCTGAGGGCATCCCCACAGCAGCGCCTTGTCAATGTCAGCTGAATCTAGTGCTCCTGTGCCAGCATTCAGAGTGACACTCACTAGTAGTTTCAGGGTTCCAAACAGCAAACAAGGCAGCAGTTTGAATACAGTAGTCACCACACTACTTTAAATTAGAGGAATTTGGTTTTACATAGCAACTTTCATACACACTGCATCCAAACATGGTTTACAATCCATGAACAGTTGGCAGCAGCCACTAAGGAAAGGAATTTTTTTTGTTCTCTTTATGCTCCCTCTCTGCCCCATGGCAGGGCATCCTTCAGCCCTCATAGCACCTCCTCCCATCCTCCTGAAGTCTTCCTACCTGACACCATGCTCCAGACTACCCGTGACACTCCAAAGTCAGGCCCTCCCAGCTTGCCCCGGGGACAAGGCTGCCTTCTACTCCTCGGTGACTGCCCCACTCTATCTGGTTGACTCTGGCAGAGGTGAAGCTCTGGAGGCTCCAGGAGCAGACAGGTCGGACTCAGAGTGGACATGGGGAATAATAGGGCATCATCTTCCTGCCACCAGCTGGTGACTTTCTACTTTGCAGGCTGCTCCCAAGGAATGAATGTGCAATAGCGTCAGCATGCCACCGTGTGCACTCCCGCACACGGCATGTAGACACACGTCACTCCCTCCCACTGCCTATGTGGTTCCAGTCTCCCACACCCCTAGCCACTGCTAAGGGTCAGGCACAGCCTAGACACCACAACTCACCCTGCCTGGAAGAAAACAGCAGTCCCAAGGATGCTCAATCCTCCACCCCCCACCAAGTCGGCTCTTTCTGATGCTCTGGGCTCTCGAACTTGTAATGTACATGACTGGCAAAAATTTGGTTTTATATAATGCCTTTCATATGCCACTGTATTCTAAAGTGCTTCATAATCCATTAGCAGTTGGCAGTAGCCATTATGGAAAGGAATTTGGTTTTATATAGTACCTTTCATACACACCATACCCAAAGTGATGCACAATCCATGAGCAGTTTTTTTTTTTATTTATTAAAATGTTTCACCAGGAAGGCACACTGAGCGACAAGTCACTCATCTCCCAGTGCAACCTGAGGGGAAGAGGTACAATAGGAATGATACATTAAACATTCAAGTTACAAGATCAACATTAACATACAGTTGTAAGGCAGGTATCACATACAGTGTTACAACAGTGTTGCATATAATAGGTAGAAAGAGTGGACAATAATAAGTGCCGGGTTAATAAGTAAACAAGTACTTATGTGAAAGAAAAGGGGGAAAGGAGAGGGATGAGTGAGGTGGGGGGAAGGGGAAGATTCATGTCCCTGGAGACCTCTTCAGGATGTGAGGAAGCCTGCAAGGGGACTGGGGGAACCATAGAGAATGGGATAAGGCAGTGTCCCAGAGAGACCCCTTCAGGATGTGGGGAACCCTGCAAGGGGGCTGTGGGGCTAGACAGAAAGGGAGATAAGGCTGTAGGGATTTAAAGAGGGAGAAGAGAGAAGAAGGAGGTGTGACTTAATGCTAGGAGGGGGAATAAGACATAACCCAAGAGAGGACCCTTCATGATGTGAGGTACCCTGCAAGGGGGTTGGAGAAGGTCAGTAGACAGGGATTAAGAGACTGATAGGAGAGGGAAGGAGGGAGAATTGAACCCTTGAGGGGAAGAGAATTCGCACCTTTGGAGGGGATGGGGCCTAATCAATAGACCATCAGGATGCACTGGACCCTGCTAGTAGTCATGGAAAGCCAAGATAGTGGCTAGATAGAATAGGGGAGATATGCTTAGGCTCAGTTGGACCCCTTCAGAATGTTGAGAACCCTGCAAGGGAACTGCGATGACCAGGGAGAAAGGTAGATGGGGAAGGGAAGGAGAGGAGAGGAGACAAGACTAGGTGCAGTAGGACCCCATCAGGATGCTGAGAACCCTGCAAGAGGGACTGTGAAGACTAGGGAGAAAGGTAGATGGGGAGGGGGAAGGGAAGGAGAGGAGACAAGCCTAGGCCCAGTAGGACCCTTTCAGGATGCTGAGAACCCTGCAAGGGGACTGCAAAGGCTAGGGAGAAAAGGAAGAATAGGGGAGAGGAAGGAGAGGAGACAAGCCTAGATGCAGCAGGACACCTTCAGTATGCTAAGAACCCTGCAAGAGGACTGCAAGTCTAGGGGGATAGGAGGGATGGTGGGGGAAGGGAGTAGATGAGAAATACAAGCCGCTTGGGGGGTAGGAAAGGGACCCAAGGAGAGCATTCGGGGTCCCTTACATTCTGTGAGAGATCAAGGGAGACCAGTAAGGGGAAGCAATTTGGGGGAAGGGGAGAAGAGCTTTACATTTGGGGGGTTGGGGTGCACAGGGTATAATGAAGGTGACAGTAGAGGGGCAGGGTTTAGGGAGGGACATGACAGAAGCAGCTAGGTGCAAGGAAATTATTGAGGGCAGAGCTGATGGAGTAGGTGGAGGATGAGTGCCAGATTTGAGGGGGGAGGGAATTCCAAATTTTTGGGAGGTGGTGAGAGTAACCGGATTGGCCGATTTGAGTGGATCTGCGGGGCACTACCAGGGTGCGGGAGTTGGTAGATCTAAGGGAATGGGAGGATGGGGGTGTTATAAAGGAGGAGGTGAGGTAGGGAAGGAGCTCGGCCAACCCCTACCGGGTCAAAATGTTGCACTCTCTACAACACATGACATTGACCGCAAGGTAGGAACAGCGCAGTTGGTAAGAGCGAGAGGGTGCAAAACCACAAAGAGAAGTATGCGCGGTAGTGCACCCTCTCACTCTTCCCAATACAGGATAAGATTCCTGCTGGGAGAGGGGTCTGCCAAGCAGCTGCCGTGGCTTGATGGGATGAGCTATGGGCAGCAAGGGAGGCAAGCAGTGCAATGGGACCAGATTTCGATTCCCGGTCCCAGGCGCATGGACAAATTTTTTTCCTTGCACTTTGTGCAATGATAAGTGTGACCCCCGAGTTTATTATTTTAGTTGGGGGGGGGTTCAGGGGTGTAGCCCCCCCGAAAAAAAAGAATTATGCCATTTGCAATATATTGCGCTGTATTGGCAGCATGGTATATTGCTACGGCACAATGTCTTGCGACATTATGACCCCATGCCCACCCAACCAGTGCTTGGAGATGAATTTAGCACAGTGGGAGAGTCGCCTATTTGTAAGAGAGGGGAAGGATAGAGCATAATAAAGATCACAGTGGTGGGTGCAAGGGAGGGCATCCAGGGCAAAGCGGCAGATAGAATTGAAGAGGGTGTCCAGTCTGGCCAGGGAGAACTTAGGAGTAGCACCATAGACTACGTCACAGTAGTCGAAAATGGGCAGTATCATCTTCTGAACAAGTTCAGGCCTAGCCGTAGGAGGGGTGCAACTATGGTTCCTGAACAGGGCACCAAGCTTGGGGTGCAGTTTTTTCTGAATGGTGTCAATATGTCCAAAGAAGTTTAGGTGTTGGTCCAACCAAACACCTAAGTACCTAAAGGAGGATGTGTCCTCAAGTAAAGTCCCATCAAGGGTGTGGAAAGTGGGTAGGATGGGAAGCCTCGAGAGTCTCTGCCTTGTGCCAGTTGGCAGCAGCTATTAAGGAAAGGAATTTTGTTTTGTTTAGTACCCTTCATACACACTGTGTCCTAAAGTGCTTTACAATCTATGAGCAGCTGGCAGCAGCTATTATGGAAAGGAAAGAAATCTGTTTTTATATAGTTTGTTTTATACACACTGTATCCCAAAGTGCTTTACAATCCATGAACAGTTGGAAGCAGCCATCAGTAAGGAAATAAATCTGTTTTTATGTAGTTTGTGTTATATACACTGTATCCCAAAGTGCTTTACAATCCATGAACTGTTAAAAAGGTTGCAGCCATTCAGAAAAGGAAAGGAATTTTATTTGAATATAGTTTCTTTTCATACACACTGTGTCCCAACGTGCTTTTCAATCCATGAACAGCTAGCAGAAGCCCTTAGATGCACACAGAGGAGTTATGGAAAGGTCAGAAGGTCAGGTATATTGAAAGTGAGACTTAAGCCCAGGGAAGTTAAGTGACTTGCCCAGAATCACATTGTAAGTGCATGGCAGTTGTGGATTCAAGCTTGGGTCTTCAGGTTCAAAGCTCTGTGTTCTAACCACTAGGCTATATCCCCCCCCCTTGTGAAGCCCAGGAATGCCATTATGGAGACCATGCTGACCCAGAGATTGAGATCCTTTGTGTGCCAGTAAGGCTCCACCCGGCTAGGCCCTGTTATTTGGCTTTGGGTTTGGATGAAGACAAATCAGTCAGAACTGGATCCAGGAATGCAGCCTCTGTTGTGTGTTCTAATCACTAGGGAGGCATAAGAAGTGGACAAGTGATGGCAGAAATACTGCAGGTTTTGGCTGGGGCACAGAATAGCCTTCAGAAGAGACCCCTCCTAATGAAGTGACTCGGAAGGCAAATAATTTATCCAGCGGTACAGCCCCTTTAGCCAGAGAAATTCTCTTATCTTGGCAAAGTGTTAAGTAAAACAGAACATAGATTCATACAAAAAGATTTAAAGGAAGCTAAAGAACAGTCCTATAAGGTCCTAGCAGTGTCAGTGGCTCAGCAGGTAGCACACTCACCTCTGAGGGTGGAAGATTGGAAGGTGGTGGGTTCTAGCCCCACAATGAGAACGTGGGATAAATCCAAATACTGACACTGCAGTGCACCAAGACGGGGCTGCTGCATTCCTGAGGTGCCATCTTTCGGATGAGACGTTAAACCGAGGTCCCGTCTGTCTGTTCTGGTGGTTGTTCAGATGGACATTAAGGATCCCATGGCACTTCTCAATAAGAGTAGGGAGAATTTCCCCAGTGTCCTGGCCAAATTTCCCCCATTCACTAAAAATACCACCAACAGCTTAATCTGGTTCTGTAAGTCAGTTTACATCTGTACAAATATTCCCCTTCCCTTGCTCCCGGGTCACACCTGGAAACAAGCCGTGGCTCAGTGTGCCTCTCCTGGTCACAAACTTACAAATAAATAAATCTGGGGCAATCAGCCGCTGCAGACAAACACAAACTAAGTGTGCCAAGAACGAAATAAAGGAGCAGCTGTGGTAAAAGAGGTAGGTAATCCATAGGACACAGAAAAACCAAGTGCTCACAAAATCTTCAAAAATAGTAAAGTTTACTGGAGAAGTGCTGACAATGGACAAAAACCTTGGTGCTTCGAGGGATCTAATCCCTCTTCATCAGCTGCTGCAACCTGCTTCAAGACAAAGAATTCCTACACATCCCTAGGTTTTGCTTAACAGCGTTTGTATGAGGGTGGTAGACCACTACTGGCTACACCGGTGAGAAAAGTCGTACACCCACAGCGGTTTTGACTATCTGACATAATAAGGATCAACTGGGGAACCTGTCGGCTCAGATCTGTAATGCCTTTGCTGTTTTTCTTTTCTTTTTTTATTTAATTTGCTGTACTTTTGTCATCCCTGCGTGGCTGACCTTATCCGCCCTGTCAGCCCTATCGTACGCAGTCCCTGGGGCTTACCTTCCGACCAGATCCGGG
Source organism: Neoceratodus forsteri (assembly GCA_016271365.2). Lineage (NCBI taxonomy): Eukaryota > Metazoa > Chordata > Ceratodontiformes > Ceratodontidae > Neoceratodus > Neoceratodus forsteri. The sequence goes on along the minus strand of CM028133.1, from coordinate 241,960,576 downwards.
ACCTATGGTTTACCCCCATGGTGGAGCCATCGGGATTCCCCATGCCCGGGAGGAGTTACAGCCAGGTTGTGGTCGGGAGCCCAGTGAGTGGTGCGGGGCTCATGGAGAGGTACAGCATCATGCTGCTTCAGGATGGGGAGGCTTTTCCTTCCCCTAAGTCTTCTCCACAAACACCTTGTGGGTTATAAGCATGCAGACATCCAGGTCAGGAGGCTCTCCGCCCACCCATTGTGACTCCACTGCACTACCGACTGTGGTCGCCAGGTGGCAGTGTTGTAGTGGAGCACACAGTCCTCCCTCCCCAGGGAAGACAGCATCCTCCGGAACGCTAGATCCCCTTCGTCAGGCCGGCGCCCAAGAACCTGGGCTTGCTTCCGAACCTGAGTCATCGGCATCGCAAGCAGTAGTGCTACCAATCTGGCGATAGGACGGCTAAACCTTTGCTGGTTTAAAAGGCATTATACCACTCTGTGTGCATTATAAAGTGCCATCTCTCTGGGTCAGATCATTCTGTTTGAGGTTACTGCGTGACCAGCTGGAGTAACTGCCATAGGATTACAATGAGTACCTGCAGTATCCTGGAAGGTATCACTGGCAGAAACTCATACGAATGCTTGAGCCATGTGGGTGATACTGTATATATCAGAATGTAGGCAGACTGAGCGGTTGACTGGGAACTTTCTGGATAAGGTCTATCTTCAATAGATCACAGACACCCAAGTGGATATCCTGGGTGGAACGATTATGGTGCAGGTGGTGAGAACTCATATAAGTGACTCAAAATGGAGGGAGGTGAATGGTTTGGACGTTTTCTTTCCAGAGTCCTTTAAGGAACTGCAGGTCCCACTGCAGGAATGCCCATAGAAGGTGTTCGATGAAGCACGGGAGGGGGATGCCACTTTACTCGCGCTATACGGCCTCTAATGGTGTTCTTCCCTAGGCTGGGAAGGATCCCACACAATGCTCCTCCTACTGGCCCATCTCATTGTTTATTGCAATGCCATGATTTTAGCCAAAATTCCAGCATTGACTGGAACAGGTTCTTCCAGACCTGACAGGCTGAGGTAACGCAACATGTGGAAACTGCTAAATGCTGTAAACTGGTTTCTCGGTGTCCAGGGAAGCATGTGTGCTGTCCATGGATGACAAGAAGACCCTTGATCAGATGAATGAGAATAGGCATTTTGGGTACTGGGGATGTTCTGGCTATGAAAGGACTTCATCCCAACTGTTAAGTTGCAATATGCTTCTCTCAGGGCTCAGATAGTGGTAAACAGTGAGGCAGATGAGACCAAAGCCTTCTTCTAATACGTAACATGAAAGGTTAAGGAGGAATAATGATAGCTGAGATGGGTGGGGGAGGGATCTGGGACACAGTGATAACTGAGACAGGTGGGGGACCTGGGAGAAAACGATGGCTAAGATGGGTGGGTGGACTTGGAGAGAGCAATAGCAGAGATGGTTGGGGGACATGGGAGAGAGTGATAGCTGAGATGGGTGGGGTGACCTGTGAGAAAGTGATAGCGGAGAAGGATAGGGGATGTGGGAGAGAGCGATAGCTGAGATGGATGGGGGCACCTGGGAGAAAGCGATAGCTCAGATGGATGGGGTATCTAGGTGAGGCGACAGCTGAGATGGGTGGGGGACCTGTGAGACAGCGACAGCTAAAATGAGGCGGGGGACCTTGGAGAGGCAATAGATGAGATGGGGGACCTGAAAGAGAGTGACAGCTGAGAAGAGCGGGGGGACCAGGGAGAGAGTGATAGCTGAGTTGGAGGGGGGCCTGGGTGAGAGCGACAGCTGAGATGCAGGAGCCTGGGAGAGAGCAATATTTGAGATGGGCGGGGGGACCTGTGAGAGAGAGGCAACCGAAATGGTGTGTGTGGGAGAGAGTGATAGTTGAGATGGGTTGGGAGACCTGGGAGACAGAGACACCTAAGAAGTGTGGGGGACCTGTGAGACAGCGATAGCAGACATGGGTGGGCAAACCTGGGAGAAAGCAATAACTGAGATGGGTACAGGGACATGGGCGAGAGAGAGAAAGAGTTGGGATGGATGTGGGTACCTGGGAGACAGCGATGGGTGATATGGGTGGGGGAACCTGGAAGAGATCGATAGATGAGATGGGCGAGGGTATTCAGGAGATAATAACAGCTGAGATGGGGGAGGCCAGGCAGAGAGCAACAGCTGAGTTGGGTGAGACTTCGGTAGAAGCGATAGCAGAATTGGGTGGGGGTCTGGGAAAGAGTGGTAACTGAGACAGATGGGTGGATCTGGGAGACAGCGATAGCAGACATGGGTGGGAGGGCCTGGGAAGTGCAGCAGCTGAAATGAGTAGGAGGACCTGGGAGAGAGTGATACATGAACTGAGTGGGGGGCCAGGGAGAGAGTATAGTTAAGATGGGTGGGGGGACCTAGAGAGAGGGATAGCTGAGAGGGGTGTGGGGGACCAGGGAAGGTGCGATAGCAGAGATGGGTGGGAGGATCCAGGAGACAGCAATAGCTGGGATGCTTTAACTAATACTTTGCATTAGAGTTCACCAAGGAGCCCCTGCTGGGGGAAGGGGAGCTTATTTTGAGGCCCATGACATCAGAGGTAGCCAAGATGTGGCCATTTTTTTTTTTTATAGAGCTGTTCTGTCCCCAACTACTGCCTTTCCTTTCTTCAGGTCCTGCTCAGCACTCCAGTTGCATCAGCCACGCTCCCACCATCACACTGGTGGGGATCCACATTAAGTGGGACCCGAGAGCACTGGCACCATCTCCTAATGGCTGCTGCACATACAACTTTTCCCTTTTTCTTCTTCCAGTTTCCCCTGAGGCTGAGTTTCTTGTAATGATGTACATGCGTGTGCTGATGCATACACGTTACAGGCATCTGCGCCAGGTCCAATTCCCAGCTTCCACTAGGTGGTGACAGTGTAGCAAGTCACATTACCCCCTCCCCAGAAGGAGGAGGACAGCTATCTGTGGGATGTTCAATCCTCCACCCTCCGGACAGGCCCTGAGTGATCCTGGTCTGTTCCTGAAACTGGGTCACCAGCGTAGTGGCAGGTAAGGCACCAGCCCCTCAGCTATCTGAGCCACCCGGCCAGCAAGATGCAGCCATCTGACATCCTCCCTGACCTGACTGCTGACTGCATGTCAAAGATCAAGCCAGGTAAGTCCCAAGGGACAGACAGGATACACCTCACGATCATTGTTGAGCTAATGGAACAACTGGCAGTGCCACTTGTAATAATCTTTCAGGAGGTGTGATGTCATTGTCTATCCAGACAGGTGTGATACTTTCAGAAGTCTGTCCAGACAGGTGGGGTGCTTTCAGAAGTCTGTCTGAACAGATGTGATACTTTCAGGAGTCTGTTCAGACAGGTGTGGTGCTTTCAGAAGATTGTCCAGACAGGTGTGGTGCTTTCAGGAGTCTGTCTGAGCAGGTGCAGTGCTTTCAGGAGTCTGTCCGGAGAGATGCGGTGCTTTCAGGAGTTTGTCTAAGCAGGTGTGGTGCTTTCAGAAGTCTGAACAGCTGCGGTGCTTTCAGGAGTCTGTTCAGACACGGGTGGTGCTTTCAGGAGTCTGCCTGGACAGGTGTGGTGCTTTTCAGGTGTCTGTCCAGACAGGTGCAGTGCTTTCAGGAGTCTGTCTGAACAGGTGTGGTGCTTTCAGGAGTCTGTCTGAACAGATGTGGTGCTTCCAGGGGTCTTCTGAACATAAATGGTGCTTTCAGGAGTCTATGTGGACAGGAGTGGTGCTTTCAGGAGTCTGAACAGATGTGCTTTCAGGAGTCTGGACATGAGTGGTGCTTTCAGGAGTCTGGATGAACAGATGTGGTGCTTTTAGGAGTCTGTCTGGACAGACAGGCGTGATGCTTTCAGGAGCCTGCCCGGACAGATGCGGTGCTTTCAGGAGTCTGTCCAGACAGGTGTGGTGCATTCAGAAGGCTATCCAGACAGGTGTGATGCTTTCAAAAGTCTGTCCCAGGTGTGGTGCTTCCAGGAGTCTGTCCAAGAAGGTACGGTGCTTTCAGGAACCTGTCCAGAAAGGTGCGGTGCTTTCAGGAGAGTCTGTTTGAACAGGGGTGGTGCTTTCAGGAGTCTGTCCAGACAGGTGTGTTGCTTTCAGGAGTCTGTCTAGACAGGTGTGGTGCTTTCAAGAGTCTGTCCGAATAGGTGCGGTACTTTTGGGAGTCTGTCCCAACAAGTAGACATGTGTGGTGCTTTCAAGAGTCTGGATGAACAGATGTGGTGCTTTCAGAAGTCTGTCTGGACAGACAGGCGTGATGCTTTCAGGAGTCTGCCCGGACAGATGCATTGCTCTCAGGAGTCTGCCCTAACAGGTGAGGTGCTTTCAGGAGTCAGTTCCAACAGGTGTGATACTTTCAGGGGTCTGTCCAGACAGGTGTGGTGCTTTCAGGAATCTGTCCAGAGAGGTGTGGTGCCTTCAGGAGTCTGTCCAGACAGATGTGATGCTTTCAGAAGTCTGCCTGGACAAGTGTGGTGCTTTCAGAAGTCTGTCCAGACAGGCACGGTGCTTTCAGGAGTCTGCCCAGACAGGCGCAGTGCTTTAAATAGTCTGTCTGAACAGGTGTGGTGCTTTCAAGTCTGTCTAAACAGATGTGCTTTCAGGAGTCTGAACAGATGTGTTTTCAGGAGTCTGTCTGGATGGGGTGCCTTCAGGACTCTATACAGATGTGGTGCTCTCAGGAGTCTGTCTGAATAGATGTGGTGCTTTCAGAAGACTGTCTGGACAGACAGGCATGATGCTTTCAGGAGTCTGCCTGGACTGGTGCGGTGCTTTCAGAAGTCTGTCTGAAAAGGTGCGAGACTTTCAGGACTCTGTCCAGATAGGTGTGGTGCTTTCAGAAGACGGTCCAGACAGGTGTGATGCTTTCAAAAGTCTGTCCCAGGAGCAGTGCTTTCAGGAGTCTGTCCGAGCAGGTACGGTGCTTTCAGAAACCTGTCCAGAGAGATGCAGTGCTTTCAGGAGTCTGTCTGAACAGCTGTGGTGCTTTCAGGAGTTTGTATGAATAGTTGCGATGCTTTCAGGGTTCTGTCCAGACAGGTGTGTTGCTTTCAGGAGTCTGTCTGAACAGGTGTGGTGCTTTCAGGAGTCTGTCTAGACAGGTATGGTGCTTTCAGGAGTCTGTAAGAACAGATGTGTTGCTCTCAGGAGTCTGTCCTAACAGGGGAGGTACTTTCAGGAGTCAGTCCCAAAAGGTGTGATACTTTCAGGAGTCTGTCTAGGCAGGTGTGGTGCTTTCAGGAGTCTGTCCGGAGAGGTGTGGTGTTTTCAGGAGTCTGTCCAGACAAATGTGATGCTTTCAGGAGTCTGCCTGGACAAGTGTGGTGCTTTCAGAAGTCTGTCCAGACAGGCATGGTGCTTTCAGGAGTCTGCCCAGACAGGTGCAGTGCTTTAAGGAGTGTCTGAACAGGTGTGGTGCTTTCAAGTCTGTCTAAACAGATGTGCTTTCAGGAGTCTGAACAGATGTGTTTTCATGAGTCTGTCTGGACAGGGGTGCCTTCAGGACTCTATACAGGTGTGGTGCTCTCAGGAGTCTGTCTGAACAGATGTGGTGCTTTCAGGAGTCTGTCTGGACAGGTGTGGTGCTTTCAGGAATCTGTCTAGACAGATGTAGTACTTTCAGGAGTCTGCCTGGACAGGAATATTACTTTCAGGAGTCTGTCCAGACAGGTGTGGTGCTTTTAGGAGTCTGCCTGGATAGGTGTGGTGCTTTCAGGAGTCCATCCAGCCAGGTGTGGTGCTTTCAGGAGTCTGTCTGAACAGGAGTGGTGCTTTCAGGAGTCTGTCTGAAGAGATGTGGTGCTTCCGGGAGTCTTTCTGGACAGGTGTGGTGCTTTCAGGAGTCTACATAGATGTGGTGCTTTCAAGAGTCCATCTGGACAGGTGTGGTGCTTTCAGGAGTCTGTCAGAACAGATGTGGTGCTTTCAGGAGTCTGAACAGATGTGGTGCTTTCAGGAGTCTGTCTGGACAGATGTGGTGCTTTCAGTAGTCTGAATAGACACGGTACTTTCAAGAGTCCATCTGGACAGGTGTGGTGCTTTCAGGAGTCTGAACAGATGTGCTGCTTTCAGGAGTCTGAACAGATGTGCTGCTTTCAGGAGTCTGAACAGATGTATTGCCTTCAGGAGTCTGTCTGCACAGATGTGGGGCTTTCAGGAGTCTGGACAGATGTGGTGCTTTCAGGAGTCTGTCTAGACAGGTGTGGTACTTTCAGGAGTCTGCCCTGATAGTAGTTTTGTTTTCAGGAGTCTGCCCGGACAGGTGTGGTGCTATCAGGAGTCCATCCAGACAGGTGTGGTGCTTTCAGAAGTCTGCCTGGACAGGTGCGGTGCTTTCAGAGGTCTGTCTGAACAGGTGTGGTGCTTTTCAGGAGTCTTTCTGGACAGGTGTGGTGCTTTCAGGAGTCTGAATAGATGTGGTGCTTTCAAGAGTCCGTCTGGACAGGTATGGTGCTTTCAGGAGCCTGTCTGAACAGATGTGGTCCTTTCAGGAGTCTAAACAGATGTGGTGCTTTCAGGAGTCTGAGCAGATGTGGTGCTTTCAGAAGTCTGAACAGATGTGGTGCTCTCAGGAGTCTGAGCAGATGTGGTGCTTTCAGGAGTCTGTCTGGACAGGTGTGGTGCTTTCAGGAGTCTTCCCAGACAGATGTGATGCTTTCAGGAGTCTGCCCAGAGAGGTACAGTGCTTTCAGGAGTCTGTCCAGGCAGGTGTGGTGCTTTCAGGAGTCTGTTCAAACAGGTGCGGTGCTTTCAGGAGTCTGTCCCAACAGGTGTGATACTTTCAGGAGTCTGTCCAGACAGGTGTCGTGCTTTAAGGAGTCTGCCCTGACACGTATGGTGCTTTCAGGAGTCTGTCCAGACAGGTGTGATGCTTTCAGAAGTCTGTCTGGACAGGTGCAGTGCTTTCAAGAGTCTCTCCAGACAGATGCGTTGCTTTCAAGAGTCTGTGCAGACAGGTGCGGTGCTTTCAATAGTCTGTCCGGACAGATGCAATGCTTTCAGGAGCCTGTTTGGACAGGTGTGGTGCTTTCTGGAGACTGCTTGGACAGATGTGGTGTTTTCAGGAGTCTGCCTGGATAGATGTGGTGCTTTCAGTAGTCTGTCTGGACAGATGTGGTGCTTTCAGGAGTCTGTCTGGACTGGTATTGCGCCAGAGGACTGGAAAGTGACCAGTAGGGTCCCCATCTTCAAGAAGGGAGTAAGGTTGAAGCTGGGCAACTGCAGGCCAGTCAGCCTGACATCAGTGCTGGTCACGGTCCTGGAATCCATTATCAAGGATGGAAGAATGGAGCACTTGGCTTAAGCCATGATTCTTGCAGCACAGCTTTATGGGGTGCAGATCATGACAAACCAAGCTGGTCCTTTTCTTGGAAGGGGTAACCTGGAGGGAGGCGAACATGGAATGGGCTGAGTATGCAGGTTATCTGGGTAACAAGGAGGGAGGCATACAGGGGATGGGCTGAGGATGCAGTTTTTCAGGGTAACAAGAAGGGAGGTTTACAGGTGATGGGCTGAGGATGTAGTTCTTCAGGGTAACCGGGGGTTACAGGTGATGGGCTGAGGATGTAATTTTTCAGGGTAACCAGGAGTGGGGTGGTGTAAAGGGGATGGGCTGAGGATGTGGGTTATCGAGGTAACCAGGAGGGAGGCATGCAGGGGATGGGCTCAGGGCATAGGTTATCTGGATAACCAGGAGGGAGGGCTACAGGGGATGGGCTGAGGATGTAGATTATTTGGGCAACTGGAGCAAAGTACAGGGGATGGGCTGAGGATGTAGTTTGGAGGGGGTAACCAGCAGGGAGGTGTACAGGGGATGGGCTGAGGACATGGGTTATCTGGGTAACTAGGAGGGAGGTGTACAGGGGTTGGGCTGAGGACTTAGTTTGGTGGGGGTAACCAGGAGGGAGATGTACAGGGAATGGGCTGAGGATGTAGGTTATCTAGGTAATGAGGAGGGACGTGTACAGGGGATGGGCTGAGTTTGTAGTTTTTTGGGGGTAACCAGGAGAGGGTGGGCTGAGGACTTAGTTTGGTGGGGCTAACCAGGAGGGAGATGTACAGGGAATGGGCTGAGGATGTAGGTTATCTGGGTAACGAGGAGGGAAGTGTACAGGGGAAGGGCTGAGTTTGTAGTTTTGTGCGGGTAACCAGGAGGGAGCTGTACAGGAGTTGGGCTAAGGACTTAGTTTGGTGGGGGTAACCAAGAGGGATATGTACAGGGGATGGGCTGAGGATGTAGTCTATCTGGGTAATGAGGAGCGAAGTGTACAGAGGATGATCTGAGGATGTAGTTTTTTTAGGTTTACCAGGAGGGATGTGTTGAGGACATGGGCTGAGGACACAGTTTTTCAGGGTAACCAGGAGGGAGGTGTACAGGGGATGGGCTTACAACATAGTTTTTTAGGGTAACCAGGAAGGAGGAGTACAGGGGATGGGCTTAGGACATAGTTTTCCAGGGTAACCAGGAGGGAGGTATATAGGAGATGGGCTGAGGGTATAGCTTTTTGGGGTAACAGGAGGGAGGTGTAAAAGGGATGGGCTGAGGATGTACTGTAGTTTATCTAGGCAACCAGGAGGGAGGTGTAGAAGAGATGGACTAAGGACATAGTTTATATGGGTAATCCGGTAGTGTTTCAGGGTAACCAGGAGGGAAATGTACAGGTACCCTCTGCCTGCTGCTAGAACACCTGTGTTCCTGAAGGGGTTATAGATCTGCAGCATTCATGCAAACACACTGTGCCTAAACCTATATATCTTAAATTTATTTATTTATTTAAATTTTGGTAACCGGGTAGGCCCACTGGAACCTTGTGGTCCCTTTTTCAGGGGTGACCCGGGTTTAGTTACATGTACCTAAAGGGAGGAAAACACCAATGCAAACGAAATGTACAGTGAAGCAATGCTTACATAGAGTGCATGAACAAACATTACAGTACAGGAACTGATACAACCAAAACTTCAGACATTTGTTAGGTACAGACCAACTGACAGTTGTAAAACCTGTATAAGTGCGAAGGACAGTTCTACCACCAGACTGACGGACATATCCATCCATGCCCCACCATTCTTTCGCAAGAATATCGCCCTACGTTTGGTCCCTTGGCAGGATCCTAGGAAACCTTACATCCAATTTTAAAACTGTAAAAAGGAAAGCTTTTCAGGGCAAAAAGTTTTTGAAAATGAGTGAGGTTTTATAATGCCTGTTTAACTGGATTTAGTGTTGTGTAAGGTTGTTTTTTCACATTTTCATAAATTCTGATGATTTATCTAACTATAATTATGCTCTGTTTACTTAGATATACAAAAATATTAAATTTCTGTAAAACTGTTGGTTAAAATTTTTAAAAATATACAATAAACATCTGTTATTGTCCAAATATAAATTGTGCAAGGTTTTTACCATTTTTTTGTCAGAAATCAATGTCTGAATCTCTTGATATTATAGCTTGAGTTTTTTTGTTCCACCCCACTGGTTGGAATTTTTGCAGTTTAATTCTTCTTACCCACTGATTTTAGTTTATGAATCTGATTATCATTTTTTTTGGTTTTTCCCCTAGTTTAGTAAGAACATATTTACACATTACCTTAGAAGGACATATCAGGAAGTGATGCAGGAAGGAAGGAAGTGCTTTGTGAGGTCAAGTGATGTAAATAGGAAGAACACTTCCGGTGTAGGTCAGTGAGCTGACTCCGGAAATGGATACATTTTTAGTGCTGGAGGTCTCTCTATGAGTAATTGCATATTTGCTGTAGTTAAAATGTGTAATTTCATTGAAATAAACTATTTTATTGTATTTGTGTAATAAAATCCCATAATAAGTATAGGAAACTGTATTTTATTTGTGCTGTTTGCATTATCATGCTGTAAATGAAGCATAATGCTCATGTAAAAGTTCACAGTCTTTCAGTAAACATGTTACATAAATCTGTGTATTATTTAATTTCCTGGCATATTTTATTTTGGGGGGTTGTATTATGGGATGGTTTAAGGTGAGGGAATGACTGTATGGTGAAGCATTGTGTGTTGGGGGGGGGTCCTGCATTCATAATACATGCTCAGATGCACTTCATATGTTCTGGTGAAATGAGAGGGGCTATATGCATCTAATAATGGTGCTAACAGACACTGTAGATACATTATGGGTATACGTATAGGATGATGAAATTGCTGAAACGGCACTGGTAATTTGGGGTATACTGTGTCATGGGGAAGGGGTGGATCTGCCTGTACCAAGGAATGATGCTCATAGGCACTGCAGTCATTTTGTGTCATGAATTGGCACCCATCCGTGGGGTATACTCAGTTGTGGGGAAGCAGGTGGGGCTGCCTGCACCTGTAATGGTGTTCATATGCCATGCAGAAACATTGTGGGTACACATACAGGGTGATGACATGGGCGCCTGTAAAGGTTGTGTACTATGTGCTGTGTCACATGGATTGCCTGCATACACATGGGATATGTTGCAGCATTCAGTATGGCACACTGTGTGGGTGGGAAGGAGTGTGGGTATGCCTGCACCATGGAGTGATGCTCATTGATACACATGTGTCCTATGTACTGTGTTTCATTTGAATAGACTATAAGGCATACATTGGCACTGGTCACATCACAATGCATCAGCGGTAAGGGCTGGTCTGAAGTATTATGAGCACAAGGGACTAAACAAGTGGTTGTGGAGTGATTCGAACTTGAACAGTACATCTGAGGGTAGTGCTTGAATGAATCTTGATGTGTACAATGGACTACACCATGGTGACTGAGCCGGGATCCATATCAGTAATGCACATCACAGAGTGTCAGGGATAAACGCTGGACTGAAGACTGATAAACAGATGGACTACATCAGTGACTCTGGTGAGATTTGAACCTTAACAGCACTTTACAGCGCAATACAGATTGGGGCTGGACTGACACCAGATGAGTCGATGGACAACACCATTGGCTGTGGAGGGATCTGAACCTGAAATGCACTTCACTGTTCAGGACAGTTTGGGGCTCGACTGATGCATGATAAGGAGACAGATCTTACAAGTGGCTTTGGAGGGATTTGAACCTGAAGAATACTTTACAGTGCATCAGAGATTGGGGCTGATCTGATGTCATAAGAATTGATGGACTACACCAGTGGATGTGGAGGGTTTTGAACATGAATTGCAATTCACAGTGCATTATGGGATTGGTCTGGACTGTTACATGGTAAGTCGATAGACAACACCATCAGCTGTGGAGGGATCTGAACCTGAAATGCACTTCACTGTTCACTACAGTTTGGGGCTCGACTGATGCATGGCAAGGAGCTAGATCTTACCAGTGGCTGTGGAGGGATTTTAACCTGAAGAGCACTTTACAGTGCATCAGAGATTGGGTCTGGACTGACATCATACAAGTCGATGGACAACACCAGTGACTGTGGAGGGATTCAAAACTGATTTGACCTTTACAGCGCATCAGCGGTTGGGGCTGGACTGATGCCAGATGAGTTGAAGGCAACACCGTTATTTTTTCATTTTAAACAATCAGTAACTGCGTATTAGGGAGAAAACTCAAGTGCAGAGCATGAGACAAACATGCTACTGACCCTAACCCACTTATCATCCATAACGCAGGGAGCAACATGCCACGTAGATTTTAACATAGCCATAATCCGAACATAAACTCTTTGAAAAACAACAAAAGGTGCTGAATTCATGTGACCCCATCTAGTACATGCACAAGAAACATTCTCTCACATCAGGAATGCCAGCCGGATCCATAAGATGTGATCACACAGGATGACCAGAAATTATCCCCAAATCAACAAAGCGACAACTATGAAAATGTTTGTCATAAACAAAAATTAAAACAAATAAAGTAAATACAGATTACAAATCTAGGTTTTGTAACCAAAATTAAATGAGTATTTTAGGATGAGGGCAGCGCCTTTTTCTTAAAAATAAGTTTCCAGTCACCATGCTCTTCCTGCAACAGTGTGCACTGACTAGTTAATGAAAATAGTAATGTGTACAATAAGCATAGAGGAAGCATGGCAACAGTGAGGATCAATATGACCAAATGGTGCCGCACTACAGAGCTAGGGTGGGTGCAGGTGAGGGCTGCGAGCCTTAACTGAAACATCAAAAAAAAAATCACTACACTACAGAGCCCGGAAAGCCACTTTTCCTCCAGTGACGGTTGTAAAAAATACCAGAGTCCTTGTTTGAATGCTAAATAAGGATTTATTTCAACATTTCAGACACACACATTGAATAGAATAGTGGAAGGCACAACAAAAAGATCTGCGTGCAGGTTCCCTGGTGCTTTGACAGTTAAGGCTTCATCAGGGGGATTGTGCCTGCATCTAAGACAATCCCTTTATACCAATTAAATTCAGAATTAATGATGTCAGAAAATCCGACCAATCACAGAGCTCAATTTTTAAATACAGACATATTCAGCTCACTTAGTGGTATAAATGGACTAACAGTTATAACAATCATGATATCAGTGACAACATGCTATTGTAGAAGAATACCCGAAAAGACATAAAAAAATACACCAAAAGTGGTGACAGCCAATCGGATTGCTCGAATACAACAAATATAAGTTATGAAATTAATTTTACTGTCAACCTGAGCAGCTTAACATATTACACTAAAACAAGATTATTTGTTGTTACAAGACAAACTAATGGCAGAACAAGCATAATAAACCTTTTTCACAGCACATGAAAAAAATTGTATATTTATTTTTTAAGGCATGTTTTCTCGAAAATAGCCAATGGGAACGCATATTATATTAGGTAAAATCAGTAAGGGTATGATGTCCCCTATTGGCTGGTACAACTCAATTCATCAAATGTAAACAAATGCTCGAGCTGCAACAAGAGAAAGGGACGGGCATCAATCGGCATCATCAGGCAATACAGCACATAATTTAAGACGCCATACGGTGTTATCAAGAAAAAGAGGTATTTTTTTTTTATGATGCCATATGGCGTCATTAGGACGTAATGAGCTAAGGACATAGTTTATATGGGTAATCCGGTAGTGTTTCAGGGTATCCAGGAGGGGAGTTTACAGAGGATGGGCTTAGGACGTAATTTTTCAGGGTTATCAGGAGGGAGGGAGGTGTACCCGAGATGAGCTGTGGACGTAGTTTTCTGGGGTAACTGGGAAGGAGATGTACTGAGGATGGGCTGAGGATGTAGTTTGGAGGGGTAACCAGGAGGGAGGTGTATGGGGGATGGGCTGAGGACATAGGTTATCTGGGTAACAAGGAGGGCGGTGTACAGGGGATGTGCTGAGGATGTCATTTTTGGGGGTAACCAGGAGGGAGATTCACAGGGAATGGGCTGATGATGTAGTTAATTATTGTAACCAGTAGGGAGGTGTACAGGGGATGGACTTAGGACATAGTTTTCTGGGGTAATCAGGAAGGAGGTGTACAGGGGATGGGCTGAGGATGCAGTTTTTTGGGGTAACTAGAAGGGAGGTGTATAAGGGGTGGGCTGAGGATGTAGCTTCTTGGGGTGACAGGAGGAAGGTGCACAGCGGATAAGTTCAGGATGTTTTTGGGGTAACCAGGAGGGAGATGTACAGGGGATGGACTGAGGATGTAGTTTGCATGGGGTAACCCGGAGAAGGGTGTATAGGGGATAGACTGAGGATGTGGTTTTTCTGGGTAACTATGAACAACATGCATAGGGGATGGGCTTAGGACACAGTTTTGGGGTGACCAGGAGGGTGGTATTCAGGGGATGGGCTGAGGACAGTTTTGGGGGGTAAACAGGAGGGAGGTGTACAAGGGATGGGCTTAGGACAAAGTTTTTCAGGGTAACAAGGAGGGAGGTGCACAGGAGATGGGCTTAGGGCATAGTTTGTCTGGGTAACTATGAGGGAGGTGCACAGGGGATGGGGCTACAATATAGTTTTGTGGGTAACCAGGAGGGTGGCATTCAAGGGATGGGCTTAACACACAGTTTTTCAGGGTAAACAGGAGGGAGGTGTACAGGGGATGGGCTTAGGACATAGTTTTTCAGGGTAACGAGGAGGTAGGAAGGTGTACAGGGGATGGGCTGAGGATGTAGTTTTTCAGGGTAACTAGGAGGGAGGGAGGTGTACAGGGGATGGGCTGAGGATGCCATTTTTCAGGGTATCCAGGAGGGAGGTGTGCAGGGGATGGGCTGAGGATGTAGGTTACCTGGGTAACCAAGAGGGAGGTGTACAGGGGATGGGTTGAGGACATAGGTTATCTGGGTAACCAGGAGGGAGGTGTACTGGGGATGGACTGAGGACATAGTTTTGTCACAGTAACGTGGGTAGGGAATCACAGGGTTCCCTGGGTAGTAGAGTGCATAGGGAATCACAGGGTACCCTGGGTAGTAGAGTGGGTGGGGAATCACATGGTACCCTGTGTAGTAGAGTGGGTAGGGAATCACAGGGTACCCTGGGCAGTAGAGTGGGTAGGGAATCACAGTGTACACTAGATAGTAGAGTAGGTAAGGAATCACCGGGTATCCTGTGTAGTAGAGTGAGTAAGGAATCACAGGATACCCTGGGTAGTAGAGTGGGTAGGGAATGACAGGGTACCCTGGGTAGTAGAGTGGGTAGGAAATCACAGGGCACACTGGTTAGTAGAATGGGTGGGGAATCACAGGGTACCCTGGGCAGTAGAGTGGGTAGGGAATCACAGGGTACACTAGGTAGTAGAGTAGGTAAGGAATCACAGGGTACCCTGGGTAGTAGAGTGGCTAGGGAATGACAGGGTACCCTGGGTAGTGGAGTGGGTAGGAAATCACAGGGTACACTGGTTAGTAGAGTGGATAATGAATCACAGGGTGCCCCTAAATAGAGTAGGCATGGAACTCACAAGGTACACTGGGTAGTAGAATGGGTAAGGAATCACAGGGTACCCTGGGTAGTAAAGTGGGTAAGAAATGACAGGGTACCCTGGATAGTAGAGTAGGTAAGGAATCACAGGGTACCCAGGGTAGTAGAGTGGGTAGGAAATCACAGGGTACCCTGGATAGTAGAGTGGGTAGGGAATGACAGGGTACTCTGTGTAGTAGAGAGGGTAGGAAATCACAGGGTACACTGGTTAGTAGAGTGGATAAGGAATCACAGGGTGCCCTGGGTATTAGAGTAGGTATGGAATCACAAGGTACACTGGGTAGTAGAATGGGTAAGGAATCACAGGGTACCCTGGGTAGTAGAGTGGGTAAGGAATGACAGGGTACCCTGGGTAGTAGAGTGGATAAGGAATCACAGGGTACACTGGTTAGTAGAGTGGGTAAGGTATCACAGGGTAACCTGGGTAGTAGAGTGGGTAGGGAATGACAGGGTACCCTGGTTAGTAGAGTGGGTAAGGAATCACATGGTACCATGGGTACAAGAGTGTGTAAGGAACCATGGGGTACCATGTGTAGCAGAGTGGGTAGGGAAACACAGGGTACCCTGCATAGTAGAATGGGTAAGAAATCACAGTGTACCCTGGGTAGTAGAGTGGGTAGGGAATCACAGGGTACCCTGGTAGTTGAGTGCATAGGGAATCACAGGGTACCCTGGTAGTAGAGTGGGTAGAGACTCACAGGGTACCCTGGGTAGTAGAGTTGGTAGGGAATCACAGGATACCCTGGGTATTAGAGTAGGTATGGAATCACAAAGTACACTGGGTAGTAGAGTAGATAGAGAATCACCGGGTATTCTGGTAGTTGAATGGGTAAGGAATCATGGGGTACCCTGGTAGTAGAGTGGGTAGGGAATCACAGGGTACCCTGGTAGTAGAGTTGGTAGGGAGTCACAGGGCATCCTGGGTAGTAGAGTAAGTAGGGAATCACAGGGTACCCTGGTAGCAGTGTGGGTAGAGAATCACAGGGTGCCCTAGGTAGTAGTGTGGGTAGAGAATCACAGGGTACCCTGGTAGTTGCGTGGGTAGGAGCCACAGGGTACCCTGGGTAGTAAGGTAGGTAGGGAATCACATGGTGCCCTAGGTGGTAGAGTGGGTTAAGAATCACAGGGTACCCTGGTAGTAGCATGGATAGGGGGTCACAGGGTATCCTGGGTAGTAGCATGGGTAGGGAATCACATGGTACCCTGTAGTAGAGTGGGTAGGGAGTCACAGGGTACCCTGGGTAGTAGCATGGGTAGGGAGTCACAGGGTACCCTGGTAGTAGAGTAGGAAGGGAGTTACAGGGTACCCTGGGTAGTAGAGTAGGTAGGGAGTCACAGGGTACCCTAGGTAGTAGAGGGGGTAGGGAATCATAGGGTACCCTAGGTAGAGTGGGTAGGGAGTCACAGGGTACCTTGGGTAGTAGAGTGGGTAGGGAATCACAGGGTACCCTGGGTAGCAGAGTGGGCAGGAAACCCATATAAATCAGCATGTGTTTACACAGGATGTCTTTTTCATCCATGCTTGTGAAGCAGGGGGGATAGACATGATGGATCAGAGTCCCTTCCAACCTGAAAGAGCTAGTAGCACCAGAAGAGGCAGGCAGGAAATGTTATTCATTTGTAAAAGTAGTCTGGTATGTTGTATTTATGAAGTATTATTCTTTTTGCATTTGTTCATTATCAGGTGTTCAACCTGGTAGCATTAGGTGTGATGGAAAGAGCAGTACTCTGCCTGGGGGCTGATATCACAAAAATGATGGCAGCCAAGGTTAATAGGATGCTGAGGGGCATAGCAAGGGGGTTCACAAGCAGAAGGAAGGAGGTGATCCTGCCTCTGTACAGATACATGTTGCGGCTGCACCTGGAGTGGTTTGTAGTACTGGGATATTTATTTATTTATTGTTGATCGGGTAAGTGCACTAGATAAATCCTGCCAATTTTCAGGCACGACCAGGGGAAGGGGGATACAGATGAATGCCAATTGACCCAGATTAAGCTGTTGGTGGTGTTTTTAGTGAACGAAGGAAATTTGGCCAGGACACCTGGAAAATTCCCCTACTCTTTTCGAAAAGTGCCATGGGATCTTTAACATCCACCTGAACTACCACCAATCCAGGCAGATGGGACCTCGGTTTAACGTCTCATTCGAAAGACGGCCCCTCAGAAGTGCAGCACCCCTCTCATGCTGCACTACAGTGTCAGTACTGGGATATTAACCCAAGTACCAGATGTGGGAACTGAACCCACAGCCCTCTGATCTCCCGGCCTCAGAGGCAAGTGTGCTACCTACTGAGCCACTGACACTGCCAGTGTCCTTACTTGAGGAAGGACATTAAGCAGTTTGAGGCAGTGCCGACAAAGGCCAGGAAGATTATTCAGGCCCAGCAAGATAGCCCGTATCAGGACAGGATGAAAACCCTTAATATATACTCACTGGAAGAGAGAAGGGAGAAGGTGGATCTAGGGATCCTCTTCAATGTATGTGACAACAGGAACACAAAGGATCACACTTATAACCTGGGGGTGGGGAAGGTTCAAGAATGAGGTTAGGAGACACTTCTTTATAGAGCAAGTGGTGACAGGGTGGAATGAGCTGCCAGCAGAGGTCCTCAATCCGAAGATGGTCAGTGGATTCAAGAGGGGGTGGGACAAGGTAAACCGGAGTGTTAAGCTTAAGGGGGGGGGGGCAAGGTCCACAGTAATCAGATGTATACTGGGCTCTGCTTCGGGCAGACTTGATAGACTTTATGGACTTTTTGCTGGTGAATTTGTATGTTTGTATATCTAGTTCTGTTCCCCTTCGCACTGCATCAGCGTTGTGCCCGCAATTATTATGACATCACAAGTGACAGCTCTTGCAGCAGGTGATTGGCTCTTCTTGGTCAACTGTGATGTCACAGTGAGGTCAATGGGCTGATAATGTATAAGGAGGAATGGAATTATGTCAACCTCCAAGCTGAGTACTGTTCCACACATCACACCATGTATTGCTGGGCAGAAAATCTTCTAATTAATAAAAGGGAAAAGAGAAAAAATAATTCAGATATAAAAAGTAATAGTTTACTACTTTTGAAAGTTAATATTACTTTGAAGCAGTACACAAACTCTTTAAATTACTATGTTATGTAAAATAAAAGACTTGTAACCGTAATATTTACAACTGGATTTAATTTTTTTTGTTGTTTTTTTTAGTTCATGTTTTCTCTCTTCCTACGTATTTTACTGTATCTTTCGAAAAACATGTTTGCCTGACCAAAGCTGACTACACAACTGTTGTCTGTGACATCACAAAAATTGATTGGTGTGCTAGTCTGGCAACAGCAGTGAACCAGAAGCTAAAACTATATAAACGTTACCAGCTTGCACTTGGCTTGCTTTTCATAATTGCAAACCTCAGTGCTGGTATTGATAAAGCTTAAACAGAGAACAGACAGCGATGGAGCAATGGGCAAGGCAAAAACATCAAGTCGAGTGTGCCCACATCACACTAGAGCTGAGAACTAGCCGATGAATTCCGGGATGGGCACGTCAAGTCGAGTGTATGTACATCAATGCGGTGCTTAGGATAGGCTGGGGGAGTCCAGGAATGTGTGTGTTTACAGTGTTGCAAAATCCAGGACATGCTGCAGGTGCCAAGAAAGGGACTGTCAGGTCAAGCATATGTGTACATGTGTCTGCGTCAGTCGGTGTGGAACTGAGGACAGGCGGCAGGAGTGAAATACTGTATTGCGCTATCGGGTTTTGTCTGCTAATCCAGAAGTACTCAACGCTGGCAGATTAAGTTTCTCTTAGCTGGTTTGGGTCATTTCAGGAACCTCACAATTCAAAGAAGAGACAGAAAAGATTAAGAACCTGCCTTACAAGTTCTTAATGTGCTCTGACGCATCTGGATTTCATTACTGTCTCTCTCTCTCTCATACACACACACAGAAACACATACACACACATATATCTATATACAGTGCATACATAAGGGATATGCAGTGGGTTCACTGAGCATAAACCATTTATTTCCATGAGTGAATATGCAGACCATTACTCATAAGTAGGGAAGCCAGAGGGAGTTATGTAAATCACCCCCTCACAAATGGAAATAAATGTATTATTCTGAACCTCAAAACACATTGTGGGGCACATGGACAAGATGACACTTGTGTGTTTGTGAGGTGGGATCAACCTATCCAGCAAGGGCCAAGTTATGAATGAAAGTGGAAGAATCAAAAACAGGAACTAGCCCCACACGCAGGCGCAGCAGGAGAAACTAACTCCATGCGCAGGCACAGTAGGAGAAACTAATGTAGAAATGTAGAAGATGATGGCAGAATGGGACCTCGGGTCCATTAAGTCTGCCCAAGCGAGGTATCCCGGGACCTATTGTGCACCGGTGTTCTGTCCTCCTAGACACCCAGCCTGAGCCTAGCCCTTGCCAGTGCCATCTGTTTGTTCCTAATACTTGCCCACCCATGCTTAAAGCTTGACACTGACTTTGCAGTCACCATCTCAGGAGGTAATCTATGCCAAGGTTCCACCACCCTCTCTGAGAAGTAATACTTAATGATGTCCCTCTTGAACACTCCATCCTTCAATTTCCACTCGTGCCCTCTTGTGGTAGAATTGACGTTCTGGTAAAAAGCTGCACTTCTGGCATCTTGTTGATGCCTTTAAGGAACTTGAAGGTCTCAATCACATCCCCCTCTCCCGTCTAGTCTCTAGTGAGTAAAATTTCAGAGCCCTAATCCTCTCTTCATAGGTGATTTCCTGAAGGCCGTATATCATTTTTGTTGCCCTTCTCTGGACCACTTCCAATCTATCAATGTCCTAACTCCTCATGCAGGCAGAGTAGGAGAAACTAACTCCTCATGCAGGCACAGTAGGAGAAACTAACTCCACACACAGGCAGAGTAGTAGAAACGAACTCCACACGCGGGCACAATAGGAGAAACTAACTCCACATGCAGGCACAGTAGGAGAAACAAACTCCATACACAGGCATAGTAGGAGAAACTAACTCCACATGCAGGCAGAGTAGAAGAAACTAACTCCACACGCAGGCACAGTAGGAGAAATTAACTCCACATGTAGGCAGAGTAGGAGAAACACACTCCACACTCAGGCACAGCAGTAGAAACGAACTCCACACTCGGGCACAGTAGGAGAAACGAACTCCATACGCAGGCACAGTAAGAGAAACGAACTCCATACGCAGGCACAACAGGAGAAACTAACTCCACACGCGGGCACAGTAGGAGAAACTAACTCCACATGCAGGCACAGTAGGAGAAACAAACTCCATACGCAGGCACAGTAGGAGACACTAACTCCATACGCAGGCACAGTAGGAGAAACTAACTCCACATGCAGGCAGAGTAGCAGAAACTAACTCCACACGCAGGCACAGTAGGAGAAACTAACTCCACATGCAGGCACAGTAGGAGAAACTAACTCCACACGCAGGCACAGTAGGAGAAACTAACTCCACATGCAGGCAGAGTAGGAGAAACAAATTCTATATAAAGGCACAGTAGGAAAAACTAACTCCACACACAGGCAGAGCAGTAGAAACGAACTCCACACGCGGGCACAGTAGGAGAAACTAACTCCATACGCAGGCACAGTAAGAGAAACGAACTCCATACACAGGCACAACAGGAGAAACTAACTCCATATGCAGGCACAGTAGGAGAAACTAACTCCACACGCAGGCACAGTAGGAGAAACTAACTCCACATGCCTGCAGAGTAGGAGAAACTAACCCCACATGCAGGCACAGTAGGAGAAACAAACTCCATATGCAGGCACAGTAGGAGAAACTAACTCCACACGCAGGCACAGTAGGAGAAACTAACTCCACATGCCTGCAGAGTAGGAGAAACTAACTCCACATGCAGGCACAATGGAAGAAACAAACTCCACACGCAGGCATAGTAGGAGAAACTAACTCCACATGCAGGCACAGTAGAAGAAACTAACTCCACACACAGGCACAGTAGGAGAAACTAACTCCACACACAGGTGCAGTAGGAGAAACTAACTCCACATGCCGGCACAGTAGGAGAAACTAACTCCACATGCCTGCAGAGTAGGAGAAACTAACTCCACATGCAGGCACAATGGAAGAAACAAACTCCACACGCGGGCATAGTAGGAGAAACTAACTCCACATGCAGGCACAGTAGAAGAAACTAACTCCACACGCAGGCACAGTAGGAGAAACTAACTCCACACACAGGTGCAGTAGGAGAAACTAACTCCACATGCCGGCAGAGTAGAAGAAACTAACTCCACACGCAGGCACAGTAGGAGAAACTAACTCCACATGCAGGCAGAGTAGGAGAAACTAACTCCACATGCAGGCACAGTAGGAGAAACTAACTCCACACGCAGGCACAGTAGAAGAAACTAACTCCACATGCAGGCACAGTAGGAGAAACTAACTCCACACACAGGTGCAGTAGGAGAAACTAACTCCACATGCAGGCACAGTAGGAGAAACTAACTCCACACACAGGCACAGCAGGAGAAACTAACTCCACATGAAGGCACAGTAGGAGAAACTAACTCCATATGCATTTACAGTGGGAGAAACTAACTCCATACGCAGGCACAGTAGGTGAAACTAACTCCATATGCATACACAGTAGGAGAAATGAACTCCACACATAGGCACAGTAGGAGAAATTAATTCCACATGCAAGCATAGTAGGAGAAACTAACTCCACACACATGCATAGTAGGCATCTCTCAGGACATAGAATTCCACACATGGAAGTCAAAAGTTTTTGAGAAAAATGTTGTAAGGGCTACATGAAAAACAGGTTACTCACCTGTAACAGTAGTTCTAGAAGTGGTATATGTTGTTCATCCACACTTCTTGGCATGTCCCTTTCCTTTAAGGATCGCCAGAAGGTCTTCAAGCTGGCTCCTCCCACCCACCGAAGTGGTATATCCCCTCAGCTCTGCCCCATGATGCCAGATCTCAGCCTGCTGGAAGCCAGGTTTTGTGCATCCACAGCCGGAGAGGTTGGGTGGGTCCGTGTGGTTGAACAACATATACCACTCCTAGAACTACTGTTACAGGTGAGTAACCTGTTTTTCTAGGATCGTGGATATGTTGTTCATCCACACTTCTTGGCAGACTACTAGCAGTTCTCTGGGAGGAGGGAGGCAAGGTGCACCCCCCACTGATACTCACTTGGGGGAAAGAGTTTGGAGAACTGAGGCCCCAAAACCAGCATCCCGGCGTGACTCAAGGTCGATGTGATAATGGGTAATGATTGTGTTTGCTGACTTCCAGGTAGCAGCCCGACAGATTTCCTGGATAGGGATGTCCCTGGAAGGAGTCACCGATGCTGCGGTATGGTGGGGAGAATGAGCTCTTATCCCTCTGGGAGGCTCCACGCTCACCAACTCGTAGCACAGACTTATGCAAGATGTAATCCACCTTGCAATAGTCCATTTTGCTGCAGGTCTGCCAGAAGCAGCTTCAGCATAGGTGACAAACAGCTGGCAAACCTCTCCGCGAATTTCTGCCGTCCTCTCCTTATAATAGGAGAGGGCTTGTCTCAGGTCCAGGGTATGGAGCCTGTATTCAGCCTCCGAGGTGTAATTAGGGTAGTATACTGGCAGAGTTAACACCTGGTTAAGGTGAAACTTTGACATGATCTTCAGAAGGAATTTCGGGTGGGGGTGTAGGACAACCTTGTCCCTGTGGAAGGCCAGATAAGGGGAGTCCACCGGAAGTGCCTGGAGCTCCCCTGTCCTTCTGGCAGATGTGACACCCACCAGGAAGGGCCATCTTCCATGACAAGTGTGACAATGCACACTTGTGCATTGGTTCGAATGACTTGTCCATGAGCTTTGCCAGTACCAGCAGTAGATCCCATGGAGTGGAGGTGAAGATTCAAGCACTGGAGGGGATATGTGATCTAGGCCTTTGAAAAAGCGCCCAACCACTGTCTCCTGTGCCAACGTTGGCTGACTGGCCCATGCCCGGTAAACAGAGATGGCTGCCAGGTGCACCCTAAGGGTCGATGACTGAAGACCCCCTTTGGACAGAGACCAAAGGTAGTCGAGAATGTTAGTCACTGGACAGGACAGGGGGTCCAGGCCCTTGCCCTGACACCAAATGGAAAATCTTTTCTATTTGAAGGCATAACATTTCCTGGTCAGTTCCTTCCTGGATGCCTCCACCACGGTGAGGACATCCTTGGAAAGACCCAAAGCTTGGAAATCTAGCCGCTCAGGTACCAGGCTGTGAGGTGCAGGGATTGAAGGTCTGGATGGTATACCTTCCCTGATTGAGAGAGATCAGGTCCGGGCATGTTGGAAGCAGCTCCAGTGACCTGCAGCTGAGGGTGAGGAGATCTGGATACCAGAACTGGTGCGGCCAGTCTAGGGCTACCAGAATCACCTTCACCTTGTCCCTCCTCACCTTGATGAGCACCCTGTGGATCAAGGGAAATGGAGGGTGGGCATAGAGGAGGCCTGGGGTCCACGGCCTTGAGAGGGCACCCCCCTGCAGTGAGCCCTGCTGAGGGGGGTGGGCATGAAGCAGCCTCAGCTTGATGTTGTCCCTGGAGGCAAACAGGTCCACCATTGGTTTGCCCCAGTGGGAGAACAGGCTGTAAGCTACCTCTGGATGGAGAGACCACTCGTGGGATGTCTTGCCTAAGCAGCTGAAAGCATCCGTCAAATGGTTTGAGGCTCCTGCCACATAAATGGCTAGGAGATCTGCCTCCAGATGGCTGATGAGGGTCCAGATGCGGAGCGCCTCCCTGCAAAGCAGACGAGAATGCATGCCACCCTGTTTGTTGAGGTAGTATATGGTTGGGGTATTGTCTGTCTGGACTTGAACCACTTGACCCCATAGCTGAGGAGCAAAAGCTGACAATGCCAGTCTGACCGCTTTGAGCTCCAACAGGTTGATGTGGTATCGGAACTCCTCAGGGGGTGCAGAACCCATGGGCCCTTTCCCCCCATGTGGGCTCCCCAGCCCATGAAAGAGGCATCAGTCGTGAGGACGTCCATTGGTTTGGGGGCGGACAAATGGGATCCCTTCCTGTGACTGATCTGGGGCAGTCCACCATTAGAGAGCATCCCACATCTTCTGGGTTACAGAGATCAGCTGGTCGAAATAACCATGGCGCTGATTCCACTGGGCGGCCAGCTCCCACTGAAGGGGGTGCTTGTGCCACTGGGCCCAACAGACCACAGAGGTGCACACCACCATGTAACCCAGAAGGCATAGAAAGTCCCAGGCAGGGCACAATTGCCCAACCAGAAATGATTGGGCAAAGGAGGAGAGAACCTCCACCCTGTCCACCAGGAGCCGAGCTCTGGCTTGACAAGAATCGAGTTCTGCCCCGATGAAGCACATCACTTGGGGAGGCACGAGTTCCGACTTGGCCTCATCGATCAAGAGGCCGAGTTGGGAGCAGGTCTGGAGGGCCAGGTCCCTGGACCTCTCCACCTCCTACTGGATGGGTCCTGCTAAAAGCCAATCGTCGAGGTAGGGGTAGACACCCCCCCCAATGCCGGAGGTGGGCTGCCACCACTGCGATGCATTTGGTGAAGACCCACGGGGCCGATGATAGGCTGAATGGCATGGCTCGGAACTCGTATAGGGTCCCTTCGGCTCTGAAGCGGAGGAACCGCCAATGAGATGGATGGACTGAGATGTGAAAGAATGTGTCCTGCAGATGCAGTGAACAGAACCACATGTTTCGCTCCAAGGATGGTATGATCTGGGACAGAGTTACCATCCGATAGGTGCATGATCTGAGGTACTGATTCAGGTCGTGCAGATATAGAATGAGGTGCCAGCCCCCCCATCCGCTTGGGCACCAGGAAGTATCTGGAGACAAAACCTGCATCTGCTGGAGATTCTGTCACTGGAGTTACTGTCTCCTTGACAAGGAGCTGAGCGATGTCATCTAGGAGAGCCGACTGAGTATGGGTGGATACTCTTTCCTCCCGAGGGGCGTGGGTTCAGTTTGGAGGGTACTGCTCAAGTTCTAGAGGTGGTCCCTGACCGACCACCTCCAAGACCCACCTGTCCATGGTGATAGTGGACCAGGTGGAAAGGAAGTGGCGGAGCCAGCCCCCCCACAGGAGGACCCAGAGCTGGTGTGACGGGAGAGTGGGTGGCAGCCCCAGTCCCGTCACTGAGCAGGCTTGGAGGAGGAGGATCCAGGACCTGAACCTCGGCCTCCTTTACGGGCCTGGGAGGGCCGGGGGGCACCAAGCTTGAGCCTGCTGCTGCTCTCCTTGAAAGGAGGGTTGCTGGGCCGCAGGGGAAAAGTGCCAACAGGGCTTCTTCTTCTTCTGCTGCTTCTTACTCGAAGAACCTTTAGCAGAAGTGGCATTCAAGGTGGCTGGCTGAAGGTGACCAGCCACACCTGGGCTGAAGAGATTGGTGTCCAGGAAAGGTACATCAGCTAGTTTGTGCTGAGTATCTGCAGAAAAAGAGGAGAGTTTCAGCCAAGCCATGCGGCAAGAGGCAACTGTGGCTGCCAATGAAGCGGGCACAAGAGTCTCCAATGTCCAGGGCCATCTGGAGCTGCTGTTTGGTGACAGCCCAGCCCTGGTCCTGGACTTGCTTGACCGTGGTCTGCATGTCTGCTGGGAGATGTGGGAGGACTTCATCCAAAGACCCCAAGAGGGCATGAGAGAAGTGTGCCATGATGACGGCTGAACTTGCCAGACGGAGGTCTAAAGACAACTCCACACAGACCTTCCGAGCCGAATGATCCAAGTTTTTGGATTCCTTCTCAAGAGGTCGATTAGTGTCGGCAGAACTGCCCGTATGCCTGAACACAGAGGTGGTCACCAGACTCTCAGCCGAAGGGTGCTCTGTGAACCCTGCAAGGGACCCCATGGGCACCGCATACTTGAGGGCCATGTGGGCAGATGGAGCTGGACACATGGCAGGGCGCTGCTAAAGTTCTAAGGCCAGGTCAACTATGGCCTTGGCCACAGGAAAGGCCTCCGTCGGGGTATCCCCTCTCTTGAGGATATCCGTGAGAGGGTACTCCACCTTTTTATGGATGAGCTCCAGGGGCATCCCTGTAGACTCAGAGATGAGGTGAAGAATGCCCTGAAAAGATGAAGGACCTTCCTCCATCTCAATCCCACCGGCCAATTCGTCATCCCACTGGGTGAGAATGTAAGCTGGTCTCATCTGAATCTGAGGAATCTGGATACAACGGTCGACCCCCCAGGTCACCTTCGACCCGCCGAGGGCGGTCCAGGGTGACGGTGACCGAAAGACGCCGGGGAAGCCCGGTGTCTGGTCTATCTTCCTTAGAAGGAGCCCCTCCCACAGGCTGCTTGGGCAGTGGTTCCACCACGATCGGTGGAGAGACCGGTTTAGGCCGAACCAGAGGTTTTGCCGGCTCCGTGGACAGGGGAACTGACTTAATCAGCTCTGAAGGAGTCAGCTTTGGTCTGGGAGGCGAAAGCCAAGTAATGGCTGGGGTTGGCTTGTGCCCAGTCAAAATCAGCTGTTGCCACATGAGGTCCTCGTAGTGCCGATGGAGTTTCTGCCAGAGCCTCTCCTCATCTGAGGAAGGTTGAGGATGACCGATGGCGTTGCTTCTTTTTTGAGCACTTGTGGCTCTTTCTCAGCCTGTTGGTCAAGGGGGTCCTGGACCTCGATTGAGATCGGCCAGGCCAATTCAGTCGCTTGGGAGACACCAGTGGGACCGGTGATTTCCCGGGTTCAGGGACCACTTCCTCAATGGGATTCCCAGTGGGCTGGGTCTCCTCATCGGGGAAAGCAAAGACTGGAGTCTGATTGAGAGAGTCATCGACTGGAGTTGGCGATAAGGGGTCAATCAGATTTAGGATTATTTCAACCTCGTTGATCAACACTTCAGTCAACTGGCCAGATGGCAAAGCCGAGAAGCCAGCGGTCAAAGAGGCAATTTCGACCAAGGTCGAGACTGCCGGTTCCTGGGACCGAGATCTCTCCCGATCCCAAGAATGTTTTTGCCGAGACAGAGATGATCCCGGGTCCTTTTCCTGCTTATGGGACCGAGAGGAGTGCATGCTTGCAGGATCCTCTCCCTTAGTTGGGAGAGACTGGCACAACTCTCGGAAAGAACCCGAGAAAGTGGAGCCCAGGTTGAGTGGAATGAAGAAACTCCAAGAGGACGATTCCGCGGCATGAGATGCTTCCTCCTCG
The DNA here is from genome assembly GCA_016271365.2 of Neoceratodus forsteri. Lineage (NCBI taxonomy): Eukaryota > Metazoa > Chordata > Ceratodontiformes > Ceratodontidae > Neoceratodus > Neoceratodus forsteri. Next base: position 241,933,505 of record CM028133.1, on the reverse strand, counting down.
AAGGCTTGCATATGCTCCAATTGCTCGGTGGATCCTGCCGTCGCAGAAACCGCCCACCAAGCCTCCTTTTATTTCACCAGAGGATTCTTTTTCCTCCAGCCTTCCCAACTTTAGGCATGCGAGACAGTCATAGAGGATGCTAGGGTCAAATGCAAGACAAAAATCGCACTTTGAGGTGTCATGGTCGACACCCAAACAATAGACGCATGTGGTGTGGGGATCGGTTTGCGACATCTTCTGGCAGCATGAACACCGGCAAAATCCGGGGGAAGACTTGTCTTCCATAATCCAAGAGAAAAAGTTGCGATCGCTAATGTGAACAAGATGAATTTTTGGAATAACTGAAAGTTTTGAAGCCAGAGCCTACAAAATGTGGGAGCTTGAAGGAGGCAACCTGGTTCTTCCAGCAGAAAGGAAGATCTGGCGTCATGGGGAGGAGCTGAGGGATATACCACCCGGATGGGTGGGAGGGAGAAGCCAGCTTGAAGACCTTCCGGCGATCCTTAAAGGGAAAGGGACATGCCAAGAAGTGTGGATGAGCAACATATCCACGATCCTAGAAAAAAATGTTTCACGCAGCGAAACAGTAGAGAAAACTTTACTATGTTTTAAAGAAAGTTAGGAGTCATGCGTAGTTTGAGCAGCCTTGCACGAAGCAAGATAGGACTCACATTCTGTTTCATGCAGGGTCCTTGAAGCAAGTTATGTATGTCTGCACTTTCACAAAAAGTAAGGACATTAACTGCCAAAAAAATGAGGTTAATGCATCTATTGGTTAAAAAACACAAAGCAGACTAAGAGTCTCAGACATCGAGGAGGTGTGGTGTTCCTTGAGGTTTTGAACCCCAGTGTCGACCCCCCCCCCCAGCTCTTAGCCTTTGATCCAATGACAAGCTGCAGGTCTGGGACTGCTGACTGATTGCCTGCATCCTGCAAGGTTCATTGCAAAGAAAGTTTGGAATGACTGGCTGGTTGAGCCCTGTGCAAAGACAGCAAAGAAAGAAGTCCTGCTATGTGCAGGACCCTGCGGAAAGAACCTTAAAAATGATTTGGCAGGCCCTGTATGGAGAAGTAGAGCTCTGGAGCACAGCCCGGGACTTTTTCCTAGGCCTTGACTGGCTTGAGCGGGGTGGGCATTAGGTTGAAACCCTAAGGAACACCACACCACCAATTTGCCAAGACTTATGAGACTTTGAACTCCTTTACTTTATCCATTTTGTGACACACACACAACACACACACACACACACACACACACACACACACACACACACACACAACCATATAAACACCCGGATTCTCACATAATGAAATATACTCACACACATGCTCAGAAGGAGATTATGATTAGCTAGTTAGTCACTTTAGATTATGAATCTCCCCGGGATACTCAGCATCTGCATAACGTTCCATCACAGCAAGATGAAAAAGAAACAGAAACAATGTCTCCTGGGATTTAGTTCTTTGTTGTCTTTTTCTTGTTCCTTGGAAAAAACAGAAACAGCTCAGCTGATAATTCACATATTCTCAGTATTTCACTGCCTTTTCCCTTATAATAACTCCGCAAATTAACATGACAGCAGAATCAGTGTCCCCTGGAGTTCATTAGCCCTAGCAGCTTAACTGCCATCACAAGTTACTAGAGAACCCTTCTTAAAGAGCAAGTAACCCTTTCAGGTATCAGTTCCTATACATACTCTATACATCCGTCACAAGTTATTAGAGAACACCTGTTAAAGAGCAGGTATCCCCTTCAGGTACCAGTTCCTATACATACTCTATGCAGCCGTCACAAGTTATTGGAGAACACCTGTTAAAGAGCAGGTATCCACTTCAGGTACCAGTTCCTAAACATACTCTATGCAGCCATCACAGGTTACTAGAGAACACCTGTTAAAGAGCAGGTATCCACTTCAGGTACCAGTTCCTAAACATACTCTATGCAGCCATCACAGGTTACTAGAGAACACCTGTTAAAGAGCTGGTATCAACTTCAGGTATTAGTTTCCAAACATATTCTATACAGCCATCACAAGTTACTAGAGAACCTGTCTTTAAGAGCAGGTATCCCCTTCAGGTACCAGTTCCTATACATACTCTATACAGCAGGTATTCCCTTCAGGTACCAGTTCCTAAACATACTCTATACAGCCATCACAAGTTACTAGAGAACACCTGTTAAATAGCAGGTATCCACTTCAGGTATCAGTTCCTAAACATACTCTATGCAGCCATCAGAAGTTACTAGAGAACACTTTTTATAAAATGGATTGCTAGGAAAATAAAATTTGTGCACCAGAATCCATTTGTATACATAGCCCTTTTGTTCTTTGATCCTTTGTGTACTAACGAAAAAGAGTATTATGTTTCATTCAAATGGAACAGAACGATTACATTATAAGATCGGGGGAGGGGGGGATGCTCAGGCTGTGAGTAAGCAACAATTCGATGGAATGGGTCCTAAATGGCAACCCCTCACAAATCAGCTTATAAGCCATGAAATCTATGGTCAACATGTTCTACACCCATGTTACACCCATTGCAACAGGCCAAGTCATCTGCAGCACTTCCTGACAGTCGATAGCCTTCTACACCCATGTTACCCCTGCCTGTCCAACTGATCAGGCCATACAGAGTACTTACTGACAGTCAACAGTCGTCTACGCCCATGTTACCCATGCCCATGCAACAGGCTGGGTCAGATACAACACTTCCTGATGGTTAATAGCCTTCTACACCCATGTTACACCGATGCAACTGGCCGGGTCAGATATAGCGCTTCCTGACAGTCGATACCTTCTATATCCATGTTTTCACACCCATGCAACTGTCCGGGTCAGATGCAGTGCTTCTTGACAGTTAGTAGCCTTCTACACCCATGTTACTCACGCCCATGCAACTGGCCGGGTCAGATACAGCACTTTCTGATGGTTGATAGCCTTCTACACCCATGTTACTCACACCCATGCAACTGGCCGGGTCAGATACAGCACTTCCTGACGGTCGATAGCCTTCTACACCCATGTTACTCACACCCATGCAACTGGCCGGGTCAGATACAGCAATTCCTGACAGTCAATAGCCTTCTAAACCCATGTTACTCGCATCCATGCAACTGGCCAGGTCAGATATAGCACTTCCTGACAGTCGATAGCCTTTTACACCCATGTTTTCATACCCATGCAACTGGCCAAGTCAGATATAGCACTTCCTGACAGTCGATAGCCTTTTACACCCATGTTTCCATACCCATGCAACTGGCCAGGTCAGATACAGTGCTTCCTGACAGTCGATAGCCTTCTACACCCATGTTACACCAATGCAATTGGCCAGGTCAGATATAGCACTTCCTGACAGTCAACAGCCTTCTACACCCATGTTTTCATACCCGTGCAACTGGCTGGGTCAGATACAGTGCTTCTTGACAGTTGATAGCCTTCTACACCCATGTTACTCACACCCATGCAACTGACCAGGTCAGATGCAGCACTTTCTGATGGTTGATAGCCTTCTACACCCATGTTACTCATACCCATGCAACTGGCCAGGTCAGATACAGCACTTCCTGACAGTCGATAGCCTTCTACACCCATGTTTTCACACCAATGCAACTGGCTGGGTCAGATACAGTGCTTCTCGACAGTTGATAGCTTTCTACACCCATGTTACTCACACCCATGCAACTGGCCGGGTCAGATACAGCACTTCCTGATGGTTGATAGCCTTCTACACCCATGTTACTCACACCCATACAACTGGCTGGGTCAGATACAGCACTTCCTGACAGTCGACAGCCTTCTACACCTATTTTACTCACACCCATGTAACTGGCCAGGTCAGATACAGCACTTCCTGACAGTCGATAGCCTTCTACACCCATGTTTTCACACCCATGTAACTGGCTGGGTCAGATACAGTGCTTCCTGACAGTTGATAGCCTTCTATACCTATGTTACACGCACCCATGCAACTGGCTGGGTCAGATATAATGCTTCCTGACAGTTGATAGCCTTCTACACCCACGTTTTCACACCTATGCAACAGGCTTGGTCAGGTACATCACTTACTGATAGTCGACTGCCTTCTACACTCATGTCATTCACGACCAGGCAACAGGTCGGGTCAGATACAGTGCTTCCTGACAGTCGATAGATGTCTGTGTCCATGTTACCCCTGCCTGTTCAACATGCTGGACTGGCTGCCCATGTCCAAGCAACATTCTGGACAAAGCTACAGCACTTCCTGACAGCCTATACTGTTTTACCCCCCATATCACCCCACCCATGCAACAGTCCAGGCCAGATGCAGCACTTATTGACAGTTGATAGCCCTCTACTCTCATATTACACCTGCCTGTGCAACAGTATGGGCCACATACAGCCCTTACTGACAGTCGATTGCCTTCTACACCCACATTGCCCCAGCTCTGCAACAGTCCAGGTCAAATACAGCACTTACTGACAGTTGATAACCATATAAGATTTATCCTTAAAAGAAACATGGGACAAAATAAACATTAAGATACAAGCTTTTATAAAATGGGCTTAAACAATCCAGAATCCTGATTGGCTAAAACCTAGTTTCAGCCGTGTCCTTATCAGCATGTATTGTGCCAACCGGCACTAACTTCCTCTGCCCGACCACATTACAAAACGAAATCACTGAGATGTGCCAACTGAAAACAAAAAACATACAGTGGCACACCTCACCTCGCAATACTGCAAAACAGCATCTCCCTCACAGCAGCTCCACGAAACAGCCACAGCATACAATGAGCGTCATAAAACATGGTAGCCGCTGCACCCCTCCCCACAACAAAAGTCACAAAACTACCTCCTGAACTGTCTTGCAGGCGGCCTCATCTCTGCACATCAACTCTGTTCCTGTCACTGCAAGCAAACGGTAAAAAAAAATCTCGAACTGCTCGCCAAACTGGACCGCGATGTCTGAAGCCGACCGCAAAACCAAAAGTAATTTCTCAGCATTGACTCATTCACACAAAATCACTTCCTACGTTATATGGTGCTCGCTCTGTTCTACAAATGAAAATCAGCTTAAAAAATAAATTATTTACTTAAACAGAGAGCACGCGCCTAATGGTACTTTCAAAATAGCAGAAACCAGAAACATCCATCTACGGAGGCTGCTAAGGGACGTGCTCGCTCCCACACACCCAGCTGTTTCTCAAAAATCCTGACATAAAAATAAAACAAAACAAAGGCATATAAATAAAAGAAATCACACACAAAAACCCTGTCTTCATCTTCGGCAGTGCGCAAAAAACAGCACACATAATAGCGTAGCCCAGCTCTTAGACACTCGGTCCTGGTGCCTTAAACTCTGAAAGTAGGAAAAATATTTTAAACAAAATAAAAACGTTTTTCACAGTTTCTGTGGGTATCTTCTCTAGACAGAGTCACTGACTGGCTACTGTAGACACAGACACACAGTGACCTGACACAGAATGACATACTATAGTAATTTTCAATTAAACAGAGGGACTACTTTTTCTATTTTGTACAGATATCATATTTTTATTTATTTTATGAAAATTATTACTCCATTTTTTTTAAAGTAACTTCTTTACCAGGGGCCCATTTTATAAGCACAATAACACACTCTGAGGTGTGGGTCATGTGCTGATAAGAGCACGCCCAGGGGGAATAAGGCACCGCGAGAACACTCCTAGGCGTGTTGATTATGCACGTAACCTACACCGGCCGTGGTGTTATTGCTTGCGTATACAACAATATGTCCCTCTGACAGTTAAATATAATAGGTAGGGCAGAATACCCAAATGGTTTAACAAAAAGCTACAGAAAATATATAAAAAAAGGAAGGGCCTATAACAAATATCGAAAAAATACAGCACAAGTTAATTGGAACAAATATAAACAGGGCCTACAACAAATATCGAAAAAATCCAACACAAGTTAATTGGAACAAAAATAAACAGAGCCTGTAACAGATACTGAAAAAAATCCAACTCAAGATAATTGGAACTAGTCGGCCCTGTGACGCTGAGGGTTGAGGCGTTGGACGCCACACCTCGCACTATGCCAGCGACCTGGGTTCGGGAGCGAACCCGGGTGCTGGGGGTCGGCAGGGGAGGGAGATGGATTGAGCGTCCGTAGGACAGCTCTCCTCTCCCTCAGGCGGGATCCAGGGGTCTTCCTGGTGCAGTAGTGACCCCCGGTGGAGACCAGCTATACTACTTGCATGGAAACAAGTATCGGGGACGAGGGCGGTGGGTATCTATGGGGCAGCCGCATGCTGACGCCAGTGCATGACTGCGCTCAGGGGGGAAATCTAAGAGAAAGGCCTTCTAGACCATCGGTGAGATGATGGTGGCACCAGGGGAACATCCACATCCCAATCCCAGTCGCGCCCGAATCTCTCTCCATGGCCGACCCGTTGGCCACAGGTAAGGCACCTCACACTTAGGAGCTGACCGCCCGGGGAGGGCGGAACCAGCCCCAGAGGTGATACCGCGGGTCAGACCTGCCTGGGGTCGTTCGGGGGAAGAGATCTTGGGAGATGCGGGGGTTCAGGCTGGGAGAGGGCTGTATCCGAGTGGGCACTCCTGAAGGATGTCTGGGGTCTAGGAGTATAAATAGAATAAAAAAAAAAGTTAATTGGAACAAATATAAACAGAGCCTATAACTAATATCGAAAAAATCCAACACAAGTTAATTGGAACAAATACAAACAACATGAAAAAAAATGTAAGGGTGCCATATGAAAAGCCAAAGCCTAAGCAAAACTAGAGTTAGCAGATAATAATAAGATAACTGTAAATTCTACAGTTATGTAGGGAGTCTAAGAAACGGTCAGAAACAAATTACCGCCATTAAAGATGGAGATAAAACAATTGATAATGAGGAAGCAACAACATTTAATAAATATTTCGTAAGTGTAATCAAAGATAAGAAAGGAAATATCTCTAGTGATAACAGCACACCAGCAAATATAGATCGATTAGATCCAAGTATAGCTGCTAACCAAGTTAGACAGATTAAAAAACTTAAACAAATATAAATCATGCGGCCCAGATGGAATTCACCCTTTTTTTCTTAATAATCTGGCTGACAAGTTGGCCGGACCTCTGGCACTACTTTTTAATAGGTCTCTAAAGGAAGGTAAGGTACTACACGAATGGAGGGTAGCACATATAACCCCTATACACAAATCAGGTGACAACGCAAGAGTGAAGAATTATCGACCAATCAGTATCACATCCATAGTGGGTAAAATAATGGAATGCTTTATAAAAGAAATTATGGAAGAAAACCTGAGACAACTAGGGTCCTTTGATGTATCACAGCATGGTTTTACACATGGCATGTCAAGTGTCAGTGATCTCTTAGATTTCTTTGAGCCAGCAAGTCAGGCTCTGGATCAGGGTATGCCGGTTGACGTAGTCTATTTGGACTACGCAAAAGCATTTGATTCTGTATCCCACGATAGCTTGTTGGCAATACTGAAAGAGTTTGGAATTAATAAAAGTCTCCTGTATTAGAAACAAAGACTTTGACAGCAGATAAGGACCACTTGGACAACCTAGTCTGCCCATTTCTCTACCTATTGGATAAGCTGTAGATCCTAGTTAACCAACAGCCTACTTCTTCCTACCCCCCACCAGAATTGCTTTCTGTCTGTCCCATGCATTCTTGAATTCCCCCACTGTTTTTGACCCCATGACCTCCTTAGGAAGGCTGTTCCATGCATCCACCACATTCTCTGTGAAAAAATACTTCCTCACATTGTCCTTAAGCCATCCCCCCTCTATTTTCAAATTGTGTCCCCTTGTTCTTGCACATCTCTTTTTCTGAAAGATGCTACCATTTTGGACTTTGTTGATTCCCTTGAGGTACTTGAAAGTTTCTATCATGTCCCCCCTCTCCCTCCTTTTCTCAAGGGTATACATACTAGGCTCCTTTAGTCTCTCTTGGCTTCTGTTGCAGACCCTGCACCATTTTAGTTGCCCTCCTCTGGACTGCCTACATCCTGTCTATGTCCTTGCAGAGATGGGGTCTCCAGAACTGCCACAGTACTCCAGGTGGGGTCTCACCAACTGTCTGTACAGAGGGATAACAACTTCCTGTTTTCTACTCTTGATGCCTCTCCCTATACATCCCAGTATCCCCCCAGCCCTCCTTGCTGCCTTCTCACATTGCTTGCTTACCTTTAGGTCATCTGATATGACTATCCTCAGGTCCCTTTCCATTTGTGTTGTTGTTAATACCTCCCCCCATTGTGTACTCGTCCCGTCTGTTTTTGTTTCCCAGGTGCATTACTTTGCGCTTCTTTGCATTGAATCTAAGCTTCCATACTATTGACCATTCCTCCAACATTGCCAAGTCCCTTCTCATCCTTTCCACCCTCCCCCCCTCCGTGTATCAACCCTGTTGCAGATCTTTGTGTCATCTGCAAAGAGGCGTACTTTTCCTTCCAGTCCCTCTGCAATGTTAGAAACATAGAAGTCGACGGCTGATAAGGACTGCAAGGCCCATCCAGTCTGCTCATTTTTTCTACCTTATGAATGTGAGATAGGCCTTTAATCTGTCAATGGCCTGTTTATTCATACTCATCTGTATTGCTCCCTTTTGCCTATCCCATGCCTGTCTGAAGCCCTGCACTGTATTCATATCCATGCATCCATCACCCTTTCTGTGAAAAAGAACTTCCTCATATTACTCCTTAATCGGCCTCCCTCTAATCTCATGCTGTGTCCTCTTGTCCTGCTATTTTTCTTATATTGAAACATGTTAGACTCTTTCACCTTGTAAATGCCGTTAAGATGTTTGAATGTTTCGATCATATCACCTCTCTCCCTCCTTTACTCTAGAGTATACATATTGAGCTCCATTAATCTGTCCTCATATGTTTTCTGATGCAGTCCCAGCCCTTATAAAGACATTGAAAAGGACTAGACCCAGTACTGAACCCTGTGGCACCCTGCTAGTAATGTCTCTTTCTTCAGAGTGGACTCCATGTACTAGTACCCTCTGTGTCCTGTTGTCCAGCCATTTTTTACCCAGGCTACCACCCTGGGACCCACTCCCAGGCTGGCTAATTTGTTTATTAATCTTTTGTGTGGGATTGTGTCAAATGCCTTGCTAAAGTCTAGGTAGGTCATGTCCACAGCCCCTCCCTGGTCTACTACTTTGGTCACCCAGTCAAAGAAATCTATTAGATTCATCTGACAGGACCTCCCCTCTGTGAATCCATGCTGCCTTGGGTCCTGTGCCCTGCTGGCCTCTAGGTACTCAACAAATTCTTTCTTTCAGAAGTGATTCCATCATTTTCCCTACCACTGAGGTCAAGCTAACAGGTCTGTAGTTTCCTGCCTCTGCTTTGCACCCGCTTTTGTGAAGGGGCATCACATCCGCCCTCCTCCAGTCCTTATGTAACCCCTAGGTGGCGCTATCCCAAGGGCTACTACCCCTACCTGCTTGGCTAGTAGCAGGTTAAGGGGCCTGAGTTCTGAAACGGGTGCCTCCACCCGGAGGTCAGGTTTTGTAGTGGTCAAGCTAACCTGGGCACAGCCCTTCGGGACACTGTAACCCCCTCTTTCCCCTCTAGTGGCCTGAACACTGTATAATAATCACTTTCACAATAGCCCTGGTACACACTTTGCAAGTACCCACACTGTTTGCACTTACCACCAGGGCTGGTTCCTCTGGCTCGACCCTGGGGACCCCCTGTAAAACAAGGTTAAGCACAGCAAATAGCAACAGTACAGTACTTTGAGCACAAGCTGGAACCACAGTCAGATTACATGCAGAAAAAGTTAGATCTGATTTATTCAGGGGACTTGAACAAGGGAGGGACAAAATCAGGTTAATTAGCTTAAAGGTTATATCAATCAAGTAGTTATGCATGCACTTTGAGTCCCCCCACACAGTCCACCTCTGGGTACCCAGGTAGAGAAGAGATTGGCTAGCCAGGACAGTTGCCCGGGGTTGTAGCTGGTTGGGGCCCTGTGATGAAAAACACAATATGCACAGTACACAATATTTGTAATCCGGAGCCAGAGGGCTCAGTTCGTAAAGCAAACGAAACAACAAGACAATCAGATGACACACTCAAAATTAAGCTGTTGTTGTAGGGTGCTACCCTGGTATTTACTCACGATACCCAAGACTGGACACAGGTTGGGCGAAAATCGAGACTGCAGGTGGTTGATCTGGAATGCCAGGAGAAGCAGAGCCCACACAAGTCGCAGAGGCGTTGTTCCTATTCAAGCGTGGAGCAGGGTGCTGATCCCAAGGCAGTTCTCTCGTCGATGGCTTCTCTATGCAGTGGGTAGTCTGGCTGGGCCATTCTGGCAAACCCAGACCACATGGAGACAAGTTCAGAAGCAGTCCGTTTTGGGCTGGATACAGCTTCCAGCAAGCACAACACAGTTCACACAGTGGGGAACGAACTCACAACCCTCTAGCAGCTCATAGCACATTTACATGTACGGGAATTCTACCGTACCAGGCAAAGCGCTCCCTGGGCACAATTGCAAGGTCTCTGCACACACCGGGAGCTTAGGGGTAGCTGGAACTCCTGACAGGCCGATTGCATTCCGAAAAAATATTCAGTCTTCTTCAGGTTGAGCCTGGCCCACTTCAGTAGATTACGTTAGTCACACAAACTTGGATTTAGTCCAAAATAATTCTCTTCTTTCCCTCTCAGGAGCAGCACACCAGCATGCAGGCCAAAAACTTAGCCTTTTCAGAGTTCTCCCATGCGAATCCACTCAGGACAGCTGTTCAGAAACACTTCAGCTTCTTCTTGCTCAGCTTCCAACTTAGTTCTAACTGAAAACTGCAAGCAGCCCCGGACTTCCCCAAGATCTAAAAGATTTGGTTGACTGATTTGGCTCTCAGTCAAAGCGAGAGCTCCCCTTCAGTTGCAAAAAAGGTGCAAAAACTCAAACCACAGTCCCTATAGATTTTGAATTCAGACAGCTCCTGTAGTCCGGCTACATTTTAGGTCCCACCAGAACTGATTGGTCCAATTTGCAGTCCAGGACCAAAATAGTGGAGACAAACAAAACAGTCCTTGCTATAAAGAAAGCAGGTTAGACAAACTACATTATCATTATCATTCTAAATGGTTTTCAGCAAATAGTTACATCTTTCAACAGAGCTCCATCTCAGATTACTTATGCTGCAATCAAGCAGCTCTTAAAGAGACAGTACACAGAGGCTATACAGACTCTGGTAATCACATTTAAACTGTTAAAATGCAGGACACCAGCCTGGCAGTGAGCATTTAGGCAAGCTCAAGGAAGATTTTTTGGGAACCCCCATTTGTAGGGGGGTTACACCTAGATATCACACCATCCTCCCGTGATTTGTTAAAAAGGGTAGTCAGTGGTGTCACTAGTTCTCCCCTTAGTTCTTTTAGAATTCTGGGGTGAATCCCATCAGGCCCCATTGCTTTGTCCACCTTCAGTTTTAGGAGTTCTTTCAGAACCCTTTCTTCTGTGAAAGAACTGGTATCAACCCCCCTATCCAGAGTGCTTCTATTGATTGGATTAGGTACCTCCCCCTCCTCTTCTTTTGTGAATACTGAGCAGAAGTATTTGTTCAGTATCCCTGCTTTTTCACTGACCATCTCTGCCCACACACCCTCCCCTTTATTAAGCCTCACTATCCCTCCCTTGGTCTTTCTTCACTCCCTAATGTACCTATAAAAAGTTTTAGCCCCCTTCTTAACTGAGTTGGCTATCTTTTCCTCGGTTTGGGCCTTTGCCATTCTGACTGCCTTCCCCGCTTCCTTCTGCTTTAACTGGTATAGTTCTCTATCCTGCTCCTTCTGTGTTTCCTTATACTTCCTAAATGTTATCTTTTTCTCCCTAACCTTTCCTGCCACCTCGTTTGAGAACCATAGTGTTTTTTTCTTTCATTTTGACTTACTTGCTTCACACAAAGGCTTGTTGCCTCTGTGATGGCAGTTTTGATGTTTCCCCATTGTTCCTCCACCCCTCCTTCTTGCCTGTTTGCTAGTGCTTTTCTGAGACACTCTCCCATTTTGACAAAGTCAGCCCCTCTAAAGTCCAGTACCTTCACTTTTATATGGCTTGACTCTGCGGCTGTGTTTATCATGAAACACACTGTTTGGTGGTCACTTGTTCCCAGATGGCTACCCACTTCTAGATCTGAGATCCTCTCCCCTTCCCCGTTTGAGAGTACCAGGTCTAAGATTGCTCCCTCCCAAGTGGGTTCCAACACTAGCTGTCTGAGGCATGCCCCCTGTAGGGCATTGAGAATGCTCTTGGATGTGGCTGCAGCAAAGGTGCTCCAGTTAACATCTGGCATATTCTGATCCCCCATCAATAATATCTCCCCTTTTTCTGCCATCCTAAGGATAACTTCTATCATTTCCTTGTCCATTTCCTCCCCTTGAGACGGGGGTCTGTATACAACACCCGTGAGGATTCTGGTGCCATTTCTGGTCTCCAGGGTGACCCACAGTGCCTCGTCTCCACACTGTTTACCCTTTAGTTCTTTTGCATTGATCCCTTCCCTTACATTGAGAGCTACTCTTCTACCTCTTCTGCCCTCCCTGTCCCTTCTGTAGATTGTCTACCTTGGTATGCTGACATTCCTGTCATGGTTCTCTGTGACTGCCATAATATCCAGGTGTCCCTCTTCCATCAAGGCCACCAGTTCAGGGAGCTTGTTACCTAGACTACAGGCATTGGTACTCATTACCCTCCATTTTTTGATGGCCTTACCCCTTTTTGCCCCATCCCTGTCCTTACTGCCTTTGCCTTTTTCTCCATTTACCCCGCCCTTCTTCCTATTGACTTCTCTGTCTTGGTGTTTACCTCACTAACTACCCTGATTTTTTTTTGGGGTGGGGGAACTAGGATTTCCCTGCTCCTTTTCTTCCCCCTTGGCTAGTTTAAATGCTTGCCAATGAAGCATTTAAACCTATCACCTAGGATCCTGGTTCCCCTCCTGGACAGATGCAGACCATCGCGCCAGTATAGGCCTCTCTGCCTCCAGGTGGACCCCCAGTCCCCAATGAAGCAAAAACCTTGAGCTCTGCACCAGTTTTTCAACCATTAATTGAATCCCATGGTGTGGAGCACCCTAGCCTCACCCATGCCATAGACAGGCAGCACCTCTGAGAAGGTTACCATGCATGCTACTTGTCTAAGGCCCCTCCCAACTCCACAAACTCCTCCTGCACTGCTCTGATCCCTTTCCCAGCTAGGTCATTTGTCCCAAGGTGGACAATGACATCCAGCTCCCTCCCCTGTGCAGCTGCTCCCACAATCCTGAGGATTCGCTCCCTGTCCCTCCAAGCCATGGCACCAGGCATGCAACTTACCTCCCTCTCCCCCCTCCCCCAGTTCTACCCTCCTAACAATGGAGTCCCCCACCAGGAGTTGTTTCCTTCCTGTTGGATCCCATGCTACTCTCCTGTGGGTCTCCTTTGTGGAGGTTCCCAGCATCCTCCTTGGTCTCCACTGCGGGTGCCTCCATAGAGGAACCACACTCTGCCAGATCGGTGTACGAATTGTGGAGAGGTACAACTGGAGGGATGCACCTCCGTTCCACCACTCTCACCCTCCCTGAGCCCACTGTGGTCCACCCGCTCCTCTTTCTTGGCAACCTCTGAATAACATCTTGGCTTACAGACAGAAAGCAGAGGGTGCAGATAAGAGGGCACTTTTCAGAATGGGGACAAGTGACAAGCGGGGTCCCCCAGGGGTCTATACTTGGACCTCTGTTGTTTAGCACCTTTATTTCCAGTATGCAAGTATTGGGGGAGCGTGATTGAGAAAATCCGCAGATGACATGAAAGTGGGAGTCATAGTTAATAACGTCAAGGCTATTGAAGAATTCCAAACTCAGCTTAAGCATCTTGAAAATTGGGCATTAAAACACAAATTGAAATACAATGAAAGTAAGTGCAGGGTAATGCATTTTGGACATAACAACCACAGAGCGCATTACATTATAAATAACCAAACAAGGCAAACAGGATGTTGGGATGCATCGTAAGGGAGATCACCTCTAGGAGCAGGTAAGTGATTCTGCCGCTGTACAATGGACTGGTTAGACTACACCTTGAGTACTGTGTACAGTACTGGAGACCACACTTGAAGAGGGACATACATCTCCTGAAGAGGGTACAGACGAGGGCAACTAAGATGATACGAGGACTAGGGGATTTGACATATGAGGATAGACATGAGGAGCTCTGCCTGTTTTCATTGAAGGAGAGGAGAGACAGGGGGAACATGATTGAGGTCTTCAAGTACCTCAAGGGAATAAATAGGGTAAACATAGAGGGGATCTTTAGACTAAAGCAGGGAGGTATCACCAGAGGGCATGGTTTGAAGTTGGAAGGGTGAGGGGGGAAGAGGAGGAGGTTTTTCACTGAGAGGGTGGTGGACCCTTGGAATGCACTGCCAGGCGAGCTGGTTCAGAGATCCACAGTGGAGGGCTTCAAGAGAGGGTGGGACAGACACAGAAAGCGGATGTATCAGATGATGGCCTGGCCTGGGGGTGGGGTGGGGATGGATGATAGCGGTTTCTGGAACACAAGGGGGGGGGAGCCTCGGCACCCAATTAGGGATCTGAGGTTCGAGCAGACTCAATAGACTGTAAGGCCTAATCTGCTGGCAATTAGTATGTTAGTAAAGTATAAACAGAGAAAAGGATTTAGGAGTAGTTATAACAAACAAATTAAACTTTGAAACACACAGTAAATAAAATGTTAAAAGGGCTAATAGGATAATGTGGAATATCTTACGAAACATTAAAAGTAGAGAAAAAGAAGTATTGGTACCACTCTACAAATCATTGGTCAGACCTGTGATTGAATACGGGGCCCCATTTTCCACTGCACAAAGTATCAGCAGTACAAGAAGAATAGAAGGAGCCCAAAGGAGGTTAACAAAGAAAATAAGAGCAGTTAAAGGAAAGGCATATTATGACAGGATGCAAGAATTGGGGCTATATTCAATGACTTATAGAAAAACAAGAGGGGTCCGCTGTTATGTATATAAAGTGCTTCAAAATGAGTTGCTATGTAAACCTGCAGCCCTCAATAGAAAAGTAAATCTAGGCAGGGCTATGAAATTACACACACATCAGATACAGGGAGAGTTGTATAAGACCACGCGGGAGGGGGAACTCGTCCAATCAAAGTGTGGTGGAGGTTTGGAATAGACTTCCAGCAGAGGTGGTTGAAGCACCTAGTTTTATTTTTTTGTTTTTTTTTAATTCAAGTTTATTGAATGTCCAGAATCTGCATTCATAAATCACATTTTTATGGCATACATAGATTTCATAAAGAGTATATTTCATTATGTTTGTTTTGTTCATATACTTTCCTATAAGGTAATTTCCTTTACATTCACCTCTGTATTTTAAAGTGTAATTAGCTCTCATCTAGAAAACTGAGCTGCTGCCATGCTCCACCTAGTCCATCTCCTGGTGAATGTTCTGACCCTATGATTGATCTTATGTGTAACTCCTCCATTTCCTGAATTTCGTGTATAATGGAGAACCATTGTTTTAAATCATGTGGGTCAGCAGTTAGCCACCTCCTCGCAATTGCTTTGTATGCTACAACTAGCAAGATGTTCCACAAATAGAGATCATCAGTTCCCTAATCTCATCTGGGGGTATGCCCAGGACCAGGTTTCATAATGTGAGCTGATGGTCACATGAGAATAGGCGTCCCACCACTTGAGTGATCTGTCTCCAAAAGGGTTTGAGGATCTCACAGTCCCAAAATATGTGCGAGTGGTGTGCCATTTGTGCCTCAGATCCCCTCCAGCAGTGTAAGGATATCCCACTGTTCCACTTACTCTGAATCTGGGGTGTATCAAAGTACCTCACTCTTACCTTCCAGGTGAATTCCCTCCAGTTCAGGGAGAGAGTGGTCTTATTAGTGAATTTGAAAATTGTCTCCCATTTCCCTTCGGTTATCTGCAAATCTGCCTCTTCCTCCCACCTGGCCTTGAGTCGTGATGTGGTTTTGGCTTGAAGCTGCCTGATTGTTTTATAAAGGCTTGATATATGGCCTTTTAAAGTTTATCCTGAGAGTATTGATTAAATTGCCCTGAGGAGAGTTTCAGTGTGGTTGTCTGAATTTGAGGCTTTTTTATTATTTTGTATATAGGTTCTCACCTGTAGGTATCGATAGTGGTCACTGTTTCTTAAGTAAAATTTCTGTTTGAGAGCCTGGAAGTCTATTATAGTATCTCCAGAGATCATCTGCCCCAGTCTATACAGGCCCAATCTGCCCCACATCCTGAAAATGTGATCTAATTTAGCTAGGGTGAATCTGTCCACACATGCAAACCACTGAAGAGGCTAAATTGCTGTCTCTAGACCATACTTGGCCCATAGTTTATGCGTCATTTTTAAAGTGCCCCCAACTGCTAGTGGTGAGGTTTCCTGTCTTTTGTTTAGGGAGACATCCGCCACTCTTGCCCCCAATGGGGGGCCCTCCGTGACGTGGGTTTCAATGTCTATCCATTGAACCTCATATGTTCCCAAGCTCCAAAGCAGGGCATTTCTCAGGTTTGCAGCCAGGCAGTAATCTTCCAGGCTAGGGACTGCTCTCCTGCCCCTCTGTTTGACTGCTTGCAAGATTTTTAATTTTATTTTCGGTTTGCCAGGGGACCAAATGAATTTTGTGATCATCTTCTGCCAAAATAGAAACTGTTTTCTGGGGATATTTATTGGGAAGGATTGAAAAAGGTACAGGAATCTTGGGAGGATATTCATGGTTATAGTTTGGATCTTTGAGCACATTGGGAGTCTTAGTAGGTGCCATTTGTTTTTATCTTGGAACTGTGAGATCAAGGGGCCATAGCTGGCGCTGAAAAGCCGACCCAGGTGTTTCGGTATCTGAATTCCTAGGTATTTAATTTGGGGGTTATTCCAGTTTAGGGGGAAGATTTTGGTTATTTCCTGCGGGGGATTATAACAGAACCTCAAGACCTCGGTTTTGTTCTTATTTAAGGAGCAGCCTGCATGGCGGCCAAACTCTTTGAGAATGTTCCAGACTCTGGGGATGGTTTGGGTGGGATTGGTGATATAGGGCAGCACATCATCAGCATATAATGTGATCTTGTGCCCCACATTCCCCACCCTCACTCCAGTGATGTTTGGGTCCGTGCGAATGGCACAGGCCGGGGGCTCTAAATAAAGGGTGAATAACAGGAGGGGAAGGGGGCATCCCTGCCTCGTACCCCTCCCTAGTGGGAATCTATCCGACACACTCCCATTAGCTCTGATGTATGGCTGAGGGGCCATGTATAGGGATTTCAGGGTGTTTATCATAGTTTGAGGGAAACCACATTTTCTCAAGGCCTCAAAGAGGAAAGACCATGAGACCTTGTCGAATGCCTTTTTGTCATCTAGGTTCATCAGACAGGTAGGGGTTTTGTCACATGTGATCTTATTTATGATATTTATGGTGCACCTGACACTGTCTGGCCACTGTCTACCAGGGATGAAACCCGTCTGATCCTTGTTGATTAACTGTGGGAGAAAGCAATATAGTCTGGTGGCTAAAGTGGATGTGAAAAGCTTGTAATCTACATTTAGTAAAGAGATGGGTCAGTATGAGCTACATTCCGTCGGATTTTTGCCAGGTTTGTGTAGAACTGTTATGGTGGCATAATCCCAGGAAGGGGGAACTCTTCCACCCTCTCTCCAAATCCCATTCATTGCCTGTAATACATAGGGTGCTAGGTCTTTATTTAGTATTTTATAAAATTCCCCGCTGAATTGTCTGGTCCGGGGCACTTCCCTGTTTTTAAGGGCTGGGTGGCAGATTGAAGTTCTGATAATTTTATGGGGCCATATAGGTTGTTTGTTGATCGGGGGTAAGGGTTGGGAGGCGTAAATTGCTCAGGAAGTTATTTTTATCCTGGGGGTCACCGCCTGACTTCTATACAGGTGTTTGTAATAGCTGACAAAGGCATCCACTACTTGTTCAATCTTGTATGTCAGGGTCCCAATTTTGGGGTGGTTGATTTTTATGACGGTAGCTCTAGCTTGCCTCTGCTTGAGTCTGAGTGCTAACATTTTGAGGCTTTGGACCCTCACTCATAGTATGATTGTTTCAGGTAGTCGAGGGATTTCTCAGTTTCTAGTAAGTGTAGTTTCTGGAGTTGTTTTTAAGTTCCTTAATGTCCTTATCTGTTTGTTTTTTCCATTTTTGTTTCTGCTGTGTCTCTAGGGTTCTCAATTGGGTGTTGAGCTGCTCTAAGAGGAGTTTCCTTTCTTTTTGTTTGTGAGCTCCTATCGAAATTAGTTTCTTCCTTAGCATTGTTTTCAATGTATCCCACAGAATCTGGGGGGTTATCTGTGGTTGGGAGTTATGCGTCAAAGTCTGGTTGATTACTGCTTTACGCTTCTCTAAAGTGTCTTTGTCTCTAAGGAGAGAGTGGTTTAGGCACCACTGTGTGCGCTTCTGGGGCAAACCGAGCTCTAATTCGGTGAACAGTGGTTGGTGATCTGAGTGTATGGCTGTTCCTATACAGGATTGGCCAAATCTTGGCAGATCCCTTGCTTGGGTTAGGTAGTAATCTATCCGAGAATAGATTTTGACCCTTGGGGAGTAGCATGTGTAATCTCTTGCTTGGGGATATCGCTCTCTCCATACGTCTACTAAGCCCATCTCAGTTAGCAGTTCTTGGAATTTTTTAGCTATTTTTGTCGCTGGGGAAGGGATCTAGAATGTAGAATCCAACTGGCGATTTAATGTAAGGTTCCAGTCCCCCCCCATGATCAAAATCCCTTCTGCCTTCTCTGCTACCAATTTTATTAGATCCAGGTAGAATCCAAAGGTGGAGCCTGGGGGGGGGGGCATAAAATAAACATTCACCAGGGTTACCTTGGCCTCCTGTATTTTCCCATTAATAAGGATGTGCCTGCCTCCCAGGTGGGTTAGAATCTGCCCTGCCTTAAAGGGGAGCGCGTCCGATACAAGCACTGTCACTCCTATTTTCTTGCCCTTGTCCAGCGAGGCGTGAAAAACCTTAGGGTAAATTTTGTTTTTGAGCTTTTCCGCCTCAGAGGGGTAAGATGCATCTCCTGAAAGAAGATTATTTAGCTGCACTGTTCCCTAATATACTTAAACACCCTTTTCCTTTTAATCGGGCTGTTCAGCCCATTGACATTATATGATAACACTTTAGTATCCATAGGCGGCATGTTCAGTGTAGCTACAAGACAATATCAGAATTTGATGTTCTGGAATCTATGATTAGTGAATACCAGTTCTCAGGTGGAATGCAGATTCAATATGATGCAAACAAGCTTAACAGAATAAATCCAAAAATTCAAATACTGTTTAAAACAACTATAGTATTCTATGTGGTAAATAAACTTAGAAGCAGGAGTGGTATGCTTCCACGGTCAGGCAGTTTGATCTGCTGCCTGGGTAGTGCCTTTCTTAGGCACTTGTCACCTGTGGTATAGTTAGAGGTGCAATGCGCACCAGGAGCAGTGAAGATCTGCCCCTAGGGTAAATCCCTCGCCTAGCAAACCAGTTCTCTTATGGTGAAAAAAGGATTCCGAGCTGGGTATTGGTAGACCAGGTCGACTCGGAGCTCAGCATGTATGACTTAGAATGTGTCGACCTAGAACTCAAGAGTTCACCTCTGTTTTTGTGATTAATGTAGGGATGCAGGCTTGGTATGTAGAAAAGGCCGCCAGCTTCAGGGTTTCCAGTCTGCCTATCTGGTCTATGCTATCTGCGGTATAAGGTCTGAAAGCTCCGGCCATCCACTCCTGGGTGACGGAGCAGCAACCCCCGCAAGTCTCTAGTAAGAGATGGCGGTCAGACCCATGATTGTAGGCAACTTTGCCATTTCTCTCCATCTGCGAGGCCCGCATATGGAGGGGGAGAATAAACTAAGCATCCCAATGAGTGACTTATAGTAATTCTGCGGTGATCAAAAGTACACCAACAACTTTAGAAAGTAATAGTTTCAAACAATACAACATTTAACTCAACCCTTATTAGCATAGAGATGTCCAGTACAGTCCTGTACACCATGCGGTGCAATGCATCTCTTATTTAAATCTTGTCACAGCCTATACAGGCCTCTCAGTCTGTCTCTATCCACTGTAATTTTGGAGATATCTTGGTGCCCCCCCCCCTGGGATTTTCCCTTCGGTCTATTTGTGTTTCACTGGCGTTGTTATGAGAGTCAGAATGAGCCAGCAAAATTAGGCCTGTTTGGTGAACATGACCCGGTTAATGAGATCTCAAATTATATTTCAGATGGCAGCTGACAGCATTATAGCAACATGGCACAGCCACTACGCCCTAGTGTTAAAGGAAACAGGGGTATAGTTAGTGCTCATGGGGGGGGTGCTCAGTGGGAACAAGAGCGGAAAAGAGAGAGTACTTTTGGTTTGTTGTTTGGCAGCGATCAGGTTGTCTGCAACATGGTCAAGGCCTGTGGCACCCGCTCCCCCATCTCCGGTGCGCTCCCTTCCGCTGCTTCCACGATTCCGTGCAGTAGGGTCATCGAGGTGTAGGGTTTGAGGATCCCTAAAATATTGGAGCACAGATTCGTGTGGAGAACAGCTTGTTGGATACCTTTTCTTTTCAGACCCTTTTGAGCCACTGACCAAGCGCACCTCATTAATTCTCTCTCCATGCTCTCCTTCAGAAGTGCAGGTGTGATGATCCCCAAACTGTCCAGGAAAGGTTTGGCTGCAAGAAGGTCAGTAAACACTCGAGTGCCTCTATTGGTTTCAATTTGCAGGCGGGCAGGGAATAAGATCTGGGCTCCAATACCCTTCCCTCTCAGCTGCTTAATTATTGACCAAAGTACTTTCCTTTTCTCTTGGATCTGCGTGGTATAATCGTTATCTAAAGATATTTTGTGCTGCTGAAAAGTAATTTCTTTCTGCTTCCAGGCTCTACTAAGGAGTTCTTCTTTGGTGGCATATTGCGTGAGCTTGACTTTGAAGGTCCGAGGTCTGGAGCCCGCATCGGAGGGCTTTGGAGCCAATGATCTGTGGGTTCTGTCCATACTTAAATCCATGTCGGCCGGCAGGTGCAGGGCTTCTTTTAGGACTGATTGTAGAAATGTTATGATGCTTGAGGCTTTATTTTCAGCACCCTCGGGGATGCCATAAATTCGGATGTTTTATCTCTGATTGCACCCCTCCAGATCATCTAATTTGTTGTTCATCTCTCTCTCTTGCCAGAAGGTGCAATAGCAGATGGTCATGGCGGTCTGTTTGCTTGACTACAGTTGAGAGGTCCAGCTCTAGTTGATCTGCCTAGTGCTCAATTCCGCTTATATCAGAGCAGAGGTCCGAGAGTGTTTTATCTATTTCGGAGACAGTGTGAGCAGATTGTAGAATGGTGGCTATGAGATCAGGGCTGTCAGGCTCTTGCTGCATCTCGGAGGTCGTGCTTTCCACGTGGCCTCCGCAGCTGAACGGTTGTTCATTTTTCCTTTGTGGAGGAGCTCTTTGAGTTTGAATGATGATGTTTCTGTTTGAGTGAAGGCATTAGCTTTGGAACGGGTAGCCTTTGCTGGTGACGGCATACTGTTAGCGGCCAATGAAGTTTGATTTTATTCAGAGTCAACCCAGAACACTGAAATTAGGCGCCCATTGGTTTCCTGATGCCACCGGAAGTCCGATCGAAGCACTTACTTTGTCTTCCTTTATGCATCTGTTAGATAATTATATGAATAATAAAACAAGGGACCATTTCCAATGATAAGTGGCAAGTCTGTTATGGCCTATCAGCCTCTGACTTGAAAACCACACCTATGAACCTATGAACCTACATACACCCATATTACCCCACCCATGCAACAGATCAGGCCAGATACAGCGCTTCCTGATAGTTGATACCTTCCACACCCATGTTACCCCTGCCAGTGCAGCATTTCTTGACAGCCGATAGACTTATTCACCTATGTTACCACCTCCTTGCAACAGGCCAGGTGAGAGTCAGCACTTGCTGACAGTTGTTAGTCTTTTACACCCATGTTACCCATGTGTGCAATTGCCAGAAGTCTAGAAAATAAGATTCTGGACCTAAAGGCTATTGTGGCAGAGGCCAACCTGGATACTGTGACCATTACTGAGTCATTATGCACTGAAAGCCATGACTGGGACATGGCCATACCAGGCTACTCTGCTTAGGAAGGACAGAGTGGGAAGGAAATGGTGGGGGGAGGGTGTGCTTTATGTGAGGGAAAGCACAAGAGTAAGAGCACTGGATATACAGGGAATACAGAGGTGGGGCAGAGGTACTGTGGGTCACCCTAGAAATGAGGAACAGAGTCACTAGTCACACTGGCGTGATCAACAGAACTCCAGCATGGGAGAGGAGTTAGATACGGTACTGATGGAAGCCATTGGCAAGATGACTGGAAAGGGGGCAATGCTGCTGGTGGGTGGCTTTAGTCTGATGGATGTAGAGTGGAGCCACTCATGATGGGGCAATACTGGACCTGGTACTCACTAAGAGGGACAGTTGTTGCAGATGTCAATCTGGGAGGCCACCTGGGGACCAGCGATCATCGTACAGTGTGGTTCAATATAAGGACTGTTGCAGAATCAAACTACACAAGGGTGAGGGTCCTGGATTTTAGCTGAGCAGATTTTATAAAGATGGGTGAAACCTCAGGGTTGATCTGGTGGGGGGGATCAGTGAGTGAACTTAAAAGGGGACACAGTGAAGGCAACTAACCTCTGCGTCAAGCAAATGAGCAAAAGCAAGAGGAAAAAGAGATCACTATTGTTCTCAAAAGAGGTGGCAGAAAAGGTAATAGCCAAAACGGTAGCATTCAGAAGGTATAAGGAGATGCAGAGGGAGGAGGATAGGGAGGTGTATCAGGGGAAACAGGAAAGCAGGGAGAGCAGTAAGGAGTGTGAAGGTGCAAACTGAGGGGAGAATAGCCCAGGAGGTAACAAAGGGGGACAAGACAATTTTTAAGTATAAAAATGAAAAGAGGCGGACCAGGGGAGTGACTGTAAGGTAAAAAGAGATGGGGGATACTGTGAAGAGGGGGACCATGAAAGGCAGATGTCCTGAACAAATACTTTTATTCAGTGTTCGTAGAGGAAGGAGAAGAGGAAGGGCCACAAAAAAGTAATAGGAGCACGGGAGCACAGGAGGGAGGGAGGTATACAGTAGTCCATTTCTAGAGGAGAAAGTCCTGCAGGGACTTGCTAATCTGAAAGTGGACAAAGCAACTGGACCAGACGGGGTGCATCCAAGGGTATGGAGGGAGTTTAAGGAGGTACTGGCTGCACCTCTGACAGTCCTATTTAACACCTCATTGGAAATAGGAGTGGTTCCGAAGGACTGGAGTAGGGCAGATATAGTCCCACTGCACAAAAGTGGTAGCTTGGGAGGAGTCTAGCAACTATAGGCCAGTCAGCCTTACATCGGTGGTGGGAAAGTTAATGGAATCATTGCTGAAGGAAAGGATTGTGGAATACCTTGAATCGAGGTAGCATGGATTCTCGGGGGGTGGGGTTGGGTCATGTCAAATGAATATGATATATTTCTTTGACTGGGTACCCAAGGAACTAGATCAGGGTGGCGCTGTGGATGTGACCTACCAAGAATGCAGTGAGGCTTTCGACACAGTTCCACATAGGAGACTAGTAAGCAAGCTGTGTAGCTCAGGAGTGGATCCAAAGGTGTTAAACTGTTTAAGAAATTGGTTAGTGGATAGGCAACAGAGGGTGGTGGTAAATTGAGTTCACTCTGAGGAAGGGAGGGTGACCAGGGATCACTGATGGGACCAGTCCTCTTTAATGTCTTTACAGCTGACATTGCAGAGGGTCTGAAGGGGAAAGTCTGCCTCTTTGCAGATGACACCAAAATCTGCAGCAGGGAAACTGGCCCAGTGGTGCAGAGGGCCGAGGCACTGTCAAGCACCTTACCTCTCACCACACCGGTGAACTGAGTTCAGGAACAAGCCGCGGGGGTTGGGGAGCGAGGATCGAGAAGCCTCCTGGCAGCTCTCCTCTCTCAGATTGGGTGGTGGACTTTCCCAGCTCTTGGCTGCCACCAGGTGGAAGCCTGACGGCAGTGCTGATATATGGGAGGCAGATGTAAGTTGGGGAGGGTGGAGGGGGCTGCAGTTCCAGAACGCAAGTGCACCTCCAAACACATGCATCCTCTGTGTTGCCACTGGCTCTGGAAACTAGTGGGAGAAAATGGAGGAAATTGCACAGACCGGGCTCCGTGAAGCCACACCTTGACCCGCACTTCCACTCGGACTGGTAAGGCATTCTGGACTATGTACTCGGGGTGGGGGGGGGGTACAGCACTCCCTCCGGCCCTGCAGTGTGTGTGGGGGAGAATCTAGCCCCCAGTCTGGAGGGAAGATAGGGACAGTCTGAGGTGTCCAGGGATTAGGTGGAGAAGCCGCCCGGTCCGGCTCCAGAGGACAAAAACCTTTACAGAAGAAAAAATAAATAAATAAAAAGCTGCAACAGGGTGGGCACTTGGGAGGGGGTGGAAAGGATTAACGGAGACCTGAGAATACCCGAGGAGTGGTCAAGGGTATGGCAGCTAGGTTTTAACCTGGAAAAGTGCAAAATAATGCACTTTTTTTTTATTTAGTTGGTTAACCAGGTATAGCACACTAAGCTGAAAGCTTTTTTACAGGAGCAACCTGGGAGCACAAGGAGGTTAAGTGACTTGCTCAGGGTCACACAGTATGCAAGTGGAAGCTGTGGGATTCAAACCCAGGTCTGGTCTGCTGGATGACACCAGATTTGCAGCTCAGAGCCTTAGACCACTGCGCTATACTGCCTCCACTTGGCACACAGCAACCAAGGGGCAGAGCACAAAATGAGTGGAGTGACACTGGCATCCACCAAGCAGGAAAGTGACCTGGGGGTAATCATATCGGATGACCCAAAGGTGGCCAGACAGAGCAACAAGGCAGTTGGGAGGGCTACTGGGATGCTGGGGTGCATAGGGAGGGGTATCACCAGCAGAAGGAGGGAAGGAGGTGATGTTGCCTCTGTATAGATCGCTAGAAAGACCTCACCTAGAGTACTGTGTCCAGTTCTGGAGACCACATCTCTGGAAGGGCATAGACAGAGTGGAGGCGGTCCAGATGAAGGCAACTACAATGATGCAGGGTTTACATAAGAAGCCCTATGAGAAGCAACCAAAGGACCTCATTATGTACACCCTGGAAGAGAGGAGGGGGGGGTGGGGATATGATAGAAATGTTTAAGTACCTCATGGGTGTAAATAAGGTACAGGACACCGTCAAGGCACTGGCTGGCTCTTTTCATATGTGTGGGGGCACCTCCGGGTCATTATTGTATGGAAATATTTCACTGAGCTGTTAGCGCTGTAGCTTTGTTGCACTCAGCTTCCTGCACTAAGACAGTCGTGCTACAAGCAATGCAAGTTAAAGTTCTATGAAGTTCAGTGAACTCTTAGCCTGAGCCATTTGTACCGGATGCTGCCTCTATGGTGTGTGGTGAGCACTTTCAATATTGCTTTCAAGAAACTGTTTACTTTTGGCACTTTTGCACTTTGCTGGATCCTTAATTAAACTGAGACTGATTTTTTTTATCAGCTCTTGTTCTGTGGACATAAGTTTTGGTGCTGACTGTTTTTCCACTGAGTGGGCTGTTTTGTCTTCTAGGCATAAGGTAATCCTAGGGAAAAGGAAGGGGGGGGCGGAAAATGGGATGGAGATCAAGTAGGGTTTGCAGTAATACTGTAAGCAGGGACAAAAATGGGCAGATTGGGTGGGTCCTTACCTGCCATCAGTCTCTATGTTTCTGTGTTACCCCTTGCTCACAGGCCTGACCAGATACAGCACTTACTGACAGTCAATAGCTTTCTACACAAATGTTACCCACCACTCATGCAACAAGCTAGGCCAGATACAGCAGGTACTGACAGCTAATAGCCTTTTACACTCCTCCTTCTTCCCCCTCACAAGTGCAACAGACTGGGCTAGATACAGCACTTACTGACAGCTGACAGCCTTATACACCCATGTTACACTCGCCCATGCAACAGACTAGGCCAGATAGCTAGTAGTATAGCCTAGAACTTAAAGTAAGGAGCTGTGAATGAGCTTAGTACATCCAGCAGATCTGGGTTTGATTGCCACAACCTCCACGTGCATACTGTGTGACCCTGAGTAAGTCATTTAACCTACCGAGTGCTCCTGGGTCACTCCTGAAAACAGGTATTGTCCCTAGTGGACCTTACCTGGTTACCAAAGAAGAGAGAGCGAAGAGAAGAGATACAGCACTTACTGGCAGTCGATAGCTTCTACATCCATGTTACACTCACCCATGCAACAGGCTGGGCCAGACACAGCAGGTTGTGAGAGCTGATAGCATTCTACACCCAAATTAGCCCTGCCTGTGCAACAGGCTGGTCTAGATAACGCACTTCTTGACAGTCGATAGCCTTCTACACCCATATGATGCCCTCTCGTACAACAGGCCTGGCCAGATACAGTGCTTACTGTTAGTCAGTAGTCCTCTATACCCATGCTGCCCATGCCAGTGCAGTACTTCCTGACAGTCGATAGATGTCAACACCCATGTTACCCTTGCCAATGCAACAGGCCGGGCCAGAGACAGCACTTCCTTATACCAGTTACTTTCTTTAATGACATGATCTAGGAACAAATCGACATTTAGTGTCATAGATGATGATGATGCAAACTGGGAAATGGGTACCCTGCTTTTCTCAAGTCTTGCCCCCCCTCCCTCGTTAATGATGTAGACTAGGGAAATGGGTACCCTGCTTGTCTCAAGTCTTGCCCCCCTTCCCCACTGATGACGTAGACTGGAAATGAGTACCTGCTTGTCTCAAATCTGCCCCTCCCGTTAATGATGTGGACTGGCGAAATGGATACCCTGCTTGTCTCAAGTCTTTCCCCCCTCCCCTGTTGATGATGTAGACTGGGAAAATGAGTATCCTGCTTGTCTCAAGTCTTGCCCCCCCTTTTCCCGTTGACGATGTAGATTGGGGAAATGGGTACCCTGCTTGACCCGAGATAGTCCCCCTCCCTGCTATAGCTTTAACACTAATGCAATGTCAGAATAAAGCTATCACAGACTACTGAGGAAATCTCTGCATTGGGTTACTAATTTATAGGCTACGAGAGATTTGTCCGGTGCCCCCTTGCTGGGACAACTGTACAGCAGGAGTTCTGGAAAAAAAAAACTCTGACAACGTCTGTATACAGAGATCCAGCCGGCAGGCACCTAAATACCTCTGGTATAGTTGAGGTGCACACCTTGAGATGCAGGAAGGTATACACTTTCTTTTAACCTTACCTGGACATGAAATAAACTGGGGTTGAGCCAGGACCATGTCTGAAAGTTGGGACTAGATTTTTTTCCCATTAAAGTTCAAAGTTACTCACTGCAGCTTTTATTCAAATATAGCTGTAAATGCCACATCGAGCAGAGGAAAAACCTGCTTCCGGGACATTTTTAATTTTGAAATCAGAGACTAGCTTTGCTCATTTACTGGACATTACACCATCGATTCACTGAATGCAGTGACTTCCTTCAAAGGCTTTACTTCCTGTAACATCACTTCCTCTGCTCTCAAACTTAGCAACTAAAGCTTCCAGGAAGGGTTAGTAATTAAGAACTAATTGTCCCTAAATAGAAATCTCTCATCCAGTTTGGAATATTGCCATTCAGGAGGGGAAACAGATGAAGAAGCCTCCACTGGGCCGCTCAGCACAAGCTAACAGAGGGCCTCATTCTCCAGTGCTGCCAGTCCCTCACTTTTCACCAGCACTAAATATATCACAGTGTGTGGGGGAGGCTGCACTGTACCTGCCCCACACTGAACCTGTCCCTGTGTATAAACAGATGGCCTCATTCTCCAGTGATGTCAGCCCCTCACTGTACCTGCCCCACACTGTACCTGTCCTTATGGATACACAGAGGGCTTCAGTCTCCAGTGCTGTCAGTCCCTCACCTTTCACCAGCACTAAATACATCACAGTGTATGGGGAAGCCTGCATTGTACCTGTTCATGTGTATAAACAGAGGACTTCAGTCTCCACTGCTTCCAGTCTCTCACCTTTCACCAGCACTAAATGCATCACAGTGTATGGGGTAGCATGCACTGCACTGTACCTGCCCTACACTGTACCTGTCCCTGTGGGTAAACAGAGGGAATCAGTTGCCAGTGCTGTCAGTCCCTTGCCTTTCACCACCACTAAATACATCACAGTGTGTGGGGATGCCTCCCCTGTACCTGCCCCACACTGTACCTGCCCCTGTAAACAGAGGGCATCAGTCTCCAGTGCTGTCAGTCCCTCACCTTTCACCAGCAAATACATCACAGAGTGTGTGGAAGCCTGCAGTGTACCTGCCCCACACTGTACCTGCCCCTGTGGATAAACAGAGAGCTTCAGTCTCTAGTGCTGTGAGTCCCTCACTTCTCAACTGCACTAAATACATCACAGTGTGTGGGGTCCTCTGTACCGTCCCTGTCCCACGCTGTACCCATCCCTGTGGATAAATGGGGGGGAGGGTCTTCAGTCTCCAGTGCTGTCAGACCCTCACCTTTCACCAGCAGTGAATAAATCACAGTGTACTTGAAAGCCTGCACTGTACCTGACCACATTGTACCTGGCAGTGTAGATGAAAGGAGGGCTTCAATCTCGAGCGTTATCAGGTTTCACTGGCACTACATTGTTCCTGTCCCTGTGTTTAAACAGGGGGCTTCAGTCTCCAGTGTTGTGCTGTCAGCTGCTCACCTTTTACCAGCACTAAATATATCACACTGTGCGGAAGCCTGCACTGTACCTGCCCCAGACTTTACCTGCCACTGTGGATAAACAGAGGGCTTCAGTATCCACTGTTGTCAGTTTCCCCATATATCACCAGGACTAAAGTCCTTGACAGTGTGGCGAAGCCTACAGTCTGCAGTGTTCTGCTGACTAAGGGATAATCCAAACCGCTGATTCATGGGAGTGCAGCTGGCTGGCCATGGAGTTCATCCATCTAGGCCTCCCGGCAATATTCCATCATTTGTTCATGAGTAACCCAGACATCCCAAGAAAATCCACATCTGCAAATAAATGTTGCAGATACTTCCAAGTTGTGGAAACACCATCCTGGTGGGCTCCTATCCCTCACTGTAGACCGAATCCTGAATCCAGAACACTAGTGCGCTGGTGCAGAGAAGATCCCAGAACTAGGATCACACTACTATAATAAGAAAATTAAAAGAACGCTAAAACAGGAACTGAATGTGGCTATGAGCTTTATAAGTCTGTGACGAAATAAGGGGGAGCGGGGGGGGGGAGGCGAGGACTATCATGTGTAGCTGTCTTACAAAATGGGCAGGATTTTTTTTTTGCATTATCTAATGCACTAGTTTGGAGAACCTCTGTTACTGCAAGGGCCCTGAGTTTGAATCACAATGACGTGACTCACCACGTTCGTGCGCAGGTGTGGAGACCTTCTGTTACTACAAGGGCCTGCAGTTTAAATCCCAGTACATTGACTCACTACTCTAATGAGCTGATGTAGGGATCGTTTGTTACTACAGGTGACCCATGTTTGCATCCCAACACAGTGACTCATCACACTAGTGCGCTGGTGGGGAGACCTCTGTTACTAAAAGGGCCCTGATTTTGAATGCCAGCGTAGTGACTCACCACACTAGTGCACTGGTGTGGTGACCCTCTGTTACTACAAGGGCACAGAGTTTGAATCCCAGCACAGTTTCTCACTGCATTGGTGATCAGTAGATACTGTGCTACTGCATGGGACCTGATTTTATGTCTCGCTATACAGAAGCTTGCTTCTCGCTTCCCATGGCTGTAATCACAGCGAGTACTAACCAACACTCACACTGATGTAACGAGCCCCTACTGGAACTAGCGAGTGTCACACGGATGTAATCGCATTAAGTACTAACAGGGTGATGTTGTACCATATAACACTCACATTGACATAACAGCCCCTACAGATATTAGTGAGTGTCGTATGGCAAAAACAAAACAAAGTATTCTTAACGTGTTTGTCATGTGGAGAGTGTAAATGACGGCAAGGTCAGTCACTGGTGATGCAGTCTTTGTCAAAATATTAGTTATTTTTTGTTTCCTGTCCCAGCTGGCAGCTGTGCACTTTCCTGACATTCGTACTTTTGAATCATGTCATTTGCTGGCATACAACTCCTAACTCTTAAATCCTTTCCCAACCTCCTCCCCCAAACTCAAGTGGAGGAGTTCCGAGTCCTTATCTCTCCTGGCACACTGCCACAATAAATACATACAAGAAAAACTGGAGATGGAAAGAAAGAGAGAGAGTATCGGACAGAGAAACATAGAGAAAATGTGGGGGGATGGGATAGCAGGCAGGAGGAAGAAAGTGGAAGTGAGCTGGGAAAGAAGAGGGCAGGAGAAGGAAATGCGGAAAGAGGGATAGACAGACAAGAGGGGAGAAAGACTGTGATGGGGAAATGATT
Organism: Neoceratodus forsteri; assembly: GCA_016271365.2. Lineage (NCBI taxonomy): Eukaryota > Metazoa > Chordata > Ceratodontiformes > Ceratodontidae > Neoceratodus > Neoceratodus forsteri. The sequence goes on along the minus strand of CM028133.1, from coordinate 241,903,034 downwards.
GTGTCAGTGGCCTAACTGATACTGACACTCTCGTCTCTGGGCCGGGAAGACTATATGGCCATAGGATCTACTTCTGCAACTGGTTTGTTGGCTAATACCCTAGTGCTGACAAGGGTGGGGGAGAAGCCATGCCACACTGTGAAAGGTGCTGCCCTCTGCTGGTGGTGTTAAATTGCTGTCACTGCTGCAGACTCTGGTGGCTGCATGGTTGGAAGTTGTTTAGAGATCCTATCTCCCCCCCGCCCCCGTGTCTTGATCAAAATTCTCTCAGTGACACAGGTTTTAATGCAGTATGGCTAAGTATGGGGCATTGGCATGCTTAATGGCTCTTACATTTATACCGCACACAGTTGCTGCACTGCCAGCATCTCACACTTTGCTTGAGAAGCACTCTGGAGTACAGTGTGTACAACAGAAATGTTATAAAACCAAATTACTTTCCTTTCCTTAATGGCTGCTGCCAACTGCACTTACTTTTAAAGCACTTTGGAATACAATATTTGTGAACGGTACTTTATAAAACCAGATTCCTTTCCATAATAGCTGCTGCCAACTGTTCATGGATTGTAAAACACTTTGGTATATAGTGTGTATGAAAGGCACTATATAAAACCAAATTCATTCATTCATTCATGCATACATTTAGACAAAGGCCTATGGACAAAACTGTTTGTTTTGATAGGCAGCTGTACATAAATACAGCCCATAAACTGACAAGGTAAATATACAACATTAGTTAAAACAACTACAAAAGTACAAGTGATATAAGCTCAGTCTCAAGGATCATGCAAAGTGCTTATAAGACAAAACACCAGTGATATCTTTAGGCAAGCAATTCCGCAGGCAACCTATCCTACAGTAAAAGAACCCGGGCAAAATTTATTTTTGCACTGTGTTAATGTCAGAATGAGTCTCAAGGATGATCTTTCATAGATTTCATAGATATTTTCAAGCAAACAGACTCACATCTTTAATGCTTGCCATTTTAACTACTAAATTTAAAACTTGTTTGTTAATTTCCCGATTTGTAAATCCAAACTGTCCTTAAACTGTTTCATGCTCCCATCGTGTAACAGTAGAATCTAAACAGCTCCATTTAACTAATGCACCCAAACTGCAAGGTATCGTCCCATAATACATTTTCCAGGCCCAACAGATTTTTATCCTCCAGTCACCGTGGTGCACCCCCTTCAGCCTGGTACCCCCAGCCCTGTCACCAACTTACCTTCTCACCGACGTCTTGGCTGGTTGGACTGCAGCAGGAGCCCGGCTACTGATGCAGAGCCTGCGAGGGACTGGATGTCATCCTGCAGCCAGAGAGATTTTTCCTCCTGAGTTAGGTTCCCCCAGATCTACTGCATGCAATGGCACAGAGACAAGCTCCGCATCCGTGGAGACATCCTCAGGTACCTGGGCCAGTCCATCTACACAACAAGCCCAGACCTGCGCTGCCACCTGGACACCTCCAGGTGGCAGTCGACAGCAGGTCATGTAAACCCCACTCTCCCAGGGAGGAGAACTGTCCTTCAGATGCTCAGACCTCCTTCTCCCACCCAGCCCCTGAACAACCCGCATAGATTACTGAACCCACGTTCCTGGCATGGCAGGAAATAAAGCATTGAGCACCTCAGCCTCCAGACCACTGGGCCAGCTTATCTAGTGCAGTGTTTCCAGTACAAGAATACATTACAGTCCCATATTCAATAATTGGAATTATATGGGTCAAAATTACTGTTTTCAGGCTTCAGGTGTAAGCTTTGATCTATTACAATAAAGAACTCTAAATTTCACATTTCAGAATTCCATTCGTTAATGGTGCTACCAACTGATCATGAATTGTGAGACACTTTGGGGATACAGTGTGTGTACGATGGTGTTATACACCACCAAACCCCTTTCATTTATTTAATAGCTTTTACATGTGTACTACAGTACATACAGTTCCTGCACTTGCAGTATCTAAGTTACTGCTGGGACACTATAGTGTGTATGGCAGGCATTACGTACAGTCAAATTCCTTTTCTTTCCCTAATGGCTGCTGCCAACTGTTCATGGATTTCAAAGTGCTTCAGGATTCAGTGTGTATAAAAGATACTATATGAATCCATATTCTAATATGTTCTACACTCCCTGCACTGTCAGTGTCTTATTCATTGCTCTGTAAAGCACCTTAGGATATACCTATGAAAACAGCTATACAATCTCTGATTAACAGAGACCCAAAAATACTAGCCAAGTCTTGGCTGAGTCACTGGGACAGGTACAGAGTGGCCTGACTGGCCTTGAACAAATAGAATATAGAAGGGTGGGGTTTCTTCAAATCACATTAAAAAGTTGCCCACCTCATTTCCACGTCTGGGAGGCCTGATGCCCCTGCGGCCTTGGTCTCCCTGGACATGGAAGAGGCATTCAACCAGTTATCCTGGCTATACTTATTTAGAGTGCTGCAAAAATTTGGAATCTCTGAAGACTTTGTACAATGGATAAAGGTGTTGACACTAAACCCACTGCCCACATTTTCTGTATCAGGACATTCTTAGAACCCTTTAGTTTGTATTAGGGAACCAGGAATGCCCCCTGTCTCAACTCCTGTTCAACCTGTTTCTGGAACCACTAGCTTGTAAAATGAAGGGGGCGCCAGAAGTACTGAAGATACAACTGGAAGTGGAGCAATACCAATTCTTCATGTACACAGATGACATCTTACTCCATTTACGTAATCCTGGGGCCTCCCTGCCTGTAGTACTAAACATCATCGACATATTTAGGTAAAATATCAGGTTACAGACTCAAATAGATCATATGATCAGCTGGTTTAACTATTAGAAACAGCAAGCATGTGAAAAGTTTATTCATCAGAAGGCATCCGGACATGCAGGAGGGTGGACATTGCCGGTCACCTTCCAACGTTACAATTCAGTGCAGCGGGGGGAGGGGATCAGAGCAGGGTGCTGCTAGGGTGGGGGACTGGGGATTGCATTAGTAACCTTTTTTTTTTAGCCCAACAAGCACTTTTGGAATATATAAAGGTGGCTGCCACACGTGGAGATCCATCATGGGCCTTCCTTTACAACTCAATTAATTAAAACCAGTTTTGGGTGCTGGGGGGAAGGGGGGGCTTGGGCTACTGCCAGAGGTTGGGGGGGCACTGGGTTGTCTTTTTTACTAGTATTTGGCTTGAGTAGGAGGGTGGGGACATTTTTTTTTTTTTTAAATCTGACATGAATATAAATACCTGAATATTTGGCTACTGAATACTGAATATTTGGAAACAGGTATTTGCACAGCCATAGCATAAACTTTAATTAGTCTAGGTACATACTTTTAATTGAAAGTTTTAATGATGGGTATAATGGAAAATAACTGATGGCTTTTTTTGGGGGAGGGGCTCATCCACATATTATTATGGGACATCGTATCCTATCATCATCATTATTATTAGGGTTGCAAAGGCACTTCTATGTTAAATTCTGAGGTTTTGCACCTTGGTACCCTGCTGAGGTGTAGCCTGTTTGAAACATGGCCAAACATGTTTCAAACTAATTTTAAACATTTTTATTAAACACGGCCATCCCTATTTTGTCACTGGTTTTGACCATGTTTGATCATGTTTTAAATATGTGTGGTATACTGCACCTCTGCCAAAACTTGTAAACTTGGTCCGGATATGGTAATGTCTTAATATGTTTTGGCCATGATATTCAATAGCATATTAGTATGATAACCATGTTCTTACCATGGTCATGCTAGGTTAATATAATAATGGGTTTTAAAAGCAATAGTGGCTTTCCCCGGCGAGGATAGCCATGGACAGCCATTATCAACAACAATCAAAACAAGACTTCAAAGGGTTAAATAACCATGGACAACAATAAAACAAATTTCTATAGAGCTCAGGTTATTTCATTCTGTTCAACAGCTTTAACATTCTGTAATAAATACCGCTTATCCATACATGATTTTGAAATAGTTGTAATATATGGGTGTAGTTTTTTCCCATGGGGAATCAGTGACAACAAAAACCCGTAATACCATCGCTCTGACATCAGGAAGTCATGATGCTATCACACTAACATCAGATCAATGGTATTATGGGATAGAATGTTTGGAGTGTTCCATAAATTACAAAAAATAACACATAGGAAACCAGCAATAATGAGGTGTGTCATTCCATCTCAGAATTCCATTGACACTACAAACCACTCAAGCTTTGCTCTTGCGGTTTATGATGTCATGAGAATCCCTTGATGGAATTACAGCCTTGTTACTGATGGTTTCCCATCTATTACTCTAGTTATATTTGCTGACCCATTGCTGCTGTTATTGCCCTTTTTAATGGAGTCACTCCACATTCATAATGACAGAATGGCCTCATCGCTATTTCTGCCACCATAAAACGAAACTCTTTCAAGATGTGGTGAGTTTTCATAGTAATTTTTTTTCATGCTCAAGTAATTAATTCCTTTGCAAAACCTTTTTTTTCTTCAGAAATTGCAAAAAAGTTAGATTATTTACATGCATTTAAAGTGTTACATTCTGCATTCTGATATGCAAATAAATTATGCAAATATGGTTGCTATCCTATGCTCTTTATGACATGGACAAACCATGGTCAAATGTAGATAAACCATGATTAACATGGACAAACCACGGTCAAACATGGACGAACCAGGGTTAACATGGATGTCCCAGGGTCAAACATGGACAAACCATGGTCAAACATGGATAAACCATGGTCAAACATGGAAAAACCATTGTCAAACATGGACAAGCTATGGTCAAACATGGATGACCCATGGTCAGACATGGACAAACCATGGTCAAACATGGATAAACCATGGTCAAACATGGATAAACCATGGTCAAACAAGGACAAACCATGGTCAAACATGGACAAACCATGGTCAATAATGGATGAACTTTGGTTAACATGGTTTACTATCATGTGGCCAGAACAGTTGGAAAACATACTGGGGAAGACCATAATATATTATATAGAAGAAATATTCAAATCAGAAATGTATAGGCATTGTTGTTCATTTAAAATTTAGTAAAAGATTAAAATGAATGTGTTCAGTTAGTTAGACCAATGGAGATGCAGAATGGTAATGGTCAATTATGATAAAAAATGACCGAGGTTGACCATACTCTGACCATGCCAGACTGACAATGGGTTTTAACCATGATCATCAACCATAGTCAAAGCATGGTCAGAGCATGGTCAACCACTGTCAGCCATGGTTAAACATGGTGCCATGGTCAAATCTGCACTGGGGCAGCCTTTTCAAATGAAATTAAATGTTTAAAGAGAATGCAGCTGCAGTTTCTATGGTCTGCAAAATTATGTCAATAACACATTTTTTACCCATTTTTAGTTACTATTTCCTTGTGCAACTGCATTCTAGGACAATTTTTAAATTACTATGTTTGTAATTGTAGCAGGTTTAACCATGTTTTAAATACCATGCTTCTACCATGTTTGGCCACAGTCAGAGATTTTGACCTTGTTATGGACTTGTTCAATAGTGAAATGCTGACCATGGTCATTTCATAGTTTTTGAACACAGTCACTGAAAGGCAACTGCTATACCATATTCAAACATGACACTGACCTGAAATATGGTAAACATGACAGCAAGGCAGCCTGGCCATCCCTAGGCAGAACAACCTGACGTGCGGCATGTGCACAGTGGGTGCCAGGATCTATGTAGTGCCCCTCCACAAAAGCAGTCCCAAGGATGACCCAGGGAATTACAGGCCAGTCAGTCTGATCTCCATTGTGGGCAAGCTCATGGAGACCATACTAAAGGAAAGGTTGGTGGACTATCTAGAGGAGCATGGTCTCCAGGATGCGAGGCAGCATGGATTCACTGGGGGGGTAGAGGGAACCCTGGGGAGAGTTACAGTTGTGGGGGAGGAGCTGACTGTCACCAAAGAGGAAAGGGACCTAGGGCTTATCATCTCTGATGACCTTAAGGTACCAAAGCAGTATACAAAGGCGGCAGGGAAGGCTAGTGGCATGCTTGGATGCATAGGCAGGGGTATCACTAGCAGGAGGTGGGAGGTGGTGATGCCATTGTATAAAACATTGGTAAGACCTCACCTGGAGTACTCCATGCAGTTCTGTAGACCTCACCTGTGCAAGGACATAGATAAATTGGAGACTATCCAGAGAAGGGCAACAAAGATGGTGCAGGACTTACACCACAAAACGTATGAGGAGAGACTAAGGGATCTCAATATGTACTCACTGGAGGAGAGGGGACATGACTGAAACTTTCAAGAACCTCAAGGGCATAAACAAGGTGCAGGCTGGGGACATTTTTCAATGTAGAAAAAGTACTAGAACAAGGGGGCACAATATGAAATTGGAAGGGGGTAGGTTAAGAGGTAATGTGAGGAAGTATTCCTACACAGAAAGGGTAGTCGACACATGGAATAGTCTGCCACAGGAAGTAGTGGGGGCAAGCACAGTGGAGGGGTTTAAGCATGTTTGGGACAGGCACAAGGGAAGCCTGAGAGGGGAGGGAGTGATGAAAAGCCATTGATCGCATCAGGTCAGTGGCCACATTCAATGTATAGGACCTATGGGCAGACTGGATGGGCCTAGTGGTCATTATCTGCCAAACATTTCTATGATAGTGTCAAATGAATCTGATTTACTTCTTTGACTGCGTCACTAAGACAGTAGACAGGGGCCAAGAGATAGACATCCTCTCTCTTGATTTCAGCAAGGTCTTTGACTCTGTGCCACACAAAAGGTTGATCAGGAAGTTGCTGGATCTTGGGGTTGGAGAAAAGATGGCCAGATGGGTGGAAAACTAGCTGAGGGACAGAATCCAGAGGATGGTTGTGGGGGGAGAGTTATCTGGAACCAGAGAAGTAGCCAGTGGGGTCCCGCGGGACTCGGTGCTGGGGCCGGTGTTGTTCAATGTCTTCATCAATGACACTGGGGATGGCATTACGGGCAAAATGTTCCTATTTGCAGATGACACCAAGCTCTGTGGGAGAGTGGACACAGCTGAAGGGATACAGGACTTACAGGAAGATCTGGAAAAGCTGGGGAGGTGGTTCAGGATCTGACAGCTTGACTTCAACACCAAGAAATGCAAAGTTATGCATACTGGAGCCAAGGATCCCAGGACAGAGTACTACCTGGGTGGAGTACGAGTATCAGCATCAGAGGAGGAGATGGACCTGGGAGTGATGATCACTAGTGACCTGAAGTACTCCACACAGTACAAGAAGGCAGCAGCAAAGGCAAACAAGATGCTGGGATACATATCTAGGGGGCTCAGCAGTAGAAGAGAGGAGGATATATTGCCCTTGTACAGGTCACCGGTAGGGCCGCATCTAGAGTATGGCATTCATTACTGGTGCCCACACCTCAAAAAGGACATTAACCTGCTGGAGAGGGTCCAGAGGAGGGCTACAAAGATGATAGTGGATCAACAGGGTAAGGCATAAGAGGAGAGTTTGAGGGCAATGAATGTGTACTCCCTGGAACACAGGAGGAGAGAGGGAGAGAGAGAGAAAGAGAGAGAGAGAGAGGACATGATTGGGACCTTCAAGTACTTGAAAGGGATAAAAAAGGTTGATAAGGAGAGTCTCTTTAAGCTGAGTGGCAATCATAACATGAGGTGGCACAGTCTTAAGCTGGAGGGAGGGAGGTTTAGGAGGGAGATCAGGAAGCACTTTCTCACAGAGAGGGTGGTGGACACTTGGCATGCGCTGCCAGAAGGGGTAATCTCACTGAAGATAGTGGGCAGCTTTAAGAGAGGCTGGGACAGGCACAGGGGGAAGGTAAGGATCATGAGTAGGCAGGACGGGAGGAGTGGGGAGGGAGGGCAGGGACATTAGCTCAAGCTCTGGAACCTGCAACACGAGATGACTTGATAGACCAAATGGCCTTCTTCTGCTGACTTCTTCGTATGTTCATAAATTTGATGATGGTCAGTTTAGCTGTATCAATGTTCCAGAAGGCTGAACATACACAGAAATATGTTTAAGACCTTTTTTGTTTGCTCACCTGTAGCCCCAAAAAGGTGAAATTCCTCCCACCCACTCACATGCTCTCACAACAGTAACATTACCAGTGGACAGATGACCAACCCTGCCACCAGTACCCCTTCCCCCCAAACATTAAAAACACCGAAAGTGGGTGTCTGACCCTGGCACTGCTACCCTCTCCCGCAAATAGTGAAACCAGCGGCAGAGGGTGCCCAACAATTCAATCAGTACCGACCCCCTAAACAGGAAAATCGCAAGCAGAGGGCCCCCAACAATTCATTCAGTACCAATACCCTAAACAGGAAAATCGCCAGTACAGGATGCCCAAAGATTCATTCAGTAACACCACCCTAAACAGGAAAATCGCTTCCAGAGGGTGCCCAACAATTCAATCTGTACTGGCCCCCCAACAATGAAATCACCAGGGCAGGGTGCCCAACAATTCAGTCAGTATCTCCCCCCCAAACAGTGAAATCACCACCAGAGGGTGCCCAAGAATTCAATCAGTACCGCCCCCCCAACAGCGAAATCACTAGCAGAGAGTGCCCAACAATTCTATAAGTACTACCCCAAACAGAGAAATTGCCAGCAGAGGGTGGACAACAATTCAGTCAGTACTGCCCCCCTATACAGCGAAATCGCCAGCAGAGGATGATCAAAAATTCAATCATTACTGCCACCATAAATAACAAAATCGCCACCAGAGGGTGCCAAAAAATTCAATCAGCACAACTCCCTAAACAGCAAGATTGCCAGCAGAGGACGCCCAACAATTCAGTCAGTACTGCCCCCCTAAACAGTGAAATCACCAGCAGAGGATGCCCACCAAGTCAATCAGTACCACCTTCTAAACATCGAAATCACCAGCAGAGGGTAACTCTGGGTATAATTTATCATACTATCCTTTGGTCTAGTATAAGAGCATTATGGGCCTTGGCCTACTAGCTCTTTTTCCTCACCTCAGTATGAATCTTAGGGTGGAGAGACTAAGTAAATGACAGAGCAAAGCTTGCATTGAGAGTATCAATACACACACAGCATTGCATGATTATTCATACACTGAGGAACACCTCATCACAGAATCTCCAAGGTTCCAGGGACATTTTACCTTAATGTTTCCCTTTCCTACTTTGTACACTTTGTACTTCATCCCTAATACCGCAGATGCCTAAACATAATTTTTTTGCAATTAAAATACATATATATCTATATATATATATATATAGATATATATTGAGAGAGAGAGAGAGAGAAACAGAAGGAAATACTCTATGGGAGGGATGCCAATTGTTATCTGCTAGGGCCAGCAGATCCTGTACAGACAGTCTGTCAGAGAGAGACGGACTGTACATTTCAGTCCATATGACTTGGCTCAGAATTCAGATCGGCAAGCTAGGATATTCAAGTCGTTGGAAAATCAATGAGTGAAAGAGACTGGGTGGGGGCAGTTATTGGAAAAACGATTTCGCCAGAGGAATTTCTGAAATGTTTGTGTCTGTTGGAAAACAGGGAGTTTGAGGATTTGGTCCTGTTCACTAGAGTTCAATTGTTTTGATTGAGTGCTATTTTTGGCAATCAACAACTGTTTTCTTTTCACCAGTGTGTGTGTGTATGTGTGTGTCTCAGTGTGGGTGCGTGTGTCTGTCAGTGTACCTCAGAATGTGTGTGTGTCTGTCTGTCTGTTTCAGTCTATCTCAATGTGTGTGTGTGCGTGTGTCGGTCTATCTCAGTGAATAAGTGTGTGCGTGTCTATGTTTCAGTCGATCTCAGTGTGTGTGTGTCAGTCTATCTCCGTGAATGTGTGTGTGTGTGTGTGTGTGTGTGTGTGTGTGTGTGTGTGATACCTCTCAACATTTTTTCATTACGAGGAATGTCCCTCATTTTGCCTCTCAGAATTACTGTCCCTCATGGAAAAAGAGATGCCTACACACAGAGAGAGTGCTGCAAACTCAGACTTTAAAGCAAACATTCCTAACACTCTGCGATACTGAAGCAAAATGAAACTTGTATGAGTAGAAACACAGAATCTGGAGTAGTGCTCTAGTTTTCAGTTATTAGAACTTGTATCTCCATATTTGATGATGTGTTCCACATTCTGAGGGCCAGTGCCCCTTATTTTTCTACATTTTGAGTGTCTCTGTCCCACATTTCATTGACACTAGGTTAAATGGTACAGGTGTGTGTGTGTGTGTGTGTGTGTGTGTGTGTGTGTGTGTGTGGGTGGGGGTAATCACATTTTACCTTCAGTTCCCTTCAATTTTCACCGGCTATAAAAAAAAAACCAAAAACAAAAAAAACACCTCTGTTAGGGCCAGCCTAGTGGCGTGGAGGGCTGAGACATCATGTCTTACCTCCTGCCACGGCGGTGACCAGTGTAAGCGGGCTGCCGGAGGTTGGCTGGGAAGGGAGAGCATCGAGCATCCGAAGGCTCCTCTCCCAGGGAGTCCACTGCCTGCCTGACCCTAGTGGTGGCTGGAGGCTGGCACAGTGGACCCACATAGGGGGCGGTTGTGGAGCAGAAGCCTGGCATGCCGTGTACGGAAGCGTGCATGGCTCAGCCACTGGCATCACTGCACGCCGCCGCCGCATTCGGGGGATGGGAAAAAACTGAAGGAGAAGAAAATAACGCCGGCCAGCAGGATGAAGACGGCCCTCTCACAGGCTCTGCACCCCAGCTAGCTGGCACCTCGCTTGTGCTAGTGTAAGAGGTAAAAGTCCAGATATCCAGGGTGACGGGGCTTAGGGGGGCTGAAATGAAGGGGCCAGGCACAGGACAATAGAAAATAATAATAAAAAAAAAAAAAAACCTCTGTTTCTGCTCCTCTCTTCATGGAAATGTTTACCTTACACGAAATTCTGCTGGTGTCACCACTTGATTCCACAAAAAAAGAGACTTCTGCAGAATTCTGCATACTTCACCCATGTTCTCAGTTCTGCCATGGTAACTGCTCACAGCATCACTCGTCAGCTTTGCCGAACTATCCCTGTAAGGCAGACAGTGTTTATTTAAACTGCTTTTAGCTACTCTGCCCAGAGTTCTGTGAGTTGCTTGTGGGGTACAGCTGGGTCTGCTGACTGGACTTAAAGGGCCCCTGATTGTTCCAGAAAAACCTTGGAACACAACTCCGTGACATATGTCGGCCTATATTTTCACTGGTGTAACCTGTGCACCATCTCCCAACGGGCTACCACCCCTGCCTGCTTCCCTAACTGCAGGTTGAAGGGCGTGAGTTCTACTGTAACTAGCCCAAGGGCCTCAGGGCTAACGATAATGCTAATGACATGGTGCCTTTACCCAGAGTAAGTTTCAAGTGGGTTAGATGTTAAGCTAGCACAACCCTCTGGAAAGTTGTACTTATCCACAGCACCAGCAAGTGAACCCACACACGGAGTTGTACCAAGCACTTTGCTTAATATTCAAGTTACAATTAGTGACAGCTAATAATATGCTCACAGTTACCGTTCTTACCAACAGGGTCTGGATTTCTTAAAGGCCCTGTGCACCTGGAAAGAAATTTTAACAATGCCAGTAATATGCCTTTATACCACTCCCAGTAACCAACACCCTGCAATAATATGCTCAGGAAGCAGTTTAACATTTAAACAATAAACTGATTTATTTGGAGAAGTTAACAGGGGATGGGTGAAGAGATCAACAGTTGCTGTAAAGAAATGATTAAGCTTTGATATTAAATTGACAATCAAAGACATTCATACACCTGAATTGACTCAGTCACTGAGATCTGGGTACCCAGGATATTTAGTGTTGCAGGCCTGAGCAATGCTGCAGGGTGGCGGGCGTTGCAGCTGGTCGGAGCCCTTAAACAAATGAATGGTTATTGATTCTTTTACTGTTAGCTGTAGCCACATTCACCAGCACTTTAAACACAAAGGGAAATTGTAATCCCCAGGCCCGATAGCCTGCAAACACAGGTAAACCACAACAAGAACTTTGAACACAAATCAGATGGAAATTTCTTTGTAATAGATGTTACAGGGCCAGGGCCTTGTTGTACTCACCGCACCAGGACCTTGGATGCTGGGCTGATTTCCAGGCTGACTCCTCTCGCGGACTGGCTCTTTGACTGATGACTGCAGGCGTTCTCGGTCTGCCAGAACCAGGCACAGGGACCAGGGCTTACATGACTCACCCCCCACTTGCTGCCAAGGGTGGCCGCAACCACGATGATCTTCTCTGCAGGAGCTGACTCCCTCAGCCGGTCTCCACGCAGCTTCGGTAGAATCGGCAGGAATAGTCTTTTAGTGAAGGTATTGGGCATCACAGGCTTTAACTTCAGAACAGTCTCAGATATGCCACTCAGCTTGCCCGCTAGCGAATGGTAGTCTTTGGAGTGGTAAGCTGGTAGTATAGAAACTCTGATCTCCCCTTTTAGTAAGCAGTCTGGAGACAATTGCAGTGGTCTCAGTTTTAGTTTTGAGCCATAATCTCCAGTGCAACCAGGCTTCTCTCTGGCACACAGTCTGGGGGCCTCTCAGACACTTTGACCCTTTCTCAGTCTGAATATTTCATTCTGGGGAATTTCCTCTTTTCTCCCAACTTGGAGACTTTCAATTCCAGTCTGCTACTTGGCAGTCCCAATGGTTTAGCAAAGTTCCTGAGCTGAAGACAGGCTTCCTCATAACACAGAAGCTCATGCCAGACAGTTCAGCCGTTTCTTTTGGCTGAAGGGAAAATGGAACAGTGCAATCTGGTTGGCTGCCCAGGTTGTTAGTTACAGTTTCAGCATTCTGACTGGGCAAAATGGGCATCAAGCATAACGTTCACAGCTTTTGCTAGCAGTTACAGTTTGAAGACCCTCATTAGGACTCCTGAAGTTCCAATTGGCCCATAACGAGGTCAAAGTATCATCATGGTGGCTACTTGTAATGTGAAACAGTTCTAACATCAAAGTTCATTTTCAACATAACAGTTTGGATTTAGCAACAAACAATCACTGCACTCAGTAAGGCTTCACATACATTGGCAAGCGACCGTACAATGAAACAAATCAGGGTATGGCCCAGCGGGTCACAAGCTTTGATCTTCTCAGACCCAGCACAAGCTATTCACTGTGAAGGCAGGGCTGAGCCTCTTAAAGTGGCAGCGCGATGACATCCATTCACACACTCATGTAGGAACCAGGATTACAGCAATACTTCACTCTGGGCCATATTTACAGAACTGGACTTGCCATGCTCTCAAAGGCAGAGCACTAGCTGGGACCCCCTTTTGGCAGAAGAACACTGCAAGATCCAGGGAGACAATTAAGGCAAGCCCACCATTCAGGGGTGGGTTACACTCTCCCCTGCCCAGGGAACTTGGTGTCTGCGCCAAGTCTATAAAGGCATGTCAACATACACACTAACACTTTACTATATACTTATTAGTACCGCAACCTAATATATATAAAATATCTGCATATGTACAATATGGCATATTATTTCATAGCCCTCACTATTTCTAGGCTACAGGCTCCTCACCTCCCTTGGTTATCATATAGTTGCACTGGACTACAAATACACTGTATTATGTATAAGACAAGGCCTTCCTGAGGTGTCTTACTACCAACTCATATCATGCATTGCTTTAGCTACCAATTGTATAGGTCTTAACCGCTCATTAAGTAAATATGTTGATAGCTCTGCCCTGTTTTAGCTACCAAATGTATAGGCATTAACCCATGCTCATTGTATTTATACTCTGTATGACTGCTCACCCACATTTATTCTATGTATGTACTGTATGAATGTCTATGTTTTAGTCTGACGTGGGGCCTCTGGAAACGAGTCTATGACTCAAATGGTTGTAATTCCGATTTCCTATATAAATAAATAAAGGATGTTACTTTAAGCTTTAGGATATTCCACAATAATTAAGTCATTGTCATGACATTTCTAACTTAGCTATCACTCATTATGCACTTTTTAAACTCACATGGCATCAGATGGGATATTTCCAGAATTGCAACATACAGACATGGACCCCTTAGATATGTTAACAGTATGCTTATCACAATTCCCCTCTTTCTATTTGAATAACTCCCTGTAAGGCTGAAAGGAGGCTTTGCTTTTGGTGGAGGCAGTGAACACTATTCTGGGCAAGGAATTAGCTCATGGGTAGGTCTACAGGCTTTCCTGGAGTGGCATATGTAAGCCTTAAGATGGGTTTAACAGTCCTTTCTGAACGATGTGGTAAACTTAGTGTTGACACTGGTACTGGCACTTCTACAGAAGCATTCGGGTTCATGACTCCCGGTTATTTGTCCATTAACGAAACAGCACCTGGGAAGTGGGTACCACTGCACTTTCTTGATTATTATTAGTATTGTTAGGCTCTGAATTTTGATCATCACCATCACTTTTAGTCTCTTTAGGCTCATCTTCATCTGTGAGGAGCATATCCACAAAATTGGAATCAACCAAAACACAGCTAGCAGTCTCTGGGACAGCAATACTTTCTTTCTTTTCTTTTTTTTTTTTTTTATCTTCTTTTTCCCGGGAGGTCCTCTGTCAATCTCTGCCCCGGTCACGGCCCCCGGAGCTTCCACCAACTGCCTATTACCCGCATACTCCCGGTCACCCCCCGGCTTGCTCTCCAGAGGTGGGGCCGCGGGACTGGTTCCCCTAATTCCAGTGCCGCGGAACTAGTATCTAGTTGGGAGTGCGGCGGCAGTGGCTAATTGAAGCCCTGGGAGGGCTTCATGTAGACGGAGGATCTCCCCTCCATTTTTCTTGATTTTCCTCCAGGAGGCGGGGACATGCAATGACGTCCAGCGTCCATCCCGCCTCCATTAGAGAAAAGCGCCGGTAGATGCTAGACCCCCGGCTTCCGTCAGGGGTCCACCTCATGCTGGGCACTTCCCTACCCTCCCCCTGGAGAAGGAGAGCAGTCCATAGGATGCTCTATCCTTCTCCCCCCCGACTGGCCCTCCAGTGACCTAGGTCTGTTTCCGAACCCGGGTCGCCGGCGTCGCAAGCAATACTTTCTTTTGAATGAAACAGTTCATTTAGCCCACTTAAAGCAGTTGTACTTTCTGACCTGCTGACATGTTCACTGGAATTTGCCCTTATGCCAGACAATTCTACCATACAAACAGAATCATGGATCTCAGAACTTATACTGCTGATATCACTATCTGGAGGTTCAGGTACTACTGACAGATCAGGAGTACTGAGAATCACAAGGCTTGCAGGAGCATTACTGAGAGCAGAAGAAGGCGATCCTTGAAACAATTTAGCAAGTTCAGAGGAGGGATAACAAGCAGGGCAAAACGCATCACTGTCATTCTCAGATTCATCATCATTAGCAGGTGCACCATTATCTGTTTGGGGAGTTAACTGGTTAACAGCAGGTAGCTGGCAGAGTTGCTTGTTACATGCAGCAGACCTGGTTACTGGACTCTTCTGAGCTTTGGATTCTGGGACTTCATTAAGTACTATTTGGCTGATGGGCAGTAGATGGTTTCTATGCATTGTTTTTGTAACTTGATTGTCCCCTTCTGGTCACACTGAATACTGGTAATTCATCCTGCTTAGCAATTACAATGTATATAGTGTGTCCCCAATGGTCAGATATTTTATGCTTGCTTTGAAACCCAGGGTTGCGGATCAACACACGGTGACCTGGTTGGGGGTCTTGGGCTTTAACCCGTCTGTCATGGTGAGATTTATTGGCTAAGTGTCTCTTTGCAGCCATAGTGTTAGCTAGCTGGTACACATGGTTCAGCTGTTCTTTGAGTTTTTTAACATACTGGAGATAGTTTTCTGATCTGGTACTGTCAGGAGAAACACCAAAGCATACATCCACTGGAAGGTGTGCTTTTCTGCCAAACATGAAACTATAAGAGGAAGAACCAGTGGCATTGTTTTTAGTACAATTATATGCATGAACCAGAGCACTGATTTGTTGTCTCCATTTAGGTTTGCCCCGGGGATCAAGCGTACCTAGCATGTCCAATAAAGTGTGATTGAATTGCTCTGGCTGGGAATCTCCTTGAGGGTGATACAGAGTAGTTTGGGATTTTCTTACACCCCAGAGCAACAACAGTTCTTTGATTAACCGACTCTCAAAATCTCTGCCTTGATCAAAATGATTATATTGGGGGGTACCGTAATGCACAAGGAACTTCTCTATCAAGACTTTAGCCACTGTTGAAGCCTTTTGGTCCTTGGTGGGATAGGCCTGAGCATATCTCGTGAAGTAATCTGTGGCTACTAACACACTGGCAATATTTCGTGAATTGGGCTCCAAACTAAGCAAATCTATACATACAAGTTCCATTTGGGCACTGGTTATTATGTTGTTTGTTTTATTTATTAACTGGGTAGGAACACTGGAACAAAGGTCCTTTTTCAGGCTCAACCCTTGGAGCGGCTTTTTGAGGGTGGGCTTTTCTTTGTAAGCACTGCTGCAATTCTTGCAGTATCTTTTAACATTCACATTCATTCGAGGCCAGTAGAAGCGTGACCGAACCAAATCCAGAGTCCTTTCCGTTCCCAAATGCCCCATATCATTATGCAGGGCTTTCAGCCCGATAGCCTTGAACTTGGAGGGCAAAATCAGTTGACTTTTGGTTAGCTCATCTGGAGTACTGGTAGTTTCTCGATACAACAATTGCTCTTTTAGTTTTAATCTGGGCCCTTCGCGCAGCAACAGACTGGTGTCATGGTCGGGTGAACGCATAGCAGAAACATCCCCTCCTTGCTTCAGGACAGAAATGACTTTTCTCAACATGGGGTCACAATTTTGCTCTCGTTGCAAATTAGCTTTTGTTAACTAGGGCACAGTACTTAGGTCCAGAGCAGCAAAATTACAATAGGCCACTGGGACACAGGTATCTGGTGGTCCCAGGCTCTCCACCACACGGTCGACATTATTTGCTGCAGAAGGTTCATCTTTATCAAATTTGTGACATAATGCTTTCACTGAATGTTTGGAAAGGTGTACCCACTTGTGATCTGTGGCAGGTCTGTGAGAGAGGGCATCTTCATCAGTATGATTTAAACCTGGCTGATACTCTACTGCATAACCATAAGTGGAGAGAGCCGAGAGCCATCGATGCCCAGTGACATCCAGTTTAGCTGAAGTCTGAACATACGTTAATGGATTATCAATCCTCACCAGGATTTTTGCCCCATACAAGTATTCATGAAATTGCTCTACTATGGTCTACCTAAGAGTGAGAAATTCCAGTTTATGGACGGGGTAGTTTTTTTGGGAAAGTGACAGACTTCTGCTGATAAAAGCTACTATATGTAACCCCTCAGAATACTCTTGATAAAGCATAGCCCCTAAGCACTTTAGGCTGGCATCTGTATGTAATACATAGGGCTTTGAAGGATCAGCATAGGCTAGTACAGGAGCGTGAGTCAATCTGTAGACGACTTCCTCGAATGCAGCGTCACAATCAGGGGTCCACCTCTGACCGAAAGGCTCATGGGGCCTGAAATAGGTTTTTACAATCTCTTTGTCAGTGCCTTTCTTGAACTTTTTGTGTGTGGGAGGATACCCTTGGGTCAGGCTGAGCAACGGTCGAACTACTTTGGTGTAATCTTTAACGAAACGGTGGTAGTAACTGCAAAATCTAAGAAATCTTTGCAACTCTTTTAAATTGTTCGGCCTAGGTCAGTCTGTCAATGCTTCTGCCTTGCTGGGGTCTGTTTGGATGCCCAGGGGAGACACTATGTGGCCCATGTATTTTACAGAACTCTGGAAAAACTGGCACTTATCCATCGATAGCTTGAGACCGAATTCCTCCAGTCGGTCGAGTACTTTGAAAAAGCATGTTTCGTGTTCTTCAAGAGTCTTCTCAAATATAATTACATCATGAAGGTAGACCAGACATTCAAGAAGACTCATGTAAGTAAGTAAGTAGTAGGTAAAAAATATTTATTTTTATACAGGATTTACAAGACTTTAGGTCAAAAAGACCTATTTTCAAAGTTGTCCTGTGTAAAGTTACAGTTTAAGTATCAAAAAACATGACAATACATACATTACAATACTCAATCATACATTAATACACAAGTATCATCTGATTTACATATGAACATACGAAATTTGCCAGCAGATAAAGGCCTAGAGGTCTACCAAGTCTGCTCGAATGTGCAGCTAGCACCCCTTATTCTGCAGCTGCCCCTCCCTTCCACCCTTCCCCATCATTAACCCTCCCCCTTGTCCTGTCCCATCCCCTTTTGAAGCAGTCCACTGTTCTACTGGATACCACTTCTGCAGGTAACGCATTCCACCCAGCCACCACCCTCTCTGTAAAAAAGTGTCTCCTCATCTCCCTCCCGAACCTTCCTCCCTCCAGTCACATATCATGGCCCTGGTGGCCTCCCTCCTTACTTTGAACAGCCCTCTGTACCCATCTTGTTTATTCCTTTCATGTATTTAAAGGTTTCAATCATGTCACCCTGTCCCTCCTCTCCTCCAGTGAGTACATGTTCAACTCCTTCAACCTCCTCTCGTATGATAAGTCCCCAGCCCTTGATCATCTTTGTTGCCTTGGCTGCACCCTCCAGTAACTTAATGTCCCTCTTCAGATACGGGTGCCAGTACTGCACACGTACCCCAGGTGTGGTCTAACTAATGACCTATACAGTGGCAGAATCACCTCCTCCTCCTCGAGGATATACCCCTTGCAATACAACCCAGCATTTTGTTGGACTTTGCAGCTGCCTTCCTACATTGTCCTGAGTTGTTCATTGACCCTGTAATGAGCACACCCAGATCCTTCTCCTCTCCTGTCTGGGCTAGCTGCACTCCCCCCAGCTGGTAACTCCTCCTTGGGTTCTTCATCCCAAAATGCAGCACCTTGCACTTTTTGCCATTAAACCCCAGTTGCCAGGTGTCTGACCAGGTTTCAAGCTTTGCCAGATCATCCTGCAACACCTGCCATCCCCTAGGTCATCCACCACCGCCCTACCTTGGTATCATCAGCAAACAGACTGATCTTGCTCCTGATGTCCCATGATATGTCTGCAATGAATATCCCAAACAACACTGGTCCCAACACGAGCCCTGTGGAACACCGCTCGTCATTGCCCTTGGTGTGAGAGCTCCCACCCACCACCACCTCTGTTGCCTTCCCTGAAGCCAGTTTCCTACCCATCTCACCAGCTTTGCACCAGACCCTGTGCCTACTAACTTCCTTCCAGCCTTCCATGCGGCACAGGTGAATGCCTTACTGAAGTCCAGATACAGGACATCCACTGCATGGCCCCTGTCCAGTTGCCTAGTTACCCAGTCATAGAACTCCACCAGGTTGGTTTGGCAGATCTGCCACGCATGAAGCCATGCTGTCTGCTGTCCTGTAGTCCTTTGGCCTCTAGGAGGGCCACCAGCCTCTCCTTCAGGATAGTCTCCATTAGCTTACCCACAATGGATGTGAGGCTCACTGGTCTGTAGTTTCCGGTTCATCCTTGGGGCCACTCTTGTGGAGGGCACCACATGAGCCATCCTCCAGTCCTGAGGTACACACCCGAATGTAGTGAGGCATTAAATAGGTCTGCCAAAGGTCCTGCAAGGACCTCTGCCAGCTCCTTCAGTATCTCTGGGGTGGATGCCATCTGGGCCTGGCGCCTTGTCGCACCCTCAGTGCCTTCAAACCTCTCTAGAACTCTGCCCTCCATGATTTCCCATCTGTCACCCCCTTCCCCTGCTTCTGCCATTTCTCCCACCTTGGGTGTCACCCCCCTCTTCTCTTTAGTAAATACTGAGCAGAAGTACTCATTTAGTGCTTCTGCCTTATCGCACCCTGCTTCCACCCAACCCCCCTCCTTCCTAATCCTTACTATGTGGTCCTTACAGCTCCTTTTCTCCCTGATGTACTTAAAGAAGCCCTTCTCCCCCTTCTTAATACCTTGTGCCAGCCTGAGTTCTGTAGATGCTTTGGCTCCCCTTACTGCCCTTGTCACCTCCTTCGATTCTGTCAAGTACTCCTCCTTGTCCTCCCCCTCCCTCCCTGTTTTCTTGTACTTCCTAAAGGCAGCTCTTTTCTTCCTTACCTTTTCCATGACCTCCTTGCTCAACCAGCTTGGTTTCTTAGCCCTAGCCTTCTTGCTCTGGGCTTTGCAGCAGGTTTTGGTTGCTTCCACTATCCCCAGCTTTATGAGCTCCCACCTCTGGTTAGTGTCCATACTAGATTGAATTCTGGCCAGGTACCCTTTTACCACTTCCCCCATCCTCCCAAAGTCGGCCCTCCTGAAGTCCAGCACTCTTGTGCCAGATTCCACTCCTTCCTTGCCCATATCCAATGTGAGCCATACTGAGTGGTGGTCACTCCCTGACAGCGGTTCCTCCACTGTAAGTTCTCTCACAAAGTCCCCATCTGCCAGCACAAGGTCAAGGGTATTCCCTAACCTGGTTGGTTCACTGACCATTTGCAGCAGGAAGCTGTCCTGGAAGGCATCAAGCAGTGCCTGCTCCCTTCTGTTCCTGGTTGTTGGGGTACTCCAGTCCACTCCTGGCATGTTGAAGTCCCCCACAATCACCACACTACCCTTCTCGCAGGTCCTCCTGATCTATCCCACTAGTTCTCTGTCTAACTCCTCCGTCTGAGATGGTGGCCTGTACACCACTCCCATTCTAAGAATCCTATTCTTGGAATCCTGGATTTGCATCCAAAGTGACTCCGTACTACCCTCCTCCCCTTCCCCTCCTCACAGTTCAGTCCTTCCTTCACATATAGTGCCACCTCCCTCCTTTCCCAATCACCCTGTCCCTACTTAAATAACCTGTACCTGGTACAGACAGGTCCAAGTCATTGTATTGGTGGCCCATGTTTCTGTGATGGCTGCAATGTCCACCTCCTCCTCTGCCATGAGAACCTGTAACTCTGCAGTTTTCCTCCCAAGGCTCCTAGCATTAAGGGTAACCACCTTCCACCCTTTCCCCCTCCCATCCTGCCCCTTTTCTAGCACCACCACCAATAGTACTTGCCATGTGTCCTTTGTCACTGTTAAGGGGGGTAAGCTCATATGGTTTCCCAACCTGTGGTCTCTGCATATCTCTTCCCCAATTGCCACCCCCCCACTCCTAGTTTAAATTCCCAACTTCCTCTATGTGCTCCTCCATCCTCTGTTTCAACACTTTCTTTCCCTCCTCACTCAAGTGTAGTCTGTCCTTGGCATAGAGACTACTCATAACTACATAATGTGAGTCATACAGTACAGAGTAAAAAACTTCGTTCCAAATTATGTTACAGACTGTAACTACATACCCTACCTGTTAAAACATCATTTTATACAAGTACAATCAGTAGAAAATGTTTCATTCAGACCTATTTTAAATTGTGTTAGTTTGGTTACATTTCTTAATTGAGGGGGAATTTCATTCCAGATTTTCGCCACCAGGGCCTGTAATGTCATGTTCCCATATTTTGTGTTAATTTTAGGAAAAGTGTAGCCCCTGTGTTTCACTTCCCTTAGTGCATAGGAATGACTCTTGCAAATTCTAGCCAAATCCATATTACCTTTTATAATCCCATTATTTATTTTATATATGAATATTGAATATTGTTTTTAAACTGTACCATTAAACTATCCCAATTTAAATCATTATACATGGTGCAATGATGGGTAGTAAAGCTACAATTAAGGACAAATCTTGCAAGTCGGCTGTAGGATTTGACTAATTTATCTAAGTATTTTTGTCCTGCAAAGTTATATACCATGGGCTGGATATTCAAACTGCGTCCAAAAAGTGCGTAATAGCAGGAGCAAGCACAAGTCCATTGCACCCATGCACAATAGACGCGATGTTCAAAAAAGGAGCAAGCCAAATTGTGCCAACAGCTAATGTCTGAATATCGCACAACCTGCGCCATAGCGCAACTAGGAAGGGGAAGCTGAGCAGATACGATGTGCTATGGTGCAACAAGAGCTGCCTGGCTGAGCAGCCCAGAGGCGCTATAGCGTAAGCAGGGAGCCCCCCAGCAGCACAGCAATGTAACTGCACAACCAGGGAGGTAGGTAGGGGCCCACCACCCATGCCACAGATGGGCACAGGAACACACAGCAGAACTGACAATGCGCCCCCACACCCTAAGCACAGCACAACTGGGGGAGGGCTGGAATATCCACCGGCCCATGGGGACAAGCAAACAAAGCACAGCTGGGCCATGGTGCCCCAGCACACCCACCGGCAAGCTGAGACTGCCACACAAGGAGGGCGGACCACCCCATGCCACACCAGCCCCCCCAGTGCACAGCACACCCTGCACCGTGACCCCGAGACACCCCCCATGAGCAGTGACCACCACTTCAGGAAACCCCATGCATACCACCACCCCCACTGTCACACTGCAACCTTGTGTACCACAGAATCATACAAGCCAGACCCACCATGAGCACCCAGCAGTGGGTGGCAGCATACGGCAATGCAACAACAGCAGACACAGTGCCAACACGCACAATCCCCCTGAGGCACAGCTGAGAGACTGACCATGTGTCGGCACAAGAGGTACCCCACACGGGAAAGGGCATGCCCCTGACACCACCACCATTGAGACAGCACCCTGCACAGTAGACAAGTGTCACATCCCGACCCACCATGAGTCACAGCAGCCAGCACAGACACTCACAGTGGTGCATGGAAGCATGCAGCACACCGGATGCAACACAGTGCAGGGGCAAACACACACCCATACCCACGGGGACACTAACACAGGGACGCAGTAGTGTGGCAACCAAGCCCCCAGTGTGGGCCCATGAAACTGTGCACACACAGCCTGCAGTCCTCCATGGCACAGGTGACACCCACCCTGTGCATGAACTGTGGTCCTGTACGCCACCAGCATATGCCTGGAGCACAAGTCACAGACAGTGGTGCACAGCCCTGCAACACACACAAGCCACAGCATGGAGGTGGGACAGCAACCGCGGAGGCCACAGTGTCACCCGAGGCAAACATGCACCACACCAGTGACAGGAGGCAACCCAGCATTAGGACGGTCACAGTGGATGACCTGCAGGACAGCCACCACTGACAGTGCAGACCCCTCGTGAGCCACAGACATGCAGGTGTCAGCTGCACAGGCCAAGGACGGGTTGACAGGGGCACAATGGACACAGCATGCACCATGGACCACTGCACACAGTAATTTACTGCACAGGGAACAACACACACACCACAGACACCGACTGATAGCCACTCCCACACCAGAGACACTTCCCCACGCACACACACACATACCCATGACTGGACCACCCCAGATGCCATGCACACCACTGCAGCTGAGCACCTATAGCCAACTGCAAATCAGAGACCACCACAGTATTCATATCAAAATATTTGTATTCAAAAACATATCAAAAATAACTATATACAACTATGTACAAACATGGGAGGGAGGGACATAAACAAGGTGGGGATGGGAAAGGGGCAGGGGTGAACATATGGGAGAGGGTAGGTGGAGTGTGAGGGTTGATCAAAGGGGGGTAGTTGCAGGCAGGTCGTGCAGGTGTCAGTGTCCAGCCTGGTCTTCCTCTGCCTGGGGCTGTTGCCTGGGCCGCCTCCTCCTCCTGACCCCATGCCACTGTAAGTCCCTCAATATGGACAGGGACTCTTGCGCCACCTGCAGCAGCTCCTGGACAGCCTGCTGGGTCCGCAGGAGTATCCGTACACCTAGGACGAGGGATCAGAGTCAATAGGTGCGACTGTCCATCCCCCTGCAGCCCACCCATTATGCATGGCATACAGCCATGTGCCACGCTCCTGTGATGGTGTGCGCCCACCCACAGTGACCGTGTCCACAAGACATGCCCAACCAGGCAGCAACAGCCATGTGTACCACTGCACACACCCACCGCCCATGTCCAGCACAGCAACCAAGGCCGACAGTAATGTGGTTATGCGGTGAAGGCAAAGCACAGCCATGCCCAGTGCACGCATGGACCACCATTGATGCACCCCAGACATGCAGTGCCACTGGACAGTGCTGACTGTCACATGTCGTGTGCATGGCAGTGGTGTCCATGGATGGTGGCCATGCCCTGCTTCCCACCCTGTCACACAGCATGCAATAGCAATCATGGTGTCATGGCACTCACCCTCATCGGGACGTTGTTGGCGTTGGGGTTGGTCTCCGATATGCCCATGTGCAGCGTCCTCCTCCCTCTGCTGCCGCTCCACCATCCGCCTCCGCTCAGCCACACCTGTGGGAGACAAAAGGAGAGAAACACATCAGTACAAACCCAAAGCAAAGTCCCCTGCCCCAGTGTATGTGCCCACCCACCCAGCCAGACCCACCCACCCCATACCCTGTAAACACCACCACAGCCAACCCTAGACTATCCCTCCCCTATGTGCTGGACACATAAGTCAGTGTTACCCATATGGACGATACAAGTGTGTAGACGTATCACCCACCTGGATGAGGCACCATGCCCCTCCTGGCACGCGACCGCAGACGGGCAAGTAGCTACGGCTTCCTCCTTCTAAGGTCCCTGTACTGGTGCCTGCACTGTTCAGCTGTTCTCCTGCGGCCAGTGGCCGCCTCCAGGTTAGTGGTCACCTCTTGCCAAACCTGGGTCCTGGCCCTGTCCAGTGCCTCCTCGCGAAAGAGTGGGCCATAGTGTGGCTCCACAATGGCTGCAAGGTTGGCCTGCTCAAGGGCACTCCATTGAGGGGCTCTCCTGCATGCCATCTCCACCGCTATAGTAGGCAATATGGCGCTCTGCAGCGCAGCACCCCACGTCTAACTGCTGCATGGTACAGCACCGCCAGGTAACAGCGCGATAGAGGTGCAGCCATGCTGGACGTATAGCGCCAAGGGGGCAAAGGTCGGGCACAGGGTCATGGGTCTCTGGTGCAAGGCCACGCACAGCCCCATCGGACGTCTATGCGTCTCACGCGATTGGTTGCCTGTGTGCCATCGCCACAGCGAACTATTGTGCAGTTGTGCCACAGCGCCATGTAGTGACCCTCGCCATAGCGCCACTGGCACAATGGTGGCCGTGCCCTGAATTGCCTACCACACACAGCACGTCATCAGTGCGGCAGATGCCTTGTAAGCTACCTGGGCATGCGAGTGCAGTCTACGATGCCACAGAACTGCGCCATTGGCTCAGCACGCTCAACACAATTGAGCAAAGCGCAAAGCGCGATATTCAGCCGCTATATGCTAATCATCCGATCAGCCATGCAATGGTGCAGCAGCGCGATTGATCTCATTAAAGTTGCTCTCACCTAATTTACATGGATTGGCGCTATAAAACTGCGATCACTGTTCTGCAGTGGCCATATTCGGTTACTGCAGTTTATTGGTGAGTTGCATGCTGTGTGGTGTTCTGGACTGTGGTATCAGGGACTTGCTTTGTACTGCACAGTCACAAGTAACCACTGTCATCCATACAGGCTGAATAATGACCGAGCGAGGTCTGGGTGAGGAGGACAACGATGGTGGGCGGAAGAGGAGGCCCAATTTCACCAAGGCTGAGACGGAGGCACTCTTTGAGGCCTACATCGATCAGGAGCCACTGCTCAGTGGATGGCAGGGCACCCCTCAGGCCCATGCTGCTGCGTGGCAGGGGGTGGCACGTGCCGTCAACCTGCATGGCAGCCACCAGCGATCCGTGCAGGAGTGTAAGAAGAAGATGGGTACTGACAGGAGGAGGGTGAAGGAGAAGGTGGCTGCCATCAGGGCGGCACGTGCTGTAACAGGCGGGGGCCAGCCGGAGGTAGTGCAGCTGACACCAGCAGAGGACAGGCTCACTGCAAGCATGCAGCACAGTGCCACTGAGGGCGTTCCAGGAGGTGGCTTCCAGACAGGTGGTAGCCCATCACTGCATGATACGTCATGGTCTGTCGGGGGGAGGGTAGATCACATGCACTAACGTGACCTTACTTTCTGTTACAGATCCTGCGCGTCTGCAGGGGTCAGCGGTGGAGGGCCTGTCCACAGCGGACAGTCATCTGAAGTTGGAGGAGGGACCATCCACCTCCGCAGGTAGCCGGCGAGCATTGCAACAGTGGGTCCGCCTGGCTGTCAACACTGATGTCGTTGAGACAGGTGTGGGGGAGGCCCTTCCTGTGTCTCAGTGTTCTGGCGTCCAAGGATGCCAGCGTGCTGTGGCTGTAGCTGTGGCACAGACCTGCACCAATGATGATGACACAACCGTTATGGGCAGTGACGTGTGTGTCACGGAATGGACACACAGCAGGCCAGCTCACGCCCATGGACCTGGCTGGTTCCGATGTGTGTGCCAGCATGTCAGCACAGTCCCAGGCTGTGCCTGTCAGCACTAGTGGGGCAGCACCGGTGGCTGGTCAGGACAGTGGCACTGTTTCAGCCACAGTGGCGGAACAACTGATCCCTTGGGCACAGCAGGCGGAGGGGCAGCAGCAGCAGTCGCCCACCGAGACTGGGGGTTCAGGGTTCAGTGGTGGCGTCTGTGCACTGCCTGTGGACTTGCCCGTGCCTGGTCCTGGTGAGCAGCGCCCACCCTCAAGGGTGGGCATCCTGAGCACTCCTGGTGCAGGTATGTTCGGTGTGCTGCAGACCCCTGTGCAGGCACAGTCGCATTCGCACAGTGGAACCCCTGGTGGACCATCGGTGCCACCCCATGAGGCCCATGGTCAGCCTGCCAGTGCTGCTGGGTCTCGGCGGGGCCGCCCACGCATCCGAGGCAGACGTGGCACTGTGCCGCATGACTGACCTGTCTCCCAGTGCAGCCACTGTCTGGTGCTGCCCTGTGTGCATTGTGTGTTTCGGTGGGCAGTGCACCGGTGGGTGCCCGGCCCTGCACGCAGACACACGGTCCACCTGCACACCCTCCTGACTGCTGTCCACAGGTCCGTATGCATGATGATGCCTGCATTGCGCTGTACACCAAAATGCGATGGTGCCCAGCATCTGACACACGTACATAGACAGTCAGTGGACGTGGTGGCCCGTGGATATGTGTGTTGCTAGTGTTTGTGTTCCGGCTCTGTTTTGCACCTGACCCCTGTGCACTTTGTGCCTATTGTGTGTGCGTGTGTGTCCGTCCATGTGGCGTGTTACTGTTCACCCCTCCCTGGTTGTATGTGTGTGCTTCTGTGCCCTGCCACATCCCTTGCCAGCATGCACCCCTGGTGTGTTTCCATGTGTGTATGTGGGTTGTGCCCTCAGCCACTGGTGGTTGCACATGGCCCCATGACTTACCTGTGTTGGCTGAAGTGCTCCTCTGTGATGGTGTCCCCATGCAGCTGTGCCAGCCGGATCAGTCGAGGGTCCTGTCGGCCAAGAGGGGGCTGCCCATCCCCATTGTCACCGGCGTCACCGTTGTCCCCATCGCTGTCCCCCTCTTTGACCTGTATGGCTATCCCACAGTCTTTGGCCATGTTGTGCAGGATGCAACAGGCCAGGAATATCCCACAGGCCTTTGAGGGGCTATACTGTAGGGCACCGCCAGAGGTGTCCAGGCAACGGAAACGCACCTTCAGCATCCCGAACACCCGCTCAATGACGTTGCATGTGGTGGCATGTGCCTCATTGAAGTGTTGCTGCGATGGGGTTATGAGCCGCAGGTAGGGTGTGAGCAGCCAGGGACGGAGTGGGTATCCACTGTCACCTGTGTAGAGATAGTGGAGGTTAGTGTCTTGTTCAGGCTCAGACTGCCCCAAACCCTGTAAGCCACACCCATGGCACCTCTGGCTTACCCCCACTTGCCCACGATTTTTCAGTTCTACATACATACATACTCACCCACTAGATGACCTGTGGGGATGTCCCCACTCTCGAATCGATGGCACAGTGCCGACTGGTGCCAGATGAAGGAATCATGTGCTCCCCCAAGGTGCATGGCACAGACATTGATGATGCGCCCACTGGCATCACACACCACCTGGCAGTTGACACTGGCATATCCCTTCCGATCATGTGGTGGCCCCATCAGGGCCAGGTGGTGTGCTGAATGGCCACATGGGTGCAGTCTATCGCCCCTAGCATGCCAGGCATACGTGCTACCCTGTGGAACTCCTGTATGTTTGCTGTGCACTCTGCTGCGGTGCTGGGGAAATGGATGTACTCCACAGCATGTGGCAGCAGTGCACTGAGGAATTGGGTGAGGATGCGTGATGTGGCCAACTGTGTTATGCCTGTGGTATCTCCTCTTGGTCTCTGGAAGGTACCCGTGGCGAGCAAGCACATGCAGACTGTTACCTTTGTCTCCACTGACAGAGCATGACTCCGTCGTGTGGGTACCTGCATCACATCACTGCACAGCTTACAGAGCTACCTCAGTATTGCCCTGTTCAGGTGGTACCGGCCCACAATCTCAACATCTGTGTACAGCTCAAAGCTGGTGCGGCTTGGTACTGCCTGTTGGGAGCATACCGCCGATGGGCCCTTCCACGGCCACGCCTCCTGCAGCATGCCTTCACCCCCCCATTAATCGCATCCATGTGAAGGTGGCACTGTCCATGTCCCTGGCTTGTGTCCCCCCAGCTGATGTTGCTTTGTTCCTCCTCTGTCCTGACTGCTACCTCCCTGTACCGGTACACCTACTGGCCTCTGCACTCTGTGGCCTCAACACCTTCCTTGCCCCTCTTCTGTGTTGTGGTTTCTTGGCTTGCCCACTTTCTCCTGTTTCTCTGTGCCTGTCTCTGACTACATGTGGCTTCCTGTAGCATTCTTGCGCCTCTTCCTTGCTCCTTTTTATTTTGGCTCATTTCCACTGTGGCGCAACTTCCGCCTGCTCCACTGTTGCGCATTGCGCAAGTCTTTGAACATCGCACTGCGCACTTTATGCATGGTTCCACCCCCTTCGTTTGCACATGCCTTCATTATCATTGCACTGTTGCTCAGCATGTTTTCAGTGGCGCAACTGTCTTCTGCTGAATATCGCAGAATGGCGCATTTTCTGACTTGCGCTGGTGCAACCCTATTGCGCATTGCGCAACCCTTTTAAATATCCAGCCCCATATTTCCATATTCAAGTACGGGCGCTATCATCTGATTTGCAATTAACCTCCGAGTTTGTTGTTTTAGCATACCTGATAATCTACACAGTACCCCTATTCTGTTATTAACTTTCTTTGCTGTATTATTGTGAACTGAAAAAGATAAAGTATGATCAATCACAACACCTAAATATTTCTACTGATTTGTGATTAACAATTTTTTCCCATCCCTCATTATTATATCCCCATCTCCTACCAGTTTTTTAGTTTCCTTATTTGATTTCTTATCAAAATACATAACCTGAGTTTTTTTGTCACTCAGCACAAGTTTAGAACTGGAAAACCAGTCCTGTAAAATGTCAAATTCCAATTGTAGCTTTGCCATCATTTCACCATGTGATTCAGCTGATGCTAAAAGTACAGTGTCATCAGCATAGAGCCTGATGTGTATGTTGTTAATTTTTGAGGGTAATTCGTTTATGTAAATTAGGAACAATAATGGCCCCAGGATTGATCCCTGGGGCATACCTTTTAAAAAGCTACCCACATCAGAGAACTGTTCATCGATTACTACTTGTTTCCTTTGACCCAAATAAGATTTGAACCATTGCAAGGACCTGAGAGCTAACCCATTCCCCTCCATCCTCTCATACAGCAAATGGTGGTCAACCAAATCAAAAGCCTTGGGCAGGTCAACGAACACTGCACCCGTGGACTCCCCCCTATCCACGGCTTCTGTCACTTTATCCACAAAGTCCACAAGTGCAGTGCAAGTCGAGTAACCCATCCTAAAGCCATGTTGGTATTTTGTCAATTTAGAATATTTTTCCAAGTAACTATACAGTTGGCGAACACCATTCTCTCCACTAACTTAGAAAGGATGGAGAGGACCGTGATCGGTCTATAATTTGAGGGATCATTAGAATCACCTCCCTTGAATATAGGGACAATTTTTGCCACCTTCCAGCTAGAAGGAAAAACATTTTCCATCAGACTTTGGTTAAATAAGTCTGTCAGTATTGGTGATAAAATTCTACTGCATCTTTAATAAATTTAGATTCTATATTATCCATACCATGTGATTTTTTGGTGTTTAGTTTTTTAATCTCATCCCTAACTTCTTTTATTTTTATTTTCTTAAAATAAAAAAGGGGAAGATTTTCATTGTTGGTTACTTCATTAACAAAACCAGTTTGTACTTGTAAGCCAGCTGGAATAGCAACATCCAGTAGTGTTAAAAATAGTGATTTAACAGCTGAGCTGAAGCTTTCAGATCAAGGAGCGCTCCCTTGTTGTTAAACATTTTTATTTGTGGCTTGGCTCTCGAAGGGTTATCCAGTTCTTTTATTAAGTTCCAATACTGTTTTGGATCTTGAATAGTTTCAATTTTGATGTTATAAAATGTTTTCCTTGCTAATCTAATTAGTCTTTGGCATTCGTTCCACTTAATTTTAAAATTAATCCAGTCTTCCTCTCTTCTTGTTTTGTTAGCTTTTTTCCAAGCTCTATCTTTGATGCAAATTTTTTTCGTCATGAATTCACTTATTCAAGGGAGATGTTTTTCCTTTATTTTAATTTTCTTAAATGGTGCATGCCTATTACAGGCCTCCAAAAATGTTTTAGAAAATTCTTTGACCCCCAAATTTACATCTGGGATTAAGTGCAACCTGTCCCACTTCATACATTCTAAGTCATGTAAGAAATGATTTAAATGATAGTTTTTAAAATCTCTCTTTATAGTAGTCTTTTCTCCCATACTAATTTGACTTGTGTCAGTTATGACACAATATACAGGATTATGGTCACCCAAGTTAGGGGGTAGAATTTGACACTTTTCAATGTTAAATCCCTTTGAAAGAAATATTAAGTCTAAGACACTACCCTGACTGTTAACCCCACTTCTCCTTGTAGCTTGGTTTATTTGATTTACATTTAATATCTCGAAACGCTTTTCCAATTTCAGTCCCCTGGGTTTACTCCAAGTGGCATTGAAGTCACCAATTAAAATTATGTCTTTACCCTCTGACAAGGTTACTAATTTTGAAGCCAACACCCCAAACTTATCTGTATTTACATAGAAACATAGAAGTTGACGGCAAATAAGGACCGGAAGGCCCATCCAGTCTGCCCATTTCTTTTTCTGCCTTATGAATGTGCCATTGGCCTTTGCTCTGTAAATGCCTATCTATTCATACTCATCTGTATTGCTCCTTTATGCCTATCCCATGCCTGTTTGAAGCCCTGTACTGTATTCATATCCACCACTTCCTGGGGTAGGCCATTCCATGCATCCACCACCCTTTCTGTGAAAAAGAACTCCCTCACATTACCCCTTAATTGGCCTCCCCCAATCTCATGCTGTGTCCTCTTGTCCTGCTATTTTTTTATATTGAAACATGTTAGACTGTTTCACCTTGTTAATGCCCTTAAGGTGTTTTAATGTTTCAATCATATCACCTCTCTCCCTCCTTTGCTCTAGGGTATACAGAGTTAATCTGTCCTCATATGTTTTCTGATGCAGTCCCTGCACCATTTTGGTTGCCCTTCTCTGGACTGCCACAATTTGGTTAATGTCCTTGCGAAGATGTGGCCTCCAGTACTGCACACAGTACTCCAGAAGAGGCCTAACCAGTGTCTTGTAAAGAGGGATTATCACCTCCCTCTTCCAACTTGTGATACCCCTGATAATACACCCCAACATCCCTCTAGCCTTATCTACTGTTTCAGTGGTCTGCTTGATGATTTCAGGTCATCGGTGATGATGACGCCCAAGTCTCTTTCTTCCCTTGTGACTGCCAGCAACTCCCCTCCCAGCCTATAGGTGGCTTCAGGGTTTCTCTTCCCTCTGTGCATGATCTTTCACTTCTTTGCATTAAACCCCAGTTGCCACTCTTCCGACCATTTTGCAAGTTTATCCAGACCTCTTCTCATTCTGCCCACTCCATCTGGATCATCTACTTTGGTGCAGATCTTGGTGTCTTCTGCAAACAGACAAACCTTACCCTCCAGTCCATCTGCAATGTCACTGATGAAGATATTGAAGAGGACTGTCCCCAGGACTGATCCCTGAGGTACCCCACTTGTGACTTGCATCTCTTCTGACTGTATACCGTTTACTACCACTCTGTTTTCTGCCTGTCAACCAGTTTGCCACCCAGTTGACCAAAGTCTGACCCACCTCAAGCCTACCCAGCTTATCAATCAATCTTCTATGTTGAATAGTATCGAAAGCTTTGCTGAAGTCAAGGTAGGCAACATCAACTGCTCCCCCTTAGTCCACCACTCTGGTTATCCAGTCAAAGAAATCTATGAGATTAGTTTGACAGGACCTTCCTTTTGTAAACCCATGCTGTCTTGGATCCTGTGCTCCTATGGATTCCAGGTGTTGCACTATCCTTTCCTTAAGGAGTGTCTCCATAATCTTGCCCACTACTGAGGTAAGACTGACTGGTCTGGAGTTCCCTGCCTCCTCCCTGCTACCACTCTTGTGGAGCGGGATCACATGAGCCCTTCTCCAGTCTTCTGGAACCTCTCCTGTGCTCAGAGACTCACTAAACAGTTCTGATAATGGTTCTGCTAGTTCCACCCTTAGCTCCTTTAGTACCTTGGGATGCATGCCATCAGGTCCCATTGCCTTGTCCACCTTGAGCTTATCGAGCTCTTATAGGACCCTTTCTTTTGTGAAGGGACTAGTGCACACCTCCCTCCCTCCTGTGTCCATGGTGCTGCGCTGTGGGCCCTGCCCTACATTCTCTTCAGTAAATACTAAGCAGAAGTATCTATTTAGGATAGATGCTTTTACATGGTCCTCCTCACATGCCCCCTTATCCCCTTTCATCTTAGCAATACCCCCTCTGGACTTTCTCCTTTCACTAATGTATCTATAGAAAGTCTTGTCACCTTCTTTTACTATTCATGCTAGTGTTTCCTCGGTTTGGGCCTTTGCCTGCCTTACTGCCTTCCGTGCTTCCCTTAGGGAAGTTTGGCATGCCTCCCTATCTTCATCCTGCTGCATTCCCTTATATTTCCTGAAGTCCAGTCTTTTGGCTCTGACCTTTTCTGCTACTGTGTTTGAGAACTAAAGTGGTGTCCTTCTTCTTTTGCACTTCCTTTTCTCACTAACACAATGGGATGTTGCTTCAAGTATTGCATCTTTAATGCTTGCCAGTTTGCCTGTACCCCCTCACCTGTATTTCTTTTTGCCAGGGCTAGCTTAACTCTGTTGGCCATCTTATCAAAGTCAGCTCCTCTGAAGTCCCATATTTTTGCCTTGGAATGGGATGATTTTGGTCTAGTGGCCAAATTGAACCATACCATGTGATGGTCACTGGCACCCAGGTGACCTTCTACCTAGAGATCTGTGATCCCTTCTCTATTAGTCAGTACTAGATCTAGGATAATTCTATCTCTTGTGGGTTGTTGTACCAGTTATTTGAGGCCCTCCCCCGGGGGGAGAATATACTATACTAATTAAAAGTTGTAATCTTTTAAACTTTACACACAAACATTCAATCCCTTCTAGGGCTCCCTGAAAAACAACTTCCCCCAAACCCAGTTTTATCTTTAATATATAAAAGAACCCCACCACCCCTCTTACCCCTACCTGATCTAAAAATATTGTAACCGACCATTGATATTGCAGTATCCTCTATATTTTGGAATAACCATGATTTGGTTATACCTATCACATCTGGTTCATGTCTCTGTCCATAGTCGAAATTTCTGCATTTTATTTATGATACTTCTGGCATTTTCAAGTGTTATTTTTAGGTGTTTGTTGTTTCCTTTAGGTCCAGGATTAATCTCCACGTCACGTGTGAGCAGCAAAACGCTACTACAAATAGATGATTTGGTTAATTTTAAATTTAGTTCTTTAACTGAAAAACGTTGAGTTCTAATCTGATTAAACAGGCTCCACTGTTTAGTAAACATATTTCTTCTTGTCCTGTGGATTAGCGCAGGGCTCGAAGGAATAAACAGTGACCACAGTGCAATCCTTTCCTGCTGTCTCGCAGGGGACGGAGCAATCTCCTGGTCCAAAAGTTCAAACCTCTTCAACTGGTTGAATAGTGCAAGTAGCAGAACACAATATACCAAACATTTCAGCATAATTACTTATTAATAAGCAGTTTTATAATTGGTAAAATACTTAGGCTTAAAAACTCAACTAGGACTCTAGATAATAGTTAAATGCAAACACTTCCCCAATTACCGCAAAACAGAATACAGACCCTTCTAACAACATTTTTTGATGCCGAGTGGCGCTCACACCACTCGTGCTACCACACTAGCGCGTGAGCCTTTTATTGATGACTGATCCTTCTCCTCTGCAGATGCAGACTCCCGGTCCACGCCCCTCTCACTGGCAGCAGGTTCTGCGGCGATATACTGGGAAGTTCAAACACGGCAACACTGAACTATCAATTGCAGAGTGGAGCTTTGGCACATTGGTGTTTTAAGGAAGTCTGTCAGGTAAAAAGTCACAACAAAGCTGATATTCTTAACAAGTATGCAGTACAGTCTGTTGCAGGCAATATGTTGGTAGATGGTGATACCTGTGCTCGCTCCCAAGCTGCGCAAGCCTTTTATTGATGACTGCCCCATCTCCTCTGCAGATGCAGACTCCCAGTCCACGCCCCTCGCACTGGCGGCCGGTTCTGCGGTGCTATACCGGGAAGTTCAAACACGGCCACACTGAACTATCAATTGCAGAGTGGAGCTTCGGCACATTGGTGTTTTAAGGAAGTCTGTTAGGTAAAAAGTCACAACAAAGTTGGGATTCGTAACAAGCATGCAGTACAGTTTGTTGCAGGCAATATGTTGGTAGAGGGTGATACCTGTGATACCTGTGCTTGCTCCCAAGCTGCGCGAGCCTTTTATTAATGACTGCCCCTCCTCCTCTGCAAACGCAGACTCCCGGTCCATGCCCCTCTCACTGGCGGCTGGTTCTGAGGTGCTATACCGGGAAGTTCAAACATGGCAACACTGAACTATCAATTGCAGAGCGGAGCTTTGGCACATTCGTGTTTTAAGGAAGTCTGCCAGGTAAAAAGTCACAGCAAAGCTGGTATTCTTAACAAGCATGCAGTACAGTTTGTTGTAGGCAATATGTTGGTAGATGGTGATACCTGTGCTCGCTCCCAAGCTACATAAGCCTTTTATTGATGACTGCCCCTCCTCCTCTGCAGACGCAGACTCCCGGTCCACGCCCCTCTCACTGGCGGCCGATTCTGCGGCAATATACCGGGAAGTTCAAACGAGGCAATGCTGAACTATCAATTGTAGAGTGGAGCATTGGCACATTAGTGTTTTAAGGAAGTCTGTCAGGTAAAAAGTCACAGCAATGCTGATATTCGTAACAAGCATGCAGTACAGTCTGTTGCGGGCAATATGTTGGTAGATGATGATACCACTGCACGCTCCATGAATCTCTGGAAAGTTGCAGGCACACCTGAAATTCCTTGGGACATCCAGAGAAACTCGTAAAACCCCAACGGACAAATAATTGCTGCCTTCTCCCTCTCTTCTGAAGCCACTGGGATCTATTAATATCCACTATGTAAATCAAGGCTGAAAACCACTTGCTCCCATTTAGGCAGTTCAGTGCATCCTGAGTGCGTGGCATAGTGTACTGGTCGGGTGCAGTTCTTTTAGTTAGTGTTCTGTAATCAACACACATCCTCACATAGCCACTTTTTTTCCCACACCACTAAGACTGGGGAGGCATATGGACTGCGTGACTCCTGGATTATCCCAGCAGTGAGCATTTCTTGCAGGTGATACCTCACATTGTCTATGTTGGTGGGGTGCCAGTCTCCTAGATATTTTTCTAAAGGGGCAATCATCGTGAAGACGAATGTGGTGTTCAGTACCAGTAACACATCCAACATCTCACTCCTTGAGAGAACACCTTGGGGTCCTCTGGGCCAGCCTATGACTGATCTGAGCTTTCAAGCCATCTGGAATAGGTGACTCTCCAAAGTCGAACATGTCTGCAGATACTTCACATTCTCTTCCAGTTTTTGTTTTAGCTGGTAACACAACAGTATCAGTACAGTAAACTTTGGCTAAGGTGCATCCTCTAGGAGCTCTAATATCTCTGTCCGTAACATTTTGAACTTGAATAATCACTCATCGGGCATAAGCATGAGCTCGGACAGGAAGTACACCAGGCTTAACCAATAGTCCGTCAGGCAACTTTCCATCTTCAGGAGCATCCAGCATCAGCATCTGACTGGTGACTTCTTTTCTCAACTGAACTTGTCCGCTGATGCTGCATTCAGCATTTGGGGGCAGCATGATAGTAGAAGGGTCCTTTCTCCACACAGTACCCACAAGCTCATCTTTATCTGCTTCTCTAGGATGCAACTGCAGTTTGTAGGCTTTCTTTATCATGGCATGGCTGTGTAGGGCTCTTTCAGTTTTCTTCTTTTGTCTCTCTTGACACATTTGGGCAAGATAACCAAACATATGAGCACTGGTACCTATTAATACAGGGATGCCATCATACAGTCCAGAAGGGTGGCAAACCAAAGCCAGTGTGCCCACAGGATCTCCCACACCAGCATGGAGGAGGGAAAGGAAAGTCATACTCTGAGATAACCCAAGTACAGTAAAGACTTCTCACTCAGGCCCCAAACATTAAGTCCATCAAGGGGTAGCAGTGGATGGTTAGATAAATGCTGGTTGTACCAGTCTTTGAAGATTATAGTCACTTGAGACCCACTATCGAGCACTGCCCGAACAGGGATTCCTTCAACATGTACAGTGGTCTCCATGGAGGAATCCACCAACTCCGCCCAGTCAGGAATAGGACTATCAGAAGACTTGACTGTAGATCTAGCCACGTAAGGTTTGTATGGAGACTTGGATGAAGGCTTTATATACTTTGTCTAATTTGATTAAGCAACTTGATGGTGACTTTTCTCGGTCTTCAGGAAATCGATACACCCTTTTTGTGTGGCTGTCCTCACCACAACAGTAGCAGAAAATAGTAGGCCTCGGACTTTGGGTTTGAGCAGGCTCCTCGGCTGACTTACCACCGCTGTACTGACAGGGCTTAGAGTCATCTGGGCCTATAGGCACTTTCAATTTCACTAGGTCTTCTCCAGGGCAAACTAGGATGGGACGACCTAGCAAGATCAGCCAGTAAAGCTCTCAATTCTCTCATTTTCTTCAGTATATCACCATTGCTTTCTCCACTGGGAACTTGAGCATTTGCACCCTTTACAGTTGTCAGGTTCACTGGCTGATTCAGCAGCATGCATTGGAGCTGTCTGGCCTTTTACCATCTCTACTGCACTTTGGGTGTTTGGCTTCACTTCTCTCAATTCTTTTAACAAATCTTTAAGTTGCTGTGGGTCAATAACAGTTTAATTCTCGCTGGGCTTTTCAGGTGCTTGAGCTACTCTGGCAGCACCTGCATAGGGATCCCAAATTTCCTCCTCATTTTCAGCCTCTCTGATTTCTTTCATAAGCCAGCAATAAGCATCCCTTCAAACAACATGAAGTCTTGCTATATTATGACATATGCAGTGAGTCCCAACCTTCGAACTGCTCCGGAGGTGAAAGAGTTAACTTTCCATGCCAGGCATGGAACGCTGAGCTCGAGCTCGGTTGAAACTCTGTCTGTTGTTCTTCAAACTCAAACCATCAGATTATTTACTCCGCCTCACTGAACAGTTGCTCTGGAGATTTCTCCTTCTGCTCGGTTCATTTTGTCGGTTAAAGTATTGTTTTTCTCGGTTTTCGACCGAATTTAAACCGCAACCGGTCGGTTCAAGCTCTTTCTGTGGTATTGTGAGTACTAGATAGGTTTACATTATTTCTATTCTGTGTGGAACTTGTAAACGGTTTATCAGTTCGGTTTGAACCGATCAGGTTGTTTAAAATATCTTAATCTGTGATTTAGAGTGTGGTTACTGGTTCTTATCGGTTCTAAAAAAAATGGATTTTATTACGTTTTTTTCCACTACCCGTGACACGGTTGGGAACTGATAAGAGGGCTCTACTTCATGGATTGCCATAAACGGGTAAGTTTGGTTAGGACTGGCACTATGTCTGAGAAACCCAAAAGAAAAACCGGCCCACTGGGTTTCAACACTGCAGTGTGTGTGGGGAAGTCTTTGCCAAGGCTGACCCCCACACCACCTGTGTTTATTGTCTGGGGTTTGACCACCTCAATGCAGACTGCCAGATTTGTAAAAATTTTCCTGCAGCTACCCTGGAAAAGAGAGTTGGTAGGCTCAGGGAAAGGGAGGTCAAAAAGTCCGCTGAACCGGATGGCCAGCCCGGTTCAGTTCCAACCGAACCAGAGGGACTGCCCTCTGACCAGGGCGAGACTTCCTCGGGCAAAAGGAGAACCAACTCTGAGGAGTCAGTTCCTGCAAAAAGGACTAGGAAATCAGCTGGTATGGAGCCAAAACTTTCCTCTCCAACCGCTGAAGAAATAGCCAAAGCGATTAAAATTGTCCAGTCACTTTCCCGTTCACGAACGCGCACCTTCAGGTAAGCGCCCGGTTCGGCCGGTTCCACCGGTTCAAGATTATGATTTAGAGGAATATTATGAACCGGAGGAGGGGGAAGAGGAGTATGAGGAGAGTGAATGTGGATTTGAAAGTCTGGATGTGCCCATTGAACCGGACATCTCCCCAGACAGACCTTCAGGAGTGTCTCCTCCTAGGCTTTCTCAGTCCCCTTCTCATTTTATGTTTTATAAAAAAGTGGCTGAAACCCTCCAGCTCCCTATGCAGGAAGCTGTGGATGATCAAGAGGAGCCTGACTATGTGGAAATGATGGATATCCCAGAGTCCAGGAGACTGTCTATTCCCTTGCGTAAATCTTTTGGGAAACAGACATTTAAAATTCTAAAAACTCCTCACACTATACCTCTTGTGGATAAGAGAATGGACAAGAGGTACACATTGTCAGGCTCTGATTCGGAGTTCCTTACACAACAATGCAGCCATGTTGAGGTAGGGCAGGCTGCAGCCTGTGACAAGGCAAATATTCCCTTGGCTTCACGTTCCCCGGACAAGGACTCCAGGAGGATTGATGCCATGGCAAAGAAACAGTACATGGCAGCATCCTTGGGACTCAGACAGGCAAATTATATGGCTTATGTTGCTAGATATCAGAAATCCAGATGGGATACTGTTATGGCTCTAGCAAAACAGGTCCCTGGCCAGCTTGCCAAGGAGCTGGAGCTGGTGGCTGCTGATGGTATTGAGGCATCCAAGGTGCAATTCCATGCTGCAGTGGACTCAAATGATGTGTCATCAAGAGTCATGGCTACATCTGTGGCACTTTCAGAATGGCTTGGCTCAGATGTACTAGCCTGTCACAGGATACCCAAACCAAAGCCATGGATTTTCCTATTTTGGGTAATTCTCTGTTTGGGGAGCAGAAGAGAATTACATGAAGAAAATGGATGAGTATAGGACCACCTATAGGAGTGCACAGGCCAAGGAAAGGCAGGCCACTCCTCAAAGGCAGCATCCCAGGGGCAGAGGCAGGCCTTTTCATAGGCCTTTTTACCAAGCCCATGCCTCCTCTTCTGCTTATGCCCAGAGGGGGTTCTTGAGGGAGAGGCAGACGGGTACAAGCAGGCCTGCTTCTACCCCTCAGCCCAAAGCCCCTGCCAAGCAGGCACCCTGATGGGGTTGCTAGGCTGATTCTCACCTACCTGTAGGGGCAGGCTGGCTTACTTTGTCCAGGACTGGGAGTCTCTGACATCAGACAAGTGGGTCCTGGAAGTAGTAAGCTCAGGGACTGGTTCTCAGCTTCAAAAAGTTTCCAAAGATGAGAACCAGATCCTTTCCACCTGCAAATCCACCAGAGGCACTTGCCCTAGAGGCAGAGGTCTCTTCCCTCCTGACTCTCAGAGCTGTGGAAAGGGTTCCACCCCTACACCAGGGCAAAGGGTTGTACTCCAGGTACTTCATTACCCCAAAAAAGACAGGAGAATGGCGGCCCATCCTGGATCTCAGATACTTAAACAAGCACCTTTTAAAACCAAAATTCAAAATGGTGACTCTGGGAATTATTCTACCCTCTCTAAGGCCAGTTGACTGGCTAGCATCCCTGGACCTCAAGGATGCCTACTTCAATATTCTCATCAGAAGCTCCCATTGAAAGTACCTCAGGTTCGAGCTGCCCTCAGGCCACTACAAGTTCAGAGCAATGCCCTTTGGCCTCACCTCTGCTCCAAGGGTATTCACAAAATGCCTTGTAGTAGCAGTTGCTTCCCTAAGAAGGCAAAAAATTGCCATCTTCCCTTACCTGGATGATTGGCTCATAGTAGGCCAGTCCCCAGACCAGGTCAGGTTACACCTACAGATAACTCAGCAACTGCTCACCTCTCTAGGTTTCCTTCTGAATCTTTCAAAGTCAGTTTTAGAGCCTGTACAGCTCCTCACCTTCATAGGCGCAGAGCTGAACACAGAGAAAGCCAGAGCCTTCCTTCTTTGGACAGGGCAAGGACCCTGGTCTCTCTGGCCTCCTCATTCACCCTGCAGGTCTCTACCAGCAAGGCATTTTCTACAGCCCTGGGGCACATGGCTGCCTCTACAGCAGTAGTGGGAGCATGATTTCAGATGAGGGACATCCAGTTCCATTTGAGAGCCTTTTGTCTCAAAGGAAAGACCCTCTAACCAAATTGATCCCAGTGACTCAACCCTGATCCAGGCCCTACAGTGGTGGCAGGATCAGAGCAATCTGAGACAAGGGGTTCTTTTGTCACTCAGTCTCACTCCTTAATCTCACTACAGATGCATCCTCTTGGGGTAGGGAGCCATGTGGGCGACTCACTACCCAGGGATTGTGGTCCCCTCAGGAATCTCTGCTCGACATCAATCTGTTGGAACTCAGAGCAGTTTTTCTAGCACTTCAAGCTTTTTCCAAATCTGTTCAGAACAAAGTTGCACAGGTTAGAACAGACAACACCATCACAATGTGGTATATCAACAAGCAAGGGGGCAGTCGGTCAACGGCCTTGTGCACCGAGGCAATGAAGTTGTGGTCTCTGGCTTACTCCCTGAACACCTCCCTTATGGCAGTTCACCTCCCAGGCAATGACAATGTCCTGGCAGATGCTCTCAGCAGGATTTCCCAGGGCCATCACGAATGGTCACTGGACCCCCTGGTTTTGGAGATGATCTTTGCCAGATGGGGCACCCCACAGATAGATCTTTTTGCAGCCCCAGACAATCACCAACTTCCCCTTTTTTGTGGCAGGCCCCCAGTGTTGGGCTCAGTCCCTCTGGATGCCTTAGTCCTCAATTGGGAATTGAAGTTTCTCTATGCTTTTCCTCCCTTCCCTCTACTGTTCAAAGTGCTAGTCAAAATCAGATCTCAGCCCTGCAAGATGATCCTGATTGCTCCAGATTGGGCCAGACAACCCTGGTATCCACTCCTACTGTCCTTAGCAGTCCATCTTCCCCTGTGTCTTCCCAGGAGGCACAACCTGTTAACCTGTGCTCAGGGGAGGGTTTGGTACCCGAACCTCAAATCTCTCAATCTCAAGGCCTGGCTCTTGAAGAGTTAAGAGTTTGCTGATCTACACCTCTCCCAAGGTGTAATGGATATCCTGAAGGCTTCTAGGAAACCTTCCACCAGGGCTACTTATAATTCCAAATGGAAAAGGTTTTCCATATGGTGCGCTGGAAAGCATATTTCCCCAGAATCTGCTGATTTACCCACAGTCCTGGATTATATGGTCCACTTAAATACCTTGGGGCTGAGACCAGCTACCCTAAAAGTGCATTTGGCAGCTGTGTCTGCTTTTATTTCAGCAGGTAAGCCCTCTTCTCTTTCAGCTCATCCTGTCTTCTCCAAGTTTTTCAAGGGATTGCTTTATACCAACCCTCCATTCAGGGGCCCTGCCCCTGCCTGGGATCTTAATGTTTGCATTGCTCAGCTTATGCAACCTCCCTTTGAGCCTTTGTCTTCAGCAGAACTTAAGTACTTGACTTGGAAGACCGTGTTTCTGGTAGCCATCACTTCTGCCAGACGCATAAGTGAATTGCAAGCTTTGTCAGTGGAGCCTGATTTTATCTCCTTTCATAGAGATAAGGTGGTCCTCAGGACTAATAGGAAGTTCTTGCCTAAGGTGGTTTCAGATTTCCACCTTAATCAATCCATATCTCTTCCAGTGTACTTCACTGACCATTCCTCCTCTGGCGAGAGGAGGTTGCACATCTTAGATGTGAAGAGAGCCCTTAGTTACTACATAGAGCATACCAAGGGTCACAGGTTTGACTCCCTCCAACTGTTCCTCACTTATGGTGAGGTTGGTAAAGGGAAACCTGCCACTAAAAGATCCATTGCCAAGTGGATTGTCTCTTGTATCCAATTTTGCTATGAAAACTGGGTAAGGTTCCTCCTCAGGCCTGAGGGCTCACTCTTACTAGAGGTACAGTTGCTTCCTCCTGGCTGCTGCCAGGAACATCCCTATTCTAGAGATATGTCAAGCAGCTACCTGGAAAACAGTTCACACTTTACCAAGCATTACCCCTGACATCCAGGCTAGGAGTGATGCTCGATTGGCACAGCTGTGCTTCAGAGCCTATTTCCTAAGTAGGTTCTGTCCCTCCTCCATGGAGGTACTGCTTTAGAAGTCTGTATTATGTCATAATATAGCAAGACTTCATGTTGTTTGAAGAAAAATTACCTCACCTTAGTAATGTTGCTTCTTCTAATAGAGTCTTGCTATATTATGACCTCCCCGCCTGCCCCCTCTCAGAACCTCTGTTTTTGGGATGTGGGTAGTGTAGTGTTGGCACTTAGTAGGTGCCCACCTTTGTTGTTTTCACCCTCATTTTTTGGGGGTGCTTGGTGTTGTGTTTTTCATTTTGGGTCTCCTGACTTGAGTCTTTGTTTTGGGACCAAAAATGTGTTCTTATGTTTAGTAGCCAGTTGGCTAGTGTAGGTTTACAGCTTCCACACAGGACCTCAGTGAGTTTAGCTCATAAAGATCTGACGGTTTGAGTTTGAAGAACAACAGACAGAGTTTCAACCGAGCTCAAGCTCAGCGTTCCATGCCTGGCATGGAAAGTTAACTCTTTCACCTCCGGAGCAGTTCGAAGGTTGGGACTCACTGCATATGTCATAATATAGCAAGACTCCATTAGAAGAAACAACATTACTAAGGTGAGTAATTTTTTTCTTCTATCTCGAGGTTTTAACTTTAACATTAATACACTGGAGAATCTGGAAGATTTCAAAATATAGTCCAACCTTACTAAGTTTAAATCACTGATCAGTACCACACCTTTCCTATGAGCTCTCTGCAATGCTCTTTCCAGCTGGGTAACATAAGGACTTGAACTTCCACATCAAATCTTCCCCAGATTCAGCAATGCCAAAAACACCTTCTAAAGCAGACAAATATTCTTGTGCAGAAGCATCAGGGTTAGTGGACATTAAAATACAAATTGCTTCTAATGCAGGGCTCCTTAAGCTTTTCATGAGCCTTTTCCTCTCCTCTGCCTTGGTGCACTGCCGCTCTTGTACCAGGGGTGAAGCATAATCCATCCATGTCTCTAGATCACCTTCCCCATGAGGTGTAGGAAGGGTGCTAGAAAATACCTGTAACCTGCGATATGAGTAAGATTAACCAAGGGCACAGGCACAGGCATGGGTACTAGGCAGGTGCAGGCACAGGAGCAGGAGCTGGTGCTGGGGTTGCGGCTGGGACAGGCCCTGAGGGAGGGGTACTTTTGGTGGACTCATACTCTTTTTAAGTCTTCAAAGGTGTGTCCCTCAGCTAGCTGTAACTTCCCCAGCTTCTCTTTCAACCCTTCTGTTCTAGGGGACCACCCAAGGGTGGACGATGTACTATACATGGTGATTACTTTCCAAGCCCCTGAGGTTTCATCAGGAAGATTAGCACTGGGTGTCCTCTCATTGTGTATAGGGTTACTACACTCAATTAGCTCCATTAGAGTCTGGGTGAGCAAATCAGCCATTCATCCCTTCACACTGGTTCAGCCCAAACATTTAACTTTATCCAGAGCTCCCTCATGGTACCCTTATCTGTGCCCAGGGGTATGTCCAAAAGTAGCAAAGCTTGGTGGGGGTCTACCTCCTCTGCCTCACACCAGCCCATCAAATGATTCACAGCCATTTTACTAGCAGAAAATTCAAACCCAAAACTGGTAACTTTCTCTCTTTTCGTATCAGACTCCATGTGTGATCCAACTGGTATTTTGTGGTTTGGCCACTAGAGGGCAGTAATCCCAGCTGTGCCTTCAAAGATGTAACTCGGGTTCCACCTCCAAATGGGCTACTACCCTTGCCTGCTTCCCTAACTGCAGGTTGAGGGGCCGGGTCCCAGGGCTAACAATAATGCCAATGACGCAGTGCCTCCACCCAGAGTAAATTTCAAGTGGGTTAGATGTTAAGCTAGCAGGACTCTCTGGGAAATTGGACTTACCTACAGCCTCAACCAATGGACCCACACACGGAGTTGTACCAAGCACTTTGCATAACATTCAAGTTACAATTAATAGTGAGAGCTAATAATATGCTCACATTTACCACTCTTACCAACATGGTCTGGACTTATTAGATGCCCCTGCA
This sequence comes from Neoceratodus forsteri, assembly GCA_016271365.2. Taxonomy (NCBI): domain Eukaryota; kingdom Metazoa; phylum Chordata; order Ceratodontiformes; family Ceratodontidae; genus Neoceratodus; species Neoceratodus forsteri. Next base: position 241,858,558 of record CM028133.1, on the reverse strand, counting down.
CCTGGAAAGGAAGGTTAACAATGCCGGCAATATGCCTTTATACCATTCCCAGCAACCAACACCTTGCAATAATATGCTCAGAAAGCACTTTAACATTTAAACAATAAACTGATTTATTTGGGGAGGTTAACAGGGGATTGGCGTAGAGATCAATAGTTGCTGTAAAGAAATTATTAAGCTTTGATATTAAATTGACAATCAAATACATTTATATCCCTGAATCAACTCAGTCACTGAGATCTGGGTACCCGGGATCTTTGGTGTTGCAGACCTGAGCATTGCCATGGGGTGGCAGGTGTTGCAGCTGGTTGGGGCCATTAAACAAATGAATGGTTATTGGTTCTTTTACTGTTAGCTGTAGCCACATTCACCAGCACTTTAAACACAAAGGGAAATTGTAATCCCCAGGTCCGATGGCCTGCAAACACAGGTAAACTACAACAAGAACTCGGAACACAAATCAGATGGCAATTTCTTTGTATTAAATGTGGCAGGGCCAGGGCCCTGTTGTATTCACTGCACCAGGAACTTGGACACTGGGCTGATCACCAGGCTGACTCCTCTCGAGGACTGGCTCTCCGATTGAAGACTGCAGGCTGCAGGTATTCGAGGTCTGGACCAGAACCAGGCACAGGGACCAGGGCTTGCATGACTCGCCCCCACATCCTGGCCTTGCTCCCAAGGGTGGCCGCAACCCACGACGATCTTCTCCGCAGGAGCTGACTCCTTCAACCGGTCTCCAAGCAGCTTCGGTAGAATCAGCAGCAACAGTCTTTTAGTGAAGGTACTGGGCATCACAGGCTTTAACTTTAGAACAGTCCCAGATATGCCACTCAGCTTACCTGCTAGCGAACGGTAGTCTTTGGAGTGGTAAGCTGGCAGTACAGAAACTCTCATCTCCCCTTTTAGTAAGCAGGTTGGAGACAATTGCAGTGGCCCCAGTTTTAGTTTTAAGCCACAATCTCTGGTGCAACCAGGTTTCTCTCCAGCATACAATTTGGGGGCCTCTCAGACACTCTGATCCCTTCCCAGTCTGAATGTTTAGTTCTGGGGAATTTCTTCTTTTCTCCCAACTTGGAGACTTTAATTCCAGTCTGCTACTCAGCAGTCCCAATGGTTCAGCAAAGTACTGGCCAAGAAGAAGCAAGGCAGGCCTCTCCCCTCAATCCCCGAGCTGAAGACAGCCTTCCTCACAACACAGAAGCTCGCGCCAGACAGACAGTTCAGTCGTTTCTTTCGGCTGAAGGGAAAAAGGAATACTGCAGTCTGGTTGGCTGCCAAAGCTGTCAGTTACAGATCCAGCATCCTGATTGGGTAAAATGGGTGCCAAGCATAAAGTTCACAGCTTTTCCCAGTAGTCACAGTTTGAAGACCCATTAGGACCCCTGAAGTTCCAAATGGCCTATAATGGGATCAACGTATCATCATGGCAGCTGGCCACTTGTAATGTGAAACAGTTTCAACATCAAAGTTCATTTTAAACATAACAGTTTGGATTTAGCAATAAACAATCACAGCATTCAATGAGGCTTCATAGACACTGGCAAGCGACTGTACAATGAAACACATCGGGGTATGGCCCGGACAGTTGCAGGCTTTGATTTTCCCGGACCCAGCACAGGCTATTCACTGCGAAGGCAGGGCTGAGCTTCTTAAAGTGGCAGCGCAGAGGCATCCATTCGCACACTCGCGCAGGAACCAGGATTACAGCGATACTTTCCTCTGGGCCATATTTACAGTGCTGGATTTGCCATGCTGTCAAAGGCAGAGCACCAGCTGGGGCCCTCTTTTGGCAGAAGAACACTGCAAGGTCCAGGGAGACAATTAAGGTAAGCCCACCATTTTGGGGGTTGGTTACACTGGCTTTCTGCATGTAGCTTTCCCTTTCTCTTTATAACAATGATGTCAGCCTCCCTGCTGTCCCCCAGATATCCTCTGCTTTGGCTGGTTGTCTTCTCCTGACATCACAGTCTCCTGCTTGTGACATTACACCCCTTTGCCATGCTACAGGGACAGGACTGTGATGTCACATATACTGTAGACAAGTGGCTGGAGCAGCCACAGACTGGTGGACAGTGATCCTGTATGCATGTAGAGGTATGCTGTTATAACGAAAGGGTGTTGATAAATGCAGGAAAAGTAGGCCATCTCAACACAATTCGGCAGAATAATTTTGTTAGTCAAATTTTATAGTCATCAGCATCACTGGCTCAGTAGGTAGCACACTCACCGCAGGAGGGTTTACAATTGCCTGAACTTTTCTGCCCCCTTGCAGGGTTCATCACATCTTGAAGGGTTCTCTTTTTCCGTCAGGCCTTATTTCCCCATCTAGGTGTTAATCACACTTCTCTCTCTCTCTCTCTCTCTCCCCCCCTAATCCTTACTTCAGTCCCCTGTCCCCTTGCAGGGTTCCCCACATCCTGAAGGGGTCTCTCCCAGACACGACTCTGCACAATCTGTCATCTCATCCCCTCTCCCCTTCACCCCTTATCTCACGATAGCACTTGTTCACTTATTACCATTACACTTACTAATTGTTCTCACAAATTACATTTATATGCAACACTGTTTGTAACAACTGCCTTAATTAATTGTATGCTATGTTGATCTTTGTAACTTGAATGTAAAATGTCTCATCCCTATTGTACCACTTCCCTCCCAGGTTGCACTGGGAGAGGAGCAACCTGTTCCTCAGTGTGCCTTCCTGGTGAAACATTTCAATAAATTAATAAATAAAAACACCTCACCTCAAATGCCAGAAGATTGGACGTCTGTGGGTTCTAGCCCCACACCAGGTACTTGGAGTAATACCAATAACTGACACTGCAGTACAGTATGAGGGGGGCTGCTGCACTGGTGAGGGTCATTCTTCAGATAAGATGTTAAACTGAGGTCCCTTATGCCCATCTGTGGTCACTGTTCAGATGAAAGTTAAAGGTCCCATGGCAATTACTGATGAAAAGCAAGGGAGTTTGCCTGGTGTCATGGCCAATGTTCCACCTGCCAATAAAACAGGTCTATGCAACCCACCCCTCAGAGCATACCTGGAAACATGTCATATTAGCTTAGTGTGCCTTTCCTGGTAAAAAATTACAAATAAATAAAAATAGTACAGTCATTGCTGTGGGGCAGGACAAGATGAATCCAACACCCCTTCCACTATCACAGTGCTATGTCACTGTGTGTGATACTGTACTGGCATCCTACCGATTTTTTTTTAAATGAAGCATGCTTTTGTGCCCTTGTTTGTCTGGCTTTCTGGATTAATGCAACGCATGTTTTGGACTGCCCTGGGGGAGGCCTGACACTGCATGGTGCCCTGCAACATCACTGGCACATCCCCAGGCCTCCCCTAGGTGTCAGTACAACACCAGTGCTAGAGAACCTCCACCCCAGGAGGAGGGCCCCTGCACAGACCTGCAGCATCACTGGCACATCCCCAGGCCTCCCGCAGCTGTCTCTACAAGAGCAGTGCTAAAGAACCCCCCCAGCCCCAGGAGGAGAGCCCCTCCACAGACACTCTTAGCCTTCCCTGTCAGAACCCTCCCGACCCCAGGAGAGTGCCTCTGCACATATACTCTAAGCCTTCCCTGTTGGAACCCCAACCTCAAGAGGAGAGCCCTGCACAGACACTCTTAGACCCCCTGTTGGAAGCCCCCAACTCCAGGAGGAGAGCACCTGCACAGACACTCTTAGCCCTCCCTGTTGGAAGCCCCAACCTCAAGAGGAGAGCCTCTGCACAGACACTTTTAGCCCTCCCTGTTGGAAGCCCCCCAACCTCAAGAGGAGAGCCCCTGCACAGACACTCTTAGCCCTCACTGTTGGAACCCCCCCTCAACTCCAGAAGGAGAGCACCTGCACAGACACTCTTAGCCCTCCCTGTTGGAGCCCCCCAACCGCAGGAGGAGAGCTCCCGCACAAACACTCTTGGATCTCCCTGTCAGACCCCCTCAACCCCAGCAGGAGAGCCCCTGCACAGACACTCTTAGCCCTTTCTGTTGGAACCCCCGATCCAGGAGGACAGCCCCTGCACAGACACTCTTAGCCTTCCCTGTGAGAAAGCTGAAATCCAAGTACTTCTGCTCGGTGTTTATGGAGGAGGCTCCGGGTGATGGCCCAGCACTGACAGAACGCAACACCCCTGGACCAGGGGTCGACACTAGCCCCTTCACGGAAGCCAAAGTACTGGAGGCGCTGAATAAATTAAAGGTTGACAAAGCCATGGGGCCAGACGAGATGCACCCCAGAATCTTAAAGGAACTGGGTATGGAGCTAGCAGCCCCACTGTCAAAACTATTCACCAAATCCTTGATGAGCAGAGTGGTGCCTGAGGACTGGAAATGGGCAATGCTGGTCCCAATCCACACATCAGGCAGCTGGGAGGAGTCTGGAAATTATAGACCACTAACTCTCAAGTCTATAGTGGGGAAATTGATGGAGACACTACTCAAACAGAGGATCATAGCATTCCTCGAAGCTAGCAGCCAACAAGACCCCAAACAGCATGGTTTCACAGCATGAAGGTCATGCCAGACAAATCTGGTCAAGTTTTTTGACTGCATTACGAAGATTGTGGATGACAGTGGGGCGGAGGATGTGGTCTACCTGGACTTTAGCAAAGCCTTCGACTCAGCTCCACACAGAAGGCTGGTAAAGAGGCTAGACCACACAAGGGTTGGACCGAACATAATTAAATGGGTACAAAATTGGCTGCAGGGCAGAACCCAAAGGGTGAAGGTAAATCGAGCACTATCCTCAGAGGGCAGGGTGACTAGTGGTGTGCCCCAGGGCTCAGTTCTGGGGACACTGCTCTTCAATATTTTTATAGCAGACATCGCTAACGGACTACAGGGAAAGGTGTATCAGTTCGCTGATGACACCAAGATATGTAACAGGGTTGACACCACGGAGGAAGTGAGCAAAATGGAAGCTGACCTCAAGAAACCTGAAGAATGGTCTGGAGCATGGCAGCTGAGATTCAATGCCAGAAGTGCAAAAACATGCATATAGGAAAAAGAAATCCCAATAAAGCATACTACTTAGGAGGGGTAAGACTAGCTGCCTCCAACCAGGAGCGCAATCTGGGAATCATAATCTCAGACAACTTGAAAGTAGGAAAACAGTGCGAGAAGGCAGCATTGAAGGCCACTGGAATACAGGAATGCACTGGGAGAGGAATCACAAGCAGGAGGAGGAAGAGAGAGAGGGTCCTGCCGCTGTATAGATCATTGGTCAGGCCTCACCTGGAGTACAGAGTCCAGTTCTGGAGGCCACACCTCAGAAAGGACATTGACTGGGTAGAGACAATGCAGAGAAGGGTGACAAAAATGATTCAGGGATTGCAGGGGATGTCCTACGGGGAAAGACCAAGAGAACTGAACATGTACTCACTGGAACAGAGAAGGTAGAGGGGAGACATTATCAAAAAATTCATACACATGAAAGGCATAAACAAAGTACAGACACAGGAACTTTAACACTTTAAGATGGGCAGCAGAAGCCGGCCTGGTGGCACTGAAGGTTGAGGCGCAGAACACCACACCTCGCGCCACACTGGCAACCTGGGTTCGGGAATGGACTTGAGTCATTCGGGGGTCAGCCAGGGAGGTAAGGATCGAGTGTTTGGAGGACTCCTTCCTGCATGGGCGAGGGCATGGGGGGAGAAAATGGAGGAAAAAATGCTGGGACCCAGCAGGACCCATGATGGCCCCAATGAGCTGGAGGACATACCCTTCCTGGGGAGGGGTTGAGTCCCTGCCAGGTCGGCAGCGGTGGCATAAATAATGTCAGACTCATGATAAAAAAAAAAAAAAGAAGAGCAGCAGAACCAGGGGACATGATCTAAGGCTGCAAGGAGGGAGGTTCTTTACTAGCACCTGAAAGTTTTTCTTCACAGGGAGAGTGGTAGACACATAGAATAACCTGCTCCCAGAAGTGGTAGAAGTTAGCACAGTAGTAGGATTCAAGAATGCATGGGATAGACACAAGGGGGCCCTCACACCAAAGAGCAGATAGAGGGGTAGGATAGGTCTAAAACACTGGACAGACTAGATGGATCTGGAGGTCTCCTTCTGCCATAACTTCTGTGTTTCTATGGGAACCCCTCGACCCCAGGAGGAGAGCCCCTGCACAGACATACTTAGCCTTCCCTGTTGGAACATCCCCAACCCAGCAGGACAGCCCCTGCAGACACTCTGCCCTACCTGTTGGAACCCCCCAACCCAGGGGGACAGCCCCTGCACAGACACTCTTAGCCCCTCCCTGTTGGAACCCCCAAACCCAGGAGGAGAGCCCCTGCACAGACACTTTTAACCCTCCCTGTCAAACTCCACTGTTAATGTACCAGGCTTGGGGCTTGAACCCCCCCACCCCAGGAGGAGAGCCCCTTCACAGACACTCTTAGCCCTCTCTGTCAGAATCCCCCACCCCAAGAGTACATCCCCTGCACAGACACTCTTAGCCCTCCCTGTCGATCTCCACTCCTGATGTACCAGGCTCGGAGCATGAAGCCCCTCACCTTAGGAGAAAAGCCCCTGCACAAGCACTCTTAGCCCTCCATGTCAGTCTCCATGCTTGATGTACTAAGCTCAGGGCACGACCCCCCAGGGGAGCTCCTGCATGGACTCTCGTAGCTCTTCCTATTGGTCTCCATTCTTGATGTACCAGACTCTATGCTTAAACTCCCCCAGGAGGAGAGCCGCTGCAGAGACACTCTTAGTCGTCCCTATTGGTCTCCACTCTTGATGTACCAAGCTCGGGATTGAACCATCCCTCTAGGAGGGGAGCCCCTGCACAGACACTGTTAGCCCTCCCTGTGGGTCTCCACGCTTGATGTACCAGGCTTAGGGTATGAACCCCCCACCCCAGAAGAGCCCCTTCACATTCTCTTAGGCCTCCCTGTCAGTCTCCACTCTTGATGTACCAGACTCAGGGTTCAAATCTCCAAACCAGGAAGGGGGCACCTGCACAGACATTCTTAGCTCTCTCTGTTGGTCTTCATTCTTGATCTACCAGGCTCTGGGCATGAATCCCCCTTCCCAAGAGAAGAGCCCCTGCACAGACTCTTTTAACCCTCCCTGTTGGTTTCCTCTCTTGATGTACCAGGCTTGGGGCTCAAATCCTTCCCCCACCCGAGGAGAGGGGCACCTGCACAGACACTCTTAGCCCTCCTTGTTGGCCTTCACTCTTGATGTACCAGGCTCAGGGCACGAACCCCTCACCGCAGGAGGTGAACCCCTGTAAAGACCTCCCTAGCCCTCCCTGTCAGTCATCACTCTTGATGTACCAGGCTCGGGGCTTGAACCCTTCACTCTAGGAGGGAAGCCCCTGTATAGACACTATTAGCCCTCCCTGTCGGGTCTCCACTCTAGATGTAACAGGGTCAGGGCATGAACCTCCCACTCCAGGAGATCCCCTGCACATTCTCTTAGCCCTCCCTGTCAGTCTCCACTCTTGATGTACCAGACTCAGGGCTCGAACCCCCCAAACCAGGAGGGGAGCACCTGCACAGACATTCTTAGCCCTCCCCTGTCAGTCTCCACTCTTGATCTACCAGGCTCGGAGCACAAATCTCCCACCCCAAGAGGAGAGCCCCTGCACAGACTCTCTTAGCCCTTCCTGTTGATCGCCACTCTTGATGTACCAGGCTCGAGGCATGATCTCCTCCACTGCAGGAGGCAAACCCCTGCACAGACCCTCTTTGCCCTCCCTGTCGGTCTCCACTCTTGATGTACCAGGCTCAGGGCTTGAACCCGGGTCCCCAGCATACCATACTCAGTAGGGCTGTGCAAGGGCCGAATATTATTTTCTGAATACCACTAATAATGGGCTATCTGAATATTCAGAACTGAGTACTGACTAGCCCACTATTCGAGTGATTTTCATTATTCGGTCGGTGGGTTGTTAAGAAATTAAAATAAAAAAGCCTTTTCTGGCTTTTCCCCCCCTGCTGGCCAACATTATAAACAAATATATCAATCTCTGGTGTCTAGTGGTCTCATCCCCAGGCTGATTGCTGTCCCAATATGAAGAATTCCCCCTCTTCCCCACGAAGAGTCACACCCCGTCCACAAATTTACAAAAATAAAAATGCCCCTGATGTCTAGTGGACCCCACCCTGGTCAGATAGCCCTACCGGCTCCACCTCACCCAAGACCCCATGGGCCACCAGCACAGCCCTCCACAGCCAGCCCGGCTCAGTTCCAGTGAATGAGTGCGTGCTTGTGCAAGCCTGCGCTCATTCATTCAGTCAGCTAGCTCGCCGTCAGTGTAGGCGGTCTTCAGGGGGCATGGAGGGAGGGGCCGCTGCCTGCGAGGGCAGGATGGGGAACGCATTGTGGGACCCTGCAGGAGTCCACAACACCATTCCCCAAATTGCCCCTCGCCGGCAACCGGGTGGCCCTCCCCCTTCTATGCCCCTGAAAACATCTTCTACACTGACAGCGAGCTGGCTGAATCTGTCAATGAATGAGCACGTGTTTGTACATCCACGTGCTTCAGTCACTGAACTGAGTCGGGCTGCCAGCCGTGGAGGTGAGTGGAGGACTGTGCCAGTGGCCTGCCTCGGGTCGGGGTGGGGGAGGGGAGGTGAGGCACCATCTGACAGGGTGGGGTTCACTAGACACCAAGGACATTTTTATTTTTGTAAGTTTGTGGATGGGGACGGTGTGACTTCTAGGCAGGGTGGTGGTGAATTTCATACTAACAAGTATTGTGAGGGGTGGGACCACTAGACACCAGGGATTGATAGATTTGTTGGTAATGTTGGTAAGGAGGGGAAAAGCCGTAAAGGCTTTTTTTTATTTTTAAACAACCCCCCATGAATAATGAATATTTTGGCATTACATAATGAATATTCGCCAATATCCAGGAAACATATTCGCACAGCCCTAATACGCAGTGCCACAGAGCTGGGGACACTATAGATTTTTATAACAAAAAGCACTGTTCCCACCTCTTCTCCTGCCCTTTTGACCTTCTGCCACTGGACAACAACAGGTAATTTAACTACAGCTGACAGCAGGTTACAGGCAGATTTATATTTTTTATATTCGTAATGTTTTCAATCTTGGGCTCCATTTCCTTCACTCCTGGTAACCCCCATCTCTGTTACTCCAACCATAGTCCCCAGTTTTCACCCCTTGGCTTTACCTCTGAGGATGGGTGGGGGGGTCTCCCTCCAGAGACTCTATGGGTGCTGGGGGGCATACGGTAGGCTGCGTGGAGCCAGAGTGTACTGGGTGCCATCTGAATGGCTACAGAGAGTTCTTTCCCCTTTAAGCCCAGCCCCTGGGGACTGCTCACATGCAAGGGCTCTGAAGCATGCATGCAAACACAACTGCAATGCATAATGCAGAGCCAGCAAGCATCCCTCCCCCTTTGCTATGCTGAACTGCACCTCCACATATGGACACCCAGGGAGCAGTATTCTCACAGAGTAAGGCAGCCTACCACCTTGAAGAGGGACAGCATCTGCTGGGACCCTCAATCACTCCCCCTCCCTCTCCCAGCTAGCCCTCCGATGGTGTAGGTAGGTTCCCGAACCCTGGTTGTCAGCGTCGCGAGCAGCAGGCCCTGCCACTGTGCCGGTGGGTACAGGCAGAGTTATGATGTGGTTATCTGTTGTTTGTTGTCTTGTTTTTCTTCTGTTTTGCTACCTGTTTTTGTCTATTGGTAGAAGAAATGACAGTATTTTATAATTTTGTAATGTCTATACAAAACAAGTCACTTCCAAGGAGCCATATAGCTTTCTGCTTTTTTGGACATTAGCTGACTCCCAGAGCATGCAAGAGACAAAACTGGAAAGGGCTTTTAAGATAGTGTGTGTGTGTTGGGGGTGCTTTAAAAAGAAAAATGGAATAAAACTTTTTCTATTATCATCCTGGGTTTCAAGCTGGCAGTTGATCTTGTGAGACTGAAACCCATTAGCCTAAAAGGGCTAGCCTATATTGGGAAGTGGATTTGTTTACAATTGATTTTCCCAGGCTAGGCCAGTTGAGTTGTGACATTTCATTTCCATGTGGTCCTGGTTCTGCCCATTTCCGCAGCTGGGCTAACTGTAGCTCTGAGGGGTTAAGTGACTTGCTCAAGGTCACAATGTAAGTACTGTGGCTCTAGTGGGGATTGAACCTGAGAACTCCCAGTTCCCACGTTGATGCTGTAACCACTAGATCACACTGCCTTCTGTAAACTGCAGTTTTAGTTTCAGGCTGTGTTTTTATCTGTTTACAAGTTCCTCTCATTGTTTCTAGTTGTAACTCCTAGGTGGCTCTATCCCAAGGGCTACTACCCCTGCCTGCTTGGCTAGTAGCAGGTTAAGAGGCCTGAGTTCTGAAATGGGTGCCTCCACCTGGAGGTCAGGGTTGGTAGTGGTCAAGCTAACCTGGGCACCGCCCTCCGGGACACTGTAACCCCGCCTCTTTCCTTACTAGTGGCCAGCACAATACACAATAATCACTTTCACAATACCCCTGAAACACCACACAAGTGCCCACACTGTTTGCACTTACCACCAGGGCTTTCCTCTGGCTCGACCCTGGGACCCCCTGTAAAACAAGGTTATACAGCAAATAACAGCAGTACAGTACTCTTACACAAACTGGAACCACAGTCAGGGTAAATGCAAAAAAGAGTTAGATCTGATTTATTTAAGGGACTTAAACAAGGGAGGGGTGAAATCAGGTTAACTTGCTTAAAGGCTGTATCAATCAAACAGTTATGCATGCACTTCAGGGTCCATAAACAGTCACACACTTTGGGTACCCAGATGGAGAATGGTGGGCTAGCCAGAAATGTTGCAGCTGGTTGGGGCCCTGTGATGGAAGAAAACAACATGCACCACACACACTATTTGTAATCCAGAGCTGGAGGGCTCAGTTCGTGTAAAGAAAACAACAAGACAATCAGATGACACACTTTTAGATTAGGCTGTTGTTGCAGGGAGCTACCCTGATGATTACTCACAATACCCAAGCCTGGACACAGGTGGGACGAAAATTGAGACTGCAGGTGGTTGATCTGGAGTACCAGGAGAAGCAGGGCCCACACGATTGGCCGAGGCGTCATTCCTGTTCAAGAGTGGAGCAGGGGGCTGATCCCCAGGCAGGTCTCTCGACGATGGCTTTCTCTGTGCAGTGGGTAGTCTGGCTGGGCCAGTGTGGCAAGGCCAAGGCCAAATGGAGAAAAATTCAGATACAGTCCGTTTTGGGCTGGATATAGCTTCCAGCAAGCAGAATACAGTTCACACAGTGGAGAACCAAATCACGACCCACTAACAACTCACAGCACATTTACATGTAAGGAAATTCTACTATACCAGGCAAACCACTCTCCGGTCACGACTGCAAAGTCTCTGCACAAACTGGGGATTCAAAAGCAGCTGGAAATCTGACAGGCCAATCACATTCAGCAAAATCTTCGTTCTTCTTCAGGTATGAGCCTGGTAAAAAATCAGTGGCTTACTTCGTTCTCCCAAACTCGGTTTTAGTCTGAAATAATTCTCTTCTCTCCCTCTTATGGGCAGCAGGCAGACATGCAGGCCAAAACTTAGGCCTTTCCACAGAGACTGTCTCGAACTGTTGCTTCTTCAGCTCCCAACTTAGATCTGATTCAACTGCCAGCAAGCATGGGAATTTCCCCAAGATCCAAAAGGTTTGATTGGCTGATTCATTTGTCAGTCGCAAAAGGAGCTCCCCCTTCAGGTGCAAAAAGGCGCCAAAAGCCCAAAACTACAATTCCTACAGATTCTGACTTCAGACAGCTCCTGTAGTCCGGCTCCATTTTAGGTCCCACCAGTACTGATTGTTCCAATTCAGCAGTCCTGGGCCAAGATAGTGGAGATAAACAAAACAGTCCTTGCTGCAAAGAAGGCAGGTTAAACAAACTACATTATCATTATCACTCTAAATGATTTTCAGCAAATAGTTACATCTTTCAACAGAGCTCCCTCTCAGATTACTTATGACTGCAAGCCAGGCAGCTCTTAAAGAGACAGTGCACACAGGTTATACGGCACTCTCTGGCAATCACATTTAAACTGCTAAAACGCAGAACACCAGCCTGGCAGTGAGCATTTAGGCAAGCTCAAGGAAGACTTTTCAGGAACCCCCATTTGTAGGGGGGTTATAATAACAAAAAGCACTGTTCCCCCCTCTTCTCCTGCCCTTTTGACCTCCTGCCACTGGACAACAACAGGTAATTTAACTACAGCTGACAGCAGGTTACAGGCAGATTTATCTTTTTTTTATTCGTAATGTTTTCAATCTTGGGCTCCATTTCCTTCACTCCTGGTAACCCCCATCTCTGTTGCTCCAACCACGGTTCCCAGTTTTCAACCCCTCGGCTTTACCTCTGAGGCTGGGTGGGGGGGGGTCTCCCTCCAGAGACTCTATGGGTGCTGGGGGGCATATGGTAGGCTGCGTGGAGCCAGAGTGTACTGGGCGCCATCTGAATGGCTACAGGGAGTTCTTTCCCCTTTAACCCCAGCCCCTGGGGACTGCTCACATGCAAGGGCTCTGAAGCATGCTTGCAAACACAACTGCAAAGCATAATGCAGAGTCAGCAAGCATCCCTCCCCCTTTGCTATGCTGAACTGCACCTCCACATATGGACACCCAGGGAGCACTATTCTCACAGAGTAAGGCAGCCTACCACCTTGAAGAGGGACAGCATCTGCTGGGACCCTCAATCCCTCCCCCTCCCCTCCCTCTCCCAGCTAGCCCTCCGATGGTGTAGGTAGGTTGCCGAACCCTGGTTGTCAGCGTCGTGAGCAGCAGGCTCTGCCACTGTGCCGGTGGGTACAGGCAGAGTTATGATGTGGCTATCTGTTGTTTGCTGTCTTGTTTTTCTTCTGTTTTGCTATCTGTTTTTGTTTATTGGTAAAAGAAATGACACTATTTTATCATTTTGTATGTCTATACAAAACAAGACACTTCCAGGGAGCCATATAGCTTTCTGCTTTTTTGGACATGGGCTGACTCCCAGAGCAAGCAAGAGACAAAATTGGAAAGGGGCTTTTAAGATAGTATGTGTATGTGTGTGTGTGGGGGGGGCTTTAAAAGAAGAAACATGGAATAACATTTTTCTATTATCTTCCTGTGTTTCAAGCTGGCAGTTGATCTTGTGAGACTGAAACCCATTAGTCGAAAAGGGCTAGCCTATCTGGGGGAGCGGATTTGTTTACAATTGATTTTCCCAGGCTAGGCCAGTTGAGTTGTTGCATTTCATTTTCCATGTGGTCCTAGTTCTGCCCATTTCCGCAGCTGGGCTAACTGTAGCTCTGAGGGGTTAAGTGACTTGCTCAAGGTCACATTGTAAGTACTGTGGCTCTAGTGGGGACTGAACCTGTGAACTCCCAGTTCCACATTGTTGCTGCAAGCACTAGATCACACTGCCTTCTGTAAACTGCAGTTTTAGTTTCAGGCTGTGTTTTTATCTGTTTACAAGATCCTTTCACTGTTTCTAGTGAACAAAGTGATATTCCTCTGTCATTCTGGTATATAACTGTCTCCCCATGGGGTGTGTACGTTTCTTATACATTATTTAATTAACACCTGTCTGTGTCTCTGGTTGCATAAAGTAGTAACATAGTAAAATGCCAGCAGAGTAGGCCTCACGGCCTATTGAGTCTGCTTGTGGGTCAGCACCTTTAATGGGTACCGCTGCCATCCCCCATGCCTCCCTCCAGGAACCGCCCACCAGAGCTCCCTCCCAGGGTTGATATTTCCAGTCTTCACCCTTCTCCTATACCTGTCCCAGCCCCTCTTGAACCCCTCCACCGTGCCAACCTCCACTAGCTCCTCAGGCAGAGTATTCCATGGCTCCACCACCCTCTCCGTGAAGTAACACCTCCTCCTCTCACCCCTGAGTCTCCCACCCTCCAGCCTCAAGCTGTGCCCCTGGTAGCCCCTCCCTCCTTCCTCTGAAAAACCTTATCAAATCCTACCCCATTTAACCCCTTTAGATACCTGAAAACCTCTATCATATCCCCCATCCCTCCTCTCATCCAGTGAGTACAGGCTGAGCTCTACAAGACTATCCCCATAGGATCTATCACCCAGACCCCGAATCATTTTAGTTACCCTCTTCTGAACCCTCTCCAGCAGTACAGTGTACTTCTTTATGTGTGGCTGCCAAAACTGTATGCAGTATTCCAAATTTGGTCTAACCAGGCAGTTATACAGTGGCAGAATTACCTCCCTGCTTTGTGAGGTAATCCCCCTGGTGATGCAACCTAGCATTTTATTAGCCTTGGCTGCAGCCCTCCTACATTGCTCAGAGTTATTCATTCTGGCATCTACTATCACCCCCAGATCCCTCTCCCCACTAGAAGCCAGCAATGTAATTCCTCCAGGGTATACACATGGCCCGGATTCCTAGGACCCAGGTGAAGAACCCTGCACTTCCCTGTGTTAAATTTCAGTTTCCAGTTGCATGACCACCTATCCAGAACCTCCAGATCTCTTTGGAGGGTTTCCCTACCCTCTTCCCCATCCACCACCGCTCCCAGCTTCAAGTCATCCGCAAAGAGGCTCATTTCACTCCTGATACCCTTTCTGATGTCGGATACATATGCGTTAAACAGGAGCGGGCCCAGCACTGATCCCTGCGGGACCCCGCTAATGACCCTCATGGGAGATGAGACAACCCCCTCAACCATGACCTTCTGAGAACATCCAGATAGCCAGTTCCCAATCCACCTGACCACCAGCCCCCCTCCACCCCCATCCTCCCCAGCAGACCCAAGTGAGGTACTGAGTCAAATGCCTTGCTGAAGACTAGAAAGAGCACATCCACCGGTCTACCTTGATCTAGTGCCGTTATCACCCAGTCATAGAACTCCAGAAGGTTAGTCTGACATGACCTGCCTGGGGCAAAGCCATTCTGGCAATCATCCAGGTACCCCCTTTCCTCCAAGTACGCCCACAGTCGTTCCTTTAGGATGGCCTCCATCAGTTTGCCCACAACCGATGTCAGGCTGACAGGCCTATAGTTGTCCGGCTCCTCCCTAGACCCGCCTTTGTGGACTGGCACAATGTGTGCCATCCTCCCATCCAGAGGCACCCTTTCTGTCTGCAGGGAAGTTTTAAATAAGGCCGCCAGGGGTTCAGCCAGTACGTCGGCCATTCCCATAGCACTCTGGAGTAGATTCCATCCGGATCCGGGGCTTTATCCTTTTTAAGAGACTTGAGGGCTTGCCACACCCTGTTGACAGAGAAGAAATTACTTACAATCTGTGTCCCTTGCTTGATGACACTGTACCAAGCACGGCTCATCATGTTAGTGAAAAAGGACACAGTGCTGTGAAGCATTCTGGGTTTTTAATAGAGGTTCTTCTCCCTGGCCATGTTCATCTTTCAGGGATTTACCCTGTTCAGGCCTGCATCTTATGACCCCCCCCGGCCCTAGTACCCCACTAGTCACCCCCATGACATTCTTCTCCATGGTAGGGATTTGGGGTTAGGCTGCCCCACGAGGTAGTCCACTTCATGGATTAGGACCCAGTACCTGTAGGCAGTAGAACTCGGGAAATCCAGATGGAATCCAGAGGCCCAGACCATCATATAGACAGAAATGGGCATGTCTAACCTTTAGAGTTACCCTCCCAGTTCCTCCGATGTGAACGCAGTCTCCTTGGTGGCCTCGCAGACACACAGCATGTCTCCTGCAGCAGAGGAAGCTCCCTGGGCCAGACATAGACTTCACTGTGGTGCTAGAGCTCACCACTAACCCTTTCTGACCGAGACACACTGCCAAGCAGTAGCTGGGCCAGCCTAGCCTGTCTCCTGTCCGGCAACTCAAATTCGCTTCTGAACTGGGTTGCCTGCACAGCAGTTCAGTGCACTGATGCTGGGTCACTGGGTGGCCGGGGTTCTGTTATTATTAATGACTTTGCCTTCCTGTTCCCTCCGTTCCAGGGACTATTGCATTTTTGCCACTCCATGCCCCTGCTCCTCAGCCGGGCAATCTGCCTTCTCCTGCAGACTTCTCTTCCTCTGGAACCAGCTCCTCTCCACCCTCTTCCTCTCCCCATCCCCAGGCTCCCTCAGGCACCAGTCAAAACTTCAACCCCTCCCACTTGTTCCTGTTGCCCATCCTCCTGATACCACCCCGGCCAAGCCTTAGCCATCCTGGTAAGCAGCCAGCTGAGTCCCTGCTCCTGCCTTGCTTTAACTTCCACACCACTACAGTTTCTCCCTCTGTTATGAGGTCGGGCAACTAACTTGCCCCTCATGTCAATTGCCTGTTGTCAGTATTGTTCTTGTCCACCAAGCACTGCTGCCACTTCTGAATACGCATTTGCTAGGCATTCTCATTGAGCTGTACCACACTTTATTCTCTGCACATACAATTGTTAAGTATTTATTCTAACTTGTACCAATTTTTTTTTGTTTTGTTACTGTATGGTGTTCAGATGTTTTATTACTATGTATTGTGCTGCTGTTATTCCAGCGTTCCCCTCCCCTCGGGTTGCACCTGGAAACAAGCCTTGGCTCAGTGTGCCTCTCCTGGTTACCAAGTTTCAAACAAATAAATAAACTGAGCTGAAAAAGGAAATCAGTAAAGTGGGCTTGGGAGTACAGTGTCCCCAAGGGTACATCGTTCTGTGTAAACAAGTGCAAACGAGAGGGCAGATGAGGTATAAAGCATGTAGTAAGCCTCTATGTGGATGCAGGGCTGCCTTACGGCAAACTTGTACATGACACATAAAAAAGCACCACGAACCAATGGCACTTACTGACAGATGGTTGCTTCATTCAGAAGTAACACACTTCTCTTTTCAGACTGCAAAGTGCTGCGAAAATCAGGGATTTCACTGCAAAATATGATGCCACGTTGCAAAGTAGTGGCTGAACAGACTAAACATAATCAGTATGTCAGCTTCTTTGTAACTCTGAAGAAGTCATCATAGTGACACTGAAATGTCAGCATGCAAGCTCAGAAGGTGCTAACTGAGGGGAACAGGAAGGTGGACTTACAAGAAATGTATTCTCCCACCATGATCCCCTGGGGTTCCCAATATATGTGTATTATGCTGTCCCCACTAAGGTTCATTGATGGACTCCATCTACCACTTGTTTCATGTGGCGGACACTGGTGTCAAGTGAAAGAGGCTTGCTGTACCATTCCATAGGTCGGTCTAAGGAGTACAGCTCAGGGAAGATCGCCAGCGTCTTTTGATGTCCTGTTAGACTCATTCTCCTTGAGGTGTGATACACCAGAAGTGAAGTGGCAGTAGTCGTTCCTTCAGAGATAGCCGCCGCTGGTGGCAAAAGACAAACTCTATGTGTTTTAAGTTCCCCTGTGGTCCAAGAGCAGAACAAAAGACCAGGTGGATTAAACTGCTGGTTCCAACTGTGTGGGACCACTCTAGGTACCAAGACTGAGAGGTCTTGTGCTTGTTGAGGACTGCAGGTCCAATGACCGAATGCAGCTGCAGTTCTACTTTCTTTTCTCCATAAAAGTGTTCATTGGTTTTTTAAAATGTTCGGGACAGAGATAACACAGCACTGGTTACAATGAACACATACTGTACATGGTAAATGCGGAGAGGGAAATGCAACAGTTTCACAGTATTAGTTTAACAAGGGAAGAATGGTATTTGATTTCTGCTACTGTATAAGTTGTAAGCATTGGAATTTCTCCAATATGTTTTGGGAGTTGATATAAGAGGGCTACAAAGGTAATAAGCAGTTTAACCTTATGACGTGCGAACTGCAACAATGATGTAAAAAATGATAAACTGTCTAATATGTCAGCTTTCACACCCTCTGGCAGGTACCCAGCCTGTTGAGCAAATGTCAAGTACCTTCTGTTGTTCCCCTCCAGCCTAGGTCTGACCAGGATAATTCACAGTTAGTAGATGGAAGAAGACATGACAAAGGATGACCGCATCAGTATTCTTACTATGAGAATTCCTAGGATGCCCCCTGTGTGGTATAGTAAATAGTTCCCTTGTTCATTGAGTGGTAAGTCTGGGGTGAGTGGGGACAGGACACTGGGTGTGTGTCAATGCTGCAGACAGAGCAGTGTGCTATGAAGTATTTGTATTATATGACACATCTCCATTGGTGGGGAGAGGACATGTTAGAGGTGTGTGTACAACTATGCATCTGATACTGTACAAGAGGTTGTCTTGGCTATAGCTGTCTCTGTGCAGTTTGGTGTCACTTCACCTGTTAGGCAGCCACACCGGTCTAACTTCTTGTTTGTTCGCCAGGTACGGGACCCGGATCTGGGCCTATTCTGAGAATTTCCCAGCAGTCACATGTGGCGTCCTTTCATAGCTAGTGGCGAGGGAGAGCAAAACTTCCCACTTCTTGTCAGTAGGAGGTTCAGGGCTTCTCCAATGGTACAGCAGTACTCTCTTGGTTACCACCAGTGTGCTGTTATCCCAGAGAAGTTGGGCAGGGGTTAGACCAGATACATTAAGAGGGTTGCCAGGATGGCCAGAAGTGGTTCTTTGTTTCTTGGTAGTGGTACCATGGAACAACAGGCATGTTGTACCTAGTCCCAGTCACAGAACAACAGGTAGCCACACTTTGTCCCAGCCACAGAATTACAGGAATACCACACCGTGACCCAGCTATGAAACAACAGGCACACCATACTGTGTCTCAGCAGAGATTGAGGGAAGGGTAGTACCCTAAGATGTGTGACAGAGAGGCCCATGGAGAAGCACAGTGCCAGCAGTCACTACTGTCCAGGAAATCAGCTTGGTACAACTAAAGCAGGGTGTGGTAGGCCCTATGCAGGATCTTATATTGTAGGAGTTTTGGCCTGGATGTCTCCAGAGGTCACAAACGACTGGGACCAGATGTCATCCCATTCCTGCGAGAGCCAATTCCTGCTCCCATTTGTCTCGAGGCATGGCTGTTGAGGTGGATGCCAGTACTGTGCTTAGAAACAGAAACATAAAAACTGTCAGCAGAAAAGGGCTGCTTGACCCACCAGCCTGCTCAGATCTTCCCTGCCTAGTCTGTCTCCGTAGACCATAACTTGTCTCCACTACCCTCCTTCCTCCCTGCCTATTTACAAATACTCCCTTATACCTATCCCATGCATGTTTGAAGCACACACACACCCCCACACACACACTGTTTTCACTCCCACCACCTCTGCTGGCAGACTGTTCCCAGCATCCACCATAGAAACACAGTAAACATAGAATTTGTCAACATATAAGAACCTACTGGCCCACCAAGTCTTCCCCTTTTGTTCCTGCCTATATTGTCACAGCAGACCCTACCTGATCTCCAGCTCCTTCCCCCCTTCTTTCCTACCAAGAATCTTTTGTGCCTATCCCATGCATGCTCGAAGTCCAACACATTCCTCACCCCTACTGCTTCTGCTGGATGGCTGTTCCAGGTTTCCACCACTCTTTCACTGTAGAAGTACTTCCTCGCATCCCTCCCAAATTTCCCCACTTCCAGCTTCATAGCATACCCCTTTGTTCTTGTGCTCCTTCTCCTGAAAAATACTCCTTTCCTCTACCTTTTCACCCTGTGAGGTACTTATAGGCCTTTATATGTCCTCTCCTCCAGAGTGTATATACTGAGATCCCTCAGTCTCTCCATGTAGGGCATTTGATGCAACCAAAATGCAACCCCTGTACCATTATAGCTGTTCTCCTCTGAAGAGCCTCCACCTTGTCTATGTCCTTCCCAGGATGTGGTCTCCAGAACAGGTCACAGTACTCCAGATGGGGTCTCACCAACAATTGATACAGTGGTAACACCACCCCTCTCCTTCTGCTTGTGATTCCCCTCCCTATGCACCCCAGTATCCCGCTGGCCCTGTCCACTGCCCTGTCGCACTGTCTCACCACCTTGAGGTCATCAGATATGTTCATCCCAAGGTTCCTTTCCTGTTTAGGGACTGTCAATACCTCTCCCCCATACTGCCCTTACTGTATTTTTTCACACTGAAATGCAATTGTTAATGGCAATGGCAATAGCAAGTTTATTTATATGGCGCCCAATCCCCGAGGCTCTGAGTGCCTTACAATCAATAACAAATAAAACAACAATCAGTAAGAACATTATAAATCATCAACAATCAAGAATCCAGGCCAAAATATAAATTAAAAAAGTGGGTTTTCAAGGATCTTTTAAAAGTAGCCAGTGAAGGAGCATCTCTTACTTCCCATGGAAGGGCTGTCCAAAGAATCAGGGCTACTACACTGAACACCCTGTCACCCAAGGATTTTAACCGAGATCTGGGTACAGACAGGAGGTCTGTCTCCACCAATTGGAGGGCAAAACCAGGAGTGTATGGCACCAGGAGATCATGCACATAGCCCGGATTCAGACCGCGCAGGGCCCTGTACATTAACAAGCAAACCTTGAAATTAATGCGCCACCTGACCAGAAGCCAGTGAAGAGCACGGAGAACCAGCGTGACATACTCGGATCAGGATATCCCAGAAACCAGCTGAGAAGCCGCACTTTGAGCTAGCTGCAGGTGACGCATCTGCCTCGTGGATAACCAATGGTAGAGAGCATTACAGTAATCCAACCTAGACAAGACTAAGGCAAGCACTAGTGTTGCCAGATCAGTCAGTTCAAGATAGGACTTGATGCAGGTGATGTTATGAAGATGGTAAAAGCCACTGAGGACAACAGCCGACACCTAGAACTCCAGAGTCAGTTTGGGAGTCCACAATGAACTCCAGATCCTTCATCCTATCTGCAGCATGAAGGACCTTGCAATC
Organism: Neoceratodus forsteri; assembly: GCA_016271365.2. Classification (NCBI taxonomy): domain Eukaryota; kingdom Metazoa; phylum Chordata; order Ceratodontiformes; family Ceratodontidae; genus Neoceratodus; species Neoceratodus forsteri. The sequence goes on along the minus strand of CM028133.1, from coordinate 241,837,848 downwards.
CAACAGAGGAAGGACTGTGCTATCACTTGTTGCCATGGAACCTGACTGGCCCAGCTCCACCAGTAACACCTCCAACTTGGATGGACTGAGCCTAAGTCAGCTAGCTGCCATCCAGTCTTGGATTTCTGTGAGCCACTCACTCAGTTCCAGGACAGCGGCACTATCATCAACAGGACAAATACAGATGGGTGTCATCAGCATAGCAATGAAATGCTAGGCCATAGCATCTAATGATCTTCCCCAATGGCAACATGTACACGGCAAATAACAAGGGAGCCAGAATCGCCCCGAGACATGCCACAACAGAGCACAGAACTGCTCGACGTAAAGAAGCCAGGTGCCACCTGCTACATCCTGCCAGACATTGCCATACCCTTGACTGCTCCTCTGGTTTCCTCAGGTCTCTACTTATTCTCTCTACTCCCTCCACAGTATCTAACCTATTGCAGATTTTGGTGTCACCTGCAAAGAGGTATACCTTCCCTTTCCTTCCAACTCTTCTGCAATGTCTTTTATAAAGATATTAAAGAGGACTGGTCTAAGTACTGAGCCTTTCGGTACCCTGCTGGTCACTTCCCCTCATTAGAGTGAGTATCATTTACCACCACCCTCTGTCACCTGGCCATCAACCAGTTCCGTACCCAGTTTACCATCTTGGGTCCCATCCCCAACTGCCCAGTTTCCTTTTTAGCCTCCTATGAAGTATGGCATTGAAAACCTTGCTGAAGACTAAGTAAGCCATGGCCACCGCCATAGCCTGATCTATTTCCCTGGTCATCCAGTCGAAGAAATCGATCACGTTCATCTGACATGACCCCCCTCATGAATTCATGCTGCCTTGGATCTTGTAATCCACTGGATACCAGATACTCCACTAGCTCAAAGAGTTTCCATTAACTTTCTCACTACTGACATTAGACTGACCGGCCTATAGTTGTTAGCCTCCTCCTTGTTGCTGCTTTTATGAAGCGGTTTGCATCTGCCCTCCTCCAGTCCTCTGGAACCATGCCCCTTTCCAGTAAGTTGTTGAACAGGGCTGTCAGAGGTGCAGCTGGTACCTCTGTGAGCTCACTCAGCACCCTTGGGTGTACCCTATCCAGCCCCAGAACTTTATTCATTCTCAGATTTTCAAGTCCTTTCAGTGTAGCACTTCCTCACATTCCACTTAAACTTCCCATCTTACAGCTTCACTGCTTGTTTTCTAGTCCTGGTTGCACTTCCTTATCTGAAATGACTCCCCTCCTGTACCCTGTTCACCCATGTGAGGTACTTGTAGGTCTCTGATATGTCCCCCTCTCCCTACTCTCTTCTAGGGTGCTCATGTTGCGATCGCAAGAGACACATTTCTTAAACGAACATTGCCTCTGAGGCAGCACCTCACTACTGCATTTATTCTTTCTCATATTTAAGTCCCTTTTCCTATATATTTACTATTCAAACTCTGACAAAAGAAAACTAAGGGATCTTGTCTGGATTCAAACTCATAATCACTGGTTTATCAAGCTGTCGACCTTTCCACTATGCCACCAAATTGGCATAGCAGTGAAGCTCAGCTCTTCTGATGTAGAGGTTAAAGCCCTGCCAGGGAGGCAGCCCTATCCATAAATGTCTGCCTCTGAGGCAGATCTTCCTCAGAGGCAGGACTGCCTTGGAGGCAACATTCATTTAAGAAATGTGTCTCTTGTGGGAGGTAATGATGGTCACTTAGCAGGAAAGAGACCTTGGGGTTATCATATCTGATGACCTCAAAGTGGCGGGGCAGTTTGACAAGGCAGTGGGCAGGGCCAGTGGGATGCTGGGGTGCACAGTGAGAGGTATCACCAGAAGGAGGACGGAGGTGGTGTCACCACTGTATTGGTGGATGGTGAAACCCTATTTGAGTTCCATCCAGTTCTGGAGCCCACCTCTCAGAAAGGACATAGAGTGGAAGCAGCTCAGAGGAGTACAACTAAAATGGTGGAGGAGTTACATCTAAAGCCCTACAAGGAGAGACTGAAAGATTTCAACAGCAAGAGACATGCTGCCTAGGGGGCAGGATTGACTTGGAGGCAATGTTTAAGAAATGTGTCTCCTGTGTACCACCCCCCCCTTGATACTCGGTGGTTCTTGGGTTTGTATACCCTAGGTGCATGATTTTGCACTTTTTGACACTGATTCCCAGCTGCCATGCCTTCAACCACTTCTCATGTTTTCTAAGGTCCCTACTTATTCTCTTCACCCCTCCTGAGTAAGTATCCGTCCTATTACAGATTGTGGTGTCGTCTGCAAAAAGACATACCTTCTCTTCCAGTTCTTCCACAGTGTCACTTTGTGACAGTGTTGTGTAAGATACTGTCACATTTGTCATACAGAAAGTTAAAAGCAAGGATCTGTTTTTCTGTCCTCTCCTATTCTGTCGCTTGTCCATCTCTTGTTTGTCTGATTTTGCAATTAAATTTTCCTTGTGGAACATCGGAACTGGCGACTCCAATGGTTCCACAATTTCCCTGTTATCTCCCTTCCTTCTCTTCCTTTCTTCCTTTCTTTCTTTTTCTTTCCTTGCTTCTCTGTGGTTAAATAAGTATATGTGAATCTGTATGTGAAACAGATCTCTTGGTTTGCAAATGTATATAGTTATACTGCTGTAATGATCGAAGAAAGCTATTTGGGTTTACTGAACTTGAGAAACTTTTTGACCTCCACAGCTGCCAGCAGGAAACTATCTCTGGCCAGGATGTCTTAATTAGCTGTACCTGTTGAGAAGACTGCATGCCCTAGTCACAGGAAAGAAATTGACAAAATCTGGTACATTGTATGAAAACAAGCGATACAGCTTAATAAGAACAGGATGCAGAATTTAATTGCCAGGTAAAACTTCTTATAAAGAGAAACAATGTTTGTTTAGTCAGAGAAAGAGAGATTGAGATTTGATATAGAGATACCCTTGAGATTTAGATTTAGAGATGCCCTCAGATGAAGGACTGTTTTGTTTGAACTGACTGTATAAAAGCTATCCTCCACAATTTTTTAATTTTTTATTTTATTGTTGTTGATAGTAATAAAACACACCTTGCGAATGTTATGATTTCTCATAGTTTGTCTATGCTTCCTTACCTGTACCTCACCAACACACTTATGGAGACACTGCAGAGCACTGGTCCCAGTACTGAGTGCTCTGAAGCAGATTGATAGGTGGTGTAGTGTACACAAGTCATCTATCCATCGCTCCAAAGGGAAGGCAGTTGGGATAGTGTGGTTGGGTGCTACTTTCACTCTCAGGAGGTCCCAAATCTGAAGATATCTCCAGACATGGGTCACTGGTATACCATATAGATTTTGCAGAGATCTTCAAAGGAGTAAAGTACTCCAGAATGAAGATGGTATTGGTTCACCAGGCTTCTAATACCCCCCACATAGCAAAGGGTCCCAAGAAATAGGCTGATCCGCAATAGTGAGGTCATAGTTGTTTTACAGCAGCCTGGCCCATGGGGATTTATAGTTCCAGCGAAGGGGGGTCGAGTGTTTCTTCCTGATTCTCCTTATAGTTTGAGACAAGGGGGCTGGGATGACAGGGCCTAGTACTCCACTTGGGGAAAAGCAGTGCTTGGGGAGCAGGGAGTGAGCTCTGGGAAATCTCTGGTGTGAGCCACTGAAGAGTGTATTGGGAGAGTAAGATGAAACTGCCTGCCTGTGTACTACACATTCATGCAACAGTCAATCTCCAGTTGGGGAAGCCAAAACCTCCTCCTTCCTTCCAGTATCTCTGCAGGATCTGCAGTTAAATTTTGTAAGTCTTGCCAAGTCAGATAAATCCTGACATCCAGGAGGACAGAGACCCGAACAAAGAGCCTGGCAGTTGAACTGGTAGGTTGGATGGTATTTATTGGTCTTTGGGCAGGGCAGCCAGTTTCATAGCAGTGACTCTCCCCCACACTGTAAGCACAATGTCCCCCCCAGCCTCAAATGTCAGCATCACAGTCTAAGGAAGGCTGTACTATACCTGTCCCACTCTGTACCTGTCTCTGTGGATGAAAAGAGGGCTCCAATCCCCAGTGCTGTCAGACCCTCGCCTTTCACCAGCACTAAATGTAACCCCTAGGTGGCATTATCCCAAGGGCTACTACCCCACCTACTTGGCTAGTAGCAGGTTAAGGGGCCTAAGTTCTAAAATGAGTGCCTCCATCCAGAGGTCAGGGTTGGTAGTGGTCAAGCTAACCTGGGCACAGCCCTCTGGGACAATGTAACCCCCCTCTTTCCTTACTAGTGGCCAGAACAATACACAACAATCACTTTCACAATACCCCTGATACACCACATAAGTACCCACACTGTTTGCACTTACCACCAGGGCTTTCCTCTGGCCCGGCCCTGGGGACACCCTGTAAAACAAGGTTATACACAGCAAATAACACCAGTACAGTACTCTTGCACAAACTGGAACCACAGTCAGAGGTAAATGCAAAAAAGAGATAGATCTGATTTATTTAAGGGACTTAAACAAGGGAGTGGCGTAATCAGGTTAATTTGCTTAAAGGCTGTATCACTCAAACAGTTATGCATGCACTTCAGGGTCCATAAACAGTCACACACTCTGAGTACCCAGATGGAGAATGGTGGGATAGCCAGGAGTTACAGCTGGTTGGGGCCCTGTGATGGAAGAAAACACCATGTACAACACACACTAATTGTAATCCAGAGCCAGAGGGCTCAGTTTGTGAAAAGAAAACAACAAGACAATCAGATGACACACTTTTAGATTAGGCTGTTGTTGCAGGGAGCTACCATGATGCTTACTCACGATACCTAAGACTGGACACAGGCTGGACGAAAATTGAGACTGCTGGAAATCCTGACAGGCTGATCGCATTCAGCAAAATCTTCGGTCTTCTTCAGGTTGATCCTGGTCACAGCTCAGTGGCTTACTTCGTTCTCACAAATTCAGATTCAGTCCAAACTGATTCTCTTCTCCCTCTCACGGGCAGCAGGCAGGCATGCAGGCCAAAACTCAGGCCTTTCCACAGAGACTGTATTGAACTGTTGCTTCTTCAACTCCCAACTTAGAGCTGACTCAACTTCCAGCAAGCATGGGAATTTCCCCAGAATCCAAAAGGTTTGGTTGGCTAATCTGTCTGTCAGTCACAATAAAGACTCCCCCTTCAGGTGCAAAAAGGCGCCAAAAGCCCAAAACTACAATTCCTACAGATTTTGACTCCAGACATCTCCTGTAGTCTGGCTCCATTTTAGGTCCCACCAGTACTGATTGGTCCAATTCAGCAGTCCAGAACCAAGATAGTGAAGATAAGCAAAACAGTCCTTGCTGCAAAGAAGGCGGGTTAGATAAACTATATTATCATTATCACTTTAAATGATTTTCAGCAAATAGTTACATCTTTCAACAGAGCTTCCTCTCAGATTACTCCCGCACGGATCCACTATAAATTGCTGCTCGAACTACCTTGAGCTGTTACTTCTTCACTTCCCAACTTAGATCTAACTGAAATTGCAAGCAGTTTGAGACTTCCCCAAAATCCAAAAGGTTCAGTTGGCTGATCTGTCTGTCAATCACAACAAGGGCTCCTCCTCCAGGTTATTTTAGGCACCAAAATGCAAAAACTACAATTCCTACAAGTTTTGACCCCACCAAGCCCCTGTAGGCAGGCTCCATTTTAGAGTCCCAAATGTACAGATTGGCCCATTTCAGCAGTCCAGGACCAAGATGATGGAAACAAACAGAACTGTCCATGCTGCAAAGAAGGCAGGTAGAACAAACTGCAGTATTATTATTACCATAACAAATAATCAGCAAACAAGTACATTTTCTAACAGAGCGCCCTCTCAGATTAATTATCACTGCAATCCAGGCAGCTCTTAAAGAGACAGTACACAGAGGCTATACAGGCACTCTCTGGCAATCACATTTAAACTGTTAAAATGCAAGACACCAGCCTGGCAGTGAGCATTTAGGTAAGCTCAAGGAAGACTTTTTGGGAACCCCCATTTGTAGGGGGGGTTACACCCTTCCCTGCCTGGAGAAAACTTGGTGTCCGCGTCAAATCTGTACCATCACAATACTGCAAATGCAAACTGTGTGGATGCATGGAACGGCCTTCCAGAGGAGGTTGTGGAGTCAAAAACAGTGGTGGAATTCAAGCACGCATGGGACAGTCATAAGGCAATTCTAGGGGGTTGGGGTAGGAAGAAGTAGGCTGCTGGTTAACTTGGATCTGCAGCTTATCCATTAGGTAGGGAAATGGGCAGACTGGGTGGGCCAAGCAGTCCTTATCTGCCGACAAAATCTATGTTTCTATGTTTCTATGTTTCTATACAAGACATTTATACCATTAGCATGTTATACAAGTGACATCTGATGCATCAGTCAATGTAAACTTATACCTTTACTATACACATTCTCTACACTTTACAATACTATATCCATTCTGACAATACATCATGCATATTTCACACAGGTAATTTACACATTATTATGCGGAATCATGTAATAACTTCTTGTACATTGAACAATGTAAGAGGGGGCCCTTCCCTATCAGCTAACTTGGGACCGGATGGGGCAGGGGCACCATGGTGAGAGGGCAGAACAAGTAACCTGGAATGGGCCGTCAAGCTCAATTTGGGCAGTGAGCTCGGTGAAACATAAACACCGTTGTGAACCACACGGAGAGGCAAGTCCAAAGGCCTCCCCGGAGAATCAAAGCTGAAGTGTACTACTGGTTTGACAGCTCGGCCAGTCTTTCTGAGGGGGTTGACTACAGTCTCTGTACTCTCAGCACTGGTCTGGGGACTCTCGTCACTTGTGAGGGGTGCCTCTGCCTGGATGGGAATATCCAAACTTGGGGCACTGTCTGCTCCTTGCTCTGCAGGCTCTGTTTCTTGACTCATTTTGCAAAGGCTCAGGCACAATCAAGCTGTGAGGCACTGAAGGGGGGTTGTTGGCACTCTCATGGTGTTCTTCAAGTTCTGATATGTCACCAGAAAGACTCAAACCCTCAGCTCCTTCTTCAGGCAAATCATACAGTTCTACAGGACACAGAGACGCAACATCTTCAGACGTGATACTTCACTTTTTGAGAACATTGGCTCCGAGGACGAAGCTGGGGGGTAAGGCAGTCCAGAAGGCCCAGCTTCATCCCCACAGTTAGTCATACGGTGACCTCGAAACAGCTGACTCAACTCATAGGAGGGGTAATAGGCATTGTCACATTCACTTAAGTCCGAGGTAAACTGACAGTCACTATCATTCTGAACCTGCTGCGGGGGAAACCTTGAACTTGTAACCACTGGGGTAGGTTGACTCTGTCTCTTTCTTGCAGCAGCACCAGTCAGCGGCCCAGGGGAATCAATCTCTGAGGTTTCAGCCTCAATTACAACTTGGCCGATAGGTAGCAAGTGGTTACAGTGCATGGTTTTGACAGCTTTGGAGTTATTCTCTGGGCGCACCTTATACACGGGTAAATCATCCAAGTTTCCAACTACTACATGGGGGAGATGGTACCACCGATCAGCAATTTTGTGTTTGCCATGCAGTCCCAAATTGCGTAACAACACACGGTCTCCAAATCGAAGCTCTTGAGCCTTTACTTTTTTATCGTGCCTCTTTGTTTGCTAGATTTCTCTTGGTGGCCATTGTCTGGGCCAGTTGATAGGAATGGTTCAATTGAGCTCTCAGTTTTTGTACATATTGCAGGTAGTTTTCGGCTCGGACCCTATCTGGAGAGACCCTAAAGTAGACATTAACTGGCAGCCAGACATCTCTCCCAAACATGAGGCAGTAGGGGGAGAACCCGGTAGCATCATTTTTCGTGCAACTGTTTCCTCGCTGGAGCAGTTCAAGTGCTGGGGCTAACTGCATAATGTCAGAATGCAGCAAGACTTCATGTTGTTTGAAACAGTCACACACTCTGGGTACCCAGATAGAGTATGGTGGGTTAGCCAGGAATGTTGCCGCTAGTTGGGGCCCTATGATGGAAGAAAACAACACGCACAACACACACTAATTGTAATCCAGAGCCGGAGGGTTCAGTTCGTGAAAAGGAAACAAGACAATCAGATGACACACTTTTTGATTAGGCTGTTTTTGCAAGGAGCTACCCTGATGATAACTCATGATACCCAAGACTGGACACAGGCTGGACAAAAACTGAGACTGCTGGAAATCCTGACAGGCCGATCACATTCAGCAAAATCTTCGGTTTTCTTCAGGTTGATCCTGGTCACAACTCAGTTTCTTACTTCGTTCTCACAAACTCGGATTCAGTCCGAACTGATTCTCTTCTCCCTCTCACGAGCAGCAAGCAGGCCAAAACTCAGGCCTTTCCACAGAGACTGTATTGATCTGTTGCTTCTTCAACTCCCAACTTAGATCTGACTCAACTGCCAGCAAGCATGGGAATTTCCACAGAATCCAAAAGGTTTGGTTGGCTGATCTGTCTGTCAGTCACAACAAAGGCTCCCCCTTCAGGTGCAAAAAGGCACCAAAAGCCCAAAACTACAGTTCCTACAGATTTTGACTCCAGACAGCTCTTGTAGTCTGGCTCCATTTTAGGTCCCACCAGTACTGATTGGTCCAATTCAGCAGTCCAGGACCAAGATAGTGAAGATAAACAAAACAGTCCTTGCTGCAAAAAAGGCAGGTTAGATAAACTACATTATCATTATCACTCTAAATGATTTTCAGCAAATAGTTACATGTTTCAATGGAGCTCCCTCTCAGATTACTTATGACTGTAATCCAGGCAGCTCTTAAAGAGACAGTACACAGAAGCTATAGAGGCCCTCTCTGGCAATCACATTTAAACTGCTAAAACGTAGGACACCAGCCTGGTAGTGAGCATTTAGGCAAGCTCAAGGAAGAGTTTTCGGGAACCTCCATTTGTAGGGGGATTACATAAATATATCACAGTGTGTTGGGAAGCCTGCACTGTACCTGCCCCACACTGTGCCTGTCCCTGTGGATAAACAGAGGGCTTCAGTCTCCAGTGCTGTCAGTCCCTCATCTTTCACCAGCACTAAATACATCACAGTGTGTGGGGAAGCCTGCACTGTACGTGACCCACACTGTACCTGTCCCTGTGGATAAACAGAGGGCTTCAGTCCCCAGTGCTGTCTGTCCCTCACCCTTAACCTGTACTAAATACATCACAGTGTGGGGAAGTCTGCACTGTACCTGCCCCACACTGTACCTGTCCCTGTAGCTATAAAGAGGGCTTCAGTCTCCAGTGCTGTCAGTCCTTAGCCTTTTACCAGCACTAAATACATCACAGTGTAAGGAAGCCTGCACTGTACTTGTCCCACACTGTACATGTCCCTGTAGATAAACAGAGGGCTTCATTCTCCAGTGCAGTTGGCCCCTCTCCTTTCACCAGCACTAAATACATCAGTGTGTGGGGAAGCCTGCACTGTCCCTGCCCCACATTGTACTTATCCCTGTGGATAAACAGTGGGCTTCAGTTTCCAGTGATGTCAGTCTCTCACCTTTCACCAGTACTAAATATATCACAGTGTGTGGGGAAGCCTGCACAGTGGGTTTCAGTGTTCACAGAAACATAGAGGTTGTCAGAAGATGAGGATCTCTTGGCTCACCTAGTCTGCCCAGTTTTCTCTGTCTATTGTGCCACCGCAGACCATACTCAGTCATTCAGAGCTGTCAGTCCATTGCCCTTTATCAGCACCAAATACATCACAGTGTAGGGAAGCCTGCACTGTCTCTGCCCCACACTATACCTGTCCCTGTGGATAAACAGAGGGCTACAGTCTCCACTGCTGTCAGTCCCTTGCCTTTCACCAGCACGAAATACATCACAGTGTGGGGAAGCCTGCACTGTCCCTGCCCCGCACTGTACCTGTGGATAAACAGAAGGCTTCAGACTCCAGTGGTGTTAGTTCCTTGCCTTTCATCAGCAGTAAATATGTCACAGTGTGTGGGAAAGCCTGCATTGTACCTGCCCCATACCTGTACCTGTCCCTGTGAATAAATAGAGGGCTTCAGTTTCCCATGCTGTCCGTCTCTCACCTTTCACCAGCAATAAATACATCACCGTGTGTAGGGAAGCCTTCACTGTCCCTGCCCCACACTGTCCTTGTCCCTGTGGTTAAACAGAGGGATCCATTCTCCAGTGCTGTCAGTCTGCCACCTTTCACCAGCAATCAAAATGCACTACACATATGAAAATCAAAAAAAGGTTTGGCTGCTACAGACACTGCAGATCTTTTTATCCAGATGTTACACACATTGGGGGGACCCTTACAGCTGTTAAACTTTCTTTGCCCTGGAAAAGGAAATAATAGAGCTACCTCGTCGAATCATTTCTGCTGAATCCATCTGCAACTCTGAATTTGCTGGCAGCGCCTACGTAACCTGGCCTGCTGGTCAGAACCAAAGATTATTCCCCTCCCCACCCCCCAAAAAAATAACACTAACCCTGTTTGCATTAGCATGAAGGGGAAATGCCTGCTGGGAAAGGCTTCAACTGAAACAAGTTCATTCAACGGTTAAAAAAGAAAAACTGGCATTAGCAAAGTATCCTTTCCCAATCTGTGACTCAGTGACAAAGCTGCCAGCTTGGATGTTTGGGCTTGGACTCTTTCTAGACTCATGACCCTACAAGCTCTACCAAGAAAAAGGCTATCATGGCCAGAGAACACTGGTGGGGGTCTCCTTCCTGCATAGCAGCAGTGGTTGTCAGCACTGTGGGAAATGCTCCCAAGCATTCACAGACTCTTTCACTTCTGTTCCAGTCTGCCATGGGAAGAACCCATGATGCATTTTCCAGACACATGGGTTGAAACTGACACCAGCCCACCAGCCAAATACTGCTTGGTTTCGCATTAGACTAGTTAAAATTGTCATTAATGTGCACTGCCAGCTTGTGCCGGAGAAGATCACATTTCAGTTGAAGTGGTGGAATTTCTGTGTGGGCAAACTGGAGTTTCCTAGTAACTAGCCCTGTTGGCTAGTGACTGACAAATGTGGTTTTAACTACTGCACTGCAGGGTGCAAAAATGTTGCTCATTCATTGTGGAGAACCTTTCTCCATCCTTGTCAGTTTCCCCTCCACCCATCCAGGGTAAGATAATACATTTTTTTTAAATCTGTTATTTCCTCTTCTGATCTGTCGGGCATTCACATCTGTTCATCTCTTCCAGCCCCTATCTCATGCTAACTCCCAAGTATTTACCCCACTGCCAGGTGGCTCATATGTGTCCGTTCCCCTCCATCGCATCCCCCGCTGGCCGCTATCCTCAGCTATTTTTCCTCACTGCCAGGCAGCTCACATGTGTCCATCCTCCTGGCCCCATCCTCCACTATCCCAGGGTATTTACCCCACTGCGGGGTGGCTCATATCTGTCCATCTCTGACCATCCCCATCCCCTGCTATTCCTAGGTATTTATCCTGACCTCCAAGTTCCCCAGTGGGGTTACCCCACACAGTGGGACCTACAGGGGAGCAGGATCCAGTATGGAAGTGGGTAGCTGGTCAGCAGTGTGGGGCCTGCATGGTAGACCCGAGAGTCAGTTGAAAAACCACTTATGACTGACTTACCACACATTCTGACTGATTTTTTTCAACTAGTTTGAAATTTCTGACTTCAACTAACTAAAGAAAATCCAACCAATTTTTTCAACTTTCGCCATCGTTGACTTTTATTATGTTGTAGTTTGTCATACTTTAACTTCATTATTTGGCATATGTTGCATAATACATAGCTATTGACATAAGAGACAGGCTTTTAGGACCAACAATACATAAAGCAATCACCAGCACTTCAGCAATATGTATACAAACATACTAATGAGAGGTTCCATCCAAACCCAGTGTCCCATTAAGTATACAGTGCAGTCCCACTATGAGCAACAGCATGTACAGACAATTATATAAACCTGCAAGAAATAGGTTCACATTATGTATTAAAGGGGAACTGTCAGCAGTAATAATCTGACATAATAATAATAATCTGACAGCCTGACTGACTGACGCCCAAGTATGTGGCTAATCCTAATTAGGCTTTTGTGTGCAGCGACACTTTATTTACTTACCGATTACTGCAGTGTAATAAATAAATTAGGCTAAGTAATGTCATTGACTTCTAAGATGCCATTTCATGTAACCAGACATCCCAGAATCCCATGATGCTGACTTCAGAGAGAACTGCAGAGCTGAGAGATTCAACTGCCTGTAATAGCCAGCCTGCAGTGAATGTCAGAGTGTTTTGTAAGCTGAAATCTAAAATTTGCTGGACATCTGTTCTTGTGGGGCTTGGGCTAGGTACAATGAAGTCAGAGAGGACTGAACTAAGCACCATGAACAGAGCAGTACCATAAAAATCTGATTTTAGTTTACACAATTATTCCCATGTGTACTGCAGGGTGCAGGCAACTGAAGAATTTATCTCCCATCTCAGCAGTTCTCTGATGTGATCATCAGGGATTCTGATATGTGTGGTTACATGAAACTGCATCTTACAAGTCAATGTCAGTCAAATTAGCCTAGGGTATTCTACTATCGTGCAGTAAGCAGTAATTAAAAAATGTTTTTGTACACCAAGTGCAAATTGTGATCAGCCTCACACTTGGGTGTGAGGCTTTACTGACTGTTCCCCTTTAAGCTATCCTACTTCCATTAAGGCAGAGTTGTTTTACGTGGTCCACCAAGCCAATAAGGGAAAGTCCACTCCTCTTCTCTTGGCTAGTATAAATGGCTGAATAAAATAAACTCATTATCTGCTGTGGCTGCCAAAGTTCAGTACTGTTTCTTTTGGCAGAAAGCAGATCGGAGTTCAGTATGTACACCCTGGGGAGAGGACGGACAAGGGGACAGGATAGAGGTTTTCATGTACATAAAGGAGATTAATAAGGAAGGCTCAGATGGGGTGTTCCAATGGAAGGAGGGGGCAACCAGAGGACATGGATGGAAGCTAGAAGGAGGGAGACTCAGGGATGAGAGGAGGAGGTGTTACTTCACTGAGAGGGTGGTGGAACCATGGAATGCGCTGTCCAAGAGACTGGTGGAGGCAGATGCTATAGAGGGGTTCAAGAGGGTCTGGGACAGGTATAGGGGGAGGGTGACGCTGAGGAAGTCCAATACAGGGGGAATACCTTTGAATGAGGATAGAGAAACTAAAGGGGTTGGGGGGAGGGACAGCAGAATCGGCAGCCAGTATGGGAGCTGACTGTCAAGCAGACACAAAAGACAATAAGGCCTACTCTGCTGGCATTTTATTATAACAAGTCATTATGCATTATATCCCAAGTTGATGTGCTGCAGTTTAAAGTTCAGATTTTGATAATAAACAGTCTCTCAAATGCAACAGGAAAGTCATAAAATATAAATATGTATATATAATTATATAAATAACACCTAGTGGTACTTACTGGGCTAATGAACACACACACACACCCAACACCAAAAAAAATATACAAGACAGGATACAAATAATTACTGTTGAGCTGACGCTCAAAAAGCATGTCATCACAGACACATGCCCTAACCACTGACATTTTTTTATTTTTGGGTAACTGGGTAAGGCCCACTAGGCACAACAAAATGGTTATATTAAATGCACGCTGAAAATAGAAAATAGAGTTAAAAATCTACGTTTCGACCTTAGGCCTTTTTCAGGAAATATCTAAAAGAGGAAAAAACAAGTTAGTGTAGTGTGTTTTTTTTCTCTTTTAGATATTTCCTGAAGAAGACCTAAGGTCGAAACGTAGATTTTTAACTCTATTTTCTATTTTCAGCGTGCATTTAATATAACCATTTTGTTTTGCTTTTAGATCACATGCTGACGCAGCGCCTTGTTTTTGTTTTTTTACCACTAGGCACAGATGCTTCTCTTCAGGGGCGACCCAGGAGCACTGGTGAGGTTAAATGACTTGTTCACAGTCACGCAGCATGCAACTGGAGAGTGTGGGAATCAAACCCAGGTCTGTCTGCTAGATGTACCAAGCTCATTTACAGCTCATTACTCTTAACGTCTAGGCTACACTGCCAGCTCCATTAAATAATACAATGCCAGTTAAACAATGTTTTATGTAGTCTTTGAAAATCCTGCCTATTTCCATTTTTTTTTTATTTTACTGGATCCATTTTATAATCACAATAAGGCACTCAATGGTGTGCATAAAGCTGGATAACCTCACTTCTTAGGTGGTTAAAGGCACTTGCATGCACCTCATGTCTCACAACATACCAAGGTGTAACATTATTCCAGGAAAACAAACCACACAGTATCATGCCTTTTGGCTTAATTACATTAAAAACTGGCAAAGAAAGATATCTGTTCCTTTTGACATAGTGCCAGCAGCTCTAAATACTTCTCTGTGCTACTACACATGGGTGTTCAAATCAGAACGTTCATCACTTGCCCAGCCATGATGACTATAGCAGATTATTCACTTGCCCCTAATAATTATAATACAATGAAATTACCTCTGTTTTGGTAAGGCTGACCTCCAATGAAATTTACTTCTTGCCCCAGATATGGGCTGGGTTGGGCTGTGGCAATGGGATATGCACACTCCTGGTGCCATGTTGTACAGATTATATTACAAGCAAGCATTCAATCCTAATTTTATATCTGAGCAGTACAGTTCATTCACTGCATCTGTAATAAACCCCAGTAGTCTGTCTCAGTCATGCTGGTTGTGGGCAGAGAGAGAGAGAGAGACCCCAGACCCTACACTCCTACAGACTCCTGCTGCAGACCTGCCTGTTGCTTCCCCTTCCTTCCGCTTTACCGCCTGCACGTGCGCTTCGACTAAACACTCCTGCCACCTGCTTCCCAACTCACCACTCTCAACTCACTACTCTCTCCTGCCCCGTGCAGCAATTTGGAGTGTGTGCACAGCTCCTCCCTCTCATTACTCTCACTCTCATTGGAGGATGGTTAGCAACGAGGAGACGAGAAGTTAAAAACATCCACCCTGACCCCACGCAATTTAAAAAAAAAAATAAAACGACCAAGATGACTCTTGAGTGCATGCACGCATTTTAAAATGGGGAATCGTGAGGCAAGTTGTCGACTTTAAGGAAATACAACTGCTGTGAATTGCGACTGCAATTCATTGCAATTACAACTGCAACTGCTGTCAATTTCGGCTCATGATTCTGACTGCCGACAGCGGCTCCAGGGTCTACTGCATGGTGCCAGTCGCTGTACCGTAGCTGCGGTGGGTTTTCAATCATTTTCTCCCCGAGGATCTGCCAGCTTGCAATGACATGGCATGGATGTGTGCAGTGGTGCACAGCACATTCTGTTGTCCACAGCAGTCCCAAATACCTGAAGCCTCTGCATGCACTACCACCTAGCCACCCGGGGGGGGGGGAGTCAAGCAGTGGAGGATAGAACCCCCCTCTCGCAGCAGTCCCCGACACTTGGGGCAGCATCTGAATACACTGCCCCCTAGCCACCCTGGGGGGCAGTTAAGTAGTGGAGGATGGAGTCCCCCCCCCTCCTGCAGCAGTCCCTGACACCTGAAGCAGCCTCTGCATTAGCTGCCACCTAGTAACTGTTGGGGGACAGTCAAGCAGTGGAGGATGGAGCACCCCCTCCCGCAGCAGTCCTCGAGATCTGAGGCAGCTTCTGTATGCACTGGCACCTAGCCACCCTGGGGGGCAGTTAAGCGGTAAAGGATGGAGTCCACCCTCCCTGCAGTGGTCCCTGACACCTGAGGCAGCCTCTGCATGTGCTGCTCCTAGCAACTGCTGGGGGACAGTCAAGCAGTGAAGGATGGAGCCCCCCCACCTGCAGCAGTGCCCAAGACCTGAGGCAGCCTCTGCACATGCTGCCACCTAGTCACCCTGGGGGGCAGTCAAGTAGTGGAGGATGGAGGCCCCCCTTCCCCTACAGCAGTCCCCAACACCTAAGGCAGCCTCTGCATGCGTTGCTGCCTAGCAACTGCTGGGGGCAATCAAGCAGTGGCAGATGGAGCCCCCCCTGCAGCAGTCCCCGAGACCTGAGGCAGCCTCTCCATGCACTGCCACCTAGCCACCCCAGGAGGCAGTCAAGCAGTGGAGGATGGCATCCCCCCTCCCTGCAACAGTCCCAACACCTGAGGCAACCTCTGCACGCGCTGCCACCTAGGAACTGCTGGGGGGCAGGCAAGCAGTGGAGGACGGAGCCCCCCCCCCACAGCAGTCCCCAACACTTGAGGCAGCCTCTGCATGCACTGCCACTTAGCCACTCTGGGGGCAGTCAATCAGTGGAGGACAGAGTCCCCCCTCCCTACAGCAGTCCTCAACCCAAACATCTTGGCTCCTGGCACTATGCCAGGTGTAGACTGAGCACTTGTTAAAAAGCTGGAGCAACAGGAAAAGGTGGCCAAATGTTTGTCATACTACTGACAGTGCTCCCTAGACTGGGGATCATCTCAGTCTCACATAGGGACAAAGTCACCTTGGTGCCTTCTACTCTCTCATTCAAGGACTCTGTCTCAGGATCCTTCCTTGAACCCTTCAGGAGATGGTTGATTAATCCCACCTCCGTACTGGAAGCCACTATGTATATAGTTAATTGGTTTAAGTACCCTTCTCTGTACTACCCACACTTTGGGATTTGTATATACTGTTTACGTTTTAACTCCTCGGGGGTCAGAGGAGTAACTAGGTATGGGATTCAGTTTTTCCCATCTCAAATTTTTGTTTTAGCTGTTGAACTGGTTAGGATAGAGGCTAACCTAAAAGCTAAGGATTTTGCACTTAATCTAATTTTAAAGTATTATTTTAATTTGAGCCTCTACCAGAATGTTTATTTTCTAGTTTATCTACCAAAAATCAAAAAAGGAAACACACACATTCATGCTTTGTCACTGCTTTATTACATACAACCTATATCAATATTACTATTCTCTAGGAAAATAGACAATGGCAGTTAATCCAGTTTAAGTTTTTTCCATGAATATTAACGGTTTTCATAGTGCCATCAAGAGATCTTGTTTAATGCAATACTTAAACAAGCAGGCAACGGACCTCTTCTTCCTTCAGGAAACACATTTACCTGATTCTGAACACCAGAAATTGAAGTGGGGTAACCGTTATGAAGTTTATGCTTCTTCCCATTCTAGTGCCCATAGATGTGGGGTCGCAATCTTAATACCTGTCTCTACATCTTTTGAAATTCGGGAATCCATAATAGACTGTCATGGTAGATATGTCATTTTAACTAGGACATTATACTCCCAGGAGGTAACTTTGGTTAACGTTTATTTCCCCCCTCAAACGTCCCTGGCAGTGAGCTGATACTTTCTCCAGAGAGTCCTTACATCCCATAAGGGCACCCTAATTATGGGAAGTGACTTTAATTTAGCTATTTCTCCCCTACAGGACTTGTCTTTGCCTCGGGCCTACAGAGTTACCCCCACAGTGAAATATTTCAGATCATCTCTTTCTCACCTGGGTATCAAAGATGTATGGAGGAGACTTTTCCCCTCAAGTCCTGGTTTTTCTTATTATTCCCCCCACTTTCAAACCTGTTCTCGCCTAGACTATTTTTTCGTTTCATGTGAACACTTCTAATTCAGGATTTGTCATTCGCTCCTAAAATACTCTTTAACCACCATCCACTTATCTTAAAAATTAATCTAGGTAAACTTCCAAAAACAAAACTCTGGCAGCTGAGCCCAATGCTCCTGAGGGATCCTGAATACATAAGAATAGGTTACTGACCTGTAACAGTAGCTCTAGGAGTGATATATGTTGTTCATCCACACTCTTTGGCATTGTCCATTTCCCCTTTAAATCTTCTGGAAGTCTTCAAGCTGGCTCCTCCTACCCACCCGGATGGTATATACCTTGTCTCTGCCCCATGACGCCAGATCTTAGCCCACTGGAAGCCAGGTGTTATGCGTCCGCAGCTGGGGAGGTCGGATGGGTCCGTGTGGATGAACAACATATACCACTCCTAGAACTACTGTTACAGGTCAGTAACCTGTTCTTCTAGGAGCGTGGATATATGGTTCATCCACATTCTTTGGCAGACTCCTAGCAGTTCTCTGGGAGGAGGGAGGCAAGGCGCACACCCCCTACTTAGGGAACAGAGACTGGAGAACTGAGGTCCCAAAACCAGCATCCCGGCGTGACTCAAGGTCGATATGGCAGTGGGTAATGAAGGTGTTTGCCGACCACCAGGTAGCAGCCTGACAGATTTCCTGGATAGGGACATCCCTGGAAGCAGCCACCAATGCAGCAGTATGGCGGGTAGAATAAGCTCTTATCCCTCTGGGAGGCTCCTTGCCTGCCAACTCATAGCACAAACCTATGCATGATGTAATCCACCTTGCAATGGTCCATTTGGCTGTAGGTCTGCCAGAAGCGGCTTCAGCATAGGTGACAAACAGCTGGCGAACCTCTCCCTGAATTTCTGCCGTCCTCTCCTTATAATAGGACAGAGCATGTCTCAGGTCCAAAGTATGGAGCCTGTACTTGGCCTCCGCGGTGTAGTTAGGGTAGTATACCAGCAGAGTTAACACCTGGTTAAGGTGGAACTCTGACTCCACCTTCGGAAGGAATTTCGGGTGGGGGCGCAGGACAACTTTGTCCCTGTGAAAGACCAGATAAGGGGAGTCCACTGAAAGTGCTGGAGTTCCCCTGTCCTTCTGGCAGATGTGATAGTCACCAGGAAGGCCATCTTCCATGACAAGTGTGACGGTTCACACTTGTGCATGGGTTCGAATGGCTGCTGAACCACAGGGGAAGAGTGCTAAAAAGGCTTCTTCTGCTGGCTCTTGCCCAAAGAACCCTTGGCAGAAGTAGCATCCAAGGTGGTATTGGACTGCTCTATATGCTGAAGGTGACTGGTCACTCCCGGACCGAACAAGTCGGTCCCCCAGGAAGCTTATGCTGAGTATCCGCCGGGAAGGAGGAAAGCCTCAGCCAAGCCCTGAGGCGAGAGGCCACTGCGGCAGCCATCGCGCGGGCACACGAATCCCCACTGTCCAAGGCCATCAGGAGCTGCTGTTTTGCGACAGCACAGCCCTGGTCACAGACCTACTTGACCGTGGTCTGCATGTCCGTGGGGAGATGAGGGAGGACTGTGTCCAATGACCCAAGGAGGGCATGAGAGAAGTGTGCTATAATGACAACCAAGCTGGCCTGATGAAGGCCCAAAGAAGAGGCCGCATAGACCTTTCGGGCAGTGTGGTCCATATTTTTGGACTCTTTGTCCGGTCGGTCAGTGTCGGCAGAACTGCCAGTATGTCTGAACATAGAGGCAGTCACCAGGCTCTCAGCCAAAGGGTGCTCTGTGAACCCTGCAAGGGACCCCATGGGCACCGCGTATTTGCGGGCCATGTGGGCAGACTGTGCTGGGCATGAGGCAGAGCGCTGCCATAGTTCAAGGGCCTGGCCAACAATGGCTTCAGCCACTGGAAAGGCCTCCATCGGGGTATCCCCTCTCTTTAGAATATCTGTGAGAGGGTAGCCTACCTTTTTCTGGATTGATTCCAGGGGCATTCCGGTAGAGTCAGAAATGAGACGAAGAATCCTTTGGAAGGAGGAAGGGTCTTCCTCCATCCCTCTGCCAATGGATGACTCATCATCTCCAGGATGAGAGTGCAGCCTGGTGACATCCGAGTCCGAGGACTCGGGTAACAGTGGTCTACCACCGAAATCACCCTTGATCCACCGAGAGCAGTCAAAGGTGACAGTAACCGACAGATGTCAGGGAAGCCCGGTGTCCAGTTGGTCCTCTTCCGAGGGAGACCCTCCCACAGGCTGCTTAGGCAGCGGTTCCACCCGAATGGGTGGGGAGACTGGAATAGGCCAAACTGGGGAACGGGCCAGCCCCATGGGCGGAGGAACTGGAGGCTTTGGTTCCAGAGGAGTTGGCTTCAGCCTGGGAGGCAAGAGCAAAGTAATGGCTGGAGTAGATGGCGGATCTGGCTTCTGCCCAGTCAAAATCAGCTGCTGCCACATAAGGCCCTCATAGCGCCGACGGGGTTTCCGCTGGTGCCTCTCCTCGTCCGTAGAGGATGAAGATGACCTGTGGCGTCACCTCTTCTTTGAGCGCTTATGGCTCTTCCTCGGTTGTTTGGCCGAGGGGGTCCTAGATCTTGACTGAGATTGGGGAGGCCGACTCGGTCGATCGGGAGACACTGGAGGGATCCGTGAAACCGGAGGGTCTGGAACCGGGTACTTGATGGGGACATCAGCGGGCTGGATCTCCTCATCAAGAAATACCAGGACTGGAGTCTGTTCTAATGAGTCATCGGCCATGGCCGGTGACAAAGGGTCAATCGAGTCGAGGATAATTTTGACTTCGTCAGCCACTTCCATGGTCCCCTGGCCAGATGGAAGATCTGTGAAGCCAGCGGCTGAGGATGTGATCTCGACCGAGGTCGAGACTGTGTGTTCCTGGGACTTGGACCTTTCTCGGTCCCAAGAATGTCTTCGCCGAAATGAAGACGATGGGTCTTTATCTCTCTTCCGAGAGCGGGAGGAGTGCGAGTCCAAGGGCACCTTGCCCTGGGTTGGGCGAGACTGGCACAACACCTTAAAAGATTCCTGTAAAGGTGGAGCCTAGGTTCAGAGGAACAAAGAAGCTTCGACTGGCCGAAGCACGAGCGGCTTCTTCCTCGAGCGCCTTCATCTGTTCCAGCTGCTCGATGGAGCCCGAGGCCACGGAAACCGCCCACCTACCCTCCTTCGACTTCACCGGAGGGTTCCTTTTTTCCGGTCTCCCCAGCTTCAGGCGTGCCATGCGGTCATCCAGGACGTTAGGATGGAAGGCCAAGCAAAAGCTGCATGAAGAGGTGTCATGGCCGACACCTAGGCAGTAGATGCACGTGAGGTGGGGATTGGTGCGCGACATCTTTTGGCCGCAGGGACACCAGCAAAATCCTGGGGAAGATTTTTCCTTCATGATCGATGCTGCAAAAGTGTGATCGCTAACTCAAACGAGTTTGAACTTCCGTAAAACCGACAATTTGAAAGCCAGAGCCTACGAAATGTGAGAGCACAAGGGAGGCAACCTGTATCTTTCAGAGGAAAGGAAGATCTGGCATCATGGGGCGGAGCCGAGGTATATACCATCCGGGTGGGTGGGAGGAGCCAGCTTAAAGACTTCCAACAGATATAAAGGGGAAACGGACAATGCCAAAGAGTGTGGATGAACAACATATCCACGCTCCTAGAAAGTATGTTAGAACTAGAATTCCGCAGTTCCTCAATGAAAATGGGGGGGGGCGCAGTATCTGACCCAATGCTTGGGATTCTCTGATGGCTACTTTGAAGGGAGAGACAACAGCTTTCTCAACTAATAAAAAAAGGAAATCGGGGGCTCTATACAAATTTTACACAGAACAATTACAGAACTACCAATTGCTATATCGGGTAGGAGACAAAATCCTCCAACAAAAGATTAGGGAAACCAAACAAGAACTACAAAATATAATGGATTCTAAGATCCTCCAGACCATGTTTTATTTAAAACAGGCTAATTATGAGGAAGGTGACAGAGGGACACGCCTCTTAGCTAGGAAACTGAGGAACAGGAAATGGGAGTCAACCGTCTTAAAAATTAGACATCCAGTAACTAAACAAATTTCACATTCTGAGGAGCATATTAGAGCGTCTTTCCTAGAATACTACTGCACCTTATATACATCTTCTCCTACATCATCAAACTCAGAAACAAGAACAGAGTTTCTCGACAAGTTAAATTTTCCTAAGCTATCTGATCTACAACGGACTATTCTTGACTCTGCTATTAGTCCAGATGAAATTTTACTCCATAAAAAAGCTTTGAAATGCCCAAGCCCAGATGGATATATGGCAGAATGGTATAAGACACTTGCACATCTTCTTGGTCCAACGCTTCTGTCTCCCTACCAGGCCATAGCAGAAGGGGAAGATCCTCCACCCTCATGGCATCAGGCTATCATTATCCCTATTCCTAAACCTGATAAAGACCCTTTGGATCCATCCTCATATCCCCCTATTTCTATCCTTAATGTTGATTACAAAATCTACATGGCTATTTGAGCATCTCGACTTGAAAAGCTCCTTCCCTCTCTTTTACACCCCACCAGGCTGGCTTTTTTAAGCACCATAGCACAACTGATAACATTAGACGAACCATGCTCCTTCTGAAATACTTACACACTAAGAAAATCCCCTCTGCCCTCCTCAGTTCTGATGCCGAGAAGGCGTTTGACAGTGTGGCATGGAATTTCCTCTAGGACACACTTGAACACTTCTCCTTCCCTGGCCAATTTCTCTCTTGGCTCAAAAATATACACTCTCAGCCTCAGGCTTGCCTCAGTTTAAATGGGTCAATGTCCTCCCCTATTCGGCTATACCAGGGAACATGTCAGGGATGTCCTCTTTCTCATCTTTTGCGTTATACATGGAATCCCTGGCCATGATCATTAAACAAAACCCTCAGGTCAAGGGCATACCGTTAGGCCAAAAGACATACAAGATATCTCTCTTCGCTGACGATATTCTCTCAACTCTTCTCTCTCCTGAATCATCCATTCCGGCAGTTTGGGAGTCTTTTAAGAAATTTGAGGAACTGGCCAGTTTTAAGCTAAACATTATGAAAGCTGAGGCCCTAATGCTTAACTTTATTCCCTCTCAAAATCTTAAGATTTATTTTCCTTTAAAGTGGCACTGTACAAAATTGAAGTATCTGGACATACGTATCCCACAAAACCTTGAGCATCTTGAGCTAGTTAACTATCAACCTGTCTCTCTTTTAATCCAGGAGGACCTGAGCAGGTGGGCTAACCTGAAATTAATTTTTCCAAAGAATCAAAACCATACAAATGAATAATCTCCCTAGGTTGCTTTACCTGTTTCAGAATATCCTGACTTTCCCATCTGCCTTTTATTTCAAATCCTGGAATAGGATGATTTCTTCTTTTATCTGGGAGGGTCCGAGACCTAGGGTCCACTCTACTTTACTCTCTCTCCCTCTAAACTAAGGGGGTGTGAATCTCCCAGACCTGAAGATGTACGCAATGGCAGCATTCCTAAAAAAACACTTTTCCTTTGGCTCTCTCCTTCTAATTCTCTTATCTGGAAAGATATTGAGTTTCTAATAAATGATCATCATGATATAGAGAAAATGACCCTCTCCTCATCTCAACTCTCCCCTCCTCTTAGAGACTTTTCTCCTTACACTGCCCAGACTCTCGGAATATGGCACAACTTTGAGAACAAGAAACAATTTAAACAAATGAACTTTTTCTTTACTCTAATATCAAGTGACCACAAATTCTTTCCAGCTCAATTAGACACAACTTTCAGGAATTTGCGCAGGCTGGGCCTTAATTGTTTCTACCAATTAATAAATAACTCAGGCACCTTGTCTTTCACTGAACTCCAACACAAATACTCTCTCCCTGATAGAGACGAATACCGATATACTCAGGTGAGAAACTACATTTTCCTATTTGCTGCCACACCAGTAACTCCTCTCTGGGCTTTCTTGAGGAATACGTTGATGGGTGCCACCTGGGGAAAACTAATAGGCCACCTGTATAGAATAACACGAGAATCTGGGGACTCTTCCAAGTCAGTCTTGGAAGCTTGGAATAAGGATTTAGAAATGGAAATACTTCTCCCACAGTGGGAAATGGCTACCTTGAAAGCGATAAAAATTACGGATTTCAATATCTGGCGAGAGTTCGCATGGAAGTCTTGTTCCAGATTTTTTCATTCTCCAGCCATGCTCGCAAAATACATGCCAGCTTCTTATAGCCACTATTGGAGGGCAAGTAAATGTAATATGGCTGACCTGGGACATATATTCTGGTTTTGTCCAGTGTTGATGCCTTTTTGGTTAACTTTACAGGTGGAACTGGGGAAATGTATGAACGAACCTATAGAATACTAACCGCACGTGACTATTCCAACTTCTCGGTGGCGCAAATTTACAATGACTACCTCAACACTGTGGACTAGAGCCCTATCAGATGCCTCCCCACACTAGACAAGGCACTTGAATACTTCCACCACTCAATAAATAAAGCAGCTGACTTCTTTGGCCCTCTGAAAAAACTCAGTGCTAAGGGCAGCTGCTACAAGTGGATCTCTCCTACACTAAAAGCTCTAATGATCAACCGTGACAAGGCCTGGAAGAGGTTTAAGAAATCCTCTCTCCAAGCTGATCTAGTGGCTTACAAAGCCTGCCCTAAACCTCTACTTCACCAATCTAGAAGCATACAAGGCCAGACTACACCCTCTCAACCCGGCACCAAATGAGACTGAGCCCTCATACCTAAATCGACCCCTATTTCACCTGTGGCTAGTAACAAAAGAGGTGCAAACTCTCCTAAGAGCCCTAAAAAACAAAGGCCCAGGAGGACCGGATGGGATAAATCCCAGATTGCTCAAGGTTGGAGCCAAATCCCTCTCCAGATCCATGACCTGGCTAATAAAGAGATCCTTGCTGGAAGGAACAGTCCCAAGCCAGTGGAAACAGGCTAATGTGGTCCCCATCCACAAGGGCGGCTCCAAGGAACAAACAAGCAATTACAGACCAATCTCCCTACTCTGTTTGCTTGCAAAGCTCCAAGAAAGGCTCATTTATAACCAACTCTGTGAGTACCTGGAGACTCACCAACCACAAGCCCCCTCCCAGCATGGTTTTAGGACCAACCATGGCATGGACACTGCCCTCACTAACATCACAACAGACGTCCTTAGGGCTATGGACAGGGGGAACCCCTCTGGAGCTGTATTTGTAGACCTCTCCAAGGCATTTGACCTTGCCGACCACAACCTCCTCCTAGCCAAACTAAGCAAGATAGACCTAGACCCTCTGGTTCTCAAATGGTTCAAGAGCTACCTATCAGGCTGCACACAGAGTGTCATCTGGAAGGGTGTACTGTCTTACCCCCATCCATTAAGGAGGGCGTGCCACAGGGCGCAATCCTTGGTCCCCTTCTGTTTTCACTATTCACGAATGACCTCATCCTCCACTGTGGGGGGGGGCTTCGGTCGTACAATATGCGGATGACACAGTCATCTACTGTTTTTCGGACAACCTTGAGGAGATTGACCCCGCACCCCAAACTGATCTAAAGTCCCTAGAGGCCTGGTTAAGGAAGAGCAGAATGGTCCTGAACGCAGGCAAGACAAAAGCCATCCTGTCTCGACCAAGATCCCTGAGGCAAGACAGGAACAATACCCTATGGCTTACCACACTGGACGGGACAAGCACTGAGGTAGTGGACTCTCTGCAGTACCTAGGGCTCATAATGGATCAAGGTCTCACCTACAAGAACCATGAGGATCAAGTGACCTCGTCCATCCACCACAAATTGGGGATCCTTTATAGGATAAAAGACCAACTTATCCCAGAAGCTAGGCTATCCATAGCAACTAGTGTCCTGCTCCCCACACTGACCTACACTGCCCCTGTATTACAGGGGATGGCCAAATGAGAGGTCACCAGAATGCAGATCCTGTACAACAAGGTAGCACGATTTGCTACCCAGGATCACCCCAGAAGCCACCACTGTGACACACTCGCCAAATTACAGTGGCCCACCTTTGATGTTTGCCTCCAGTACCCACTCCTCTGCCTGGCCTACAAGCTACACTGCATGGCTGCTCCTCCCAGCCTTGAAGCTATAATCACCCCCAAAAATAACTCTTGGACCCTGAGAAACTCAGGACGGACGTTGCTAGAAACACCCAGGATCTTGACCAATGCGGGAGGCAAGTCTTTCACCTTCACAGCCCCCTATCTGTGGAACAAGCTCCGTCCCATGGTACAGGAAGCATCCACTCTACCAAACTTCTGAACCAGACTCAAAAATCACTTGCTTGAGGCCAGCACCTGTCATTGTCAGAACACCTGACAATCACACTCCCCCCTCCTTCACTCAACCCCTATACCTGAATATCACTGATCACAGATTACCTCCAACTACACTAGGCAGCCAACGTACTATGGTCTCTGTCTGGTCTCAAAACAATTGTCACCTGATACTCCAACTGCATCTGTATTAAATGCCAAGTATAACTGTAATATAATAACTGGTCAGCAATTTCTCTCAATGTACTGACCAGGTTGATATTTTCCATAACAACTGGCTGGTTGTTATGACATTCATGAGCCATGCCAGTCAAACTGTGCTGCTGCCTCATTGGTCAACATTCTGTATGTGGGCAGGGCCAAACAGTCTCACAAACTGCTGGAGAAAAATTGCTGGTCTGTTATAAAAAATAAAAGATGGGGAGGGTGTTTCATATGAGAAATTATTACACGCACCACCTCATTGTGGGATGCTTTGATAAACCCGAGGGCTTTGCCCTCGGGTTTATGTAGCATCCCACAACTCGGGTGTGCATTAAATTCTCATATCAAACCCTTCCCCATCCATTATTCTCTATTTATAGCTACCTGTATATATTCTGTAACACTCTGTAATCTCTTCTCTGCATGTAATGCTCCTTATAATGTCTCTCCGAGTTGCCCCTGAAAAAGGAACCTCTGGAGCTCAGTAGGCCTACCCGGTCATCAAAATTTAATAAATAAATAAATAAAATAGAACTAACAGCAGAGATGGTCTTGTTGCCTATTTTTCCTCCTTATACTCCAAGATGGATGAAAACCTTACTTCCTCTTTTTATATTTGCTTGCACGCATGTGCAAGAAACATAGTGCCATCATCCGAGTTTTCGGAGGTGTGTCACCCCCTCTTCCAATTCAGTCAGTGTGTTGGCAGGCGCGGCCGCAGTTCTCCAATGCCTGCTGGATCTGTCTATGACAGCTCCAAAATGCAGTGGCGTACAGTTGAAAGGGAGCTACGCTTCAGTGAGCAGCGATAAGATATCGCCTGCCCGCGCAGCCCCCCTATACACGCACACACACACACACACACACACACACACACACACACACACACAAACACATGCACACATACTGCGTGCTGTCCCCTGCATGCACACGTGCGCCGACAGGGTGCCCAATCCCCCTCGCGGGCTGTGCCGTACCCTCCCCAAAACCTTTCACATGCCACGCTGGTGCCCACTCCCAGCGTGGCAACTCATAGTATAGCCCGACGGTTGCTCAATTCCCCATCGGCTCCACGCCCCCAACCAGCTGATCCTTGTGCCACGCTGGGAGCCCACCCCAGCGTGGCAAACGCCCCGTCCAATTTAAAAAACAAACCTGTAAATTAAAAACGGTCCCACGCAGTCTCCGCCCCCTCCCCACAACCCGCACCCACCCACTGCGCACCTGCCTCCCCATCCCCCACCCCATACTTACCTCCGGACCTCGGCGCGGCGATCTTGAGTGGACGGGAACACGTCTGCACTCTTCAAAGTCGACCCATGAACTGAGAAATGCGGTAAGCTGTATAATGGGATAGATAGGGTTTTTTCAACTTTGTTGCATATCTCAGGCATTTTTTGGAATTTTTGCAGCAAATTTTCAACATGGGGTTTTTGGGACCCCTTCTCATGAATGCTGTCACTGTCATTGCGTTATTCGGGCCCGAAGGGTGATTTCGCAGTCACTGCACGAAATCACCTTTCAGGACGGATTAATGAAACGACACTGCCAGGTTTCATAAGGTGGGCTCTCAAGAAGCCTATTTTGAAAATTTGGTGGAAAAATTCCAAAATGACTGTTTTACGTGGCCATGCTTGTAAGTTCCTACACGCTCGTAAGTTCGCAAATTTTCAATATTTTCACTCCAGATTTTCAACATTGCCATTTTACCACACCTCCTTATGAGCAGTACAGCTGTCATTTTTCACATCTTGCCCAAAATGTGTTTCCGCCATGTAGCGCACAATTGCGCAGTCGATGTGCGAAATCAATGTATGGGACACATTAAGAAAATCACAGTGACACTGTTCATGAGCAGAGGTCTTAAAATGGCTATGTTGAAAATTTGGTGAAAAAATTCCTAAAAATGACTGTTTTACCAGCGTGCGTTGCGCAGTTCCTATGCATGCTCGTAAGTTTGCGAAATTAATATTTTCACTCCAGATTTTCAACATTGCCATTTTATTACACTTCCTTATGAACAGTACAGCTGTCATTTTTCATATGTCACCCAAAATGTGTTTTCGCACATGTAGCGCACAATGGTGCTGTTGGTGTGCGAAAGCAATGTTTGGGACAGATTAAGAAAATCACAGTTACACTGTTCATGAGCAGAGGTCTTAAAATGGCTATGTTGAAAATTTGGTGACAAAAGTCCATAAAATGACTGTGTTACGAGTGAGCATTGCGCAGTTTCCACGCACCCTCGTAAGTTCATGACATATTTTCAGTCCAGATTTTCACCAGTGGCACTTTTCCACACTTCCTTATGAACAGTACAGCTGTCATGTTTCACAACATGGCCGAAGTGTGTTTTCACACTTTCAGCACAGAGATGCGTGGTCGCTGTGGGAAATCATTGTTTGGGACAGATAAAGAAAATCACAGTGACACTGTTCATGATCGGAGGCACCAAAATGCCTGAGTTGACAATCTGCTGTAAAAAATTCCCAACCTAATTATATTACGGGTGTGCGTTGCACAGTTTCTATGTACGCTCGCGACTTCACCATTTTTTTAATATTTTTACTGCAGATATGCAACATTGCCATTTTTTACACCTCCCCATGAACAGTACAGCTGTCATTTTTTACATCCTGTTCGGAATGTTTTTGCACCTGTGGTGCTAAATGCCGTAGTCAGCTGTGCATAAGCAGCTTCACTAACAAACTGATATTCCCCCTGTTCATGAGGTGGGGTCACAAAAAAACCATGTTGAAAATTTGGAGTGAAAATACCAACGAATGGCTGAGGTATTAGGGTTTCCAACCATAACGCCCAACCCTGTAGAGAATGACAGGCATCAGGGGTGTGACTTGGGATTCTTGCCTGTAATGCTCATACCATTCCACACCCTGCAGCCAGTGAGAGGCATCGAGGTATGCCTTGGACTCTTCGGCCCCAAAATTCACCCCATTCTCCTATATTGCACCCATCTCACCATATTTCCTAATGGAATGGGGTGCACATAAGGGCCAAAGACCCCAAGGAACACCGTGACACTTGTCAGTGTCTGCAGGGTGGGGTGTGGTGAAATGGCGTTGCCGTTATGCCTGACGACCCAAAGGCACATCCCAATGCCTGTCACTCTCTGCAGGGTGGTGGTGGGGTTGGCTTCAGTTCAATACTTCACTGCCATTCCTATTACGCAGCTCTGTAACTTCTACACTACCACTGCCAATGCCAGCAAGCAAACATTCGGCATTGACAAATGCTTATTTTACTAGCCACCAAGAAAGCAATCACACATAGATGGATGGTAAAAGATCTCCCCACAGTATTAGAATGGTATAAAATAGTCTACGATATTTACAGACTTGAATCCCTGACAGCCAGGCTTCATAATAAACATGATCAGTTCCTTAGGAAGTGGCAGCAGTGGGTATTGTTTTTCTCACAAGTGGACCCTGAATTCATTCCTTAGGTGGGGAGAATCCCTCCCTGGAGTTTCACATATTTGAACTATTTCCCATTTATTCTCTTCGGGGTGGCACTGCCAGCCCTTGGTGGAGGCCCGCTCCTTCTTTCCTGGGGGTCAAGGTCCATCTGCCTGCTTAATAATTTAATGGACTTCAATTACTAAATCTAAGTATGAATGCTAACATAACTCTGTTTAAGCATTGGTGTAAACAATCCAATTTGCTTTTCTCCTGTTTCCTAAATGGAACCTTTTTAGTACTACATCAAATGATGTATTAATGTTGTCTCTCATAATAACAAGCATTTGTCAATGCCAATGTTGATTGCTTATATGTGCTGTTTAGGTATTTGGAAGTGAAAGTACCATGCCTAAGAATTGTCAAGTGCCCCCCCCCCAAGACATCCACTGTGTTTTTCTGTTTAGTATTCACAGAAGAGGGGGAGGGCAAAGGCCACAGCAGTAAAGCAGTTGCAAAGGAATGAAGAGGTGGACAATAGTCCATTCACAGGCAGAAGAATCCTGCAGAAGGTGAGTAAATTGAAGGTGGAAAAAGCGATGGGACCAGATGGTATACACCCAAGGATATTAAAAGAACTGTGAATGGAAATAGCAGTACCTGTGGCAGCCATGTTCAGTGAGTCATTCAACACAGGGGTGGTACCAGAGAATTGAAGGAGGGCACACGAGGTCCCTCTATACAAATCCAGCAGTAGGGAGGAGGCGGAAACTATAGGCTGGTCAGCCTCACTTCAGTAGTGAGGAAGATCATGGAGACATTGGTTAAAGAAAGGATAGTGGGGCATCTAGAAGCCATTGGAGCCCAGGACCATAGGCAACATGGATTCACAGTGGGGAGGTCATGTTAGACAAATCTGGTTGATCTCTTTGACTGGGTGACAAAGGAAGTAAATCAGGGTGGGGCAGTGGACAACGCTAACTTTGATGTAAGCAGAGCCTTTGACACCGTCCCACATAGGAGGCTGATAAACTAGCTGAGTAGCCTGGGCATGGGGGAAAGGGTGGTAAAGTGGGTTAGAAACTGGCTAACAAGACAGGAGGCACAGAGTGGTGGTAAATGGAGCGCAGTATGGGGAGAGGGGGTGACCAGTGGGGTGTTGCAGGGATTGGTCCTGGGGCCAGTCCTGTTCAATGTCTTCATTAGTGACATTGCAGAAGGGCTGAAGGGAAAGGTCTGCCTGTTTGCAGATGACACCAAGATCTATAACACAATGAATACCACAGAGGGGGTGGAGAAAATGAGGAGGGACCTGGGGAAGCTTGAGAAATGGCCTGAGGACTGGCAACTGAAGTTTAATTCAACAAAGTGCAAAATTATGCACCTGAGACACAGAAACCCTGGGAAAAGGTACAGGATTGGGGGGGGGGGAGTTGCTAACAGTCACAAAGAAGGACAGGGACCTGAGGGTTCTTATTTCAGATGACCTGAAAATGTCAAAGTGGCAAGGCAGCTGGAAGGGCCAGTGACAAGCTGGGGTGCATAGGCAGGAGTATCACCAGTATAAGGAGTGAGGTAGTGATGCCATTATATAAAACCATGGTCAGGCTTCACATGGAGTATTGTGTGCAGTTCTGGAGGTCACACCTTCGTAAGGATATTAACAGGCTGGAGATGGTCCAGAGGAGGGCGACTGGGATGTTACAGAGCTTGCTACACAAGACTTATGGGGAGAAATTAAGGGACCTCAATATGTACTCACTGGAAGAGAGGAGGAAAAGAGGGGATATGATAGAAACATTAAAGTACCGCAAGGGTATAAATACTGTATAACTACTGAGAAGCAGGAGACAGCTGCTATAGGCATATGTGTCAGCTTCTGTGTGGTATTCTTTTGTTCTTCTAAATCTGTACTCTCCAGTATTTCAGTAACCGCATGACCACACTGCCTTCTTTAGGCAATTTTATGCTGGTTGATGCCTGGTGTCAGATGGCAGACAGAGGGCTCACCAGACTGTATTGCCATTTGAGAAACTTCATAAAGTGTTGTTTTACTGGTAAGCGTTTGGAAAGCTGGTGAAGGTCTCACAGTTTTTATTATGATTTTATCTCATGTCTGTCCCCTTTGGTCCCCCCCTCCCACACCCCAACAGTCATCAGTGGCCACAGTTGCAGCTTTCTTCTTGCCAAGATGGTGCGTGAGAAACATAGAATTTGACGGCAGATAAGGACAGCTTGGCCCACCTAGTCTGCCTATTTCCCTACCTGATGGATAAGCTGCAGATTCTAGTTAATCAACAGCTTCCTTAATCCTACCCCCCAGTAGAATTGCCTTATGTCTGTCCATGAGCAGCTGCCTTCACAGTCTGTAAAGTCTGATGTCTTTCAGTGCCACTTATTGGTCATCTTCCAACACAGGCGAGGTGCTGCCAGCCCAAAAGTAACTCAGGACAAGCAGGTTTCAAAGTGGGTAAGAAATGGAGTGAGCAAGAATCAAGTACTCATTCAGATACGGCATCGATTTTAAGATCAGCATACTGGTGTGGACGCTGCAAATAGAACCCCAGCTCTTTACGTAGCCTTATGAAGAGTAAAGGCTTCTCGAAGCACTGGGGTTCTGTTTATTCATGTACTGTAAGTGGGCTGCATGTAATTCAGTAATTTACTGTACCTTACATGTGGATGTATGGTAGGCCCAACTTTGAATAAACACTGCACCTGAATTAACACATGATGCCATAAAAACAGAATTTGTCAGCAGAAAAGGACCACTCAGCCCACCCTGTCTGCCCAAGTGTTCTCTACCTATTTGTAACTCCTGCCTGTATGTGTTATTGCATGTCTTATTCTGCCTGTGTCCATCAGGACCTCCTTGTGAATGAGCTTGCTTAATGGATTTTTCCTGCAATGAACTTGAACCTACTCCACTTCCATAGTCCTACTGATCTCCGTTGACCCCCTCCTTCCCCTTTTTCTAATATACACCTATGTTATCCCATGCATGCTTCATGCCCCCTACCATTTTAGCTTCTGCCACTTCTCCTGGCAGTCTGTTCAAGGCGCCTACCCCCCTTTCAGTAAATAAATATTTCTTCACATCTACCCTGAATGCCCCCCCCCCCAAGCTTCATTGTATGTCCCTTGGTTTGGGTGCTCATCCTCATTTGAAGGAAACTCCCCAACTGTACCTGTTTTACCCCTGTGAGGTACTTTGTAGGTCTTGATCATGTCACCTCTCGCCCGCCTCTCTTCCAGAGTGCACATGTTGCGATTCTTCAGCCTTTCCTTGTAGGGATTCCTGTGAAAATCCTGAACCATTTTAGTTGCCCTCCTCTGGAAAACCTCCATCTTATGTCCTTTCTGAAGTGTGGACTCTAAAACTGGACACAGTACTCCAGCTGGGGGTATACCAGGGAGTGATGCAATGGCAGCACAACATCCCTCCTCCTACTGGAGAAGTCACTCCTTATGCACTCCAGAATCCAATTTGCCCTGCCCATAGCCTTGTCACACTCTACTGCCATCTTGAGGTCCTCTGATATAATAACCTCAAGGACCCTTTCATGTCTACTGAGTATCAGTGCCTCCCCCCATCGTATACCCAGTATCGGGGTTCCTATGCCCTAGGTACATGATTTTACACTTGTTGGCACTGAACCCCAGGTAAGTAAGAAAATGGAATTGTTTTGAATTAATTGCAGGCTTTTAAACAGCTTTTCAGGGACTGTGTATGTGGGGGGAGGGCTCTGTTACTATAACTATTTGTTTTTGATTTGATATAATGTGCGAACAGACTAACCCTACTCTCCACTCCATGTGCTATTTCGGAGATAAAGAGCCCAAATAGCATTGAGCCAAGCACTGAGCCCTACGGCACCCCGCTTGTCACTGCTCTGGGTGCCAAGAGTTACCCCACCACCACCACCCTCTGCACCCTCCCGTGTAACCAGTCCTCTGTCCATTTAGTCAGACCACCTTCCACCTGTACCCCTTCTTCTCCTCACTTTTCTCCTCCTTGGCCAGTGTCCCTCCTCCCGGTAGTCCGCATCCTTTCTCCTCCTTATTCTTACCGGGTGGTGGTGCCTTCTGTATTACACTGAGACCACTCTGCCTGCCCCCTTCCAGGGTTACTACGCCTCTGCGTTTACCTATATCTAGGGCAGTGAGCTCATCAGGCTCCCCTGTCCGGTCCTTTCTACCAACCTCAGACTTCTGGCCACCCCCCCCCCCCCATTTGTTTAAATCCACCTTAGTAGAGATATACCCCTCTAATCCTGCCTTTTTTTTTTTTTTTTACTTATTTTCTCACTGGGCTACAGTCAGCTTGGTGATCTGACTGACCCCTCCTAGCCCTGCCCCCGACATCAGGCCGACCTGCTTACCTCCACGGATTACCCCTCTGGTGGGGTGGTGAGGAGCTCCCCAGATTGACCCACCAGAGCAGGATCTAGTTGAGGAGGCACCATTGGGGGTGGGCGGAGGGTGGGGTCAAGCTAATGCTGCCTACCCGTAGCCCATTTTCCACTTTTCTCCCCTTTGTGGACTGCGGGAGTGCAATGACGCTTAGGCACAACATGCCAATGTCCGACACACTCCGCCACCCTTTACTACACCACTGTAATAGCACCTGTGGTCATCACCAGGGGCCGCTACAGAGCAGTGGGTCCCTGGATCCTGCCCCGGGATATGAGAGCAGTCCTCAGGACGCTCAATCCCATCTCTCCCTTGCCAAGCCCTGGTGGCCCGGGCTTATGTCCGAACCTGTGTACTGGGCTCCTGCCTGTGTTGGCACCTTTTTCTGCCCACAAAGAAGTTCACAGCTGTCTCGACAGAGCTCCATTGAGGTCGCTCACTCCCCCTCTCTCACTCGCTCATTCTGTTTCTCCTGGCGCTGCAGGCTTCCCTTTTGTACTGGGCTCCTGCCTCCATTGGCACCTTTTTCTGCCCACAAAGAAATCCGCAGCGGTCCCAACAGAGCTCCGTTGAGCTCGCTCACGCCCCCTCTCTCACTCGCTCATTCCGTTTCTCCCGGCGCTGCAGGCTGCCCTTTTGTACTGGGCTCCTGCCTATGTTGGCGCCTTTTTCTGCCCACAAAAAAATCTGCAGCAGTCCTGACAGAGCTCCATTGAGCTCGCTCACTCCCCCCTCTCACTCGCTCATTCTGTTTCTCCCACTGCTGCAGGCTGCCCTTTTGTACTGGGCCCCTGCCTGCACTGACACCTTTTTCTGCCCATAAAGAAATCCGCAGCAGTTCCGACAGAACTCCATCCCCCCCCCCCTCTCGCTCGTTCTGTTTCTCCTTGCGCTGCAGGCTGCCCTTTTGTACTGGGCTCCTGCCTGCGTTGGGGCCTTTTTCTGCCCACAAAGAAATCTGCAGCAGTTCCGACACAGCTCAATTAAGCTCGGTCACTCCCCCCTCTCACTCGCTCGATCTTAATCTGTCCCAAACACTGATTTGCCACAGCGACCACGCTATTCTGCACCACAAGTGCGAAAACATATTTTGGTCAGGATGTGAAAAATGACAGCTGTACTGTTCATAAGGAGGTGTGAAAAAATGCCAGTGTTGAAAATCTGGCATGAAATATTACAAATCTGCGAAGTTACAAGGGTGCGTGGAAAATGCGCAACGCACACTTCTAACAAAGTCATTTGATGGACAATCGTAGCCAAATTTTCAACATATGTATTTTAGGGCCTCTGCTCATGAACAGTGTCACTGTCATTTTCTTAATCTGTCCTGAACACTGATTTCCCACAGTGACCGCGCTATTCTGCGCTGGAAGTGCGAAAACACATTTCGGCCAGGATGGGAAAAATTACAGCTGTACTGTTCATAAGGAGGTGTGAAAAAATGCCAGTGTTGAAACTCTTGCATGAACATATTGCAAATTCACGAAGTTACGAGTGTGTGTAGCAACTGTGCAACACATGCTAGTAAAACAGTAATTTTTTTGATTTTTCCACCAAATTTACAACATAGGCTTCGTGAGCGACCACCTCAAGAACACTGGCACTGTCATTTCGTTAACCGGTCCCAAAAGGCGATTCCTCACAGTGACCGCGAAATCACCTTTCGGGACCAAATAACGCCATGACAGTGGCTGAATTCACGAGGAAGGGTCCCAATAACCCCATGTTGAAAATTTGGTGCCAAAATTCCCAAAATGCCTGAGATATGCAGCAAAGTTGAAAAAACCCTATTTATGCCATAATATAGCTTACTGGCATTTCTTTAGTTCGCGGTCGGCTTTGAAGGGTGCAGACGTGTTCCGGTCCACGAAGATCATCACGCTGGGCTCCAGAGGTAAGTATGGGGTGGGGGTGGGGAGGTGTAGGGAGGTGGGGTATGCAGTGGGTGGGAACAGGTTGGGAGGGGTGCAGACAGCGAGGGAACTTATTTTCTTTACAGGGTTAAAAATAAAATAGACATCACGGGACGTTTTTTCCTTTAGCAGGTACTTTGGGCACAATGGGGTGGGCTCCCAGTGTGCCAGCTGCATGTTTTGGGGTGGGAGGACTGGAGCCGACGGGGACTGGGCATCCCCGTCGGCACATACTTGGGGGGGTCCTCATGAGCCAAGGGGGATTTGGCACCCCCTTGGCAGACAACAGAAACTGACAGGGACTGGGCTCCCCATCGGCAAACTGAGTTGGGGAATGCAAGGGACCACTCTGCAATGATGGGTCGCTCCCTCATTGCAGCAGAATGGCTGATGCTGCAATGAAGAGGCAGCCCCTGATTGCAGCAGCTAAAACGTTTCAAGGTGGTGGCACGCTGGCTGAACTTGTGTGTCAGCAGCAGCGTGCCACTCCATTGGGGAAAGCAGGCCAAGCCTCAAAAGGCAGTGGGGGCATTGGCCACAACAGTGCCCCGCCTCCACAACCTGCTTCTGCCCCCGGTGGGTCAGAGCTTTTAGCTGATTGTTTTGTGAGGGCACAGTTTAGGCCCAACCCCTTCCACCCTCACCCCACCCACCCTGGAAATAGTTCCTTTATACCTGGGGTTCTGACATCATTCCTCAAGAGTGCAAGGTGCATATTACTGTCATATCCTCTCTAGCACACTGCACTGACAATAGAAGCATACACATTGTATAATATACATATTTCTATATAACAAACCAATCACACACACAAACACACACACAAAAAAGTAGATAAACATGTGGGAGTAGTGCAATGTAATGGCTGTGGGCAGCAGTCTTCGGAGTCTTTCTGGAGGCTGAGATGCTGCCTATTTGCAAGGCAACTCTCTGCCCTGAGGGAGGAAGTTGCCCGTCTTCAGGCCATACTGGACAGTAGTAAGGGAACCTTCCCCCAGGCCACACTGGATGGTAGGAAGGGAACCTCCCCCATCCAGGGAGCACCAGAGCCACCACCACTACCTCAGAGGTTGCGAAGAAAGCATAGCAGTTGGATCACAGTGGGCTCAGGGAGGGTGAGGATGGTGGAACAGAGGCACACCCAGACAGCTGTTCCACTCCACAATCCATACACCATTCTGGGGGAGCATAGCTCCCCTATGGATGCACTCACAGAGGAGACTAAGGAGGCTGAGGACAACTGTCACAAGGGAGGCCCACAGGAAGGAGGCAGAGGACACCATAAGGAAAGGAAACTGCTCTTGGTGGGGGACTCAATTACTAGGGCAATAGAACTGGGGAGACAGGAAAACAGAAGTAAGGTGCCTGCCTGGTGCCATGGCTTGGAGGGACAGGCGCATCCTCAGGATCACGAGAACAGCTGCACGGAGTTCGAGTCTGGACGCCATTGTCCACCTAGGGACAAATGACTCTGGCTCATCATGAGATTAGAGCAGTACAGAAGGACTTTGTAGAATTGGGGAGGGGCTCAAGACAAGTAGACACACAGTATCCTTCTCTGAGGTGCTGCCTGTCAATGGCATGAGTGAGGTGAGGGTACTTTGCACCATGCAGTTTAATGAATGGTTGAAAAAATGGTGTGGAGCACAGGAGTTTGGCTTCATTGGGGACTGGGGTTCCACCTGGAGGGACACCAGGCTATACTGGCAGGATGGCCTGCATCTGTCCAGGAAGGGAACAAGTCTTTTGAGCAATCGGTTTAAATGCTTCATTGACAAGCTTTTAAACTAGTCAAGGGGGGAGGCACTGATAAGCAGCAGGAAAATCCCAGCCTCCCTACAAAACAGGGCACTAAATGAGAAAAAGACCGAGGTAGAAAGGTCAGTGGGGATGCTGCAAAGAAGGTAAAGCCATCAAGAAATGGAGAGCAATGAGTACCAATGCCCGTAGTCTGAGTAACAAGCTTCCTGAATTAGTGGCCTTGATGGAGGAGGAACATCTGATATCGTGGCAGTCACAGAAACATGGTACACACAAAACCATGACTGGGACGTAAACATACCAGGATACACTATCTATAGGAGGGACAGGGAGGGTATAAGAGGAGGAGGAGTAGCTCTTTACATAAGGGAAGGAATCAAAGCAACAGAACAACAGGGAAAACAGGGAGGAGAAGAAGCACTGTGGGTAAATTTGGAGACCGGCAATGGCACCACAATCTGCACAGGGGTTGTATACAGACCCCCTTCTCAGGGGGAGGAAATGGACAAGGAAATGATAGAAAGTATACTTAGAATGGCAGAAAAAGGGGAGATATTGCTGATGGGTGATCTGAATACGCCAGATGTTAGCTGGAGTGCAGTTGCAGCAGCCACTTCAAAGAGTGGGGTTATTCTAGATGCCCTACAGGGGCATGCCTTGAGACAACTAGTATTGGAGCCCACTCAAGAGGGAGCAGTCTTAGACCTGGTTCTCTCAAATGGAGATGGAGAGAGGATCACAGATGTAGAAGTGGGTAGCCATCTGGGAACTAGCGACCATCGAACAGTATGGTTCACAATAAACACAGCAATAGAGTCAAGCCATACAAAGGCAAAAGTACCGGACTTTAGGAGGGCTGACTTTGCCAAAATGGGTGAGTGCCTAAGGAATGCACTAGCAAATGGGCAGGAAGGAGGGGTGGAAGAACAATGGGGAATAATAAAAACTGCCATCACAGAGGTAACAAGCCTTTGTGTGAAGCAAATAAACAAAACGAAACGATGTAAGAAACCACTATGGTTCTCAAAGGAATTGGCAGAGAAGGTTCAAGAGAAAAAGAAAGCATTAAGGAAGTACAAGGAATCATAGAAGGAGCAGGACAGAGAACTGTATCAGTTAAAGCAAAAGGAAGCTGGGAAGGCAGTCAGAACAGCAAAGGCCCAAACCGAGGAAAAGATAGCCAACTCAGTTAAAAAGGGGGATAAAACCTTTTATAGGTACATCAGGGAGCAAAGGAAGACCAAGGGAGGGATAGTGAGGCTTAATAAAGGGGAGAGAGGGTGGGCAGAGGGAGACTGTGAAAAGGCAGAGATACTAAACAAATATTTTTGCTCAGTATTTACAAAGGAGGTACCTAAAACAAACAGTAGAAACACTCTGGATACAGAAGTTGATACCAGCCCATTTACAGAAGAAAGGGTTCTGAAAGAACTCTTAAAACTGAAGGTGGACAAAGCAATGGGCCTGATGGGATTCATCTCAGAATTCTAAAAGAACTAAGGGTAGAATAGTGACAACACTGACTACCCTCTTTAACAAATCATGGGAGAATGGGGTGGTACCCGAGGACTGGAGGAAGGCAGATGTGATTCCCCTTCACAAAAGTGGGAGCAGGGCAGAAGCAGGAAACTACAGACCTGTTAGTTTAACCTCAGTGGTAGGGAAAATGATGGAATCACTTCTGAAGGAAAGAATTGTCGAGTGTCTAAAGGCCAGAGGGGCACAGGACCCAAGGCAGCATGGATTTACAGCGGGAAGGTCATGCCAGACAAATCTGATAGGTTTCTTTGACTGGGTGACCAAAGTAGTAGATCAGAGAGGGGCTGTGGACAAGGCCTACCTAGACTTTAGCAAGGCATTTGACACAGTCCCACACAAAAGATTAATATACAAGTTAGCCAGCCTGGGAGTGGGTCCCAAGATGACAGCCTGGGTAAAGAATTGGCTGGAGAATAGGACATAGAGAGTAATAGTAAATGGAGTCCACTCTGAAGAAAGAGGGGTTACTAGTGGGTACCGAGGTTCAGTATTAGACCGGTCCTCTTCAATGTCTTTAATGCGACATTGCAGAGGGACTGGAAGAAAAAGTATGTCTCTTTGCAGATGACACAAAGATCTGCAACAGAGTTGATGCACAAGGTGGGTGGAAAGGATGAGAAGGACTTGGCAAGTTAGAGGAATGGTCAAATGTATGGCAGCTTAGATTCAGTTCTAAGAAGTGCAGGTAATGCACCTGGAAACAAAACCCAGGGGAAGAGTACACAATGGGGGGTGAGATACTAACAACAACAAAAATGGAAAGGGACCTGGGGGTAGTCATATCAGATAACCTAAAGGTGGGCAAGCAATGTGAGAGGGCAGCAAGGAGGGCTGGGAGGATACTGGGATGCATAGGGAGAGGCATCACCAGTAGAAAACAGGAAGTTATTATCCCTCTGTACAGACAGCTGGTGAGACCCCATCTGGAGTACTGCATGCAGTTCTGGAGACCCAGTCTCTGTAAAGACATAGACAGGATGAAAGCTGTCCAGAGGAGGGCAACTAAAATGGTGCAGGGTCTTCACCGGAAGACATATGAAGAGAGACTTAAGGAGCTTAATATGTATAGCCTCGAGGAAAGGGGGGGACATGATAGAAACTTTAAAGCCTCAAGGAATCAACAAAGTCCAAGAGGGTAGCATCTTTCAAAAACAAAGGTGTGCAAGAACAAGGGGGCACAATTTGAAGATAGAGGGGGGGCGGCTCAGAGGTAATTTAAACAAGTATTTTTTCACAGAGAGGGTTGTGGATGCATGGAACAGCCTTCCGGAGGAGGTTGTGGAGTCAAAAACAGTGGTGGCATTCAAGCATGCATGGGACAGTCATAAGGCAATTCTAGGGGGTGGGGGTAGGAAGAAGTAGGCTGCTGGTTAACTAGGATCTGCAGCTTATCCATTAGGTAGGGAAATGGGCAGACTGGGTGGGCCAAGCAGTCCTTATCTGCCGTCAAATTCTCTGTTTCTATGTTTCTTCTGCAGCAAGCTGCCACAACATGTTTCTTGCGCATGCGCAATCAACATAAAAATGAAATTTAAAAAAAAAAGGAAAAGGTGCCCAAGGTCAGAATTAGGGTTGCTCGGAACCCACCAAACAGTATCAGATTTGTTGGATTCCAATAGGATTTTCGGATTTCTGATTTTTGGAACTGAAGTCCAAAAATCCTAAATCCTAAACTAAATCCTAAAACTTATCTGAACACAGAAATTTAGGATTTAGGATTTTGGATCTGAATCGGATTCCGATTTTGAGGTCCTTCTAGGATTTGAATTGGAATCGGACTATGAATCTAAATTTCCTAAAATCCTAAACCTAACAATCAGATTGGAATTGGCCAGTTCTGGGCATCTCTAGTTGGAATTGACTGGAGCTGGTGAGGGGTGTCTATCTCTTGTATTTTTAACCTGTTAGACTACTGCTACACCAACAGGCCTAATGGATGGGGGTGGGGGGGATCAGCAGATAAAAAGGAGTGGTTTGGGAGGGGTTACTGGCACACTTCGTGTCACTAATTCAAGGGAACGCCACTTAGACAGATCACTGTACTGTCACCAACATCGAGGGTTGGGCACCCTGGTGTCGTAATATGACACTGGCAGTGTGGAATAGAACTTGCATTAATACCAAAGACCCGGAGTGTCTTTTGCCTAAGTGTCAAACAGAACCAACGTCAGAGGGTCTGAACTGAAGCTGAACCAAAGCTGCCAATTTTCACATACGTTCACCCTTACCCTGTAGAGTAGGAAGGGCCATTCAGGAGGGAAGGGCTTGAGAATGTTGGGCCTCATCCTGCCTCATCCTTCCCCTCGGATGCTGTAAGCGAAGGCATCATGTGCGCACGCTCACATGCGTGGCTGCACAGAATGCCTACCTGGGCCCTACCTCCCCACAAGCTGCACTGAGTGCACTGCCACCTGTGATCACCAGGTGGCAGTAGCACAATGGAAACTGCTTCTCTTGATCCCAGGTTTTTTTTGGGGGGGTGACATTCCCTGGGACACTCAGTCCTCCTCCTCCCCTTGCTATCCTCTGCTGTCCTGAGCATGTTCCCGAACGCATGTCACCGCTGTTTTGTGCGGTAGCTGTACAACTGCACAAGGGCTGGCTGTGATCATCTAAACTTGATATTGCACCATCCCCCCACCTGGTACCCCATTACAAGTGCTGGGGGGGGGGACTTGCAGGGTG
This sequence comes from Neoceratodus forsteri, assembly GCA_016271365.2. Lineage (NCBI taxonomy): Eukaryota > Metazoa > Chordata > Ceratodontiformes > Ceratodontidae > Neoceratodus > Neoceratodus forsteri. Next base: position 241,796,159 of record CM028133.1, on the reverse strand, counting down.
ATGATGTAACATTAAGGCAGCAGTTGGGGAATGTAAGCTGGTGTTTTTTTTTTTCTATAAAGGTTTTCTCCCCCCGGCTGGAAGCAGACAGCTATCAATCATGACCCCGCCCACCCCGACTGTCAGTCACCTCCCCTGGCCACCAGTAAGTCCCTCACAGATTGTTCCCGATGGGAAGGATAGGAGGAGAGGGCTGTCACCCCCCTTCCCCTGGGTAAATAGGTTCAGACAGCTGGCGGATGGATGGTGGTGCGGGTTGGAGGAGAGTGGGCAGAGCCTGCCCCACCCCTTTTATATTTTCTTCCAACCTCCTGAGCATGGTGGCACATAAGAACCTGCACGTGGACACATGCACACATTGCAGAGGAGCCATGGCCCCTCCCACTGAGTCACTCACAGCTTGCACTACCACTGGGCCTCCACCTGGTGGCAGCCAAAGGCCAAGATGGCTTGCCATCCCTTCCCAGGACAGGACAGTAGAGAAGTCCCTGGAACGTTCGATCCTCTCCCTTCCCAGCTGACCCTCAGCAACCTGAGTCTATTCCCAGCATGGTGCCAGGTGAGGTGCAAGCACCTCAGCCCTCATCGCACTGGGACGGTCTGGCAGGCGGGTGTTCTAAGGGTTACAACAGAGAAGAAGCATCTGTAAAGAGAGGCAGGCAGTGGCATAGGCAGGGGGTTGCTGAGGGTGTTCAAACACCCCCCGAAATTTTTTTGACAGTAGTGTCCTTTAAAGACGCGTGACTGACCCTCCTGAACAATTGGGTCATTGGGAGCGAGCGTGCAGAAAGCAAATCGGGTGCAAGTTGATTGGTCAGTCCTTGAGTCCTCCCTCTCTCACGCATCATGCTGACTCTGGTGGCTGGTCAAGCAAAAACTGGCAGCCGGGTTAAATCTGGCAGTGCCATGCTAGCTACAGTGTGACCAATCATCCATCCTCAAGATGAGAAGTTGGAATTAAACTGTCCTCTGCTCCGCCTCTGAAGGATTTCTTCTTGGAGATTATTGAACCCCCCCCCAAAGGCCCCAATCCTCTGTGAGCGCCCTGTGCCATTAATTGTTCATGGCGCTAGCCCAGCAATTCCACCATTAGCTTTTGCTGCCTGGCTGGAGTGCCTGCCCTAAAATCTGCCTCCCAGCTTGGCCTCTGACCCCTTGCCTTTGCTGTTTCTTAGCTTGCAGCCTGGAGTTTGAGCAGCAGCACCCCCCAGATCTGCCCAGTTGGCTTCATTTCAGCAAGTGCAGCGCTGCAGCCCCCACACGGCACATTGGCACCCCGTCCCACCCCATCAAGCGCTGCCTGCCACCACACCAGAGAATGAGCCAGCTGCTGTCCAACTTAGTGCCCACTGCCAGGAGGAGATAGAGTCATGCCATCAGAGTCCATGGACTGGACTGGAGGGTGAGCGAGTCGAGTGGTGCTGGTGACTTGAGGTAGGAAGGATAAAGGAAGCTAGTAAATGTTAACTGCTACAACATGGGGTAGGGGGCTTAGGGCTTCTGTTGTTCTGTCAAGTTTATTTCCAACCATGTCTCACTGTTGGATTCAGAATGATTATAGGATTTGCTCTTGTTTTATAGCAAATTGGGAGGGGGGGTTCATGCACAAGATTATTCTTTAGTGCTACTGAATGAGTTTCATGCTCTGTTATGCTCTTAAACCATGAGGTATCAGGGGAAGGGAACATGTAACAAACGTGTGTTTTTTGTTCAAGAAAAGCCCCAAACCTCACCACAGAGCATGTACACCCCCCATGGCTTTATGTATCCCACTTCACAATTATCATATCAGAACACCCCCCAAAAAAATTCTGCCTACACCACTGGAGGCAGGTGAGGCTGCAGGCAGAGAGGAGGAAACAGTGAATTAAAGACTTCCGGTGACGTCACCGCAACGATGGCCGCCTAGTAAACACGCTCCGGGGTAGCTTATTATTGATATAAAATTTACCAGCAGCCAATTTAAGTTTCAGCAGTAAATACTCACATCTGAAGTGAGGACTGATGGCCACCAGCAGATCTAGACATAGAAATTCTCAGGCTGCAAAGTTAAAAAGCCTGATGGATTCGGACAAGAGACCAGGCCTACCTAGAGACGCTCGTTCAGCTTCTCCGGTGAGTAGTCTTGAGGACTCAGAAGATAATCTTGATGGAGGTGATCAAAGGACGATCCAATCAAAACTGGATGGGATTATCAAGGCACTCCATAGAGCAGAGTCATCTGTGGCAGATCTTTAGGCAGATGTGAGGGCAATGGATAAATGAACCACAGTGGCGGAGGAATATGTAGGGGACCTAGCAGACTCCTCTGATCAATACGATTGGGCTATCCTCTTGTTTACAAGAGAGAAAGAGATTCAGCTAAAGCTAGATGACCAAGAGAATCGTGCACGTCGGAACAATTTCCGTATCTACGGAGTTCCTGAGGACGTAGAAAAATCGTTTGAGTTGATGGAAGCATTCGTACTACATATTTTAAGAGATATACTGCAGCTTACAGAGGATATCCCCCTTCCAATTGAGACAGCACATTGATCACTTGCTCCCAAACCAAAAGAACAAATGGCAAAGCCCCGTTCTATGATAGCCCGTATGTTAAATTATCAAGATCGCCAGTTAATTCTTCAAACAGCTTGAAAAATGAGGGAAATCAAAATTGATAACCAAAGACTGTTCTTTGACTTAAGATTTCTCGGATATGCTTAATGTAAAAAGAAAATTGGTACATGGGGTCATAAAACAAGCCAAGGAGAAAAAAATCAGGATACAGTTATATTATCCAGCGAAAGTGCATATACATACAGATAAAGGCCTAGTCCTTTTTGACAATTTACATGACACAGCTCCTTTACTGAAGCAGTTAGGCCTCCAATGCCCTGAGCTACACGCCGATGTCCAGGAAAAAGAAATCTCCCGATCAGCATGGCGACAAGCTGGCAAGCCTAGAAGACCACAACCTCTCTGATTACTTGGCCTTCCCACTTAGGCCAAGATCTGAAAGCGATTCTAAGTAGAGAGAATAAATCAATACCTTCAGAGACTGCAACACAAAACGGAGCGAAGCTCTGGGACTCAACTTGAATTCCTCAGAGGTACTATTTGCACTTATTGCTTTCTTTCCCTCACAATTTTATGTGGAGAGGGCATGTTTTTCGTTCAAGAGGACATGAATAAATATATATATAAAAAACTCAAGAACTGATGGTGAGGTTCCACTAATCTAGTTGAAACCAGTGGATATCAAGTCGGCTGATGATCACCTAATAAGCGAACTTTAATGAATCAATACATTTAAAAACTGCTGAGACATTTCAATGCAGCCCATTAGGGACTATATTGGGTTAGGAAACTGTTGGCTGCGGGAGTTTTGGTTTTAAAGTTTGAGGGGGGAGGGTTGAATTTAGCTGAGAACACGAATGTAAGTACTGCAGCTCCTCTCTCTGATTGTTTGCTCTTTTGATTTGAATCTGTATACACTGCAGTAAATGACTAAGAGAGGCATGTGGGAAAAAATAAGAGTAACTCATCTTAGCCCAGATTAGCACCTTAGAAGGGCGAGTAATCGACCACAGAGGTGAGGTACTAGAAAAACAAAAAAAGTCACTGATAATAACAAGGAGGGCAAATTATATTTAGTGGTCCTGCTTTCTCTCTCTCCCCCTCTCACTTTATGAGAATGGGGTAACCCCAGGGATAAGGCTGGGCGGCAGATAATTATCTGAGGACTTCAAGACCTCTAGGCCTCCTCAAATCCCATCAGGCGGTGCAATCCACAATTACTGATTCCACGGAATCAGGCCTACATATTATAGGTGTCAGAGCCTAGGCTTAATCCCCCCCCCCCCGCAGCAGTGGGGTAACATCGCTTACTGTGTTGACACCTAGGAAGCAAGTTAAACTAGTTCTAATTGTTTCTATTTGGTTGTTTACAACTGGTTGGTTCAAGTTGTATTGTTACACATATTTATATGTGTTGGAAAATGTGCATATTTATTCACTATGTCTATATTTTAATTTTATGTGTGGCTGATTTACATGTAAGATGTTTGGAGCCCTCTGGGGAGAAACTTTTATATGAGGAAACCCGGGGTTTACAGATAGAGCCTCGACAAATAAGTATCACCAGGAATATTAGTTGGGGAACAAATTACTACCTTTAAAAATGGGTACCATTAAAGTAATATCCCTCAATGTTCAAGGTTTTAATTCCCTGATTAAAAGGACAAGGATACTCCATTATTTGCAAAAGATGAAGAGAGACATAGGGCTTATTCAAGAGACCAGATTTTCAGATTTAGAACACAAAAAACTGAAAAGAGGATGGGTGGGACAGGTAATATATTCATCACACCCGACAGGTAAAGGGACGGGGGCTGCAATTTTATGTCGGAGAAGTTTACCTTTTGAAATCACCTCACAGGTAGTGGTGGAACAGGGAAGGGGACTAATAATTACAAGGAAGATATTCACCCAAGTAATACATATCAGAAATTTATACGCCCCTAATAAAGATGACCCCTCCTTTTTTGTTAAGATGTTTGAGAAAATATCAAAGCTAGGTGAAGGAATGATTTTAATGGGTGGCAACTTTAATTGCGTACCCAATCCACAGCATGATCATTAATCTCAAAACATAGCAACAAACAAGGGGATGAATATGGCAATTAAAGCAAGAATTAGCAAATTAGCATTAGTAGATATTTGAAGAGACCTAAACAAGACGATCAGAGACTATTCTTTTTATTCCCCACCTAACAACATTTATTCAAGAATTGATCACTTTCTGTGCAATAGTCCAGATTTTCATAAGGTACAAAAATCTGAAATTCTCCCTCGGGTGGTATCTGATCACTCAGCGATAGAATTGACTCTGGCACTAGGAGACTGGAACAGAGTCACACAATGGGGAATGAACTCCTCCCTGCTAGATAGAGAGGAGTTTCGAACCCGAATACAAGAGGCAATTAAGGATTATCTTTCACATAACCCAGTTATAGGTCCAGAGTCTGTTTCTGGGATGGGCTTAAGGCAGTTCTGCGAGAGGAGATTATCTCATATGCATCCCATCTTAAAAAATCCCAAATGGAACAACAAAAAACTTTAGAAATTACTGTAAGTTAAAACAGCTGGAACTTAGAGTTAAACAGAGAGGTGGAGAGGGAGCAGGTCTGAGGAAGGAATTACAGGAAACTAGAAAACAATTGCAAACTATCTTTGACTACCAAATTGAAGGGAACATGAATCAGGAAATAAAGCCAGTCGGTGGCCGGCATTTTGGATAAGGCGTGCACAAGATGATTGCTATGTTAAGGTCTTAAGAACAAATAAACAAGGACTTTTGTTCCACCTCTTCATACACAGAGACATAGCGGATGCCTTTAAGGAATATTACAAAAACCTTTATGACCCACCCCCAAAAACATTAACAAAATTTACAGTAGACCTCCAAACACAAGTGGACTCCCCCACAACATCACAGGAAATTGCCCAGTTTATTCTTAATTTGAAAGGGGGTAAGCCACCTGGTCCAGATGGATTCAATGCCGAATTTTACCAAAAGTTTAGGAAGACCCTGATTCCCATTCTGGTTCAAGTTTTCAATACAAAAAAACAGGAAGGAGGGTTCCCAAGGTCTTGGAAAGAAGCTTATATTACAGTTATTCCTAAACAAGGAAAACATCCGGATATATGTAGTTCACACAGACCAATCTTGCTCCTCAACGTAGATTCAAAAATCTTTACAAAAATGTTGGCAAATAGTATGAATGCTGCCCTTCCTGGTACCCTGGTCTGGTACACCCAGATCAGGTGAGGTTCGTTCAAAATAGATATCTTAAGGACAATGTTAGACGTTGTTTGAATATACTGTACTCAGGAGGAAAGGGAAAAGATCAACAAGTTGCTATAAGTATCGACGCAGAGAAGGGTTTGATCGCTTACATTGGGATTTCCTAATGGAGGTGTTATCAAAATTTGGATTCAGACACCAATTCATAGAATGGATAGAGGAAATATATAACAACCCTACAGCTAAAGTAAAAGTAAATGGAACACTGTCCCAAACATTGAAAATTAATAGAGGCACATGGCAGGGGTGTCCCCTATCCCCCATTCTTTTTGCACTCAGTATGGAACCCTTGGCCCAGATAATTAGAGACCATAAGGAACTGGTCGGTATTAAAATAGGGGGAGGAGAACAAAATTTCGCTCTATGCTGATGATACCATGCTATATTTAAGGGACCCCATAAGGACCTTTCCCATTTTAAATCAGATTTTAGAACAATATAGTCAGCTCGCAGGATTTAAAATAAATAAGGATAAAACAGAGATGATTCTTGTCAGTCGTCAGCAATCTAAAGAACTAGACCAAATAATTCCTTTAAATTGGTCTCCACTCAAATCAGATACCTAGGAATTCATATTCCAGTTGATTTGAGACAACTATACCATGTAAATTATAATAGACTGTTCCAGGAAGTATTTACAGACTTGACCAGATGGGGTGTCCTTCCCCTGTCTCTTCTTGGGAGAACTGAATCTATCAAAATGAACATACTGCCCCGGTGTTTATTCTTGTTCAACACTCTCCCCCTTCGGATTTCAAAATCAGAGTGGAAAAAAAATAACTAAATCTTTGCACCATTTTGTCTGGGGGTGGGGATGCCGACCCAGAATTGTATGGGAAACCCTGCAAAGACCCAGGGGCAGAGGGGGTCTTGGACTCCTCAACCTTAAAACTTACTACCAGATAGCACACCTAGGAGTCTGGGTAAATTACTTAATTAATGACCCCAATAACAGTTGGGTTCCTCAAGAAATACAAGGCTAGTCAGGCCTGACCCCCACAATTAGATTTTAATGGTTCTCCGGGTTATCTCCTCAAAAAGGTAATAGAGAGCCCTTGGACTAGACAGACCTACAGGATGTGGGGTGAGATAAAGAAAGAGTTAGATATTGTAGATACACTAACCAGCAGGACAGAAGTTATAAACTGCTCATAATTTGTTCCACTCAGAATGGATTTAGCTTTCACTCAATGGAAAAGACAAGGTCTTAGTTTTTTTATTTTTTTTTAATTGAAAAAAATGTTTTATTAACAATATTACAACAATTACAACAATAACACAGTAAGTAATGTGACATAGTACGGTTAGATAGGGGCAATGAACCAGAATAAATAAAGCCTTCAACCCCCTCAACCACCCCATCTCCCCAACCCTCCCAGTCCCCCCCCAAAGCGAGGTGCAAGTTCTCCATAAAGGTGACTATGGCTGTATTGGGTAGAACAACCACTGATTAGGTATTGTTCATCAGAGATATAGAGGTGTCCGGGAATACTGACCCAGGGGGATCAAGACAGGTAAAGGGCATACAATTTTCCCCATTTTTTAGTAAAAAGGGGTTTACGATGGCGGACACTGGCAATTAACTGTTCCGCACGGAGGGCAAAAGATATCTCATGCAGCCATTCCGAGTAGGAGATGGGAGCCTGATCCATCCAGTGTCTAAGCACAAGTTTTTTAACTGTTAAGGAGATAAGAGCCATATGATATCTTCTCTCTTTTATTGGGATTTGAGAGAAGTCCCCAATGACGTAGATGGCAGGGGAAAAAAAGGCCTTGTAGACCTAAAAGCGGGTCTAGCGTAATTTCAATTTGTTTCCACAGGTGAGATACCTTCTCACAACACCAAAAGATATGCAGGAGAGAGCCATCTACCTTACCACATCTGAAGCAGTTAGTTGAGGGAAGGCATCCCAGTTTAGCAAGTTTGATTGAAGTATAGAACATGTTGTTTAAAATACGGTACTGGGTGAGTCTATACCGGTCCTGGGTGATATAGACATATAGGTCCTTCCAGAGCAGAGGCCAGTTAATTTGTAGATTGGGTAAAAGAGCGTCCCGCACCTTGGAGCCCACTGGAGATGGGGACTGGGGGCTTGTGAGCAGTTGCCTATACAATAAAGAGATTCCGTACGGCTTGCAAGGCAGACCACTTATCTGCTGCAAGAAGTCTCCCAAAAGAGGAGGTAGTGGCTGTGGCCCAAACATTTTGACCAAAAGATGCCGAAGCTGATAAACTTTGAAAATATATGCTGGCAGTAACCCAAGTTTAGCCAGAATCTCTGGAGAAGACAAGATGGAGGTATGTCAGTAAGAATCTGAAACTCTGAATTCCAGGGGCATCGCAAGCCAGATTTGGGAAAGCAGAAGTACTCCTATTTTGATATTTAAATTAGAAAGTATTGGTTAGGGGAAATTTCGGACTGGAGTCATTTTAAGATGTCCACACATTTGTGAAAAGACTCTGAGCAAGACCCCAGCTGGGAAGGAATATAGTGATTTTTGTATAGCTTTCACCGGGGAGAAGAGGATTGTAGCAGGGCATAGTTTGTGTGTAAAGAATAGATCGTATTTGATTTGCAGCCAAATAGGAATATAGTCCTGTTGTAGTAGAAGCTGGCGTATAGACAACCATTCCCCACATTTATAAAGGTGGCTAGCCCAGTAGTAGAGCAAGAAGTTGGGCAGACGTAGCCCTCCGGACTCCTTGGGCTGGCTTAATTTAAGATAGGATCTTCTAGCAGCTTTATCTAGCCAAATAAATGAAGTAATATCAGAGTGAATACGCTTAAAAAAGGATAAAGGTAGCCAAATATTAAGCATGTTGAGAGGATAGAAGAGCCTAGGAAGGTCATTCATCTTAATAATGTTAATCCTGCCCCACAACGAAAGTGGAAAACTTTTCCAGCACGCTAAATCTTGTTGGATGGTACTCCACAGGTCTGTGAGGTTAAGCTTATGGGATAGAGAAGAGTCAGAGGTGATAAAAATCCCCAAATATTTAATAAACTGGAGGGACCACCTCATACACAATTTGGTGAAAGCTTGACTATGTGTTAGATGATTGAGGGGGTGGATTTCCATTTTATTTAGGTTAAGCTTGTAATTCAATTACTTTCCAAAAGTATCAATGATTTCCAGAGCCGTTGATGGAGAAGAAGCGGGATTGGAGAGATGCAGGAGGATATCTTCCACATAGGTCAAGAGCTGTGGAGTCAGATTACCTACAGGGTTACCAATGACATTAGGAGAAGATTTTGGACACCTAATTAAGGGTTCCAGATATAGGTTAAAGAGAAAGGGAGAAAGCGGGCATCCTTGGTGTGTACCAGTATGAAGGGAGAAAAGAGATGAATGAACTCCATTACAATGAATTCTAGTAGATGGAGAGGTGTATAGGATCTGGATCCATTGAATAAGGTCTGAGGGGAAACCCATTAGTTGCAGGGTTGACCACAAAAAATTCAAGTCCACTCCATCGAAGGCTTTCTCTGCGTCAAGAGAGATTAGTGCCATCGACAGGGAGGAAGATTTTGCTACCTGGAGAATATGAGAAAGTTTACATATATGATCCAAAGAAGATCTTCCTGAGACGAACCCCACTTGCTCTGGACCAAGGAGATAGGTCCAGACCTTCTCAACTCGGGTAGCAAGTATTTTTGCAAGGATTTTGATATCACAGTTTAATAGCGAAATAGGTCGGTAGCTCGATGGGCAGTGAGGGGGTTTGTCTGGTTTGAGAAGAAGAATGATGGAGGCTTCTAGTAGGGAGGGGTCCAGGGCCTCTCCAGAGAGCATGTAATGATAGAAGTGAAGTAGGGTAGGAGCCAGATCTTTGATGAACAGTTTATAAACATTCGATGGCAGGCCATCGGGACCCAGAGACTTGTCCATCGCAAGGGTATTAATAGCTGATTCCACTTCCTGTAGCGAGAGAGAGGCAGACAAGAGAGCTACTTGTGGGGCCGGGAGACATGGTAGTGTCATGGAGCTTTTATACATTAATAAATCCACTTCCGATGGGGGAGATGAGCGCTGACTGTAAAGCGCATATAACTGTTTAAAAATGTTCACAATTTCCCTTGGATGGGTTTTAATTGAGCTGTCAGGAGCATTGCTCGCAGGTATATTCCTAGAGACCTCAAGTTTCCTAAGACAGATGGCCAACAAATTACCTGCTTTTTCCCCACGTTCTTTGTAGTTCACCTGGGTTCTTAATATTGCAAATTCTGCTTTATCCTGTAAGAGAGAGGAGTATTTGTTTCTCAAGGAAAGCAGGGTTTGCAAGGAGTCGGATGGGGAGGTGGTGGAGAGAGACTGTTCCAAGATACGGATTGGGGCTAGTAAGGATAAAGCTTCTGCCTCCCTACACAGTTTATGCGTGGAGGTAAGCCGTATGAATTCCCCTCTTAAAAAACACTTCAGAGCACACCATTCGTGATCCACCCTTGGCACAGAGTTGAGATTGGAGGCAACGAATATTTGAATAAGAGAGGGAATTCTAGAGATTACATATTCATCTTTAAGAAGCTGAGTATTCAGTCACCAAGATGCATCCCTTTGGAAGCTGACATCTAGTACCAGTGATATCCAAGCCACTGCATGATCTGATAGGATGATAGGCTCCACCCCTGTATTGCAAAGACCATACAGGAGAGAGCAGCTGATTAAGACATAATCTAGTCAGGATGAGGAACGATAAACTATGGAATAGAAAGAAAAGGTACAAGATAAACGGTTCAGTACTTTCCATGGGTCACATAATCCCAGGGAATCAAGAAACTCATGTAATGCTCTTTGGGCTGCTGACAGAGGTCTGAGGGACAGTTAGACCAGTCTAGGTCTTGTGTGGGTGGGAGATTCCAGTCTCCTCCCAAAATTAATGGGAGTAACATGTATGGGGTCAATTTATCAAGTAATTCCTGAAAGAAAGCAGAGTCACTGCCCACTGGACCATAAATGCTCCCTAGTATTAATTCTGTATGGCCAAGCATACCTTTGACCAGAATGTATCTCCCCAGTGGATCTGCAATAGTCTGACTCGCTTGAAAGGGTTCTGAGCGATTCACGACAATGGCAGTTCCCTTATTGGCAGTCGATGTTCCGGGTGCAAAGACTTGGCCAATTTCTTGCCTTCAAAAACCATTGGATTCCAAGGGGAGTAAGTGAGTCTCCTGAATTAATGATATGTTGGCATACAAAACCAAAATGCGTTTAAGAATTTGGATCTCTTGGGGGATTCACGAGCACCTTTAACATTCCAGGTGATAAATTTGGTTATCACACTAGCCATTGTCATGGTATAACAGGATAAACACCAGATAAGTGGCACTCTCAATATGCACTTCGCCGCCTCCCCCCCACTGAACCTTTTCCCCAATGCTTTAGAACCCACTTGTTCCAAACAGGTAACAGCCATATTCCAAAATGCCTTAAAAGTAATACTATTCTAACTTGGCGGTCATAAAAAGATAATTCTCTGAACAGGTATAAAGTTTGCTGAGCAATCATGATTCTGAGATCCCAACTCCCACCCCGCTTCCCTAATAAACCTATGTACAAACACTCCCATACCATTTGTCGAGTCCACATAACATATAATGCAGCGATCGGCGGTGAGTAAACCCATTTTGACCCTGGATAACACCATCCCGCTGTTATTACTAAAATGCAGGTGATAAATCCCCATTGTGTCATTCGTCAGGTATAGAATCTGAATTTGATCCAACAGAGTCCTCCCAACAAAAGAACGACCCAACAGGACCCATGGTGTAAATAAAGTCAGAGTAACAGAGAATAACACAATCCAGGGGGCATCTAGGGTACACCCCCCAACAATCCAGTACGTGAGGTTGACCATCATTCAACCTCTACACCCCTCCCCCAAGCAATTCAATGTATAAGCAAAACAGATAGAGCAACCAGGTTAAGTAGGTTATAACAAAAGCCCAGCTTTAAAAACAAGGTGGTTTCTGACCTGTATCCATAAAGAAACAATTAAGTGTCCCTCCTCCAGGACCCTCGGGCTAAAATTAAGCGCAGAGATTGGAATCAGAGGGCTGCCATAAAAATCCAAACAGCTCAAATTATTAGGGAACAAGCAAAATGGGGGGATACCAAAATGAGAGTGATAGGAGGTTGGTCTGGAGAAATAGTAGGAAAGTGTGGAAAAATAGGAACAAAATCCAAGCAATCTCTGCACTCATGTGCCAAAAATGTTGCAAAACAGACACCAACCTTCTTTTTCTTTCCACAAAGCTGTGAATTTTTATGGTATGATGTCAGGATTCACAGGTAAATCTTGCTGCTCCAAAAATTCCAAATTACAGCCACTGTAAGTGCATCCAACAAAGTGGAAAAATATGAGCCTAGATGAGAGACACTCTAGTTAGAGCTGATTCCGGGTCGGGGACTAATGTGATATAAAAACTCATTATAAAGGGAAGATTATGTATAACCACAACTGATAACAGTAAAATGTAACAACTAGAACCCCCCGGTAAACAGGCAGGTGATGGATCAGTCCAGTGGGGGTCTAAAATACCAGACAGACCGAAGTAACATAAAAACAGTCCCTGAGGAATCAATAATCGGAAAACAAACAGGCCCTGTAATTGAAAGTCAGGCATCCTTATAGCTCATCGCACTAGGCTGTGCCAGTCTAGACACGAGTCCCAGTTCAGACCAACACCAGGACCCATCACCATGTCAAATCCGTCAAGAGCGCAGCCAGAATCATCAATCGCTGGTCTTCAGGGCAACAAATACGGTAGGCACCAAAGTCTGTCCAAAAGATATTAAAACAGCAGAACCAAGTTTAAGAGAGAGGCATCAGGGGGTTTTGAAAAGGGAAGGCATCTTCATGCTGAGCTCTGCTTGAGGAGCCGAATCAAAGGATGGCCAGGTGCCATACACCAAAACCTGCAGACAAGCTGGGTATGCCATGCAGAATTTGATACTGGCTGCAATTAGCTTGCACACAATGGTATGGAAAATGGCTCTCTTCTGACGGGTTTCCAGTGGCAGGTCTTTGATGTGCAGTTTTTTGTCCTCCCTGCGTATTGTTTGTACCTCCTGAATTTTGGCCAGAATATGCTGTTTTTCGAAGTAATTTAGCAGCCTAATAATCATCAGTCTGGGAGGGGCAGAATCTGATTGCCTGGGTCTCAGGGACAGGTGAGCTCATTCAATCAAATAAGTAGGATTATGTGGGGATGGGCCAGCAACTTTAACTAGCAGCTTCTGAATGAAGGAGATTGTAGAAGAGCCCTCTTCGCCTTCTGGCACGCTGAAAATTAGAATGTTATTCCTCTGGCTTTTTCCCTCTAGGTCTTCAGTTTTTAGCTACAGTTTGGCAATTTGCTATTTAAGCTTGATTATTTCTGGTTCGGATTTATCCTTCCAGGATTTTAGAAAGCAAGTGCGTGCTTCAGCATCTGAGATCCCAGTTTTTAGATCACCCAGCTTGTTCCTTACATTTTTGAGATCCGAGGCAATATCCTGTAGAGTTTCTTTGAAAGGTATCAACTCTTGGAGAAATCTCTCTTCTGTGAGTGGCACTGGTAGAGGCAAGGTGCTAGATTGCTTGGAAGGAGATTGTTGATGCATTTTAATTTTCTTGGCCTGCTTCACGGGCGAAACCGGGAATGTGTGTCTCGGTAAGGCCGATCTCATCTCTGCCTCCATCACGGCTAAGATGTGCCAATTACAATGTAAAAAAGAATAGGATCCTCATGGATAGGCAGACTAGAGAGTGGTTTAGTGGTTTATAAGGCAGTTTTACCCGATTAAATCACGATTAAGATAGATTACTGAGGGGTAAGGTAGGAACCTGTGGGAAGGGCAACTAGTGGGCCAAATGCATCACGCGATCTCCGCCTTAGGTTTTTTAATCAATTTACTCAGGCAGGCCAAATTTAAACTTTTCAGACCCTTCAGGGTGAATTTCAGCTCCCAGGTTGCCATTTCTTCAGATATCACCAGGTAATAGTCTTTATTAAAACAGGAAACAACATGGCATCGGTGCAACAACCCCCATCTCAGTTAACTTAAGCTGTTTGGGATTCGGTCCTTGTACTGGGAGAGAAGAAACTAATATCCAGACTCGTGGTGGCACACAGTGCCACTAAAGAGTTACCTCCCCCCTTTGTCAAACTGAATGGGAACAGGAGCAGCACTTCCATTTGGATGAAGCAGTGTGGCAGAACATATGGGAGAGAGTTAGGCGTACATCATCTTCCAATAACTGGAAAGAATTTAGATGGAAAATTCACTCCAGATTCTTTCAAACTCCCACCAGGACAAAGCATTCCCTAACGGGGGTTCAGATTTATGTTGGAGAAATTGTCTAGGAAGGGGAATCCATTTCCATATTTTCTGGGACTGCCCAGCACTACAAACTTACTGGACTGAAATAGGCACTCATGTGGGACATATGTTTGGTTGGGAAGAAAAGCCAGACTTTCAGACCCTGATTTTAGGTATACTCCCAAAAGGTTGTAGATCCAATAGACTAAAATCATTTATTGGTATACTGTTTACTGCAGCTTGTAAGGCCATTACAAGATGACATACATAGTATGTCCAAACATGGGCTGTTAATTGCACACTTGAATATAAGAAGTTTGATGTGTCACTTTGTGGAACTGGAGTCATGGGTCAAACTGTACAATCCTGATATCCTCTGTCTCACTGAGACCTGGCTAAAACCATTTGTTACTGACTCCCTCTGCTCCCTGCCAAATTACTCTATTATTCGAAGGGATAGGATATCGAACAAACAGGGTGGTGGAGTTGCTCTGTACTACAAAAATAATCTGACTGTCTCTCTTCTCGCTATCCCAGATGCTCAATCGGTATGTGAATACTTGCATGCTACCCTTGTGTTGGGAGGCAAGAAACTGCATGTTATCTGTGTGTATAACCTCTCAGCGGGAGGGATTGCAGGTCTAGAGTACCTGTTGGAAAATACCTCTCAGAATTTTAATCATAATGAGGTGTCATCTTAGGGGACCTAAACTTAAACTGGCTTGGGGCAGCTCTCAGTTCTCTTCAATCTCTGACTCATAGCTACTACCCGCATCAGATGGTAACAGTGCCGACTAGAAGTCTGTCTTCATCACCACTAGGCACACTATTGGATTGGGTGCTGGTAAACCGGAACGAACACATCTCAGCCGCTGGTACTCTTGCTGATGCCTTAACTGACCACTCTCCTACTTTCTGCATTCTGTCCTTGGGGGCACCTCCATCTCCTCCACCATGTCTCATCGCTCTCACAAACTTTGCTCACCTAGACCAAGAGGTGTTTCTGTATGATGTCTCCAGAATTGATTGGTCAGAGATCTATCTATCACACTGTTCTCAGGATGCTCTTCATCACTAAATTCCTTACGGTTCAATGTAAACATGCCCCAAAGATCACCCGGAGAGTGAGGGGTAAACAAACAAGATGGCTAAACAAAGACTTGCTCAAAAGTTTGCACCTTAGAGATAAACTCTGGAAGTGCTACAAAACATCAGGCCAGCAAACAGATTTCAACGCTTACCGTACGCTACAGAATTCATGTAAAAGACAAGTCAGAGCTGCTAAGAGCAAGTACTGTAAAGACCTACTGATTAACTCAGCCAATGATCCCAGAAAATTCTGGTCACACATCAAATCCTTCCTAGGATCCTCACAGTCAACTACCCTGGTGATATGCTGATAAATGATGTGCATTGCAATGACTCACAAACCATAGCTAATTCTTTCAATCTGCATTTCTCTGATCTCTCCCAATATACCTCTTCCTTGATCCCACTGCAGTGTCCTCCCACTCCTCATCAGGAACCTGTCTGGATAAGTTGGAAGTGTTGTCCCCTATGCCTCCTTATACTCCTCCATTCTATTTAAAGGCTGAGTCTAGAAAGGAAGTCCTGAAGCTCCTGAGGTCCATCTCTGATCATACCAGCTCTGGCTCAGACTCCCTTGAACCCCGCCTCTTGAAACTTGCAACTCCTCTTACTGCATTACCGCTGGCCAAAATTTATACGTTATCACTTTCAGGTGGAGTGGTCCCTGACCTCTGGAAAGCTGCTCGGATCACACCTGTACTTAAAAAAGGGGATCCTAAGGTTGTCATGAACTACAGACCAATTGCCATACTCTCGGTACTGAGCAAAATCCTGGAGTAAATTGTCGCAACTCTGACAACTGACTATCTACTTAAGCACAGTCTGCTCTCAGATACCCAACATGGCTTCAGGAAAGGACATAGCACAACAACTGCACTCCTTAAATTCACCACAGACACGCTTTCAAAAATGGATACTGGCAATCTGACTGGGACTGTCTTCATTGACCTCACAAAGGCATTTGACCTTGTTGATCACACTTTGCTTCTCTCCTCACTTCGACACCTGCATTTCTCCTCCTCTGTTGTTGACTGGTATGAAAGCTACCTGACAAATAGAACTCAAGTGGTGAAATTTAATTCCTCTCTATCGAACAGTACCACCATTAACATTGGTGTACCTCAGGGCTCCATCCTAGGGCCCCTCCTATTCTCTCTTTATATAAATAACATTGGAGCTGCTCTAAAATCCTGCTCTGCTATTCTATATGCTGATGATCTTGTCATCTATACAAGTTCTACTAATATAGACACTATCAACACAACCCTTTCCTCTGACTTTAATAATATCCAAAACTGGCTATACGACCACAAACTGGCTGTCAACACTAGCAAAACTAAAGCCATGCTGCTTGGATAGGCCCAAAGCTCCAGGCTTGCACAACAGCACTGAAGGTGCAGGACTTCAGAAGGTAAATTACTGGAATGTGTGACCTCTTTCAAGTACCTGGGCATCCTGCTAGATCAAGCTCTTGATCTTAATCTTCATGTACAGTCTGTTTGCAGAGCTGTCAACTCCAAACTGGGTGTTGCATATAAGACTAGTTATATGCTCATGCCATCGGCTAAAATGGCCATTGTGAGGGGATTCTGCTCCCCACCCTAACCTATGGGACTCTCTTATTTGGGGCTGCTCATAAAACTGACCTACTCAGATGGGATATTACGTATAACAACATATGTCGCTATGCCTCTTCTGCTCCTCGGCTTAAACGCCACTGTCAGCTTTATAATGATCTTGGTTGGCTGTCTCCATTAGCTAGTAGGAAATACTACCTTGGCTCTCTTATTGAATCGATAATTCGAAATCAAACCCCTAGGTGTCTTGCAGCTATGCTTGTTCCTCAGGACACACTCCATGGTCTACGATCAGCTGATAAATCCTTTCTGAATTTGCCGCGGTGCCGCACTAGGAAAGGAACTGTTGCATTTGAGCATGCGGCTCCACAGCTGTGGAATTCCCTTCCCCTCGATATTAGACTTTCTAGCTCCCACACATGCTTTAAGAGAAAACTGCACTCGAATCTGCTGATTGCTGATACCTGTTCCTGCTGTCGCCCTACCTAATGACTGATGTCTCTGGCCATACAATAGTATTTCCTCACCTCTATATAACCCTCTTACTGCCTCAGCCTGTCCCGGCTCCCTTTCCCTGCCCATATACAATCTTGCACTGCAGGCATCTCCATTACACTTACATACACTCATATAATCTAATTTCATGGCTTGCTCCCTCTTCCTCACTTACCAACCTTTTCCTTAATGACACCCCCTGCTCTCAACGGTTATTTCTTCCTTTTGTATTACCTGTTTTTGGTTTTGTGTACCTTGTTCTGTTCATATGATATGTCACCTGATAATTTATTGTCCAAGGTCCTCTCTATTCATTATATAGGTAGGCACCTATGAACTTATGAATGGTCTACTCTGTATGTCTCTGATATATTGTATCCACTTTAACTCATGGGCCCAGATATTCAAACTGCGCTCAAAACTGGTGCAACAGCAGGAGCAAGCGCAAACCAGTTGCGCAAATGCGCAACAGGTGCGATATTCAAACATGGAGCACAGCAAATTGCGCAAGCAACCAACGTCTGAATATCGCACATACTGCGCCATCGCGCAACCAGGAAGGAGAAGCTGAGCCAAAATGTTGCGCTATGGCGCAACCATGGAAGCTTAGCTGAGCATTCCAGAGCTGCCATAGCGCAAGCACAGCCCCCCCCAGAGCAATGGAACTGCACATCCAGGGAGGCAGGCTGGGGCCCACCGCCAGCCATGCCACACATGGGCACAGGAACACACTGCAGAACCCACACCACACGGCACACCCCAAGCACAGCATCACTGGGGGTGGGACGGATGATCCACATGCCCATGGGGACAAGCCAACAAAGCATAGCAGAGCCCTGACACCCCAGCACAACCACTGGCAGGTGGAGAGTGCCACACACAGGGGGTTGACAACCACAGTGCACATCAGCCCCCGTATGCACAGCGCACCTGCATTG
Source organism: Neoceratodus forsteri (assembly GCA_016271365.2). Taxonomy (NCBI): domain Eukaryota; kingdom Metazoa; phylum Chordata; order Ceratodontiformes; family Ceratodontidae; genus Neoceratodus; species Neoceratodus forsteri. The sequence goes on along the minus strand of CM028133.1, from coordinate 241,777,908 downwards.
TGACCCCAAGACACCACCCATGTGCAGTGACTGGCACTGCAGGAAACCATGCAGACCCCAGCACCACGTCAGCCCATGCAACACAGAAGCCTACAAGCCAGACACACCCTGTGCACCCAGCAGTGGGTGGCAGCAGATGTAAGACCAACCGAAAGTCACTGCCATGCTGGAGATACCTCCCATGCACACACATGCACACACACACACACACACACACATCCCAGGACCATACCAGCCCAGATGGCATGTACACACTGCAACTGAGCACCATAGCCAGCTGCAAATCAGAGACCAACACAGTATTCATATATCAAAATAGAAATGTATATTAAACATAGTGCAACAAGAACAATAAAACTATTTACAAGGAAGGGTACAAGGAAGGGGTGTTCAAGAGGGAGGATTAAAAACTTGGAGAGGAAGGCAGGGTGGTAGGGATGGAAGAAGTGGGAAGGTAATCTGAGCTCTGGCCCAGCCGCTCCTGGTCCTCCTGCTGGCGCCCATTCCAGTCTGCCCCTGATGGCGTCCATGCCTCCGGTCAGCTCGCAGGATCCTGTGGCTTGCCACGCTGACCTCTGTGAGGCGACGGACATCCCGCTGCATCCTCCTTAGAACCTCGAGGCCCTAGGAAAATGGGAACACAGTCAATGGCTGTGACTGACCACAACCCTGAACACCACCCAACCTGCAAGCCATATAGCCCAATGTCCGCACCTGTGATGGCATGCACCCACCCACAGTGAACATGCACATGGCCATCACAAACAGGCGGCACCAGCTTGCGCGCACACCACCCACACACACTGCCACGCCAATCACAGTACAAACTAGGCTGGCAAGTGATGTGGCAACGTGATGCGATGCCAGTTACACAGCTATGTGCCCAGTGCATGCCTGGACCACCAGTGATGCATACACAGACGTGCCGTGATACTGCACTGTGATGCAGGTCACCTGTGTCATGCCTACATACATGGATACATAGACAGTGTCGGCAGATAAGGGCCTATGGGACACCCAGTCTGTCCATTTGACCTTGTAAGTTCACTCTGTTGTCCTATAAGTCTGTTGCCCTTACCCCTGACCTCCAGAATTCCTTTATGGCTAACCCATGCATTCATAAATCCGTGACCAAGTCAGCCCCACCACTTCCTCTGGCAGGGTGTTCCACTTGTCCACGCCCGTTCTGTGAAGAAATACTTTCTCATGTTTCCTCTGAATCGTCCCCTCCAACTTCATCCCATGCCCTCTAGTCCTGGAACATCCTTTATGCTTAAAATACTGTTTTCCTGCACTCTGTTCCCCCCTGTAAGATACTTGTATGTCCCCATCATATCCCCACACCCTCCTCCCCTCCAGGGAGTACATGTTCAGTTCCGTCAACCTGTCTGCATAGGACTTGTGATGCAATCCATGCACCATCCGTGTCACCCTCCTCTGAACCTCTCCACCCAGTCCACGTCCATACGTAGTATGGTCTCCGGAACTGTACACTGTACTCCAGTGTGAGGACTCACTAGTGTTTTGTATAGTGGAATTATGACCTCCCTTTGGTTGTGTCCGCATGGCTGGTGGTCTTGCCCCCAGCATGCAATAGCATCCATGAAGTAATGATACTAACACTCCTCCAGCAGCTGGGTCTGACACTGCTGCTGCTGCTGTAGGGCACAACACCCCGGCACGGGGCCTGGCCTGACCCCGTCACCCTGGCCCTGTGTCCTCACAATCCGGCCTGTGGGAGACATATGTTGAGACAAACATCAGTGTGACTCAAAAGCAGAGTGCCCCCTGCCCCAGTGAGAGTGCCTGCCCACGCAGCCATAACCATCCATCGCACAGCTGCACACACTGACACAGCCCACCGTGTCCGAGCCGGCACCTATGCACAGCCACCCAAGCACACATACACCCCTACAGAGAATATAGGTGCATAGATGGTACACTCACCTGGCCTAGGCACCACGCCCTGCCTGGCACGTGAACGCAGCCACGTCAAGAGTTCCGGCTCCCTCCGGCGGAGGTCACTGTACCGGTGCTGGCACTACTCAGCAGACCGGCCCCGGCCAGTGACCTCCACCAGGTCAGTGGCCACTTGCTGCCACACGTGGGTCCTAGGCATGGTGAGGGGCCCTCACCATACAGGGCCTCACAGTGGGGCTCCACCAGGGCCACCAGGTTGGCCACTTCAAGCTGGCTCCAGGACACCGCCCTCCTCCTAGCCATGCTATCAACATTACAGCAGGCAATATGGCGCCCCGCTGCGCCGTAACCCCACGTGGAGTTGTTGCGCAATAGACCACCACAGGCTCCAATCATGCTGTTTGAACAGCGCCGTCACTTTACATGGCGCTGTCACCAGATAGCGCAATAGGGATGTACACATGGCATGCCAACAGCGCCAGGGGTCTGAGGGCATACACAAGGTCACGGCAATGACGCAAGGCTACGCACAGCGCCATAGGACATATAGGCATCCTGCGCGACTGCCAAGCTGAGCACCAGTGCCACAGTGGACTATCGCGCAGTAGTGCCACAGCGCCATATAGTGCCCAGTGCTGTAGTGCCACTGGCACAATGGTGGCCATGGTCTGAATCGCCTATCGTGCTCAGCAGGTCTGCAGCGCGATAGACGCATGCGTAAGCTGTCTGGGCATGCGCAATGCAGTGTGGCACACAGCCACAAACCTGCGCCATTGGCTCAGCGGACCTTCGTGTGCATAGCGCAAATCGCGATATTCAGCTGACATATGCAAATCATCGATCAGCCATTCAAAGCGCAGTGGCGCGATTAGCATGTCATTAAAGTTGCGCCACACCTCATTTGCATGTGTTGCGCTATAAAATGCGACAGTGGGTTGTGCTGGCCAGATTTGGTTACTGCAGGTGAGAGGTGAGTTACATGCTGTGTGATGCTCAGGACAATGCTCATGGGCGGAGGATGATAAAGGCTGAGGGGGCTGAGCATGAAAAGGGCACTTAGAAAGGGACAAAGGGCACCCTTTCTATCAGTATCTGCCATGCGGTGGAACGTGGGGGGCTTCCGCCCCCCTGGGCCGGCAGCTATGCTCATGGGGAAATGCTGTCGACTGCACAGTGACAGGTGTCCGCTTCCACCCATACAGATCACCATGACTGACCAGAGCCAAGCTGAGGGTGTGGACGGCGGGCGTAGGAGGAGGCCGAACTTCACCGCGGCAGAGACAGAGGCCCTCTTCCAGGCCTACCTGGAGGATGAGCCACTAGTGAGTGGATGGAGGGGCACCCCTCAGGAACGTGCAGCTGCATGGGAGGGGGTAGCTCGGGCAGTCAACCTGCATGGAAGCCACCAGCGCTCCGTGCAGGAATGCAAGAAGAAGATGGGGACTGACCGCAGGAGGCTGAAGGAGAAGGTGGCAGCCTTCAGGGCGGCACGTGCTGGCACTGGTGGGGGCCCACCAGTGGTGTTGCAGCTGACCCCTACAGAGGAGACACTGGTTGCAGCCATGCAGCTGAGTGCCATTGCGGGCGTACCAGGTGGAGGATTCCAGACAGGTGGAAGCCCATCACTGCACGGTATGACATGGTGGTGTTGTTGGGGGGGCTGTTCATCATGCACTCACATGTGTACTCTTCTGTTACAGATCCTGTTCGTCTTCAGGAGACGGTGGTGGTGGTGGGTCCAGACAGTGATGCAGACCTGCTGGACGTGGAGGAGGGACCATCCACCTCTGCCACCAGCCTGCAGGCACTGCAGCAGCATGCACGCTGGGCCAACAACTCCGGTGTCAGTGATACGGGTGCAGGGGGTGCACAGCCTGTGTCACAGCAGTCTGGCATGCAGGTATGCCAGCATGCTGTGCCTATGGCAGTGGCACGCACCTGCACCATTGATGATAGCAGGCCTGCAATGGGCAGTGATAGGTGTGTGTCCCATGACGGACACATGGCAGGCCAGCACGTGCCCCTGGGCCTTCCTGGTTCACACCTGTGTGCCAGCATGCTGGCACAGTCCCAGGCTGTGCCTGTCAGCACCAGTGGGGCAGCACCAGTGGCTGTGCAGGTGTCCGGCACTGTTGTCAGCATGGAGGTGGAACAGGTGGACCTGGGGCTCAGCAGTTGGAGGCGGCAGCAGCAGTCGTACACCAGGTCTGGGGTACAGTGTCAAGCAGTGGCACATGTCCACCGCCCTTTGATCCGCCATACCTGGTCTGGCGAACAAGCCCACCCCTCAAGGGTGGTGCACCAGGACCGCTCCACACCCTGGGGTCACGCATGCCATTGGGGCACAGTACCCATTGGATGCACACACCCGCCTGCTGCAGGACTCCGGTACAGCTGCAGGGGCGGGTTGCAAGGTCCGTGGAGGCACTGTCTGTGTCCGTGGAGGCATAGCGAGTGTGCTCGGACTGAGCCAAGCTGGTCCTTATGCGGACGGATGTGACTGCTGCCATTGACAGGCTGACCCAGGCAGTGGTCTCTGTCATGAGCGCATTGGCCACACTGTCAGGTGCCTGTACCCACACCCCACACAGTCGCTCTCACTCCCGCTCGGCGTCATGTGACACCAGGCCTGTCGACGCGGGTTCTGCTGTGGGCATCCCGAGCACCCCTGGTGCAAGTTTGTTTGGCAGGATGCAGACCCTGTGCGGGCAAGGTCGTGTTCGCGCGAGTGGGACCCTTGGTGGTGCACCAGCCACCTGATGTAGCCCCTGCTCAGCCTGCCAGTGCTGCTGGGCCACGGCAGGGCCAGCCGCATCCGTGGTGGCCGTGGGACAGTGCTACTGACTGAGCTGTCTCCCAGTGCAGGCCCTGTCTGGTGCTGCCCTGTGTGCAATGTGTGTGTCATGGTGGGCAGTGCACTGCTGGGTGCTCTGCTCACCAAGCTGACATACGGACCACCTCACACTCTCCCAACTGCTGTCCACAGGTGCGTGTGCATGATGATGCCTGCATTGCACTGTACACCAAGGTGCAAAGGGTGCCCAGGTCCTGACACACGTGCGTGGAACAGTCCAGGTGGTGGGGTGATTGGTAGTGCTGTGTGTTGGCAATGTCATTTTTCAGTGCTGTGCTGCTGCCCATGTATGCTGCCTGGTGTGTGTGTGTCCATATGAGTGCTCACCCTCTCTGATGGTGTGTTGGTATGCCTGGAACCTTCAACTCCCTGACCTTCATGCGCGGTGTGTTCCCCTGTGTGCCTGTGGTTTGCGCATGGACAGTGTTGCCTGCACATGTCCCCTTGACTTACCTGTGTTGGGAGTGCTCTTCTGCAATGGTGTCCCAGTGCAGCTGGGCCTGCCGGGTCAGTCGGGGTCCCTCTGTCCTAGGGGCTGCTCATCACTAACATCACCAGCGCCACTGGCGCCCCATCGTTGTCCCCTCTTGGACCTGTCTGGCTATCCCATGGTCTTTGGCCATGTTGTGCAGGATGCAACAGGCCAGGAATATCCCACAGGCCTTTTGGGCTGTACTGTAGCTCCGCCGCAGGTGTCCAGGCATCAGGCGTGCCTTGAGCATCCCAAACACCCGCTCTATGATGTTACGTGTTGCGGCATGTGCCTCATTGAAGCATAGCTGCTGGGTCGTGGGCGCCGGTGCGGTGTGAGCAGCCAGGGATGGAGTGGGTATCCGCAGTCACCTGTGTGGAGATAGTGGAGATCAGTGTCATGTCAGGTCCATATTGCCCATATCCTTGTGTGCCACTACCATGGCACCTGTGTCATCCCACCCTTGCCCAGAGTTTGCATTCCATACATGTGTACTCACCTACTAGATGACCCGTGGGATGTCCCCACTCTCGAATCGATGGCACAGTGCAGACTGGTGCCATATGAAGGCATCATGTGCTCCACCAGGGTGTGTGGCACAGACATTGATAATGCGCCCAGTGGCATCACACACACCTGGCAGTTGACACTGGAAAACCCTTTCGGTTCCGATATGCCTGGCCGTCGGGGCCAGGTGGCGTGCGAATGGCCACATGGGTGCAGTCTATGGCCCCTAGCACGCCAGGCATACGTGCTACCCTGTGGAACTCCTGCATGTTTGTTGTACGCTCTGCCGCGGTGCTGGGGAAATGGATGTACTCCGCAGCATGAGGCAGCAGTGCGCTGAGGAATTGGGTGAGGATGCATGACGTGGCCGACTGTGTAATGCCTGTGGTGTCCCCTGTTGGCCTCTGGAAGGTGCCCGTGGCGAGCAGGCACATGCAGGCTGTCACCTTGGTCTCCACGGACAGAGCGTGACTCCGTCGTGAGGGTGCCTGCATCACATCACTGCACAGCTCACAGAGCCGTCTCAGTATTGCCCTGTTCAGGTGGTACCGGCCCACAATCTCGACGTCTGTGTACAGCTCGAAGCTGATGCGGGCACGATACTGCCTGTCGGGGGCATACCGCCGATGGGCTCCTCCGCGGCCACGTCCCCCTGCAGCATGGTGTCTCACCCCCCTCATTACAGCTTCCATGTGGAAGCTGGCACTGTCCATCTCCCTGGCTTCTGCCCCCGGCTGCTGTTCCTGTGTTACCCCCGCTGCCCCCACTGCTGCTTCCACTGCACCGGGCACCCCCCACTGGCCTCTCTGTCCTCCTGGACCCACTGTCCCTCTCTGCCCTTCCAGCTCCTGTCTCTCTCTCTCTCTCTCTGTTTCTCTCCCCCAGGTTGCGGCCTGCTAGGGTTCTTGCGCCGCTTCCTTGAGCCTTTTTATTTTGGCTCAAATCCGGTACTCGCGCAACTTCCGGTTGAGCTTCACTCTTGCGCATTGGCGCAAGTGTTCGGATATCGATTGCGCACTTTATGCATGACTCCGCCCCTTCGTTGGCGCATGCCTTCATTTCCATTGGCGCTGTTGCTCAGCATGTTTCGTGGCTTAACTGGCCCCTTCTGAATATCGCAGAATGGCGATTTTTGAGTGCATGGCGCAACCCTTTTGAATATCTGGGCCACTGTATATAAAGCGCTTTACTTTGTGTGTTCTGATATATTGTATCCTCTTTAACTCATTGTATGTAAAGCACTTATAATTTGTTATCCTGTTAAGTTTCTGCATGTCTGTACTCTCCCAGGTTGTGCCTGAAAATAGTCATTTTATGGCTAGTGCACTTACCCGGTTAACAAAAGCTAAATAAATAAATAAATAAATAAAGATGTTGTCTCACACAGACTGCCCCTACAATAGAAGACTGGGTTAATATAGTAAAAGAAATAGCAAGAAATGAAAAAAATCACTGCAAGTCTACGATTACAAAAAGATAAATATAATCAAGTCTGGCTCCCCTTCATGCACCTGGTGGAAGAACTATATGGTACTCCTGTATTGGAGCAATTAGCCCAAGGTTGTTAATGTAGGGGTTCCCCTACAGGAGCATAAGAGTCCATAGGAAGAGAAGGTCAATTGTTGACTGGCCGGGTTCTTCTCCTGTCACGGTCCTCTGACTCTTAGACTGCCCTTCCCTGGAGTGGACCTTGGTCTGGTCCCCCCCCCCCGGGACTCTCAGACAGAAGCCATATTACATAAATTAACTAGTACAATATAATTTTAGAAAAAATCAGCCACACAATAAGTTTGTTGGATGTTATTATCCTTTTATTTATTTATTTTATGGTTCGATTATCTGCTGAGCTGTGCTAAGTGAAGGTCGGAGAATGAGCCAGTCATATGGAAAGAGAAACCAGCTTGCTGTCTACAGACACAGGAAGAAGCAGTACATTCTTTGGAGAATTGGAAGCTCCACAGTGGTACCAAATAATATCTGGAAAAGAAAAGACAGATCTATGGACTGACTTAAATCCTATAATGAAAATATTATTATGTCAAGCTGGCTAATTTATATTGTCTGACCTCATCAACTATATGTATAATTGTCATATGCATTTCATATTATAAAATAAAACTTGAAATTTAAAAAAAAGAAACAGTGAATTAAAAAAGAGCTGGCCCAGTGACTCTGCAGTTGGGTGTTGCGGTGCCACACGGGGGGAAAGTCATACTTACTGGTGAAGGGTGGGTGCATATGGTCCCTCTCTGCATAGGGAGGAATAAAGCCCGTCCCTCTCAAGTGGCCCTGCAGTCGAATTATGAGGAAGACCCAGCACAGGCTCAGAGGTGAGTGCTCTTTTCAGCCAAGGTTAGGTGTTACAATATACTTCTTTTGAGCTGGGAGGGATAGGACACCTGGCTCCAGCATGACAAAAAAAAAATCACTTCACCAGGGGTTGTCATAAATCAGCCAATACGTTTTCTTCATTTTTAATCATTCCTTTTTCTTCCAGTGTGTCCTGATCCCTCCCACCTCTCGCCATCCTTACCAGCTACTATGGGATCCTGCCACTGTCTTCTGACTTTCCTTCTTTTTGGGATTCTTGCTCACCAGGACTCATGTGTAGCTTGGCTCCCCAACTGACCGCACAACCACTGGCCAAGTGAACAGCACGATCCCTCCTCACCACTGTCATTCCTGTGGGTCGACATTGAGTGGTGGCACACCAGGGGGAGAGGGGATATTCCTTTCTGGTCGAACATGAAGCAGCAGTCACTACTGTTTTAGTCTGTCAGTGATGTCATAGCCCCCACCTCGATGCCAGAGTGCAGCATCAGTGTCAGCGCCTCTGCACTCTGCCACTAATGGATTGGGGTCATCTGTGCTGGCTTCAGGCAGATGGGGCGGAACGGGGGCAGTTCATTATGAACTTGCTCCCCCATCCCTTGGGCCTCCAGGGGGAGCAGTTCCACGAGGAGTGCAAAATTCTCCCACCCAGGAGAAAACTTTCTTCAGACTGCTGCCCCATCTCTCCAACAGCTGCCAATTGTGACTGCGGTCTCTGCACCTGAACCCATGAGCCCCCTAAATGAAAGGCAAGTGCATCAGAGAGGCCTAATCAATATTGTTAAAATAAAATCCTGTCTCCCCCAACCTCATCATGGTGTGCTGCTTTATGTGGTGTACTCATTTTTTACAAGAAAAGGCCTGGAAGCTGAATCCATCACAGCAGATAACATGTCCCCACACACACACACATACTGATTGAGCACTGTAAGTACCCAGGAAGAGTTTAGTCAGCACAGAGATAACACTGGCAGAGACAGGGCCTAGCAATCTGCAGCCTGTGTGGGCACAGAGATGTCACAGGGTGCTTTGACTGAAGACCAGTGATACACTCTCTATTATATTTACCATGCTGAGTCGGTGTGTGTGTGTGTGTGGGGGGGGGGTATCTGCAATGACAAACTCAGCGTATTAAGAATATGTCATGCATTTTACCTTTCTTTTTTTTCTTAGTATTATACAGTGGATGTTACTATTGTTTTGTTTACTGTGTTGTAAATATTTCTAATTAATTACATGGATTCAAAAAATGAATTTTATTTTTGAATATTGGAGGCAGTATAGCGCAGTGGGTTAAGGCACTGAGCTGCAGATCTGGAGACCTGGGTTTGAATCCCACAGCCACCTAGGTGCATACTGTGTGATCCTGAGCAAGTCACTTAAATTCCTCGTGCTCCCACATTGCATCTGGAAACAAGCTTCAGTTTAGTGTGCTACTCCTAGTTAAACAATGTTCCCTTTCCCAATCGTCCAGTGGATTTTTTGTTTACTTATGTAACCCCCAGGTGGCGCTATCCCAAGGGCTACTACCCCTGCCTGCTTGACTACTAACAGGTTGAGGGGCCTAGGTTCTATGGCGGGTGCCTCCACCCAGAGGTCAGTGTTTGTAGAGGTTAGACTAGCTTGGTCACAGCCCTCTGGGACACTGAGACCCCTTTTTATTCCCTCTAGTGACTCGCACAGTACACAGGAGTTACAGTCTCAATACCCCACGTATACACACTGTTCACTCATAAAGTACCACTTACCCTCGAGACTGATTCTGCAGCACATCTCTGAGGACCACCTGTAAAATAAGGTTAAACAACATACACAGCGAAATACAATACTGTTTCCATAAGTACCAACACCACAGACAGTATATAGTATAACAACAACAAATCTGATTTATTTAGGGGACAGTAACATGGGAGGGGGAAATCAGGTTAATTGGTGGCATTAAATCACAGTACTGTGCACACATACAGGGTCTGAAAAGTCACACTCTGGGTACCCAGGTGGGGGGGGGGTGCTAGCCAGGTCCGTTGCCCGGGGTTGGCTGGCAGGTGCAGATGGATAGGGCCCTGTAGAAGAAAATATATGCATAACACCCAATTGTAATCCGGAGCCGGATGGATCAGTCTATGAAGCAGTGAAACAACAAGAATTAGATGACACACTTGTGATTGAAAACAGGCTGCAGGGGAATACCCTGATTTGTACTCACAATACCCAAGCTGAGGACTGGATGGTGGATGTTCTTCTGGACTGCCAGAACAACAAGGCATGGAGACAAGGTCCTTGTGATTGGACCCCACTGCAGTTGACAGCAAACGGATTCAGTCCGAGACAAGCTGGGGTTTGCTTCCAGCTTCAACACACAGCACACAGTACAGGGGATTTGAAATAGCGATTCCCCACAAGCACTACGCATATTCATATGTAAAAGGAAAGTACTATACCAGGCAGGCTGCTCCTCGATCCCGATCGCACTTACTGCAAAATACCCGGGAGCACACACAGAAGTTTCAGTTCCTGACAGACCGAGCGCGATTCAGCAATTTCTCCAGTCTTCTACTGGGTGAGCCTGGTTTCCACACTTCTGGTGCTTCTTTCTCCTCACAACTCGGATTCAGACCAAACTGGCACTCATAACGGCTGCAGGCCGAACCTCAGGGCCTCACACGCGCTTCCCGCATGAACTATACACCGCAGAAGCACAGAGCTTCTTCTTCTCTCTTCACTGTCACAACTGATATGAGCTTTCCAGTAACAGAGCAGGGCATTTCCTCCAAATCCAAAAGGTTCCAGTTGGCTGATCCTCTTTGTCAGTCACAACCGGCTCCCTCTATTGGTGTAAAAAGACGCCAAGGTCCAAACGTTTCCTAGAAGCTTCCTTCATATAATCCCCTTGTAGCTGGCTCCAAGTGAAAGTCCCAGTTCTGATTTGCCCAAAGTAGGCTCCAGTTTAAAGGTCCCAAATACTGATTGGTCCCATTCAGCAGTTCTGGACCCAAATGAGGTAGCAAGCAGACAAAGTTCATGCTGTAACAAAAGGCAGGTAAGACAAACTTGTATTTTCATTATCACTCTAAGTTCTGGTAAACAGTTACATCTTTCAGAAGAGCTCCCTCTGCGCTCTTAGCGACTGCAGAAATGGAGCGATTTGGCAGTAGCTCGAGCGGGACTCAAGCGGGGAAACACACAGACCCCCATCCAAATTAATTATGTCTGCAGGCAGACAGCTCTTAAAGAGACAGTACGTGGAGGCTCAAATAGCACTCACTTGGAACCACATTTAAACAGCTCAGACGCCGAACACCGCCCAGACTTGGAGCACTCAGGCAAGCTCCTGGAAGACTTTTGGGAACCCCCATTTGCAGGGGGGTTACACCTATTACTGGAACCTGCCTTTAAGGTAGGCTAGAAGAACTGGGTCCCCACTTCAGTGCAAGGAAAATTCATACAAGAAAACAAAACAAAACGGTTCTTCTAAAGGAAAAGCCAGTGAGATGCAAAAGTGTATCATTTCCACAGGGGTCCTAGGATGGCAGTGGCAGGTTGTTAAAAGGTGTGTGTGTGTGTGTGTGTGTGTGTGTGTGTGTGTGTTGGGGGGGTTGTGTCACACATCCTGTCCCAAAACAAGCTAGTGTAACATCAGAGCCCCACACTGTCCGAATGCCGTCAGATGCAGACTATGGTTCCTTACTTGTGGTAAGCTGGTGACTTCTGATCCCTGTCCCTCTGTGGCTGCCTCGTCAATCTCCTTTGTATGCATGTAAAAGTTGCTTAGTAAGACGGAGGAGATCCCATCACCAGGGACTGTTGCATGCCTGCCAAGTTCTCCTTGTTCCTAGAATTTACAAAAAATACAAGATGTAAAGCGAACTGCCAGATGGAATTACTCAAAAGGCACTGCTCGTAGTGGAGACAGGAAAGGCATTTTGCCGAGACTATAACAGCTTTGGAGAAATAACCGAGTGTTAGCCCAGAGAGCTTGAAAATGTTTGTAATAAGGAGCTGTCATACAGCAGCCTTTTTATCAGAGAGTTAGAACAGAGTGCCCCCCATTCAAAACTGCCCCAAATCCAGGTACAACGCAAGACTTTGGAGTTACTCCTCTCCCAAAACGTATCAGGCATATGTGTCTGAACACAGTGATCGTGTGGGCCCCAGGCGCAGAAACATATTGCCACGCGCTTGGGTTATGGCTGCCATTTCCTTCATGTAGAGTTTAAAAGACTGCTGACGCCTCCGGGGAAACTTCAGAAAGCATAATATTTAGACTCTGTTCAGCTCGCATTTCATCTATCTTGCATTTTTTGGATATCCCCAGTATTCTCATTAATCCAGTCTTTTATTTCCTCCCCATGCTGGCAGGCGCCTCTGTCACTCTGCTGCCCTTACAGCCAAGTTGTGGTTCGCTCTGCTCCCGTTAGCTCTCCTCCCTGCCCTCCCATCTCCCCAACAACTCTAACCTCTCAGGAACTTTTAATCTCACTCCTTCTTTCTCCCTTTCTTCAATACCTCTGGTGGACAGGCCTCTTTCTCCTATGGGCTCCCTTCTCTCTGGAACAACCTCTCACTCTCACTTTGCTTGGTCTCCTCGCTTCTCTCTCTAAAACCCCTGCTCCAGGCCTACGCAGCCAATTTTTGTTCCTGGCCCTAAATCCCTTCCCCCCAAAGTGTAAGTTATGTAAGTAATGAGCCACAGCAGAGAATAGGTGTATGCTGGATGAATGCACACTGCAGCTGTGTAGCAAGGCACAAGGCCAACAGCTGAGGACCATGCACAGCTGCGGTATGCAGTACTTTTGTATACACCCCTGCCTTGGAGTGGTGTACTGCACTTATAACATGGGAATTATAAAACCGTGGCTGGAAATGAGGCATTCTGATTAGGGTAGAGCATTATAAGAGAGTTAGGTTTATGGCTGAAAACCTTCACGTATGACAGAGCTGTGTGAATTTTAACTTTTAAATCAATCATTTTAAAAACAATTTCAAGTATTAAGATACTCCAGGAGTTGGGTTATCCTAGTTAATCTAATGCTAGGGGCATAAAGTACTTGGCTGCACCTTGTGTCTCATAACCCACTAGAGTTAGATAAATGGACAGTAACCTGACCACTGATTGGACCTTAATACTTAATTATGTTGATAAAATAATGAACCACATGCCCACGTGCGTTGTAAGGCAGGAGACACTTGCACCAAATTCCTTCAATCAACTGGAATGCGGTTCAGGAATGGTAACCCACACCATGGAGTGGCTTATTGTGCGTTTAAAATGGGCCCACTGTTAAACAAATTTAGAAAATTATAAAGCAGTGTGACTACTGTTACTGTTCCTGACCCGCACGGCTTTGGAACCTTCTCCGCCAATCAGGAATTAGGATTATCCCTGCCCACTTTATAAGAACTGTGTTCAGGGTAAGTCAGTTTATGTATTTATTTATGTATTTATTGAATTTTGTTGACCGGGTAAACCCACTGGGCCTCAGAGAGTCCCTTTTTCAGGAGTGTCCCGGAATTAATTAGAAAAAGCGATCAACAGAGATACAGTTACAAAGAAGATAGGATATTAACTAGTATAATAGCAAACAGGTTACATAACAGGGTTTAAATGAAGGACTGACAATGAGCAAAACATTCGGAATACAATGAGGATTCACAACAATGTACATACGAATTAGTAAGTGCACACAGGGACAAGTTGCAGTGCTACCTTATACAAAAAAAACAGGCGGCATACTTGAGAAATAGGCTAAACTTTCAGCGGTAACAGTTGTATTGGTTTATTTCTAAAATGTGGGCTTTTAAGCTTTTTTTAAATCCATCCAGGGAGGAGAGTACCTGCAGAGAGTTGGGAAGGACATTCCAAATTGGAGGGGTTGGGGGTGGCATTAGCAAAGGACCTACTCAGGGCCGGCCTTAGGATATTTGGCGTCCCTAGGTGAACTTGCAATGCCCCCCGCAGGCCTGTCACCTGGATTTTTCCGGCGGGGGGGAGGTTGTTTTAGTGAGTGGTAAAGGTATGTTGTGCCCGTAGTATGTGAAAAATGTTTGTAAAAAGCCAGGGGTCTTGGGGCCAGTAGGCCCCCAGAAGCTCTGAGGTTCTAGATGCTTTTTGGTGTATTTTAAGGCTTACACTGAAGACAAAATAAAGTTCTGTTATCTTTCAAGGGTATCTTATACACTAATGTGGGCTGGGGGAAGGAATTACTTCACAATGAAAATATTTGATTATGAAAAAAAATGTCACAAACCCAAACACTGGAAAACCCGTACCTCAGCAACATGTTTTTGTCCTTTAACAAAACAATTCCATCACAAAACACTTCATTCTTTAATCCCAACTAGATTCAGTGGGATAGTTACGCTCATTTCTGTTTACTGAAATGCAACTGCAACTTGCCTGCAAGAGCTTGCATTTGTTTTGTTTTGGGCCAAGTTTGCTGCAGGTAATTGAAAGGCTGTAGCCTGAAGTTCTATGGGGGGAATAGCTCCTCCCCCTTCTCCTATATATACCCCCAGGCTATACCCGCTCTGCTTACAGCGAGTAGTACTCGCTGCTCTCGATCTGTGCTGCATGTTGGGGCATGCTGTCTTCTCTCTCCCCCCTCCATTTCCCGATGCTTTCCTTTGCTCTTGGCTTTCTTGTCCTGCCTCTTCATTTGTTTCTGTGCCCCCCCCCTTTTCATTTTCCGCTGTACCAGTGCTGTGTTTTCTTCTTTGGGGTTTCTCCTCACTCCTTCTCCAGCCGTGCAGCAGCATCATTCAGTCTGTGTCGTCCGGCTTGCATTCTGGATTCTTGTGGTCTACGCCAGCTCTCCATTAGGCTACTCATAGCTCCCTATCTGCAGGCGGTGGTCTGCCGAGCTCCCTTGACTACGTGTCTCACTGCCGCTACTACTGGCTCCCTTGGTCTGCTTCCCCAAGGCTTCTCATGGCCCATGGAGCAATCGGGCTTAAGCGCCCCAACGATTTGTGGCCTGCGTGCCACCACCATGCTCTTTTACCCCGCCTATCACTGCAACTCGACGAGGAGGGGACCTTTAGCGTTTCTTCCTCGCACTAGTGCCTGTTGACTGTGCAGCTGTGCGCCACTCATTGCCTCCATCCTGCTACTTCTAACAGGGCTGCTCCTACCTTCCTGACCTGCCTAAGCTTCGCAATACTGCCACATTCCATATCTAATGAACTAGCAACTGCAAGCAATGGGAGCAGGGCACAAACCAGCGGGACTTCTACTCCTCTAGTATGGTCTTCTCTTTTACCTGTGTAGTGGACCTGCTGTCATCAGTGGTTGTACATCAAGCCAGTTCTGACTATAAACCTGCTCAGCCAGAAACTCTGTGGGCCAAGGTCACTACCCAAACCATCGCATGCTGATCAGGTCATTCCGTGACTTCAATCCCAGTTATTCATACAAGTACAATACTCTTCAGCCATTTTTTGGGCTGTTTTTTGCATAGCGTCACTGCTCAGTTCCTCAGCAATCACAGATTTCTGTACATAACAGAGGATTCTCTACAGTCATCAGCATGGGTAATCTATTATACACCATTGCCCTGCAACATGCCCATTTTGGCGGCTTGGATGTCTCCTGTTTGTTCCTGGAATTTCACCCTCTGGTTCTAGGATATGTCCTCTGTCAGTACTGCACAGTCCACCGCAAGCTTGGATTCGTTGTTGCAGCTTCCTTCCTTTTTCCAGCCATCCTTTCTTGGTGGTCGGCCAGGCAACACGGCGGCTGGCTCGATTCCCTCATTTTACTTATCCTGAGGACCAACATGGAGGTCCTGCCAGGTCATCTAGCCTATGTGGTGGCTTGGCACTACTCACTACTTCTACCTCAGGCTGACCTACATGGAGGTCCAGCCGCAGCTGCTGGCCTATGTGGAGGCCTAGCCTACTCATTCTCACTACTCCTACCTCAGGCTAACCTGCGTGGAGGTCCAGCCGGTTCTGTTAGCCTACTTGGCTGCCTAGCTTTACTCACTCATTTCTACACTACTACAGCAGACCTATGTGTAGGTCCTGTCTTCTTGTTAGCCCACCTGGGGACTTAGCTTCTTCGGACTCCCTTATCATAATGTCGCCTCCTTGCCGACTTCACGCAACATGATTGGGGACTCTACCAATGATGTCTCACCTTCAGTTATAGTTGTCCAATACTGGGCGTTGCCTGCCACCTACCTTCCACCTGCTTGCACCTGACTCACATTCGTCAAAGATGTCCTTATTTGCTTAGCTGTAGACCTTACCTCTGCTTCTATTTACAACATCATTGGACATTCGTAATCAGTTCCACTTGATGTTCTCACCATGCGTCCCACTTCAGCTTGTTCTGGGACTTTCTGCTGCTGCCTTATCCTGCCAGGGACATCCTAGCTGTTCTATTCCATCATACCATTGCTGATCTCACAGGTTTCAGCCTCTGACATTAACCTACTCCAGTAAAAATGCGGGATTACCGTATCTAGGTGAGTTGCCAATTCATCTGACTCATTCTCCTCTTCACCGTATTCTTCTACCATGCCCTCACCAGCAGGGACTTGACATTTTACTAGACCTTGTCATACCTAATCTCATAAAGTCCGCCTTTGCAACTTCGCCTGTCTGGCCATGCCTCATGCTCAAGCTTACTTCTATACAGCCCTCTACAGGATGTCATTGTCCACCTAGGGACAAATGACCTGGCTAAGAAAGGGATTAGAGAAGTGCAGGAAGAGTTTGTAGAATTGGGGAAGGGCCTTAGTCAAGTAGCACGCACGGTAACCTTCTCGGAGGTGCTACCCATCTATGGCATAGGAGAGGCTAGGGTGTTCCGTACCATGGGATTCAATCAGTGGTTGAAAAACTGGTGTGGAGCTCAGGGATTTGGCTTCATTGGGGACTGAGGGTCCACCTGGAGTGATGCAAGCCTATACTGGCATGATGGGCTGCATCTGTCCAGGAGGGGAACCAGGATCCTAGGTGATAGGTTTAAATGCTTCATTGGCAAGCTTTTAAACCAGCCAAGGGGGAGGCACTGGAAAGGAGCAGGAAAATCCAGCCCCCAAACAATCACAGTAGTAGTGTGGCAAACACCAACATGGAGGTGTTGATAGGGAGAAGGGCAGGGGTAATGGAGAAAGTGACAAAGGCAAGAAGGACAGGGATGGGGAAAAAGGGGTAAGGCCATCAGGAAATGGAGGGTAATGAGTACCAATGCCTCGTAGTCTGGGCAACAAGCTCCCTGAGCTGGTGGCCTTAATGGAAGAGGGATGCCTGGATATCATAGCAGTCACAGAAACATGGTACACAGAGAACCATGACTGGGATGTTAACATACCAGGGTACATAACCTACAGGAAAGACAGGCAGGGAGAAGAGGGGAGGAGTAGCTTTCATGTAAAGGAAAGGATAAAAGCAACTGAACAAAAGAGTAAACAGGGAGGAGAGGAGGCACTGTGGGTCACCTTGAGACTGGAAAGAGCACCAATCCGCACAGGGTTGTGTACAGACCCCATGTCAGGGGGAAGGAATGGACAAGGATAGTGATGGAAGGAATTTAGAATGGCAGAGAAAGGGAGATACTGTTGATGGGAGATCTGAATATGCCAGATGTTAACTGGAGCACATTTGCTGCAGCCACATCCAAGAGCAGGGCCATTCTTGACGCCCCTACAGGTGGCAGGCATTAGACAGCTAGTTTCGAACCCACTCGTGAGGGAGCAATCTTAGACCTCATACTCTCAAATGGGGCAGTGAGAGGATCTCAGATCTAGAAGTAGGTTGCCATCTGGGGACAAGTGACCATCAAACAGTGTGGTTCACGTTAAACTCAGCTACAGAGTCAAGCCATACAAAAGTGAGTGTACTGGACTTTAGGAGGCTGACTTTGTAAGATGGGAGAGTGCCTCAGAAAAGCACTAGCAAACAGGCTAGAAGGAGGTGGAGCAACAATGGGGAATTATCAAAACTGCCATCACAGACGCACAAGCCTTTGTGTGAAGCAAATAAACAAATCAAAAGCGAAAGAAAAAGCCACTATGGTTCTCAGAGAGGTGGCTGTGAAAGTCAGGAAGAAAAAGATAGCATTCGGAAGTATAAGGAAACACAGAAGGAGCAGGACAGAGAGCTGTACCAATTAAGGCAGAAAGAAGCAGGAGGGAAGTCAGAATAGCAAAGGCCCAAACTGAGGAAAAGATAGCCAACTCAGTTAAGAAGGGGATAAAACCTTTTATAGGTACATCAGCAAGCGAGAAAGACAAAGGGAGGGATAGGAGGCTGAATAGAATGAACGGTGGGTGGGCAGAGGGGGACAGTGAAAAAGCAGGAATACTGAACGAATATTTCTGCTCAGTATTCACAAAAGAGGAGGGGGAAGTGCCTAATCCAATTAACAGAAGCACTCTTGATAGGGGGGTCGATCCCAGTCCTTTCACAGAAGAAAGGGTTCTGCAAGAACTCCTAAAACTGAAGGTGGACAAAGCAATGGGTCCTGATGGAATTCACCCCAGAATTCTAAAAGAATTAAGGAAGGAACTAGTGAAACCACTGGCTACTCTTTTTAATAAATCATGGGAGGATGGTATGGTACCCGAGGACTGAGGAAGGCGGATGTGATTCCCTTCACAAAAGTGGGACCAAGACAGAGGCAGGAAACTACAGACCTGTCAGTCTGACCTCTGTGGTAGGGAAAGTGATGGAGTCAGTTCTGAAGGAAAGAATAGTTGAGTACCTAGAGGTCAGTGGAGCACGGATCCAAGGCAGCATGGGTTCACAGTGGAAAGGTCATGTCAGGCGATCTAATAGATTTCTTTGACTGGGTGACCAAAGTAGTAGACCAGGGAGGGGCTGTGGACATGGCCTACCTAGACTTTAGAAGGCATTTGACACAGTCCCACACAAAAGATTGATAGTCAAATTAACCAGCCTGGGAGTGGGTCCCAGGGTGGTAGCCTGGGTAAAACATTGGCTGGACAACAGGACACAGAAGGTAATTGTAAATGGAGTCCACTCTGAAGAAAGGGCGGTTACTAGTGGGGTACCGCAGGGTTCAGTACTGGGTCCAGTCCTTTTTAATGTTTTTATCAGTGACATTGCAGAGGGACTGGAAGGAAAAGTATGCCTTTTTGCAGATGACACACAGATCTGCCACAGGGTTGATACACAAGGAGGCATGGAAAGGATGAAAAGGGACTTGGCAAGGTTGGAGGAATGGTCAGACGTATGGCAGCTAGGATTCAATGCAAAAAAGTGCAAAATAATGCACCTGGGATACAAGAACCCAGGGAAGAATACACAATGGGTGGGGAGGTAGTAACAACAACAAACAGGAAAGGGATCTGGGGTAATCATATCAGATGACCTTAAGGTTAGCAAGCAATGAGAAGGCAGTAGGGAGGGCGGGGGTATACTGGGATGTATAGGGAGAGGCATCAGCAGCAGAAAACAGGAAGTTGTTATCCCTCTGTACAGACAGTTGGTGAGACCCCATCTGGAATACTGTGTCCAGTTCTGGAGACCCATCTCCAAGGACATAGACAGGATAGAGGCAGTCCAGAGGAGGGCAGCTAAAATGGTGCAGGGTCTGCAAGAGAAGCCGATGAGGAGAGACTAAAGGAGCTTAATATGTATACCCTTGAGGAAAGAAGGGAGAGGTGGGGCATGATAGAAACTTTCAAGTACCTCAAGGGAATCAACAAAGTCCAAGAGGGTAGCATCTTTCAGAAAAAGAGACTTGCAAGAACAAGGGGACACAATTTGAAGATAGAGTTGGGGGGGCCCAGGGGCAATGTGAGGAAGTATTTTTTCACAGAGAGGGTGGTGAATGCATGGAGCAGCTTTCCTGAGGAGGTTGTGGGGTCTAAAACTGTGGCAGAATTTAAGAATGCATGGGACAGACATAAGGCAATTCTTGTGGGAGGTAGGAAGAAATAGGCTGTTTGTTAACAAGGATCTGCAACTTATCCTTTAGGTAGGGAAATGGGCAGACTAGGTGGGTCAAGCGGTCCTTATCTGCCATCAAAGTCTATGTTTGTATGATCTCTAGTGTGGCAGATCCAGATGCCCTCTCTCCCTCGCCTGCCCCAGGGGTCACTGCTGTGACAGATTACAACACTCGCTTTTGCTGGCTGGCTGTGCTGCTGCACAGGAGTGCCTACCCAGTCCTTGGGTTGCCAAGTTAGCTTTCTGGGCTCAGTTTCGAACCTGTGTCTCCAGCATGGGTGCACGCAGTGTCACCCATTGGGTTACTGGGCAGCCCCATCACAGTGATTGTTTTTAACTGCACACTTTAACAACCAAATAATAAAACTGTCCCTCTGATAACAGTTAACCATTGGTCTCCCTATGTCTGTGGGGTGCTGGCTATGAAAGCCTAGTGACATATTCAAACCAAAAGTGGATGCATCCTTGTATACCACAGATAATGATCCTATGTTTAGCATTTTTTCCCCAGTAATAGTCTAGTGCTTATAAAAACCAAAAGAGTCTCAAAAATTCTCCATTCTGGTTGGCTGCCAGCATTCTGACAGCCTTACATTAATTAAGCAATAAGTAATGACCAAGGGTTATGTTAATGGTCTGTTAATCACCTTCTAGGGGTGTCCTGTGGCACGAGGTGTAGCCAAGTGCCACATGTCCCTAAAGGGTGATTAATTGACCAGAGTGCTCATGACCAGAGAGCTTAAAAAGCTCCTAAAAACCAGGGACAACACATAGAAACCATTCAGATCCTCCAAACTTGTAACAACTTCCTGTTTTCTGCTGGTGATGCCTCTCCCTATACATCCCAGTAACCTCCCAGCCCTCCCTACTGCCTTCTCACATTGCTTGCTTGCTAACCTTAAGGTCATCTGATATGATTACCCCCAAGTTCCTTTCCATTTTTGTTGTTGTTACTACCTCCCCCCCATTGTGTAATTTTCCCCTGGGTTTTTATTTCCCAGGTGCATTATTTTGCACTTCTTTGCATTGAACCCAAGCTGCCATACTTCTGACCATTCCTCCAACCTTGCCAAGTCCCTTCTCATCCTTTCCACGCCTCCTTGTGTATCAACCCTGTTGCAGATCTTTGTATCATCTGCAAAGAAGCATACTTTTCCTTCCAGTCCCTCTACAATGTCACTTATAAACATATTAAAAAGACATTAAAAAGGACTAGACCCAGATCCCTGTGGTGGGCCAGGGAGAGAGGGCATCCGAATCTGATGCACTAAAGATCCCTGAGGTGGGCCAGGAAGAGAGAGAGCATCCGGGTCTGATGCACTAAAGATCCCTGCGGTGGGCCAGGGAGAGAGAGCATCTGGATCTGATGCATTAGAGATCCCTGTGGTGGGCCTGTTGGAGAGGGCATCAGGATCCACTGCACTAGAAATCCCTGTGGTGGACGTGGGAGAAAGGGTGTCGAGATCTGCCACCCGAGAGATCCCTGTGGTGGGCCAGGTAGGAGGGGCATTGGGATCCACCGCACTAGAAATCCCTGTGGTGGACCTGGGAGAGAGGGCATCCAGATCTGCCGCATTAGGAATCCCTGCAATGGACCTGGGAGAGAGGGCGTCGGAATCTGCCACACTAGAGACCCCTATGGAGGGGCCAGGTAGAGGGGGCATCAGGATCCACCACACTAGAAATCCCTGTGGTGGACCTGGGAGAGAGGGCATCTGAATATTTTATTTATTTATTTTATTTATTTCAATCTAGGATTATGATACCTTTGAGCCAAGGCTCTTTTACAAAGGTTCCACATCAGCGTGTGCATCAGTCATCATTTTTAGTTACAAACATGTAGTCATTGACTTACAGACACGTAATAACCAGTACAAAGACTTGAGCTATGAGCAAGACAAGGGAAGGGGGTGGGTGATGAGGGAAGGAAGGGTAGGAGATCGGGGGAGGAGGCAGAGGGTAAGGGCAGTACGGGAGGTGGGTGGGGCGGGGCAGGAGGGAGATACGGGGAGGAGGGCGAGTGGGAGACAGTGCAGCCAGGGGGCCTTGTTGATCTGACAATACACTAATCTGATGCACTAGAGACCCTGCAGTGGACCTGGGAGAGAGGGCATCTGGATTATTTCAGATACGGATTATTATCCAGATCCGGTACTCCATCACGGTGTGTTCTGGTGGGGTGCTACCATGAATTTTAAATAAATTATATTAAATGTTCCCCAGTAGTGGGATTTATTTCAACTTCCAAGCGCGAGTAGCCATACATGTCTTTTTGTCAGCACTAGAGATCCCTGCAGTGGACCTCGGAGTGAGGGCATCCAGATCTTCTGCAGTAGAGATCCCTGCGGTGGACCTTGGAGTGAGGGCATCTGGATCTGCCACAGTAGAGATACCCGCGGTATGTCAAGGAGCTTGCTTCCTCTGCAGAGGCATGCTAGTTGTGTGCGAGGTCTGACAGAAGAGGCACCACATCAGGAAAGGTGGGGAAGGGGGAGGCAACCAGGCAATGGAGTGCCCCACAGGAGTATGATACCCCCAGTCACCACAGGCCTGGAATCCTAGACTGGGCCCTGGCTCATCTTTGGTCACTGGGGATGGGGACGATGAAACTCCTTCCCCTGGCCCAGCCATGGGGGCAGTCCTTGGGGGACACAGAGTCTAGTATGTTCCTGGGATAGTGGGAGGTGTCGGCCAGATGGGGGTCAGCGGAGAAAGGAGATATAAAAGTCATGATTAAAAAAAAAGACAATCTGTGGAAACACGGTGGCAGTTCTAGCTACAAACAAATGCATACACCACTTTTTTTTTGTTTAATTTTTTACTGATTTTCAAAAGACAAATACAGACAGTAAACACTGATACACAGTTATTATCTCTCATACATTTGATACGGTACATGTTCTTGCTTTGTTTCTATTACTATATGCCATACATATTGTATATAAACTGATTCAAGTTTAAAGCCGTGTGTGGAGTCAATGTTAAAATAAATAAATGTTTAAAATAAATGTTAAGCCACATAATCACAATTACTTACAATAAGAACCTCACTGGATTACAATAAAATGTGTGTTTTCATTTGATAAGGATTAATGGGAATTATGCATGAAATCATATTTCAGTACCTCAGTTGTTGCTCTCAGCCTGGGGTTCACATCAGGGCCTACATGGAGGTACCCATTCTGAGCAGTGCTGCTTTCATTGGTGGGATCAGTCCATGAGCGTACCCCACACCCTTTCAAATATTTCCCCTTTTTCTTTTAGTTTACAAGGTATACATTCCAAAGGCAGGGTCTTTGTCAGTCACTCATGCCACATTCCCACTGTAGGTTTTTGGTGGGAGACCTGTGTATTCTGAAAACATTTACGTGATGAAAGCAACATAACTCTCTTCACCCTCGGGTTGGGCTCCCATTTCTCCCCTTATGAGTGATCTACCTCAAAGAGCAGTGACAAGGGTGTGTCTGGGATGTCCTTTCGTATCATCCAATTTGCTCTTCTACCGCTGACCAAAAGGGCCTCAATGTTCTGTAGTTCTGAAAACAGTGACAATAGGTTCCCTTTTCCCCTCCATGCCTTCCACATATAGGTGGCACCCCTGGGGAACATTAACTCACAATGGCACCTATGCACTATGGCAAAGGAAATGCGCCCATATGGGATACAACACAGGCGCACAGCTACATGGTGCGCATGCAGTTCCAGCAACGCACCATGCATGAACCAGCATGCAGAGCATGCTAATGTGGGGGTGGGGGGTGTCCTCAGGACATGTGCAGGCCTATGTGGAGCACAACCTAGGTGGTCCCAACATACTTTGCCCTGCTCCTTGACCCCACCATATATGGTCAGTCATGCTGCCCTGCTTGGATCCACAAAAGTGAATACCGATATGGAAGAGGGAGAACAGTCAATAGCAGAGGACAGGAGTGCTGCGCCCAAGCTACCCAGTCTACCAGAAGGGAAGGATGATGCAGGACATAGCAGCAGACAGCACCGTGGACATGTCCAGACCCGTGGTGGCAGACAGTCATGGTCCACTCATTTCACCAGTGGCCAGGTGGCAGCCATGGTGTCTGATATATCCATGCCCATTATGCCACCCTCTATGGGGAAGAGTCCTTAAGATGCTGGCTGAGACAAAAGCCTATCTGTGGTTTGATATACAGGCTGTTGTGACTGCAGTCAGACCTGAGGCATGGAGACTATCAACCATCAAGCATCAATGGCGTGACCTACATTCGGCTGTCAAACGTAAGCTGGCAGCCGGCAATCAGGCACAGCTAGGGATGGTGGCGGTTCACCCACACAAGGACTCAGCCTTACTCCCTGGAGAAGATGGTGGCAGACAGCCTCACCGAGGTGACCCTGCATGGGGAGGTGGAGGGCATAGACACAGTGCCAGGTGCCGAGTACTATGCTGGGACAGGGCCAGGATGTCCTGGATGCCACGTAACAGCTAACACCCCTGTGTTGCACCCTAGACCCTGATAATGGGCACACACTCCACATGGAAGCAGCACACTCTGTGAAGCCCTCCATGCAACATATGCCCAGCATAGGCAGTCAGGGACTGGAGGATGGTGCAGGTAGGCATCCCCTAGGTTGCCGGTAGCACACTATGTACCACCTACTGCAGTTCTGCTGTATGTAACATATGTCCCTTCTCTCGCCCCAGGTATCCTGCAGAAGCCTGTGGCTATGGTAGACATGCAGACACTACTGGAGGCCACACAGACAGTGATAGTGGAAATGACACAGGAAGTCAAGGATGAAGACGACACTCCCCCCAGGGGCAGTCATCCCCCTGTAACTCCTGGCCACAAATCCATGCCACAGTCACACCGCAGACTGCAGCTGACATACACCACCAACCAACAGCCACAGGTGGTGGCAAGCATGCACAGCCTCCCACCACATAACTGCCCTGTGACAGTAGGGGATGAGGGCCCCTCCAGCTAGTTGAACAGCCGGACACGAAGGCCAACTACACATGGAGTCTTTCACACCTACTACACGGCGGTGCACCAGCTGGAATTGGAGAGGCTACAGACACAGCGCAGGAACACAAAGGTCCTGGCAGTCCTGACTGATGCGGTTCTGGGTGTGTGCCGTGGCACAATCCACATGGGTAACCTACTTGAAAGGCTGACAGACCACCTGCTATCTGGAGGCAGCATGGTCAGTCGGTCTGTCCCTATGCCATGGCAGGATGTGTCATCCCAGCTGGCACTCCGGCAACCCCCCAAGGTCCGAGGCACAGTCATATATCATATCCTAGCCAACATATGGCAGCCCACCAGGGTCTGAGGTGCATCCATATGTCTCATCCCAGTCTGCACCCAGCAGCCCCCCAGGGTCCAATGCACCAATGCCACATGCACACAGCCCCAACACACCAGAGGGCCAGGGGACTCCCAGTCACAGCATGTGCCAGGGACACAAGTAGACAGGTGACCATGTGGAAGGGACAAGGCAACATCAAAGCTCTGGGCACATGGATGCCCACACAGCTCATACAGCAACCATCTAGGAAGCTGTGATGACAGGCAGCAGCACCATGCACACAACACAGTGTCACAAATGCAAGTACCGTACGCATGCCCCCAACACTATCCTATGCTACACATCCCCACATTGCATACCCTTCCCTCCCAGTACATAGCCCTACATCACCAGTATGTATATTGCCAGGTATGAACACCCCATACACCTACGGGCATCCTCTTTAGGGCTGAAGGCACTCAGATCCTGAAGTTCTAGAAACATAGAAACATAGAAGTTGTCAGCAGATAAGGACTGCAAGGCCAATCTAGTCTGCCCCTTAGCCCTATACTTGACCCTATCTAGTCAGTGGCTTCCCCTCACTCTGCCCTACCTCCAAGATTCTCCTATGCCTGTCCCAGGCATGTTTAAATCCCTCCACCATGCTTGCTCCCACCACCTTCTGTGGCAGACCACTCCATGTGTCCACCACCCTCTCAGTGAAGAACTTCCTCATATTCCCTTTCAACCTGCCACTTTCCAGTTTCATATCATGACCCCTCATTCTTGTACTCCTCCTGTAGCGGAAGGTGTCTCCTCCCTGCACCTTGTTTATGCCCTTTAGGTACTTGAATGTTTCTATCATGCCCCCCTCTCCCTCATCTCCTCCAGCGAGTACATTTTTAGGTCCTTCCATCTCTCCTCATAAGTTTTGTGGTGCAAGCCCTGTATTGTCTTAGTAGCCCTTCTCAGGACCGTCTCAACCCTGTCAATGTCCTTCCAAAGGTGCGGCCTTCAGAACTGCATACAGTACTCCAGGTGAGGCCTGACTAGCGTTTTATACAAAGGCATCACTACCTCCCACCTTCTGCTAGTGATACCCCTGCATATGCACCCCAGCATGCCACTGGTCATCCCTGCAGCCTTGGCACACTGCTTTGACACTTTCAGGTCATCAGAAATAATAACCCCTAGGTCCCTTTCTTCCTTGGTGATAGTCAGCGACTACGCCCCCATCCTGTAGCTCACCCCAGGGCTCCTTTGTCTGAGGTGCACAATTTTTCACTTCTTAGCATTAAACCTCAGCTGCTCCACCTCAGACCATTGTTCCAGCTTCTCCAGGTCCCTCCTCATTTCCTCCACCCCGTTAGGAGTATACACCCTGTTGCAGATCTTGGTTTCATCTGCAAACAGGCAAACCTTTCCCTCCAGTCCTTCTGCAACATCACTAATGAAGATATTGAACATAACTGACCCCAGAACTGACCCTGAGGTACCCCGCTGGTCACTCCCCTCTCCCCAGACTGAATCCCATTAACCACCACCACCCTCTGCCTCCTGTCTGTTAGCCAGTTCCTAACCCAGTTTACCACCTTGAGCCCATGCCCAGACTACTCATCTTGTTAACCAGCCTCTTGTGTGGGGCAGTGTCGAAGGCCTTACTGAAATCAAGATAGGTGAAATCCACTGGTCCCCCCCCCACCGCTTTACTTCCTTCATTACTCAGTCAAAGAAATCTAGCAGATTCATCTGACAATACCTCCCTGCTGTGAATCCATGTTACCTCGGATCCTGGGCCCCGTTGGATTCCAGATGTCCCACTTTTCTTTCTTTAAGCAGTGTCTCCATCATCTTCCCTACTACTGAGGTGAGGCTGATCGCCCTATAGTTCCCCGCCTTCTCCCTACTGCCGGATTTGTGTAGCGGGACCACATGTGCCCTCTTCCAGTCCTCTGGAACCACTTCTGTGTTAAGTGACTCTGTGAACAAGGCAGCCAGAGGCACTGCTAGCTCTTTTTACAGTTCTCTTAGTATCGTTGGGTGTATGCCATCTCACCCCATTGCTTTGTCCACCTTCAGTTTTGTGAGCTCCTCTAGGACTCTCTCCACTGTGAATGGACTAGTGTTCACCTCCCCCCCCCAGGATCTGTTGCCCAGTTCTCCCTTCTTCAGTGAATACTAAACAGAAGTATTTGTTCAGTATTTCCGTCTTTTCCAGGTCTCCCTCTCCACACTCCCCTTCATCCCCTTTGAGTCTTACAATACCCACCCAGTTTTTCTTCTTTCACTGATGTATCTATAGAATGTCTTGTCCCCCTTCTTTACTGTCTGTGCTAATCCTTCCTCAGTCTGCACCTTAATCCTCCTAACAGCCTTACCTGCTTCCCTTAGACACTATAGGTACACCTCCCTGTCCTCTTCCCTTTGGGTCTCCTTATATTTCCTGAAGCCAGCCCTTTTAGCCTTTACTTTGTCTGCTACCTCTTCTGAGAACCATAGTGGCTTCCTCCTTTTCTTGCCTTTGGATACCAAGCTGATGCATTGATTTGTCACTTCCACAATGGCTCCTTTTATGTGCCCCCACTGCTCTTCCACCCCCCCTCTTTTCCAGGGCTATTCTGATACATCTCCCGATTTCAATGAAGTCGGCCTTCTTGAAATCCAAAACTTTCACCCTTGTGTGACTTGACTGGGTCCTTGTTCCCATGCTAAACCACACTATGTGGTGGTCGCTGGATCCCAGTTGCCCCTCCACCCGGACATCTGTGATTCTGTCCCCGATGGTCAGTATCAGGTTGAGAATCACCTTTTCCCTGGTGGGATCAAGCACAAGCTGCCTGTGACCTGCCCCTTGCAGGGACTCCAAGATGCTTCTACTTCTGGCTGAAGCAGCTACCTGGGTGGACCAATCAATGTCTGGCATATTGAAATCCCCCAGCAGCAGAACTTCACCTTTCACTGCAATCTCATGTATTTTGTCCACGAGCTCCCCGTCTACTTCCTCCCCCCTGCATCCGAGGTCTGTAGATCACCCCTGTGTGTACTGTTGCTCCACTGCCAGGTTCAAGGGTGACCCACCGCATCTCAGCCTCCCCCTGCCTATGCTGTACCTCTGTCACCTTTAGCCCCTTTCTTTTTCCTTTTTTTCACCTCCTCCTCTGTGGAGTGGACTGGTAGATTGTCCAGCCACCGGCACCCACACCCCTGGACCCAGGTATGGTCTGCGAATCGCTCTCCTCCACGCAGGCTGGCCAATTCTTGGTGGGGCGCACCTCTCTAGGTCCGGGGGGCGTGGAGCACGGCCATCAGCCGCCATGGCTGTCCCACAATTTTCCACCTGGATTTTCACCCCGGAGCTGGATGTGCAATGACGTCAGCGCACCACGTGCCAATGTCCACCACACTCCAACCCTCTGCTGTGCGCCGTACCTTGTAGTGCACCCGACTGCCATCTGGTGCCGCTACAAAGTGACACAATCCCCTTGTCCACCCCAGAGGGAGGAGAGCTGTCATGGGATGCTCCATCCTCCACTCCCGTTGACCCCCGACGGCCTAAGTCCACCCAACCCGGGTTGCTGGTGTGGCACAAGGTGTGGCGTCCAGCACCTCAACCCTCAGCGCCACAGGGCCATTTTATCCCCTTTCTGATGCACAGGGCCACACCTCTCCTTTTTTACCCTCCCATCCCTCCTGAACAGCACATAACCCGGTATATTTATGTTCCAGTCATGATTAGCTGTGTACCATGTCTTGGTTATTGCTACTATGTCCAGGTCTGCCTCTACTATCAATGCCTCCAGGTCTGGGATTTTATTTCCCAGGCTGTGGGCATTAGTTACCATAGCCTTCCATGTTTTGCATCCTATCTCCCCTCCTTCCCCTACTGCTGCTCTCCTGCTTCTTCCCCCTCCCTTCCTCTGCTTCTTCCCCACTCCCCAGTCGTCTTTCTTGTGTGGCCCCAAATTCACTGCTTCCCCCTCTCTGTCTGCTCTCAATGTCCTGGACTTCAGTTCATTTTCTTGTATGTGTCCCTTATCACAGTGCCTCGCCGACCTATACCTCCCCAATGGCAGAATGCCCCCTGCGTAAGTGCACAGCGTGCTGTCTGTCCAGTCACTGTCTCATCGGCATGCCCCTGGCACCCCTCACCCCCATCACTGCTCGGCGAGGTATCCCCAGGTCTGTCCTGCAGCATGGGTACATGTTGGTGTGCAGCAATGTTGTTCAACATGGCACGTGCCATGAGTGCTCTGCATGCCTTGCCAGGGGAAAGCACCACTGTGCCACCTTTCTGATCCTGGTACTGGAACCTCTTCTTCAGCAGCCCTATAGTCTTCTCAATCACAGTACGTCTTCCTGTGGGCTTCACTGTATGCCTCTTCTGCAGTGCCATCTGGCGCCAAGTACAAGGCTATCAGCTACAGCCATAGTGGGTATCTGCTGTCACCTATGCAGAGTGCACACAACGGCCACTGTAATGACATGTGTCAATGCGTCCACCTGTGTTGCATATATGTTGCGGATGTCTACTCACTGATCAGCCTTCTGCCACCTCCCCCATGCAATGAGTAGGGCACACAGCCTGGACCTGTCAAATGTACATGAGTCGTGACATGACTCAGGGTATTTGGCACACATACATTGTTGATATTACCCATCATGTCACATATTATCTGGCAGATTATACTGTGGTACTCCTTACAGTTCCTGTAAACCTCCTGTGCCACTGTTGGTGCCAGGATCACCACCCACATGCAGTTGTCTGCCCTCAATACATTGGGCTTTCCCTTCCCTTCACTTCTAGTGGCCTGAGCAATATACAATAATCACTTTCACAATGACCCTTATTCACCGTGCAATTACCCACAATGTTTGCACCTACCACCAGGGCTGGTTCCTCTAGCTCGACCCTGGGGACACCCTGTAAAACAAGCTTATTCACAGCAAATAGCAGCAGTACAGTACTCAGCACAAACTGGAACCACAGTCAGGTTAAATGCAAAAAAGAGTTAGATCTCTTTTATTCAGGGGACTTTAACAAGGGAGGGGCGTAATTAGGTTGATTGGCTTAAAGGCTAAATCAGTCAGACAGTAATGCATGCACTTCAGAGTCCCCACACAGTCACACACTCTGGGTACCCAGGTAGGAAAAAGGTGGGCTAGCCAGGACCGTTGCCTGGGGTAGGCCGGCGTCTCAGCTGGTTGGGGCCCTGTGATGGAAGAAAGCAACATGCACAACACACACTATTTGTAATCTGGAGCCGGAGGGCTCAGTTTGTGAAGGAAAAGACGACAAAGCAATCCGATGATGACACTTTAGATTTAGCTGTTGTTGCAGGGAGCTACCCTGATGTTTACTCACAATACCCAATACAGGACACAGGCAAGACGAAATCGAGACTGTAGGTTGTTAAGCAGGAGTGCCAGGAGAAGCAGGGCCCATACGAATCACCGAGGCATCGTTCCTGTTCAAGGCGTTGAGCAGGGGGCTGATCCCCAGGCAGGGCTCTCGCTGATGGCTTTCTCTGTGTAGTGGGTAGTCTGGCTGAGCCAGTGTGGCAAGGCCCAGGCCAAATGGAGATGTGAACGGATTTAGTCCGTTGGAGCTGGATGTAGCCTCCAGCAGGCAAGCACAGTTCAGCACACAGTGGGGAACCAAATCATGACCTACTAACAACACACAGCATATTTACATGTAAGAAATTCTACTGTACCAGGCAGATTGCTATGTGGTCACAATTACAGAGTCTCTGCTCAAACCGGGAATTCAAAGGTGGCTGGAAATCCTGACAGTCCGATCGCATTCAGCAAATCTTCGGTCTTCTTCAGGTTAAAGCCTGGTCACAGTTCTGTGGCTTAAATCATCCTCACAATTCGGATTCAGTCCGAATAAGCTTCAATTTCCCTCTCAGGGACAGCAGGCAGGCCAAAACTCAGCCCTTTCACAGTTTTCCTGCATGAATCTATGCAGGATTACTGCTCGACTATCTCGAGCTGTTACTCCTTCACTTCCTAACTCAGATATGAACTGAAACTGCCAGCAGCCTGGAACTTTCCCCAGGATCCAAAGGGTTCGGTTGGCTGATTCCTCTGTCAGTCACAACAAGGGCTCCCCCTCCAGGTTCATTTAGGCGCCAAAAGCCCCAAACTACAATTCCTACAGAATTTTGCTCCCACAAAGCCCCTCGGGACAGGCTCCATTTTAGAGTCCCCAAAGGTACTGATTGGCCTATTTCAGCAGTCCGGGACCAAGATGGTGGAGACAAACAGAAATGTTCATGCTGCAAAGAAGGCAGATTAGACAAACTGCATATTATTACTATTCTAATAAATGATCATCAGACAAGTACATCTTCTAACAGAGCTTCCTCTGCAGTAATAGCGATGGCAAAACGGAGTGATTATTTGGCAGCCCGGGTGGGACTCGAGCATAGAAACACTCAGTTCCCTCCCAGATTAATTATATCTGCAATCTACACAGCTCTTAAAGAGACAGTACATGGAGGCTATACGGGCACCCTCTGGCAATAACATTTAAACTGCTAAAATGCAGGACACCAGCCTGGCAGTGAGCATTTAGGCAAGCTCAAGGAAGACTTTTCGGGAACCCCCATTTGTAGGGGGGTTACATCAATATCATTGACAAAGATGTTAAATAGCATCAGGCCCAGGACTGAGCCCTGAGGAACACCACTATTCCTTCACTAGATATGGCTTACCTTGGTTGCCCCGGGAGCCCCTTTGCTCCTCTCCTCCTGCTGCCATTCCACCACTAGTTCTGAGTACTGACAGTCTCTTGATCTCTGTCCAGCCCCCATATAGTTGTTTGGCAATTTTGGGGCCGGAGGAGTGAATTGCGGAGCCACCGTGCTGTTGTAACACTCCCATGCATGCCAGTGGTCCACGCATGTGGGGTACCGCTTCTCAACTTTCGGACCACTGTAGCAGTCACACAATCACATCTCCGGTAGTCTCGACACCAGAATGTGCTAGTCAGGGGTTGAACACCTGGAGGAGGCAGCTAAAAAGTGGTCCCAGTGCTTAAATAAAGAACGCCCATAAGCATAAGTTGGGAGACATATGTTACTATTCATGAGCCTGCTATGCATAGTAATGAACTGCCTGATCGCTGCCTTGGGTGGGGGGTTGGGGGCATAACAGGATCAGCAACGCATAAACTGTGGAGTTTAAAACTGTAACTCAGCAGCCGGACAATCAATAACAGAGGCTGCTACTGAACAATGGTGCATTTGTTGATAAATACCATGTACTCTGGCTGCAAGAACTCTATAAAGTGGGGACTGCTGTAGAACTGTGTGGAGCCATCTTTGTCACTCTGACCCCTGTGAACAACCAGTCATTAACCTAGGTGCCCAAAAGACAATTGAAATGCCTTATGGGAGGGGTGTGAACTAAATCTAGGTGCCAAAGACCCCTTACCAATCAATAATCGAAGAAGGGCTGTGTTTATTTATATTTGGGACTGGTAGCAAGAATCAACCAATCAGGGCCTGGGATTTTCTGGTGAAACCTCTGGGACTTTGGGCAGTCTGTTCTGGGCTCTGCTCGAGTCAAGAGGGGCTCAGTGCTGTGAGTTGGAAAGACAGGAGGCCTTTTACAAGACTCAATTGATCGAACGGTGACTCGTACAAAGATTGGAATAAAGGATTTTCTCTGACAGGAAGATCTGTGGTGTTGCAGCTAAATGGTCAGGTTACTTGATAAAAGTTCCTGAAGTTACTGGAGATCCAGTGTCGCAGTGAGCCTGCATCAGTGTGGAAGGAAAAAACCCTCAGCCAGTGAAAAGGGTGGTTTTGGAACTGTATGTGTGCCAGAGCAAAGGCTGGCGCTGTACCTGAATCTGAGGATTTTGGAAAGAAAAGGTGTGCAGGTTTCCAGTGTTCAGGAGCCTGTTGTTTTGCTGAAAACCAGCTGTGGAAAGGCAGAGGTTGGAGCCAGAGACTGCAAGTCACTAGCCAAAAGCCACTGGAAAGGTGGAAATTTGGAGAACTTGTTTGCTGCACACCGGAGCTGTTTGTTCTTGCCCAGGAGAAAGGTGAAAACTAAAAGTCTTCAGAGCTGCAACTTGGAGCCAGGTAGGGAAATGGCCAACCCCTACTGAGTGAGGTAGACTGGGCTGCATGGGACCACAGGCACGCACTTGAGTGCTAGGGCACTCTAGGCCCTTAGGGGAAGCCAGACTGTGGCGTCACTCCTGGGTCTGGGTTCCTTGTGGCCTGGTAGGCTTTGCATGTGTGCTCTGTAATCTGGCCCACTGGGTGGGCTGAAGGTGACAAGCTGCAAGTATCTTCAAGCAAGTCAGAAGGTGACAAGCTGCAAGAGTCTTCAAGCAAGTCCAAGGTTGACCAGTTGCTAGCCATTGCTTCGTTGTCCCTACCAGCGTTTCTCTGCCCATTTGTTTGCTGCCTCTCAGCTCAGTTAATCCTGAACTGCCTGAACCTACTGTGCCAGTAGCCGAATTCCAGTGCATCAGATCCATCAGTAATCCAGGGCTTGCCCTGGCAAAATTAGGAGTAATTTTAAAACAGCTAGCATGCTAGGAAGGTTTACTTCAAGGGCCCCCAATGCTGGCCAACCCGTGGCATCTAGCAGGCCTGCGTTAAGTCGGTGTACCCTGATAGGACATAGGGGGTTTGCACTGGTACCAGTGGGGGTAGGCATTGCATGTGTTCTGGCCTACAGGCCCTGTTAAACCCATTAACCTATTTTTCCTGTTCAACAGTAATCCTGTTCCTGGTATCCCCTTCCCTAGCCCTCCCCCTAAAATAAAGCTGTTGTTTCAGTGCTGCATTTCCTATGTAGTGGGCATTCTGTGTGAATCTGATCAAGTCAGTTATCCGCCCAGTGCTTCCAGGTTGCCCCTGAAAACAGGCACTTGTGCCTAGTGGGCCTTACCCGGTTACCAAAGACTAAAATAAAAAAATTAAAAATAAAAGATTTTATTGGTATTAGCCGTTAAGTATATGTGGTTTACAGTATTGGTGAACAATGTGGCATCCAGTGTGTGGGATGTCTGGAAGGGGAGGTGAATAGGTACAACATCCCAGGGGGTTGTACCAATCAGACACCTGGCCCACTGTTACTTTACTCTGGGTGGAGGCACCACGCTACTTTCTTTCAGTTTTGAGACAGAACCCCCAAACACCTTTGCAACAGAATCCAGGCCCCTTAACCTGTGTGGTAGTCAACAAGAAGGTGTAGTAGCCCATTGGCACATGGCAGCTGGGTTGCAGTAGGGTACCTGTTTATGGCATTTATACATTTAGGGCCCTGCATGTGGCTCCCACTCATACGTTGTCCTTCCTCTGTGTTCTTGTCACTTAAGGGCTAGGGTGGTCTGCTGAGGAGGCTGGCACTTGTGGCACACAGCTACTCACACTCTGCACTGCCAGGGTCCAGCAAGGATCCCGTGGAGGACGACTAAGTGCAGCATGCCCACCCCATGTCCTCAGCTGCTGTGCTGCTATTCTCCACTGTCCTTCACAGTGCTAAATTTGTTCATGCAAATCAATGTTATGTTCTAGTGTTCTATGCACATTGCATATCTGTTTGTCTGCCCTGTCCATGGACAGTAGTTTGTATGAGGCCTTTGTTTCCGGGTATAATTGTGTGGTTTTGCAGTAAAGTGTGGTGTACATATCTCCTGTGTCTAGATCATTCTTCTAGATGGTGCTGTTCTGCCGCAGTCTTGGGGTGGGGGGCTGGTTCACATGGTAGGACTGTGGGCATCGGGGGGTGACCCTTATATGTAAGGGGAAGGTTCACTATTGGGGCAGGGGTGCCTGGCATTGCCACTGTCGCCCTGTGCTATTCAGCTGTCTTCCCGCATGCCACTGTGCCAGGCAGGTGGGTGGCAGCATGCATGTTGCATGGCTGGTATCTGACCTCTGGTGCATGAAGGGTCTGTCATGTGTTTTTTCAGAACATCCTGTACCCATGGCACCTACACTCCAAGTAGTGCATCCTGCAGACACGGCATGGAGGTGGTGTTACAGCAGCCCTCCACATGGCATAGGGCTGCGTGTGCCACGCCACGTGCTGGACTGCCATATTTCCTGTACTGCATGCATGTGTGGGGCTGGTGTGCACGCTGTTACGTGGACATGCCCCTATGCCCATGTATAGCACTGCCATGGTGCAGCTCCACATGGGATGCCTACACATGCATCTGCGTGCAGTATGTCCATGCTGCATGGGCATGTCATATGTGGGATATATGTCCTTATGCACTCATGTTGCGCACCGCATGCACACTGCGGATCGTTCATGCATTTGGGTCAATGTCTGGAGGAGGTATAATCTCCGCAAAAATTTAAATTGGGCCTCTTAATATTTATTACGCCATAGTAAGCCTATATGAGTTTCACATCTCAGTCATCGCCCAGTTCTTCTCAGAGATCCCAAGGCCCACATCCTGCTCTCACGGCCTCCGGACCCTTTCTGACTGATCTGGGAGGGCATTACTCAGCAAAGCAAACATCCTGGCCATTGAGCTCCTAGTTTGCCTGTGAGTCTTCATGACTGCCCTCTCTGCCCTACTGATCTTAGCTACAAAGGGGTCTAGCCTGTGGATGTGTACTGCTACTTGCAGGTATCTAAATCTATGATGCCCTTGTAGTCCCAGGCTCTCCAGCAGTTCCCCCAAGGTTTTCAGGCCCTGAAGCCCAAATAAGTCTCCCAAACACCACGCACAACCCTCTCTCCTCTGTTTAAATTCCCCATCCTCCAGCCCAGGGAGAAATTCTGGGCCGTTTGTAACTGGTGCCAGTACTGATTTCTCTTCTGCCCCTCCCAGCTTTTTAGTTGCTTCTCTCCAGACCTCCAGTTCGTGTAGCACAAATGGTTTGCTTTCCTTCTGGCTCTGCACTTAAATGGCCCCATCCATCCAGACAGCATCGTTGGGTGGGGGTCCCCCTCTCCCAGTTCCAGTGTGATCCAACTTGCACCTTTTTCTCCCCACAGCCATCCCCTCCCCCGTGTGGTAGGCCCCCTAGCCACTGCTCCCTTAGGCCTCGTTCCCCGCCAGAGGAATTCTGAGTATTTAGCCTCAAATGCATAACTATCTTTTTTACTGATGCCCACTGGGAGCATCTGCATGGGACACAGCACCCTCAGAAGAACCCTTATTTTAAGTAAATTGATATGCCCCATCCAAAATACTGGCAACACCATCCACCTCATCAGATCGGCCTTTATAATTTTTAGTATGGGCTTGTAATTTAATCTGTAAAGGCTAGCCAGCATAGGATCCACCTTTATACTGAGGTATTTGAAGGACCATGAGACCCTCTTAAAGGGAGAGTTTCACACAGTTGTTTGTCCCCCTCCGCCCACCTGCATGAGCTCAGACTTGTCAAGGTAAATGTTGTAATCTGAGAATCTGGAGAAGCAGTGATTTGAGTGATCTCTGGGAGTGACTGCGTGGGCTGGTCAAGAATAAAAGGACATCATCTACATAAAGTGAAATCTTACGCTGTTGCCGTCTACTGCCTGTCATCTCTTCTATTCTCTGGCACTAACTTATGTACTCTGCCACAGGCTCTGTCACCACCACAAAAAGCAACAGCCAGAGAGGACACCTCTGCTTAGTACCTCTTCAGAGTGCAAATTCCTCTGACAACCCACCATTCTCCAATATTCTGGCCTCTGGTGCTACATGTAATGTTTGAACATATTTTAAGAACCCATCATCTCACTTGAACTTCTCCAAGACTTTGTACAGTTAGGTCTGTGCCACACTGTCAAAGGCCTTCTCAGCATCCTGGGAAAGCACAATGTTTCCCTCAAGCGCTAAGAGCCCCAGTGGATCACACTTAGCAGTGTCCTAATGTTACTGTAAGGGTATCTTCCCTGTGCGAATTTAGTCTAGTTGGGCTTCACCAGGTCTAGCAGTATACCCTCTAATCTCCATGCCAACACGTTAGCAATTATTTTAATGTCACAGCTGAGCAAGGATATGGGTCTGTAAGCAGTGCAGGCTGGGGGATCCTTTCCAGGCTTCAGGATGACAGTAACAGTGGCCTGCTAACATGTGTCTGGCAAGGAGCTCCATTCTATGGCTTGATCAGCCATCATTTAAGGCCTGTCAGAAGCCGGCCTTCCAGTATTCTATAGTATTTGGCCCCCAGCCCATCAGGACCCACAGCGTTTCCCTTCTTTTTTTTTTCCACAAAACTTTCTGCCTTGTTTGGTTGATGCAGATGGGCTCTCAGCACTGTCCCAGACACCTCTCGTCTGTCACCCACCTCCCCTGGACACCGAGCCCGAGTCTGCCACAGACTGCCCCCCATAGTGGGGCCTGGAAGGGGAAGGCCATTTTTCCCCCACCTGCAGACACATATCCAGACAGGGTCAGCAATCCAAGTGATGGTGTGGGATGAAGGCAGTCAAGCAGGACTTCAGAAAGCCTGCTCCGACCAGTTTTCCATTTTCTCCCTGAGTCCCCTTCTGTGATGACACACAAGCGCGCGTGCATGGAGGTGCACACATGTTGTGAGACCCAGCAGCCCCTCCCTTCAGTGTTGCTCAAGTTGCCAGCGCTACCCCCAGGCCTCCACTCAGGGGCAACCAAGGGCTGAATTAGTGTGTCTCCCCACCTGGGAGAGGAGAGCTGTCCGTCAGATGCTCAATCCTCCCCCCCCCACACCAACCCCAGCTTGTTCCCGAACTTGGGTCACTGGTGTGGTGGGAGGTAAGGCACACAGCAGCTCAGCCCTCTTCGCCAATGGGCCAACATTAGTCTTATAGTTCTTGAGTGCTGAGGTGGCAGATGCAAATTCCACCACAGTGATCAGAGCCCCCAGCTATGCTACTTGTTCCTAACATAGAAACATAGAATTTGACAGCAGATAAGAACCACTTGGCCCATCCAGTCTGCCCATTTCTCCCTACCTACACTAATACCACATACTGTACCCAATCTACAGCTGTTTCTTCCCCCCCAACTTCCTTTCCACTATGATTCACTTTTGCTTATCTTGTGCATTCCTGAACCCCACCAGTTTTCACCCCTACCACCTGTTGGTTCAGGGAGCTGCAAGTCCCTCAGGAAGGCATCAGGTTTGTAGCTAGTCTGAGAGCACTCCCCTGTGTACAAATTGTGTTCTCATATCTGAGCCCTTGTTGCATAGCGCCCTTTGGTTGTCCTTCAGTGCTGTGATAACACTAGAGACCTCTTACCCCTTGCTAGCCTTGCCAGCAGCGGGCTCGGCTTGTTACCCCATCCATATATTCATTGCCTGGCATAACAAAGTGCTGTGCTGGCAGCATTTGTAATTGCCAGGATAATTGCTTCCCTAGCAGTTCATAACTGTCTCAAGCTGGCCTCAGAGTGGTCCTCATATAACTTTTTCTCCAGCGCTTTCACCTCTGCCTCCAATTTCTATACTTTTTCCTTTTTGAGCTTGGCTCTAGATACCACGTAAGAAATAATCATCTCTTTCATGTATGCCTTCCCTGACTCCCATACCACAGCTTTCGATGGCTGTATCCTTACCTGCTCCCATATAGATACCCCAATGTTCCTACAGGAACTCAGTAAATTCCTTATGGGCCAGCATGTAACCAGGGATTCGCCGTGTTTTCTGTGTCTTTGTTGCATACTATTGGGAGCACCTTAGCATGACCAGACACTCAAACAGCTGTAATTTCTGTGTGTGCCATCCAGTGGTACAAGTGCCTGCAGAAACATATAACTGATTCCTGACCAAATTTTAT
This sequence comes from Neoceratodus forsteri, assembly GCA_016271365.2. Taxonomy (NCBI): domain Eukaryota; kingdom Metazoa; phylum Chordata; order Ceratodontiformes; family Ceratodontidae; genus Neoceratodus; species Neoceratodus forsteri. The sequence goes on along the minus strand of CM028133.1, from coordinate 241,738,900 downwards.
GTGGGCTGGAAAAAAAATGTATATTCTAGTGATCCCAGGTGTGCCTCCCACCAAGTATCCATGAAGTCAAGCTCTGCTGGGTCCAAGCCCCATCTCTTAACACCCAAGTCCTGTCTCCCTTCATCTGATGACCTATCTAGGTCCACAGTGACAGCCCAATTACAATTTATTTTTCTTTATTACTTATCATTTATAACCCCCTATAAACCTGCCCTCCATGACTCACCCACAACCAGGCACCTCCCGATTCCTTAAACCTCTCAGCAATGGCCGCCTACCTCCACGGCATCTTGGCTTCACCCCCAGGTGGGGTTGGGGGGGGGATTGCCCCAGGCATCTATTTGCATCAGGTGGGGCTCATGCTGGTGAGGCAGGGGACCCAGGTATAACCAGGGCCTTCTTCATCGTGGAAATGCTGGGATCGCAGTGTTTTTTCCCCATTGCTGTACCTAGGTATGTGATGTGCAGGACATCAAGGCATGTGTGTGCACACTGTGCATGTATCTACATGCTGGGGTCTGCGATGTGGCCACCTCCCACATTCATCTCCAGCTGCGCTGCCACCTCTGATCACCCAGGTGGCAGTGTCGCAGCAGAGAACGAAACTCTCCCTCCTTGGAGTAGAGCATTCTGTGGGACGTTCAGTCCTCCTCCCTCCTGTTGGCCCCAGTGACCCAGGTTCATTCCCAAACCTGGGTCACTGGCATCGTGAATGACAGCAGTACCATTGTGCCAACAGGCTGTGCTGCACACAGTTAAAATGTCTATCAGTATTAGATTGATGAACTGTTCCCTATGTAGGATTGGCATTTCATCAAGAAAATACCAGGTTGTATTGTGCGGGAGCATAAGTTCCCAAAACAGAACAACACCCCCACCCCCACCCCAATTAACAAATTTCCCTGTAGAAAAATGTACTGTCCACTCTAGGATCTTTTACCCTCGTCTGTTCTATGAATGGCAGTCCCCTGTGGAACAGGATGGCCACACCTCTTTTGCGTCCACTGTATGATGCTGCACAGTACTGCCCCACCCACTCTCTGACCAGCTTGTCATGTTCAGGGTCTGTGAGGTGAGTCTCCTGTATCATGGCAACATCTACTTTACTGTGTTTGAGTGCATTAAGTACTTTCTTTCACTTAATGGGGGTGGAAAGCCCCTGGTCGTTGCAGGAGCATACTGTCAGATTATGCGTTACATTTTCTAGGATGTCTTTTTGTGGCCCCAAAGGGATGGGTAGTACCCCTACCATAGCAAGACCTGGGCCACGTCAGTGCGGTGTCCACCTCCAACACATGTCTGACACATCTAATCTGCACATTTACATGTGAGAGAATCAAATTTAGTCTGAATAACATTAACTGACAAATGGGTAACAGGAATGCAAACATGAATAGAACACCCAACTTCTCCCCCTCTTCCTCCTATCCCTAGCAGACTTTCTCTATGTCTGTCAGCCAGCAGGGCTCTCCCCAATCGGATGTTAATAGGGATAGCCTCCTACTTATGAAAGGTGTATACAAAACCTATAACTCCAGATTGTGTCCAGTTGATAAATGTGAACCTTTAAACCCCCTTCCTCTACTGTACCCTCTGGCTCCATTTACCTGGGTGGACCAGATGGTCGGTTCTGATCTCATATTTTCCACCTCCTACACATACCTGAATCATTTTGTTTCCTGAAAGCAGTCTGTTTCAATCAGTGGCCTCCCTGAGTCACCACTGGGGGCCTGGACCCAGGAACAGAGCCACCATGAGGAGCCAAGGGATAGAGCAAAATGCATCCCCTCCCACCTAGTCGGCCCCTCCACCACACCCCTACTGATGTAAGTATATCTATGTGCATCCAGTCTTTACCTTACTGCCATTATATTCATTATATACATCACCTACCTCGTGGTATATTTTAACACTACCAACAGATAGTCATACTGGCCAGGTATATGCCCAGTGTTCGTTAGTTCATATAGTGGCCTGGGAAAATCTCCTGTTTGTATAAGCTGCTAATAGCAGTGCCTTTATTTCCCTTTTGATACTGTATCCCTGCCTGCGTCACAAGTGATGGGGTGGCCACGTATGCTATTTCACATACCTGAAGCCTTCTCATAGGTGTCTATGGTCCCCCACCTGTTCTGCCACACAGGGCTGCAGTCTGTTCATCACAGTCTGACTTTGCCGGACGGTGGCAGAACAAAATATGGCCAAAAAGTCGAGAAATCCATAATCCAGTCAGGAGTTCTCCCCACACTGCTCTCCAGCCTCTCCGCTCACCATCAGTCCTGCAGGAGGCCTCTGGAATCCAAATGAAAATTGTCCCGTCAGGTCGGCACACCTGTACACAGGATAGTGTCTTTCAGTGTAGAACATCTGGGGAACTCAGAGAGGTGGGAAACCTAGTGGATCAGTCATTACTGGGGGAGTGGGAAAGGCCGGAATGGTTAAGAAAAATGGTGCCATCAGAAACAATAAAACCCAGAAGCAGCATCACACAATGTAACAGTTCGTTTCATGTCCCCAGATCAAAATTGACAGAACACACAGAGCACAAGTCACACAACCTCCGGGTGATTCTCCCCCACAGCAGGTGTTTTTTTTTTGTTACTATGTTTTTTATTAAAAAGACTGGAGTACATCAGTATGTATAGCACACAGTATGCAGGATTACATTACAGAATCATAATTGCAATACAGATCAGGCTGGCCACAGATAGGAGTATCGGTTGAATGTACAATACAGGACAGACACAAGAATATGTAATATAATTGCAATATAAACCTCTCAACATTAAAATTGTCTAATTCATGGTATAATATCCTGTCTATGCTGCATAAACCATATTATCCACTTATTTCAGAAAAGCATAGTCACAGTCTCCCTCCTGTGTAAGACTGCTGTTTTTTCTCCATTGTATAAATCTCTTGTACCGTGTTCTCCCAGTCTGTTACAACTGGGGGTGCTGTCTGTAACTACCTCCGTGAGATCCCCCTTTTGGCTGCTAGAAGTAATATTACCAGTAATTGCTTAGACTGTACGTCCTTAACCCCTTCGGGAAACCAGTGTAGGAGTGCTAACCCAGGAGTGAGGGGTGGGAGCTCCGGGAAAAGCAGTTTAAGACCGTGCTCTATTTGTGCACAGCATTGAGTCAGGTCCCAATGTAATCCACATCTCTGGATTATATAATGACGAATTTGAAGATAGCAGAAACCTCCTCTCTAACTGATATGCCTGTTGTGCTTGGGCAAAGGTTATGAAAGATCCCTGCTCATACCATTGGTATATAAATTTCAGACCCCGCCTTTTTCCAAGTATCATATGTACTATCAGTAGGGGCATAGGTAGCACCCCTACCATACCAAGACCCAGGCCACGTCAGTGCAGTGCCCACCGAGCACTTTAGTTTGAAAATCTGCAGGAGCCACATTACAGTGAAAGCGACCATATCAGCCCCCTCAGGTAGCCCATTCAGCCAAGATGGTTTCTTCTCTGGAAATTTTCCTGCAAGTCAAGATTTCTTCTCAGATCTGTGACCTCCTTCTGTAACTGTGATAGCCGAGTAGGTAAAGCTGTGGTGCTGACCTCTAACAGTTCTATGTCATAACAGCGAATGCAAAACAGTGATCGCTGTTATGGTGAGTGTATATCGCTGAAAAGCAAATCGGCAATATATGCATGCCAGAGACTAAACATTTGGTAACTAGACTTAATGTTTATGTGGGGCCCGTGCCCCCCCCCCCACAGGGATCTTTGCCTTATGCACTCCCCTACTAAAGGATTCCTAATTCCAGAAGGGTGCATGTCGGGAGGCGACATTCTGGATGTAAAAAAAAGGCACCAGCAGCAAAAGTCCCCGAACCTGCTGTGCCGAGCTAGCCACCCTCACCACCACACCACATGGCTAGCTCGGCTGCAGCAGACGCCTACCTGCTGAAAATCCTCTTCCCTATCTCCCTTCCTCGCTATCCTCCCTTCCGTCGCCTCCCCATTCTCGGCCACAGATAGCGTTGCTACCCTTAAGGGTAGCCCATGATGATAGCGCTATGAGTCGCCATTTTGATGGTCGCTCATATTCACTCGCTATCATCACAGGATGCCCATCTAACATGGAGACTCAGTTTTCAACCTCCAGCAACCGGGCTTGCTGCTGCTCATAGCTGACTGCAAGCTTTTCCAGCTTCAATGCGACCGGTTCAATTTTGGGTGAAAGGGCTTCAAGGACCTGCTCTAACACCATGTGGCCCAACACTGCTATCACCTTTTCCACAGTGTCACCTTCAGCTCCAAGGCCTGCCCCTGGTTCTGGGGGAGGCGTTTTCGCTGTCTGTTTTGTGCTTCTCATGGGTTTCCCTCCAGACACTAGATATCCATCCATGGTGCCTCCTGTCATTGGCGGTTTCCATTTGTTGCCCGTGCTTGTGGTTAAAATAACAAATAAACATTTTAAAATGAGTGATGGTGGGGAGCTGTCAGGAAAGTGTCTACCGCTGTTGGCTGCATGGGTGTAGCCAGGCATACTCCAAGTACTCCATGGTGTGCAATTTTATTTAAGTGGGGTAGCAAATAGGCTCTGAACTGCTTCCTTTTTCCTTGAAAACTAACAAAGAAAATGCTGAACCTTTCTGTAATTTGATTCATAGGAATTGAAACTAGGACTGGTCACTAATACTGTCTTTGCATCCCAAGGACAATACAACTTTACAGGCTCTGGGCTGGTATGTGGGTGTCTTAGGGAACAATGCATGGCATTTGTATTTACCCATGCATGGCACCAACCATTGTCATGGAATACAAAAGTTGTATTTATTGTGCCAAATGAGACAACAAACACGGTCCTGGTGTACCTTTGTATATTGTCTGGCTTCACCCCCGGTGGGGGGCAGTAACAGTGAGTCCACTTGGTGTGCAGATCTGAAATTCCTGGCTACACCCCTGGTTGGCTGTGCATGCACACCTCACATGCAGCACTTCTTTTTGCAAACAAAATAAGTAAATATTCTCTGTGAGAATACAGTGGGGGTTCTCACTACAAATAAATGCACGTTATCACTTCTATTTGTTAACAAAATGCATAGCTAATCTTTGTGGGAGCACAGCAAGGGCTCTGGATCCAAGTAAATGCATGCATCATTTATGTTGTAGAACACAAAGGAGTGCCTATATATCCCAATGACGATGCACCTATCATGTGTTATTGCCCACATATAGTACTAAGGAGTGTCTATATATCCCAATGAATGTACCCCCTTTCATGCATTACTGCTCACATATAATACTAAAGGGTGCCTATCTAGCCTAAGGATTGGCAATACATCTCAACAATCACATACCCTATTGTGTGTTATTGTCCACTATAGTACTAAGGAGTGCCTATATGCCCCAATGAGCATGCACCTATCATGTGTTATTGCCCACATATAATACAAAGGAGTGCCTATATCCAAGGCCCCTAGAATTCTGCGGCCGCAGAATTTCGCGAGCACAGTCTACTGCAGAACTTCTTGTAGTCAATGTAATTCACTCTCCTTGGTGATTTTTTATTAGTATTTCTGTTTATCCATGGAATCTGGTTCCCTTCCCCTCTTTTGATATCCTAACTACCCATATGCTCGGAATGTGATGTTATCATTGCTATAACATCATACATTAGCTAACGAAATGGATGCATTCTGCAACAGAAATGAACAGTCACTTATCTACCACAGCTCCCACTGCCAGAGATGGTGGCACAGCACATCATGCATGGTGATATTTGCTCAACCTGAACTACGGCTTAATACAATTTTCAGTCTTACATTATTGCGCTAGGGCCAACTTAATCAACAAAACCTTGTCGATAGCACAGACTTGTTAAGTCGATACCTCACGTTGTACAAACCTATTTGTGCCTTTAAGGTATAGATATGCCATCTGAAATGAATAACTGGTAAAATGAATTTAACTGTCATTTTTAAGAAAGATAAAGTAATTATGCCCAGAAAAGTGGAATATAATAATCTCTAGACCTGTTAAATAAATAATTGCACTGTAAGCATTTTTGCCAGGGTTATTGATTGCATATTGTCATTGGTTGATAGAATCACCTAAAAGTTATGGAGAAATAATGTGTGCAGGGACAGCTGTTGGGCCAGAGGGTAGCATGCTGTGTTTCCGTGCTGGCAATTCAGGTTCAGAGATTAGCTCTGGGAGCTGGCTGGGCAGCACAAGGATTGGTGGAACACATCACTGCTCGGAGCCTGGGAAGGTATGGTGCAGTGTTCTGTCACATGGTAGATACATTGTGATGGGTTGGAGAGCTCTATCTCACAATCGGTTCACATGCATGTCATGGCCTGGTGGTGTTATGCAGTGTGTCAGGGTAAGCAGGCTGACATGAAAAATTAGTTTTGCAATAACTCCTCTATTCCATTTCCAATGGGACCTTTATGAATGAGGATGCAAGTTCATGGAAATTAAAAAAATATATATATATATATATATATATATATACACACACACAGTATCTCTGTCTCTCTCACCACACACACAGACACACACATTTGTATGTATGTTACAGATTGCATATAAATATATGTGATGCACAGCGGGAACCTCATGAGTGGTGTAGAAAGCACATGCAAATATATAAGTGATGGACAGTGGAAACCTCATTAGTGGGATAGATAGCATGCATATAGAAATACCTTATTTATCACATAAGATCCCCTCTGCATATGTCATTTATGCAACAGGCTAGGACCTTAAGGGAGAGACATTTATTTTGCCTTTTAGGCATAAAATTATTTTTATAAGTCTGTTATTTTTTGAACTAGTGCTACTGTGCTTTCCACCATCCTGATTGCTATAATCATTGCTATGAAAGTGAAGTCAGGATGACAAGCTGACACTGTGATGTGGTAGTTTGTTAGTGCCGCAGAACTTCCGCAGAAATTACAAACCACCGCCGCAGAAGTTCTGCGGCAAATGGCAGTCTTGCCGCAGAACTTGGTCCCACTGTGCAGCAGAAAAGTAGGGGCCCTGCCTATATCCTAGTGTCCCAGCGACCAGACCTCCCCCTCCCCACAGCAGTTGGAGCGTGCTGCAGTCCATCAGGCTGCTACTCTCCAAATCCTCAGACTGGACCTTCCCCCTCCCTGCAGTGGTCGGAGTGTGCAGCATCAGGCTGCTACTCTCTGAATCCTCAAACTGGACCTCCCCCCCCCACCCGCAGCAATCAGAACATGCAGCATTCCATCAGGCTGCTACTCTCTAAATCCTCAGACTGGACCGCCCCTCTCCCTGCAGTGGTCAGAGGGTGTCGAAGCATGCAGCATTCAATCAGGCTGCTACTCTCAAAATCCTCAGACCAGATCTCCCCACAGTGGTTGGAGCGTGCAGCATTACTTCAGGCTGCTACTCTAAATCCTCAGACTGGACCGCCCCCAGGCAGTCGGAGATGCAGCATTCCATCACCATAAGAAGAATACATAGGTAGACAGGTTTAAGTGTATTATTGGTAGGAATCTGCACTTTTTAAACCTTATTGTTTTAAAAGATTGTATGTTTTGTGACATATGGTTCTGTGTTTTATATTTTATATTTTTATCTATTTTAAGTACACCTCTAATTTTAGAGACTACTTGGTGTGCCTTTGAAATTCTTTCTTTGACAAGTGAAGTATATATGGTTAAAGCTGACACTGTGCAAAGCTTACTAGTTTTACTAAACTGGGAAAAGATAAGAGTTTATTCTGAGGTCTTTAATAGAGTTTTTAAGGGTTCATTTTGTACACCTGGTTAGGTGCCCATAGGCAAAAGATATCTGGCTCCCCGAAGAGCAGAATTATCTGAGCCTGTACATTGGGTATGCTACCAAGGGGTTCACAGTTTGAATCCCTCCAGAACATGAGACCAAAGTTTGATTCAAACCCACAAAACAGACAAGAGGGTTACCCTATTCTGTTAACTGTTCACAATACTGCGCTCAGAGGTTGGCACTGTGGGAGCAGAGGGCCTGACCTGCTGAGTGGGTTTGTGACAGATTGGTTGGCAGCGGTGTGCATAAGTTTGGTATTACAAGTTTTTATTGTTCAGTGTGTCAGCTTGGGACCATCAGCTCACTTGCAAAGAAAGAAAAAGGCAGTGATTTATTTTTATAAAGGAGACAGAACTATATCACTTGGCATACAGTCAAGCTCCTACCCATTTTATTTTTTTTCTCTAAAGTGCAAGTCAGAGTAGCCATAGTTAGGGAAGAAGATGGCTTCCAAATACAGCAGGCACACTATAGACTACTTAAAGCAGTTGTACAGGGACAGAGAAGTTCCGTTCGAGGTGAAAGCCACCAAACAGAACCTCGTGGATGCTCTGATGGTAGCAGATACCCAGAGCACCGAGTCACAGACAGTGACTAAAAAGGACCGAACCTTGAGTGTGGCAGGGCTAGCGGCCAGTACAGTGTCCAGATCCGATGAGGAGGGCAACAGGGCCACTGTCAGCAAAGGACCACAGCAGCATGGGAAGGTCACCAGTATTCTGGATCCAGAAGTGCTCAGGCTGCAAATTGAGTTGCACAGAATGGAGCTGGGGTTCCAGTGAGAGATGGATCATGAACAGCGGGAGGCAGACCGTGAGGAGCGTGAGCGCCAGTGAGCTGCAGAGGAGAAGAGGGAACAAGAACAGAGGGAGGCAGAGTGAGAACACTGAGAGGCAGAGCGAGAACGCCGAGAGGCAGAGTGAGAACAGAGAGACGCTGACCGTGAGGATCATGAGCGTCAAAGGCAACACGAACTGGAGAAACTACAACTCCAGCCACCAGCACTAGAGCAGGTAAGTGGCTTGGGTTTAACTGGGACTACAGAACTGGGTTACAAATTGAATTCCAAATTGATTGCCGAATTTAAAGAGGGGGAGGATATGCACGCCTTTTTAAATTCTTTTGAAAAAGTTTGTATTCAGGCTAAAATTCCTAGGGAGTCCTGGAGCTTCCAGCTATCCCCGCTACTTACCGGGAAAGCTCGGGATACATTGGGTCAAATGGACAATGAGGACAGTGATAATTACAGCAAACTTAAAGCTGCACTGTTAAAGAAATTTGAATTAACTGCTGAATCATACAGAGCTAAATTCCGTAAGCTCAGGAGAAGCCCTGACATGAGCTACGAGGAGCTAGCCATGAAACAACATCCATTTTTAAAATGTTGGTGGGAAGGAATTGAAGCAAACTCTGTTGATAAAATTGAAAATGTGATTTTGTTAGAACAGTTTTTCTGGGCGTGCCCAGCAGAACTGAAAACCTGGCTGGAGGACCGAGATCCCAAAACAGTGCAAGAGGCTGCTGAACTCTCAGACGGCTATGCCAAGAGCAGACCTGCTCTGAAAGTGAATGGGGCAGGTGTGGCAGCATAGAAAGGGAAAAGCGTGCCTTCAGGGCAGCTAAAACCCTCACTACCTCCACAGAAACCAGTGAGCCCCAGGTTTCAGAGAAAAGATTTCTCTGAGAAAAGAAATGAATGTTGGTTGTGTAAAGAAACTGCTCATATTGCCAGATAGTGTCCCAAACCGACGAGCAATAATACGCAAGGTGGTGCTAGGAAGGAAGTGGGTTGTCTGTGTGTCCCTGGAAGCATGCCAGTGAACATGAGGAAACAGATGCACTAAGTCATGGTGAATGGTGTACAGACGCAAGGGTTAAGGGACACATGAGCATCCTTGACCTTGGTAAAGGGGGATCTAGTAGAGCCGGGTCAGCTTATACCCAATAAATACGTCACTGTACAGGACTTTACTGGAGAAGAGAAAACATTGCCCCTCACTAGTGTTCTGCTAGACTGGGGTGAAACGGGGGAACTGTGCAACAAGTGGCTGTAGCCCAAACCTTAGCAGTGGATGTGATCCTGGGCAACAATCTCAAACAAGGGATGGTGTGTGCAGTTACCTGTAGCCAAGCGGCAAGGGAAAATTGCAGTTCCCTGAACCCCACAGAAGCCATTGTGGACACCACTGTGAGGCTGGTTCCCCAGCCTGTGTCTCCTGATATGGAGACTAATGAAAAGGGGGTAGAAATTTCCTCAGTAGCAGTTAAACATACAGCTACGGAGAGTTACTCTGAAGAGGGAGGGGTGACTCATTGTCAGAGGGTTGGGACTGACAGCGATCCTGAGTGCCCTGATGCTAGTGCTAGGGACCCTAGTTTAGCGACTGAAGGGGACCTGTCCCATGCCTTGGGAATGTGTGAGGGGTTTGCAGCTGCTCAGAGAAGTGACCCTAGTCTAGAAAAGCTGAGGGCTTGGGCAGACTCTGACGGGGCACAGGGAGGTGATGGCAAACATAAGGTTTATTGGGAAAATGGACTGATGTATACTCAGGCTGTGCAGACAGACGGAGAGGTGCTAGGCAGGCAGCTTGTCATTCTCCAGGGGTATCGTGACCAGTTGCTCAAGACTGCACATGATATTCCCTTGTCTGGTCATCTGGGAATCATGCACACAATGCAGCGGTTGGCCCAGAATTTCTATTGGCTTAACTTCACCCAGCAGGTGAAGGAGTATTGCTGGTCTTGTCACTGGTGCCAAGAAATAGGGAAGGCAGGCAAGAAAACCCAAGCCGCCCTGATTCCGTTGCCCATAGTGGAGGAGCCATTCCACAGGGTGGGAATGGATATTGTGGGGCTTTTAAATACCTCCAGCTCCTCAGGGAAGAGATTCATCCTGACTGTGGTGGATTATGCCACCCAGTACCCAGAGGCAGTTGCCCTATCCTCATTGAGGACAGATAAAGTGGCAGATGCCTTACTTGGGATTTTCACCCATGTTGGGTTTCCACAGGAGGTTATCGCTGATCGACTGGGTTCCTTTATGTCGGACCTGATGAAAAGTTTATGGGAGAAGTGTGGGGTGGTGCAGAGATGCACAACACCGTATCACCCACAAGCAAATGGGCTTGTGGAAAGATTCAATGGTACCCTGAAGTCAATGCTCCGGGCGTTTGCTGAACAGCATGGGAGGGACTGGGAGAAATACCTTCCCCACCTGTTGTTTGCATACAGGGAGGTGCCCCAGGAGTCAACAGGATTTTCCCCCTTCGAACTCTTATATGGATGCTGGGTACGTGGGCCCGTAGACTTGATCCGGGAGGACTGGGAAGGCAAGCACGCCACCCAGGGAACTCCCATAGTGGATTACATCCCTTAAGTTTAGGGAAATGCTGAAGGAGTTTATGAGGATAGCCAAGAGCAACCTGGCAGCTGCCCAACAGAAACAAAAAGTGTGGTACGACCGCAGAGCCAGAGCTTGCTCGTACATGGTGGGTCAGGAAGACATGGTCCTTATTCCGGTCTGGAAAGACAAGCTGCAGGGTGAGTGGGCAGAGCCGTACAAAATGGTTAGAAAGGTAAATGACGTGAACTGTATTGCAGAGTTACCTGACTGAAGACAGACAGAAAGGATGTACTATGTCAACATGATGAAGCCATATGCAAATAGGGCTGACATGGTGTTTGCAGTGTGTAGTCCTGGGGAAGGGACGGATGAAGAAGACCCCCTTCTGGACTTGCTGGAAGAAAGTAAGCTGGAGTCCTCTGTGGAGGCAGTTAAATTGTCTCCCCAGCTGACGCCGGACCAGATCCAGAAAGTAAGGGAGGTTTTAGCAGACTTTGCCCCATTATTTAGCGCCAAGCCTGGACTAACCCCCTTAGCGACTCACAATGTGGAGACAGGGACACAGACACCCATATGGCGGACAGCATATTGGGTGTCAGAGGCTGTCCAAAAGGACATTAGGAGGGAACTGGAGGAGCTGCTGGATTTAAGGGTAATCCAGAGATCCCACAGTCCCTGGGCCTCACCCATAGTCCTTGTGCCCAAGCCAGATGGCTCTACTCATTTCTGTGTGGATTATCGTGGACTGAATGCAGTCACAAAGTCAGACGCCCACCCGATACCCCGGATGGACGAGCTCCTGGACAAGATGGGAGGGGCGACCTACCTTATGACCACTGACCTGACCAAGGGGTATTGGCAGGTAGAGTTGACAGACAGAGCTAGGAAGAGGTCGGCCTTCATCACTCCAATAGGCTTATCTGAATTTGAAGTAATGCCTTTCCGAATGAAGAATGCCCCGGCCACTTTCCAAAGGTTGGTGAACCAGGTGTTAAATGGTGCTGAGGAGTACGCCGTGGCATACCTGGATGACAGTGCCATCTTTAGTACCAGCTGGGAGGAACACCTATCCCACCTTAGGGAAGTGCTGGGCAGGATACAGAGGGCCAGGCTCACTGTCAAAGCAGAGAAGTGCCAGGTGGCCATGGGAGAGGTGGCATACCTCAGGCATGTGATAGGCAGAGGACAACTCCGTCATAACCAAATAAAGATAGAGGTAATCTGGGCGTGGCCCAGACCAGAAACGCAGAAGCAGGTCAGGAGTTTCCTCGGGACAGCAGGGTACTATAGAAAATTTATACCCAATTACAGTGCCCTGGCTGCTCCCCTATCTGACCTGGTAAAGAAAAGGATGCCAAAGAAAATTACCTGGGGACCAGCCTGTGAAGAAGCCTTTACCAGATTGAAGGAGGCACTGTGCAGTGCTCCTGTTTTGACAAGTCCTGACTATAGCAGACTCTTTATAGTTCAGACTGACACCTCAGACGTGGGTATTGGTGCAGTACTGAGTCAGACATCCAGCCAAGGGAAAGATCACCCTGTAGCCTATCTGAGAAAAAATTACTTCCCAGGGAGCAGGCATACTCCACTGTGGAAGACGAGTATCTTGCCATAGTGTGGGCCCTAAAAAAGTTGGAGCCATACTTGTATGGGCCGCATTTTGTGGTACAGACTGACCACAACCCCCGGTTTGGCTGACACAGATGGAAAAAAACAATGGTAGATTGCTAAGATGGAGTCTTACTTTACAAAGGTATGACATGACAATTCTACATAGGGCTGGAGTGAAAAATCAGAACTCGGATGGGTTGTCTCGCGTCTATGAGGAGTGAACTGATTTGGGAAGCTTATCCCATGCAGGGGATAGAGACCCCAAATTCAGTCTAGGCAGGGAGGATTGTGACGCTTGTACAGCTGGTTCTGATATATCTATGCTTTCTGTAACATAAAAATGTGTTATTCAGTGTCTCTCATAAGACATGCTGTTTCAGCTAAAAGATAAAAGCCATGAGGGAATTACAGGCTAGAAGAGACTTAAAGTAAGGATCTCCTGTTTATCTAGCTTAATTGTAGCTGCCAGCTGCTAGGCTGGAAAATCATAAACTTTTATGATGTTTAGAAACAGAATACAGGTTATGTCACTGTGGTGCGAAGTCATAAAAGGTCCTTTGATGTCCTTGAGAGAGGATGCTGCTCATGGATGAAAGAAAGGACTTGGAAAATTGCACTTAATTGGGAAGTCATATGGGGAAACAAGTTTTTTCTGCTGATGTCACCTATTAATTTACCTCCTGACACAAGACATCCTGATTGTATAATTTTTAATAAACAGAGGAAGAGCTGGGTGACATCATGGAGAAGGCAGAGTCAATACAGTGTTTTAATTATGTAACAGACCTTTAGAGACACACATGTTTGGACTCTGAAAGAAACATCTGCAGCACTATAAGAAGAGAAGAATACATTAGGTAGACAGGTCTAAGTGTATTATTGGTAGGAATTTGTACTTTTAAAACCTTATTGTTTTAAAAGATTGTATGTTTTGTGATATATGGTTCTGTGTTTTACATTTTACATTTTTATCTATTTTAAATAAACCTCTATTTTTAGAGACTACTTGGTGTGCCTTTGAAATTCTTTCTTTGACAAGTGAAGCATATATGGTTAAAGCTGACACTGTGCAAAACTTACTGGTTTTACTAAACTGGGAAAAGGTAAGAATTTATTCTGAGGTCTTTAATAGAGTTTTTAAGGGTTCATTTTGTACACCTGGTTAGGTGCCCGTAGGCGAAAGATATCTGGCCCCCGAAGAGCAGAATTATCTGAGCCTGTACATTGGGTACACCAGCAAGAGGTTCACAGTTTGAATCCTTCCAGAACTTGAGACCAAAGTTTGATTCGAACCCACAAAACAGACAGGAGGGTTACCCTGTTCTGTTAACTGTTCACAATACTGTGCTCGGAGGTTGGCACTGTGGGAGTAGAGGGCCTGACCTGCTGAGTGAGTTTGTGACAGACCTCCCCCCCTCCCTACAGTGGTCAGAGTGTGCAGCATTCCATTAGGCCTGCTACTCTCTAAATCCTCAGACTGGGCCTCCCCCCTTCCCGCAGCAGTCAGAGCGTGCAGCATTCTATCAGGCTGCTACTCTCTAAATCCTCAGACTGGATTGCCCCCTTCCTGCAGCGGACAGAGGGTGTCGAAGCATGCAGCATTCCATCAGGCTGCTACTCTCAAAATCCTCAGACCAGATCTCACCGCAGCGGTTGAAGCATGCAGCATTCCATCAGGCTGCTCCTCTCTAAATCCTCAGATCAGACCACCCCCCTTCCCTCAGCAGTTGGTGTGTGCAGCATTCCCTCAGGCTGCTACTCTCTAAATCTTCAAACCGGACCTCCACTCCACCTGCAGCGGTCAGAGCGTGTAGCATTCCCTCAGGCTGCTACTCTCTAAATCTTCAAACCGGACCTCCACTCCACCTGCAGCGGTCAGAGCGTGTAGCATTCCCTCAGGCTGCTACTCTCTAAATCTTCAAACCGGACCTCCACTCCACCTGCAGCGGTCAGAGCGTGTAGCATTCCCTCAGGCTGCTACTCTCTAAATCCTCAGACCGCACCTCCCCCCTCCCCGCAGCGGTCGAAGCATGCTGCATTCCATCAGGCTGCTACTCTCTTAATCCTCAGACTGGACCTCCCCTCTCCCACAACAGTCAGAGCATGCTGCATTCCATCAGGCTGCTACTCTCTTAATCCTCAGACTGGAACTCCCCTCTCCCTACAGTGGTAGAAGTGTGCTGCATTCCATCAGGCTGCTACTCTCTAAATCCTGCATGCAGCATTCCATCAGGAACTAAGGAGCACTACTGTGGGTTAAATGAATGAATTAGAGACACTGGGCACAGATCGGAGGACAGCAAGTGATTGTTTTTTAACTGCAGAGTCTGTTGCTGTAGAACAGGGTCTTATAGTGTTTTCTATTGTTATATTAAGTATCCAGTGCAGAGACCAATGTTTTATGGTTATTGTGCCATTACCTAAACTATGTGCAAAGCCTTCCGTGAAGTTTCATTCCTGTTGTGTATTTGGGAATTCCAACCAGCTCCACTAGTCTCTACGGGGAACTGAATCTCTCGTGGGGTTTCCATGGTGTCTGACCCCAGCTGT
Organism: Neoceratodus forsteri; assembly: GCA_016271365.2. Taxonomy (NCBI): domain Eukaryota; kingdom Metazoa; phylum Chordata; order Ceratodontiformes; family Ceratodontidae; genus Neoceratodus; species Neoceratodus forsteri. The sequence goes on along the minus strand of CM028133.1, from coordinate 241,723,607 downwards.
AGGTACCATTGCCCCTCCCCCCACTCCATGTCCCATTCCCACCTTGACCTCTACTTTTGTTCCAATCTGACCTGTAATCCCTCTCTCTCATCTTTATCCATCAGGCTGCTACTCTTCAAATCCCCAGACTGGACCTCCTCCTCCCCGCAACGGTCAGAGTGTGCAGCATTCCATCACGTACTAAGGAGCGCTACTGTGGGTTAACCCTTCCACCCTGGGTGGGCATTTCTTTTATTGGTACAGTAGTCCCGATCAGGTGACCAGGTCACGTGTTTGTTCAGGCTTCCTCAATCTCCCTATATCCCGTTTAGCAGCTTATACGATTTAACCACTAGGGGATGCTGTGCTCTCCCTTGCATCTCCCTTCTATTCTAAATAGAAATTAAGGTACACCTTCCCTTGCGTACCTGGTCTCTGTCCCCCCCCCCCCGTGCAAGCGGCCTCCTAGTCTCCTCCCCCTTCTCTGTCCACTCCTCCCCTCTGTGGGACTTGAACCTTTGCTTGTGCAGTCCAACCCTCAGACAAGTCCAAACAGTGAGCATCACACAAGAAATAATATAAATGAAGACAGTTGCAATAAATACTCAAAATCATTTATTGCACGGTTTCTGTTTATATTATTTCGTGTGAGCCTCCCTGTTTGGACTTGAGCATTTTTGGCCACACCACTGCAGCACTCTGCCTTGTTGTATCTGGCGGGCTCCAGTGTGGATTATAACCCACTCAGACACCTGATACTCTATCCACTAGGCCACCCAGCCTGTTAGTATCTACAACTACTGTGCACTGCTTGTACCTAGCCACCCCCCCCTTCTTTCACAATCTCCCTAGTTTCTCACCTGCATCTTATATCATTCGACCACTAGAGGCCACTCTTGCTTCTCTTCTCCTCTCCTCAGCATGTCAAGGCCTCCACCTGTACTCTACTTCTACCCCGCTTAACCCTCCTTTTCTTTCTTCCTATCCACCCCCCAGCCCCTTCCCATCCTAACTCCATCTTTCCCACTTCATGCCCGCGTGCGGCCAACCTACCTTTTCCTTCATTGCTCCCCATCTCCGCCTTCTCCCTTTTTAAGTACTACATGCCCAGCATTCACCCTGGGTTACTCAATACCTCCCTCATAAACCTTGAAGCCATCCAACGCCTCCTGCTTCCAGCCCCTCCAAAGTCTCCAAGTCCAAGGATACCATCTAAAGCTAAAAAGACATTGCCTCCACTATTACCTTCTAGTCTTTCTCCTACTCCTAGCTGGGGATGTCAAGCCAAACCCTGGTCCCTCCAATCCCTCCTTTCTTCAGGACCTCCCTAATGTCTTGAGGTTCTTCCATATTAATGCCCATAGCCTCCTTCCTAAACTGGACTATGTAAAAGTCTGGGTCACTCAGCACTCCCCTGACATACTATGCATCACGGAAATGTGGCTGTCCTCACGCATCCCAGACAATCAGCTTGCCCTCCCTGACTTAAACCTCCACCAGCAAGACCGTGGCAAAAGGGGAAGAGGAGCTGCAATCTACTCCTGCAACTCCATTTCTTGCACTGTCACCCACCATGAAGCCGTCCCGCAATCTCTTGAACTACTCCTGTCAAAACTCACTTTTCCATCCTCAACATCACTATTTGTTGGAGTTTTGTATGCCTCCTCCAAACTCCCTCCTCCTCCTCCCTTGTCTCCTGTGTTACCTCCACTACCTCCCTTGCATCTGCAGGTGAACTGATCCTGCTTGGTGACTTCAGTCTGGACTGGCTCTCCCCCTCATCACAAAACACAAGCTTCCAGATTGAAGCACTAGACCTGACCCAGATGATCAGTGAGCCAACTCAACTCAACCATCGCTCCCAGTCCCATATCCTGCTTGACTTGAGTATTATCAACCCACCCTCACCGCATCAGCTCTGCAGAAATACTGCCTGATGTGCTCAGCGATCACTGCCCCACCTTTTGCATCAGAAAGATACGCTCTCCCCCATACCCCCCAAATATATCCAATATCGACCCCTCAAAACGCTAGACTCTAATAAATTACTCCTCGACCTGTCCATGGCTAACTGGTCACCGGTCCTCTCCATTCCCTCTGTTGATACTGCACTCACCCAATTCACAAATATCTTTCTAAAAGTCTGGGATCCTCACGCTCGACTGAAATCAGTCAAGGTAAAATGTCATCACAACCCCTGGATCTCTCCAGAAATCCTATCCACCTGCAAAACCTGTGACCTTGCTTGGTGCCGCTTCAAATCTACATGCGACCCAACTGACTTGCAGAAGTACCGATCCCTCTGAAGTAGCTGTACCAAGCGTATTTGTCAGGCTACATTTGACTATTTCAAAACCCGCCTGCATTCCTCCAATAACTCTCCATCCTCCTTCTGGAACGATCTCCGTTCACTCCTGAACCCCTCTTCTGAACCTCCCCCACCCACTGTCTGCGTGGCTATTTCCCTAGTTTCGGACTCTACCTCTATTGCAGGTGCCCTAAACAAGTTCTTTACGACCTGTGTCCTTCTGCAAGGTGTCTCTCCCTCCCTCCCTCCTCTTCTGCCCCTTTTCCTCCCCCCACCCATGCGGCCCTCTGACTATCAACTGCCTCCAGTATCCCCAGCAGAAGTTCTTAGAGCCCTTGGCACCTTAAACTCCTCCAAATCCAGCCCTGATGGTTTATACCCTTGACTCCTCAAAGTCTCTGCACCGTCAGCTTTGACTGCTCTTACCTACCTTCTTAACCTATCTCTCTCCTCCTCTGCTGTCCCTCCAGCCTGGAAGTAGGCTATGGTCATACCACTCCATAAAGAGGGTAAGCCCACTGTCCCTGGCAACTACCACCACATATCACTTCTCCCCTCTCTTGCCAAGATCCAAGAAACACTTGTCCTCACAAGGCTAAATTACTTCCCCTCTGCTTCCAACACTCTCTCCTCGGTCCAATCAGGTTTTAGGAAACTCCACTCTACTACCTCCTCCCTTCTTCAATTTACTGACACCATCCACTCACCAATGGATCAAGGGCAGATCACCTTGGCTATTTTCATTGACTTTGCTAAGGCTACTGACTCTGTCTCTCACCCTCTTCTTCTTTACAAGCTAAGCGCCACCGGCCTTTCCCCAGCAACTGTCTCCTGGTTTAGTTCCTACTTAACTGGCCAGTCCCAGTCAGTTAAAATCAGCAATGTCCTATTTCCCTCCCTCCGCATCCTTGCAGGCATCCCCAAAGCTTGATCCTAGGACCTGTTCTTTTTTCCCTGTTTATTAATGACCTCCCCTTCATATGTACCTACACCAAAACCCATATGTACGTGGATGACACCATCCTATTCCTATCAGGTCCCTCTGCCCCAGCCATTCAAACTCCACTCCAACATGACTTTACCATGGTAGCTAATTGGTTTAGCAACAACTGCCTAAAAATGAATACCAAAAAGACCGTTTCCATGACTTTTGGCTCCAAACAAAAACTTGCCAGCCTCTCTGCCCTCCCTGTCTTCTTTACCCCAGCCAATACTTCTCTTGCCGATGTCTCGGTCTACAATACCTAGGAGTGTGGCTTGATCCCTCGCTAGACTTCCGCTCCACTCCAAATTATGTCCCAAACTGGGTCTACTCTACCGTCATAAGGGTAGTCTTTCCATCCCAGTTAGACGTGACCTACTGGTCAAATGGATTCTCCCAGCTTTCGACTATGCTGACGTTGTCTTCAGTGCACTCCAGCCACCTCTCTCTCCAAACTAGACATCCTATTCAATGCCTTCTGCTGCTTCACCTAAAATTCCCCCCACTGACACATCACTGCTACCTCTACTCCTCCCTATCCCTCCAATCACTAGCGCAGTGACATACGTCCCTCTGCTCCACTTTCATATCCAAATACTGGTTTGGAACTCTTCCTTCCTATCTCTCCTATCCCCTAAATCCTGCTACTCCCTTCCGGTACAATTCACACTCAAATTACCTCCGCTCATTTGCCCTCCCACAAGCACGCACCTTGGCTGGGAAACTAGCATTCTTCTATAGACTCTCTTCCCTCTGGAATAACCTCTCCCTCAAACTCGCTTCACCCCCTCCTTTCCTGCTCTAAAGCACCTCCTCAGGTCATCCCCTGTCGCATCTTGTTGCTGTCCACTGTGCTAATCTAGAACCATATCGCTGACCCCCTCCCTCTTCCCTATTTCCTGTATTACCTAGTGATCACATGATTCTTGCTCTTGTTATCTCACCTTGCTTATTATATCTCCTGTACAATACTCTGTGATGTATTCCTATGATGTAAATGTTATCTGCTCATTGTATTATGTGTATTGATATATTTATTCTGTATTTTATGGTATATTTTATGTTTTTCTGTATTATACTACAGCTGAATTTTTTTTTTATCCCTTTGTTGTATTTGTACCCCCTGTCCCTTGGTCACACCTGGAAATGAGCTTCTGCTCATTCTGTACCTTTCCTGGTCAACAAATTTTAAATAAATATATCCCAATGAACATGCACCTATCGTGTTACTGCCCATGTATAGTACTAAGGCGTGCCTATATATCCCAAGGAGCATGCGCCCTGTCATGTATTATTGCCCACATATAATACTAAGGAGTGCCTAAATATCCCAACAAACGCACACCCTGTTGTGTGTTATTGCATACGTATAGTATTAAGGAGTGCCTATATATCCCAACAAACACACACCCTGTCATGTGTTACTGCACACGTATAGTACTAAGGAGTGCCTATATATCCCAACAAACACACACCATGTCGTGTGTTATTGCGCATGTATAGTACTAAGGAGTATCTATATATCACAATGAACACACACCCTGTCATACGTTATTGCCCTCATCAAGATAATGATGATGCAACATAGGTGTATAGATATAGGGTGAGGAGTAGTATCAAATCAAATAAGCTGAAATGTTTATTCAAGTTAGAAAAGGAGTAGAGCACACTGGAGCTCCATCTGTTCTTTCTAGATAAGAGAAGACTCCTGGAGGGGCCTAATTCACCTTACGTAAAGTAATGAAGGATAACAAACTGATGGAGAGATTAAATGTAAAACTTAAATAGAAATAGATAATACTAGAAGGTAACAGCAAAAAAGTAAAAGGGAACAAAGTCTGAGTGTAGGTAGCAAAGGTGGCACTTCTGTACACAGAGAGTGGTGAGTGCTTGCAACAGTCTGCCCTTGGCATTAGTTGAGACAAGAGACTAAAAACATTGAAGTCAAGGTTGGACAGATACAGGAGGGAGGAATCCTGGTAAAAAAAAACAGTGACAGGAAGTAGCCACAGCATGGTCAGAGGGAAAGAGACATTGTGCTTGCCTAGGGACATGGGTTTTGTTCCTAGCGAGAACCTAATAACCCTTAAGGGTAAAGAATTTACTGCAGGACTGCAAATAAAATGTGTCTGTAGAAGGCAGCAGGACCCTGTACAGACAAGAGCAGTAATACTGCACGTCTACACTCGCATGTTCGATTCCCATCTCTCCAGTCTCCGAGAACCAAACCCTACAGTATGGGGCCAGCCTGGGTTCGGATCTCTGGGTCATTAACACAATTCCAGCAGGCTGCCTGCCTACCTGGTGTCATTGAAGAGTGCCGTTCTACTATAAAGACTATACCCAAGACTCTCGTTTACTATGCAGAGGCTGTAAAACCCATATCCAAGGGCAATAAAACAATACAAAAAAAACTTGTAATGCGGAAAGCAGCAAATCATTTATAGACGACCTTGGGAGTGTGAATGGTCCTCCAGACATTGCGGGGGTAGTGACAGACAGCTGTTTAGCTGCTTAGATCCAGCTGAGGGAAATAATTTAACATAACCACTTATCAGTACCCCAGAATAACATGTACTGTATAGGGGTTGTTATGTTGTTGGAGGTTCTAAGCGATGGACACTCTCTCATCTACCAAAATGCCAGAATGGTGTGTGTTCAGTGGTGGCTCTACACCAGGGCCTGCCAGGGCACGTGCCCCGGTAAAAAAATGCTGTGCCCCAGTTGGTGCCCCATATGGTGCAGAGCTGCCCCCATAATAACAATATATCAGTGCCCTGGCTGCCATCTGTTGTGCCCCAGCTGTGCCCTGGTAACCATTTGTGGCTAGAGCCGCTACTGTGTGTGTTGGGGGTGTAGTATAAGTTTGAGTGTTTAACTAACTCCCATATAGCAACACCCCAGCATGCAGTATAGAGGACCTGTCCTGTTGGGAGTTTCTGTGTATTGAACCCTGCCTACCAACTCTTAAGCATGGTGTGTGTAGGGGGTACTGTGCTGATGGGAGGTTCTGGGCATTGGCAATATACCCATCTACCAACCCTTCAGCATGGTGTGTGGAGGAGGTGCTGTGCTGTTGGAGGTTCTTGGTATTGGACATCTGCCCACCTACTAACCCATGGTGTGTGTGTAGGAGGGGCTGTGCTTTTGGAAGTGTCTGGGAGTTTGACATACTCCCATGTACTAACACTCCAACGTGGTGTGTGTAGAGGGTGTTGTGCTGATGGAGAGTCTGGGTGCTGAACATACATACTCCCTTTTACAAATACCCAGCATTTTGTGTGCGCGCGTGTGTACATGCCCACGCGCACGTGTGCGTAGGGATGCTGTCTTATTGTAGTTATGGATGTCGTACATACTCCCAACTAGCAACACTCCAGCATGGTGTGTACAGGGGGTGCTGTGTTGCTGGAGTTTATGAGTGCCGGATATTTTCCCCTCTATCAACACCAGCATGGTGTGTGTAGGGGGTGCTGTGCTGTTGAGGCTTCTGGGTGCTGGACAAACTCCCATATTGCAACACCTCAGCATGGTGTGTATAAGGGGTGCTGTGCTGCTGGAGTTTGTGGGTGTTGGATATACTCCCATCTACCATCACCCTAGTATGGTGTGTGTAGGGTGTGCTGTACTGTTGGAGGGTCTGCGTATATCATGTAACATAGAATCTGATAGCAGATAGGGACAGCTTGGCCCACCTAGTCTGCCCATTTCCCTACCTAACGGATAAGATGCAGATCCTAGTTAACCAATAGCCTACTTCTTCCTTCCTCCCACTAGACTTGCCTTATGTCTTTCCCATGCATTCTTGAATTCCCCCACTGTTTTTGACTCTACGACCTCCTCAGGAAGGCTGTTCCATGCATCTACAACCCTCTCTGTGAAGAAATACTTCCTCACGTTACCTCTAAGCCGTCCCCCCTCTTTCTTCAAATTGTGCCCCCTTGTTCTTGCACATCTCTTTTTCTGAAATATGCTACCCTATTGGACTTTGTTGATTCCCTTGAGGTATTTGAAAGTTTCTATCATATCCCCCCTCTCCCTCCTTTCCTAGAGGCTATACATCTTAAGCTCCTTCAGTCTTTCTTCTTATGTCTTCTGGTGCAGACCCTGCACCATTTTGGTTGCCCTCCTCTGGACAGCCTCCACCCTGTCTATGTCTTTGCAGAGATGGGGTCTCCAGAACTGTACACAGTACTCCAGATGTGGTCTTATCAACTGTATGTACAGAGGGCCAACAACTTTCTGTTTTCTACTGGTGATGCCTCTCTCTATGCATCCCAGTATCTCCCCAGCCCTCCTTACCACCTTCTCACATTGCTGGCCCACCTTTAGGTCATCTGATATGACTACCCCAGGTCCTTTTCCATTTTTGTTGTTTTCAGTATCTCACCCCCCATTGTGTACTCTTCCCCTGGGTTTTTGTTTCCCAGGTGCATTACTTTGGACTTCTTTGCACGGTCCCATATTCCAACACATCAGCATGATGTCTGCAGGTGGTACTCTGCTGCTGTAGGGTCTCTCATCCTGTAACTCTCAGTATGGTGTGTAGGGGGGTTGCTGTGCTGTTGGAGGTCTTTGGTGTTGAAAATACCTCCATCTACTAACTCTCCAGCATGGGGTGGGTGTGTGTGTGTGTGAGTGTGTGTCAGGTGATGTGCTGTGCTGCTGAAAGAGTCTGGATGTTGGACATGTTACCATCTACCAACACCTCAGCATGGAGTGGGTAGGGGATGCTGTACCATTACAGGGTCTGCATGCATCACATGCTACCATCTACCAATACCTCAGCATGGAGTGGGTAGGGGATGCTGTACCATTACAGGGTCTGCATGCATCACATGCTACCATCTACCAATACCTCAGCATGGAGCGGTAGGGATGCTGTACCATTACAGGGTCTGCATGCATCACATGCTACCATCTACCAATACCTCAGCATGGAGTGGGTAGGGGATGCTGTACCATTACAGGGTCTGCATGCATCACATGCTACCATCTACCAAAACCTCAGCATGGAGTGGGTAGGGGATGCTGTACCATTACAGGGTCTGCATGCATCACATGCTACCATCTACCAATACCTCAGCATGGAGCGGGTAGGGGATGCTGTACCATTACAGGGTCTGCATGCATCACATGCTACCATCTACCAATACCTCAGCATGGAGTGGGTAGGGGATGCTGTACCATTACAGGGTCTGCATGCATCACATGCTACCATCTACCAATACCTCAGCATGGAGTGGGTAGGGATGCTGTACCATTACAGGGTCTGCATGCATCACATGCTACCATCTACCAATACCTCAGCATGGAGCGGGTAGGGATGCTGTACCATTACAGGGTCTGCATGCATCACATGCTACCATCTACCAATACCTCAGCATGGAGCGGTAGGGATGCTGTACCATTACAGGGTCTGCATGCATCACATGCTACCATCTACCAATACCTCAGCATGGAGCGGGTAGGGGATGCTGTACCATTACAGGGTCTGCATGCATCACATGCTACCATCTACCAATACCTCAGCATGGAGCGGGTAGGGGATACTGTACCATTACAGGGTCTGCATGCATCACATGCTACCATCTACCAATACTCAGCATGGAGTGGGTAGGGATGCTGTACCATTACAGGGTCTGCATGCATCATATGCTACCATCTACCAATACCTCAGCATGGAACGGGTAGGGGATGCTGTACCATTACAGGGTCTGCATGCATCACATGCTACCATCTACCAATACCTCAGCATGGAGCGGGTAGGGGATGCTGTACCATTACAGGGTCTGCATGCATCACATGCTACCATCTACCAATACCTCAGCATGGAGTGGGTAGGGGATGCTGTACCATTACAGGGTCTGCATGCATCACATGCTACCATCTACCAATACCTCAGCATGGAGTGGGTAGGGGATGCTGTACCATTACAGGGTCTGCATGCATCATATGCTACCATCTACCAATACCTCAGCATGGAACGGGTAGGGGATGCTGTACCATTACAGGGTCTGCATGCATCACATGCTACCATCTACCAATACCTCAGCATGGAGTGGGTAGGGATGCTGTACCATTACAGGGTCTGCATGCATCACATGCTACCATACCAATACCTCAGCATGGAGCGGGTAGGGGATGCTGTACCATTACAGGGTCTGCATGCATCACATGCTACCATCTACCAACACCTCAGCATGGAGTGGGTAGGGGATGCTGTACCATTACAGGGTCTGCATGCATCACATGCTACCATCTACCAAAACCTCAGCATGGAGTGGGTAGGGGATGCTGTACCATTACAGGGTCTGCATGCATCACATGCTACCATCTACCAATACCTCAGCATGGAGCGGGTAGGGGATGCTGTACCATTACAGGGTCTGCATGCATCACATGCTACCATCTACCAACACCTCAGCATGGAGGTAGGGGATGCTGTACCATTACAGGGTCTGCATGCATCACATGCTACCATCTACCAATACCTCAGCATGGAGCGGGTAGGGGATGCTGTACCATTACAGGGTCTGCATGCATCACATGCTACCATCTACCAAAACCTCAGCATGGAGTAGGTAGGGAGTGCTCTAATGTTGGAGGGTCTAGGAGTTAATGCTGAAAATCATGGGCTGCACCAATAACCCTGTGCACTTGAAAATGTGAAAATCCAAACATAAAAATGGGAGGCTACTCACTCACCGCAATGAATGTTGCTGCATTTGCAGTTGCACAAGTTTTATTTTCAGTTCACAACTTACAAAATATGACAATGTGCTACTTACAGAGCTTTTCAAAGTGCAGAGCAGCGATCCCTTCAACAAGACACCACTGGTGTCCACCGACTGGCTGATTTGCATCATAACAGAGCACTTCCTTAGAGGCATCCAGCTCTTTGTCTGTATGTCATATGCATTAGGAGGTATATACTTTAAAAACAAATATTTTAAGGTCTTAGAGGTATAGAAGTGAGCATGTCTGAGGAAGCATCATGCTGTGATGGGAAACATCAGGTCGGCGGACAACAATGTCGTCTTGGTGAAGGGATCACTGCTCTGCACTTAGAAAAGCACTCTAACTAGCACTATTGTTTTGTAAGATGTGAGATAAAAAGAAAACTTGTGCTTTTGGAAATCTTGTATTAAAGCTCACTGAGATGAGAGGGTTGCCTCACTTTCTTATGAGGTAGAACCTAAGAGTTGCATATACTATAAGTTAATACAGCCTCCAAGGGATGCCTGTCATGGTAGAAGAGACTCTGAGTGTGAGGTGTGGGCGAGAGAAACATAGAAACATAGAAACTGATAGCAGATAAGGACTGCTAGGCCCATCCAGGCTGCCAATTTTCCCTACCCACTGCAAAAGCTGCAGACCCTACTTTATCTCCAGCTTTGCCTTCTCATTCCGCTAGGGTTGGGCTAGGTAAAGTTCAATACCATACCATAAAAGTCATTGATCGGAGGCCCTATTATCTTATTATAAAGTACTAGCATTTGACTTGAGTGATCTATAATAAGTTTAAAGTGTTTTTTTTTTTAATTTTATTCTGCAGTTTTCTTGCCTAGCACTGAAGTAGAGCGCTCCCTCCTAACGCTCCTTCATGAGAGCATACTGTGCACAGGATAAAAGGTACAGTGGCTCTGTGTGCTGATTGGCTGAAATCATGTTAGCAGTTTATACTAGTTATACCAACACCTCGGTGTGGTATGTGTGGGCGTGCTGCATTGCACACCAGTCAGAATGACTTTATCAGGGTTTGAAATTATTCTGTAAAGAATTTATAAGATGACAGTTTTGTCACCAGTCCCAATAGCATAGGCTTATCAAGGTTTGACTGTCTTGCTTAATTAATGGATAAGAATACACTTTGTGGGGGTGGCGTAAACAATCTATTGTGGAGGACGTGTTTCTCTCAAGCTCCACACTTTAAGTGCTTTAAATTACGTTTAAAATCAACTTTTCATATTTGATTTTACTACAAAGTGGACAGTTCAGTGCATTAACTATCGGAGTGACTGTCAGCAATAATGTGAACTATGGGACATCCTAGAAATGCCAGAAAGCCAGAGCAGCAGGGAGCGAGGCCTTCAACCCCCCCCCCCCACACCACCACCACCACTGCAGGCTGCAGAGACAATAAGCAACGAGCTAGCTACTCTTGAGACACTGCGGTGCTCAATAAACTTCCTCACTTACACAGTGCAATGCCTAGACAAGCAATGTGAGCAGCAGAATGAAAGACTGATTCCAGCTGAAAATAAAATGGGCTGTATGGCTGGAACGGTGGAAGAATCAGGCAAGATTGCTGGAAATTACTGGCCATGATCACAACCTTGATCAAAGAGCAGAGTGCAGTCAAAAATAGATTAGCATACTGTAGCTTCACCATTGCCTGAACAGCCAACATAAGATTACTGTGTGTCCCTGAAGGGACAGAAAATGATGATTTGATCATCTTTCTGGGGCGCTGGCTGCCGGTGACTGTGGGACTGGGGCGTGCTTTCTCCCTGTAGCATTACTCTGCACAGAGCGGCGGTAGCTGCAGAAAACCCCCCACACCATTCTCTTCACAATGTCCTCCTCTGGAAATCGTGATATGATTTTCAGGGTGGCCAGGGAGCAAGATCCAACAATGTTGAGTAATGTTAAATACTTTTCTTCCTGGACTACTCAAACTCCGCATGGATGTGGCAGAAATGATTTAAGAGGGTGGCATTACAACTAAGGAAAGCTGGAGTTGTATACTGAAACTGCCTCCCTTACATGACTGCAATTCACATTTCAAGCTAAACAATACAGCTTTACAGATCTGAGCGAGGCAGGGGACTCTACTTCCAAACTCCCCAAGACTAATAAAAATCTACCACTTGGTGAGGGGTCAGATGACAATAGTAAAGCAATTAACTATTGTTAGACTTCTTTCCATAAAGTTTTTTGTACCTTGGTTGATGGGAGGCTCTTCAGCCATATTCCCATTCCCCCCGACTGACACACCTTTCTTGGATCCAGGGGTACATATAACCCATGGATTTCCCCATGCGGTGGGTCCAGGAGGGGAAGGGCCGTCCTCTTCCCCGGACAGTAAATCCAGACACCGTCCAGATTCAAGTGGTGACATGGGCCATGGAGAGATGTGCAGGGTTTCATATAGCCCATCCTCCCATTTTCCATATTCTCTGCCCCGCTCCCCTGCTATAGCGCCAGCATGTGTGCCTTGAGGCAGACATGTCCTGCACAGCCACAGCCCCACTCTTCAAGTCACTCAAGGCTGCACTGCCACCAGGGCCACGTGGTGGCAGTCATTGTTGAGATGCTTGGCAACCCTGCCCCAGGAGAGAAGAGCCATCCCTGGGATGCTCGATTCTCTCCCACCCCACTGACTCCCAGCAACCCATCCTCATTCCCAAACATAGGCTGCTAGTGTGGCAGGAGGTAAAGCATTCAACATCTTAATTCTTCATGCCACTGGGCCGGCTTACTGTTGTTAAACATTCAAAATCTTTTACGCCACTGTCGATGGCACACCGAGATAGGAAGACTTTTCCATAGTGGACTTACTGACTAGTGGGCTTTATATTTTGGTGATAACTTCCCACTTCCTTAGAGGTGGGAACTGTTATTTTACTGGAAAGCTGTCGAATGGCGTGTGCCACTGCTATACCAAATATATTTAACTACAGTACATGCCACTTATATTGGACTAGTTTGCTGGCTTGTAAACTGTCCAGTATAGCGGATGTCCAAGATACAGAAAATGCTGGCTTTGTGTATCTTCGGTCATTCCACACCACATAGATGTGCAGAAAACACAAGCAGATGTTTTTCAAAAGAGAAACCCACCCCCAGTTCCCCAAAGAACCCTCTTCATGTTTACAAATGTCTGTCTGATAAGCAATCAGCTGCAACAGTAAAGTTTACCGCTGACAGAAAATGAAGTACAGTGCATAGTAGTGTTTTAAAATAAACTGTGTTACTAGAAAACAGGCTTACATGACTTACAGGATTTATTTACCCACCAGAACAGCCGAACTGTGATGCAGTAGTGTGGCGGTGAAGGGCAGGGGAAAGGGGTCCTGTTACTATCCAGCCTGGAGGACTGAAGCACATCGAAATTTTTTACTGGTGCTAGAGAGAGACTGGACTTCAGAACTTCAGGACAGTAATGTTTACAAAGTCTGTCTGATAAGAGACTTGCTACTGTAATACAGGAATGCACAAACAAAATGTTAGCACTTGGGGGGGTACTGTGACAAATCGCATTGTTACCGGTGCTAGAGACAGATGAATGATAGCAAGTGATTCACATCCAATTACAGCTGCTCCAGGGATTAGTGGTGGATGATGTAGAGGATGGCCACAATAGAGTGTAACACTGTTTTAATACAGAGGGCTATTGAACAGGCTTTTGGCAAAACAAATTACTCCGACATAAGTGGCTGTCTGGCTTAGCCATGGACGCTATAAGTGGCGCATACTGTATATGTCGGTCTGATGTTGTAAATGGCATGGTTGCAATGCACATGGCACCCTTTTGCAAACTGTGTGAGAGGCCTTTCGGCACCATGCATTTCTGCTTAAAGTTGAACCAGCATAATATTTTGAGGTGATTTGCATATGCAGCCCATGATGCTTTGCATTATGGGGGTATGTGTGATTTTGTATTTCTTTGAAACTTGGCTTCCTGGCCAAATGCCCTTTGGGGTAACCCTTGCCTCAGTGCTTGCGCACAGAGGTTCTTTGTCTTTTAAATTGTTTTCTATCTTTATAATGGATGCCTGTGTTCATTTTTCTGGTCCAGTGAGCAAACGGCAACATGGCGGCCACCCTCAAGCCTAAATTCACACCATGTGCACAAGGTGGATTGCTGCAGTCATTCCTTCCTCAAAGCAGCCGGGAACTGTGTGGCCAAGGAGGTGCGATGACATCTTCCGCATAGCAGATCATCCTGGGAGGCCTGCTAGCTGGAAGCTGTGAGCAATGCTGTAATTGCCTGCTGCGCTACACTTGATTCACTATCGTCAGGCACACAAGGCAAACTTGGTAAGAAAAGCTAAGAACACAATGATTTTGGCACTGCTAGATCACTAATTAAATTTTATAGTGACAGGATATGCTGTTGCATGACCTCATTTAATGTTTAATATATGGTTTTGCAGCCTTAAGAAACATGTACTTAATGTACCTTCTATTTTAAATGGTGAACTATGGAACTGAATGCATAAGCCTTAGAGCTTGCATCGTGACAGTGTGATATTTAAGCAATAAGGCACGACAAGGTGTGTGTTATTGTGTAATAACGTCACTCCTGGGGTGGGTTAAAGCACAAGGTGAAGCCAAGTGCTTCCACTACCCCAGGAGTGACATTTTTACACGATAACACACACCTTGGAGTGCCTTATTGCAATTATACAATGGCTCAATGTTATACAAAATAAAAAAAATATTTAAAAAAGGTTTTAGTAAATTTTTAGTGTAGCAATATATCTTTGTTTCTGAAGAGGAGAATCAAAGAACAATCCAACAAATCAATACAGTGATGTTATTGTGTAATAACATCACTATCTCAGGCAGACACTGACTAATCAGAATACAGGAAATGTCCTTGCCATTGTATAATTTATTATCTCTAATACCATGGAGCCTTGGCTGTAAAGTGTCTCTTTCTGTGCTATGAAATTTATTAGCTTTGTGACATCCCCAGCGTGGTTTCAAGAGCTGACATACTACATTATTGCCTGATTAAGTTGTTGTGTTAACTAAATAATGATGCTATGCTGTCAATTGTTTGCAAACTATTATGCTTGTGCAAGATATTAAAAAATGCAATGAAAACAGAATTAAAACAAATACACTTTGTGCCTAGTCCTGTTTGTGAGACTCGACAGGGTTTGACAGGATTGTGTAATAAATGGACGCTATCAGCTTTGTTCCCTGCCCAGATGTTGTAATCCTTCTTGCTGTTGGGAAAACTCTCTAGAGTTGCACAGTGGGAATTTTGGGCTTGAGCATACTTCTGGTCCACACTGCTCACATCATTTACTGTTTCCACCCTCTTGTAGGTAAGCAGAAGCCTAGCTCTCAGAACACTCAAGTCTGCTTGTGCCATTTCTGTACTTAAGTCTCTGATTGCGCTAATGTTTTACCACAGTGTGAGTAATCATGTTCGTATTGTTATGATTGTGAACTTTCTGGCAACAGCTTTGTACAAACGCACATGACACTAACCTCTGAAAGCACTGCCAAGTAGAGCACACATGGCTCAAACGTGGTCCCAGCTGGACAACTTCCCAGAAGGCTCTTGACGTATTATCCCATTGAACTGGGCTGGGTGTTTCTGTGCCAGTGAGCTCCCTGAGAACTCCCACACTGTGACAGAAGCAAAGGGGTAGATGTCATACAAATTTACGCTGGATAGCTACCATCTGCCCCAGATAAGCAGGATAGTTATATTGCATAGTTACTAACTGCCCCCAAACAATCAGGATAGTTACACTGAATGGTTACTATCTGCCCCAGATAATCAGAATAGTTACACCGGATAGTTACTATTTGTCCCGGATAATCAGAATAATTACAACAGTAAGTTATTATCTGCCCCACATAATCACTATGGTTACACAAGACAGTTACTATCCAACCCAGATCATTATGGTAGGTATGCCAGATACTGTTGCTGTTAGCCATTCCAGAAAATCAAGATAGTTATACTAGAAGGTTACTTGCTACCCCAGATAAGAGGCTACTATCTACCCCAGATAATCAGTACACTGTAGCTGCTCCAGATACTCACTATCCACCCCAGAAAATCAGAATAGTTACACCTGACAGTTACTATCTGCCCCAGATAATCAGAATAGTTATACTGGTAAGTTACTATCTGCCACAGATAATCAGGAAAGTTACACTGGAAAGTTACTCTCCACCTTGGATAATCAGGAGAGTTACATCAAATAGTTGCTACTGTATGCCTCCTAAATAAACAGTATAGTTACTCTGTATAGTTACAATCTAACATAGATAATCCAGATAGTTACATTAGATAATACTACCCAACCTGGATAATCAGGATAGTTACAAGGGATAGTCCACCACTGATAAGGACAGTTACACCCAAAAAAGTTACTCTCCGTGGTTGTTTATCAGGTTAGTCACACCAGATAATACTATATACCCCTAACAATAAGGACAGTTACACCAGATAGTTAACATTGGTATCTTGTGAAATGAGCGACTAAGAAATAGCGATCGCATCAACAGCGTTGCCAAAAATGTGATTCACAAAATAAGCTACATAAATAATAGCTAACAAGCAGAAATAGCGCCACCGCTTGCCATTCTTATAACAATAAAAGCGCATACCTTGTAATAGCGACAACAACAACAACAACAACGCGTCAAAACAGCGACATCTAGAGTTTAAAAAAAAAACAAGTCTCAAGGACTTGGTTTACTTTATTGATTCCTCCACCGGAAGTACCCTTCTTCTACCAGACCAACCACTTCGTTGTCCTATCCATGTACTCTCAAAGTACTCAGTTAGGGGCATTATAAGGCTAGCATTCACACTGAAAAACTCCCACCTCTTCAACTCTTCAAATGTTGCAACCACATCCTCTGTAGGGACAAAGGCCAACAACAACAACATGCGTAGATGTAGGGCAAAATCTGGATCTTCAGTGTACTTATCTAGCACCAATGTGAGCTTCTGTATCCTCCGCCAAATGGCCTGGGCAAAATGGAAAAAACAACCACATATGTCAGCATTGGGAAAACAGGCACTAAACGCAAGCCATGCAGCCCTTTCAAAGTCCCTTAAAGCTGACTCTGGGTTCAAGTTGGGCCACAGTTCTTTAAGCAGTTCATATACCCTAGAGTATGCTGCTGAACTTCTTGGGTGGGATATTCAGAAATGCGCCAGAGCAGGCGCGAGTAGCGGCGAGTGCAAGTACACTGCGCCTGTCAAGACTTACACGCTGACATTCAAGTTGCATGACGGGGCAAGTGCCAGCGCACATGGCTGAATATCGCAGGGATGCACCATAGCGCAACCAGGGCTGTGCCAGGTAACAAACCAGCAAGCGCCATAGCACAACCAGGGCTGCGCAAGGGGCAGAGGTGCATGGGTCAGGACACAGGACAACAGTCACAGCAGGGAGCATGCCACCAGAGTGGGACAGATCACCACCAGGGTGCAGAGGATGCCAAGAGGGAGGCATGGCAGGCACACGACTGCAGGCGCTCGACCATGCGTGCCACGGTAGTGCACGAAGGCAGTGTGGCACCAATGTCCACTGACAAACAACCAGCAGCAACACCCACAAGAAGGCACGGGACACACCACCTGGACCACAGCTGGCAACACACATGCCAACAGCACACCACACATGCCACGTAACACGAACAGAGTGCACACGTACACCCCAGGGCACACCCACCAGCCACTGGGCACAAACCACCAGGCACAATCCCCAGTCATCCCCAGATGTACCACTCGGCCACCATGCACACCACTGCAGCATGGCTCCACACGCCGGCTGCAAAGCAGACACAGACACAGATGGCTATCAATAGAAAAGTGTATTAAAACCAAGCAACAATAAACTATGTACAGAACAACAAACAATAGGTACAGGAGCAGGAATGGGAGGCCACAAACAAAATGGTAGGCTGGGGAAGGAGGCAGGGGACAGGGACATGGATGGGTAAGGGTACAAGGGAGGGAAGGGAGGGGGGGACAGGGAAGGGAAGGGAAGGGGGTGCAGGCCAATGGGCCCTATGGGTGTTCATGACCTACTGGCACCTGGTACACCATCTTCTCTGCAGCCTGCACAAGGCCTGCTGTATCAGTTGCGCCACCTGGAGCATGGCCGTGGTGACTTGCAGTATCCACCGCAGGAGCCTGGTGTTAACATCGTCCTGTTGGACACCTAGGACAAAGGAGGGGACATAGTATGAGTGCATATCCATATGACCGTGAGCTCCACCCATCGTGGCAGGCAGGGGACAGCGGTGATGAGCAAGCCCTGAGACGGCACACAGCCTCCCGCAGCATGTGTGCCCACATGAACCGCCATCCCAACTATCCACAGCCATGCAGAGCACTGCACAACAACGCCACCCATGTGCCGCACACCATAACCATGGCGGCCAGGCAATAGGTCTAAGTGGCGGGATGGCAGTGGCATGGCTGGAACCTGGGTGCACCCACAGGCCACCTGCAGCAGTCACACACATGTGCGATACCCACCGCATGGTGCAATGGACCCCACTGGCAGTTCACAGCTGGAATGGCCATGTGCACAGGGGGCTGTGGCCCACCTCCTCCCTCCACAACATCAAATCCTGAAAGAGTGCCTACCTGCTTGCTGTGGTGCAACCTGCGGCCTGCAACCTGTGCCTGTGCCCCTGTGTTGGCCTGCCCTCATCCACCTGCAGTGCCAGCCATCTGTGCACAGTGCTTATCTGTAGGGCCTAGTAGGGAGACATTGAGAAGGACACATCAGTACCTGGCAACACCCCATGCACCCCCCCCAAGCACAGCATGCCCCCTGGCCCTGCGCAGTGGCGGTGCGGTGGCACAGCACACCCATGGTGCACTACCACGGCCAACAGAGCATGCAGCCACAGCCCCCCCCTTGCAGTGTGGTGTGACATCCTGCTGGCCCCCACAGAACACTAGAATGGCACAGACATGGACGTAGGGCACTCACCTGGATGTGGCACGGCGCCCCTCTGGATGCGTGCCAGCAGTGCCTGTAGCTTGTTGGGGTCCCTCCCCCACAGGTCTCTGTAGCGGTGGCAGCACTGCTCCCCACTGCACTGCACCCCAGTGGCCTCCTCTAGCCCCTCAGCCACCTCCTGCCACACTTCTGTTCATGGCTGATCCAGGGGCACCTGGACATACAGACATCCCACATGTGGCTCTACTAGGGCCACAAGGTTCACCAGTTCTACCTGGGACCAGTTGGGTACCCTTGCAGTGCTATGGCGCGGCATGCTCGATCCTGAAATTGTACAACCAAAATGGTGCCCAGTAGCGCACGAGCCACACATGCTGTGGGTGCATGACTCGCTTGGTGATGCGCTGCCATTTCCAATCGCGCATCCATGGTGCTGCGCGATACAGCTGGAGCAGCACTGGCACATGCCGCAGGGCACCCGGATGGTCAAAGGGCACTCGTGGGGTTATAGGTCAGTACGCACACCATGCACGATAGGGCACGCCATGCATGGTGTGTAACAGAGGCACGTGGGCCCTGTGGTCCATGGGCCAGTCGCACACGGGTTCCATAGAGCATATAGCACACGAACACCACAAGCCCAATAGTGGCTGCGCGCTGTACCGCGTATAGCGTAGTGTGCAAAGAATGCACCACTGCCAGGTCTACTGCGCACGTCATACAGTTGCGCCATGGCTTGTGTGTGCGCAACACCAATGTGCTATGCACAACTTCGCGATATTCAGCCAGAATGTGCAGATGGTCTGATCAGCATATCCACTGTGCATTGGAGGCATTTGCATCTCATTTCAGTTGCATATCCCCTCATTTGCATGTGATGCATTATAAATGCGCCACGGGACTGTACAGGCACCAGACCGGTATTGCATTCTTCAGAGGTGAGCCACCAGGCTGTGGGCCTGTCGAGACAATGGATTGACAGGGCATTGTGTGTTGCAGCCATCACTGACCACATGTTCATACCCACAGGAATAAGCATGACGAATCAGGAGGAGGTTGAAGAGCATGGGCCTGCACGGAAGCGCAGGCCCAACTTCAAGAGGGCAGAGAGCGATGCCTTATTCGATGCCTTCCTGGACCAGGAGCCTCTCCTGAGTGTCTCAACAGGCACCCCACAGGCCCGGGCGACAGCATGGGAGGGTGTGGCCAGGGCTGTTAACCAGCAGGGCAGCCATCAGAGGACAGCACAGGAGTGCAAAAGAGAAGGCAGGCATAGACTGGAGGAGGATTAAGGAGGAGGTGGCCACCATCCGGGCTGCACGTGCTGCCATGGGCGGTGGACAGCCTGATGTACCACAGTTGACTCTGCAGGAGGAGTTGGTGATGGCGTCCATGTGGTGCAGCACTGTAGAGGGTGTGCCCGCTAGAGGATTTCAGACGGGGGGGGGGCAGCCCATCACTGCATGGTGGGTACAGCAGCGCCTGGAGAAGGGAGGCAGGGGTGTGTGCCAGTGGCTGTACCATGACTGTGTTCCTTTTCAGCTCCGGAGCGCCTCCATGCAGCAGCAGGGGTGGGAGTGACCACCATGGGGGCAGTCCTGGACCTGGAGGACCATCCATCCACCTCCACCGGTGTCCGGGGTCCAGACCGCAGGCAGTCCAACCCCACTGTCCAGCCGGATGCCTGTGGCATGGTTGCGGATGAGAACCTGGCTGTGTTTCAGCATGACGCCAGCCATGGTGTCCAGTATGCAGAGACACAGATTGGGGCAGGGTCCGGAACCGATAACGATGACGTGACTATTATCCTGGATCGTGGTGCTGCCATTCAGGGGGAGGCACCCATACCACACACCGGCCACGGCAGCGCAGATGGTGCCCTGGTGGTGGTTCTCCACCCACTGGCCACCACGCCCAGCGAGGCTGGGGACGCCAACAGTGCAGCCCAGTCTGAAGGGGGTGGCAGTGGTGGTGCTGCCCCGGCACTGTTCTGCACACAGCAGCCAGAGGGGCTGCAGTGGCAGCAGGACGGGGTCGACGGGGGACCGGGTGCAGTGGCCACTGATGTTGCACCACAGACTGATCAGCCCCAAGGGGGCCCCGCTGTGAAGCCCCCACCAGCACGGGGGGCTGTGCTGCAGGGTCACGCAACGCCCATGGATAGGTGCAATGCCCATGCCCCCCAGGACGCCAACCCCTTGACCGAGCACACCCGTCTGCTACGGGCCTCCGTGGAGCAACAGGTGCTGGTTGTGGCAGGGGTGTGTGCACTCCACACAGAGAGCTGCGCCAGTCTGCAGGGAGGTGTGACCAGGATTATGAGCAGCTCCTGGCTGAGACCACACACATGCGGGAGGACACGACCGCAGCCCTGGATTGGCGTACTGCTGCGGTCACGGCCGGCCAAGCACCACTGGCCACCCTGGTGTATGGCCGTCTGCCGCAGACCCCATGGAGTGTTTTCTCAACCCTTCGGTCACTGCATCGTGCGACCCACTCAGTGTCGATGCTGGGATCCACTGTGGGCATCCCGGGCACGCCTGGAGCGGGCATGTTTGGCAGCCTGTAGACCCCTGCGAGGGACAGGTCACGTTCCCGCAGTGACACACCTTGAGGACTGTCAGAGACACCCCCTGTGACCGTCGCACAGCTTGCGTCTGCTGGGCAGTCTTGGCGGGACTGTCCACGTGTCTGCTGCGGCCGTGCGACTGCACGGCGGTCCTGATCCGCTACCCTCCCCATCCACTGTCTGCCGCTGCCCTGTCTGCACATTGGTGTGGCATATGCGTGTGCATTCCAGGGACATGTCATCCATGGTCCACACCACACAACCGCCTTGTGCACACCCACCTGGGCACTGGCCACTGTGGCATGTGCATAATGATGCCAACACAACACTGGTCGCTACTGTGCACTGGTGAGCAACGTCTGACACATGCCTGTTGGCGGCCTCTGGGTGTGCGCATGTGGGTGCCCGTGTGCATGTGTGTGCAGGGGTGTGTGGGTGGGGTCTACAGTGCTGTACAGGGTGCTGCCATGGAGTCCAGTCCCATGCCCATCCACACTACCCTCCAGCCACGTCTGTCATGGGGCCTGGCCTTGCATGCCTGTGTACATGGTCCTTGGGACATGCGTGTGGCCATGTTCACCTACCTGCAAGCACCGTAGTGCTCCTCTGCAATTGTGTCCCGGTGCTGCTGGGCCATCCAGTTCAGCCGGGGTTCCCGTCGCCCAGGGGGGCTGCCCACCACCACCTGGCCCGGCGGACATGTCGTCCCCACTGCTGTTCCACTCTTCAACCTTGACAGATATCCCACAGTTGGTGGCCATGTTCTGTAGCATACAGCAGGCCAGGAATAGTCCGCAGGCCTTTGAGGGGCTGTACTGTAGGGCACCGCCAGACCTGTCCAGGCAACAGAACCGGGCCTTCAGCAGCCCAAACACACACTCGATGATGTTCCGAGTGCTGGCGTGTGCCTCATTGTATTGCTCCTGCATTGGGGTTGATGGGCACTGGTATGGGGTCAGTAGCCAGGGCCAGAGTGGGTATCCACTGTCTCCTGGGTGTTGGCATGTGTGGTTAGCATGGTGGTCTGTGTAGCTGCCCCACCTGCCTTCCCAGCCACACCCTCTGATGCCCATGGCCTAGCATCCTCCCATGCCCTGCCCTGTTGTGCCAGGCTGCCCATTCCAGGTGCATACTCACCTACTAGGTGGCTGGTGGGGACGTCTCCACTCTCGAACCTGTGGCACAGTGCTGATTGGTGCCAGATGAAGGCATCGTGTGCTCCACCAGGGTGTGTAGCACAGACAATGATTATGCACCCCCTGGCATCGCACACCACCTGGCAGTTGACACTGGGGTAGCCCTTCCTGTTGATGTAGGCTACCCCCTCCGGCCCAGGTGGTGTGCGAATGCCTATGTGGATGCAGTCGATGGCCCCTAGCACTCCAGGCATATGTGCCAGTCTGTGGAACTCCTGCATGTTCACTGTACACTCTGCCTGTGTGCTGGGGAATTGGATGTATTCCACAGCATGTGGCAGCAGTGTGTTGAGGAATTGTGTGAGAAGCCGTGACGTGACTGACTGGGTTATGCCGGTGGTGTCCCCTGTTGGTCTCTGGAAAGCACCCATGGTGAGCAGGCACATGATATGGCCGTAACCTTGGTCTCCACTGACAGGGCATGGCTCAGTCTTGTGGGTGCCTGCATCTCATCACTGCACAGCTCACAGAGCTGCCTCAGAATTGCCTGGTTCAGGTGGTACCGGACCACAATCTCGGTGTCACTGTACTGTTCAAAGGTGGTACGGGCACGGTACCACCTGTTCTAGGCATACCGCTGACGGCCCCTTGCACGGCTGTGCCGCTCTGCCTCCTGCCTCCTCACACCCCTCATTACTGCCTCCATCTGAAAGATGGCACTGGCCATGGCCTGGGATGTCCTGCCCCCCCGGGCGGCTGTCTCCCCTTGCACCCTGGCTGTGTGCTGCTGCGTGTGCCCCTGTGCTGGGTGCACACCTGTGTTGGGGGTCCCTGCTGGCGGCCTGTTGGTTGTGGCCTCCACCCATCTGGGTACTTTCACTGCCACTGTTATGACTGGGCTCGCAGGATGATGCTGCAGTTGCTGCCCCCACAGCTGTCTCACACGCGCGCGCACACACACATACACACACTCACACACGCAGGCACATTCAGGGTCACACGCCCTGTCCCACACTCTGTGGCACTTTCTGCCTTTGTCTTGCACCCCTCCTGCTGTCCTGCCTGGCCAGTTGCTCTCTCTCTCTCTCCTGCTCCCCTGTGGCACAAGCCTCCGTCTCTTGCTTGCTCCCTCTTTTTATGGGCTCAAGTTTGCTCCGCGCATGTCCCTGATATTCCACGCTTGTGCAGTCAGCTTGCTGTTGAATATCGCACTGCGCTGCTTATTCATGGCTACGCCCTCTGCACTTGTGCATGCATTCATTAGGGTTGCTCACTGGCGTACTGCTATTTGAGCCGCGCATTGGCTCCTGCTGAATATCGCT
Source organism: Neoceratodus forsteri (assembly GCA_016271365.2). Lineage (NCBI taxonomy): Eukaryota > Metazoa > Chordata > Ceratodontiformes > Ceratodontidae > Neoceratodus > Neoceratodus forsteri. The sequence continues at coordinate 241,699,625 of CM028133.1, read as the reverse complement.
ATTTGGTGCAATTCTGCAATTGTGCAGGCATATCTTAGTTGTGCCATGCACAACTGCTTTGAATATCCCAACCCTTGTCGACATAAGCACATACGATGCTGTTACAATCTCTCCTGATTTGATGCAGTGAATAGTTTACAGCTGCTGAAATAACAATGGGCATGATTTAAAAGTGCCATCTAACATCCAGTGGCTGCACTCCTGAAGCATTTGAAGATTACCTTCCGTGGCAAACACAAGGAAGCAATCCTTTTCCTTGCCACTATCATTTAGAAGAAAATTTTCTCCAGAACAAGTTGTTTTAAAGTCTGCGAGCGTCTCCAGTTCCTCCACAGAAGCAGGAGTGACAGGACAGCCACACTCGGCCTGTCTGATATGCTGTATAGTTCTTTTAATTAGGGGCACTCCTGGCAAATGACGGGTTAATAGTCACACCCACATAATCAGAAAAGTTACATCGGAACACTTACTATTCATTCTGGTTAGTCAGGATACTTACACAGGATACTAACTATCCACCCCAGATACTCAAGATAGTTACACAGGATAGTTACTATCCATTCTAGATAATCAAGATTGTTACACAAGATTGTTGCTACCCACCTCCAATAAAAAGGATAAGCCAGGTAGTTACTATTCACTCCAGATAATCAGAATAGTAACACCAGATAGTTACTATCCATGATAGTTAAATAGGATACTGATACAGGATAGTTACCTTTACTTTGGATAATCAGGATAGCTACACCTGATACTTACTATCTACGTCAGTTAATCAGGATACATATACAAGATAGCTACATTTAGCCTCGATAATCAGGACAGTTACGCCAGATGGACAGATATTATCCATGCTGGTTAATCGGGATAGTTACAGTAGATAATACTGTCCACCCCAAGTAATCAGGATAGTTATACTGGATAATACTATCCACCCCTGGTACTCAGGACAGTTACACCTGATAGTTACTATAAATGCCAGTTAATCAGGATACTTGCACATTATAGTTACTATATACCTTGTATAATCAAGATGGTTACACCAGATAGTTACTATCCACCCCAGGTAATCAGGATAGTTACACTGGATAATACTGTCCACCCCAGGTAATCAGGATAGTTACACTGGATAATACTGTCCACCTCAGGTAATCAGGATAGTTACACTGGATAATAAAATAATATCCACCCAAGGTACTCAGGACAGTTACACCAGATCATTACTACTAATGCCAGTTAATGATGATACATGCACAGTATAGTTACTATCCACCTTGTATAAGCAAGATAGTACACCAGACAGTTACTGTACACCCCAGGTAATCAGGATAGTAACACCAGATAGTTATTATCTGCACTAGTTAATCATGATACTTACACAATATAGTTACTATCCAGCTTGTATAATCAAGATAGTTACACCAGATAGTTACTGTCCACCCTAGATAATCAGGAGAGTACAGTAACACCAGATAGTTATTATCTGCACCAGTTAATCATGATACTTACAGTATAGTTACTAGTTACTATCCAGCTTGTATAATCAAGATAGTTACACCAGATAGTTACTCTCCATCTTAGATAATCAGGATAGTAACACCAGATTGTTATTATCTGCACCAGTTAATCATGATACTTACACAGTATAGTTGTTACTATCCAGCTTGTATAATCAGGATAATTAAACTGGATTGTTACTCTCCGCCTTGGATGATCAGAATAGTTACATTGAATAGTTACAGCACCCCAGAAAATCAAAGTAGTTAAACAGGGTAATTACTAGCCATCTTGGAGAATCAGTATAGTTACGCCAGATAATTACTATACACCCCAGATAATCAGGATAGTTACACCAAATAGTTACTACTGTATGTATCCCAAATAATCAAGACAGTTACACTGTGTACTATACACCCCAGATAATCAGGATAGTTACACCAAATAGTTACTACTGTATGCATCCCAAATAAGACAGTTACTCTGTGTAGTTGTTATTGTAACCCCCCCCCTACAAATGGGGGTTCCCGAAAAGTCTTTCTTGAGCTTGCCTAAATGCTCACTGCCAGGCTGGTGTCCTGCGTTTTAGCAGTTTAAATGTGACTGCCAGAGAGTGCCTGTATAGCCTCTGTCTACTGTCTCTTTAAGAGCTGCCTGGATTGCAGTCATAAGTAATTTGAGAGGGTGCTCTGTTGAAAGATGTAACTATTTGCTGAAAATCATTTAGAGTGATAATGATAATGTAGTTTGTCTAACCTGCCTTCTTTGCAGCAAGGACTGTTTTGTTTATCCCCACCACTTTGGCCGGGGACTGCCGAATTGGACTAATCAGTACTGGTGGGACCTAAAATGGAGTCGGGCTACAGGAGCTGTCATGAGTCAGAATCTGTAGGAATTGTAGTTTTGGGCTTTTGGCGCCTTTTGGCACCTGAAGGGGGAGCTTCTGTTGTGACTGACAGATGAATCAGCCACCCTTTTGGATCTTGGGGAAATTTCCAGGCTTGCTGGCAGTTGAGTCAGATCTAAGTTGGGAGCTGAAGAAGCAACAGCTTGAGACAGTCTCTGTGGAAAGGCTGGAGTTTTGGCTTGCATGCCTGCCTGCTGCCCCTCAGAGGGAGAAGAGAATCAGTTAGGACTGAATCAGAGTTTCTTAGAATGAAGTAAGCCACTGAGTTGTGACCAGGATCAACCTGAAGAAGACCGAAGATTTGCTGAATGCATCGGCCTGTCAGGATTTCCAGCTACATCTAACCTCCCAGTGTGTGCAGAAACTTTGCAATTGTGACCGGAGAGCGGTTTGCCTAGTATAGTAGAATCCCTTACATGTAAATGTGCTGTGTGTTTATAGTGGGTCATGATTTGGTTCCCCAATGTGTGAATTGTGTTCTGCTTGCTGGAAGCTGTATCCAGCTCGACCAGACTGAATCCACGTTCATCGCCATACAGCCTGGGCTTTGTCACACTGGCCCTATCAGACTACCCCACTGCACAGAGAAAGCCATCGACGAGAGACCTGCCTGAGGATCAGCCCCCTGCTCCAGGCTTGAACAGGAATGACGCCTCGGTGAATCGTGTGGGCCCTGCTTCTCCTGGCACTCCAGATCAGCCACCTGCAGTCTCAATTTTCGTCCAGCCTGTGTCCAGTTTTGGGGATCGTAAGTAACCATCAAGGTATCTCCCTGCAACAACAGCTTAATCTAAGTGTGTCATCTGATTGTCTTGTTGTTTCTTTTCTTTCACGAACTGAGCCCTCCGGCTCCGGATTACAATTAGTGTGTGTGGTGCAAGTTGTTTTCTTCCATCACAGGGCCCCAACCAGCTGCAACGCCGGCCTACCCTGGGCACCGATCCTGCCTAGCCGACCTCTTCTTCACCTGGGTACTGACAGTGTGGGTCTGTTTATGGACCCTGAAGTGCATGTGTAACTGTTTGATTGATACAGCCTTTAAGCAAACTATCCTGATTATGCCCCTCCCTTGTTCAAGTCCCTTAAATAAATCAGATCCAACTCTTTTTGCATTTACCCTGACTATGGTTCCAGTTTGTGCAAGAATATTGTACTCCTTATTATTTGCTGTGTATAACCTTGTTCTGAAGGGGTCCCCAGGGTTGAGCCAGAGGAAAGCCCTGGTGGTAAGTGCAAACAGTGCGGGTACTTGTGTGGTGTATCAGGGGTATTGTGAAAGTGATTATTGTGTATTGTTCCAGCCACTAGTAAGGAAAGAGGGGGGTTACAGTGTCCCGGAGGGCTGTGCCAGGTTAGCTTGACCACTACCATCTCTGACCTGCGGGTGGAGGCACCCGTTTCAGAACTCAGGCCTCTTAACCTGCTCCTAGCCAAGCAGGCAGGGGTAGTAGACCTTGGGATAGCGCCACTTAGGGGTTACATTTTGAAGGCACCATTGGGATTTTGTGCCTTCTATTGGCCAAAAAGTACAAATTATTGTTAAAGATTAATGGCTACCCTAGTAGAAATGGCTGTACACCAGTTGGTGGGGTGGTGTACTGGGCAGGAGATCAACCCCCAAAATGCTCTGCTTATACTGGATATTCCCCTGGGTACCAGTGAGGACACTGTAGAGGGAATACTGTCCAAAGTTGAATGTTTAAAAAACCCTGTGGTGGTGGGGCGACAGGCTTTTTTTAATTGTTCAAACTTTCATAGCCTTAGTAGAGTGTAGTGACCTAATGGACAGCTCTAAAGTGCCACAGCCTATTGCCCAAGAAGGGGTTCCATCTGTCTGGAGAGTGATAACAAAAGACAGTGAAGACCCTGGGGAGGATGAGTTCCCGCCATTATCTGAAACTTTTTTGGATAAATTTACTAAGTTGTTTCTGGAGGAAGGGAAACCCATAGAGGACTGTAAAAAAATGTTCTTGCCACCTGGTGGTGTTTATTCACCAACACCCCCTCCCACTCCAGCACCTGTTACTGCCCAGCCTTCTGTGCCCGTGCCAGTGCTGGCCCCTATATCTGTACCTTCCATCAGTCATGACTCCTACCGAAGGCTTATAATCTTCTCGGGCACCCTTCCCACCCCCCAAGGGAGGATGACTGGGAGACCTGGATAGACTATGTTGCCCCTCTAGTACTTGAATGGCAATGCTCAGACACAGAGAAATGAAAGAGGTTGAGTGAGAGCCTCCGAGGTCCTGCCCTGGCCACCATCTGTGCCAAGCAGGCCAATAACCCTGAAGCAACTGCACAGGACTATCTTGATGCATTGGAGAATGAGTATGGGAGCCTGGATTCAGATGAGGATCTATGGTGGAGAGTGAGAAACGCTCAGCAGTACCCAGGGGACCCATTGTCTGTGTATGTACCTCGGCTTGAAAAGCTGCTACAAGAGTGCCTCAGAAAGGGTAGTTTGCCATCAAATGAATTAGATTGAACTAGGCTAGACCGGATCCTTAAGTCTACTCCATTTTCACAATTGTTACTGCTTCAGTTAAACCTTACCACCTGACTGGAATCGCCTTCCTCCTATGACAGGCTAATGAGAGAAATTCGGGGGTTGAGCACAGGCGACCCTGTGGGGGAATTGCACTCCTATCTGCTGCTGCTGCGCAAGTGACCGAGAGTGATCAGCCAAGTGAGGCTCGGGGAAAAGTCGGCACTTAACGAGCACTCTGAGAATGCAAAGGACTTCCCGGCCTGGGCCCAGCATTGGAAAGACGAGCTACTAAAGGAAGTCCAAGAGTGGAAGATGGGTGCCTCTGCAAGGGTTTCCCCTGTGGAACAAGATTCTGGTCCCTCTCAGGACGTGACTGCCATGGGGGTTGGGGTGCACCCTCAGGTGTCCGCTACCGAGGGTGGCTCCAAGGCTGAGATCACCGGGTTGACTGCCACTCTGAAGGAACTGCTAAGACATGTTGCACCACTCTCACCACTGCAAGCAGATATTAGACCCCAATCATTTATTACTGCTTCAGTTCCTCATACGACGTTCTCTCCCAGGATGACCCAGGAGTCTATTATTTGCCACAACTGTGGAAAGGATGGCCATATGAAAAGAGAATGGTGGTCTCAGAAGGACTTAGAAAGAGTAGTAAACAGATTCCAAGGGGAGCTCCAAAAAGGCAAATCAATGACCAAGGGGTGCCCGAAATGACCGCAATGAGGGTTCGAGAAACCCTAGCTCAAACTTCTTTGCTGTTAAATTGTCTGTCCAGACCTCTGCTACTGCCTCTTCAGACTGGTCCAAAATAGTGGGCCCATCAATGGAGACTACGGTGACTGTGAACGGTATTCATACTCGGGCTGTGCTTGACAGTGGGTCACAAGTGACCACTGTATTCCAGGATGGTATAACAAACACTTATCTGATGTGCCTCTGCAATACCTGGAAGGCCTACATGTGTGGGGCCTGAGCGACAAGTTCTATCCCTATCTAGGGTATGTTCACCTCTGGTTGTCTTTTCCTGCAACTGTACCTGGTGTAGAGGAGCGAGTAGAGACCTTGGCCCTAGTGTGTTCCCCCACCAGACTACATGATGGTGTCCCCCTGTTAAATGGGATAAATGCCCATATGTTTGGGAGACTGGCGCAACTCTGTCACGAGAAACAAGGGCGAAGGACTGGGAGGGCCCTGAGAATTCCGGCTCCGATCAAGAGGGCCTATGATTTGCAACTGAAACCTGAGGAAGGAGACCAGGATGAACCAGTGGAGTTCATGTGGAAGAAGGACCCCGATTCAATGGTACTGGCCCCTAACGCCCAGTGTACCATTCAAGGGAAGGTCCACCTCCAGAAAGATGCCAAGAACAAAATACTGATGTTAGATGTGCCAGGCGATGGAAAATTGCCAGAAGGATTATTGGTCAAGCCCAGCATCTTGCCTACTCGTGCCAATGCCTATGCCTGATGAGTGATGGTCCAGATTCACAATGTGTCAGATCGGGAGATCCGGGTGAACAGAGGGTGCACCTTAGCTACGGTGCACTGTGCAGACTCTGCAGTATTGCCCAGTAACAAGCACCCTGGTGAGAAGGAGAGAGTGACCCCAGACTTGTTTGACTTTGGTGACTCCCCGTTGCCAGCTGAATGGAAGGCTAGAATTAGCAAGCGACTTGCCCAGAGAGGCCAAGTATTTTCATTGAAAGAATGGGACGTGGGATGTGTCCAGTGTACAGAGCATCACATACGCCTGCACAATGAACGGCCATTTTGAGAGAGATCCCAACGCCTAGCCGCAGCAGACATAGATAATGTGATATGACACCTGCAGGAAATGCTCGCTGCTGATGTGATACAAGAATCCAGAAGCCCATACGCCTCTCCCATTGCGGTTGTGCGTAAGAAGAATGGGTCTGTGAGGACGTGTGTTGATTATTGAACCCTGAACCGCTGGACCATCTCAGACCAGTACACTATGCCTCATATACAGGATGCCCTGGACTGCTTGAATGGGAGCAAATGGTTCTCAGTGTTGGATCTTCACAGCGGATATTGCCAGATTCCAATGGCCCATGAGAAAACATCCTTCATCTGTTCTTTGGGGTTCTACAAATTTCTGAGGATGCCACAGGGGATATCAGGTGCCCAGTCACCTTTCAGCAACTGATGGAACGTGCGTTGGGAAACATGAATTTTCTGGAATGCCTGGTGTACTTGGATGATGTCATTGTGTTTGAGAGCACCCTAGAGGAGCATGAGAACCGACTGTTTAAAGTTTTAGACCGACTGGAAGACTTCGGACTCAAGCTGTCCATTAACAACTGCCAGTTTTTCCAAACCTCTATGAAATATGTGGGACACATAGTATCTACAGAAGAGATAGAGACTGATCCCAGTAAGGTTGAAGCCCTAACTACTTGGCCCCAGCCCCATAATTTGAAAGAACTACAACATTTCCTGGGGTTCTGTGGCTACTACTGCAGGATCATAAAGGACTATTCCAAGGTGATTCACCCACTATTGAATCTTACCCAGGGTTATCCTCCTACCAATCATAAATACAAGAAAGGGGCCACTAAAGAACCAGAAAAAGTATACTTCCACCCAGGTGAACTCTTTGGGCCTCACTTGACGCCCGACTGTGAAGCAGCCTTCCACAAAATCATATACCTGCTCACCCACGTCCCCATCCTCGCCTATGCTGACCCCACCAAACCCTACGTGCTGCATGCTGACACTAGTCTGCAGGGTCTAGGAGCTGTGCAGTATCAAGACCATGAGGATAGTTTGAGTGAGACCAGTGGCATTCGCCAGTAGGAGCCTGACCCCGTCAGCGCGAAACTACCCTGTACGTAAGTTGGAGTTCCTTGAGCTAAAATGGGCCATCGTTGACCAGTTTCATGAATACCTCTATGGGGCAAAGATATTGGTGAAGACTGACAATAACCCGATGACCTATGTACAGACTTCAGCTAAGTTAGATGCCACTGGGCACCAGTGGCTTTCTGCATTATCAACCTATGATTATGCTGTCGAATACAGACCGGGCCTGAACCATATTGAAGCTGACTCCCTATCATGAAGGCCCACTTCCAAGAGTGACTGGGTCAGGCTGTCCGAATCTGACATCCGAGCATTGTGCCAAAAGTTTGATAGAGATGAACAGATATCTGCAGGCACAGTGGACTGTTTAGTAGATTGCTTGGGCCCTTCTGACACCTGCATACTGGCTGCTTATTGCCACTTCTCTGCTCTAGATATTAGTGCACTACCTCAAATTGACAATGACAGCATTCAGTGGGCTCAATCCCAAGATCCTATTACTCAGCCAGCACTTGATGCCCTGCATGCGGGGGAAGGATGTGTCTAAGTTACGTTCCACTGACTTGCAAGCTGCTTTATTGTTTAAAGAAGGCCCCAGATTGAAGTTGCTCAATCAGTTGTTGTATAGAGAGACAGCAGATCATAGTAGCAAAGTGGACAAGCAACAACTGGTCATGCCCCATGGCCTTTAAAGATTTGGTACTGAGGTCCCTCCACAATCACATGGGGCACCTCGGTATGGACAGAACCTTTGACCTGATATGATCTCGCTTCTACTGGCCCAAAATAGGGGCCAATGTTGAGCACCATGTAAAGACTTGTAGTCGCTGCCTGCAAAGAAAAGCCCTGCCTCAGAGGGCTACCCCTCTTGGTAATATTACTACCAAAGCACTCCCATGTAACTAGTCTGCATAGACTTCTTGTGTTTAGAACCTGATCAGCGGAACATTGGCAATGTGTTAGTGGTTACGGATCATTTCACATGGTATGCACAATCTTTTCCCACCAAAGATCAAAAGGCATCTACCATGGCCAAGGTGCTAGTGGAAAATTTATTCGACCACTATGGTGCCCCCAGCAGATCCACTCTGACCAGGGCACAGACTTTGAGAGTCAACTAATCAAAGAAATGCTCTCTCTCTCTCTCTATGGGGGGTGCAGAAGTCAAGAACCACCCCCTATCACCCACAGGGAGATCCATAACCAGAACAATTTAACTGCACCCTGCTAGACATGCTGGGCACCCTCCACCCAAAAGACAAGCATAAATGGAGCCAGCAGATTAGCATCTTGGCACACACATACAATTGCACGTAAAATGATGCTACTGGGTTCTCCCCCTACTGCCTCATGTTCAGGAGAGAGGCCCAGCTGCCAGCTGATGTCTGTTTTGGGGTCTCTCCAGATGGGGGTCTGAGCCAAAAACTACCTGCAACATGTACAAAAACTGAAAGCTCAATTGACCCATGCCTATCAACTGGCCCAAACAATGGCCACCAAGAGAAATCTAGCCAACAAAGAGAGGCATGATAAAAAAAGTAAAGGCTCAAGAGCTTTGATCTGGAGACCGTGCATTGTTACGCAATTTGGGACTGCATGGCAAACAAAAAATTGCTGATCGGTGGCACCATCTCCCCCATATAGCAGTTGGAAAGCTGGATGACTTACCCGTGTACAAGGTACACCCAGAGAATAACTCCAAAGCTGTCAAGACCATGCACTGTAACCACTTGCTACCTATCGGCCAAGTCATAATTGAGGCTGAACCCTCAGAGATTGATTCCCCTGGGCCAGTGACTCGTGCTGCTGCAAGAAAGAGACAGAGTCAACCTACCCCAGTGGTTACAAGTTCAAGGTTTCCCCGAAGCAGGTTCAGAATGATAGCGACTGTCAGTCCGCCTCAGACGAAAGTGAATGTGACAATGCCTATTACCCCTCCTATGAGTTGAGTCAGCTGTTTCGAGGTCACTCTATGACTAATTGTGGGGATGAAGCTAGGTTTTCTGGGCTGCCTTACCCCCCAGCTTCGTCCTTGGAACCAATGCTCCCAGAAAGTGAAGTGCAAAGTATCACGTCTGAAGATGTTGAGTGTCTGTGTAATGTGGAACTGTATGATTTGCCTGTAGAAGGTGCTGAGGCTTTGAGTCTTTCTGGTGACATACCAGAACTTGAAGAACACTATGAGAGTGCTGACCACCCCCACTTCCATGCCTCAAAGCTTGACTGTGCCTGAGCCTTAGCAAAATGAGTCAAGTGTTGTAGAAACAGAGTCTGCAGAGCAGGGAGCTGACACTGCCCCAAGTTTGGACATTCCCATCCAGGCAGAGGTACCCCTCACAAGTGACGAGAGTCCCCAGACCAGTGCAGAGAGTACAGAGACAGTAGTTGTCCCCCCTCAGAAAGACTGGCCGAGCTGTCAAGGCAGTAATATGCTTCAGTTATGATTTTCCCGGGAGGCCAGTGGATTTGCCTCTCAATGTGGTCCACAAAGGAGTTTATGTTCCTCAGAGTTCACTGCCTAAACTGAGCCTAGGTGCCAATTCCAGGTTGATTGTTTTGCTTTCTAGGTATAGTGCCCCTGCCCCATCTAGCCCCAAGTTAGCTGATAGGGAAGGGCCCCCTCTTACACTGTTCAATGTACAAGAAGTTATTACATGATTCTGCATAGTAATGTATAAATTACCTGTGTGAAATATGCATGATGTATTGTCAGAATGGATATATTATTGTGAAGTGTACAGAATATGTATAGTAAAGGCATAAGTTTATGTTGACTGATGCATCAGATGTCACTTGCATAACATGCTAATGGTATAAATGCCTCGTATAGTTTGTATTTACAATATTGTGATGGTACAGACTTGACGCTGACACCAAGTTTTCTCCAGGCAAGGAAGGGTGTAACACCCTACAAATGGGGGTTCCCGAAAAGTCTTCCTTGAGCTTTCCTAAATGCTCACTGCCAGGCTGGTATCCTGCATTTTAGCAGTTTAAATGTGATTGCCAGAGAGTGCCTGTATAGCCTCAGTCTACTGTCTCTTTAAGAGCTGCCTGGATTGCAGTCATAAGTAATCTGAGAGGGTGCTCTGTTGAAAGATGTAACTATTTGCTGAAAATCATTTAGAGTGATAATGATAATGTAGTTTGTCTAACCTGTCTTCTTTGCAGCAAGGACTGTTTTGTTTATCACCACCACTTTGGCTGAGGACTGCAGAATTGGACCAATCAGTACTGGTGGGAACTAAAATGGAGCCAGACTATAAGAGCTGTCTGGAGTCAGAATCTGTAGGATTTGTAGTTTGGGGCTTTTGGCACCTTTTTGCACTTGAAGGGGGAGCTCCTGTTATGACTGACAGATGAATCAGCCAACCGAACCTTTTGGATCTTGGGGAAATTCCCAGGCTTGCTAGCAGTTGAGTCAGACCTAAGTTGGGAGCTGAAGAAGCAACAGCTCAAGACAGTCTCTGTGGAAAGGCCGGAGTTTTGGCCTGCATGCTGCCCTTGAGAGGGAGAAGAGAATCAGTTCGGACTGAATCCGAGTTTGTGAGAACGAAGTAAGCCACTGAGTTGTGACCAAGATCAACCTGAAGATGACCCAAGATTTGCTGAATGCATCAGCCTGTCAGGATTTCCAGCCACCTCTAAACTCCCGGTGTGTGCAGAGACTTTGCGATTGTGACCAGAGAGCGGATTGCCTGGTATAGTAGAATCCCTTACATGTAAATGTGCTGTGTGTTTATAGTGGGTCGTGATTTGGTTCCCCACTATGTGAATTGTGTTCAGCTTGCTGGAAGCTGTATCCAGCTCGACCGGACTGAATCCACGTTCATCTCCTTACGGCCTGGGCCTTGCCACACTGGCCCTGCCAGACTACCCCACTGCACAGAGAAAGCCATCGACAAGAGACCTGCCTAGGGATCAGCTCCCTGCTCCACACTTGAACAGGAACGACACCTTGGCAAATCGTGAGGGCCCTGCTTCTCCTGGCACTCCAGATCAACCACCTGCAGTCTCAATTTTCGTCCAATCTTGGGTACTGTGAGTAACCATCAGGGTAGCTCCCTGCAACAGTAGCTTAATCAAAGTGTGGCATCTGATTGTCTTGTTTCTTTTCTTTCACGACCTGAGCCCTCCGGCTCTGGATTACAATTAGTGTGTGTGGTGCATGTTGTTTTCTTCCATTACAGGGCCCCAACTAGCTGCGACGCCGGCCTACCCCGGGCAACGATCCTGGCTAGCCCAACTCTTCTTCACCTGGGTACCCAGAATGTGTGACTGTTTATGGACCCTGAAGTGCATGCATAACTGTTTGATTGATACAGCCTTTAAGCAAATTAACCTGATTACACCCCTCCCTTGTTCAAGTCCCTTAAACAAATCAGATCTAACTCTTTTTGCATTTATCCTGACTGTGGTTCCAGTTTGTGCAAGAGTACTGTACTGCTGTTATTTGCTGTGTATAACCTTGTTTTGCAGGGGGTCCCCAGGGTCGAGCCAGATAAAAGCTCTGGTGGTAGTGCAAACAGTGTGGGTTCTTGTGTGGTGTATCAGGGGTATTGTGAAAGTGATTATTGTGTATTGTTCCAGCCACTAGTAACGAAAGGGGGGGGGGGTTACAGTGTCCAGGAGGGCTGTGCCCAGGTTAACTTGTCCACTACCAACCCTGACCTCTGGGTGGAGGCACCCGTTTCAGAACTCAGGCCCCTTAACCTGCTCCTAGCCAAGAAGGTAGGGGTAGTAGCCCTTGGGATAGCGCCACCTAGGGGTTACACTATCCATTGTGGATAATCCAGACAATTACACAGGATACTACCCACCTTGGAAAAATCAGGATAGTTACAATGGATAGTTACTATCCACTCCGCTACTCAGGATAGTTGCATCAGATGTTTACTTTCCAGTCCTGTTAATCAGGATAGTTACACTGGATAATACTGTCTACCCAAGATAATCAGGATAGTTACACCGGATAATACTGTCCATCTCAGGCAATCAGGATGATTACATTGGATAATAAAATAATATCCACCCCAGGTACTCCAGATACACCAGATAGTTACTATTGATACCAGTTAATCAGAATACTTGCACAGTATAGTTACCATCTACCTTGTATAATCAAGATAGTTACACCAGATAGTTACTGTCCACCCCAGGAAACAGAATAGTTACGCTGGATAATAATATCCACCCCAGGTACTTAGGACAGTTACACCAGATAGTTACTACTGATGCCAGTTAATCAGGATACTTGCACAGTATAGTTACTATCCACTTTGTATAGTCAAGATAGTTGCACCAGATAGGTACTGTCTACCCTCGATAATCAGGGATAGTTACTATCCACCTCAATTAATCAGGATAGTTATACCAGTTAGTTGCTATTCACCTCAGGTAATCAGGATAGTTACACCAGATAGTTACTAACCACCCCAGGTAATCAGGATAGTTACACCAGATAGTTACTATTCACCTCAGGTAATCAGGATAGTTATACCAGATAGCTACTATCCACCCCAAGTAATCAGGACAGTTACACCAGAGACTTACTATCAATGCCAGTTAATCAGGATACTTATACATTATAGTTACTATCTGCCTTGTATAATCAAGATAGTTACACCAGATAGTTACTGTCCACCCCAGGTAATCAGGATAGTTACACTGGATAATACTGTCCACCTCAGGTAATCAGGACAGTTACACAGGGTAATAAAATAATATCCACCCCAGGTACTCAGGACAGTTGCAGCAGATAGTTACTGGCGATGCTAGTTAATCAGGATACTTGCACAGTATAGTTACTATACACCTTGTATAATCAAAATAGTTACACCAGATAGTTACTATCTCCCCTAGATAATCAGAATAGTAACACTAGATAATTATTATATGCACTAGTTAATCATGATATCTACAGAGTATAGTTACTATCAAGTTTGTATAATCAGGATAGTTACACTGGATTGCTACTCTCCGCCTTGGATAATCAGAATAGTTACAGAGAATAGTTACTGCACCCCAGAAAATCAAAGTAGTTATACTGGATAGTTACTTTTCATCTTGGATAATCAGTATAGTTACACCAGATAATTACTATACACCCCAGATAATCAGGATAGTTACACCGAATAGTTACTACTGTATCCCAAATAATCAAGATAGTTACTTTGTGTAGTTACTATCCATTGTGGATAATTCAGATAGTTACACAGGATACTACCCACCCAGGAAAATCAGGATAGATACAATGGACAGTTACTATCCACTTCGCTAATCAGGATAGTTGCATCAGATGGTTTTTGTCCAGCCCTGATAATCAGGATAGTTGCACCAGATTATTACTAACCACATCCAGATAATCTGAATAGTTACACCCTTAAAGTTACCATCCATGCTGGTTAATTAGGATAGTTACAAAAGACAGTTTCTATCCTCCCCAGATAATCAGCATAGTCGCACCAGATAGCTACTGTCTACACCAGTTAATCAGGGTGCTTATAAAGGATAGGTTAGGATAGGCATTGATAGGAGAGGTGACCAATGGGATGCCACAGGGATCAGTTCTGGGGCCAGTCCTATTCATTGTCTTCATAAGCGACATTGTGGACAGGCTGGAAGGAAAGGTATGCCTCTTTGCAGATGACACTAAGATCTGCAACAGGGCAGACAGTCCGGGAGGGGTGGGAAAAATGAAGAGGGACTAGGAAAACTAGAAGAATGGTCAAGAGTGTGGCAACTAAGATTCAATGCAAAAAAAGTGCAAAATCATGCATTTGGGGCACAGGGACCCAGAGGTGACTTACATGTTTGGGAGAGAGATACTCACGGCAACCAAACAGGAAAGGGATCTGGGGATAATCATATCAGATGACCTAAAGGTGGCCAAACAATGTGCCAAGGCTGTGGGGAGAGCCAGTGGGGTACTGGAGTGCATAGGGAGAGGTATCACCAGCAGGAGGAAGGAGGTGGTGATGCTTCTGTACAAATCATTAATGAGACCTCATCTGGAGAACTGTGTCCCATTCTGGAGGCCACATCTTCATAAGGACATAGACCACTTCTTACACTGCAGGACAGTACTAGGGACTGTCCCACACCACAGTGTAGACTGATATCCAATTCTGACACTGCAGTACAGTACCCAGAGGAGTACTATGGGTGTCCCATACCAGGGATCCAGACTCAAATCCAATGCTCACACTGCAGTCCAGTACTAGGTAGTGTCCCATACCAGGGTGTAGGCTCATACCCAATACTGACACTGCAGGTATAGGCTCATATTCGATGCTGACACTGCAGTGAAGTAGTAGTGAGTGTCCCAAGCCAGGGTGCAAGCTCATACCCAATGCTGACACTGCAGTACAGTACTAGGGTGTGTCCCACACCAGGGTGTAGGCTCATACTCAATGTTGACACTGCAGTACAGTACTAGGGAGTGTCCCACAGCAGGGTGCAGGCTCATACCCAATGCTGACACTGCAGTGTGGTACTGGGGGTGTCCCACACCATGGTGTAGGGTCACGCGCAGTGCTGACACTGCAGTGCAGTACTAGGGAGTGTCCCACACTGGGGTGTAGGATCATTCTCAATGCTGACACTGCAGTGCAGTACTAGGGAGTGTCCCACAGCAGGGTGCAGGCTTATACCCAATGCTGACACTGCAGTGCAGTACTACGGGGTGTCCCACACCAGGGTGTAGGCTCATACCCAATGCTGAAGCTGTAGTACAGTATTAGGGAATGTCCCACACCAGGGTGTAGACTCATACCCAATGCTGACACTGCAGTGAAGTACTAGGGGGTGTCCCACACCAGGGTATAGGCTCATACCCAATGCTGACACTGCATTACAGTACTAGGGAGTGTCCCACACCTGGGTGCAGGCTCATACACAATTCTGACACTGCAATGCAGTATGGGGGGGTCCCACATCAGGGTGTACGCTCATACCCAATGCTGACACAGCAGTACAGTACTAGGGAGTGTTCCACACCAGGGTGTAGGCTAATCCCAATGCTGATGCTGCAGTACAGTACTAGGGGTGTCCCACACCAGGGTGTAGGCTCATACCCAATGCTTACACCACAGTACAGTACTAAGGGGTGTCCCACACCAGGGTGTAGGCTCATACCCAATGCTGACACTGCAGTACAGTACTACGGACTGTCCCACACCAGGGTGTAGGTTCATTCCCAATGATGAAATTGCAATGCAGAAGTAGGGGGGTGTCCCACACCAGGGTGTAGGCTCATACCCAGTGCTGACACTGCAGTACAGTACTAGGGAGTGTCCAACAACAGGGTGCAGGATCATACCCAACGCTGAAACTGCAGTGTAGTACTGGGGGGGGTCCCACACCAGGGTGTAGGCTCATACCCAATGCTGACACTGCAGTACAGTACTAGGGGGTGTCCCACACCAGGGTGTAGCCTCATACCCAGTGCTGACATTGCAGTGCATTACTGTGGGGTGTCCCTCACCAGGGTGTAGCCTCATACTCAATGCTGACACTGCAGTACAGTACTGCGGAGTGTCCCACAACAGGGTGTAGGCTCATACCCAATGCTGACACTGTAATGCAGTACTAGGGGGTGTCTCACAACAGAGTGTAGGCTCATACCCAATGCTGACACTGTAATGCAGTACTAGGAGGTGTCCTAGAAAGGGTGTAGGCTCATATCCAATGCTGACACTGCAGTACAGTACTAGGGAGTGTCCCACACCAGGGTGTAGGATCATACCCAATGCTGACACTGCAATACAGTTCTAGGGGGTGTCCCACACCATAGTCTAGGCCACTGGTGTCCAGTACATATTTTTATTTGCCACCAATGTGGCCAGTGAAGCACCTGATAGGCCACACAACACAAAAACAGATTCAAACAGCAGACAAAGCCCACCGTAATAGTAAATTTATTAAGTTAAATTGTACAAACTGTAACAGTTTTCTATATTAGGGGTATATCTTTAATGAGAAACTTTGCAGTCTTTATCGTGTACCAGTTTTCGAAGTTCTGGCACAAACTAATCAGATACTGAACAATGCAGCTCTACTTCCAAACTGATGTCCAACAGCTGTGATCTGTGTTCCAACTTCAGGAAAGAAATGACTGAAAATGTTGCCACACATATGTAAGTTGAGAAAACATGGACAGAAGTTTTGCAACTATGCTTCTGAGTACCGGGAAGTCACCATCCAAAACTACCTTCTGCCACATAAGCAGTAGCAAATCTCCTTCTCTTCAGATGAATTCGGATGCTTGCAGCAAAAACAAGTCCATTGCAGTTCCACACCTGTCTTCAGACAGCAGTTTACACAAGTTGCATGCACTTCAGACATAAAGTGGAATGGATCTCTCAAAACTGGAATGCGATCCCAAGTCCACCAAAACAGAAAAATCTTTCTGGGAACTTCTGTAGCAAATTTTGCAGTCAATTGCAGCAGTGCTCGCATTCAAAATCATCTTTGCCAGATAATCTTTGTAGATTGAGAAAGTGCGTGAAATCTTGAGCTGCCATTTGGTCAATGAATAACTGCAATTTTGTAATGTTATGTGAATGTTTTCTGCCATTTTAAACTGCAATGTGCAGAACTAGGGTGTGTCCCACAGCAGAGTGCAGGCTTATACCCAATGCTGACACTGCAGTGCAGTACTAGGGAGTGCCCACATCAGGGTGTAGGCTCATACCAAAGCTGACACTGCAGTGCAGTACTAGGGAGTGTCCTACAGCAGGGTGTAGGCTCATAATGCTGACACTGCAGTGCAGCACTAGAGAGTGTCCCTCTCCAGTGTGTAAGCTTGTACCCAGTGCTGACACTGCAGTGTAGTACTAGAGTGTACCACTCCAGGGTGCAGGATCATACCCAATGCGGACACTGCAGTACAGTACTACAGAGTGTACCACTCCAGTGTGTAGGGTCACACCTAATGCTGACACTACAGTGCAATACTACAGAGTGTCCCACTCCAGGCTGTAGGTTCATACCCAGTGCTGACACTGCAGTGCAGTACTAGGGACTGTCCCACACTAAGGAATGTAGGCTCATACCCAGTGCTGACACTGCAGTACAGTACTAGGGTCTGTCCCACACCAGAGTGTAGACCCATGCCCGATACTGACACTGCAACACAGTACTAGGGAGTGTCCCACACCTGAGCGTAGGCTCATGTCCAATGCTGACACTGCAGTACAGTACTAAGGAGTGTTCCACACCAGGGTGTAGGCTTACACCCAAAGCTGAACTACAATGCAGTATTAGGGGGTGTCCCACGCCAGCATATAGAGTTATATCCAACGATGGCAGTGCAGTGCAGTATTAGGGCATGTCCCACACCAGGGTATATGCTGACACTGCAGTGCAGTACATGGGCATGTCCCACACCAGGGTATAGGCTCATATTTAATGCTGACACTGCAGTGCAGAACTAGGAAATGTCTCACAGCAGGGTGCAGGCTCATACCCTAAGCTGACACTGCAGTACAGTACTAGGGGGCATCCCACTCCTGGGTGTAGGCTGATAACCAATACTGACACTGCAGTACAGTACTAGGGTCTGTCCCACACCAGGGTGTAGACTCATGCCCAACACTGACACTGCAACACAGTACTAGGGACTGTCCCACACCAGGGTGTAGGCTGACATCCAATTCTGACACTACAGTACAGTACTAGGGACTGTCACACACCAGGGTGTAGGCTCATACCCAATGCTGACACTGCAGTACAGTACTAGGGAGTGTCCCGCACCAGGGACTAGGCTCATACCCAATGCTGACACCGCAGTGCAGTGCTAAGGAGTATCCCACCACAGGGTGTAGGCTCATACCCAGGGCTGACACTGCAGTACAGGACTAGGGTTTGTCCCACACCAGGGTGTAGACCCATACCCAATACTGACACTGCAACACAGTACTAGGGAGTGTCCCACACCAGAGCGTAGGCTCATACCCAATGCTGACACTGCAGTACAGTACTAGGGAGTGTTCCACACCAGGGTGTAGGCTCACATCCAAAGCTGAACTACAATGCAGTATTAGGGGGTGTCCCACGCCAGCGTACAGAGTTATATCCAATGACGGCAGTGCAGTGTAGTACTAGGGCGTGTCCTACACCAGGGCATAGGCTCATATTTAATGCTGACACTGCAGTGCAGAACTAGGAAATGTCCCACAGCAGGGTGCAGGCTCATACCCTATGCTGACACTGCATTACAGTACTAGGGGGTATCCCACTCCAGGGTGTAGGCTGATAACCAATTCTGATGCTGCAGTACAGTACTAGGGTCTGTCCCACACCAGGGTGTAGGGTCATACCCAATGCTGACACTGCAGTACAGTACCAGGGTGTAGACTCATGCCCAACACTGACACTGCAACACAATACTAGGGACTGTCCCACACCAGGGTGTAGGCTGACATCCAATTCTGACACTGCAGTACAGTACTAGGGACTGTCACACACCAGGGTGTAGGCTCATACCCAATGCTGACACTGCAGTACAGTACTAGGGAGTGCCCCACACCAGGAACTAGGCTCATACCCAATGCTGAAACTGCAGTGCAATGGTAAGCAAGTAAATGTACTGTTGATTGGTTATTTAAACCATTACAACATAAAAGCATTTAACATTCACCAAGCATTCACTTGTACATTCACTTATGCAGCACAATTCGTAAAATCTATAAACACTAAGATGCATGAAATACTAAGCTTCATTTTTCTTGCATAGAACCACTTCAGTCAGTAAATTAATCATAGATTATCATCATCTTAAAATAAAGTCACTCTTAACCTTCTACCTTTCACTTTTCATTTCTTGTTGATTTGACCACAAGTCCAGGGTCTGCTGTTGTTTCTTATGAGAGACAGCCCACCCAGATTCTCCATGAAAATTGCTTGGCTCTCCTGGCTGTATCTTCCTTGTTCAAAGGTCCCTTATTGCATCAAGCCAGAGACAAATTTGTGTCAGTCACTCTGCCTTACTCCGAAAACTATTATCGGCTCTTGAGGTTACTTTAACTCATATCAGAATCACAGGATCACTGTCACAAGGTCCAGACAAAAGCCCACCTGTGCTTCCAGCTTGTGCCTGTCCTGGGTCCCAGTGGGGATACCCTGCAATGCATGCTGCCCCATATCCCACTTATATGGAACCCAAGCTGAGCACCTAATGCCAGTTTGCACTATATGCCATATGTCAGGTCAAGGATCTAGATCCAAATTACATATTGAGTAACTTCATCACATATGCAGAAGCAGTATTCAGAAATAGGCCCAGGTGTCTTAACTTCATTATCACCTCCATGCTATATTACACGGGCCACCTTTTACTATAGAAATTAACAGCCTTTTTGTGCCCAGCCACCACAGGTGTATCAGGCTAGCTGACTCAGACTCGCCAGAAGGCAACACCATCAGAAACTATACAGCTCATTCATTGTTTTCATCACAATATCAGCAACAATCTACTAATTAGTAAATTCTATATATTATACTGTATTTTAAAACATGCCTTCTAACATCCTAAGTCCACATAACCTAATACATAAATTTCTACTAAGTAAAATTTATGGCGCCTTTAAATTTGGGAGTCCAAGTATTTTTTAAACAGGCAGTTCAGCACTCCCTTAACTCGAGAGTCCATGTTTTAAGCATATTCACTAACAGAATGGCAGTTTTGACCTCCAGAATATTATAGCATTCCTTTCTAAAATTTTAAATCATTATCTGCATTATCAATAAGCAAATTCTGGCTCCATTGTAAATTGCTTTATATCAGTAAATGAATCTCCTAGATATAATCAAATTGTTTCTGTATTTGTACACAAAAGGCATCCACATTATAAGAGTTTGAGATTTTCAGTGTCTCACATGAAGTTCAATCACTGCTTCCTCTTTTCTTTTAGCAGTTTAACAGATTAAAGGCAATGCCATTATACATATCTTACCCTCAAGGTAGAATGCGTATCTGAGTAATTTGCTTCTCATAAATAACATAGTACAAGTACAGAACAAGACGATACCTCTGCGAATGGCTTAGAAAGAAACAGCCTCCCTTTAAAATTTGAACCGACCTCGGGGAGTTTGAGTAGAAACAAAACTCCAGGGTAAACAGAAGCATTCACTTTAGGGATATTTTCTGTACAATAATTCCCACTCAGGTTCTCAAACCAGTTCTTTACCCGCGAAAATGTCAGTCGGATGCATTCTATCAGCTTCTCATCCCAGGCTCCTTTGAAGACCTCCTTGGAACACACCTTAACTTGTTCGCAGTCCGCTTCTATGTGGCTCCTCTCTTATGGTACTTTTAAAGTCACCTCCCCTGCTTTCCTTCTTGGTCGCACTTTCTTGTAGTGCCCTCACTCCAATATTCACTTTTTTCTTTTTCTGACCTAGCGTCTCTGTGCTTGTTTCATGGTGCCCTTGCTCTAGCACTTGTGGTTAAGCTATTCTCTTGACATTTCAACAATGTTCTCTGAGAGTCTGGCCAACTTCCTGGTTACAGGAGAGCAACACTGCAGTGCAGTACTAGGGAGCATCCCACAGCAGGGTTTAGGCTCATACCCAGTGCTGACACTGCAGTACCATACTAGGGAATGTGCCACAACAGGGTGTAGGCTCATACTCAGTGTTGACACTGCAGTGCAATACTAGGGAGTGTCCCACATCAGGGTGCAGGCTTATACTCAATGTTGACACTGCAGTGTAATACTAGAGAGCGTCCCACTCCAGGGTGTTGGCTCATATCCAATACTAACACTGCAGTGCAGTACTAGAGAGTGGCCCACACCAGCGTGCAGGTTTATACCCAGTGCTGACACTGCACTGCTGTACTAGGTGGTGTCTCACACCAGGATGCAGGCTCAGACCCAATGCTGACACTGCAGTACAGTACTAGGGAGTGTCCCAAAGCAGGGTGTATGCTTACATTCAAAGCTGAACTACAGTGTAGTATTAGGGGGTGTCCCACACCAGCGTATAAGGTCATACTCAACGATGACACTGCAGTGCTGTACTAAGGAGTGTCCCACACCAGGGTATAGGCTCATATTCAATACTGACACTGCAATGCAGTACTAGTGGGTGTTCCACACTGAGGAAATAATAGTTACGTAAGAACTTACCATAACAGTAGATCTTCGAGAGAGGTTCCTGAAGTAGGTCTTCACATATAGGACTGCACCCCCTGGTGTCAGGTCCACATGGCAAACTTGTAGCTAGCAATCGTCAGTGGGAACTGCACCCCCCCATCATCAGGTGACGCGACGTCAGGTCGACTATGAAAAGGGCGGTCCCGCGACCACCCTCCAGTTCTTTGCCACCGCAAACCTAAGGAAAGGAGTAGAAAAATGGAGTAACAACTCCTGGGACCCTGTGCCCTGGCTGAGCCAGAGAACTAGACAGGAGAAAAGGAAATAAGCTGCAGGAGCTAGGGGAAGGTGGATGGGAAACTAGATCTACTGCAGGAACCTCTCTTGAAGATCTACTGTTACGGTAAGTTCTCACGTGACTACTATATCTTACTTTGAGAGAGTTTCTGCAGTAGGTCTTCACATATAGGACTGAATACCATAGCAGTCTAACATAAAGAAGGAATCAGAGACAAGGTTCTGGGACGAGGAAGATGCCAGCCATCTAAGGGTCTGTCTTAAGACAGAAGATCTTGCAAAACTGCAAGGCCGAAACCAGCTCGACACCTAGAGGCAAAGTTCAGACTGTACTGCTTAGTGAAGGTGTGGGTGGAAGACCAAGTGGCTGCTGTGCAAATATCCGCAGTGGACACATTCCTTTTTTTTTTTTTTTTTTATTTTATATATTTTATTGTTTTTGAAAAGTCATAACACAATATAGCCAAACAGAATTAACAGCTCAACAAAGGTAACACAACAGTTACTAGTAAAAGGGGAAGAAATAAAGACAAAGAGACCAACAGTCCAGTAAAATACACATCCAAAGAGAATTAAGTTTAAAGTGGACACATTCCTAAAAAAAGGTGGTAGAAGTGTCCACACTCCTAATGGAGTGACTTTTGACTGCCCCCGGAAGGAGTTTCTCGTACTTCTGGTAAGTGTATTGGATACAGTTAGCTAGACAGAGTCTGTTTAGTGATGGCCTTGTCCTGGCACTGGATGGCAAAGGCCATAAAGAGATGATTCGACTTTCGAACCTCTTTAGTCTGAGAGGTATAATACCTCAGGATCCTGTGCACATCGAGGGTGTGCTGAAGATATTCCCCCCTGTTGGAATGCTCTGGGAAAAATACCAGCAACTCAACACTCTGATTGAGAGTCATCTCTGAAATAACTTTTGGAAGAAAAGAAAGATTAGTCCACAGGACCACCCGGTCCCTGTGGAAAATTAAATAAGGCTATCTACAAACTAGAGCCTGAAGCGGCAAAACCCTTCTGTGGGCGACTGATCGCTGTTCTGTGACGTCTGTTGGGTGAACTGGTGCGACGGCGGGAAAGAACTGGAGGGCGGGCACGGGACCGCCCCTTTTATAGTCGAGCTGACGTTATGTCCCCTGACGACGGGGGACAGTCCCCGCTGACGACTGCTAGCTACAAGTTTGCTATGCGGACCTGACACCAGAGGGTGCAGTTCTATATGTGAAGACCTACTGCAGGAACCCTGTCGAAGTAAGATCATAGGATCATACCCAATTTCGACACTGCAGTGCAGTACTAAGGGTTGTCACACTACAGCATAGGATAATAGCCAGTACTAACACTGCATTGCAGTACTAGGGAGTGTTCCATATCGGGAGGGGGGAATCATAACAATGCTGACACTGTAGTGCAGTACTACAGAGTGTCCCACTCCAGTGTGTAGGCTCATACCCAATGCTGATACTGCAGTGCAGTACTAGACAATGTCCCATTCCAGGGTGTAGGCTTACACTCAATGCTGACACTGCAGTGTAGTACTAGAGAGAGTCCCACTCGGGGCTGCAAGTTCATTCCCAGTGTTAACACTGCAGTGCAGTACTAGGAACTGTCCCACACCAGGGTGTAGGCCCATGCCCAGTACTGACACTGCAACACAGTACTAGGGAGTGTCCTGCACCAGGGTGTAGGCTCATACCCAATGCTGACACTGCAGTACAGTACAAGGGAGTGTTCCACACCAGGGCGTTGGCTCACACCCAAAGCTGAACTACAGTGCAGTATTAGGGGGTGTCCCATGCTAGCGTGTAGGGTTATACCAAACGATGACACTGCAGTGCAGTACTAGGGTGTGTCCCACACCAGGGTGCAGGCTCATATGTAATGCTGATACTGTAGTGCAGAACTAGGGAGTGTCCCACAGCAGGGTGCAGGCTCATACCTTATGCAGACACTTCAGTACAGTACTAGGGGGTATCCCACACCAGGGTGTAGGCCGATACCTAATTTTGACACTGTGGTACAGTACTAGGGACTGTCCCACACCAGGGTGTAGGCTAATACCCAATTCTGACACTGCAGTACAGTACTAGGGACTGTCACACACACCAGGATGTAGGCTCATACCCAATGCTGACACCACAGTACAGTACTAGGGAATGTCCCACACCAGGGAGTAGGCTCATATCCAGCGCTGACACTGCAGTGCAGTACCAGGGTGTATCCCACAGC
Organism: Neoceratodus forsteri; assembly: GCA_016271365.2. Lineage (NCBI taxonomy): Eukaryota > Metazoa > Chordata > Ceratodontiformes > Ceratodontidae > Neoceratodus > Neoceratodus forsteri. Next base: position 241,675,286 of record CM028133.1, on the reverse strand, counting down.
AGGATGTAGGCTCATACTCAAAGCTTACACTGTAGTGCAGTACTATGGAGAGTTCCAGGGTGTAGACTCATAATGCTGACACTGCAGTACAGTACTATGGAGAGTACCAGGGTGTAGATTTGTACTCAGTGCTGACACTGCAGTGCAGTACTAGAGTGTTCCAATCCTGGGTGTAGGCTCATATCTAATGCTGACACTGCAGTGCAGTACTAGGGAGTGTCCCACACCAGGGTGTAGGCTCATACTCAGTGTTGACATTGCAGTGCAATACTACAGAGCATCCCACTCCAGGTGTAGGTTCATACCCAATACTGACACTGCAGTGCGGTACTAGAGAGTGTTTCACTCCAGGGTGTAGGCTTATACCCAGTGCTGACACTGCAGAACACTAAAAGGGAGTGTGCCACACCAGTGTGCAGGCTCATACCAAGTACTTACACTGCAGTGCTTTACTAGGTGTTGTCCCACACCAGGGTGCAGGCTCATACCCAATGGTGATGCTGCAGTGCAGTACTAGGGAGTGTCCCACAGCAGGGTGTATGTTCACATCCAAAGCTGAACTACAGTGCAGTATTAGGGGGTGTCCCACGCCAGCGTATAGGGTCATACCAATGATGACACTGCAGAGCAGTACTAGGGAGTGTCCCACACCAGAGTATAGTAAGTCAGTAAGGAGAGCCGGGGGGATACTGGGATGCATAGGGAGGGGCATCATAAGTAGAAAAAGGGAAGTGGTTATCCCTCTGTACAGACAGTTGGTGAGACCCCATCTGGAGTACTGCGTGCAGTTTTGGAGACCCCATCTACGCAAGGACATAGACAGGATGGAAGCAGTCCAGAGGAGGGCAACTAAAATGGTGCAGGGTCTGCAGCAGAAACCATATGAAGAGAGGCTGGGACAGCTTAATATGTATACCCTTGATGAAAGGAGGGACGGAGGGACATGATAGAAACTTTCAAGTACCTCAAGGGAATCGACAAAGTCCAGGAGGGTAGCATCTTTCAGAAAAAGAGATGTACAAGAACAAGGGGTCACAATTTAAAGATAGAGGGGGATGACTCAGGGGTAATGTGAGGAAATTATTTTTCATGGAGAGGGTGGTGGATGCATGGAACCGCCTTTCTGGGGAGGTTGTGGGGTCTAAAACAGTGGGGGAATTCACACATGCATGGGACAGACATAAGGCAGTTATAGTAGGGGGATGCATGAAGTAGGCTGTTGGTTAACTAGAATCTGCAGCTTATCCAATAGGTAGGGAAATGGGCAGACTGGGTGGGCCAAGTGGTCCTTATCTGCCGTCAAAGTCTATGTTTCTATAGTCTCATATTCAGTGCTGACACTGCAGTGCAGTACTAGCTCAGGAACGTAGGATCATACCCAATTTTGACACTGCAGTGCAGTACCAAGGGTTGTCACAACACAGCATAGGATCATAGCCAGTACTGACACTGCAATGCAGCACTAGGGAGTGTCCCATATTGGTGGTGATGGTGGTGGAGGGGACTCATAACAATGCTGACACTTCAGTGCAGTATTATGGAGAATCCCACACCAGGGTGTAAGCTCATGCCAAGTGCTGACACTGCAGTACTATACAAGGGGGTTTCACACACTGATGAAAGCAGGATTACATAGCCAGTGCTGACACCGTACTGTAGGACTAGGGAGTGTCCCATACCAGGCGGTAGGCTCATAAAAATGCTGACACTACAGTGCAGTAATAGGAAGTGTCCCACACTAAGGAATGTAGCTCATACCCAATGCTGACACTACAGTACAGTACTGGGGGGTGTCCCACATGAGGATGTAGGCCAATACCCAATGCTGACACTGCAGTGCAGTAGTAGGGAGTGCCCACACCAGGGTGTAAGCTCATCCCAATGCTGACACTGCAGTACAGTACAGTACTAGAGAGTGCCCCACACCAGGGTGTAGGTTCATACCCTATGCTGACACTATAGTGCAGTACAAGGCAGCATCCCACAATGGGGTGTAGGCACATACCCTATGCTGACATTACAGTACAGTGCTAGGGAGTATCCCACACCGGGGTGTAGGATCATACCCTATGCTGACACTTCAGTGCCCTACTAGGGAAGAGTCCCACATCAGGGCGTAGGCTCACACCCAGTGCTGACACTGCAGTGCAGTACTAGGGAGTGTCCTGCAACAGGGTGTAGACTCATACCTTATGCTGACACTACAGTGCAGTACTAGGGGAGTGTCCCACATCAGGGTGTAGGCTCATACCCTATGTTGACACTGCAGTGCAGTACTAGGGAGTGTCCTGCACCAGGGTGTAGGCTCATATCCAATGCTGACACTACAGTGCAGTACTAGGGAGTGTCCCATGCCAGGGTGTAAGCTCATGCCCAGTGCTGACACTGCAGTGCATTACACGGATGGGTGTAGGCTCATATCCTGTGTTGACATGACAGTGCATAACAGGGAGTATCCCTCACCAGGGTGTAGGCTCTTACCTTATGCTAACACTACAGTGCAGTAGGTAGTGCCCACACCAGGGTGTAGGCTCATACCTTATGTTGACTCTACAGTGCAGTGCTAGAGAGTATCTCACAGCAGGGTGTAGGCTCATACCCTGTGTTGACAATACAGTGCCGTACTAGGGAGTGTCCCATACCAGGGTGTAGGTTCATATCCTATGTTGACACTACAGTGAAGTACTAGGGAGTATTCCACACCAGGGGTGTAGGCTCATTATGCTGACACTACAGTGCAGTACTAGGAAGTATCCCACAGCAGGGTGTAGGCTCATACCCTATGTTGACACTACAGTGCAGTACTAGGGAGAGCCCAGGTTGTAGGCTCATACTGTATGCTGACACTGCAGTGCAGTACTAGGGAGTGTCCCACAGCAGGGTGTAGGCTCATACCCAATGCTGACATTGCAGTGTAGTACGAGAGGGTGTCCCACACCTGGGTGTAGGCTCATACCCAATACGGACACTGCAGTAGAGTATTACAGAGTGTCCCACAGCAGGATGTAGGCTCATAACCAGTGCTGACACTGCATTGTGGTACTAGGGGGTATCCCACACCTGGGTGTAGGCTTATACCCAATGCTGACACTGCAGTCCAGTACTAGTGAGTATCTCACACTGGGGTGTAGATTCGTACCCAATGCTGACACTGCAGTACAGTTCTAAGAAGTATCCCACACCAGGGTGTAGACTCATACCCAGTGCTGACACTGCAGTACTGTATTAGGGAGCATCCCATACCAGGTTGTAGGCTCATCCCCATTAGTGACACTGCAGTACAATACTAGGGAGTATCCCACACCATGGCGTAGGCTCATACCCTATGCTGACACTGCAGTGCAGTACTAGGGGGTGTCCCACATCAAGATACAGGATCATACCCAATTCTGACACTGCAGTGCAGTACTAGGGAGTGTCCCACACCACACTGCAGTGCAGTACTAGGGAGTGTCCCACACTAGGGTGCAAGCTCATATCCAGTTCTGACACTGCAGGACAATACTAGGGACTGTCCTACACCAGGGTGTAGGCTCATACCCAATGCTGACATTGCAGTGCAGTATTAGGGAGTATCCCACTCCAGGGTGTAGACTCATACCCAATGCTGACACTACAGTACAGTACTAAAGGGTGTCCCACACCAGGGTGTAGGCTCATACTCAATGCTGACACTGCAGTGCAGTATTAGGGAGTATCCCGCACCAGGGTGTAGACTCGTATTCAATGCTGACACTGCAGTACAGTACTAAGGGGTGTCCCACATCAGGGTGTAGGCTCACACCCAGTGCTGACACTGCAGTGCAGTACCAGGGAGTATCCCACAGCAGGGTGCAAGCTGTTACCCAGTGCTGACACTACAGTGCAGTACAAGGGTGTGTCCCACACTGATGTACATAGTCTCAAACGCAATTCTGGCACAGCAGTGCTGTAGTATGGGGTGTCGAACACCGGGGTGTAGGTTCATACTTAGTACGAACAGTGCAGTACTAGAGAATGTCCCACACCAAGATATAGGCTCACATGGAATGCTGAACTGCAATGTGTATTAGGTGGTGTCCCAGGTCAGTAGACAGGCTGATACCCAGTGCTGACACTGCAGTGCAGTATTCGAGGAAAAAAGGGGGGTAGGGGAAAAGGGTAGGGTTGAGATTACATTTATGTTCAAAATATATATTAGCAAATCCAAAACTGTTTCATTGTAATCAAAAGACTATTTCCACACCCTCTTTTCCTTTACTTCTTATAAACTGTATTGATCACAAGTAAAGGGTGTGGTTGAGGGCATTATTGTATGGAATCGACATGATGCTGATTCCTCCTGCTCTATTTATGTAAAGCTTATTTAAGCATAAGACATACTTTATTCAAAGTCCTTTATATACCACAGAGTAGTTCCTGCATCATTTCCAGATGCATATATATTACTAATTATTTAAAAAATGCACTAACATTTTTGTGATTGCTGCTCTTACCCCTTACCTCTGCTTCTCTGTTACTGTATTATATTGTTTTGGCTTCATTTCTGATACCTCCTTTTGTTTCCCATTATGTATATCAAAAGAATAGCTGCAGCTTGCACCTGTTTACATTAATTCATTTAACTGGGGTCTGAACATGTAATAAGCCTCTTTGACTGTGTTTGGTTCATGTGGGTTATAGAATATGTGATAACAGGGAGTGTACCTTTAAAGCTGTACTTTAAAAGTGACTGTCATTCCATTGCTCCGCACACCTTGATGAAGGGTCACATGGATACCCAAAGCGCCACGGTTTAGTGCCACTGCGTTCTCAGAGAATGCTGAATAAACCGTGATCGTTTTTGTACTTTTGTATTTGCTTTATTTGTTTCCCCCTGGAGTGCAGCTGATTTGTGTTTTGTAGTCAGTGGCTTGGCTCGCTCAGCTGGCACCCTTATGCTTGTGGGCTTCAGCGCATGGAGCTTGCTTTTTTCTGCCCTGCTGGAGGCATGTTTCAGGGGAGTCTGTTTTCTTAACTTCTCTTTTTCCACCCCCTCACTTGCTTCGGTTTATCTCTGCCCCATTGTGCCTACCTCACCACACCAACTCCAACCTGGCTGGCAATCTGCGGCTTACTTTTCCCCTTCCGAGAATGGAGGGTCCCATCTCCCTTGCCTTGCTTCGGTTGGGATGTAGAGTGGAGTTTCTGCCAGACAGTGCCTGAAATGTGGGGTAGGAGGAAGCACTGAGGAAGCCTAATGTGGGTTCCAGCTTTTCTGGTTTCTTTTTGTCTTCTACTTCCTAACAATAACATGCTCATACCAAGCCTGTGGCACACAGGCGTGCACTGTGCCTCCTCCCTGCCTGACGTGTCTCCATCTGTAGCACCTGCACAAAAACTCTTTGCCAAATTCCTAAAGTTTAGCAGTATAAGGGGCCAGTAGGCAAAATGCATGTAAGAATACCATGTCCCAGGGCACACCAGCTACAAGTTAAAACCTGAGTTTCACAGTTCATAAATCTTTATTTTCTTCACATGCTGGCAGTATAGACTAGAGGTTAGAGTAACGAGCTATGAATGAACTTCGTACATTCAGCAGTCCAGACCTTGGTTTGATTCTCACAACCGCCACTTGCATACTGTGTGACTCTGAGCAACTCACTTAACTGTCCAGTTCTCTCAGGTCGCCCCTGAAAACAGGCACTTGTGCCTAGTGGGCCTTAGCCAGTTACCAAAGACTAAAATAAAATAAATGCAGGCCCTCACTGGCATGCCTAATGTTTTGTCCTCTGTGGGCTTCTTCACTGGAACAGCAATCTACGTACCAGTAGCATCTACCTGGACTAGTGATACCTATGGTGGCAGCTGTCCCGGTTCCCGGTCAGCTGGTAGAAAGGGGGCGGGGTCTCTGGTTACAACAGGAGAGGCACTGTGTTTTTACAAAGACTGTTTCCAGCTTGAACACTCCCACGTCCCAACTGTCTCCTGCTTTGCCGGGCAGCCTCCCCCCTTTATCTGCAGCTATTCACAGCCCGAAGAGCAAACTGGTACCTAGCCTGGTGGTGGCTGTCCTCATTCCCAGTTGGCTGGCAGAAAGGGAGCAGGGTCTCCAGTTACAAATAGGCAGCCGCTGCAAGCAGCACTCCATGTGAGTGGCTCCCACAGGAGTGGTGGGAGTCACCTGGGGGCAGTCCACTGTGGAGGGCAGGACCCGATGCCCAATTTTAGTGTAAACTGTTTAGATTCCCTTTGTATTGTATACTGTCTTGTTGTGTTCGATAACCACGCTAGCATGGGGTTCTGTAATAATCATGGACTTTACCAACACAGTTATCTGTTTCAGTGAGACAGACAGAAAAGATGATTATGAGTACCCTATTTCTGTTAGAATTACCAAGAGATGTAAAAAAACAAAGGTTGCCAATTTGGCCTGGTACACGATGTCTTAGTTACCCAAAAGTGCAGCCTGGGAGAACGAACGAACAAAGGAATCAAATGCCTGCATGGATTTCTCCCAGCAGTGTTGGCAGGGAAAGAAAAAGTGTGCATGGGCCTAGGGCAGTAAACCAAACACAACTTGTTATCAGCTGAAACAATGAACATGTGGGTTCTTACTATACTGAATACAAATACTAGGGTAAAATCAAAAACCAAAAATGGTGCACACACCAGATACATAAAGTTAAATAGATTTATTGGTGCAAGCTATGAACCAGTGACCAAAAACCACTATGTATCGCCAAGCTCTGTGGCTTCTTCAGGTGGCCTCCTTCTGACTAGCGCAAGTACTAGGGCACTTGTACCAAAACTGCTGAACTGAGTATTGTATTTAAGCAAAATCAGGTGCAAGTAGCATGCATCACTGAGACATGGTGCACAAACCTTGCTGCCCCCCCCCCCCCCGAACCAATCCACGGTGAAAATTTCAATGTGGAGCAATTGGATCAGGTGGGTCAGTGGGTTGGCAGGGGGGGTGTTGCTTGCTACTTTCTCAAAAACATACTATACAGGCATCTTTATGAATTGGAAAACACAAAATACAACATGATGTGATCCGTGGTTGAACTGCGGAACTTACCAAGAGGTTGTACGCCCTTTATCTTGGGGGGGGGGGTTAACATCCCCCTTCAAACTGCAAACAGGATATGGCTGATTATTTAATAAATTACCACACTGATGCACTTTTCCAGAGGCATCCGGTCTGTGACTTTATGATAACTGGGGATGCAGATAAGTTACCACTGAGTAAAGCAATGCAAGGAAACAATTCAATTTAAGGCAGATTGTCATGGAAGGGACCAGATTAAATAGTATTTTGTATGTTGTAGTCACAAATATGAGTGATTGGTTTGATTCCTCCAGAATTTTACCCCAGATCGGTGCCTTGGATCATAAGACCATCCTTGTTGTCCCTAGTGTTTTAACCCTTAGGCTGCCAGAAGATTTAGAACATATAGGTTTTTAGGACATATATACATGCCAGCGGCACAGCAAGGGTTAATTAAAAGGGCAGGGAAAGCACAAAGTGAAATACAAATATACAGGAAATGGACAGTGGAGAAGAAAGATAGAACTTTAAACTGACTAACTCAGGAACTGAACACAGACTGGTTCTTAGAAAATGATCCGGATGTAACATGGAATTCGTTAACAGGAAGAATTAGGGAAGTGATGGGTAAGGCGGCTCCCACTGTAAAGGTAATCATGAGGGGGGAGACAAATTATGAATAAAGAAAATAAGGATTTACTCCATCAGGGACAAACTGCTCTTAAACAAATTACTTAGTGAGATTCAACCAGTTAAGAAATAACGTAATCAGGGAGAGTAAAAGACTACAATGTAGATACTATGAGGTAAGGTTGCAAATCTGAGCAGATGAAATCCATGAAATTGGTGGAGCAATACCAATAAATTCTTAGGATCTCAGAAAAGCGATAAAAATATTAACACTGTAAGTGGCGGCAAACTTGCAAATTTGAGGGAGTGGAGTTTGTTAACTCCATGAACGACACCTTTTCTAACCTGAGCAAGAAGCTAACCCCTCTGGAAAGAAACAATGCTGCAGAATGGAACATACTAGCTAGCCCCACAGTGCAGAGGGCTGAGGTGCTGTGCACCTCATCTCCTACCATGCCAGTGACTCCAGTTCAGGAATGAGCTCAGGCTGCTGGGAGTCGGCCGGGGAGGAAGAGGATGGTGCATCCACTGGACAGCTCTCCTCTCCTGGAGTGGGATGGCACACCATCTCGTTCCTTGGCTGCCACATGGTGGAAGCTGGGTGGTAGTGCCAGAATTACATGAGATGCAGCAGGGAGGGGCCACCGTTCCATAGTGTGTGTGTGTGTGTGAGTGTGTGTGTGTGTGTGCACCCCCACATGTGCACACTTACATGCCATCATGGCTGGGGAAAGTGGGAGAAAATGGAAAAAGAGTTTATGGGGGGCTTCAGAAAGTCCTGCCTGCCTATCCCTGTCTTTGCCCTGTCACCTAGACCACTAACCCCAGTTCTGGATGACATATACAAGGTGGGGGAGGACGGCTGTACCCTTCCCAGCCATGCCACAGAAGGCAAGCCATGGAGGATTCACAGGCAAGGTGAGTCTGGGGGAGGCGGATGCCGGGTGAGGAAGGTGGGGACACAGCTGAATAGCCTGCCCTTGTCAAGCAAGGGAGAAAAGCTTCATGGCTCAAAAACAAAAAAGGAAAGAATGGGACATACCAAGTAATTTGTTAATGAAGGTACATAGCGTTGCAAAAGAATTAAAAAAACATATAGTTGGGGAAAGCTATAAGGCCCAATGAAATCCCCAATGGGGTGTGGTGGGAGGGTGCCAACATCCTAGTCCTTTTGGTATGTAACATCTTCAACAAGTTCGTTATTTTTGGCCAGGTTCCATTACAGTGGAAAGAGGCTAAGGTCATACCTATCCCAATGGTTAGCTCTTCTGCTGGCCTAGAGAACGATTTTCGACTAATCTCACTCAGTGATGTGTAACTGCAAAATTACGTGAAGGGTTTATTTACAGATGGCTCATGGATTGTGTGCAGTCTAAAATAGATCCTAACCAGTTTGGATACCAAGAAGGATGCTCTACCATCATTGCTAAGACCACGTTATTGGAGACCTACATACAAACATGGACTAGGGGTGATTTTGTTAGGTCGACACTTGTCGACTACCGCAAAGTTTTTGATTTAATTGACCACAAAACTTTGTTGGAAAAGATGAATGATACAGTATCCACTGTTGTTTGATTTTATTTAAAATGTTGGTAACAGGGACAGGCACACTGAGCTGAAGCTCATTTTGAGGTGCGACCTGTGGAAAAGGAAAATGGGGTGGAAGTAGGTGAACAGTCAGGATACAATATAAATATGGCTTACAATTATTAAAATAAAAGGTAATGAAATAACAATGATACATTGGCAAACATTGCTAGACATTTGTAGCCCACAATTAGCATAGGACACCAGCTGTAAAGGGAGTAACTAAAGGATGCAGGGAAGGAAGGAAAGATCATAGGGGGATGATGATTACCATTGGCATTAGGAGTCAGATGGGTTAGGTAAAGTGGGGCGCAAAAGGAGGCAAGTTAAGAACATGTGGAGAGAGAGTATATCACCCTGGTTGCTGGGAATGAGGAAGGGTATACCGACCGCACAGCAACGGGAATACCACAAAGACCATCACAGCGACATTTTCGGCAGTTCACTGTGCTGGTCTCCACCGTTCTGACAGTTGCCGTGGGTGTTGGCCTCCTCCTGAACTAACTCTGACTGGAGTTAGTAATCTAAAGTGCAGGTGGAACGGAGAGCAGAGCCCCCTGCATGGGGGGCGTGGGGGGCAAAGCCCCCCTCAGAAAACACTTGTTCCCCAAGTGATGGCACAACCGTGGCATAGTGGAACCATGAGGAAGGACAGGAGCAAGGGGGGGGATTGGGAAAGGGTACATTTTAGAGAGTGCAGGGAAGGAGATGGGCAAAGGGAACTCAGAAGAGGGTTCCAGAGGGAGGGGAGTCAGTAAGAGAAAGCTGCCTGCCCTGAACTAGAAAAGGGACATGGGAGAGAGAAGGTATGTGGGTCTCTGGAGCATAGCTGATAAGAGGAAGGGGATAATGGGGAGAAGAGAGAGATCAAAACCTAAATTTGGAAATGAGGGTGGTGGCGTGGTGCTAGTGGTGTGAGGGAAGGGAGAAGGAAGAGTAGAGGGAGTAGTGGTGCATATGGTAGGGGAGCATCAGTGGCAAAGCAACAAAAAGCGTTAAAAAGAGTGTCAGGTCTGAAGAGGGATGAGGCTAGAGCGGACCCAAAGAACACATCACCATGATCAAAAACATGAAGGATTATTTTGGTAAGGAGCTCATGGCGAATCACAGGAGAGGGGGATTCTTTATTTCTAAACATGGCTCCTAGCTTAAGGTGTAGTATGGCATGGATATAATCGACGTGTGAAGAGATGTCGAGACAACTGTCCAGCCAGACATCATGATACTTGAGCATGGGGACTACATCAAGGGAGGCACCACTGAAGGTAGAGAAGGAGGGGTGGGGGGAGATTCTGGCTAATTTTTGAACATTACCGAAAGTCATGGATATGGTTTTCTTTGTGTTAAGTTTCAGCTGACTGGTCTGGAACCAGTGTAATACCCTCAAGAAGTCACTCTGTAGCAGGGGTTGAAGGACCGGAGGTATAGAGTACAGTATCGTCAGCATACATATGAATGTGGGAAAAGCCACAGACAGATGGGAGGTCATCGAGGAAAACTGAAAAAAGGACTGGGGCCAGAATGGAGCCTTGAGAGATACCAGATTGAATGGGAAGGGGGGGGACAAGGAGTCACCTGCTTGGACACATTGTGTTCGGCCCTTAAGACAGGACTTGAACAAAACTACAGCATGGGAGGAGAGACTGGCCAAGAGGAATTTGAATATAATAGGAGGATGGGACATGGAATCAAAAGTCTTGGCTGGGTCAATGAATACAGCAGCGGCAATGTGAACACGGTCCATGCTGTTGGGAAAGTACAGTTACGTAAGAACTTATCGTAACAGTAGATCTTCGAGAACAGCTCTTGCAGCAGGTAACACCATTAGGACTGAGGCCGGCAGGCATCAGGACCCCACGGAAATCTTCTAGCTAGCAGTCTTCAGCGGGGACCTGGCCGACGTCCGGTCCCGCACCGACGTCAGATGTAGTACATAAGGAGGCGGTCCCGCCCAGAATCCCAGTTCTCCCGCCGAGACTTCCGCCACTGATGACATCAGAAGTGAGACCGAGGATCCGCCATCAGAAGAAGAAAGAGCGTAAGCTCCTGCCAAAGTCTGGTTAGCCATACCTCCTCCAAGGGGGAATGGTGGGCGGGAAGGTACCTGCTGCAAGAGCTGTTCTCGAAGATCTACTGTTACGGTAAGTTCTTACGTAACTGTACTATCTTACTTCGAGATACAGCTCTTGCAGCAGGTAACACCATTAGGACTGATTCCCAAGCAATAGCGCCCTCTAAGCATTCTGGGAGGAGGCATAACGGAAAGATCTTGAACAAATCCTGACTGTAGGACAGGAGACCCTGTAGAATGGCAAGGCCGAAACTGGCTCTCCGCCGTGAGGTAATGTCCAGACTGTAATGCCTAATGAAGGTGTGCACTGAGCTCCATGTAACTGCGGCACAAATGGCCAAGGTGGAGACGTTCCGCAGCGCTGCGAAGGAAGTAGCCACCCTCCTAGTCGAGTGGCCCTGGACTGTGCCCGGAAGGGGCTTCTGTTTGTTGTTGTAGCAAAAAGAAATGCACTGGGCAAGCCAGCGAGAATGGGTCTGTTTTTGAGACTGGTTGGCCCAACATCCTCTCAGCGAAGGATATAAACAGCTGCTCAGATGTACGATGCTGTTTAGTCCTGGTCAAGTAGTATCTTAAGGAGCGGTGAACATCTAGGGTGTGAAGCAATGCCTCTCCTCTGTTAGTGTACTTGGGAAAGTACACAGGCAGATCGATGTCCTGGTTAAGAGTAAGGGCAGAGACCACCTTAGGCAGGAATTTAGGATTCGTCCTCAAAGACACTCTGTCCTGGTGGAAAATTAAATAAGGTTCCTTACACATGAGAGCATGTAGCTCAGAAATTCTCCTTGCTGGCGTAACAGCAACTAAAAATAACGTCTTCCATGACAGAAAACGCAGCTCGCAATCTGCGGCAGGTTCAAAAGGGGGCAGCGTGAGCTGCTCCAGGACAAAGAGTAGGTCCCAAGGAGGAAGGGATCCTTGAAGGGTGGCCTACGGTGTAACACCCCCCTCAGGAAGTCCCAAGAGGCATCGAGTTGTGCCACTGTGTGTTAACCTATCAGGTAGTGGTAGGCCAAAATCGCACAGAGGTGAACCTTAATCGAGGAGTAGGCAAGGCCTGAGTGAAAAAGGGAAAGCAGGTATTCCAGAACTGATTTCTCTGGGCATTCTAAAGGGGAGAGGCCGCGTGCCTGAGACCACAGGCAAAATCGGTGCCATTTCATGGCGTACATTGCATGCGTTGCCGGCTTTCTGGCAGCAGAAAGAACTTCCGCCACCTCTTGCGAGACCCCGTGTCGCATAATGGCTATGTCTCGAGGAGCCAAGCATGCAGGTTCAGTGAGCGTAAGTCTGGATGGACTAACGAACCCCCCTCTTGAGACAGTAGGTGGGAGCTGAAGGGCAACGGGACTGGAGGTTCCCGGGACAATTGCGTCAGCATGAGGAACCAGATCTGTCTGAGCCAGAGAGGCGCTACCAGGATCATTGTTGCATGCTCCCTGTGCAGTTTGAGAAGAACTCTCTAGATCAATGGGAAGGGAGGGAAAGCATAGAGGAGTCTGTCCGCCCAGGAGAGGGACAACGTGTCTCGCCAGAAAACACCAGGCCCTGGATCTAGCGAGCAAAAATTGGGCAGTTTTGCATTGGATGGGGAAGCGAATAAGTCCAACTCTGGAGTGCCCCATCGAAGAAACTGATCCTCTGCTACCTCCTGAGGGAGTTCCCATTTGTGGACTTTGGCGTGGGAACGACTCAGGCCGTCTGCGATTGTGTTGTCCACTCCGGGAACGTGAACTGCAATCAGGCTCGCGCCGTGTCGGATTACCCACTCCCACACTCTCATCGCTTCCCTGCAAAGGGGGTAAGAGTGTGCGCCTCCTTGTTTGTTGAGGTAATACATCACCGCCGTATTGTCTGTTTGAAGCAGAAGAGTACTCGGTGGGATTTCTGACTGAAAGGCCTGCAGAGCATAAAGGACCGCCCTCATCTCCAGAATGTTGATGTGGAGGTGAGCTTCTTGAGGGGTCCACGTTCCCTGGGACCTCACCCCGTTCAGGTGTGCTCCCCACCCCAGCCCCGAGGCATCTGTGGAGAGGATTACCTCCGGGGATGGCGCTGCAAACGGAACACCCGCAGAGAGTGTCCCTGGGTCTAGCCACCATTGCCAGTCTCGAGTCACGGCATTCGTGATTCTGACCGGCTGCTGCATGTGGTCTTGCCTTTGGTCCCACTGCACTTTGAGCACCCACTGAGTCACCCGCATGTGGAGCCTTGCCATAGGGATGGTTGGAATGGCCACAGCCATGTGTCCGAGCAGGCGAAGGACCAGCCTGGTGGGGACAGTCTTCTTCGCTGAGAGGTCCCTGAAGAGGGACCTGATGCGTTCCGCTCTTTCCTCAGGAAGAAAGGCTTTCCCTTTGACGGTGTCCAGAACTGTGCCTATGAACTGCAGTTTCTGGGATGGTACCAGGAGAGACTTCTCATAGTTGATAAGAATGCCCAGTGACTGGAAGAGAGCTTGGGTGTTCTGGATAGCCAACAACAGTGCCTCTCTGGAGGCAGCCATGAGAAGCCAGTCGTCCAGGTACGGGAACACGTAGTGGCCCTGTCTCCTTAGAGACGCTGCCACGACTGCCATACACTTGGTAAGGACCCTGAGGGCCGATGACAGTCTGAAAGGAACAGCCCGGAACTGAAAGTGGTGGCCGAGAAACTCGAGGCGCAGGAACCTCCTGTGCGCTTGAGCTACGGGGATGTGCAGGTAGGCGTCCTGCATGTCCAGAGATGCTAGGAAGGCATCCTTTCTCAGCATGGGAATGAGCCCTTGGAGGGTCACCATGCGAAAACGTTTGTAGGCGACCGACATGTTGAGGTCGCTGAGGTCCAATATTGGACGGAGGTCCCCTGTTTTCTTTGGAACCAGAAAGAAGTGGTAATAGTAGCCGGTTCCTCTCTGGTTCTCCGGGACATGCTCCACTGCTCCTTTTTGGAGGAGCGCGAGTACTTCTTGCCTGATGAGCGATCTGTGCTGACCCGAGTAACGGGAGAGCAGAGGAGGCCTTGTGGGTGGCTTGTCCACAAATTTTATAAAATGGCCTTGTTTGACCAATTGAAGAACCCACCTGTCGGTGGTTATAGACTGCCACCCTGGCAGGTGGTCCACAATACGACCCCCGACCTTGGTGTCCCGTTGATCCTGAGGGGTGGAGGCCGGGAAGGAGTTATGCTGTGGCGGCTGAGGATCCTGCAGGCTGGGCCGACTTGGCAGGGCGTTTGCCTCGGCCTGCGGACGACTTCCCCTGGGCTCTTCAGGAGAAGGAGCCCCTCTGTTGCGGACCGGTGCGGGACTGCTGTCTCTGCATCCGGCCTTGAACATGGCTCTGGTTCCTACGAAAGGAACCGAGCTTGGGTCTGTACATGGCTTGGACAGACTGTACCGCCTTCCTGGCCTCTTGAAGTTTGGTGAGAACCTTCTCCGAGGACTCACCAAAAAGAACTTCTCCATGGAACAAGGCATCCAGAATGTTCTTCTGGACGTCCGGGGTAAATCCGGAGACACGGAGCCAGGAGTGTCTCCAGAGGCATACGCCTGAGGCTTCCGCTCTGGCCGAGGAGTCCGCGGAATCATATGCGGCTTGCAGCACCTGGGTTCCCACGTCCGAACCCGTGTGGAGGAGCTGCAGCAACTCCTCCTTCTGCTCACCTTCTGGCATCTTTTCCGCCAGATCCAGTCCCTGCTCCCATAAGGCATTCTGAAACTGGACCATGTGGGTTAGATAGTTGAGGGACCTAATGGCGCAGGTAGCGGCTACATACGTGCACCTGCCCATAGCATCCAGTTGTTTGGACTCTGGGTCCGGTGGCAGGGTGCTCAAATGTTGCGGCCTCTGGGACCGGTCATGTGAGGCTGTGATGACCAGAGAATCGGCCACAGGATGGGATGCCAAGTACTGGTCCTCCCTAAGGGCCTTCTACAGGTGGTCAGCCTTCTTCGGCATCGCCGGGAGCGAGTGTGGACATTTCCACACTGCCTTGGTGATGTCCACAAAGGTGTCCACCAAGGGTGGCACCACCACATGCTTTGGGTCTTTTTGCCGAAGATAACAGGCAAGGCGTAGCCTCTCGGGGTCAAGTTCTTCTGCGTCCCAGCCCATGTTCTCCTGGATATGCCGCATAAACTCTGAGAATGATGGGTAATCCAGAGGAGATCTTGGGAGCTCACGTGGGTCTGGAGAGGGGATGCTGATGGGAGAAGGGGATCTGGATCCGTCTGAGAAGTCCGATCCCGAGTCCTCCGTCGAAGGTGAGTGGCGGCGTCTTCTGGGTCTCTTGGGGCTGGGAGACCCTGAAGAAGATCTGGACGGAGGTCTCCTCTTGTCTGGTCTTCCCCTAGGAGGTTCTGCAGGCTCCTGGGGGGAAGGTACTCGGCCTACTGCCCCGGATGGGGTGGGGGGCACTGGGGCTGGTGGAGTCACTGGAGGAGGAGGAAGAGGAGGAGGTGTGGGAACCATGTCCTTCTTTATGGTATCCCACCAATAGGTGAATAGCTCCTTAACTTCTGAAATACTGAGGCCCGACGACGGGCTGGGTGCCGGTGGTCGGTCATCGGGTTCCGGCGTCAGCTCCCCAGGGGTCTCTGGTTCTGGGGAGGGCTCCCTTGGGGGTGCAACAGGACCAGGTTCACCCGTCTGGTCTTCGGGATGACTCAGCTCCTCCTCCTCCGTGAGCGCCTCCTGGCTGACGTCGGTAGGTGGTGTAGGTGTTCTCCTCTCTACTGGAACGGGCGTCGGTCCCCCGGCTGGCGTCCGAGGTGGAGAAGGCCTGACCGGCGACGGGTGTCTGGCAGTCATCGGGTCTCGGGACCGATGATGTTTAGCCGACGTCGGGTGGGCCGACGTCGGGTCCGACGTCCTTTTGAGCGAAGTCAGCTCCTTGGTCTTCCGCTGGGGTGGAGGAGGCAAAGAGACTGACCGGGTGTCAGGGTCTAGGTGGCGGGAGCTGGACTTGTGGTGGTGGTGGCGGTCCCCTGACCTCGGCGAGGCCTTGGAAGCAGATGAAGAAGGCCTGGAGGTCTTAACTGGCTGTAGAGAAGAAGAACCCGAAGATGACTTCACCGCTACCAGGGGAGGCTGAGAGCGGGCCCGGGAAGGGGAGCGGTCGGACCGGGAGCCGGAACTACGGGAGTCAGAAGCCCTAGAAGGGGAATTTGATCTCACCCTCTCCCTGTGCTTTTCGAGGTGCTGCCGGGCTTTCTCAGACGATTCCCCCTTGGAGGCAGAATCCATGGCCTTCACTTTCTCTTCAAGAAGGTACGCTTGAAGGGCCTTCTGGTGACAGATCTGGGTCCGGCTATTGAATCCCTGACAGAAGGGGCAGGCCCGGGTGTCGTGGTCCGGGCCTAGGCACCACAGGCAGGCCGAATGCGGGTCTTTAAAGGGAATTTGCTTCCCACAGGCGCACTTTGATGGATGGCCTTCTACGGAGGTTGGAGAGGACATCAGATGGCAGACGTTCGATATGAAAAAAGGTTTCCAAATCAGAAAAAGAACTTTTCCAGGCGTCGCACGCTAGAAACAGACCGAAGGGTCGTGACATGCAAGTCGACAGCGGGAAAGAACTGGAGATTCTGGCAGGACCACCTCCTTATGTACTACGTCTGACGTCAGGGACGGGACCGACGTCAGAGGCGGTCCCCGCTGAAGACTGCTAGCTAGAAGATTTCCGTGGGGTCCTGATGCCTGCCGGCCTCAGTCCTAATGGTGTTACCTGCTGCAAGAGCTGTATCTCGAAGTAAGATTTTTTGTTAGAGACAGCAAGGAGGAAGATGACGGTGGAGTGATTTTTTTTTCTGAGACCTGACTGAAACAGATAGAGGAAACCAGAAAAGTTGAGAAAGTCAGAGAGTCTAGAGAAGACCAGGGACTCCTGCAGTTTAGCTGGGGAGGGGAGAAGAGATATAGGCCTGTAATTGCCAGGAAT
This sequence comes from Neoceratodus forsteri, assembly GCA_016271365.2. NCBI lineage: Eukaryota > Metazoa > Chordata > Ceratodontiformes > Ceratodontidae > Neoceratodus > Neoceratodus forsteri. Next base: position 241,658,067 of record CM028133.1, on the reverse strand, counting down.
AGAGGGATCACCCCCTTTATGAAAGGGTAATACCCTGGCAACTTTCATGCCTGATGTACAGTACTATGAGTGAAGGAGAGGTTCAGCAGATGGGAGAAAGAACTACAGCAGAGGCAAAGATCCACAGAATGTGGGGTCTAGGCCATCCGGGGTGGATCTGTGAGGGTTGAGAGAAGTGAGAGCAAGGAGGTCTTAATGCACAGAAATAGGAGAGAACATAAACCCTTCAGATGAGAAGCAGGCAGGGGAGGCTGAAGGGACGTTTACCAGGCTGGAGGAGGAGGCACAGGTAGTGGAAAAGGAATTGAGAAATGAGACAACGGAGAAAGATGATTAAATGGGTCTATCAATTTTACAGAGGAGATCCCAGTGGTTGAGGTAGATAAGGCACCATAAATGGGGAGGGTGCAACAAGGAATGAAATTGGGCCCCCTTTTGTTCTTGTTAATGATAAATAGCCTGTCAACTTTTGGACTTTGTGTCAAGTACATTGATGAGACTATGTTGTTGACATTTTTGACTCAAATGACAACACTACCATGCAACAAAATCTTTTGAGGATCGAAGACTGGTCAAAAAAAATAAAATGGAAATAAACCCAGCAAAAACAATAAAGCTCTGTTTCAGGGAATATACTAATTGGGATGTGCCTGCACTAATGTTTGGAAATCAGGAGGTGACTAAAGTAGAAAATGTCAAATTGTTAGACTTTCACCTACAGAGGAATTTCTCATGGAGTCTGCACATAGAAGTACTGTTAAAAAAGCTAACACCCGCTTGTATTTTTTGCAACCCTAAGAAGAGCGTGACTAAGTCAATTAAATGTGCTCTATTTTTCCTCACTGTAATCAGATCAGTGTTGGAGCATGGTGTGGTCATTTGACATGTTGGTCTAACCAAGGTGGAGTCTGATGACATTGAAAGAATGCAAAGGAGAGCTATGAGAATCATTTTTCGGTCTGAAGTAAGTTATGCTGATGCTTCGGGTAGCTGTAAAGGGGAATGATTAGATCAAAGATGAGAGCAGTTGTCTAAGAAATTTGCAAACCAAACCACAGACTGTACTCTCTCCTAGAGAAAAAAGGTAAATTTAGACATATGTTAAGAGCCCAAGAATTGTGGGAAAAACCTAGGGCTACAACAAGGGAATGTGAAAAATCGATATTTGTAAGTTATTTATCATGAAGTGGAATAAGACGAATATGAAATGTATTGTAGTTTTTAAATATCTTGTGGTTTTGATACCTGAACGTTAATAAACTGTGTAGTGGTGTATGCTAGTATTTATATAATCTGTAGGCTTCCTCTTTTTTGTAAATTTAAGTGTGCAAATTGTTGTATGTCAACTGACAATTTCTTGACTGGCTGTAATTGCAAAATGTTAATAAAAATCAAATCTCCTTCAGTATGCTAGTATGCAGATCACTCTTTGGAGCGTGCTGTGAATGAACACCAATGTAAAACTAGGCTCCGGGACTATCTCACTACCAACAGCTCCTGTGACTGCCCAACTTAACCTTGTTTCTCCATTTCCCTTTCTGCTCTAGTTGTCCCCCCCCTCCACGCCTCACTGGATTCTACCCTCACATCTTGGTATACCCAATGCCGCACTTTTCACCCTCTCGCCACCCTTCCTACATTCCTTCTCCCCCCCACCCTCTTCCCTCTCCCTATGACTCTGGCACTTCTTATCTGTTTTCTATTTTCTCTGACAAATGCCACTGGCTGCCTTGTTACAATGCTACCCTTGAACTGTATTAATCTGTACTTTGTTTGCAATGTCCACATTGTTGTAATGCCTGTCTTGATGTTCCCCATAATTTGTATTTCTCTGACGTGGAACCTTTGTAAAAGAGCCAAGGCTCAAAGGTATTTGTAATCCTAGACTTGATAAATAAATAAATAAAGCATGAGGGAGCAATACAATAAACAGAAAACTTTGTTATTGACAGTGTAAAAGTATACAAAAATTAGAATAAGAATTTAAAGACATTTTGTTTTGAGATATGAGGTCCAACTAAAGCTTAAGTGACCTAGCACTGTCCATACACCTGTAAATAGAGAATCAGAAAGAAAATTAGAGTTACAAGACTAAAAAGGACCTCTTCCTCTGAAGTAGCCCAGGGAGGGAGAAACATTGGGCCAGGCTGTGAGGGCCTGTATGTGAAGAAAATTATGGTTTAGGAACTGTGAAGCTAAACACTGGACTCATGTGAGTGGTTTGCCCTGGTACATGATTTTCTTACAAGTACTTTGCCTACTGGCCCCTTATACTACTGAACTTTAGGAGGAATCTTGCAAAGGGTGCCCATCTGTTTGGCTGGTTCTGCTTCATCTGTAGTGCCCCCTGGGCTGCAGTTGCTCAGTGGCACACACATGTGCATTGTGTTCCCCTCCCAGACCAGCATGATGTTGCCTGTAGTGTCCCCATGGCTGCAGTTGGTCAGTGGTGCACATGATGTTGCCTGCAGTGCCCCCAAGGCTTCAGTTGGTCAGTGGTGCACATATATGCATTGTGTTCCCCTTCCTAATCAACATGATGTTGCCTGCAGTGCCACCATGGCTACAGTTGGTCAGTGGCGCACACACATGTATTGTGTTCCCCTCCCTGACCAACATGACATTGCCTGCAGTGCCCCCAGTGCTGCAGTTGCTCAGTGGTGCACAAACATGCACTGTGTTCACAGCCGACCCGGTGGTGCTGAGGGCTGAGGTGCCGGATGCCTTACCTCACGTTATGCCAGCAACCCGGGTTCGGGAATGACCTCAGGTCATCAGGGAGCTGGCATGGGGAGGGAGGGAGTGGGATTGTGCAGCCACAAAGCGGCTCTCCCCTCCTGGAGTGGATGCCTGCACCCTCCGTAGTTCTGCTACCACTGGATGGAGGTCCGGTGGGAAGTGTAAGTGCGAGGGGGCAGCGGCAATAGCCAGGGGTGGGGCAAAAGGGGCTGCTGGTACCGTGTGCGAAATGTGCTCCACGCACACACACGTACGTGTCTGCTGGGATCCCGGGTCAGGAAGAAAAAATGGAAACTCCATAAAGTACATATAAAAAAAAAAAAGAAGAAAACATGCATTGTTTTCCCCTCTCTGACCAACATGACACTGCCTGCAGTGCCCCCAGTGCTGCAGTTGGTCAGTGGCACACAAGCATGCATTGCATTCCCCTTCCTAACCAACATGATGTTGCCTGCAGTGCCCCCATGGCTGCAGTTGGTCAGTGGCACACTAGCATGCATTGCACTCCCCTTCCTGACCAACATGATGTTGCCTGCAGTGCCCCCATGGCTGTAGTTGGCCAGTGGCACACATACATATGCACTGTGTTCCCCTTCCTGACCAACATGATGTTGGTTGCAGTGCCCCCAGGACTGCAGTTGGTCAGTGATGCACAAACATGCATTGTGTTCCCCTCTATGACCAACATGACATTGCCTGCAGTGCCCCCAGTGTTGCAATTGGTCAGTGGTGCGCACACACACACACACACACACACACACACATTGCGTTCCCCTCCTTGACCAACATGACATTATCTGCAGTACCCCCATGGACGCAGTTAGCCAGTGGCACACTAGCATGCATTGCATTCCCTTCCCTGACCATGATGTTGCCTGCAGTGCCCCCTTGGCTGCAGTTGGTCAGTGGCACACATGCATGCATTGCATTCCCCTCCCTGACCAACATAATGTTGTCTACAGTGCCCCCATGGCTGCAGTTGGTCAGTGGCACACATGCATGCATTGTGTTCCCCTCTCTGACCAATGTGATGTTGCCTGCAGTGCCCCCACAGCTGTAGTTGGTCAGTGACACACATGCATGCATTGCATTCCCCTCCCTGACCAACATAATGTTGTCTACAGTGCCCCCATGGCTGCAGTTGGTCAGTGGCACACATGCATGCATTGCATTCTCCTCTCTAACCAACATAATGTTGTCTACAGTGCCCCCATAGTTGCAGTTGGTCAGTGGAACACATGCATGCACTGTGTTCCCCTCCTTGATCAACATGATGTTGCCTGCAGTGCCCCAATGGCTGCAGTTGGTCAGTAGCACACATATGCGTGGTGTTCCCCTTCCTGACCAACATGATATTACCTGCAGTGCCCCCAGTGCTGCAGTTGGTCGGTGGTGCACACACATGCACTGCGTTCCCCTCCCTTACCAACATGATGTTGCCTGTAGTGCCCCCTGGGCTGTAGTTGGTCAGTGGCACACTAGCATGCACTGTGTTCCCCTCCTTGACCAACATGATGCTGCCTGCAGTGCCCCCATAGCTGCAGTTGGTCAGTGGCACACACACCTGCATTGTGTTCCCCTTCCTGACCAACATGATGTTGCCTGCAGTGCCCCAGGGCTGCAGTTGGTCAGTGGTCCACAAACATGCATTGTGTTCCCCTTCCTGACCAACATGACATTGCCTGTAGTGCCCCAATGCTGCAGTTGGTCAGTGGCACACACATGCATGCGTTGTGTTCCCCTCCCTAACCAACACGACGTTGCCTGCAGTGCCCCCATGGCTGCAGTTGGCCAGTGGCCCGTTAGCATGTATTGTGTTCCCCCTCTGACCAACATGATCTTGCCTGCAGTGCCCCCATGGCTGCAGCTGGTCAGTGGTACACATTCATGCATTGTGTTCCCCTTCCTAACCAACATGATGTTGCCTGCAGTGTCACCATGGCTGCAGTTGGTCAGTGGCACACATGCCTGCATTGCATTCCCCTCCATGACCAAGATGACATTGCCTGCAGTGCCCCATGGCTGCAATTGGTCAGTGGCACACACACGTGCATGCATTGCATTCTCCTCCCTGACCAACATGATATTGCCTGCAGTGTCACCATGGCTGCAGTTGGTCAGTGGCACACACTCCTGCATTGCATTCCCCTCCATGACCAAGATGACATTGCCTGCAGTGCCCTCATGGCTGCAGTTGGTTAGTGGCACACATGCATGCATTGCATACCCATCCCTGCCCAACATAACATTAATGTCCAACATAACACTGCCTGCAGTGTCCCATGGCTGCAGTTGGTCAGTGGTGCACACGCATGCATTGCATTCCCCTACCTGACCAACATGATATTGTCTGCAGCGCCTCCAGGGCTGGAGGCTCCAACACTTACTATAATGGGAAGCCCTTCCAGCTCTGGCCACCAACAGGCAGAGGAATTTCGCTACCTCTGGATCACCTGGCAGCCTTCTAAAATGAGGTAGATGTTAGACCAGGGTCCCGTGTGGCCTTCCCTGGTGGCTGTTTAGGTGATAGGGCATTGCCCACCAGTGAAAGCCACAGCTGGTATCAGCAGAACCCAGTTACTCAATATTCCAAAACAAAACAAAATACAGTAGTCTGTTCTTTATTATGGACAGGCGCTCTGCCCCTTACGGTTCTCTAACTGGAGCTGAAGTCAGTCTGTTGCTTGTGGCATCCCAGTGTGTTGCTGTGGGAAATGGCTGTGATGTTGCAAGTAGTATATTATGACTTCAGAACCAAAACATGCCACAGCTAGGGACAAACTGTAAGGGACAATGGTCATGTTTTCTAGTAAACAAAATTTGTAATGAAGACTGAAATGACTGAAATCCAAGTGGTTTTGGGGAACGTAGTGGAATGGAGTTCTCTGGATTCCAACTCTGTTATTTGTTGGAGATGAGCCCCCCAATTTTTTTTCATACTTTTTATGCCCATTACAACCAGTGCTGCAACTATCAGCTCACAGCTTCTAGCTGCATACCAGCCCTTCTCTGGTAACTAGTGCCCCTCTAAAGTGCCACCGGTGCAGTTTCTGCTCTGTCTTGGGGGGTGGGGCTTTCCTCAGCTGCTTTCCTTGGTCCTGAAGTGTGGATAGTTGAGCAGCCTGTTGGAAGCTTGGGGCCCGAACGCACTAGGCATCATCCTGCTTGGTGACGTGGTTTTCCTTTTTTTTTCCTCCCGCCCTCAGGATGCTGGTGGCAAGGATACAAAGCGGCATGTGCACACACTGCATGGCTATGCACTGTAACCACCACCAACCTCCTACCTCCCAGCTGCTCCAACTGCACTGCCACCTGTGGTTTTCAAGGTGGCCATATAACAGCAAAGTCAGCTGCCCACCCTCAGCAGAGGAGGAAAGCATCCTTTGGAGACGCTCACTCCTCTTCCCCTCGGTTATCCGCCAATATCTCAGACTAGTACCTGAACCCAGGTTGCCAGCTTTGCCTGTGGCAACCATGCTAAAGCACCAACAGCCAGCTCGAGCCCCTCTTTATACATCCCATGGCACAATTAAATATGTGCAGTCATATTCTACACACTGCTCTTCTTGCACTCTCCCTCGTCAGCCTGCTACCTACGTGTTTACTGGATGCCTGCTTCTCTCTGGGGCTGACCTAATATATGGCTGAGATAAGTAAGGACAGCACTGCTGGGCAGGGGCATAGCCAGGATTTGTTGGTGGGGGGTTTCCCAAACACTTCTAGGGGGGTCCGGGGGCATGCCCCCCTCGAAACTTTTGAAAATGTAGGTGTTACATGGTGCAGTTTCATGCATTTTAAGCAATAACTGTAGAGTCTCACAAAGTATCAAAATTCAAATCATCACTCTCATCCATCCCTGCAGTCCCAGGTATTTCAGCCAGGTGTTCCTTCTAAATTTTTTTTTTGGTGGGGGACATTATAGGAGCATATTCCTGGGGAGGTTAAGGACGCTTGAAGGATTGAGGATCCGATTGAGTGGGCGATGGTACAAATAAGGCAAATAAAGAGAAATAAAAAAAAACATTGACCCAGAAGTCGAGAACCCCCTCCCCATGGTCATTTTTCCATCACCCCATATCACCATTTTTATTTAGCCCTCTTAGTTTATGTTGTTCATGATGTGACCAGCCAGCCAGCCATGTTTCATTTCCTGACCTTAGACCACCTGGTCACATCAGCCCCAGTGTGATGAATCAGCACAGAATTATAGAAATCCCCACTTCTAGGCCACTTTTAGTTTACCAAAATTGCCCTCCACCCTTGCAATTTTTCCTTATTGCCTGCTCAGCTGCCACAGCACTGAAAATTGTTAGGTCGGACCCCCAGCCTGCATTGGTAATTTTTCCTTTCCCCTCCTGAATCCATGTTTAGTGTTAGTTTTTTGTCCCATTTCACCTCAGTGCTCAGCTGCAGTGCATTTTTATTTCAGCTACCTGAAATATCCTCCCTCCTGACTTCACTGCTGCACCCCCGCTCGGTCACACGTCTGCCTCCAGGCTTCTAACACCATCTCACTGAAGGCCTGTAATTTTGTCTGTCCCAGTGAGTACGTTGGGACCCGAGTTCCTTTACTGCGGCCTTCCCCGAGATGCTCCCCCCTGCTGCTGAGGCTGTCCATTACTCCCCCATCTCCCAAACTGCAGCTGCCATGTTGAATCCTCCTTACGGCATTGAACACACTATGGACAGCAAGCTAGCTGCTCAGAGCACCTCCGCGGCAGGTCCAGAATGAAGACTGCCAAGAGAGTGTGTGCATTCGGCGTGTGGCGGCTCTCAGCATCATGTGACTGCCAATCTGTATTCACACATGATGCAGAGCCGGGTGGGCCAGATCCCTTTGTGAGCAAGTTGAGCACCGACTCATGGAGGCAGGGCTTCATCAGCTGACAGGCCATCAGTGTTTTTTTTAAAGTTTAAGTGCCTGGGAATCGTGGTGCTGGTCGAAAGTCATGGCCATGGGCAGGGCAGCATAGTCTTGGTTTCAGGAGGCAGATCGACTGTTTGTAAGTAAATCCGGGGTCAGCATCACGAGTGACTCGACACTCTGTGCAGAGTCTATGGCTAAAAGAAATGAAAGATTTTTTTGGGGGGACACAGTCGGCTAGCGGGAAGTGTGAGGGGGGGTTTCTGAGCACCCAGGAAACCCCTCCTAGCTACGCCCATGCTGGGAGGAGTCCCAACAGAACGAAACACTACAGTTTGTCATTTTCAGCCTACACTGGATCATGGATTTACATACCCATAATGCCTTGCACTGGTTTGAAGCTTTAGAGTGTATGTGGGGTTTGGAGAGATGCAGAGAAACTAGACAAATGGTATACTTCTCCCCCCCCCACATCCTTTTATGGATCCTACACCCTGCTCTTCTTTTAACTGCCTACGAGTGTAATAAATGCTCAATTTCCTCTGGGGTTGACTGACCTGGTACTTGACTGAGAAAAGGCCTGCACTGCACTGAAATCACTCGTACAACTGTATTGTTATTACTTGTAGAAGTATTTTGTGTACTGGCCTACATAATCCATTCTGTTAAACTGAAATGACTCGTACGACTGTACTGTTATTACTTGTAGAAGTACTTTGTGTACTGGCCTACATAATCCTTGGTTCCTGTTAAACTGAAATAACTTGTACGACTATATTGTTATTACTTGTAGAAGTACTTTGTGTACTGGCCTACATAATCCGTCCTGTTAAACTGATATGACTCGTATAACTGTATCGCTGTTACTTGTAGAAGTACAATGTGTACTGGCTTGCATAATCTGTACAGTTATAAAAGCATTTTATTTACAGTCTTCTACTGCGCTGTTAGAGGATCTCCCTGATGATTTATAAAGTGAATTAATCTGATTGGCTTTTCCAAAACAGTGAGTTCCCTCTGTTAATATAAAACAGGTTCTCAGGAAATTCTTGTCATTGCGGGAATTTTGGAGTGTACTGGCTGCTCCACTCACCGACATAAAGCTCCTGGATTACATTATCACATACTAGATTACTAATTAATATTCCTGAGGCCAGCATGTGCACTTATTACCATTATCACATACTATAAATCTAATTATTATTCATGAGGCCAGCACATGCACTAATTACCATTCTCACACACTGTAGGTCTAATTAATATTCATAAGGCCAGCTTGTGCTCTGATTACAATTATCACATACTGTAAGTCTGACAGTGCCACCTTCCTGGCTGCTTCACCCCACCCCACTCCTTTTACCTAACAATGTCTCCTTCCTCTCCTCTCTTCTCATTTTCTTACCTCCCGCCTTGCCCCTTCCCATTTCTTTCTACCACCCCCCCATTGTCCTCTTCCTTTTCACTTTACCCTCTCCATGTCTGTTCAAAATTAATTTGATATCCTTTACCCTTATTTGTGTAACAATTTTGTCTATTGTCATGTGATACCTATGTCTTGACGTAGAACCTTTGTAAAAGAGCCCTGGGCTCAAAGGTAATTGTAATCCTAGAATTGAAATAAATAAATAAAAATAAATAAATAAAAAATATTCATGAGGTCAGTGCATGCTCTGATTAACATTATTACATATTGTAGATCTAATTAATATTTATGAGGGTGGTGCCTGCTCTTACTACCATTATTATATACTGTATGTCTAATTAATATTCATTAGGCCAGCACATGCTCTAATTACCATTATCACAAACTGTGGGTCTAGTTAATACTCATGAGGCCAGCGCATTCTCTGATTACCATCCATTATCACACCATATTGTTCATGTCCAGAATTGCTCATTAACTGACCAAGAGGTCCTTTCAAAAACTAAAAAATAAAGAAAATAGTAAAATATACAAAGTTTTTAAGATACTAATTACATGAGGCAATTTTTGACATTCTTCTTCTTACGTTTAGACAGGATCTGAAGAAGTTTGCAAGTCAAAAAGAATATATTCTGAAAAGGCTTTTAACCAGATCATCTGCATTCATATACGTTTCCTGTTATACATAATCACGCTGTAAGTGATTTAACCTTCAATTGCTTTAGTTCTCCCAGCTGTGAACATGGGGAAAGCAACCCCCCTCCCAACACACTCACACTGAAATCGAGATACTGCATCTCAGCTGAGTACATAAATAGTAATACAAAAGTTGGTTCTCTAACTCTGCTTTAGGAAAGTGCTTTGAGATACTTGCTGCACTACAGGAATGCTGTAGATGCAAAGCTTTATTCTTAACTGCATACATTGAAGTGTGCACTTTGGAATGCTGTGTACCAAGTTGATGTACATATGAAGAGTGAGACAATGCTATTAGTCACAAAACAACAAAAGCCCTCAAGGGCCCCCACCAAGAGACCAAAACACTGTCTGACTGCGGGTCTGGTTTCTGATAAAGGTCAAAAGGTTAGAGAAGAATGGCACTCTGCCATCAAAGCTTTTGGATTTCAGGAATGGAAGACATTTTGTTGGATGTTGATGACTCCGTACAATCTGCAGGCTAGAAGAACCAGGAGGCCTGAGTCATAAGGGTGAAACAAGATAATAAAGAGTGTTGATGTAAGTGTGTCTGTGTGTGTGTAATAGTCACTATCAAGTGGTATTAAATAGTCACTAACACTTAAGTCCCTAGCAAGAGAAATACTATTTGATCTGATTTTTCACCCCTTCCTTCAGCTATTCTGTACAACACTAGTCCTAACCCCACCATGCCCCAAAAATTCTCTTTATTGTTCCAGACCCAATTTTTTATTGACTGTTTCATGGCTTCCAACAAAGAAAGGGGAACAGTTACCTACCTAAGTAACAACTGAAATGGAGGTTCGGTCAGTCAGACAGGGCCCCTGATTTGGAAAAAGTACTGTCGTTGGGCCACCTCAAGGAAGAATGCATTTCCCTGTGTTCTTGACCCCAACAGCAATGCTTTTGCACCTAGTCACTGGTACATCTGTATTCATGGACTCTTCTTCATGAACCAATGTGCTTCGATAGTAATTTATTTATTTAGCTTTTGTTAACCAGGTAGGTACACTAGACAAGACAATTGCCTATTTTCAGGTACGACCTGGGAGAGTACAGGAATAATAGATTTAGGTACATACAACGACATTGTACAAATTAGACATGTTACAGTTCATGTGAGGATGCAGATTCAACACAACATACGAAACATGGTAAGGCATAGATTATACAGTATTAATATAACAAAATAAACACCTTGTGGGAGATAAGAGCAGTAATGTTACAGATTCAACACAGCGTACGAGAGTGGTAAGGCATAGATTATACAGCATTAACATAACAACATAAACACCTTATGGAAGCCAAGAGCAGTTCCAGGGGCACAGTAACGAAGTCCTTCAGATGTGACATTATATACAGCTTAGCAACCTCTTGGAGTCTGGTCTTTTGTACTGGAGTAATGGCCATGTGGCTGAAGGCACAGACATGTCTATTGCTTCTGCTGAACTGTGGGGATCTGAGCTTGCAAACTGAACACAAGTTCTCCACTTGGTTGCATGACTTGCTTTCTCAGTCATCCCACAGCATCATTAAGAGAAAAACATGGATATACTCCCACCTACATACCAACACCCTAGTATAGTGTGTGTATGGGGTACTGTGCCGTTCGAGGTTCTGAGTGTTGTCAATAATCCCATCTACCAACACCCCAGCATGGTTTGTGTAAGGTGTGCCTGTTGGCAGTTCTAGGTGTAGAACACACGCCCATCTACCAGCATCTTAGCATGGTGTATGCAGGGGATGGCTGTTGCAGGTTCTGGGTGTTGGAGATACTCCCATCTACCAACACTAGCATAGTTTGCATCAGGGGTGGCTGTTGCAGGTTCTGGGTGTGGGAGAAACTGCCACATACCAAAACCTTGCATGGTTTGTGAAGGGGGTGGCTCTTGCAGGTTATGGGTGTTGGACCAACACCTCAGCATGATTTGTGAAGGGAGTGTTGTTGCAGGTCTTGGGCAGCATAGTGTGTGTGTGTGTGTGTGTGTGTGTGTGTGTGTGTGTGTGTGTATGGGGGTGCTGTGCTGTTGTAAGGTCTGGGTGTTGGACATACTCCCATCCACCAACACACCAGCATGGTGTTTGTAGGTGTTGTGATGGTAAAGGTTTTGGATGTTGGACATAACCCCATTTACTAACACCCCAGAATGGTTTGTGTAGGGCTGCTGCTGGAGGTTCTGGATGATGGAGATATGCTTATCCAGCAAACCCTGGCATGGTGTGTGCAAGGAGTGTTAGACTGTTGGAGGTTCTGGGTGTTGTACATACTCCTATCTACCAGCATCCTAGCACAATATTAACTGGATATGGGGCAGGGAGAGCATTACCACTAATACCAAAGTTCTGGAATTTAGGAGGGCTGACTTTAGGAAGATGGACGAGTTGTTAAGGATGCACCTGACGGGCACCAGGGCAGATATGAGGGTGAACCAAAAGTAGTCCATTATTAATGATGGAATAGGAGCTGCAACAGAGTAGTGCATGAGGCTCAGGGGGAAGACCTCAAGGGTCAAAGCACCAAGCTGGTTTAGTGCTGAGGTTGCCCCAGCAGTAAGGGACACGAGGTTAGCCTATAGGAAATTCAAGAAAATGAAGAGACATAAGGACAGGGAAAATTATCTAAAGATGGCTAGCGAGGCAAGTAAAGAAGTCAGGAGGGCTAAAGCTCAGAAAGAACTGCAATTAGCAGAGGGAATTAAGAAATGAGAGAAAGCTTTTTTCGATACAGAAGTGAGAAAATGAGAAGAAGGGCAGGATTGTTAGGCTTCAAAAAGGGAATGGATGGGTAGAGGAGAATTGGGGAAAAGAGGTACTGAAGGAATACTTCTGTTCTGTCTTTAACAGGGAGAAAGACGGACTGGTGCCAATGGGGGAAAAAGAGGGGCAGTGGGGAGATGAGCATGGTATGGTAATAAAGGGGGGAATACAGTGAGGAAAGGGTTACTAGCATTAAAGCTAGACATATCTCCAGGCCAAGGCGGAGTATACCCAAGAGTGCTGAGAGAAGTGGCGGAGGAGCTTGCAGAGCCGCTCACGGGCCTGTTCGATAGTTCACTAGAGTTAGGTGAGGTACCACAATACTGGAGAATGGCACATGTGGTGCCCCTCAAGAGTGGTTCTAAAGATGACCCAGGGAATTAAAGACTGGTCAGTTTGACTTTAATCGTGTGTAAGCTCATGGAGACTATACTTAAAGAAAGGTTGATTGAGTATCTAGTGGAGCAGGGTCTTCAAGATCCAAGGCATAAGGTTGTGGGAGGAAGGTCGTGTCAAACAAATCTGACTGAATTCTTTGACTGGGTCACCAAAATAGTGGATAAGGGTCAAGAAGTGGACATCCCCTACCCAGATTTCAGCAAAGCCTTTGACTCTGTACCCCACAAGAGGTTGATCAGGAAGTTTGCAGATCCAGGGGTTGGAGAGAAGATGACCAGATGGGTGGAAAATTGGTTGGGGAACAGAACCTAGAAGGTATTGGGGGGGGGAGAGAATGATCTAACACCAGGGATGTCACTAGTGGAGTTCCGAAGGGCTCTGCGCTAGGGCCAGTGTTGTTCAATGTCTTTATTAGTGATATTAAGGATGGCATTAAGGGCAAAATGTGCCTTTCCACAGATGACACCAAGCTCTGTGAGAGGGTAGACTCAACTGAAGGGATACAGGACCTAACGGAGGATCTGAAAAAACTTGAGAGGTGGTCTGGGATTTGGCAGCATGGAGTCTATGCCAAAAAAGGCAAAGTTATGCACACTGGAGCCAATAATGCCAGGACAGAGTATTACCTGGGAGGAGTCCAGGTAGCTATAACAGATGAGGAGAAGGATCTGGGTGTGATGATCACTAGCAACCTAAAGCACTCCATGCAGTGCAGGAGAGCAGCAGGAAAGGCTAATAAGATGGGATGCATTGCCAGGGGCATTGGCAGTAGGTGAAAGGAGGTTATACTGCCCTTGTACAGATCACTGGTGAGACTAAACCTGGAGTATGGAGTACAATACTGGCGCTTACACCTTAAAAAGGACATTGACCTGCTGGAGAAGGTACAGAGGAGGGCGATGAAGATGACTGCAGATCAGCAAGGCAAAACATACGAGGAGAGGTTAGGAGATCTGAATACGTACTCCCTGAAGGAGAGGAGGGAGAGAGAGAGGACATGAATGAGACCTTCAAATACTTGAAAGAGATTAACAGGATGATAAGGAAGGTCTCTTTAGGCTAAGTGGCAACCATAACATTAGGGGGCACTATCTTTTTTTTTTCAAATTAAATAAACTTTATTGGGTTATGTCTTTTACAGCCATACAACACAGTAAATATATATACAATTGCAGTGAAAAAAGAACAGATTGAGAAATAAAAAAGGTTACAAATAATATTGACAACCACTATATAAAGTTCTCTTATAGATTTCTGTCCTTTATAATATAAAACCATTTAGCTTACAGAATATTGGGGTAATGTATAAAGAAGAAAATGGAAGAATTAAAATGGAATAAAAAGGGGGGCACTATCTTAAGCTGGATGGGGAAGGTTTGGAAGGGAATCTAGAAAGCATTTCTTCACCGCGAGGGTGATGGACAGTTGGAATGCACTGCCAGAAGAGGTGGTCTCGTTGACGACAGTGGGCAGCTTCAAAAGAGGCTGGAATAAACATAAGGGGATAGTAAAGATCCTGGGAGTGGTGGATGGGAAGGACGGGAGGACTGGGGCCAGGGTCAGTAGCTCAAGCTGTGGACCCTGCAATATGTGCAGACTAGATAGACCTAATGGCCTAATTCTGCTGGCTTCTTTGTATATATGTTTATATGTATGGAGTGTTGGGCTGTTGCCAGTTCTGGGTGTTGGACATGCACCCAACTACCAAACCCCAGCATTGTGTGTGTTGGGTGCTGTGTTGTTGGAGATTCTGAGTACTGGACCTACTACCATCTGACAACACCTTAGCATGGTGCTTGTAGGGGGCGCTGTGCTTTTGGAGGTTCTGGATGTTGGATATACAGTACTCCCATCCACATCCTAGCTTGGTGCTTGAAGAGGTCGAGGTGGTGCTGTGCTGTTGGAAGGTTCCAGGTGTTGCGTATACTCCCATCTACTACACCAATACCTCAGAATGGTGTGTGTCGGGTTACTGTGCCGTTGGAGGTCCTGGGTATTGGACACACTCCCACCTATCAAACCCAGCAAGGTTTTCGTTGGGGTACTGTTGGAGGTTCTGGGTGTTACATATATTCTTACCAACACACTTGCATAGTGTGGGCAGGGGTGCTGTTGGCGGTTCAGAGTGGTGTACTCACTCCCTTCTACCAACACCCCAGCATGGTGTGTTCAGTGGTGCTATGCTGTTGTGGGTTCTTGGTGCTGGACATATTGTCATCTACCAACACTCCAGCATTGATTTTGCAGGGGGTGCTGTCGGAGGTTCTGCATGTTGAACAAATTCCATCTATCAACACCCCAGCATAGTATGTGTAGGGTATGCTGTGGATGTTTTGAGTGTTGGACATACTCCACTCTATTAAACCCCAGCATAGTGTGCATTGGGAGTGTTGCGTTGTTAGAGATTTTGAGTACTGGACATACTTCCATCTGACAACATCTTAGCATGGTGCTTGTAGGAGGTGTTGTGCTGTTGGAGGTTCTAGGTATTGCACATGCTCCCATCTACTCTACTTTACCAACACTGCAGCATGGTGTGTCTAGGGATTGTTGTGCTGTATGAGGATCTAGGTGATGGGCATATGTGTATCTCCAACCCCAGCAGGGTGTTTGTTGGGGTACTGTTGCAGGTTGTGGGTGTTATATTTACTCGCATCTACCAACACACCACCACCATGGTGTGACCGAGGTGCTGTTGGAGGTTCTGAGATTTCGACATACTACTCCCTCTTACCAACACCCCAGCATGGTGGGTTTAGATGGTGTACAGCTGGAGGTTACAGGTGTTGGACAAATTGTCATCTACCAATACCCCATCACTGAATGTGTAGAGGGTGCTGTTGGAGGTTCTGAGTGTTGAACAAACTCCATCTATCAACACCCCCAGCATGATATGTGTAGGGTATGCTGTGCTACTGGAGGTTCTGGGTGTTGGACATTGTATGTGCAGGGGGCTGTGTTGCTGGAGGTTCTGGGTGTTGGACATAATCCCATTTACTAACACCCTAGCACAATTTGTGTAGGGGTGCTGTTGGAGTTTCTGGATGTCAGGCATATTCTCATCCACCAACACCCTTCCATGATGTGTGCAGGGAATGTTAGTGCCATTGGAGGTTTTGAGTGTTAAACATACTATCCACCAACACCCTAGCACAGTGTTTGTATGAGGTGTTCTGCTGTTGTAGTTCTGGTTGTTGTACACACTGCCATCTATCAGCACCCCGGTATAGTATGTGTATGGGGTGCTGTGCTGTTTGAAGGTCTGGGTGTTGGACACACACCCATCTACAAACACTGCAGCATGGAGTGTGCATGGGGTGCTGTGCTGTTGAAGGCTTTGGTTGTTGGACATACTATCATCCACATGCTAGCATGGTGCTTGCAGAAGGTGAGGGGTGCTGTGCTGTTAGAGGTTCTAGGTGTTGCACATAGAAACATAGAATTTGATGGCAGATAAAAACCGCTTGGCCCACCTAGTCTACTCATTTTCCTGCCTGATGGATAAGCTGCAGATCCTAGTTAACCAACAGCCTACTTCCTCCTACCCCCTTCCCCCACTAGAACTGCTTTATGTCTGTCTCATGCATTCTTGAATTCCCCCATTGTTCTTGACTACATGACCTCCTCAGGAAGGCTGTTCCATGCATCCACAACTCTCTCTGTGAAAAAATACTTCCTCACATTACCTCTGAGCCATCACCCCTCTATCTTCAAATTGTGCCCCCTTGTTCTTGCACATCTCTTTTTCTGAAAGATACTACCCTCTTCAACTTTGCTGATTCCCTTGAGATACTTGAAAGTTTCTATCATGCCCCCCCTTCCTTCTTTCCTCAAGGATATACATATTAAGCTCCTTTAGTCTCTCTTTGTTTGTCTTCTGGTGCAGACCCTGCACCATTTTGGTTGCCTCCTCTGGACAGCCTCCACTCTGTCTATGTCTTTGTGGAGATGGGGTCTCCAGAACTGCACACAGTACTCCAGATGGGGTCTCACCATCTGTCTGAACAGAGGGATAACAACTTCCTTTTTCCTACTGTTGATGCCTCTGCCTATTCACTCCACTATCCCCCCAGCCTTCCTTACTGCCTTCTCACATTGCTTACCCACCTTTAGGTTATCTAATATAATTACCCCAGGTCCCTTTCCATTTTTGTTGTTGTTGGTATCTCATCCCCCAGTGTGTATTCTTCCCCTGGGTTTTTGTTTCCCAAGTGCATTACCTTGCACTTCTTTGCATAGAATCTAAGCTGCCATACATCTGACCATTCCTCCAACCTTGCCAAGTCCCTTCTCATCCTTTCCACTCCATCCTGTGTACCAACCCTGTTGCAGATCTTTGTGTTATCTGCAAAGAGACATACTTTTCCTTCCAGTTCCTCTGCAATGTCTCTTATAAAAACATTAAAAAGGACCGGTCCCAATACTGATCCCTGCGATACCCCACTAGTAACCCTCTTTCTTCCCTGTGGGTTCCATTTACTACTACCCTTTGCGTCCTTTTGTCCAGCCAATTTTTCATCCAGGCTACCACCTTGGGACCCACTCCAAGGTTGTCTAACGTGTACATTAATCTTTTGTGTGGGAATGTATCAAATGCCTTGCTAAAATCTAGGTAGGCCATGTATACAGCCTCTCCCTGGTCTACTACTTTGGTCACCCAGTCAAAGAAATTATTATAGATTCTTCTGACATGACCTTCCCACTGTGAATCCATACTGCCTTGGGTCCTGTGTCCCACTGGCCTCTAGGTACTCAACAATTCTTTTTTTCAGAAGTGATTCCATCATTTTCCCTACCACTGAGGCCAAACTAACTGGTCTGTAGTTTTCTGCCTCTGCCTTGCTCCCAATTTTGTGAAGAGGAATCACACCCGCCCTCCTCCAGTCCTCCAGGTACCACACCATCCTCCCATGATTTGTTAAAGAGAGTAGTCAGTAGTGTCACTAGTTCTACCCTTAGTTCTTTTAGAATTCTTGGGTGAATCCCATCAGTCCCTACTGCTTTGTCCACCTTCAATTTTACTAGTTCTTTCAGGACTCTTTCTTCTGTGAAGGGACTGGTATCAACCCCCGTATCTGGAGTTTCTCTTGTTTGGTTTGGTACCTCCTCCTCTTTTCCTTTGTGAATACTGAGCAGAAATATTCATTCAGTATCCCTGTTTTTCACTGTAACCCTCTGCCCAAGTTCCTCCCCATTTTAAGCCTCAGTATCCCTTACTTGGTATTTCTTCATTCCCTAATGTACCTATAAAAAGTCTTATCCCCCTTCTTAACAGAGTTGGCTATCCTTTCCTCGGTTTGGGCCTTTGCTATTCTGACTGCCTTCCCTGCCTCTTTCTGCTTTAACTGATAAAGTTCTCTGTCCTGCTCCTTCTGTTTCCTTATACTTCCTGAATGCTATAATTTTCTCCTTAACCTTCCCTGCCACCTCTTTTGAGAACTATAGACTAGTGCTTTTTTCCTTCATTGTGTTTTGCTGATCTGCTTCACACAAAGGCTTGTTGCCTCTGTGATGGCTATTTTGATTACCCCCATTGTTCCTCCACCCCTCCTTCTTACCTGTTTGCTAGTGCTTTTCTGAGGCACTCTCTCATTTTCTCAAAGTCAGCCTTCCTAAAGTCCAGTACTCTTGCTTTTGTATGGCTTGACTTTATGGCTGTGTTTAAAGTGAACCACACTGTTTGGTGGTTGCTTGTTCCCAGATGGCTACCCACTTCTAAATCCGAGATTCTTTCTCTGTCCCCATTTGAGAGTACCAGGTCTAAGACTGCTCTCTCCTGAGTTCCAATACTAGCTGTCTGAGGCATGCCCCTTGTAGGGCATCAAGAATGACCCTGCTCTTGGATGTGCCTGCAGCAAAGGTGCTCCAGTTAACATCTGGCATATTGAGGTCCCCCATCAACTATATCTCCCCTTTTTCTGCCATTCTAAGGATGCCTTCTATCATTTCCTTGTCCATTCCCTCCCCCTGAGATGGGGGTCTGTATATAACACCCATGTGGATTGTAGTGTCATTTCCTGTCTCCAGTGCAATCCAGAGTGCCTCATCTGCTCCCTGTTTACTCTTTAGTTCTGTTGCTTTGATCCCTTCCCTTACATAGAGACCTACTCCTCCTTCCCCTCTTTTGCCCTCCCTGTCCCTCCTGTAGATTGTATATCCTGGTATGTTGACATCCCAGTCATGGTTCTCTGTGTACCATGTTTCTGTGACTACCATAATATCCAGGCATCTCTCTTCCATCAAAGCCACTAGTTCAGGGAGTTTGTTACACAGACTATGGGCATTGGTAGTCACCACCCTCCATTTTTTGATGGCCTTACCCCTTTTAGTGCCATCCCTGTCCTTACTGCCTTTGCCTTTTTTTGCATTTACCTCTGTCTTGCTCCCTAATGACTTCTTTACCTTGGTGTTTACCTCGCTAATTACCGTGTTTTGTGGGGGTAGGCTGGGATTTCCCTGCTCCTTTTCAGTGCCTTGCCCCTTGGCTAGTTTAAATGCTTGCCAATGAAGCATTTAAACCTATCACCTAGGATCCTGGATCCCTCCCCCCCGGACAGATGCAGACCATTGCACCAGTATAGGTCTCCATCCATCCAGGTGGCTCCCCAGTCCCCAGTGAAGCCAAATTCCTGAGCTCCACACCAGTTTTTCAACCATTCATTGAATTCCATGGTGTGGAGTACCCTAGCATCACCCTTACCATAGACAGGCAGCACCTCTGAGAAGGTTACCATATGTGCTACTTGTCTAAGGCCCCTCTCTCCAACTCTACAAACTCCTCTTGCACTGCTCTGATCCCATTCTGACCCTAGGTGGACAATGACATCCAGCTCCCTCCCTTGTGCAGCTGCTCCCACTACCCTGAGGATTCGCATCCTGTCCCTCCAAGTCATGGCGCCAGGCAGGCACCTTACCTCTCTCTCTCCCCTGCCACCCCCACTTCTACCCCCTAATGATTGAGTACCCTACCAGGAGTTGTTTCCTCCCCTGTGGGGTCCTGTGCCACCCACCTGTGGGTCTCCTTTGTGGAGGTTCCCAGCATCCTCCTTGGTCTCCACTGCAGGTGCCTCCATAGGGGAACCACTATCCGCCAGAACAGCGTATAAATTGTGGAGAGGTTTAACTATGTTCCACCACCCTCTCCCTCCCTGAGCCCACCTCAGTCCAGCCACTTCTTTTTCTTGGCAACCGCTGAGGTAGCGGCGGTGGCTCTGGTGGTCCATGGGTGGGGGAGGAGGTTTCAGGAACCCTTAGCCAGGTCAGCCTAGAGATGGGCAACCTCCTCCCTCAGACCAGAGGTGTGCCTGCAAATAGGGCAGCATTGCAGCCTCCAGAATGTCTCCTGGAACACTGCCGCCCCACAGCCATTGCACTGCACCACTTCCATGTCTTATTTTGTGTCCCCTCTCCTGTTGCTCTGTATGCTTACTCTCTCCTCTCCTTACAACTCTCACCCCTCCTGTTCTGGGACAGCAACTTCCTGTATTATTCAGTAGTCTCCTTCTTCCTTGTTCAGAGTCAGACCTCCAGCAGCTGGGGGGGAGCTACTTTTTTCCTTCAGGGTTGACAAAACTAAAGTTTCTCTATGATCCTTCCCTTCCTACTGCCAAACAGGAAGTTCCTGTTGTCAGTCAAATCCAGTGGCTATGAAAGTAGAACCAGCTTAGGGTGGGAGGGTGGAGGGGTTGGATGGAGGGCAATTAGCAAGAAAAATGGTAGCTTTTTAGTCAGCTGCTTTCTGCTCTAAAAGCAAGCTTTCTGTCTTCCAAAAGCTAGCAGCAGGAAGTTGTAATTGGAGTCAACTGGTTTTCTACTGTGTAAGCCACACCCCCAATTAACTTCTCTCCCCTCCTACTGATTTAGCAAACTAAGTTGCTACAGTACCCTTCCCCAACACAGAAACACACACTGACTTTTTTTTTTAACCCTAAATAAGACCCCCTCTACTTCTAATAAAGTATCTGTTTGCTTAATCCCAACAGGCACTGACTCCTGCTGAGACAGAAGTGTTAAATTAGTAAGAAAAACGGTAGCTTTTTTAGTCAGCTGCTTTCTGCTCTAAAAGCAAGATTTCTGTCTTCCAAAAGCTAGCAGCACCTACTATACTAACACCCCAGCATGGTGTGTGAAGGGGTTACTGTGCTATTGGAGGTTCTAGGTACTGGAGATATTCCCATCTACCAATCCCAGCAGGGGGTTTGTTGGGATACTGTTGGAGGTTCTGGGTGTTATATATACTGTCATCTACCAACATCCCAGCATGGTGTGTTTAGAAGGTGATATACTGTTGGAGGTTCTGGGTGTTACACGTATTGTCATCTATCAGCACCCCAGTAATGAATGTGTAGGGGGTGCTGTTGGAGGTTCTGAGTATTGCACAAATTTCATCTATCGACATGCCAGCATGGTATATAGAAACATAGAAACACAGAAACAGATATAAAAGGCAGATAAGGACTGCTTGGTCCACCTAGTCAGCCCATTTTCCCTACCTACTATAACACCGCAAACCCTACTTGACCTCCGGCTTTACCCACCACCACCACCTCTAAGGTTCCCTTATGCCTATCCCATGCATTCTTGAAGCCTGTTACCATTTTTGCCCCCACCACCCCCACTGGGATGCTGTTCCAGGCATCCATCACTCTTTCTGTGAAAAAGTACTTCCTCAAATCTCCTCTGAGTCCCCCCCCCATTCATAGCATGTTTCCTTGTTCTTGAGTATCCTTTTTTCTGAAAACTGCTTTCCTCTTGAACTTTATTTATACCCATGCAGTGTTTTAATGTTTCTATCATATCCTCCTCTCCCTCCTTTCCTCCAGGGTGTACATACTGAGGTCCTTCAGTCTCTCCTCATAGGGGTTTTGATGCAGACTCTGCACCATTCTGACTGCCCTCCTCTATACCTCTATACCGCCTCTACCATGTCTATGTCCTTCCGGATATGTGGTCTCCAGAACTGGACACAGTACTCTAGGTGAGGTCTCACCAGTGATCTATACAGTAGCAACACCATCTCTTTTTTTCTGCTGGTGATACCCATCCCTCTGCACCCTATTATCACACTGACTCTCTCCATTGCCTTGTCACACTGTCTGACCACCTTTAGGTCATCAGATATGATTATTTCCAGGTCCCTTTCCTGCTTGGTGGTAATTAATATTACTCCCCCATTTGTAATCCACCCCGGGTTTCTGTGCTCCAAGTGCATGATTTTGCACTTCTTTGCATTAAAACCTAAATGCCACCCCTTTGACCACTTCTCTAACTTTTCTAGATCACTATTAATTTTTTCCCATCCCCTCCTGGAGTGTCTACCCTATTACAGATTTTAATGTCATCTGCAAAAAGGCATCCCTGCCCTTCTAATTTCTCTGCAATGTCGCTAATAAATACATTAAAGAGCAGCAGTCCCAGTGCTGATCCCTGTGGCAACCCACTTGTTACCCTCCATTTACCACCACCCTGTGTCTCCTGTCCCCCAACCAATTTCTCACCCAGTTTACCACCTTAGGACCCACTCCTAGGCTTCTCAGCTTGTTTACGAGTCTCCTATGCGAAACAGTGTTGAATGCCTTACTGAAATCTAGGTAAGCGACATCCACCGCTCCACCCTGATCCAATTCCCTGGTCACCCAGTCAAAGACATCTATCAGATTTGTTTGACATGATCTTCCCCCAGTGAATCCATGCTGTCTCGGATCCTGTAGGCCACTGGATTCCAGATATTTCACAATCCTTTCCTTCAGTAGTGAACCCATTGCTTTTGCCACCACCAAAGTCAGGCTGATGAGCCTGTAGTTGCCAGCCTCCTCTTTGCTTCCACTTTTGTGAAGCGGGACTACGTGTGCCCTCCTTCAGTCCTTGGGAACCACACCCGGCTCCATTGAGTGGTTGAACAGAGCTGTCAGAGGTGCAGCCAGCACCTCCCTGAGCTCCCTTAATATCCTAGGATGCACATTTTCTGGCCCCATTGCCTTGTCCACTTTCAGATTTGCAAGTTCCCTCAGAACCCTCTCCTCTGCAAATGGACTACTGTCTACCTCCCTTCCTTCAATGCTCCTGGCGCCATTATCTGTGGTCCCACTCCTTCCCCTTCCTCTGTGAACACTGAACAAAAGTGCTTGTTCAAGATGCCCGCTTTTTTCTGCTCCCCTCCACACACTTCCTTTCTTCTCTCATAAGCCTTACTATCCCTCCCCTGGTCTTTCTCTTTTCACTTACACATCTGAAAAAATACCTTATCAACTTTCTGTACTGCCTGGGCTATTTTCTTCTCTGTCTGTGACTTTGTGCTCCTAACCGCTTTCCTTTCCTCCCTCTGTTTCTCCTGATACACCTCTCTGTCTTCATCTCTCTGTGTCTCCTTATATCTCCTGAATGCTAACTTTGTTGCACTTACCTTCCCAGCCACCTCTTTTGAGAACCATAGGTCTCTTTTTCCTCATGCTTTTGCTTGTCTAAAGCAGAGGTTTGTTGCCTTCTCTATCTCTCCTTTTAGATTTACCCACTGTTCCTCCACTCCCCCCTCCCAGCACATCCCTAAGGCATTCCCCCATCTTTTTAAAACTGGCTCTCCTGAAGTCCAGGACCCTTGCCTTCATGTGGTTCAATCCACACATACTGCCAACCTTACCATTTAAAGCCAGTTGTATCATTTGCTGTTCCACCCACTTGTTCGTGGGCCCATATGTTACCTTGACTCTGTATTTTGTTTCTTATCTACTCTGTAACCTCCCGGGTCGCACCTGAAAATAGGCACTTGTTGTCTAGTGTGCTTACCTGGTTAACAAAAGCAAATAAATAAATAAATAAATCCCACCACAGTACTTACATTGAACCACACTTTGTGGAGCTCACTGGTCCCCAGGTGGCCATCCACTGTGACGTCTGCAACACTGTCCCCTTTGGTGAGTACAAGGCCCAGAACTACCTCCTCATAAGTGGTCTCTTTTACTAGTTGCCTGAGGAATGCTCCCTACAGGGAGTCCAGGATGTCCCTGCTCCTAACTGAAGCTGCAGCTGGGATGCTCCAATCTACAGCCAGCAGTCCCCCAACAGCAGTACCTCACCCTTGTTTTTATTTATTTATTAGAAAGAATCGGATTACATTTACCTTTGAGCTAAGAGCTCATTTACAATGGTTCCTCATCTGTACAGTGAATTACAGAGATAGAGACAAAAAATAATACATATTAGCAGTAATATAAAAGGAGGCAATCAGATGCTACAATGTAAGATCTTAGCTAGTTACAGACTAGAGGAGTAAAAAATGCGAACATGTTGAGACAGTTCTTGTCGTAAGTGCTGCAGGTGGGGAAACAGAAGTTTTATTTTTATTGGATGGTGGCCCATAACCAGTGCCTGTTGAGAAGGACAGGACCTAGAAAGGGAAGAATAAGAGGTGAGGGGGTGCGATCAGAGGGGAATGGGAGTGACCAACAGAGAAAAACATGGATTGAGTGGAGGAGAGGGGTATGTGTGGATTTACAGAGAGGTGGGCCTTTGCTGCATGGTATCTGGCTAGGCGGAATTGAGGGGGAGTGGGAGGGACAATGGGGAGAGGAAGACCACCGGGGGAGGGAAGGGAGGTGTAGAAAAACTAAGGGGGTTGTAGGGTAAAACATGGGCAGTGGGCTTTGGAAAGAGAGATGTGGCGCATATATTATGTTCATTCGTCACAGATTACTGGTAGTTGTAATACATCAAACAGTACTACAAATACTGGTTGAGGAATTATATATTATGCACAATAGACACAATCAATGGTTGATGTAAGCAGGGCACGAAGCTTGGTTTTGAATGGACCTAGTTTGGTTGTAGTCAGGATTTCATCGGTCAATGTATTTAACCAGTAGGGCACCCGATATTCATAGGATCGTTGACCTTGGGAATTCCGCTTGAAGGGGACTAAGAAGGATTGGCTGTTAACACCTCTAGTACTCCTACCATTGTTAGACTTGCTGAGCAGTTTCTGAACACCCAGGGGAGTTAAGCTCATTGTGGATTTCGTGGCCAGTAGGCAAACCTGATACTTTATCCTGCTATCTAGGCTTAGCCAACCAGATTGTGCATAAAGCTGACAGGTGTGGGAGAGGCGATGAGCTCCTGACACAAGTCTGCATGCCTTATTGAGCATCATTTTTATATGCTTGAGGGCTGAATCAGTTGTAGCACCGTACACCACCAGTCCGTAGTCTATTACACACAGAACTGAACTAGTCACCACTGGATTTAGCACTTCATTGGTGAGGCACTGTTTGTTCCTCTGGAGAACTTCTAGTTTGGCATTAGCCACTTTGGAAATGAGATCAATATGCTGGGTAAAAGTGAGAGAGCAGTCTAGGGTAACCCCTAGGTACTTGAAGGTTTGCACCATTTGAAGTGGTTCATTATTGCAGTTTATTACATTCAGGTGATGAGTCCTATTTCTGCTAAGAGAGGAGGCAAAAAGCACGGTTTTGTTTTTTTTTGTAGTTAAGCAGCAATTTTGATTTTAGAAACCATGCTTTGATTACAGAGAAACTGGATTGCATTTGATTTTCTAATGCTACTGGATCTGTGTGGCTTGAGTATAGAAGAATCAACATTTATATAGCGCTTTTCATACACAGTATCCCAAAGCGCTTTACAAGCAATGCTAGACTGGTAGTGAAGTGACTGAATGGTGGCGGCCATATTGCACATCATCACCCACACACAGCCTGGATAATTGCATGAACCGGTTTATGGGAAGGGGAAGGGGAATGTTGGCCAGGACACCAGGAATGCTTCCTGCTCTTTTGCAAAGAGTGCCCTGGGTTCTTTTACTTCCTCCTGGACACTCACCAGGACAACACCAGGATGGGCAGAAGGGACCTTGGTTTAACATCTCATCCGAAGGACGGCACACCCCAGCAGTACAACACCCCCCAATACTGCACTCGGATGCCAGTGATTTTTAGGTGCAGGTCCAAACCCAGTGTGGGATGAAAACCCATGACCTTCTGGTCCAGAGGCGGATGTGCTACCAACTGAGCCACGCTACTGCATACAGTAAGATTTTGTCATTAACTGAAAGTGGTAGTTGATTCAGAAACAGACTGAAGAGCAGAGGACCCAGGATGGAGCCTTGGGGGACCCCAGTTGCTACTTTGTGGCTTTCTGAGAAAACATCTATGATTTTCACTCTTTGAGCTCTCTCTGAGAGGTAGCTCTTAAACCAAGTTACGGACTCAGTGGATAGGCCAATGTGCAAAAGCTGGGTTAACAGTAGGTCATGGTTAACTGTGCCGAAGGCCTTGTTTGCCATCATTTGGATGGCTTCCACTAGAATCTTATCCAACTCCCCCCCCACCCGTGTTGGAGGTCTGTAGATCATGCCGGTGTGAATAGCGGCTCCCTTCCCTGTTTCTAGGGTGACCCACAGTACCTCCACCCTTTCCTGATTTACCTGTATTTCAGTAGCCTTTATGCTGTCCCTCACATAAAGAGCCACTCCCCCCTTTCTTTCTCACCCTGTCCTTTCTCAGCAGAGTGTAGCCTGGTATGGCTATATCCCCATCAGGGTTCTCATTAAGGCTGTGCAAATAGCGAATACTATCTCCTGAATACCACGAATAATGAGCTATTTGTTATTCAGAATCCAAATAAAGAATAGCTCACTATTCATCTGTATTCAGGGAATAATAAAACCCTCCCCCCCCCACCTTCAGATGCTTTTAAAACCCCTGCCCCCCAAAGTTCCCCAACCACTATATTTAAAACAAAAAAAAGGCAGCAAATTCTTTTGAGGGCAGCCGGCCCAACCCCACTCGCCTCCACGGTCAGCCGCCAGTTTTCATTACTAAATTATAAGTTAACAGTCCTCCCCGTAGTCCTCCTCCACACCCTCCCTGGAAGCCAGCAGCAGCCCCCGCTTCCCCCGCACCCTGCCTGTGCTAAACAAAATATAAATGTAAGAAAAAGGCAGCCCGCATAGGCCGCCCTCCTCCACATCCAGCTGCCTGCTTGTGAATGAAACTGTGCTTGCTTGTGCATATATAGAGAACGAGCTGATCACATGTCCAGCTCGTTCTCTATATGAGCGCAAGCAGGCGTGGTTTCATTCACAAGAAGGCAGCCGGCTGTGGAGGAGGGCGGGCTGCGCCAGCTGCCTTTTCTTACATCTATATATCTTGTTCAGGTGGAGGCAGGGTGCGAGGGTGGGGGAAGCCGGGGCTACTGCTGGCTACCGGGAGGGGGGAAGGTGTGCAGGAGGACCATGGGGAGGACTGTAAACCTTTAGTTTAGTAATGAAAACTGGCGGTCGGCCGCGGAGGTGGGTGGGGTTGTGCCAGCTGCCCCCAAAATAATTTGCTGCCCTTTTTTTTTAAATATTGTAATAGTGGTTAGGGAACTTGGTGGGAGGGGTTTTCGTGTGCTATCTGAGGTTGGGGGAAGGGGGGTTATATTTTTGCCGAATACAAAAATTCGGCTGAATATTTGGTCATACTGACCCCAAATACCGAATATTCGGCCAAATATTCAAAAAAAAGTATTCGCACAGCCCTAGCTCTCACTGCACCGGACTCGGTAATGGCGACAATATCCAGGCCAGCCTCTGCCATGATAGCCTCCAGGTCTGGGATTTTGTTTCCCAGACTTCGAGCATTTGTGCAAAT
This sequence comes from Neoceratodus forsteri, assembly GCA_016271365.2. Lineage (NCBI taxonomy): Eukaryota > Metazoa > Chordata > Ceratodontiformes > Ceratodontidae > Neoceratodus > Neoceratodus forsteri. The sequence goes on along the minus strand of CM028133.1, from coordinate 241,630,547 downwards.
GACCTTCCAGAATGTGCCACCACCCTGTTTGTCCTCATCCCCTGTACCCTACTGCCATCTTTCCTTACCCCCTTTGTCATCAGCTTCATCTTTCTTCACTTTACCACTTTGTTTCCTTTTTTTGTTGTGTAATCTTGGGAATTTCTTTCCCTTAGTTCTCTCCTACTACTACCTACTTCAGTTTTGGGGGCGAGTAATTTATGTCTCCCCATTTCCTTCCGCCATCCCCCTCGGCTAGTTTAAATGCCCATCCATATAACATTTAAACCATTCGTTGAGGACTGTGGTTCCCCTCCTGGATGGATGCAGGCCATCTCCCCTGTATAGGCCTCTATCCCTCCAGGTGGAACCCCAATTTCCAATGCTGCTGAACCCCTCCTCTCTGCACCATTCCTTTAACCATGTGCTGAAGCTCCTGGAACAGAGTACCCTACCCTTTCCCCTGTCGTAGACAGGTAGCCCCTCAGAAAAGGCCACTGAGTATGCTACCTGCCTAAGACTCCTCCCGAACTCCCTGAACTCTTCCTGTACTGTCCTAGTCTCGTCCCTAGCCAGGTCATTGGTCCCGAGGTGGAACATGACCTCCAGCTCTCCCTCCTGTTCTGCTTCCCTAGCGATCCTCAAGATCCACTCCCCATCACTCCAAGCAGTGGCACCAGGTAGGCACCTAACCTCCCTCTTCCCCTCCTTTCCTTTCCCCAAATCAATCCCCCTAACAACCGAGTCCCTCACCAGGAGTTGCTTCCTCCTCCTCCTCTGCAGTCCTCTACCACCCAAACTTGGGGTCTCCACTATGGAGGACCCCCACATCCTCCTTGGTCACTACTGCAGGTCCCTCCATGGGACAGCCCCGCCCTGCCAGAGCGGTGTAGGAATTTTGTAATGGCACCATACGGGGGTTGTGTCTCTGACCCACCACCCTCATCCTCCCTGAGCCCACTGTAGTTCAGCCACTTCTCAACCCTGGCATCCCTTGAGGCTGCAGTGGCAGACTTGGCGGTCCCAGGGTGGAGACAGTGGCACCCCAAATCCTAGTCAGCAACCTCCCTCCTCAGCCAAGAGGGGTACATCCAGATGGGGTAGCACCACGGTCTCCAGAAAGTATCCCTAAAGACTGCCAGCCCAATGCCACTATACTGTACCACTCCCAGCATAACTATGACCTACCTTGCCTGTTTTTCTGGTTTGCCTCCTTTAGACCCCATTGCCCAACTATTGCTTGACCCTTATGCACGTCTCCCTGCCTGTTTTTGTTTTGCTCTCTTTAAACCTTTATTTAGTCCTATCCTAGATAGGATGTTTCACCTATACCCAAACTACTACTAGACCCTAACTCGACACTACCCTTTTTCTTTTTTTCTTTCTCTTTTTTCTTACTCCTACCTGTACCCCTCTTATTGCATGTCCAGGATCCTCCTTGCTCCCTTGCAAAGTGTGTGCAGTCACAGGAGTCTGAACAGGAAGCTTACCTCTGGTGTAGGGTAAACCATCCTGATGTCCAGTTTCCTCCTTATTCTTTCATTGCTCCCCTACCAGCTTGTTGAGCTGCAGAATGTCTGACCACCGGCTGCCTCGTTGGGCTGACTCTGGTGGGCAGATTGTGCTGTCCTTGTCTCGGGGGTCCTTAGCGGGGTGGGGGTGTCTCTTGGGGGCCTCTTCCTTATGAAGCAGCAGGAAGCAGGCTAGGTGAACGCAACTGGCTGCTGAGGAGGCACGGAGTGCAGGTTTGCCTCTTATTGGCTCCCGCTGCAGCCCTTGATTCTGCTTCTAAGCTCTGCTCTTTGTCTGTCTCCTCGTTGTAAAGGGGGAAGGCTCCCTTTTCCCTTTGCCAAAATCAGGAGACCCTCACTCCCTGATCGCCGCTATACCAAACACCACTCCCTGCTTCCAGCGAGGTTTTAAATTTCCAACTCCCTCTTTGTTTCAGCAGCAGGAAGTGGGCTAGGCACCCACGACAGGCTGCTGAGAGGGCAGGGAGCATGGCCTTACCTCTGTCCCCTCGGTGCGGGGGGGGGGAAGGCTCCCTTTGTCAAAATCAGGAGAGCTCACTCCCTGATCGACGCTCAACCATATGCCGCTCCCTGCTTCCAGCGGGGTTTTAAATCTCTGACTCCACTTTTGTTTCAGCAACAGAATGTGGGCTAGGCACCTGTGATTGGCTGCTGAGGTGGCAGGGGGAGCAGCTTTGCCTCTGATTCGCTCCCACTGGAGCCCTTGATTCTGCCACTAAGCTCCACTCATTGTCTGTCTCCTCGCTGCAGGGGCAGGGGCTCCCCTTTTCCAAATCTGGAGATCCTCATGCCCTGATCACCATTCCACTCTATCATATGTAGTCTATGCTATGCTCCTGGAGGTTCTGGGTGTTGGACACTATATCTTTGTGTTGCTGGAGGTTGTGAGTGTTAGACGGGCTCCCATCTACCAACACCCAGCACAGTATATGTAGGACATGATGTGCTCCTGGAGGTTCTGGCTGTTTTACACTGTATGTGTAGGGGACTGTGTTGTTGGAGGTTCTGGGTGTTAGACATGCTCCATTCTACCAACACCTCAGCATGGTGTGTAGTGCATGATGTGCTCCTGGAGGTTCTGAGTGCTGGACACTGTATATGCAGGGCGCTGTGTTGTTGGAGATTCTGGAGGTCAGACATGCTCCCATCTACCAACAGCCCAGCACTGAATGTGTAGGGGATGCTGTGTTGTTGGAGGTTCTGGGTGATGGACATATGCCCATCTATCAACACCACAGTATTGTGTGTACAGGGGTTGGTTCTCCCATCTACCAAGACCCCAGCATGATGTGTATAGGGAGGCCTGCTGGAGGTCTTTTGTACTGGAAATACTCTTACTGCTAGCAGCACCTTAGCATGGTGTAGGCAGTTGGGAGGGGGTGCTGTGCTGTTGTGAGGCTCTTGGTGTTATACATACCCACCTACAGTACCAACACCTCCGAATGGTGTATGTGTTAGGGTGCTGTGCTGTTGTGAGGATTTGACTGTTACTGACTTTTTTACTGGGCGAACATTCAACAGATCGGTGGCAGTTTGTGCTTTGTCCATTAATCTTCTTCCATTCTTCCCTCTGCCACAGACTTTTGCTAAGACTTCGCTAGCCTGTTTACAGCCTCTTTTCCTCCACAAATCTCTAGTGGAGTCTGCTCAACAAAGCTTTCATCTGGAACAGCTTGTAATTTTCTATCTGCTTTTGCATTATAAAAAGCTCATTCTGTAATGAACGGATGCTTTCTACCCATTATAAATTAGTTCTTCTGGTTTCTTTTAAACTGCCTCACTGTGACACACAGAAGGAAACCAGAAATCAATTAAAGGCTCCAGATTGTCAAAAGAAGCCTACGTCAGGGATTTTGTGACCTCGGGAAACCTCTCTCCGTCCTCCACAGTCCACTGTGTGATCGCAGCAACAGTGGCTTGCTTTCATATTTTTAGCTCTATAATCGTGTGTTCTGACTTGTGCTCTGTCAGACACTTATTTCTATTCCTTGATTACAGGGTCCAGATGGGTTGGGGGGTTGGGAGCAGCAGGTACAGTGCAGGCTTCCCCACGCGGTGCAGCATTTAGTGCTGGTGAAAAGTAAGGGACTGATGGCACTGGAGACTGAAGCCCTCTGTTAATCCACAAAGCAAAGTACAGTGTGGGGGGCAGATACAGTAGAGGCTTCCCCATACTGTGATGTATTTTGTGCTAGTGAGAGATTGACAGCACTGGGGAATAACACTCTCTATTATCCATAAGGATAGGTACAGTGTAGGACAGGTACAGTGCAGGCTTCCCCACAAACTGTGCTGTATTTAGTGCTGGTGAAAGGTGAGAGACTGACAGCACTTGAGTCTGAAGCCCTCTGTTTATCCACAGGGACAGGGACAGTGTGGGGCAGGTACAGTGCAGGCTTCCTCACATTGTGATGTATTTAGTGCTGGTGAAAGGTAAGGGACAGAGAGCACTGGAGACTGAAGCCCCCTGTTTATCCCCAGGGACAGGGGTATGCACAGTGCAGGCTTTCCCCTACACTGTGATGTATTTAGTGCTGGTGAAAGGTGAGGTGCTGACAGCACTGGAGACTGGAGCCCTCTGTTTATAAATGTGAGGCAAGTACAGTGCAAGCTACCCTACACGCTGTGATGTATTTAGTGCATGTGAAAGGTGAGGGAGTGACAGGCTAAGCACTAGAGATTGAAGCCCTCTGTTTATGCACAGGGACAGGGACAGGGACAGTGTGAGGCAGAGACAGTGCAGGCTTCTCCACACTGTGATGTATTTAGTGTTGGTGAAAGGTGAGGGTCTGACAGCACAGGAAACTGAAGCCTTCTGTTTATCCGCAGAGACAATGTGAGGCAGGTACAGTGTGGGGCTGGTACAGTGCAGATTTCCCCACACTGTGAAGTATTTAGTGATGGTGAAAGGTGGGGGACTGACAGCACTGGGGACTGAAACCTTCTGTTTATCTACAGGGACAAGTACAGTGTGAGGCAGGGACTGTGCAGGCTTCCCCACACTGTGATGTATTTAGTGCTGGTGAAAGGTGAGAGACTGACAGCACTAGAGACCGAAAGTGAAGCTGTGCGATTCACTGTTGGGCTTCATAGCCTGTCACTCAGCTGTGGCGATAGTCCCTCTGTAGCAAAATTATAAAGTTTTCCACTGTCCTGTAAGGAAGGGAAGGGACTATAACTATGGCTGAACTGCCGATCAGCTGATCCCTTCCTCTTCCCGGTCTGTACACCCCACCCCTATGCTCGGACATTTTATGACATCCTACCAGGGAGCGTGCAGGGATGCACCCCACTGAATCCTACCGGGGGAGATTTTCAAACCTGTACCATGCATCGCAGCCACTGATACAAATGAGGCGGTGGCATTCATTTGTATTGACGGCAGTTTAAAGATGCATAGCATGGGTTTGAAAATATCCCCTTATATGATTCAATGGGGCATGTCCCCACGCTCTCCTGGTAGGACATCACAAAACGTCCCAGCACAGGGGTGAGGAAAGTAGACCGGGAAGTGGAGGGGACTGGCTGGCTGGCTGGCAGTTTGGACAGAATTATGATCGCTTCCCTCCTTACAAGACAGCAGTTAACTTAAAAATTCTGCTACAGAGGGACTATCACCGCAGCTGGGTGATGGGCTATGAAGCCCAAAACTGAATGTACAAAGGTCACACCATCACTTGAAGCCTCTGTTTATCCACAAGGACAGGTACTGTAGGGCAGGTGTATGGTACACTATGGTAAAAATAATGAGAAACACAAATATTATAAATATTATTTGAAAAGGTTAAACATTTAGAGGCAGTGGAAGAAAAAGATCTTGGAACCAGTGTATCAAATTAACTAACCCAAGCAGAACAGTGTAGAGCAGCGACCATGAAAATGGATAGGATACCAGGGTGCACTACGAGAAATGTTATATCAATAAATCAGAAGGAGATTGCTTCACTTTACAGAAGCCGGGGCAGTCCTTATATGGACTGTGGCTCTCAGTTTTGGCCTCCTTATCCTGGCAGAGATGTGGTTATGCTGGAGAGTGTCCCACAGAAGGTCGACACGGATGGTTTAGTATATTAAGGAAATGTGCTATGAGGGCAGACAGGAGGCAGTGGGACCAAAGAGACTGAGACGAGACAACTAAGAGGGGATTAAATTTTAATGCACAATATCAGCCATGCTGAGGAACTAAAAAAAGCTTGGGATCGGAATTCAACCAGGAGACATACTGAATAGCTGAAACCCACTGACTTTAAAACCAAGACGAGAACATTTTTCTTTATGCACATAACAGTGGAACTATGGAACAGCCTGCCACGAATCGTGATACAGACAGTAGTACTGAAGCGTTCTGCAGGGGCCAGACTGACAACTTTATTAGCAAGGGGTACACAGTGAGTTTCTGCCACTGTGGAGGGCAGTCACAGTGGACCATATGCTCCTCTTCTGCCTGCAGACCTAAGTCAACCTGAGTAAGCCCAAGGACTGACAGCTTTGAGGACTGAAGCTGTTTACCTACAGTGACAGGCACGGTGTGGGGAAGGGACAATGCAGGCTTCCCCACACACTCTGATGTATTTAGTGCTTGTGAAAGGTGAGGGACTGACAGCACTGGAGACTGAATCCCTCTGTTTATCAGCAGGGACAGGTACAATGTGAGGCAGGAACAGTGCAGGCATCCCCACATACTGTGATGCATTTAGTGCTGGTGAAAGGCGAGGGACTAACAGCACTGGAGACTGAATCCCTCTGTTTATCCACAGGGACAGGTACAGTGTGGGGCAGGTACAGTGCAGGCTTCCCCACACACTGTGATGTATTTAGTGCTGGTGAAAGGCGAGGAACTGACAGTAGTGGAGACTGAAGTCCTCTGTTTATACAAAATGACAGGTACAGTGTGGGGGCAGGTACAATGCAGATTTTCCATGCACTGTGATGTATTTAGTGCTGGTGAAAGGTGAGGGACTGAAAGGCTGGCCTGCTGGTGCAGCGGTTGGAATTCTGCTTGCAACATCAATGACCCAGGTTCAGGAATGGACCCGGGAGTCGGAGGGATGGCTGGGGGGAGAATGATTGAGTTCCTTTCTGGGTGGGGAGTGTCCGGTGCTTTGTTGCCCCTGGCGGAGGCTGGGGTGTCGCACACTGGCACCAGAATGTAGAGGACAGTGGGGCGTTGGTCATCATTGGACATCCCTCCTCCGGGGTATCAGCATGCAAAATTGCGGCCCTGGTAGACACCGCCCTACCACCGTCTTCACCTGCCTTACATATCTGCCGGTGGGGGCCTCTCCTGTGGCCCCGACCCAGGGGGTAAGCTGGGGCTAGCCTATAATTACTGTTGGGGAGGAAGCCCCCAGTGGGGTAAGCCTGGGCATGGGGGCGGACACAGACAGGGCACGGGCAGACCTCCGAAGGGAGGAACAAGAGGCCAGGCCCCCCCCCCAAAAAAGAAAGGTAAGGGATATGAAGCCCTCTATTTATCTGCAGGGACAGGTACAGTGTGAGGCAGACATAATGCAGGGTTTCCCACACACTGTGATCTATTTAGTGCTGGTGAAAGATGAGGAACTGTCAGCACTGGAGACTAAAACCCTCTGTTTATGCACAAGGACAGGGACTGTGTGGGACAGGCACAGTACAGGCTTCCTCACACTGAGATGTATTTAGTGCTGATGAAAGGTGAGGGACTGACAGAACTGGAGGCTGAAGCCCTCTGTTTATCCACAGGGAAAGATACAGTGTGGGACAGGCACAGTACAGGCTTCCCCATACACTGTGCTGTATTTAGTGCTGATGAAAGGTGAGGGACTGACAGAACTGGAGACTGAAGCCCTCTGTTTATCAGCAGGGACAGGTACAGTGTGGGTCAGACACAGTATAGGCTTCCCCACGTACTGTGATGTATTTGGTGCTGGTGAAAGGTGAAGGACTGACAGCAGTGGTGACTGAAGCCCTCTTTTTATCCACAGTGACAGGTACAGTGTGGGGCAGGTACAGTGCAGGCTTCCCCACACACTGTGATGTATTTAGTGCTGGTGAAAAGTGACGGAGTGCAAGTATTGACCACTGAGACTCAGACAACAGTATCTCAGGATGAAGGCTCAAAGGTCAGATCCTGAAACATGGACTTGAACTGTGGGCACCTAGTGCGGTGGTTTCAGTAGTTAATCCATGGTACCTAGAGGGGAACTGCAATTTCTCATTCTGTGTGCTTCGGAGTTTAGCCCATGGCACTGAGACTCAAACTACTGTTTCTACCTGTGTCTTGTGCCAAGATCAGCTCATGGTAGTAGCATCTGAAATACTCTAAATGCAGTGACTCACGAGTTCAGCCCACAGTCCTGGTATTCAATCCATGGTCTCTTACCGCAGTGGGCTCTCAGTTTAGCTCAGGACCATGGGATTCGAACTCTGGTCTTTCACTGCAGTGAGCTCTGAGTTCAGCCCACAACCCTGGGATTCAAACAGTAGTCTCTAACTGCAGTGGGATCCGGGCTTCAGGCCATGACCCTGGATTCAAACAGTAGTCACTAACTGCAGTGGGATCCGGGCTTCAGGCCATGACCCTGGATTCAAACAGTAGTCACTAACTGCAGTGGGATCCGGGCTTCAGGCCATGACCCTGGATTCAAACCGTGGTCTCTAACTGCAGTGGGATCCGGGTTTCAGGCCATGACCCTGGATTCAAACCGTGGTCTCTAACTGCAGTGGGATCCGGGCTTCAGGCCATGACCCTGGATTCAAACCGTGGTCTCTAACTGCAGTGGGATCCGGGCTTCAGGCCATGACCCTGGATTCAAACCGTGGTCTCTAACTGCAGTGGGATCCGGGCTTCAGGCCATGACCCTGGATTCAAACCGTGGTCTCTAACTGCAGTGGATCCGGCTTCAGGCCATGACCCTGGATTCAAACCGTGGTCTCTAACTGCAGTGGGATCCGGGCTTCAGGCCATGACCCTGGATTCAAACCGTGGTCTCTAACTGCAGTGGGATCCGGGCTTCAGGCCATGACCCTGGATTCAAACTGTGGTCTCTAACTGCAGTGGATCCGGCTTCAGGCCATGACCCTGGATTCAAACCGTGGTCTCTAACTGCAGTGGGATCCGGGCTTCAGGCCATGACCCTGGATTCAAACCGTGGTCTCTAACTGCAGTGGGATCCGGGCTTCAGGCCATGACCCTGGATTCAAACCGTGGTCTCTAACTGCAGTGGGATCCGGGCTTCAGGCCATGACCCTGGATTCAAACCGTGGTCTCTAACTGCAGTGGGATCCGGGCTTCAGGCCATGATCCTGGATTCAAACCGTGGTCTCTAACTGCAGTGGATCCGGGCTTCAGGCCATGACCCTGGATTCAAACCGTGGTCTCTAACTGCAGTGGGATCCGGGCTTCAGGCCATGACCCTGGATTCAAACCGTGGTCTCTAACTGCAGTGGGATCCGGGCTTCAGGCCATGACCCTGGATTCAAACCGTGGTCTCTAACTGCAGTGGGATCCGGGCTTCAGGCCATGACCCTGGATTCAAACAGTGGTCTCTAACTGCAGTGGGATCCGGGCTTCAGGCCATGACCCTGGATTCAAACCGTGGTCTCTAACTGCAGTGGATCCGGCTTCAGGCCATGACCCTGGATTCAAACCGTGGTCTCTAACTGCAGTGGGATCCGGCTTCAGGCCATGACCCTGGATTCAAACCGTGGTCTCTAACTGCAGTGGATCCGGGCTTCAGGCCATGACCCTGGATTCAAACAGTAGTCACTAACTGCAGTGGATCCGGCTTCAGGCCATGACCCTGGATTCAAACCGTGGTCTCTAACTGCAGTGGGATCCGGCTTCAGGCCATGACCCTGGATTCAAACAGTAGTCACTAACTGCAGTGGATCCGGCTTCAGGCCATGACCCTGGATTCAAACCGTGGTCTCTAACTGCAGTGGATCCGGCTTCAGGCCATGACCCTGGATTCAAACAGTAGTCACTAACTGCAGTGGATCCGGCTTCAGGCCATGACCCTGGATTCAAACCGTGTCTCTAACTGCAGTGGGATCCGGCTTCAGGCCATGACCCTGGATTCAAACAGTAGTCACTAACTGCAGTGGGATCCGGGCTTCAGGCCATGACCCTGGATTCAAACCGTGGTCTCTAACTGCAGTGGGATCCGGGCTTCAGGCCATGACCCTGGATTCAAACAGTAGTCACTAACTGCAGTGGGATCCGGGCTTCAGGCCATGACCCTGATTCAAACCGTGGTCTCTAACTGCAGTGGATCCGGCTTGAGGCCATGACCCTGGATTCAAACCGTGGTCTCTAACTGCAGTGGATCCGGCTTCAGGCCATGACCCTGGATTCAAACCGTGGTCTCTAACTGCAGTGGGATCCGGGCTTCAGGCCATGACCCTGGATTCAAACCGTGGTCTCTAACTGCAGTGGGATCCGGGCTTCAGGCCATGACCCTGGATTCAAACAGTAGTCACTAACTGCAGTGGGATCCGGGCTTCAGGCCATGACCCTGGATTCAAACCGTGGTCTCTAACTGCAGTGGGATCCGGGCTTCAGGCCATGACCCTGGATTCAAACTGTGGTCTCTAACTGCAGTGGGATCCGGGCTTCAGGCCATGATCCTGGATTCAAACTGTGGTCTCTAACTGCAGTGGGATCCGGGCTTCAGGCCATGACCCTGGATTCAAACTGTGGTCTCTAACTGCAGGATCCGGCTTCAGGCCATGACCCTGGATTCAAACTGTGGTCTCTAACTGCAGGGATCCCGGCTTCAGGCCATGACCCTGGATTCAAACCGTGGTCTCTAACTGCAGTGGGATCCGGGCTTCAGGCCATGACCCTGGATTCAAACCGTGGTCTCTAACTGCAGTGGGATCCGGGCTTCAGGCCATGACCCTGGATTCAAACCGTGGTCTCTAACTGCAGTGGGATCCGGGCTTCAGGCCATGACCCTGGATTCAAACCGTGGTCTCTAACTGCAGTGGGATCCGGCTTCAGGCCATGACCCTGGATTCAAACCGTGGTCTCTAACTGCAGTGGGATCCGGGCTTGGCCATGACCCTGGATTCAAACCGTGGTCTCTAACTGCAGTGGGATCCGGGCTTCAGGCCATGACCCTGGATTCAAACCGTGGTCTCTAACTGCAGTGGGATCCGGGCTTCAGGCCATGACCCTGGATTCAAACCGTGGTCTCTAACTGCAGTGGGATCCGGCTTCAGGCCATGACCCTGGATTCAAACCGTGGTCTCTAACTGCAGTGGGATCGGGCTTCAGGCCATGACCCTGATTCAAACCGTGGTCTCTAACTGCAGTGGATCCGGCTTCAGGCCATGACCCTGGATTCAAACCGTGGTCTCTAACTGCAGTGGGATCCGGCTTCAGGCCATGACCCTGGATTCAAACCGTGGTCTCTAACTGCAGTGGGATCCGGGCTTCAGGCCATGACCCTGGATTCAAACCGTGGTCTCTAACTGCAGTGGATCCGGCTTCAGCCATGACCCTGGATTCAAACCGTGGTCTCTAACTGCAGTGGGATCCGGCTTCAGGCCATGACCCTGGATTCAAACCGTGGTCTCTAACTGCAGTGGGATCCGGGCTCAGGCCATGACCCTGGATTCAAACCGTGGTCTCTAACTGCAGTGGGATCCGGGCTTCAGGCCATGACCCTGGATTCAAACCGTGGTCTCTAACTGCAGTGGGATCCGGGCTTCAGGCCATGACCCTGGATTCAAACCGTGGTCTCTAACTGCAGTGGGATCCGGGCTTCAGGCCATGACCCTGGATTCAAACAGTGGTCTCTAACTGCAGTGATCCGGCTTCAGGCCATGACCCTGGATTCAAACCGTGGTCTCTAACTGCAGTGGGATCCGGCTTCAGGCCATGACCCTGGATTCAAACCGTGGTCTCTAACTGCAGTGGGATCCGGGCTTCAGGCCATGACCCTGGATTCAAACCGTGGTCTCTAACTGCAGTGGGATCCGGGCTTCAGGCCATGACCCTGGATTCAAACAGTAGTCACTAACTGCAGTGGGATCCGGGCTTCAGGCCATGACCCTGGATTCAAACCGTGGTCTCTAACTGCAGTGGGATCCGGGCTTCAGGCCATGACCCTGGATTCAAACCGTGGTCTCTAACTGCAGTGGATCCGGCTTCAGGCCATGACCCTGGATTCAAACCGTGGTCTCTAACTGCAGTGGGATCCGGGCTTCAGGCCATGACCCTGGATTCAAACCGTGGTCTCTAACTGCAGTGGGATCCGGGCTTCAGGCCATGACCCTGGATTCAAACCGTGGTCTCTAACTGCAGTGGGATCCGGGCTTCAGGCCATGACCCTGGATTCAAACCGTGGTCTCTAACTGCAGTGGATCCGGGCTTCAGGCCATGACCCTGGATTCAAACCGTGGTCTCTAACTGCAGTGGGATCCGGCTTCAGGCCATGACCCTGGATTCAAACCGTGGTCTCTAACTGCAGTGGGATCCGGGCTTCAGGCCATGACCCTGGATTCAAACCGTGGTCTCTAACTGCAGTGGGATCCGGGCTTCAGGCCATGACCCTGGATTCAAACCGTGGTCTCTAACTGCAGTGGGATCCGGGCTTCAGGCCATGACCCTGGATTCAAACCGTGGTCTCTAACTGCAGTGGGATCCGGCTTCAGGCCATGACCCTGGATTCAAACCGTGGTCTCTAACTGCAGTGGGATCCGGCTTCAGGCCATGACCCTGGATTCAAACCGTGGTCTCTAACTGCAGGGATCCGGGCTTCAGGCCATGACCCTGGATTCAAACCGTGGTCTCTAACTGCAGTGGGATCCGGGCTTCAGGCCATGACCCTGGATTCAAACTGTGGTCTCTAACTGCAGTGGGATCCGGGCTTCAGGCCATGACCCTGGATTCAAACCGTGGTCTCTAACTGCAGTGGGATCCGGGCTTCAGGCCATGACCCTGGATTCAAACTGTGGTCTCTAACTGCAGTGGGATCCGGGCTTCAGGCCATGACCCTGGATTCAAACAGTAGTCACTAACTGCAGTGGGATCCGGGCTTCAGGCCATGACCCTGGATTCAAACCGTGGTCTCTAACTGCAGTGGGATCCGGGCTTCAGGCCATGACCCTGGATTCAAACCGTGGTCTCTAACTGCAGTGGGATCCGGGCTTCAGGCCATGACCCTGGATTCAAACTGTGGTCTCTAACTGCAGTGGGATCCGGGCTTCAGGCCATGACCCTGGATTCAAACCGTGGTCTCTAACGCAGTGGGATCCGGCTTCAGGCCATGACCCTGGATTCAAACCGTGGTCTCTAACTGCAGTGGGATCCGGGCTTCAGGCCATGATCCTGGATTCAAACTGTGGTCTCTAACTGCAGTGGATCCGGGCTTCAGGCCATGATCCTGGATTCAAACTGTGGTCTCTAACTGCAGTGGATCCGGCTTCAGGCCATGACCCTGGATTCAAACTGTGGTCTCTAACTGCAGTGGGATCCGGGCTTCAGGCCATGACCCTGGATTCAAACTGTGGTCTCTAACTGCAGTGGGATCCGGGCTTCAGGCCATGACCCTGGATTCAAACCGTGGTCTCTAACTGCAGTGGGATCCGGGCTTCGGGCCATGACCCTGGATTCAAACTGTGGTCTCTAACTGCAGTGGGATCCGGGCTTCAGGCCATGACCCTGGATTCAAACCGTGGTCTCTAACTGCAGGTTTTTTTGTTTTTTTCGTATAGCTGTTTGGTCCCCATCACCTCCTCCTGCCAACTGGTGACGGGGGCACACATGTACTGTATTTTACAGGTTTTCTTCCCTGACCTTCCCCCAGAAGGCCCTGGCACACAGCCATGCGAGCGTGTAGAGGCACGTTATGCCCGTGGCACCCGCTCAGCCTTCCACCTCCCATAACTGTCACTGCACCCTCTCTCCGCCTCGTTGCTACTCACCGGACCTCCACTTGGTGGGAGCAGAACTACAGGGGGCACCAACCCACCCTCACCACCCTCGAGAGGAGAGCTGCCCATTGGCATTTCTTGATCCTGCTCTGCCCTCCCCCACCCACGCCAGCACCCAGACGACCCGAGGCCATTCCCGAACCCAGGTCGCCAGCATAGCACGAGGTGTGGCATCCAGCACTTCAACTCTCAGCGCCACCGGGCCGACTAATGCAGTGAGTTTTGAGTTCAGCCCATGACCCTGAGATTCAAACTATCATCTCTCACTGCAGTGAGCTCTGAGTTCAAACCATAACACTGGAATTTGAACCACTGTCTCTCACTGCATTGTACTCTGAATTCAGCTCAATACTCTGATATTTCAACGATCATCTCACACTGCTCCAAATTCAGCCCATGATCCTAAGACTTGAACTGTGGTCTCTGCAGTGGGTTTTGAGTTCAGTCCACTACCATGGACTTTGAACTGTGGTCACACGCTACAGTGGGCCCTGAGTTCAGTCCAAGACCCTGGGATTTGAACTGCGGTATGTCACTGTACTGGGCTCTGAGTTCAGCCCACAACACTTGAATTTGAACTGTTTCTAACTGTAATGTAGCCTGAGTTTAGCTCATGACCACTGGATTTGAACCGTGGTCTCTAACTTCAGTGGGCTCTGTGTTCAGCCCACGGCTGTAGGATTTGAACTGTGCTCTCTAAATGCAGTGGGTTTCGAGTTCAGACCATGATCTTGTAATCTGAATCATGATCTCTCACTGCAGTGGGCTCCAGGTTCAGCCCATGACCCTGGGATTCAAATCGTGGTCTCTAACTGCAGTGGGCTCTGGGTTAAGCCCCCTACCATGGGATTTGAAGTGTGGTATCTCACTACATTGGGCTCTGAGTTCAGCCCACAACACTTATATTCAAACTTTCAATTCAATTCAGTTCAATCTTTATTTATATAAGGCACCTTTCTGAAACCAAGGCGCCTATACAATACATGATAAAACAATAAATAATTAAAACAATATTAAAATTAAACTAAACAGCAATATTCAGAATTCATTATATGCTTTGCTAAAGAGATAGGTTTTTAAAGCTTCCTTAAAGCTTTGGACAGTCGGGCAATCTTGCACGTGACGAGGTAGAGAATTCCACAGGGTTGGGGACATAAAACTAAAAGATCTGTTTCTAACTGTAGTGGACTCTGAGTTTAGCTCATGACCATTGGATTTTAACCGTGGTGTCTAACTTCAGTAGGCTCTGTGTTCAGCCCATGGCTGTAGGATTTGAACCGTGGTCTCTAAATGCAGTGGGTTTCGAGTTTAGCCCATGACCTTGGAATTTGAATCGTGATCTCTCACTGCAGTGGGCTCCAGGTTCAGCCTATGACCCTGGGATTCAAACCGTGGTCTCTATCTGCAGTGGGCTATGAGTTAAGCCCCCTACCCTGGGATTTGAAGTGTGGTCTCTGACAGCAGGGGGCTCCAGGTTCAGCCCACTACCCTGGGATCCGAACCATGGTCTCTCACTGCACTGGGCTCTGAGTTCAGCCTACCACCCTGGGACTTAACCCACAGTCTCTAACTGCAGTAGGTTCCAAGCTCATCCCATGACCTTGGGATTCAAATCGTGGTCTCCAGCTTCAGTTCACTCCAAGTACAGCCCACGATCTTGGGAGTCAAACCGCGGTCTCTCACTTCAGTAGGACCCAAGAGCAGCCCATGACTCTGTAATTTGAACCATGATCTCTCACTGCAGTGAGCTCAGAGTTCAGCCCACGACTCTTGGATTTGAACTGTTGTGTCTTACTGCAGTGGTCTCCAAGTTCCACCCACAACCCTGAGATTCAAACCATGGTCTCTAATTGCAGTGAGGTTAGAGTTCAGCTCCCTGACTCTGTAGTATGATCATAGTCTCTTACTGCAGTGGGTTCTGAGTTCAGTCCATAACACTGGGAATTGAACCGTGGTCTCCCCACTGCAGTGGGCTGTGAATTCAGCCCATGTCCTTGAGATTTGAACAATGATCTTTTACTGCAGTGGGCTCCAAATTCAGCCCCCAATCCTGGGATTGAACTGTGGTCTCTAACTGCAGGGGGTTTTGTGTTCAGCCCCCTACCCTGGAATTTGAACTGTGGTCACTTGCTACAATGGGCTCGGAGTTCAGTTCATGACCCTTGATGTGAACCGTGGTCTTTCACTGCAGTGGGTTCTGGGTTCAGGGCATGACCCCTTGATTCAAGCTGTGTCTCTCACTGCAGTGGGCAGTGAGTTCACTCCATAACCTTGGATGTGAACCGTGGTCTTCTGCATGAAGCCGTGGCACTTGGACTCAAACTGCAGTCTAACTGGTGCTCGTGGTCAGCTCTGGCTCTAGGATTTGTACCACAGTCTGTAAAAGTGGAGGGAGGGGGTATTGAGGGCAGCCCAAGGTACTGAGACTGTAGCACGGTCTGGAACTGTGTGGGTGGATTTTGAGGGCAGCCCATGGTGCTTGTACTCAAACTGTGCTCTTACTGTGGAGGACACGGAAGTCAGCTAATACTGCAGGGTCTCGAACCACAGTCTGTCACTGTGAAAAGGTTCTAAGGGCAGCATTGTGGGGGGCATTGAAGTCAGCACATTGTGCAGGGTCTTGAACCATGGTCTGTCACTGGAGGGGGGTCTCAGAGCAGCCCACCGCACTTGGATTCAAACTGTCTTTCACTGAGGGGGCTCTGAGGTCAGCTAATGTTGCAGGGACGCAAAACCACAGTCTCTCATGGTGGGGGGACTCTGAGGGCAGCCAATGGCACATGAACTCAGACTGCGGCCTCACTGTGGGACCTCAAAAGTCAGCTGATGGTGCAGAGACTCAAACTGCAATCTGTCTTGGTGGGTGTTCTGACAGTAACCCATGGCTCGTGGACTTGGACTGTGGCCTCACGACAGGGCCTCCAAAGTCTGTTTATGGCTCTGTGCCTCACACCACAGTCTGTGATTGTGGGGGAGGGCTCTGAGGGTAGCCCATGGGACCTGGACGTGAACTGTTGTCTCACTGCAGGGGTCCAAAATCAGCTCATTGTGTGTGTGTGGGGGGGGGGGTCTGAGGGCAGCTCATAGTACATGAACTTGAAATGAAGTCTGCTTGTGGGGGCTCCAAAGTCAGACCACAGTGCTGGAACTCATACCACAGTCTTTCACTGTGGGCACTGGACTCAGAAGGCAGCCCAAGACGCTTGGACTCGAACTGAATTCTGTAACTATGATGGGCCTTGAGGTTCTCTCATGAAGTGTGGACTGGAAATGCAGAGTCTAACTGCATTGGGGCTCTAAGGACAGCCGACTACTTTGTGACTCGAACCACTATGTCTCGCTGCAAAGAGCTCTGAGGTAGGCCAGGCTCTGTATTCATCCAGCAGCTTTCTTTAATTAGTAAAAATTACTCAGGTTCTAAATCTCTGGTTTTTATTTTCTGCAGCTTACTCCTCTGTGCTGACGAAGGGAGCTTCAGATTGGACATCTGTTTCTGATATCTCTTACTGTATTCAGGTTCTTTGGGGTCCTGAGAACTTTTCCAAGAAGTCCCCTGTGGAGGCTGTAGGATCAGGGCACCCTGATTGCTTGCCTGCAGGTTCAAAGAAACTGACTTCATAGAAATCTTCATTGCTCCTGATTCCTGTGGGAAACCTATGGAAACGGTGAACGTGTGCTGTGCCGCTGCCAGGCCAATCAAGTCAGAAAAACATCTCTGTTTCTAAACAATTCTGCAGACATTTAACTGGCTGTCTCTTTTTATATTAGAACCAAAGAGGAGTCGAGAATAGGAATGTCTCACTGGTACCAACAGGGGGTGCTGCCACTAGCTTAGAGTTCACTGATAGCTCAGTGGAAAATGAGCTCCCAGGACTGAGAGTGTGGACAACAGAAATGACTCACCGATACCACAGAGGATGCTCTCCTTGACTGGCCTAGTGGTGCTGAGGACTGAGGCCTTGGAAGCCTTACCTTGCACCATGCCAGTGACCCAAGTTCGGGAACGGACTCAGATCGTCAGGGAGCCAGCATGGGGGGAGGGTCAGAACAGAATTAAGCAGCCGGAAGGCAGCTCTCCTCTCCGGGGGTGTCGCCGCCCATCCCCATAGTCCCACTGACACTGGGTGGAGGCCTGGTGGCGAGGTTGGCATATAGCAGGTGGGTACCTTGAGATGCCGTGTGCGCATGCATCCATGCATCTGAGGTAGGGGGCTGGGTTATGGAGAGAAAACGAAAAATACCATAAACTACGTATTGGGGAAAAAAAAAAAAGAGGATGCACTCCGGAGTCCCCAGAACTGAAAATAAAATGTCTAATTGGTACCAGCAGAGGCTGCTGTCACCAGGTTTGAGTGCACTTACAGTACAGTTGGAGAGGAGTCCCTAGGCATATGAATAGAAACACAGAAACATATAAGTTGACGGCAGATAAGGACCGCAAAGCCCATCCAGTCTGCCCATTTCTTTTTCTGCCCTATGAATGTGCCATCGGCCTTTGCTCTGTCAATGGCCTATCTATTCATACTCATCTGTATTGCTCCCTTATGCCTATCCCATGCCTGTTTGAAGCCCTGCATTGTATTCATATCCACCACTTCCTGAGGTAGGCCGCTTCTATGCATCCACCACCCTTTCTGTGAAAAGAACTTCCTCACATTACCCTTAATCGCCACCTCTAATCTCATGCTGTGTCCTCTTGTCCTGCTATTTTCTTATATTGAAACATGTTAGACTCTTTCACCTTGTTAATGTCCTTAAGGTGTTTGAATGTTTCGATCATATCAACTCTCTCCTCCTTTGCTTTAGGGTATACATATTGAGCTCCGTTAATCTGTTCTCATATGTTTTCTGATGCAGTCCCTGCACTATTTTGGTTGCCCTTCTCTGGACTGCCTCAATTTTGTTAATGTCCTTGTGAAGGTGTGGCCTGCAGTACTGCACGCAATACTCCAGATGGGGCCTAACCAGTGTCTTGTAAAGAGGATTATTACCTCCCTCTTCTGACTTGTGATACCCCTACTAATACACCCCAACATCCTTCTAGACTTACCTACTGCTTTAGTGGTCTGCTTGGATGATTTCAGGTCATCAGTGATGATAACCCCCAAGTCTCTTTCTTCCCTTATGACTGCCAGCAACTCCCCTCCCAGCCTATAGGTGGCTTCTGGGTTTCTCTTCCCTATGTGCATGATCTTGCACTTCTTTGCGTTAAACTCCAGTTGCCACTCTTCCAACCATTTTGCTAGTTTATCCAGATCTCTTCTCATTCTGCCCACCCCATCTGGATCATCTACTCTATGGCAGAGCTTGGTGTCATCTGCAAACAGACAAACCTTACCCTCCTGTCCATCTGCAATGTCAATGATGAAGATATTGAAGAGGACTGGCCCCAGGACTGATCCCTGAGGTACCCCACTTGTGACTTGCATCTCTTCTGACTGTATACCGTTTACCACCACTCTTTGTTTTCTGCCCGTCAACCAGTTTGCCACCCAGTTGACCAACTTCTGACCCACCCTGAGCCTACGCAGCTTATTAATCAATCTTCTATGTGGAACAGTATCAAAAGCTTTGCTGAAGTCAAAGTAGGCGATATCAACTGCTCCCCCTTGGTCCACCACTCTGGTTACCCAATCAAAGAAATCTATGAGATTAGTTTGACATGACCTTCCTTTTTGTAAACCCATGCTGTCTTGGATCCTGTGCTCCTATGGATTCCAGGTGTTGCACTATCCTTTCCTTAAGGAGTGCCTCCATAATCCTGCCCACTACTGAGGTAAGACTGACTGGTCTGTAGTTTCCTGCCTCCTCCCTGCTACCACTCTTGTGGAGTGGGATCACATGAGCCATTCTCCAGTCTTCTGTGCTCAGAGACTCACTAAACAGTTCTGATAATAGCTCTGCTAATTCCACCCTTAGCTTCTTTAGTACTGTGGGATGTATGCCATCAGGTCCCATTGCCTTGTCCACCCTGAGCTTATTGAGCTCTTGTAGGACCCTTTCTTTTGTGAAGGGACTAGTGCACACCTCCCTCCCCCCCCCCATGTCCATGGTGCTGAGCTATGGGCCCTGCCCTACCTTCTCTTCAGTAAACACTGAGCAGAAGTAACTATTTAAGATAGATGCTTTTACATGGTCCTCCTCCTCACAGACACCCTTATCCCCTTTGATCTTAGCAATACCCCCCTCTGGACTTTCTCCTTTCACTAATGTATCTATAGAAAGTCTCGACACCTTATTTTACTGTTTGTGCTAGTGTTACCTTGGTTTGGGCCTTTGCCTGCCTTACTGCCTTCCCTGCTTCCCTTAGGGAAGTTTGGTATGCCTCCCTATCTTCATCCTGCTGCATTCCCTTACATTTCCTGAAGTCCAGCCTTTTGGCTCTAACCTTTTCTGCTACTGTTTTTGAGAACCAAAGTTGTTTCCTTCTTCTTTTGCACTTGCTTTTCTCTCTAACACAATGGGATGTTGCTTTAAGTATTGCATCTTCAATGCTTTCCCACTTTGCCTATACCCCCACAACTGTATTTCTTTTTGCCAGGGCTAGTTTAACTCTGTTGGCCAACTTATCAAAGTCAGCTCCTCTGAAGTCCCATATTTTTGCCTTGGAATGGGATCATTTAGTTCTAGTGGCCAAACTGAACCATACCGTGTGATGGTCACTGGCCCCCAGGTGACCTTCTCCCTGGAGATCTGTGATCCTTTCCCTGTTAGTTAGTATTAGATCTATGACAGCCCTGTCTCTTGTGGGTTGTTGTACCAGTTGTTTGAGGCCACCCCCCTGCAGGGAATCCACCATGTGCCTAGTTCTGGCAGATGTTCCTGCTGGTATTGACCAATCTGTATCGGACATGTTGAAGTCTCCCATTATCAGAACCTCCCCTTTAGCTGTTATGTTTTGTATATCTTCTAACAGTAATGTGTCTGTGTCCTCCCCCTGGTCTGGAGGCCTGTACACAACCCCAGTTTGTATGGCTGTCCCACTTCCTGTTTCCAAGGTGACGCACAGTTCTTCTGGCTCCTTATGTGCATTCTGAATTTCTGTAGCTTTGGTAATTTCATTGACATAAAGTGCCACTCCACTCCCCCCCCCCCCCACCTTTTTGCACTTTGGTCTCTTCTGAACAGTACATAGCCAGGTACTGAAGTCTCCCAAGTGTGGTTACTGGTAAACCATGTCTCGCTAATGGCTACTATGTCCAATTTAGTCTCTGTCATTATTGCCTGCAGGTCTGGGTTCTTGTTTCCCAGACAGCGAGCATTTGTGTACATGATTTTCCATTGGCCAGATTTCGAAAATAGTTGGCTGGGCAGGTCTAACGCTTCCCCTGCGTCGTATGGGGAGCCGGACCTTTTTCCTTACCTGGTGATGCAAATGAACTACAAACATGCTGAACTCCTGTTTGACCACTAGCTGAGGGGGCAGGGGTGTTCTTCCCATTCGACGTATGGGGTTCTGCACCCCCTCCTCATTTGCTAGTTTAAATATTGTGTAGAATGGAAATATCTCACTGGTACCAGCAGGGTGTGCTGTTACCAGCTTAGGGTTCACTGAGCGCTCAGTGGAAAAGGAGTCCCTGGGACTGAGAGTGTAAAGAATGGAAATGTCTCATGGGTAACAGCAGGGTGTGCTCTCACCAGGATAGGGCTGAAGTGTACTGACAGTATATTGGGAGAGGAATCCCGAGGTGAAAGAATGCAGAATGGAAATATCTCACTGGTCCCAGTGGGAAGGCACTGTCACCAGGTTGGGGTGCACTGACAGGACAGTGGGGGGAGCCCCCAGGGCTCAGAGTGAGGAAAATGTAAATGTCTTATTGGTACAAGCAGGGGGAGCTCTCACAAGATTGGTGTTAGGGATTATTTGAGAGTAAAGTGCAAGAGGATTTACAAAAACCGAGAGTAACTATGAAAATTATGAAGCACATGCATGTACCAGTCACAGAGCAGTATGTAACCCCCCTGCAAATGGGGGTTCCCAAAAGACTTCCAGGAGCTTGCTTGAGTGCTCCAAGCCTGAATGGTGTTTGGCATTTAAGCCATTTATCAGTGAGTGTTTTTAGAACCTCTGGTACTGTCTCTTTAAGAGCTGTCTACTTGCAGACATAATTAGTTTGTATGGGGGACTGTGTGTTTCTTTGATTGAGTACCACTCAAGCTGCTGCCAATTCACTTCATTTTGCAGTCACTAGGAGTGCAAAGGAACCCATCTGAAAGATGTAACTGTTTGCCAGAAATTATTTAGAGTAATAATGAAATTACAGTTTGTCTAACCTGCTTTCTTTGCAGTCAGAACTGTGTCTGCTAGTTCCCCATTCTAGTTTTGAACTGCTGAACTGGACCAATCAGTGTGGGGTAAGCTAGCTCTAAAATGGTGCCTTGGACGAATCAGAACTTGGACTCATAATCTGAGCCAGCCACAAGAGGATTGTATGGGCAGTGACTCTGGGAGATGTAGTTTAGACTTCAGTGCCTTTTGGACCAACAGCAGCAGTCTATTGTGAGTGACAGCCAATCCAGTCAAGAACTGGGAGGAACTCAAAGGAAGTGCCAGTTTTGTCGGTTGGAGTTTCAGTTGAGCTTTGCAGTGAAAGAAGGAAGGAGCCCTGTGCTTTTTCAGTGTGCAGTTTTAGTCAAAAAACGGTGTAAGGCCCAGAGTTCCGGTCTGCAGCTTGTTAGGACTGAACTCCCTGTGAAAAGAATCAAAGGATCTCTGAAGAATAGAAACCAGGCTCACCCTGTAGAAGACTGGAAGAATTGCTGAAAATTGCACTCGGTCTGTCAGGAACTGAATCTGCTGTGTGTTCTCCCGGTATTCTGCAGTAATTGCGATCGGGATACAGATGCAGTCTGCCTGGTATAGTGCTTTCTTTATATGGATGTGTGAAGAGGTTTGTGTACCTCAAGTGAGCCCTACTGACATTGAAGGACCCTAATCTTATTTGGAGGTCGTGAGTACTAATTCAGGGTCGCTCCTGTTGAATTGCTGCATTAAATCCAAATGGAATTACTGTACTGCTGACTGTTTAATTCTCCTTCTCTGTGTGAAAGGGCCCCTACCAGCTGCCACGGTTTGGACTAGCCACTAGGGCTTGGGTACCCAGGGACAGTAACTGATAGGGATAGGCCTGTGCACAGAGCCATAGGTAGATTATTAGAGTGATAAGCTAATTAACCTGATTTCCCTGTCCTTGTTATATCCCCTAAATAAATCAGAGCTGCTTGTTTCAGCAAAGTTATACTGCCTGAGGTATTTGTTCTATGTTAAAGTACTGTACTGTGATTGTTGCACTGTATCTCATTTCACAGGAGGTCCCAGTGCCGGAACCAGACCTGGGGTAAGTGCATACTCTGAAGGTAATTCTTGATATATTGTGTGGGCCACTAGTAGGAAGAAAGGGGGGTTGTAGTGTCCCAGAGGGCTGTGACCAAGTTAGTTTAACTATTGCAAACCCTGACCTCTGGGTGGAGGCACCCGCCATTGGATCCAGGCCCCTCAACCTGTTAGTGGCAAATCAGGCAGGGGTAGTAGCCCCTGGGATAGCGCCATTTAGGGGTTACAAGTATAAAATTTGGTCATGAACCACCCGCTGTGCTCCATCCAAGGGAAAAAAAATATCTACTGTAAATCTGTCACAGAGCAACATCAAAACTGATTATAAAACACCCACTATGTACCAGCCACAGAAGCCCATCTTCGGGTGGTACAGTAGCTGTCATTCTCAAGACAGCTCTGTCGGTGGGCAGCCGTGGCGGTATGCGGGTGGGTTACGCTGCCTGCCGACGGTGGGACCGTCCTGGGGTGGGGGATGAGGAGGGCTGGGGTGCCTGGAGTGGGTCTTTCCTGAACATCCAACTGCCGCGAGGGAGGCTTTCATGGGGCTGGGGTGCTAACATCTTTCATTCGCCCGCAAGGTGGGTTGCTAACGCGGCTTGGGCCTGGTTACTTCTGGCCCCGCCCACATGAGCGGCTGCTTACAGGGGTTGGGGGGTCTGTGTTTTGTGTTACTGCCGCAATGAGCAGCTGCTAATGGGGGTTGGGGGGGATTGTCTGGGTTCCACGATACCGCATGGAGCGGCATTCACCGGGGCATGGGGGGGCACTGAACTGCCAGGGTGGGCAGACTGCCGTGCTGCTGCCTGCAGTATGGCAGCCTGCCTGTGGGTGGCTACCCACTTAAGTCTGGTTTTCCTAGACTTATCTTTCTGTGGCGCATCCCCGGACTTGTCCCGGGGATGCGCCAAAGAATAGGGCTG
This sequence comes from Neoceratodus forsteri, assembly GCA_016271365.2. Taxonomy (NCBI): domain Eukaryota; kingdom Metazoa; phylum Chordata; order Ceratodontiformes; family Ceratodontidae; genus Neoceratodus; species Neoceratodus forsteri. The sequence continues at coordinate 241,606,857 of CM028133.1, read as the reverse complement.
TGAATGGGGATGCGCCTGGTATGCATGGGCACGCCCCCTTCACAGCCCCTCCAGATGCACCACATATCATTACTGGTGGTCTGCGGTGCATCACAGATGCACTGTCAGATCAGGGTTGCGCTGTCCCCTGCCACAATCGCCTCTGGGTGCATGTCGGGGATGTCCTGGCGCATCTCGGATACTCTGGGCTCATCACTTTTGTGAATCCTGCCCCAGATGTTAACCAACCATAGAACAACATCAACAATGGATATGGAACACCCAATGTAAACCAGCCACAGGGCAACACCAACAATGGATATAAGCACCAGATGTTAACCAGCCATAGAACAACACCAACAATGGATATGGAATACCTTACGTAATCCACTCACGGAACACAACAAAAAATAGATATGGGACACCCAATATAAAACCAGCCATGAAGCAACATCAATCATGGATATGGGGGGTGATGATAACAGGGACCATGGACAACACTGCCCAGTGCACGAGAGCGGCTGCAAAAGCGAACAAAATGCTGGGGTGCATAGCGAGGGATTTTTCGTCCTGGCAAAGAGACGTGATCTTGCCCCTCTACAGGTCGCTGGTAAGGCCGCACTTAGAGTACTGTGTGCAGTTTTGGAGGCCATACCTAAAGCGTGATATCAGGCTACTGGAGGGGGGTGCAGAGGAGGGCAACAAAGATGATATGTGGAATGGAAGGGCTGAGAGACCTGAATATGTACACGCTGGAGGACAGAAGGGACAGGGGTGACATAATAGAGACATTCAAGTATCTGAGGGCAATCAATAAGGATGAGACAGATGGGGTCTTTAAGTTAAGGAGGGGAGGGTCACCAGGGGGCATGCGCTAAGAATAGAGGGGGGAAGATTTAGGAAGGAAATGAGGAGACACTATTTCACAGAGAGGGTGGTAGCAAAATGGAACAGCCTACCAGAATGGGTGGTATCATGTAAATCTGTGAACAGTTTCAAAAGGGCATGGGACAGGGAACAGGAAGCGTGAGGATGGGGGAGGTGGGGGGTGGCAGTGGGATGACAAAAGGGGTGCTAGCTGCACACTCGAGCAGACTTAGATAGACCGGGTGATCTGTTTCTGCTGGCACATTCGTATGTGTGTTCGTATGTTCGAATATGGAACACCTAATGTAAATCAGCCATAGAACAACACCAACAATGGTTATGGAACACCCAGTGTAAACCGGGCCACACAGTAACATCAACAATGGACATGTAACACCCAATGTAAACTAGCCATGGAACAACACCAACAAACGATATGGAGCACTCAATGTAAAGCAGTCACAAAACAACACCAGCTATGGATATGGAACACCCAGTGTAAACCGGCCATAGAACTGCACCAACAATGGATATGGAACACCCAATGTAAACCAACCATGGAGTAACATCAACAATGGATAAGGAATATACAATGTAAACCAGCCATGGAACAACACCAATAATCTATATGGAGCACATGATGTAAACTAGCCACAGAACAACACCAACATTGGATATGGAACATCCAATGTAAACCAGCTGTGGAGCAACATCGACAATGAATATGGAACACCCAATGTAAAGCAACCGTAGAAAAACGCAAAAATAGATATGGAATACCCAGTGTAAACAAACCATTATACAATGGCTCCAGAAATACTGGCTCCTGATTGATTGGCTGGCATGATTTACAACGTGTAAATCCTGCTATTACCCCACAGGAAAAAGTGCCAGACAGTCATCCACCCCCCCCCATATCACTCCGACCCAAAACGTCAAACACGCTGACAGCCATATTGACTTCAATTGCTTAGCTGACCATGGGAAATTCAAACAAAAAACATGGACTGCACATTCGACATTATCGACGAGCAAGCGCTTGAAATTATATTTGCGGACATTCCGGTAACAGAAACGGCCCCACTAAATATTCAAAATGATGAAGAAAACTTACCTCTTGAACACCTCACACCAGAAGAGCCAGCAGCCATCCGTGCCACAGCTGCACCGAAACATTCACCAGGCAGTACCCATCCTTCACCAACAGCTGCCCCGCCTACCAGCAATGCCCTCCATGCTGCTGCACAGATCACAACAGGCCCACCAATCATGTGGGGAGTAGCACCAAGCATCACATCAGCATAAGTGAGGAACAACTGATATCCCTAGAAATACAAAGAAATGAACCCACTACCCTTAAACAAATTAAGTGGGCAGTTAAAGTCTTCCAAGACTAGCGTACACAAAAACAGATTCAAGTTGATTTGAAAGTAGTGCAGCTTGCAGAACTAAATTAAATTTTAAGACATTTGTATGCAACAGCCTGTAACTCAAATGGGGAACAGTATGTGCTCACCAGCTATACAGGACTAACATCTGGACTAAACAGATACTTAAATAAGCCACCAATATCAAGACCCATAAACTTAATGAATGAGACTGCATTTACGTCAGCCAGTAGGTTGGGTCGTACCTGAAAATAGGCAGCTATGCTGTCTACTGCACCTAACCGGTTAACAAAAACTAAATAAAAATTTAAAGGGGTCATAAATACTGAAAAAATGGAAAAGACAGGCAAAACCATTAACCCCCTCCCCAAGCAGAGCTCACTTTTCCTCATAATTCTGAAGCTCTCTCCCCAAATACAGCTAGAACTCTAGTACAAAAAGTGGGGCTGGACATCCAGCTACACTTGGCTCGCAGAGGGAACGAGGGAGTGTGCAGTTTTACAGTAAACTCCTTTGAACTGAAACAGACTGAAGACGGCATAAGATACTGTACTTAACTAAATCATTTAATGAGGAAACGAAAAATCATAAACTAGTACATGACCCAACAAGCCAAGCAACAAGCGGCTTCATGTTACCATCAGCTGGTGACCCACTCTGCCCCATCAAAAGTTACTTAAAATATATTTCCAAATCCCCCCAACCCTTCAGCTCTATTTTGTCACCCCAAAAAAGAAAACCAAGAAGAACTAGAAAAACAACAAGTCTGTTATACCAGGGAGCCAATAGGGGTGAACTTCCTTGGGAAAATGCTACCTAAGATATGTCAACAAGCAGGTCTCCAAACTCACTATACCAATTATTGCCTTAGCATGACTGCGGTCACCCTATCTGACGTGAGAATGGAGGCCAGACAAATAATGGCCATCACGGGCCATAGAAATGAAGGTTCCCTCAGAAGTTACTGGAGACCGAATATCTCTGACTATGGCACCTGGGCATCAGTCATCTCTGGCCAAAAGCCTGAGGAAGTCAAAAAAAAAAACAAGAAACACCAAAGAAACCCCCACCAAAGCAATACTTCTACCCTGAACACACCAACGCTCCCTCCACCAGCAAAGATATTTTACAACCCAAGAAAATACCACTGAAACCGCACAAGAAGAAATGCCACTATCCAAGAAAAGATGCATTACAAAACAAGACTCTGCAACACAAAACGCAAGGCAAGAGAAACAGAGATCCACTGTATCGAATACAATATACTGCAGTCGGACTATTGCATCACTAAGCACTACAGAACCGGAATCCACAAATCCAGAAATCTGCACCGAAGTTCTGCACAGAGACATACAATCCATACCATTCACCAAAGAACAATTCCAAATGGAAAATCTGCATCACGAGCTAAACTTACACCTCAGAGGCACACATCCTATCCAGAATCCAGCACAAACTAGCCAGACTTGCCCAACGCACAACGTGCAACACTATGAGCCAGCACAAAAGACCCAATCATCTTCGGGGCTGTCTGCAACATTCCCAGCATTCAGTCATTTCATAAACTATGGCACGATCAACATCTAAACCCCTCCAAAACAGTAAGGGACACCTTAAAGACGCAGCACTACACCAATGAAAAGGTAAGAATGACTAATAATAAATCTTAAAAAAAGAAAACCACAAAATACATCACACTCAAAATCCTAGTCATGTCTTGCAGGAGCCGAATCTACAACTATCCATAAGGAATCCAACTTCATGTGAACAGCCACTACAACCTGGGCACCGAAACACCACCAAAACAACAGACAATACTGCAGACAGATAAGTGACAACAGTAATATAACAGACTGTGATAAAATTAAACAGAACAACTTTTCATATCTATGGCTAAGAAAAAGTTATACAAATTTACTGCTTCTTTTACCTAGAAACACCTCCGTCTTACAAATTTCAAACTGATTTACCAGTTATTTCATTGAGAAAAGCCTCTGTTCCAGAATGTTAAAAGTTCACTACAGCTAAATTGTTATAAAGTTTGCTTTTCAAAACAAGTTGAAATGTTAAACCTTGGAACTCCTTTTTTCATTGAAGCATCAAACTACAGTTTCTGGCTATAATAAAACAAATTGGTATTTATTCTAACTTAAAACTATTTGTCTTACTTCACCATTTGTATAAACACAATATCCCACTCGAGGGTGTGGGTGATGCCAGGATTTACCCACGGCTGGTGTGTTTTGCTCACTCAGCCTGCGGCCTCATGACCAAACAACACACCAACTGTGGGTAAATCCAGACATCACCCACACCCTCCCGTGGTATATTGCTTAATGGAACAACACCAACAATGGATATGGAACACCCAATGTAAAACAGCCACAGAACAATACGAACAATGGATATGTAGCACCAGATGTAAACCAGTCACAGAGCAACATCAACAATGGATATGTAACACCCAATGTAAACCAGCAATAGAACAACATCAACAGTGGATATGTAACACCCAGTGTAAACCAGCAATAGAACAACATCAACAGTAGATATGGAACACACTATGTAAACCAGCCATGGAGCAACCCCAACAATGGATATGGAAAACCCAGTGTAAACCATCCACAGAACAACACCAACAATGGATATGGAGCACCCAATGTGAAACCAGCCACAGAGCAACATCAACCATGGCTATACAGCACCCAGTGTAAACCAGCCACAGAACAACACCAACCATGGATATGGAGCACCCAGTGTAAACCAGCCATAGAACAACAACAACATTTGATATGTAACACCCGATGTAAACCATCTGTACAGCAACATCAACAATGGATATGGAACACCCAGTTTTAACCAGCCATAGAACATCAACAGTGGGTATGGAACACTCAATGTAAACCAGCCATAGAACATCAACAGTGGGTATGGAATGCCCAAATGTAAACCAGCCATAGAACATCAACAGTGGGTATGGAATGCCCAATGTAAACCAGCCATAGAACATCAACAGTGGGCATGGAATGCCCAATGTAAACCAGCCATAGAACATCAACGGTGGGTATGGAACACCCAATGTAAACCAGCCACAGAAGACCAACATCATTCGATATGTAACACCCAATGTAAACCATCCATAGAATGACATCAACAATGGATGTGGAACATCTAATGTAAACCATTCATAGAACAACACTAACAGTGGATATGGAACACCCAATGTAAACCAGCCACGGAGCAACATGAACAATAGATATGGAACACCCAGTGTAAACCATCCACAGAACAACACCAGCAATGGAAATGGAACACCCCATGCAAACCAGCCACGGAGCAACATCTACAGTGAATCTGGAATACCCAGTGTAAACCAGCCATACAGCAACTTCAGCAATGGAAATGGAGCATCCAACGTAACCCAACCGGAGAACAACACCAACAATGGCTATGAAACTCCAGTTATGGACTAGTCATGGTGTAACTTTATCAGCCCCCTGACTAAGGGATATTTGATCTTGAAGTACCTGTTTTTTGTTGCAGTTTGTGAGCTTGGTGTACTACTAGTAAGGTTTACTAGTTTATTAAATTGGGATTTTGTCAAATTGTTGTTGCTTGAATGCTGCCTATGGGCATACATGTTTGTGTGTGTTGATTTGTGTTTGCTTGCGTGTATAGGTGTGTATCTGAGTATTAATGTGCATGTACATACTTCTGTATCCATATATGTGTATTTACATCCCCATACATCTATCTGTGTAGTTACTGCAGTGCATATTTATTTATACACTTACATGTGTATGCATTTGTATATTCCTGCATCCATGTTTGTGTATTTGTGTATCGATGTTGTTGTGTACAGCATTTATGTATTCATTTGTGTGTGCATACATGTATTTTTGTATCCATTTATAAGTGGATTTCAGCAAAGCTTTTGACTCTGTTCTGCACAGACTAGTCAAAAAACTGGAGAACATGAGAATTGGACCCAAGGTTACAAACATGGTCAGAAGCTGGTTACATGGGAGAACTCAGAGAGTATTAGTAAATGGCACGCTGTCTGTGGAGAGGAGGGTGACTAGTGAGTGGGATCCCGCATGGCTCAGTTCTGGGGCCAATCCTCTTCAACATATTTATCAGTGACATTGCGGATGAACTGGAGGGAAAGGTGTGCCTGTTTGCAGATGACACCAAAATAGGGTAGACACAACAGAGGGACAGCAAATCATGGACGCTGATCTCTGAAAACTGGAGGAGTAGTCCAAGACCTGGCAACTGAAATTCAGTGCCAAAAAATGTGAGGTCATGCACCTGGGAAAGCGTAACCCAGGGAAACTGTACTCAATGGGAGGGGAGCAGCTGGTGACTACCAGGCAGGACCGAGACCTAGGGGCGATCATATCAGATGACCTCAAGGTCAGTAGGCAATGTGAAAAGGCAGCACTAAAGGCTAGTGGTATCCTGGGATGCATAGGGAGGGGCATCACGAGCAGAAGGCATGAAGTAATCATGCCTCTGTATCAGTCCCTGGTCAGGCCTCACCTGGAGTATTATGTCCAATTTAGGAGGCAACACCTCAGGAAGGACATGGATAGGCTGGAGACAGTACAGAGAAGAGCAACAAAGATGGTGCAGGGCTTGCATCAGAAACCATACGAGGCAAGACTGGATGACCTAAAAATATACTCCCTAGAACAATGCAGGAATCATGGGGACATGACAGAAACATTCAAATACCTTAAAGGCAACAACAGAGTGCACGTGCAGAATGTCTTTCAGGTAAAGGACTACAGCAGGACTAGAGGGCACAACCTTCAACTTAAGGGAGGAAACTTCAGAAGCAATACAAGGAAATTCTTCTTCACACAGCGTGTTGTGGAACCATGGAACAGTTTGCCGGAGGGGGTGGTGGAAGCCAAGGCAGTGGGAGAATTCAAGCGGGCATGGGACAGACACTGTGGGATACACAAGCAGGCAGCTAAGTAGGGGGTTAGGAAGCCAAGGGCAGACTTGATGGATCGTACAGTCACTGTCTGCTGACAACTTCTATGTTTCTAAGTGCAGATTTGTTTATCCCTGCGTGTGTAATGGTATTTTTGCATGTATGTGTGTACTGTATGTGCTGTAGTGTATACATGTGTTTCTGTGTATCTGTGTGTGTGTATATTTCTGTATGAATATGTATGTGGGCACAAGTGTATAACTATGTATCCACATGTTTGTGTGTATTTGTGAATCTATATGTGTGTCTGTATTTGTATATGTATATGTGTGTATATTTGCGTATCTGTATATATGTGTGTGTATTTGTGTATGTGTGTGTTGGTATACATTTGTATATTCACACACGTGTGTGTATTTGTGTCTGCATATGGGTGAATACCTATATCTGTGTATGAATTTGTTTATCCATGTGTGTATACATATTCATGCATTCATATGTTTATGTATATTTGTGTATGCATGTGTGTATTCATGTGTCCTTGTATGTCTGTGTATGTATAGTACTGAATGCATATGAAATTGTGTGTGTGTGTGTATATATGCATGGATGTATTTGTATATCCATGTGACTGTGTTTGTGTATCCATGCATTTAGTAACAGGTATATAATTATCTGTTTGTGTATCTATATGTATAAATATTTCTGAATGCATACATGTGTGAATTTGTGTATACATGTGTTTATGAACAGTTGTATATAAATATGTGTATAGAGTATTTGTGTATCGTTATATGTAAGTATATTTCTGAATGCATACGTGAGTGAATTTGTGTATCTGTGTGTATGGATGTGTATTTGTGTATCCATGCTTTTGTGAATTGGTACATATGACTATGTGTACACTGGTGTGTCCATATTTATGTATCCAGAGAGTGTATACATTTACTGATCCATATCTGTGTGTTCATTTGTGTGTAGTATTTGTATATGGGTCTCTATGTATATTTCTGTAGCCATATGTGATTGTGTATATGCATACAGTATGTGTCTATGTGCGCATGCATATGTGAATGTATTTGTGTATATGTGTCTGTATCTGTGTATTTGTGTATAGATATGTGTGCATATACATGTGTCTATCCAGTATATGTGTGTGTGTGTGTGTGTGTGTGGGTGTATCTGAGTCTCTTTGTAAATCTGTGTAGCAACTGTGTTCATGTATTTTTATATTTGTGTATCTACATGTGTGTAAGCATGTGTGTATATTTTTGTATTCAGTGTATGTATATTTGTGTATCTACATGTGTTCCAGTGTGTGTGTGTGTCTGCGTGTGCGTATTTGTGTATAGATTTGTGTGCATATGTATGTGTGCACAGATCTCTGTTTATATGAATACTGGAGTGTGTGTGTGTGTGTGTTTATTTGTGCATCCATCTGCTTGTGCCAAGGTGTAGACGTGGCAGATGTGTTTGAAACTCAGCCATGCCCCACCCCCATCCTACAGCAATTATTAAAAGAGCTGCTATTGTTCTGACCCGTTTACAAGCTTCCCTCTGTGGGATACAGCCTTGGGCTGGGGGAGAACACAGAACCAAACCCCTTGTCTGGTGCATACTCTATATGACCATTTTACTTGGGGGGGGGCAGTATTCAGAGGACAAAAACCAGTGGCTGCTGACACAAAACTAGAAGGAAAACCTCAGACAAAACTTATTTCAATGCCTAGAGTGAAGCGTCAGGAAAAACATTTGAGGTCCCTTGCAGGAGAAAACCATACTGTTGGCCGATTCCAGAGAGGCAACAGCTGAGGTTTATAAACCTGTTTCTACAACCCCAGGGTCCGCAGATAACAAGGCCTCTGACTACAAAACATGTTTTTTTATTATTCCGAGGTCGCCGTGGCATAGTGTGAGTCATTATAGCAGCCCAGGAGAGCAGGGCGGTGGAGGAGACACATAAATTCCCCTGCTCTTAGCTGGGTCTAGTAGTTAGAAAAGTGTTTGCACATCATTTTTGGAGACACGGGGTTATAAGGCGGTCAGAGAGAGAGAGAAAGGAGGGTAGAAGCAAGAGAGAGTGAGACAAAGAAAGAGACAGAGACCAGTTCCCCCCCTCGCACTCCTCCGCTGCAAAAGCCACAAACAAACTGCAGACTTAAGACGTTCCTTGAGGTTTTTGTGGACTTCTTCAAAATGGATTCCATGTAAAACCAACATTTTGTCTTTAAAGGAAGCATAGAATGCATTTACAGATGCTTGGGGGAGGGTAGAGTGGAGGCCAGCGAAGGTTTTTTTGGAAGGGGAGGGAGGTGAAGTCTGGAGTCACTTGCCATGAACTGAATCATGCATGTTCATCACAGCAGCCAGCATTATTTCTCACCATGATCAGGTCTGTGGGTCCCACCAGACAATGAGTCACAGGTAAAAGCACAGCCTCTCTTGCAGATAGAATCCAGAGATATGGTGCTGTACAGTACAAGACATGGATCTCTCTCTTTTGCTCTAAGTAATTCCAGAGAAAGTCACAGGTAACAGGACAGCCTACCATAGTCAGACCATCTACAATGCGAGGCAGAAACATTGCTGAATCCCTGGCATGGTGGTATTAGTGCTGGTGAAAGGTGAGGGACTGACAGTACAGGAGAATGAAGCCCTCTGTTTATACACAGGGACAGGTACAGTGTGGAGTAGGTACAGTGCAAGATTCCCCACACACTGTGATGTATTCAGTGCAGGTGGAAGGTGAGAGACTGGCAGTACTGGAGACTGAAGCCCTCGGTTTATCTACAGGGACAGTACAGTGTGGGGCAGTTGCAGTTCAGGCTTCCTCATGCACTGTGATGTATTTAGTGCTGGTGAAAGGTGAGGGACTGACAGTACTGGAGAATGAAGCCCTCTGTTTATCCACAGGGACAGGTACAGTATGGGGCAGGTACAGTGCAGGCTTCTCCACACATGGTGATGTATTTAGTGCTGTTGAAAGGTGAGGGACTGTCAGCACTGGAGACTGAAGCCCTCGGTTTATACACATGGACAGATACATACTTCCCACACTGTGATATATGTAATGCTCGTGCTGGTGAAAGGTAAGGGACTGAAAGCACTGAAGTCTGAAGCCCTCTTTTTGACCTCATGGGCAGGTACAGACTTCCCCACACTGTGATGTATTTAGTGCTGGTGAAAGGTGAGGGACTGACAGTACAGGAGACTTAAGCCTTCTGTTCATCCACAGGGACAGATACAGTGTGGGGCAGGCACAGTGCAGGCTTTTCCACACACTGTGATGTATTCAGTGCTGTTGAAGGGTGAAGAACTAACAGCACTGGGGACTGAATCCCTCTGTTTATCCACAGGGACAGGAACAGTGTGGGGCAGGTACAGTACAGGCTTCCCCACACACTGTGATGTATTTAGTGCTGTTGAAGGGTGAGGAACTAACAACACTGGGGACTGAATCCCTCTGTTTATCCATAGGGACAGGAACAGTGTATGACAGGTACAGTGTAGGCATCACCACACTGTCATGTATTTAGTGCTGGTGAAAAGCAACAGCACTGGAGACTGAAGCCCTCTGTTTATCTATAGGGACAGGTACAGTGTGGGGCAGGAACACTGAAGGCTTCCCCACACACTGTGATGTATTCATTGCAGATAAAAGGTGAGAGGCTGACAGAACTGGAGACTAAAGCCCTCTGTTTATCCACAAGGGCAGGTACAGTGTGGGGCAGGTAAAGTGCAGGTGTCCCCTCACTGTGATGTATTTAGTGTAGGTGAAAGGGGAGGGACTGATGGCACTGGAGACTGAAGCCTTCTGTTTATCCACAGGGACAGTGTGGGGCACGTGTATAGTGTAGGCTTCCCCACACACTGTGATGTATCTAGTGCTGGTGAAAGGACAGAGACTGACAGCACTGGAATCTGAAGCCCTCTGTTAGCCACACCCCCTGAGAAAGGTCAGGTGACCGAAGTGTCGGGCAAGGGGTGGACAGGAGGAGGCTCCTCTGTGGGTCTGTTTACCCTGCTGAAATGTTTTAATGCATGTGCTGTTGGATACTGAGCACTGTATGCTGAATAAAATATTTGATGTTTCTACCAAAAGTGGATGGCCATGCATGCAGTCTGTGGGAGCTTCCTAGCACAGGTCAGGTATGGCCTTTCTCAAGTTTCTACAATGTAGACTTCCCCACACAGAGATGTATGTATTGCTGCTGAAAGGTGACAGACTCACAGCAGTGGAGAATGAAACCCTCTGTATATCCACAGGGACAGGTACAGTGTGGGTAGGTGCAGTGCCAGATTCCCCATACTCTGCTGTATTTCATGGTGGTGAAAAGTGAGGAACTAATGGCATTGAATATGAAGCCCTCTGTTTACCCACAGAGACAGGTATAGTGTGGGTCATGGATAATGCAGGTTTCCCCACACATCCTGATGTATTTAGTGCTGGTAAAATGTGAGGGACTGACAGCACTGGAGACTGAAGCCCTCTGTTTATACACAGGGATAGGTAAAGTGTGGGGCAGGTACAGTGCAGACTTCCCCACACACTGTGATGTAGTTAGTGCTGGTGTAAAGTGAGGGACTGACAGCATGGGAGAAAGACGGTTTAGGTATTGTGTTTTTCCTTGCAGTGTAAAGTCCGACTGGGATTTGTTCTGAACATTCAGGGGAATCTGGGTCAGCATGTCCCAGTGTTTCGTACATCAAGGAATCCCAAACTGCATGCCTCCTCCTCAGTCACCGAGACCACTTTCACACCCCATCCTCAAGAGATCTCTAGGAGACCCTGTTCACCTCAGTATCCCTTCTCATCTTAAAAATCTTTCACAACCTCACCCCTCTTTCCCTGTCCAGCCCCCTCCTTCCAATATGTGCCCACTCCTATAACTGTCTGCCCTTCTTCTCATTCTTTATTCCGCTCCCCTCTTCATGTCTTCCTGCAGTTTTACAGGAAAGAAACCCATGTAGGCTCTGAATGTATATGTTACTTCTCCCTGAGAACACCTAAAAATATCCTTCATTCATGAACACAGATAGTAACCTGGCTACACGTTATTTGAACGTGAGAGGATAAACCCCTTCTGATCTCAGGTTGTGAATACGATATCCTAGGATTTTGGTCACCTAATTGGAGCCACTCTCAACATGTGCATTTTAGCAGAAATTAATGATCTTATAGAGCTGACTGTACCATGGCTCAAATGGATTCTGGTGGTCATGATCACAGCCGAACATATCATAACTATGGGTGGAAGGATTGCACAATTACAATGCACACGTCTGGTTTAACAAACTGAAGGAAATCATCAATTAACTAGGAAGGTTGCGCGTCAGGCTAGAAAACTATCAGAAATTATACTGTGCAGTCTGGGCACAATATAATGTTCTGTACCCAGAAAACCAACCACCCATCTCCCCCCACCCCATGAGTGGGAGTTATCAGTGTAAGTTAAAGCTTCTAAAAGACTCCAAGTGTCAGGCTTGGGCGACAGGACCACAAAGTATTTTGGGAGGAAGAAGGAAAAGGCGGTGGAAGGGATATGAAGCCCAGAGTGTGGAAAAAGGAAAGCACAGTAGGTCATTAAAGAATATTATGGAGAGCCAAAACAGAACATATAAACAGAGGTAGAGCGAGACTGAGTGAAGTTGATATAAACCCTAGAATGAAATATCCTAAACTGGCTCTTTGACAGTGGGAATATTCAAAAAATAAATTTCACTTCCAAAATCTTCATGTCCCAAAACCTGCTATTTCTAACATCACACAGATTCCCACTCAACACTCATTGCATCTGAATTCAGTTTAAATTTCGAAACAGTTATGATTGTATTAGAATCAATTAGATCACAGATACACCAAAAATACTGGTAATGAAGCCTGATGATGACCAAGTAATAAGGGGCAGATGGTTTCACTGTTCATTCTATGTTATCGACAAATTAGCCACAGCAACATTTTTTCTCACCCGTTTCTCGTTATTCTTTTTTTCTCACCTTTTGCTTTTAAGAGAAAGGATAGGATAATGGAAAGGTGTTAGAAATCAGAATAAATAAGCACAACTTGTACCCTACCACACATCCAACTATAGTAGTTTTCCATCCTTATTAGAATCTATACACTATGGCCAGAATGTGTGCTTGGGGGGACTAGAATGCCATTTAAAAAGAAGTAGTGGGGGGCGCTAGGGAGCCATCTTCCCGATAGGTCATGCCCTACATGTGCTCTCCGCCATAGCTCAACATTTTGTAATCTACTTGAAAAAGTTTTACAAACTGAACTTTCTAACTTACAGAATTGAATTGCTTACAGTAAGTGGATCGAGCAGATACTAAATTGAAGTATGGTTTGCCCGAAAACTCAGCAGCAGCAGAGGGCAAGGATAGGGAAGCCTCGGGTAGCCCTTCAGCCAGCAGCCTTTCTACTGCCACAAAACCACACTGGCAAACTGTCAGAGTTTATGTGGGCCATTGACTCCAAACTGGAGCAAACCCTCACCCAACTCGAGGTCCACGGCAAACAACTCAAGGAACTGGCTACTTAGAGTACTGTCTCAGACAAACGCACAACTCCCATCCTCACTACTGTAGTAGCTAACTTCATGCAGGAAAATACTCAGCTGCGAGGCCATGTGGATGCCTAGGAAAACAAGGTCTCGACTGCACACTGTTTACCACACACAAACTTTAAAGTACTGCACAGAATTCACAGAAATGTCCTGTTTTGCTGTGTAGGCTGTGTCCATGCGGGTATATTATTTTGTTCAGTGGGGACAAAAATGGCGGACGAGAATGATATTCTATACTGTTACAGTGGTACTGATTGCATGGTTGGAGCACATCACAGTTTTTGTATGAGCTTTCCCTGTCCATCTGCACTCTGCCCAAACCCTTCATGCAGTCGAGATAAGTATTTCTTTTACTGTTTTTTCAACTGCTGGCAACAGGGGCAATGCAGTTACTATTAACGGCCTGGAGAAGTCCCAGTTTGATAATGCAGGTTGATGTGTGTGATGTCTTTTACTATGCTTTACTGGTAGGTAGAATGCTGGGAAAGGTGGGAAGCAACTGTTTTTAGGCCACAGCTTTCCTTTCTGTTTGAAGAAGTACTACAATCAAAATTTGCAAAAACATATGTCGTGCACTGTGTTTTAATTTGTGTATGTAGTTGTGGTGTGTTCTTCCCTTTGTTTACTATTAAGTTTTTTCTAAATTAGCCTGCTAGTTATGTGGTAGTTGTATGGCCCCTGAGGATCTCCATCTTAGCAAGGTTTACTGCTTTTCTGTTTCTTACAATGTCTCCTGTCCCATGCAACAGTGATGCATCCAGGACTATGGATTCAGCAAGTACTAGAGGTAGGAGCCCAATGTTCTGACCTCCATGAAATAGCCCTAATTCCAATTTTTTAGTTTTCTATGTGTGTGTCAGGATTAGCCAGAAGGAGTAAATGTTTTGCTTTTAAAATTTTTCATTTCATCAAACTACATACAGCCATAAAAAGCACACAAATCAACCCAGATCATCAATGCTATATTTAGTAAAGACTCTGTTTTCTTACAGAATAAGTTACTAAGTTAGGCCTCAGGTATTTGCTAAACTGGAAATGTAGCCATTTGTGCTCTCCGGATAAGTAAAGTTATTTAATATCACACCTCTGCTGTTGTAAAACTGACTCTAAACCAGTGTTTGCTGAATCCATGGTCCCGGATACATCACTGTCAAATCAAATGAAGTGAAATCAAACTTTATTTATAAAAAGCGCCTTTCAAAAACGAAGGCGCTTGTACATATTAAAATAACTCAAAACAATTACTTAAAAACCTAAATAGATAAACATGTTAAAACTCATAACAGCGGCTTTAAAAATCAGTGTATGCCAAACTGAATAGAAATGTCTTCAGTGCTGCTTTAACACTTTGGATGTCACATGAGACAGGAGGCATTGTAGGAACAAGAAGAGCAATAAAACTTGCTAAGATGGAGGTCCCCAGGGGCCATAAAACTGCCATACAACTAGCAGGCTAATTTAGAAAAAGATCCTAATAGCAGACAAAGGGAAGGACACACTAGGACCACACACACAAATAAAAACCCTCTGCACAACATGTGTTTGCAAATTTTGACTGCAGTGCTACTTTAAATGGTTACCAGCAGTACCAGCAGACTGCTTTATATCCCTATGCACTCTCCCTTTCACATTATGACCAGAGAATAGGCTGGCACTTCCTAGAGACTTTCTCAAGACTTTATGTACATCAACATGATGGGTTATCCATATCTTATATTTGCCTATTATGAGCTAAAGTTGTACTTCACTTCTGCATCAAGTGAAAATTATAACGTTTAAAAAAGGATGTAAGAGGATAGCCTTGTCAGGGCAACATCCCACTTACAAGAATGGGCTTTAAAGTCAATTTCTTATTTAGCATTATGGGACCTAGCAAGGCACGAATTTGTTTTGAAAGCTAATTAACTTTTTTTGCTAATCAACAAGGTTTTGATTAGCAACCAGTAGGGATTAAGGAGCACTCTGATAGCAATTTGGAAATGTTTATTACAATATGCCAAATCAGAGGTAAAGGGGTCACACTGTGACAAGTCTATCTCCCTGGGACATTGGGGGTCAGTAGCTCACAGAGGTAAAGGGGTCCCATTGTTAACAAGTCCATCTCCCTGGTACATCTGGGGTCAGGAGCTTGCAGAGGTAGGGGGCCCACTGTAACAAGTCCATCTCCCCGGTACATCGGGGGTCAGGAGCTTACAAAGGTAAAGGGGTCCTTCTGTAAAGAGTTCATCTACCTGGTACATTGGGATCAGAAGCTTGCAGAGATAGGGGACCCACTGTAAGACGTCCGTCTCCCCAGTACATTGGGAGTCAGGAGCTTGCAGAGGTAGGGGCCCACTGCAACAAGTCCATCTCCCTGGTACATTGGGGGTTAGGATCTTGCAGATGTAAAGGGGGCCCACTGTAACAAGTCCATCTCCCTGGTACATTGGGGGTCAACAGCTTACAGAGGTAAATGGGGCCCCCCACTGTAATGAGTCCATTTACATGGTACATTGGGATCAGCAGCTTGCAGAGGAAGGGGGCCCACTGTAACAAGTCTATCTCCCTGGTACATCAAGGGTCAGGAAAAGAGAGCCAAATCAGTTAAGAAAGGGGATAAAACCTTTTATAGGTACATCAGGGAGCAAAGGAAGACCAATGGAGGGATAGCGAGGCTTAATAAAGGGGAGGGGGTAGGCAGAAGGTGACTGTGAAAAGGCAGAGATACTGAATGAATACTTTTGCTCAGTATTCACAAAAGAAGAAGAGGGGGAGGTACCTAAACCAAACAATAGAAGCACTATAGACAGGGGGGGGGTCGATACCAGTCCATTCACAAAAGAAAGGTTCCTGAAAGAACTCCTAAAACTCAAGGTGGACAAAGCAATGCGGCCTGATGGGATTCACCCCAGAATTCTAAAAGAACTAAGGAGAGACCTAGTGACACCACTGACTACCATTTTTAACAAATCATGGGAGGATGGTGTGGCACGAGAGGACTGGAGGAGGGCAGATGTGATTCCTCTTCACAAAAGTGGGAGCAAGGCAGAGGCAGGAAACTACAGACCTGTTAGCTTGAGCTCAGTGGTAGAAAAAATGATAGTATCACTTTTGAAAGAAAGAATTGTTGAGTATCTAGAGGCCAGTGGGGCACAGGACCCAGGGCAGCGTGGATTCACAGCAGGAATGTCATGTCAAATGAAACTAATAGATTTTTTTGACTGGGTGACCAAAGTAGCAGACCAGGGAGGGGGTGTAGATATGTTCTACCTAAACTTTAGCAAGGCACCTGACACAGTTCCACACAAAAGACTAATAAACAAGTTAGCCAGCCTGGGAGAGGGTCACAGGGTGGTAGCCTGGGTAACAAACTGGCTGGACAACAGGACCCAGAGGGTAATAGTAAATGGAGTACACTCTGAAGAAAGGGGGATTACTAGTGGGGTACTGCAGGGTTCAGTACTGGGACTGGTCCTCTTTAATGTCTTTAAAGGAGACATTCCAGAGGGACTGGAAGAAAAAGTATGCCTCTTTGCAGGCGACACAAAGATATGCAACAGGGCTGATACACGGAGGCGGGATGAGTGGAAAGGATGAGAAGGGACTCGGCAAGATTGGAGGAATGGTCAAAAATACGGCAGCTTAGATTCAATGCAAAAAAGTGCAAAGTAATGCACCTAGAGAACAAAAACCTAGGCGAAGAGTACACAAGGGGGTGATAACAACAACACAAATGGAAAGGGACCTGGGGGTAGTCATATCAGATGACCTTAAGGTAAGTAAGCAATGTGAGAAGGCATTAAGGAGGGCTTGGGGATAAAAGGATGTATAGGGAGAGGCATCCCCAGTAGAAAACAGGAAGTTGTTATCCCTCTGTACAGATAGCTGGTGAGACCCAATCTGGAGTACTGCATACAGTTCTGGAGACCCCATCTCTGCAGGGACATAGGATGGAGGCAGTCCAGAGGAGGGTAACTAAAACAGTGAGGGTCTGCAACAGAAGCCATATGAAGAGAGATTAAAAGTGCTTAATATGTATACCCTTGAGGAAAGGCAGGAGAGAGGTGGGGACATGATAGAAACTTTTAAGTACCTCAAGGGAATCAACAAAGTCCAAGATGGGAGCATCTTTCAGAAAAAAAGGTGTGCAGGAGCAAGGGGGCACAATCTGAAGATAGAGGGGGGACAGCTTAGGGGCAACATGAAGTATTTTTTTACAGAGAAGGTGGTGGACGCATGGAACCACCTTCCTGAGGAGGTCATGGGATCAAAAACAGGGGGGAATTCAAGAATGCATGGGACAGACATAAGACAATTATAGTGAGGGGTAGGATGAAGTAGGCTGTTGGGTAACTAGAATCTGCAGCTTATCCAACAGGTAGGGAAATGAACAGACTAGGTGGGCCAAGCTGTCCTTATCTGCTGTCAAAGTCTATGTTGCTATGTTAGGAGCTCGCAGAGGTAAAGGGGGCCCACTGTAACAAGTCCATCTCCCCAGTACATCAGGGGTCAGGAGCTCGCAGAGGTAAAGGGGGCCTACTGCAACGAGACCATCTACCTGCTACATTGGGGTCAAAAGCTTGCAGAGGTAGGGGGCCCACTGTAACAAGTCCATCTCCATGGTAAATTAGGATTCAGCAGCTTGCAGTGATAAGGGGCCCACTGTAAAAAGTCCATCTCCCTGGTACATCAGAGGTCAGGAGCTCACAGAGGTAAAGGGGCTGACTGCAATGAGTCTATCTCCCCAATACATCAGGTGTCAGGAGCTTGCAGAGGTAGGGGGCCCACTGTAATAAGATAATCTCCCCCTTACACTGGGGGTCAGGAGCTCATAGAGGTAAAGTGAACCCAGTGTAATGGGTCCATATCCCCGGTATATCAGGGTTCAGCAGCTCGCAGAGGAAAAGGGGGCCCAGTGTAATGAGTCCATCTCCCCTGTACATAAGGGGTCAAGAGCTTGCAGAGATAAGGGGGCCCACTGTAACAAATCCATCTCCCCTGTACATTAGGGATCAGGAGATCACAGAGGTAAAGGAGGTTGACTTCAAGGAGTCTATCTCCCTGATATATCGGAGGTCAGGAGCTCGCAGAGGTCAAGGGTGACCAGTGTACCGAGTCCATCTCCCTGGTATGTCAGGGGTCAAGAGTTCACGAAAAAAAAGGGGCCCAGTGAAATGAGTCCGTCTCCCAGAAATATTGGAGATCAGGAGTTCACAAGGGGAAAGGGTGCCCACTGTAACGAGTTCATCTCCCAGGTAAGTCAGGGGTCAAGAGTTCACAGAGGTAAAGGGGGCCCTTGTGTATTGAGTCCATCTCCATGGTACATCAGGGGTTATTAGTTCACAGAGGTAAAGTGGGCCCAGTGTAACAAGTCCATCTCCCAGGTATATTTAGGGTCAGGAACTCACCAAGATAAGGGTCTGACTCCAGCGAGTCCATTTTCTTGGTGCATTGGGGCTCAGGAGCTGTTGGAGGTAAAGGAGTCCCACTGTAATGAGTTCATCTCCCCGGTACATTGGGGGTCAAGACCTCACAGAGGTAAAGGGGGCCCAGTGTAGCAAGTATACCTCCCTGGTACACTGGGGGTCAGAACCTCACAAAACTAAAGGGACCCAGTGTAACGAGTCCATCTCCCTGATACATCGGGGGTCAGAAATTCGGAGAGGTAAAGGGAGCCCAGTCTGGTCATGGATTTAAAGGCCAATAAAAGAACCTCATGGTAAATCCACTGCCTGACTGGTGAGTCAGTGCAGAACCTGTAGAAAGGAAGTGGTGTGCTCTGTCTTCTGAGTGGAAGTCAGTAGCCTCGCTGCCTCCTTTTGAAACAGCTCTGTTCACAAGGCAAGTCCTTGTACAGTGCATCACAGTATCATGGGGTAACTGCAGGGTCAAGAGAAAAATCAGGATGCCATCTAGATGGCGTGTACTGGTATTACTGGGTCTGGCACTGTGGTATTGATCCCTCTGGAGTGGGAGTTAGGGTAGCTAGAGACAGGACTCAGGGCGTGACAAATAAGAGTGTGAGCTGGTGGTCAGTTTGGCAACTAGCTTTCAAAATCTGGTAGCCAAATATGAAAATTATGCATGCACCATAATTGTTGATGTTCCAGACTATCTTCACCATTTATTACCATGTATGTGTCTGTGCCACAGGCACTAGGACCCTGCAGGAGTCAAAAACCTTTTCAGCTGACAGCTAGGGTGCCAATGCTAGTGACGGCACCACCCATGAGACTCATGCATGAAGTGGCACTTATGAACTCTTCAGTAACTGACACTAACCCCCTTCTCACCTCAGTTCTGTCATGAAGAGAGTAACAAAGTTGGAGAAAGAAAGAAGAGGGACAAGATTGCCCAAGGGACAGAAAAAAGGATATAGAATATGTACCCCCCCTACAAATGGGGGTTCCAGAAGTCTTCCTTGAGCTTGCCTAAATGCTCACTGCCAGGCTGGTGTCCTGTGTTTTAGCAGTTTAAATGTGATTGCCAGAGAGTGCCTGTATAGCCTTTGTGCACTGTCTCTTTAAGAGCTGCCTGGATTGCAGTCATAAATAATCTGAGAGGGAGCTCTGTTGAAAGATGTAACTATCTGCTGAAAATCATTTAGAGTGATAATGATAATGTAGTTTGTCTAACCTACCTTCTTTGCAGCAAGGACTGTTTTGTTTATCTCCACTATCTTGGTCCTGGACTGCCGAATTGGACCAATCAGTACTGGTGGAACCTAAAACGGAGCCAGACTACAGGAGCTGTCTGGAGTCAAAATCTGTAGGAACTGAGTTTTGGGCTTTTGGCACCTTTTTGCACCTGAAGGGGGAGCCTCTGTTGTGACTGACAGACAGATCAGCCAACCGAACATTTTGGATTCTGGGGAAAGTCCCATGCTTGCTGGCAGTTGAGTCAGATCTAAGTTGAGAGCTGAAGAAGCAACAGCTTGAGACAGTCGAGCAGCCGTCTGAGTAGTTTTGTGTGGAAGAACTGTGGAAAGGCCTGAGTTGTGGCCTGCATGTCTGCCTGCTGCCCCTGAGAGGGAGAAAAGAGAATAATTTCGGACTAAGCCAGAGTTTGTGAGAACGAAGTAAGCCACTGATTTGTACCAGGCTCATACCTGAAGAAAACCAAAGATTTTGCTGAATGCAATCAGCCTGTCAGGATTTCCAGCTGCTGTTGAATCCCCGGTTTGTGTAGAGACTCTTGTGATCGTGACCGGAAAGCAGTTTGCCTGGTACAGTAGAATTTCCTTACATGTAAATTTGTTGTGAGTTGTTAATGGATCATGATTTGGTTCCCCACTGTGTGAAGTGTGTTCTGCTTGCTGAAAGCTATATCCAGCCCAAAATGGACTGTATCAGAATTTGTCTCCATTTGGCCAGGGGCTTGCCACACTGGCCCAGCCAGACTACCCGTTGCACAGAAAAAGCCATCAATGAGAGACCTGCAAGGGGATCAGCGCCCCGCACAATGCTTGAACAGGAATGATGCCTCTGCGATTTGTGTGGCCCTGCTTCTCCTGGCACTCCAGATTAACCACCTGCTGTTTCGATTGCCCAGCCTGTGTCCAGTCTTGGGTCATCGGTAATCATCAGGGTAGCTCCCTGCAACAACAGTCTAATCTAAAAGTGTGCCATCTGATTGTCTTGTTGTTTTCTTTTCACGAACTGAGCCCTCCGGCTCCGGATTACAAATAGTGTGTGTTGTGCATGTTGTTTTCTTCCATCACAGGGCCCCAACCAGCTGAAACATTCCTGGCTAGCCCACCGTTCTCTGTCTGGATACCCAGAGTGTGCGACTGTTTAAGGATCCTGAAGTGCATGCATAACTGTTAGACTTGATACAGCCTTTAAGCAAATTAACCTGATTATGCCACTCCCTTGTTCAAGTCCCTTAAATAAATCAGATCTAACACTTTTTTGCGTTTACTGTCTATAACTTGCGTTTGCTGTCTATAACCTTGTTTTACAGGGGGTCCCCAGGGCTGGGCCAGAGGAAAGCCCTGGTGGTAAGTGCAAACATTGTGGGTACTTGTGTGGTGTATCAATGGTATTGTGAAAGTGATTATTGTGTATTGTTCCGGCCACTAGTAAGGAAAGAAGGGGGTTGCAGTGTCCCAGAGGGCTGTGCCCAGGTTAGCTTGACCATTACCAACCCTGACCTCCGGGTGGAGGCACCCCTTTCAGAACTCAGGCCCCTTAACTTGCTACTAGCCAAGCAGGCAGGGGTAGTAGCCCTTAGGATAGCGCCACCTAGGGGTACATTTTGAGGCTCACCGCTGGATTTTGTGCTTTAGTGGCCAAAATTATGAATTATTGTTAAAGATTAATGGTTACCCCAGTAGAAATGGCTGTACACCAGTTGGTGGGGTGGTGTACTGGGCAGGAGATCAACCCCAAAATGCTCTACTTATACTAGATATCCCCCTGGGTACCGGTAAAGACACTGTAGAGGGAGCACTCTTCAAAGCTGAATGTTTAAAAAACCCTGTGGTGGTGGGTCGACAGGCTGATTTGATCGCCCAAACTTTCATAGCCTTGGTAGAGTGCAGTGACCTCGTGGACAGTTCTAAAGTGCCACAGACTATTGCCCCAGAAGGGGGTTCCAGCTGCCTGGAGAGTGATAATAAAAGATAGTAAAGACCCCGGGGAGGATGAGCTCCCACCATTATCTGAGACTTTTGAGGAGAAATTTGCTAAGTTGTTGCTGGAGGAAGGGAAAACCGTAGAGGACTTTAAGAAACTATTCCTGCCAACTGGGGGTGTTCCTTCTCCAACACCCCCTCCCACTCCAGCACCTGTTACTACCCCACCTTCTGTGCCCATGCCAATTCTGGCCCCTATACCTGTACCTGCCATTAGTCATGACTCCTACCGAAAGGTGAGAATCTTCTCTGCACCGCCCCACCCCCCAAGGGGAGATGACTGGGAGACCTAGATAGACTATGTTGCCCCCCCAGTACTTTAATGGCAATGCTCAGAAGCAGAGAAATTAAAGAGGTTGAGTGAGAGCCTCCGAGGTCCTGCCCTGGCTACCATCTGTGCCAAGCAGGCCAATAACCCTGGAGCAACTGCACAGGACTATCTTGATGCATTGGAGAATGTGTACGGGAGCCCGGATTCAGATGAGGATCTATGGTGGAGAATGAGAAACGCTCAGCAGTACCCAGGGGAGCCATTGTCTGTGTATGTACCTCGACTTGAAAAGCTGCTACAAGAGTGCCTCAGAAAGGGTAGTTTTCCGTCAAATGAATTAGATCGAACTAAACTGGACTGGATCCTTAAGTCTGCTCCGTCTTCAGAACTGTTACTGCTTCAGCTGTGCCTTGCCACCTCACTGGAATCGCCCCCTCCTATGACAAGCTAATGAAAGAAATTTAAGGGGTTGAGCAAAGGCAACCCCATGGGGGAATTGCATCTATATCTGCTGCTGCTGCGCAAGTGACCGACAGTGATCAGCCAAGTGAGGTTCAGGGGCAAAAGTCAGCACTTGACGAGCACTCTGAGAATGCAAAGGACTTCCCGCCCTGGGCCCAGCATTGGAAAGACGTGATACTAAAGGACATCTGAGAGTTGAAGACGGGTGCCTCTGCAAAGGTTTCCCCCCATACAACAAGATTCTGGTCCCTTTGGATTGGTCACGTGATGGCTGGCTAATGAAGAACAGCACGCTCTCACTTCTCCCTGCTCCTCCTGCTTTAAAACACCTTCTCTAGCTATTTTAAAACATCTTGTGGAATTAATTATAGCAGTGCTAGTTGTCTACTTACTGCTCTTTGGGACTCAGCATCCGGGAATATGGAAGTAAGCATTCACCTCCCCAACTCCTGAAAAAGATAAGGCCACAAAAAGGCCGACGCAGCAAGCCTCCAACTCTTCTAAGACTCAGCCCGGTGGACCTGTGCTTTCAGAGGAACGGTTCACAGAATTAACGCGGCCACTACAGGAGACCATTTCTGGTATTTCAGCAGCTCTCCAGCAGCTTCGCTCCTCGGTCGAATCGCTTTCCATCTGAGTAGGTGACTCGGAAGCGAGACTCCTCTCAGTCGAGAAATGGCAGGGGAGAGTGGAACAAAATTCCGGTGCTACTAGGCGCCGACTGAAAAAATTGGAAGATAAGCTTGAAGATTTGGAGGGGCGCAGTAGGTGTAACAACCTACTGATTCTGAGATTACCAGAACATGAGGAAAGGTCTACACCTATCTTGTTTCTCCAAAGGTTCTGCACTAAAATCTCAGGCTCATCCCCGACTGGCAACCTGTATGTTACTGAAAGAGCGCATCGTTCCCTGCGCCCACCTCCGCCTGATGATGCTCCCCCTCGACCATTAATTTTCAAAAGTTGCTAAACTATCAAGATAAGCAGCACATCCTGCTGAAAGCTAAAGAAGCCCAAGAGCTGCTTTGGGAGGGTGGCAAGATAAGGATTGCGCAGGACTTGCCGCAGACTGTGCGGGTCGGAAGACAAGAGAAGACAAGAGCGCCACCCCACAGTCTCTAAATTGATCATGGCTGGGATCCCATTCAGGGTCCGGTATCCCACCATCTTGCAGATTAAACATGCAGATAAGTGGATCTCTTTTGAGTCTCCAGACCAGGCTAAAACCGAACTGAAGTCTTTATTACCAGACCTATTTACTTGACTTACAGTGTGCAACCGTGAGGATGCCCCTTGTTCTGCATGAATGTGCTGAATAACTGGACTTTGTTTTCGGGACAACTAGACTTCTTCTTGGATCTTGTCTCATTTGCTGAGCACTGGAGAGCAAGACATGATTTTGTGGGACCTGTGATCATAGGGCGGCTGTAGTTTTGCTCTTTATTTTCTTTTTCCTTTTTTCCTTTTCTCTACATCCCTGGACAGTATAAATAGACTGTTTTATTTACTCCTGATGGAGAAAGTGTATGGCTTTTTATTTACTTTCCTGGGGGGGGTATTATAGGCCCTTGCAGGTATAATTAACCAGGGTGCCCTGACGGTTTGTGTATAAAAGATGGGTGCTTAACATGCACTTAGCCAGACAGGATAATAGCGGCTCCTTTTTATTTTTTGCGCTAGTTTCAATAAGTTGTGTACTTTTTAAATTGGGCAGATAGACTGCCCTACATACAGGTCAGTCCCTTATTTGATGGTAGACAAGAATATGCACACAATTGTATTTTCGTAGCGTAAGCTGCCCGTAGTTTTTTTATACCAGTGATTAAGGTTATCTCTGTTTACCATTTTTCTGGTTTTCTAGTTTTAATAGGAAAAGGAAATGATGAATCAGTAGTGATAAGGGGGGGTGTCTATGACTGGGTCTCCTTGGCGTAGCTTTATTAACATCACCTGGTGGTGTACTGAAAGTGGTGCAGTTTGTTGAACTGGGGTTGGCTGGTATTGTTGGGGGGTATTCTGTGTCTTACGATTGATTATAGGAGATTTGGTATTACACATTTTTACTCATGTTTTTGCATGTTTTTTGGGGGTGTGAGGAGGGTGGGGGTCTAGCAGTATGGGTATTGGGGATAGGGTGGGCATTCTGTGCACTATGCCACTTCAATTTGCCAGTTTCCATCGGAAGGATAAGTCAGGGGTACATTTTTCCAAAGCATTGAGTCTAAAGGGTGAACATTTTAGATACAGTCCAAGTGGTTTTTACTTCATCTCCCTCCTCCCGTTTTTACTTCTTGCTGTTATGGGACTAGATGGGGCGTGTATATAAATTTGTGTCTTGGAACATAAAACGTGCCCAAGATAAGTGTAAGTGGGCAATTATATTGTGCCATCTTCACCACATTGGGGCGCACGTAGCCTATCTCCAAGAAACACATTTGCATAGGAAAGACCTCATCCTCTTTCAGAAGTCCTGGGTAGGGCAAGTTTTTGGGGCTGGAGTGTCCACAAAACATGGAGGGGCAGTGATCTTACTTGCTAAGACTGTCCCTTTCACTATGACCCAGGAGCTGTGGGACCAGCTGGGCTAACATACTAACATACTAAAATGCCAGCAGAATAGGCCTAACAGTCTTTCGTGACTGCTCGTTTGGTCAGCCCCCACCCTGGGCGCTGACCTTGCTGCCCCCCTCGCCTTCTCTGGCTTCTCCCTTCCCAGTTCCGGATATTCTTGCTGCATTGGATTTTGCTTCCAGAACCCTTCCCCTGTACCTGTCCCACCCCCTCTTGAACCCCTCCACCGTCTCTGCCTCCACCAGCCCCCTAGGCAGCGCAGTCCATGGCTCCACCACCCTCTCAGTGAAGTAGCACCTCCTCCTTTCTCCCCTGAATCTTCCCCCCTCCAGCTTCCACCCATGCCCTCTAGTGGCCCCCTCCTCCTTCCTTCGAAGCACCCTGACTGTTCCTCCCTATTTACCCTCTTCATGTACCTGAAGACCTCTATCATGTCCCCGTCCTTCTTCTTCCAATGTGTAATATTTAGCTCTTCGAGCCTCTCCTCATAGGTCCTGTCCCCAAGCCCCAAATCATTTTGTTGCCCTCCTCTGGACCCTCTCCAGGAGTTTAATGTCCTCTTTAAGTGTGGCCTCCAAACTGCATGCAGTACTCAAGGTGCGGCCTCACCAAGCAGTTATACAGAGGTATCACTTCCCTCCTTCTGGAGGTGATCCCCTAGCGATGCATCCCAGCATCCTGTTGGCCTTGGCTGCTGCCCTCCTACAAGTCTCCGAGTTGTTCATCTTGACATCCACCACCACCCCAAGGTCCCTCTCAGCCATCGAGACTTGTAGCATTCCCCCCCCCAGGGTTCTGGCCCCCAGGTGGAGTACCTTGCATTTCCCTGCATTGAACCTCAGCTTCCACTTTCTAGACCATCTTTCCAGAGCCTCCAGGTCCCTCTGTATGGCCACCCTCCCCTCCGCCCCATCCACCACCACCTCCAGTTTTGAGTCATCCGCAAAGAGACTCATCTCACTCCTGATTCCTGTCCTTATGTCAGAGACGTAGGTGTTGAACAGGAGGGGCCCAAGGACTGATCCCTGTGGGACCCCACTAATGACCCTCCTTGGGGATGAGACTATCCCCAACTACGACCCTCTGGGTCTGGTCCTGAGCCAATTGCCTCATCCATCTGATCATCTGGTTCCCCACCCCATTTCTCCCAGCTTATCCAACAGGCCCACGTGAGGAACAGAGTCAAATGCCTTGCTGAAGTCTAGAAAGAGGACGTCCCACTGGTCTACCCAGGTCCAAGGCCCTCGTCACCCAGTCATAGAACTCCACAAGGTTTGTCTGACACGATTTCCCCGGGACAAATCCAGGCTGTCTATCATCCAGGCACCCTGACTTTTCCAGGTCCCCCCCTAGCTTCTCCTTGACAATGCCCTCCATCACCTTGCCCACCACCAATGTCAGGCTGACAGGCCTGCAGTTCCTTGCCACCTCCCTTGATCCCACCATGTGGATAGGCACTATATGCGCCACCTTCCAGTCCTGGGGCACCCACCCTGTCCTCAGAGAGATGGTGAAAAGCTCCACCAGGGGTTTCGCCAGGACATCCACAAGTTCCTTCAGCACTCTGGGATGTAATTTATCCAGCCCCGGTGCTTTTTCCGTCTTAAGGAACCTGAGGGCTTCCCTCACTCTCTCTGCTGTGATTTCCACTTCAGCTGCCTCTTCTCCCTGCTTAGCCCTCCCCCCTCCTGCCAGTGATGCCTCCCCCTCTCCCCAGACCCGCCGATCAGTAAGGGTCCCCCCCTCCTCAGTATCTCTGTCTCCTCCCATGTATGATGCAGCACCCCCATTTTCCTTGGTGAAAACTGAGGTGAAGTACTCATTTAGTACCTCAGCCTGCTCCCCCGGGTCTTGTGCCCATCTCTCCCCTGTTTTAATCCTGCTAATCAGTCCCTTCACCCTTCACCCTTCATTTTTCCCCAATGTATCTAAAGAAACCCTTGTTCCCTCTCCTAATTTCCCTGGCCAGGTTCTGCTCCTTCCTTGCCTTAGCCGCCGTCACCACCCTAGTGGCCCTTCTAGCCATCAGCTCATACTCCCCTCGATCCCTTTCACTCCTTGAGCACTTGAATTGCCTATAGGCTGCCTTCTTTCCCCGCACCACCTCCTAGACCTCCCTGGTCCACCAGCAGGGTTTTCGGGCCCCACCGCATTGCCTTACTTTGCACAGATGCTGGTAGCATCCTGCACCCTCTCCTGATGATTTCTACCTACTATCAGCGTCCATGTCTGACCCAATCACATCCAAATGCTCCTTAGGATCCTTCCCATTTCCTTAAAATCCGTCCCCTGAAGTTAGTTACCTCGCCTTTGTGCAGCCTTCTATCCCTCCTAGGTCCAGGCAGAAACAGACCATGGCATGGTCACTCCCTGCCAACGGGTCCCTTACCTCCAGGCCCCCAATCTGGTCAATGTCTGCCAGGACCACATCCAGTACCCACGCCTCCCTGGTCGGTTCCCCCACCTGCTGAGTTAGGAACGCGTCTTGAAAGACATCCAACAGCCTCTGTTCCCTGGTCACAGAGGATGTCATAGTCTCCCAGTCTGTTCCTGGCATGTTTAAGTCCCCGAACACCACCACCCTTCCTCTGCCCAGTCTGCAGTGTCTCCCAACATCTGCCACCAGACTCTCCTCCAGCAGCTCCGCCAGTGCAGGGGGTCTATACACCACTCCTATTTTTACACTCTTGCCCCCCCTTGTTATCAAGGTGACCCAAATCGCCTCCACGGATCCCTCCGCCTCCTCTACTCCCCCTATGCCAATGCAGTTTTGACTATCATTGCTACCTCCTCCCTCTCCCCTGCCCTTCCTGAACATAGTGTAACCCTCCAGGTTCAGGTCCCAGTCATGTCCTGCAGTGGCCCAGGTCTCAGTGACTGCTGCCACGTCCCACTGCTCCCTCAGTTAGCATCGCCTGGAGCTCAGGCATTTTATTGCCCAAGCCTGGCATTTAGCAGGACTACCTTCCACCCTTTCCCTATACTTCCATTTCCCCTGCTCGTGTTCCCATGGGGATTCTGTTTTCCCCTGGTCTGCACTTTACCAGTCGGCCTTTTCCGCAATCCTCCAGCTCCCTAGGGGGGTGGAGACAGAGTCCCTCCTTTATTGGCACCCCCTTGACAGCCTTTTTCTCCCATCCCTCCCCCCTTCACAAGTTTAAACCCCACTTTTCACCAATGAACCCCTCTATTTTCAACTTAAGGATTCCCTCCCTTCAAATTGAGATGGAGCCTATCTCTAGCATACAGCTCCTTATCCTCCCAGGTCTCCCCCCAATCCCCCATCAACCCATACCCTCTGGCCTCACACCACTCCCTGAGCCACTGGTTTATCTCCTTAATCTTCCTTTTGTGTTCCCCACTAGCCCTTGGCACCGGCAGGATTTCTGAGAAGGAAACTGTGCATCCTATGTCATGACAGACCCTGGCAAGCTCCCTGAATCTTGCCTGTATCTCTAGCTCTCTATTTCCCTCAATGTCATTTGTACCCAGGTGGACCAGTATGTCCGGGAAACCCCACAATCCTTTGCCAGCTGATATACCTCGTGCTTGGCCCTGTGCCGTTAGTCCAGGAAGCATTTTGTTCTAACTAGCCAGGCTTCTCCTCCCTATCCCATTTGATACCCCTGATCATAGAATCCCCAACAGGTGCACTCTGACCGCCTCCTTTCCTCCATTTCCCTTCCATGTCCCTCATCCTTTCTACGGCCCCTCCACCCATCCGGCTCCTTGTTCCTCCCCATCTGGATGTCATGCCACCCCTCCTTATTTACCCTGGCCACCCCTCCTCCAATCCTATGCCTCCTCCTCCTGAGTATCCTTCTGTACCTTGCTAATTCCCCTCACTGCTTCAGCACTGGTCCTTCTCCCCATCTGCTAAACTAGCCTGGCTTGTCCTCCCTTCCTTCCTGTCTCCATTTAGTCCCTCCTTGCTTGTCGTGCTCCCTGGCCTAAACCCTCAGCCCCTTACTGAATCCTCCTTGTACTTCTGGTCCTTCTCCTTTACCTTTCCTCCCAACTGGTCCTTCTCCTTGCACTTTTCTCCCTCTTCCCTGCCCTCCTGCTCTGATTCACTGCTCCCCATTTTAATGCATTCCAGGTTCCCCCTGTTCTTCCTGCTATCCGCCCCGCCTCCTGCCCCCACTCCCTTTCCGCTCTAACCACCCCTGTCGTGGCTACATCACCCTCTCATCCTCAAGCAGAAAAGAGAATTGAAGTGGTTACTTGAGTGTAAGGTCTGATCCACCTCCCGCCTTGCTTCCTTCTGTCCAGCCCCGGCCATCTGCCTACTTCCCTGAGGATGTTGTCCTCTGGCCCCTTGTGAGGTCCCCAGTTACCTGCCTGCTTCCTTGGTAGTGTCCTTTTGGACCCCTTCTGCCAGGGTACCTATGTGACCCCTGAGTATTCTCCTGCACTCCTTTCCCTATGCCTCAGCCCCCAGTGCTTGGTGCAACCCCGTGGGAGATCCCCTGCCCCCTTCCCCAACCATACCTCCCCCCTTCCCCTGTCTCCTACTCCCCGCAACCTCCTCCCTAAGCTCTGCCAGCTGGTAGCACACTGGGCAACCACCGAACTTCCAAGCCCAGTCCAGTATCATGGCTGCTCCACACCCTGTGCACTCCACCACCCTCCCAAAGATGCCGGCCCTAATGATGTGCGGTTCCATCCCCTTCCAAGTAGGTTTCCTTGGGTGAGCCACCAGGTTCCCCCCAGTCCAAGATACACCCCTACTGCTTAATCAGGTCACCCACTAATCTTAGATACAGTCCCACAGTACACCGGTAACCCTGTTACTAGGTGCAGTACAACACAGTAAACTTATAAGGGAAATGAACAACTCCCTAAGCTCCTCTCTCCCAGACTTTAAATCCAACCCCTAATGGCTATAACTACATGAGCTGCACCTGCAGCCTTTTCCTCCAATTGCAGGGCAGGTGTTCCCCTATAAATTAGCAGAACTCTGGGGAGGAGGGGTGGGGAGAGCGGGTCTTGGGCAGACACCCGACTCGAGAGAGAGTATCAGCCCTGTGTCTCCCCTCCGAGCCCAGCAGCCAAAGAACCAGGCCCAAGCAAATCCCACCAAATAGGTTTTAATCAGAAGAAATAGGCCTCCACCAGCGCAGCCTGTTACACAGTGAAACATCCAACAAATGAGCCCACTTACAGCCACCAAACCAGTTTTCAAACTTCCAACATCCCCAAAACAATACTCTGCTAGCCCCTTAGAAGTAAGAAAGAAAAGAAATAACCTTCTACCAAGTAAAATCCACAAGAAACCCTGTGAAAACTGTGGGCTGTTATGTTATAGTTCAGGGCAGGCTGGAATCCTACCCTCTAGTTTTGGGAGCAGTATATGGCCCAAATTTGGACTCCCCACAGTTTTTTACCAACCTAATTCCCCTCCTGGCTAATGACCCTCCCATCTTAACAATCCTAGGAGGGGACTGGAACCTGGCACCTCAGTCTGAGGTCGATAGGTCCGATAGTAGATGAATTGGTCTTTCCCTTGCCCAACGGGCCTTAAGAGACCTCATGGCGAGCTCTGGACTGGTAGATGTCTGGCATTTACTACATTCCTCTGACTGTCAATACACCTATCCCCCCCCATAAAACCCTGTCGTGAATTGACTTTTTCCTAGCCAGTTCATTCTGTCTGCTTGGAGTCCTGGAGACTTCCCTTCTCCCCAGAGTCCTACCAGACCATTCCCAAGTTAGCTTGACATACCTGTTAGGACCAGGGGTAAGGTGTGACTCAATCTGGCGCCTCAACACTCAGCTACTGAGAGCACCTTCCTCGCTTACCCACATTCATGATTTCATCACTGCCTTCCTGGATACTAACAGGCACTCTGTAAGTAGAACTGAAACGGCCTGGGCAGCACTCTAGTGTGCATTACGAGGCAATATTATTCGACTCACTACTACCCAGGCATGCAAAAATAAGGAGCAGCTAGACTTCCTTTTGGGGAAAATGCAACAGCTTGAGCACACCTTGAGTCGCTCTTCCGTTGCTTCAGACTGGGCCAAGCTGCACTGATTCCAGTTCCAATATGCAGAAATAATGGCCCAAACAGCAGAGTTAGCACTCCACCGCACTAAGTTAAACTACTTAGAATCAGGGGAAAAAGCGGGTAAGCTATTAGCCCTCAGGCTCAGGCAGGCAGATGCTAGTAGATTTATACCAGGTTTGTGCCCCACCCCGGAAAGTGCCCTGATATCAGATCCTAAGGAAATTATTAACACTTTTGCTAGTTATTTCCAAAATCTATATGATAGGGAATGCTTACCTGTCCCCATAGATTCCCTTATCTCTGATTATTTAAATTCGGCTGCCCTTCCTATATTGCCACCCCATCTTGTCGTACTTCTGGGCTCGAAGGTTACTCTCAATGAAGCAGAACATGCCATTAAACAGTTGCCTCTGGATAAAGGCCCAGGGCCTGGATGGCCTCCAGAGTAATCTCTACAAATCCTGTACCCCACAATTAGCCCCACTTCTCGTAGAGATGTTTATCTCTTGGTTTGAAGATGGTATAGAGGACCCTTCCTTCGCAGAGGCTCTGATCACCTTACTTCCCAAGTCAGACAAGGATCCATTCCTCCCTGTAAGCTATCGGCCTATCTCGCTCCTTAACACAGACATGAAAATTCTGGCCAAGATCCTTACCAATCACCTTGCCCAGGTAATGGGTGTGGTCATTGGCCCCAAGCAGTTTGGTTTTATGCAGGCCAGGTCCTCAGGAGATCATATGCAGAAACTTATTCATCTGATTTTGGCTTCGAGGGAGTCCAGGACCTCTGCAGCCCTGGTCTCCCTCGATGCCGAAAAAGCTTTCGATAGGGTGTCGTGGGATTTCTTGTTTGCATCCTTAAGTTGTTTTGGTATCCCAAAGTGTTTCATTAGGTGGGTGAAGGTACTGTACACCTCACCCATGGCTAGAATATGGTGTAATTGTTCTCTCTCGGTCCCTTTTCACCTACACCGTGGTACCCGACAGGGGTGCCCTCTTTCTCCCCTCCTTCTTAATTTTACCTAGAACTGTTAATCTGTAGATTTGTTAATTCCCCTTCTATTCACGGTATTCAGCTTGAGGAAAAGGAATACATGCTGTCAGCATATGCTGATGATCTTCTCTTGCATGTTGATGAATCTGCTCAATCTATCCCAGCCCTCCTAGAGGAACTAGGCAAATTTTCCTCAGTATCCTCACACAAACTCAATCTATCCAAGACAATGATTTCCCCCCTTAATTCACATCTCTCTAGAGCAGAGGTCAGCCATTTGGGCCTGTCATGGGAACCCACGATCCTGACTTACTTGGGTATCAAAATCTCCCAGAATGTCCCCACAATTGTTAAGGAAAACTTCTCTAGCCTACTCAAAATTGTAAAGGCAGATCTGGACAGATAGGGACTTCTGCCGCTCTCGCTGTGGGGCAGAATCAACATCATAAAAATGAATGTATTGCCCAGAATCTTATACGCCCTATGTATGCTAGGCCTTTTCTTTCCCAAGGCCTGGTTTACCCAACTTCAGAAGGTGCTTAATGCATTTCTTTGGAAAAACAAAACAGTAAGGAGGGCATACAGCAAACTAACTGCTCCCAAAGCACGGGGAGGGCTCGCTCTCCCCTCCTTTTTCTTTTATTATGGAACTCAGCATGTCAGTAAGCTGGCCTCCTGGATTACAGCCAACTCGCAGGCATATACTCCTATTTGGGTGGATATCGAAAAGAGCCTGGCATCCAGCTGCCACATCTCCCTCTCGGCGCTTTTGTACCTTTCCCCTACCTCTCTTCCCCAGAGGCTCAAGAATACACCGATAGGCTGGTCTCTTAAAGCCCTGCATCAGGTCCAAACTCATTTGTCAAAGATCTGGCATAGGTCCCTTTCTCAACCCATTCTAAATAACCCTAATTTTCGAAGAGATCATAAACCTATTCCAACCACCTTTCTTTCCCAACTGAGAGGCTGCACTCTCGATACCTTTTTCCAGGGAGCTGATCTGGCCCCTTTTCCCATTCTCCAAGCTCAGTTACACCTTGGGAGTGGAGACATTTTTAAGTATTTACAAATTAAAAATGCGATTCTCTCCTTTCTAGGGCCGAAGCCCTGGCCTGCTCCCCCCCGGCAGAAGATCTTACCATGTTCGTACAAGTGGTAAAACAAGGGCATGCTTTCTCTGATCTATACAAGCTTCTTCAAGCTTGGGACACGTCCCTTCCCTCCGGTGTTTGTTACTACTGGGCTCAGGAGCTTTCTCTCTCAATGGATCCTTCCTATTGGAAGGAAGCCTGGAGCACAAATTTGAGTTACATAAGAACTTACCGTAACAGTAGATCTTCGAGAGAGGTTCCTACAGTAGGTCTTCGCATATAGGACTGCACCCCCTGGCATCAGCTTCCAACGGCAAACTTGTAGATAGCAATCATCAGCAGGGACCGCCGCAATGTCAGGCTGGCTATAAAAGGGATGGTCCCGTGCCTATCCTCCAGTTCTTTTTCCACCGGAGACCTAGAGAAAGGTAAGTAGAAAAAGCAGGAGTGAAAAACTCCCAGGACCATGCTTCCTCTGTAGACCCAAGGGCTAGGCAGAATGAAAAGGAAGGAAATATTCCAGGAGTAGGGAGAAGGTGTGTGGAAAACTAGACCTACTGCAGGAACCTCTCTCGAAGATCTGCTGTTATGGTAAGTCCTTACGTAACTGCAATATCTTACTTCGAGAGGGTTCCTGCAGTAGGTCTTCACATATAGGACTGAATACTACGCAGTCTCAAAAGAAACCATATGGAGGTACATCTGGGAGGAGGAGAAGTCGCCAACAGGAGGTTAAGACAGGAGACCCTGTAGAACTGCAAGGACAAAGCCAGCTCTGTGCCTAGAGGCAATGTCCAGATTGTAATGCTTAGTGAAAGTGTGAACAGACGACCACGTGGTCGCTGCACAGATTTCTGCAGTAGACACATTCCTGAAAAAAGCAGTGGAAGTTGCAACACTCCTAGTGGAGTGACCCTTAACTGCCCCCAGAAGGGACTTCCTGTGTTTTTGGTAAGTGAAGTGGATGCAGTTAGCTAACTACCGAGAAATGGTTGGTTTGGAAATAGCCTTGCCCTGGCTCTGGGGAGCAAAGGCTACAAAGAGCTGATTGGATTTACGAACCTCTTTAGTTTGTGTAGTACCTCAGAATCCTGTGCACATCAAGAGTGTGCAACAGGAATTTCCCCCTGTTAGAATGCTGGGGATAGTAGACAGGCAGTTCTACACTCTAATTAAGAGTGGTCTCTGAAACTACCTTAGGGAGAAATGAAGGGTTAGTCCGAAGGACAACTCTGTCCCTATGAAAAATCAAATAGGGTTCCTTACAGACAAGCACCTGAAGTTCGGAAACCCTTCTGGCGGAAGTGACTGCGACTAGAAACAAAGTCTTCCAGGAAAGGAATCACATGTCACAGCTAGATGCTGGTACAAACGGAGGTAAAGTCAGCTTTTCTAGCATAAAATTCAGGTCCCGGGTGGACAAGGATTCTGGATCGGAGGTTTTAAGTGGAGGATGCCTTTCAGAAAGGTTTTGACAATCTCCAGTTGAGCCAAGGTTTTGCCCTCCACCAGGAGGTGGTAGGCCAACACTGCAGAGAGACGGACCTTAATGGAGGAGTAACTAAGGCCCACCTCTGATAAATGTGTGAGGTACTCTAATACCTAGGCAGCCAAGCATGAAAAAGGATCCCAGCATCTTGCTAGGGCCCAGATCGAGAATCTTTTCCCTAAGTGGATCTGGCAGAAACTTTTCTGGCTTCAACCAAGATATGTGCAACCTGTGAAGAGACACCATAGCGAGAAGCCGCTATGTCCACAGGTGCCACACATGAAGGTGGGGAGACTGAAGGCTCGGATGCACCAGGGTGCCCTGCTCCTGAGTCAGAAGATCATGGGATAACGACAAGGGAACCAGAGGTTCCAGTTCCAGTTGTTGCAAGAGAGGGTACCAAATCTGGCATGGCCAGAGAGGAGTGATTAGAATCAAATGTGCTGCTTCCTCCTGAAGTTTCATCAGAACCTTCTGAATGAGAGGAAAGGGATGAAAAGTGTAAAGAAACCTCCCTGTCCAGAAGAGAGATGGTGTGTCTCGCAAAAAAGCACCATGCCTGGGAACGAGTGAGCAAAAGCTGGGTAGTTTTGCATTGAATGGGGAGGCAAACAGATCTATCTCTGGTCGACCCCATTGAAGAAAGAGGTATTCGACCACCTCTAGCTTTAATTCCCACTCATGAGCCCTGGCTACTGATTGGCTGAGACTGTCTGTCAGAACATTGCTTATGCCTGGAATGTGAAAGTACAGTTACGTAAGAACTTACCGTAACAGAAGATCTTGAGAGGAGCTCTTTCAGTAGGCTATTACAATTAGGACTATGCCGCAGGCACTAGGACTCTCCAGAAAACTTCTCAGCCAGCAATACCCAGCAGGAACTGCCCCCCGACATCGGCTCCACCCCAACGTCGGCCCTGGTATAAAAGGGGACAGACCCAGCTCCACCCCAGTTCCCCCACCAAGGCCTACGAATGAGTCCTGACAGGAGAACGAGGCGAAGCTCAAAGATGAAGCTCTGCACACCTCAAAAGGGGGGAAGGAGGGCAGGAAAGTAACGCCTGCTGCAAAAGCGCCTCTTGAAGCTCTACTGTTACGATAAGTTCTTACATAACTGTACTATCTTACTTCAAGTGGGAGCACTTGCAGCAGGCTATTACAATCAGGACTGAATCCCAAGCAGTCCCTCGCCAAAGAGGTAACTGACCCCGGGAGGTGGAAGAGAGTACGCTGGACACAGAGACTCAAGACAATAGTCCTTGAAGGACTGCCAGGCCGAAGCTGGCATGGCATCTGGAGGTAATGTCCAAGCTGTAGTGCTTTATGAAAGTATGCACTGAATTCCAGGTAGCGGCCACGCAGATGTCCCTTAATCGAGACATTCCACAGTGTGGCAAAGGAAGCAGACACTCCCTTGGTGGGGTGACCCCTAACTGAGCCCGGAAGGGGCTTGTTGTGCTTCTCATAGCAGAAAGAGACACAGTGGACAATCCATTTGGAAACAGTCTGCTTAGACACCAGTCTACCCAAGTGTTGCAGCACAAATGCCATGAACAGCTGCTCTGATTTACGGTGATTAGCCGTACGCTTCAGGTAATATCTCAGCGTCCTGTGGACGTCCAAAGTGTGAAGGAGAGCGTCCCGTCTGTAAGAGGAAGAAGGGAAATTAACTGGAAGGTCAACCGACTGGTTGAGGGTCAACTCCAATACCACTTTTGGAAGAAACTCAGGGTTCGTCCTCAGGGAAACCCTTTTCCTGTGAAAAATTAAATATGACTCTTTACACATCAGAACCCGAAGCTTGGAAACTCTTTGAGCAGATGTAATGGCAACTAAAGGCAAACCTTCCAGGAAAGATATCACAGCTCACAATCCGCTGCGGGTTCAAACGGGGGAAGAGTCAGCTTCTCCAACACAAAAAGGAGGTCCCAGGGTGGGATAGGATTTCAAATAGGAGGTCTCATGTGAAGAATGCCTCGTGAAAAGGTGCGGGCCACATCCAACTGGGTTAAGGCCCTGTCTCACAAAAGGGCATGATAAGCCGAGATGGCCCACATGTGCACCTTTATGGAGGAGTAGCTCTAGCCTTGCTGGTATGAGGAGAGGAGATACTGTAGAGCCGAGCTCCCAGGACAGGTAATGAGATTCGGATGGTGAGACGAGGTCCATAAACAGAATCATTTCCACTTCATAGCATAAGTGGAGCACGTGGAGGGCTGTCTCGCCGACACAAGAACGTCCACCACCTCTGCAGATACCCCATACCTATATTTTGCTATGTCCGAAGAAGCCAAGCATGAAGGTGTACGGATCAGAGATCGGGATGAACCAGCAAGCCCTGACCTGGGACAGCAACTGTGAGCATACTGGCAGCGGAATTGGAGGTTCCATGGATAGCCACTGAAGTAGTGGGAACCAAATCTGCCGAGGCCATAGCGGGACGATCAGAATCATTCGTGCCCCCTCAGCCTGTAACTTCAACAGAACCTTCTGGACGAGAGGGAAGGGAGGGAAGGCATAAAGAAACCTCCCTGCCTAGCAAAGGGACAACGCATCTGGCCAGAAAACACCAGGCGTGGGCCCTCACGAGCAGAAAACTGGCAGTTTGGAATTGCGTGGTGACACAAACAGGTCCAGCTCTGGACGACCCCATGTGACGAGCAGCTAGTCTGCTACTGATTGCAGTAGCTTCCACTTGTGTGCCTTGGACCGCAACCTGCTTAGACTGTCAGCCAAGTCATTTAAGACACCTGGAACGTGCACCACGGACAGGGAGATGTGCCGCTCCAGTTCCCAATACCAGATTCTCATCGCCTCCCTGCACAGGGGCTAAGAATGAGTGTCCCCTTGCTTGTTGAGATAGAAGACAACCACCATGTTGTCCATCTGAACTAGAAGAGAGCCCGGTACAAGATCCTCCTGAAAGGCGTGTAGCGCATTGAGGACACTCGCATCTCCAGGACATTGATATGGAGTTTGCACTCCTCGGGTGCCCAAATGCCCTGCATTTGGCGGGCCCCCAGGTGCACTCCCCAACCCAAATCCGAGGCATCTGTTGTAAGGGTCTGATTCGGGGGCCCCGGACGAAAGAGGACCCCTTTTTCCAAATTGAGTGGATCCATCCACCAAAGAAGTGTTCTCCTTACTGGCTCTGTGACTCTGACCATGTGGTCTAGGTCATCTGAGCACTGATCCCACTGCACCCTGAGCATCCATTGTGGGATTCTCATGTGGAGGCGGACCAGAGTTGTGACTGGAATGGCCGCCGCCATGTGCCCCAGAAGTCTGAGGAAGGTCCTTGCTGGGACCTGAGGAGTTACTAAAACCGATCCAGCAATTTCCCGCAGGCGATCATCCCTCTCTGGAGGTAGTAAGGCCATGCCCTAGACCGAATCCAGGACCGCTCCGATAAAGACAAGTCTTTGGCTGGGCTCTAGGGAAGATTTTGGAAGGTTCAGGGTGATCCCCAGGTCTCGGAAGAGTGTATAGGTGTCTCTGAGAACTTGAAGCAGGCGTGACCTTGACGGAGCTGCGAACAGTCAATCATCCAGGTAAGGAAAGACATAATGCCCCTGATGCCTTAGAGCCACAGCCACTACTGCCAAGCATTTCGTGAAGACTTGAGGATTGGAGGAGAGAACTCGAAACTGATAATGCTCTCCCTTGAAGTGGAACCTCAGGAACTTCCTGTGAGGGAGGAAGACCCCGATATGCATGTACGCATCTTGCATGTCTAGGGAGCAGAGCCAGTCCCCTTGGTGCAGCAGAGGAAGAAGAACTGGAAGGGTAACCATCCGGAACTTTTTGTACTCTATTTAAAGATTGAGAGTGCATAGGTCCAAAATGGGACAAAGGTCCTGAATCTTTTTTGGGACCAAGAAGAAGTGGGAATAATACCCTTTTCCCTGCTGCCACAGGGGGACAGGTTCTATTCCCCTTTTTTGCAAGAGGGCCTGTATCTCTCCTTCTATGAGAGGGATGTGAGAAGGAGGATATCTGGAGAACCTTGGTGGAGTGTCTGGAGGAACCTCCGTGAACTCTAAAATGTGTCCACTCCTTATGACGTCTAGGACCCATTTGTCTGCAGTAATCGAGCTCCATCCCTGAAAGTATGGGGAGAAGCGACCCCTTACCACCTCCCCTGGGACCTCCATCAGAGGAGGGGGGGTCGGAAGAGAGTCATTAAGCAGAGCCAGGGATTGGCAGAGAGGCCTGGGAGGACTTGGGCCCATTGGGAGAAGTGCCTCCAGGCTGCTGGTTGCTGGCTCTCCTCCGAAAGCCTCCTCTCTGTCCCTGTTGATTGTCACAGACTTGACCACCTGAGAGCTTCCAAAATGGCCACTTTCGCTGGTCTCCACGGTACATTTGGCGGACCGACCAGATGGATTTACCTGACTCTTGGAGACAAAATGGTACATCCCGGATACCGGACTGCAGATCCTGGTGAAAGCCCGAGACCCTCAACCAGGAATGGCGCCTGAGGCAGACACCTGACGCTGCCGCTCTGGCCGACGTATCTGCAGTGTCGTACGAGGCACGCAAAACATGAGCACCTATGTCTGAGCCCGAGTTTAGGACATCCAGGATCTCCGTTTTCTTCTCGGAGTCTGGCAAGGCATTTACCAGCTCTTGTGCCCGCTCCCATAGCGTATTCTGGTACTGGACCATATGCGTCAGGAAGTTCAGGGACCTTACTGAACAGGTGGAGGCAGAATACACTTTCTTGCCCATCTGGTCCAAATAATGAGACTCTGGATCCGGAGGCTGCGAGCTGAGCTGTTTGGGCTGCTTAGATTTGTCATGAGCAGCTATGATCACTGAAGAGTCCACCTGAGGGTGCTCGGCCAGAAATGGTTCATCGCTCAGGGCTCTGTACAGCCTGTCCGATTTCTTTGGAATAGCCAGAACCGAAGCCGGACGCTGCCAAGTTACTCTGGTGAGGTCCTGGAATGTGTCCACCAAAGGAGGCACCACCAAGGGCTTAGGCTCCTTTTGCCTCAGGTACTTAGCCAGTCGCTGGCGTTCTGGATCCAGGTCCTCCATGTCCCACTCATTGGAGGTCTGGATGTGCCTCATGATGTCCATAAAAGTGGGATCGTAGGTGACAGTCTACGGACCATGAATGGGAATGAGTCCTAGGAGGAGGTGTAGGCAGTGGCCTCTCAGGGGTCTTCCTCAGTGAAGAAGCACCTCCTGGATGTGGTTCACCTGAAGGATCCGGGACCAGTGACGGGGCCAGCTTTGGGGGGGGGGGGTCTGCTTATGGACCTGTCCCCACCAGAAGGAAAATAGATCCTGGAGCTTGTCCTTTGAAAAAATGGAGGCCGCTTTCCCCAGAAACAGAATATCCACAACCACGACCTTGGAAGGAGAGCCCCCTTCTGAGCTCCAGGGGAGAAGGAGGACTTAGGGGATGGAGACACAGCCCCTTCACCGACTGTGTCTGGATCTGTCCCCCACTACCCAGCGTCAGCAAAGGGACCAACGACAGAATACCGACCGGGGGCACCGGAGTGTCCTTCGACTCCGAAGGTGCACTCTTGACTGGTGGCGCCAAGGCCTTGGAAGGTGGGGCCAAAGCTTGCGCCTCCGAGGACTTTACGGTGACCCTTAATGGAGTCACCTTAGGCTTTGCTGGCCTCTCCCCCGAAGGTCCAGCCTTAGCCTGATCTTTAGATTTAGGACACTCACCTGAGTCTGTCGAACCACGGGCTTTCTTGGGAGAAGGCCACCAGCGGGAGTGAGACCGGAACCTGGACCAGTGCCGGGAACGACTACGGTCTTTTTCGCGGGACCACTTGGTTTTATCCTTCTTTTTCTGCTTCTCCCCTGAGGTATGCAGCTCCATTTTCTGTTCAAGCTGGAACGCCTTCAGGGCCTTTAAGCAGTGGATCTGAGTTTGGCTGGCGAACTTCTTGCAGGACGAACAGGCCGTGGTATCTTGCTCAGGCCCAAGGCAAAAAACGCACTGCTTGTGGCTGGCTGTAGACGGTATCTGGCAGCCGCACTGCACTTGCTGGACGGTCCCAATGAGGAGACCGAGATGGCGAAGACACACTTTGGTAGGCAGAGAAACCACAAATTGTGGAGAAAAAATGCTCAAAGGTGAAAAAATGATTTTTTGCTGGACTGGTAAGCTAAGGAACAGGAACTCTCCATGTCGTGGGATCGGTGGGAAAAAGAACTTGGGGTGGAGCTGGATTCACCCCTTTATACCAGGGCAGCGTCGAGGAATTGGGCAAATAAAGGGATGGTCCCTACTGGGTATTGCTAGCTGAGAAGTTTTCTGGAGGGTCCTAGTGCCTGCGGCATAGTCCTGGTTGTAATAGCTTGCTGCAAGAGCTCCCACTCGAAGTAAGATCTGCTGTTAAGAAAAGGCTGTGCTGAATTGCCCAGTGTCAGACCCTCATTGCTTCTCTGCAGAGAGGTTAAGAGCGAGTTCTTCCCTATTTGTTGATGTACCAGACAGTGGACATGTTGTCCGTCTAGACAAGAAGTGATCCTGGTACCAGAAATGACTGGAATGCCTGGAGGGTGTACGGAACTGCCCTGGTCTCCAGAATGTTGATGTGGAGCAGAAGCTCCTGGTCAGACCAAGACCCCTGTGTCTTGTGCACTCCCAGATGGGCTTTCCAGCCCAAGTCTGAGGTGTCTGTGGTTAGGATTTGGGTTGGAACAGGGGAACGGAAGGGGGCTCCCCTTGAAAGGTCGGAGAGATCTTGCCACCAGCGAAGATCTTTCTGTAGGCTGTTGGAGATCATGACCATCTGGTTCATGTCATCTGTCCTCTGATCCCATTAGACTAGAAGAAACCATTGGGTGACCCTCATGTGAAGTCTGGCCAGGGGCACTGTGGAAATGGCCGCTGACATCAGTCCCAAAAGATGAAGCACGGCATGAGCTGGGATCCACCGATTCTGGGCCACCAGGGTGGCTTGAGCAACTAGGGTCTCGGCTCGATCCGATGGCAGAAAAGACTTGCTCTGAACTATGTCTAGTACTGCTCCAATAAATTGGAGCCATTGAGATGGTACTAGCTGGGATTTGGGCAAGTTGACCGTGATACCCAGAAGAGTAAACAAGCTCAGAGTGAAAGAGAGAGACTCTTTCAGGCTGTATGGAGAGGGTGCTGCGAGGAGCCAGTTGTCCAGGTACAGGAAAACGTAAATGCTCTGGCAGCAAAGGAATGCCACAACCACCACTAAACACTTTGTGAACACCCGAGGGGCTGAGGAAAGGCAAAAGGGGAGTGCTCTGAACTGAAAATGGTTCTCCTGAAAAGTAAAACGGAGAAAGCAGGGGTGGGCCGGGAGGATAGTGATGTGCAGGTAAGCATCCTGCATATCCAGGGAGCACAGCCAAGAATTTGTCTGGAGCAGGGGAAGAAGCCCCTGAAGGGCCAACATGTGAAACTTCTTGTACCTGACGAAGAGGTTGAGCTTGCTGAGGTCCAGGATCAGTCTCAGATCGCCCGTCTTCTTTGGAACTAGGAAGAAGTGGGAATAAAATCCTCTTCCTACCTGGTCTTGAGGGACGGGTTCTATAGCCTCTTTTAACAGAAGGGCCTGAATTTCTTGGAAGTATGGGAATCTGATCCCCTGGATAGAAAGACCGTCCCAGAGGTTGAGGGCATGGCGGGAATCTTGGAAAACTCTATCAAGTGCCCTTGCTGGATGAGTTGTAACACCCAAGATTCTGCAGTGATGAACCTCCACCCCTCCAGGTGGAGGACGAACCTCCCTCCCACTGGTTCCTCCCTGACTAGTGGAGGTAACAGAAGGAGGAGAAAGGAGTCAGGACACCGAGGGAATGGAAGCTTTTGCCCCAGAGGGTGGCTTAGGGAACTTGGCCTGGGGGGTTTGGGCTCCTGAACCAGGGGCTCGTTGTTTGCCCTGACATTTACCCTGGTTTTTATTCTATCTCCTTTGGTGACAAAAAGGCTGCTTTTTCTGGCCCATCCGGTACATTGAGGGTACATCCCGAAGGAAGCATCCGCTTTCCTGCAGCCTGGTAATAATATCTTTGGTGTTGCTGCCAAAGAGGATGGAACCCCTAAAAGGGGCATCCAAAAGGGAGGACTGGACGTCTTGTGCTAGACCTGCTATCCTG
This sequence comes from Neoceratodus forsteri, assembly GCA_016271365.2. NCBI lineage: Eukaryota > Metazoa > Chordata > Ceratodontiformes > Ceratodontidae > Neoceratodus > Neoceratodus forsteri. Next base: position 241,563,500 of record CM028133.1, on the reverse strand, counting down.
AGCCAAGAAAGGCGATGGAGGCAGATTCCCTGTGGCTGCCGCTCTAGCCACTGAGTCCACTGAGTCATACGTTGCATGCAAAGCATGACGGCAAGAGGACTTACTCATTCTGACCTTGTCCAGTAATTTTTTCTGGAGTGTCTCATCCTGGATCTTCTGAAGGTCCCTCTCCAGCTCGGAGAGAGAGGCCTTCTGGAATGCAACCATGTGCGAGACATAGTTGAGGGACTGGATGGCACAAGAGGAAGAGGAGTAAATCTTCCGGCCCAACTGCCGAGAGCCCTTGTCAGGAGGCGAGGAACTCTAACATTTTGGTTGTGCTGACCGGTCATGAGCAGCAGTAATAACCATTGAGTCAGCCTCAGGATGAGTGATGAGATGTTGGATCCCTTCCGGGGGATAGTAGGTACAATACACCTTTCCGGAAACTGCCAGGATAGACGACGGCTGCTGCCATACCATGGTCACCAGATCTTCGTGAGGACCCATTCAGGGGAGATGAGTAGAGGATCTGTCATGGCTAAATCAATGTGTTCCGCCAGTCTCTTACGCTGGGGATCCACTTCTTTAGAAGGCCAACTTCCTGCTGCCTGAATGGTACATAAGAGGTCCCCAAAGGAGGGGTCCTCAGGAAGAGATTTTGGGGACTCCTTGGGAGGTACCTTGACAGGGGACCGATGTCTGATGGATCGGAATCAGAGTCCATGTCGGAGGGCTCACAGCTGCTGGGGATGGAAGGGTCTGCCCCAGATGCGCCTACAGGTAAAGCACCCAATGCCCATCTGGAGGGAGGCAGTGGGGGGGGGGCCCTAGGCAGGAGAATGTCCCCCACAGACTGCCTAATCTCCGTGAGGAGCTGGGTTCTGGAATCTTGCCACTACGAAGGTGCTGACTCGCAGTCTGGCACCGGAGGTGGAGGTGGATGAAGCTGGAAGCCCGGGTAGCCTGGGTACTGCGGGTATTGCCATGACGGGTACTGGTAACCTGGCAAACCTGGAGTATAATAAGACTACCCAGGATATCCTGGCATTGAGTATCCCAGCATCGGAGGCTCGTGGCCTGGTGTCAGGTACTGAGGAGCCAACGGTGGGCTGCCCTGCGGCGGAACATGGGGGTCTGGCCCCGGGAATCTGCCTGGAGGTTCTGGACCTACTGGCGGAGGTGCCAAAGGGCCACTAGGTGGCGTGGGATCTGGAAGGGCCCCTGAAGGTCCCGAGTGAGGAGGCTCCATGGAGGGATCCCCAGCATGTGTCGGATTCCTGTCCAGAGGCGGCAAAAGACCTCGCAAAGGGGGCAGTTCCGGGAAGGACCCCAATGAAAGGTCGATGAAAGATCCTGATGGGAAGGAGAAGACAGGATCGGATGACGAATCTCTGAGGTGAAGAATCCGGAGGGATGAAGAGTCACTCTGCTGTGCACTCTGTCCGATGTCGGGAGCCAAACTGGAGCCCAACGGGAGAGTGGAATGGTCCGGGCAGGCGCCGGAGGATCCGCCATCCGACTGATTGGACCTAAGTGGGCTAGAGGAAGTTGGAAGACTGCCACTAGACTTATCGTAGGAGCTGTGCACCCATCAACAGAGTCAAGGGGTGACGTATTGGCCAGGCTGAGAGGAGACTGAACTGTAACCTCAAGAGAAGCGACTCCCAGCTGCCCGCTCACCTCGGCAAGAGGGGGAGAAGGTGTCACCAGCCCAAAGAGGTGGAAGGGGTACCAAAAGTAGTACTCACAGTTTTGTAGGCATGCCGCGTAATGATGGGCTCCTGTCCCGGTGCTTCTCCTTGCTCTTCTTTTTCCTTGGGGCTGGCGACGACGACCTTTCTTTCCCTCAAGTCCTGGAGCTCCTTTTCCATCGATGCTAGTCGTCGGGTAAGGAGGTGGGCCTCGAGGGTCCGCTTGCGTATGGTTCTAGAGGTTTGGTTGAAGGCCTGGCAGATAGCACACTCGTCAGTGTTGTGCTTGGGGCCTAGACACAAGAGGCAGCGGGAATGGTCATCCCCGTGCGGGATTTGGGCTCCGCACTTACAGCACTTCTTCTTTGGTCAAGTCAACATCAAACATCAAAAAGTATGAGAAAAAATGATATAAGTGAAGAAAAACTTCGACTGACGCGTTGGCGTTAGATTGTTGTTGTAACTCATGAGCCGAACTAACTGAAGAGATGGCGGGAAAGAACTAGAGGGCGGGCACAGGGCCGCTCTTTTTATAGTTGGACTGCCGTCATGTCGCCTGACATCGGGGTGGTCCCCGCTGATGATTGCTATCTACAAGTTTGCCGTTGGAACCTGATGCCAGGGGGCGCAGTCCTATATATGAAGACCTACTGCAGGAACCCTCTCGAAGTAAGATCGTACAAATATCTCAAACAAGACAGCCTCCGACTAATTCATTTTAATATCATGCATAGCTTATATTATACAACAGTCAAGTTATTTCAGACGGGCAGGCTTGACTCTCCACTTTGTAAGTGCTGTCAGGAAGCCCCTGGATCCCTGTACCATCTCCTGTGGTGTTGTCCTAAATCGCAAGCCTTTTGCAGCTCCATACAGCAAACTTTAGACCCCTTGTTAGGTCTTGAGCCCCTTTTCACTCCGGAATACCGTCTCCTCTTTGTGTTCCCGAAGGGGACTCCTAGGGTTAGAAAACTCATCTCATACTGGTGGCCTCCACAGTTAAGCTGGTCATGTTACAGGACTGCAAAGAAAATCCCTTACCCACTGTGCTTGAATGGCATCGTGAAATTCTACTAGCAATACAGCTGAGAGACATGTTGCAAATATGCATCATAGACCTCATCATTATCAATCTACTTGGGAGCCCCTTTTAACTCTACTCTCCCTCTAGAAGCCCTGCCTATCAGAATTACCCTACCACTAAACAAAACCTTCGTGTATCCTATAAGGTTGCACCACAGAATGCTTGGGGAAAGGGGATTGGGATGTGTGTGTGGGGCTCTTAATGTTGGGAGTTGTTTTCTTGTTTGTCATTTATGTTCTGTACGTTTGTTTTTTGGTTCCTGTATGTTTTATTGCAGCATCTAATTAACCCAGGTGTACCCTAGTGTATTTTAATGCTGTAGGAAACTTAATAAAGTATATTGAATGAAAAAAATAAAAAGATTCTGGTCCCTTTCAGGATGTGACTTCCATGGGGGTGGGGGAGCACCCTCTGGCATCCGCTACCAACGGTAGCTCCAAGGCTGAGATCACAGTACTGACTGCCACTCTAAAGGAACTGTTACGACACGCTGCACCACTCTCACCACTGCAAGCAGATACTAGACCCCAATCTCTTACTACTGCTTCAGTTCCTCATACGATGTTCTCTCCCAGGATGGCCCAGGAGTCTATCATTTGTCACAACTGTGGAAAGGATGGCCATATGAAAAGAGAATGCCGGTCTCAGAAGGACTTAGAAAGAACAGCAAACAGACTCCAAGGGGAGCTCCGAAAAGCAAATTAATGGCCAAGGGGTGCCCAAATTGATTGTAATGAGGGTTCGCGAAACCTTAACTCAAATTTCTTTGTGGCTAAATCGTCTGTCCAGGACTCTGCTACTGCCTCTCCAGACTGGTCCAAAATAGTGGGCCCTTCAATGGAGACTACGGTGAATGTGAATGTTATTCATACTTGGGCTGTGCTTGACAGTGGGTTGCAAGTGATCACTGTATTCCAGGACTGGTATGACAAACACTTATCTGATGTACCTTTGCAGTCCCTGGAAGGCCTACATGCGTGGGACCTGAGTGACAAGTCTTATCCCTACCTAGGGTATGTCTGCCTCTGGTTGTCTTTTCCTGCAACTGTAACTGGTGTAGAGGAGTGAGTAGAGACATTGGCCCTAGTGTGTCCCCCCACCAGACTGTATGATGGGGTCCCCCTGTTAATTGGGACAAATGCCCATATGTTTGGGAGACTGGTGCAACTCTGTCATGAGAAACAAGGGCGACGGACTGAGAGGGCCTTGAGAATTCTGGGTCTGATCAAGAGGGCCTATGATTTGCAACAGAAACTTGAGGAAGTAGACCAGGATGAACCGGTGGGGATTGTGTGGAAGAAGGATCCTGATTCAATGGTACTGGCCCCCTAATGCCCAGTGTACCATTCAAGGGGAGGTCCACCTCCGGAAAGATGTCAAGAACAAAATACTGATGTTGGATGCGCCAGGCGATGGAAAATTGCCTTAAGGATTATTGGTCAAGCCCAGCTTCTTGCCTGCTCGTGCCCATGCCTATGCACGACTGATGGTCCAGATTCACAATGTGTCAGATCGGGAGATCCGGGTGAACAGAGGGTGCACCCTAGCTACAGTACACTGCTCAGACACCACAGTATTGCCCAGCAACAAGCACCCTGGTGAGAAGGAGAGAGTGACCCCAGACTTGTTTGACTTTGGTGACTCCCCGCTGACAGCTGAATGGAAGAATAGAATTAACAAGAGACTTACCCAGAGACACCAAGTGTTTTCGTTGAACGAATGGGATGAAGGATGTGTCCAGGGTGTGGAGCATCACATACGCCTGCAAGATGAACGGCCATTTCGAGAGAGGTCCCGAAACCTAGCCCCAGCAGACATAAGGTGATGTGAGAAGACACCTGCAGGAAATGCTCACTGCTGGCGTGATACAAGAATCCAGGAGCCAATATGCCTCTCCCATTGTGGCTGTGCATACGAAGAATGGTTCTGTGAGGATGTGTGTTGATTATCGAACCCTGAACCGGCAGACCATCCCAGACCAATACACTATGCCTCGTATACAAGATGCCCTGGACTGCTTGAATGGGAGCAAATGGTTCTCGGTGTTGGATCTTCGCAGCAGATACTGCCAGATCCTGATGGCCCCGGAAGACCTTGAGAAAACAGCCTTCATCTATCCATTGGAGTTCTACGAGTTTCTGAGGATGCCACAGGGGATATCGGGCACCCCGGCCAACTTTCAGCGACTGATGGAACGTGCAGTGGGAGATATAAATTTACTGGAATGCCTGATGTACTTGGATGATGTCATTGTGTTTGGGGGCACCTTAGAGGAGCATGAGAACTGACTGTTTAAAGTCCTAGACCAACTGGAAGATTTCGGCTTCAAGCTGTCCATTGACAAGTGCCAGTTTTTCCAAACCTCCGTGAAGTATGTGGGACACACAGTATTTACAAAAGGGATAGAGACTGATTCCAGTAAGGTTGAAGCACTACTTGGCCCCAGCCCCATAATCTGAAAGAAGTACAATGTTTCCTGGGGTTCTGTGGCTACTACCGCAGGTTCATAAAAGACTATTCCAAGGTGATTCACCCACTCTTGAGCCTTACCCAGGGTTACCCTTCTACCAATCGTAAATACAAAAAAGGGGCCACTAAAGAACCAGAAAAAGTATACTTCCACCCAGGTGAACTCTTTGGGTCCCGCTAGATGCCCGACTGTGAAGCAGCCTTCCATGAGATCATATACCAGCTCACCCATGCCCCGATCCTCGCCTGTGCTGACCCCACCAAACCTTATGTGCTGCATATGGATGCAAGTCTGCAGGGTCTAGGAGTGGTGCTGTATCAAGACCATGAGGATGGTCTAAGACCAGTAGCTTTCACCAGCAGGAGCTTGACCCCGTCCAAATGAAACTACCCTGTGCATAAGTTGGAGTTCCTGGTGCTAAAATGGGTCATCGTTGACCAGTTTCATGAATACCTCTATGCGACAAAGATAATGGTGAAGACTGATAATAACCCATTCACCTATGTACAGACTTCAGCTAAGTTAGTCGCCACTGGGCACCGGTGGCTTTCTGCATTATCAACCTATGATTATGTTGTCGAATACAGACAGGGCCAGAACGATATTGACGCCGATGCCTCATCACGAAGGCCCACTTCCGAGAGTGATTGGGTCAGGCTGTCTGAACCTGACATTTGAACACTGTGCCAAAAGTTTGATAGAGATGAACAGATGTCTGCGAACACAGTGGACTGTTTAGTAGATTGCTTGGGCCCTTCTGACACCTGCATACCTGCTGCTTATTGCCACTTTTCTGCTCTATATATTAGTACACTACCTCAATTTGACAATGACAGCATTCAGTGGCTCAATCCCATGATCCTATGATTTGGCCAGCACTTGATGCCCTGCGTGCGAGGAAAGATGTGTCTAAGTTACATTCCACTGACTTGCGAACTGCTTTATTGTTTAAAGAAGGCCCCAAACTGAAGTTGCTCAATCAGTTGTTGTACAGAGAGACAGTAGATCGTAGTGGCAAAGTAGACAAGCAACAACTGGTCCTGCCACGGCCTTTAAAGATTTGGTACTGAGGTCCCTCCACAATCACATGGGACACCTCGGTATGGACAGAACCCTTGACCTGGTACGATCTCGCTTCTACTGGCCCAAAATGGGGGTCAATGTTGAGCACCATGTAAAGACTTGTAGTCGCTGCCTGCAAAGAAAAGCCCTGCCTCAGAGGGCTTCCCCCCTTGTTAATATTACTACCAGCACCCCCATGGAACTAGTCTGCATAGACTTCTTGTGTTTAGAATGTGACCAGCGGAACATCGGCAGTGTATTAGTGGTTATGGATCATTTCACACAGTATGCACAAGCTTTTCCCACCAAAGTTCAAAAGGCCTCTACCGTGGCCAAGGTGCTAGTGGAACATTTCTTTGTCCCCTATGGTGCCCCCCAGCAGATCCACTCTGACCAGGGCAGAGACTTTGAGAGTCAACTAATCAAAGAAATGCTCTCTCTATGGGGGGTGTGCAAGTCAAGAACCAACCCCTATCACCCGCAGGGAGACTCTCAACCAGAATGTTTTAACCGCACCCTTCTAGACATGCTGGGCACCCTCCACCAAAAAGACAAGCATAAATGCAGCCAACAGATTAGCATCTTGGTACACGCATACAATTACATGAAAAATGGTGCTACTGGGTTCTCCCCCTACTGTCTCATGTTCGGAAGAGAGGCCCGGCCGCCAGTTGATGTCTGTTTTGGGGTCTCTCCAGATGGGGTCCAAGCCGAAAACTACTCGTAATATGTACAAAAACTGAAAGCTCAATTGAACCATGCCTATCAACTGGCCCAGACAATGGCCACCAAGAGAAATCTAGCCAACAAAGAGAGGCATGATAAAAAAGTAAAGGCTCAAGAGCTTCGACCTGGAGAACATGCACTGTTATGCAATTTGGAACTGCAAGGTAAACACAAAATTGATGATCGGTGGCACCATCTTCCCCATGTAGTGCTTGAAAAGTTGGATGATTTACCTGTGTACAAGGTGCGCCCAGAGAACAACTCCAAAGCTGTCAAGAAAACAACTCCAAAGCTGTCTAGATCATGCACCGTAACCACTTGCTACCTATCGGCAAAGTCATGATTGAGGATGAACCCCCAGAAATTGAGCCCCCTGGGCCAGTGACTCGTGCTGCTGCAAGAAACAGATACAGTCAACCTACCCCAGTGGTCACAGATTGAAGGTTTCCTCTGCAGCAGGCCCAGAATGATAATGACTGTCAGTCCATACTTCTGACAAAAGTGAGTGTGACTATGCCTATTACCTCTCTTATGAACTGAGTCAGCTGTTTCGAGGTAACCCCATGATTAATTGTGGGGATGAAGCTGGGCCTTCTGGACTGCCTAACCCCCCAGCTTTGTCCTTGGAGCCAATGTTCCCTGAAAGTGAAGTGCACAGTATCATGTCTGAAGATGCTGAGTCTCTGTGTATTGTGGAACAGTATAATTTGCCTGAGGGAGGGGCTGATGGAATGAGTCTTTCTGGTGACATACCAGAATCTGAAGAACACCATGAAAGTGCTGACAGCCCCCATTCAGTGCCTCAAAGTTTGATTGTACCTGAGCCTTCGCAAAATGAGTCACGTGTTGTAGAAACAGAGCCTGCAGAGCAAGAAACTGACAGTGCCCCAAGTTTGGACGTTCCCATCCAGGCAGAGGCACCCCTCACAAGTGATGAGGGTCCCAGACCAGTGCTGAGAGTACAGAGACTATAGTTGTCCCCCTCAGAAAGACTGGCTGAGCTGCCAAGCCAATAGTATGCTTCAGTTATGATTCTCCCAGGAGGCCAGTGGATTTGCCTCTCAATGTGATCCACAAAGGGGTTTATGTTTCTCAGAGCTCACTGCCTAAACTGAGCCTAAGTGCCAATTCCAGGTTGATTGTTCTGTCTTCTAGGTATGGTGCTCCTGCCCCATCTAGCCCCAAGTTAGCTGATAGGGAAGGGCCCCCTCTTACATTGTTCAATGTACAAGAAGTTATTACATGATTCCGCATAGTAATGTGTAAATTACTTGTGTGAACTATGTATGATGTATTGTCAGAATGGATATAGTATTGTGAAATGTAGAGAATATCTATAGAAAAAGGTATACGTTTACGTTAACTGATGTATCAGATGTCACTTGCATAACATGTTAATGGTATAAATGTCTCGTATAGTTTGCATTTGCAATATTGTGATGGTACAGACATGACGCGGATGCCAAGTTTTCTCCAGGCAGGGAAGGGTGTAACCCCCTACAAATGGGGATTTCTGAAAAGTCTTCCTTGAGCTTGCCTAAATGCTCACTGCCAGGCTGGTGTCCTGCATTTTAGCAGTTTAAATGTGATTGCCAGAAAGTGCCTGTATAGCCTCTGTGCAATGTCTCTTTAAGAGCTGCCTGGATTGCAGTCATAAGTAATCTGAGAGGGAGCTCTGTTGAAAGATGTAACTATTTGCTGAAAATCATTTAGAGTGATAATGATAATGTAGTTTGTCTATCCTGCCTTCTTTGCAGCATGGACTGTTTTGTTTATCTCCACTATCTTGGTCCTGGACTGACAAATTGGACCAATCAGTACTGGTGGGACCTAAAATGAAGCCGGACTACAGGAGTTGTCTGGAGTCAAAATCTGTAGGAATTGTAGTTTTGGGCGTTTGGTGCCTTTCTGCACCTGAAGGAGGAGTCTTTGTTGTGACTGACAGACAAATTAGCCAACCGAACCTTTTGGATTCTGAGGAAAGTCCCATGCTTGCTGGCAGTTGAGTCAGATCTAAGTTGGGAGCTGAAGAAGCAACAGCTTGAGACAGTCAAGCAGCCGTCTGAGTAGTTTCGCGCGGGAGAACTGTGGAAGGGCCTGAGTTGTGGCCTGCATGTCTGTCTGCTGCCCCTGAGAGGGAGAAGAGAGAATCATTTCAGACTAAATCCGAGTTTGTGAGAAGGAAGTAAGCCACTGATTTTTACCAGGCTCATACCTGAAGAAGACCAAAGATTTTGCTGAATGCGATCAGCCTGTCAGGATTTCCAGCTGCTGTTGAATCCCCAGTTTGTGCAGAGACTCTGCAATTGTGACCAGAGAGCAATTTGCCTGGTACAGTAGAATTTTCTTACATGTAAATGTGCTGTGAGTTGTTAGCGGGTCATGATTTGGTTCCCCACTGTGTGAACTGTGTTCTGCTTGCTGGAAGCTGTATCCACCCCCAAAACAGACTGTATCCAAATTTGTCTCCATTTGGCCGGGGCCTTGCCACACTGGCCCAGCCAGACTACACGTTGCACAGAGAAAGCCATCAACGAGAGATCTGCTTGGAGATCAGCCCCCTGCTCCATGCTTGAACAGGAAAGACGCCTTAGCGATTCGTGTGGGCCCTGCTTCTCCTGACACTCCAGATTAACCACCTGCTGTCTCGATTTTCATCCAGCCTGTGTCCAGTCTTGGGTATTGTGAGTAATCATCAGGGTAGCTCCCTGCAACAACAGCCTAATCTAAAAGTGTGTCATCTGATTGTCTTGTTTTCTTTTCACGAACTGAGCCCTCCGGCTCCGGATTACAAATAGTGTGTGTTGTGCATGTTGTTTTCTTTCATCACAGGCCCCCAACCAGCTGCAACATTCCTGGCTAGCCCACTGTTCTCCATCTGGGTACCCAGAGTGTGTGACTGTTTATGGACGCTGACGTGCATGCATAACTGTTTGATTGATACAGCCTTTAAGCAAATTAACCTGATTACGCCCCTCCCTTGTTCAAGTCCCTTAAATAAATCAGATCTGTCTTTTTTGCATTTACCCTGACTGTGGTTCCAGTCTGTGCAAGAGTACTGTACTGTTGTTATTTGCTGTGTATAACCTTGTTTTACAGGAGGTCCCCAGGGTTGGGCCAGAGGAAAGCCCTGGTGGTAAGTGCAAACAGTGTGGGTACTTGTGTGGTGTATCAAGGTTATTGTGAAACTGATTATTGTGTATTGTTCTGGCCACTAGTAAGGAAATGGGGGGGGGTTACAGTGTCCCGGAGGGCCCAGATTAGCTTGAACACTGCCAACCCTGATCTCCGGGTGGAGGCACCCGTTTCAGAACTCAGGCCCCTTAACCTGCTACTAGCCAAGCAGGCAGGAGTAGTAGCCCTTATGATAGTGCCACCTAGGGGTTACAGGACATAAAAGGGAACAAAACAATAAAACCAGACTACCAGAGAAGACAGAAGATTGGGGGGCAGGCTATCTAGGCAGTGGGGTTTTTCCTCTTTCTCTTTTTTTTAATTAAAGCAGAGAGGCCAAGGCCATCTGGGTAACATACCTCTAGAAGCAGGGGCCTGAACCACAGGAGAGAGGACTCCGAGATAAGGAAAGTACAGAATGCGGATAGACAGGAGACAGGGGAGGAAAGGCACAGGTCCCGTAGAGGAGGATCCTGGAGATAGGACTGTAAAAGAAAACAGAGTCCAGTTTGTGGGACCCAGAGGGGAACCAACGGGGTCCAGGAAAGAGTTGTGGTCTCAAGGAGGCAGAGAGGCTACAAATGTTGATGCCCTCTGAAGGCCCAGCCTGTAAAATGAGAGAGGCTCTAAACACGGAAAAAAATGAAGCAACATAAGGAAAAACAAGGGAGCATCTTCGTGGAAGTAGGAAGCTGGCAATGTTCTGCTAAAACAAAATAAAAGTACTGGGGAAGGATCCCTCCTCCTTCTCTCTGCCTTTTTTGTTTTGTTTTTAAATTTGCTTTTATATATTTTAAATGTATTTTTTCATATAATGGGAACCACATGGCCTTCATCTACATTTGTTTCCCTTTCTTTTGCATTTTCCCCTCTTTTTTTTTTTGTTTGTTTGCTTTGTTAAAAAACAGAAGCTGGTTACCCCAGGGATCCACAGGGAAGGGACTGGAAGGTGAAACTAAAGCAATAGTCTGACCTCAGACAATGAGGAAAAAAGTATGGGGGGGGGGCAACAGAGGAAAAACAATAAAAGGGTTTACCTTTTTTTTGTTGTTTAATATGATAAAAAATAGAGTTTTTTTGTTTGTTTGTTTTTATGTTTGCTTGCACGCATGTGCAAGAAAGATAGTGCCATCATCCGAGTTTTCCAGAGGTGTGTCAGCCTCTTCCAATTCAGTCGGTGTGTTTGCAGGCACGGTCGCAGTGCGCCAATCACTGCTCCAGCTGTCTATGACAGCTGAAAATCCAGTGGCATACAGTTGAAAGGGAGAGCTCTGCTTCAGTGAGCAGAGCCCCCAACACGCATGCACGCATATTGCATGATGACGCGCTCCCTCCCCCCCCACGCACATAATGTATAGCCGACCGGGGTGCCCAATGCCCCGTCGGCTCCACGCCTCTAAAAAGCTTTCCTGGTGCCACGCTGGGAGCCCACCCCAGCAGCACACGTCCGAGATGGCCGACGGGGTACTAATCCCCCATTGGCTCCAATCCCCCCAAACAGCCTTACAGCTGCCACCCACGCTGGGAGCCCACCCCAGCATGGCACAAGCCTGTATGGCCGGCGAGGCGCCCAGTCCTCCGTCGGCTCCAACCCCTCCCAAACAGCCTTACAGCTGCCATGCTGGGAGCACACCCCAGCGTGGCACAAGCCTATATGCAGGGGCAGGTGCCCAATCCCCGGCCGGCTCCAGCCCGCCCCAAACAGCCTTTTCTAGCTGCCACGCCAGAGCCCACCCCAGCGTGGCAAACGTCCCCGGTCGCCTTAGTAATAAAAAGAAAAACCTGTAAATTAAAAACAGTCTCCGCAGTCTCCCTGCCCCCACCGCACCCACCCACTACTTGCGCTGCCTCCCACCCCTCACCATGCCACCTCCCGAGTCAGTGGCAGTCTATGATGGACTGGAACACGTCTGCCTCTTCAAAAGCCGACCGCGAACTGAGGAAATGCCGTAAGCTGTATAATGTAATAGATAGGGTTTTTCAACTTTGCTTATATCTCGGTCATTTTTGGAATTTTGCACAAATTTTTAACATGGGGTTTTGGGACCCTTCTCATGAATGCTGTCACTGTCATGGCGTTACTCAGGCCGAAGGAAATCACCTTTCGGAATGATTAGGCAAGCGACACTGCCAGTTTTCATAAGGTGGGCACTCAAAAGCCTATTTTGAAAATTTGGTGGAAAATTCTAAAAATGACTGTTTCTGGTGCGTACTTAGTTCTATGCTGCAGCTTGTAAGTTCGGCGATCAATATTTTCACCCAGATTTTCAACATTGCCATTTACCACATCTCCTTATGAGCAGTATAGCTGTCATTTTCACATCTCACCCAAAGCGTGTTTCACCCATGTAGTGCACAATGGGCGCAACTGGTGCTTAAAATCAATGTACGGGACACATTAAGAAAATCACAGTGACACTGGTCATGAGCAGAGGTGTTAAAATGGCTATGTTGAAAATTTGGTGAAAAATTCCCAATAATGACTGTTTTAGGGCCTTGCGTTGCATAGTTCCCTCACAGCGCTGGCAAGTTTGTGAATTTGTAATATTTGCACACCAGATTTTCAACAGTGCCATTTTACCGCACTTCCTTATGAGCAGTACAGCTACCATTTTTCACATCTCACCAAAATGTGTTTCTGCACATGTAGCGCACAATGGTACAGTCAGTGTGCTAAAACAATGTTTGGGACAAATTAAGAAAATCACAGTGACACTGGTCATGAGCAGAGGTCTTAAAATGGCTATGTTGAAAATTTGGTGACAAAACTCCATAAAATGACTGTGTTACGAGTGAGCATTGCGCAGTTTCCACGCACCCTCGTAAGTTCATGAATTTGTAATATTTTCAGTCCAGATTTTCACCAGTGGCATTTTTCCACACCTCCTTATGAACAGTACAGCTGTCATTTTCCACAACATAGCCGAAATGTGTTTTCACACTTTCAGCACAGAAATGTGTGGTCGCTGTGGGAAATCATTGTTCGGGACAGATAAAGAAAATCACACTGACACTGTTCATGATCGGAGGTCCCAAAATGCCTGTGTTAACAATCTGCTGTAAAAAATCCCCAAACTAGTTACATTATGGGTGTCGTTGCACAGTTTCTCCATGACTTCGACTTCACCAGTTTTTTAATATTTTCAGCAGTTTTCAACATTGCCATTTTACACCTCCCCATGAACAGTGACCGATGTCATTTTACATCCTGTTCGAATGTGTTTTGCACCTGTGGTGCCAAATGCCATAGTCGCTGTGCAAAAGCAGTTTTCAGCTAACAAACTGATATTGCCACTGTTCATGAGGTGGGGGTCACAAAAACCATGTTGAAAATTTGGAGTGAAAATACCAATGAATGCCTGAGGCGTTAGGGTTTCGACCATAACACCCACCTGTAGAGAATGACAGGCATCAGGGTGTGGCTTGATTCTTGCCTGTCATGCTCATACTATTCCACCCTGACCCACACCCTGCAGCCAGTGAGAGGCATCAAGGTGTGCCTCGGACCTCTTCGGGCCCAAACTTCACCCCATTCTCCTATACTGCACCCATCTCACTGTATTTTCTGATGGAATGGAGTGCGTATAAGGGCTAAAGACCCCAAGGCACACCGTGACACTTGTCAGTGTCTGCAGGGTAGGGTGTGGTGAAATGGCGTGGTCGTTATGCCTGACGACCCAAAGGCACACCCCAATGCCTGTCACTCTCTGCAGGGTGGTGGTGGGGTTGGCTTCAGTTCAATACTTCACTGCCATTCCTATTATGCAGCTCTGTAACTTCTATACTACCACTGCCAATGCCAGCAAGCAAACATTCGGCATTGACATATGCTTGTTTTTCTGTTATTTATTTGTACTCCTGGGAGCCTCAGAGGGACTCTGTCTTCAGCTTTCCATTCTGTCCAACTTCCTCATCCCCTCCCCCGGTGACAGGGTGAGGGAAGGGTGCTGGCTTTCCCCCACCCCGAGCGAAATCCAGATACTCGGGGAGCTAGAACAGGTGCAGGAGAGTCACCACGGAGCCTGCCAGCTCCATTTTCACCATTTTTTCCTCCGCACTCCTCCTTACCGACAGCATGTCAGCAACGTGCCTCCCGACTTGCATCTCCTCCAGCCACCACCAGAGGGAGATCGACAAGCGGGACGGCAATCCCTCCCTCCCTGAGACAGGAAAGCAGCCCTCCAGATGCTCAATCCTCTCTGCGGGGAGCAGTCCTCCAGAAGCTCAATCCTCTCTCTCCACTGCCATCCCCTGGAGGCCCAGGCTAATTTCTGAACCTGGTTCACCAGCGTGATGTGAGGTGTGGCATCCAGTGCCTCAACCTCCAGCGTCACTGGGCCGGTGTTTTTTTTTTTTTTAAGAAGGATGGGTTGTGTGAGTACCTCAGATCCCTAACCCTCTCCCCTCTTTTTTATTTTTTGTAAAATATGCCCAAGGGGCAAAGAGAGGGAGAGAAAAAGACAGGGACAGTGAGTTACCTAGAGGCCATGGCTCCTAGCTGAGTGGGGGATGGTGGGCAGGTTGTGGTAATAAATTGTGACGATATTCTGGAAGATAAACAGTTATGGTGAGTATGTAATTTTCATATCTTCAAAGAATCAATCTTCACCATTTATTCCCATGTATGGGTCAGAGTACCAAGCTTACCACCCATGGGGGGGGCACTGGCTCACCCTTAGGGAAATGGTTGTTCCCTCAGCCTCCTATGGGGAGGTGACCACTGGGAGGCAGAGACCCTCTAAGGCCTGGCGAGGCTTGAGAGGGGTCAAGCGGGGGCTCCCATGGTCGGGGAACAGGAATGTGCCCCGCTAATTCAGGCTCGATCCTGCGGGAAAAAAAGTGGGTCACTTGGAAATGCGAGGCAATCACCCTATGCTGGGCCAGGGGTGACAACTGGGAAAGATGAAGCCATGCTGTCTGCCTGATGCAGACTGCAGTTCCTGCCAGGCTGGAGGCTACCTCGCTTATATCATAAGATGCCCTCGCTTGGTGCCTTGCCAACTCCAGGCCCTGGGCAGAAAGGTGAATGGTCTGTCTGGTTGCCTTGCAGTCTGGCAAGAAGACTAGAAAATGACTCAGAGTTGACCACAGGTGCCTGCCATGGGTCACCTGATATGCCTGGTGTGCCAAGATGCACAACATGGTGCATGCTACTGAAAAAAACTCTGAGGCCCCAGGCATCAAACTCTGCAGAGTCTGACTCGGGAGGACAGTCATGCACTGAGTGCCGATGCCCAGTGGGGGAGTCCAGGAACTGGATCCAGAGGAGGGATGTGGCATGGTTCCTGGGGATCCCACAGGTGCACAATACCTGTGCTGGACATCCCTCGGGGCTGGACGGGGGCAGAAGGATGGAGCCAGACATCCCTGGATGCCTCCGCATGTGGCCAAGACCACAAAGGGATGACTGCTGAGTCATGGCTATAATCCCCAAGGAATGACAGCACCAGGTTTGCAGGATTGTGGCCTATGAAATGGCCGATTCTGAGCTCCCTCATCATCTCTGCAAAGAACTGCTTATACCGAGTGTACTCAGCATCAGAGGATAGGTGCAGGGATGCATCCTCTTCCTCCGAGGAGGATGTAGGAGATGAGAAAGAGCTGGACTCGGGGTGGGGGGCAGTGCTGGAGCCTCAGGCCAGAAAATGGCCTGGTCAAGTGAGCAAAGGTCCTAGCAAAACGCACTTCCAATGCTCTGAACTGCTCTTAGGACAGGGAACCCGAAGGACCCAGAGTCTCAGAACAACTCTGCACTCATTGAAGTCACTGCATATTTCTTTAGGATGTCAAGTAGGGCTTTTATTAGTCTATAAAACAAGAAATGCAGACACAGACAATGCTGCCAACCTTGGTGCCCCGTTGCTTCGAGAAAACTCCCTTTGTCAGGGGGCTGGTTGGAGCTTACTCACACCACACTTAAACAGCAATCAAAATTAGTATAAATTGCATTTGTTAATTGGTCAGTTCATAGTTGTTAGTATTTTCTCTTTCCCCTCTACACTTGTCCCCCCAACCATTCCAGCTGACCTTCCCTTTTTTCCCCCCAGTGTTGTTTGTGGTGGTAGCTCCATAAGAAATTGCAGGAGCCCTATTTAGGTACACTTTTATTGGAGCCACACCTTTTGATCGCTTTATTTCCAAACTCAATTTCTATCTGTAATTAACTCTTATGCATTAAAATAATTACAGTGATAGTCAGCACATTTGTTTATGTGGCTCCTTCCAACTAAAATTAATTGATAAATGAAATGCGTTTGTTATCTGAATGACGGGTCTGAACTTTGAACTTACAAGTGTTGTTAATTTGTACTAATTTTAATTGCTACTTAAGTGTGGTGTGAGTAAGCTCCAACCAGCCCCCTGACGAAGGGAGTTTTCTCGAAGCACTGGGGCATTGAGGTTGGCAGCATTGTCCATGTCTGCATTTCTTGTTTTATAGGCTAATAAAAGCCCTACTTGACATCCTAAAGTAATGTGGAGTATCTTCTATGAGTGCAGAGTTGTTCTGGGACTCAGAGTTTAGCACTTCAGGCTGGCTGCCTATTTAACTATGCAGCAACCCAGGTTCAGTTGTTCGCAGTCTATTTTGTAGAACTGACCTGAAGGACCCAGAATGCTGGGGAGAGGAGGAGGAGGTGGAGGCAGAGAAGGGGGTGGGAGAGGAGGGTCATGAATGACCAGGCCAGATCCACTGCCAAGGCTATGAGAATGCATAGGTGACCTTACCAGGGTGGAGGGCCTGGCAACCCCGTCCACTAAAAAGTGTTCAACAGATGAGGAGCAGTCAACATGGTGCCCGTGGGGGAAGTCCCCTGGCAGAGAGAGCAGAGCCGTGCAAGTCCCATGGGGCAGCTCCGATCCCCACCAAAGACGGAGCCTGACAGTTCTGCTAAGGCCAGGGGCCCCAAGTCTGTGCTGTGACTCCTGCCAGAGCTGCCACCTACTCTGGGCAAGGAGTGAGCCCCGGACCATGACCACCCAGCATGCACCCCACCAGAGAGGGCCCTGCCCCTTGGGTTAGGTCTCTGAATAAGCTCTGCATCAGTCTCCAGGACAGCAGGAGAACTGGCACCACAGAAGGTGCCGGAACAGTCCTTAGCAACACAGATGGCACTAACCCTCTGACTGGCACCGCGGTCAGCACTGGCATCCTCCCTGGTGCCGCAAGTGGCAGCAGAATCGTCCCCGGTGCCTTGACAGCACTGAAGATGAGCATGTGGCAGTGCCACAGCCAGCACCAGATGGAGTGCAGGCTCCCCGTGATGATGCAGATCCTAACTAAGGCCATATAACCATGCCCAAGAAGACCCTCTTCGTCATTGAAATCCTGCAAACAGACGAGGTCCTCCCGGTCCACAACCCCTGGGGTATCAGACTGCTCAAGGGAAGAGATCTACAGGACCTCCACAAGACACCCAGCAGGCCCACCTCTGGAGATCTTCCTTCTCCCAGTGCCACAAGCAGTGTCAGGAGGTGACCTGGTCTTGTGGTCGGATCTGCCCCACTCACCAGCACAGCCCGAGTGCCAGGAGCTGAGGTGTCACTGGGCCACAACACCAAGTTGCCCACTGGTGTAGGCCCAGCATATAGCTTCAACCTCACCACTGGGAGCATCCACTGCACTGTAGGGGCTATGGACTGGGAGGGGTGCTCATCCAGCCCCCCGGGGGAGACCGACTGTCCACCCGATTCCTCCCCCAGGCTCTCTGACTCAGCGGGCAAGGACTAGGAGATGCCTGTCCTCCTTCAGTACATACAGTACTGGGGAGGGCTATGGAAAAGAGCCTAGGGACCTTACCTTGGAGTCCTAAGTGGGTGGTCAGCCTCCAAAAGTGAACGGCTTGTAACCACATGTCACCATGCAGATCTCTAGGGTGCAGAAATCCATCGAGAAGCAGGTGTCACAATGGTCCATATCATGGTCAGCTCCAAGGCAGGTCCAACAGCAGTCATGCTGATCCTGGATGAACATAGGTCTCCCACGGGGGCATCGACGCATGGTGGGGGCCGTCCTTGTTTTTCTTCTTGTCTTTCTTACGTCCCTGGGAGTCGGACATGACTGAAATGGAAAATAATTAAAAAAACTGTAGAAAAAGGGTCTTGCCACCATGAGACATAAAGAGGAGGAAAGCAGCACCAAAAAATGGAAGAAAAAGTGATAGCATGGGGTGAAAAATGGCAGCGAAAACGTGTGATGCAGTTACTATTCAAAGCTGCACCTGAAGCTCCCACAGTGTTGCTTCAACAGTGGGAAAAACAGAACTGAGGTGAGAAGGGGGCCAGCGTCAGTCTTTGGCCAGTCTCCAAGTGCCATAGCATGTGTGAGCCTCGTGGGTAGTGCCATCACTGATGTCGGCTCCCTAACTATCAGCTGAAGATGTTTCTGACTCCCGTGGGGTCCAAGTGACCCTGATACAGAACCATACATGGTAATAAATGGTGAAGATTGATTCTTGGAAGATCAATATTTTTAGTGCCCATTGTTTTTAAACGCTAAAAAAAAAAAATCACTTTATGGGCAGGTAGCCATTATCTTTCAAAATCTGGTAGTCAGATCAATTTCTTTAGCAGTCACTGGCACTTAGTTACCAGATTTTTCCCATCCTGTTTGGAAACATCAACTCAAGGACCAGAAGGACAGGCAGCACTAATGAAACAGCTGGTTCAAGATAGGCTAGTGGGAAGCAGACGTGGAGAGAATGGAAATATGGTCTGAAGGTCTCATTACACCAGTTTATAAAAGTGGCAGTCAGCTTAACTCAAATAACTCCGGAGGGATTTGGATAAGTAGCAATGTGGGAGGACAATTTTGTGGCATTATCAATCAGAGAGTCTTGAATTTCTTGCAAGATTAAGATACTTTGCATATTAGTCAAATAGGATTTCTTCCTAACCACAGCACTATAGACCATGTTTATACCCTAGAAACCGTAATAAACAAATTTGTACTTCTCACAAACTAAGGGAAACTACTAGTCTGCTTTGTACACTTTCAAAAGGCATGTGGTGTGCACTGACATCCAGGATTTTACAGTGTCAGTGGCTCAGTAGGTAGCACACTCGCCTCTGAGGCTGGGAAATCAGAGGGCTGTGGGTTCAGTTCCCACATCTGGCACTTGGGTTAATATCCCAGTACTGACACTGTATTGCAGCATGAGAGGGGTGTTGCATTTCTGAGGTGCCGTCTTTCGATGAGACGTTAAACCGAGGTCCCATCTGCCTGGATTGGTGGTAGTTCAGGTGGATGTTAAAGATCCCATGGCACTTATCGAAAAGAGGGGAATTTCCCTGGTGTCCTGGCCAAATTTTCCTCATTCACTAAAAATACCACCAACAGCTTAATCTGGTTCAAGGTCAGTTGGCATTCATCTGTATCCCCCTCCTCCGGGTTGTGCCTGAAAATAGGCAGGATTTGTCTAGTGCACTTACCCGGTCAACAAAAGCTAAATAAATAAATTTTTTCTAAGACCTTTTCAAAGAGCTTGAGCCCAGAGTACCTCCAGTCCCTGCACTCCATTTTCCACTCCAATACCTTCCATCGGTGCTCCTGTCCTCTGTTTATTTCCTTGCTTGTGCCTTGCTTGCCATTAGCCCCCTGCACTCCTTCTCTTAATTTGTCACCTTCCATCAGCATTCTGTTCCTAACCTCAAGCGCATGCCACTGTAATGGCACTTAAAGCTCCTAAGGTACTCCCCTCCTCTCCAACTCCCATCTCCTAGCTTAACCTTCCTACTACCTGCCTTATACAGACTGCTCGCCAGAGGCCACGTGTAACCCCTGAATAAACTATATGCAAAGTACTACCAATTGCTTACATGTCAAGATGATAACCATGCCTGTACCCATGCCTACATCCACTGCTTTTCTTTTACCGTGCCTGTAAGCCATGCCTGTATCCGCTGCTTTTCTTTTACCATGCCTGTAACCATGCCTGTATCCACTATTTTTCTTTACTGTAACCACCTCATGATGTAACTCACAATGCCTCAAATGTTCCTTATGTCCTTGTTCATTCTTATAACTTGTATTGTTATCCCGGGTCGCCCCTGAAAAAGGGACCTTCGGGGCTCAGTGGGCCTACCCGGTCACCAAAATTTAATAAATAAATAAATTAGATCCTGCTTACCATTAGCCCCCTGCACTTCCTCTCTCACTCCAACACCTTCAGTCTGCATTCTGGTCCTTTTTATGTTTGCTTGCATGTGCATGCGCAACACAGACATATTGTAAGAGTAGAGTAGTGGGCTTCAGAGGCATGTCACTGTCACATCCAATGCAGCTCAGGGTGCAGAAGGCTCTACAGCAGTGATACTCACTCCGCAGCTCGTGAGCCACATGCGGCGCTTTAGAGATCTGACTGTATCTCATTAATACCTCCCATTGTTAAACTATAAATGCGGCGCTTTACATGTTTATGCAAAGTAAGGTACGACTTAACAGTGAAAATACCGCATCCCGATATAGGGTTACCACCTTTTAAGATGCCCAAAATGGGACATTTCTTACTGAAACAGGATTTTTCGCAGGACAATATGTCATCTCAACCAATGCAACAGACATGTTTTCTCTAAATAATCAGAATTAAGACTAAGTGTTGTAGTTTTTTAGTTGTTTCTTCTGTTTTTTATTCTTTTAAGGTATTTTAGTTAAGGTATTATAGTTTTTTGCAACATTTAGAGGAAAATCAGAAAATATTTTTTCTACTATAATGTCAGGACATTCAGTATTTTTCAGGTTTTTCTGCAGGACACAGCTGTCCAAATCAGGACTGTCCTGCGAAAATAGGGACAGGTGGTAACTCTATCCCGATAGTGACAAATATGAGGACATCGGGACCGCGTACAAGACACAGCATTACTGCGTGCAGCAGGTAACTAAACTTGAAAGTGTAAAGTTTACACTTTACATGTTTATGCAAAGTAAAGCATGACTTAACACTTTTGTGTTGTTAAACTGGCCCGCTTAGCACTCCGAGCCATGGAGTAAGTATCATATTATGCTATTGTGCCGTTGTTCTGATCACACTGAAGTACTTCCCTGCAGTTCTCTGCTGCAAGTATAAAATCTTTCGTATGTGTTCGAGCCCTTAAAATCATCTGCATCAGGTAAAATCCCCAGTTCTATCTGTTTGACTGAGATATTTAATTGGCTGTCATTTGGAAAACAAATATTTGCAGCACTGCACTTAATTTCAGTCTGGTTTGGTTGTGGACTGTCTAAAGTTGGAAAAATGGGGTGAGCCGCGAGAACACGGAAATGCTGTGTTGACTGCTAGCCACACACTATCTTCGGTTTAATTTGATTTTAGGGACATTTCCTTTTGTAGCCTTTTTTAAATCATCCGTAAATATAAATTAGTGCTAGGTTTGGTTGATGGCACTGAGCTGCGCTATGCTGTTTGCAGTAAACTGATATAAGGCTATGTGTGGAACTCACTTTTTATTTGTCTTAATACCACACATGTCAGATGAGTTCCACAGATCTAACTAGCATGGCAAGGAGCAGTGCTGTGCTGTCTGTGGTAAACTACTTTAGGGCTGTGTGTGTAACTCAGTTAAATGTATTTGTTTTTAAATATAACATATGTTCTACAAATATCACTAATTTGCCACTGACATCTAAGCACTTTTTTCAAAGAATGAGTGCCATGTATCTGACTGCCATTATATTAAATCAGTGTTTCATCAATGAACAGTGTACTATTAAAAGTTTTTTTTTAAGTAAATGCAATAAAATGTAATAAATAACATCAAATATGTTTTAATTTATTCTTCTGAAGTACATGTGCTTTATTTCGTATGACTGTTGTGGCTCCTCGGGAAAGGGCACAAACTCATGTGGTTCCCGAGCCGGTCATGACTGAGTATCACTGCTCTACAGTGACAGGCCAACGACCAGCAAGGCTGATCATGATGCTGTTCTGATGGGTGAGGGGCAGAAATGTCATGTAGTTGAAAGGAGGCAGCCGCACCTATCAGAGTGCAGATGCATCCTTCCCTCTACAAGACACTACCCAGCAGCCAGCTGAGCAGCATCATGACGAGTGTGCCGCACATACCCCCTTCCCTACCTTCTAGCGTCATGGCACTTATTTTTGGAACCTCCACTCTGATCAAGTTAGCTCAGCTGCACTGGAGTCGGGGAGCAAGTTGCTAGCGGACCACTGAAGCCTGGGCACAAAAGGCATGTGCCTTCCCTTTCATGTGCTGATGGCTCATCTAATGGGGGAAAATGAATTCAAATACAGTGTTATAAATGCAATCAGATACTGCAGCCAACCCTTTCTTTTGTAAATGTTTGTGGCAGTTAGGTATAACTGTTTCACGGTAGTTCACTCCATGACAGGCAAACCTGCTGCAGAATCGAACTGGCTACCAATAGCCCAATTTAGAGCCACCTTGCTTACTGTTCCAAAAATGGAACTAAAGTTAAAAGGCTGTTGTTGCTTGTAAACCTGTTCATGCTTTCAGGAGCCTGGGATTGCTGAGACAGATAAGATTATGAGTCAGCCGGTAGCACCACCAGTCGCAGGAGGGGAGCAGGATCTTCTGCATATCACCAAAGCATCCGGGGCTTACTGGAGAAGTGTAGGACAGAGGGAGTATCAATCTGGGTAGGGTGCAGTGAACTGGAGGTCCACAGCAGGTTAGGGAGCAGCAGGAGAAGGTAGTGTATTGTATAATTAATTTGTGCAGTGATCACGGTGTCTTTGCTCTCATCTCCCCTGCTGCTTTAAACAGAGCCTGCCCCTCGCCCTATGCCACTCATTATCAGTACAATGGACTACAACCAACAAGCAAAGATGAGTACAGCTCACATAAAGGGGAACAACTCAGTCAGATGACAATGCCTTGCCCCATCACCAGCATTCTTTTCCATGTTTTCCCCAACCACACTGCCTATCCTAAGGTCGCAGGCATGGATGTGGGGCCTAATTTTGTGATGGATGCTTCTGCTCCTTTAAGATGATGCCCCACTTACATAAAAGTGCTCAGGACACCGGCACTGTTTTCCAGTTCTCCTCCAACCTCACTGCCTGTACTGGGGTCAGGGAGCACTGTAGTGGTGTCTGGATGGTGCTTTTCATCCAGTCTCAGCACACCAACCAGTCATAGGAGCTGAGAGTGCAGGTTTGCTTTGTGGCTGTAGCAACTGGGGAGAATGGAGGCCAAGCTCAGTTGCAGCCAGTGCCTCCTGTCAGATGATTTTTTGGACTGCCCTGCCGATCATGCATTGTAGCAATCAAGTCTTTGGGGAACCGGAGGGTGAAGGTAGGCTCCAGGATGTGTTTTGTCACAGCAAGGGTCGGCATGAGCAGAAGAGGTTGGCAGAGAGAAAACAGAGAGAGAGAATGAGAGAGATGGCTGGTTACGGGTGGCCACAGCACCAGGAGGAGCAGGTAGCAAGGCAACAGCAATAAAAGGCACGAGTAGAGGTGCCGGAGGAAGACATGCCCATTTTGAGGTTTTAGAACTTAGTTTACACCTTGGGCATGTTAGTGCACAGGATATTTAGGCAGGCTATAATATTTTAAACGAACTTCTGCATTCTATATATTTTATTTCTGCATTGTATTTTGGAGCCCTGCTACACCGATACAGGAAGCAGAAAGAGGGCACTGTAGTCCTGTGGGAGTGAGTGTGGACTACAATTTGGTGCTAGTTCTCTGTTTCTTTAAACAGTATCCTACAGCCCCTTGCCTTGGTCACACATGAGTGGCTGATGCAGGGAGAAGGGATTAAAATTGCGTATTTTAATTACAAATATTCATTTGCCTGTGTTACGGTGTTTCTGACCCCAAGTTGACCTTCCAGGTCATACAGTGCTACAAAGCTTGGCCACGCTGCGAGTGGGGCATGCGGTCGGCGCGTGCAGAGACACGTGTGTTCCGGCGCATGTCGGCTGTGTCAGCTGTTGGCAGTTGATAATCAGAAAATAAAACTGCATAACTGTGAGTAAGAATAGCAAGTATGTTAAGGTGTATTTAGTGTGGGATGTTTAAGACGGGGGAAGAAGCTGCCAATTAGGTGTGCAGCCACTGTATAGAAATACAGCAACTCAAGGAGGAGATTGTGTCCCTTAAAAATAGACTACAGGTGCAGCTCGAGATTTCGTCACTTGAGCAATATATTGACTCAGTGGTGGATGATATTAGGGAAGAGACCAAACATGAAACTGGGGACCAGAATGTTAATGAAACCCTAAATGGAGAAATGGCAAATGAAAGGGACTGGTAATTAGTTACTGGAAAACAAACATTAGAAAGGGGTAGAAGGAACATTGGTAGAGTATCCAATATTTTAACCCCAAACAGATTCCAGACCCTTGTCCTTGAGGAGGATGCTGTGGCAACTCAGACAACAGACCAGAAACCTGACATTAGCCTTTTAAGTAATGTTTGCACAAGCATACAAAATGATAGCCAAGGGCAGCCAAATTCAACCTGTGTCCCAGGGCACAATAAAGATATACTATTTATTGGGGACTCCATGTTATGAAATACAGATGATATTTTGTGTAAGCGTCATAACAAATCCACAACTGTTAGTGTACTTCCCGGGGCTGGCATTGGTGATATAATAAATCTCCTCCCAGGCCTATTTGATAACACTAACACACCAACTACTGTATTACATGTGGGGGTAAATGATGTCAGAAAAAGAGAGATAACAGACACACAGAGGGATTTTGAAGAAGTGGGTATAACATTAAAAAATAGGGGATGCAAAGTTTGGATTTCTGGCATTTTACCAGTTCCTAGAGTAAGCAACAAAATAAACCAGGAAATTTATAGACTAAATGGCTGGTTTAAAAGATGGACAGCAAGAGAAGGCTATTTCTATATTGATCACTGGCAGAAATTCCAGAGGGAACACCTATTTGGAAGGGATGGCTTACATCTTAATAAAATGGGTAAACGGGTACTGGCCCAACCTTTAAAAGAGACCATTCACCATCATTTAAACTCCACAAGAGGGGAGACGAGGGGGTACTAAACCCAAATAATCTAACCACAAGGTGGAATTTTATGTCCCTAAATGCTCGAAGCTTAAATAATAAGTTTGATGAGTTACAAGTATTATTAACTAGTCAGGATATCCAAGTTTGTGCTATAGTAGAGACATGGTCTATCATAAGGTGGCACGTTTTGCCATGCTATCCGGCCCTAGGACCCACCATTGTGACACTTTGTCCCAATTAAATTGGCCCTCCTGGGATGCCAGACTCCAGTACCCCCTACTCTGCCTCACCTATAAACTACTCAGCTCCTCCCCTCCTCCCAGCCTCTCGGGGCTCATTGATCACAAGAGAAACTCTAGGCTCCTCCATACGACCGACATCTCCTCGATGTGCCCAGGGTTAGAACCAAGGCAGGTGGCAAGTCATTCACTATTACTGCCCCCAACCTATGGAACTTCCTGCCCCCAGGTGTCCAGGAAGTTACCTCTTCCAACACCTTCCGCTCTAGGCTCAAGGCTCATATGATGGCCTTCACAAAGTGCAATTGCTAAGGTAAGGGACACCTAAGCGTAGGCCGAACACTCCAAGCCTCTACGCACATTGGGCCTTCCCCCTCATTGCCCCCCCACTTCCTCCCCTACCAGGGAAAGTCCAATATTGACTACACACCATTTGTTACCTGACGAATTGCTTCAATATATTACCCCATGTTATGTGACTTATGTAATGTACTTTGCTGTATACAATCCTTTGTAAAATTCTATGTAACCCCCGGGTCACCCCTGAAAAAGGGACTTTCAGGGCCTAGTGGGCTCACCCGGTTATCAAAATTTAATAAATAAAATAAATAAATAAATGGTGGCAGCCTGAGGATACATGGGACAAACAAATTCAAGGGTATAAAGATCAATCCCAAATCAAAGGGGGTGGCAGTGTATATTAAGGACACAATAGTTACAGAACAAGTAGATATAGCTAGCTGGCCGGATTTGGAAGCCCTCTGGGTTAAGATCAGCCCCTTTAAATCAGCCACTATAAATTCTGGGGTATTATATAGGCCACCATCCACCAAACTGAAAGTGGACGTGGATATCCTAGCTTTCATTAAACAGTTTTGCCTTTCGGGGAATGTTATTCTGGTGGGGGATTTTAATCTCCCAGGTATAAACTGGGAAATATTAAAAGCAAACTTGGGTATAGAATCAAGATATCTGGAAACTTTCAGCCTACTCAATAGTGACCAATTTGTTGTCTTTAACACCAAGGGCACCATATCCTGGATCTGGCGCTAAGTGACTTGGGCGAGAACATTACGGATTGTAATATAAACCCCCCACTTGGATCTAGTGACCACTCCATTATTAATTTTCAGTATGTAGAAGCATATGGGAAATGTACAGGTACAACGGTACTCTAAAGGTACAACAGAGCAGACTTTGAATCTATGAGACATGTACTTGAAGTCTGGGATTGGAAAACCGATTTTGGTTCACAACCAGTTGCTGAAATATGGGGCAAAATAACTAATAAATTAACTAACTTGGCTCAAAGGTATGTGCCCATTACTAATAAATATAATGGGGTAAATAAGAATGTCCCTCCACCGTGGTTAACCCCATTAGTTAAATCACAAATTAAGGAGAAACACAAATGCTATTACTATGCTAAAGGTAAATACTGAGGAAAGCTGGGCGACATATAAAAAAAGTAAAAGATTGGAAAAAAAGGGTCTCTTTATAGCAAAAAGAAACTATGAGTATACTTTAGCTGCTAGAGTACAAGATAACTATAAATCCTTTTATACCTATATAAATTGTAAAAAAGGGAAAAATACATCCATAGGACCCCTTAAAACTAGTGGTGGGAAGAACATAACTGGTAATGGGACACTAGCTGAGGAATTTAATAATTACTTCTCCACAGTTTTTAATGTCTGCCCACTTTCTGGCCAGGATGTCACTGCCACAATACAGCAAAATTCCAGCTATAAGATAGCTAGAGCCAATGTACTCAAAAGACTCAAGCAAGTTAAACAGAATAAGGCGCAGGGACCAGATGGAATCCATCCTAGGATGTTAAAGGAATTAGGGGAGATCCTGGTGGATCCTGTGATGTTCTTGTTTCAAAAATCTATAGAAACAGGGGAAGTCCCAGATGTGTGGTGCCAAGCAGTAGTACTCCCTATACATAAGAATGGATCACGACAAGTGGTGTCCAACTATAAGCCTATAAGCCAGACCTCTGTGTTGGGAAAAATGTTGGAAGGAATAATAAAGGATTTTATTACAGACTTCCTTGAAAACTTCAATAACGAAGATAGATACCAGCACGGGTTTAGAAAAGGGAGATCATGCCAGACAAATTTACTAGAATTCTATAATAAGGTTACCAAGTCTATTGATAGGGGTATCCCAGTTTATGTCATCTATCTCGACTTTGCAAAGGCCTTTGATAAGGTCCCTCACAAGGAGCTTGTTAAAGTTATCTTACAGTTGGAACTTCCAAATTGGCCTGCACGATGGATTAGGGCTTGGCTGGCAAATAGAAGCCAGAGGGTATGCGTGAGGGGTGAATTCTCAGCCAAATCCTGTGTGACTAGTGGTGTTCCCCAGGGATCTGTGTTGGGACCCTGCCTTTTTAATCTCTATATATCAACAATGCAGGTTGACAACGAGGTTTGGTTAGCCAAATTTGCTGACGATACTAAGCTAGGGGGTCCAGTAAATAGTATGGCTGAACACAATATTTTGCAATCAGCCCTTAATAACCTAGAAATATGGGCCTCCCAAAAACAATCTGTATTTAATACAGGTAAATGCTCTGTTATGCATTTTGGTAACACAAATAAACTCTTTAAATACAACTTGGGAGGTACAGTATTAAAGGTCTCACAAGATGAGAGAAAGAGATCTGGGCATTAACATGAGTAATAACCTGGATTTCAGTACGCACTGTAATAAGATGATGAAAAAATCTAGTGGTATTGTACATTGTATAAAAAACATATTAATAGTAAAGAAAAGAAGTTGTAATCCCTTTGTATAATGCCGCGTGTGAGGCCCCATTTGAGTATTGTGACCAGTTTGGGCACCTATAAAAAGACAGGATGTGGAAACACTGGAAAGAGAGTTCAGAGGAGGATCACAAAATGGTTAGAGGATTGGAGGGACAGAGTTACGATCAGAGGTTGAATTCTTTGGGCTGTATTCACTGGAGCATCGAAGGATGAGGGGGGGGATATGTGTCTGATATATAAGGCCCATAGAGACTCTTTTCTTTGGGATAGTATGGGATTGGAACAAAGGGAACATAGTCATAATACAAGAGCACATAACCATCAACTGATCAAGGAAAGAACAAATACAAATAAGAGGAGATATTGGATTAATAACAGAGTAACTCAAATATGGAATGCATTGCCCTGTGAGGTGGTTGAAAGTAAAACTATATCTGAATTTAAATTAAAGTTGGATCAATACTGTATTGGTAAAGGAATTAAAGGCTATTCGTAGGTTTCAAGTTGCGAGCTCATGGACTTCGGTCTTAACATGCTCTGTAATGTCAATGAAATCAATGATAAGTATGGACAGGAGAGCAAGAAGAGCAATGTGAGTCAAGATCATAACCAGTTACTGAGTGCTGCATTTGAAACACAAGGTGATACACAGTCTGTGGGGAATGGGTGAAATGTGGACCGCTGGACCGGACCCAAAACAGTGAAGAATGGACTGACTATTCTGACCAGACCTGGTGCAATTTGCACTGGTTTCTACAGTTTTGCGTTGGTCTCTCCAGACTTTACCAAGTCAAAGCATACACCCAAGGGTACTGAGGGAGCTGGCAGGGGAGCTTGCGGGGCTGCTGCCAAGGTCTGTTTAATAGTTCTCTGGAGTCAGGCATGGTGCCGCAGAACTGGAGAATAGCACATGTGGTGCCCCCTCTATAAATGTGGTTCCAGGGATGACCTGAGGAATTACAGACCGGTCAGTCTGACCTTAATCGTGTGCAAGCTCATGGAGACCAGGAAAGGTTGATAGGCATCTAGAGGAGAATGGTCTCCAGGTTAACAGTCAGCATGGGTGTGTGGGTGGGAGATCATGCCAAACAAATCTCATTGATTTCTCTTGATTGGGTCACTAAGGCAATGGACAGGGTCCAGGTGGTGGACATTCTTTATCTGGACTTTACAAGGCCTTTGACTCTGTACCCGGATGACGGATTGACATTTGAATGTCAGTCATCCAAAGTGGTTTTTACCACTTGAGGAATATTACCAGGATCAAACCCCTAGTTCCACCTGAGGACCTTCCTACTCTGGGTCATGGCTTTGTTACATCAAGGCTTGATTACTGTAACGCCCTTTACTTCAGGGTCTCGGGACGTACCCTCCACCGGTTGCAGCTAGTGCAGAATGCAGCTGCCAGGTTGCTGATGGGCCTTTTGAGGTTCTGTCATGTAACTCTGGTGCTGCGCAAACTGCACTGGCTGTCAGTCAGGTGGAGGGTTATCTTCAAGGTGGGCTTGCTCACCTTTAAGGCCCTACATGGACTGGGCCCTGGCTATCTGTCTGATCTCCTAACACCTGCCGCCCCACTCTGTTCCTCCTCTAGGGGCCTCCTGGGGATTCCCAGGATGAGACTGAAAATTGCTGGCGACAGTGTTCAGTGTTGCCAGCCCCATCCTGGGGAATTTGCTCCCTCCTTTCATCAAGATATCCCCTTCAATTTAGGTTTTTTAAAGCTGCCTTAAGTTTCACCTTTTTTCTCTGGCCTTTCCAGTTGTAGCTATTTAATTGGATGTAATAAGGATTACCGAAAGAATTTAGTGTATTACTTGAAGAACTTCACTGAGTACTGAACCTATTTATCTGAAATATTTCATTCGCCTTTATTACTGTTTTAAATATGTATTTATGTATGTTCTCCTTTTATTCTCTTACTTGTTTTTATGTAAGGTGCCCAGAGCACCCGTGAATGGGCGCCATAGAAATAAACTTTGCCTTGCCTTGCCTTACCCCATAAGAGATTGATCAGGAAGCTGGCAGATCTCAGGGTTGAGGACAAAATTGCCAGGTGGGTAGAAAGCTGGCTGAGGGGCAGGACCAAGAGGGTGGCGGTTGGGGGAGAGTTACCTAGCACCAGGAACGTCACCAGTGGGGACCCGCAGGGCTCGATGTTAGGGCCGGTGTTCAATGTTTTCATCAACAACACTGGTGAGGACATCGAGGGCCAAATGTGCCTTTTTGCAGAGAACATCAAACTCTGTGGAAGGGTGGACACAATGGAATGGATACAAGACTTGCAGGAAGACCTAAGAAAACTTGAGAGCTGGTCAGGGATTTGGCAGCTTGGCTTCAATGCCAAGAAATGCAAAGTTATGGACATAGGAACCAGTAATCCCAGGACCGAGTACAACTTGGGGGAGGGGGTTCCAGGCAGCAACAATGGAGGGCGAGAAGGCTCTGGGTGTGATGATAACTAGCGACGTGAAGCACTCTATGCAGTGCAAAAAAGCAGCAGCAAAAGCAAACAAGATGCTGGGGTATATAGCCAGAGGAATCATCAGTAGGTGGAAGGAGGTTATACTGCTCTTGTACAGGTCACTAGTGAGGCCATACCTAGAGTATGGAGTAAGGTACTGGTGTTCACACCTTAAGAAAGACATGCTGGATATGGTCCAGAGGAGGGCAACTAAGATGATTGCGGGTCAGCAGGGTAAGACATGTGAAGAGAGGTTGGCCCTGAATGTGTACTCCCTAGATGAGAGAAGGGAGAGAAGGGATATGATAGAGACCTTCAAATACTTGAAATGGATAAATAGGGTGGATAAGGAGGGTCTCTTGCAGGTGAACCACAAGGGGACACAGTCTAAAGCTGGAAGGGGAGGTTTAAGAAGGAGGTTAGGAAGCACTTCTTCATGGAGAGGGTGGTGGCCAGATGGAATGCGTTGCTGAGGAAGTGGTCTCGATGAAGTCAGTAAGCAGCTTCAAGAGGGGCTGAGATAGGCATAGGGGAAAAATTTGGGGCTGGGGGGCAGATGGAGAGAAAGGGAGAATGGGGGGGGGGACAATGTCAGTAGCGTAAAGCTGAGGACCCTGCAATATGAGCAGACTAGATAAGACTGAATGGTCTTCTTCTGCTGGCTTCTTCATATGTTGGTATGTTTGGAAGTCTGTGCAGGGCTACAATTGACTCAATACCAGTGCCACTGCAGGTAGGCAGGGTTACTGCCTACCACACTGGTGACCTGAGTTTAGCAACGGCACAGGGTAGCAGGGGTCAGGGAGGGGGAAGAAGAATTGAGCATCCACTGACTGCTCTCCTCCTTCAGGGGGCGGATGCACTGTCCACACAATGGCATGCAAGCTGACCTTGGGGACCGTTCCACCACCAGTATTACCAACTCTCCCATGGGGGTAAATACGTAGATGGGGTAAGTCCAGGAATGGTGGGTGATGGGGCTGTGAGTCACCATCAGAAGGAGGCTGGTTGGGAGAAACAAGGTAGGCTGTTCCGGGAAACCAATGGTGTAACAAAAAAGATACCTATACTTTGACAGCTTCTTCTCTGAGGATATCCCAGGGTGCTTAACTAACTAATAAGGATGTGTATATTTCATACTTAACATTCTATCCTGGGCAGCCATGTTGGGTCAGATTAAGCAATGGATGATTCAGATGCCAAATGTTGTTAATGGAAGTAATGAGTTGTTAACTTGATTTTAGGTCAGAAAAGGAACACCTAGCCACTCATCACTGTTATAACTTGTGTTATTAATTCGATAATTTTAGCCTCTGCGCTACTTATGCCCAACAACTACTCAGCAAATACAAGCAAGCAAATATTCGGCATTGACAAAGGCTTGTTTTTATTCAGACAGTAAGACCTTGCGTACCTTCATCCCTCTGCACTTCTTCGTGTACTGCGACACCTTCCATCAGTGTTCTGATCCTTTAATTCCCTTAGGTAGGCCCTGCTTACTTCTAGCCCCCTGCTCTCCAGCTCCCACTCTGACACCTTCTGTCTGTACTGTAGTCCCTCTAGTTATTCCGTCAGTCAGGCCCTGTTTAACTCTGGCCCCCTGTTCCCTATTTCCCACTCCAACAGTTTCCATCAGTGCTCAATCCTTCTTTTATTCCCTCAACTGGGCCACACTAATCTTTGGTCCTCTACTCTCTGGCTCCCACTCCAATACTTCCTGTGAGCACGAGAGTCTTTTTCTTTTTTTTTTGTTTACTGTGCTTCCTGCCCTCTTGTACCAACCAGCCCTGGCCTACAGCTCCACCTAGTCCTGTCATTTGCCATCCTCTGGACTTACCATGACTCCATGTTCCCCCCTGGATGATCCCGCCCCACCATGGGAAGGCCTACCGGAGGCTGTCTAAACCCCTCTGGTGGAGTTCGGCTTCAGTACTAGAGTGGGACCCGGTCAGTGGTGCAGGACCTACAGCGGGCAATGGGCAGCATCCTGCATGGTTGGGGTGTTTCGTTTGTCTCTCCACCCTTTGGACATTGCATAGGCCCTTGCACTGATGCAGAGTGTGCATCAGGGCGGTACTGTCCCCCCCCCCCATCTACTGACTGTGGCTGCAATGCCACCTGTGGTCACCAAGGTGGCAGTAGAGCAGCGGCATTCAGACACCCACCCTCCCCAAGCATCTGTCGGGGAGCTCCAATGACCCAAGCTTGTTTTAGAACTTGGGTCGCCAGTGTCACAAGCAGTAGTGCTACCATTGCATCAATGGGCTGGCTCAACGCTGAAGACCGTTCATTGTCTCAGTCAACCCCTCTTACCTCACCCCTGCTCTCCATCTGAAACTCTTTACTGGTGCTGAGTTCCAACTTCTGATACTGTCCTCTGTACCTGCATGCCCCCCTGAAAGAGTGGCATATTCTTCCCCATTTTCCAGTTTAGGGATGGGGGAGTGCCAAGAGCACTGATGATCCATTGCGGTGTTGGACTCACAGGTGTCACTGCTGCTGGCTAATTCCATTTGTCCCCTGTAATGCCTCCTACCCACCTGTCATGCCATCTCAAATGCTATGCATTGCCTTTCATAGGAGTGCAGACTTTACATGGCACCCAGGAATATTCACTGGTACTCCGCCCTCCCAACCCCTTGAGTCTGAACATGCTGTCACTGCAGACTTTTCTAGAGTCTGCCAGCAAGGTGTGTAGGTGTCACACTTG
Source organism: Neoceratodus forsteri (assembly GCA_016271365.2). Taxonomy (NCBI): domain Eukaryota; kingdom Metazoa; phylum Chordata; order Ceratodontiformes; family Ceratodontidae; genus Neoceratodus; species Neoceratodus forsteri. The sequence continues at coordinate 241,530,159 of CM028133.1, read as the reverse complement.
GGACTCAAACTCAGGTCTCCTAAATGGTTGTAGAATGCACCACCCTCAGTGCCACTGTGCTTGGCTAAGTCCAGGGCTCCAGATAAGATTTTTTTGGGATGAGTACTCTACTCCTTATTTTGAAAGTCAGGTAAGTAAAAACCAAATTCAGATGCGTACAAATGTCTGGACAAAGTGGAGTGAGAGTACACTTTTAAAAACAATGTAGTTTTTTTCTAGATAAGAACTGATCAGGTGCCAACAACGCTCCAGATAATAATGTTGGCAGGTAGGAGTAAATTACTCACCAGTTTTAAAATGTAGCGAGTAAAACAAAATCGGGATGCATATGAGAGCTGTGAATCTGTAAAAAAACTACTCCTCTTGAATCACGAGTTATGTTATGAAGCACTATTCTTTGGTGTGGTGTGGAGTATTTACAAATGTTGGGCGAGTATTGGTACACATTAAAACATTTGTTTGAGGAGTATTTTCTAAAATAAGGTGAATAAAACAGGTCGGTACCCCCCTTATCTGGAGCCTTGGCTAAGTCAGATCATACAGTTTTGTTTTCATTATTGTGTTTATGCGCCCATGTCTCCTGGTCAGCCCCCTCCATGTCACCACCCCCACCCCATCACCCAGCTTCTCCTGGACTTATCCATCACTCCAACACTCCTCCATGGTGTATCCCCCATGATGGGGTCAGCAGGGCTCCTATCTTCACTGCAGATCCAGATCCTGGAGGATGGAATGTGGTTACAGGAGTGGGGGCGGGGGGTGTGGAATTCATCCTGCCTGGTCAGGGTGTTTTTCATCTTTATTGACCCCTTCATATAAGATGTCAGTGATAAGGGTATACATGTCCAGGAATATGAGCATGTGGAGCGCTGCACCAGCTGACCTCCTCCCTCCAACGTAACCTCTCCCGAATGCGCTGTTATCTGTGGTCACCCAGGTCGCAAATCACAGCAGAGCATGCTGTCCCCTCTTCCCAGAACAGAATGTCGTCTGGTATGCTCAATCCTCCCTTCTGTCTGTGCTGCACCCAGTGGACCTGGCTTATTGCCAAATCCAGGTCGTCCACCCCCTGGGCTGGCCCTAAAGAACCAGGCTCATTGTCGAATCCAGGTCCCCCCCACCCCATTGGCTGATCACAGTATTCCAGGCTCAATGCCGAACCAAGATTGCCCCCCCTCTCCCGGGCTGGTCCCAGTGACTCAGGCTCACTGCCAAAACCGGGTCACTCCCAGCGGGCTAGCCCCAGTGACCAAAGCTCACTGCTGAACCAGGGTCACTCTCCCCAGGCCGGCCCCAGCAACTCACGTTCACTGCCGGGTCACTTTCTGCTGGCTGGCCCCAGTGACTTGGGCTTACTGCCAAACCCAGGTCACTCCTTGTGGGCTGGCCCCAGAGACTCGGGCTCACTGCCAAACCCGGGTCACTCCCCTGTGGGCTGGCCCCAGTGACTCGGACTCACTGCTGAACCTGGGTCACTCTCTGTGGGCTGGCCCCAGTGACTCAGGCTCACTGCTGAACTCGGGTCACAGGCGTCATGGGCTGCAGCCCTACTGCTTCACCAGTGGGCCCACCCAGATAATATAAATATATATTTTTTTTTAAATTTGGGCCCCGATCGGCTTCCACTCAGTGCTGTCCCACCATATCCAACTTTTTGTCAGCGAAGCCCCCCTCCAGTCTGCACCCCGGGTCACCCCCCCACCCCCCGAGGTGGCGGCACCGGCTTCCCGGTGGGTTTTTCTATCAGTTAGGCAGTTAGGGCGGAGAGGGGGTCCCGACCGCGGAGGGGGGGCCGGCACCATCATAATTCGTCTGTAGACGCATTTCTTTTTGCGTGCTAGTTGGGGGCAGGGACGTGCAATGATGTCCAGCATCCGCCCTGCCCCCCCCAACCTAAGTGGTGCTGGCACAGATGTTCCCCAGCCTCCGCTAGGGGTTGCATAGTGCTGGACACACTACTACCTCCCCCCCAGAAAAGGAGAGCGGTCCAAAGAATGCTCAATCCTTCTCCTCCCAGCTGGCCCTCTGACATCCCGAGGCTGTTCCCGAACCCAAGTCGCCAGCATCGCAATCGGGCACCTGCCCCTGCACCGGCAGAATATTTAATATTTCCACTTCTGCCCCTTCGCTAAAATCGGGCCACTGCTGCTGCACCTGTGTTTATATTGGGAGGCTGGAGTGGGCAAATGCTTGTCTTCCAAGCAGACAACAAGATGGCTCACTAGTCAGCCTACAGGGGGAGTACAAAACTATGAGACAGCCTGTGCCCTCCTTCCTTGGTTCTGGTCAGCCAACAAGAGGTGCCAAATGCAAGAAAGCCTGTACTCTTCTTCCTGGGATCTTAGCAAGAATGACGGACAGACATTGGGAGAGAATGAAAATATGGTCTGATGATCTCATTACACCAGTTAGTAAAAGTGACAGTCAGCTTAGCCCAAATGACTCCCATGGAATTTGTATAAGCAGCAATGAGGGAGGACAATTTAGTGGTATTATCAATCAAGCGAATTGAGATAAAGATACTTTGCATATTAGTCAAATAGGATTTCTTCCTACAGTAACCACAGAATAACATACCATACAAACTGCAGTAAGCAAATATGTACTTATAACAAACTAAGGGAAACTATTAACCCACTTGATATACTTTAAATGGCTTGCGGTGTGCTTTGACATCAAGGGCACGGTCTAAGATTCCTAAACAGGGCTGTTTTAGTGATGTGGCAACAATGTACTATGCTACTGCCATCCTACAAAGGGCCGCTCCAGTGAAACAGTGACAATGCACTGCCCTCTCCTACAAAGGGTCAGTCCAGTGACACAAGACAATGCACTTCGCTCTCCTATAAAAGGCTGGTCCAGTAACACGGTGATAATGTATTGTGCTCTCCTAAAAAGAGCTGGTCCGGTGACAATGCACTGCACATTACTACAAAGGGCCAGTCCAGTGACATGGTGACAATGCAGTGTGCTCTGCTACAAAGGGCCAGTCCAGTGACATGGTGACAATTCATTGCACTCTCAAAGTGCCAGTCCAGTGACATGGTGACAATGCACTGCGCTCTACTACAAAGAGCCAGTCCAGTGACACGGTGACAATGCATTGCGCTCTACTACAAAGGGCCAGTCCAGTGACATGGTGACAATGCATTGCGCTCTGCTACAAAGGGCCAGTCCAGTGACATGGTGACAATAGAAACATAGAATTTGATGGCAGATAAGGACCACTTGGCCCACCAAGTCTGCCCATTTTCCTACCTAACAGATAAGCTGCAGATCCTAGTTAACCAACAGCTTACTTCCTCCTACTCCTACCCCCCACTAGGACTGCCTTATGTCGGTCCCATGCATTCCTGAATTCCCCCACTGTTCTTGACTCCACGACCTCCTCAGGGAGGCTGTTCCATGCATCCACAACCCTCTCTGAAAAAATACTTCCTCACATTACCTCTAAGCCGTCCCCCCTCTATCTTCAAATTGTGCCCCCTTGTTCTTGCACATCTCTTTTTCTGAAAGATGCTACCCTCTTGGACTTTGATGATTCCTTTGAGGTACTTGAAAGTTTCTATCATGTCCCCTCTCTCCCTTCTTTCCTCAAGGGTATCTTCTGATGCAGACCCTGCACCATTTTGGTTGCCCTCCTCTGGACAGCCTCCACTATGTCTATGTCTTTGCAGAGATGGGGTCTCCAGAACTGCACACACCACTCCAGGTGTGGTCTCACCAACTGTCTGTACAGCAGCATAACTTTATGTTTTCTACTGGTGATGCCTCTCCCTATGCATCCCAGTATCCCCCCAGCCCTCCTTACTGCCTTCTCACATTGCTTGCCCACCTTTAGGTTATCTGATATAACCACCCCCAGGTCCCTTTCCATTTTTGCGTTGTCAATATCTCACCCCCCATTGTGTACTCTACTACAAAGAGCCAGTCCAGTGACATGGTAACAATGCATTGCACTCTCCTACAAAGGGCCAGTCTAGTGACATGGTGACACTGCATTGCGCTCTCCTACAAAGGCCAGTCCAGTGACACACTGACAGTGCACTGTGCACTCCTACAAAGTGCCAGTCTAGTGACATGGCAACAACACATTGCGCTGTCCTACAAAGGAAGGATCCAGTGACACAGCAACAACGCACTGCACTCGCCTACAAAGGGCAGGTCCAGTGACAGGGTGATGATGCATTGCACTCTCCTACAAAGGACCTGTCTAGTGACAAGGTGACAATGCATTGTGCTCTACTACAAAGAGCTAGTCCAGTGACATGGTGACAAAGCATTGTGCTCTACTAGAAAGGGCCAGTCCAGTGACATGGTGACAATGCATTGCTTTCTACTACAAAGGGCCAGTCTAGTGACACGGTGACAAAGCACTGTGCTCTTCTCCAAAGGGCCAGTCCCATGACATGGCAACAATTCACTGTGCTCTACTACAAAGGGCCAATCCAGTGACATGGTGACAACGCACTGCACTCTACTACAAAGAGCCAGTCCAGTGACATGGTGACAATGCATTGCGCTCTACTACAAAGGGCCAGTCCAATGACAAGGTAACACTACACTGCACTCTCCTGAAATGTGCCAGTCCAATGACAAGGTGACACTGTATTGCGCTATACTACAAAGAGCCAGTCCGGTGACAAGGTAACAATGCATTGCGCTATCCTACAAAGGGCCAGTCCAGTGACAAGGTGACACTGCATTGCACTCTCCTACAAAGGGCAGGTCCAGTGACATAGAAACATAGCAAGATAGAATTTGATAAGGACCGCTTGGCCCACCTAGTCTGACCATTTACCTACCTAATGGATAAGCTGCAGATCCTAGTTACCCAACAGCCTACTTCCTCCTACCTCCCACTAGAATTACCTTAAGTCTGTCCCATGCATTCTTCAATTCCCCCACTGTTTTTGACTTCACAACCTCCTCAGGAAGGCAGTTCCATGCATCCACAACCCTCTCCATGAAAAAACACTTACTCACATTACCTCTGAGCCATCCCTACCCTATATCTTCAAATTGTGCCCCCTTCTTCTTGCACATCCCTTTTTCTGAAAGATGCTACCCTCTTGGACTTTTCTGATTCCCTTGAGGTACTTGAATGTTTCTATTATGTCCCCCCTCTCCCTCCTTTCCTCGAGGGTATACATATTAAGCTCCTTTATTCTCTCTTTGTATGTCTTCTGGTGCAGACCCTGCACCATTTTGGTTGCCCTCCTCTGGATAGCCTCCACCCTGTCTATTTCTTTGTGGAGACAGGGTCTCCAGAACTGCATGCTGTACTCCAGATGGGGTCCCACCAACTGTACGGCGAGATAACTTTCTGTTTTCTACTGGTGATGCCTCTCTCTATGCATCCCAGTATCCCCTCAGCGCTCCTTACTGCCTTCTCACATTGCTTGCCCACCTTTAGGTTATCTGATATAACTACCCCCAGGTCCCTTTCCATTTTTATTGTTGTCAGTATCTCATCCACCACTGTGTACTCTACTAAAAAGAGCCAGTCCAGTGACATGGTGACAGTGCACTGCACTCTCCTACAAAGGGCCAGTCTAGTGACACGGTGACAATGTATTGCACTCTCCTACTAAGGGCCAGTCTAGTGACACGGAGACGATGTATTGTGCTCTCCCACAGAGGGCCAGTCCAGTGACACGGCAACAACACATTGCACTGTCCTACAAAGGGCAGGTCCAGTGACATGGCAACAACGCATTGAGCTCTCCTACAAAGGGCAGGTCCAGTGACAGGGTCCAGTGACATGGTGACAATGCATTGCGCTCTCAGACAAAGGGCTAGTCCAGTGACAGGGTGACAATGCACTGCTCTCTTAGAAGGGGCAGTCCAGTGAAATGCTGACAATACATTGCGCTCTCCTACAATGGGCCAGTCCAGTGACACAATGGCAATGCACTATGCTCTACTACAAAGGGCCAGTCCAGTGACATGGTAACTGGGGGAACGTTAAGGAGCTACTAGGAAAGGATGTCAAACAGAATCCTACAATGGTCAGTATAAAGGGAACTAACATACAAGACCTGCTCTCCATTGCCGACTCCTTTAATACTGCCTTGACTGACCTTAGCTCTATACTCCCCATAGACTAGTGACTCCTATCCACTTCAACCCACCCCTAACCTAGATAACAATCACCCAAACTTCTACTTTGAGTGTATCTCCATCAGTGAGGCCAGGAAATATGTAAAAAAGGTGCTTGGCAAAACTAGGTTGGGCAGCGATAAGTTGGACATGAAAATGGTCGCCCTCACCCTCGAAGAAGTGATTGCCCCATCACAGTTATAGTCAATAAATCACTCACACTGGGTAAATTCCCCTCAGTCTGGAAACATGCTCTAGTTACCCCCGTTCACAAAAGTAGGGATCGCACTAGCACCGCTAACTATAGGCCCATCTTGATCCTCTCCCCCCTCTCTAAAGCGATGGACAGAATAGTGGCCGACCAAATCTCCGAATACCTGCAAAAATAATCAGTGTCCCAAAAACATGGCTTCAGGAAGAACCACAACATGGCAATGGCATTGGGTAAATTCTCTGATTTCACGTACAAGGCTCTTGATGTAGGTAAGCTTGTGGGGTCAATTTTTATCGATCTCACCAAGGCATTCAATATGGTCAACCACTCACTTCTTACACAACAGTTGATCTTACTTCGAGAAACAGCTCTTGCAGCAGGTTACACCATTAGGACTGAAGCCGGCAGGTGCCAGGACCCTACGGAAATTTTCTAGCTAGCAGTATTCAGCGTGAACCATCTCCGACGTCGGTCCTGCCCCCGACGTCAGGCGTAGTACACATGGAGGTGGTCCCCCATAATCCTCAGTTCTTTTCCCGCCGTCGACTCGCCAGCCTCTCAGTCTCTTTCTAGCGCACGACGACTACAGAACTTTTGACAAACTTTTTCTCTGCACAACTGATGTCCTCTCCAACTCCATCTCTTGAGGGTCACCTTTTGAAGTGTGCCTGCGGCAAACAGATCCCTTTCAAGGATCCCCACTCATCCTGTGTGCGTTGCCTAGGCCCGGACCATGACACCAAGGCCTGCACCTTTTGCCAGGGTTTCAATAGCCGCACCAGGATCTGCTGTCAGAAGGAACTTCAGGCCTATCTTCTCGAGGAAATGCTTAAAAGGATGGACCAAGAACCTTCCTCCAGGGGAGAATCTTCATCAAAGTCCCACAAACACCAGGACAATCACTGGGAGAAGGTGAGATCGCGGTCCCCTACTCGGGCCTCGGACTCCCGAAGCTCCGACTCCAGATCAGACCGCTCTCTCTCCAGGGCTAGGTCGCAACCTCACCCAGTTAAGGTCAGGTCTTCAGGTGGCTCTTCCTCACTCCAGCCTCTTAAGACATCGAGGCCCTCGGCTTCATCAACCCCATCCAAGGCCTCTTCAAAGTCTGCTGAGCACCATAAGTCATCTTCCTCCACCCGACGTCGGGACACCGACTCCAGGTCGGTCTCCCAACCGCTCAGAGGTCCTGATCTGGTGCCCAGAAAGACCAAGGACCTGACGTCCCTAAAACGGACGTCGGCTCACCACCCGACATCGGCCAAACACTCAAAATCAACTCGCAGCCACAGGAGCCGCCGACTCACCTCGCCTAGACACCATCACGGCCAGGCGCTTCGGCCAGGTCCGGAAGATGCTGGCCAGTGGACCTGGACGTTAGCTACTCCAGAGCGAAGACCGAATCCCTGTCATCGCGGACGCTGGTCGTAGGGATTCTACAGAGGAGGACACCCCACAGCCCAAAGACCAGGCGGGCAACACTGAGGATACTGGGCTCCCACAGGAACCCTCCCCGGACCGGGAGACCCCCGAAGACCTGACGCCCAACCCCGGCGACAGACCACCGGCACCAGGCCTGTCGTCAGGCATGAACATCGCAGAAGTAAAGGAGCTCTTTACCTTTTGGTGGGACACCATCAAGAAGGATGTGGTCCCCCGTCCTCCTCCTACTACTCCTACCTCCTCCTCCTCCTCCCTCACTGCCCACGCCTCCTCCACCTAAGGGCCAGTAGGATGACCACCATCCCCCAAGGAGCAGACTCCACCTCCTAGGGGCAGATCTACAGACAGGAGAAGGCCTCCCTCTAGATCCCCTTCAGGGTCACCCAGCCCCAAACGACCCAGACGACGCCGGTATACTCCGTCAGGGGAGGATTCAAGATCAGATACTTTGGAATACTCCAGATCTCCTTCTCCGCACAGCATCTTCTCTCCTGACCCACATGACCTCCCCAGATCTCCACCGGATGATCCCTCTTTCACCGAGATTATGAGGCACATTCAGGACAACATGGGGTGGGATGCTGAGGACCTTGACCCCAAACGACAATGCCTTGCCCGCTACCTTCGACAAAAAGACCCAAAGCCTGTGGTAGTGCCACCCTTGGCGGACACCTTCAGAGATGTCACCAAGGCTGTGTGGAAGCCCAGACTCCACTCTGCTGTGTCAAGAAGGCCACCCGCCTGTACAAGGCTCCCAGAGAGGACCAGTACTTGGTGAAGCAACCTCTGGCAGATTCCCTGGTCATCACAGCCTCTCATGACCGGTCTCAAATGCCCCAGCATATGGTCACTCAGCCACCGGACCAGGAATCCAGGCAATTGGATGCCCTGGGGAGGCGCATGTACGCGGCTGCTACTCAAGGCCATCAGGTCTCTGAACTACCTTACCCATATGGTACAATTCCAGAATGCCCTGTGGGAACAGGGCCAGGACCTGGTTGAAAAGCTTCCCGATGGCGACCAGAAAGTGGAGCTCCTAAACCTCCTCTGCACCGGGTCAGATGTGGGGACCCAAGTGCTTAGAGCCGCATACGATTCTGCGGACTCTTCGGCCAGAGCTGCAGCTTCAGACGTCTGTCTTCGGAGACACTCCTGGCTCTGTGTCTGCAGCTTCAACCTGAACGTACAAAAGAATATTCTAGATGTCCCATATAACGGCGAGGTACTCTTTGGTGAATCCTCGGAGAAGGTCATCACCAAGCTCCAAGACGCAGGAAAGGCAGTCCGATCTGTACAGGCCATGTACAGATCTAGGCCTAGTTCCTTTTGTAGGAACCAGAGCCATTTTTGCGGCCGGCTACAAAGGCAGCAGCAACATTCTGGCCAGCACCAGAAGGGCACTTTTTCACGCTAGGCCCAGGCCAAATCATCCCCAGGCAGAGGCCAATGTTACACAAAGTCGGCCCAGCCCACGGGACAAACGCTGCCACAGCATGACTCCTTCCCTGCCCCCGGCCCTCCTCTGGATCAACGGGCAAGGAAAGTCGGGGGGTCGAATCATTCGCCACTTTTTAGGGTGGCAGTCGATCACCACCGACAGGTGGGTTCTCCAGTTGGTCAAGAAAAGCCATTGCATAGAGTTTCTAGACCCACCTACAAGACCTCCCCTGCTCTCCCGTTACTCGGGTCAGCATGCCCTGCTCATACAGCAGGAGGTGCTCGCACTTCTGGAAAAAGAAGCTATAGAGCACGTACCAAGGAACCAGAGGGGACTAGGATATTATTCTCACTCTTCCTAGTTCCAAAGAAAACAGGGACCGTCCAATATTGGGACCTCAGCGACCTCAATGTCTCGGTCACAGATAAGCGCCACGCATGGGTGACCCTCCGGTCTGATTCCCATGCTGAAGCAGGGTGCTTTTAGCATCCCTGGACATGCAGGATGTCTACCTGCATATTCCTATCGCTCAAGCGCACAGGAGGTTCCTGCGCTTCGAGTTTCAGGGCCGCCATTATCTGTTCTGAGCTCTTCCCTTCGGGCTGTCATCGGGACCTCGGGTGTTCACGAGGTGCATGGCGGTCTTAGCCGCATCTCTGACGAGACAGAGCCACTACATGTTCCCCTACCTGGATGATTGGCTTCTCATGGCGCCCTCCCAGGAGGCCCTGATGTCTGCCATTCACTGCACTCAGTCTCTGTTCGAGACATTGGGCATTCTCATCAATTACGAGAAGTCACACCTGGTTCCGTCCCAGACTCTGCAATTCATAGCAGCAGTTCTGGACACTGTCCAAGGGAAAGCTTTCCTCCCCCTGGACAGAGCGGAACACATCAGATCCCTCATCAGGGACTTATTGGTGAAGAAGACCATCCCGGCCAGACTGGTCCTTTGCCTGCTCGGACACATGACTGCAGCCATTGCAACAGTCCTGCTAGCCTGTCTCCACATGCGGGTAACCCAGTGGATGTTACGAGTACAATGGGACCAAAGGCAAGACCATCTGCAGCATCCAATCCGAATCATGAAGACCGTAATTTGAGATTGGCAATGGTGGCTAGATTCAAGGAACCTCTTGGCAGAAGTCCCCTTCATAGCACCGTCCCCGACTGTGACACTCTCCACAGACGCCTCAGGGCTCGGTTGGGGAGCACACCGAGATGGTGTCCAGTCTCAGGGCCTGTGGACATCCCAGGAGTCTCCTCTCCACATAAAGATCCTGGAAATGAGGGCAGTTCTTTACGCCCTGCAGACCTTCCAGTCGGATATTCCACCGGGTACACTTCTGTTACAGACAAACAATTCTGCGGTGATGTATTACCTCAACAAACAAGGAGGCATCCTTTCCTACCCACTTTGCAGGGAGGCCATGAGAGTATGGGATTTGGTCTTACAACACGGCGCAAACCTTATTGCCGTTCATGTTCCGGGAGTGGACAACGTCATCGCAGACAGCCTGAGCCGCTTTCAGGTCAGAGTCCACGAATGGGAACTACTGCAGGAGGTGACAGAGGATAGGTTTCACAGATGGGGTGCTCCAGAGATAGACCACTTCGGGTCCCCATATAACGCAACACTGCCCAATTTTTGCTCGTTAGATCCAGGGCCTGGTGTTTTCTGGCGAGACGCATTGTCCCTCTCCTGGGCGGACAGATTCCTCTATGCCTTTCCACCTTTTCCGTTGATCCAGAGAGTTCTTCTAAAACTTCGCAGGGAGCAAGTGATGCTCATACCGATCGCGCCTTTTTGGCCCAGACAGATCTGGTTCCCTCTCTTGCATCAGCTATCCTGGGAACCTCCAGTGCCTCTGCCAATCAGCTCCCATTTGCTGTCTCAGAAGACGGGTTCCTTAGTCCATCCAGACCTACGTTCCCTGAACCTGCATGCTTGGCTCCTAGAGACATAGCCATGATGCGATATAGGGTCTTGCAAGAGGTGGCAGACGTTCTAATTGCCGCTAGGAAACCGGCAACCTACGCCATGAAGTGGCGCAGGTTTTGCTTATGGGTTCAAGCGCGTGGCCTTTCACCTTTGGACTGTCCAGAAAAGCTGGTACTGGATTACCTGCTGTCCCTTTTCCACTCCGGCCTGCCTTACTCCTCAATTAAGGTACATCTTTGTGCCATTTCAGTCTACCATGTCCCTGTAGGCTAACGCACTGTGGCTCAACTGGACACAACACGTGCCTTCTTGAGGGGTGTCCTCTACCTTAGGCCCCCGATTAAGGATTCAATCCCACCATGGATTTACCTTCGTCCTGAGCAGCTCACGCTGCCACCTTTGAACCAGCCAGGATTGCAGCTACGCTTCTCTTGAAAACATTATTTTTAGTTGCTATATTCGCCAGAAGAATTTCTGAAATGCACGCACTTACGTGCAAAGAACCTTATTTGGTTTTCTACCAAGACAGGATATCCCTAAGGACTAATCCTGAATTTCTGCCTAAGGTGGTCTCAGCTCTCACCCTTAATCAGGACATCAATCTACCAGTGTATTTCCTGAAATACTCTAATCGAGGAGAAGCCCTTCTGCACATTCTTGATGTGCATAGGTGTCTCACATACTACCTGACCAGAACCAAACACCACCAAAAATCTGTCCAACTTTTCATTTCCTTTGCCCACAGGATGATGGGAGCTCCTGTTTCAAAACAGTCGCTGTCCAGGTGGCTCATTCAGTGCATTACGTTCTGTTACCAGAAGCGCAACAAACCCTTACCGGGCATGGTTAAGGGTCATTCCACCAGAGGGGTGGCTACCTCTTTTGCGGCTTTAAAGAACGTATCCACCTCAGCTATTTGTGCTGCAGCTACTTGAAGCTCCGTACACACTTTCATCAGGCATTACAGCCTGGATTTTGCATCGAGGTGAAGAGCAGGGTTTGGTCTAGCAGTCCTTCAGGGACTTCTGTCCTAGGCTCAATGTAATTCGAGGATTTTTACCTTTCCTTCTCCCAATGGTGTGTGATTTCCAGTACTGCTTGGGAATCAGTCCTAATGGTGTAACCTGCTGCAAGAGCTGTTTCTCGAAGTAAGATAGTACAGTTACATAAGAACTTACCGTAACAGTAGATCTTCGAGAACAGCTCTTACAGCAGGTACTTTCCCTCCCACCATCCCCGCTGGAGGTAGGTCAAAGCATTCTTCTCCTAGGATAGGGCATTTACTGATGCCTTGTTTTGCCATCTGATGGCGGATCCTCGGTCTCTTCTTCAGATGTCATCCAGTGGCCAGGAGTCTCCGGCAGGAGAACTAAGGATTATGGGGGCCACCTCCATATGTACTATGCCTGTCGTTGGGGGCAGAACTGACGTTGGAGGCGGTCCCTGCTGAGTACTGCTAGCTAGAAAATTTCCATGGGATCCTGGCGCCTGCCAGCTTCAGTCCTAAAGGTGTAACCTGCTGCAAGAGCTGTTCTCGAAGATCTACTGTTACGGTAAGTTCTTACGTAACTGTACTTTGTCTCTAGGACTATTAACTACTTCAGTAGATAGGTTCCATGATTATCTCTCCCATAAATTCCAGAGTGTCAAAACTGGGGCTGCCCTCTCCTCCATTAGCGAGGTCTCTCGGAGAGTACCCCAAGGGTCCATACTTGGTCTCCTACTCTTTAGTTTATTTCTAAATGCACTTCCTGAGCCTGTCCCAGCAAAATCATACTGTATGCTGATAATGCTGTCATCTTAGATAGCCACCCACAGCTAGACCAACTCCAACATGAGCTCCAAGTTATCTTTCATCAACTTGAGGATGGTTTCACAAACATAAGACGCTCCTCAGCTATAAAAAGATGAAAACCATGCTCATTTCAAGTCACCAACACAAGGTTAGAAACCCCCATCTCACCATCACCAACAACAAAGCAGTCCCCTTGGAACAAGTCGACTGTTTCAAGTACCTTGGGGTCCTGATAGACGACACCCTATCCTTCACAAAGCACATTGATCAGGTAGTAAAAGCTGTAAACATTAGACTCGGTGTCCTATTGCCTCTCCGTAGTTAGCTCGATTTTACCCATAATTGACTATAGCCTGGTAGCATATTGTGCCATCTTGGATGCAGCTTTAAAATGGGTGACAACAGCACTTAACAAAGCATGCAGGCTAGTCTTCGGGGCAGATAAACGTACTCACACGTGTGCCCTATATTAACTGACCAACTGGTTTAACCTTAGTGACAGGATCAAATTACAAGCCTGCCTACTTGGTAAAAAAAAACCCAGCTAAGTCTCACACCCCCTGCATTCAAAAGATCACCCAACCAGCTCACTCACAACGTAACATTAGAGGCATGGCTAGATGCATACTCAGCGTCCCACTCAAGAGGTCATCTCTTGGCCAGTGTTCATTTGCTTATGGGGCCCCTCTCTGGTTAAATGAGCTCTTGGTCGAAGTCAACAAAGCAAAGAGCTTCTCAACCTTTAAGCATGACCTGAAACTATTTCTAGCTAGTAACAGAACTTGTGATTGTAGACACTCATCCAGTATTTGCACTGCCCCAAATGGCACCTGTTGACCTAATAAGTGCACCTCGGTGGCCAAATTGTCTCACTAACTTCATTTCTATGGTTACAAACAATCATGTGAACTAGATCTTAGACTCACAGGTCCCCCTCCACAGCATGCACTAATTCCCCCTGTCATCACTGGGACCACCACTCAGTGACAAGCCATCCTCTCCTCCCACCATGACCACTGTCTCACCACCCTAACCTGTCCTAACTTCCCCTAGACCTGCCTCTAAATTACTCCTCCCACCCTAACCTCCTGCCCATTCATCTCATGCCCGCAATAGCCCCAATCTGTCCTTCCCTGATATCTCCCCTTCCTCCTCCTCACCTCTGTCCCACCACCCTAATCTGCCTGTTCCTCTACAGTCCCTCCTAAATTTCTCCACTCACCTCTTGATCACCCTCTCCCTCTCCACCTTCTTCCATTCCTCTAATGGCTACCTCATCTTAGTGACTAAAACTTACTCATTAGACAATGCCTGGGAACAAGGCAGCTACTGTTTCCTTTTAGACACATAACTACTAAGCAGCATTGATACCTTTAGACTTATCACTCAGCAACTAACTGTTATCAAATTCCTTGTAAATGGTAATGTCTATGTTATTATCCCTATTTTAGATAAATGAATCCTTGTCTCTGTATTGTGGAATAATGTAACTGTTTTTTGTCTCTTGACGTGGAACCTTTGTAAATGAACTCCAAGCTCAAAGGTATTTCTGAAGAGTTAAATAAACAAAATACATAAATACAGTGACAATGCATTGCGCTCTCCTACAAAAAGCTAGTCCAGTGACATGGTGACAGTACGTTGCGCTCTACTAAAAAGAGCCAGTCCAGTGACATGGTGACAATGCATTGCGCTCTACTACAAAGGGCCAATCCAGTGACACCGTGACAGTGCATTGCACTCTCCTACAAAGGGCCAGTCCAGTGACATGGCGACACTGCACTGCGCTCTCCTATAAAGGGCCAGTCCAATAACATGGGGACAATGTATTGCGCTCTACTACAAAGGGCCAGTCCAGTGACATGGTGACAATGCATTGCACTCTACTACAAAGGGCCAGTCCAGTGACATGGTGCACTCTCTTTCAAAGGGCCAGTCCAGTGACGTGGTGACAATTCATTTCATTCTACTACAAAGTGCCAGTCCAGTGACATGGTGACAATGCACCGTGCTCACTACAAAGGGCAAGTCCAGTGACACAGTGACAATGCACTGAGCTCTACTTCAAAGAGCCAGTCCAGTGACATGGTGACATTGCACTGTGCTCTACGACAAAGGGCAAGTCCAGTGACATGGTGACAATGCATAGCACTCTCCTATAAAAGGTTGATCCAGTGACATAGTGACAATGCACTGCACTGTCCTACAAAGGGCCAGTCTCGTGGCACGATGACAATGCACTGCACTCTCCTACAAAGGGCCAGTCCAGTAACATGGTGACAATGCAATGCACTCTCCTGCAAAGGGCCAGTCCAGTGACATGGTGACAATGCATTGTGCTCTACTACAAAGGGCCGGTCCAGTGACATGGTGACAATGAACTGTGCTCTCCAACAAAGGGCCAGTCCAGTGACATGGTGACAATGCACTGTGCTCTCCTACAAATGGCCAGTCCGATGACATGATGACAGTGCACTGTGTTCTCCTACAAAGGGCCAGTCCAGTGAAATAGTGACAGTGAATATAGAAACGTAGACTTTGACGGCAGGTAAGGACCGCTTGGCCCACCTAGTCTGCCCATTTCCCTACCTACAGGATAAGCTACAGATCCTAGTTAACCAACAGCCTATTTCTTCCTACCCCCCTCCCACAAAAATTGCCTTATGTCTGTCCCATGTATTCTTGAATTCTCCCACAATTTTAGACCCCACAACCTCCTCAGGAAGGCTGTTCCAGGTGTCCACCAACCTCTCTGTGAAAAAATACTTCCTCACATTGCCCCTGAACCACCCCCCCCATCTTTAAATTGTGTCCCCTTGTTCTTGCACATCTCTTTTTCTGAAAGATGCTACCCTCTTGGACTTTGTTGATTCCACTGAGGTATTTAAAAGTTTCTATCATGTCCCCCGCCATTTCCTCAATGGTATACATATTAAGCTCCTTTAGTCTCACCTCGTATGGCTTCTCTTGCAGACCCTGCACCATTTTAGTTGCCCTCTTCTGGACTGCCTCTATCCTGTCTATGTCCTTGCGGAGATGTGGTCTCCAGAACTGGATGCAGTACTCCAGATGGGGTCTCACCAACTGTCCGTACAGAGGGATAACAACTTCCTGTTTTCCGCTGGTGATGCCTCTCCCTATACATTCCAGTATACCCCCACCCCTCCCTACTGCATTCTGCTCTCCTACAAAGGGCCATTCCAATGACATGGTGACAAGGTATTTTGCTGTAATACAAAGGGCCAGTCCAGTGACATGGTGACAATGCACTGTGCTCTACTACAAAGGACCAGTCCAGTGAAATGGTGACAATGCATTGTGCTCTCCTAAAATGGGCCAGTCCAGTGACATGGTGACAGTGCACTGCGCTCTCCTACAAAGGGCCAGTGCAGTGACATAGTGGCAATGCACTGCACTATCCTACAAAGGGCCAGTCCAATGACAGGGTGACAATGCATTGCGCGCTCCTACAAAGGGCCAGTCCACTGACAAGGTGTCGATGCATCCTGCTGTCCTATGAAGGGCTAGTCAAATGACATGGTGACAACGTATGCACTCTCATAGAAAGGCCCAGTCTAGTGACATGGTGACAGTGGATTGCATTCTAATACAGTGGGCCAGTCCAGTGACACAGTGACAACGCATTGCGCTGTCCAACAAAAGGCCGGTCCAGTGACAGCGACAATGCATTTCACTCTCCTTCAAAGGGTCAGTCCAGTG
The DNA here is from genome assembly GCA_016271365.2 of Neoceratodus forsteri. Lineage (NCBI taxonomy): Eukaryota > Metazoa > Chordata > Ceratodontiformes > Ceratodontidae > Neoceratodus > Neoceratodus forsteri. The sequence continues at coordinate 241,513,508 of CM028133.1, read as the reverse complement.
TCACAGCAAAAATACATTGTGCTCTCCTACAAAGGGTCATCTACTGACATGACGACAATGCATTGTGCTCTCCTACAAAGGGACAGTCCAGTGACATGATGACAATGTATTGCTCTCAACTACAAAGGGCCAGACCAGTGACATGGTGACAGTGCACTGCGCTCTCCTATAAATGGCCAGTCTAGTGACACAATGACAATGCATTGCCCTCTACTACAAAGAGCCAGTCCAGTGACATGGTGACAGTGCATTGCGCTCTACTACAAAGAGCCAGTCCAGTGACATGGTGACAATGCATTGTGCTCTTCTACAAAGGGCCAGTCCAGTGACATGGTGACAATGCACTGTGCTCTACTACAAAGGACCAGTCCAGTGAAATGGAGACAATGCATTGTGCTCTCCTAAAATGGGCCAGTCCAGTGACATGGTGACAATGCACTGTGCTCTGCTACAAAGGACCAGTCCAATGAAATGGAGACAATGCATTGTGCTCTCCTAAAATGGGCCAGTCCAGTGACATGATGACAGTGCATTGAGCTCTCCTACAAAGGGCCGGTCCAGTGACATGGTGACAGTGCATTGCACTCTCCTACAAAGGGCCGGTCCAGTGACATGGTGACAGTGCACTGCACTCTCCTACAAAGGGCCAGTGCAGTGACATAGTGACAGTGCACTGCACTATCCTACAAAGGGCCAGTCCAATGACAAGGTGACAATGCATTGCGCTCTCCTACAAAGGGCCAGTTCACTGACAAGGTGTCGATGCATCCTGCTCTCCTATGAAGGGCTAGTCAAATGACATGGTGACAACGTATGCACTCTCATAGAAAGGTCCAGTCTAGTGACATGGTGACAATGGATTGCATTCTAATACAGTGGGACAGTCCAGTGACACAGTGACAACGCATTGCGCTGTCCAACAAAAGGCCAGTCCAGTGACAGTGACAATGCATTTCACTCTCCTTCAAAGGGCCAGTCCAGTGTCACAGCAAAAATAAATTGTGCTGTCCTACAAAGGGTCATCTACTGACATGACGACAATGTATTGTGCTCTCCTACAAAGGGCCAGTCCAGTGACATAGTGACAATGCCTTGCGCTCTCCTACAAATGACCAGTCTAGTGACACAATGACAATGCATTGCCCTCTACTACAAAGAGCCAGTCCAGTGACATGGTGACAGTGCATTGCGCTCTACTACAAAGAGCCAGTCCAGTGACATGGTGACAATGCATTGTGCTCTTCTACAAAGGGCCAGTCCAGTGACAAGGTGACAGTGCATTGCGCTATCCTACAAAGGGCCAGTCCAAAGACAAGGTGCAGGGGGCAGGCCTTAGACAGCTAGTGTTGGAACCCACTCGGGAGGGAGCAATACTAGACCTGGTACTCTCAAACGGAGAGAGGATCACAAATTTAGAAGTCAGTAGACATCTGGAACAAGCGACCACTGCACAGTGTGCTTCACAATGAGCACAACCATGGAGATAAGCCATACAAAAACAAGGATACTGGACTTTAGAAGGGCTAACTTTGGCAAAATGGGTGAATACCTGAAGAATGCACTAGCAAATGGCCAAAAAGGAGGGTGGAAGAACAATGGAGAAAAATCAAAACTGCCATCATAGAGGCAACAAGCCTTTGTGTGAAACAAATAAAGAAAACAAAGCGCATAAAAAACACTATGGTTCTCAAAAGAGGTGGCAGGGAAGGTTAGAGAAAAGGCTGCATTCAAAAGTACAAGGAATCACAGAAGGACTACATAGGGAACTGTATCAATTAAAGCAGAAAGAAGTGGGGAAGGCAGTCAGAATAGCAAAGGCCCAAACCGAGGAAAAAATAGCCAACTCAATTAAGAAGGGGGATAAAACCTTTTATAGGTACATTAGGGAGCATAGAAAGGTTAAGGGAAGGATAGTGAAGATTAATAAAGGAGAGGGGAGGTAGGCAGAGGGAGACAGTGAAAAGGCAGAGATACTGAATGAATACTTTTGCTCAGCATTCACAAAAGAAGATGAGGAGGAGTTACCTAAACCAGACAATAGAAGCACTCTGGGTAGGGGGGTTGACACCAGTCCATTCACAGAAGAAAGAGTCCTGAAAGAACTCTTAAAACTCAATGTGGACAAAGCAGCGGGGCCTAACAGGATTCACCCCAGAATCCTAAAAGAACTAAGGTAGGACCTAGTGACACCACTGACCACGCTTTTTAACAAATCATGGCAGGACGGGGTGGTACCTGAGGACTGGAAGAGGGCAGATGTGATTCCCCTTCACAAAAGTGGGAGCAAGGCAGAAGCAGGCAACTACAGACCTGTAAGTTTGACCTCAGTGGTAGGGAAAATGATAGAATCACTTCTGAAAGAAAGAATTGTTAAGTACCTAGAGGCCAGCAGGGCACAGGACCCAAAGCAGCATGGATTTACAGCAGGAAGGTCATGTCAGACGAATCTAATTGATTTCTTTGACTGGGTGACTAAAGTAATAGACCAGGGAGGGGCTGTGGATATGGCCTACTTAGACTTTAGCAAGGCATTTGACACAGTCCTGCACAAAAGATTAATAAAGTCAGCCAGTCTGGGAGTGGGTCCCAGGATGGTAGCCTGGGTAGCAAACTGGCTGCACAACAGGACACAGAAGGTAATGGTGAATGGAACACATTCTGAAGAAAGGGGGGTTACTAGCGGAGTACCTCATGGCTCAGTACTGGGTCCAGTCCTGTTTAACATCTTTATAGGTGACATTGCAGAGGGTCTGGAAGGAAAGGTATGCCACTTTGCAGATGACACAAAGATCTGTAACAGAGTTGATACACAAGAGGGGGTAGAAAAGATGAGAAGGGACTTGGCAAGGTTGGAGGAATGGTCAGACATATGGCAACTTAGATTCAATGCAAAGAAGTGCAAAGTAATGCACCTGGTTAACAAAAACCCAGGAGAAGAGTACACAATAGCAGGGGAGGTACTAACAACAACAAAAATGGAAAGAGACCTGGGGGTAGTCTTATCAGATGACCTAAAGGTGGGTTAGCAATGTGAAAAGTCGGTAAGGAGAGCCAGGGGGATACTGGGATGCATAGAAAGGGGCATCACAAGTTGAAAAGGGAAATGGTTATCCCTCTATACAGACAGTTGGTGAGACCCCATCTGGAGTACTGTGTGCAGTTTTGGAGACCTCATCTACGCAAGGAGATAGACAGGATGGAAGCAGTCCCGAGGAGGGCAACTAAACGTGCAGGGTCTGCAGCAGAAACCATATGAAGAGACTGAGAGAGCTTAATATGCATACTCTTGATGAAAGGAGGGACGGGGGAACATGATAGAAACTTTCAAGTACCTCAAGGGAATCAACAAAGTCCAGGAGGGTAGCATCTTTCAGAAAAAGAGATGTGTAAGAACAAGGGGGCACAATTTAAAGATAGAGGAGGAACAGCTCAGGGGTAATGTGAGAACATTTTTTTTCATGGAGAGAGTGGTGCATACATGGAACTGCCTTCCTGAGGAGGTTGTTGGGTCTAAAACAGTGGGGGGAATTCAAACATGCATGGGACAGACATAAGGCAATTATAGTGGGGGGTTGCAGGAAGTAGGCTGTTGGTTAACTAGAATCTGCAGCTTATCCAGTAGGTAGGGAAATGGGCAGACTGGGTGGGCCAAGTGGCCCTTATCTGCCGTCAGAGTCTATGTTTCTATGTTTCTAAGGTGACAATGCATTGCATTCTCCTACAAAGGGCTGGTCCAGTGATGCAGCAACAATGTAATGCACTCTGCTAGAAAGGGTCAGTCCAGTGGCATGACAATGCATTGTGCTGTCCTTCAGTGGATCAGTCCAGTGACACAGTGACAATGTATAGCACAGTCCCACAAAGTAGTAGTTTAGTGTCATGGCATCAATGCACTGCGCTCTCCTACAAAGGACCAGTTCAGTGACGTCACCCATCAGCACTGCCACAGCTAAACAGCACCTGAAATGTTTAGTTTTATCTTACTCTAACTGCACTGATGCATTATGTATTCATACTGTACCAGCTACCCTAGAGTTTCCTCTCAGTTGCCTTGTAATTACTTATTTTATGTTAGTTTATTTTTATTGTGTATATTTTTACTGAACCTATTTTTATTACTACGGTACCTTACATTATGTGTTTTCACCTGCACGTCTTATAATGTATACTCCCCATCCCCAATCCTCCAAGGAAGCATCTGGAAATGAGCTGTTACAGACTTAGTATGTCGTTCCTGGTTAAACTTTTGAAATAAATACATAAATTATGAAATGTTTCTTATGCAGATATAATTATTATATTGCTGTCCATTCTTATTTTATCATCCCTACATCTCTATCCTAACCCCCTTCCCCTAGGTCGCCTCTGTAAATGAGATAATGTTTTATCTATGTTTACCTGCTGAAACAATTTCGATAAATAAATAAAAAATCACAGTAAACACTTAAATTGTCCACAATAAACAATCACACAATCCACAGTAAACCATCACATTATCAGCAGTGAACAGTCACAATCACATTATCCACAGTAAACCTCACATTATCAGCAGCTAAAGAATCATATTATCCACAGTAAACAATCACATTATCAACAGTAAACCTTCACATTATCAGCAGTAAACAATCACATTATCCACAGTAGACAATTATATTACCTAAAGTAAACAAGCACATTATTAGCAGTAAACAATCATATTATCCACAGTAAACAATGACTTACTCCATGGTAATCCATCCAATTAGTCAGCAATAAGACATGACAGGGTGTGCATGGAACATATTTTACCGCACGGCCAGGGGCGTAATAAGGCATGAGGCCTTATCCAAGTACCTTTAGCCCCTGGCGTGATGTAAAATATGTTCCATGCACACACCTGGAGTGTCTTATTGCACCTATAAAATTGGATCCTATCTTTATTTTACTTTTTACCCATAGACAAAGCATGCTTGTACGTAAAAAAAATGTAGAAATGTTCCTAATCTATGATAAAATAGTCCTTCTGCAGAGATTGTTTTAATATTCATGAGCTTATTTGCATATTTGCAATAAGACACAACGAGGTGTGCATAGAACATATTTTATCGCACGGCCAGGGACGTAATAAGGTATGAGGCCTTGGCTGAGTGCCTTTAGCCCCTGGCGTGAGGTAAAATATGTTCCGTGCACACACCTGGAGTGTCTTATTGCACTTATAAAATAGGCTCCTATCTTCATTTTACTTTTTTCCCATAGAAAAAGCATGCTTGTATGTAGAAAAAATGTATAAATGTTCCTAATCTATGATAAAATAGTCCTTCTGCAGACGTTTTAATATTCATGAGCTTATTTGCATATTTGCGGCTGCTGCTGTCTCTCTCTCTCGCTCTCTGTCCACATTGCCACGGAGCTCTGAAGGTATGTTATGGAGAAATGGAACAAAACTCCAAGTTCTTCCAAGGGGGGAGAGAGAGAGAGAGAGAGAGAAAGAGAGAGAGGGAGAGAGAAAACTGTTGTGAGGAGGCGGGGATGGGGGAGCGGCTGCTGCTGCCACTGTTGGAGTTTACCCTGAAGTGCTATGCTATGTGTTTCTGCTCATTTCCTTTTTCCCTTTGCTGGAGAAGCAAAGAGGGGAGCAGTATTACACTTTTTTCCCTACCCATTTTTCTTAGCACAGCCTGCTCTCTGCTAGTGTCCTCCATCCTGGCTCTCTGTGACAGTGAGTGTGCATTGTGTGTGTGCACAGCTGAACTCACCGGTTTCCTGTGTTTGTGTGGCTCGGAGGACAAGAAAGTGAGTGAGAAAGCTCGGAACGAGTAGGAGCCGTGCGAGTGCAATTTAAAAGAAATTGGAGACGGGTGAGACGGTAGCTACCTGCAGACTCTGCCTTTCTGTGTGGACTGTTTCTTTTGTTCTCAAATTCTGTCTGGTTTGTTATAGCATGTTTGCAGCGGTAGAGTAGTGAGAAAACAACAATGGCGGCATTTTCAAATGCCAACATTCTAAAGCTTAGTGATTTCTGCCTTTTCACTGCCATCCTTTTTTTTACCCATGCATGGAACATATTTCATGCATTATGAAGTAGGTCTCTGATTGGCTGGTTTAGACTACCCATTTTATAATCAGCAGTAAACAATCACATTATCCACAGTAAACAATTACATTACCTTAAGTAAACAAGCACATTATTAGAAGTAAACAATCACTTTATCCACAGTAAACCATCACATTTTCTGCAGTACATAGTCTTATTATCAATTATTGTAACTAGTGTTCATTTCATGGGGGTGACTGGGACAAATCTTACAACCTCTTATACACAGTGGGTCAGGGTCCCGTATAGGTAAAAATCTGAAATGAACCCTGTTGGTAACCAATCAGTTTATCCGCAGTAAACAATCTTATTATCTACAGTAAACCATTGCATTATCAGCAGTAAACACATTATCCACAGTAAACAATCACATTGTCCACAGTAAACCATTACATTATCAGAAGTAAACAATCACATTATCCACAGTAAACAATTACATTACCTAAAGTAAACAAGCACATTGGGGCCTATTCATGAAGGTGCACGGTAGGCGCGTAAGGAGAAACGCGCCCCGGGCATGTAACCCACATGCGTGCGACATGCTCCAGTGTCATGGAGCAAAGTGCGTAGGGCCAGCCCATGAACAAGAGCATGGCAAGTGCTCTGCAGAAGCGTAGGGGCGCTGCCGCAGCCCACATGCATTGGTCACCCTATGCACATGCATGAAGCAATGCACAATGGAAACAGGTGCACCGCACCATGCCTCGGCCTACACAAAGGCAGAGGCAGCCATAAACATCGATTGTGCAACACTGGCACTGATGGCCACCCACGAGCCACAATGGATGTGGTCCCAGCAGGATGCCCATGCCGCCAAAGTCTGCCACAACAACAGGTGGACAGGGGTCTGCCCACAGGCCACAGGCACATATCGCCCACATGCAGGACAGACCCTGGAACACACAAGGTGTGTGTTGGAACGGCCTCACCGGGGACTCACCATGCGCCCACCCATGCACTCCCCCCCCCAGGAACCATGCACAAACACAGGCAGACCACACAACCAAATGCCATGCGGCAGGCCATGACACCACACATGCTGCACACAGCCCCCAGTAACCATCACATGCATCACGTGGGGAATGGCACTGGCACTGGCACAGGCAGGACAGCAGTGGCAGATGACACAGGCCGCATGGCCCCAGTGACACTGCCAGGACCACACGACAACCCCGGACAACCACAGCCAAACCCGAAGCAGGACTCTGCAGACACACACTGTCAGGAGCACTGGGATGACAGACACATACATTCACACGCAAACGCTGCGCCACACATGCCCACCCTGACTGCACCGCAGCTGGGCATTAATGGGAGACACAATGTCGGTGCCAAAAGAATGCCTTTATTGCACACAGCAAGACAGAGTATGTAACGGGAGGGTATGGGGGGAGAGACACACACAGTTCCCAATGGCCATGGACAGCCCCTTAATTGGACTCCGATGACTCTGTGGTACTGTAGTCTGCGGGTGGGGAGGGTGGTCCTGGGGAATGGCCGCTCCACGAGCACCAGCCTTCGCACTGGTCCCCTATACCCCTGCGAAGAGAAGGACAGAGAGGGGTACGGCCATCAGTATCATGAGACACACTGTAGCATGGGACCCATACACATCCTCACACACACGCCATGAACATGCATACAACCCACCTCAGACGGCGCATGGATTGCCCACAGGTCCCTGCACTCATCCCTGTAGACAGTCTTGTGGGGCGTCCTCCATCTGGTGAGGTAGTCGAGAATGTTAGGTGCTCACCGCTACCCCCTGGGGCTGCATGCCATGACCTCACCCGCAGACCTGGCTCCGAGGTCAAGCTGCTCCAACACCACGGTTGCTGGATGCTCCAGTGTAGCCTGTAACACAGTGCAGTGTGGGACACATTAGCCAGGGGGACAGACATAGCAACAGGCACAGACAGTATCACATATGGAAAATTTCAAAAGAAGTCCTGCAGTCAGTCAGCAGCAGGTTCGCTATAACAAGGCAGCCAGCCTATTTAAAACCACAGTCCAGAGAAACAGCGCTCCTTCATGAAACACAGCCAAAACAGTTTAGCTAATTTACTGTTTTATTTAAGTGACATAGTGTAAGCCTCTAGCGCCTCAGCTTCAAGCGCAAATTAGTTGAACTGTTTTGGTTGTGTTTCATGAAGGAGCGCTGTTTCTCTGGACTGTAGTATCAAATATGTACTGGTACTCACCTGAGGCTTCTCCCAAACCTCCCAGATGTTCCCCACCAGGAGAGCATCCTGACAGCATGCCAACGACACCTATACCAGCCTCCGAGGTAGGCCATGCATAAAATCAGCGACGCTCTCCCTACATGCTGCTTGCACCATGGTGGCCATGAGTGCAAGTGCCATGTGCAACGGGCGGCATGGCGGGGTGCCCACCCACACACCTTAAAGGGCATGCGACTTCAGTGGGAAGTAATGCAATGCACACTGCATGATGGCAAAAACACCACTGGCACACTGCCATGCTAGTGAGGGGGCCACAAACACACAAGGATGTGCCTTGGTGCACTGATGCACTTAATCCTCATCGAGGACGCCATTAAGCAGGCCCAGCGATGACAACAACAGCGCCGCCCACACTTGTACTGTACACGTCTGGAGGCACGGACCTTTGCGAGCCATGCAACATCTGCAGCGGTTCTGAGTGGACCATGACCCACTCCGATATCTCTGCGGGCTGCTCCATGACCAGGTTGCACCCCACACAGCATGTTCCAGGGCCATGTCTATGGAGACCAAGGTGATGTGCAACCACTGTATTATGCCACAGGGTCCTTCCAGAGGGTGACAGGTGATGCCACGGGCGTGAGCCAGTCATCATGTCCATGGCACTGCAGCAGGTGATGGACGCCCCCCTAGTGCAGCATGTGTCCATCCTCATCCGATTCCCATCCATGCTGAGGGACGTCAGGGCTATGGTCAGGATGTTCCATGACACATATGGAATGCCCAACACACTGGGTGCCATTGACTACATGCACATGGCCATTCTGGTGCCATTGGTGGATGAGGAGGCATACAGGAACTGGAAGGGGTTCTACAATACTATCAGGTGGTGGGCGACACCACTGGCATCATCACCAAAGTGTTTGCCAGTTACTCAGGCTCCTGCCATGACACGTACATCTTCGACAACAGCGCCCTGAAACGACACGTGGCCACACACGCAGAGGGCATTGGATGGCTTATAGATGAGTATGCAGGGGACCTCCAGACCATGTGCCATGGTGTACTGCATTGCCTGCAATAATGCATTATACCTTCACATCCACAGGGAACAGTGGATATCCACTGCGGACATATCTCCTGATGCCCTACTTGGCACCACAGCACCCTGCAGAGGAGGACTACAACCTTGCACATACGAGAGTGAGGAACATCGTTGAATGCACCATTGGACTCCTGAAGATGCGGTTCCGTTGCTTGGACCACAGCATTGGGACAATGATGCTAGACCCTGGGCAGGTGTGCAGAGTGTTCACTGCCTGTGTCATGCTGCACAACATTTGTGTACACTGGAGACTGCCATTGCCCCCGGGCGACCAACCAGCAGTGCCCCATATGGGCCCTCCGGGCTCGCGGCCCCATGATCCGAGGGAGTCACACCAATGTGCCATAGTGGCAACGTGGTGAGCCATTGCCAGAGTGTGTTGCTGCATGCGAGGTCCAATGGCCCCACATATGGACTGTCATCGTCATGCACTGTGGGGGGAAAGGTGACAGTCAGCTATCCCCAGTGGTGCCCTGTGTGTGTGTTTGTGTATGGCATGTTGTTGTCATGGCAACATACCATGCATGCTGTCAATTCTGCAGGCTCACCATCCCTCACCACATCACTGATGGTGTCGCCTACAAGCTTCTCAATGGGCATCAGTGGTGGCTCCGGGGGAAGGGGACCACCACCTGTGGCACCTTGGGACTGCCGTGCATGGCACAGCTTCTGTTTCATCTGGGACCGGAGGTCTTGCCACTTGTGCTTGATGGTGGACAGCGTGTGGGCCTCTGCTCCTGCAGCCTTGATGGCAGCCTATATATCCAGCTAGAAACATGCCTTTATCTCCACTGTGCTTGTGAGGGCCCTTGATCCATACAGGATATCGTAGTGGTGGTGGTGGATATCCATTACCAGCATTGCCACCTGTGCACCTGTGAAGCTGGCAGAGCGGGGCCGCCTTCCCCTCCCTTGGCTGGGTGAACGGTCACCTGCTGCGGCTGCAGCAGGCCAGAGTGGTGGGGCATCCTCCCTCCCTCCATCGTCAGCAACTGTTATTCGTGCATGCCCAGACTCCATCTCCACTTCACGCCTCGTGAAGGGCGACCGCATTGTGGTTCTGTAACTCCTTATATGGTGGGGTCAAGGGGCAAGGTGCTGATTCTGCATATCCTGCGGTCCATCTCTGAGCAAAGCTATGCGCGTGCCATGTTGATGCCCCTGCACTCCCACCAGCTTGCGTGCCTGTGGGTGAATGCTGCGTGGTCGACAGATTCTGCGTGGTGTGTACCTGTGCTCCCTTACTTGCGTCACTTTCCCATGTTCCGTCTGCACTTTTGTGAATTGCCCCCAACATTAGCAGTAAACAATCACATTATTTGGCATCTGCTGCTCTAGCTGGGTTCTCGATGTTACACCGCACGAGGCTGGATCGTAGGGGCGGGGGTGTGGCCATCTTCTTTAAAATGGAGCTGGGCCTTGTGGATGTGCCAGTGGGCTGCACTCAATCTTCTGAGTGTATCCTGGCAGCAGGTGTAGGGTTCAAGATTCTCCTCATCTACTGTCCACCTGGGGATGGTGGAGAATTCCTGAAGGCGTTTGCGGACTTCACTGTCGACGTGGCACTGGAGTCACCCAGATGGTTAATTCTGGGTGACTTCAATGCCTGGATCGACGATGAACTCTCACAGTTTGGAAATAATCTCCTCCAACTTATGACTATGTTGGGCCTTACACAGGTGGTTACCTCTGCTACCCATATAGGGGGTCACTCACTAGATCTTGTGTTTCTCCTGGGGATGGAGATCACGGGATTGGGAGTGGAACCAAACAGTTGGTCAGACCATCACACCATAAGATTCAGCTTCGGGGCACCCCCAAATAGGCTTGCCCCTACGGAGATGATCCAGTATCGCCCTTTGAGAGGGATTACCCCAGAGGGTCTATCGGCGGTGATAGACCTATTGGGTGTATCAAGTGAATGCATGAGTCCAGGGGAGCTTGTACTTGTCTATAATAAGGCGATGGGTGATGCCCTGGACTTAATTGCTCCTGTTCGTCCACTCACTCTGTGCCTGAGGACCCCTTGGTTTGATGGATCCTTGAAGGAGCTGAGGAGAGTGGGATGAAGGCTAGAGAGGGCTTGGTGGAAATCCGGTCTTGATGCTGACAGGCTTAGGTTGATGGACCATTACGTGGCCTATCAATCAGCAATCACTCATAAGAAGGCAGAGCTCCTGTCCAGGGAGATTGCTGCTGCGCAGAACTGACCAGCTCACCTCTTCTGGACTGTCGACAGACTGTACAATCCAGTCTGTCTGCAGTCTGGAAGAGATTTTTCACAAATAAAGTGTGATGAGCTTGCTTGATTCTTCGCAGATCAGATTGCCAGCATTAGATAGGGTATCGGCCCAGCTCTTTCTTTAAGGGACTGCGGAGAGCGGCGGGAGGTGGCGAGTGCCCGTATTACCTCGTTTGACTTTAGCAGGCCGGAGTTCATGGACATTGTGAGGACTGTCCAGACTGTATGACCAACCAGCTGCAGTTTGGCTCCGGGCCCTACACCACTATTATTAGGTTGTGTAGTTTTTATTTGCCCGATCCTTGCTGAAATTGTCTGGAAGTCCTTGGAGCAGGGGGTCTTTCCTGATCCCCTCAAGAAGGTAGTCATTCAACCACTCCTTAAAAAATCCTCCTTGGAGCTAGACTGCTTAGCTAACTATAGACCTGTCTCTAATCTGCCCTTTGTTGGTAAGGTATTGAAAAGGTGGTTGCGCTGCAGCTGGGTGACCATCTTACAAATCACAATGTCCATGAAGTTCTCCAATCTGGGTTTAGGAAAAGACATAGTACTGAGACCGCCCTGGTCTGGGTTTTAAATGATCTCCTAATTGCGAGAGATCAAAAGTCCCATGCTATTCTAGTCCTTCTTGATCTCTCTGAGGCATTTGATACTGTGGACCAGGTGTGCTTTTGGAGTGCCTACGGCTTCTTTGTGGACTGTCTGGAACAGTTCTACATTGGTTTTGATCTTTCCTTACAGGCAGGACACAGAAGGTTGTCACTGGAATTTATTCCTCTGACACCTTCTCCATCTTGTGGGGTGTCGCAGGGCTCCCTTTTGGCACCCATGTTGTTCGCAATTTATATGCTGCCATTAGGAGAGATCATTAGACGACACAGTTTGGGTTTTCATTGCTATGCAGATGATACCCAACTGTATCTGTCCTTTATTCCTGGACAGGATGATGCTATCTCCATGCTTAACAGCTGTCTAGCCAAGATCAGGGATTGGATAAGCAGTAGCTGGCTGAAGTTAAATCCGGATAAGACCGAGGTGTTGGTTGTGGACCCTGGTCGCCTTGAGGTGGGTCTTAGGGCTGGGCTTCCATCAGGCTTATGGCTTGATGGTGTCCAGCTCTTGACCTCAGACCGGGTGTGTATCTTGGGTGTTATTTTTGATGATGGTTTGACCCTGAAATAACAGATGTCTGCCTTTGTCAAATCTTCCTTTTATCATCTTAGGAATATCGCCCGGGTGAAACACCTGGTTCCTCCGGCTGACTTTCCTACATTGGTCCATGCCTTCATGATCACCCACCTTGATTACTACAATGCCCTTTTCCTCTGGCTACTGGGGCTTGATATCCGCCACTTGCAGCTAGTGCAGAACGCGTCAGCCAGAGTTTTGACTGGTACATAAAGGTCTACTCATATTACGCCTGTGCTGCGCAGACTGCACTGGCTGCCGGTTCAGTGGCGGATCACCTCTAAGGTCGGATTGCTGACCTATAAAGCCCTATATGGACAGGTACCCCAGTATCTGCAAGATCTTCTCACTCCCTACTGCCCTTCCCATTCACTCCTATCCGCTGACGAGGGATTGCTAAAGATTCCCACGGTTCGGTTAAAGACATCTGGGACATGTGCATTTTCTTATGCTGCCCCTTTCCTGTGGAATTCTCTACCTCGTCGGATAAGAGAATGCCTGACTGTCTCGAGATTTAAATCTGAGTTCAAAACGTATTTGTTTCTTAAAGCTTATCCTGAAGGATTTAAAAATAGTTATGAATGCTTATTTAATTGTCTGGTTATAACGTGTTTGTACAGCACTTTGGTTTTGAAAAGCGCTTAAAAATAAAGTTTTACTTACTTTACTTACTTTAGCCACAGTAAAGAACTACACTCTACAGTAAATCATCACATTATCAGCAGTAAACAATCACATTATCCACAGTAAACACATTGCCTAAAGTAAATAAGTACATTATTAGCAGTAAACACATTTTATCCACAGTAAACCATCACATTTTCTGCAGTAAACAATCTTATTATCCATTGTAACCAGTGTTCATTTCATGGGGTGGGGGTGGTGGACTGGGACAAATCTCACACCCTCTTATACACAGTGGGTCAGGGTCCCATATAGGTAAAAACTGAAATGAGCCCTGATGGTAACCAGTCAAATTATTCACAGTAAACAATTACATTATCTGCAGTAAATAATAACATTATTCATAGTAAACCACCACTAGATTAGTAGTAAACAATCAGATTATCAACAGTAAACACATTATCAGCAGTAAACAATCACATTATCCACAGTAAAGAAATATAATACCTAAAGTAAACAATCACATTATGCTATCACATTATCTGTAGTAAACAATAACATTCTCCATGGTAAACCACCACATTATTAGTAGTAAATAATCAGATTATCAACAGTAAACAAACTCACTGTCAGTAAACACATTGCGTGGGATATTCAGAATGCACCAGGCAGGGGCGCAAGCCTGGCGCAGCGCAACTAGAATGCGCCAGGAAGTGTGCTGGGCGATATTCAATGGTGCTGCGCCATGGCTCAGCACCGTTGAATATGGCAATGTGGCCGCCCACACTGCGCCAGCGCAAGTGGCAAGAGAGGAGCAGGGGAATGTGCCAATGCAAGTGTGGTTGCGCTAGGTGCAGGAACCACAATATTCAGTGGTGGATATGCAAATGGACCATAATGCATGCAAGGCGCAACTGGGGCCATTATCGTGTCATTATGGCCCCATTTGCATGCAGGTGCACTGATCACCGGCGACTTGCACCTGACGCCCTGCCAGGCTGCAGCCGTCGGGGACCGACGCCCCCTGCACATCCCGGCAAAGTGCCCCAATGCCCGTTCACGGGCATATGTAGAATAGAATATTTAAACATATCCCTGGTGGTCCAGTGGACCGCTTCCAGCCTGATCGTGGGCATATGTATAATACAAAACATCTTAAATTATCCCTGGTTATCCAGTGGACCGCTTCCAGCCCGACTGCGGGCATATGTATAATACAAAACACCTTAAATTATCCCTGGTTATCCAGTGGACCGCTTCCAGCCCGACTGCGGGCATATGTATAATATAAAACATCTTAAATTATCCCTGGTGATCGAGTAGACCACTTCCAGCCCGATCGCGGGCATATGTATAATATAATATAAAACATCTTAAATTATCCCTGGTGGTCCAGTGGACCGCTTCCAGCCTGATCGCGGGCATATGTATAATATAAAATATCTTAAATTATCCCTGGTGGTTCAGCGGTACCCCCTCCCCACAGACCCGCCACCCCACTCCCCCCCGGTCAGCGGCAGGTGGCAGCTCCCCACCCGCAAGCCACTCGGCCGCCCGTGACTGACTGCATACAGTATGACTATGCAGCCCATTGGTCACAAGCGTGGAGCCAATGCGAGAACACCGTAGCCGTGCTACACAATCCCAATATGTGAATGGATCCATTCACATGTCTGGACTGTGTAGTATGGTACGGTGTGCATGCCCATTGGCCCACACTGTGGGCCAACGGCATACAGCCATACTGTACACAGTCAGTTGGTGGGCGGTCAGGCAGCTTGTGGGAGGGGAGTTGCTGCCCGCCACTGACTGGGGTGGCGGGTCTGAATGGGCAGGTGAGATGGGGATACTGCTGGACCACCAGGGATAATTTAAGATATTTTATATTATACATATGCCCATAATCGGGCTGGAAGTGGTCCACTGGACCACCAGGGATATCTTCGCTATTACAATGCCTGCGCTCGGGCGTGGGGGGGGCACAACGCCGACAGACCCTGGCTCTGGAGCTCGGGTGGACACCCACAGCTGGCGGCTGCCATGTTGCACCCTGCAATATGGCAGCTCACTTGTGGGTGGCCAGCCTTTGCTCCTTTTTTTTTTGGCTCAACTTTGAGCACCAGTGTGCGGCGCAAGTAGGAATTGCACCTGCATATGCTGAGCACATCCCAGGCTGAATATCGGGATGTGCCGAGTATGCATGGGCACGCCCCCTGCACTTGCGCCGCATACAATACTGATAGGGATTTGAGCAGTGCAACATCCCCTTCTGAATATCGTACTGGGGTGCATCAGTGGGTTTCACCGGGTGCAACACTGTTGCGCCATGCACAACCCCTTTGAATATCCGGCCCCTTATGTCCTGTAAACAATCACATTATACCAACACATTATCTGCAGTAAACAATAACATTATCCATAGTAAACCACCACATTATTAGTAAATGATCAGATTATCAACAGTAAACAAACTCATTATTGTCAGTAAACACATTATCTGCAGTAAACAATCACATTATACCATTACAGTATCTGTATTAAACAATAACATTATCCATAGTAAACCACCACATTATTAGTAGTAAATAATCAGAGTAACAACAGTGAACAAACTCATTATCATCAGTAAACACGTTATCAGCAGCAAACAATCACATTATCCACAGTGAACAAACATTACCTAAAGTAAACAATCACATTATTATTTATTTATTTAAGTTTCACCACAAAAGATACACTGAGCAAAATTGCTCATTTTCAGGTGCATCCTAGGGGAAGGGGAAATAGGGATAAAACAAATACAATTGTAACCCCCTTGTTACCCGGGGTTTCTAGAATCCCAGTAAGACCTAGTGGTAGGCAGGGAAGGCAGCTTGAGAAACTCCAGTTAAATGGGTTTCACACTGTCTCACTCTGTTCTCAGTCACGGCTGAGACTGAGAGATGACATCGCCATAGAACTTTCGCAGCTGCATAATTCACATTGGAATCTGCAGCACAGGGAGTGAGATAGAACCTTGGGAGTTTTCAAAGTCAGTCTTCTGTTTGTTTACAAGAAGAAGGAAGTCTCCTGTTTATTGTCAAGCAGGAAGGAAGTGTTTTCTGTTTACCTCCTTGGGAGAAGATTAGTGTCCAGTTTTAAGTGGTGGAGATTGCTGTCCAGGTCTCAGTGCCCCCCTCCCTCCGGGGGGGGGAGCAAAGTGTCCCCCTGTGGATTCCAGGGGCAATCCCCTAATTTCCACTGCAGAAGAAAGCTGCCTTTTAACAGTTTCTGTTCTGGTCTGATAACAGTGAAAGAAGTGGTACATCGCCTGCGGGGCACCTGCAACGAAAGGGTAAGTGTTGTGCTCTATTTGAGAGGGCAAACAATATGTTGCTTCAGTTTGGAAAATGTGAAGAAAGCTGGGATGTGAACTACTATTTGGGAGGCCTATTGTACTAGGACAAACAAATGGAGTAGTTTAAAACTCTAAAGTCTTTATGGATTCAAGTAATGTTGTAGAGGGGGTGCTCCAGGTCATCCACCGTTTCATCTACCTTTCAAAGTTTAAGTTTCTGTTTGTCCAGAGAAATGGCCGGGTATGGGCTGTGGGACCTGGAGGTGGGAACACCCCCACCCCCCATCTTTAGTAACCAGGTCCACCTCTACGGATTTCTACTGTGATTGCTACTTGCCTCATGCGCGCCAGTGATGAGGGAGGTACCCAGACATGGGTTGCAAATTGGAAAATCTCTCTAGGAGTTGCAGACTCTAAGTGGTGTGGGGAGCCACAGCTTGGGAAAATATTCTCCTTGTTTGATGGGAGTCCGAAGGAAGTAAGAAAACAAATCTCTCTAGGAGTCGCAGACTCTAAGTGGTGTGGGGAGCCACAACAAGTAAAGTTGAGTTCATTCTTTAAATGAACCGTCAGTCAAGTGGCCGGCAGGGGAGCCGGACAAGTCGGGCTGTGTATCCAAAGCGCATGCAAGTCCGGGCTGAGTGCCTGGTGGGCCCAGAGCCAGAAAACAGTAGAAATGGGTCCATTCTTTATGTGGACCTCCTTGTAGTCTCTAATCTGCATTTACAGTAAACGTAGCCCCTTGGGGGTCCATCTATGCTTTGTTATGTTCAGCTAGTTATGAATAAAAGCCACATTGAAAAATCCCAATCCTGGTTCTGGACATTACAGTTATTGCTTCCTGTAGTTGGATTTACTTGGGTGCCCCAGTGCAGAGTAGCCAAACCTAGGTCCTTTCTGCCAGGTAACCTCATCCTCCCCGAACCCAGGTCCCCATCAGGTATTGCTGCCAACACCAACAGCATGCCACCTGTCATTTTAGTAAAAAGGCAGGGGTGAGGGGTTACAAAAATGGAAGCACCGCTGGGATTTGTTTGGGAAGGAAGGTGCTTGGGCAAGTGGGCTAGCGTTTTGGCTATCTGGCAGTGGGTAGTCAAAAAGCTGAAGCAATTTCCCTAGTGTGTTGCTGTGTGCTGTGAATCTTGTGCTGCTGTTTAAAAATGCCAACAGTTTACCAAGGAGCTGTAAAGCCAAAGAGTGTGCCCTTGTCCTGCATCAAAAAGTTTACAGTTGTCATGTTTTTAAAATGAATTCTGTGAAGGAAAGTGTGGAAAACTAGGGGTAGCAACAGAGAAATTATGCCCTGGACATTTGAAATGCTTTTAAAGTGAATTCTGTGAAGGAAAGTGTGGAAGACTAGGGGTAGCAACAGAGAAATTATGCCCTGGATGTTGGAAATACTTTCTGTGTAAATGGAGAGACTGCAGAGTTAATGGCAATGTTACATGGTTGAAATGGGCTCCCGCCGTGGAGCCGTTGAAAAAAAAAAAGTCTGCATTTTACAGTTTAAATTTGCCTGCTCGACAATCGCCGTGAGGAGAGGAGCCCTCGCGAGGAAGAAGAGGCTCATTTGCATGGCGTCGTGTGGTTGGTCAGTTTGCCATTAGTCCCACCCCCTCAGCCAGCTCTTCTGAGACTGCCTCAGCATTCGAGAGGGAGACAGACAGTAGTGCGTGTACTGGCAGTGGAGGAGCGTTGCGAAGGATTAAAAGCGCTGTAAACATTCAGAAAGTGACTTTTTAGTTTAAAATCGGGCTCAACCTGCAAATCGATCATGGAAATAGCGAGTTTGGTGTATAAAATGACGATCGAGGAGACTGCCCACCCGTTTGCATTCAGAGGCCTTCAAAATCTGGCTGCAGGCCGTTTTACCCCATCGCAGCAAGTTGCTACAATAACAGTGAGTAAACAATTCAAAAACTGCTCAAACAGTGATTTTCAGTAATGCCATATAAAATTGTGCAGCAGTAGAGTCGCTTGCAAGTAATGACTGTGTGAAGTCCTGCCAGCAAGTGCAAGTCTGTAAAGCCATTGAATGTGCATGGAAGTGAAAATAGCCTCAGTTTAAAGTTTGCAGCCAGAGAGAGACTGTGGGTTGTAGCAAAATGCAACACTAGTAGAAGCAGGCAATCCTGAGATGAAACCTGAAGTTTTAAGGGACTGTAAATAAAATGAATGTTCCCAGCATGGAAAAGTCCAAGGAAAATCCTGTAAATGTGTGTGTGAAGCCAAATCAGAGCAAGTTGTGCAGTTTGAGTAAAAGTTATCAGTAGCTGGTGTAAATCGGGTGCGCAGTGGCTTGACCCAGATTCTAAATGTTGATGCACAGGAGTGCTGCCGCCGCCATTACAGGGTGGGGTAGTAAAGTAAACACAGCAGCAGAGGAGCCATTTTAAAGCTACAGAGTGTGTTCATTTAAAGTGGGACTTTCAGTTACAGTGAACTTTGTTTTTCTGCAGTTATGGCCTTAGGACCAGCTCGTTACCCGGATCATGCCGGGGTTGCAGTAACAGCAGCAGTAAATAGACTGAGAGATATTGAAAAGTGGTGCTATGGAGGGCAACTCCCTCCTAATGTGGCAATTCCTAATTATCCAGTGCGTGTATGCCAAATATGCTTGAGTGCTGGAAGCTATGTTTTCATGATTCTTCACTGTGCTGGATGTCTACAAAAATATGGCTTGTATAAAGCGCCTCCAATTCGTTTGGCTCCCACATGGACAAAAATTCAGGAATCTGCAGTTGGCAGCACACAGCATCAGGCGGAGCCTGTGGAGGAAGGTCCCTCGGGGGAGTGTGGCACAAAGCTAGAGGGTGCAGAGTTAGAGACTGAACCTGAAGTTGAAGTTTTGGATACTGGATCTCAGAAAGAAAGTTCGGATAAAGCATCAATAGATCCCTGGGTGGGGGGGCCTAGCCCAAGTCTCTTAGGTGAAGATGAGATGCGGGAGGCCTTTGAATGGGAGGTGTCGACCTCCGCTCCTAGTGATGAATGGATAGTTTCAGGGGTGAGAATGACTGCTCACTCCTGGGCTCAGATCCTCAGTGAAGAGGAAGATGAGGGGGAACCCATGTGGCCTTGTGAGAAAGGAACGGGTACACAGCCTCAAGATCTTGCCTCGGAGGAATGTGTTGAAGAAGGTGGTGATGCCACTGCCCTGGCTTTACAAGAGGAAGAAGTTAGGGATCTGTTTTTAATTTCTTTGAGAATGCGAAGCTGGTAGAACCAGGACTGGCCACCCCCAAGCCAGGCCAGCGGTCTTAGATTGACCAAAGCAAGTAAAGAGGAGAGTCTGGTTCGTAGAAAGGCCAATGAAATCTATGGTATGACCTTCCCTAGGAGAGTCTGGGAGGAGATTGAGGACTGCAGGAAATCCTGGATCTGGGATGAAGCAATGAAACATGTGCATCCTGGGGCCAACCAGCATGTAAAAAATAGACTGTTCCACGAAAAGTATACACAGTGGAAGAAAGGCAAGACACTGTTTATGGACAGAGTGTGAATAGTGGACGGAGAGGGATGTGAAATCTCCCACTGTGGGAGTTATGTGCACCCAGACGGGGTAATAATTCAAGCCCCTGACCCCCGGTACTATTGGCCTCAGTGCAAGGACCTCCCAGTAATTAAGCCCGTGCCTACAAAATGGAGAGCCAGCAGTGGTAGTCAATACTGCCACACCAGACTGTGAAGTGCCCTTATTGATCCGCCAATATGAATAACCAAGGACTCAGGTGCTCCACATTCATCAGTCTACAGTGTACTGTCCTGTCCAGCAACCATCTACTGGCCCACCAGATGACTTCAGATCCAGAGAGGACACCAGTCCAGCTGTTTCCTGTTCATCGCCTGGTAATTGGATGATGTCGGACCAGCTGTTTTTCTTTTTGTTCCTGTTCTAAGGTTGCTTCTCCAGAGATGACATCAGCCCAGCTGTTTCCAGATGTGCCCTCCTGTGGTTCCCGGAAGATGTCCGCCCAGCTGTATCAGAAGAAATGCTGCCAGGGAGAGTCTTCAGCTGTGGACAAGGTTGGTGCAGTTCGTATACTACAAATGGCTGGTAAGTCCGAAAATACTTTTTCTATCTTTATGACATTGCAGTACACACCCTACACTACAGACTTCAAAAATGTGTGAGCTGTCCACAAAGACTCTTCCCTTCTGGACTTTGGCCTTTTAGAACTGTGTTTCACGGGGCTCCGGCCCAGGAGAGACTCTTTATTGGACTAGCCTTCGGGCCTTGTGGTCACTAGTTGGGACTTTTAGGGCACTCCATCCCCCCAAAAGTGTATTGTAAATAATGTCGTTATTGTACTCTAATGTAAATACTGTTTTTCTACCTTTTTTTCTAAAAAATCTTTTTGGGATTGTTCAGTGTTTTTGTATGGTAGGGGTTGTTATGTAGACTGTGTATGCAGATTAGGAGGTGTTTTGTCTTTCTTTTTCTTACAGGTGTTCCTGGAAAAACAGAAGAGAAGACAAGAAGAGGAGGGGGGGCTCATCGGAGTTCCTCGTCAGTGCTTTATTGTGTAGAATTTAAAGTACTGTGTTGTTATTGTTATGGTTATTGCAGTATTAACCCTTTTCCTTCCATGGGTATGGTTGTGGGGGTAGGGAGGAGGTAGTATTTGGTATTTTAATGGTGTGGTTGCAGGTTGCCCAAGGTCGGGGAGGTCCCCGGGTTTTGTTTTTATTTTGGGATGTTATGTTAGAGGCAGATAGGTTTTCCCTAGAGGGTTGGGGGGATGGACAGGCTGTGGCCCTGACCTGCAGTAGAGACCGCAGTGCTGATCTATCAGGGCTATGCTCTGAATGGTTCTACCAGAGCCACTAGGTATCCATAGTTACTGGATAGTGTAGAGGCTGACATGTCAGCTACAGGCTTCTAGGTCTTTAGTGTTGCCTGCCTGTGCTTGCACATGGTAGGAGGGGGCCTGATCACTCCCCTACGCAGGTAGCACATAGGGTGGGATGGCCTAAGGCCGGGTGCATAATGACTGGGGACAGTCATTTTCCTGGTCAAGGGTGAGTGTAACCCCCTTGTTACCCGGGGTTCCTAGAATCCCAGTAAGACCTAGTGGTAGGCAGGGAAGGCAGCTTGTGAAACTCCAGTTAAATGAGTTTCACACTGTCTCACTCTGTTCTCAGTCACAGCTGAGACTGAGAGATGACATCACCATAGAACTTTCGCAGCTGCATAAACCACATTGGAATCTGCAGCACAGGGAGTGAGATAGAACCTTGGGAGTTTTCAAAGTCAGTCTTCTGTTTGTTTACAAGAAGAAGGAATTCTCCTGTTTATTGTCAAGCAGGAAGGAAGGAAGTGTTTTCTGTTTACCTCCTTGGGAGAAGATCAGTGTCCAGTTTTAAGTGGTGGAGACCGCTGTCCAGGTCTCAGTGCCCCCCTTCCTCCGGAGGGGAGAAGCAAAGTGTCCCCCTGTGGATTCCAGGGGCAATCCCCTAATTTCCACTACAGAAGAAAGCTGCCTTTTAACAGTTTCTGTTCTGGTCTGATAACAGTGAAAGAAGTGGTACATCGCCTGTGGGGCACCTGCAACGAAAGGGTGAGTGTTGTGCTCTATTTGAGAGGGCAAACAATATGTTTCTTCAGTTAGGAAAATGTGAAGAAAGCTGGGATGTGAACTACTATTTGGGAGGCCTATTGTACTAGGACAAACAAATGGAGTAGTTTAAACTCCTAAAGTCTTTATGGATTCAAGTAATGTTGTAGAGGGGTGCTCCAGGTCATCCAACGCTTAATCTACCTTTCAAAGTTTAAGTTTCTGTTTGTCCAGAGAAATGGCCGGGTATGGGCTGTGGGAGCTGGAGGTGGGAACACCCCCCCCCATCTTTAGTAACCAGGTCCACCTCTACGGATTTCTACTGTGATTGCTACTTGCCTCATGCGCTTGGCCAGTGATGAGGTAGGTACCCAGACGTGGGTCGCAAATTGGAAAATCTCTCTAGGAGTCGCAGACTCTAAGTGGTGTGGGGAGCCACAGCTTGGGAAAATATCCTCCTTGTTTGATGGGAGTCCGAAGGAAGTAAGAAAACAAATCTCTCTAGGAGTCGCAGACTCTAAGTGGTGTGGGGAGCCACAACAAGTAAAGTTAGGTCCATTCTTTAAATGGACCGTCAGTCTAGTGGCCAGCAGGGGAGCCGGGCCAGTCGGGCTGTGTATCCAAAGCGCATGCAAGTCCGGGCTGAGTGCCTGGTGGGTCCAGAGCCAGAAAACAGTAGAAATGGGTCCATTCTTTAAGTGGACTGCCTTGTAGTCTCTAATCTGCATTTACAGTAAACGTAGCCCCTTGGGGGTCCATCTACGCTTTGTTATGTTCAGCTAGTTATGAATAAAAGCCACACTGAAAAATTCCAATCCTGGTTCTGGACGTTACAGTTATTGCTTCCTGTAGTTGGATTTACTTGGGTGCCCCCATGCAGAGAAGCCAAACCTAGGTCCCTTGTGCCAGGTAACCTCATCCTCCCCAAACCCAGGTCCCCACCAGGTATTGCTGCCAACGCCAACAGCATTCCACCTGTTGTTTTAGTAAAAAGGCAGGGGTGAGGGGTTACACAATAAAGAAAATTAGGAAAAAATGCAAACATAATACAGTATATATGCAAATTGATCGTATAACTGGATAACTGGATAAAACAGTTTAATCTGGTTCAACATCAGTTGGCATTCATCTGTATCCCCCTCCCCCGGGTCGTGCCTGAAAATAGGCAGGATTTGTCTAGTGCACTTACCCGGTCAACAAAAGCTAAATAAATAATTCAATGGAAGTGCAATATGCACGAGGTGTGAAAAGTGTGAGAGGGAAAGGGAATTATAGGAAGTTACAAGTAGTAGAGAGAAAGTTGTGTAGAAGGGATGAAAGGGCAGAAGAGGAGTTGGGGAGTTTATTAGCAGTAAACAATCACTTTATCCATAATAAACCATCCTATTTTGTGCAGTAATTACATAGGTAAAACCCTGAAATGAACCCTAACAGTAACCAGTCAAATTATCTGTAACACACAGTCACATTATCTGCAGTAAACAATAACACTGTCCATAGTAAACAACCACATTATTAGTAGTAAACAGATTATCGACAATAAACACATTATCCTTAGTAAACAATCACATTATCGACACTAAACACATTAATAAACACATTATCAAAAGTAAACACATTATCAGCAATAAACAATCACATTATCAACAGTACACACATTATCAGTAGTAAACATATAGGATAGTGTATGGTAGCCCATACACAACAATGATATTTTTACACTATGTGGTTACTATGACGTCAAGGACCTTGAGAGCGAAGGTCAAGAGGTCCCTTTGATGTCATGGTGGCCACAAGGTTTAAGAATAGTGATGTTGTGTATTTGGGCTACCATATACTTTTCTATATATTGTATGGTCACCAAATCCACATTTGCTTACCTTTTGTAGTTTAAACAACCAATGTCTTCTGTCCAACATCTGCACTTCTCCACCATTCACCTGCCAGCCAGCTCACACACACGACAGTTGAACGTCCAGCTGGTCAATGAGTAGCGCTGCTGGGGGCACTTGTATTATGACATGACTACTAATGTAGAACGAAAAGTTGTTCTGTGTTAGTAGCTACATCGCTACTGCAACAGAACGACTTGTTATATGAATCTCCATGCACAATAGCGGTCCACCATACACTATAATCACATTATCAACAGTTAACACATTATCAGCAGTAAGCAATCACATTATTGTCATTAAATAATCACATTATCAGCAAAATAGAGAGTAAATCCAGAGAAAATATGAACGTGATAAGACCAAGTACCCTGAATAAGCATAGTTCTGCAGGAAAGGGACTGAAGGTGGGGGTGTATAAAACAATATGTAGCTACCTCTGCAGAGCACCTAAATGGTTTCCTCCCCCAGTACCTCCCCAAGGTATCCCTCCGCTATCTTAGCACCATTCCTTCTCCCCATTGTTGTAGATGTCTCATGCTGAAACAGGTGACAGAGAAGTGAGATGAGGTCAAAGGTGGAGAGGGGCTTGAAGCAAAGAGTGCATGGGGAGAGGACACTGGAGGGGGAGGGATGTCAGAGAAAGAAGATGCTGCAGTGGAGGGTAACAGTTTTGGTGTGACTCAGTAAATATTTCAAGGGTATGGAGCTGTGGGTGGGTGGGCGGATGTGGGGGGACTGGGGAAAATGTTGTGTACAGATTTTCTTACAGATTCCCAGCTTCTGTTTGTGACACGGTTGGCATAGATTAATTTTGGCAAAGCAAATCTAAACAGAAGATGAGTGTTCAGCTGTTTGCAACCAAACAGAAGATAGCTGGAGTTGCAACTTGATGACTAACGAGTTTCAGTAATCTTTCATGCAGCCTTTGTTTTTGTGACTAAGAGTGATAATATTTCAAATCTGGAGCCCCCCATGGCCTCTGAAAGTCCTTCACAAAACACATTATTTGAGACAGTCATCCAGCTGAGTTACACGTGCGTCGCAGTGACACATATGCAAGTCTGACACAAAATGAAACATGCAACAAAGCTTTGGCACCATTCCATGCTGCCACAGCTCTGAGATTCTCAGTAGGTTTGCAACACCGTTAGAGGATATTTCTTTATTTTAAATCACTTTCTGATTCACAAAACTCAATATTTCTTCATAAGTGAAGGGCCAGGACCATATGGCGAAGTCACAGTGAGTTGCAAATGTCCTGTTCCGTTACAAGTGGTGATAAATTGCATATTTTAAACACAGAAACATGGAAGTTGTCAGAAAACAGTTAGTTCCTGCGGGCCTATCAATGCTGCCCAGCCCTACCTATCTAATGTTGATTATGGTGACTCTAGTGTCATTTCATGTCTCCTTCCCCCGTCCTCTTTTCTTAATGTCCTTACCAGCTCCATATGTCTGTCCCATGCATGACTGAACCCCCTTCCCACACGGATTTCATACAGACTACCTCAGCTGGTAATCTGCTGTACCACTCTACCACCCTCCCAATGAAGGAATGCTTTCTGACATCTCACTTAAATTGCCCATGCGCCAGCCTTATTACGTTCCCCCAGGTGATTCCGTTCCCACTTAGTGTGAATAACTCTCTAATATCTGTTTTATTACCCCTGTGCGGGTGTTCGTACTTCTCGAATATGCCCCCCCACCACACTTTCTTGCCTGCAATGTGTACATGTGAGATTTTTCAATCTTTCCATGTATGTCTTTTCCTGCTGGTCCTACTTTCCTGGTGACCCTGCTTTCCTGATTTTCCTGCTGACCGTGAGACATTTTGGACCATTCTGGTTGCTCTCATCTGCACCAGCTCTGTCCTATCCCAGCCATTCTTCAAGTGCAGGCTCCAGAACTGCACAGACTACTTTGGGCGAGGATGAAATCTGAGACCTCTACAGTGGCAGAAGCCCCTTACTACTCTGGCTACTGATCCCCCTTCCTATCTGTAACAGCCCCCTCCTACCAGTAGAGGACAGGGGATTGGTTACTAGAATGCCAGGCGTGAAGCATGCAGATTGGTTGTGCCTCTGATGACGGAGTTCCGGTGTGAGCATAGAATAACAGTGTGAAAGAAAGGTGCCAGCTGGGCCTTTGGGGTGACTTGCCTCCAGTCCCTTGCCAGACTGTCTGAGGGGGCAAGGGCCTGACATGCAAAAGCTGCCCATAGGTCCAGCTTCTGAGACCAACTTATCTCGATGCCCACTTGCCTGGTGGCATCCAGGGACAGGACCATGATAGCACTGGAGATCCCAAGGCTTTGGGATCTGAGTGCGTTTAGTGTAGATCACAATAAATTCCTGGGACTACGTAAGAAAGACACCAGGATAGGAGGAGAACCCTGAGGGGCTTCCTCCTCAAGAGAAGTCCTTGGCACTCTTGTGGCACAAGGAGGGTCCCACCAAAGATGAAGTGTTGACCTTTTGGGGGGCATTTGGGGTCCTGTGGCTGAGAGATGCTGCCAGTGAAGGTAATGATGGGAGAGACCTAGTGTGAGAGACAGAGCTGTGGACTAAGGTAGGAGATTTAC
This sequence comes from Neoceratodus forsteri, assembly GCA_016271365.2. Classification (NCBI taxonomy): domain Eukaryota; kingdom Metazoa; phylum Chordata; order Ceratodontiformes; family Ceratodontidae; genus Neoceratodus; species Neoceratodus forsteri. The sequence goes on along the minus strand of CM028133.1, from coordinate 241,486,722 downwards.
CTACACTGTATACAGGAGATTTGGAGCTGGGATGAATACCGGAGGCACTCCTTCTTCTTGAAAAGGCCCTGCCTATGTAACCAAGCATCCTGCTAGACTTCCTATACATGTTGTTGTTACTGTAATGGACCCACATGGATGGGTCGGCCCACACGCTCAGCAACCCCACAACAGCAAGAACTCCAGGAGACTTCGAGGGGAAGGAGGGGCCCCAGATTCTGACGCCCCTTCTCTGTCCTGTGGGCTGTCAAGTCCCTTGAGTGACAGTTCCAGGCACCAACTGCAGCAGACTGTGAACAGGGCCTATAAAGGCAGGGCTGTGCAGCAGGCAGTAGGACGTGGTTGACAGCATGTTGTGGGGACACCTGGTTTGCTAGGAAGTGGTGTGAGCTTCACCATCCCAGTCATCAGAAGTAGAGCGTGAGCTGTGAGAAATGCTGCTGAGGTCCTGAGAGGAAAAGAACAGCACTTGGGAGTACACATAAGCCAGCATTGTGGGGGATAATCTTTGAGACACTCCACACTCATTATACCTGGGTATTGTGTTCACCTGCTAGGCTGCTGATGCACATGTGATTACAAAAGAAGTCCGTCCCTTCTTCCCTGTGATGTTGCTTCCTCTGTATCAGTTCGAATTGTGCATGTATGTATGTAAAATATGGTTTACACATGGTTAAAAAAAAGGGACTGCTCAGCAGTGAAGAGTCTGCAACACAGATCAAAGGGCATTTGGAACACAGGCATTTCAGTTAGTTCCCTACTGCCAGAACTGATCTTCCACCACAAACATGGCTGTTACTTTTACACTGTAAAAAAAACTTCAGCTGGACCCTAAAAATAAAACTACCTTAAATAAAAAAATAACACAAATGAATTAAATGTTGTTTCCCTGATTATCACACTCTCCTTACATACATAAACAAATCAGAAACAATAAGTATTGTTTATAGTTTTCACTATAACTGTTTCTTTGCCGACAGTGAAAAATCCCCCTTCTATCTTTACCTGCTTATCAGGGAACTCTCTTCTTCTTGCCCTGACAGTGAGAAAACTGTATCTCTGGCTGTAACAAAGGCCTTTGTTGTCTGTGTGCACAGTGTGTTGGGAAAGAAATGTTCTGCCAGTGGAACTGAGCAGAATTTTGAATCCATGTATTCCGTGGTAAACATTTAAGCAATAAGCCACGAGGGGGTGTAGGTTATCGGGGGATTTACCACGGCTGGCGTGGTAAATCTTCACCAGCCGTGGTAAATCCCCTGATAACCCACACCCCTGAGTGACTTATTGCGATTATACAATGTTTCTGTTAATTTTTTGTAGTAAAAAAAGAAAGAAAAATACAGTGTTTTAATAGTTAAAATAAGTTTTATTTAATGTATTGTTGCGCCAAAATAAATAGTTCCCTGGTGGTAGTTGAAACATTGGGTAGATGAGTGACTGACATTCTTGCTAGTCCCCCCCACCCCCAAACCAGACAGACACAGATAGATTTGTTTTATAAGTTTGAAGCCTTTTTCGTTTCGGGTTGTAACATGAGAGAGAATGAAAGGGCTGTAATAATGGAGAGAAAGTGAGAGATCAATGGAGTGCAGCTCACAGAGTGAGAAACTGCGAGTTTTTTTTTTTAAACGTCTATTCCATGAGGGAGCTAGCCAGCGTGGACATTTTCTGTTGTGTGTTGCTGGTGACCAACAGAGAGAGAGAGAGAGAGAGAGAGCACGGCTTGTTCTTTTTTTTTGTTTTGTTTTTTTGTTTCCTCAAGCCTTGGGAATGGGTTCCAAGCAGTTGTCGGGCTGTAGAGAGCGGGATGTTTTTAGCGCTGTGAGTGGGCTAGCAAGCAGGGCAGTGGAGATCATGGTTCTGTTTACAACTTCCAGGAATGGGGCCATAATGGTGTTCAAGGGAATTTGTTGTGATTTTTTTTTTTTTCTGATTACATTGGTGTTTTTTTTTGCCATTGCTGGTGGTGGATTCGTGCTCAATGACAGCAGGAGTCCACGATTCCGAGCAACCATGAGAAGCAGGTTACAATTTTATTTTCTTTTTTTGTCAGCTGGTAAAGGACAGTGATTTTGTTTTTCGGTGGGACAGTCATTGTGCTTTCAATGTTGCTGCATCATGACTCCGTTTTGAAGCACAGAAAGACACGCTGGACCGGTGTTCTCACCCACATCACCCCCTCAGTCAAGGTGCCACACTCCCGGTCTTGCCACTCATTCTGTGAGTCTGTGAACCACTAGATGAATTTGACTCTGCAGGACAACTGTCCCTCATGTGTATCAGTCCCCTTCTGTGGTGGCTACAGGAGGACGAGTTTAAACATACTTTTTTTTTTCCTTTTAAAGTGCTGATGGGTTGCAGGTGCGATCGCAGATTTCAATTCACAGTGCGAATTAGGTTCACAACAGTTTAGTAGGGATTAAACATGGCGGTTTGCGGCTGTGGAGTTCGGGGGTTGGATGAATTTGAGAGCTGCGACTAACTGGCACCTTTGCCGTGGGTATATCGTAGGATTTACCATGGCAGAAAGGTGCCAGCCAGCCAGCCAATTAAAACACAGGATTGTGTCTTTTGTTTTGAGTCCATGGTATAATTCATGATAAACATTCCAGATCTTGAATGTGGAGAATAGAGGAAAAAAAAAACAGGAAGAAGAATGTAGGCAATGATACAATGACATCATCAATGACATCACTTGCAGTGGGTGGAAGGATTATTTTATCACAAATGCACACAAATAAATCTATTTTTTCTACATATAAACATGCTTTTCCCAATAGTTAAAAGTAAAAAAAAAAAAGGTGTAAATTTTGTAAGCACAATAAGGCACTCAGGTGTGTATAAACCATATTTTACAGCATGGCCAGAAGCTGAAGTCATCCAGTCTTCGGACTCGTGCCTTACTATGCACCTTGCCGTGCTGTAAAATATGGTTTACACACACCCCTTTGTGCCTTATTGCTTACTTATACCCCATTTACATGGTCTTCTACTCTACTGCACTGTCTGTTGGGTGGAAGTAAAGCGAGCACGTTGCGACAGTGTTTGAAAGTGTACCACTGCCGTATAACCCATAGTGAATTTTTATTTTAATATATTTTTACTGAATATTCTGGTATAAAATACATGAACTTGCCACTGGTTCAGAGATCAGCAATGTCATATTACAACACTGGACATCAGAATTACATACTCTGCACCCACTGATACTGCATTCAGGGGGTCAGTGAATATAAGATTCATCAAATGCAAAATATTTGCCATATAAGCCATGTGCAGCAAGACCATGGACTGGTTTATGTAACTGACCAACAATTAATACTCCTGTGCATGCAGTCATGCAGCACAATTTTGTCACCTAGTGCCTTTCAGTCCTTGAGACCCTGAAAAAGGATAGCTAGTATCTAAAACTGGGAATTCTGATAGGAGCCACCCTCGAAAACAAACTTCTATCATTATAACTTCAATTCAATTCAATTTTATTTATATGGTGCCTTTCGAATACCAAGGTGCCTTACAAAAGATTAAAACAGCTTCAACATAAAATTACATAAATTATATTAAATAGTATAAAATAGCAGTAAACAGTCAGCAATATTAAACTAATCCCCAAAAGCACGGATCCATAAAACAGTTCTGAGTGCCTGTTCAAATCCCTCCACAGTTGGGCACTCATGTAACTGACTGGGTAGAGAATTCCAAAGGATGGGGGCCACGTGCATGAATGCATGGGCCCTGGTAGATTTTAGACAAACCCTTGGAATCTCTAGCAACCCCTCATCAGTCGACCGGAGCAATCACCCATGGCAGTAAGGGACCAGAAGCTCTTTCAGGTAGTCTGGACCCTGTCCGTGTAGAGCTTTATAAGTCAGACGTCCGACTTTGAAGATGATTCACCACTGTACCGGCAGCCAGTGCAGTTCACGCCACACCGGGGAACTATGACAGGACCAAGAGGTTCCCGTCAATAACCGGGCCACTGTGTTCTGCACCAGCTGCAGGTGGCGTATATCCACCCCCGGAAGCCCTAGGTAGAGGGCATTGCAATAATCCAGGCGAGAGGACACAAAGTCATGGACCAGCATAGGAAGGTCACCGGGCAGAACAAGATGCTTAACTCTGGAGATACTCCTCCATCTTCATATAGAAAGAGGACTTGATGATGGCCGACACCTGCAAATGAAGTGTCAAACCCTTGTCAAAAATTATCCACAGGTTTCGCACCCATTCAGAGGTCAGGAGTGGGAGACCCCCAAGAAAAAGTCCCGAGGGTGACCCCACCCCCAACTCCTCTATCCGGCCACCCGGGTCCACCACCAACACCTCAGTCTTTGCTGAGTTCAACCTTAACCAGCTCGAATCCATCCACTGCTGGATTTCTGAGAGGCAGTTATTAAATGCTGAGAGAGCTCTATCCTGATTAGGTGCAAAAGAAAGGTAGAGCTGGGTATCATCGGCATAGCAATGAAACCTCAGTCCATACCTTCTTACAGTGTCTCCGACAGGTAGCATGTACAGAACAGCATGGGGGACAACACTGATCCCTGAGGAACCCCACGACAACGGAATTGGGTCAGAGGAATAAATCCCTGACACCACCCTCTGAGTTCTTCCGGTGAGGAAAGATAAAAAACACCTGAGGACCATACCTGACAGGCCACAGATGAACCTCATATGATCGAGCAGGACCCCATGGTCCACAGTGTCAAATGCTGAAGAGAGATCAAGAAGGACCAAGATGGAGCATTTCTTCCGATCTCTATCCATCAGGAGATCACTGAGCACCCAAACCAGCGCTGTCTCAGTACTATGCCTCTTTTGAAAACCGGACTGGAGAGGCTCATAGACATCATGGATAGTCAAATGGTCCTCCAGTTGTATGGCAACTACTTTCTCAATCAACTTCCCCATAAAGGGGATGTTCAAGATTGGTCTGTAGTTCGCATGGCAGTCTGGGTCCAAGGAAGCTTTCTTCAGGAGGGGTGTCACCACCGCCTCCTTCAGGGAGATAGGAAACTCACCTGTATCCAAGGAGCACCAGACTATCCATGCTAGGACTGGGCCAAGAATGTCACTACAACCCAAAATCAGGGTAGTTGGTCCCGGATCCAAACAACAGCACGTACCCTGGACAATCCGCATGATGTCCATGAGCTCTGGCCAGTTGAAGGTACTCCAGGAAAACCGAGGAACAGTGCCCAAATACCAGCCTAGAGCAGCGACAGAGTGTGCCAGTAGGAGTTCCGCCCTGATGTCAGCCACCTTAACAGCAACGAATCGAGCAAGCTCCATGCACTCAGCTTGCGAAATGCTCTTCGAACCTGTAGACAGGCTGGGTTGCAGTCTGTCCACAGTTCAAAAAAGCTTTGCTGGTCGGATCCGAGAGGCCTCAATCTCCCTGGACAGGAACCCTGCCTTCTTACAGGCAATTGTGGATTGATAAGCTTGATAATGGTCCATCAATCTAAGGTGATTGGCATCAAGGGCAGATTTCTGCCAGAAATGCTCTAACCATCGTCCTAGTTGACGCATCTCCCTCAAGGATCCATCAAACCAAGTGGACCGAGGGCGAAGGGAGAGAGGACGAACATGGACAGGAACAATGACATCCAGGGCTGAAGTTACGGCCTTATTATAGGCCATAACTAGGGCTTCTGGGTCACTGGTTGTCAATGGAAGGACCGATAGAGCAAGCACCGCTGCCAGGCCTTCAGAGCTTACATCTCATAAAGGGCGGTACCTGATCATCTCCACAGGGGCAGGTCTACGGACGGGGGCACAAAAACTGAAACGCACGGTGTAATGGTCGGACCATCTGACTGGTTCAACCCCCAAATCTGAGGCTTCAACCCGTAGGAGGAAAACCAAGTCAAGAGAATGACTGTTTATGGGTAGCAGTAGAAACAATCTGTGTAAGACCCAGAGATAACATTAACTTGCATTTCTTTTTTTTAAAACCTCTTTATTTCATGTCCAGAATGAGCATTCACATCCAGTACACTCCACGAAAGTAACATAGACACCAATGTGATATTTTCTAGTAAGGTGAAGTCCTGATCAATGCTCAGTGCTCATAAAGCTGTTAGCATAACTGTAAGTCATAATGTCTATCCCACTTGTATCTGTGTAACATCTAACAGTGTCTCTGAGAGGCAGTTTGAGCTGTTAGCCACTGATCTGCAGAGACATGTCATTTGATGACAACATTCCATACAACTGTAGTAATGTACTGAGTAAAGCTGGAAAATAAGAGTTACACTTATCAAAGCAAATTATTAACAGTTAAACATAAACAGAGGGTGACATTCCTTCAAAACAACCCCCCATTCCAATATGCCAGTGGTAAGAGCCCACAGGATTACCTAACATACTATTCAGTATTCTACCTAGTGGGATAGGACAAACCTAGTTTTCCAGTTCTTCAATAAGATACATAAAAGGTGACCACACCCTCAGGAATTTTTCTGACTGCAGACATAGATCTGTCATTTTTTCCAGGTGATATACACCCTTGAGTATTTCATCCCACTCCTCTAGCTTTGAGCAACGTGTGGAAAGCCACTGCCTCGTAATGGCTTTACCAGCAGCCACTAATAACATGCCCAGAAAGACTTTGACGGTTGGAGTGCTTGCCCAGGGCCCATACCCCTAACACCAAAGTTTTGACATTCAGAGATCTGTCAGTACCTGCCATTATACTGAGTCTTGGGCCCAGTGCCTGCCCAAATGCCTGAATGATTAGACATACGAACATGCTAGCAGAAGCAAGCCTTGAGATCTATCGAGTCTGCTCGATTGCGCAGCTAGCCCCTCATCTCGCAGCTGCCCCCCCACCCTGTCCCAACCCCTCTTAAAGCCACCCACTGTACTACAGGAAACCAACTCCTCGGGCAGAGTAATCCACCTGTCCTTCTCCCATTCTGTGAAATAATGTCTCCTTATTTCCCTCCTGAATCTACCCCCCTCCAGTCTTAGCTGATGCCCTCGCGTATCCCTCCCCCTTCTAATCTGGAAAATCCCTTCTGTATTAACCTTGTTTATCCCCATAAGGTATTTAAAGGTTTCAATCATATCCCCTCTATCCCTCCTCTCCTCCAGGGAGTACATGTTCAGCTCGTCCAATCTCTCTTCATAGGACTTTCCCTCCAAGCCCTGGATCATCTTTGTCACCCTCTGATGCACCCCCTCCAACAATTTGATATCCTTCTTCAGGAATGGGCGCCAGTACTGCATGCAGTATTCCAGGTGTGGCCTGACCAGAGACCTGTATAGATGAAGGATCACCTCCCTATTTCTGGAGGAGATTTCTCTTGCCATACACCCTAGCATCCTATTGACTTTCGTTGCTGCCTTCCTGCACTGGGCTGAGTTGTTCATGCTACCCATTATAAGCACCCCCAGATCTTTTTCCTCCTCGATGCTTTCGAGCTGCACCCCTTCCAGCTGATAGTTCCTCCCCTAGTTCCTAGCTCTGAAGTGCAGTACCTTGCACTTCTTGGCATTGAACCCCAGCTGCCATATTTCTAACCACTCCTGTAGTTTTGCCAGGTCCTCCTGTAGCCCGTTCTACCCTTCGATGTCATCCACCACAGCTCCTATCTTCGTATCATCAGCGAATAGACTGATCCTACTCTGTATCCTGTAAGAGATATCCTCCATAAATATCCCAATCAGCACTGGTCCCAGTACCGATCCCTGTGGCACCCTGCTTGTCAAGCTCCCTTGGTGTTGAGTGTTTCCCCCCCACCCACTGCTGCCTTTCATACAGCCAGTTGACAATCCATTTGACCATCTTTGTTCCCACCCCTATGTACTCCATCTTCCCCCTAGCCTCCCATGTGGCATGGAATCAAAGGCCTTGCTGAAGTTCAAATACAGGACATCCACCGCATGGCCCCTGTCCAGCTCCCTGGTCACCCAGTCATAGTACTCAGTTAGACTCATCTGGCAGGATCTGCCTGAGACAAACCCCCAGAATATATGGAAGGATGTACCCACTGTCCCACATTCTCTTCAGCACCTGTCATCATGACCTGTTGTGTAGTATTTGGTGCGTGAGGAAGAAATAGCCAACCGTCTTCCATCTAAACTCTTTCCAGTTGTTGGATGAGGATGTGCAGAACACCCCCTTCCAGACTGACCTCCACTCCTTAGTGGTTAAAGCGCCTCCCATTTCCATTTCCCAGGTGGTCTGGCAAGGGGGGGGTCACCCTCACCTTGAACATAACCTTGGACCAAGTGAGAGATTTTTTTTGGGGGGGGTGGCTCTCTGTTGCCTTTTCAGTAATTACTATCAAAGGGTGGCGCACTTTCAAAAGTACTTGCAGCCTATCCCCTTCCCTAAGAAAATAAGTAACTTGTAGATATGGAAGAAGTCAGAATGCTGCAGGGTAAACTCTGCCTGGATCTAAGTAAATGATACGATAGTTCCATTTTGCACAAACAGAAAATTTAACCAGACCCAGCCTCCTCCACCTTGTATAGATGGTATCGGTCCTTGGGGAGGATTCTAAACATCTATCTATATCAGTTTACGTATAGGGGGTCAGTGATGTGATGCTCTCATTGTACTGTTTGCCAGAGTAAATACAACTGTCTGAGCCTGGGATTTGAAGTTGAGTGAGCAGTGAGTTAATCAAGAGAAGCATCAAACACCACCATTGGGGAGTGTCCTATGCTGTTATGCTGCTCCATTATTATCCATACTACTTCTCCTTCGCTCCTTTTGTGTTCTATCCACGGTAACAGTTGAACCATCTGACAGTAAAGTCTCAAATTTGGGATACCAGCACCACCATTTGCTTTTGGCTGCTGCATATCTCTAAAGTTAGCCCTGGCTTTCTTCCCACCCCATGTAAAATAGGATGCAGTCCATCCTGTAGATAGGGAGAGTCAGCATCTGAAAGAGAAACAAGAATCTGGGAAGAACATTCATACAGAGATTTGATTCATTCAAAGAGGGAAAGGGGCAGTAGCTCCCATAATTTTAAAGCCATAAAAACTTCTGCTATCGATTTACCATAGTTAGCTTGATAGAACCCTTTCAAACCAACTGGAATGTAGATTCCTAAATAACGAAACTGTGTCTTTACCCACTTAAAGGGAATTAACCTTCATATCTCTGAGGTCACTGTTCCACTTATCAAAACCACTTCCATTGTCTCCTTGTTCATTTTAAACCCCCAAACCTCTCCATAGTCCTGCAGGATCTGCCTAAGCACCAGGAATGTTCGGAGCAGGTTTTTAAGATACAGCATTGTGTCACCTGCATAAAGTGAAATCCAGTTTTCCACCCCCATTGTAATACTTTCTGTAGAATGGTGTGCCCTCACCAGAGCCACCAATGGTTCGATACTAAGGGTGAATAAAGTAGGGAAGAGGGGGCAACCCTGTCGCCTTCCTCTACTGATTTGTAAGGGACCTGAGACTGTACTATTTAGTTTGACCAGTGCTGTCAGGAGGCAATAAATGCCCTGTACCCAACCCAAGAAGGTGTCCCCAAAACCAAATTTAGTCAAAGTAGCCAAGAGAAAATCTCTTTGAAGCCTGTCAAAGGCCTTTTCAGCATTGACAGTTACTGCTATTTGTTGATATTTTGCTTGCTTCTATGCCTGAAAAATATTTGGACAGTGCCTAATATTATTTACAAGATGTCTCTGGGGATAAAGCCGGTCGGGTCAGGGCACACCAACTTGTGCAATATTTTGTTTACCCAATTAGCCAAGATATCAGTATCTTGGAATCAATGTCAGGTAATGAGATGGGACGATAAGTCACTCCTGTCTGCCATTTTATCAGGTTTGGGGTTCACTCTAATAAACACAGAGTACCAGGAGTCAGACAGAGCCTCAGGTTCATCACTGGCGTTAAACACTTTTACCAAAAGGGGAGCTAATTGTTGTTTAAAAGTGTAACCCCGGTTCCCTGGGGTTACTGGAATCCCATCAGTGTCAGGTAGAGAAGGCAGCTGGTGATTATCTAGTTAAATGGATTTTCACCTTGCCCCTCTCTGCTGCTTGGTCAGTGCTGAGAGCAGAGAGGTGATGTCATTTAGAACTCTCGCAACAACATAAGCCACACGGCTTGTGTGAGAGGGGGAGTTTTAGAATTCTGAGTTTAATTCGATTAGGCAGTCTGTAGTAGCAGCTCAGAGAGTGAGCAGCTTAGTGTGTGCAGTGTCTGTATTTCTCACCCTCGTGGAGGACACCTTTTCCTGACTTGTGAAGTGGTGGAAACCATCTTCAGGGATTCCTGTGCCTTTATCCCACATGTGATGAGGGGGACTGCAGAGGATCTTAGGGGTGATTCCCTGATCTAACTTTGGACTTTTGTGAAGCTGCCTTTGGTGCACAAACTGTGAGTAGATTCTGACTGAGTTACTCAGGATATGTACCTGCCTTTTTTTCTGTGGGGTGACACTCTGATAAAGGGACCCATTCACCCACTTCTACGAGGATTTTCTCAGAAGATTTGTGTTTTTGAAGTTGGCTGACAATAATGGATGTCCCATATGCGACTTGCCATTTGTTCAGGACTTTAACCTTACACCCTAGTGGTGTTCCTGATGTTAAATGTGATAAACATTTCAAGACAGCTTCATTTTCTACAGTCTCAGTATTTTGGTGCGGTGCAACTCTGAAAGAATGGCTGGGTATGGACATGGAAGCGAAAGGTGGGAGACCCCCATCTTGAGTGACCTGTTCAGCACTTCGAGTTCTGAAAGGGTGCCTGTTTCTTCTAGTGCATGTGGCCAGTGCCTGAAGACGTTTACCCCTTGTATGTGGGTGTTTTTCTAGTTTTGAGCCTTGAGTGCTCTGTCGTGACCAGGGTGCCACTTTCCTATCCTATGCCATATGGGAACTGTTCTAAGTACTGGCCTAGTACCTTTTTCCAGATGAGTCTGTGTGTTTTCACAGTGGCTAGTTCCACAACTGTCCAGATGTCTAATCCTGTGCCATATGGGAACTGTTCTAAGTAAGAACAGTACATGGCCTAGTGCCATTTCGAGGAGAGATTTTGTGTGTTTACCATGGCTAATTCCACAATTCCAGATGTTTAATCCTATGATATATGGGAGGTACACGTTTCTGTTTCTACAGATGCGTTCTGCATTGCCTTGTGCCATGAAGTGTAAACCCTTGGGGTCCATCTTTGCTTCTGTTTTCCAACTTTGTTTCGGAATAAAGCCACACTCTAGAATCCCAACCTGGTATGGACAATCTAGTTACTGCTTCCTGTGTGGATTTACTGGGTACCCCTGTCCAGAAGTGCAAACCTAGCATAGCCCTTAGCAAATATTTTCTCCTCAGGACCTGGGTTTTGATATAGGTCTGGTTGTGTCTAGTACACACAGTCTGTTTTCTTCTGTATTGTAATTGCTTTGTATCCCCAAGCCTCTCTTTTCCCCTAGACTATGAGAGGTGTGCCTACTAGTTAAATAAGGGGCCGGTGTGGGGGTTACAAAAGTTTTGCAAAATTCTGCATTAAACCCATCTGAGCCAGGAGATTTACCCATCTGCATGGCAATTCCACCTCTGCCTGTGTGATGGGGCTATCCACCATCATTTGCTCTGCTTCTGTTAAGTGGGGTAGATCTATTTTATTTAAAAAGTCTTGGGTCCATTTGACTCCCTCCTGCCCCTCTCCCCTACTACTGTAAAGAGTGCTATAACAGTCTTTAAAATAATTCACTACTTCTTTTTGGGTATATGGAATCTGTCCATGAGACAGGTGCTTCACCTTCTTAGTGTAACGGTCTGCCTGTGTCTTATGCAGATGGAAAGCAAGCAAGTGTGCTGCTCTGTTCCCACGTTCAAAAGAAGTTTGGTTAAGGTATTGTAGTTTACCCTCTATTCTGGCATCCACCAATGACTGACATTCCTTCCTAACCTTCTGAAGTTGAGCCCAAACTGCCTGGAACCCCCCAGTTTATGTTGTTCTTCTAAACTCTTAAGGAGGCCTCTAGTTGATGTTCCTAGACCTGACATTTTTTCGGTCCAGAAGCACAGAAAATGATTACCCTTCTCAAAGTGGCTTTCAAACCATCCCACGGTCATTTTTCTTTAATCTCTGAACCCTGGTGATCTCCTAGACACCCCTTTATGGTGTTCTCAATGAGGATTTTAAAGTCCTCCCTGTTAAGCAGAGAGGTGTTATTTGCAAAAATGTAGCTCTGGACCAGTCTCTCAGTCTAAAAAAGACTGAGACTGTGGCATGGTCAGAGTGGACCCTTGGGTGAATAGTATAACTAGAAAACTTATGGAAATCCACCTTGCTACCCAAAAAGTAATCAATTCTGGAACAGGATTTGTGGACATTTGAAAAGAATGTAAAATCCCTCTTCCCCTGGTTAAGTTCTCTCCAAACGTCTATTAAAGCAAGTTCTCCCACACCCGTTCTCACAGATTTACTCATGAACTTATTAGTGGTCCAAATCAGTGCAACCCCCCCCCCCCACGGCAGCTTACCTTTTTAGCCCCTTCAGGCTGCCTATTCCCCATAGTGTACCCCCTCCTGGGCAAGGTTCCATGCTGTTTCTGGATCTCTGTCTGGCCCCTGAACTTTCTTTTCATTGAAAACAGGGCCAAGGGAGCTGATGTGGGGTGCCGACGAAGCTGTTTTGCATGACTGTGTATTTTGGCTCCCCACGCATGTGCAGTAGTGCACATGGAATGCCACCGATACCGCGGCAGTGTAAACACTTCCCCGGTGCTCCTGACCCCTTTGTTCACTTAAATGGGGGTTGGACACCTGGAGGGGGTGGATTAGGTGTGCTCTTATTAGTCTTGAACAGCACCTGAGAGTGCTGAAGGCAATGGGGTGGATTTGAATATTCATAAGGGTGATATGAATATTAGTGAGCCCAGTCACTGCTCCAGTGGGACTGATGAGGATTGAGCTAGCGACAGGCAGAAGGAGGGCTGAATAAGAATACATGTGCAGTCGCTAGGCAGGAGACAGGAGTTGCTGCAAGACCATGGGGCAGTTTATTTTAAAAGTTATATACTTTGGCTACAGAGACACTCAAAAGTTAGGACTCTACAGAACTGTGTGGGAGCAATCATGTTGTGACCCCTTATGGACAGTCAATTAAGTAATTAGGCACCAAAACACTGTCTGAAAAGGTTGATGGGAGAAGGTGTGCACTATTTTCAGGCACCAAGAGACTTTACCAATAAATAATCAAAGAGGGATTTTGTCTATGATTGATGACTGCAACCAGCCAATCAGAGGGCAGGATCTTGGGGAGTAATCCCAGAGAATTTGGGCAGTGGGGTCAGTCTTGGCTGGGCTCTGATCGAGTCAAGAGGGGCTCAGTGTTGTGTGTGAATACATCTAAGGCCTTTTACAGGACTTAAAGCGGAGTTTGTCTGAGGAACATAGGTGTAGGCAGGCATACTCCGTGTACTCCATAGCATAACATTTAATTTAAGGGGGGGCAACAAACAAGCTCTGAACTGCTTGTTTTGTCCATGAAAACATAACACAGAACCATCCGAACCTTTCTGTAGTTTTATTCATAGGAGTCAAAACTAGAAGGATTAGCCACTGATATTGTCTCTGCATCCCAAGGACTATACAGCTTTACAGGCTCATGGTGGTATGTGGATGTCAGAAGGAGCAATATATGGCATCTATATTTACCCATGCACAGGGGCAACAACCAGTGTCATTGTGTAAAAAAGTTGTATTTATTGTGCCAGATGGCAGAACAAACATAGTCCTGGTGTACATATTTATATTGTCTGGCTACACCCCTGCTGAGGAATAAAGGAGAAGAATGCATTCTGTTGGAGTTTGCTGTTTTAGAAGAGACCTCTGCTGCAACTATCCTGCACCAGTTTGGGACTCAGAGAACACCTTTGAGCGGGGAAAGAGATTTGCCAGAAACTGTGTGTAGGCCAGGGGAAAGGTGGATACTGATTCGAATCAGAGAGCATGTAAGAGAGAAAAGGTGAGCAGGTGCCCTATGCTTCAGGGACCTGATGCTGCTGTTGAAATCCAGCTGAGGAAAGGAACTTTTGATCTGGAATTGAAGTTTGGAATCTGTTGCCCAAAGGCGCTGGAAAGCAGGAATGTTGGAGAGACTGTACTAGCTGTACATCGGAGCTGTTTTCTGTTGAGAGGGAAGAGAAAGCAGAAAATTCCCAGTTTAACTCAGAGCCAGGTGGGGAACATGCTAACCCCCACTGAGTGGGGTGTGCTGGCTGGGGGAACTAGGGCACCTATGACCAGTGAGAGAGCCGGGCTGTGAGGCCACTCCTAGGTCTGGGTCCTCTGTGGTTGTGTGGGAGCTCTGTATCAAGCCTGAATAGGCTGAAGGTGACAAGCTGCAAGATCTTCAATCAAGGGGACAACTGGCCAGACCGTCAATCAAGCTCAGGTTTTCAGAATACTTACTGCTGCCCATTTGTTCTGCCCTTCTTAAACTGAATTCCTGGAGAATGAACTGATGGAAGCCCTCTGCACCAGGACCATCTGAGATCTTCAGGACCGTGCATACCCAGGGCTTGCCTTGGCAATCAAGGGGAGTAACTGCTTAACTGTTAACATACAGTTGCATTGTTTTGGGGCCCCAACACCGTCCAACCCACAGCATCGAGCAGGCCTGCAAACTCCTGGGTAGCCAGAAAGGACAAAGGAACAGTCACTGGTACTAGTGGGGGGTGGGCTCCAGGGTGGTCTGGCCTACGGGCCCTGTTGTTAATAATAGTTTCTAAAAATTTTTACTTCCACAGCTATTCCTTCTCCAGATACCCCGACCCTAGCCTTTCCCCACAATAAAGCTGTGTTCTGTTTGAAATTGCTGTGTGAAGGGTGCTTTGTGGAAACTAACTGCAAAGTGTATATGGTATTGGCAAACTGTTTGGCATCCAGTGTGTGGGGTGGTTGGAAGGGGAGGTGGGGAGGTACAGCATCCCAGGGGGTTGTACCAGTCACACACCTGGCCCACTTCAATTTACCCTGGGTGGAGGCCCTGCACTATTTTATTTATCTCTTTAGGAAGAACCCCCGAATACCATCGTAGCAGGACCTAGGCCCCTTAACCTGTGTGAAGGTCAACAGGTAGGGGTAGTAGCCCACTGACACACGGTGCCTGGGCTACATTAGGCTGAATTAACACAACTGTAATCCCCGCCGATCAGAACTGTGCCCTCCCCTAATTCAACTATTTTATGAAATATACAACAAAAGAGGGTTGAGGTGTCTGCATTTGGGGCATATACATTAATAAAGTGTAGTTTGTGGCCAGAAATCTCCCCTGTGACCAAGACTATCTGACCATCCTCTAGTGTCTCTGTGTGCAATATTTCAAAGGGGATACACCTATGAAAGAGAATGGCTTCCCCCGCCCTCTTACCAGAATGATGGGAGGCCGATATCACCCCTCCAACCCACATTGTACATAACTTCATGTATTCTGTATCAGACAGTCTGGTTTCCTGTAAAAAAAAAACCTGCATCACAGCTGAGGTGTTTTAAATGTGAGAGTATTTTTGTTTGCTGTACCAAAGTTAATTCCCTGCACGTTAAGAGATACTATATTTAATGTACCCATTTAATAACTGATCTCATAAGTACTGGACCAGATCAATCTCAAAACTCCTGTAAGGTTTGGAAAGCTCCTCCCCCTGCACTCAGAAACACATATTGATCAAGCTTAAGTGTGTCACTCTCCAAAAAGCAGACTTTAAACTAAGATGTCGAACAGCAACATGCACAACAGGTGCTAAAACAACATTAACAGGCTGAATACACGAAGCAGGAAGCCCAAGTGCACTTCCAAGGTGTACTGTACCCCACCTAAGGTGGTAGAGCACAGCCATAAGGCTAGAATGCTTGCAGTGTAGTGCAAGCCTGACCACCAGATGTGGGCTCAGTAATACGGTTGTGTGGTGAGACCACTGACAGCACTGGGTAGATAAAGGCCCACAGACTGCCCCGGGCCACTGGCACAACTTGAGGTTATTTCTAAAATCATTTATAAAACATTCCTGATTTCCAAAACAACGATAGGTGGAAAGGAGGACCATTGTATGACCCTCAAGACCTTCATGCCCCAGAGTACCATCCCAGGCCCATGAACATGTAAGTACACAGAGATAAATCCCACATTCATATCCGTGCCCCCCCCCCCCCACCAGACTGTTGACAGTCTCCTCTCCAATATCCAAATGTTGGGCTGAGCTCCGTTGCTGAGGTGTGGGACCATTGAGAAAATTAATTGTCCCAGATATATCCAGTAATATATATTATGTGAACCACTCCCTTCATATTCATCTGGCAAAATGTTGCATCCCTAAACCAACCAGGGTTCAGCTGACCAAAGGTGGATGGTGGACCTGCCAGGCCAGCCAACAAATGGCCTACCCGTGTGCGCACCTAGCCCCCACCCCATCCAAAACACCAGTTAGGGCTACGTCCAAAGACTGCTGTATTGATAAAAGGTGCAGTGGTCACATGACACAAACCATGCTAAGTACCACTGAGCATTACCTGGGCCAAGTCGCAGCTCACCAAAAGTATGGGGAAATGATGTGGAGCTACCTAAGGGCTCAAATACTAATATAATGCAAACCAGAGGGTCACTAGCCAGGGGAGAAGCGAGGGGATCACAGGGGAAACACAATCAGGTTTATATAACCCTACCTCCCTGCTTTAGGTCTGTTGCTGTATGGCACATAGCTTTGGGAAATGACCTGAGTCCCTAAAAAAAATTTATGCTGGTGGACCATGCCATCTTTTCATTGTTGCTGCTGTTTCTGTTTGATGAGGCATGTCAGTCCAGGAGCAGTCCTTATTTTCTGCTCCCCTAAGAAGAGCTCAGAAGAAAAAATTACTCACCTGTAGTAATCTTGTTTCTTCCTAGGCATCCATTAATATTATTACTCTTTGCAGTTCTCTTTGAAGTCAGGACTGCCCCAGAGAGAACAGAATGATATGCTGATCATGGAATGTTTAGCTAATGCACCTATTTTCAAATAGCCTTGTGCCAACTGTCTACATTCTACCTCAGATTTTTTCCAAGCCTGCAAAGAGGCCATAACAACATGTGAATTATAATTAAATAACCATAAAAGAATTTTAAATGCCCAACAGGGCCATTTCAAATGAGTAGCCAAGGGCTAATTGAAGCAAAAGTCCCCTTTTCTAAAGTCAGCTATGCTCTAAGAAAAGAACCTACAAGCTATAGGTATTATCAGAATGTGCCAGCAGGTGGCATACCACTCCAACTGTGTATCTTAACTGTGGAGAGTATTTTTCTAGCTATCGATTCTGAAGGGGAGGATAAGGGAGGGGAGTAATACTATTAGTGGATGCCTGGGAAGAAATAAGATTACTACAGGTGAGTAATTTATTCTTCTAACCCCAAGAATCCACTAATATTATTACTCTTTGCAGACTATGTAGCAGTACCACTAGGAGGTGGGCAGAATCTATTTGGGAAAAAGATTCTGCAAAACAGCTTTGCCAAAACTGGCATTACTACTAGGCTGGGTATCCAGACTATAGTGTTTAGTGAAGGTGTGGGCTGACCTCCAGATAGCTGCTTTATATATTTCCAATAGAGGTACCTCTCGGGCAGCTGCAATAGTGGCAGCTGTATCCCTTGTAGAAGGGGCTCTAAGACAAGAAGGAGAAACCTTGCCTGCTTTTAAGTAACAAAACTGAATACATTGGACTATCCATTGAGATAAAGTCTTTTTCCAAGCAGGAGTACCTTTACCTACTTTCCCATATGTGAGGAACAACTGTTGTCTGTCCTACCTATGGTCTATGGCATGAGTCATATAGTTACTCAGTGCTCTTTTGACATTCAGGCTGTGCAGTCTACTCTCACTTGAGCTGGAGTGCTCAGTAAAGAAACTGGCAATGTTACTGATTGGTTCAAGTGGAAGTCAGGGACCATCTTGGCGAGGAACTTCCTATTACTTCCCAACACTACCTTATTCCTGTGAAAAGAGACGTAGTCCTTTTCCACACAAAAGACCTGTAACTCACTAATCCTCCTGCAGAAGTGATTGCTACCAGAAAAAAAACTACCTTCCAGGTAACAAATTTAAGCTCTGCAGATGCCATAGGCTTAAAGGGCGGAAGCATAAGCTGAGCAATGCAAACATTAAGATCCCATGGTGGCACTGGTTCCCTGTGAGGGGGAAACAAGTGAGACAGCCCCTTAAAGAACCTCTTGAGTATGGGATTCGATGCCATTGAGTTATCCTTTTAGGTGAGAGGTACACTGAAACTGAAGCCAGGTGCACTTTCAGAGTCTAGTGCTGCAGCCCCAAGGAGTGCAGATGAGAAAAATAATCCAGAAGGGCTGGGATCCCGTCCTTGGCTGGGGCTACACCCGTATCATTGTACCCAATGGAAAAATCTTTTCAATTTTGAGGCATAGGTTTTCTGTAACCCCTAAAGACTTCCAAAACTGCTTCAGAGAATTGGCAGTCAGCATATTCTAAGTCCTCAAGAGCCATGCCTTGAGCTTGAGAGACCTGAGGTTGGGAAATGCTACCCTCCCCTGAAAGGAAGTCAGCAGACTGTACCCCTGAGGAGGGTGAATCAGCTTGCTCCTGGGCATTGAAAGCATAGGGAGTACCATGGCTGCCTTACCCAGTCTGGTGCTACCATGATCATCGAGCTGGTTATGACCTGGGCTTGATTAAAACCCTGAAAATCAGTGGAAAGGGAGGAAAGGCATAAAGGTATCTGCCTGTCCAATTGAGAATCAGGGCACCCATGGGAATTATCCCTTTCACTGGAGCCCTGAAACAATAGGGAGGCAAGTGGTGATTTTCGTGGGAAGCAAAAAGGTCTGTTTCTAGGATCCTCCACCTCCTGAATAGAGCATTCACCACCTGTTGTTCAATGTCCATTCATGATGGGCCTGAATTATCCTGTTCAAGGCATCTGTCAGGGTGTTGTCCTTACCAGGCAGATGAATTGCTTGTAGAGAGGTGTTTAGGGAGTAAACGAGGCTCCATATATTCATTACCTCTGTACAAAGAGGAGTGGACCTTGTCCCTCCTTGTTTGTTGATGTAATACATTGTTGTGATATTGTCTGATCTGACTTATGCCACCTTTCCCAGAAGACGACAAGAGAAAACCTAAATGGCCAGGTATACAGCCCTCAGCTCCAGCAGATTTATGTGCAAGAGTGAGTCTGCACTGTCCCAGGAGTCATGAATGGTGTGATCCCCTAAGTGGGCACCCCATTCTAACAGGGATGCTTCGGTTGTGAGAACCCGAGAAGGAGGCTTCTGCAGAAATGGAACCCCTTCCCTTACGTTTTCTAGTTCCCTCCACCCTCGGAGGGCCTCTAGCAAGGTTTTTGTTACTGGTACTGGCTTTAAGAGTGAGTCTCGCCTCTGGCACCAGTGTGCTCTGAGGTGGAGCTGGATATCTCTCATCTAAAATCTGGCACCTATGATTGTGCTTGCTGCTGAAGCCATGTGCCCCATATAACTGAAGGAAAAGTTTTGTTGGCTTTGGCCTGCCCAAGGCGAATGAGCCTGCCAAGAGCTGAATAGCTTCTGCCCTCTCTTGTGGGAGGAAAAACTGTTCCCACTACTGTATCCAGTTCTGCCTCTATGAACTGCAGAACTTGCAAAGGGGTCAGCACTGACTTTTTGGTACTGAGAAGGAATCCCAGGGACAGCAGCATATCCTGGGTTACCTGTAGGTGGTCTGACACCTGTTGGTGGGATTTCCCTATGATTAGCCAGTCATCCAGATATGGAAAGACTAAGACCCATTCTTCTAAGGTGTGCCACTATCACTGCTATGCACTTGGTAAAAACCCTTGGTGCAGAGGTGAGACCAAAAGGCAGTGTTGAAAACTGGTACTGGCCTGAGGGGAGTCTGAATCTGAGATACTTTTGTTGTTAGGAAACATCTAGAATAGAACCCTTGTCCTCTTTGGTTGTGGGGAATAGGCTTGACTGCTTTTGCCCATAATAAGGCCTGTACCTCCTGCTCCAGCAATTCTCTTTCTGAGAAGGGAGCTGGTGCAAACTGTTTCAACCTTGGAGGAGGAAGGGACTTGAAACAAAGGGAGAGACTCTGACTCATTATTTCCAGAACCCACTTGTTAAGTTTGATCATTCCTGGAAACAATGGATAAGTCTGCCCCCTTCAGGATGGGGAGAAGCAGCCTGAAGTGAAAAAGGCAGGGGTTCTATCCTCTGTAGTTAGTACTGCTGCTGAGTGACAGCCTATACCTGTAAGAAAGGTCTTCTAAAGGAATACCTGCCCCTGCCTCCCCTAGAATAAGAAATCGAAGGAGAGGGTCTGTCTCTAGTCGAGTTACCTTTAAAAGTAGCGTTATATTCATCTATTTTATTTTTTTTGAAAGCTTCAATCTGGGCAGCAAAAAGAGAGTGGCCTGCGACTGGAAAATCCATTGCCTTAGCTTGTGTTCCCTGGGTGAGGTTGGCAGCCCTCAGTCAGCCAAATCTCCTCAGGGCTATTGCACCAGCCATCCATCTTGCAGCAGTATAATTAGTGTCAGCTGCCATTTGAAATTGGTATTTGGAAGCCTCCAAACCCAATTTTTCTGTATCCAATAGTTCTGACACATTTAAAGAGGGGTTAGCCTTAGCATTGTTGACAACTGACTGCCAGAGAACTTTCTAGGAGAGGGCTGCATAGGCCTGGTAACAAGCTTGACTGATTGCCAGGAACACCGAAAGGTACCCCTTTTCAGCTATAGTGCTGAATTAGGAGCCTTAAGGATTTCTAACGCATCCATTTTTTTATTTTTTTTATTTTTTAATTTATAGATAGGTAAAAAGAGCCTTTTTGAGGGTGTCAGCCCATAAGCTCCATATATTGTGCCTCCTCTTCATCATGGATCTCTTCAGCTGTTTACAGATCCAGGGTCTCCACCATTTCCTTCACAAAAGAGAAATGGGAAAGAAATCTTCTGTGGGTCAGGGGTAACCAAATCCTGTTCTGGTGACATCTCAGGTTCAATTCCCTTCTAATCCTGGTTACAGTTGTCATCATCATCACCATATGCCAAAGCAGCAGTAGGCACCAGAGGGGGAACAACAGCTGCTTTTTCAGCAGGAGTAATTACAGGCTGCTGAGTTGGAAATAACCCCTGAAGCACCTGGAATAAAGCTAAGGCCTGTGTTAGATCAGCAGAAAAGGGAGCTTTAATAGGCACCTGAGGGACCCCTTGAGGCATTTGAGCCAGGGTGTCAGAGTGCTTTGTTTTCTTCAGCTTTTTTGGCAGGCACCGGAGAGTCAGCCGGCTGACTGCCTCTCTCGCCAGAGCCCTCACCCATATCAGGGGTGGAATTAGAGGCTCTGGAAGGACTTGTCACATTCATGGAGGGGGTGGACTGGTCAGAGCCCAGGGACCCCTCCTCAAGCCAGAGCCCTCACCTGTATCAGGGGTGGAATTAGAGGCTCTGGAAGGACTTGCTTCATTCATGGAGGGGTGGACTGGTTAGAGACCAGGGACCCCTCCTCTAGTTTCCTTTTAAACTTGTTACATTCATGGAGAGGATGGACTGGTTAGAGTCCAGGGGGAGATAGTGGAGTGTGTCGGACCACTCTTACGGATACATTTAATGCACAAGTGAAGCTGCGCAAGAATTACGTAATATGTTACTTCAGTGGAGATTATCATCTGCTTTGGTGTTGTATTGTTTGTTGGTCAGTGTTGGTAATGTGTTTTTTTTTTTTTTTTACTATTTTAAGTATGTTACTAATAAACATGTGTTCTATGAAGAAAGGAGTGTGCTGGAGGGCACAGCTACCTACTAACAGAAAATGCTGACGCGGCTCTTGCCACCAAGTAGTTCACCTGACGAGCCTCTTCACTTCGCGTGAGTTATGTGAGCGAACGCTTACATGCTAGTCAGGCTGCCACGCCAACAACATCGGGTGGTCTGACTCTCTCCACTATCACTGCCCAGAGACCCCTCCTCTAGTTTTCTTTTAAACCTCTCCCTGCATGTTTCCCACTGTTTTACCAGGGAAAGACTTACATATATCATAATCTTCATAAAACTGCTGTTGCCAAAGGCAGATCAAGCAAAGATCATGCTTATCTGACTTAGCAAACACCTCAGCACACTGTAACAATTCTTAAAACCAAGAGGTTCAGTTAAAAAACTTAAACATTTTAAACAGGGTTTTATTTACTCTACAAATTCATTAGCTTTTTGCTCATAAAAGTGCTAAAACATTGTGAGAAATGCATAGCACTTTCCTTACTTTGTTAACAAACATAACACTTATAGAAAACCTATATAAATACTTTCTTAACAGTTAGTACTGCTAATCAATTATATAAAAACCCTGCTATGAGGAAAAACAGCAAATAAAAATAGACACAAGGCAGAAATGAAAAATAAGACAAAAATACTTAAGTTTTTTTGGTCTTAAACAGTAATCAGATGATCTTGATTGAGAGAGATCTCTAGGGCATCTGATCTCTACAGCAGAGAGAAGAAATCTGAGGTAGAATGTAAACAGTTGGCACAAGGCTGTTTGAAAATTGATGCATTAGCTAAACATTCCATGATCAGCATATCATTCTATTCTCTCTGGGGCAGTCCTGACTTCAAAGAGAACTGCAAAGAGTAATAATATTAGTGGATTCCTGGGGTTAGAATTAGCCCCATGGAGTGCAGTGGCCCAAGGGCCAAGAGGGTTCCCCCTGCCCCACCAAATGCATCTGAAATATTTTAACACAAGCTGATTCCAATCTGGCAGTGTGAAAAACTAGAAAGTGATTTAAAGCTGCTTGCAAGTGCTTCCCACAGTTTGGTGCAGTTCTCAATGTGCAGAGGAAATGTTAAGAGAAGCCTGAATTACAAGCCCCATTGTGGCTCTAGGGACTGCTACAAGGCAGTCAAAGCATCAAAACAGGATGGAGCAAAAGATTGTATTGCCATGTAAGGATAAAACTGGTAAATGATAGGCAGTTACCCTCCTGAATTCAGGTTTTCTATGTAGAGTCTCCTGCATTACGTATGTCTTCTACGGAAATGGAACTGTTCCGTGATCACAGTTCTTTGTCAATGAGTTTCTGAAGATCTGGTCGAAGGTGCTAGGGTAAGGATCCTGCTATAAGATGTGCTCTCTTCGGTTGTCCCATTCTGTGCCATGCTGCTAATGATATGTGGTGCTCTAAACTCTCCATGTCCATAGCTGGGCACTTAAGGACAAGCTTCCTCAAGGCAGGGACTGCTTTCTGCAAGGCATTGAAGGACTGAGGACCAGAATCTGTAAAAATCCAAAATCTAACAGGGTAGTTAAATTGAATTTTGCTTTATTTATTTATTGAAGTCTAGGAATTACAACCCCTTGAGTCAGGGACTCTTTCTCAATGGCTCCACGTCAGTACAAAGTGTGGCAGGCAAGTATTACAGACATCATGAACAACTACAGGAATTGTACACAAAGAGAAACATTATATAATAGGAGCTATTACAAAGGCTCCACATCAGTGCAAAGTGTGGCAAGCATGTATTACAGACATCATGAACAATGACAGTAATTATAGACAAAGAGAAAAGTATACAATAGAGTTATCTAATAATGATGCAATACAATAATAAGCATTGTCAACTGACCTGGGTGTAACCAAAATTGTTGAAATAAGTCAGAGGAGAGAAAATAAATATTGGAGACAGGAGTAGTGGAGGAGAAAGTGAGAAACAGGCCCAGGAAGTAGACCAAAGGAGTACTGAAAATATCAAAAAGCCACCCAATGGGTGTTGTCATGAGGCTAAGGTGCAGGACAGGAAATAGTTGGAGGGTTACGACAGTGTTACGGCCAGTCACAGTTTGATGAAACCAGGATGTGGTCCCACAGTTCTTTTTTGAAAGGGCCCAACCTGGGTATGGATAGGAGGGAACCAGGGATGGAGTTCATCCATAAAGGGGCCCTATACTTGAAGGACTTTTGACCGGCGGTGGTTCTATAGAAGGGGACTTGGAAAGCAGTTTGTCAGTGTGTCTGTTCACCCACCTGTGCTGCCCTGGAGAAAGGAGAAGTTTACAACCAGGGGTGAGTGGCCCATAGTATTTTTTTTTTTGCTAGTAGGCAAGTCTGATAGTGGAGACTCCCTTGGAAATTTAGCCAGGCCAAGCATTGATAGAGATTGCAGGTATGCATCAACCTGTTGCAGCCAGTGGCCAGGGTTGTTTAAGTCAAGTTAAATTTTTCTCAGGGTAGAGTTTAAGGCAGACGCATAGATGACTACACCATAGTCTACCAGGGATAGAATAGAGCTAGAGATAGCCAGTCTATGAGCAGCAGGGGGTAGGCAGCACCTCATTCTGTAGAGGAGGCCAGTTCTGGCATTAACTGCAGAGCAGATAGTGGTAATGTGTTCAAGGAAGGAGAGGGCAGGATCGAGGGTGATACCAAGGTATTTAAAATAGGGAACAGATTCCAGGGGGGTGCCATAAGAATTGAAGATGGAGGACTTGTACTTATTTTGGTGATGGGAGAATAGCATTACCTTTGTCTTTTTATAATTGAGAATAAGTTTATGGGTTGAAAACTAGGATTCAGCTTCCTTGAAGGAGAGCTGCAGGTCCTGTTGAAACAGGGTGGCAACTGAAAATCACTGCATCGTCCGCATAGAGGAGGAGACGTTCGGTGCAGGCCGAGGGGAGAGAGTTCAGGTACAGGGTAAATAGGAGTGGGCCAAGAATGGAGCCCTGGGGTACCCCAGAGTGAACCTGCAGACTAGTGGATAGGGTGCCATTTATCTTCACTTGCTGGGATCTTCCTTGCAGGTAGTGGGTGAACCAGGCAGTGACCTCCTAGGAAAGGCCAGTGGAAAGGAGAGAGAGTCTGATAATAGGGAATGATTGACCATATCAAAAGCCTTGGTGAGATCTATGTATACAGACCCAACCAAGAACCCTTGGTTGAAGGTATCGTGGATGTATGAGGTGTACTCCAGGAGGGCAGTGGTGGTGGTGCTATGGCCCTTCCTGAATCCATGCTGTTGCTGGAAAAGGAGGTTATGTGATTCCAGGAAGTCAGTGAGTTGGTAGGTGACAATTTTTTCGAGCGCTTTTGGTGGGGGGGGCAGAATGGAGATAGGCCTGTAGTTATTATGGGAGGTTCGGTCACTGCTCTTGTGGATGGGGGTGACCACCACCCGTATCCACTGGGAAGAGAACTGATCAAGGCATAGCGACATATTCAAGATTTTGGTCAGGGGGGTTAGGACTGCGTCTGGAGTCAGGCTGAGCAGTTTAAGGTCTAGTGTCTCGCCACTCTGTCTGGATTTGCCAAGGAACTTAGAGAGGTAGGAGTGGGAAGTACTCGGGGACATGGTCTTGAAACGGAACAGTGAGACACCAGTGGGGGGGGGAGGGAACAGCCCAGGGGAGGGGGAGAAGAAGTCAGGGGAGTACTGAGCTAAGGTCAGTAAAAGCTGCATTAAAGGTGTTGGCAATCTGGTCGCAGGGACCCCGTTTATGATCAGTAAGGGCGGAGGAGGAGGATTTATCACCAAATTCCTTAATATTCTCCCAGAAATTACGTCCCTGCCCCCAGGAGGTGGTGAGTTTAGCTTGGTAGTAAGAAGCCTTAGCTTGGCGAATGGCCCAAGTGCAGGAGTTTTGGGGCAGCACGGTATAGCTGATGGTCCGCCGGATGGCCAAATTCCAGGGCTCGGCACCATAGGTCGTCACGAGCAGTCATTTGGTCAATTATAGATTGGTTGATCCACGGAGAGAAGCGATATTTTACCACCTGCTTAACAAAGGGAGCAAAGATATCGCAGGTGGTGTTAAAGGAACTAATAAAGGACAGCGCATCATTAACAGATGCAGTATAGTTGAGAGGAGTCCAGTCAAAGTAGAGAAGATAACTGCGGAAATGCCCTAGAGCATCTTTCCTAAGGAGTTGGTGTCTGGTGATATGGGGGTGGTGGTGGGGGCAGTTTCCAACTATCTGACCAGTGGCAGGTGACTGGGGAGCTGGAGAGTGCCCGCTAAGCGAGTCATACAAGACCTGGACATCAGAAATGCATTCAGGGAGACTGGAGAAAATTAGGTCAATGAGGATTCTGTTGCCCGTGCTTTTTCTTTGCCTATTTAATAATTTCTCAGACAGCTCTACATTCTTTGTTCAGTAGGTCGGAGAAATCCTGATTGAATTAAATGCATTGGTTATCAAGCTGTAGGTTTTTCCATTTCCATCCTGTGAGAACAAGCTGCCTCTTTGGCTATTCCAGCATTTTGACTACTGTGGAGCATGGTCTAGCCTTTTGGTCTTCTGGCTTCTGTAGTAAGCAGCGAATGTGCCCCACAAAGTCCTCCATTAAAGAAAATTATTTTTCCATGTCCTTGGGCACACCATGGATCCTAAAGCTGTTGCCACATGACTGATTCTCATCATCCAGGTGGGTTTGCAACTGTCTCTCCCGGTGTCACAAGCAGAGAAGGGCTTGGTTCTGTAAGCTGACCCTGTCCATCAGTTCTCATTCAGCCAATTCTGTTGCCATTGTTCTAGCGTTGATGCATTTTATATCCGCACAGAGGTCTGCTACTGAAGTCTCTACCCAGTGGATCGCATTCATTATGCCATCCAGTTTATTTAAAACCACTTCTCGAGCGTCACCATTTTCTCCACCATCTCTGCTGTCCAGACTGGAGCTCAGGGATCCAGGTCAACTGTGGAGAGTGGAGCCGGTATCAGGATCCTCCGCCATTATATATTTTTTTAAAACTGTTTATTTATATTTATTTCGGGAGGATGGGGGGGTACTTAAAAGGTATCTAGCCAGAATCCAAGCTAATATGGACACTAACCAGAGGTGGGAGGTCATAAAACTGGGGATTGAGGAGGCAACCAAAACCTGCATCAGGGTCTAGAGTAAGACAGCTAGGGCCAAGAAACCCAGCTGGTTGAGCAAGGGGGTCCTGGAGAAAATAAAAAATAAAAGAGCCGCCTTTAGGAGGTTCAAAAAAACATGGATAGGGGAGGACAGAGAGGATTACCTGAAGGAATCGAAGGAGGTGATGAAGGCAGTAAGGGCAGCCAAGGTGTCTAAGGAGCTCAGGCTGGTGCAAGGCATCAAGAAGGGGGAGAAAGAATTCTGCAGGTACATCAGGGAGAAAAGGAATTGTAGGGGCAACATAGTAAGGATTAAGAGGGATGGGGTGGGTGGAAACAGGGGCAGAGCAGGCAGAAGCACTTAATGAATACTTCTGCTTAGTGTTTACTAAAGAGAAAGGAGGGGCGCTACCAAGGAGGAGTGGGAGGTCAGGCTCGGGGGGGGGTGACAGATGGGGGAATCACAGAGGGCAGGCTACTGGAAGGCCGGAGGGTGGACAAAGCACCATGGCCAGATGGCATTCATCCCAGGTTACTGAGAGAGTTGGCAGAAATCCTGGCAGGACCCTTGGTAGACCTGCTGAATGCCTCCCTGATCTCAGGATGTGTACCTCAGGACTGGAGGATGCCTCGTGGTACCCCTCCGTAAGAGTGTTCCCAAAGACGAACCGGGAAACTACAGGTTGGTAAGCCTCACACCCATAAAGGGAAAACTGATGGAGACAATCCTGAAAGAGAGCTGGTGTCCTTTCTGGAGACCAATGGACTGCAGGACGTTAGGCACATGAATACAAAAAATGAAGCTGTGCACACACAGACCAAACATTAGGCAGCATGGGTCTGTCACAGGCAGATCCTGTCAGATAAACCTGGTGGATTACTATGACTGGGTAACTATGCAGTTGGACAAGGGCCATACAGTGGATGTCTTTTCTGGACTTCAGTAAGGCATTCAACTCGGTGCAGCATGGAAGGCTGGGTAGTAAGCTGACAGGTAGAGGTGCAGGGGTGAAAATGGTGGGATGGGTAGTAAACTGGTTAAAGGGAAGGCAGCAGAGGGTGGTGGGAGGGGAGCTCTCATCTCCGAGGGCAGTGACAAGCGGAGTACCACAGGGCTCAGTGCTGGGACTGGTGTTGTTTGGGTTGTTCATATCAGACATCTTAATGGGCATCAAGAGCAGAATCAAGCTGGCAGCAGTAGCTTTACCGCTCACAGCACCAGTGACCGGGTTCAGAAACAGACTCGGGTAGCTGGAGGGGTCGATCGGAGTAGAAGGATCGAGTGCCACCCGTCGCCTCTTCTCCTCGATGGGAGGGGTTGCTCTGTCCCACTATTCTACCACCACCTTGGTGACCACGGTGGCGGTGCAGCTGGGACAACCAGTGGGAGGGAGGATGAAGGCCGAGCCAGAGGCCTGCTCATCATCACCCGCTCCGCCCCAGGCCCCCCTTGCATGCCTACGTCCTCAGGGGATGGCACCAGAAAAAAGGGACCCTATCACGGAGGATGGAGACCGGACCTGGCTGCCCCAGATAATCCACGACTGGGCTCATGGTGGATGCCGCAGATGGACCTCCTGACACACACTAATGGATTGGAGGGGGTAAAGGGGTCCCCCCTCCTCCCCACCCAGGGGGGGGTTGGCCGAGGCAGCATGGAGGTAGGTCCAAGCATCACCATGGGAGATACCCGGAGAGGGATTAGGGGATCACAGTCCAGGGCTCCCTAAGGAAGTTCCACTGTGGCAGAGAGAAGGGGCACAAAAAAAAAAAAGAGCAAGATCAGTTTGTTTACAGATGACACCAAGATATCAGCAGTAGTGGATGACCTAGAAAGGTGGCATGGGTTGCAGGATGATCTGTCAAAACTGGAGACCTGGTTGGACACCTGGCAGTTGGGCTTCAATGCCAAAAAGTGCAAGGTGGTACATTTCGGGGCAAACAAGCCAAGAAGGAGCTACCAGCTTGGGTGGGGGTGGTTCAGCTAGCCATGACAGAGGAGAAGAAGGATCTGGGGGTGATTAAAATGGGTTCAATGAACTCAGCACAATACAGGAAGGCAGCTGCAAAAGCCAACAAAATGCTGGGTTGTATTGCCAGGGGTATATCTTCAAGGAGAGGGGAGGTGATCCTGCCGTTGTACAGGTCACTGGTTAGGCCACACCTGGAGTACTGCATGCAGTACTGGCACCCATACCTGAAGAGGGACATTAAGTTACTGGAGGGGGTGCAGCGCAGGGCAACAAAGATGATCCAGTGACTAGGGGGCATACCCTACGTGAGCAGGCTGAGGGAGCTGAACAAGTACTCACTGGAGGAGAGGAGAGACGGGGGATATGATTAAAACCTTCAAGTACATGAAGGGAATAAACAAGACAGGCACAGAGGGACTATTCAAGTTAAGGGGGGTAGGGATACTTGAGGTCACAATCTCAGATTGGAGGGGGGGAGGTTCAGGAGGAAAATAAGAAGACACTTTTTACGGAGAGAGTGGTGTCTGGGTGGAACACATTGCCTCTGGAAGTGGTATGCTGTAAAACAGTGGACTGCTTCAAAGGGGGATGGGATAGGGTAAGAGGGAGGAAGAGGGGCAGGGGAAGGAGGGACAGCTGCAGTATAAGGGTTGCTAGCTGCACACTCCAGCAGACTCGACAGACCATAAGGCCTTTATCTGCTGGCAAATTTGTATGTTTGTATGCAGCGAAATTGTTACAAACCAGGATCACGATTGCTTATACAAGGACATACAGCTTATAATAAAACATGGAATGGCTATGAAGAAAGTATAGTTTCTTTGTAAAACAGTAACATCAAGAAGGGTGGTAGAGGGTTAACAGACAGTACTGAAGACTAGATTAGCACATTAATGGAACAAGAGTCATCAATTAGTGTAATATAAAAAAAACAGGATATCCATGTTATTTCAAAATGTGCGAGTCTACTCACATACATTGCAATAACGCGCTCTAAAAAGTAAACTTCATTTATTACCCTGTGCCACTGGGCAAGCGTAGGGGCTACTGGTTTGCACCATAATCGGGTAATAACCTTTTTTGCTGCTGCCAAGTAAAGGCACAACATGCTGGCCCGTGGAAGGGGCATGTTGTCCGTTGTTAAATATAGTAAAACCAGGTGAGTGGACAAAACTAAGTCCGAGTTCATCACCTGAGTTAAACTAGAACCGATTGCCTGCCAGTATTGGGAAATTATCGGGCAGTCCTAAAAAAATATGGATGGCATTAGCCCGAGCCTCCCCGAATCCCCTCCAGCAGGCCCCATATAATGGGGGCAGATACTTAATCAGTTTATCTGGGGTGTTAAAAAAACACACGACATTTCCAGATAAACTCCCTCCAGTACGGGGCATGTGAGCTCTTTATTAATGGGAGGATTGGCTCCAGCCATCTCTCGCAAGTGATACCAATTAATACAGTGAAGCCCACCAGGATGAAACCCAACTCTGCAGAATTCTGCAGCAGAATTATTGCAACAAACAATGCAATTTCAGTGGAATTGATCTCTTTCGTCATGCAGAAAACCTGTGACACTGCACTTCATCCTGGTGGGCTTCACTGTAGGTCTATGTTCCAAGCCCTAAGAATATGTTCCATGGAGTCAACCCATTGATCTCTGAGCGCTTTATAAGCAAAGCCAATTAAATGTGGGTGATAGATACCTCTTAGGGCATCTCGTGGAGCAGGGTTTGGTAATTTGTTCCAAGGGGGGAATTTTTGTGACAAGAAGGCTCAGATCTGCAAGTAACAGAAGTGGTCTCAATGTAACAATTGGTGGGAAGTCTGCAATGGAGTGAATGGGACCACCCCCTGAGCGTCCAAAAATTGATATATAAAGGACAGTCCAAGTCTATGCCAAGTTTGAAAGGTTAAGTCAATTTAGGCTGGTTAAAAAGTCCTGTTCTGCTATCAAAAGCCCAAAATAATAAATAATCTGAGCGAGGGCGGGTGAGGCTCTTAACTCATACCAGGTATGAAGAATATGCCTCATGCCAAAGGAAAATTACTCAAACACTGGGGGAGATGAAAGAGGTGCAAACAATATAGTAGAAATATCGAACATATAATTTTGTACAAATTCAATATACTTCCACGTATTTTCACATTTAGGGTTAAGCCACAACAAAAGTATTTTGCACATAACTGCCCTGTGGTATTCTAATAAATTTGGGAGTTTTAAGCCCCCGATCAATCGGCAGCTGCAACATTCATCAATGCTGACAGCAGCTAAGAACAAACAACAGGGTGCCCTGGGCTGAAACAGTCAGAACACCCTGCTTGCAAGAGGTGCCATGCTGAAAATTGGGCCTTGGGAAGGGGTAGCATGTCCTCTAGTGATAGAGGGATTAATGACAGTCACAGGAGGAGGAAGTCTAGTAGGAGAGACTTTAGACCAGTTTTGAAGTAGCCAAGACTGGGTTCCAAGGAGATGGTGGGTGGCAGGCAGTTAGGCCAGAGTGGAGTGTGGTAGCAGATGGACCTTTGACCAAGGGAGGTCCTACAGTATGTAACTAGGAGTGAGACATTGACAGAGCCTCTGGAGGCCCTTCTGTGTGGGATCATTTGTATGAGGGGGTAGAGGCCAGAAGGGGCTTGCTTCTGTAATATTTTCTTTGCAAGGAGACAAGTGTGATACTTAAGCCTACCTTCAAGGTTAAGCCAGTTTGTGATCTTGTAAAGCTCATAGGTGTGTGTTAGTCTATCACATCCCGAGACCAGGCGGCATGCTTTATTGAGGACTAGCTTTACACGGTGTAGGGCAGTTTGGGATGCAGTTCTGTAGATCACAATGCCGTAGTCGAGGATACAGCAAGTTGGAAGACCTCGGGGGTAGGCAGTGTTTATGTCAGCATAGCAGCCCCAACCTGCTGTTAATGGAGGAGGTGAGGTGCTGGATATGGGTGTGGTAGGTGTCCAGCATGACACCCAGGTATTTGAAAGTAACAACCTGTTCAAGGGGGGCACCCAGAGAGTACATCATGGTTAACAGGGAGCTTCTGTGGTGGCTCTTAAGTGTGGGCAAGAGTCTATGGACTTGGTTTTCTTATAGTTTAGTATTAAACGGTAGTCAGAAAACCAAGTTTCAAGTTCCCCAAAGAAACCCTGGAGGGCATGTTGAAGGGGTGTTTCCAGAAAACTACGGCATCATCAGCATGGAGCAGTAATTTCCCATTGCAGGATTTGGGATGGGAGTTCAGGAAAAGGGTGAAAAGCAAGGGGCCAGGTATGGATCCTTGTGGCACTCCAGATCGGACTGGCCTACTGGAGGAGATTGTTGTGTTCATTTTGACCTACTGTGTTCTATTGGAGAGATAATCTTTGAACTATGAGGTGGTCTCCGGGGAAATGCCCAGGGAGAGAAGGAGCAGTTCACGACTGACAGTACTGAACGCCATGGTTAAATCGACGAAGATTGCTCCCACCAGGTTGCCCTGTTCCAGGGCCTCATGTATAAATGATGTATACTCGAGAAGGGCAGTGGTGATGCTATGACCCCTGTGGAAGCCTGTTGTTCGGGACAGAGCAGGTCATGTTTGGACAGGTAGTCTGTGAGCTGGTTGGAGTTGGAGTTTGAGGTCCAGGGAGTCGCTACTAAAGCGAAAATTCACCAGAACTTTGGTGAGATAGCATTTTGCTTCACTACAGGTGATGACTCTTAGCCAAGAGGGGGGTGTGTGTCTGGAGTGGCAGATAAGTCCACGGGGCAATTTTGGATCGGGTCCAAAAAGTTGGGGAGGGGTTGGGGATATGGCTGAGGTCTGAGAAGACGTCATTTAGGGTGTTGGGAGATCCTGGTGGGATCATGGATTACATTCTCCACTAGTAGTTGGGCAGGTGCGGCAGATACAACTTTTCCATTGAGTCCTTTAATATTGCTCCAGAATTTTTGCCCGGATCCCCAAGAGTTGGTGAGGATTCGTTTATAATAGGTGGGTATGGCTTGGCGGATGGCCCAGGTACACTTGTTTCTTGCCTGTCTGTACTGTTGCCTGTCCTGGGGGAGCTGCGAGTCCAGTGCTCTGTGTGACGTAGACAGCCATGTTCTGAGTGCTGTATCATTTTTATTTCTTAAAATAACAGAAATGTGGTATTGAAGTGCCTGTTAAAAATGCCAATGCCCTTGGAATAACCTCACTCGCCCCCCCCCCCCCAGTTTTCAGCTGACAGATGCAAGCTAAGAGAAATGCTGACAGCATGTGAGATTATACACAAACAGATTTTAGAGACAATGTATTATGTGGAAAAGCCTGAAGCTAATTATAGGATTAAGAAGCTTGAGTTCAGCATATCCATTTTATGACGCTTCCAGAGGAAGAAAAGCAGGTTGTGATGTATTAGTGCGAAATCATAAATGCTTTGGTGTCTGTGTGGCAGAGGATACTGTTTGAATATCAAAAGTGATGTTATTTGACACACACATGAGTTGTGCTGAGGATTGCAGAATGTAATACTTTGAAAATACATCCTGTGGTTGTGTAAGATATATATTTTTAAATATAATCTGACAGAGGAGGAGCTAGCTGACCTCACCAAAAAGGGCTTAGGCAATACAGTTGTTTAAGGAATAATTCTGTTTTACAGAGACACACATTTTTACCTAGACTCTGACCAAGCAAGATCGGTGAGCACTTAAGCAAGTATTTAGAGACTAAGTACTGAAGTAGGAATTTGCACTGTTTAAACCTTGTTTCTTTTAAAAGATTTGTATGTCTTTTGATATAAGAGTTCTGTATTTTGTGTTTTACATATTTTTAATTATTTTTAGTAAAATTCTTTTTAGAACTTACTTGGTCTGTCTTTGGCTTCTTTTTTTTATTTGTAAGAAAAGTACTTGGTTATTGCAGACAACAGACATAAGCTTGAATGGTGGTACCAAACTGGAAAGAGAAGCGTAAAATCTAAGGACTTTATTAAAGTTTTAAAGGGTTCATCTCTGTACACCTGGTTAGGTGCCCCTAGACAAAGATATCTGGCCCCCCGAGGACAGATATATCTGAGTCTGTGCATTGGGTATGGTAGCAAGAGGTTAACATAGAAACATAGAACATAGACTTTGACGGCAGATAAGGACCGCTTTGCCCATCTAGTCTTGCCCATTTCCCTACTCTACATAGGCCATGGATCCTAGGTAACCAACAGCCTATTTCTTCCTACCCCCACAAGAATCGGCCTTTGTGTCTGTCCCATGCATTCTTGAATTCTCCCACAATTTTAGACCCCACAACTCCTCAGGAAGGCTGTTCCATGCATCCACTACCCTCTGTGAAATAATACTTCACATTGCCCCTGAACCACCCTCCTTCTATCTTTAAATTGTGTCCCTTGTTCTTGCAAGTCTCTTTTCTGAAAGATGCTACCTCTTGACTTTGTTGATTCCACTGAGGTACTTAAAGTTTCTATCATGTCCCCCTCCCTTCTTTCCTCAAGGGTATACATATTAAGCTCCTTAGTCTCCTCATACGGCTTCTCTGCAGACCCTGCACCATTTTAGTTGCCCTCCTGACTACCTCTTCCTGTCTATGTCCTTGCGGAGATGGGGTCTCCAGAACTGGACACAGTACTCAGATGGGGTCTCACCAACTGTCTGTACAGAGGGATAACAACTTCCTGTTTTCTGCTGCTGATGCCTCCCTATACATCCCAGTATACCCCCAGCCCCCTACTGCCTTCTCACATTGCTTGCTAACCTTAAGGTCATCTGATATGATTACCCCAGGTCCCTTTCCTTTTTGTTGTTGTTACTACCTCCCCACCCATTGTATTCTTCCCTGGGTTCTGTTTCCAGGTGCATTATTTTGCACTTTTGCATTGAATCCTAGCTGCTACTCTTGACCATTCCTCCAACCTGCCAAGTCCCTTTTCATCCTTTCTACGCCTCCTTGTGTATCAACCCTGTTGCAGATCTTTGTGTCATCTGCAAAAAGGCATACTTTTCCTTCCAGTCCCTCTGCAATGTCACTGATGAAGACATTCAAAAGGACTGGACCCAATACTGAACCCTGCGGTACCCCACTAGTAACCCCTCTTTCTTCAGAGTGGACTCCATTTACAATTATCTTCTGTGTCCTGTTGTGCAGCCAATGTTTTACCCAGGCTACCACCCTGGGACCCACCCCAGGCTGGTTAATTTGACTATTAAGCTTGTGTGGACTGTGTCAAATGCCTTGCTAAAGTCTAGGTAGACCATGTCCACAGCCCTCCTGGTCTACTACTTTGGTCACCCAGTCAAAGAAATCTATTAGATTCATTTGATATGACCTTCCCGGCTGTGAACCCATACTGCCTTGGGTCCTGTGCTCCACTGGCCTCTAGGTACTCAACTATTCTTTCCTTCAGAAGTGACTCCATCACTTTCCCTACCACAGAGGTCAGACTGACAGGTCTGTAGTTTCCTGCCTCTGTCTTGGTCCCACTTTTGTGAAGGGAATCACATCCCTTCCTCCAGTCCTCGGTACCACACCATCCTCCCATGATTTATTAAAAAGATAGTGGTTTCACTAGTTCCTCCCTTAATTCTTTTAGAATTCTGGAGTGAATTCATCAGGACCCATTGCTTTGTCCACCTTCAGTTTTAGGAGTTCTTGCAGAACCCTTTCTTCTGTGAAAGGACTGGGATCGACCTCTATCAAGAGTGCTTCTGTTAATGGGATTAGGCACTTCCCTCCTCTTTGTGAATACTGAGCAGAAATATTTATTCAGTATCCCTGTTTTTCACTGTCCCTCTGCCCACCCACCATTCATTCTATTCAGCCTCACTATCCCTCCCTTTGTCTTTCTCGCCGCTGATGTACCTATAAAAGGTTTTATCCCTTCTTAACTGAGTTGGCTATCTTTTCCTCAGTTTGGGCCTTTGCAGTTCTGACTTCCTCCCTGCTTCCTTCTGCCTTAACTGGTACAGCTCTCTGTCCTGTTCCTTCTGTGTTCCTTATACTCGGAATGCTATCTTTTCTTCCTGACTTTCACAGCCACCCTTTTGAGAACCATAGTGGCTTTTTTTCATTTTGATTTGTTTATTTGCTTCACACAAAGGCTTGTTGCCTCTGTGATGGCAGTTTTGATAATTCCCCATTGTTGCTCCACACCTCCTTCTAGCCTCTTTGCTAGTGCTTTTCTGAGGCACTCTCCATCTTACAAAGTCAGCCTCCAAAGTCCAGTACCCTCACTTTTGTATGGCTTGACTCTGTAGCTGAGTTTAACGTGAACCACACTGTTTGATGGTCACTTGTTCCCAGATGGCAACCCACTCTAGATCTGAGATCCTCTCACTGCCCCCATTTGAGAGTACGAGGTCTAAGATTGCTCCCTCATGAGTGGGTTCCGAAACTAGCTGTCTAAGGCCTGCCACCTGTAGGGCATCAAGAATGGCCCTGCTCTTGGATGTGGTTGCAGCAAATGTGCTCCAGTTAACATAGATGGACTAGAGGGTAAGGCTTGTCTGTTTGCAGATGACACCAAGATCTGCAACAGAGTAGATGATCCAGATGGGGTGGGCAGAATGAGAAGAGATCTGGATAAACTAGCAGAATGGTCAGAAGAGTGGCAACTGGGATTTAATGCAAAGAAGTGCAAAATCATGCACATAGGGAAGAGAAACCCTGAAGCCACTTATAGGCTGGGAGGGGAGTTGCTAGCAGTCACAAAGGAAGAAAGAGACTTGGGCATCATCATCACTGATGACCTAAAATCATCCAAGCAGACCTCAAAGCAGTAGGTAAGGCTAGGGTGAGGGTGTATTAGTAGGGTATCACAAGTCGTAAGAGGGAGTGTACAATCCTCTGTACAAGACATTGGTTAGGCCCCATCTGGAGTACTCGCGGCAGTATTGGAGGCCACACCTTCACAAGGACATTAACCAAATTGAGGCAGTCCAGAGAAGGGCAACCAAATGGTGCAGGGACTGCATCAGAAGACATATGAGGACAGATTAACGGAGCTCAATATGTATACCTTGAGCAAAGGAGGGAGAGAGATGATATGATCGAGACATTTAAACACCTTAAGGGCATAAACAAGGTGAAAGAGTCTAACATGTTTAAATATAAGAAAATAGCAGGACAAGAGGACACAGCATGAGATTAGAGGGAGGCGATTAAGGGGAATGTGAGGAAATTTTTTACAGAAAGGGTGGTAGATGCATGGAATGGCTTACCAAAGAAGTGGTGGCTATGAATACAGTGCAGGGCTTCAAACAGGCATGGGATAGGCATAAGGGAGCAATATAAATGACTATGAATAGATAGGTCACTGACAGAGCAAAGGCCGATGGCACATTTATAAGGTAGAAAAAGAAATGGGCAGACTGGATGGGCCTTGCAGTCCTTATCTGCCGTCAACTTCTATGTTTCTATGTAACATCTGGTGTATTCAGGTCTCCCATCAACAGTATCTCCCCTTTCTCTGCCATTCTAAGAATGCCTTTTATATATCCTTGTCTATTCCCTTCCCCTGACATGGGGGTCTGTACACAACCCCTGTGCGGATTGTGGTGCCCTTTCCAGTCTCCAAGGTGACCCACAGTGCCTCCTCTCCTCCCTGTTTACGCTTTTGTTCAGTTGCTTTTATCCCTTCCTTTACATAGGCAAGGCAAGGCAAGGCAAGGCGAAATTTATTTAAAAGACGCCCAATCCCAGAGGCTCTGGACGCTGTACAAAAATTTAGAACAAGCATTTAAAACATAATAAATATGAAAATTACACATAATAAATACAAAGCTTACAGAAATCAAACCATAGCTATGGATATACATCTAGACATTAAAAGCTTTAGAAAAGAAAAAGCTTTAAGCTGGGCCTTAAAACATCAACTGAGGAAGCTTCTCTGACCATAATTGTGAGAATTCCATAGAACAGGAGCACGCTAAGCATAAATGCTCTATCGCCAGATTTCAGCCTAGTTCTGGGAATGGTCAGGAAGCATTCACTAGAAGAGCCAAGAGGACGCGAGGAAAGGCAGGTGACAGAAGGTTTAACAGGTAACCAGGGCCCTGCCCTGTAGGGCCTTATAGGTGAGAAGACCCACCTTAAAGAGGACTTCCACCTGACTGGTAGCCAGTGCAACTCACAAAAAACTGGTGTGTAATATATAGTCTTTGCTGCCCGGTCAGCAACCGGCAGCTGCATTTTGCACCAGCTTCAATCTCGGAGAGATCCTCCCAGACCCTCGAGATAGAGCGCATTACAGTAATCAAGTCTAGATGTGACTAAGGCATGTATCAAAGTAGGGAGGTCCAGAGGTGGAACAAGGACTTAATCCTGGCAATGTTTCTGAGATGGTAAACAAGTACGAACCACGGAGGATATCTGAGCCTCATGGTTAAGTCTCTATCCAGAATCACGCCAAGATTTTAGACTCCAAGAGGAGGTTCTTCAATGGCACAGATCCTAGGACAAGCCCAGTTCCTGTGTCAGAGGCCATCCTATCACGGACTCTGTTCGACTCCACTACTAATACCTCCGTCTTATCGGGTTCAGCCGCAACCAGCTGGAGGCCATCCAGTCATTTATCTCGCCAGACAGGTATTAGCACATCTACTGCATTAGATGTTCCTGGGGCAAAGGAAAAATACAGCTGAGTATCATCGGCATAACAATGAAAGCTCAAGCCGTACTTCCTAATGATCCCACCCAGAGGTAGCATATACACTGCGAACAACATCGGAGCCAATACTGATCCCTGAGGAACTCCACAAAGAAGTAGGCTGGGTGTAGATGAGAAATTTCCCATCATGACCCGCTGCCTCCTGTTGGTAAGAAAGGACTCAAACCATTTGATAACATTACCAGTGAGTCCACATAGGTCCCCAAGGCACGCAAGCAGCACACAATGGTCCACAGTGTCAAAAGCTGAAGAGAGATCGAGGAGAACAAGAATTGTCTTGTCTCCCCGCTCTCTAGCCCTGAGAAGGTCATTCTGCACCCGAACAAGTGCAGTTTCAGTGCTATGTCTGGCACGAAAAGCCGACTGGAAGGGTTCATACAACTCATGAGATATGAGGTGCTCTTCAACTGAAGCGCTACCACCTTCTCAATAACCTTTCCCAGAAATGGAAGGTTAGAGATTGGACGGTAATTTGCCTTGACCTTCAGGTCCAAAGATGGCTTCTTTAGGAGGGGACTCACCAGAGCCTCCTTCAAGGCATCTGGGAAGACGCCCTCAGAAAGAGAACACCGTATAATCAAGGCAAACACCGGGCCAACAGAGTCAGCGCATCTCATTAAGAAACGCGTTGGCACCGGGTCCAGTTCACAGAAGGTATGCTTCATATTGCTACCTCAATAACCTCACTAACCTCCACTGGTCTAAACTCTCCCCAACCAGACAGAGTGCACTCAGAACACATCAAGCTATCACTGCCAGCTATGTCACTGCTG
The DNA here is from genome assembly GCA_016271365.2 of Neoceratodus forsteri. Classification (NCBI taxonomy): domain Eukaryota; kingdom Metazoa; phylum Chordata; order Ceratodontiformes; family Ceratodontidae; genus Neoceratodus; species Neoceratodus forsteri. The sequence continues at coordinate 241,447,511 of CM028133.1, read as the reverse complement.
ACTGAAGGAGTCACCGCGATCGCTGGACACCCTGTCTGAGAAGAACCGAGTTAAACTCTCACAATCAGTATTAGAAAACCCTCCCGGCCATAGACAGACTGGATGTAAAAGTTTATCAACAGTCCGGAAAAGTGAGGCCGGTCGGTTCCTACCAGCAGCAATCTCCTTAGACAGAAAAACTGTCTTCTTATGGTTGATTGCCTCCTGGTACCCAGCATTATGGGCACGCAGGGCCAGTTTGTCCGCTTCCAGATGGGATCTCCTCCAGCAGCGCTCCAATCTCCGACCCATCTTCTTCATCTCCCTGAGATCACCATCAAACCATGGCGATCTCAGGTACGGAGTTCTGGGTCGTACACGGACAGGTGCGAGGGAGTTAATAGTGTCGGATAACACCCTATTATAGGCGTTAACCCCGTCCACAACACCTCCCATGCATGCATCACCCACTCTAGACAAATTCGCTGCCTCCAGAAACCCTCAGGGGTCAAACCCCGTAAAGGGAGACAGCAAATTGTCTCAACAGGGGAAGGGCTTAGGGCAGGAGCCCCATGCGTGAACTGCACCGTGCAATGATCAGACCAAAGAAATGGATTGATCTCAAGATCACTGATATCAAGTCCAAGTGAGAACACCAGGTCTAGTATATGGCCATCGCAATGGGTCGATGAAGTAACTGTCTGCATCAGACCCAAGGAGGACATAATCTGAGAGAATTCATAACTATGTCTATGACTCGCGTCGTCGAACCAAACATTGAAATCCCCCAGAAAAACACATCTGGGGGATTCCAATGATGCAACGGCGATGAAATCAGCAATCTCCTGCAGGAAATTTCCCATCGACCCGGGAGGGCGATAGATGAGAAAGATCCTGCAGCCCGCATCAGGTCCTTCCCAGATGGCCACACACTCAAAAGAACCCGGAGCTCTCACCGGATGCACGGTGAAGGTCAGGCTGGATCTAAAACAGATGGCTACACCGCCACCCCTGCTTTCCACTCTGGGGCAGTGTACCACAGCATACCCAGGGGACGGGGCTCAAAAATTGGGCCCGCATCGCCTCCCACCTAAGTTCCAGGATAAAGCCAGATCGACCGATGAAATCAAGGCAGCAATAATCTGTCTTATTTCTGATCGATCTGGCATTACAAAGCACTCCGCTCAGGGATTTAGTGATACAGCCCCACAGGTTACTTGATCTAGTGGGCTCCCTAGGGATGGGCACCAACCATGTCTGGCCTCTCCCATATGCCCATCGAAACCTAGGGTGCCTCCTGGACCTGACAACCTCAATCCTCCCACCCATACATGAGTTTCTCAATAAGCCACGATCAACACCATCCCTTCCAATCCCCACCTCCCAGCAGCGTCTAGCAATAGTATCTGATACTGGGAGGGAGATAAAAGGGCGTAGATCGTGAAGCATTGAACTACCATAAATAATTTTAACCCCCTTTAATCCAGCCATATGGCCCATATACATCAGAATAACAAATAATTCTCAGTTATCAGGCTGATAACCAAATAAGCAATTTTAAAAACCTAAATATCCCACCTGGCCTATTCATTTATCATACAAAAGTTAAAGACATTTAAAATCGTAGCAACTTACTTAACGATGGTGCCCTCAAACCAGTTCTTGGCCTCAGTAAAGATATGCAATAGTAAATATAGACCATCTAAGCTATAGCATTTATTTAAAAGGCATACAATACAAACTAAAAGATTACAGTGCTGAGTGGCGCTCACCACTCACAATGCTCGCGCTTGCGAGCGGCACGGCGATTGAAGGAGAGAATCCCCGCCCCCAGGACACACAGGTCCTAGCTCCCCCCGGGATCACTTCTGGCAAAGATTTTTAAAAATAGCACAGACCTGCTATACAGCCTCTCACGCTGTACAGGTTGTGCAATCAGAAGGCACCTCGAAAGTTAAAGTCCAGCACACAGGGGCTTCCTTTAATCCTACACAGTATCCAGCTGCCTACGAGCGGCAACACAGTCGTAGTAGTATTCCCACTTCAAACAAGCCGCTTGCGAGCAGCACGGTGATTTAAGGAGAAAGAGTCCCCGCCCCCAGGACACACAGGTCCTAGCTCCCCCTGGGATCACTTCTGGCAAAGATTTTTAAAAATAGCACAGACCTGCTATACAGCCTCTCACGCTGTACAGGTCATGCAATCAGAAGGCACCTTGAAAGTTAAAGTCCAGCACACAGGGGCTTCCTTTAATCCTACACAGTATCCAGCCGCCTACGAGCGGCAACGCAGTCGTAGTAGTATTCCCACTTCAAACAAGCTGCTTGCGAGCGGCGCGGCGATTTAAGGAGAGAGAGTCCCCGCCCCCAGGACACACAGGTCCTAGCTCCCCCCGGGATCACTTCTGGCAAAGATTTTTAAAAATAGCACAGACCTGCTATACAGCCTCTCACGCTGTACAGGTCGTGCAATCAGAAGGCACCTCGAAAGTTAAAGTCCAGCACACAGGGGCTTCCTTTAATCCTACACAGTATCCAGCCGCCTACGAGCGGCAACACAGTCATAGTAGTATTCCCACTTCAAACAAAAAAAAAAAAAAATAGACAACTACTCCTCCCCCTCTTCTCCCCTGCCTGTCTCTCCTGTAGGTTATGTACCCTGGTATGTTAACATCCCAGTCATGGTTCTCTGTGTACCATGTTTCTGTGACTGCTACGTATATCCAGGCATCCTCTTCCATCAAGGCCACCAGCTCAGGAAGCTTGTTGCCTAGACTATGGGCATTGGTACTCATTACCCTCCATTTCCTGATGGCCTTACTCCCTTTTGCCCCATCCCTGTCCTTCTTGCCTTTGTCACTTTCTCCATTTACCCCTGCCCTTCTCCCTATCGACACCTCTATGTTGGTGTTTGCCGCACTTACTACCGTGATTATTTGGGAGGAGCTAGGATTTTCCTGCTCCTTTACAGTGCCTTCCCCCTTGGCTAGTTTAAAAGCTTGCCAATGAAGCATTTAAACCTATCACCTAGGATCCTGGTTCCCCTCCCGGACAGATGCAGCCCATCATGCCAGTATAGGCTTGCATCACTCCAGGTGGACCCCCAGTCCCCAATGAAGCCAAATCCCTGAGCTCCACACCAGTTTTTCAACCACTGATTGAATCCCATGGTGCGGAACACCCTAGCCTCTCCTATGCCATAGATGGGCAGCACCTTCAAGAAGGTTACCGTGCGTGCTACTTGACTAAGTCCCCTCCCCAATTCCACAAACTCTTCCTGCACTTCTCTAATCCCTTTCTTAGCCAGGTCATTTGTCCCTAGGTGGACAATGACATCCAGCTCCCTCCCCTGTGCAGCTGCTCCGGCAATCCTGAGGATTAGCTCCCTGTCCCTCCAAGCCATGGTGCCAGGCAGGCACCTTACCTCCCTCTCCCCTTCCTCCCCCAGTTCTACCTTCCTAACAATGGAGTTCCCCACCAGGAGTTGTTTCCTTCCCCTGCCACCCTCCTATGGGTCTACTTTGTGGAGGTTCCCAGCATCCTCCTTGGTCTCCGCTCCGGGTGCCTCCATAGAGGAACCACACTTTGCCAGAATGGCATAGGAATTGTGGAGAGGTACAACTGGAAGGATGCGCCTCTGTTCCACCACCCTCACCCTCCCTGAGCCCACTGTGGTCCAACCGCTCCTCTTTCTTGGCAACCTCTGAGGCAACGGCAGTGGCACTGGTGGTCCCTGGATGGAAGAGGAGGTCCCACAAATCCTGGCCAACTCAGCCTGGAGATGAGCAACCTCCTCCCTCAGCCCAGAGAGGTGCCTGCAGATGGGACAACACTGCATCCTCCAGAACGTCTCCCGGAAGACTGCTGCTCCACAGCCACTGCACCGCACCACTCCAATCATGTCTTATTTCTGGCCCCTTAACTGTTTGCAATCCTTACTCTTTCCTCTGTTTTTTTTCTCTGTCTCCTTACTTTCTGCCTGTGTGCCCTTTAAGCTCATGATTGTCTTGTTCTGAGACAAGAATATCCTGTACTTCTCAGTAGACCACTTACTTGCTCAGAGGCAGACCTCCAGCAGCTAGAGGGGGCCAGAGAGCTACTCTTGCCCTTCTAGGATGGTGGGTCTTTGGTGGTTATTTGATCACTCACTTCCTGCTCCCAAACAGGAAGTTCCTGTTGTCAGTCAAATCCTGTGTCTATAAAAATAGAACTAGCTTTGGGTGGAGGGGAAGGAAGGAGGGCAATATAGTCCCAGTGGAGAAGTTCAGTCACACAGCAGTCCTTTCTCCTGGTGTCTTCTGCCAAGCTATTAGCAGAATCTTTCTAAGGCAGTCTTTAAATGTAGCTTCCTTCTAGCTAAACCACTCCTCCTACTTACTAGATCTTTCTACAAGTAATTTAAACCTCACAGCTATTAAGTCCTTTCAATCACCTGAGATTTACACCTAGATAACTGTTCAGATACCCATTCAGTTCAGTTAACCCAGACACACACTTTTTTTTGTTTTGTTTGTTAGTTTTTTTTTACCCTAAATTAAAGGTCCAAGTACAAAAGTTCTTCTTCTTTAGTCCCAGTAGAGAAGTTCAGTCACACAGCAGTCCTTTCTCCTGGTGTCTTCTGCCACGCTATTAGCCGTTTTAGCTATTAACAGTTTGAATACCTCCTGAACTGGAGACCAAAGGTTGATCCGAACTCACAAAAACAGACAAGAGGGTTACCTTGTCTGTTATACTGTTCACGAGACTGCGCTCAGAGGTTGGCACTTTGGGAGGAGAGAGCCTGACCTGCTGAGTGGGTTTGTGACAGACTGGTTGGCAGCGGTGGCATTATTTTGGTATCACAAGCTTGTATTGTTCTGTGTCAGCTGAGACCGTAAGCTTTCTTACAAAGAAAGGAAAAAGAGTTTTATTTTAAAAAGGAAACAGAACTATATATCACTTGGTGTACAGTCGAGTTCCTAACCATTTTATTTTTTTCTCTAAAGTGCAGTCTGAGTAGCCGTAGTCAGGGAAGAAGAAGATGACTTCCGACTACAGCAGGCAGACTGTAGATTACTTGAAGCAGTTGTGCGGGGACAGGGGAGTCCCGTTTGAGGTGAGAGCCAAAAAGCAGAACATCATAGAGGCCCTGATGGTAGCAGATACCCAGAGCAGCAAAAAGGAGAGCAGGGACACTGTCAGTGAAGGGCCACAGCAGCAGGGGATGGTCACCAGTATCCTAAATCCAGAGGTATTCAAACTGCAAATTGAGTTGCACAGGATGGAACTGGAGGCAGAACGACAACAAAGGGAGGCAGACCATGAGGAGCGAGAGTGCCAGCGAGTTGCAGAGGAGAAGAGAGAGCGAGAACGCAGAGAGGCAGAGGAGAGGAGAGTAGCGCCAGTGGCAACACGAACTGGAGAATATAAGACTCCAACCAGCAGCACCAGAGCAGGTAAGTGGCTTGGGTTTAACTGGGACTGCAGGACAGGGTTACAAATTGAACTCCAAATTAATAGCCAAGTTTAAGGGAAGGGAAGATATGGATGCTTTTTAAAATTCTTTTGAAAAAGTTTGTATTCAGGCTAAAAGTCCTAGAGAGTCCTGGAGCTTCCAGCTATCCCCACTACTTACCGGGAAAGCTCGGGATGCATTGAGTCAAATGGACAATGAAGACAGCAATGATTACAGAAACTAAAAGCTGCACTGTTAAAAAAGTTTGAATTAACTGCTGAAATATACAGAGCTAAATTCCGTAAGCTCAGGAGAAGCCCTGATATGAGCTACAAGGAGCTAGCCACGAAACAACGTCAGTTTTTAAAACGTTGGTGTGAAGGAATTGAGGCAAACTCTGTTGATAAAAATGAAAATGTGATTTTATTAGAACAGTTTTATTGGGCATGCCCAGCAGAGCTAAAAACCTGGCTAGAGGACCGAGATCCAAAAACAATGCAAGAGGCTGCAGAAGTCTCGGACCGCTATGCCAAGAACAGACCTGCTCTGAGAGAGAATGGGGCGGGCATGGCAGCACAGAAAGGGAAAAGCGCACCTTCGGGGCAGCTAAAACCCTCACTGCCTCCACTGAAACCAGTTAGCCCCAGGTTTCAACGAAAAGATTTATCTGAAGTAAGAAATGCATGTTGGCTGTGTAAGGAAACTGGGCATATTGCCAGACAGTGCCCCAAAAAGGTGAGCCAAAATACACAACAGGGTGCTAGAAAAGAAGTGGGTTGTTAGTGTCCCTGAGAGCACGCCAGTGAACATGAGGGAACACATGCACCCAGTCATAGTAAATGGTGTACAGACGCAGGGGTTAAGGGACGCAGGGGCATCCCTGACATTGGTAAAGGGGGATCTGGTATAGCCTGGTCAGCTTATACCCAATAAATACGCAACTGTACAAGGGTTTACTGGTGAAGAGAAAACATTGCCACTCGCTAGTGTTCTCCTGGACTGGGGTGAAACAGAGGGAACTGTGCAACAGGTGGCTGTAGCTAACACATTAGCAGGGGATGTGATCCTGGGTAACAATCTCCAGCAAGGGGTGGTATGTGCAGTTACCCGTAGCCAAGTGGCAAGGGAAAATAGTAGTTCCCTGAACCCCACAGAAACCAGTGTGGAAACCACTGAGAGGCTGGCTCCCCAGCCTGTGTCTCCAGATGGGGAGACTGATAAAAGGGGGTTAGAAATTTCCCCAGTAGCAAGTAACCACACAGCTAGAGAGGGTTACACTGAAGAGGGAGGGGTGACAACTTGTCAGAGGGTTAGGACTGACAGTGATCCTGAGGGCCCTGACACTAGTGCTAGGGACCCTAGTTTAGCAACTGAAGGGGGACTGTCCCATGCCTTGGGACTGTGTGAGGGGTTTCCAGCTGCTCAGAGGAGTGACCCTAGTTTAGAGAAGTTGAGGGCTTGGGCAGACTCGGAGGGCACACAGGGAGGTGATGGCAGACATAAGGTTTATTGGGAAAATGGACTTATGTGTACACAGGCAGTACAGACAGAGGGAGGGATGCTAGGCAGGCAGCTTGTCATTCCCCAGGGATATAGTGAGCAGTTGCTCAGGGTTGCCCATGATATTCCCTTATCTGGTCATCTGGGAATCACACGAACTACGCAGCAGTTGGCCCAGAATTTCTACTGGCCTAACTTCACCCAGCAGGTGAAGGAGTATTGCAGGTCTTGTCACCGGTGCCAAGAAATAGGGAAGGCGGGCAAGAAAACCCAAGCCACCCTGATCCCCTTAACCATAGTAGAGGAGCCATTCCAGAGGGTGCGAATTGATATTGTGGGGTCCTTAAATACCCCCAGCTCCTCAGGGAAGAGATTCATCCTGACTGTGGTGGATTATGCCACCCAGTACCCAGAGGCAGTCGCCCTATCCTCACTGAGGACAGACAAAGTGGCAGATGCCTTACTTGGGATTTTCTCCCGTGTTGGGTTTCCGCAGGAGGTAATCACTGATCGAGGGGGTTTCTTCACGTTGGACCTTATGAAATATTTATGGGAGAAGTGTGGGGTGGTGCAGAGATGCACGGCACCGTATCACCCACAAGCCAATGAACTTGTGGAACAATTCAATGGTACCCTAAAGTCAATGCTCTGGGCGTTTGCTGAACAGCATGGGAGGGACTGGGAGAAATACCTTCCCCACTTGTTGTTTGCATATAGGGAGGTGCCGCAAGAGTCGACAGGATTTTCCCCCTTCGAACTCTTGTACGGACGCCGGGTACGTGGGCTCCTAGACTTGATCCGTGAGGACTGGGAAGGCAATCACGCCACCCAGGGAACTCCCATTGTGGATTATATCCTTAGGTTTAGGGAAAGGCTAAAGGAGCTTATGGGGACAGCCCAGAGCAACCTAGCAGCTGTCCAACAGAAACAAAAAGTGTGGTATGACCACAGAGCCAGAGCTCGCTCATACATGGTTGGTCAGGAAGTCATAGTCCTTACTCCGGTCTGGAAAGACAAGCTGCAAGCCAAGTGGGCAGGACAGTACAAAGTGGTTAGGAATGTAAATGACGTGAACTACATTGTGGAGTTACCTGACAGAAGACAGACTGAAAGGATGTACCATGTCAACATGATGAAGCCATATGTAAATAGGGCTGACATGGTGCTTGCAGTGTGTAGTCATGGGGAGGGGACGGACGAAGGAGACCCCCTTCTGGATTTGCTGGAGGAACGTAAGCGGGAGTCCTATGTGAAGGCAGTAAAATTGTCTCCCCAGCTGGCCCTGGGCCAGATCCAGAAAGTAAGGGAGGTTTTAGCAGACTTTGCCCCATTGTTTAACGCCAAGCCTGGACTAACCCCCTTTGTGACACACGATGTGGAGACAGGGTCACAGATGCCTATATGGCAGACAGCATATCGGGTGTCAAAGGCTGTCCAAAAGGACATTAGGAGGGAAGTGGAGGAGATGCTGGCTTTAGGGGTAATCCAGAGATCCCATAGCCCCTGGGCCTCACCCGTAGTCCTTGTGCCCAAGCCAGATGGCTCAACTCATTTCTGTGTGGACTATTGTGGACTGAATGCAGTCACAAAGTCTGACGCCCACCTGAAGCCCTGGACGGACGAACTCCTGGACAAGTTGGGAGGGGCGACCTACCTTATGACCATTGACCTGACAAAGGAGTATTGGCAGGTATAATTGACAGACAGAGCTAGGGAGAGGTCGGCCTTCATCACTCTGATAGGCTTATTTGAGTTTAAAGTAATGCCTTTTGGAATGAAGAACGCCCTGACCACTTTCCAAAGGTTGGTGAACCAGGTGTTAAATGGTGCTGTGGAGTACACCGTGGCATACTTGGATAACATTGCCATCTTTAGTACCAGCTGGGAGGAACACCTATCCCACCTTAGGGAAGTGCAGGACAGGATACAGAGGGCCGGGCTCACTGTCAAAGCCGAGAAGTGCCAGGTGGCCATGGGAGAAGTGGCATACCTCGGGCATGTAGTAGGCAGGGGACAGCTCCATCCTAATCAAATAAAGACAGAGGTGATCCAGGCATGGCCCAGACCAGAAACCCAGAAGCAGGTCAGGAGCTTTCTAGGGACAGCAGGGTACTACAGGAAATTTGCACCCAATTACAGTGCCATGGCTGCTCCCCTATCTGACCTGACAAAGAAAAAAAATGCCAAAGAAAATTTCCTGGGGCCCAGCCTGTGAGGAAGCCTTTACCAGACAGAAGGAGGCACTGTGCAGTGCTCCTGTTTTGATAAGTTCTGACTATAACAAACCTTTATAGTTCAGACACCTCAGACATGGGTATTGGGGCAATACTGAGCCAGATGTTCAGCCAAGGTACAGATCACCCAGTCGTGTACTTAAGCAGGAAGCTGCTTCCCAGGGAACAAGTGTACTCCATGGCGGAAAAGGAGCGTCTTGCCATAGTGTGGGCCCTAAAGGAATTAGAGCCATGCTTGTATGGGCAGCATTTTGTGGTGCAGACTGACCACAACCCCCTGGTTTGGCTGATGCAGATGGGGAAGAACAATGGGAGACTACCAAGATGGAGTCTTGCTTTACAAGGGTATGATCTAAAAATTGTACATAGGGCTGGAGCGAATAATCAAAACCCACATGGACTGTCCAGGGGCTATGAGGAGTGAACTGATTTGGGAAGCTCATCCCAGGTAGGGGATAGATCCCCCAAATTCAGTCTAGGTGGGGAGAAGTGTGACGTAGACAGCCATGTTCTGAGTGCTGTATCATTTTTATTTCTTAAAATAACAGAAATGTGGTATTGAAGTGCCTGTTAAAAATGCCAGTGCCCTTGGAATAACCTCACTCCCCCAGTTTTCAGTAGACAGATGCAAGCTAACAGAAATTCTGACAGCATGTGAGATTATACACAGACAGATTTTAGAGACAATGTGTTACGTGGAAAAGCCTGAAGCTAATTATAGGGTTAAGAAGCTTGAGTTCAGCATATCCATTTTATGATGCTTCCAGAGGAAGAAAAGCAGGTTGTGATGTATTAGTGCGAAATCATAAATGCTTTGGTGTCTGTGTGACAGAGGATACTGTTTTAAGTATCAAAGAGATGTCATTTGACACACATGAGTTATGCTAAGGATTGCAGAATGTAATACTTTGGAAAATACATCCTGTGGTTGTATGAGATATATATTTTTAAATATAATCTGACAGAGGAGGAGCTAGCTGACCTCACCAAAAAGGGGTTGGGCAATACAGTTGTTTAAGGAATAATTCTGTTTTACAGAGACACACATTTTTACCTAGACTCTGACCAAGCAAGATCGGTGAGCACTTAAGCAAGTATTTAGAGACTAAGTACTGAAGTAGGAATTTGCACTGTTTAAACCTTGATTCTTTTAAAAGATTTGTATGTCTTTTGATATGAGTTCTGTATTTTGTGTTTTACATATTTTTAACTATTTTTAGTAAAATTCTCTTTAGAACTTACTTGGTCTGTCTTTGACTTCTTTTTTTATTTGTAAGAAAAGTACATGGTTATAGCAGACAATAGACATAAGCTTGAATGGTGGTACCAAACTGGAAAGAGAAGCGTAAAATCTAAGGTCTTTATTAAAGTTTTAAAGGGTTCATCTCCGTACACCTGGTTAGGTGCCCCTAGACAAAGATATCTGGCCCCCTGAAGACAGATATATCTGAGCCTGTGAATTGGGTATGCTAGCAAGAGGTTAACAGTTTGAATCCCTGCAGAACTGGAGACCAAAGGTTGATCCGAACTTGCAAAAACAGACAAGAGGGTTACCTTGTCTGTTGCACTGTTCACAAGACTGCGCTCAGAGGTTGGCACTTTGGGAGTAGAAGGCCTGACCTGCTGAGTGGGTTTGTGATACTCTGTATCAGAAGTTATCTGTGTTGCATTTGGTCAAGTAGTGACTGGGAGATCATGGGTGTGTCTCGCGATTGCACTGTTTGCTTGGAAAAGGAATCGAAGACATCATATGCAGCACTGAAAGTAGAGATAAAGTGATAGAGTGCGGCGTCTACTGATTGTGCAGTGTGGATGGGGGACCAGTCGCAGGATGAGAGGTATGATTTTAGGCGGGTGAGGGACCCTTTTTTGAGGCGTCTTTGGAAGGAGACTTTATGGGAAACGGGTTTGCTTGACCACCAGCAGGTAACCGGTGAGTGGTCACTTAGTGTATCTGGGAGCACTTTGACTCAGGAGATACAGTATTATTAGGTCTGTTAGTAAAAATGAGGTCAATTAGAGTAGCGGTCCCAGATTTTGTGGCCAGTCTAGTGGGAAACTGGACAAGCTGGGTAAAATCATAGGACTGAATGGCTTCTTTGTAGGAGGAAGACGCAGGGGACAACTAGTTAACATTGAAATCTCCTAGTATGATATTTTCGCTTTTGGATGGGAGGTGGGCGATACTAGTCAGTATTGAGTAAAGCCAGGCTTTTTGTTTTGAAGGGAGATGTATACAACCATAACGTACAGTGTTTTGCCAGGGTTGCCAAGGAGTAACTTGATGGCAAGGGTTTATGCTCCATGTGCTGGTGGGGGGAGGGAGACGGAGGGCGTGCAGGGAGTTTCGTATGTAGAGGGCACAGCCACCGCCCCGTCTGCACAGCATGTCGTCATGGAAGATGGAATAATCATTGAGGGCGACAGATGCATCGGATATGTCCTTGGAGAGCCAGGTCTCAGGTAAGGCTAGAATGTCTGGAAAGTGTTGAGCAATCCAGCACTAAAATGGTGAGAACTTTTTCTGAAGGTTGCAGATGTTTAGGGAAGCCATCAGGAGGTTACCGGACTGGCTTGAGTGGGGGACACCTGACGCAGCTGGCCCAGGGTTAGGGTGCACATTACCAGAAAGGAGGAGGAGAAGCACATGCCGTAGCAATGCGGTTCTGAGTATTCTGAGTTGGGTGTAAGGGCTTTTTGATGGTGAGATGTGTTTAGTGGGTGTGACGGGAGTGGGCAGGGTGGGCACGAGCTGGGCTAAGAGACAGGTAGTTGTTGGGTGATAGGGGCCGGGAGAGAAGAGACTGAGCAGGGAGATGGGGGGGTGTCCAGAGGGGGTTCAGGGTAGAGGTTCCGCACAGATTATAGTGGCTGGCCAGGGGCTCAAGAGGTAGGGGCAGGTGGACATGGTGTGGAGAAGAGAGGTTGGGTAGCAAGCCAAGAAACGTAAGGTAGTCCCAGAGATGGTGCAATGTGTGCGGGGAGGAGGGTGTCATGAGACTGGGGTGCTGCTTGGAAGACCCATACATGGGAGTGGGGTGGGGGGGAGGAAGTGATATTGAGGGTAGAAAATAAGTCACTATAACTAGAACCAGAAGGGGAAGATGCATGGTGGTTCAGTTGTTAGGAAATTGAGTAGTCAGACGTGCTAGCGGCCACTAGTGGCAAAAGAGTATAATCTGCAAGTGGGGAAGTGGACTGATAGTGGGGCTAAACCATCCCGTATCTTCTGTTTGCCATGCGTCCGTTTTGCAAGCGCCTCCGGGCTGTTTATGTCCATACCTGCTATGTGTTGAAGATGCAGTCTCATCAGTTTGTTTTTGGCCAGAACCTCCATCACAACTGTTGTATTTTTAGCCATTGAATCCATTGCAGCTTTAGACTCCACAGAGGCTGTTTCCAGCTTCACCTCTAGAGTGATAAATTTTAGTGTTCATAGTGTCCATTTTATGATCCAAATCTTGGACTGCTTGCAACAATGCTCCATCAGATGGCTCGACCTCTTTGCCAACATCCAGGCCTGAGCCGCCCACATCCATCTGATCAGCTGACCTTATGGCTTTCACGTTCCCCAAATCTTGAGCTGGATATTATTGTGGCTTCCCCATTATCGGTTTCTGCCAAAGAATTACCTCCGTGAAGCTGAGATCTAGATCCTTCAGGGAATTTCTTTATATTCCAATTTTGTGTCGGTTTTGAAAAATCTTAATTTAGAAAGTTTTTTCTGCACTCGGGGGCTCCATTTAGAACGTCCTTTTCTGTCAGTTGATGGCCACGCCCCTCCCCATGGCGACATCTATGGGACTACAACAGTTCAACATCTGTGGTACCCAGGGACTGTGCTGGGCTTAGTAAACCTCGGTACCACATAGGAAGAGGGCAGTCTGGCCTGTCTGGAAGGGCACCTAAGGGGCCTTGATAAAAGTTGTGTTCCACTAACCATTTTACCTTCCAGGTTTCCCCTTCCTGTTAATAAAACTGTGTTTTGCTGTTAAACGTGTCTAGTTATTGATTCCTCATGTGGAACATATAACAGTGGTCTCCTTGCTGAGCCCACCAAGCACCGGGCCCTTGTGGCTGAGTCAACTGCAGTATCTCCAGCACTCTCTCCCCAAACCTAATTATACTGTACCGGTTTACCAAAGGTGGTAATAGTTCTATTTGAATCTGGGCACACCTTGCTACGGGGGTCCATCACATTACAGTGAACCTAGGTCTTGAAGCTGTTGCTTATTATACTTCTCAAGGTCCATTTTCCATGGAGGTCTGTTCTAGACTTAACACCCCCACCATCCAAGATTTAGTTTTCGGGTTCCCTCATCCCAAGAGCATAACCATGCACTTTTTGGCATTATATTTCAGTTGCCAAATCTAGACCTACCATTCCAATTTCTCCAGATCCCCCTTTCAGTTCCCTCTTGCCCTACTCACTATCCACTTATCATCTCTTGTGCAGAGGGATGACATCCACCACCATCCAATCCCTGTGGGGACAATGCTTGTCTTAATCAAACAGCTGAACAGACATGCCAAGGGGGCTGGCTAGAGTTTGCCCCTCCTCCCTGCCTAACTGTGGGTAGAACCCAAACAGCCTGTCCCTCCTGCCTGCGCACCTGAGGGTGGAATCTATCCAGCCTGCTGCTCCTCCCTGCACACGTGAGGGTGGGACCCATCCAGTCCTGTGGACTTCCCACCCTTAGTCTTGTCAATCCCTTAGAAACAGAAACATAGAAATTGATGGCAGTAGGGCTGCTAGGCCCATGCAGTCTGCTCATTTTCCCTGCCTACTGTAAAAGTTGCAGACCCTACTTGATCTCTGGCTTTACCTCCTCGTACCTATTGCTAGGGTTCCCCTAATCCTGTCCTATGCATGTTTGAATTCCCCCACTGTGTCTGCCCCCACCACCTCCACTGGGAGTCAATTCAGTTTCAATTCAATCAGTTTATTGATCGGTACAAAACACCATTAGAAACACATGAGATTAAAATTCCATAAAATTTCCAGCAAGACATAAATACACAACACTTAATATAACAGATAAATGTGTAGTTTCCATACAGTGCAATCAAGATAATTCAAAGTGCCCAGCAGTATCCAGTATCATCTTTTCCTATGTTAAAGGTGAATGGAGTGAAGGAAACCAGCCAATCTTGTTAGTTCTGAGATATCATTAGAAGTAAATAGCTCATGTATTGTTAAGTTTGTGGGTAGTCTTGTATTGCTCAATATCTCCCCCAGCCATCTATCTCTATTTTTATGTTGGCTTGCTTGTGCGCAAGCAACATCTTGTGGTAGTAGCACATTTCAGAGGTGTGTCAATGTTGTGGCCAATGCAGGGGATGCTTTAGTGGGTGTGTCCCTCAGCTGCCAATCAGTGAGCATGCTGGCGATGACAGTAAACTTCAAAGAGAACCAAAACCTTGAAAGAAGTCTGCCACTCCAGTGAGGTGCAGTTTCCTCATCAAACCTCTCAACTGTCCCTGATTTTCAAGGATGTCCCTGATTTTGCCTCAAAAATTTACCTGTCTCTCCTAAAAATTGTGTTTTTGTGACCAAACAGTAGGAGTTGTAAGCACAAAATAATGTCAAACCTTAAAGTCACAGCCTTGTTCTTCCTTAGAAAATGCATTTTACACTAAGCCCCTTTCTCTACCAGATTCCTGAATTAATATCTCCAATTTTGAAGATGTGTCCCTGATTTTGGTCCTTTGTCCCTGATTTTTTTAAGCCTTGTCCCTGATTTATGAGGCAGGAGGTTGAGAGGTATGTTCCTCATTGCAGCAGCAGATAACAAGACTCTGGCCATGCACATTACAGTGCACAGTAATGCGCATGGCCGGAGTTATGAGCAGTTGCTCGGTGTGCTGTTCCTGGTGAAACATTTCAATAAATACATAAAGAAGCATACGTGGCTTTCCCACAATGGCCACTCCTGCCACGGTCACACTCCCCTGAAGCCATCAGGGTGCCCAATTCCCGTGTCGGCATGTATTCCTCCCCAGCCACATTGTGGCACACTGGGAGCCCACCCCAGTGTGCCCAGACATTGTTTTATTTTCCCCAACACCAGGATGCCCACTCCCAGGGTGTCGGATACCCCCACCCTCCAAGCTCAATTTCTTTGCTGATGGGGGTGCTAAATCCCCATCAGCGTCATGTTTCCCCTCCCCCCAAACTCATGGGGCACACTGGCAGCCCACCCCAGTGTGCCCAAAAGTTGTTGTTTTTTTAAACCTGTAAATAAAGAAAATGGTCCCCCAAAGTCTTTTTGTTTATTAAACTGTAAAAAGAAAACATCCAGCGTCATCTCCCCATTCCCCTACCCCACCCCAACCCTCCCTCTGCGCACCCTCCTCCCTGCACCCCCTTCAACCAAACCTATCCTCCGAGGTCGGGAGCAGTGATCTTCTGTGGATCGGGACGAGTCTGCACTCTTCAAAGCCAAACTGTAAACTGAGGATTCAGGTAAGCGTTGTATAATGGGACTCACTGGGGGGGGTTCAACTTAGGTTGATATCTCAGCCATTTTCCATGCACTCTCGTAACTTTGCCAATTTTTTATATTTTCACTCCACATTTTCAAAATTGCCATTTTTTTAACACCTCCTTATGAATAGTACAGATGTCATTTTTCACATCCTGCCCGAAATGTGGTTTCGTACCTGTGGCGCAGAATAGCACGGTCGCTGTGTGAAATCAACTTTTGGGATGGATTAACAAAATCACAGTACCACTCTTCATGAGGGGAGGTCCCAAAAAGTCCATGTTAAAAAACTGGTGAAAAAATTCCAAAAAATGACCATGTTATGGGCATGCATTATGCAGTTTATACGCACGCTCATACCTTCGCAAATTTTTCAGATTTTCATTCCAGATTTTCAACATTGCCATTTGTTCACCCCTCCTCATGAACAATACAACTGTAATTTTTCACATCCTGCCTGATATGTGGTTTTGCACCTGTGGCGCCGAATGGCATAGTTGCTGTACAAAATCACCTTTCAGGATTGAGTAACGAAATGACAGTGCCACTGTTCAAGAGGTGGGGTCCCAAAAAGCCCATTTTGAAAATCTGGAGTGAAAATACTGACAGACGACCAGGACATTAAGGTTTCCAACCATAATGCCCACCCTGTAGAGACTGACAGGCTTCGGGGGGGGGGTGACTTGGGTTCATCGGACATAATGCTCACGACGTTCTACCCCCACCCAACAGCCACTGACAGGCATCAAGGTGTGCCTAGGGGTCTTCAGCCCTAACATTCACCCCATTCTCCTATACTGCACCCATCTCAGCTTATTTCCTTATGAAATGGGGTAAGTGTAAGGGCCGAAGACCCCAAGGCACACTGCGACACCTGTTGCTGTCTGCAGGGTGGAATGAAGTGGAATGGCTTCAGCGTTATGGCCGATGACCCAAAGGCATATCCCAAACACCTTTCGGTCTCGGGGAGGGGGGGCTGGCGTTAGTTCAGTACTTTACTGCCATTATTCCTATTATGTATCTCTCTAACTCCTGCATTACCAATGCCAGCAAGCCAACATTTGGCACTGACAAATGCCTGTTGCTATAGAGGGGACACAGTAACACCACATGTTTTAGATCATCCTCGAGTTGTCTCCCACATCTACAAAATGGTGAAATAGCCTCAGCTATCTTTTGAATGTGGTGAACATAATTACATAATTTGCTTTGAATAGTTCCATCTTACTGTAAATATCATAATCAAGCACCTACGTTCCAGCTTTGTCAGTATAAGCAGGTAAGGTTCTAAGTGGTATATATGTTTGATTTGTTTGTACCACCTAAAACATTTCAATTCGGCCAATTGAGCATAATTTTTTGCTACTTCTGCATCCCTAGTTCTTGTTGTCACCCTGGTTTTAATTTCATCCCAAGGTTTGATGTATATCCCAATCTAGTTTTACTGATCTCTGAATTGCTGAATGTTCAAAGCCTAATGTCATCACGCCTAATGCCATCACCTGCTCTCGTTATTGCCTGCAAGGATGGCTAATACTATATGTAAGTTCTGTTGCTTTTTTCTCCTGACCATCCCTGCACGGACATCAATTGTCTGTACCATATGCTGAATTGTACTGTGTTATTTGTACTTTATCACTGTACCGTCAAGTCAACTGTGTATTGTACTCTCTTGGGTCGTGCTTGAAAATAGGCAGGGTTTTTGCCTAACGCACCTACCCGATCAACAAAAGCTAAATAAATAAATAAGTCAGTTAAAAGATTTCCTAAACCTGGGGAAGAAAACTTCTCTTTTATCAGGTGCAAGGAAGGGGAGAGGAAGACTCTCTCCACATATTCCATCTCCTCTTTGAGGCACCAACAAGGGAGTTGTGAATGTGGCAAAAGAAAGGGTTTTAACAAGAACAAAACTCTTCTTACCAAAACCATGGACTCCAAAGAAAACTGTCCGAGCTCAAGCTGTAATACAGCTGCAGGAACTGATTGGGGGACCATTAGAAGGTATCGGTATAATTTATTAATTGTGGTTTCTATTTCCTTCAAACTATCGGTGCCCAAACTTCAGTGGCATATAGGGCACACATTTTAAATTTAGCATTTAGTACTTTAAGTACCCCCAGTACTGAACTCTTTCCTAGCTTCGCATTGAATGTTCAGAGGGCACCAGATGCTATTTTCATCTTGTTTTGTACAAACGTTTTATGTTTTCTCCAGGTAGTGTCCTGTGCAAATCTCGCCCCTAAATAGTCATAAAATGTGACTGTCTCCAACTTATCCTGATCTATTTGGACTGAGGGAGTTTTCTTATCCTTGTTTCCAAAAATGACCATTTTAGTTTTATCTTTGTTTATTTTTAATTTAAGGTCCTTGCAGAGTTTTGAGAAAAGAATCAATATTCTTTGGAGTCCCAAAAGTGAAGCTGAAATAAGTACAATATCATCTGCGTACGGCAAAAGCGGTATTGTTCTTTTGCCTATTTTAGGAGAATGAAAATCAGGGCTATCTAAGTTTTCTAATAATAAATTAATGAATATGTTAAATAGGGAGGGTGCCAGAAGGCAACCCTGCCTGACATCTAAGTTTGTTCGAATTGTAGTGGTCGTGTGTCCATATTGGTTGTATTGGATCATAACCCAAGTCTTTAAATATAATCTTACCATAATATTAGCTAATTCTGGGTCCAATTTCTATTCTTCTAGTTTTTTTTCCACAGCATACTCCTGCTTATACTGTCAAGAGCTGAAGTGAAGTCAACAAAACAACAACAACAGAGTTTGTGAAACTTGACCTTATCATACTTACAAATGAGATAATTCAAAGTATAACAATGTTGGATGGTAGACCTTTCCTGGTCTAAATCCATTTTGGTATTCACTTAGTATAGAACTGCTTTCTATCCAAGTGGATAAACGCTCCAGTATTATTTTAGCAAATAATTTCTGAGCGATGTCAATCAAACTGATGGGGCAATACATTTTAGGGTCTTTACTGTCCCCCTTCTTAAAAATTGGTACTACCTCTCCAACTTTCAGGTATCTTAAGGCCTTGAATTATTGCACTAAATAAAATTTTAAATATAGGGAGCCACCACAGTGGAAAAGCTTTGTACACATCTCCAATTATGGAATCTGGTCCTGGGGCTTTATTTGAAGTGAATAACAGAAGTGCTTCATGGTTTTCCGCTGTAATTGTCAGTCCTTGTCTAAATCTTTCAGAGGAGAAAATCTATTATTTTGCAGAACAGGTTGTTTGCTCAACTGCATTTTCTTTAGCGGTAGAGTTCTCCAAAGACTGAGGGGGTGGCATATGAATACCAAGAGGGTCCAGTCTGTTTGCGACAGCTAGAAGAGCCTTCACTGTTTGCGAGTTTTTGAAAGTAATGTCAACTTGTGTAGTATTATGGTGTCAGCCGTGTATCTTTATCCATTCTATGGAATTATTAGATATGTTTATGTGTAAAGTCCTGGCCCAGAAGGAAGTCATGTCATTTCTAATCTTCTTGTTTCCTCCTTGGAGGTTTTCCATCCAAAGATTGTAATTGTTCTACATTTCCAATCATACGGATTCTGTAGCTCTTTTTGTCTAATAATTTCTAAAAATGTCTCTACTCTTACTGTGTCCATATTTTTATCCCAGTCAGGGGAAGCCTTATTAAAATATGTAGGTCCCTTAATTATTGGTACCCTCTGAGGCAGGTGAAGAAGGATACCCCCCATGCTCAGCGTAGCATTCTTTCCCCAGATATTATTTGCCAACTCCTCTGAGTGGCAGTAAATCAGGACACAGTCCTATAATTGTGGATTTGGTGGCCTCATGACATGAATTCTCTCTGAAGGTTCTTCAGCATGTAATAAATGAGACATCCAGTTCTGTAAAAGGTCTTGTCTCATTTGTAAGTTTAGGCAATTCCACAGCTTTCAATGAACAATTCAAAGCCCCCATGAGTGTCCTCGCTGTAGTCTACGGGAACTGGAAAAGACTAACATTTCTTTTGAATTTATTTGTTCTACTGGATCCTGTACACTATTTCTCACACTGCTATTTTTAGTGACTAGTTTGGTTTCCTGGGGGCCGATTCCAAGATGACTGGCGTAACCTGC
This sequence comes from Neoceratodus forsteri, assembly GCA_016271365.2. Classification (NCBI taxonomy): domain Eukaryota; kingdom Metazoa; phylum Chordata; order Ceratodontiformes; family Ceratodontidae; genus Neoceratodus; species Neoceratodus forsteri. The sequence continues at coordinate 241,427,780 of CM028133.1, read as the reverse complement.
ACGCAGTTGCGAGTTACACCAGCTGCACCCTATGCCAGAGACTCCACGCCGCATTCCAGAAGTAGCAGAGTCCCGGCACTTGTGACATGCACGATATGCCATCCGTGGGCTACCACCACACACATGTTGTATCGCAGCCGCATGGCACAACTCACGGCTGGTGACAGGTGCCCCCCCACCCCAGACCACCACAGCATGCACCAAGGGGCATGAGGGGTCAGGACACATGGCACAGGCATCTGGGGGGTGCACCAGAAATGGACCCCCGGGGGTCCCAGACGTTCGGGGGGTTGGGGGCAGGGATATGCCTGAGGGGATTTGGGGGATGGTATGGCGCCATTGCCACAGCTCTGCATGGCTGCATCCGATGGTGCCAACAGTCGGATGCCAATTAGGACAGCTCCGAGCTGTTGGAACTTCCCTATGCCACTGCACCTCTCAGAATTGCAACTGTGGGTCATGACATCCACCTTCCTGGACTTGGGCGAAGTTGCTGTCGTAACCCGCAGTTGCGCCAGGCATTGCGGGCTGTGGCGTAGCCCACGATTGTCGCAGCCCGCGTCCACCATGGCACAAGTCACTACTTAGAATTGCAACGGGCAAAATGCAGGGCGTAAATCACAAGATACGCCATTGGGTTTGGCATATCTCACCTTACGCCAGCGTAGCCCGTCTTGGAATCGGGCCCCTGGTCGTTTCTTAAGTCTGATTTATTTTGATTATTCTTTCTGTCCATATTTAAAGATGGACTCTCCCTATCATCTGTCTGGGTAAAACTTTGCGTTACCCGAGGTCTACTGGTTGGACTCACAGGAGTGTCTTCAACTCAGCTAGCTTCCTCCTCCATTTTACCTGAGCTTTCCCTACCTTTCAGTTTATTGGTTTCAGCTACTACTAAAATTTCCTTTTCCCTTTCCTTCACCACTTTAGATGTGGTCTGCTTTTGAAAGTTATTTTTCTAGAGTTTTTCCTCATCCCCTTCCTTTTTTCTTTTACTGACATTTGCATGTAACATTCACAAATTGTGTTTTTATCAAATGGGGCAGGTAAATTTACTTGTACTGCTTTATCATCTTTTTCCTGTTCTGTAAGCAAAATAGATCTGTCCTGAATAGTTTGGTGATTCCCATTCTGAAGCATATGAATTTTCCATAGTCTATCCAATAAAACTGTATTATAAACAAGCATTTGTCAATGCCAAATTTTTGCTTGCTGGCATTGGCATTGGTAGTGTAGGAGTTAGAGAGATGCATAATGGGAATGGCAGTGAAGTATTGAACTGAAGCCAACCCCACCACCACCCTGCAGAGACTGAAAGGAATTGGGGTGTGCCTTTTGGGTCATCAGGCATAACAGCCATGCCATTTCACCACAACCTACCCTGCAGACACCGACAAGTGTCACAGTGTGCCTTGGAGTCTTTGGGCCTTATGCTCACCCCATTCCATAACAAAAATGCTGAGATGGGTGCAGTATAGGAGAATGGGGTGAACTTTGGGGCCGAAGAGTCCAAGGCTCACCTCGATGCCTGTCACTGGCTGCAGGGTGTGGGTGGGGATGGAATGGCAGAAGTATTACAGGTGACAATCCCAAGTCACAACCAGATGCCTGTCAGTCTCTACAGGGTGGGGCGTTATGCTCGGAAACCCCAACGTCACAGGAGTTTGTTGGTATTTTCACTCCAAATTTTAAACATGTTTTTTTGTGACCCCCACCTCATGAACAGTGGCAGTATCAGTTTGTTAGCGGAAAGCTGATTTTGCACAGCGACTATGCCATTTGGCAGCACTGATGCGAAAACACATTTCGAACAGGATGTGAAAAATGGCAGCTGTACTGTTCATGGGGAGGTGTAAAAAATGGCAATGTTGAAAATCTGCAGTCAAAATATAAAAAAAAAACTGAAGTCACGAGAGTGCATAGAAACTGCGCAACGCAGACCCGTAATGTAATTAGTTTGGGGATTTTTTTTACAGCAGATTGTCAACACAGGCATTTTGGGACCTTCACTCATGAACAGTGTCACTGTGATTTTCTTAATCTGTCCCGAACAGTGATTTTCAACAGCGACTACACATTTCTGTGCCAGAAGTGCGAAAACACATTTCGGCCAGGGTGTGAAAAATGACAGCTGTACTGTTCACAAGGAAGTGTGGAAAAATGCCAGTGTTGAAAATCTGGACTGAAAATATTACAAATTCATGAACTTACTAGGGTGTGTGGAAACTGCGCAATGCTCGCTCGTAATACAGTCATTTTATGGACTTTTGTCACCAAATTTTTAACATAGCCATTTTAAGACCTCTGCTCATGAACAGTGTCACTGTGATTTTCTTAATCTGTCCTGAACATTGATTTCGCACACCAACTGCGCCATTGAGCGCTACATGCGCGAAAACACATTTTGGGCACGATGTGAAAAATGACAGCTGTACTGCTAACAAGGAGGTGTGGTAAAATGGCAATGTTGAAAATCTGGAGTGAAAATATAAAAATTTGTGAACTCACGGAGCGCAAGAGAACTGCGAACGACGCCAGAATATTAAAGTCATTTTCGACGCCACCAAATTTTCAACTTATGGTTGTGGGGCCTACCATGAACTGGTGTTACCGAAGTTTTGTTACTTGGTCCCTAAAGGTGGTTCCACGCAGTGACCAAGAAATCACCTTTTGGGACTGAATAACAAAATGACAGTGACTGAGTTCATGAGGTGGGGCCCCAAAAACCCCATGTTGAAAATTTGGTGGAAAAATTCTCCAAAATGGCTGAGATAAGCACCAAAGTAGGAAAAAAAAAACAACATTTATGCCATTATACAGCTAACTGGCATTTCTTCAGTTCGCGGTTGGCTTTGAAGAGTGCAGACGGGTTCCTGGTCCACTGGAGATCGCTGCGTTGGGAGGGAGGTGGGCACAGAGGGTGGGCACGGGTTCGGGGAGGGGGGCAAGACAGGCAACGAAGGACCATTTTTTTAATTTTTATTTTTCCTTTGCAGGAAGATGACATGGGACTCTTGCCACGCTGGGGTGTGCTCCCATCGTGGCAGCTGAAATGTCATTTTGGGGTTGGCAGTGTAGCCGACGGGGGATTGGGCAACCCCATTGACCATACCGACTTTTGCCACATTGGGGTAGGTTCCCAGCGTGGCAACTGGAAGTCGTGTTTTTTTTTGGGGGGGGCGAGGGACAGTGGAGTCGATGGGGGATTGGGCACCCCTGTGACATACGGACGTTTGCAGCGTGGCACCTGGATGTGTCTTGGGGGGGCAGCAGACGGACGTTTGCCACGCTGGGATGGGCTCCTAGCGTGACTCCTGGAAGTGTGTTTGGGGACAGCACAGCTGATGGGGGATTGGGCACCCCCGTCGGCCATATGGTGTAGGGGGGAGCACATGAGCACGCTGGGGTGGGCTCCAGCATGCCGTGGAGTGTTCATGGGAGGGACGAACTGTCTGACAGTTCAGATACAGTGTTGACATAGGCAATTTGCATACTGCCAACAGAAGTATGCAAATTGCCTACAGTGGTGTTTTCCATAGAACTGTATGGCACTACATCTGGACGCTGTCATAGACAGCTCAGACATTCATTGGCACTGTGCAGCCACACCTGCAAAAGGGAGCAGGGCATTGGAAGTAGGGGAGGCACACTTATGAAAACTCATATGGTGGCTCTATGTTTCTTGCACATGCATGCAAGCAAACATAACAAGCATTTGTCAGTGCCGAATGTTTGCTTGCTGGCATTGGCATTGGTAGTGTAGAAGTTACAGAGCTGCATAATAGGAATGGCAGCAAAGTATTGAACTGAAGCCAACCCCACCACCACCCTGCAGAAAGTGACAGGCACTGGGGTGTGACTTTGGGTTGTCAGGCATAACGACCACGCCATTTCACCAAACCCTACCCTGCAGACACTGACAAATGTCACAGTGTGCCTTGGGGTCTTTGGCCCTTATGTGCACCCCGTTCCATCAGGAAATATGGTGAGATGGGTGCGGGTGGGTGCGGAATAGGAGAATGGGGTGAAGTTTGGGGCCGAAGAGTCCGAGGCACATCTTGACGCCTCTCACTGGCTGCAGGGTGTGGGTGGGGGTGGAATGGTATGAGCATTACAGGCAAGAATCCCAAGTCACACCCCTGCTGCCTGTCACTCTCTACAGGGTGGAGCGTTATGGTCGGAAACCCTAACGCCTCAGGCATTCGTTGGTATTTTCACTCCAAATTTTTTTTTTTTGGGTAATAATTTTATTATGTTTATATTCATTTGTTTAATTGTTTAGCAGTGAGAGTGCTGCCCTCTCTCTCCAGTGGTGAGAGGACTGGGTGGGGAAGGGGAATTCATTATTTATTGTATTTTGTTGTATTATGTGTTTGGGTTTGGGGGGGTGAGAGTCCCTAAGCTCTGTTTTGCTGTGTATTTGTTTTAGTGGGTTATTTTGTGTTTAAGGGGGGTTGTCAGGGTCTTAAAGTTTAGGTTCTGAATTGATATTAAGTTAACTTGGGTGTTGGGTGGGGTTTTTAAATTATTTTTAAGTGGGCATTGTTAGTTTGTTAGTTTCATTTTTCTTTTAAGGTTTTGTTTGTTTTATTTTTAGTCAGTAGTACAGCTTACATCATGTGTTGGCCTTATTTCCCATAGTTGTGCTAGTTTAAGTTAATAGTCTGAGGTGTGGTTGAATTATATTTTGTTTCATTGTAGAGCTTTGTATTTATTTAAACTTTAGAGATGGGTTAATTTCTGGATTGTTTATTATGTGTTGGGATAATATTAGGACAGTCGGGTATTATTCCCCCTCCAGGCTCAGGGATCTTCGCCCCTTTTCTTGTCCCCCCCATCCCCAGAGGTCTATAGACATTGCAGGGCCTTGGGGATTGTGGGGAGGAGGAGGAGGAGGAGGATGGGGGCAGGGTCTGGAGGGGGAATGGAAAGGAGTGAGCAGATTGGGACAGTGAGGACAAGGAGACGCTGGACTATGGTCTGCTATTGGAACGTTTGCGATCTATCTGTGGACTGTCTGGTACAGTCCTAGGGTGGTTTCGATCGTACCTTGAGGGTAGGACTCAGAGGATGGTGTCAGGAATTTTTTCCTCAACATCAGTCTCCCTATCCTGTGGGGTACCGCAGGGTTCCATTTTGGCACCCATGTTGTTTGCAGTGTACATGCTGCCGTTAGGGGTGACTATTAGACGGTACGGCTTGGGTTTTCATTGCTATGCAGATGATACCCTGCTGTACATGTCCTTTGTGCCCGACCAGGATACTCCCTTTTCGGTCTTTAACAACTGTCTTGCCAAAATCCAAGACTGGATGAATGTGAGTTAGCTGCGGTTGAACCCTGAAAAAACTGAGGTGTTGGTTGTGGACCAGGGTCGCTGTGAGGCGGGTTTGTTAGCTGGATCACCCTCGGGCTTATGGCTTGGGGGTGTCCAGCTGACTATCTCAGACTGGGTGCCGAACTTGGGCGTTGTATTTGACGATTGTCTTTTAAGTCTCAGGTGTTAGCAGTTGTCAAAACCTCTTTTTATCGTCTGAGGAACATCGCCAGGGTGAAGCACTTGGTTCCTCCAGAGGATCTTCCAACTTTGGTCCATGCCTTCGTTACCTCCCGCCTAGACTATTGCAATGCCCTATACTTAGGGCTTACGGGGGTTGAATTTTGCCGCCTGCAGCTAGTGCAGAATGCGGCAGCCAGGCTTCTGACTGGTTCTTCTAGGTCCAGTCATATAACGCCTGTGCTCCGCGGACTGCACTGGCTGCCAGTTTGTTGGCGAATCACCTTCAAGGTCGGTTTGCTGACCTATAAGGCCCTACGATCAGGGACCTGCTTACCTGAAAGATCTCCTGCGTTCCCTCTGTCCCCCCCAACTCGCTCCGATCCACTGACGAGGGATTGCTAGAGATTCCCAGGGTTCGCTTAAAAACTTCAGGGGCAAGATCTTTTAGTTTTATGGCCCCGACCCTGTGGAATTCTCTACCTCGTCAGGTACGAAATTGCCCGACTGTCCAGAGCTTTAAAGGAGATTTGAAAACCTACCTTTTTAACAAAGATTTCAATGACTGTTAATTATTTAATCTTAACCTTGTTTTAAATCTTGTTTTAAATATTTATTGTTTTGTGTCATTTGTAAAGGCGCCTTGATTTAAGAAAGGCGCCTTAAATAAATAAAGATTGATTGATTGATTGATTGAACATGGTTTTTTTGTGACCCCACCTCATGAACAGTGGCAATATCAGTTTGTTAGCCGAAAACTGCTTCATAACGACTACGGCATTTGGCACCACAGGTGCAAAAACACATTCCGAACAGGATGTGAAAAATGACAGCGGTACTGTTCATGGGGAGGTGTAAAAAATGGCAATGTTGAAAATCTGCTGTGAAAATATAAAAAAAACTGGTGAAGTCACGAGCGTGCGTAGAAACTATGCAATGCACACTCATAATGTAAACTAGTTTGGGGATTTTTTTTTTACAGCAGATTGTTAACACAGGCATTTTGGGACCCCCGATCACGAACAGTGTCAGTATGATTTTCTTTATCTGTCCCGAACAATGATTTCCCACAGCGACCATGCATTTCTGCACTGAAAGTGTAAAAACACATTTCAGCCATGTTGTGGAAAATTACAGCAGTACTGTTCATAAGGAGGTGTGGAAAAATACCACTGGTGAAAATCTGGACTGAAAATATTACAAATTCATGAACTTACGAAGGTGCGTGGAAACTGCGCAATGCTCACTCGTAACACAGTAATTTCATGGAGTTTTGTCACTAAATTTTCAGCATAGCCATTTTAAGACCTCTGCTCATGACCAATGTCACTGTGATTTTCTTAATCTGCCCCAAACATTGTTTTCGCGCACCGACTGTACCATTGTGCGCTACATGTGAGGAAACACATTTTGGGCGAGATGTGAAAAATGGTAGCTGTACTGCTCATAAGAAAGTGTGGTAAAATGGCACTGTTGAAAATCTGGTGTGCAAATATTACAAATTCGAAAACTTGCCAGCGTGCGTAGGAACTGCACAGCGTGCATGCCTAAAACAGTCATTTTTGGGAATTTTTTCACCAAATTTTCAACATAACCATTTTAAGACTTCTGTTCATGACCAGTGTCACTGTGATTTTCTTAATGTGTCCCATACATTGATTTCACACACCGACTGCGCCATTGTGCGCTACATGGGCGGAAACATGTTGTGGGCGAGATGTGAAAAATGATAGCTGTACTGCTCATAAGGGGGTGTGGTAAAATAGCAATGTTGAAAATCTGGAGTGAAAATATTGAAAATTCACGAACTTACGAGCGTGTGTAGGAACTGTGCAATGCACGCTCGTAAAACAGTCATTTTTAGGAATTTTTCCACCAAGTTTTCAAAATAGGCTTTTTGAGAGCCCACCTTATGAACACTGGCAGTGTCGTTCTGTTAATCAGTTCTGAAAGGTGATTTCGCACAGTGACTGTGAAATCACCCTTCAGGCCCGATTAACGCCATGACAGTGACAGCATTCATGAGAAGGGGTCCCAAAAGCCCTATGTTAAAGATTTGGTACAAAAATTCCAAAAAAATGGCCGAGATATGCAGCAAAGTTGAAAAAACCCTATCTATCACATTATTTATTTTATTTATTTATTTATTTATTTATTTAGACAGCGGTTTGGAAAACCTTTGAGCCATAGGCTCATTTACAAAGGTACCCTGTCACAGTAAGACAAACGAAAATACACAGTATAACAGTAACTTAAGACATAGATACAAACAAGCTGGTACAGGTAGGATTGATGCAAACAATACCAGAGTTATGTTGTCCTTAGCAGCTTAGTAGTAAGCTTTGTCATAAGTATTGAGTACGGCTTTGATTAGTGGCAATTACAGCTTCGGGTGTTAACAAGGTGGTTCCGTTAGGACGTTTTGAAGCATGATATAGTTGGAGCTTCGGAGATGGAGGGGGGCAGTGTGTTGAACCAGGAGGAGGCCCTAAAGCTGAAGGCTCTTTGGCCGTGAGAGGTCCTAGCTCTAGGGATAACAAGAGAGGTTTTCCCAGAGGTCCGAGTATGAACTAGTGGGACAGAGCAGCAAACGGTGGTGGTCAATCCTGGCGGGGATAGCCCAAGGAGGGTCTTTTTTGTAAGGGTACAGGTCAGATATTTGAGGCGCTCGTCAAGATCAAGTACCAGTGCTTTAGCGTACAGTAGACAGGTGTGTGTTAGCCTAGGTACCCCAGTAATTAACCTGCAGGCCTTATTCAGAGTAGTGCGAATTTTATGGAGTGCGGTCTGATCAGCAGCACCATACACCGGCAGTCCATAGTCCACTAGGGACAGGATAGAGGAGGTGACTGCGAGTCGAAGTGCCTCCGGGGGGAGGCAGTGTTTATACCGATGTAAGATGTTCAGTCGGATATTAGTGGCAGTGGCTAGGGCAGCGATGTGTCCATGGAAGGAGAGGGACGGGTCAAAATGGATCCCTAGGTATTTATAGGAGCAAACTTGTTCGAGTGGGAAAGAGGACCCAGAGAGAATGAGGAGTTTGAAGTTGCAGAACTTGTTTTGAGGATGAGTGAAGAACATGGTTTTTGTTTTTTTAAGATTTATCATCAATCTATGTTCCTTGAACCAGCCCTCGGCTCAGTGAAAGGACTTCTGCACAGTCCTGGAGGGCAATAGGGTTATGACTTGAGGCAAAGATGACTGCATCATCAGCGTACAATAGAATGTTCCCAGAGCAAGAGCGTGGAAGGGTGTTAAGATAAAGGAGAATAGTAAAGGGCCCACAATGGAGCCCTGGGGAACCCCAGAAAAGATGGGACAGATGTCTGAGTAGCTCCCATTAATTTTACACGCCAGAGCGGTCAGACAGATAACTGGTGCACCAGGAGATAGGGCCCAGCAGCAAAACCAGAGAGACTAAGGGCATCAAGAAGGAGGGGGTGGGAGACAGTGTCGAAAGCTTTAGAGAGGTCAATGAAGACCGCACCAGCCAGAGAGCCAGTGTCTAAGGAGGAGTGGAGAAAGTTGGAGAACTCTAGGAGAGCTGTGTTGGTACTGTGGCCCGCTCGGAAGCCATGCTGCTCAGGACATAGGACATTGTAGGTGGAGAGGTAGTCAGAGATTTGAGAGGCCACCACTTTTTCAAAGGTCTTGGAGAGAGGAGAGAGAATGGAGATTGGCCGATAGTTTCCAGCCACAGTCCTATCACCACCTTTAAAGATAGGGGTGACAGTGGTGACTTTCCAGGCAGTTGGAACCTTCCCAGGCAAAGAGAGTGGTTGATGAGGCACGTGATCGGGTAAGGACTGTGTCTAAGACCAGCCGTGGATACACGGATCCAGGGTGTCACTGCCCGTTACTATTACTCTTGAGGGCAGTGACAAGGTGCGGCCTAAGTTCTTGGGCAGAAACACGCGGAGGAGAAAATAAGGGCAAGAAAGATTTACGGGAGGCGCTGGGGAGGAGGGTCAAAAATTTGTAGGGAGGATAGGGCTAAGGTCAGTGAATGAGGTGTTGAAGTGGTTGGCTATGAGGGTTGGGTCTGAGGAGATCACGCCATTAATGTTGATCTGGGAGGGTGGAGGTGTGCACTCCCATTTAACTGTTTAATGTTATCCCAGAAGGTGAGGACCGATAGTGCTCAGACTTGGCCTTTCTAATGGCCCGAGTGCACTTGTTTCGGGCGGCAGCATATAACTGCCTGTCACTGGGCGGCCAGTCTCAGTGCGATGACATAGTTGTCCTATGTTTGAGTTGGTGGATCAAAGCTGGTGTTACCCAAGGGGCATTCTGCCTTTTAGAACGGCGGGTCGACATTGGGGCAAAGCTATCACAGGCATTATTAAAAGTTCGGGTAAAGAAGGAGAGAGCTGTGTCGATGTCAGGAGTTGCCTGTATAGGAGACCAGTCAATTTGGGACAGAAGTTCCTTAAGTTTTATCAGTCCACCAGGTATTAGACGCCGCCGGCATGTGGACTGTGCTATGGGTTTGGGGACTGAGGATGACCAGTGGAATAGAATGGAGGAGTAATCGCTAAGAGAGTCTGGGAGGACTTGTACATTGGGGATCCGATTAGGGCGGTTGGTGAGTACCACATCATACATTATACAGCTTACCGACATTTCCTCAGTTCGCGGTCGGCTTTGAAGAGTGCAGCCGTGTTACAGGTCCACCGAAGATCGTTGCGCTGGACTCCGGAGGTAAGTATGGGGTGGGGGTGTGTGGGGAGGCAGGGTGCGCAGTGGGTGGGCGTGGTTGGGCAGGGAGAACGCTGAGGGAACGTTTTCTTTTTTTACAGTTTTTTTTTTAAGGAAGACGACTGGGGACGTTTGCCACTCTGGGGTGGGCTTCCAGCGTGGCAGCTAGAAGGCTGTTTGGGGGGGCTGGAGCTGACAGGGGATTGGGCACCCCCGTTGGCCATATGGACTTGTGCCACGCTGGGGTGGGCTCCCAGCGTGGCAGCTGTAAGGCTGTTTGGGGGCTGGGCCGACGGGGATTGGGCACCCCGTCGTCATATGGGCGTGTGCCATGCTGGGTGGGCTCCCAGCGTGGCACCTGGAAAGCTTTTTGGGGCGGACAACATGGAGCCGACGGGGCATTGGGCACCCCGTCGGCCTATACAGTATGTGCGTGGGGGAAGCGCGTGAGCACGCAATATGCGTGCGTGCGTGTTGAGGGGGGGAGCTCTGCTCACTGAAGCGGAGATCTCCCGTTGAACTGTATGCCACTGCATTTTCAACTGCTGTCACAGACAGCTGGAGTAGTGACTGGAGCGCTGCAACCACGCCTGCAAACACACTGACTGAATTAGAAGAGGCTGACACACCTCTGGAAAACTTGGATGATGGCACTATGTTTCTTGCACATGCATGCAAGCAAACATAAAAATGTCTGTTTTTAAACTAGTAATCTCATCTTTAATTGCTGCAAAATTTTCTAGGATGACAATGTCAGCATAACATCTATTTTTAATTATTTCTAACATTTGCTTAGACATCATAGAACTTGCAGGAAAATTAGTTCCATGTCATAACGGTGATCGCAGAAAGGCGATCGCCGTTAGGGAGAGTGTACATTACCGGAAATCTATTTTGGTGATGTACACTACTAACACTGATAAAGGAGGGCACGGAGACTTACTTTTTAAAAAATTTTTTATTTATGTAGGGGCTATGCTGCCTGCACCCTCTACTTAAGGATTATCAACCTGGGGTGAAACAAACAAACAAAAGTCCCAGATGGCACAAATAAACAGGCCGCACCTAGGACCAAACCCAGTACCCTCCCAACCATAGCCTGCCATCCCCCCACCACGCTACATGGCCAGCTCAGCAGCCAACTATCACACTACACCCCACAACCCCTCCATCCCCTTCTGTCCATCGCATGGCGTGCTCACCCCCCTCCTGCACATGTGTACTTATAGCGACATCCTGTCGCTATATTCGCAGACACCCCATCCGGTCTGCCTCCCTGCCTGGTAGCCCTGTGCACAGGCACCCTGACTGACTCGCCCTTTTTGAAAGCACTCAATTGCGGTTGCCATTGTCACAGGCTACCGGAAAATCTCCTGCATTTGTAAAATACATTGGGAGTCTATTCCATGCATCCACCACCCTTTCTGGGAAGAAATACCTCCTCACGATACCCTTATTCTACCCCCTTCCAACCTTATTTAATGTCCCCTTGTTTCTGGACAACTCCTTTTCTGAAAGATGCTACCCTCCAGTTCCCTATTTATGCCTTTTGGAATCTGCAGGTTTCTATCGTATCTCCCCCGTCTCTCATCTCCTCCAGGGTGTGTGTGTGTGTATATATATATATATATATATATATATATATATACACATATATATATGCATACAGTATATATATATTGAGGTCTCCCAGTCTCTCCTCATATGACTTGAGTACCTTTTCTTCAGTGATGGCTCCCATCCAGCCCTGGGGACTTCCCACCTTTTTCATCTGTTGCCATTTTTGTTTCCCCACCGGACTTTACACTCTGGTGATGGCTCTCTCTCTTCAACTGTGAAGACTAAGCAGAAGTATTTATTAGGTGCCTGTAGGGTGTGTGTTCTCCCCAAATGGCTTAGGGTGAGTTGCCACTTTCTCACTCCCCATCAGGCTTCCCTAGATGCTTGTGCTGGTTTCTGGGTTCTTTGTGACTCAGCAGTGGGGGTTGTATCCACAGAGAAAAATACTTGAGGCTTTTACCCAGTGAAAAAGTTTAGTGGGTCTGATAACTGGTCAGTACAACTCACCGGGATGCTGTAGCTGCCCACTTCCCCACTGTGGTCACTCCTCCTGCAAACAGTCCTCACACAGAAACAACAGTTCCCCCAATGGGCAGACTAGATGGGCCAAGCGGTCCTTATCTGCCGTCAAAGTCTATGTTTCTATGTTAATTCAGCATGCACAACAGTATGGCAGACTATTATTTTCTTTTCTTTCTTTTTCCTCTCCCCATCTGCCAGCGAGAGTCTTTCTTGGAGCACCATACAGACCCAATCTCGTCACCTCTGCCATCCCACAGGCTTATCTGTTTCCTGGAGTGGCACCCTGTGGTATACCCTCCTGACAGTGGAGGACCTTGGGATGGACCGGGTCCCTCCGGAAGGCTGCTTGTGGGTCTCCAGGAGTGAGTCTAGGTTAGTGGGGTGCTGGGTCTGCGGGCTGCATGGAGTTGTCACAGAGCACAGCTGTATTCCCCGCCCCCCCCCCGGAAGCTGGCTGACGGGCATACTCATGCAAGGCGTGTGTTCATCCAGCCAATCAGTGACCCCAAGCCCAGTATTGTACACTGCCTGCATCTCTACCCATGGTCACCCTGAGGGATGCTCAATCCTCCTCTTGTGTCCGACAATCCAGGCTCATTCCTGAACCTGGATCGTCAGCATCACAAGCAGTAGTGCTATCACTGTGCTGGCGGCCCAGCATATGGCGGACAGTATTGAGAGATGCAAAATCAACAGTCATGGTACACCACGCAGCAAAAAAACATACCTCAAAGTTCACTTCTGATTTAAAAGTCAAATTTAATTTCCACCACAGGAATAGAAGGACAGAGACACAGAGACTCACAACAACCAGCATCTTCTAACATTTCACAAAAACATTTGCTTTGTCAAAGACCGTGCCATCTAGTGCATATGTGCTTATATAGCCAGGGACCTAAATCACATGTTAAAGTGCATATCATTTTAAAGTGCTATTACATATGTTTTACATATATATATATATATATGAGGGAAAAAAATCCATTTAATGCATCAGTTAGGGTTGTTACACAGCGACAAAAATGAGGAAATTCAGTGTTAGGGTTGAAAGCCCCCCTTGCATCCTCAGCCCGCCCCAACGGCATCGGGGTGTGCGTTGGGGTTGTCGGCCCAACTCTCACCCCATCACATGGGTAAACAAGCTGGAGGTATAGGAGAATAGGTGAAAATTACGACCGACAACCCCAACGCACACCCCGATGCCGGCTGGGGGGGCAGGCTGGGGGGCTGCAAGGGGGGTTTTCAACCCTAACACCAAATTTCCTCACTTTTGTCGCTGTGGAACAACCCTAACTGATGCATTAAATGGAGATTTTTGCATCTAATTTCCCTTCTTTTTGATAATGAGGACTATAAATAATGAATGGAATGTGGTGGTGGGAGCGCGGGACCCGAACCACGTGATTTTTTGTGACATAGTAATGGTAATAGCAATGCAAACACAAGTGGTAATGGTTATGCAGATGGTGATACAAACGTAAATTGTAAAGCAAGCGTTAATAGAAACACAGGCACAAAGTGACGCAAACGGAGACGCAAGTGCTTAATGAAACGCAGCTGGTAACACGCATGGTCATAGCAGCACTACTGTAAATGCAAATGATAACTGTGACAGGAACAATAACGTGAAAGGAAACAAATGGAAATGCAAACGCAAGCACGTACGGAAACGCAAACCGAAATGCGTATGGTCACGGTACCGCATTTCTAAACGTAAATGGTAATGGTAACAGCAAAAATAATGGTAAAGGAAACAGCAATGCAAGTGGAAACGCAAGCGTGTATGGAAACACAAACAATAACGTGCACGGTCACGGGAATGCAATTGGAAACGCAAATGGTAATGGTAAGAACAACGATGACACAAAATGAAAGACAAATGCAAACAGAAATGGAAGAGCAGCCGCCAACAGAAATGGTAATGTGCACAGTAACGCTAAGCGAAACACAAACACAAACAGTAGTGGAGACACAAATGGTAACAGTAATGCAAACACAACCACAAATGGAACGCAAAGGGTAATGCCCACGGTGGCGTACGGAACGTAACGCAAACGGGCACGGAAAGAGAAGTGTAAAGCCTACGTGTAACAGTAACTGGAGCGCACATCCTATTTTTCCTCAAAAGCTCTTTGAGAAACACAGTGAAAACAAAGAATGTATGCATAATAATGGGCCTCGGAGCAGAAAAAGAGCAGTTGTAATACTAAATTGCCAATATCTCAGTAACCGTACGACGTAGGAAAACATTTTTAATTTCACATCATTCACGGGTTTCCTGGCTAGGTTTTCACTGAGCGTATACGCACTGTCACAACGAAAATTCCGTATCTCAAACCGTTTCTGAGATACGAGCCCCAAAAGGCGCGGCGGACGCCACCATGTTAGTCTATGGAAAAAAACTTCAACTTCGGAGTACTGTAACTTGGCATCCGTGTAATATTTTTTAACCAAAAGGCACATCTGTGAGAAGTTGGCTTTCTTCCCTCCAAATTTCAGCCCAAAAGACCAAACCGTTCCTTTGCAGCAGGCTGACAAACAATCCACCATTTTGGGCTTCCCCTGAAAAGCAGTGTGATTTGCGAAAGCTTTCACAAAAATTTGCGAAAGTGTCACAAGTGCGACACTACTTTGTGACACTACTTTTTCCAGAAATTTGAAAAACATGTTTCTGGGGTGTTTAACCCCAAAATAAAGACACTGCTAGCATCCTCATGGCTCCAATAGGTAAACACAAAAAGAATTATGTTCCTAGATGGTCCCAATTTTAAATGCCAAGCATTTCTGTGATCATTAACTGAAAACAGAATTGCAGATTTGAGACACTACTAGGGTCATTTGCAACACTAAAAAGTGCATTTGCGACACTTTCAAACTTTTTGTTAACTCTTCCCATTGACTTATAATGGGAACTTGTTTTTTTTATAACTTTTGAACTGTTTAATATTTTTTCACGAAATCTTCAAAAGGCACATCGGGGAACCCGGCTGCACCTGCTCTGAAGTGTTCGGACTGGTCGCGCAAACCGTGCGACCTGTACGGGTGAACAAAGAATTTTAAAAAAAACGTAATTGTGCACACGAATGTCGCCTAATAACTCTGCAGCCATATATCCGACTGGTACAGAAGCTGGCAGATCCCAAGAACTGTGCTGCCGGTCTGTGCCTGCCAAATTTCAGGCAAATCTGTTGAATGGTGGCAAAGTTATTAAGGTGCAAATTTTCACCCTTTAACCTTAAAAGGGCTACTCAACCCTAACTATGGTAGCACTACGTGCTACCATAATATATATATATATATATATATATATATATATATATATATCTGTACACACACGAAATACATGAAAAAAATGTTTTTATTTTTATTACCCACGTGTAATTAAATAACAAAGTGCACTAAATGTAAACACAAACACCAGTAACACATTTAAAAAAGTACAGTTACTTAAGAACTTACTGTAACAGTAGATCTTCGAGGGAGGCTCTTACAGTAGGTAATTACATATAGGACTGACGTCAGCAGGCGGCAGGACCCCACGGAAAAATTTCTAGCTAGCAGTCCCTGGCAGGGACTGCCCCCACGTCAGGTGACCGGCGTCAGACGACGTCGGTATAAAGAGGCGGTCCCAGACGCCTGCCTTCCAGTGCTTTCCCGCCACAGGCCCGGAAGGCCCGGATGAGAGAGAAGCAGATATTTCCCTCAATGGAAAAGGAGCTGAAAAAGCCTAGGGGGATGGAGGGCGGGATGGTATTACTTACTGCAAGAGCCTCTCTCGAAGATCTACTGTTACGGTAAGTTCTTACGTAACTGTACTATCTTACTTCGAGAGGGCTCTTGCAGTAGGTAATTACATATAGGACAGAATCCCAAGCAGTCTGGAACAAATGAAAGGCACTGGGAGGAGGAACTACTCCAAGAAGTAGCAAACAACCTTGCAAACCTCAGGATAGGAGGCCTTGCAAGACTGCTAACCCGAAGCCTGCTCTATGGCGAGAGGCAATGTCCAACTGTAATGTTTAGTAAATGAATGGACGGAAGTCCAAGTGGCGGCAGCACAGATGTCTGCCGCAGACACATTCTTAAAACAAGCCGCAGAGGCTGCTACTCCTCGAGTAAAGTAGCCTCTGACTTGACCCGGTAGGGTCTTGTTGTACTTGTCATAACAGAAAGTGATGCAATGAGCCAACCACTTCGATAGGTATTGCTTGGAGACAGCATTGCCTTCCCTTTTGTGAGCAAAAGAGACGAACAGCTGATCAGTCTTTCTGAGATCCTTTGTTCTATCGGTGTAGTATCTCAGAATCCTGTGGACATCCATGGTATGGAGCAAGTATTCTCCTTGGTTGGAATACTGCGTGAAAAAGGCAGGTAATTCAACAGACTGATTTAAGGTAGACTCCGCTACCACTTTTGGGAGAAACTTAGGATTCGTGCGAAGAGCTACTCTTTCTTTGTGAAAGATCAGATAAGGGATTTTGCACATAAGGGCCTGGAGCTCGGAAATTCTGCGAGCAGAAGTAATGTCCACCAAGAAGAGCGTCTTCCACGATAAGAACTTCAAGTCTGCGGAAGCCGCAGACTCAAAGGGAGGAAGGGTAAGTTTCTCGAGAACAAAGTTCAAGTCCCAGGGGTGAGCCGGAGTCCGAACAGGGGGTCTGAGATGAAGGACCCCTCTGAGAAAAGTTTTGGATACCTCCAATTGGGCAAAAGCCTTATCAGCGAAAGGGACATGGTAGGCTGAAATAGCCGCCATGTGGACTTTCAAAGAGGAGTGACTGAGACCCAGGTCGAAAAGATGACACAGATAATCAAGCAGAACGGCCACAGGACAGGAGAAAGGCTCCACATTCCTAGAGGCAGCCCAAATGGAAAATCATTTCCATTTCATGGTGTAGGTGGACCTAGTGGAGGGTTTTCTAGCCTCCACCAGAATCTTAGCCACCTTAGGAGAGATGCCAAAGTGAAATTGGGCTAGGTCTGCAGGAGCCATGCATGAAGTTGAAGAGACTTGAGTCCCGGATGGACCAGGGTCCCCTGATCCTGGGTCAGCAATCCTCGAGATAGAGGAGGAGGAGGAGCCTCTGAGTATTGTTGTAGAAGAGAGAACCAGATTTGCCTTGGCCAGAAAGGAGCGATCAGAATAATTCTCGCTCCTTCCAATGCCAGTTTCTGCAGCACATGAGGGACCAGAGGAATTGGGAGAAAAGCATAGACGAATCTGTCCTTCCAGTTTAGAGACAGAGCGTCGCTCCAGAAAGCACCTCGCTCTGGAGCGAGCGAGCAAAAAATTGGAAGCTTTGCATTTTGGGAGGAGACAAACAGGTCTATCTGTGGAGTCCCCCAAGTCTGGAAGATGCTTTTTAGAACTTTTTGGTCCAGTTCCCACTCATGTGGCACAGCCGAAGAATGACTTAGCTTGTCTGCCAGGACACTGTCGACTCCCGGAACATGGATCGCCATGAGGTGAAGGTTGTGAAGAGTTGCCCATTCCCAAACCCTCATCGCTTCCCTGCACAGCG
Source organism: Neoceratodus forsteri (assembly GCA_016271365.2). Taxonomy (NCBI): domain Eukaryota; kingdom Metazoa; phylum Chordata; order Ceratodontiformes; family Ceratodontidae; genus Neoceratodus; species Neoceratodus forsteri. Next base: position 241,409,983 of record CM028133.1, on the reverse strand, counting down.
GGTAGGACTGAGTCCCTCCCTGCTTGCTGATGTACCACACCACACACATGTTGTCTGTTTGGACGGCTAGGAAACCGGGAAGGATGTATTGGTGAAGGGCCTGGAGAGCATACAGCACTGCTCGAAGCTCGAGCACATTGATGTGGAGAGCTAACTCCAATTTGGACCATAAGCTCTGGGTTCGGTGAGGACCCAGGTGGGCTCCCCAACCTTCGCCTGACGCGTCCGTGGTCAGAGTCTGGGCGGGGGGAGGATGAAAAAAGGGGACCCCCCCAGAACAGGTTCTCTCGAACCATCCACCATTGCAAGTCTCTTATCATCGGCGAGGAGATCAGTACTAGATGATCTAGGTCATCTACAAGTTGATCCCACTGAGAGCGGAGAGTCCACTGAGAGATCCTCATGTGGAGGCGCACACGGAACCGTCAGAATGGCAGCCACCATAAGCCCCAGGAGACGGAGCACCGACCTCGCCGGAACCCTCCTGCGTTCCGATAGAAGGGAAATCTGGGACTGGAGGGAGGTCCCCTGTCCGGAGGCAGGAAGGCCCTGCACATTGTCGTATCGAGGATTGCCCCTATGAACTGGAGTCTCTGGGAAGGGTCCAGGTGAGACTTGGAATGGTTGATGGTGATACCCAGACCAGTGAAAACCTGCTGGGTGAGGGAGAGAAAATGCAGGAGTTCCTCCCTGGACGGGCCGCCAGGAGCCAGTCGTCCAGGTAGGGAAAAACCTGAACTCCCAAAGTACGCAGGTGGGCTGCTACCACTGCCAGGCATTTGGTAAAGACTCGGGGAGCCGAGGAAAGACCAAAAGGGAGTGCCCAGAATTGGTAGTGGTCCCCTGGAACGCAAACCTGAGGAACTTTCGGTGCGAAGGGCGAATGGGATGTGCAGGTACGCATCCTGCATATCTAGTGCACAAAGCCATTGGCCCGGCCGAAGAAGGGGCAAGAGGGTTTGAAGGGAGAGCATCCTGAACCTCTTGTATTCCACATATAGGTTCAGGGAGCTGAGATCGAGAATGGGTCTGAGATCTCCCATCTTCTTTGGTACAAGGAAGAAATAGGAATAGTAGCCCGTCCCGTGAAGGTGAGGGGGACGGGCTCTATGGCCTGCTTCACAAGGAGAGCAGAAATTTCTTCCTTGAACAAAGGAAGATGGTCCCTTGAGTAAGAGGAGTTCGGGGGGGGGTGACATGGAGGTTTCTGCAGAAACTCTATAGAGTGCCCCTCTGCTATGATCTGAAGCACCCATGAATCCGATGTTATCCTCTCCCAACCCGGAAGGTGGAGGGAGAATCTCCCTCCTACCGGTTCCTCCGGGGCATCCGGAGGCAGTGGGAGAGGGAAGGAGTCAGGTGGTGTGAGGCAGCGCAGCAGCTGGGGCCCCCACTGCTTTTTTGGGTGGCGGGGGCCTGGCAGCTGTGGGGGCCTGATGTTTTGTGGCCCGCCTTCCCTGAGGTTTCGCTTGAGGCCAGCTGTGTCTGCAAAGGGCCCGGCGCTGCATAGGATGGGGACGGTACATTGAATCAACGGATTTAAGGGCCGTCCCCTTCTCCTGCAAGTCAGTGATGATGTCCTTGACATCACCACCGAAAAGCACAGAACCCCTGAAAGGTGCTTCTTGAATTGCTGACTGCACCTCCGGGACCAGACCTGACACACGGAGCCATGCGTGACGCTGAAGACTTACGGCGAACGCAGAGCTCCGTCCTGCGGTGTCCACTGCATCATAGGTCGTCCTCAGAATGTGACGACTGGCCGAACGAGCAGAACGGACCAGGTCGGCTAACTCCTGCTTGACTTGGGAGTCAGGCAAGGAGTCAATCTTGGATTCCGCCTGGGTAAGGACAGCCTTCTGGTAATCCCCCATATGTGCTACATAATTTAGGGCCCTGATCCCCAGTGTGGAAGAAGCATAGATCTTCCTTCCATACTGATCCAGAAGGCGAGATTCCTTATCCGGGGGAGACAAGCTCAAATGTTTCGGGTGTGCTGACCGGCCATAAGTGGCACTAATCACAACCGAGTCTACACGGGGGGTGAGAGTCTAAAAAGTCTACACCCTCCGAGCTCTGGTATAGCCTGTTGGACTTCCAAGGAAGTGGGGCTAAAGCTGACGGTTGTTTCCAAATGGTGGAAACAAGATGGGCATGAGGCTCGATCCAGGGTGGCACTAGAGTAGGGGCCATAAGGAGCAAGTCCAGATGTTCAGCGAGTTTAACCCACTGAGGATCTGGTTCTAAGGAACGCCACTGATGGACTTCCTGGATCTTCCTGAGCAACTCTGTGAAGGAAGAATCCTCCGGAGGAGACTTCGGAGGAGTCCTCGGCCGGGGCTTGGATGGAGAGCGAGGTTCGTCGTCTTTCTCGGAGCATCCATCGGAGGAATCCGAGGAGTCTGAGAGAGAAGAAGAAGAGGAATTTGAAGCAGAGTAAGACTCCCTAGCTCATCTAGGGGGAGGAACGGGTTCCTTAGGGGGGATCCCTGGACGCGAGTCCTGCCCCTCTCTGGATCCCGAGGGGAGAACCCAGGAATCCAGAGGCGGAGAGGAAGTGTGCCGTCTGGGGTGTACGGGAGCCAGGGGTGGCACCGTCACCGTAATACGGCTCTCGACTTCCTTGGTGAGCTGAGCCTTGACCTCAGCCCACCAGGAAGCCAGAGTCTCCTGGAGATCCACCGGCGGGAGAGGGTGGTGGAGAAGGAGGAGAGGGATAGTTGTACGGATGAAATCCATAAGGAGAGTATCCGTAACCTGGCTGCGGGAATATCGGAGCTGGGTATTGTGGCGTCGGGTACTGCGGCGTCGGTGGAGTCAGCGCCGGGTACTGCGGCGCAGGATACTGTGGACCCGGTAAACTGGCGGCCGGATAAGATGGCGGATACCCAGGTACCGGAGGAGCTGCGCCCAGTAGGGAACTCCACAGGTGGATCAACCGTGATAGCCCATGGGGTGGAGGCCCGATGGGGAGAGGGATATCCGCCGGGCGCCGGAACCGCGCGCGGCGGGCTGGTGTCGGGTCGGCATCGGTGACGGGCGCCAGATCCGCTCTGTAGGAGGGGGATCTGACGGCGGAAAAACATCCCGAGCCTCGCCCGTGGATGGAGGGGAAAAGTCCCTGGGGTCAGGCATCGGGGACTTGGGCTCCCCGGATGGCAGCAAAGGCTGCGGGGAACCTGGGACGACAAACAGAGCAGGGTCTGTTGTAGGCTCCGAGGCCCTCCGTCGTGCGACTTAGGGGCTGAATCCCGGCGGACGCCAGAGGAGCCGGTGTCCGACTTCGGGGGTCCCTCATCAGAGGCGGGCCGAGGATGGGAAGAGGCCCAGTCCGAGGGGGACACTGCCGTGCGCCACCCCAAAGGGTCGGGTGTCTCAGCGGCCTTCTCCCAGCGACGTCCGGCTTATGGGAGGCACCCTCACCAGCAGGCCGCAAGCCTGCGGTGGTACTGGGGGCAGAAGCCTCCTTTTACCTGGAGGCACCCGGCAGGCTCAAACATGAACCCGACGGGCGGGCCGACGCCTCCTCGAAAGCCTTGGAGGCTGCCATCGGGCGATCCCCCGGAGGGGATGTTACCTTGGCTGGAGCCGCGGAAGAGGAGGCCTTTTCCCGGTGCCTTTCTTTGTCCCGCTTCTTGTGTCCTTCAGGGGAGGTCAACACCTGCCGGAGCTTCTTCAACTCCTTCTCCATTGCGGACATCTTTCTTTTTGAGGAGATGGGCTTCTAGAGACTTCTTATATAAATGCGTCTACTTGGTGGCGTTGAAATGTTGGCAGTCACGGTTCTTGTCGAGTCAGCGTGGTTGGGGCCTAAACAAAAAGGCAGAGGGAGTGACCGCCTTTGTGACGCAGTTAGGCGCAGACGAGTCGCACTTATTTTTGAAGGGGACGATATAAACCGACGCTCACCTGACAAAGAAATACAGAATACTGATACTTTGAAAACCAACGGGCAACAGGATGAGCTTACTAACTCACCGCGAGGCGCCATGAGCTGGACGGCGGAAAGAACTGAAGGCGGGGCCTGGGACCCGCCTTTATACCGACGCCGCCTGACGCCGTCACCTGATGGGCGGTCCCCGCCAGGGACTGCTAACTGGAAATTTTTCCGTGGGGTCCTGCCGCCTGCCGACGTCAGTCCTATATGTAATTACCTACTGCAAGAGCCCTCTCGAAGTAAGATCCACCCTTACCAACAATGTTCTCAATATTTTATTTCTCTTGCCAAGTTATAATTATTTATGCATAATACAGCATGGAACCATTTCCTAAGGCTTACAAAGGGCAATTCCCAAAATGTTTTGAGAAACAAAGGGGTAGGCATGAGAGCAAAATTAATTTGGGTATTTCTTATACTGCTAAAACTTTCTTCATAAGTAGCTCAATAGACTTATCATAGTTATGTTGCACAGTTTCTTTAAAAAATTCAAACACAACCAATATTAATAATAATATTAATAATAGTAATAATAATAATATGGGCAAACCGCACATGGAGACAAAAGCACAAAGTGGAGTAAAAAAGGGGGGAGAGATAGGAAAACATTTAGTGGAATAGAGAAGGGGGGGACCTTCCAAGCAGAAGAAAGAAAGAGGGGAAAAAAGGGGCCATATGGGATGCACTGAACAACCTTTATAGACAGAATGTAAAACTATGGAAACGCTTTATAGATGATGTGCTTTTAATCTGGAAAGGCGGTAAGGGAGAACTCTGTGATTGCATTACATATTTACAAAGCACTAATCAGAACCTTAGGTTTAGCCATGCAGTAAGCAAGAAAGATTACATTCCTGGACCTTAAGATTAGTAAAAATGGACAACGGGATGTGTAAACAACCCTTTTCAGGAAAGAAACAGACCGAGATACTATTCTCCTGGCCAGTAGCTGCCACCAGAGACATACAATTGACAATATTCCAAAACGTCAATATTATAGGATTAAAAAGAATTGTAGTACGGTGGCAGAAAGAGAAAAACAACTGTAACCCCAAGGTGGCGCTATCCCAAAGGCTACTAACCCTGCCTGTGCAGCTAGTAGCAGGTTAAGGGGCCTGAGTTCTGAAATGGGTGCCTCCACCCAGAGGTCAGGGTTGGTAGTGGTCAAACTAACTTGGGCACAGCCCTTCCGGACACTGTAACCCCCCTCTTTCTATTCTAGTGGCCTGAGCACTATATGATAATCACTTTCACAGTACCCCTTGTACACCATACCAGTACCCACACTGTTTGCACTTACCACCAGGGCTGGTTCCTTTGTCTCAACCCTGGGGATCCCCTGTAAAACAAGGTTATGCACAGTAAATAGCAACAGTACAGTACTCTTGGCACAAACTGGAACCACAGTCAGATTAAATGCAGCAAAAAAAAAGTCCTATCTGATTTATTCAGGGGACTTGAACAAGGAAGGGGCATAATCAGGTTGATTGGCTTAAAGGCTATATTAATTAAACAGTTATGCATGCACTTTTAAGTCCCCACACAGTCACACACTCTGGGTACCCAGGTAGGAAAATGATGGGCTAGCCAGGAACGTTGCAGCTGGTTGGGGCCCTGTGATGGAAGAAAGCAACATGCACAACACACACTACTTTCAATCCAGAGCCGGGGGTGGGGGGGGCTCAGTACATGAAAGAAAAGCAACAAGACAATTAGATGACAACACTTTAGATTTAGCTGTTGTTGCAGGAGCTACCCATATGTTTACTCAAGATACCCAATACTGAACACAGGCAGGATGAAATCGAGACTGCAGGTTGTTGAACTGGAGTGCCCGGAGAAGAGGGACCCACACAAATCACCAAGGCTTCATTCCTGTTTAAGTGTTGAGCATGGGGCTGATCCCCAGGCAGGTCTCTCGTTGATGGCATTCTCTGTGCAGCAGGTAGTTGGGCTGAGCCAGTGTGGCAAGGCCCAAGCCTAATGGAGATTATTTTGGATTCAGTCCGTGGGGCTGGATGTGGCTTCCAGCAAGCAGAATACAGTTCAAACCACAATGGGGAACCAAATTGCGACCCACTAGCAGCACACAGCACACTTACACATAAGAAAATTCTAATGCAGCTTCCAGCAAGCAGAATACAATTCAAACCACAGTGGGGAACCAAATCATGACCCACTGTAAGCACACAATACATTCACATGTAAGGAAATTCCACTGTACCAGGCAAAAGGCTCTCCAGTCGTAATTACAGAGTCTCTGCACAATCCTGGAGTTCAGAGGTGGCTGGAAGTCCAGACAGGCTGATCTCATTCAGCAAATCTTCGGGCTTCTTCAGGTAGGAGCCTGGTCACAATTCAGTGCCTTACTTCGCTCTCCAAGTTCAGATTCAGTCCGAAAAAGGCACAAGTTCTCTCTCAGGGACAGCAGGCAGGCATGCAGGCCAAAACTCAGGCCTTTCCACAGTTCTCCCATGCGAATCCACTATGGATTGCTGCTTGAACTACCTCGAGCTGTTACTTCTTCACTTCCCAACTTAGATATAACTGAAACTGCAAACAGTTTGGGACTTCCCCAAGATCTAAAAGGTTCGGTTGGCTGATCTGTCTCACAAATCACAACAAGGGCTCCCCCTCCAGGTTATTTTAGGCACAAAAAGCACAAAACTACAATTCCTACAAGTTTTGACTCCATCAAGCCCCTGTGAGCAGGCTCCATTTTAGAGTCCCAAATGTACTGATTGGCGCATTTCAGGAGTCCAGGGCCAAGATGATGGAAACAAACAGAAATGTCCATGCTGTAAAGAAGGCAGGTTAGAACAAACTGCAATACTATTACTACTCTAACAAATGATCAGCAAACAAGCACATCAATTTTTTTTATTTTTTTTTTAATTTAGCATTTTTGGTGATAGGGCTCTCCACCAGGTATCTGCCCTGGTCACGGCCCCCGGACTTCCACCTACTGTCACTGCTAGGTCCCCTGGTCACCCCTGGCTTTCCTCCCCTGAGGGCGGGGCAGCGGAACTGGTCCCCAATCCAGTCGCGGAACAAGTATCTGGTTGGGGAAATCCTAGCGACAATGGTAGCTAACTAAAGCTATGGAGGGCTTCATAAGCGAGAGGCCCCACCTGATTTTTTTCTGAATGGTTCCCTTTGCAGAACCAGGTGCGTAATGACACAAGCGAGGGAGAGCCCTCGATCATCCGTGCATGCTCCCCTCAAGCGCTCACACCCAGCCCCATCATGCTCAGCTGCACCCCAGCTTCCGCCATGGGGCAAATGAGATGCCAATGCTGTGCTTCCCCCCTCCCCAGAGAAGGAAAGCAGTCCTTTGGACGCTCAATCCTTTCCCTTCCCTGCCGATCCCCGATGGCCCATGCCCGTTCCTGAACACAGGTCGCCAGCGTGACACGAGGTGTGGTGTCCAGTGCCTCAACCCTCAGCACCACCGGGCTGGCCCACAAGCACATCTTCTAACACAGCTCCCTTTTAGATTAATTATGACTGCAATCCAGGCAGCTCTTAAAGAGACAGTACATAGAGGCTATACAGGCACTCTCTGGCAACCACATTTAAACTGCAAAAACGCAGGACACCAGCCTGGCAGTGAGCATTTAGACAGGCTCAAGGAAGACTTTTCGGGAACCCCCATTTGTAGGGGGGGTTACACAACTGGAGATTCAGGAGAATAGATTTAAAGAAAGAGGTTATTCCACAGATGCCCTTTTAAAGGCAAGGGCAGAATGTGAGAAAATCACAAGCAAGGAGCTTTTGAAACAAATCAGAAAAGAGAAAGATGCTTGTGATAGTCAGATTAATGTTGTCACTACTTTTAGTACAAGGTCCTGGAAGGTTAGGGATACAAGAAAAAATTACTTACCATTGTAGTTGTGTTTCTTCCCAGTGATGCTCAGATATTCATAACTTTATGCAGTAACCCTGGAGGGTTGGACTGCCCGGAGAGATGGAACACATGCAAATGATGAAACACTTTGCACATGAGCATCTTTCAAACACTGCCTCTACTAACTGCCTGTGTTCTAACCTCTTCAGCTATTATAAAGGAGCCTGAAAAGATGGCTCAGGATAATGCAGTACTGCTAAAAAAATGTTATCATTAAAATTGGGGTTACCCAACAATATGGATTTTACTAAAAACAGTCCTCCAACTGGAGAATTAAAAGTTTAAATAAGTTAGAACAACATGCCAGAAAAAAATACCAAAAATAAACACAATGAACTCTGTTCACCTAACTAGTACAGGTGCAGAGGAAAATATTCCCCAAGGGTGTATAATGATATAGTGGCACCAGCATGCGGAGTGTAGAGGCTGAAGTTGTGGAAGGGGAGGTAGGGAAGGAAGTTATGAATATCTGAATATCAGTGGAAAGAAACAATTACTATGGTAAGTAATTTTTAATTCTAACCCCAGTAATGCTCAGTATATTCATAACTTTATGCAGACTACCAAGCAGTACCCCTAGAGATGGGCACAGAACTCTATTTTGGAAACAGACTTTGCAGGACTGCTGTGCCAAACCTAGCATCAATTCTGGATAAAATATCCAGGTTGTAGTGCTTTGTAAAGGTGTGTACTGTTTTCCAGGTAGCTGCTTTACATATATCCATTAATGGGATGTCCCTGGCAGCTGCTAGAGTAGCAGCTGTCCCTCTTGTAGAATGAGCCCTCAATTCTGGTGTGGGCTCTCTGCCAGCACTAGTGTAGCAGAATTGGACACACTGGACTATCCAGTGAGAAACAGATCTTTTTGAGGCTGGATTACCTTTTCGCACATCCCCATAAGTCAGAAACAATTGCTTTCTATCCTGCCCAAGGTCCTTAGTGGCTGTCATGTAATAACTAAGGGCCCTCTTCACATCTAAACTGTGCAGCCTTCTTTCACCAGAAGTGGTGTGCTCAGTGAAAAAGACAGGGAGAGTGATAGATTGATTTAAATGAAAATCAGAAACCACCTTGGGGAGAAATTTCCTGTTCGTTCTGAGGACTACTTTATCCCTATGAAAGGGTATATAGTCCTGATCAATACAGAGAGCATGAAGCTCACTGATTCTTCTTGCAGAAGTCACTGCCACTAGGAAAACTGTTTTCCAAGTGACATACTTGAGGTGAGCTGTGGCCATGGGCTCGAAGGGAGCAGCCATCAGCTTAGCTATACACACATTCAGATCCCAAACTGGGACTGGTGGCCTGTGAGGAGGATGCAAATGACACAGACCCTTAAAGAACCTTTTGAAAATAATGTTAGAAGCCAGTGTCACCTTTTTCCCAGCAGAGAGGTAAGCAAACACTGCTGCAAGGTGAACCCTCAAAGAACTGGGTTGTAGACCCAGAGAGTGTAAGTGGGTGAGATACTCCAATACCTCTGTTAAGCCAGCTTGGGCTGGAACCAGAGTCTTGCCCGAACACCAAACAGAAAATCTCTTCCATTTGGAAGAATAATTCTTTGTAGTAGAGGGTTTTCTGTAACCTCTTAGAATACTTAAGACAGGTTCAGAAAGTTTTAAATCAGCGTATTCTAAGTCTTCAAGAGCCAAGCTTTGAGATTGAGAGACTTGAGGTTCGGGTACAATAAGGTTCCCTGGTTGGAGGTCAATAGGTTGTGCCTCTGGGGAAGATGTATTGGATTTGCAACAGACATTGAGAGCAGAAGAAAGTATTATGGCTGCCTCAGCTACTCTGGAGCTATCAAGATCAGTGATGCTGTATGGGATCTGAGCTTGACCAGTACTCTGTAAATGAGAGAGAAAGGAGGGAAAGCATAGAGGAACCTCTCTGACCAGTCCAGGCTGAGGGCATCCAGAGGGAAGGTTCCCCGATCTGGAGGTCTGCAACAATACTGTGTCAGGTGGTGGTTCTGGTGGGATGTGAACAAGTCCATCTCTGGAGTACCCCACCTTCTGAAAATAACTTGTACCACCTGCCTGTTTAGGGTCCACTCGTGATGGGCCTGGTTTATTTGACTCAATGCATCTGCCAGGGTATTGTCTTCCCTGGCAAATGAACTGCTTGCAGAGACACTTTTAATGAATAGGCCAGAGTACAAATCCTTATGGCCTCCGAGCAGAGGGGACCTGACCTTGTGCCTCCCTGCTTGTTTATGTAATACATCGTGGTGGTATTGTCTGTTCTGATCTGTACCATCCTGCCTTGGACTAGATGTGCAAAGGTTTTTAGAGCCAGCAGCACTGCTCTGAGCTCCAGAAGATTTATGTGCTGAAGGGACTCTGAGGTGGACCAAGTGCCCTGAGTTGTGTGATCCCCTATACGGGTGCCCCAGCCCAAGAGGAATGCATCTGTTGTGAGAATCACTGAAGGATTATCTTTCTGAAAGGGAACTCCTTGCCTTAAGTTGGATTCCTCCTTCCACCACAAGAGGGCCTGTAGCAGTGACCTTATTATTATGTTGCTTGCACGCATGTGCAAGAAACATAGTGCCATCATCGGAGATTTCGGAGGTGTGTCACCTCCTCCTCCAATTCAGTCAGTATGCTGGCAGGTGCGGCCCCTCTAATGCATTTTGGAGCTAGGACACGCCCAAAATGCAGTGGCATACAGTTGAAAGGGGAGCTACGCTCAGTGAGCAGCGACAGAGGCTGCTCACACGCAGCCTCCCCACTCGCAGGCGCAGCGCCGCCTCAAGACGGATTGTATAGCCGACGGGTTGCCCAATCCCCGCCGGCTGAGCTGCGCCCCCACCCGTAGTAGGTGCCACGCTGGGAGCCCACCCCAGCATGGCAGCGGTCCTTGCTGGCAGGGTGCCCAATCCCCGTCGGCTGAACCTCCGTCCTTTTGCCCGCGGTGGGGCCACCACCCCAGCGTGGCAACAGTACCATGGCCGACGGGGTGCCTAATCCTCCGCCGGCTGAGCGCCTCATCTGCCCTGTGCTGCTACGCTGGGAGCCCACCAGCATGGCAAACGCCCCACGACGCTTTTTATAAAAACCCTGTAAACAAAACTGTCCTGCGGCGCTGCCTCCACCCTCCCACAACCCGCACCCACCCACTGCGCACCCAGCCTCCCCACATCTCCCTCACCCCCTCACCCCATACTTCCTCTGACCCGTGCGACGATCTTCGTGGACCGGAACACGCCTGCACTCTTCAAAGCCGCATCGAACTGAGGAAATGCCGTAAGCTGTATAATGGGCTAGATAGGGGTTTCAACTTTGTTGCATATCTCAGGCATTTTTGAATTTTGCACCAGATTAACATGGTTTTGGGACTCTTTTCATGAATGATGTAGCTGTCATGGCGTATATCGGGCCCGAAGGGTGATTTCACGCAGTGACTGCGCAGTGACTGCAAATCACCCTTCAGGCCTGAATAACGCCATGACAGTGACATCATTCATGAGAAGGGGTCTCAAAAACCCCATGTTGAAAATCTGGTGCCAAAATTCCAAAAAATGACTGTTTTACGAGCGTGCGTTGCGCAGTTCCTACGCAGGCTCGTAAGTTCGCGACATTTCAATATTTTCACTCCAGATTTTCAACATTGCCATTTTACCACACCTTCTTATGAGTAGTACAGCTGTCATTTTTCACATCTCACCCAAAATGTGTTTCCGCCCATGTAGCGCAGAATGGCGCAGTTGGTGTGCGAGATCAATGTACGGGACAAATTAAGAAAATCACAGTGACACTGTTCATGAGCTCAGGTGTTAAATTGGCTATGTTGGAAATTTGGTGAAAAAATTCCAAAAAATGACTGTTTCACGAGCGTGCGTTGTACAGTTCCTACGCACGCTCGTAAGTTCGCGAATTTTCAATATTTTCACTCCAGATTTTCAACATTGCCATTTTATAACACCTTCTTATGAGTAGTACAGCTGTCATTTTTCACATCTCACCCAAAACGTGTTTCCGACCATGTAGCGCACAATGGCGCAGTCAGTGTGCGAAATCAATGTACGGGACAAATTAAGAAAATCACAGTGACACTGTTCATGAGCAGAGGTCTTAAAATGGCTATGTTGAAAATCTGGTGAAAAAATTCCCTTCAGATGTTCTGCAATATTACTAATGAAGACATTGAACAGAACTGGCCCCAGGACTGATCCCTGCAGCACCCCACTGGTCGCCCCTCTCCTAGACTGCATGCCATTTACCACCACTCTCTGCCTCCTGTCTGTTAGCCAGTTTCTAACCCAGTTTACCACCCTTTCCCCATGTCCAGCCTACCCAGCTAGTTTATCAGCCTCCTATATGGGATGGTGTCAAAGGCTTTGCTGAAATCAAGGTAAGCTGCTGTCCACTGCCCCACCCTGATTCACTTCCTTTGTCACCCAGTCAAATAAATCAACCAGATTTATCTTACATGATGTTCCCACTGTGAATCCATGTTGTCTATGGTCCTGGGTTCCGGCGGCATCTAGATGCCCCACTATCCTTTCTTTAAGCAATGTCTCCATGATCTTCCCCACTACTGAGGTGAGGCTGAATGGCCTATTGTTCCCTGCCTCCTCCCTGCTGCCGGACTTGTGTAGAGGGACCACATGTGCCTCCTCCAATTCACTCATGTTGAATGACTCAGTGAACATGGCTGCCAGAGGTACTGCTATCTCCCTTCGCAGTTCTGTTAATATCCTTGGGCTATGCCATCTGGTTCCATCGCTTTGTCTACCTTCAATTTAGTGAGCTCCTGCAGGACTCTTTTGCCTTTGAATGGACTATTGTCCACCTCTTCACCCCCTTGGCAACTGCTGTACTGCTGTTGCCCTTGCCCCTTCCACTCTTCTGTGAATACTGAACGGAAAGACACAGTGGATGTCTTGGGAGGAAGGCATGAAACTGTCACTTCCAAATACCTAAACAGCACATACAAGCAAGCAACATTTGGCATTGACAAATGCTTGTTGGGATGAGCTTTGAGAAGGAATCTTTTCTTTGGCACCAGTGAGACCTGAGATGGATCTGAGTGTCCCTCATGTGAAACCTTGCACCTAGTACTGTGCCTGTGGATGCAGCCATGTGGCCTAATAGCTGGAGAAACTATCTTGCAGTTTTTGAATTGTGGAGCTTGAAAGAGTTTGCTATTAGCTGAATGTTTTTTACCCTTTCCAGAGGCAGATATGTCCTGGCCTGTAGGGTATTGAGTTCTGCTCCTATGAACTGCAACACTTGTGTAAGAGTGAAAACTGACTTTTTGTGATTGATTAGGAATCCAAGGGACTCCAGGAGGTCCTGAGTGACCTTCAGGTCTTGCTGCACCTACAGGGGAGATTTTCCTACGACCAACCAGCTGTCCAGGTATGGAAAAACAGATATTCCCTGCCTACGAAGATGTGCCACTACAGCTGCCAGACATTTTGTGAATACTCTTGGGGCCGAAGAAAGGCCAAAAGGCAGGGCTGAAAACTGGTAATGACCTGAAGGGAGTCTGAATCTGAGGTATTTTCTGTAAGACTCTTTTATGGGGATGTGAAAATAGGCGTCTCAAGTCCAGTGATGCCAACCAGTCTGCTTTCTGAAGTGTTGGCAGGATCAGAGACAAAGTTACCATCCTGAACTTTGGTTTTCTTAAGAACTTGTTTAAAGCTCTTAAATCCAGTATAGGTCGCCACTCGCCACTTTTCTTTGAGGTCAGAAAGTATCTGGAATAGAAGCCCTTTCCCCTTTGAGACTTTGGAACTGGTTCCACTGCTTTTAACTGCAGTAGGTTCCGAACCTCTGCCTCCAAGAGCACTTTTTCTGCTAGGGAGGGAGAGCTGAATATTCTGGATTTTTGAAAGGGGAAGGACTTGAATCCCAAAGACAGACCCTGTCCCACCACCTCCAACACCCACTTGTCTGTGGTGATTTTCAGCCAAGTTTGGAGAAAGTGGGAGAGTCTGCCTCTGACAGGTAGGGAGGAAGTGGCCTGCGGTTCAGGGGGTCTGTCTGGTTTGTGGCTGAGGCTGAGTATGAGACCCTCGCCTTGAGCCCCTTCTGCCCCTGCCCCTAGAGTAACCCTGCTGCGGGTACTGCTGGTACTGGGGTAAGGCCACAGGTTGGAAGAAGGGCCTGGTGTAAAAGGACCTGCCCCGGCCTTCCCTTCCATAAGGCCTGGTGGATGTAGAAGCTCTCTCTTTAGCAGACTTGCTTCTGTAAGTGGCCTTATACTCATCCACCTTCTTCATGTATGCTACAGTTGACTCCCAAAGAGAGAATTTCCTTCTAGGGGAAAAATCCAGGGCCTTTAGTTGTGTATCCTGAGTAAGGTTTGTGGCCCTAAGCCAAGCAAACCTCCTCTGTGCCACCGTGTTTGCCATCCATCTGGCTGCAGTATCATTAGTGTCAGCAGCCATTTGGAATTGGTACTTAGCTGCCTCCAACCCAAACCTGGCAGTTTCAGCCAGGTCATCTGACAAGGGCGAGGGAGCTTTCTGGGACATGGCCAGGACTGACTGCCACAGGGATTTTTGGTACTGGCCAGCATATGCCTGGAAGGTAGCCTGATGCATAGCCAAAGAGGCTGACAGGTACCCTTTTTTGGCCATACTTTCAATTTTCCTAGAGTCCTTGTCTGGAGGATGTGAGGACAGAGGAACCCTAGCCTTGTCACAGGCAGCCTGCTGTATGACCCTCTGGTGGTCGGGGTGGGAAAAGAGGAAATCATCTCCCTCCCTTTTCAGCTGCTACTTTTTGTCCATCCTCCTGTCTACAGGAGGGGTGGAATTTGGTGCCTGTAAAATCTTTAGTGTATCCTTTTTAAAGAATTTATAGACAGGGAGGAGGAGAGCCTTTGTGGGTGTTAACCCCATCATTTCTAAGTACTCCACCTCCTTCTCACCTTCAATTTGCTTAGTGGTGGAGATGTCAAGGGCATCTGCTATCCTTCTAACAAAAGTGAAATGGGATGAAAAATCCTCAGACACCCTTGGGGGAGAACCAAAGTCCTGTTCAAGAGGAAACAACTACTACTACAACTTCTTCCTCCTCTTCTTCTTCTTCCTCCTCCTCCTCATCATCTAAGGTTTCCCCACCTTCTAAGGGAAGAAGATGCACATTGCTGCCAACCTGAGGACCCTGGAGGGGGGCAGGAGGCTGCTGAGGAGGGACAATTGCCTGTAAGGACTGGATAATTTTAAAAGCCTGAGCAATCTCTTGGGCTGTAGGTACAGGCAGAGCAGTCACAGAAGTCCCCGGCTTGACAGGCGAGGGTTCTGTGTGTTTTAATTTCTTTCCTTTTTTTGCAGGTACCGGGTAGTCAGCCAGTTCAATAGTTCTTTTAGTTCCCTTTGTGCCCGTCTCACAATGTCTGGGGGTATCGGCTGGTCAGAGCCAGAGAGACCCCTTTGGAATTTTATTCCTTAGCCTTTCAAGGCATTTCTCAACAGTCTCCTCAGGGAATGTTTTACACACTTCACATTCCTCATTTAAATGGTCAAAGCCCAGACAAACTACACAAAGTGTATGTTTGTCTACCTTTGCAAAGACCTCTCAACATTGCATACAGTTTTTGAAACTGGGCTCACCGGTTTTCTTTTGGGGGTTTTCCGACATATTCAAAATTTAGCAACTGGTAAGAAAAAACCCTAATTTATTTATTTATTTTTTAAATCAGTTCAGGAACCAAAGAGGAACCGATGGAACCGGACCGTTTGTTTAAAACGGAACCGAGATAGCGGTTCAGTAACCGAGATTTATCGGTTACAAAAATAGAAAAAATTTAGTGAATTTAAAGAAAATATAGGTGGCTCTTTAGTCAGAGAACTCCGATTTTAATATAAAACTATCCCAATCCCCCGGTTATACTGAACCAAGAGGAACCGAGAAAAACAACAATTTTTAACGTAAATAAAATTATCTAAACAAACAAATAGTAGAGGCAGTAAATGAAAACAAAAATGTATACTTATACAGTATCTGATGTTTTCTTCACGCAGGAGAAAGTGGATGAACAAGACTCTGAGTGACCAGACTTTTCAGGCGGAGAGAAAAATCTGAAGAGGTTTAGAACACAGGCAGTTAGTAGAGGCAGTGTTTGAAAGATGCTCACGTGCAAAGTGTTCCATCATTTGCACGTGTTCCATCTCTCTGGGCAGTCCAACCCTCCAGGCTTACTACATAAAGTTATGAATATACTGAGCATTACTGGGGTTAGAATTAAAGAACATTGGACGGTCCTAGCAGCAGACCCCAGACTGAGAGCCATAGCACAAACGTTGCCCAGAATGTCATACCGTAGAGTAAGAAACATTAGAGATGTGGTGAGCTCAACACAAAAAGTAGAAGTTCCAAGAAACTGGTTACCACCATCACGGGGGTGAAGAAAATGTGGCATCTGTAGTCGTTGTGATATCATGCATGAATGTAGCATGTTTCGGAATCCCCTGACAGGGGAGATGCATGCTATAAACCAGCTAATTACCTGCAGCACTACATATGTGATCTACCTGTCCTTCGGTACTTGTACAGCTTACTATGTCGGTAAGACAAAAAGAAAGTAGAAGGACAGAATAGGGGAACACTGCAGGGCTATAAGAAACCAGAATCCGGCTTATGCATGAGCTCTACTTATGAAAAACAACAGGAAACACAGGACATCATGTTTTGAAATTTACTGGAATTGAAAATGTTAAACTGGGTCCAAGAGGAAGAAGTAGGGAGGATCTGTTGAGCCAGAGGGAAAACTTTTGGATTTTTACAACAGGGTCATATACAGGCAAGGGTCTTAATGACCATACTGAACTAAAACCGTTTAAGAATAAAAAGTAATATTGTTGTATGCCTTGTTTCCTTCTAGGTAATGGAATTCTGTTGTGCAGTAGGACTATATAAGAATGTACATGAAGTGGCATATTCCACCTTCTCATTCCCCTTTATTTTATCTCCACATGTCCTTTTTACTAACACTATTATTCTTTAAGAAGATAGATGGTAAAGAACAGAAAAAGAAAAAAAGATATAACTGCTTTTTGAAACCATCAGCCCCTAGGGGCTTAACATTTATGTGCCCACCGGCTTACATTTAAATCTGAATTCCAAATGCAGATACTGCATAATATTATTATGTTTTGGGATATACCTGCCATTTCTAAAACCTATTCCCCCTCCACCTCCCTTCCTCCCCCCCTTTCTTTCTTCACTTATGCACTGGATGGCACTATCTCTGACAAAGCGAATGTTTTCATGAAACGTCAGAAGAGGCTGGTTGTTGTGAGTCTCTGTTCTTCTGTTCCTGTTGTGGAAATTAAAATTTGACTTTAAAATCAAAAGTGAACTTTAAGGTATTTATTTTATTTTGCTGTGTGATGTGCCATGACTGTTGAGTTAGCATTTTCTATGGTCATTGTAGTACCCAGTTCCTTGTTGCGGCTCCATTTTTTCAAACAATGTATTGAGAATGTTTGTTACAGCAAAAACAACTTTATTTCAGGAAACACCCTGAAAGAGGAAAAGATTAATGCAACAAATTCCCACGGAGGGAATAATTCTTGACACAGCACCTGGCCGCTGTCAGTGAAGCTCTTAGAAGGCATGGCTGTGATACTGTTCCAGCAGCTGCCATTAACAAAACCTGATGAGGCCCAGCCTACCATCTGGACCCTCAAACCACAGCACAGTATGGTATTCAGAAGGTCCTCCTGTACTGGGGCAGCTACCCAACCCCACCTGGTACCAGGGTTGACTCGGTGCAGGCTCGTTGGGTGTTGCCAGGCACTGGTGCACTTGAACTGTAACAGACCAATCTGCTCAGTTATAAACCCTTCCCAAAGGCCATGAAATTGTGAAAATGGCTTGCACTCAACCTAAGACCATGAGGCATTTACATACGAACATATGAAACTGCCAGCAGATAAAGGCCTTATGGTCGATCAAGTCTGTGCAATTGTGCAGCTAGCAGCCCTTATACTGCAGCTGCCCCTCCCTGCCCATCTCCCCTCCATAGACCCTCCCTCATACCCTGTCCTATCCCCTTTTGAAGCAGCCCACTACACTACAGGATACCACTTCCTCTGGTAATGCGTTCCACCCAGACGCCACCCTCTCCGTAAAAAAGTGTCTCCTTATTTCCCCCCTGAACATTTTACCTCCAATCTCAGATCGTGTTGAGTGTCTCTCCCACTCCTTAATTGGAAAAGCCCCTCCCTGCCCATCCTATTTATTCCATTCATGTACCTGAAGGTTCCAATCATGTTCCCCCATCCCTTCTCTCCTCCAGGGAGTACATGTTCAAAATGTTGGCCCGATGGCCAAGTTGCAAAAAACAAACCCAAACTGTCAACTCACTTTCTGAAACAAGGAAGCCCTGAGCTTACTCACAGTTCCCAGATAGGATGGCTCCTTTCTTGCCCTGCATGCCTCTGGATCTCCGATCCCTTGTGGTACTGTACCTCTGGACCAGATGGGCCCCCTCTGTGGTCTTGCTTCTCTCCTTTGGTGCTAAAGTTTCAGGTTCCTCCTGGAGGTTCGACTGGCTCTCTGTTTCTCGACAGCTGAAGTTCTGCACTGATCCACATGTCCCAGCATCAGACCCCTCTGGGTGGTCACATGTCTTGGCTTCAGACCTCTTTGGATGGTTGCACGTCCCACTTTCAAACCCCTCTGGGTGGTCGCTCATCACAGCTTTGGACCCCTCTGGGTGGTCACACGTCCTGGCTTCAGACCCCTCCGGGTGGTCACACGTCCCAACTTCAGACCCCCGAGGATGGATGCACATTCTGGCTTCAGACCCCTCTGGGTGGTTGCACATCCCAGCTTCAGACCCCTGGGGGTGATCACACGTCCCGACTTCAGACCCCTCTGGGTGGTTGCATGTCCTGGCTTCGGACCCTCTGGGTAGTCATACATACCGACTTCAAACCCCTGCGGGTGATCACACATCCCAGCTTCAGACCCCTCTGGGTGGTCACATACCCAACTTCAGACCCCTGAGGATGGATGCACGTTCCAGCTTCAGACCCCTCTGGGTGGTTGCAAGTCCCAGCTTCAGACCCCTGTGGGTGATCACATGTCCCAATTCAGATACCTCTGGGTGGTTGCATGTCCAGATTTCAGACCCTTATGGGTGGTAGCATGTCCTAGCTTCAGACCTCTATGGGTAGTCGCACATACTGGCTTCAGACCTCTCTGGGTGGTTGCACATTCCAGCTTCAGACCCTTCTGGGTAGTCACACTTCTAGGCTTCAGACCCCTCTGAGTGGCCACACATCCCAGCTCCAGATCCCCCTGGGCAGTCGCACGCCCCAGTTTCAGACCCCTCTGTGTGGTCACACATCCTGGCTTCAGACCCCTCTCGGACATCACACATCTTGGCTACAGCCTCCTCTGGGTGGTGGCACATCCTGGTTTCAGACCCCTCTGGGTGTTCGCATGTCTCGGCTTCAGACCTCTCCGAGTGGTCGCACGTCCCAGCTTCAGACCCTGTGGGTAATCACAGGTCCCTACTTCAGACACCTCTGGGTGGTTGCACATCCAGATTTCAGACTCTTCTGGGTAGTAGCATGTCCTGGCTTCAGATCCCCTCTGGGTAGTTGCACATCCTGGCTTCAAACCCCTCTCGGAGATCACACGTCCCCGCTATAGCCTCCTCTGGGTGGTGGCACATCCTGGTTTCAGACCCCTCTGAGTGGTCGCACGTCCCTGGCTTCCGGCCCCTCTGGGTGGCCGCTAGTCCTGACTTCAGACACCTCTGGGTGGTTGCACATCCCAGCTTCAGACCCCTCTGAGTAGTCACCATCCAACACTTGGTTGTAATGCGTGCTAAAGGAAGAATAGCAGTAGCAAACACATAATGTACAATAACTTTTTGTTTTTTTTTCTCTGTGATAGCGCTCAGTGTTTTTACTGAGTGCTACCATTAATTTTGTCATTTTTTGTGCACGGTTTTTGATCGCGTGAAAGATGTTTTCGAGTTCTTCACCTAGTGCCGGTGGCAGCACACCTTTGATGTGTGGCTGAAGCCACGTGCTGGCATGACGCAGGAGGGGCCAAAGAAAGATGATCCCTGCAGCTTGTGCTGATTCCCCTTGGGCAGAGTCCAAGCCCCAAGGATTAGAGGAGGCAAAAAGAGATGGTGACAGTCAGGATGGTCTAGGTAAGCCATGTACTGTTTTTGTTTTGGGGGGTACATATTTATTTAGAAGGCCTGCTTTTTGTCCATCTTCTCAACTTATGCACCCCTTTTTCTACCTCTAAACCCCCCCTTGTTCTTCCTCCTTTCCCCGATATACATAAAAAGTCTTGATCCTTTTCCCTCACCCCTTCTGTTATTTAAGCTTTTAAAGCTCTGCATTTGTTCTCCTCACTGCCTTACTGACCTCCTTCAATTTGCTGAGCTGGAGCTCCCTGCCTGCCTCTGAATGGTTGCCCTCATACCCTCTGGAGACTGACATTTAGCCAACAATGCTTTCTCAACTCCCTGGAAAACCATGTAGGCCTCCTAGACCTCCCTTCCCCTTCTTGCCTGAGGCATGTTTTCAATACCTCAAGGATCCCCTATTGGATAAATTTCCACTTACTCTCTGCCCCATCTATCTGTCAAGACCCCTTGAGCCTCTCCCTTAGTTCTTCCTCCTTCTTCCTGAGGTCCACCCTCATAAAGTCGAGGACCAGCATCCTGGACTTCTCTCTTTGGGCCTCGAGTGCTATGCTGAACCACAGCGTGTTATGACTGCTTGACTAGAGAGGATTTGCCACTTTTATCCCACCTGCGAAATGATGTTCTGGTTGGTCGCAGCTAGGTCATGTATGTCACTGTTACTAGTTTGTTTCTCCATCTACTGAGCCAGGAACTAGTCCTGGTAAGTATCCATCAATGTCTGTTTCCCAGTGCTCCTCACACCAAGCTGAAGTCCTCCAGCAGGAAAGTTCTCTCCCCCCCCAAAATCACTGTCCTCCTGATCTCCTCAGCAAGTGCCCTGTCTATGTCTTCTTGATGGGGTCATTAGATCACCCCCATTTGGATGATCCTCTATCAGCTGAGGCTATAATAATTCCACTTCACTCCCTCCCCCAACCTCCTTACCATCCAACACCCTGATGTCTTCCCTGGTGTACAGTGCCATCCCCCTCCCCTTCTTCCTATCCTTCCTAAACAGTATATTGCTAAATACTGTGAGATTTCAGTCATTGTTGGGTTATTATGCCCATGTTTTAGTTTTGACCATTATACTTGGGCGGCCTTCTACTGCCTTAGCCTGGAGATCCCTCATTTTATTGCCAAGGCTTCTGGTATTAAAAATAGACTACCTTCCAGGAATCCTGTCTCTTACATATAAGAAGTGTAGGGCATTAGGGATAGCCGAGTGGCTGCTGGGGCATCTGGAATTCGGGTGGTGAGGCCAAGGAGACACCCTTGGGCGAAATGGGAACTGGAGAGGGGTCCACCCTGTTTAGTTCCCATACCCAAGGGCTCCACTATAGGAAGTGGGCAGATAGCTGATCTAGCAGCCTTCCCTCATCCTACTTGGGCTGTGTTATGCAATGCCAGGTCGATGACGAACAAGACTTCCATAATGGCGGATTCAATATCCTCAGTAGACCTGGCTTGCATCATGGAGGCCTGACTGGATGAGAATGCCGCTCCCATTTTGGAGGCGGCAATGCTGGCCGGGTACTCCGGGTTACACACCTAGAGGGAGGATCACAGAGGTGGGGGGTGACCATTTGTTTTAAAACTGACCTGAACCTCATGGTGCTACCTGTAGGTCCCACAAGGTCTTTTGAGTGTGCTACCGCATGAGGGGGACCTGGTGTGGGTTTCAGAGTCCTCCTGCTCTAGTGCCCTCCAGGAGGGGATGGGGACTTTTTATGGGAGATCGATGAGCTCATCGCCGACCTGGTGTTGGAATCCCCCCGATGGTTGATTTTGGGGGACTTCAATGCCTGGGTGGACGACAGGCTCTCGGTATTTGGGGAGGATCTCCTCAGGGGTATGGAGGCTCTCGGCCTGTCACAGAATGTTATGGCAGTGGCCCACTCACGCAGCCACACACTGGACCTTGTGTTTTCATTGGGTCTTGATGTTACTGACCTCACAGCAGATCACGTAGTCTGGTCGGATCACAGCACCGTATGGGTTCACGTTTGGGGGGGGGGCCCCCCCAGGATGGTCCTGCCTCTGTGGAGATGGTCTGGTACCGCCCATTACGAGAAGTGACTTCGGTGGGACTTCAGGCGGTACAGGACCTATCGAGTGTGGAAGCTGCATCTGCAATTGGGATGGAGGAGGGAGTGGCAGCCTATAATCAGGCTGTCACTGCCACCTTTGACTCAATCGCACCCATTCGTGTCCAGCTCCTATCTCCTCGTCTGAGACCTCCTTGGTATGATGAGGCACTCAGGGAGTTAAAGATAAGCGGCCGGAGGTTAGAGAGATTTTGAAGGAGATCTGGTCTGATGGAGGACAAATTGGCTCTGAGGTCACATTATGCAGACTATCAGGGGGCAATCTCCAGAAAGAAGGCTGACTTTTTGTCCAGGGAGATTACTGTGGCAAGGAGCAAACCGGCTCAGCTCTTCTGCACAGTAGATGGGTTATTACATCCTGCCTGTCTCCGTGTTGGTGGGCCAGGTTCAAGCACTAGGAGCTTGCTCTGGTCTTTGCCAACAAAGTGTCCTCTATCAGGGCCAAGATCTCCTCCAGCACCACTCGAAGGGGATGTGGGGTCCATTCTGAGCCGTGCTGAAACACTCCTCTTGCCTGGGCTGAGTCTGAGCTAGTTGGGAGAAGGAGGTGGTGAAAACAGTCTTGAGGCTGAGACCAACACAGTGTGATCTGTACCCAGGTCTGACCTGCCTTTTGGTTGGATGTTTGGACCAGATTGGACTTGTGGTTGCTGAGATAGTCCAGAGATCTTTGAAGAGTGGAGTTTTTCCACTGGCTCTGAAAGAGGCCCTGGTCAGACCCCTTTTGAAGAAACCATCATTGGACCCAGAGTGTCTTGGCAACTACAGGCTAGTCTCTAACCTCCCATTTTTAAGGAAGGTTATAGAAAAAGTGGTAGCCATCCAGCTCCACCTATGAGTTTTTTCAGTCTGGGTTCCGAGCTGGGCATAGTATGGCAGGGTTTTAAATAGCCAGTATCGCATTGCATTTTGTGACACGAACCAGCTGCTCATGCAATGTGTTTTTATTTATGGATCGCTAAAAATGCAATCCAACTTGTGTCAGCCCCCCCAATCATCTTGGCTCCCTTTCTACCCATGTCACTTTAAGTAATGATACGGACAATTCATTTTAATGAGAGATTTTATTTTTTTAATGAAAGATTTTGTTTAGGTTACATACAATATTTTATATATATATATATATATATATATATATATATATATATATAAAACACACATTTGCACATTTTTAATTCTGCTAATCAAATTAAGGCATGTGCTATTCATTTTCGCAGTTGATTAGCACTTTCACATGCAAAACTGCTGTTCAATTTTCTGAGCTTATTTAAAACCCTAGTACGGAGACTGCCCTGGTGGGGGTGCTTAATGATCTCCTGATAGCAAGGGACAGGAGAAACCATACAACCTTAGTCTTCCTGGACCTTTCGACGACATCTGACACTGTGGATCATGAGGTGCTACTTGACCGTCTGCTGTATTGGTGTGGCCTGTCTGGTAAAGTCATCAACTGGTTCAGGTCATGCCTGACAGGCAGAGTGCAGAAGGTGATGATGAGGTTGGCATCATCTAACCCAAAGCCTCTGCTCTGTGGGGCCCCGCAAAGTTCAGTCTTGTCGCCCTTGTTGTTCACAGTGTACATGCTGCCACTGGGAGACGTTATCAGGTGCTATGGGCTGGGTTTTCACTGTTGTGCAGACAATACCCATACCTGTCCTGTACACCTGAAATCTAGATGGCGGCCTCTGTATTTAACAACTGCCTAGAGGAAATTCAGACTTGGATTACTCATAACTGACTTAGACTTAACCCAGACAAGACTGAGGTACTAGTGGTGGATTCAGGTCATCGTGGGGGCAGGGGGACCTCCTCTCCAGCCTAGTACTGGGAGGACCTCCGCCCCATCCAGATGGGTGAAGGATCTGGGCGTCATCCTTGAAGATGGCCTGATACTTGATGCGCAGGTGTTGGCCATTGTTAAAAGTGGATTTTACCATCTTAGGAACATTTCCCAGATCTGAGGCCTGATTCTATCTGAGGACCCGACCACACTGGTGCATGCTTTCATCACGTCCAGGTTGGACTACTGCAATGCCCTGTACCTGGGATTGTCTAGAGTCAACCTCCGCCGGCTGCAGCCGGTGCAGAATGCAGTAGAAGATTGCTGATGGGAGCGAAAAGAAGTGATCATATTAATCCAGTCCTCTGCAAACAGTTCTGGCTGCCAGTCAGGTGGAGGACTGTCTTCAAGGTAGGGCTCCTGACCTACAAGACCCTACATGACAGGGGGCCAGTCTATCTGCAAGATCTCCTTGTTCCCTACTGCCCATCCTGAACTCTCCATTCTGCTGAGGGATGCCTCTTTGACGTTCCCAGGGCTATGCTGCAGCATTCGGGAGACCATGCGTTTTTGATGGCCACACCTACTCTATGGAACTCACTGCCTAGATACCTTCGGGAGGATTCCCGTAGAAGAAGCCTTTAAAAAGGTTCTCAAGACTTTTTTATTCCAGCAGGCTTTTAACAGCTAAATTGATTTTATGTTGTTTATAAATGGAATAGATAGTTATTAATTTTGTTGCTGACTCCTAGTTGAATATTACTACAAGACTGCTTTTTTCTCTCCATCAGACCTAACCTCAATTAAAGGCCTCAGTTTCCTGCATATTAATGTATGCATTCTGTTGAAAAAATTTACGTTGATACAAGCCTGGGTTGCTCATACCTTGCCGGACTTTCTCGTGGTAACTGAAACATGGCTCAAACCCACCACAGCGGACAGGGATGTTAACCTACCTAACTATCAGCTATTCAGAGCTGATCGCCAAACAAGGGGAGGTGGAATAGCCATATATGCAAAAACTGGTATAGCTGTATCCTGTACTGCTGCAACATCTATGCCCAAGGAGTT
The DNA here is from genome assembly GCA_016271365.2 of Neoceratodus forsteri. Lineage (NCBI taxonomy): Eukaryota > Metazoa > Chordata > Ceratodontiformes > Ceratodontidae > Neoceratodus > Neoceratodus forsteri. The sequence continues at coordinate 241,385,057 of CM028133.1, read as the reverse complement.
TGAATGCCTATCTCTAAAAGTCTCTCTTCCCAATACAGCAGCTTTTCAACTAATTGGATGCTACAGACCCCCCTCTGCTGAACACAAGCTCTTATCCCACCTGGGGAACCTGGTCAAGCCCAGCACTGAAGAAGTAATTATTCTAGGTGACCTGAATTTCAACTGGCTCACCCAGGCAGCTACACCTCTGGTATCATTCTGTGACACCTATGGGCTCACACAGTTAATTAATGAACCAACAAGAATAAATGCAAGGAATAGTAGTAACAGCACACTACTTGATATCATGCTAGTGAGTAAACCACATCTATTCACACATGCTGGAGTGCTCCTATGCGATATAAGTGATCACTGCCCCATCGCAGGGGTAAGATCCACCAGCATAACAACAAATCCTGCAAAATTGGCCATGAGGAGATCCAAGAAAACATAAATATTGAAGGATATCTGCATGATCTAGCTTACTCTCCACACTGGCAAAAGTTTTATCTTGCACATTCTGTAGAAAAAGCTCAGCAGGTGCTAAATAGCATTATAATAAATGCCCTTAACACCCATGCCCCAATCTCTAGTGTCCGAATAAAAAACAAATCCTGTCGCTGGTTTTCAGCTGACCTCAAAGCTGCACTGCTGGAGAGAGACAAACTCTGGAAAGTGGCAAGAAAAATTAAGAATGCAAACGACTGGACGATTTTTAGGAAAGCCAGGAATAGATGCACCAGGAAAGTTAGGGATGCAAAGGCTGCCTTCTACCTCGCCGAGCTTGACTCCTCCTACCATAATCCAACTAGGTTTTGGGGCACCATCAAGGGTATGATGGGACAGGATGCTAACAACCCCCTTCCAACTCAACTACACAATAGTTATGGCCCTATCACTGACAAAATGGAAATCCTGGACGCATTCAAAAACCACTTCACAACGGCTGGCCTTGCCTTTGACACCTCCCCAGCTAACCTGCTGAGGGACCAATTAAGCTCCCACTACATTGGTGATCAAAGAGTTGACTCTTCCTTTAGCTTCAAACCTATACTGTTGAAACAAGTTGAGGATCTATTATGGCATCTGGATACCAAAAAAAGTGCAGGAGCAGACTCTCTGGACCCCTTCTTTCTAAAGATTGCATGCCATGTACTTGCAGTCCCCCTAACACACCTCTTTAACCTTTCCCTAAACTCTGGCTCTATTCCCACACTGTGGAAGACAGCCCAAGTGGTCCCCCTTCTAAAATCAGGGGACCCTATGGATCTTAATAATTACAGGCCCATTTCCATTCTACCTGTGCTATCCAAGATGCTGGAGAAATTAGTGAGTAATCAGCTAAGGGAATATCTTGACAATGCTAACCTATTAAATCCAGCTCAATCTGGATTCAGGGCCAAACATACCACTATCACTGCATTAGCCAAGGTCACAAATGACTGGCAAATTGAATTGGACAAGAAGAATGTCTGTGCAGTATTCCTGGACCTGAGCAAAGCATTCGATACTGTGGACCATGAACTGCTACTCTCATCCCTGCACTCCCTTGGCCTAGATCCACCCTCCCTTAAGTGGTTCAGATGCTACCTCTCCGGTAGGTCACAGCAGGTAAAAGCTGAATGTGACCTATCCCCATTAAGACCACTGTCAAGAGGAGTCCCCCAAGGCTCTATTCTGGGTCCTATCCTTTTTGCCATTTATATAAATAACATTGATTCAACCCTTACCAAGTCCTCAGTACACCTCTTTGCTGATGACACTGTTCTGTATGTCAGCAACCCTTCGCCTACAGTTGCTCATGAAATCCACAAACAGAATTCTCCTTGTTACAACATCAGCTACTCGAGAAAAAGCTTCTGCTAAATGCAAAGAAAACTAAAGCAATGATGTTCACAACTCAAAACTCCACCAGCACATCCTCTTCAATCACTTTCCCCCAGCTATGCACTATACTTGGAGAAAATCTGGAGTATGTTGAAAACTTCAAATACCTAGGTGTGTGGATTGACAACAAACTCGACTTCACCCATCATCTAGAAGAACTGTTAAAAAAGCTTTGCCAAAGGCTTGGCCTCCTCTATAGATTAAAACCCTTCCTTAACAGAGACTCAAAGATGAGGTTAGTCTAGGCCATCTTTCTATCAGTTATTGACTATGCAGACTTCCTTTATAGTCACTGTCCCATCTCCTACCTTCACAAGTTGGATACCTTATATCATAGTGCAATAAGGTTCATTACAGATCTGCCATATAATACCCACCATTGCTCTCTTTGTGACACAGTTGGATGGGTTTCCCTTCATATCAGGAGGAGCAGAAATGCAGCTCTATGGATTTACAGAGCTTTAACAAAAAAACTCCCAAACTATATCCTGGACTGCTTCAACCAGACCACTCCTAGCTCCTATGCCCTAAGAAGCAACAATATCATCCTGCTCAAATTGCCCAAAGTCAGCACCAGACTTGGGAGGGCAGCAATCAGTTATTCTCTAGCTATAGCATGGAACACCCTACAAAAATCCCTAAAACTGCCCATTATCATTCCATTTGCATCCTTTAAACAGCATTGTACAGCCTTCTTCACAGAGAAATGCAGTTGCTACCGCTAGAGCTAGATTAGTCATCCTACAAATCTGGCTTCCAATCATATGGCATATTCCTTCCAGTCAGACACCCCAGCTTATGGCACCCAATAATACCTTCACCATCCTAGTATTCATTATGTTGTGTGTCTGTCATGGCCCTCATTGGGATATGTATGTACTGTACATACTATAGATATTAACTTAACCTTCCTTTAACTGAGTTTTAACATGTGAATTCACTGTACTTCATTGTGTTATAAACATTATTTTTCTCTGTATGTATAACTGTCTTACAAAGCGTATGATGTATTTGCTGTGTATCAACAATTGAACCTTGACCTTATCAGGTCCATCTTGTAAATGAGCCTTGCTCAATTATGTTCGCCTGTATAAATAAAGATTTGATTGATTTATTGATTGATAATATCTGTTCATGCTTTCTTTTCATGTACAGCGCTCAGAGTCCCTGGAAAGGGGCGCTTTATAAATACAATATTTATCTATCTACCGCTGACCAGCCAATCTTACTCATTGCCTGTGCTGTACTGCGCTCCTTACCAGTGCCCTCATGTGGTGTGGTTCCCCCTAGATTGAGGAGACCTCACACACGTATTGTGAACATAAGGGGCAGAGCTGGCAGCTATCTTAAGCAGGTGGCTCACAGAGGATTTCCTGCCAGCAGTCTGAAACAACCACTCTTTTTTTTTTATTTTCATTTCCCTTTGCATAACAAACTTAGCCTACTTGATTCCGGACTGGATCAGCTTCAGGGAATATCAGACATGAGCAAACTGTCCAAGACAGCAGCTGGCAAAGACATCTTCAAGCTGAAGGGGAACCAAGCTGCATTGGCCTAGGCTGAGCACATAGAGGCCACACTGGCTCCAGTTGCTTCTCAGGAGCTCTCCATCCCGGCCATCTGCCACAGCCTGAAGGCACTCCTAAAAGTTGTTAGAAGAAAATGGACACATAGAATCAAAGGATGGTAGCGGAGGAGGGGAAATCAGAGGAGCACAGTCGGCAGCAGGAGGCGCAACAGCAAGAGCCATGAGAGCCCAAGCCACTACAGCTTCAATGGGAAAAGACAGCAGCTTATGTTCTGGCTCAGGTTAGAGCACGTGGAGAACATGGCCCAGTAGTAGCACCTTAGAATTGTCAGGCTGTCAAGGCAGAGTGAGGGGGGGGGGTAACATTTGATGGCCGTTGTGGTTGGATGACTGAATGGGAGTTGGGAGTGGAAAGGAGGGTCTATCTTGAGAAAGTGTACTCTATTACCCCCTGAAATGCAGCAGTCCATACCCCCAACCCCACACACACACAATCCTAATGGTTCTGGCAAGTCTCAGAGAGAGAGAGAGAGACTAGATCCAAATGGAGGCTAGATGATAAAAGGTTCTTTGGCACAAAGATACCCATATCAGGACGTTTCTGGTCCTGAGTTACTCCATATAACAGCGCAGAGCTTTTGACAGCATATAAAAGACATTTAGTGGCCCGAATGCGACTACCATATTGATGATGCCAGTTAGGCTGTGAGTGAATTATGGTGGACAGACATACATGTATATGATACTGCACCGTGAAGAAGCTGACAGATAGCATTGCTGCAGAATGGATCCGGGAACTGAACTCAAGAGGACTCTACGGATTGAAGCTGGGGGGTTGACTGCACAATAGTTATCACCCCTTTTCACTGTGTTCTGTATTTCTGTGATGGACTTGGGCCGTGGGAAAAATAATGATGAATGATGTGAAATGGGGGGTAATTACCGGTAGTTTCATGGGCCTCTGGTGCAATTTTATGTGGTTATATGCCAGCAAAGGTTCAAAATAGCGATGGAGCCATGCTTTGCTCCCTTTTTACCAGCGGGGCATTTGCCCACAAAATGCCCTGGTTCCCCACCCCAACTCTCCCCTCGGGTCCAATTGCTCCTGCAGGTGCAGCTCATTAAAGCCTCCTGGGCTGATACATCAAAGGCAGCTGCTATGTTTCAGATCACAAGCTGTAATGCTTGTTCTACAGCTTCCATGTGCCGGACATTTTGAACTATACACAAAACAAAGATTGCTGAACTCAGTTCCTCTGGAGCACTGCTAGATAAGCTCTGTTTGAAATGCTGTGGGATTGTTTAACTCCGCAGTGTTTTGACACCAATTATATGATATCAACTTGCAGATATTTTTATGATTAGTCATTAGCTTTGCTGCATGATGCTTTCAAGCAATATGTTCTTACTTTATTATTTGTCCTTTCAAAGAGGACATGCCCACCCCCCGATGATGTAGTGTGGTGGGATGGGTGACTTAATCCTATTGCAGTTACTCTGTGTTGCTGAACATCCATCTCATATTACCCTTGTGGACCTAATTCAGAGATTGTAAAGATTTGTATTATTCAAAATGCTATAAATAAAAATGTTTGCAAGTACTGAAAACCTAGAAGTGACTACGTGACTAGCTACCACTTCCATGGGCCACTGCTGTTATGTGTATACCGAGTCCGACCGGGCAGACCATCCTCCAAAAAACCGCCAACGCGGTTCAAATCCCCTCAACGGCTGAATTCTGCGAGAAGTGGCAGTGCCTCCTGCCGGTACCCCTCTGAAATCAGGGGATACCGAGCTCAACGGGCAGACCATCCTCCAACGAACTGCCAACATGATTCGAATCCCCTCAATGGCTGAACTCTGCGAGAAGCAGAACTGCCACCTGCTGGTAACCCTCTGAAATCAGGGGATACCAAGCCCAACCGGGCAGACCATCCTCCAACGAACCGCCAACACGGTTCAAATCCCCTCAATGGCTGAACTCTGCGAGAAGCGGCAGTGCTGCCTGCTGGTACCCCTCTGAAATCAGGGAATACCAAGCCTGACAGGACAGACCATCCTCCAACGAACCGCCAATGCGGTTCGAATCCTCTCAACGGCTGAACTCTGCGAGAAGCGGAGTGCCACCTGCTGGTACCCCTCTGAAATCAGGGGATACCGAGCCCAACCGGGCAGACCATCCTCCAACGAACTGCCAACGTGATTCGAATCCCCTCAATGGCTGAACTCTGCGAGAAGCAGAAGTGCCACCTGCTGGTACCCCTCTGAAATCAGGGGATACCAAGCCTGACCGGGCAGACCATCCTCCAATGAACCGCCAACACGGTTCAAATCCCCTCAATGGCTGAACTCTGCAGGACGCGGCAGTACCACCTGCTGGTACCCCTCTGAAATCAGGGGATACCAAGCCTGACAGGACAGACCATTCTCCAACGAACCGCCAATGCGGTTCGAATCCCCTCAACAGCTTAACTCTGCGAGAAGCGGCAGTGCCACCTGCCAGTACCCCTCTGAAATCAGGGGATACCGAGCCTGACAGGGCAGACCATCCTCCAGTGTACCGCCAACGCGGTTCAAATCCCCTCAATGGCTGAACTCTGCGAGAAGCGGCAGTGCCGCCTGCTGGTACCACTCTGAAATCAGGGGATACCAAGCTCAACTGGGCAGACTATCCTGCAATGAACCGCCAACACGGTTCGAATCCCCTCAATGGCTGAACTCTGGGAGAAGCGGCAATGATGCCTGCTGGTACCCCTCTGAAATCAGGTACGGAGCAGGTGGCGCAGCAGTTTGAATTTGGCGCCTAATTTAAACCGGGGCTGCTACTACAAGTTGGTGCTGCACTTAGAGCTGAGCTGCTGCTGCCCTTGGGTTTTCGACCTAAATTCATACGGCTGTTAAGAGTTGTAACAATTAAAGCAGGCTCTTCTCCCTTGGCGAAAATTACATCGTTAATGTCATGCTTAGAATTGTAAAATGCTTAGATAACTTAGAGCCGAATATGGATGTTAAACATGGCTTGCATTTGATAGGAATGTAGAACTGCTGTTAAGTATTATAGCTGGGCTAGTTAAATTAATTGCTGTCGTCGCAGAACTCCCACAGCTCTCCAAGCCTAAAATTCCCTCTCTGTGGGCCTGAATAACTCCTCTCCAACCCTCTAAACTTAACTTCTGAAACTCTGCCGGAGTATCTCCTCCCTAGCCTCCAAAGTGGAAATCATTGTACAGCCAGAGGTTTTCGTTTTGACACTGATTTTAAATCCTCAGGTTCATTCCTCACTAAACTACTAAAGTGGAATTCGTTCCTACAGCTAGAGGATTTCGTTTTGGTGCTATCTTTAAATACTGGGCTGAATGCTCTCGTGTGTCTGGGACTTACCCCAGCTAAAGTAAGGCATTCCAAAGTGACCCTGTAGCAATCCTATAATGGAATTCATTCCTTCAGCCAGAGGATTTCATTTTGGCTCTATTTTTAAATCCTGGGCTGAATGCTCTTGTGTGTCTGGGGCTTACCCATGCTAAAGTAAGGCATCTCAAAGTGACCCCGTAGCAGTCCTCATACCGGCCCGCCCAAATTTTGCTAACCTTTTGGCTAATATCCAATTTCAATCTGCCCTTCCCATTTGTCCCTTGGCTTCCTTGAATGCTCCACCCCTTGCCTCCCTTATAACTGCTCTCTCTCCACTTTCTCCTTAGGGGATACTGAGCCCGACCAGGCAGACCATCCTCGAACAAACCGCCAACGCGGTTTGAATCCCCTCAATGGCTGAACTCCGTGAGAAGTGGCAGTGCCGCCTGCTGATACCCCTCTGAAATCAGGTACGGAGGAGGTGGCGCAGCAGTTTGAATTTGGAACCTAATTTAAACTGGGGCTGCTACTACAAGCTGGTGCTGCACTTAGAGCTCAGATGCTGCTGCCCTTGGGTTTTTCTCCCTCCCCCACACCCCCTCCCAGGCCTTCTTTAAATTCACATTAGCTTCTCCCACCTTTGAGGAAGATTCTGTCAATTGGGCAATTGCCTGGCTCACTTGTTGCTCCAAGTTATTTAAAGGGGCACACTCAGTTACCCTATTTTACTTAAAGGACACATTTCCTCTCTTAACCTGCATGTTGCAGGAGTACTAGCGTAATTATGAATGCCACGTGATTGATGATTTACCTTCTAATACTATGCTCCATCAAAATCACTAGTGTTCTACTGCAGCAACCTACGAGAGACTACAAACCTACTATTATAGCAGATTGTTTGGCACCATGGAAACCGTAAACTTATGTGACTGGGTACTTCAACTGCACGTAATGGAACCTGTAGTGCAAACTCCACGGCAGATTGGAACTCTTTCTTGGAGACACCCCGAACTCATAACTCCCTTGTCTCTATTGAGTCCCAAGCCACCCTTGTCACTTTTGACCAGGGTTATTGTATACTCGACGTTATGCTCACTTGGTTTCCACCCTAATGACCCTCCTGGTGTACGTGAATACACATGCAGACAAAAATGGACCAGTCCACATAGATTTGCCCCGGGGCCCTTAAGAAACTCTTGCTACTTCTATTACTGTGTTCTGGCAATGTAGAGCTTAACCCTGGTCCCACAGCAGCAATCTCATCCTCTGCAGAGCTGGCCAATGTCAGAAGAGTGGGCTTCATGCACATCAATGCGTGTAGTTTACTAAAGAAATTTGCTTCCATACAGGTCTGGGTTTTCTATACTAAGCCCGATATTATGGTGATCTCCGAGTCCTGGCTTAGACCTGGTACCTCAGACTTAGAGGTGAACATACCACCCTATAACATTTTCTGAACAGATAGACAAGCAAGAGGTCGTAGGGGTCGCTATCTATGTCCATGACAAGTTGTCAGCCTCTGTCATTAACTCAACTTCTATTCCTAAAGAATACGAAAGCTTTCACTGAAAATCGAGCTCTCCCCTTCGGTCTCCTATGTCGTAGGATGCTATAGGTCCCCATCGGCTGGACTGCTACTCCTAGGCCATCTAAATAGCATCCTACAGTCTATGTCCTCCGAAGTAGTTATACTGGGTGACCTTAATCTGGATTGGTGTTCAAGTATCTCCATACCACTCAAAAACCTTTGTGACTCCTTTGGGCTGTCACAGCTTATAACAAAAGTGAGACACCCAAACTTTAAGAATCTTAACAACAACACATTGCTTGACATCATTCTAGTAAATAAGCCACACCTGTTCTCCCACACTAGCGTACTCTTTTCAGATATTAACGACCAGTGCTTCATCACCTGTGTGCGATCCACCTTAAAAATATCAACTTCTAAATATACTGTCAGAAGGAATCATCAGAACTTTGACCTTTGTGTATTTATATCTAATCTATGGGAGTCTCTGAGATGGCAGGAATTTTATCTAGCAAAAACGGTAAACATGGCGTATGAAATCTTCCAGGAAATTGTGCTTGGGGCAACAGACAAGCATGCACCGCTTGTTAAAAACTGCACTAGGAAAAGATCATGTCCATGTCCATGGTTTACACCAGAACTGAAAGCCGCACTACTTAATAGAGACCACCTATGGAAAAATGCTCGGAAATCCAAGTCTCTGGCAGACTGGTCGGCATTCAGGAAGGCAAGGAACTTATGCACCAGGATGGTCCGGGAGGCCAAGTCTAATTATTTCCAAGCTGAACTTGACGCTTCGACAAGGTGCTCTGCAAAATTCTGGAAGACCCTAAAAGAAATCGAAGGTCATGCGTCCTCCATACCTGCAAAAATATCTAAGGGTGACCTTATGGTGACACATAAACAGTTAATCCTCGACCAACTTAATAATCATTTCGCCACCGCAGGGCTAGGATTTGACACCTCCACTGCCAACACCCTTTGTTCACAACTTGGGACGCAGGACCTAGTAGCTCCAGTCGCGGATACAGTGTTCTCCTTACAACCAGCAATGCTGAAGAAGTTTGAAGACCTACTCCTTCACTTAGATATAAGGAAGAGCACTGGTGCTGATCGCACAGACCCATACTTCCTAAAAATTAGTTTTCAAGCCCTGGCTGTGCCCATCACGCATCTCTTCAATCTGTCTCTATTGCATGATGAAATCCCTCCAATATGGAAAACTGCCCATGTGATTCCCCTCCACAAGTCTGACGACTCAAGTGACCTAAACAACTGCAGGCCTATCTCATTTCTCCCCATCCTATCCAAAATGCTAGAAAAAATAGTAAGTACGCAGCTTAGAAACTACTTGGAATCCACAAATCTGCTAAACCCGCTACAGTCAGGATTCCGGCCATGCCACAGCACAACTACAGCCCTGGCAAAGGTTATCAATGACTGGCAGGAGGCCTTGGATGCCAAGAACTTTGTGTGCGCAGTATTCTTGGACCTAAGCAAGGCATTTGATACTGTCGACCACAAATTGCTACTGCAATCTCTCCGTAACATTGGCGTGGACTTCCCGACACTGAACTTGTTCTCAAGCTACCTTACAGGTCACCAGCAGCAGGTTAAGGCAGATGGAGAATTCTAACCTCTGAAACCTCTGCTATGGGGTGTACCGCAAGGCTCAATACTGGGTCCACTGCTATTTGCAATCTATATTAATAGAATCAAAGTAGGAATCAAATCTGCCAATATACATCTATTTGCAGATGATACGGTACTCTGTATTGGCAGACCTTCCATGGAAGCAGCCTTCATGGAGCTACAGCAGGAGTTTAATCAGTTGCAACGATAGCTACTTAACCAAAAATTACTATTGAATGCAAAAAAAAAATAAAGGCAATGCTTTTCTTACCAAGTTCAAATACAAGCTACCCTTCGACGCAGGGATTCACTCCTCAGATTACCACACTCCTAGACGAGCCATTAGAGTTTGTAACAAAATTAAAATACCTGGGAGTCTGAATTGACCTCAAGCTCTCCTCCATTGACTAAATTGAGGAACTAATTAAAAAGCTTCAACAGCGGCTTGGTCAATTCTATAGAATTAGGAAGCTGCTCCTTCAGGATGCCAAGAAGAGACTAGTACTCACCACGATCCTACATTATATGGCCAAGGCCCTGTCTCTGCATTAGCCAAATTAGATGTACTGTACCACAGAGCCTTAAGATTCGCCACTGGTGCCCTGTACTCCACGAACCACTGCACTTTGTACACCATGATGGGTTGGACTTCCCTTGCCTACAGAAGACAGAAAAGAGACGCTTTCTGGACATTTAGAGCAATCGCTCAAAAACTACCGCAAAATATATCGGACTGTCTTCCACTATACACAGTGTGTAAAAAAGTACGCTTTGAGAAGTGCCTCCTGTATCTTGCTTGCCGTCCCAAAAATCAATTTGCGGTTCGGTAGGTCATCCATACGTTACGCACTACCTGTACTACGGAACAACTTAAAGAAATTCTTAAAACTGGGTCACCCTATCAATTTCCCGGCATCCAAAATGCTTCTTACACATTCCATCGAGTCCTGTAAATGCTTCCGCTGATCAACTAAATGACAACAGGTATTAGCCTTACTGAATATACCTTGTTGTACCTACTATATCCCTTACCCTTTCTTCATTCCTCATACTATACAGGTACCTTTACTGCACCACGGGTGCTTAGTTTCGGTAACAGTAAACACCACAGATACATAGTCTCAGAATGAATACATATTACTCTGAGGTTCAAATACCATTGTAACATGGCATTAATAGTGTGCAGGGAATACGCCTCAGCGATAGATGTAAGGGGGTCACGAGATGGCAGCCGGAGCGGGCATTAACCTATGTTATATGCCGTGCCCGCTCAGGCAGTACCATGACCGCCCAGACCCCTAGGTTAGCAGCACTGAGAGCAAGCTCAGCAGGGAGAGGAGCGCCAGCACCGCAAGGCATCCGCCAGTGGAAACGGGCAAGGGGGAGCACTACTCGCGGTGGACATCCGCGACAGGCAGCCAGCCAGACCCAGGAGCAGCAGGGAGAGCCGAGCTGGAGTAGGGCACCACCGGAGCAGTGTACGGGAGGCAAGAGGAAGGGAAGCCCCCCCCCCGTCATGCACAGCGCGAGAGGCTGGCGCTGACAATCCTCACCGGAGACCTCCCGGGGCGGTCATGACGGGAACAGCTGCACCGATTCGCACAGGAGTGGGACAGAGATGTTGGGTGCAGACATCTGCGGGACTCCAGGGACAGCAGGTAATGACTGCATCCGTACCTATCTAGTTGTGTGCACCGCACTGTGAGAGCACAGCACAGGGTGACAGGTCGCGCAGCCCCTCCGTGTGCCACTGTTCGTCTCACACACTGGGACCCCTCAGATGCCTCCACCGACCTGGGCCCATGTATATAACGCATTAATTGCCGGGTGGCATTTCGATTTGATTGATGGGGCGGGTGGTAGCCCTCGCCCTGGGCCTCGGGCACCCACCGCCCCCATGCATCAATCCAGCATTAGATGCCACCGACGGAGTGGCTTAATGCTTACGTGAGGCTCACCTCTCAGACCCTCCTCAAACCTCCTTGTGTTACCCTTCCACTACTTTGCATGCCTATCTCGCCCATTCATTTCCCCCACCAGTCCTTTATGTTTCCTGTCATACCATCACCATTTATATTGATGTTCCTCTAGATGGGCCTGTGTTATCTAATAGTGCATTGATTATCTGAGTAAGTGTAGACTCGTACTAGCCCTGTCAATTATCCATACAGGGTGCTACTCGTCTGTAACCTGTAGTGCACATTATCTTATTCTGAATATTGTAGTGAATGAGCTCATATTATGTACACTGCAAAGAACAATTCTTACTCTGTAAGAACATGATCTTATATCCCTCTTGATCATTATACGCAGATTATATGCTTGATCTGTACGTGTTGATGCATATACTGTTCTGCACCTTATATAAACTCTAGTTTATGTATGATTATGTCTAGAAATGCATGTATTTATGTGGTTATGTACTTCTACTGTGTACTTTACTGTCCAGGTCCACCTCAAAAATGAGTTTCCTCAACGATGTTTCATAGATACAAAGACAGTGTCGGCAGATAAGGGCCTATGGCCCACCTAGTCTGCCCATTTGAGTTTGTAACTTCAGTTTATGTTTTTTATTTATTTATTTCAAATTCAGATTAATACATTTGAGCCGGGGGCTCGTTTACAAAGGCTCCAAGTCAACAAGGAATACAAGACATTTACAGGTGATGAAACATTGTAGAACAGAAAGACATCAACTAACAAGTGGTATTAGTGCGCAGTTACAACATTAAGCAGGTTACAAGAAGTAAGGAGAAACAGGACCACACTTCCAGAGAAACATATTAATGCAGCACTAATTAAGTGCAGTAGAGTGTTTAACAATCATGTTATGTTATGTTTTCCTAGAACTCTGTTGCCCCTTACCCCTGGTTTCGCCTGGTTAAATAAAGATTTGATTGATTATGTGTATCCATCACCCTGCGGTGTCCGCAATTTTTTTTCCTAATAGGTTGTATCCTCTGGGTGCACCATGAGCGGCTGAGTTCAGCCCTGTCCCTACCTCCCAAGGCCCTCTACCATCTCTCCGACACTGCCGAGACCCATTCTCCCATGGATCCCCCCTCCGTGGTGAGGCTGGGAAGGGGAAGGCTGTCCACCCCCACCCAGTAATCCAGATTGGGGAATCGGCAAGCCGGCAGCAAAGTGAGACGAGGGCAGGCAGGGCTTCATGAAGCCCACAATTGCCATTTTCCTCCACTTTTCTCCCCAATGCCATGGCAGCCATAACTGCACGTGCATGGAGGTGCACACACACCCACGTAGCTGTGGCCTCTACTTGCTGTTTGTACTCTGGAGTTGCCACCCGGCCTCCACCAGATGGCAGCCAAGGAGCAAGACAGCCGACCCCCCCTTGGCGAGGAAAGCAGTCCGTCAGACGCTCTATCATCTCCCTCCCCCCAGCAACACAAGCTCATTCCCGAACATGGGTTGCCAGCGTGACAAGAGGTAAGGCACATGGCACCTCAGCCCTCTACACCATTGGGCCGGCTTGTGTCCGTAGTTTTTCCTGTGAATACTTTGCTCCTGGCATACATGGGATTACTAGTGGCATGGAGGAGGTTTCCACTTTTTTATATACTGACGACTTGTTGGTCATGCTTTCCTATACTGAAACCTCAGTACCAGGTCTTACACAGCTGCTACAGTCCTTCTCTAGTCTGTATTGTTGCCGCATAAATAAATGTAAGACATAGGTCCTTCCATTTATCCAGTCTTGCCCCTCACTCCCCTTCACGCAGGTGGGGCTCAAATGGGCGCCACAGGGCATCACGTAACTGGCAGTAAAAATCATCAACAATACTTCCTCCATCCCTTAAACCAGCTTAGGCCCTCTGCCCTGAGCTCTGTATGCAGAGTGTGACCACTGGAAGGCACTGAACCTTTCACTGGCAGGCAAGATTGAGGCTATCCATATGCTAACTTCTGTGAAGCTGCCATACATACTTAGTTACCTTCCCCTAACAATGGTTCTCTAAAACTGACTGGCTCATTCCTCGGGCGGAGGGGGGGTATGCCCACCCTGATACAGCCATTTTAAACTAGGGGCACAAACCCTCTGCTGGCTCAAAGATTTCACTAAGTGTTCTCCCTTATGGGTACGTATGGAACTCATGCTTCTTTCAAATCATTGTCCGGGAGTCCTATTCTATAACTCATTACCAGGACCTGCCAAAAGTCACCCCACAATGACAGTAACCATATTAGACATGGCGCTCTTCAGATAAGCTTCTTAAAACAGAGCTTTGTCCTCTGGAACTTACACCCCTATAGAACAATCCACATCTCCAGGCTGGCAACAAACCAATGCTATTGGAGTCCTGGTGGCATCCTTTGGGTTATTTATTTAACCAGGAGAGACACACTAAGCTGAAGCTTGTTTACAGGTCCGACCTGGGAGCACAAGAAAGTTAAGCGACTTGCTCAGGGTCACACAGTATGCAAGTGAGGGCTGTGGGATTCAAATCCAGGTCTCCAGGTTTGCAGCTCAGAGCCTTAAACCACTGTGCTATACTGCCTCCCATTAGGTTAGGGACATCTTGGTTCCTTATGGCAGACAGCTGCAATCCTTCTACCTCCTGTGCCGACATACAGGACCTTCTAAACACAATGTTTGAAGATTCATGCCACTCCACAGTGCTCTTCAGCATCTACTAAGACAAGCCCCCCAAGTCCCCCGGCCAACAGGTTACACCTCATTGCATCTTGGGTCCGCCTTCCCAGAGGCAGAATAGGTGTGGTAAACAGGGTACTGCAGGAGTTAATCAGACCCAAAGGGGCCAAACAACATTGGGAACAGGACCTCTCCGAAACCATCTTCCAGGAAGACTGGTCTTGGTGCTGGGCCATGGCCCACTTGGCCCACAAAGACACTAGGAGCCACCTGATACAGAAGAAGGTACCTCATTACTGGTACAGAACCCTCAGATTCTGCACAAATTGGGTGTCCTCCCTTCTGCCCAATGTTGGCGGTGTCTAGTTTCTGAAGGGTCACGCCTTCATATTCTTTGTGCCTGCCTGAAGATACAGTACCTGTGGAAAGGGGTACATGACACCTGCCAAAAGGTCCTCACGGTTCCCTTTTCACCCTGACTATACATTTTGGCACTGGCCTCATCAGCACCCCATCTTATCCCAACTCAGCTTAAATGGGTCAGAGCAGCAGCCACTTAAGTTAAGCACCTCCTTTTACAAAGGAGGTCCACAGATATTCCCACAGTGGCTGTGTGGAAGATGTCAGCTGGGGTCCTAGCCAACAATTACCGCCTTGGCCATCTGGCTCTATCCAAACCTCAGGACTGTCACTGAATTTGTGGTCCCTTTTTATCTACCTAGCTAAGACTGAAGTGACCTCTGTTTCAGTACCTTTACCACCACCCCCTAAACAGACCATTCCCGTCACAGAGCCCTTAAAGCTGTTGTCTGTTTCTGGGGATCAGTTTCTCTCTGTCTTTCTCTCTCTCTCTCTCACACACACACACACACACACACACACACACACACACACATCCCCATCATAGCACCCTTAAAGGTGATGTGGTGTTAGGACCCCCACAAGACTATTCCCATCACTGAGGCCCTTAGGTGGTATCTGATTCAGGACCTCTACCCCCACCCCTGTCTGATTGTTCCCAGTACCAAGGCCCTTAAAGGTGACATCCGATTCAGGACTTTTTTTTTTCATTTATACTTTCCCCGGCTCCGCGTAGCTGGCTGGTTGCTCTGGCCCTTCTCTCAGAGGGCTTGTCCTCTGAGCCCAGCTACCCTCGATCTAGCCCTGCAGTTGCCCCCCTCCCACAGCACAATCCAGAAGTCAGGGAGGCTGGTACGGGGGTGCATCCAAGCCATCATGGAGCCTGCCAGCTCCATTTTCCATTTGTTCTCCCTCCCTCACTACAGGCATGCACTCGCACGTGGAGGCATGTGCACGCTGCTGCCCGCAACGCCCTCCCTTCGTGTCACTCCCCCATCCTGCACTACTCTTCAGGCCTCCACCTGGGACAGTCGTTTGGCGGGGAGTGGCAACCCACTCACCCAGGAGAGGAGAGCAGTCCCTTGGATGCTCCATCCATCTCCCCCCTCCTCCCCGGCAACTCGCGCTCTCTCCCGAACATGGATCACCAGCATGGAGTGAGGTGTGGCATCCAGCACCCAACCCCAGCACCACAAGGCCGGCCCTCTGATTCGGGACTGTGTAACCCAACCTACAGACCATTCCCTTCATTAAGGCCCTTAAGTATGACCTTTGGTTCATTATACCCCCCCAAAGACTATTCCCATCAGTGAGACCTTAAAAGTGACATCTGACTTGGGACCGCAACCCCCGAACCTCCAAAGAACATTCCCATCACTGAGTCCCTTAAGTGTGACCTCTGATTTGGGACCGCTACCCCCCCCCAAAAAAAAAACAAACAGTCACCATCACTGAGGCCCTCAAATATTTATTTTATTTATGTATATATGTCATGGGCAACTGAGTGAGTGCACTGATCCAAGGACCATTTTCAGGCATGACCGGGGCCACCGAAGTGGCACAGATAACATCAAATACAGGATGCGAATTAAATTTACAGTAGAAAAGAAGCATACAAGTAGTAACATGGGTATTCGTGCTAACAATAACACAAAATAAAATACATACAAGCTGCAGCACAAATTCCAGAGGTTGCAGTCTACGAAAAGATGCATGGACTATAGCATTACAGTACAATAAAAAATGGTACACAGAGCGGAACAAAGGTGCATTGGCTAAGTGTCAGTGGAGGTTTAGAGTTCCCACAGAGAAATAAAGTCAGCGGGGGGGGGGTTGTACACTGTGGGGGTACCCTGGCGAGCAGGAACAACCAGTTGAGGATACTAGCCAAGATTTGAGTTGGGGCTTAAAGGTGAGGTACGAACCAGTCGAGTGGATGGATGCAGGGATACTATTCCAGAGAGAGGGGGTAGCAAAAGACAGCGCTTTACTACCATTGGCTGAAGAGATTTTGGGAACCAATGGGGGGGGGGAACGATGTTTCACAGAGACATCATGTTGGCACCCTGGCTATGAGGAGGGAAGGGTAAGGTGAATCTGCACCATCACGCAGGGAGCTATCATGACATCTGATTCAGGACCTCTACCCACCTACTCAAACTATTCCCATCAT
Source organism: Neoceratodus forsteri (assembly GCA_016271365.2). Taxonomy (NCBI): domain Eukaryota; kingdom Metazoa; phylum Chordata; order Ceratodontiformes; family Ceratodontidae; genus Neoceratodus; species Neoceratodus forsteri. Next base: position 241,368,007 of record CM028133.1, on the reverse strand, counting down.
TTACTAATTCAGGAACTCTACTCTCCCCCCAGACCATTCCCATCACTAAGGCCCTTAAGTGTGACCTCTGAGTCAGGACCTTTACCTCCCCCAAACAAACCATTCACATTATTTATCCCTTACAGGTGACATCTAATCTGGGACCTCTACTCTCCCCCTCAGACCATTCCCATCTCCGAGCCTTTAAAGGTGATGTGTAATTCAGGACCTCAAGTTTCCCCTTTCTCTCCACAATGGCATCTCATTCTGGACCTCGACTCTGCCCCCTCAAAGACCATTCCCATCACTAAGCTCTTAAAGGCGATGTCTCACTAGGGTCCTCTACCCCCTGACAGACCATTTCCATCACAGAGCCCTTAAAGGTGACTTATGATTCAGACCTGCACTCCCTCCCCGAATCCAGAACATTCCCATAACAGAACCTTTAAAGCTGATATGTGATTCTGAACCTCTACCCCCCCCCCAAAAGATCATTTCAGTCACTGAGGCCCTTAATGGTAATATCTGATATGAGATCTCTCACCCCTATCCACAGACAGTTCCCATCACTGAGGTCCTTAAAAGTGATATCCTCTTTGGGACCTTTCACCCCTATTTACAGACAGTTCCTGTCGCCAGCGGTTGTCACTGCGTCTCTCAAGTCACATGGTAACTGTTTAAGTTCCAATACACCATCTGCATAGCAGTCAAGTTGAATTACCTCTCAGGGACTGACCCCTCACTTATGAAGAGTTGATGCTGATGATTTTACGACTTGGACTCCCTCTGCCTCCACATTCCAAGTAGCGAGGGCCAGGAGTGACTCTGTGCAAGTACGCTTTGCTGCAATCGTTCTAAGGGCACTTACTTCTGGATGAGGCCTCCTGATGTGACGCAGACACTGTACGGGATATTAGAGAAACACTGATGGCACGAATCCCATGTCTACTTTCAGAACAACATCATCTTCATTCTTTATGGACTTTCTGTTGGCTTATGTTGCTTCTTGTGGCTTATACTGCCACCTAGAGGAGGAAAATACACCACAAAAAATTTCTGGTACCAGAATGTTTTGAAGACTGGCGTCACCCATTTCTGGGGAGACTCTTTAGACAGCAAAAATGGGCCAGGGTCCGCCCCACCCCCGGAATATTTGAACTTCATAGTTGATACCAAGTTCCTTCAGAAACCTGACACTTTAATTCAGTTTTGCTCATGATCAAAACCAGGGGGCAGAGTTGGTTTATAATGTTGTCCTGTTAAAGCCACTGAACAGATCTTGTTTACAATGCTGTCCTGTTAAGATCACTAAGCAGATCTTGTTTACAACGGTGTCCTGTTAAGATCACTAAGCAGATCTTGTTTACAACGGTGTCCTGTTAAGATCACTGAGCGGATCTTGTTTACAATGGTGTCCGGTTAAGATCATTGAGCGGAGCCTGTTTACAATGGTGTCTGGTTAAGATCACTGAGCAGAGCTTGTTTACAATGGTGTCCTAAGACCACGGAGCAGAGCTCATTTACAATGGTGTCCTGTTAAGAAAGTGGACATAGCTTGTTTACAATGGTGTCCTGTTAAGATCACTGAGCAGAGCTCGTTTACAATGGTGTCCTAAGATAATTGAGCAGAACTTTTTACAATGGTGTCCTGTTAAGACAATGGAGCAGACCTTGTTTAAAATGGTGTCCTGTTAAGACCATTGAGCAGAGCTCATTTACAATGGTGTCCTGTTAAGACCATTGAACAGATCTTGTTTACAGTGCTGTCCTGTTAAGATCATTCAGCAGAGCTAGTTTACAATGGTGTCCTGTTAAGACTATTGAGCAGAGCTTGTTCACAATGGTATCCTGTTAGAGTTTGTTTACAACCATACCCTGTTAAGACTATAGAGCAGCTTGTTTACAATGGTGTCCTGTTAAGATAATTGAGCACAGCTCATTTACAATAGTGTCCTTTTAAGATAATTTAGCAAAGCTTGTTTACAATGGTGTCCTGTTGAGACCATGGAGCAGAGCTCATTTACAATGGTGTCCTGTTGAGACCATGGAGCAGAGCTCATTTACAGTGGTGTCCTGTTAAGACCATGGAGCAGAGTTTGTTTAAAATGGTGTCCTCTTAAGATAGTGGACAGATCTTGTTTACATTGCTGTCCAGTTAAGATAACTGAGCAGAACTTGTTTACAATGGTGTCCCGTTAAGATAATTGAGCAGAGCTTGTTTACAATGGTATCCTGTTAAAACCATGGAGCAGAGCTCGTTTACAATGGTGTCCTGTTAAAATCAATGAGCAGAGCTTGTTTCCAACGGTGTTCTGTTAAGTCCATGGAGCAGAACTCGTTTACAATGGTGTCCTGTTAAGAACATGGAGCAAAGCTTGTTTACAATGGTGTCCTGTTAAGGCCATTGAGCAGAGCTTGTTTACAATGGTGTCTTGTTTAGGCAAAACTTCTGATGACAAGTGAACATGTTACAGATAGTGCCAGATACAGTGTACAATTTACAAGGCACTGCATGTTTACATGGGCATAACAAAGTTTTACATCCAAGGGAAGACTCAGTACAGTGGTGGTAGGGACAAAGGCTCACAGCTGTTGCTACCCAAGTTATATCCCTGGATCCATGGCAGCGAGGTTTACACTTGCACCAACTGCTGTATACCTGGACCCCTAAAATCTACCTTTGTGGATGATTTTTTTTGTTTTTCATCTTCTTTTGATTCATTAAAACTTTGACTCTCATATTTACATCTACAAAAGAAACTCCCACTAACCATTACTGCTACTTGAGTGGCCTGAAGAAGAACCAATGATTAGCCCAACTGGAACCCATTCCTGCAGGACAGCAATGATCTTCCTCACTGAGCAGCACCGGCCTCATCGACAGCACCTGCAACTCTGACACAGTACGCCACAAACTACACTGCTCTTAAAACTAGACAAAGTAGAATGTTTGAAACCCCAATAGCTGGGGTGGAAAACTGATTGACAGGGAGGACACAGGTACTGAAAGTAATTTGAAAATGGGAGGAAAAATCCTAAAACTGACTGGCTGACAGCAGTCTCAAGTTCATCAGGCAATATAACCCTCTTAAAAAAAAAGAACAGACAATGTTCCTGCACAAGGACTATTTTACATATAAACCTTGTTCTTTAAATGTTTTAAAATCATTTATTTTTTTTATGTTCGCTTGCGCGCATGCACAAGGAACGTTTTGGGAGAGTAGCACACTTTGGAGGTGTGCCTTTCCCGTTCAATCCACTGCTCCGTTGAGCAGGCGTGGCGGTCCTGCACCAATGGGTGCAGGAGCTGTGTATGACAGCAGTGGTCTTCGCTTCAAAGAAAACCACCGCTGACATACAGAGCGCTGGTAGGCCTCACGCTGCCCCCAAAGCGTTGGTGCCACGCTGGGAGCCCACCCCAGTGTGGAAAACGTCCTGTGTCGTCTGCCAACGGGGGTGCCCAATACCCCATCAGCTCCACATCCCCCAAACCCCCAAAGCTTTTGTGCCACGCTGGGAGCCCACCCCAGCGTAGGGCAACATCCCGGCCATCTTTTTTTTTAACCTGAAAAAGGCAAAACGGTCCCACGTAGTCTCCCCAGCCCTCCCCCAACCCGCACCCACCCACTGCGCACTTGCTCTCCCCCACACCCCTCACCCCATATTTCTTACCCTCCGGAGCTCGGCGACGCATCATCGCTGGACCGGGAACACGCCTACACCTTCAAAGCCGACCACGAACTGAGGAAATGCCGGTAAGCTGTATAATGGGCTAGATAGGGGTTTTCAACTTTATTGCATATCTCAGGCATTTTTGGAATTGTTGCACAAATTTTCAACATGGGTTTTGGACCCTTCTCATGAATGATGTCACTGTCATGGCGTTATCGCCCCGGCAAGTTTAGCAGTCACTTCAGTCACTGCGCGAAAATCGCCGAACAAGCCTGAAAAGCGACATCATTCATGAGAATCACTTTCTGGTGAAAAAACTCTAAAATGACTGTTTTAGGTCATATGCTATGCAGCGTCTTACGCAGGTTCGTAAGTTTGCGAATCTTCAATATTTTCTTACTCCAGATTTTCAACATTGCCATTTTACCACACCTCCTTATGAGCAGTACAGCTGTCATTTTTCACATCCTGCTCAAAAACGCAGCCTCACGGCAGAAGCGACAATGGCGAAGTCGTGTGCAAAATCAATGTATGGGACTTATTAAGAAAATCACAGTGACACTGTTCATTAGCAGAGGTCTTGAAATGGCTATGTTGAAAATTTGGTGAAAAAATTCCTAAAAATGACTGTTTTATGAGCGTGCGTTGCGCAGTTCCTACGCACGCTCATAGGTTTGCGAATTTTCAATATTTCCACTCCAGATTTTCAACATTGCCATTTTACCACACCTTCTTATGAGTAGTACAGCTGTCATTTTCACATCTCACCCAAAACGGTTTTACCATGTAGCTATAATGAAGCATAGTCGGTGTGCTAAATCAATGTATGGGACACATTAAGAAAATCACAGTGATACTGTTCATGAGCAGAGGTCTTAAAATGGCTATGTTGAAAATTTATTGAAAAATTCTAAAATGACTGTTTTTGAGTGTGCGCTACGCAGTTCCTACGCACGCGTAGTATGTTTTGCGAATTTTCAATATTTTCACTCCACATTTTCAACATTGCCATTTTACCACATCTCCTTATGAGCAGTGCAGCTGTCATTTTTCACATCTTGCCCAAAACGTGTTTCCGTCCATGTAGCGCACAATGGCACAGTCGCTCTGCGAACTCAGTGTATGGGACACATTAAGAAAATCACAGTGTCACTGTTCATGAGCGGAGATCTTAAAATGGCTGTGCTGAAAATTTGGTGAAAAAATTCCTAAAAATGACTGTTTTACGCGTATGCGTTGTGCAGTTCCTACGCACGCTCGTAAGTTTGCGAATTTTCAATATTTTCACTCCAGATTTTCAACACTGCCATTTTACCACACCTCCTTATGAGCAGTGCAGCTGTCATTTTTCACATCCTGCCCAAAACATCTTTCCGCCCCTGTAGTGCACAATGGCGCAGTCGCTGAGCGAAATCAATGTATGGGACATAGTAAGAAAATCACAGTGACACTGTTCATTAGCAGAGGTTTTAAAATGGCAATGTTGAAAATTTGGTGAAAAAAATTCCTAAAAATGACTGTTTTACGAGTGTGTGTTGCACAGTTCCCACGCACGCTCGTAGGTTTGCGAATTTTCAATATTTCCACTCCAGATTTTCAACATTCGCATTTTACCACACCTCCTCATGAGCAGTGCAGCTGTCATTTTTCACATCCTGCCCAAAACATGTTTCCGCCCATGTAGCACACAATGGCGCAGTCGGTGTGTGAACTCAATGTATGGGACACATTAAGAAAATCACAGTGACACTGATCATGAGCAGAGGTCTTAAAATGGCTGTGTTGAAAATTTGGTGAAAAAGTTCCTAAAAATGACTGTTTTACGAGTGTGATGCGTGTAGTTCCTACTGCGCTCATCGTCTTGGAATTTTCAATATTTTCACTCCAGATTTTCAACACTGACATTTTACCACACCTCCTCATGAGCAGTACAGCTGTCATTTTCCATCCTGCCCAAAACATGTTTCCGCCCATGTAGCGCTGATATGATAAGCTCGTGCAAACTCAATGTATGGGACACATTAAGAAAATCACAGTGACACTGTTCATGAGCAGAGGTCTTAAAATGGCTGTGTTGAAAATTTGGTGAAAAATTCCTAAAAATGACTGTTTTACGAGTGTTCATTGCGCAGTTCCTATGCACGCTCGTAAGTTTGCGAATTTTCAATATTTTCACTCCAGATTTTCAACATTGCCATTTTACCACACCTCCTTATGAGCAGTGCAGCTGTCATTTTTCACATCTTACCCAAAACGTGTTTCTGCCCATGTAGCGCACAATGGCACAGTCGCTGTGCGAACTCAGTGTATGGGACACAGTAAGAAAATCACAGTGTCACTGTTCATGAGCAGAGATCTTAAAATGGCTATATTGAAAATTTGGTGAACAAATTCCTAAAAATAACTGTTTTATGAGCATGCGTTGTGCAGTTCCTACGCACGCTCGTAAGTTTGCGAATTTTCAATATTTTCACTCCAGATTTTCAACATTGCCATTTTACCACACCTCCTTATGAGCAGTACAGCTGTCATTTTTCACATCCTGCCCAAAACGTGTTTCCACCTATGTAGCGCACAATGGGAGTAAAAAAAAGGTCATGCTGAAAATTTATTGTGCAAATACCAGCAATCGCACAGGGCATTAGGGTAAAGCACCATACGTGCCAAACACCACTGCAAATACCTGCAAGCGAACATTCGGCATTGACAAATGCTTGTTTAATATTATTACTGCAAAAGCCAATTTTCTAATCAAAACAGGACCCTTCAGGGTGTGGGGTATTGAGTGATACCTGCACTTCCAGGGACTCAAAGGCCCTCTGCCTGTGGTTTCGGGCCTCATTACGTTCTGGATGTGGATATCTTTCAACATCCTGCACCCCGTCAGGCCTTACTGCTTACATACCATAGAAATACATCAGACACTGGAAGACTAACTTTTGCTGCACCACAGGGTTTTGTCTCGGGACCACTTTTATTTACACCGTTTGTGAATTACCTGTTTATGGTATGTATGCATAAATGTCAGCTACATACATATGACACAGTGCTGTACACTAGATACAGATCTGAGAGGAGCCTGATAGGCAAGTACAGTGTGTGTGTTTGATAAAGTGCAGCGTTGGATGTCTGCAAACAGACCGCTATAAATGAAAAGAAAACCAAAGCAATGGTCTTTTCAAATAGACATGGAAACCATTATTTATTTACTTTAAAAGTTTCACCAGGAAAGGCATACTGAGCAGCCTTGCTCACTTCCAGATGTGTCCTGGGGGAGAGGGGGAGGGTAACGAGCAAGCAATACAGGAATTCACATACAACAGCTAACTGTCACATGCTTGAGAGTAACAGATACAGTGTTTACCATTTTAAGTGCAATTTGATAGAGACACTGGCAATTAAAGTACAGGTACTAGCATAAGACAAGCGGAACAGATCATACATACAGTGGTCTAGGTAGACCCAAAGACAAAAGGCTATGCAACAGGAACAAAACTAAGTGCAAAAAGATTAGGTCAAGGTAGAGATCAGAGAGGGGAAGGGAGAGCAGGGCAGAGTAAGTGGGAACAGCAATTGGGACTGGATGAAGCCAAAGAGTAGAGGGTAAGATGTAGAGTGAAGGAAGGAGGAGGGAAGAGACGCAGAGTTTAACATCCATACAACTGCAACAGGGTGCCTACGAAAAGTCAAAGGCTTTAAGTATCTGGAGGGTATGGCTAGATCCCTGTCTAGCCTCAATCAGCACACTGAACATGTAGCGTAAACCATGCACCAAATGTTCAACATACTACACAGACACAAGCACTGCCTGGGGAGATGTGGAACAGGAAACCAATCCTCATGCAATGTCTTCTTACCTCTCTAGAGCATGGTGGCGTGGTCTACAGGATGGCATGCAAAAACAATACTGCATAAGCACAGAGTCGCATTGGCCCACCAGGACTCCTGGAAATTTCCAGGTGGGCCCTCCTCTGTTGCCTACCTGGCCACTTTCTAACCCCTGAAAATCTTTGCATTTATAATCTGCTTCCTAATTAAATGAGGTATTGTGTGCACTGCAAGAAATGTAACATATAAGCACAGAGCTAGTGAATCACATTTAAATGAAATACTAATACATGTGTGTCCCCCTGGGCCCTTCCCTATTAATTTTCCAGGTGAGTCCCTGTTTCCACTTTTTTAAGTGGGCCCCCTGTATCCCAGTCCGACCCTGCATAAGCTGTCATCTACAACCAAGCAGGCAGGTTTACACTGGTTGTGCAATACACTGCACACCACTGTGACCTATATAACTCACTCGGGCATCCTATCTGTCAAGGCCTGAAGACAGTTGCACTGGGCGATGTCTATATATAAATTAATTGGGCTGGCAGTATAGCCTAAAGGTTAGAGTAATGAGATGTAAATGAGCTTAGCATATCCAACAGAACTTGGCATGATTCCCACAACCTCTGTTTGCATACTGTGTGACTCTGAGCAAGTCACTTAACAGCTCCAGTGCTCCTGGGTCACTCCTGAAAACAGGCACTTGTGCCTAGTGGAACCTACCCGGTATCCGATGATAAGGGCGTCTGCTATTGAGCGCTTACAAAAAGGGTGACTCAATAGCGGCGCCTGTTCACAGGGCTACTGGACAGGGGGGCTCTGTTTGCATACTGTGTGTCTCTGAGCAAGTTACTTAACCACCCCAGTGCTCCTGGGTCACTCCTGAGAGCAGGCACTTGTGCAGAGTGGATCCTACCCGGTATCCCATGATAAGGGCGTCTGCTATTGAGCACTTACAAAAAGGGTGACTCAATGGCGGCCTGTTCACAGGGCTACTGGACGGGGAGAATAAGGGCATAGTGACATCCTATCGCTATATGTACACACGTGCGCGTGGCTAAGTGAGCACGCCGTGCGACAGGCGGAAGGGAGGGTTTCTGAGGTGTAGCATGATGGTGGGTTGTTGAGCTGGCTGTGTGGTGTGGTGGGTCTGTGGTAGGCTAGGGTTGGGAGGGTGCCAGGTTCAGTGCTAGGCACATCTGGATTTTTGTGCCAGTCCATGAAAACATATATTTTTTTGTTTTCACCCCTCCAACATGCACCCCCCCTGGAGTTGAGAATCCTTTAGCAGGGGGGTGCGGGGATGTAGCACCCCAAAAAAACAAAAACAAAATATCTTTTTGGTGCCCTTTTGGTTTGTGCTGCGAGTGTACATCAACAAAACTGATTTTCGCTGATGTACATTTGCCCTAATGGCAATTGCCTTTCTGCGATCACCATTATCACATAGAACTGCCTTACCCGGTTACAAAAAAAAAAAAGTACTTAGAGCATATCCCCTGACTACCTGAGCAGTCTGCTTACCAAACCCTCACCAAACCCATCTATTCTCTATTTCTAGGCTAAGGTCCCAGACAAGGAAAGTCCTCTATGTCCCCAAAATAACATGATTGATATTTGAAAAGGCATTTAGAACTGTAGCACCTAAAAGCTGGAATTTTTGGCTTGAGAAGACCATGTGTAGTTTGTGGGGGCAGCCTTGACCAGTTCCAAATCGACAACGCAGAAGTATGTACACAAACCATGTAACTGCCACAAGGCATAAACGGTGCTCTGTTGCATCGTTAGTGAACAGCTGCCACTCAACTGTTACACACTGTCACTTAACTCTACTTATCGAATTTGAATGCGTTTGTACTTGAAGGTATTTGTACTTGAATTGTGTGTACACAAAATGTGTTTGTACTTGAATTGTGTATACACGAAACGTGCTTGTACTTGAATTGTGTGTACACAAAATTTGTTTGTACTTGAATTGTGTGTACACGAAGTGTGTCTGTATTTGGACAAGTAAGGAACCAACTCTTATGGAAGACTGGTAACATAATATGAATTCACTTGCCCAAAATGAACAAATAAGCTACTCTTTATTAGACAAACTTGATCTACTTAAGATATGGACTCATTTTATGGTCCACCTGAAATCTGGATGATGGAAAACTCTCTTTAACAAACTGTTATGAATTGCTTTTGATTTGTTAATTATTTACTAACTGAATCATTTGTATCAATGTACAGTGATTTACCAGATAAACTGCATTATGTAGGCTGAAAATTAATAAAAAGAATAATAAAAAAGACATGTTTGTACTTGAATTGTGTTTGCACTTGAATTACTGAATATGTATAAATGTTATTTATCATAATGTCGGTAACGTGTGTACTATACAGGACAATCCTGAAAACCGGCTTTGCCTTGTGGTCTTATCCTATCAAAATATAAATAAAATTCAAAAGGGCAAGGAAAAATCCTGAAAACTCATTGGCTGAGACACACCACATGACCATACATTAAAAAGCTAGTGATGCAGTTATTGTTAAAGCAAAAAAGCCTCATTACCTACAAAATCAGAGCCTTCTTCAATAAAATGCATTTAAAATGATGACTTTAAAAAAATCATACTAAATGTATTTCACTCTACATATAACAGCAAAGAGACATTTTATAAGTGCACTAAGCCACTAAAGGGTGTCTTAAAATATGAATGTACTTTTCAGGAGCATAAGACACTTGGCCTTTGGCCTTGTGCCTCACTTCCATGGGGTGTACATTAAGTAATTTATATAACACTTGCTATTGCGACTGCTGTTCTAAATACCACCCTCGGACCCTCTTGTAAACTAAGGGATATACCTAAATGGGGAGATTCTGGTGCTGAAAATTGCAACTAAAATGAAAATTACAAGTTGTACACAGTAATAGAGAATAGAACTGTACTTTATGCATATGCTTAAAGCCACCGCTATGTCAGTCTTCTCTCTCTCTCTCTCTCCATCTCCTAATGGAATTTTTTTTTTTATTCTTTCTTTATGCTCCCTTCTTGCCGCAGTACTCCATTTCTTCAGGAGACTCCTATGGCCTTGTGCGTCCCCACTCATGTATCCGGACACCGGTGCAGTCTATCCCCCCCCCCATACAAAGCCGTGGTTATACCCCCTCAGGAAGGTACGGGGCGGGACCCCCTTCCACCTCGACGTGTCTATGTTTTCGTCGGGGATGCTGTCGCCAGTGCTGGTAGGGGCACTGGGGATCGGAACTCCATCTACAGGGAGCACTGTGGGATTTTTCCTTTTGTTTCTAATCCCTCCCACAGGATGTCGGCACACTTAGAGAGCCTAGGGGTGGGGCACGTCAGGACGTGCGAACGCTCCAGCTCCTGGCCGACGTCCCCCCCTCCCTCCTTTCTGCTGTCCCATTACACCTCCACCCATGGTCACCAGGTGGCGGTATAGCAGTGGGGCAAGCAGCCCACCCTCCCAGAGGAAGGAGGCCTCTGGGCACTCAATCTTCTTCCCCCCAGCCGGCCCTCCAGCCACCTGAGTCTGTACCTGAACTCAGGTCGCTGGCGCCGCGGGCAGTAGCCCTCACGCTGCACCGGTGGGCTGGCTTCCTAATGGAAACTAATCAGGAACACAGACACATACAAACAGAAGGGAGAAAGAAGTAAGAGCCTCAGCTGGGACTTGAACCCAGGCTGCCCAGAATACCATTCCAGTTGCACTACCAGCTGTGCCACCATAGACACATACTATAGATGTTTCCAAACAGAATAAGACTCCTGTTCCACCCTGTCTGCCTGCTTCCTACCTAGCCCCTCACCAGTCTAGCACTGGCTAGTCCTCTCGCGTATCAATCATACCATGGTTCTGCTTGAACTAACCCCCTCCCCATTTGATCTAGCCCCTCCCCCTTCAACCACACTGGTGCCTTGTGTCTAGCCTACCCCCTCTTGAAGTTTGTCACCATGTTAACATTGACCAACTCCACTGCCAAACCATTACATTTTTCCACCACTGTCTCCATGAAGAAGCATTACCTCATGCCTATACTAAATAACCCAAGAGGAAGAAATGGTACCTCACTGCATTTCAGTCACAAGGCAGTAGCTGAGTGAAGGACTGTCTGCTTCAGAATCATGGCAATACAGAGTTGCTACTGGTGGGATCTGATTGTTTGAGATCATCCATTTTGGGCAACCAGAGTCTTTCCACAATTGATGGTGAGACTTGAGACTTGGCAGGCTGCCTGCAACCTAGGGATCACTCTCGATCTGGAGCGGTCACTGGCTATTCACCTGTTGGCTGTAGACAGAGAGTGGGTTTTATCATCTCAAAAACATCAATGGGTTGTGGCCCTAGTTTGACTAAAGCAATCTACTCACAATGGAATATGCATATGTCATCTCCTGCCTTGAATTGTGCTTTATTGTGGTCTGCTTGCTGGTTTGATCCATTGTCTTCAGCTAGTGCAGAACACTGTTGCTAGGCTTATTACCTCCACTAGGAGATGTAAGCATATTACTCTTGCACTGTGTTCTGCGCACTGGTTACCGGTTAGATGGCAGATCAATTTTAAGATCCTGTTACTGACCTACAATGCTATTGTTTGGGACCTCACTACTGTCAGGAGCTTTTTGCAACTGCACCAATGTCTGTGGAAATAGATGTAATGTTTGTTATATAAGTCTCTGCATTTCAATGTATAGGTCCTTTTTGTTATTCTTTAGCTCTGTACTGCACCTTGGTTTTAACAAGCATTTGTCAATGCCGAATGTTAATTGCGCTGGTGTGTTGAGCTCGCTCCTTGCCCCTCTGTCACTCGCTCAGTCTGTTTTTCCCAGTGCCACAAGAGCTGCTCTTTTTGTGCTGGGCTCACCTGCATTGGCACCTTGTTCTGCCACTAAGAAATCATAGCTGTCCCTCCCGACAGGACTCCGTTGAGGTGGCTCACTCCCCTCCTCTCACTCGCTCATTCTGTTTCTCCTGGCACTGCAGGCTGCCCTTTTGTACTGGGCTCCTGCCTCTGTTGATGGCTTTTTCTGCTCACATAGAAATCTGCAGCAGTCCCGACACAGGTCTGTTGAGCCTGCTGACTACCCCTCTCTCACTCACTCACTCTTTCCGTTTCTGCCGGCGTTGCAGGCTGGCCTTTTGTACTGGGCTCCTGCCTGCGCTGCCACCTTTTTCTGCTAACAAAGAAATCCGCAGCAGTCACGATAGAGCTCCATTGAGCTCACTCACTCCCCCTCTCTCACTCGCTCATTGCGTTTCTCCCGGCACTGTATTCTGCCCTTTTGTACAGGGCTCCTGCCTGCGTTGGCACTTTTTTCTGCCCACAAAGAAATCCACAGCTGTCCTGACAGAGCTCCGTCGAGGTCGCTCACTCCCCCTGTGTCACTCACTGATTCTGTTTGTCCTGGTGCTGCAGGCTGCCCTTTTGTACTGGGCTCCTGTCTCTGTTGGCGCCTTTTTCTGCCCATAAAGAAATCTGCAGCAGTCCCAACAAAGCTCCGTTGAGCTCGCTCACTCCCCTTCTCTCACTCGCTCATTCCGTTTCTGCCAGCACTGCAGGCTGCCCTTTTCTATTGGGCTCCTGCCTGCATTGCCGCCTTCTTCTGCCCACAAAGAAATTTGCAGCAGTACAATAGAGCTCCGTTGAGCTCGCTCACTCCCTCTCTCTCACTCGCTCATTCTGGTTTTCCCGCCACTGCAGGTTGCCCTTTTGTACTGGGCCCCTGCAGGCACTGCTGCCTTTTTCTGCCCACAAACAAATCTGCAGCAGTCCCAACAGAGCTCCGTTGAGCTCACTCTCTCTCTCCCCCCTCCCTCACTCGCTCATTCTGTGTCTCCTGCTGCTGCAGGCTACCCTTTTGTACTGGGCTCATGCCTGCATTGGCAGCTTGTTCTGGCCAGAAAGAAATCTGAAGCAGTCCCGACACAGCTCCATTGAGCTGGCTCACTCCCCTCTCTCACTCACTCATTCCGTTTCTGCTGGCACTGCAAGCTGGCATTTTGTACTGGGCTCCTGCCTGCATTGCCGCATTTTCTGCCCACAAAGAAATCCGCAGCAGTCACAGTAGAGCTCCACTGAGCTCGCTCATTACCGCTCTGTCACTCACTCATTCTGTTTCTCTTGGCACTGCAGGCTGCGATTCTGTATGGTTCTCCTGGCTGGGTTGGCACCTTTGTCTGACCACAAAGAAATACGCAGCTGTCCTGACAGAGCTCCGTTGAGGTTGCTCAGTCTCCCTCTGGCACGTGCTCATTCTGTTTGTCCTGGTGCTGCAAGCAGCCCTTTTGTACAGGGCTCCAGTCTGCATTGGCGCCTTTTTCTGCCCACAAAGAAATCCGCAGCAGTCCTGACAGTGCTCCTGTGAGTTCGCTCACTCCCCCCTCCCTCACTCGCTCTCTCATTCTGTTTCCCCCTGTGCTGCAGGCTGCCCTTTTGTACTGGGCTCTTGTGTTGGGGCCTTTTTCTGCCCACAAACAAATCTGCAGCAGTCCCGACAGAGCTCAGTTGCACTCGGTGACTCCCCCTTCTCACTCGTTTGATCTTAATCTGTCCCAAACACTGATTTCCCACAGCAACCGTGCTATTCCCTGGCAGGAGTACAAAAACATATTTTAGCTAGGATGTGAAAAATGACAGCTGTACTGTTCATAAGGAGGTGTGAAAAAATGTCACTGTTGAAAATGTGGCGTGACAATATTACAAATTTGCGAAGCTACAAAGGTGCATGGAAACAGTTCAACGCACGCTTGTAACACAGTCGTGTTACGGAGTTTCGTCACCAGATTTTCAACATAGGGCTTTTAGGACCTCTGCTCATGAACAGTGCCACTGTCATTTACTTAATCTGTCCCGAACACTGATTTCCCACAGCGACCGTGTTATTCTGTCCCGCAACTGTGAAACCACATTTCAGTCAGGATGTGAAAAATGACAGCTGTACAGCTCATGAGAAGGTGTGAAAAAATGCCACTGTTGAAAATCTGGCATGACAATATTACAAATCTGCGAAGTTACAAGAGTGTGTGGAAAGTGTGCAACGCACACTTGTAACACAGTCATCTGATGGGCTTTCATCACCAGATTTTCAACATAGGCATTTTAGGACCTCTGCTCATGAACAGTATCACTGTCATTTTCTTAATCTGTCCCGGAGGGTGACTTCCCACAGCGACCGCTCTATTCTGCGTCGGAAGTGCACAAACACATTTCGACCAGGATGGGAAAAATGACAGCTGCACTGTTTATAAGTAGGTGTGTGAAAATGGCAATGTTGAAAATCTGGAGTGAAAATATTATAAATTCACGAAATTACAAGCGTGCGTGCAAACTACATAGCATGCACTTTAACAATCATTTATAGAGTATCATAACCAAATTTTCAACATAGACATTTTAGGACCTCTGCTCATGAAAAGTGTCACTGTCATTTTCTTAATCTGTCCCGAACACTGATTTCCCACAGTGACCGCGCTATTCTGTGCCGGAAGTGCGAATACACATTTCCACCAAGATGTGAACAATGACAGCTGTACTGCTCACAAGGAGGTGTGAAAAATGCCAATGTTGAAAATCTGGTGTGGAAATATTGCAAATTCAAGATTACAGTGTGTTAACGCTGCGCGGCGCTGCGGTCGTCAAAACAGTCATTTTTGGTTTTTCCACAAATTTGCAACATAGGTGTTTTGAGCCCACCTCATGAACACTGGCACTGTCATTTCGTTAATTGGCCCTGAAGGTGATTCTGCGTAGTGTAGCAAATCACCTTTGGGTGATTCGCATATGACAGTTCAAGAATTCACGAGGGAGGTCCAAAACCCCATGTTGGAAAATTTGGTGCCAAAATTCCAAAAATGCCTGAGATATGCATTAAAGTTGAAAACCCCTATTTATTCCATTATACAGCTTACGAATTTCCTCAGTTCACGGTCGGCTTTGAGAAGTGCAGACGTGTTCCCAGTCCACGAAGAGCATCGCCAGACTCTGGAGAGTAAGTATGGGGTGAGGAGGGTGTGGGGAGGCAGGGGTGCGCAGTGGGTGGGCACGGGTTGCGGGGGCAGGGAGACCTCCGAGGACAGTTGCCATTTTTCAAGTTAAAAAAAAAAAAAAACACGTTGCAGGACAGTTTTTCTTTCACAGGGGCAATGTGTGCGCTGGGTGGGCTCCCAGCATGCCAAATGACTCTTTCTTTGGGGGCAGCATTAGCCAATGGGGATTAGGCACCCCTCGGCACACAACAAAGGGGTTAGATTATGCCGGACAGTTGGGCACCCGTTGGCAGACAATGAAAGTGGGGAGGGTTTACAGAATGCCGGCGAGGTAGGGCTCCCCGTTGGCAAAAAGCAACATTCGGGCACTGAAGCTGACAGGGATTGGGGCCCCTTGGCAAATACACATGGTGGTGGTGGGGGGGTTATATTGTTTGTGAACACGGCGGCAAGCCGCTGCCATGTTCACAAACAATATCAGGGTTTGGAAGTTCCACCCTGCTATGACTGGTCGCTCCCTCATTGCAGCGGATGGCTGATGCTGCAATGACGAGGCGGCCCCTGACTGCAGTGGTGAAATTGTCACAACTTGGTGGCAACATTCCAAACTACTGTCACTAGCAGCATGCAATGGCATTGGGGGAAGTGGGACAAGCCTTTGCAGGCTGTGGAGGCATTAGCCACAACAGTGCCTCGCCTCCACAGCCTGCTTCTGAGAAAGCTGTCCCAATGTGTTTCTTGCGCTGTGCGCAATCAACATAAAAAGGCATATTTAAACAATGATCTATCTACCTATCTATTGACAGACAGTATAAGCAAGACAAAGAAATAGGACAGAAAGCTGGAAACAATCCATATTATTTTGAGCAGACATGAAAGACTAAGAGGTCTCCTGCTGGCCAGTTTCTTATGTTCTTAGTATCTATCTATCTATCTATTCATCCATCTAGCTACTTATCCATCCATCCATCTAGCTGTCTATCTATTCATCCATCTGTCTACCTACTTATCTATAGATCTATCTACATCTACAGACAGTATATCTATTTATCCATCTCTACACACAGTAAACATCTGTCTATTCATCCATCTACTTACCTATCCATCCATCTACCCATTGTCTATCTATTCATCTATCTACTTACTTATCTATCAAGCTACTAAATCTAGACAATATCTGTCTATCTGTATCTAGAGACAGTATCTATCTATATCTACAGACGGTATCTGTCTATCTATATCTACAGACGGTACCTGTCTATCTATATCTACAGACAGTATCTGTCTGTCTATATCTACAGACAGTATCTGTTTATATCTACAGACAGTATCTGTCTGTCTATATCTACAGACAGTATCTGTCTGTCTATATCTACAGACAGTATCTGTCTATATCTACAGACAGTATCTGTCTGTCTATATCTACAGACAGTATCTGTCTGTCTATCTATATCTACAGACAGTATCTGTCTATCTATATCTACAGACAGTATCTGTCTATCTATATCTACAGACAGCATCTATCATATATGTATAAATATATATAGACACTATCTGTCAGTTTATCTATATCTACACAGTATCTGTCCATCTATATCTACAGTCAGTATCCGTCTGTCTGTCTATATCTACAGACAGTATCAGTCTATCTATCTGTATCTACAGACAGTATCCATCTACTCATCCATCTACTTACCTATCCATCATCTAAAGATACGGCTGAATTTTCAAAACTCTGAGATTGCCACAAGCCCAGGGTGCGCCAAAGAATTGGTAGACCTGGTTTGCGGCAGTCTAATAGGAGTTTCTATCCCGTGAGGCTACAGATGCAAGTTAGACCTTCTTTTTGTGATCTAACTTGTGTTAATATCAAGGACTGGTTTTACAGAGCTCGTGCCCGAGATTTGGTGCAAGCTGCTGTAAAGCAGGAGAACTGCTGCAAATGTGCCTAAGCTTTGAAAATCATTCACAGTTGCGGCACATGAGAATGGCGTTGCTGTGGGAACAAAGTGTTGTGGTGCAGGGCTTGACGTAAGCCCTGCACCACCCTTTGAAAATCCAGCCCACAGTATCTATCTACAGACAGTGGGCCCAATTTTAAAGGCGCCCTTAGAGCAGCATAAGTTGTGTCGCTCTAGGGCTGTGGCAAACTCTGGGTGCATCAGGGAACCTGCGTCCAGTTTTATAAAAGGGGGGTCAGACTCAGGAGTTGCCACAGCCACAGGCTTGCGCCAAACATTTGGCACACCTGCGGGCACTGACACAGGGATCTCGCCCCCCACCTGGCACAACACTAGAGGGGCTGTAAAGGTGTGTGTGTTGGTGTGGTGAGTATGTATGCCAGGAGGGGGCTGGGGCAGAAGAAGCAAAGGAGGTGTCCTAGGGGGTGTCAAGGATATGGCAGAATTGCAGGGTGGTGACGTGGCACCCGGCAGGGGTGTCTTTTGCAATGCCAGGCAGCCAATTGGCTCAGACCACTTCGTGGGAGTTTGGCAGTGACAGAAAGTAACCTAGCCCTAGGTGGGCACAGCCTTGGCTCCTGCCCCATAGGTGCCAAAATCCCCAATCCTGAACGCGGGATGCAGCGTGCCATAACGTGGTGGGGGGGGGGCTGGGTACCAGGGGACTGTTGTGGTGCCAGGAGAACATTTCCCTCCACCACTGGCAGCCCCCACACTTTAGCCACTGCTTCCCTAGTTGGTCTAATCTGAGCCCCCTGTTGCAACCACAGTGGGGCTTCCAAAATTCTAAAAAGGAGAATGGTGTAGCCCCGCTGTGGCACAAGCTCCCCTGCGACCTGGTGCAAGGGCGCTTTTGCTGCAAGGGTGGCGCAGGGTGGCTTAGGCACAAGGCATTCCAATTTTGACATGGCCTGCATTTGAAAATCAGTATTGTTGCGACCTTTGACACAAGGTGCCACTTACGTCATTCCCATTTGGCGCAGGCACCTCAAAAGAATTCCCTTTTAAAACTGAGCCTAGTATCTATCTATCTACCTACAGACAGTATCTATCTGTCTATCTCTATCATCTTTATCTGCTGAAATATTGTGTGTGGTCGGTACCTACTGTAGCATTGTATAATAACTCATTTGTATTGTTTAAACTATGGGAATTGATGTAATCATCTGTCTACCTACAGACAGTGTCTGTCTATCTTTATCATCTTTATCTACTGAAATACTATGTGTGGTTGGTACCTACTGTAGTAGTTCCAGAGGAACTGCTGGCAGTAGCTGATTTATCTAGTGTAGAAACTGCATGTGCAGTTGACATGGGCGAGGCAGTGGCGGCCTATAACAGGGTGGTTTCCGAGGCGCTCGATGCAGTCACACCGATCTGTATACAACCCAGATCTTTGCACTTGAGATCCTCTTGGTTTGATGGGGATCTCAAAGTGATGAAGATCAGGGGTCGGAAGTTGGAGCATTGCTGGTGGAAGACCCAGTCAGAAGAGGATAAAATGACCTTGCATGCTCATTATTATGAGTACCAAGGGGCAATCAACCGTAAGAAGGCAGAGTTCCTGTCCAGGGAGATTGCTGCAGAGAAGAACAGACCATTTCAGCTAGTTCAGATTGTGGACAGACTCTTGCATCTGATCTGTCTACAGACGAAAAAAGCCTTTTCAAGTGCACTGTGTGATGAGTTTGCTCATTTCTTCTCTGACAGGCTGTCCTCTGTCCAGCTGGGGATCCTGTCACTGAGGCGGGGTTTGCCTCGCAGTGATCAGCATGGGTGGAGCAGAGGTGCTCCATCTGTCTGGGGTGAGTTTAAACCAGTAGAAGTGGCCATGGTCACTGAGATTATCTCGAGGCTCAAGCTCCCTTATTGTGAACTAGACCCGGACCCATCTCGTTTCTTGATGAGATATGTCAGGTCCGTTGGCCCAGTGTTCATTGTCAGAGGGGGTCTTTCCAGATGCTTTGAAAGAGGCTTCGGTGAGGCCCCTTTTGAAGAAGCCATCTCTCGGCCCTGATGTCCTGGCGAATTACCGTCTGATCTCCAACCTTCCATTTTTAGGAAAGGTTGTTGAGAAAATAGTGGTGCAGCAGCTCAAGGATCATCTCTTGATCTTTGATATCTATGAGCCATTCCAGTTGGGTTTCAGGGCCAGGCACAGCACAGAGATGGCGTTAGGGTGCAAAATGACCTCCTCTGGGCTAGAGATAGAGGAGACAGATCAATTCTTGTGCTCCTCAATCTCTCATCAGCCTTTGACACCATGGATCACGTTGTGCTTCTCGATCACCTTAGAGAGTATTTATTTTATTATTTTATTTTTATTTTATTAGGAAAGTCGGAAGTACATCCTTTGAGCTAAAAGCTCCTTTACGAAGGATCCTTATCATACAATAAAAAAAAGGGGAGTGAGGGGGAGACAAGACAGGTGGGAACATATGCAGCTGTGAGGCATTGTCAAAATAAACAGTATTAAATACATAGAGTATACAGTATCACAGTAATGTCAACAATATTACAGAATTCACAAAAATCTGGAACACCAGATTATAAGGGATCTCACCCATGATGAAGAGGAAAAGTGCAAAGTCATAAAGGTACAGGAACTGAATAATAGCAAGTAGGTAGTGGCAGCAGCACTAGGAATGAGCCTGGGTCTAACTAGGGTGTGCCGAAGAAGAAAGGTGAGAGAGAGTGACAAGACCCAGCAGGTTAGCTAGTTATGGATGCAGTGTTAGAGGGTTAAGGGAGGTAAATAGTGTGGGGTGAATTAAAGGGGGTAGGGAGACAGGAGAGACAATAGGGGAGGTAGCGGGGAGGGGGCATAGGCAACAGAATAGAATGTTCAATCTGGGCCGGGCCAGGCTTTCCGGAAGCTAGTGCCCATAGGTGGCCAGAGGTGGCAGAAGCACTGCTCAGGGGCATGATTAATTTTCTTAGTTCAGTTTTGAAGTGGCTAAGGCTTGTGTGGCTGTTAGTATTGGGACTCACTGGTACTCTCATCAACTGGTTTGAGTCCTATCTCTCTGACAGGAAGCAGCAGGTAATGATGGGGAATTTCTCCTCTTCACCGAAGCTCCTGCCATGTGGAGTGCCTCAGGGCTCGATCTTGTTGCCAGTATTATTCGCGGTGTACATGCTACCCCGGGAGAGCTCATTAGGCATTATAGTGTGGGTTTTCACTGCTATGTAGATGATACCCAACTGTAAATGTCCTTTGCCCCTGGAACACAGGACACTGTGGAAGTGCTGAACAACTGCCTGGCTAAGATCAATGACTGGATGTCCTCCAGCTGATTGCGACTAAACCCCAACAAAATGGAGGTCCTGGTGATTGAGCAGGGGGTTGCAGGTGTGATTGAAGTGCCTCTAGCGCACTTACAGGATTGTTCCTTGGATCTGCTTCGCTGATGGCCTCGCCTAGGATGCGGAATCTTGGCGTTATCCTGGATGACAGATTGACACTTGAAGTGCAGGTGTCATCTGTTGTCCAAAGTGGTTTTTACCACTTGAGGAATATCACCAGGATTAAACCCCTAGTTCCGCCCAAAGACCTGCCATCACCGGTACATGCCTTTGTAACATCCAGGCTTGAGTACTATAATGCTCTATACTTCGGGATCACTGGAGGGACCCTCCGCCGACTGCAGCTGGTGCAGAATGCAGCGGCCGGGCTGCTGACTGTCCTGTCTAGGTCTAGTCATTGACCTCGGTCCTGCAAGCTCTGCACTGGCTGGCTGTCAGGTGGAGGATCATCTTCAAGGTGGGCTTGTTCACCTACAGGGCCCTATATGGACTGGGCCCTGGCTGATCTCCTGCCACCTGCTACCTCTGCCCATTCCCTCCGCTCCTCGACCAGGGGCCTCCTTGCTGTGCCCAGGGCCAGATTAAATATGTCTGGCGACTGTGCTTTTGGCGTCACCGGTCTGGCCTTGTGAACTCCCTCCCAGCCCGTCAGGGAGGCCCCAACGGTCGAGAGGTTTAAAAAGGGACTAAAGGCTCATTTATTTAGTTTTGGCCTTCCCTGATGAAGGTGATCGACCAGCACTAGTTTAATTTTACAGTACTAGTTAATTTTAGAAATCACATATTGTTTTTTTTTTCTAATTTGTATGTTGTACATGCTATGTGTATATTGCCTTACCTCTCTTATGTAAGGCGCCCAGAGCCTCAGGGATTGGGAACCGTATAAATAAACTTGCCTTGCCTATTATATATTAACTAATTTGTACTGTTTTAACTGTGAGAAACGATGTAATCCTAATACAGTGGCAGCCATTCTAATCTTCTGCTTTACCACAGAAGAGGTTCACCACATTATGCTACTGCAGTGCAGCATCCCCCCTATGGCAGTATTAGTTAATGTACAACATTACCTGAAGTGTATCAGGGTGACACTTTGGTGTATGTGGTGCTGTACCTGTCATTGTCGTACTTGGTGTCGTTTTAAAGATTTTGGTACTGCACAAATGTTATTTTAGTATTTTTATTCTGCTTTTATTGTGTATGGCGCCCAGAGCTTCTGGGATTGGGCGCCTTAGAAATAAAGTTGCTTTGCCTTGCCTACCTTGAATGATACTGCAGTATGGTGGAAGTGCTGTACTGCATTACCTTACTGTGGTAACCTTTTCTGTGGTAAAAACAGAAAATTAGGATGGCTTCCTTATAGAATGCCATTTAAAAAAAAAGTGTTTCGACTTAATGGGTCTGCTATTTCCATGAATAAACACATGCATGAATGAATAAATGAATGAATGTCCTCACTCTTGTGGATTATGACGTCAAGCAAAGAATGAGAACAATCAAATTTTATTTCTAAAGTGTTTTCAGAAACCAAAGCGCATGTACAATATAAAAGCAGACATTTAATCAAATAAAACATATAAAATAAAAAGGCAGCAGTAATAAAACTAAACACTATCCTCAAAAGCCAAGCCAAATAAATATGTTTTCAATGAGGATTTAAAAGTATCGGTGGAAAGGCACTCTCTGATCCAACGAGGTAGAGAGTTCCACAGGGTCGGGGCTACAAGAGAAAAAGCCCTAGCACATGATGTCTGAAGACGGACCCTGGGAACCTCTAGCAATCCCTCGTCGGCGACCTCACCAACTCTTTTCTCATAGCATCTTTCAAGCAAAGTGCACCTCCTATTGTAATAGCACACAGAAGCACGTCAAGTGGCAGCAAAGCAGGTCTGTAAAGCCATCCATGAGGGCAGCACATATCACAATGGACAGTCACTGTCAGGTTTCAAGTGACTTTTCAACATTGCTTTAATGTGCTTTAATGTGCAGCAATCAACCTACATTAACTGGGAAAAGTGCCCCACAGTTCAAGAGCTCTGTAGCAAAATGTGGTGCAGTCAGAGGCAGTACTAAAACCTGTTGGGTACTATTATAGGATCTTACGGAGGACCGTCATTCACCCGCAAAATAAAATCACAGGCGGCAACAACAAAGCTGAGTTACAAAACAGCTCCCCTCCCCATTTTTTTCCCTATTCTGTTTTTTTTCAGTTCCCAGTTCACCCTCCTCCCTACGGTATCCTTCCAGCCCATCACTAACCTTCTTGTGGACTTAGCAGTAAAGCACCACGTAGAGATACGGAAACATATACCATTCCAGGTAGATAAAGTCCCAGGGTCCATCTCAATCCAAGCAAACTCCAGATGAGTTAAATCCTAATCTGCAAAGATCTCTGCCCCAGCAACAGCCCCACCGCTTACACACATCTTCAACCTATTTCTCTCTCCCTAGGCACAATCCCTAAGGCTTGAAAGTTAGCCAAAGTCGACCCCTCCCTACCAGGCAACTACAAGCCTATTTCTCTACTCCCCTCTCTTGCTAAAATACAGGAGAAGCTCATTTCCCACAGGCTAAACTCCTTCTTGGATACTGTCAGGAGGTCTAAACCCTCACTCTCAAGTTCTTGGCAATAATGGGAATGCAAGGAATCACAAACACGTTGCATAAGAGTAATAAATCTTGTTTATTACTACCAAAAGGAAAATCACAGTTGCCCTAAGCAGTTCTTACCATTAGGAACTGGGAGCCAATGCTATGCGTTCCCTATACCTCGAGGAATCTCTGTGTCTCCAGGTCTCCGAGGTAGAAGATGTAATGTTTTACATTATATACCTAAGACAGTTACCATAGTTACTGTAAGATAGAAACATTTCTAGTTACAGAGGTGAGCCCTACTGGCTAAATTAGAGGTAGCTCCACAGTCTTAGATAACATACAATTTTGTTATAGTCATCACTTTGTGGAAACAAAGAAGTACAGTTTGTGTACATGGCCGTATAGTAATACAAATCATCAGAAGATGGCAATGCCAACTCATATAACATAACACTACAAGGACACAAGTGTCCTAACATCTTGTAAGCAAGAAATACATGTGTATATTAGAAAGTAAAGCATGTAGCAATTATGTGCATACATATTCTGACATCTACTCTTGTACGGTAGATGTCCTTAGCCCTATATATTAGTGTAACATATACATAAATGCTAGCTGTCTGCGATGTACCTCTGGGGTATCAATTAGGGTGCAGGGACCTCGTGTAACAATACCAACACCATCCTTAGCCCTTATAAATCTTGCTTTTGGCGTAATCACTCTACTTCATCCTCCCTACTCCACCTCACAAATCATATCCACTCTGCTATGGACAATGGCCAGCTGACACGGGCCATCTTCATAGACCTAGCCAAGGCCTTTGATTCGGTCTCCCATTGTCTCTTCCTGGACAATCTTGCTTCCATCTGCCTTCTTCCTCATCCACCGAATGGTTCAGGGCACACCTATCTGACAGATTTCAATACATGCAGCTGGGTGGCACCAGATTCCCCCCATCCG
The DNA here is from genome assembly GCA_016271365.2 of Neoceratodus forsteri. NCBI lineage: Eukaryota > Metazoa > Chordata > Ceratodontiformes > Ceratodontidae > Neoceratodus > Neoceratodus forsteri. The sequence goes on along the minus strand of CM028133.1, from coordinate 241,343,710 downwards.
TGCTGGCGTCTCCCAGAGATCAATCCTTGGGACAATATTATCCTCAATTTTCAGAAACAGGCTCCCTTCCTCCTGTTCCACCTCACACATACACATGTATGTAGATGACACTGTCATCTATGCACCTGGCCCCTCCCTCTCAAGTGTACATGCCTCTCTTCAGGCTGACTTTGAGAATGTGCTGAATTGGTTTGAAAAAAAAAAAATACTCAAATGCAACACAAAGAAAACTGTCACAATGGCTTCTGGCACTGCACAAAAACTGGCACTGCTACCCCCCTTCCCTTTTCATTCCTTAGATGGCTCAAAATTGGAAACTAGAATCCTTCAAATACCTGGGAATCTAGCTTGATCCAAAACTGGACTTCGCCCACCATACTGATGAAATGCATGCTAACTCCGGCCCAAACTTGATGCCGTTTACAGACACAAGGACTGTCTCTCGTTCTCTACCCAGAAAGAGCTTGTCACAAAACTAATTCTGCCCTACATAGATTACACCGATGTAGTGTACAGCTCTGCACCCCAATCATCTGTCTCTAAACTGGACCCACTGTACAATGCCTTCTGTCGCTTTGCTACAAACCTTCCCTATCAAACACATCACTGCTCTCTGTACTCTGCTTTCTCCCTCACCTCATGTGCTAGTCGTCACCTTGCTCACTGTACTACCTTCATTTCAAAGTTTTGGTTCGGTACTCTCCTACCTCACCAAACTCCTGTACCCCTCCTCCAACCCGAGGTACTCACTTCATTCTAGGGGCTCTTGCTCTTTCGCCCTCCCACATTTGCAATCAGGCAAACTATCCTTAGCATTCAGGCTATACGTCCTCTGGAACCATCTCCCCCCCTCGGGCCGCCTTTTAGCCACTGCTGCATCCCTCAAAAAGCACCTAAAACCCCTCCCCACCCCCTGCTCCTGCTTCCCTCCTCGCCTGCCATGACAACCTCAGCGCCTCCCCTCTGGATCTCCCTTAACGCTCTAGTCATTCGTGGCGGCTCCTTGCACTACACTTATTTTCACTATGCCTGATAGTTAAAAAACAAAACAAAAAAAAAAAACCTAAAATGTACATTCTCAATTGTATTTCCCACAGCCCCCACTTGCATACAGTGGGACGCTGAGCCAGTCACAACTTCCTTGTGCTCCCAGGTTGCACCTGTAAACAAGCTTTCAGCTTAGTGTGTCTCACCTGGTTAAACAATCGGGAAAAAAAAAAAAATATATATATATATATATGATGCAATGGGTGTGGAACCAAAAGCAATTGCATAAATCCATGTATTTCCACATATGTGGGATAAATCTAACCACCCTAGATTTATCCCACATATGTGGGATAAATGCAAACTGTCAATCAAAGCTTTTCTGTCAAATAAATGTGAATAACTTTAAAACGAAAAATGATAGCATAGTACTGTGAGCACGAAAAATATTCAGGACAAAAATATCCACAACATGAGTGGTGTTTCATTTAGAGATACCTTTTAGGTGTTTTTTATAATTAGCAAAAACCAGCATAAAATCCAATTTTCTTTTCACTTTTCAGACAAACAAATATTAATAACTTTAAAATGAAAAATGATAGCATGGTACTGTGAGCACGAAAAATGTTCAGCACAAAAATATTTACAAAATGAGTGGTGTTTCATTAATAAATACATTTTAGTTTTTTAATAATTAGCAAAAAACAGCATAAAATTCAATTTTTGTTTCACTTTTTCGACAAACAAATATGAATAACTGTAAAACAAAAAAGGTAGCATGATACTGTGACCATGAAATTTGTTCAGCAAGAAGTTCTCTACAAAATGAGTAGTGTTTAATTTAATAGCAACCACCATGCTAGGCGGACATACACTAGGAAAGTTAACCGAAAGTCCCAGAAATGATCATTCAAAAAAAGAAGATAAACAGTCAAACCCAAATGTTCCTGCACTGATAAGAAGCATCCCTATTGCATAAATGAAATACACAATGATGAGCTGCCAGATAAATGAGTTATCTACACTTGTGCTGTTTGACCTCTGACACCTCACTCGTGGCTTACGCCACTCGTGAAGTTACCCAAGGTCAAACAGCACTTGTGTAGATAAATCATTTATCAGACAGCTCACCATTGCATATCCCATATTTATTGTATACGTGGTTTACATTGCTATATTTTTATATCTTATTATATATACTTGTAAAACATATTATATCTTACTATACCGCTTGTAATGCATTCACCTCTGTACGCTTGTTGTATTTTCTCCACTCCCCCCTTCCCCGGGTCGCACCTGGAAATGAGTTCCAGCTCAGTGTGCCTTTCCCAGTTACCAAAATTTTAAATAAATAAATAAAAATCCAGTCTGCCCATGAAACCGCCCCATCTATCTCCCTGACCTACTGTTGTAAAGCAGCACTACATGTTAGCCCATATCGTTTTTTTCATTAATTCTGTTCCTGACAAAAATTATCAAGACACACATTTTTCTTTTCATCGTCTTTCATTCCTGAACCAATATACTGGATTTTGACATTCTTAAAAGTTCCCACTCTGGGCCATGCATGCCATAAAATAACTAACTAAATAACTAAATAAAATAATCTTGGTAAAAGTGCTGTTTTTGGTTTTTACCATCAGAAATGTGGTAGCAGCATCCTAATATGAAACATGGGGTAACGCCATCCTAATACATCTTCATTATGAATCTAGCATGATCATTTAACAGGCTGCCTCAACAGAAGAGATTTTTAAAATTGCCAGTGGCAACCATCTTTAATGATGAATCATTAATTGCAAAATCAGCTGTAAAAGCTGTTTTACAGATATCTGAGAAAACAAAACAATACACCGAGAATGAATCTAAGGATGTCAGAAATACATTTTTTGCTAAAAAACTATATGATGAATGTTGAAAGGTGTATTTAGCACCAATGCCTATCCCAAACCAACTCCCCTCCCCCTCCCTAACTCCTCCTTTTGGTATTACCCACCCCTATATCCGTCCCACCAGATTCTGAACCCGTTTATAGTCCCTGCCCTCCTACATCTGTGGGTAATCTTATAGAGAACTGCAGCAGTCAAGTCAATTGCAGGCATTACTCCATTGAGCAGGCTCATTCACAAGGAGGTCCTGAACATAAATCAGTAACATATACAGAGATCATAAGTCAGCAACATATACAGAGAGACTACAGGGAATAGTACAAACAGTCTTGGAACATAATTAACATACAGTGCCAAGGTACAATTTATACATGACATATGCAATATATACAAAACAAACAATATATACAATATTTACAAAGTAACACTATAAATCACCTAGTATACTAGGAGGCTGCCAGATCGAGAATTTGAACACAAAGCCCTAATGAACAGAAGAGGATGAGGGAATAGAAAAAAGGATCAAGGGGAGATATAAGAGGAAAGGTGGGAGCGGGGAAGGTGAGGGAAAAGGAGGAGACACTGGATAAAAGACATAAGTCAAGGTTTAGGCCTAGCGGCAACTGCATATATCTTTCACGTTTCTTGTGGCTAAAGCTTTAAAGAAATTAACAAAAACAAGGCTGGAAAGTTTAAGGACAACCTACAGTTAGTAGTACAGGTAATGGGTGGCATACCACTTCTGTCATGCATGAGCCTGCAGGGGATGTCCCAATCTAATCTGTAAACTGCGGCTTTTTCCACCAAGCTTTCCAGGGTGTGGGCATGCTGATGTACGTGCATGCCTGTAGACACAGGGGGCTGTTCCTACCTGTTCTGTGGGGGAGGGGGCGCCAGGATCAGGAATGTGGTATCTAGGAGGCACCCAAGGAGTGTATATTTTGTCAGGAAAAGGGGTCTTCCCTGCCAGATTCCTATTTCCTGGACTCCTGAGTTTTCTGGTCAGCAGGCAGCCAATGGACCGGCTGACTCAGCTCCTCCCCTTAGGACAGTTCTTCTTAACAGCAGCTCTCTTAAGATTAAAACAGCCGTAATGGAAGCTTTCACTGCGGATTCCTCAGTAGACCTGGTATTATCGCAGAGACCTGGGTCGGGGATGACCCGGACCCTGTGCTTGAGGTGTCCACTCCGCTGAGTTTTTCTGTGGTGCACTGCCCTAGGCAAGAGTGTGCGTGGGGAAAGGCCTGGAGTAGCCATCTGTTTTAGATCCACTTTGGGACCGACAGCATACCCCATGGGAGATACCAGATCGTTTGAATGTGTGGTGGCAAAGGGTGGGCCGGATACAAGTTGCAAGATTGTGCCCATATACCATCCTCCGAGATATGGGTGCGAATTCTTGCAGTAACTTGAGACTTTCATGACAGATCTGGTTGTGGAGCCACCTAGACTTTTGGTCTTGGGTGGCTTTAATGCTTGGGTTGATCATGAAACATCTCATTCTGGAATGCACTTCCTCCAGGTGATGTCTTCCCTGGGCTTCATATAGGCAGTTGCCATGAGCATGGCCATGCCTTGGATCTGGTTCTCTTGTTGGGTCTTGATATTAGTGATATCAGGGTTGATCCAGCTGTTTGATCGGATAATCATGCTGTGCAGTTCCTCTGTGGGGCTCCTTGTTTAACCTCCCTGGTGGGAACGGTCAGTTACTGCTCTTTTATCTGGAGCCTCTTGGTGGTACTGGACATCTCAGGTGTGGAGACAGCTTATGTGATGGGGAGCCGAGACGGCCGTAGGGGGTTCCAACCTGGATCTTATGACCGTGGTCGACTCCCTAGCATCTCTCCGGATTCACCTCTTCATCTCCTGCCACAGATCACCATCGTTTGATGGTGATCTGAGGAGGCTGAAGACAAAGGGGTGGAGGTTGGAGCATTGTTGGCGGACGTCCCGCTCAGAGAAGGATAAATTGGTGCTGAGGGCTTATTATGATTATTAGTGGGCAATTACTCAAAAAAGTCAGCATCCCTGTCATAAATTATTGGTGCTGGAAGGAACTGGCTGGCTCAGCTCAACACTGTGACAGACTTTATATAAAAATCAGTCTGTTTCCAGAGCTGCAGAGTCTTTTCTCCTGATAAATGTGAGAAGTTTAATCGGTTCTTTCTGGACAAGGTATTCTCCATTCAGGCTGGGATATCCTCAAATAGCCAGTCATCTGCTGATAGGACCTGATGTTTGATGGATAGATGCATTCTGTTTTATGGGCAGAGTTTGAGTCAGTGTTAGCAGATGATGTCCTCCGGGTGGTCTCTGGAATGTATCCCACCTTCTGTAGGTTGGAAGCCGGAACGATCTGAATTCTTTTAGAGAGCAGGGATTCATGCAATCCAATTGTTGTGGAGATCTTTAGATGTTCCTTTGGGAGGGAATTTTTCCATCTGCCCTGAAAAGGTTGGTGGTTTAAGCCTCTTCCTAAGAACCCTTCTCTGGACTCTGATGATCTCTCCAACTAGAGGCTCGTCACAAACCTTCTCTTTTTGGGGAAGTTGACTGAGAAGGTGGTGGTGGTACAACTGGAACAATACCTGGAAAAATATGACAACTGTGAGCCTTTCTAGTCCAGTTTCCAGCCTTGCCATAGTACGGAGACCGCTTCAGTCAGGGTGCACCATGACCTCCTTCTCGCGAGGGATAGCAGTTGTTGTTCAGTCCTTGTCCTGCTTGACCTTTCTTCAGCTTTTGACACAGTGGATCATGGGGCGCTGTTGGCTTGTTTGAGGCATTATGTAGGACTCGCAGGAATGGTGTTGCAGTGGTTAGAGTTCTACATGTCTGGCAGGGTGCATCAGGTGGCACTTGGATCTTTTACACTCAGCAATGCTGCACTTTTCTGTGGTGTGCCTCAGGGGTCAAGGCTAGCTCCCATGCTGTTCGCCATGAACTTGTTGCCTTTGGGGGAGACCATTAGACACTACGGGTTTTCAGTGTTATGCCGATGATACCCAGCTTTATGTGCCTTGTGCTCCTGATAGTGCTGTGGTTGTTTCAGAATTGAGGGAGTACCTTACAGAAATTCAGGAATGAACTGCGGCCAGCTAGTTTAGATTAAACCCTCTGAAGCTGCAGGTCTTACTGCCTGGTGGAGCCGCGTTGGCTGGTTTCAGCAGTGACAAGTAGTAGTGTCATCTTTCCCTCGTTGGACGGCATGACACTTGGAGCTGCAGATTAGGTGAGGAATCTGGGGGCCACTGTGGACTCCAAGCTGACCTTAAAATATCAGGTGTCAGCAGTTGTACGCAGTGGCTTTTATCTGTGAAACATCTCCTGGATCAAAATCTATCTTGAACCGACTGACCTAGCAACACTGGTGCACGCCCTGATCATGTGAAGGCTGGATTACTGTAATGCTCTTTACCTTAGGTTATCTGCCTGGTTGCTGCATCATTTGCAGCTAGTCAAGAATATGGCCACCTGGCTGGATACTGGGCCCTCTCGGTTTGAGCATATCACGCCGATTCTTCATGCTCTTCACTGGTTACCAGCGCAGTAGTACATCACTTTCAAGGTGTGTTTGTTGACATACAAGGCCCTGCATGGTCTGGGTCTCGGCTACCTAAAAGACCTCCTGGTACCTTATGCCCATGGCTGCTCCCTCTGGTCAGTGGAGGCAGGCCTCTTATCTGTTTTAAGATTCTGCTTGAAATCCTCGGATGATAGGGCATTTGGAGTGGACTCAATTCTTTGGAATGCCCTTTCCCGGGAGTTGAAAGGTACTCCTTTACTGGACATTTTTTTTTTTAAAGTCTTTGAAAGCCCATCTTTTTATACTGAGTTTTGGGCCTGGCACTGCTATGTAAGCTTTTTGAGATTTTATAGTTAGTGCTATTTATCGATTTTAATTAAGGTTATTGGCCCTGCTGTACACACTGTGAGGCACCCAGAGCCCTTAGGATTGGGCGCCATATAAAACAAAACTACCTTGCCTTACTCTTTATGAGTGTGCCTGCTGTACTTTCATGTGGCCTCCAGCAGGTGGCGATGGATCAGTGGGACACTGCCCCCCGCCCCCCCAAAAGGTAAGCTGTCCCTGGGTCATTTAATTCTTTCTCCCCCTGCTGGCCCCCATGCGAACTGAGCCCATTCCAGAACATGTGTCAATGGAAGATCAAGGGCAGTGTTACTACTGTGCTACTGGATTGCCTCCCCAAAAACCCACTGTTTCATCTCATTCAATTTTTTAATGCCATCTACATGAAAACGGATCTATGTTCTCAGCAGTTCCCTTACAGCAGAGGCTGAGAATGGAACTGAAGTCAGAATGCACTACTTGTGACATCACAGTCTATCTCTCTGCAAATTACAATGATGATGTCCCTTATTTCACATAAGCAGCTCATGTTTTTTGTTAAACTTATTTACCCAGGATAGCCCAGCTGAGATGCAACATCTCGTTTTCACTTGGGTCCTGCTTTTACTCATTTCCATGGCTGGGTGAACTAGAACACTGGGAGGTTAAATGACTTGCTCAAGATCACAACATATTTGGTTCGGTGTTTGGTCCTGAAATAACCTGGTTCCCATGCGGCTGCTTTCACCACTAGACCACACTGCCTCCAGTGTTCGCTGTAAAAACAAGCATTTGTCAATGCAGAACCTTTGCTTGTTGGCACTGGCATTAGTAGTGTAGGAATTAGAGAGATGCATGATAGGAATGGCAGTGAAGTATTGAACTGAAGCCAACCCCACCACCACCCTGTAGAGACTGACAGGCATTGGGGTGTGCCTTTGGGTCATCAGGCATAATGGCCACGCCAGTTCACCACACCCTACCCTGCAGACTCTGACAAGTGTCACGGTGTGCCTTAGGGTCTTTGGGCCTTATGCTCACCCCCATTCCATAAGGAAATACAGTGAGATGGGTGCAGTATAGGAGAATGGGGTGAACTTTGGGGCCGAAGAGTCCAAGGCATACCTCGATGCCTGCCACTGGCTGCAGGGCGTGTGAATGGGTGGAATGGCATGAACATCACAGGCGGCAATCCCAAGTCACACCCCTGATGCCTGTCAGTCTCTACAGGGTGGGGCGTTATGGTCAAAAACCCTAACGCCCCAGGCGTTCATTGGTATTTTCACTCCAAATTTTCAACAGGGTTTTTTTGTGACCCCCCCCCCATGAACAGTGTCAATATCAGTTCGTTAGCCGAAAGCTGATTCTGCACAGTGACTGTGCCATTTGGAACCACAGGTGCAAAAACACATTTCGAACAGGATGTGAAAAATGACAGCTGTACTGTTCATGGGGAGGTGTAAAAAAATGGCAATGTTGAAAATCTGGAGTGAAAATATAAAAAAAGTCACGAGCGTGCGTAGAAAAGTGAAGTCACGAGCGTGTGTAGAAACTGTGCAACACACACCCATTATGTAATTAGTTTGGGGATATTTTACAGCAGATTGTCAACGCAGGCATTTTTGGGCCTCTGCTCATGAACAGTGTCACTGTGATTTTCTTAATCTGTCCCAAACACCGATTTCCCACAGCGGCCACGCATTTCTGCGCCGGAATTGCGAAAACACATTTCGGCCAGGGTGTGAAAAATGACAGCTGTATTGTTCATAAGGAGGTGCGTAAAATTGCTAGTGTTGAAAATCTGGACTGAAAATAGTACAAATTCGTGAACTTATGAGGGTGCGTGGAAACTGCGCAATGCACGCTCGTAACACAGTCATTCTATGGACTTCTGTCACCAAATTTTCCACATAGCCATTTTAAGACCTCTGCTCATGAACAATGCCACTGTGATTTTCTTAATCTGTCCCCAACATTGATTTCGCACACTGACCGCGCCATTGGGTGCTACATGCGCGGAAAGACATTTTGGGAAAGATATGAAAAATGACAGCTGTACTGCTCATAAGGAAGTGTGGTAAAATGGAAATGTTGAAAATCTGGAGTGAAAATATTAAAAATTTCGCGAAGTTACAAGCGTGAGTAGGAACTGCATAGCATATAACAATAAAACAGTGATTTTGAGAATTTTTCACAAATTTTCAACATAGGGTTTTGGGGGCCTACCTCGCGAACTGTGACACTGTTGTTTCATTACTGGGTCCTGAAAGGTGGTTCCACGCAGTGACCTGAAGTCACCTTCGGGACCGAACAACAAAATGACAGTGACTGAGTTCATGAGGTGGGGCCCCAAAAACCCCATGTTGAAAATTTGGAGAGAAAATTCCCCAAAATGGCAAAGATATGCACCAAAGTTGAAAAAAAAAAACATTTATGCCATTACCGGCATTTCTTCAGTTCGTGGTCGGCTTTGAAGAGTGCAGACGTGTTCCTGGTCCACCGAAGATCGTCGTGCCGGACTCCGGAGGTAAGTATGACGTCAGGATGTGTGTGTGTGGGGAAGTGGATGCGCAGAGGGTGGGCACAGGTTGGGGGCAAGACAATCAACGAGGACCGTTTTTTTGTTTTCAGGTTTTTTTTTCCTTTTAGGAAGACGATGCGGGACTTGTGCCACGCTGGGGTGGACTCAACGTAGTAGTCAAAAGTTTTTTTGGGGGGGTGTCAGTGGAGCTGACGGGGGATTGAGGCATCCCCATCGGCCATACTGACATTTGCCACGCTGGGGTGGGCTCCCAGCGTGGCAACTGGAAATCTTTTTTTTTTGGGGGGGGGTTTGAGTGGAGCCGACGGGGGACTGGGCACACCCGTCGCAATTCTGACTTTTGCCATGCTGGGGTGAGCTCCCAGCATGGCACCTAGAAATCTGTGGAGTGGGGGCCGCAGAGCCGACTGAGGATTGGACACCCCGTCAGCCATACAATGTGCGACGGGGGGGGGGATGAGCACACTGGGGTGGGCTCCCAGCATGCTACTTGAGTGTTTGGGGAGGGGGGAACTTGAAGGGAGCTGTCTATGACAGCTGCGTTCAGGATGCAGTGCTGGGTGTAGGCACTTTGCATACTGCCGATGGTAGTATGCAAATTGCCTACACGTTACAACCGCTGATTGCAGTGGTTTTTGGCTTTTTTAACTGTACGCCACTGCATCTGAATGGCTGTCATTGACAGCTCAGACTTTCATTGGTACGGTGCAGCTGCGCCTGCAAAAGGGAGCAGGGCATTGGAAGTTGGGGAGGCACACCCACGTAAAACCTCAGATAGTGGCATCTATGTTTCTTGCACATGCGCAAGCAAACATAAAATGGCATTTTTTTTCAGTTTAGTAAGGAGCAGCAACTACCCCCCACCACCTCTAGACCAATTTTGGTCTAGAGTCAATTGGGTCAGGCAAGAACCATCTTTTCTTCACATCCTCAGAAAATGACTAAGGCAAAAATAAACTGTTTTACTAATATTTAGCTTACAGTAGTGCCATTCAGTAAAGGAGATTAATCATTCTTTAGAGGAAAGCCTTTAGGCAGCAAGTGCCTGTTTTTAAAAACATCCTCGTTATATGAGCAAGAGCAAATACAAAGTTTAAAACAATATTAAAACTAAAAACAAATATAAAATCTTGTTTAAAACACATAACATAAACTTACATAAAAAAAACATAAATTAGGTAAAACAATTGCCAAATGACATACTATTAGCTCTTTGCTTCACTCCATACTTAAAGCCAGATAAAGAGTCCACATGTAATATGTCTCAGGGAAGAGAATTTTATGTTTAATTGCACGAAACGATAAAGATTGCAGACCCTGGGCATATTTCCTGCACGGTAAGAAATTGGCACTAGCAGTAAAACAGTTCAAGAATTATAGGAGACAATCTACTAATATTGGTCTTTCTGCCCCAAACTGCCATTTGGTTTTTAATCTAAGATTAAAGGTATTTTGGGTAAAGAGAACACCTTGATAAGGAAAATAATTGTGCTTACCCTACTGGACTAAAATGTGAATTATCCACGGTATTTGGTGCCCAAGACAGATTATCAGAGCAAATTATTGTTGTATTATTCTATTTTCATATGCGTCTTCCCTTTATATCCAGCTCCTCAGGGTTTCTCCACCACCATTCCTATAGACTTTCTTCCCCCAACCTCATCTCTGATGCAAGGCATCCTCATGTTGGCCACCCCAACTCACAACCTGTGTAACCTTGTGGCCAGTCTCGAAGGTGACACAAGTTGAGTTTGGTGGTCAGCGGTGAGCATGATAGACTAACCCTACCTGTAACCAGAGTATATTCCGCTATGTGTTCCCTATGGAACAGCCACCAGAATTGATGGAATGGATGCCCTGACCTGCGGGAATGCCCACTCTACTGGAATGACTGCTCAACTCACCAGAATGCCAACCCTATCCCACCTGAATGACTGCCCAACCTACCAGAGTACCCACTTCATTCTGCTGGAAAAGCTGCCCTACCCACCAGAATGCCTACCTGACCCACCGAAATGCCCACCCAACCTGCTAGAATGGTTGCCATGACTGGTATTCTGTCTGTTCGTGGCAGTCAGTCAGGTCTGGGTGGGCATCCCGGCAATGTGAACATTTTACTTCAGACCTGGGTGGACATTCCAGCTGCTCAGGGGCATTCTGGCAGGTGGCAACAGGAAAGCCAGAACTGTTCTGGCTCAGGGCACATTCCAGTTCTGGATCATTTTCATCGACACCCCTTTTTCTTTGAGGTACCTAATGTTTCAATCCCAGCCCTCACTAAGCATGGTTGCCCACACACTGCTCTTGAAGCTAATGAAGCCTTTGTGCTATAGAATCACAGAAATCCGATGGCAGAAAAGGACCCCAACAGCCCATTGTCTGCCCCTTCCTCCCCCCTACTCATCTCCTTTTCCATGGGCCCTCCCCTTCCCAACCCCATATGTCTGTCCCATGCCCTCTTGAATCCCTCCATTGTTTCAGCCCCCACCACCTCCTCTGCTAGTTTGTTCCAGGCCTTCACCACCCTCTCTGTGAAGAATCTCCCCCTCACACTGCCTCTATATCTTCCTCCCTTCAATCTTAGGCTATGCCCTCTAGTTTCAGCCCCCTCCTTCCTTTTAAATAAGCTCCCCTCCTTCACCTTATTGATCTCCTTCACGTACTTAAAAGTTTCAATCATGTGCTCCCTCTTCCTTCTGGTCTCCAATGGGCACAGATCCAATTCCCTACACCTCTGCTTATATGGCTTTGCCTGCATAGTGTGCACTATCTTGGTTGCCCTTCTCTGAACCCTCTCTATCCCATGGTTCCACGTCATTTCATCGCAAAACTTCCTCACGATAAATGACAGGCGGATAATTTCAACGCGATACTTTTCATCGCACAGACTCTACAGTGCATGACAGTTCAGCGTATATTAATTCGCAGTTCTGTTGCGCCGCCACCTACTGTGCAAATTGAGTTCTGACAGCCATGCCATTAGAGTTTGTAAAAAGCATATGTTGAACCAGCAGATGTTGTGGAAGCCTTCGAGGTACTGCGTGCAACTGATTTTTATACTGCAAACGACGACCAACTGGCTCCTCTCATTGATTACTTTGAAGACACATGGACAGGGAGGCCAGTTGGTCGCCGTGGTAGCCGAAGACCACATTTTGCAATCGATTTCTGGAACTGCAGCGGTGCAGTCAGTACTGGGATCCCGAGAACCATAAACTCAGTAGAGGGGTGGGACCGAAGTTTTAATAGTCTGCTTGGAGCATGCCGTCCCACTGTTTGGAAGTTCATTAATACCCTAAAGGTTGAACAGAACCTTAGTGAGCACCGAATGGAGCAATATCTTGCTGGTATAGAGCCTCCAGCTCAGAGAAAGAAATACAAAGACACAGCACAAAGAATTGTCAAGGTCGTTGAAACATACTGTGATACAAACAGGATGGACTTCTTAAGAGCTATTGCTCATAACTTCCAACTCCAGGTTTAGATGGGGTACTGACAAGATTTGTTTTTATTTGCCCTCAATAAAGATTTAACCCTTTAACCTTCAGTGAATGGCCTTTACCAAACATGAGGACACACAATATATAGCACTTCACGATACCGGCCTTTAACTTTGCTATCCACAAACTCCTTTTCCCATGCCCGACCCTTGGCCTCTAATGATTCGTTTGATCCCACAAACTCCTTTTCCCCAGCCCGACCTTTGACCCAGATGCATTACGCATGACACATCACGCATATTTGACCTAGATGCATTACACAGTAATCTACTTTCAACACAACACAGGTACTTTCAACAGAAATGGTATTTTTTTCTATTATTATTGCGATGTCTTTTGCGATGAGATTTCATGTGGTGAACTGTTGGATGCGATAACGTTTATTACGATGAAGTGTTTGCGATGAAGTGACGTGATACCCTATCCCACCTATGTCCTTGCGTAGGTGCGGTCTCCAGAACTGGACCCCATACTCCAGGTGCGGCCTCACCATGGCTTTGTAAAGAGCCATCAATATCTCCTTCCTTCTGCTGGTTATGCCCCTCCAAATGCATGCCAACACTCCATTTGCCTTCCCCCCAGCTTTGCTGCACTGGCTACCTACCTTAGGGTTACCTGATATTATAATCCCCAAATCCCTCTCCAGCTGTTTTTTTTTTCACCCCCAATTACAAGTGCATCATAGCACACTTTTTATACTGAATTTCGGATTCCAAGTTCCAACCACCCACCAGAATCTTCGGGTCCTGCCTCATAGCCTCTCCTCTGGGTGTACACCCCATTACAGATTTTCATATCATCTGCAAATAGGCATACCCTTCACTCCAGTCCGTCTGCTTTATCACAGATGTAGATATTAAAAAGGAGTCCCAGTACTGACCCCTGGGCACCCCACTCATCACCCCCCCTCACCCTGAAGTGCACCCCATTTACCACCACTCTCTGGCTTCTGCCCTCCAACTAGTTTTCCACCCACCTAGTTATTTTCTGTCCCAGCCCTAAGCTTTCCAGCTTATTTACTAGTCTTCTGTGAGGGGCGGTGTCGAAGACCTTACTGAAGTCCAGACAGGCTATGTCCACCACCTCTTCCTGGTCAACCATCTGCATCACCCAACTGAAGAACTCTATCAGGTTTGTCTGACATGACCTCCCGTTCATGAAGCCATGCTGCCTATCGTCCTGCAGGTCGCTATACAGCAGATAGTCCACCACCCTCTCCTTTATTAGCGCCTCCATCACCTTACTCACCACCGAGGGGAGGCTGCCCTGGGCGATAATTCAATGCCACCTCCTTACTGCCACCCTTGTACAGTGGCACCACATCCACCCTCCTCCAGTCCCTTGGCACCCACCCTGTATCCAGGCACAAGTTAAACAGTCTCATCAGTGGGGCAGCCAGCTCTTCCCTCAGTTCCCGGAGTACCCTCGGGTGCAAGCCATCTGGCCCTATTGCTCTGTCCACCTTTAACCTACCTAGTTCCTCTCTAACCCTGTCTACGCAAAAGAGGCTAGGATCCACCTTTTTGCCTTCCCTACCCCCATCCCTCAACTCGGTCCCCTATCCCCCCCCCCATCTCCATGAAGGCCGAGCAGAAGTAGCTGTTAAGCACCTCTGCTTTCTCAAAGTCTCCCTACAGGTTAGTCCTCCTCCCCTCAACCGCATTACCCCTGGCTTGCCTTCCTCCTTTCCCCCACATACCTAAAGTAAGTTTCATCTCCCCTTTTGGCCTGCCTAGCTATTTTCTCCTCAGTGTCAGCTTTAGCCCTCATCTTCTGCCCTGCTGTCCTCTGCTTCTCCCTATAAGCCTTCCTGTCCTCCTTCCTTTATGTCATCTTATATTTTCTGAATGCCCTCTTCCTTTCCCTGATCACCCCTGCCACCTCCCTTGTACACCAGAGTGGTCTCCTCCTTGTTTTTGTTCTTTCTCACCTTCTTAATGAAAATTTCAGTGGCTTCCAGTAACCCCCCCACCTTTGACAGCAGGGGTAGAAATTAACTTTTTTTTTAGTAATTGCACTGCAGTGCGGGTGGCCAAAAGGTTACATGTACCAGAGACAGGTTACCCGCACTGATCAAAAAAATAATAAAATGTAACTTAAGCTGAGGAGACAGAAAAACACTGAAACTTGTAGTACTCTGCTTCACACACTTGATCTTCCCTACTTAACTAACTATTAAGAGCATCCATGCCAGACAAATTACCCATCCTCCTTCACAGATTTCTCCACAAAAGCAGTGTACAAACTGCACAAGAGATCTATGCTCTCTCACACGCCTCTCATCAAGGCTCCACCCCCATCCTGAATTCTGGGCTCTCACTGCTGCTGAACAGCATCCATCACATAGTGTTACTCAATTGATAGATGCTCTTCGCAGCAAACAAAAAAAAAAGTCTACCCTCCCAATTAGCCACCCGAGACTGACTTCACAGCAATCACATGATCTACTACTGCAAGCCTTGCGAGTTTACTTATTTTCAGTGACAGTGACGGTATTCTCATGATTGGTTGCTAGACAACCTCCTGCTATACACACACACCCCTAATCTGAAACCTCCCCCTGCCACACTGCCATGACTGGACCTGGTGCACTACGATTCCTCCTCTCCCTTTGCTCTCCCTCACAAGTCACACCAAGTGGCTCACACAAACAGTGTAAGGTGTCTTAAAAAAAAAAAATCACAGCTCACGTTTGCTCCTGGCTTGGCCACACCCCCACCTACCCAGGCATTGATAGCAACCTACAGTGTGGTGGCATTCTGCAAAGCCGTGTGATTAAAAAAAAGTGCTTTCTCCCACTCAGTCCAGCATTCTTCCAGGCCTATGCAGTGACTGCCAGCAGCGTGCCATAAGTCTCAGACACCAGGCTCAGTGTTACATGCACCATGGTGCACGCAAGGGACAAAACTGCATGCACTAGCCTGTTCCCACTTGCACAGGGAACAGGTTTTGAAGGTTAATTTCGAACCGTGACAGTTTCCCATAACTCCTCCACATCCCCTATATTCCCCTTTCCTGCCATTTCTTCCCTAAATATTCACCTCATTCTGTTAAAAGTCTGTTCTCCTGAAGTCCATAACCCTCGTACTGATCCGATTTGATCCCCTACCCGTCCTTACCCTGAACCTTACAGTCCTGTGATCACTTGTACCTAGACCGTCACCCACCACCACCTCTTCCACACTTCCCCATTTGTGAGGACCACGTCCAGCAGGTTATCTCCTGTTGTGGACTCCCTAACCACCTGCTGAATGAATACACTCTGTAGCGTCTCTAGGATCCCCTGGCTCCTAGCTGATACTGCAGCCGGGATCTCCCAGTCCACATCAGGGAGGTTTAGGTCCTTCACTAGCAGAAGCTCCCCCTTGCAAGCCATCTATGTAACTGCCTGCATCAGCTATCCCTTTCTTCCCCCTGCGTAGGTCTGTAAACCATCCCCAGCCTCAATGATTCTCCAGTCCATTTATCCAGTGTGACCACAGGAGCTGTCTCCCCTTCCTCCACCTGCCCTTCCGTAGCCCTGTCATCCTTGATGTATAAATTGAAATTTAAATACTTGTAAATTTTCTTTCTCCGATGGCTGGTCTCTGGGCTTCCTTACTCCTGGCCTGTACCTCCTGATGCTAATCCACAGGCAGGAATCAGACCTCTGCAGCAGGGGACATCCAGCCCTCCACTTTCTGTTCTCCTCAGTTCTTCCTAAAGCAGTCCAATGTGGTAATACTATAAGAACTTGGGAACAAAAAACAAGAATTTTAAGGCATATATGGCAGTGAGGCCAGCCAAGTATATACATTCTGGGAGGGAATCTGAAGACCGGAGACCAGCCATCAGAGAAAGACAATTTACAGTTATTTAAATTTTGATTTTTCTCTCCTAAGCTGGTCTCCGGGCTTCCTTACTCCTGGGAAATACAAAAGTAGTACGTCCCCAGATGTCCCAAGTGGGAAGAATGTCAACAGCTCTTAAGGGTTCACCACCGCTTGAAACACTCTACTGTCAAAGGATGCCTCTGCCGAGGACATCAATTCCAGTGAGAATCTTTTTTTTTTTTTCCGGAGCGTGTGAATGGATGATCAAAAGGCCACTCAGTGTGAGTGTGCTGTAGACGCTTCTCTGAATTCCGCCCACGAAGGGGGCCGTGGACTCCCACTGGGCCAGGCAAGTTACTCTGGCCTGATCACATGCCGTAGAGGTGACAGATAGAATCCGTTTGGCTATATAGCCTATTGAATCCTTGCTGCCCCCAATTTTTCTTTTCTTCCTTTTAGCTGGCATGAACACAGTTGAAGTTTTGTGAATAGCTTCCTCTCTCTTAATGTCCAAATTTTTTCTTCCCAGGTCTAGTGTATGGCATTTTCCATCCTTGTTGCTTTAAGAGAGTGGGCAGAAGGAAAGAAGAATGAACCCTTGATTGTAATAAAAGGGAGACATAACTTTGGCAAACAAAAATTGTAACTGTTCTAGCCTGATGAACGAGTGTACAGCTCTTGGGCCAGCAATACTTTTAGTTTGCTGACACGCCTAGTGGGAGTAGTAGCTTTGAGAAAAAAGGGCGACCTTTATTTTGAGATGCATGATGGATGGCATGAGAGGCTCTAAAGGGGGCCTTGGTCATGGCCTTGCAAACCGTATTAAGACTCCAAGGTGATAGCTTTGGTGGATTGAAGATATTTTAATGCTGGTACCAGACATGGGTATATGAGTCCAACAATTCCCCAGGTCCGTCAGGAGTGCCTCCAGTGCAGAAAACTCTAATTTGTAAGGTGACTGATTGCAGTCCTTTGTCCATCTGCCTTAAAGGAACTGCAGTAGTACAGGCGATTATATTGTGTCGTTCTGTATGTGTCTGGAATGAAGTCAGAATCAAAATTTCCTCTGGATTCTATAATGCACTTTGGAGGAAGAAGAGACATACGAATTCCCCATCATGTCAATAACAGGAGCTGTACCGCATAGTTCCTTGAAAGTTTCGCACTCACTTTCCCAGTCTAGAGAGAGAGACCAGTTGTTAAAACCGGGTGCAGAACTGGACCTTGATGGTGAATTCCCATGGCTGAACCTGAATGCACGAGGTGGAATGAGAAACAACTAAGTGCGTAAAAACCATAAGGGACAGACTAGAATCATGACTGTCCTGTCCACTGCCACTTTGTGGAGGACTCTTGATAGAGGCAGTATTGGAGGAAGGCATACAGGAGACTGAACAGATCCCAGTTTATGGGGAAAAGGTGTCCTGAGCCACCGCTGGTTCGTCCTTGGCCAGGGAACAGAACTGTTTTACTCTGGAGTTCTACCCGCAGACGAAAAGATGTGTTTTAGTATTGCCCCACTATTCTGTCTGAATGTGGGAGGCACTGTCCTTCAGCTGCGATCCCTAGGTCGACCCACTTTGCAGCTGAGTCGTTCTGTTATAACCTTTTCCTGTCGCGATACAAACATCGCTCAGTGGAGCTCGACCCACTAAAAAAGAAGGGACTCCTTTAGCATCTTTGAGCTTCTCGTTTCGTCTTGATGGTCAGTGTATGTCAGCATTGCCCAATTATCAGTTGGAATCAGGCTAGCTGGATTGAGGAATTGCTGTTCAGCGTGTCTCTGGGCATGGCCTAGAGTTTCCCCCTCAGAAACGCTTATACTGTACCTTGTGTCCAACAGCGATCCCCTGCCAGTGCCAACAGCTGATGCAGGTGGTCCTTCCCAGCTCCTGAGGCTTGCATTGGTCGCAATTCCGACTTAGTGCGAATGGCCTAACTTGTGTCCCTTTATGACCTCTGGGACCGTCCCTGGAAGAGGGGCTTAATCCGTCTTAATGAGCTGTGTGAAAAAATAAGCAAGTAGCTGAGGAGCTTGCAAAACTCCTTGATGAACCATTACAGATAGGAGGAGAAACCTTGTGTCATGATGCGAGTCCCCCAGGAGGATCAAGGCCTGGTTTGGAATTAGGGAGCTCTTTCTCCAGCTGATAGGAAAACCATGTGCCATAGGGGACCTGACTATCTCTGCCACTGCCACTAATGCCTGGTTGAGCTGTGAGAAGACCGCAATGGCAGAGTTTGAATTGGAAGTACTGCTCTCCCACCCTGAATCTGGGATAGTGCGTGCGCCATTACTGCATGAGAATATGCAAATAGGCAACTTGCAGAGTTATGGGTGCTGGAAATTCCCCCTTTTGCAACTCCCTGATTACTCGTGACAAGATTTCCACCTTGAAGGGTCTGCTGTGAACAAAACTGCCAAGGTAGATTTAATTTGTTCTCTGAGTATGCATGGGCTTGAATACTCTGACTGGATCATTACGTCCAGGGTCTGTACTTGCTCCTGCATTGTGGTCAAGTTTTCGGCTCTTCTCTGGAATCTTTTATCACCTCCTTTAAAGACTATCCATATGGGAAATCTCCCTTGTCGGGGGCAGTTGCCAAGTGAGGTTTGGCAACCTGTCTGCCTGCTATGCTTGCAGCTTTAAGTATGTCAAGGAGAGGTGAGTTAAAGCATTGCCCTTGCTGCACAACTGGCAGCCTCCTTTGGATATCTGCTGAAAATGCCAAGAATAATCCTGCTCTGAGGCTATTGCGGGGTGGGCTTATCTACATCCGGCTCGTCAGCAGACTGGAATGCCAGGATAGTGGCCCAAGGTATTGCGGCTCCTGCGGAAAAAACAGGTTGGCTGGGCTTGCTTATATGTGGTTCATCAGCACGCTGGAATGCCACGTCAGTGGTGCTGAGAACAGGCTGTTCGCAGCTGCTTTAAGGGAGGAGTGGAGGACTAAAAGCGTTTCTTTAATGGAGGGCCTCTCCATTCCTGTCCAATGACCATCACAGAGGCCAAGAGGGGGCTGTGAAGCATGTAGGGTCCAAGGCAAAAGCCCCGTTTCACCTGTGGGTGATGCCTGGGGTCCGAGAGGGGACTGCGGACTACCGGGTCCCCTGTTGGCCGCTGCTCTCTCTTCACCGTGGTTATCCAACTGAGCCAAGGGAGGGGTTGCGTCCTTAGAGATCTCGGCATTCACAGATGCTGCCTTTGATATTCAGCGTACCCCCTCCCCTTGGGGACTTTCTGGCCTATGCTGTTGCTGGCCCTTTAAGGGCAAGACACTGAGTGCTGCCTTTTAGCTTTTCTGTCCCTGGGATGTTTGTCCGAGGTCCTGACATCCAAAAAGGCTTTCACCTGAAGAATTTTAGTCTGCTTCTGGTAATGAGAGCTGAACCTTTTAAGAGTCACTTAGGAATGACTGTTCCCTTCTCAGGGACTGGTAAAATAAATCCCTGGCTTTGAAGACGGAAATTGGCTGAGGGGGGCGCAGGTGCTGAAGCAAGTCCCCTATGGCTCTTAAGAGCCGCTGTCACGGCGCTACCCACTGATAGGCTCCTTAGTGCTTGTCGAAGAGACGGCAGATCGACGAGCGGCTTGGCGTGCTTTTTTGAATGAGCGCCTACTAGTTCTACCGACTACGAACAGCTGCATCTTTCCCAAAAGCCGTTCATCATCAGAAACCCTGCAGTGCCGACTCAGCGCCTTGAAAGCACTCTGGTGCTAAGAAAACACGTTTTTCCTGGGAAACTTATTAGGACGAGACACTAAACCACGCTGTCGGTCCACTGTCGAAGAGCGGCTGAGGTAATGGAATGCCAGCCGTCGACGGGAGTCTACGATTTGGGACAGAACCTTTATCATGCTAGTTGAAGGTCTCTCTAGAAAAGGGCTCCTTATGCCCTGCAGCGCTTGTCTGCGAGAGCTCCCTGTCGCAGAGCTGCCACTCAGATGCTGTTGGTCCCATAGATGAGCGACTGAGTCTGATCAAAAATGAATGCCGCCAAAGGGAAGAATAAAACGGGGCTACCGTACCATCTGAGGGGAGAACTATTCTCCCCAAGTCCTGTGCTCCCCCTCCATCTCCAATGACTGAGGCATAGGACTGAGCATTGCAGTCTTTGCAGAAAAGATGCAGGAGAAACCATTCTAACTAAATAATGCAGAGAGTGCGGAAGAAACAGCATCACAATGGGACCATGCATCCTTTATAAGCCCTCTGGTGCCGTTCTGACTCCCTGACCTAAACGTTGTGCTTTTCTGAGCACTCCGGTGCCCGATTTGAATTCCCTGGGCACACTTCCCTGAAGCACACTAACACTGCACAGAGGTGGCATTCCAGGCCGAGTGCAGAAGTGTTGGGGAAAAAAGCAACACAGTGAAAAAAGGGGCCAGACTGTACAGCTTGCAAGGCTGAGACTGGCACCCACACTGGAGTTCCA
This sequence comes from Neoceratodus forsteri, assembly GCA_016271365.2. Classification (NCBI taxonomy): domain Eukaryota; kingdom Metazoa; phylum Chordata; order Ceratodontiformes; family Ceratodontidae; genus Neoceratodus; species Neoceratodus forsteri. Next base: position 241,322,692 of record CM028133.1, on the reverse strand, counting down.
ACATACATCTGTGAATTCTAGTATCCTCAATACTCCAAAATGCTTGACTTACAGTCTGCTGTCTTCAACTCTGCCACATGGCAGAGCTCTGCTTGCAGAGTACCTGCCAGACTGAAGGCAGGAAGTAAACTGAGGTGAACAGGAAGTGGAGGGCTGGATGTCTCCTGCTGCAGAGGTCTGATTCCTGCATATGGATCAGCATCAGGAGGTACAGCCCAGGAGTAAGGAAGCCCGGAGACCAGCTTAGGAGAGAGAATGCCACCCCCCTTTCCTGTCCCTCCTAAACAATCTGTAGCCTGGGTAACTGTCTCCAAGGTATGATGCTTCGTCCACCAGGTCTCACTTACCACTACTATGTCAAGACCCTCATCCACCACCATACCTTCCAATGGAACTCTGAAGTTTTGCTGGACTATTTTTGTAATTTTCGTGGAGATTTGCTGATTTTGCTGGAGCAAATAGTCCACATGAAAGCCGGGGGTCTGGCTCTGGGGAGTTAGGTGCTCTGTGGTGCATTTTAGACCTTATTTTGAACAGGCTGAGCATACTATTTGGAGGCTGTTTAGCGCAGTGGTTTATGACTCTGAGCTACAAATCTGGAGACTTGGGTTTGAATCCCACAGCCCCCACTTGCATACTGTGTGACTCTGAGCAAGTCACTTAACTTCCTTGTGCTCCCCAGATTGCACCTGTAAACAAGCTTTCAGCTTAGTGTGTCTCATCTGGTAAAAAAAAAAAAGAAAAGGCACTACACACTTCTGCTAAGAACCGCATCACATCTAGCTCCATGGAAATAATCTGTTCTTTTTGTAATATTTTTTGGGATCTCAGAATCATTTTATTATCCAGTCCACATATGTTACTATTTATTTCTTTATAAAAAATTCTACGTTGAGAGGTATTCTACACTGATTTCCCTGCACACAGCCAATCATTCCATCCTCTACACACGCGAATACACACATACACACACCATAACAGCTCTTAAACTAGCAAACCATCCCCCCATTCTCTTTGTTGACACAATTAATAGACAATATATATGTTTTTCCTGCCCTGCACTACTACTACCTTGCCAAGGGAAAGAGTAAGAGTGTGTGTGTGTATGTGTGGGGTGGGGGGGCCACTGGCTGTCACTCTATACTGGAACCCCTTTCACCATCACACATCCATGATTGACAAGGGAAAGGGCAATCCTTTTGTGGCACCACTTTAGGGCACTACACTATGTAACAACTCAGCTGCTCTTGAGTCCCCCAAGACCCTCCTGAACGGAGATGCACCAAAAAGAAGCAAGCATGGTTAGCAAAAGCCTCAAAGAAAATGTATGACATACCTTGTTGGGCTTCAGAGCCCATTTCCCTGCGGAGGTGATAGTCAATCTGTGCCAGAATTACAAAACTTACTAATAGTTACTGCAGCCACACCCAAGAGCAGGGTCATTCTCAATGCCCTGCAGGGGGGGCATGCCTCAGACAGCTAGTGATGGAACCCACTTAGGAGGGAGCAGTCTTAGACCTGGTACTCTCAAATGGGGATGGACAGAGGATCTCAGATTTAGAAGTGGGTAGCCATCTGGGAACAAGCGACCACCAAACAGTGTGGTTCACAATAAACTCAACTATATAGTCAAGCCTTACAAAAGCAAGAGTATTGAACTTTAGCAGGACTGACATTGGCAAAATGGGAGAGTGCCTCAGAAAAGTACTAGCAAACAGGCAAGAAGGAGGGATGGAGAAACAATGGGGAAACATCAAAACTGCCATCACAGAGGCAACAAACCTTTGTGTAAAGCAAATCAACAAAACAAAATGAAAGAAAAAGCCACTATGGTTCTCAAAAGAGGTGGAAGGGAAGGTTAAGGAGAAAAGGACAGCATTCAGGAAATATAAGGAAACACAAAAGGAGCAGGAGAGAGCACTATTTCAGTTAAAGCAGAAGGAGGTGGGGAAGGCAGTCAAAATAGCAAAGGCCCAAACTGAGGAAAAGATAGCCAACTCTGTTAAGAAGGGGGGGGATAAAATCTTTTTAGGTACAGTAGGGAGCGAAAAAAGACCAAGGACGGGATACTGAGGCTTATCAAAGGGGAGGGGATGTGGGCAGAGAGTGACAGTGACAGTGACAAAAGCAGGGATAGTGAACGAATATTTCTGCTCAGTATTCACAAAAGAAGAGGAGGGGAAGGTACCTAAACCAAACAAGAGAAGAACTCTGGATATGGGGGTCGATACCAGTCCATTCACAGAAGAAAGGGTTCTGAAGAACTCTTAAAACTGAATGTGGACAAAGCAATGGGGCCTGACAGATTCACCCAGAATTCTAAAAGAACTAAGGGTAGAATTGGTGACACCACTGACTACTCACTAACAAATCATGGGAGGATGGGGTGGTACCTGAGAGCTGGAGAAGGGCAGATGTGATTCCACTTCACAAAAGTGGGAGCAGGACAGAGGCAGGAAACTATAGACCAGTTAATTTGACCTCAGTGGTAGAGAAAATGATGGAATCACTTCTGAAGGAAAGAATTGTTGCATACCTAGAGGCCAGCAGGACACAGGACCAAGGCAGCATGGATTCACAGCGGGAAGGTCATGTCAGACGGATCTAATAGATTTATTTGACTGAGTGACCAAAGAAGTACATCATGGATGGGCTGTGGACATGGCCTACCTAGATTTTAGCAAGGCATTTGACACAGTCCCACACACACAAGATTAATATACAAGTTAGCCAGCCTGGGAGTGGGTCCCAAGGTGGTTGCCTGGGTAAAAAAATGGCTGGAAAACAGGACACAGAGGGTAATAGTAAACAGAGTCCACAGTGAAGAAAGTGAAGTTACTAGTGGGGTACAGCAGGGTGCAGTACTGGGACCAGTCCTCTTTAACGTCTTTATAAGTGACATTGCAGAGGATCTGGAAGGAAAAGTATGTCTCTTTGCACACAATACAAAGGTCTGCAACAGGGTTGATACACAAGGTAGGGTGCAAAGGATGAGAAGGGACTAGGCATGGTTGGAGGAATGGTCAAATGTATGGCAGCTTAGATTCAATGCAAAGAAGTGCAAAATAATGCACCTGGGAAACAAAAACCCAGGGGAAGAGTACACAATGGGGGGTGACATACTAACAACAACAAAAAAGGAAAGGGACCTGGGAGTAGTTAGAACAGATGACCTAAAGGTGGGCAAGCAATGTGAGAAGGCAGTAAGTAGGGCTGGGGGATACAGGGATACATAGGGAGAGGCATCACCAGTAGAAAACAGGAAGTTGTTATCCCTCTATACAGACAGTTAGTGAGACCCCATCTAGAGTACTGCATGAAGTTCTGGAGATACCATCTCCACAAAGCCAGACAGGGTGGAGGCTCTCCAGAGGAGGGCAACCAAAATGGTGCAGGGTCTGCACCAGAAGATATACGAAGAGAGACTAAAGGAGCTTAATATGTATACCCTCGAAGAAAGGAGGGAGAGGGGGAACATGATAGAAACTTTCAAGTACCTCAAGGGAATCAACAAAGTCTAAGAGGGTAACATTTTTCAGAAAAAGAGATGTGCAAGAACAAGAGGGCACAATTTGAAGATAGAGGGGGGATGGCTCAGAGGTAATGTGAGGATGTATTTTTTCATGAAGAGGGTTGTGGATGCATGGAATAGGCTTTCTGAGGAGGTCATGGAGTCAAAAACAGTGGGGGAATTCAAAAATACATGGGACAGATATAGGGCAATTCTAGTATTGCTATTTATGATGCTGATTCTGGTGTATTTTACCGTTTTGTTGTACTGTGCCTAGATATTTGAAAGGCGCATAACAAAAAAAGTATTATTATTATTAGGGTAGGACGAAGTAGGCTGTTGGTTAACAAGGATCTGCAGCTTATCACTTAGGTAGGGAATTGGACAGACTAGGTGGTCCAAGTGGTCCTTATCAGCCGTCAAATTCTATGTTTCTATGTAGTGTCCAGTAAGGGAGGGAAGGGATTGTAACTGCGGCTGAGCCACCAGCCAGCTGATCCCTTTCCACTTCCCTGTCTGCCTACTCTGCCCCTGCGCTCTCACATTTTGTGACATTTATCCAGGGAGAGCACGAGGGTGTACCCCATAGAAGTCTTTGGGGACAATTTTCAAAATGTTTTTACAGCACAGTAAGCAACCTTTGATAAAAAATGAAAGCCACTGCAGAACAGGCAGACAGGAATGTGAAAACAGATCAGCTGGTCAGTGGTTCAGCCACAGTTACGATCCCTTCCCTCCCTTACTGGACACTACTAACGTTTGTAATTCTGGTACAGACTGACTATGCCTCCACAAGGAAATGGGCAATAAAGTACAATACTGGAAAAATTTGAATCATACTCTCACTTTAAATGCATAATAAACATTATATCGCAGCAAATGAGAAAATAAATCTGTTGAATTTTTTGGTAATGTGCTATAGTCTTTTAAATGTAAAGAAGGCATACGTCAATTGTCAAACTCTAGAAATGGTACAGTAGGTACTGTATTCCCAAATGCGTAACGAGAGAAGTTTTAATGACAAGATTGACTTACAGTCCTTAATGTTGCCATCTACGGAATTGGGCAAACTTGTGGAAAATTCCTTGAAAACATACAAGTGTCAAAATCATTTTTTATTTGAATGTACTGAGACTGGTACATGACTGCCTTAGAAATAAAGCGGGAATGGAAAGGTATCTTCAGGTCAAAACCAACATGATCCAGCACGAGCTGTTGTCACACTCCAAAGTAACCAACTGCTAGTGTAATCTTCAATTATTTCTTTGAATAAGAACTAGTGAGTTTCATGACGATGATCTTGTAGTAGATGTGCAAATACCCTGAAAACAAATTTAATAGAACATTGTGGTAGTCTTATTTCAGGAATTCAAAAGTAAACAGCAGGATTGTCAAGTGTCTGAATGGTGCATCACTGAAAGGTGCACCAAGGCACTTGACTAGGGAATAATATGCCAATGATCTCATCCTCCTCAAACCCCTCAGATATCAACCTGAATCTCAATAGTAACTTCAATACCTTTCAGAGCTGGCTATTGCAAAACAAGCTTATCTTAAAAAAAAAAAAAAAAAAAAAGACAGTGACTATGCTCTTCGGTTCAGTTTCAAAAATTCGGTCCTGCACCCAGCCATTAAGTATCAGAGCACTTGATGGTTCCCCCCTTAACACAGTTACCTCTTTTAAATACCTAGGAGTAACCCTTGATCCCACCTTGGATTGTGACCTGCACCTAGTCTCAGTCATTAAACCCATCAATATTCAACTTGGGCTGGCATATAAGGTGAGACATAGCCCAACATCCACGGCGAGGATGGCCATTGCACAGGGGATCCCGAGACCCAAATTGGCATAAATGGGTTAATAGCCTTACCGTCAACTACTGGAGGGCTCCTCCGAAAGTGGGATGTCTGCTACAACAGCATCTGCCGTTTTGCTCTGTCTTTACCCAAACTTACTCACCGGTGCACACTATACTCCAGTCTGGGATGGTTTACCCTCTCAGCCTTCTGTCAGTTTACTTCCTACTGCCTTATAAAGAATATACTCTCCTCCCAGATACCTGACAAATTGGCTCTACTGCTCAAACCTGTGACCTCTTCCTACCCACTGAGATCAGCTGACAAATCCCTTCTTGTCCAACCGAGATGTAAAACCAAAATGGAGGAGAATGCATTCTCTAGCTGGGCCCCCAAACAATGGAACTCCCTTCCACTGAGTCTAGGAATCTCTCCTTCTCCGTGCAGCTTCAAACAGGAGCATCGTATGGCTCTTCTAAGCTCTGAACCCTGCTCCTGTTCTCTATCCACCCACTCCTGTACTGGTTCCTCCTAGTTGCCTACCGGCTCCAACCTCTACTACCCTCAAACCTGCCTGGAAATCTTGCTATTTACGGTCTTCTAAAACTTACTAGTTAAATGACTTATGACTGTTAGTTATTTGCACTTATATTCCTGTTTTGTTACTACATAGATTCCTGCAAATGTACTGTCATTGCTGAACATTTTGTATAAATGTACTCTGTCTGACTTCAACTTGTTCCCATGACGTTTTCTTGTATCTATTATTGTCTACATACTCTTTGTTGTAATCTCTCGGGTCGTACCTGAAAATAGGCAGCTATGCTGTCTAGTGTACCTACCCGGTTAACAAAAACAAAATAAATATTATTTGTGATAGGGCACTAAAAAGCCGCATGCTTTCATTTAATAGACGGGGCCCTGTTTTGGAACATCAAATGCGATTCCACTATCGAACACCAAAAATAAAACATTCAATGGCCACTGCTACATATCAACAAAGCAGACACTTCCTGCATGAACAAACACATAACACACATCACAGTGCACAACCAGCATGGACAAACACATATCACACATCACAGTGCACAACCAGCATGGACAAACACATAACACACATCACAGTACACAACCAGCATTATCCAGATACAAGTTATCAACCACCACCCATGTGTAATAGTGATCATACTGTATTAGCTTCCTTTCCAGCCAATACCTAGCATTTGCACAAGAAATTCATCCCCCCCCCATACAGGAGGACACTATTGATAGCTACTGCAGCCTTTAAAACGTTAATTCTATCAGTGAGAACTCTGCGTCCCTTAACATCAGACTGCAGCTGTAAATGCATCAATAAGACATTAGATTGATTCTATACAAGGTGTCAGTTTTACCTCTACTGGCTAATTTCTCCTCAGTAGCACTGACAGTAAAAATGCATAGATAAGTGGAAACCCTGTTGCAGTCAGCTAATGGCTCTGTTGTGGACAAACTGCCACCATGACACCACACATGCAGTCTAAAACTGCCACCACTGTAAATGGGTGGATCTTGGCAGCTATAACCTTAAATTACCCAATTAACACTCAGCTCCATTAACGCTGCATGAGCTACTCTACCAGGGATTTTTGGCAGAAGTGGAGAACACCGGACCACCAGCATTTCTGCAAGGAATTAGCATAGGTCATATCCGACTGATTGCACCAGTGTACACGACTGCATGACAGCATCAGTGATAGTATCAGTATTTTAAATGTCCACTTCAGGATTCATGTTTTTTAGTTTGTTTGAGATACGGCGCTTCGCCCCCCCCCCCACATTCCCTATGTTAAAAAAGACACACAGGGTGTGGGGGCAGAGCCCTCCACTCAGACAGCGTGACAAACATGATGCCATGATGTGTACTCTGCCAAGGTAATGCTCATTCAGTTACTTTTAGTTTGTTCAATTGGGGGTTTGCCCTACACCGAATCATTGAAAATACACCGGGGGGGGGGGGCGCAACCCCCCCCAACTCAAACAAACTAAAAAATAACTGACAGACCACACATCACATAACTACCGTCGGGTACCCTATTTGCATACTGGTGTCTGATTTTGAAACACAGTTGTACAAGTTTTATTTTTTACCAGGGGAGACACACTAAGCTGGAAGCTTGTTTACAGTGTCACCTGAGAGCACAAGGAAGTTAAGTGATTTGCTCAGGGTCACACAGTATGCAAGAGGGGGCTGTGGGATTCAAATCCAGGTCTTCAGGTTTGCAGCTCAGAGCCTTAAACCACTTCACTATACTGCCTCCTCTGGTGTTCTCTACTATCGCCGGGTTTCTTTTTAATTAATAATCAGCAATAGTGTAGAATATCGGGTACACCTAGGGAGCTTGCCGTAAAAGCTTTCTGAATACAGCGCTGCTTTGGTGACCTTCCTTACTTGGTTGTTAGTTTAAGTTGGGGGGGGGGGCTTTGCCTCTCACCAGACCCTTTTTTTTTTAACAGGTTAGTGTGGGGACAAACCTCAACCCAAATAAACTAATGTAAAGTAAAGGCGACTGTACCAAATAGTGTAATTTGAGCGCTACGCTAATAGCGTAGGTCCTAGGCAAGGGTGCCAATAGAAATTCCTGGACCCAGGACACACCTTTATGAACATACGACATTTGCCAGCAGATAAAGGTCTAGAGGTCTATCAAGTCTGCTCGAATGTGCAGCTAGCACCCCTTATTCTGCAGCTGCCCCTCCCTTCCACCCTTACCCTTCATTAACCCTCCCCCTTGTCCTGTCCCATCCCCTTTTGAAGCAGTCCGCTGTTCTACTGGATATCACTTCTGCAGGTAACGCATTCCACCCAGCCACCACCCTCTCTGTAAAAAAGTGTCTCCTCATCTCCCCCCTGAACCTTCCTTCCTCCCTCCAGTCTCATATCATGGCCCCTGGTGTTCCTCCCCTTCCTTACTTTGAACAGCCCCTCTGTACCTGTCTTTATTCCTTACGTATTTAAAGGTTTCAATCATGTCCCCCGTCCTCCAGTGAGTACATGTTCAACTCCCTCAACGTCCTCTCATATGATAAGTCCCCCAGCCCCTTGATCATCTTTGTCGCCCTGCACTGCACCCCCTCCAGTAACTTAATGTCCCTCTTCAGATATGGGCGCCAGTACTGCACGCAGTACTCCAGGTGCGGTCTAATGACCTATACATAATAGAGTATTATGAATTTCTGCTTTAAAGTTTCAGTGGGAAATGTGGAATATCACCTTCCCCATGTGGAACAAAGAATTTCTGAGGGGAAATGAGTGAAGTACCTCGTAATGTGTGGCAGTTGAGAGGTATGGCTGGAGACTGCCCCCACCCTTAAGACTCACATTTCCTGTTACAGGTCCCCCTATGGGCCCCCCTGGTCCTAGGCGTACCCAATAATCAACACTATCACCCAATAATCTTTATTTAGAAGTCCCGTCTGCTCCCCTGGTCCTAGGCGTACCCAATATTCAACACTATCACCTAATCATCTTTATTTAGAAGCTAACAGGGCGATACCGGAGAGATAAGGATCCCTCGTGCGCGAATTTTAAAATTAAGTATACCACGGTAATCTCTAATTTCACTGTCATTTTGGCCATGCCCCCTTTCTGGCCCCTGTTCGACACGGACAAGCCCTGCAGTTTTGGCTACGCCCCTTTTCCTGCCCCATGGACATGGACAAGCCCAGCCACGACATTTAAAAAAAAAATTAATTGCACTCTAGCCATACAATAGTTTATGGTGTAAACATAAAATTCATACTTTTCCGGCAGCACACTGTTTGACATGGACAAGCCCAGCCACATTAAAAAAAAAAAAACAGTTATTTATTGTACTCCAGACATACAATAGTTATAGTGTAAACATAATTCATAACTAGTATTGCACATAACGGAATATATTGCACGGGTGGAAAACACAGAACACATTAAATTGCACATGCTCCAAAAACATCACATTCTTCATGATTGAATTGCACAAAGTCCCACAAGAAAAGCATTCATTCTACAGTCCTCAAAAAACATGACATTCATCAGGATTCCACTGCATGGTCCCAACAGGCTCAAAGTTCCGAGTTAAACGGGCCAGGGTCAGACACTGCACATAGATGTAAAAACAAAAGACGAGGCTTAGCATTTGTAACCCCTGTATGTTTATTATGTCATCGTGGTTGTAAGACTATTTGTACTTGTAATTGGAGGGCGGAGCTCTACACCCCTCTGCTCTACTCAGACTGTCTTGTAAAGAGTATTTGTACTTTATTTGTATCGTTTTTTTTCTAGTTTTCAGTATTTGTGCTATATTTCTATTTCCACTGTAGATGCCTTTTTCTTCTAACTTTGGTAGCGTCATGGCGGTGGCCCGGTGCAACATGTATTTCGAGAAGCGAGCAAGCCACTGCCGTAATTATGCCTGTGTGCAGGAGGGATCCTTGTATCTCCGGTATCTCCACTATCAGCTATCACCAATGACATGAGCACTTTACAAGTGCCTTAGCTTGCCCAATTTGACTTCCCAACCAGAAAACAGTAAAAGCTGGCAGTCTAAGGTAGCTAACCTCCAGCTCAGTATGCTGACGTTATTACTGCTTGCTGGAGGTCTGAATGATGCAGTACATTGCTGTAGACTCCAGCCATACCTGTCAACTGCCACCCATTACGAGGTACGTCACTCATTTTCCCCTCAGAAATTATTTGTTTAACATGGGGAAGGTGATATTCAACATTTCTCACGGAAACTTTAAAGCAGAAATTCATAATACTCTATTATGTTCGGTTATCAGCAAACAGTGCACCGATCGCCATCATAGCCGTAATGTTCTGAGCTTGCGGTGCCATGTTTGATGATATGTCACACATTTCGGTGAAGAAAGGTTGAGAGGTGAGCCTCCAGAACACTGCTGGAGACCATCCACCGTTTTGTCCCACAAACTCCAGCCGTTAGCTGATAATCTTTCCCTTCCACCATGTATTCCCCCCGCCCTTCCTTCCAACCTTTCCTTGTACATGCTCATTTCCAGCATGCTAGCTCCATAGTGGGAGGGGAGGCTAGTAGCCTCCCATATCCCCTCTCCCCTTAAATGGACTTTTCCCATGTGCCTATACTAAACTAGACTGCCACGCCACTCCCTATATTCCCACATTTACTAATGTTGTCTAAATGTCCCGGATGTAACCGCCGCAAGCACCAAACGCGGCTGCGCCTCTTCGCCAGCACTTGAGATGGCCACATTTTCCTTTACATACAAGGACAGTGAAGCCTAACAATGTTCCGGATTTCACTACCGCCCACAAACGACATGGCCGCTCTCTGCCAACATTAAAGATGGCCTCCGTTCCCCAACGTAACCAAATGCCGTGACGCCAGCAGAACTCGTTGCCCACACCGGACTTGACGCTACGCAACTTCCGGTGTCCGTCCCCCAGCCGCTGGAGGTGATTCGAAACATGGCGGCGGCCGTCCTTAGCTCTGGTTTGCTAAACTCAGCGGTGCGCCGGTCGGTCGGGCGCTGCAGCCCCGCCGCAGTATGGTGCCGGCGGACGGGGCCGGGTCTGCAGCCGGTCCCCAGGTAACTAACTATATAAAATATAATAATGAGCATTAAATATACAGGGGAGAGTGTCAACAAGGTAATTAAATTAATAAAAATAAGCGATATAAATAAACCATAGTTCTAATAAAACATAATTTAGAGAATAACGTATCGGCACCGAAACACAGCAGTGTTGTTTCCATTGAGATGGCATTACAGTGATGACCTCAAATGCAATACTGAAGCGATCCCTGATGTCATTTCGACCCCACACCAGCCGAATTGGGCATGGTTGTCCATAGAATACGGGTTGCAGTAGCAGAGGCAATAAAGTCTTGTGATATATGAAGAGAAATATTTAAACAAATCAGGAAGTATAGCCTAGTGGTTAGAGTAAAGCGCTGTAACTGAGCTTGGTACATCTAGCAGCCATGGGTTTGAGTCCCACTACCTCCACTTGCATACTGTGCGACTGTGAGCATGTCGCTTAACCACCCCAGTAGTCCCAGGTCGCCCCCTGAAAACAGGAACTTGTGCCTAGTGGACCATACCTGGATAAAAAAAAATCCCTTTATGTATGGCTTACATAAGACCACATATTGAATATGTGAATTGGCTCTGGACCCATTTTTGTCCTTAAGGACATTGATGCAGTCGAAAAAGGTTCAAGGACAGGCCACAAAATATATTATCTCAAGAAAGCACCGGACCTACAAAGGCACACTACAAGAACTAAACTTGAGGAGTCTAGAAATCAGCAGGCAAAGAGGGACATGCTGCTGATGTACAATATTATCAATGACAGTACCCCGACATACAAATTAAATTTAAACCTGATGTAAATGATCAGGGGACACCCTCTTCAGCTTATTTGGAGTCATTTTAAAACCATGCAACACAAGTTCTTCTATACAGAAAGGGTTTTAAACCCATGGAACAACTTGCTTTTAGTTATTATTGTAAGTGAATCTGAAAAGGAAATTAAATAATGACTAGATAACCGTATAAAATGGCAATGGTATTGATTATTATAATGGTGGTTAGCTATCTGAGGGCTTACGCCCCCTAAGCTCCATTCTTCTGCAGTATGAACCACAGTATGAATGTTTGTATTTACTTTGGGGGTGCAGTCCCAAGTGGTGATATCTTTGTGTACGTGTTCCATCATGCTGCCCAAACTTGCTGTTCTGTGGTGCCATGCTGCTTCAGTGGCCTCACTGCTGTGGCACAAGTTGTACCAACTTAGTTCTGTCACTGCCAGGGTACACAGGAGTTTGTGGATGAATGGAAATCCATACACAATAAATGCTATTTTTATTTATTTGTAATATTTTTGACCAGGAAAGACACGATAATCTAAAAAGCTTGTTTCTAAGTGCGTCCTGTAGGTTGGTTGCACAGACCTGTTTAATTGACGGTGTTATATTGGCCCTGACTCTAACCACCTACTGGATATAAATATTGAGAAGGGACACCCTAGCTACCTGGTGGTAATGCATAGTGTAACTGTGCTGGCAGACTGGGTTCGAGTGAGTCCATTAAGTAGGAAGATGCCTTCATTCTACTGCCACCCTTCTGGTGACTGTGAACATTGTTTTTTGACACTAGTAACGGAGGTGCATCAAAAATGCACAGCTAGTTTACGTCGTTCAACACATAGATGAAATCTAATATGGTGCCGAGATTTCCAGACAAGTTTTGTGAGCAGTTTATAATTTTATTGGGTAGGAATATATTACTCAGTTATTTTAACACAGAAAATTAGTTTTGTTACCGTGTTTGTCCTTGTGATAAAAGATCCAGAAAAAAATATACTTTTTATTGGACCAACATAGATGTTACAAAAGAAAACAGGTGCTGCTTTAGCTTTCGGACTACATCGAGTCCTTCACAGAAACTAATGCCAGTTGTTTTGGAAGATTACATTCTATTAATACACTCGGAGCATACATAAAAAAAACAGATGAAAAAAGTTGTAAAAATTTTATTGGCCAAAAATTCATTCAAAGATTAACTGATAATTAAAAGGAAGCACACAGTCTGTTATCCAAGAGGCATTTCAACGTCTCATGTCAACAGACCAGATAACACCATTCCTAAAAAAAAGCCCATAAAATATTGAGTGTCATTTTGAACTATGCATGAGTGAGTGTGTTCGTGTATACATGAAGAAACAAAGTCCTTACCCCAGGAGTCCCTTAGCATCAGTAACTGTTTTGCACTTAGCTGGCTAGGTGCAACTGCGCTGGAGGTGTGCCTTTAAGAGAGATTTAAATGAGCGTAGGGCCAAGCCAATCAAAAGACAGGAGGGAGTGAGAGCTGTTGAATGCTTCAGAATTTTTTTCTCCGATGGACTGAGCAATATTGCCTCTGAGGTGTCTCCCAACTTTCCTTGTTGACAGCCTCCTAGTGCTTATCTGGGCAAAGTTTTTCTCATAAATTTATTTCCTTTAGTGTGCTGAGTGAGTGTTTTACTTTTTCATTAGTGCTGCGCAAATTTTTTTTTTTAGCATGATGGCGCTATTTTGATTTTATTTTTACTGTAACTATTTAGTTTAAAGCCTAATTTTATTGAGGGTGCTTGTTTTCAACAGTTTCCTTCATTTTTGGGCACATTCTTGTGGGAACCGTCAAATTAGGGACAGTTGCCTTGTTTTTTTTTTTTTTTTACCTCAGACCTCGCGAGGTACTTGCAGTAGATTTCAAATTTAAACAGTTCCTGGGGGTTTTCTCTCTAGATTGACAATTATGAGGAAATCTCTTTTGTTATATTACTGGTCCTTCGTATCATCTGTGTCAGGACTGTCCATAAAGGTCCAGCAGCCACTTGTGCGCAGTTGAGAATCATTACTAAGTTTCTATTAAGATTGGCACTGGTATAGATCCCAGTTTTACAACCAAAAAAAAAAAGCACTAGTAATAGACAGAGTTTATTAACTGGGGTGGGACTGACCGGTGGTGTTTTCACAGAAACCTGCACTCAGTTCGTAGGTCCAGAACTGGTTTGCTTTGCTTAAATTGGTGAACATAGCAGAAACACCTTTGATTATTATGGTTGAGGATAAATCAAAGGCTTCCGACGAGAGGCCATTCAAAAGTACTAATACCAAAAGCAGAGGTGCTGAGGAACCCTCGCGATCCCAGCCAAAAAATGAAGATTCCGAAGATGAAGTTCCTCACAAATTGAAAGATAATAAGAATGATGAAAAAAGGAAGCTTGATCAAGCCTCTGAAGTGGCTAAAAAGAAACTCTGTCAAGACAGATATGCTCCCATTGCTCCTGGGAAACCAATAGTGAGACAAAAGGCAGCTTAAAGCATACAGAAAAAACAAAACACTTAAAAACTGCGCAGGTTCTTCCGTCAGTGCAAGATATGGAAAAAGCATGGCAACTGTTAAGATGGGTCATCGATTTACTGGGGCTGGCAAGCACTCTTCCACAGTTCTGTCTTCTGTAGACTGTGAGGGTGACGCAGATGATGATAATTTTATAATGCCCCTGACATGGATTTTGAGGACCTTGAGCCCCAGGAGTCCCCGGACCCTCACCTTGGGGATCTTCCGGGTGACCATGAGGATCCTTCCTCTATGTTTACATTTATACAAAATATGCTGGATACCGTGGACCTCCCTACGCAGGAGCCCAGCCTGGATGTCGATGAAGATTACGGGGAGATGAAGGGTCTTTCATCCTCAAAGACCCTGGTCATCCCTATCTATAATGCATGTAGGAAAAAATACCATGAAAGTGCTTCAACACCCCACTTCAGTATCAGGGGTTGATAAGTGGCTTGAGAGAAAATATAAATTATCTAAAAATGGTACGGAGTTCCTGTCTGCACACCCTAGCCACAAAAGTATAGTGTAGCAGGCAGCTTGTGAGAAAGCTGGAGTCTCCTTGTCGCCCTCTTCTCCCCCCCAACCCGACAAGGATTCCAAGAAAATTTACTTTATAGCAAAGAAAATGTATGCCACAGCTTCCCTGCTTCTCAGACTGTCTTCTTACATGGCATTCACAGCCAAATATCAGAAAGCCCTTTGGAAATCTGTCCAGGCTATTGCCTGCAACAGATCAGATTCTATGGTGCAGTAGCTGGTGGATACATCAAAAACTGTCCTGGAAGCTACTACGTACCAATTCCACGTGGCAGATGACAACAGTGATGCAGCCTCTAGGGCGATGGCCCATGCCATCTCTCTGAGACGCTTCGCCTGGCTTAGAACAACCAGTCTGACCACAGACAACTCAGAACAAGGCCATGGATTTTCCTTGTGATCAAAATATGTTGTTTGATTACAGAACCACTGACTACATGAAAAAAGTTGATGAGTACAAGGCCTTCTGGCAGAGCCACTCATCCAAGCCTAAACGTGCCACCTCTCAGAGATCCCGTCCCAGGGGCGGTAGGGGCAGAAGTTTTGTTCCCAGGCCTTACAATCCCTATCCCCAATCTGACTTTGGCCAGAACAGGGGGTCTTTTAGAGGCAGGGGCAGAAGGGGCCAAAGAAGAGCCACCTTTACCCAGCCATCTGCCTCTCAGTCTAAGTCCTAATGTGAGTGTCCGGGTCGCCTCCCCATTTCCAGTTGGAGGCAGACTCTCTCACTATCTTCAGCACTAGTCCCCCATCACGTCTGACAAGTGGGTGCTGGAGATAGTGGAGAAGGGTCTGTCATTACAGTTCTAGCAGCTGCCAGACCTCAAGCATACCCAGGTGTCAAGACCTCTGTCCCCAACACAGATACCGCTGTTGGAAATGGAGGTACAAAACCTTCTGGCTTTATGAGCAGTGGAGAGGGTCCCCACCCATGCGAAGGGCAACGGCCTCTACTCCAGGTATTTTCTGACACAAAAGAAAACTGGGCAGTGGCAACCTATCTGAGATTTCAGATATTTAAACAAACATCTGAAAAAACCCAAATTCAAAATGGTCACTCTGTCACTGGTCATACAGTCCTTACAGCAGGGAGACTGGCTAGCCTCCCTCAACTTAAAGGACGCCTGCTTCCACATACTCATAAGGAGATCTCACAGGAAGTTTCTCAGGTTCAAACTTCCTTTGGGTCACTATCAGTTCACTGCAGTGCCCTTTGGTCTATCCCCGGCCCCAAGAGTCTCTACCAGGTGTCTCGCAGTGGTAGTAGCACATCTCAGGAGACTGGGTGTCGCCCTGTACCCCTATCTGGACAACTGGCTCATAGTAGCAAAGTCTCCTTCCCAGGTCAAAGAATCTCTTTCCCTCGCAGACTGCACTTTGGAGTCTCTGGGTTCCCTGGTAAATCTAAAGAAATCTCACCCGGAACCCACCCAGCTGCTCACCTTCATAGGGGCCCAGCTGGACACTCGGAAGGGATATGCTTTCCTCCCGCAGGAAAGAATTCAGAGTTTCCTTTCAGTGGCAGATTCTTTCACCCTGGGATAGCCAAGATCAGCCAGACATTTTCTCAAACTTCTGGGACATATGGCCTTTATGACTGTAGTAGTCCCAGGGGTCCGGTACAGGATGAGACTCCTGCAAGCCTACCTCCGAGCTCGCTGGTCTCAGAGAAGCAAAACATTTTCAAAGTTGATACCTGTGTCAGAGCAGTTCCTCCAAAACTTGCTGTGGTGGAAGAACCCTGCAAATTTGCAGGCAGGGGGTTCCCTTTCAAGCTCCTCTTCCCACAAAGGTGATCATCACAGATGCCTCCCTTTTGGGCTGGGGAGCTCATTTAGACAGTTCCTCAGTAAGCGGCAACTGGACTCCCAAAGAGTCACAGTTGCACATAAATCTTTTGGAACTCAGAGCAGTCTTACTAGCTGTCAAAGCTTTTGCTCCCAGCATAGAAGGGCAGGCGGTTCAAATTCGAATGGACACCACCATTGCAATGTTCTACATAAACAAGCAGGGTGGTACCAGATCAGGAATACTCTGTTTGGAAGCCCTAGTCTCTGGCATTCTCCCAGGGAGTCGGCTTCTCAGCCATTCTCCCCCCCTTCCCCAAGCAAACTCAATACTCTGGCTGATGCTCTAAGCCGCATCAGTCAAGGTCAGAGCGAATGGACACTGAATGAGCAAGTACTAGCCACAGTGTTCAGGTGGTGGGGCACACCAGATGTGGGTCTGTTTGCCTCTCCTCTCAATTTTCAGCTTCCTCAGTACTGTTGCAGGCCCCCAGTTCCAGGAACACTTCCTCTGGATGCCCTGATCTTGGACTGGTTAGGAAGGTTCCTATACACATTTCCTCGCTTTCCCCGATATTCAGGGTTTTGCTGAAACTCAGACAGCAGCCTGCATCGATGATTCTAGTGGGTCTGGACTGGCCCAGGCAAGCCTGGTACCCGCTCCTTCTCTCAATGTCCTGCAACAGGCCCATTAACCTGCCTCCAGCTCGCTCCCTGCTGACCCTTCCTCAGACGGGAGTGCAGTACCCAGACATACACTCTCTTCACCTCAAGGCCTGGTTCTTGAGGAGTTAGAGTTTCCATCCTCACAGTACTCTGAACAGGTCCTTAAGATACTGAGGATGGCTAAAAAACTGAACACTAAGAAGATTCATGCAGCCAAATGGAAGAAGTTTTCCCTCAGTTGCAAGAGCGAAAAGGTCGAACCCCTATCAGCTTCAGACCCTCAGCTGCTAGACTACCTGGTACACCTACAGGCGTCAGGCTTGAAACCATCTTCACTCAAGCTACACCTGGTGGCAGTTTCAGCCTACCTTTCGGTGTTAAAGAAGAAATCATTTTTTTCTGCACAACATTGTTAAACAGTTTTTCAAAGGCCTCTTGCACCTCCAGCCTCCAACCAGGGAGCCTGTTCCTTCTTGGAGCCTGAACCTTTGCATAGATGTGCTCATCAATCCATCTTTCGAGCCTGTGTCCATGGCCCATATCAAGTTTGTAACTTAGAAGACCATCTTCCTGGTAGCCATTATGTCTGCCAGGAGGATTTCAGTCAGAGTTACAGTTGCTGTGCGCTGAGCCGAAGTACATCATCCCTCACAACGATAAAGTTGAGCTCAGGACAAATAGGAAATTTCTGCCAAAGGTGGTTTCAGAGTTTCACTTGAACCAGTCCATTACTCTGTCTGTCTTCTTTACTGAGCCATCCACTCCTGGCAAGCAAAAGCTCCACAGCTTGGATGTCAAAAGAGCGATCTTTCACTACCTAGAGCATACTAGACAGTCCAGAGGCTCTTCCACGCAGTTGTTCCTCACCTATGGGGATGTAGGCAGAGGAAGACCAGCTACCAAGAGACCTATTTCTCATTGATTGGTCTCTTTTATTATATTCTGCTATAAGAAAGCTGGTCAACAACCGCCAGTGGGGCTCGGGGCCCGTTCCACCAGAGGCACTGTAGCCCCACTTGCAGCAGCAAGGGACATTCCCCTACCGGATGTCTGCAAAGCAGCTACCTGGAAATCTGTGCAGACCTTTGTGAAACACTACAGTTTGGATGTGCAGACCAGATCTGATGCCATATTTGGCAGGGTGGTTCTGCAGAGCCTCTTTCCTAAGTAGGTTCTCTGCCCGCCTCCCACTTGGTACTGCTGGGTAGTCTGCAAAAAAGTTACTGATGCTAAAGGACTCCTGGGGTAAGAAGAAAAATTTACTCACTGCAGTAATCTTCTTTCTTCCAAGGAGTCCTTTAGCATCAGTAAGCTCCCACCCTTCCTCCCTGGTTCACCTGTCAGAGAAGGGCTCTTACATCACCTTTTACCAAATCTGGAGTTTCTTATTGATAAGTTTTTAGCTCGTGTTGCTGTTGTTTCTAGTTCCACTTTTGTGGACATCTGCATGTTTGTTGAATCCTGTTGATTCTTTTTCGGGGCATTTGCCTCGTTTTTCCTTGAAAAATTCTGAAGCATTCAACAGCTCTCACTCAGCTCACACCCCCCACCCCCTCCTGTCTTTTGATTGGCTTGGCCCTACGCTCATTTAAATATCTCTTAAAGACCCACCTCCGGGGCAGCTGCACCTAGCCAGCTAAGTGCAAAAAAGTTACTGATGCTCAGGGACTCCTTGGAAGAAAGAAGATTACTTCAGTGAGTAATTTTTTTTTTATTAGCCTAAAACTGGCATTTGAAAGTTAATCTAAAAAAAAAATTATCCAAAAGGAAGATACTTCAAGGTCAAAGTTACAGAATGAATCACCCTATATCTTGAGAGAAGAAAGCCAGAACACTCTTAATTAAAACTAAGACGTGATTAAAAAAACAAAACAAAGCAATATTATGCTAAGGGCTTCTAAGTATACCATGGTAAAAAGTCATCTGAAACAAAAAATTCCTTAGTCTGTGGCAATTAATGGGTTTAAAGATAAGCTGCCCTAGTGAAAATTATTTTAAACGATAATCATAGGGCTTGTATTCCAGTGTGTATAGCTTTAGCGTGTATAATCTTTCATCATACGAAATTTCCTTTAGTCTCACTACTAATTTAGTAGTTTCTCTATGTAACCCTTTTAATTTTTTTGTTTTACTGTTGATACTTCATTATGAGGTGCCAAATACTGGCTGCAGTATTCTAAGTGCAGCCTAACCAGTACGGCGTAAAGTGGCATGATCACTTGCTGGTCTCTGCTAGACGCATTTCTCTTAATGCATCCTATGATCTTATGGCACTTTTCAATTACCTCATTACTATGGCCATCAAATGATATATACCCTCATTTACCAAAACTCCCAACTCTTTCTCTGAGTCAGTTGTCTTTTTCTAATAACGTACAGCTCGGTCTCCTATTTTTACTGCCTGTATGTAATACTGGACATGTATCTACGTTAAAATTGAATGAATGTGCCATTGCCCATGTTTCCAGATGTTAACTCCTACTTTAAGTTGCTAATTGCTGCCATGTATCAAGTACTGCTCCCACCTTTGTATAATCAGCAGATTTTACCATCCAGGTTCCTTCTTTGCACTGCATCGCTGATGAGGTGGAACCAAGTACAGATCCCTGTGGTACTCTGCTACTAGCATCCCCTGTTTGGATGCATAGCCTCTCAGTGACACTTTTTTTGTTTTCTGTCACTAAGCCAAGATTCTGTCCATCCCACTAGTCCCTGGCAGTAATTTCTGTATCAGTTCATATTGAGGCACGCTATCAGAGTCCTTGCCGTAATAATAAAATAAAAATTACATCCATCGATAGGCCTGCATCCAGAGCTTTGTCGATCTTTTCAAAAAAATACAACACAGTGATCTGGCATTAATTTTCCTGGTCTAAAGCCATGTTGTGTTTTGTCATACAGGTTCTTTTACTCTATACATTTTTCAGTTTTTTTCTTTTACTATTCCATCTAGGACCTTGCCCAGCACCGAGATTGGGCTTACTGGCCTATAGTTTCTTCAAGCCTTTTTTAAATAGAGTTTTAGCTGCTGCCTTCCTCTATGTTTTACTGTTTGACTCTCATCTAGTGATTTTTGAAATATTGAAAATGGTATTAATAATTCATCCGCTAACTCCTGGGTGCCAGTCATCTGGTCCCATAGCTTTAGTTGGGTTGTGTGCTCATAACCTTTTGACCACCTCCGCCTTTGAAATTCTTTGCTCTGCTGCTGTCTGCTTGGTTAAAAAGTTTAATTTTATTTTTCTTCCTAAAGACACTACAGTAGAAATCATTGACAATGTTCACCACGTCTTGCTCAGAAATAATTGTTTTCCTGTTGTGTTCTAAAGAACCCACCTGGGACAATAATCCTTTCTGCTCGTTAACTGTAAAACGCTTTGAAATTGTCTTTGACATAAACTGCTAAATTTATTTCCTGTGATCTCTTTGACCTCCTGATCACCTTCTTACACATGTGTGTTAAATTTGTATATTTCTCTCAGAGATGTGCAGTATTTCCATTTTGTTGCTATGCGCTTTTTTTTTTTTTTCTTATTTAGCCTAAAACTGGTTGGGGGAGGTATAGAAGAGACCTGAGAAAACATTACTTCACAGAGAGGATGGTGTGCTTTGGAACGCGCTGCCTGAGGAGTTAGCATCAAGGGATTCAGTGGGAGGTTTTAAGAAGGGATGGGATAGATACATGGGCAGGATACAGGTAGGGAGGGTAGAGACTAGGGGAACTCTGAATGGGAATTGGGGGAGGAATGGAAGGGAGAGGGGAGGTGGGCAGCAGCAGCAGTTATCAAACTGAACTGCATTTCGAGCAGATGCTATAGACCTTCAGGCCTAATCTGCTGGCATTTTCGTATGTTCATTTTAGGAATCTTTTTTTTATTTAGCCATTTAGGAATCTTTTCTATGTTATATTTTGTCCTTTTCAGGAATATTTTCATTTACTAACTCATTTATTATGTGGCTGATACAGTCCCACAGTTCCTCTAAGTCCCTGATAATCATGTGTGTTTGGGGGGAGGGCCCAGATATTTAAATATTCTGTACTTGGTAGTTTTTCAAATTCAGATCTTGGCCTGAAATCTCGGCAGCAGTAGTGGATATCACCAGTGTGTCTTGTATCATGGGCCTTCTAAATACAACAGTCGGAATGATGGGTGCTCCTGGGAAGCACACTGCAAAGTGTAGCAGTGCACTGGGGCTGTAACGTCTCTAGTCATGGCCTGACAGGGAGTACAGCCACAGAATATAAATATTGAGAAGGGAACCAACCTACAGTGTCTAGTGAGCTCGGTCACCGTTCTCAAGTATGGACCATTTGTTGCATGTCTGTAGACAGGTATAATATGGATATTGAGAAAGGGCACTGCGATTTGGTGACCTGCTGTATGTAGAGAGCTCTGTCACTCTTTCCAGGCATGGACCATGTGTCCTAGAAACAGAATTTGTTTACAGATAAGGACTTCTTGGCTCGCCCAGTCTGCCCATTTGTTTCCTGTGTCTGTACATAGATACAGATATTGAGAAAGGGAGTTGGAACTAAAGGGACCGGGAATGCGGGGTCCCTGTCCCTGTTCCCAGGTATGGATCAGGTGTCCTGTGTCTGTACACAAATACAGATATTGAGAAAAGGAAACTGGAAAGTAAGGGAACAAGGATGGGTTATCTGCTGTATATAGAGAGCTCCGTTACTGTTCTCTGGTACGGCCCTTACATTCTGTGTCTGTAGACAGATACAGTGTAGATATGTAGATAGGGATCTGGAACAGGTGACCGGCTGTATCTAGGTAGCTCTGCTTCTGTGTGTCCCTTGTCTGGTCAGACATGGTAAAGATATTAAGAAACAGAACTGGAAGTGAAGATATCCAGAATACAGTCAAATTCCAATAATGTTGCAGGACTGGAAACAAAACTGTGACCTTGTTCTTTACAGAATGCAGTCAAACCCTGATAGAGCCTTGCCATTGGGTTTGGGGACAAAACTCTGATTTTATCCATTCTTTACAGAATAAAGTCACACTATGATGTGGTCAACACACTGTTGCAGGGCTAGCTCTGTCACTCGCCTTTGGAGCCAAAAAATATATTTTTTCTTAAATGGCAATTTTTTTAAACTGCGTCATGCTATCAAATGTCAAGTAAAGTCTTGTCACCATATTAGTGATATCATGATAACACCATGACGGTATGTCGTGATCATTTATTGTAAAACAAAAAAAAAATGTATTCTTGTGTAGAGCAATATACTGCGATAAAGTGCCTCAGCTTGCTGCTGTAGCAGGGTGTCCCTCTCCAGGCGCGACCATGATTTTCAATTCTCCAGTTTCCTCAATCAGATGTTAACAAGTTTTTGTAAAATTTAAAATGCTAATTGTTTAGTACATCATGGTAGTTTGTACACAAATATCATGATACTCAGAATTTGAAATTTTGGCATTCATATACCTTATGGCGTAAAAGAAAAAATGGCGAAGATAATGGCGTGGAAAGATAAATGAGAGCTAGCCCTACTTTTGGAACGGGAGACAAAACTCGTAATTTTATTCATACTTTACATAATCCAGCCAAACCCTAACAGGGTTACATCGTCGGGACTGGGTAGAACTATGATCTTATTGTTTACTCCGCAAAATATAGTGAAACATTTATATACTGTAATTAGGTTTTCATAGTCGTTCCTGTCAGTGTTCCTTCTGTGTGGTTTGCTAAGCAAAATGGTAGTAAGATGCAGTAATACAGGTTAAGACCACAATGAATCCAGTCTTTTTAAGGCTGACTGTCCTGTACTTTAGGGTTAACTTTGTGCCCCTCTCCGTCTCTTTTTAGACGCTGTAAGCAATGGCAGCCTGACCCAGCATGGATGGAGCAGTATGCAGGAGCAGTCATGTACCCAAGTAGCATCACTGAAAAATGGGTTCCTCCACCTTGGAATGGTAAGAAAGGGCTACATTTACAGTAAAGTTTTGTTTTGTGCACTTCTGTTTACACAGTGGCACAAAATGGAGAGCGAAGGCGGGCAAGTAAAATAGTCTTTCTGTGATTATTAGAAATAATCGCAGAGGGGAGGTCACCTAAGCACTCCACCAATATGGCCGCCTAAACCCTCTGCTCTCTGCTGGCCCTGATGGAATATGTCTTCATCATCAAGTGATTTGCAGTGAGTGATAATACAAGTAATTGTGAGACTAGGGGAGAGTGATGCCGGTGGGCTCGAGAGGGTCTGACTCACCAGGATTGCCGCTTAAACGTATAAAAGATATACTTGTTTCTCCAGTAGCTCTGCATCAGCCAGACACAAAGATGGCAACTCCTTATGACTGCCGCGCTTCCTCTATGCAAGAATCCGCAGCCTTGGGTAGCCTTCTTCAGCAAATCACCCAAAGTGTGGAGTTCATAAAACAAACAGTGACTGCTACCCAAGCAACGCTAGGAGCCCTGACAGAGTGTGTGGCAGCAACAGAACAATGAATTTAAGTGGTGGTGAAAACCCAGGCGGTCTAGGATCAGCTTCTTCAGGCAGCAGGGCTGCAAAGAGACAGGCTCATGCATAAAATCGAGGACATTGAAGGATGGGGTGATTGAAAAAAACTTGCAATTTACAAAGATATTGGTTTGCCTTACATGCTTTGAAAGTCCATAGTGGCAAAAGTCTTTCGAGAGTCAGTTAATAGTTTTTGGCAAACTGTATGAAAGTAAAAGATATAGTACTTTGGCCCCAGCAAGGTAGCCAATCGGTCTGTTCCATCCCGGATTGATCAGATCCGCCCCTCTGCTCAGGCACGTAATGCCGTGTGCCCAGGGAAAGTGAAAAAGTATGCCCCATTGAAGTCAGTGTGGGTCAGTTGTCAAGCAGCGCCATTCATTAATCTCAAACTGGACATTCTTGTGTGTAACAATGGACTTAAAACTGCCCTCTATTGGCTTCAGTGGGCTGTGCCCCTGCGCTGTTGCTTGGCACACATTATTACGTACCTGAGCTCGGGGGCACATCTGATCAGTTGGGAAGTGAAGGGATTGGCTGACTGGCTACCTTGCCGGAGCCAAACTACAATCTCTTCTACTTTCATACAGAGTTTGCAAAAAAACTTCTGAACTGATTCTTGAAAGACTTTCGCTACTATGGACTTTCAAAGCATGTAGGTCTGACCAGATTTTTTAAAACTTATAAAATGACTCTTAAGAATAATAGGACTCCCAAGAGGGGCTAGAATGCAAGGACCCTGTGCAGTATCTGCGTAATAACTTGCTGCCCTGGCTAGGGCATGACCTTGCTGTATACGACTTTGAGCTGGATCAAGCCCGCAGGATCAGACGAGCGAAGGCGCCAACCAACAACACTAGACCAAGGTCCTTAATATTTAAGGTCTTGAGGTTCCAAGACAAAGAGTTTATTCTGAAAACTGCAAGAGACTTAAAAGAAATAGTGACTGCAGGCTCAAAAATATTGTTTTAGCCAGACTGCCTGCGGAGTGTGTTAGAAAGACGCTCAGCCTTTAATAAAGTGAAGACTGGTCTGCGTAACCGAGGGATCCCCATGCCCTCCTTTATCCAGCTCTCCTAGCAGTAACATTTCAAAGCAGAGATCTCCAGTTCCTCTCAGCAGATGAAGCTGACAACCTTTTCCAGTCGGTGCCAGGCCCAGTCAGATCTCCGAGGTCATCTGCGCCCGGCACAGAGTCTTCTGCAAACCCCTGTGGACACCTCCTCGCTAGATCCAGGTGCTCTAGCCAAGAACTGACTGTAAATGCTTTTCTTTCTTTAGGGATGGGGGTTGGTACCAGAACCCAATCCACTGAAACCTCCGTTCTTCCTGAACTGACGGATCTCCCTTGCCTACCACATTGGAATCCCATCTGACTGTTCTTTTTCATGATCAGAGAATGGGCGATGGGCTAGAAATGTGGGTAACTTGAACACCGAACTATAGTTCATACACAATATGGTCTTAGAAACTTGAACTGTGCAGTAAACACCTAGCTTTCTACTGGTCCCCTGACCCCCTTGCAGCTCAGCCCTATTTGGCACTGATGTCAAATATGTTGGAGGTTGGAGGTTTGAGCTCTGCTGGGGACATGAAAATGGGTCAGTGAGTACTTTGGGACATTAAATACTACCCCAGGCTACTTTACACACGTGGACATTAAACTATGTTGCAAAGTACAAACTATAATTGTTTATAAATTTCATGTGTACCTTGGGTCTCCTGCGTCACCCTGCTTCTCGGGGAGCATATATTGACTTGGGCTCAATGGGCTGGTGGGACCCTGTAGTTACCTGATTCTTCTACCTGCCATGTGATGACTTATTATGGCGTGAAAAGCCAAACTGATAAAAACAGTGGGCTCGATTTTTAAAAGGATTGGGACTGGAGCAAGGGGACTTGCATCAATGAGAAATGGCGCAAGAGGATTCTTGCGACGCACTTTGTATCTGTCCTGATTTTTTCAAACACAGCCTGCACCATGGGGGGACCACTTGCACCAGTCAGGCTTGTGCCATCCCTGTGATGGCTGCATTGATGCACCATGGCGGAAGGGTGCTTGCGCCGGGGCAGGGCTGCAGTATTCACTGCATTGTGATTTTTGCAAGCTCCCCCCTACCCCGGGGTGCACGGACTCTGCAGCTAGAGCAGCCCAGAGCTGGTCTGTGCTGCTATGCTTTACTGCTGCAGCCTTTGCTGGGTGGGCAACCCTGTGCCCCCTGGGGAAGGTGCGCAGGCAGCCCGCAGCACCTGCCAGACCACCGTTGGAGTGGCCAGTGGTCATGGCAGGTGAGAGCCTGCAACCCCCCCCTGCTGTGGTGGCACTATTGTGTCCGCCCTGCACTGTCCCTGCCTCCCCCACAAGCCAGGGCATCCTCCAGATGACCCACTAGCCACCATAGCAATTGGCTGGCGAGTCACCATCACTGGCTACCAGTTCTGCAAGCCTGTACCACAGCGTGTGGCAGTCCTCTTCCATGCGACGTTTGGTCGGCGCACAGGTCGGCTTGTGGCAGACTCTGGGACTTTGGCGCCAGAACCCATATTCTTGAAAAATCTGGTGCAGGGTTCTTGGTGCACCTGAGTTTGCTGCAGGTGTCGGTTCACAACAAACTGTGCTGATCTAAATCGGCTTTGTAAAATCGAGCCCAGTGTTATGAAAATGGCCCCTGAAATGGAGCTACTGACTACCCTCCTAGTGCCATTGGTTTGATACTTTGCAGTTTGCCTCCTGTGGTAGCAGCCACCCGATTTCATTGGCACGGTCTAATTTGAAAGGGTGACTCGCTATATCCTGTGTTATGCCCTCCCCCACCAGTCTGTGCATTTCACTGATCCCTTCAGTGGATGTCACAGGGAAACTGGGAGGGGATTCAGAGGCTGGTAGGAGTTTCCCTGTGAACACCTGTAGATTCTGTGTGCGTAACTGCTTAATAGCTATCTTAAGTATCGGCTAGTAATAGTTACTGGTTGCCTCCACTCGTTGAAATTGCTCATCAGAGCAGTACCTTTCTTTTTTCCTTTTTAGTTTTAGATAAGTTCTTGTTCAAGTATTTTGTCATAGCAGATTTCTGTTTTATGGAGAAAGTTTTAAACCTTAATATTGCTCCTGTTCAGCATTGTAGAGTGTGTTATATTTATTGTAGTTTTCTACTGTGGTGGGGTTTGTATTGGGGAGAGGTGTGGCGGTAGTGGAAGGGGGTACAGCAGGCCAGAGATTATTGACACTACAGCTGAGGGCTCTGACCTTTCACTTCCCTATAGTGTCTGACTTCATCTCACTAATAATAATTTCCTGGAACACCACAGGGCTAAATTTATTTAGTTTTTGTTAACCAGGTAGGTGCACTAGACAGTTTAATGCCTATTTTCAGGCACAGACCAGGAAATTATAGGGGGCTAGGGTCAGTAAACAACAAGCACTGTTCAGTAAAGGTATAGTACATTGACAACAACATATGTAACAGATTTACATAGCATATACATAATAATGAAGAGGTTACAAGAAACTGGAGATGTTGGCCAAAATGCTTGTTCCAGAAAACTGTCAAAAATAGACTATCAGAATACTGCAAGGCAAGCCTTAATAGCATAAGAGCAAACAAAAGTTAGGGACTTAAGGTAGCACTCAAAAAAAAAAAAAAAAAAACAACGAAATTGTAAATTGCCCCTTAACAGAAGAATCATTTTGCTACAGCTCAAAAATATGCAATGCAGTGTTACATGTACTCTCTGGAAGACAGGAAAGAGAGGGGACTTGATTGGAACCTTCAGGTACTTGAAAGGGATAACTAAGGTTGATAAGGAGTCTCTTTAAGCAGAGTGGCAACCATAACTTGACGGGAAACAGTCTTAAGCTGTAGGATGGGAGGTTTAGGAGGGAGATCAGGAAACACTTCTTCACAGAGAGGGTGGTGGACCCTTGGCATGTGCTTTCAGAATAGGTCATCTCGTTGAAGACAGTGGGCAGCTTTAAGAGAGGCTGGGATAGACATAGGGGGAAGGTTAGGATCATGGGTAGGGAGGATGGGAGGAGTGAGGAGGGAGGACAGGGACATTAGCTCAAGCAGTGGACCCTGCAATATGAGCAGACTTGATAGACAAAATGGCCTTCTTCTGCCGGCTTCTTTGTATGTTCATATTATTTATTTATTAATGTTTTTGGTAACCGGGTGAGCAAACTGATCCAAAGGATAATTTTCTTTTTTTTTTTTTTATTTTCTATTTTTGCCTCCTGCTCACCCCCTCGGCTCTGGACTTCATCGCAAGTGCATGGAGTAATCCCCCTACAGCACATACCCTGACTGGCCATCCTCAGTCACCCATAGAGCCTTGGTTACACCCCAAGGCTGGGCCGGGGCGGGCCCCAACGCCCCGACATAGCAGTAACATCAGTTGTGAGGATGCTGGGTGGGCGGCAGTAAATCAGGGGCAAGCTATTGCGCATGCCCGCCTCGGAGCCGAGAGGTATTTCCTGTTTTTTCCCCCCTTGGGAGTGGCTGGTGCTCTGACGTCAAGGCGTATCCATCTGCCACTCTCCTATTCTCTCCTCGCAGTGCCTACTGCATCTCCAGCCTCTGCCAGAGATCAGCAGAGCACCGATCGGGACCCCTTTCCCTCCTCAGGAGAGGAGAGCTGTCCTCCAGATGCTCAATCCTGTCCCTCCCTTGCCAACCCCAGCAGCCCAGGCTGACTCCTGAACCTGGGTCGCCGGCATGGTGCGAGGTGTGGCGTCCAGCGCCTCAACCCTCAGTGCTACCGGGCTGGCCCCAAAGCGACCCGGGCCGTATAGTGGCATAGACAATAGATACAAGTTATAATACAGTGGTGACATATAATATGGTGAGTACAGTGATACATAAACATCATATCTTAATTAATCTGTATTAATTCAGGAAACACATCTGCTGGAGGGGGAAGTCTCTCACCTCTGCTGCTCATGGGTGGGACTAATATACCACAGTGCTTATACTTCTTGGGGGGGGGGGGGGTAGCTGTCCTTTGCAGGAAAGGGCTACAAATAGGAATCCATAGGGAAGTGAAAGTGCATATGATTCTTGTTCAAGGCACTTACCAGGGAGAACAAGACTGTTTGTTATTGGTAGTATTTATGCCCAGAACAATCCAGGCATTGACTTTTTCCATCAGGTGTTGAGAGAACTCCCTTCCAGTCCAGCTGGGGTCATAATAGGAGTAGGTACCAACTTTTCCTGCCTCCCTCCCTGGATAGACCTGGGCCTGGCTGCTGACAGGAGCCCCTGCTGGTTGAACAGGAGACTTCGTATCAGAAAGCAGGCCTTTGTGACATTTGGCAAGTACTACACACCACTGAAATAGATTTCTATTATTGTTATTATTCAGTAGTTCGCAATTCATATAGCAGGATTGACGTCATCTTAATTTCCCAAGAGCTGGTCCCCAAAACCTGGAGTGCTACTGTTGGCAGCATCCTGCTATCTGATCATGCACCAGTACAATTAACATTTGCCTGGGGGAGGTTAATGGGCCAGAGAAATAAAATGGAGGTTTAACACTTCCTTGCTCTGGGAAGAAGTGAGCGCCCACATTAGCGTACTTTTCCCTCAACAATACTGGAGATATAACAGTGAGTACTCAGTGGGAGGCTATGAAAACTGTCACAAGGGATAGGGTCATTGCTTACTCATCTCAGCTGAACAAGCAGAGGGACCAGATCACCTGCTGATGAGAAAAAGAGCTCAAGCTACTAGAATAAGAACTCCAGACAACCCCCCCCCCCCCACCTGCGCCCAACTCTTAGACCATGCATCACTAAGGCATGGGCAGCCCTGGAAGAATCTTTGTACCATAAAATGGAAAATGCTTTGTAATGCTTAAATTAGCAATACTGGGAGGCTGGGGAGCAACCCAAGAAGCCTTAGAGGCTAGAGCTGTGTGGGGGGAGATCCCCTTGATCCAGACGTGTTCAGGTACCACAGGAATTTCCCCAGAACTGAACAATCAAGAATTGCAAACTTTCTACAAGGCCATATATGTCCTCCCCTTTAAAAGCAGACTTTTTTGCCTTTTACTAGGACCTATCTCTTGTGCAAGTCCCCCTCTACAAATGCTCAATTAATTCAGACCTTCTCCCCACCCTGAAAGTCAAGGATGCAATATTTAGTATGTCTTTGGATAAATCCCCATGTCTGAATGGGCTCCCCACAGACTTCAACGGGGCCTTTGTGGAGAGTTTGGCTCACAAATTGTCAGCAGTTTTTTATGAGGCCTGGTACATTGGGGCCTTGGCCCTCACTTTTATGCAAGCCTTCATAACACTTAATTCCAAAAAAGGGGAAAGACAGTATCATGTGCTCCCAATACCACCCCATCTCCTTGATCAGCATAGATGCCAAGATTTTTGCTAAGGTCTTGGCAGGGAGAATGCAAGACATTATGGGAGAGATCATTCACCCAGACCATGCAGGCTTTGTCCTGGGATGACTAGGAGTAGATAATACTTGCAGCATTCTGCATTTGCTGTTGGAGGCAAAAACATACTCTTGAGCCCACTGCCACCCTGTCTCTACATGTTGAGAAGGACTTTGACAGGGTGGGGTGTGCATATCTTAGGGATGCCCTCACTAGATTTGGATTTTACCCAAAATTTATCGCCTTAGTAAATTTTCTATATATAAACCCAACAGTGTCAGTTCTTATCAATTCCATTATTTCCACACCCTTCCACCTGGGAAGAGGTACAAGAGAGGTGTCCCTATCAGCCTTTTTGTTCCCACTTGCAGTTGAACCCCTGGCCTTTAAGACTTGAGCATCTGCCTCCTTTTCTGTCCTGTCCCTACAGGGAACCTTCCACCAATTGGTTCTTTTCGCAGGCATCACCCCATTTTTATTTGACATCTCTGCTTCCTTGACAGTGCTCCAGAACATCACACAGCAGCACACCTCCCTGTCTGGCTACAACTTAAACAGGGCCAAGTCCCAAGTAATGCTTATCAACTCACAATGTAGGATATCACTACCAGTGGGCCCCAGAGGGGTGGTGTTCTTGGCGTCCACCTAGGGCCTACCTTAACAGCTTCCATTGCAGTCAACACTAGAGTCACGTTAAATATCATAGACTCAGATGTCAGAAGGTAGGACTGTCTTCTCCTTTCTACATGGGGATGGGTAAATGCCTTTAAAATGATCACGCTCCCTAAGATACAATAAATCCTATCCAACCTGCCCCTACAAATTCCTGCTGCTTTCTTTAAAACCATAGGCTCAAAAGAGTCGGCCTTCCTGTGGGCAGGAAAGGTGGCAGAAATGATACTGCCCAAACTCCAGTTCCACTGGAGTAAAGGGGGATTCGGCCTCCCAAATCTGCGTACAGTACATGACTGTGAAACTCCGACAGGCATAACATGCTGTAGGCCCAGTCTGTTCTCATCCCTTTTATGATGGATTGTGATGGAGCAATCGCAGGGTGGGTTCCTGACCTTGGTCTCAGTCCTGCTTCAAGAATAAGGGAAATTGTTGAACCAGGAAAGGCACCCGATGCCGAAGCTCATTTCCAGGTGCGACCTAGGAGCACAAGGAAGTTAGGTCACTTGCTCAGGGTCGCACAGGAAGCAAGTTGGGGGCTGTGGGATTCAAACCCAGGTCTCCAGGTTTGCAACTCAGTGCTCTTGACCACTACACTATACTGCATCCGAAAGGGAAGGGGAATTTAATTGGGCAATAAAGCCCTTATGTCCCCCTACATAAAATACATTCATCTGATGTGGGGGAAGTATGGAAAACATTTGGGAAGTAACCCCAAAACCTGTTGAAACAGACCCATTTGGGACAATCCCCAGCTCAGAATTGAGGGGAAAACCACTCCAATGGACACTGTCAAGAAAAGGGGGTTTGCGTGCAGGGAGACTTACACCACCTCACTGAAGGGGTTCTCTACTCGCTCAGGTGAATGCAGTCTTAAGTTTGACATACCCCGAATACATTTCTAGAGATACCTGCAGGTTCAATTTTTTTTTTTCTGAGGATGAAAGTCTTCCCCAACCCACACCTTGCCTCCCCCATCAGTCCTTGATAAATGGGTGAGTACTCTGACCTAAGACAAACTGTTTGGCGGGAAAGATAAATTCTCATCTAGAAAGGGAATCCCAACCCACTGAACAAGGTGCTAGAACTGGACATGCCAGTTCTTGAGGAGCACTGGGACAAGGTCTGGACACACACCTGTGTTGCTAATAGCTGCAGGCTAAAACTCTTCAGTATAACATTTTGCACAGAGCATACAGGACACCACAGTGGCTTTACGGGACAGGCATCACCCTAACAAAAGGAGGAAGATAACGGTTCCACTGTACAAGACCCTGGCGAGACCTCACCTTGAATACTGTGTACAGTTCTGGAGACCACACCTTCAAAAGGACATTGACAAAATAGAGACGGTGCAGAGGAGGGCAACCAAAATGGGTGAACAGATTACATCACAAGCCTTACGAGGAGAGAATGAGGAACCTAAATTTGTACACGCTGGAACAGAGGAGGGAGAGAGGTGGCATGATAGAAACACTCAGGTACCTCAAGGGCATAAATGAGGTGGAAGGGGACAACCTATTACAGCTCAACAGTAATGCCAGGACAAGAGGACACAACATGAGGTTGAAGAGTGGCCGCATAAGAGGAAATATTAGGAAGTTGTTCTTCGAGGAAAGGGTGGTAGATACATGGAATGACCTGCATGGGACAGAAACAAAGGAATAATAGAGGTAGGAAGAAAAAACTAAGCCAATGACCAATAAGAGTCACTGGTCACTTTGTGAGCTAGCCTAAATAGGCAGACTGGATGAGTCTGGCAGTCCTTATCTGCCAACAGAATCTATGAACAACAGGTGAATGTTGGAGTTGCTTCCCCCCAACCCCAA
Source organism: Neoceratodus forsteri (assembly GCA_016271365.2). Lineage (NCBI taxonomy): Eukaryota > Metazoa > Chordata > Ceratodontiformes > Ceratodontidae > Neoceratodus > Neoceratodus forsteri. Next base: position 241,290,136 of record CM028133.1, on the reverse strand, counting down.
GCATCATTCTACATCCTTTAATCTTGCCCAGTGCTGAAACTGTACTGCAAAACAGTGTGGTCAATGTGCAGGGAGCTGGCTCAGATTCTGCAGCTTAAAGACCCCTACCTAGCACTTTTAGGATTGCCTCCTGAGGGGAGCATATTATCACCTTCCCAGCCACATTGGGTCAGTCACATCCTGGAAGCGGCAGAGCGAATCCTCCTGCGGCACTGCAGGGATCCAGAGCCGCCAGATCCTCAGGAGTGAAAAAACCTAACTGTCCTAACAGCCAGATATGAGAGGATCACCCATGCAGCCACATGCAAGTTGGAACAATACAGTGTACACAAATTTGGGGGCCATACCTTAGAAGAACACCTTAGAAATTCTATTACTCCGGTATCGGCTAGGTGACACTAGCCTAATTACTTGGTAATAATACAACAGTACTAGTAAATTTGGAGAAATGCTATACTCCTCTGAGCCTATTAGCCCTCCCCCCCCCCACTCCAGATGGACTTGGAACACTGCCCCTACCCCCCCTTGAAGTATTGTATGCATAATATATGTTCTCATGGCTACCCCCACCACCCCTCCATGGTTCCGATGGGACCCCTCCCCATAACAGTGGTCCCTCCTCTCTGTTAATTGATTCGTTCTGAAGGGGAATGACAGGATTTCTCTTAGAAGCCTCCCTATACTAATTTCTATTTTAGATTATTAATCTGCAGGTACAGCTTCCATCCTGCAAAACTCCTGGCACAAGACCTTGTGGAACCATGGGTGTAACAGGGTGAGGAGTTGTCTTGGGTGTAAGGCTAGTTGTACATCACCTCTGCCTCACACCTCAGTAATAGAGCAAACATCCTCAAGGTTTTTTCCCATTTTGGGAAAAGAGGATTAAGCGCCAGGGACATAGACACCGGGTTGTATGGGCCCATGGGGCATGGGCCCCAGCAATATTTTGTGACCTGGGCTGAGCCCTAGCAATACTTTTGTGCACTTTTTTTATTTTTCATTTTTTCCCCCCATGGTTTTCCGCTGGTGACTGTGCGCCACTGTGTGCCCCCCACCCCCATTTTTAATTGAGCTGGGAAATCATTTTTGTTTCATTTCAAGCTGGCACCGTTTAAAATTGGCGCTTTCTCGGCTTGGTTTGTCTTCCCCCCCCCTCCAGAAAATCATTGGTGTTTCAGTGGCATTTTCAATTTGCCACACTGTAATTCGCTGGGGGAGGGGCTTATTTTAATAGCGATAGTTTCCAATACTCAGCTTCATAGCGTCGAAGTCAAAGGCAATTTTGTTGTGCTAGGAGGTGAGCGAGCGGGTTAGCGAATCTAGCGACGGTTTCGTGAGGCAGCGGTGGGGACAGTAGAGTGCACGGATGAGCAAAGAGCTGGAAAGGGAGGTCGTCGTGCTCCCGGCCCAGCTAGGCAAGAGGAGCCAGTCCGGAGAAAGGAGCCATCCGAGCAGAGGCACGGGAAGAACAAGGAAGGAGGCAGAGGCCCAGATGCAGTCATTATTTCAGGAGGAATGATGGTGATTAATTTGTTATTGGGTAAATCGGCTTGCACTTTTATTGCTGTCATTATCCCCCTTATTCTGTTCTCTCCAACTGCTGCTGCTGTCCTGAACCATAAAGAGAGACCAGGTGTATGGTTCAGGTTGGGTGCTAGATGAAAGGAGAATCACTTTCTAACATTTTCTAAGGTCTCGGGGGTATATAATACATGTAGTGAGAGGGCATCTTGCTGGATTTGTGGAATTTTCATACGTTCATGGCTTAATTATATAGATATCCCTAAGGTGTTCCCCTGTGCACATTTTTGCGTTGTGCTCTTTATACTGAAGGACCTGTTACCATCTGTGTGTGTCTTTGAGAAGTTGTAAGTTACCCCACATGAGACCATATCGCTTTGCTGTGGGAAGAGCAAAACACAGTGCATTATTTAAGAACACTGTTAAGCAGTGTTGTAGCATTGTGGAGATCCAGTATTCCTGTATTTTTCTCTTACAAGGTGCCTATAGTGCTGCCCAGCATACCCATGATCTTGCTTGACTCATACAGTGGTCCATCTATACATTCCAACTTGTAAATAAACTCAGCAATGAGATTGTCAAGTTCACCGACAGGTACATTGTCATTTTTCCTGCTCTCCCTTGAATCTCTAGGAAGCTTGCTAACTGTCGTGATGAAGCCTTCAGCAAGTCAGTTAGCAAGCTATCCAGTAGGCTAGGTCTCTGTTCCCATCCTAAAGGCCCTGTCATGGGGGTAAGCACTGCAGTAGGCAAAACGGGTAATAAGGTGTCTGTGATGGCCCATAGGGATTGGTGGGATGCTGAGTCCAGTGATGACTGATAAAGTGGGCCTGGTGGTCTGTCTCTGCAGCAGTGTGTGACTACTCTTATGGGCATGGGGGTGAAGTCAGTCTCTGACAGCACTGCAGACAGTCACTGCAGTGTCTGAAGCATGGGGGGAACAGCCTTGGCCCTGGGAAGCTTCAGGATGGGAAATGAGAGCTAACCTGGCTAGCTTGCTAACTTGCTTGCTGTCTTGCTGAAGACTTCAGCAAGCAAGTTAGCACGCTAACTGGGCGCAGTGGTGCTGAAGGTTGAGGCGTTGCCACACCTCGTGCCATGCCAGCGACCCGGGTTCGAGAATGTGCACACGCCAAGCTGGATGTCATTGGATGTCTAAGCTCCGAGGATGAAAAAACAAGAAAAATCCCCTATCGCCCGGGTGAGGCGACTGCAACCATCAGGAGCCACGGCCACCGTCCAATGCTGGCTACAACTTCCGACTCTCCCCCTTCGGATTCTGGAGCCTCTCCATGGGGTCAGGGGAGCCTAGAATCCTGATGCAGCATGTGGGAGGAGGGAGGGGTTCTTTCATGTCTACTGCCTCCTCTTCTAGCCTACAGATAACAAAACCTGGTGTTTCCTGCTCTGTTTTGGACTTTCTTCGCTGGTAACTAGTTAAAGGGGTGCCCAGTCTCCCAGACAGTCTCTAGCTCCAGCCAGAGCAAAGCAAATACTGAACTACTGTCTATTTTAACATCTGGTGGTGTGGGGCAGAACGTAGTGAGGAGGAAATTGAAATGAATCAATGAGTGTGGTCCTTGTGGGTAAACGAGGGATGTCCCTGACCTGCAGTCTTACCTTTATCTGCTGCGTAGGTAACTATGTTATGGTGTTATGGGAGGATGCCTGGTGAAAGGCCACCATGTAAGTTTGGGGGCTGGGTCGGGACACTGCTGAGCCACAGTTTTTCGTGAACCTGAGGGATACACAGTATATCACAGCCAGTTGTGTAATAACAGGGGCACATTACATTTCTAGACTACCTTTTTGTCGTCACACATGCACGTGCTTTTACAGCTCTTAATTGGGATTTTCCTGATGATTGATTATGGGGTTTGGAGGCAGGGGAAAAGAGAACCTGGGTGATAATCAGCTTCTCTCTCTCATCCTGGCTGTACATGTGATATATGTGTATGTGTGTGTGTGTGTGTGTGTGTACCTAACACATACTCCATGCTGTTTAATTGCACAAGTCAATGTCATGGTGGCAACAGCAGATGTGAATATTTTTCTTTTCGGGGGGGAGGTTGTGTTTCACATTACCCTCCCATGACATTTGCTGCTGGATGGTTCAACACAGTGGTTGGAGATGGAGACGTTGGTGTACATCCATCTAGTTTTGCTGCTTGAGTGCTGCCTTGCTGTGAATGATAACTGCGCTGCAGCACTGAATATGTAAGTCATTTTTCCTAGAGGCTGTTTTCAAATATTTCTTCAAATTTTGTTATTGCTTCAGCAATCCAGGCTTTTTAGTTAGCCTTTTGGGTGTTTACAATTTCCATGTTACTGTTGAGAACCATTTTTGAACTGTATGATGTACTTTCTATCCCTGTTCTACTCTTCTTGGCACAATGCTTTCCTGTTTTATATGGAACCAACTCAGTGGCTGAGAGGGACATCAGCTACATCATACAGTTCTAAAATGGCAGGGGCGCCTAACACCATGTAAATCGGAAACGCCCACTGAGGTTACTGAATGGCATGCAGAGATGGAATAATAACATAATTTTATCCAGCACACAAAAAACAGCTTCTATTGGGGGAAAAAAAGACTTACAGGTTAAGCGCAGTTCTCCTTTAAGTGTCAACTGTGTCATAAAATGTGTAAGTCAAGAGGTGTGGTGGTTGAAATCAGGAACCAAGTTCCAGGGTGCTCCTCTGTATTTAACCCCTGTGGTGATGAGCACTAGCCTCCAAGGTTGAAACATAGAACATAGACTTTGACAGCAGATAAGGACCCCTTGGCCCATCTAGTCTGCCCATTTCCCTACCTACAGGATAGGCCGCAGATCCTAGTTAACCAACAGCCTATTTCTTCCTACCCCCCACCACTGAGGTGGTGGTCATGGTGGGACTGGAAAGCTGACAGTCTGGCCCATGGTTCCATGCACCCACCCTGGAGTTTTGGAAAATCGGGAGGGGAGGTCCTAGGGTGACAGACTACCACCCCAGTGGCACATCATTGATATGATGTGCACAGACATGTAGTACCAGTCCGAACCCTCGGGGTGCTCCTGGCTTGGGTGATTCTGCTGGCTGGTGGCTGAGTGGGGACTGGGGAAGGATCGATGTTAATGGGATAAGTGATGCTCCCCAGTCCCCACTTCCCAAAGCCTGACTACCCGAATAGGCTTTTTGGATAAAAACACTTGTTTGTAAGTAAAGTGCCTGCACTTACTGACAGTCACAGTCCCCTTCGTAAACTCTGCTGCTGTAACTAGGCAACTTGGTGGTTGCAGTGCGGTGCCCTCTCATCTTAGTGTGTGACAACACATTGCTTGCTCATGAAGCATGTGAGAGAGTAGTGTGTCAAGTTAATGCACACCAACATGAGACTGCACCATGCAGCAGGGCCTGGAATGCTGCCAGGCTAGCTGGTGAAGTTTTAGGATGACCATCACCATACTTGTCTGTGTGGGCATGGGCACATAATGTTTTATTTTTTTGAGAGGTCTACTTGGGCGGTCAGGCTTCGGGGGTGGGTGTCATGTTGGCTAACTATATATTTTTTTAAATATGTAAACTTTTACTGAATATGTTCACATTCCTACTTATTCTCTTAGTTGCATACTGTGTTTCTTTCCAGATTTATGGTCTTCTAACTTGTTTGTGACAACGTGGCTAATGTTAATGTAAGTTCCTTCAAAGGCAAGCAGCTGAGCTTGTATCATATTTATATAACCTACCTAAATTCATTTACAGGTTGTAAACTGAAAATTGGAATTGGTGTGAATTAGAGGATGTGTGGTTTGTTCAGGAACAGTATGGTGTATTTTGGAACAAAGGCCTGTTACCTTACCAATACTCTTACTGACTGTGACAGTGTGTGTGCACTTGCAAATAAATCATGACATATGTCTGACATGGTATCTATTATGCTTAGTAAATTTCTGATTCTCAGACCTTTTTACATCATTAAAGATAGCCTCCACTGACCACACCCAATTATTAAAGCTTTCTGGTCGCTGAGGTTACCTGTGAAATGTGTATGCTACATTCATACTGTGGACGTATTAGAATGCTATTCCCGCAACATGTTTTTGATGCTGGTAAACATGCATGCTTCACTTTACAATTGTAGCACTTGGTGGAGGGAGTGTACCTGACAGAGTCGCACATTGCACAGTACTCTTTCCTTGGTGTACAGTTGATGCCCTCCCCTCCAAGCCTCCTCCCATATAGTAGTGAACGTGTTGCTGGTGTGTAGCGATGCATCCACCAACCACTCCCTCCGATTCCCCCTCCCCCTTATAGAGAGGAACATGTTCCTCTGATCCCTGTCCCTCAAGGAAGAAAGAAAACACCACATGGTAAGTACAATATTTATTAACATTCACACACAGCAGCAAACCAAATACCAAGTTTCTTTGGGAAATCGAGCCCCCAAATGCCTCCATCCCCACCAAAAAATGTCTTCCTTTTTAAAGTTTAAAAACAACCCTTTTTAAATACTGTTTCAGTTCCTTTCCCATACCTGAGGCCAGGGGCTTAACCCCCAGACCCCCACGTTTTGATACAAGGTGCTCTGCTCCCATATACCCCTGGTGGTGGGTTTACCTCTGAATCCTAGCCCATGGGGCGGGGGCTTTGAACCCTGACCCCTAGACCCTATGTGGTTGACCTCTGACCCCTGAACCAGGGGGCGGGGCCTTGACCCCTGGGCCCCACCAAAAATGTTACAAACCTGGCTCCTATGGCCAGGGACACTAGTGATAAGGGAAAAAGTAACTAAGTCATTCTGCGTAGTCTCATTCAGTGTGGGGCATGTGTTCTACTTTATGCATTACTACTGTTAATGCCAATAAAACTCTTTTAGAGGAATTGGAGACTGAGAACAGCATCCTTCTTTGCTGCTCAGTTCCTTGAACTTGTGGTATATGCTTTTAAATGTTTGCTGCCTTGTAAGTAATGTGCTTTTTTTTCCCCCATGTTAAGAATATTTTTGCAGTCATGTGTAATGTCCTGGCTGTCGTTTGAAACCTTACTGTATCAGATTTCTGACTACATTGTGTTTGTGTTAAAAATGAGTTAAATAAAAACTTTTGTTGCCAAAAAGAATTAATCACACAGTTACTAAGTTTGGCGGAGTAAAAGACATGTTGCAGATTAAAAAAATAGCTGGTTGGCACTAGAGGTCCCTGATGCGAGCACCATAGGAAGCCGTATGCAGATTGTTGTGTAAAATAGCTAGAGGATGCCCGTTGACCAATGCCACTGATTTACAGTGATTAAAGTCCTGAAATTCTATTTTTAAGACATGAAATTCCAGGAATTGCACTGGTGATTGTAAAATCTAATTTATGTATTTTACCAGGATTCTGCTGTCATACTTTTAGTATGTGTATAATTAATCAGAATAAAAGTAGGCTTAATATGCAGACTATTACATGTAGAAAAGTGAAAATCATGCACAAAGCAGTTATACGAAAAATAGAAGTTATGTAGATTTACTGATCTTGTATAAAATGCCAAATTTTGTGAAAGTCGTTGTTTTTACCGGTGTGCAGGTAGTCCAAATTCTAGAATTCTACCAGGTTTTCCAGAAAAAAAATGAAAACCAGTGGCCTTGTTGATGGCTCAGTTCTAAGTGCTTTTGCCTACTGCAAGAGTCTCTCTCGAAGATCTACTCTTACGGTAAGTTCTTGCGTAACTGTACTTTATCCTGGTATAGGGCAGGGAACCCTGTGGCGTTAAGTAACCTGTAACGTAAATAAGAAAAACAAAAAGGTCATTTAGTGCAACACAGCTAAGTTCAGCAAACAGTAGGATCAGCAAGCAATAGGGCCTCTACAGAACACCACAGAAAAAAAAAATTGACATTGAATCTTGATGACAGTGCGGCGGTCCTAGGGTTTGACCTAATGCATTAAGCAGTGGGTGCAACCGTAACTTCAGTGCAGACTGGCTTGATGATCAAGCTCATAACAGTTCTGCTCTGTACTTTCAAACATAGTTAGGCTAAATGATCGCATGAACCAGTGTCATTTTACTCCATCATTCAGTATACAGCTAGGAAGATGAGCTGAAAACCATTCTATTCTGTCATTCCATATGTAGTTATAGAGGCTAGACAAAGTTATAAGCGCTCTGTTCTCTCCTTCCTTACACAGTTATAGAGGCTGGATGATTTAGCTGTTAACCATTCTGTTCCTTACACAACTATAGAAGCGAAACGATTTAGCTGAAATTACATTATGCCTTGCACAGATGCAAAGGGTTTTGTCATTCCTTATACAGCTATAGACATTGGAGTCTCTCTCCAGTCCCTAGCCTGAAAGACTGGGCGTACGTTTTGGTTTGGCCTTAACACAGCAGGCCGTGAATGTGGCCCACCCCGTCAACAATCCTTGGACCTTCACTTTCCAAAATTCTGCTGACTCCCTTGACAGAGGCTAGAGGACTGAACCAATAACCACTTTAATACTTTCTTTACACGGCTATAGGGTCTAGATGATTGAGCTAATAATCATATACAGTTCCTCACACAGTTACTGAAGGTAAACGATTCAGCTGATAACCATTCTTTTCTGTCATTCCTTACAAGGTTACGGAGTCTGGATGAATAAGTCGATAACCATTGTGTGCTCTTACTTCTTACAGTTACAGAGATTAAATGAGCAATCTGATACCAGTGCTGCTCTGTCATTTCTTACACAGCTACAGAGATTGACGATTGATCTGATATCCTCTCATAACCACTCTTCTGTCCTTCCTTACACAGCTAGAGACTAGACTATTGCGCTAACTACTCTGTTCTAACATTCCTTACACAATTATAAAAGCTAAACAGTTTTATCAATTTGGATTTTAGCTGGGCAGTAGGCTGGTTCCACTTTGACGTCATAATAGCGCCTTCATAACGGTGCCTACCAAAACAGCAAGTGCGCATGCTGAAAAGTGAAACCGCGATGTGCACTACAGTGCACCCCCAATAACAGCTACCAACTTTGACTTCGACATTTGGAAACAATATTTAACTTAGTTTTCATGCAGGGTGCTATGCCCTCCACACCCCCTTTGTGGGGGAGGCTTTGCACCCCCAACCCCAAATTTATTATAATCGGCTCGTGGTGGGGGAATGTTACTGTGGGAGAGGGGAAATTCAGGAGGAGGGCTAATTCGGGAAACAGAAGTCAGGATACAAAACAGAAATTAAAAAAGAAAAAATAGTATCCCCAGAGCCAGTCCCGAACCCAGGTCACCCAACACAAAGGCAGAGACTGTAACCAGTACACCAGACAGCCAGCTTGGAACTGGCCCGACAAACGCTTACATACGCAAACTAAGTGTTCAATTACACTGTGCTATTAATAGCACATAGCTGTCTTTACCTTCGCTCATTTAACGTCCCCCAAATTGACACTCTCTTCTGTTCTGTCATAACTTACACAATTCTAGCAAGAACTGAAAACTTGTTTAAGAAAATCAATACGTTTTGATCATTCATTCCTTACAGAGTTATAGAGGATAGATGATTGGGTCTACTACAATTCTGGTCCATTATTCTGTTCCTTACCATTCCTTGCATTGCTCTGGAGGCTTGACATCTGAGTTGATAACCACTTTGTTCCATCCTTCTTTACACAGTTGAAACTAGATGATTAAGCTGATAACCGCTCAGTTCTGTCCTTCCTTTCACAGTTACAGAGGCTAGATTAAGTCAATAACACTCTGTTTTGTCATTCTTAAAACAGTTATAGAAGTTAGACGATTGAGCTGATAGTGTGTTTTACCATTGATGAAACAGCTGTCTTTTATATATTTACTTAGAGAGTTTTGCTGTATCCCTAGGCCACATCTTAATTACTGGACAGTAAGCTTGTTTACCAGGTTCTTTCTTTTTGCTGGTGATATATCCAGTCAAGAGTATGTACAGTGTGTAGAAACAACTAAATCAGATAAAAAGTCAGCTGTGGTAAGATGTGATTTAAAAGGAAAAAAGAATATGCATATAAATGGCTAATATCTTAACAGGAACACCAAACTCATTTGGTATGGGGCAGTCTTGGGCAGCATATTGTGAAGCACACATTAAGCATGGGGCGTAATGTTTAGCTGCCACCCCTTTAAGAACACTTAGAACTGCATGTATCTAATTGTTGCACTGCCTGGCAGTGCCATGTTGGTCTGTCAGAGTTTTAGTCAGTGTGGAGCTTGTCCTCATGAAGAGAACACCTACTGAGCCGAATAAACCTGCCTTATTATTTTATGCATCCGACTAGTTATTAGCACGGCCCAGATGGGGTCCTCACCAGCAGCAACCGAAGGCAGGGATTTATTTAACTCTAAAAATTGATTAGCGTTTTGCTCATAAAAGTGTTAAATATTTGTGAAAATGCATAGTTCTTGCCTCACTGTGTTTAACAATCACAGCACTTCTAAAAACTCTATATAAATACTTTCTGTACAGTTAGTATAGGCCCAAGAAAAAACTGCTAATCAATTATTTAAAACCCTGGAAGGGGCTGGCAGACCACAGAGAAGGTAAGGGGTCTTCTAATGGTGGACCAAAGAAAGAACCTGGTAAACAAGCTTACTGTCCAGTAATTAAGATGTGGCCTAGGGATACAGCAACACTCTCTAAGTAAATATATAAAAGACAGCTGTTTCATCAATGGTAAAGGCAGAGATACTAAACAAATATTTTTGCTCCGTATTTACAAAGGAAGAGGGGGAGGTATACAAAACAAACAGTAGTAACACTCTGGATACAGAAGTTGATACCAGCCCATTTACAGAAGAAAGGGTTCTGAAAGAACTCTTAAAACTGAAGGTGGACAAAGCAATGGGGCCTGATGGGATTCATCCCAGAATTCTAAAAGAATTAGGTAGAACTATGACACCACTGATACCCTCTTTAACAAATCATGGGAGGATGGGGTGGTACCGAGGACCAGAGGAGGGCAGATGTGATTCCCCTTCACAAAAGTGGGAGCAAGGCAGAAGCAGGAAACTATAGACCTGTTAGTTTAACTCAGTGATAGGAAAATGATGGAATCACTTCTAAAGGAAAGAATTGTCGAGTATCTAGCTGCCAGAGGGGCACAGGACCCTAGGCAGCATGGATTCACAGCGGAAGGTCATGCCAGACGAATCTGATAGATTTCTTTGACTGGGTGACCAAAGTAGTAGATCAGGAGGGCTGTGGACATGGCCTACCTAGACTTTAGCAAGGCATTTGGACACAGTCCCACACAAAAGATTAATATATAAGTTAGCCAGCCTGGGAGTGGGTCCCAAGATGACAGCCTGGGTAAAGAATTGGCTGGAGAATAGGACGAGAGTAATAGTAAATGGAGTCCACCAGAAGAAAGGAGGGTTACTAGCGGGTACCGCAGGGTTCTAGATAGGACCAGTCCTCTTCAATGTCTTTATAAGTGACATTGCAGAAGGACTGGAAGGAAAAGGCATGTCTCTTTGCAGATGACACTAAGATCTGCAACAGAGTTGATGCACAGGGTGGGGTGGAAAGGATGAGAAGGGACTTGGCAAGGTTAGAGGAATGGTCAAATGTATGGCAGCTTAGATTCAATGCTAAGAAGTGCAAGTTAATGCACCTGGGAAACAAAAATCCAGGGGAAGAGTACACAATGGGGGGTGAGATACTAACAACAACAAAAATGGAAAGGGACCTGGGGGTAGTCATATCAGATGACCTAAAGGTGGGCAAGCAATGTGAGAGGGCAGCAAGGAGGGCTGGGGGGATACTGGGATGCATAGGGAGAGGCATCACCAGTAGAAAACAGGAAGTTATTATCCTCTGTACAGACAGCTGGTGAGGCCCCATCTGGAGTACTGTGTGCAGTTCTGAGACCCAATCTCCAAAGACATAGACAGGATGGAAGCTGTCCAGAGGAGGGCAACTAAAATGGTGCAGGGTCTGCACGGAGGACATATGAAGAGAGACTTAAGGAGTTTAATATGTATAGCCTCGAGGAAAGGAGGGAGAGGGGGACATGATAGAAACTTTCAAGTACCTCAAGGAATCAACAAAGTCCAAGAGGGTAGCATCTTTCAAAAAAGAGGTGTGCAAGAACAAGAGGGCACAATTGAAGATAGAGGGGGCTCAGAGGTAATTTAAGGAAGTATTTTTCACAGAGAGGGTTGTGGATGCATGGAATGGCCTTCCGAGGAGGTTGTGGAGTCAAAATCAGTGGTGGAATTCAAGCATGCATGGGATAGTCATAAGGCAATTCTGGGGGGTTGGGGTAGGAAGAAGTAAGGCTGCTGGTAAACTAGGATCTGCAGCTTATCCAGTAGGTAGGGAAATGGGCAGACTGGGTGGGCCAAGCGGTCCTTATCTGCCGTCAAATTCTATGTTTCTATGGACCATACAAAAAAAGGCCATACAATCAAGGCTTTCCGCTTCCACAGATCCAAAGCCAGCATCTGTTTTCTCTGCGTGTGAGAGAGAAACGGCTAAAGGCAGCTCTCTACAGTTCTAGAAATTATTCAGGTTACAAATAAAGAATGTAATTCCCCATGTCAGACATGATTTTGTGCCCTCCCCCCACCTTCAACCTTGTACTCTAGAGCTGAGCTCCTTAACCACTACTATACAAAAGGCTGTCCTGAACATTTCAGGGTTACAAAATATCATTCACTGGTATCTCGCATAAGTACATTGAAACTGGCAAAAACAGTAGTTAACATTTTCCAGAAAGAAGAAAGTTAAAACTTGATACATTCCCTGGTCCATATCAAGGACTACCGCCAGTCAAATATCTGCTTAAAGAGTACGTTTTCTCATTATGTTAAGAATTTTCTCCCATAAACTTTAAAGGAGCCTTGCCTTCCCCAAAGTTGGTTTGGGGAATTAATTTTAATTTTTTTAAAGAAGGGAGGCAGGGAATCATATTTTGGCTCCATGGAGCTGAGAGCCTGATCCCTTCCACTTCTTGAATCGGAGACACGTCCCCACGCTCTCATGTTTTTTGATGTAATACTGTGGAGAGCATGGGAGTACACTGTATAGACTTCTATAGAGGTCTGTTTTAAATTACTCTTAGCATTTTACAGTGCCAGTTTCAACAGATCAAGGCCACTGCTCAGTTAACAAGGTGCACATCAAGGACTACTACCAATCAAATAGCTGCTTAAATCTTTCTTATGTTTTGCTTATTCAGCAACGAGAACAAAAACAGCAATTTATTTTTTTCCCCACCTTTTGTGTTGCCGTTTTTTGAAAGTAGAAAAACTATGTAAATGTTTTTCTTTTTTTGTAATCTGTAGTTTATTACATTTTCAGAAACTACAATATTTCAATTCATAAACGGCGTATTCATATATCACAACATGGAAGTGTGTACCGTCCATATACCTAGGTATTGCCATGGAACTTTTAAATCGTAAATTGCGGTGGTGCGTCATTTATGCTTAGAGTTCATATGTCTGCCTACTTGTATATGTGCTCATTTCTTTTTTTTTAATTTGTTACTTCATGTGTTATTGATTATGTCCTTTCTCTTGTGTGAATGGTTTTCAGTAACTGCTGTTAGAATGACATCTGTACCGGAGCAGTATAATAGCCAAGTGTGTGCACCAAAAATTGTTTTGGCAGTACCCTAGATTTCCTGGCTATTTCCTAACATGTTTGGCCTTTGATAGTCCCGGTGGTACAGCTTCCAGCATCCTTTTTGTAACTTGGCTTTTTTATTTTTATGTGTTGAATTGGAAAGTATTTTATTGTACAGACCCTTGCCTCTCAGCAGTAAGGACAGGATTGTGGATTCCTTCTGTATCTGCTTACTAGCAGATTCCAGCTTGAAGTACTTGCACCTTTAAACTGTGCAACTAAATTTGAACCTTGCCATGTGCAGTGTCTCCATGCTCACACCCAGCTCCCTCCAACTATTAGATTTTTCTTTCCCAATGAAGAGATTAATTGTATTGGTTTCAGCTCCTCTCCTTTTTTCATCTGTAAATGATTGCCCTCCCCCCACTTCCACTGCGAACCCTACATGGGATACAGCTGTCAGCTAGGGAGGCTGATTGAAACCTCGGAGATGTTCTGGACAGCTGTATAACTTTAGAAGCCTAGGTTTTGGCTCTTATCCACAGCAGCTTTTATCATTTAAAGAGCACTGTGTGTTTCTTTCTGTAACAGGACAAATTGAGAACATTGGTGCTGGCTTTTGTCTGCTGTTGTCATGTGCTCTACAAGGGACAATTTGCAGATCAGATGTGTGGCTTGTTGTTAATAAGCACCACTGCAAGTAAGTAAATTTTTCTTTTTCTCTTATTTCTACCTTCCCCCTACAGATAAAGACCCTCCTGCAGAGAAGAGAGTGTCAAACCTCACTATTAACTTCGCCCCCCAGCACCCAGCTGCCCATGGGGTGCTGCGTCTTGTGATGGAGCTGAGCGGGGAATCAGTGAAGAAGTGCGACCCCCACATTGGCCTGTTACACCGTGGCACAGAAAAGCTCATAGAGTACAAGACATACCTCCAGGCTCTTCCTTACTGTGGGGACAAGCTGGGTGGAGGTGGAACTGTGGGCAGCATCTGGCTTTCTTAAAGCCAGTACCAGACATACCGCCAAGTACTGTAAGGATGGGAGGGGGTGAGGGAAGCATTGGGCTCCCTAAAGCCAGTATGAGATATACCTTCAAGGTACTTTGTGGACAGCAGGGGGAGGGTCTGTGGGCAGCTTCGGACTTCCACTGCCAAATCATAAAGTATCCCTCCCAAGTAATGAGGCAGGGAAGCTTCAGACATTCCACTGCCAGTATGAGACATACCCCCACGTACTGTGGAGATGAAGTGGTGGGAGGCAACTTCGAACTTCCAGCAGCCAGTACATGATGTACCCCAAGTGTTGTGGGGACAGGAGGGGGAAGGGTGGGGGCAGCTTCTTACTTCCCACAGCCAATTTGGGATACATTTCTTAGTGGTTGGGGGATGAGGGGGCAGATTCATGATTCTGCATAGCCAGTTAGAAACGTGTCTCCAGGTACTTTGGGGTGCAGAAGGAAACCGTACCTTTCCTCACAGCCATACAGTGCATTACCAGAAGTGAAAAGTACTGAAACATTAGTTTTCTTACTTATAACTTGTGGGCACTGTTTTCCACGGGCTGTGACTCCATGGTGGATTTGAGGGACAGTATGCTGGTAATCCAGCAACACCAGAAGTTGGAGACAGCTGTCAATTTGGGGAACATGCTCTTCCCTAGTCAAGGAATCTGTTTGCAGATAAATGAGCCAGTGCATGATGTTTCTCGAGAGCCAGCCCGCCAATGGTAGCACTACCACTTGCAGTGCCGATGACCTGGGTTTAGGAATGAACACAGGAATTTGAAGGTCCTGCCGGAGGGAGTAGGATGCACATCTGAGGGACTGCTCTCCTTCTCCAGGAAGGGAGGGATCAGGCGCATGTCAATAATCTGACTCTAGCGATAGCTGGGGGTCAGTGCACCTGGGACCTGTGTTTAGGCTGGGATTGGTGGAGCAGTAGGTGTGTTTACGCCAAGGGTGGAAGCACTCCCAGCGTGAGCCGAAATCCTTTGCTCTCTGCCCCACCAAGGTAGGGATCCTCAAGCAGCACAAAAAAAAAAAAAAACTTCCATGAGCACAGTTTAAAGAAGTCGGGGCATCCTTGGCTCCCTCACCCGAATGACGCTCAGTTTGCTTGTCAGGGGATCCCAAGTAGATTTGCTTTCCCTCCACCAGCACCCGGGGGGGAGCTCCGCCGTCCAGAGTAAGTCATGGGCCTCTCTGTACAGGCAGCTTTGGATGCTGAGTGGGGGTTGCAGTGAAAGAGCAGGAAAAGCTTTTTCTTCTCTTTCAGACTTTGAGGTCCTTTGTAACCAATAGGAGAGCAGCTGAAGCAGTACTTGATGACATCACAATGGAGCCATGCGGTATATGCTTCTATTTATATCTAAGTCTTTTCATTTTTGGGTTCTGTCGTCCTGGCACTTAAAACCAGCTCATTTTACAGCCACACCCATAGTAGGCATGTCAGACAGTAACATCATTGGTGACAGTCAGTGACTTCTGACACTTGACATCGCAAAAGGCACAGGCTGCTGCAGTGATGGAAATGGAGGAGCTCCACCGGTCCGGTGGCGCTGAGGCGCTGGACGCCAGTGACCTGGGGTCGAGAGCGAGCTCAGGTTGCCAGGGGTCGGCCTGGGAGGAGAGGATTGAGCATCCTGAGGACAGCTCTCCTCTCCTGTCCTGGGGAGGGTTAGGGAGTGAGCTGTTGCAGTGCTGGCTCCTGGTGATGGCTGGGGGGATAGTGTACGACAGCTCCAGTACATGGGGTTGCCAGGGCAAGACGCCAGGCGATCAGCATGCGCTGCAGTGTCCTAGGCATCCTAGCATGCTCTCACCGATGTGAAAGGGGAAGAAAAACAACAAAACAATCCTCCGTCGCGCACGAAGCCTAGGCCTGCCAGCGACACACTGGACGCATTGAGATTCTGCCTCACAACCCAGTTCACCAGGAACTCTGCAGTGTGCAGGGGAAGTACCCACTGGGTTAAAGATCTGGGCTGCATGCAGGGAAGGGGGCTGAGAATAGGGTGCTGCAGCCGGTGGGATGCTGGAGAACGAGGGGATCCATAGGGAAAAAATCCAGCCGAGGAGGTAGTATCATAAAAGAAATAATAAAAAAAAAAAGAAAGAAATGGAGGAGGTCCTCATTGCTACAAACTGATTGAAGCCGATGATGTCACTGGTTTGAGCATGCTAAATGGTACAGCGGGGGTTGGGAGGATGCATACAGAGCTGGTTTTAAATGCCAGGGACACAGAAACCAAAATAACAAGAAGGCGTGAGCAAACTGGGAATGCTGAGGGGGCTCTATTTCCCCTTTTGGTCCGCTACCATTTAAGTACTTGGTGCAGCAAAGCAGGGTGGGAAACAACACTTTGTGAGCTAATGGGCAGTTTGGCCATTAGCTTTCAAAATAGGGCAACCAAATCAGTATTTTTAAAACACTCAGATAATTTTTTTATGCAGTTGGTTGGTTACTTTCAAATTCTGGTAGCCAGACCAGTTTTTAGTAGCTGTTGGCCACCTGGCTTCCTGATTTGTCCCACCCTGATACACAGATTGCATCCTAATAAATATCAGAAGCTCTGCTACTGCATAGTCTGACCATCAGCAATTCAATAAACAGTTCCATACATGATGAGTAAAGGCACTGATCAGTGATGGCACATCCTCGATTGACTGGTGGTATGATCTGACATTTGAGGGCGCGTACCGCTGTGCTTCTCCTAGACCCGCACATCTAGGATGTGTTTGTTTAAGCATTATAGCAGGACCAGGAGTTAAGCTTCTGTCCATCACTCGAACCCCAGAGAGACACAGGGCGTTAGTGAGTGTCTTATACCCCTAAGGTAGATTAATGAGGGTAATGTAACACATGGTGTGCCTTAGAATGCTGTCAGCTGATCAGAATTTCCATTTCCAGTCACTGTTTTTCAACTCTCATTATATATTGTAAATACGCATATAGAATATCTAATGTAACAAAGTAAAACCGGTTTGAGAGACCACTATGGTTCTCAGCAGGGGTCAGGGAAGCGGTTAGGGCCAAAAAGAAGGCCTTCTGTAAATACAAGAAAAGAGCTGGCCCAGTGACCCTGAAGGTTGAGGCACTGGATGCTGCACCTCACGCCTCACTAGTTATCTGGATTCGGGAGCGGACTCGGGCCACCAGGGGTCTGCTGGGGAGGGAGAGGATTGAGTGTCAGGAGGACTGCTCTCCTCTCCCAGGGTGGGTAGTGGGCCTTGCGTCACTCTGCAGCAACCCCTGATGGAGATCGGGGGCACTGCATGAAGTGATGCCGTATCAAGGGGTAGAGCGATGGCGGATGTCAGCACATTGGTGCACAGACGTTAGTGCATGTCCACGCTCCAGGGGGAACTCGCACAACACGGAAAAGCCCTGTTCTCTGGATAGGTGATGGCAACCTTCCGTGTCCCACTGCCACACACCCAACGCCGGACTCAACTCACTGGCTCTTCAGATCCCCCGCCCTGCCTTGGCTTCAGCGAGTGGGGTGAGACTCGATGGGCTAAGGTAGGTGGGGAGTGTTTACTCTGTCCCCGATTTCCCAGTAGGCTTTAGGCGGGTGGTAGTGTGGTTGGCAGTGAGTGAGGTCTGCCTGAGAGAATTACAGGGGGCAGAGATGAAGAGAGTTGGGGGGATACAGGAAAAGCAGGGGAGATGGAATAGGAGGATCATCTACAGAAAAATAAGGGAGACAAAGAGGGTCGTTGGAGAAGGGGGGGAACTAGAAAAATGGCGGTTGCCACCTATGACACCCACACACCCTGGCCCCGACTGACCACTTCCTGCAGCACTTTCTGGGATCCTGACCTATCCTGTTGCCCGCTATGGCCAGTAGGACTCTGTGCCTTGCTGGGGGGGGGGGGCAGGCCAAGGAGGCAATGCCGGTGGGCTCTCCTGCCTGCACTCTTGTCCCGTCGTCGCGGGAGTCCTACTAGTGCCATGGCCCCGGCCTGTGGGGCAATCCAGCAGGTATCGGGGGTACCGGAATGTAAGTCCTGGTGTGCGAGGAGGGGGGGCTGAGCCACAAAGGTGGCTTGCATGCCAAAAAAAAAGGGAAGCCAAAGCGGGCACAGAGCTGTGTGTCACGGAGGGGGTCAGGAACAGAGAAAAACTATTTTTGAGATATATTAGTCAAAAAAGGAAAAAGGGTGAGGGAATTGTAAGGCTTGTTGAGGGGGGTAGGGTGATGGAGGAGGACGGGCAAAAGGTCGCCATCCTTAATGACTTCTTTTGTCAGTTTTCACCAAGGAGGACAGCGGGTCCTTGCCATAGAGTGGCATCAAAGCAGCCAGTAAGGGAATCCCGGAAATGAGACAGCCATTGTTTACTAGTGAAAGGGTCCTGAAAGGGCTGGCTACCCTTAAGATAGATGAGGCCCAGGACCAGAGGGTTGCATCCGAGGATACTTGGGAATTAGCAGCAGAGCTGGCAGAACCATTGATATATTTGTTCAACAGCTCCCCAGATGTGGGAAGTTCCAAGGGATTGGAAGGTGGCAGATGTTGTACCACTTCATGGGGGGGGGGGGATAAGGAGCAACCAGGGAACTACAGGCTTGTCAGCCTAACCTCTATAGTAGGGAAGCTGATGGAATCACTGATTAAAGAGGACATCATAGACGACCTGGAAAGCAACAGGCTCCAGGATAGTAAACAGCATGGTTTCATGGCAGGAAGATCTTGTCAGACTAACCTGATAGTTTTCTTTGACTGGGTGACTAAGGAATTAGACAAGGGCCACACAGTGGATCTGCTATACTTTGACTTCAGCAAGGTTTTTGACTTGGTACCTCACAAAAGATTGCACAAGAAGATGGAAGACTTGGGTGGGTAACTGGCTAGAAGGGAAGCAGGAGAGAATGGTGGTCAATGGTGTTAAATCATAGGAGAGGGAGTTTAGGCGGGGTTCCACAGGGATCAGTCCTGGGTCCGGTCCTCTTAACATGTTCTTTAATGACATTGGAGAAGAATCCAGGGCAGGTTGTGTCTCTTTGCAGATTACACAAAACTATGTGAGAGAGTGGATAGTGACAAGGGAAAAAGGGAAGTGCAGAGAAACCTACAAAAGCAATCAAGTCAGTGCAACAAGGCCTATAGCGAGGCTAACAGGATGCTGGGATGTATCGGGAGGGGGTATTGATAGCAGAAGAAAAGAGGTAATACTTTTCCCTACAGATCCCTAGTGAGGCCTCACCTAGAGTACTGTGCCCAGTTCTGGAGCCCTCACCTCAGAAAGGATAGGGATAGGTTGGAGATAGTGCAGCACAGAGTAACAAAAATGATTCACGGCCAGCAAGGCAGATCCTATGAGGAGCACCTCAAGGCACTAAATATGTACTCAGTGGATATCAGAGGGGAGATGTGATAGAGACCTTCAAGTTCCTTAAAGGAATTAACAAAGTGAACTGTGGGGAACTATTTAGCTTGAGTACCAATTTGCTGTCACGTGGACATGAATGGAAATTAACAGGAGGCAGGTTCAGGAGAGAGGTGAGGAAGAACTACTTTACGGAAAGGGTGGTGGAACCTTGGAACAGTCTGTCGGCTGAAGTGGTGGGCGAGAAAACAGAGGATTCAAGCAGGGCTGGGGCATAATAAAGGGCATGGTGGTTACCGGGGGCGAAAGGACCAAGGAGGAGAATAGAGAACAGGGAGGGTTAGTACCCTGGAGGAACAGTAGGTTCCAGGGATTATAGGGAACTTGGGTAGACTGGATGGACCTCTAGCCTTTTTCTGGTGTTATTGTCTCTTTTCTATATTGCTGAGTATCTTTTTGCATTTTTAAGGCTCTTCCTTACTTTGACCGTCTGGACTATGTGTCGATGATGTGCAATGAGCAGGCATATTCGCTGGCAGTGGAGAAACTTCTCAATATACAGCCACCTCCCAGAGCACAGTGGATCAGAGGTAGGTTTAGGGTGATTCATGATTTCACAGCACCCACTTTCGGGGAGTAGGGCCAGACCCCAACCTTAATACAGGAACTTAGTGTTGGGAATAAACTGGACCAGCTTTATTCACTTAAATAATTCTCAATTTCTACCAATGTTCAAATATTTTTTAAAAAAGTTTTTAGTTATTTTTCCCTAAGTAAAATTATATGGTTCAAACAACAAGAAGTCTTGCTGTATTCTGACGATATGCAGTTAGCCCCGGCACTTGAACTGCTCTGGAGAGTAAAGGGTTAACTCTGTGCAAAGGCATAGAACGTTGAGCTTGTTTGGTTTTGAAACCTCTGTTTGTGGTACTCTGAAGTATAACCGTCCGATTCTTTACTCCACCTTACTGTGAAGTCATTCCGGAGATCCCTCCTGCGCTTCGGCTCGGTCCACTTCAAATCAGTCGTCTTTTTTTAAACCGTGGTTTTCAGTATTTCGGTGTTCTTGCATCTGTCTCGGTACCAGTAAGTGGTAGTTGTAGGTAGTGGTTATTTACTGTGCCTTGGCTAAGAAATTTTCATTTTCGGTTCTTTGCCGGTCGCTCCCATTCAGAACCAAAGCTGATTTTCTTTTATTGTTTATTATATTTATGTGTGGTTTTTCCGGTACTTTTCGGTTCCTAAGAAAAAAAATCCAACATTTAAGGATTTTTTTTAACCGACTCGTGACACGGTTGGAACCGTGAAGTGTGTTATCGCCTGGCTTAACTGCTGTGTAAGGGGATTTTTGGTTGAAGGCATGTCTGAGAAACCAGGAAGAAAACCGGACCCACTGGGTTTCAGCACTGTACCGAGTGTAAGGAGACCTTTGCTAAGGCCGACCCTCACCTTATCTGTATGTATTATCTGGGGTTTGACCACCTCAAGGAAGACTGCCAAGTATGTAAGAACTTTCCCAAAGCCACTCTGGATAAACGTTTGAGTAGGCTGAGGGAGAGGGTGGCCGAGAAGTCCACTGACCCAGCTGGCCAGCCTGGTTCGGTTGTGGCTGAACCTGAAGAGGTGCCCACAGACCTGGGTGATACCTCTTTGGGCAAACAGAGAGCTGATTCTGCGGAATCGGTTCAGAGTAAAAGAAAGAGAAAATCAGCCGGTCGGGATCCGGCCCCCCGTGTTCCGACCTCTGATAAGATAGCGAAAGTGATTTCAGGAGTTCAGTCGCTTTGCCCGGTTCTGACCGAACCGGTTTCTGTTCAGAGCCGATCGGTTCAGTCGGAAGTTCTTGCTTCGCATATAGATTCTGAGGCATACTATGAGGGGGATTGGGAGGAGGATGAAGATTATGAAGAACAACAATGTGAGGGCCTAGATGAATCAGTAGAGCCTGACATCTTCCCCAGACAGGCCTTCTCAGGCTTCTCCTCCCAGGATTTCTGTGTCCCTTCTCATTTCTTGTTTTACAAGAAAGTGGCTGAGACTGAGACTCTTCAGCTTCCTATGGAAGAGGCTGAACAGGATCAGGAAGAACCTGACTATCTGGAAATGATGGATATCCCAGAGTCAAAGAGAGAGACTATCGCCTTACACAAATCCTTTGGGAAGTGGACACAAACATTTTTATAGTTTTCCTACATCCATTCCTCCTGTGGAAAAAAGAATGGACAGGCGGTATGCTTCGTCAGGTCCTGGGACGGAATCCCTTTCAAATCATTGCAGCCATGTTGGGGTAGTACAAGCTGCAACCTGTGACGAGGCTAATATTCCCCTGGCATCTCACCCCCTAGATAAGGATTCCAGGAAAGTGGATGCCATTACAAAAAGCAGTACTTGACATCCTCTTTGGGACTCAGACAATCTAATTACATGGCATATACAGCCAGGTACCAGAAATCTATGTGGCATACGGTTCTGGAACTGGCTAAGGATGCCCCTCCCCAGCTAGCCAAGGAGCTGGAGCAGGTGGCTGCAAATGGTATAAAGGCATCTAAGGTGCAGTTCCACGCTGCTGTTGATTCCAGTGATGTTCATTCCAGGGTCATGGGCACATCTATCTCCTTGAGGAGATTTGCTTGGCTTAGGTGTACCAACCTCTCACAGGATGCCCAGGCTAAGGCCATGGATTTTCCCGTAACTGGTAATTCTCTCTTTGGGGATCAAACAGAGAATTACATGAAAAAAAATGGACGAGTACAGGATCACCTATAGGATGCTGCAGCCAAAGTGAAGCAGACCACTCCTCAGAGGCAGCAGTTTAGGGGCAGTGACAGGCCTTTTTACTAAGCTCAGGCCTTTTCCTTAATTTTCAGCAGAGGGGGTTCTTTAGGGGAAGGGGTAGAGGTGGGGTAACTAGGACCCCGTCAGTTACTCAGTCCAAGGCCCTTGCCAAGCAGACACCCTGAGCTGTCAGTCACGGTCGCCCCCTCAATCCCAGTAGGGGGCAGGCTGGCTCACTACTCCCAGGCCTGGGAGTCTGTTACTTCAGACAGATGGGTCCTGGAAGTAGTGAGCCAGGGACTTGCTCTCAGTTTCAAAAGGTTGCCAAGAATGAGAGCAAGGTCCTTCAGTCCTCCCTCTCCCTTGGAGACAAAGGCCTTGGAGGCAGAAGTCTCCTCTCTTCTGCAAGCAGTAGAGAAGGTACCTCTTTGTCACAGGGGAAAAGGACTGTATTCAAGATACTTCCTTACCCCGAAAAAGACAGTGGAGTGGCGACCCATATTGGATTTAAGGTACCTGAACAAACATTTGACAAAACCAAAGTTCAAAATGGTGACTCTGGGAGTAATTCTTCCCTCTCTGAGACCAGGAGACTGGCTAGCCTCCCTGGATCTCAAGGATGCCTACTTCCACATACGTATTAGACATTCCCACAGAAAGTACCTCAGGTTTAAGTTGCTCTCAGGCCATTACCAATTCAGGGCCATGCCCTTCAGCTTAGCATCTGCTCCAAGGGTGTTCACCAAGTGTCTTGCAGTGATGGTGGCATTCTTCAGGAGGCAGGGCATCTTTCTGTTCCCATATCTGGACGACTGACTCCTAGTGGGCCAGTCCTCGGACCAAGTCGGGTCAGCTTTAGAGGTCACCCAAAGACTTCTAGAATCCTTGGGCTTCATTCTAAATTTAGAGACGTCTGTTCTAGAGCCAGTCCAGCTTCTCACCTTCATAGGGGTGGAAATAGATACAATTCAGGCAAGAGCATTTCTTCCTCTCTCAAAGGTTCAGTCATCGGTCACTCTGGTCTCCTCTTTTTGTCCTCTAGTGTCTCGTCCAGCCAGACACTTTCTACAGTTGCTGGGCCACATGGCAGCTTCCACAGCAGTAGTTCAGGGAGCAAGATTTCAGATGAGAGATATTCAGTTTCATCTCAGATCTTAACTGGTATCAGAAAAAGGACCCTCTCTCCAAACTGGTTCCAGTTCCAAAACCCTGGTCCAGGCCTTTCAGTAGTGGTTGGAGGAAGACTATCTTCGACAAGGGGTTCCCTTTATCAGTCAGGTCCCTTCTGTAATTCTCACCACAGATGCCTCCCTGTTGGGGTGGGGGGCCCACCTAGATCATCTTAAAGCTCAGGGAACTTGGTCACACCAGGAGTCCCTTCTGCACATAAATATTCTTGAATTAAGAGCTGTCTTCCTAGCACTTCAGATATTCTCAACAGTTGTCCGAAGGAAAGTGATGCAGATCAGAACAGACAATACCACAACCATGTGGTACATCAACAAACAGGGAGGCACTCGGTACTTGGCCTTGTGCACAGAGACCATGAAAATATGGTCTCTAGATTATTCCCTTCGGGTTTCTCTGATGGCTGTGCATCTCAGGGAAGGACAACATTCTAGCAGATGCTCTCAGTAGGATTTCTCAGGGTCACCGCGAATGGACCTTGAACCCTATCATTCTTCAAGTTATCTTCAGGAGATGGGGCACCCCAGAGATAGATCTCTTTGCAGCCCCAGACAATCATCATCTTCCTCTCTATTGTTGCAGACCACCCCTTCTGGGTCCTGTTCCTCAGGATACCCTTCTACTAAATTGGACAAGCAGGTTTCTGTATGCATTTCCTCCTTTTCCTCTGATAATCAGGGTCCTGATAAAAATCAGGTCTCAGCCTTGCAAGGTGATTCTGGTGGCTCCAGACTGGGACAGACAGCCTTGGTATCCTCTACTGTTGTCACTGTCAGTAACACTGCCCTTGTGTCTTCCCAGGCAACACAATCTCCTCACCTCCCCTCGGGGGAGGATTCTGTACCGCAACCTTCAGACTCACAGGCTCAAAGCCTGGCTCTTGAAGAGCTAGAATATGCAAGTTTGCATCTTTCCCAATCAGTCTTGGATATTTTAAAAGTTAGCAGGAAGCCTGCTACTAGGAAGACTTACAACTCCAAATGGAAAAGATTTGGGTTTTGGTGTTCCAGTAGGCATACTAAGCCAGAGCTGGCTGATATTGGTGCTGTTTTGGACTATTTGGTACATCTTAAGAGTTTAGGCCTCAGGTCTGCTACTCTTAAAATACATTTGGCAGCTGTGTCCGCCTTCCTTTCGGCTGGTAAGGGCTGTTCCCTAGCTTCTTATCCAGTTTTCAAGAAATTCTTCAAAGGCTTGGTCCATGTCAGTCCTCCCTTTTGAGAGCCTACTCCTTCTTGGGATCTGAACATCTGTATTGCACAGCTTATGCAGCCCCCTTTTGAACCTTTTTCTTCAGCTGAGCTAAAAAATACTTGACTTGGGAAACTGTATTCTTGGTGGCCATTACACCTACAAGGAGGATCAGTGAACTACAGGCCTTATCAGTTGAATCTGATTTTAATTTCCTTTCATAGGGATAAAGTGGTCTTCTGCACCAATAGAAAGTTCCTTCCCATGGTGGTGTCAGACTTGCACTTGAACCAGTCTGTCTTTGCCTGTTTTTTTTTTAGTGCTCATTCTTCCTTTGGAGAGAGGAAGTTATACAGTCTTGATGTGAAAAGGGCTCTTAGTTACTATAATGAGCATACTAAGACCCATAGGAAGGATTGTTCTCAGTTGTTTCTCACTTATGGTGAGGTGGGAAAGGGCAAGCCTGCTACCAAGAGGTCTGTTGCCAGGTGGACTGTCTCTTGTATCAGTTCTGCTACTATAAACTTGGAAAGGAGCCCCCTCAGGCCTGAGGGCTCATTCTACCAGATGTACAGCTCCGTCGGTTGCAGCAGCTAGAGAAATACCTTTAGTGGACATATGTAAAGCAGCTACCTGGAAATCTGTTCACACCTTCACCAAGCATTACTCTTTGGACATTCAGTCATGAAGTGATGCAAGGTTTGGTGCAGCTGTGCTGCAAAGCCTGTTCCCCAAATAGGTTCTGTAACTCCGTCCTCCAAGGGACACTGCTTGCTAGTCTGCATATAGTCAGAATACAGCAACGCTTCATGTTGTTTGAAGAAAAAATTACTCACCATAATAATGTTGTTTTTTCTAATGGAGTCTTGTTGTATTCTGACCTCCTTCCCTGCCTCCTTTCCTGGAACCTAGTAGTTTTGGGATGTGGTGGGGCAGGCACAGTGCTGCACCCCAGAGGTGTTCTGGACATGCCTCCATCTCTTTGGTGGGGGGGTTCTTTTTCTTTGGTGAATCACTAGCTGTTGTGTTCTTTTTGGGTTTTCTCGACTTGAGTCTTTGACCCTAAAACCATTTGACACAAAAATTTTAAAACAATTTCTTACTTTGAGTTAGTTAGTTTAGTGCTTGTATGAATCTGACAGGTACATTTCAGAGTACCACAGACAGAGGTTTGAAAACCGAGCTTGAGCTCAACGTTCTATGCCTTTGCATAGAGTTACCCCTTTACTCTCCGGAGCAGTTCAAGTGCTGGGGCTAACTGCATATAGTCCGAATACAACAAGACTCCATTAGAAGAAACAACATTACTATGGTGAGTAATTTTTTCATTCTGCTTGTCCTGTTAACTTTTCTCTGTCCCACTGCCCCTCCAGACTGGTCTCCAGTTTCCACAGCAATGCTGCAGTTTTTTACTGCCCCACAGTGGATGTGGCACTAAAGAAGGATGGGAGGAGGGATAGCTTTTGTACAGTTTAGAAAACACTGGGAATGCTGGAATTTAACAGATGGTGCTAGCGTTTGTATACTTTTCTTGACTTGGTTTAAAAAGCTTAAGAAGTCATAATGCAGCTGTCCTCAGAGCTTAAACACTTTTCTTCACTTCATTATTTTTGAGACCTGGGTGGAATGAGAGTAAAAATTCTCTTCTTGTCGGTTTAAGTCCTTTTTGCAGAGATCACGCGTATCCTGAATCACATAATGGCCGTCACCACTCATGCCCTGGATGTTGGAGCCATGACACCCTTATTCTGGATGTTTGAGGAGAGAGAGAAGGTACCAAGCAAATTGCTTTTCATGACTTTTTCTTGCTAAGAATTTTTAAGAAGTCTTATCAAAGGTGACACAATATGCTTTCTACATTGCTAACTGTCCTCCTGTTTTATTTCCCGTGCCAGTTATGTATTTGATACACTTTGACCAATTTTTGATAAATAGTTTAAGGGTGCTGTCAGAACTACATAGAGTTCCACTCTTCTCACCAGCTACTGCTCTGTCTTCATTTTTCTAAGACATTCCTTGGCATCAGTCTCACCATTCTATGCTATATATATCTGAATGGCCTGGAATCGTGTTACTGATGTCATAGAATGTTCAGGCAGTATGAAAGTCGAGAGCAGCAGCTGCTAAGGAGAGAGATACAGGGTAGCTACAAAGGGAAAAATATATGAATTTAACAGAAAAGGTTGAAACCCATTAGAATATTGGATAGACAGTAAAAGGAAAACAGGAGGGCCTCTAGAGGTGTAGAAAGCGTGTGCAAAAATCTTCCAAACCTGGGATTGGGCTTACTTGTTGGTGTCAGCTGTACAAAGCTATAAATATCTGAATCGGCCACTAAATTTACTGTAAACACTCACGGATACATCTAGTTTTTGATGCTAGAAATAGGCCCCCAAGAATGGGGGCTTGACTTATCTTTGAGGTGAGGTCGACCTGTCTGTGGGGTTCTCAATGGTAAACCATTTTTGCAACAGTGTAACCTAATATTGTGTCCAGCTCTGGTCAAAAGGGCAGATTCTGTGCCTGATGTTGGTCACAAAACACTTTTTACTGTCCAATTTGGGCATCAAAATAATGTCTGTAATTTTGCTAAGAATTGACAAGGCAATTTTATTTATATGGCACCCAGTCCCTAGGGCTCTGGGAGCCTTACATCAAGCACAAGACAACAAGCAGATTGAAAGAGTATAAATACACAAATAAAACTATATATCAGTAGCATACTAACACATTAAAATGCCAGCAGAATAGGCCTAACAATCTTTCGTGTCTGCTCGTTTGGTCAGCCACCATCCTGGGAGCTGACCTTGCTGCCCCCCTTGCGCTCTCTGGCTTCTCCCTTCCCAGTCCTGGATATTCTCGCTGCAATGGACTTTGCTTCCAGAACCCTTCCCCTGTACCTGCCCCACCCCCTCTTGAACCCCTCCACCGTCTCTGCCTCCACCAGCCCCCTGGGCAGTGCATTCCATGGCTCCACCACCCTCTCAGTGAAGTAGCACCTCCTCCTTTCTCCCTGAAACTCCCCCAGCTTCCACCCATGCCTTCTAGTTGCCCCTCCTTCCTTCTGGAGCACCCTGACTGCTCCTCCCTATTTACCCCCTTCATGTACCTGAAGACCTCTATCATGTCCCCCCGGTCCCTTCTCTCTTCCAATGTGTACATATTTAGCTCTTCGAGCCTCTCCCCATAGGTCGTTCCCCAAGCCCCAGATCATTTTGGTTGCCCTCCTCTGGACCCTCTCCAGGAGTTCAGTGCCCCCCTTTAAATGTGGCCTCCAAAACTGCACACTGTACTCTAGGTGTGGCCTCACCAAGCAGTTAGACAGAGGGAGTATCACTTACCTCCTTCAGGAGGTGATCCCCCTAGCGATGCGTCCCAGCATCCTGTTGGCCTTGGCCACTGCCCTCCTACAAGTCTCCAAGTTGTTAATCTTGACAACCACCCCCCCCCAGGTCCCTCTCAGCCATCGAAACTTGTAGCATTCCTTCCCACCCCCCGTTGTACACTTGGCCTGGGTTTCTGGCTCCCAGGTGCAGTACCTTGCATTTCCCTGCATTGAACCTCAGCTTCCACTTTCTAGACCACCTTTCTTGAGCCTCCAGGTCCCCCTGTATGGCCACCCTCCTCCCCATTCACCATCACCCCCAGTTTTAAGTCATCTGCAAAGAGACTCATCTCACTCCTGATACCCTTCCTTACGTCAGAGACATTGGCGTTGAACAAGAGGGGCCCAAGAACCGATCCCTGAGGGACCCTACTAATGACCCTTCTTGGGGATGAGACTAACCTGCCAACCACTACCCTCTGGGTCCGGTCCTGGAGCCAATTGCCTATCCATCTGATCATCTGGTTCCCCACCCCCATTTCTCCTAGCTTATC
This sequence comes from Neoceratodus forsteri, assembly GCA_016271365.2. Classification (NCBI taxonomy): domain Eukaryota; kingdom Metazoa; phylum Chordata; order Ceratodontiformes; family Ceratodontidae; genus Neoceratodus; species Neoceratodus forsteri. The sequence continues at coordinate 241,261,695 of CM028133.1, read as the reverse complement.
CAACAGACCCCCGTGAGGAACAGGGTCGAAAGCCTTGCTGAAGTCAAGAAAGAGGATGTCCACCGGTCTACCCAGGTCCAAGGCACTCATCACCCAGTCATAGAACTCCACAAGGTTTGTCTGACACAATTTCCCTGGGACGAATCCATGCTGTCTGTCGTCCAGGCACCATGACTTTTCCAGGTCTCCCCCAGCCTCTCTTGACAGTGCCCGCCATCACCTTGCCCACCACTGATGTCAGGCTGATTGAGCCTGTAGTCCCTGCCACCTCCCTTGACCCTCCCGCCTCGTGGATAGGCAGTATGCGCGACCTTCCAGTCCTGGGGCACCCACCTGTCCTCAGAGAGATGCTGAAAAGCTCTGCCAGGGGTTTCGCCAGGACATCCACCAGTTCCTTCAGCACTCTGGGATGTAATTTATCTGGCCCTGGTGCTTTCTCCATCTTAAGGGACCTGAGGGCTTCCCTCGTTCTCTCTCTGATGTGATTTCCACCTCCACTGCCTTATCCCCCTGCTTTGCCTCCCCCTTCCCTCCTGCCAGTGATGACCCCCCTTCTCCCCAGACCCACCGATCGTCGGTCCCCGCCTCCTCAGTTTCTACCATCTCCTCCCATGTATGATGCAACCTCAGTTTTCTTTGGTGAAAACTGAGGCAAAGTACTCATTTAGTACCTCAGCCTGCTCCCCCGGGTCTTGTGCTCATCCCTTCCCTGTTTTAATCCTGCTAATCTGCCCCTTCACCCTTCGCTTTTTCCCCAATGTATCTAAAGAACCTCTTGTTCCCTCTCCTAATTTCCCTGGCCAGGTTCTGCTCCTTCCTTGCCTTAGCCGCTCTCACCACCCTAGTGGCCCTTCAGGCCATCAGCTTGTACTCCCCTCAATCCTTTTCACTCCTTGAGCACTTGAAATGCCTCTAGGCCACCTTCTTTCCCTTCACCACCTCCTGAACCTCCTTGGTCCACCAGCAGGATTTCCAGGCCCTACCGCATTTTCTTCTTACTCTTGCACAGGTGCTGGTAGCATCCTGTACCCCCTCCTGATGATTTGCCACCTACTGTCAGCGTCCATGTCTGGCCCAGTCCCATCCAAATGCTTTAAGGATCCTCCCATTTCCTTGAAATCCGCCCCCTGAAGTCAGTTACTTCCGTCTTTGTGCAGCCTTCTACCCCCGATCCAGGCAGAACCAGACCATGGCATGTTCGCTCCCCAACAGGTCCCTTACCTCCAGGCCCCCAATCTGGTCGCTGTGTTCCAGGACCACATCCAGTATCCACGCCTCCCTGGTCGGTTCCCCCACCTGCTGAATTAGGAACACATCCTAAAAGACATCAGACAACCTCTGTTCCCTGGCCACTGAGGATGTCATAGTCTCCCACTCCGTTCCTGGCATGTTTAAGTCCCCAACACCACTACCCTTCCCCTGCCCAATCTGCAGTGTCTCCCAACATCTGCCACCAGACCGTCCTCCAGCTCCTCTGCCAGTGCAGGGGGTCTATTTACCACTCCTATTTTTACTCTCTTGCACTCCCCCCTTGTTAACAAGGTGACCCAAATCGCCTCCACAGTTCCCGCCACCTCCTCCACTCCTCCTATGCCAATGTAGTTTTTGACTATTATTGCTCCCCCCCTTCCCTCCCACCTGTCCTTCCTGATCATGGTGTAACCCTCCAGGTGTTCAGGTCCCAGTCATGCCCTGTGGTGGCCCAGGTCTCAGTGACCGCTGCCACATCCACCTCTCCCTCAGTTAGCATCACCTGGAGCTCAGGCATTTTATTGCCCAAGCTCCTGGCATTTAGCAGGACTACCTTCCACACTTTCCCTATACTTCTATTTCCCCTGCTCGCGTTCCCATGGGGATCCCATCTTCCCCCGGTCTGCACCTTACCAGTCGGCCTTTTCTCGCATTCGTCCAGCTTCCCAGGGTGGTGGAGACAGAGTCCTTCCTTTATTGGACCCCCCTCGACGGTCTTTTCTCCCATCCCTCCCCCCTTCACACGTTTAAACCCTACCTTTCACCAACAAACCCCTCTATTTTCAACTTAAGGATCCCCCGCCAAATTGAGATGGAGCCTATCTCTAGCATGGAGCCCTTTATCCTCCCAGGTCTCCCCTAATCCCCCATCAGCCCATACCCTCTGGCCCCACACCACTGCCTGAGCCACTTGTTTATCTCCCTAATCTTCCTCTTGTGTTCCTCACTAGCCCTTGACACCGGCAGGATTTCCGAGAAGGAAATCTCACATCCTGTGTCATGACAGACCCTGGCAAGCTCCCTGAACCTTGCCTGTATCTCTTGCTCACTATTTCTCTCAATGTCGTTGGTAACCAGGTGGACCAGAATGTACGTGGAACCTCCACAATCCTTTGCCAGCTGATATACCTCATGCTTGGCCCTGTGCACCGTTATTCCAGGGAAGAATTTTGTTCTAACCAGGCAGGCTTCCCCCCTCCCTATCCCATTTGATACCCCTGATCATGGACTTGCCCAACAGGAGCACTCTGACTGCCCCCTTTCCTCCATTCCCCCCCTTCCATGTCCCTCATCCTTTCTACTGGCCCCTCCCCCCAGCCGGCCTCTTGCTCCTCACCCTATCTGGGTGCCACCTGCTGCCCCTCCTTATTTACCCTGGCCACCCCTCCCTCTGATCCTATGCCTCCTCCTCCCAAATATATTTCTGCACCCCGCTACCCCCAAGTCACTGCCCGGACTGGTCCCCCCCAATCTGCTAAACTAGCCTGGCTTGTCCTCCTCCCTTCTTTCCCGTCTCTGTTCAGCCCTCCTTGCCTGTCATGCCCCCCCCCGGCCTAAACCCTCAGCTCCCTTTACTGTATCCTCCTTGTACTTCTGGTCCTTCTCCTTTCCTCCCAAATGGTCCTTCTCCTTGCGCTTTCCTCCCTCTACCCCTGCTCTGATCCCTCCACTCCCCCCATTTTCCCACATTCCAAGTTCCCCGCTTTTCCTGCTATCCAGCCCGCCTCCTGCCCCCTCCTTTCCATCTCTAACCACCCTGTCATAGCTACGTCACCCCCCCATCCCCAAGCAGAAGAAGAAGAGAATTGAAGCAGTTACTGAGCTTAAGGTCTGATCCACCTCCCACCTTTGCCCTTCTGTCCTGCCTCAGCCATCTGCCTACTTCCTGAGAATGTCCTCCCTTGACCCTCTCTGTGAGGGTTCCCAGATACCTGCCTGCTTCCTTGGTAGTGTCCTCCTTAGGCCCCTCTGTCAGGGTCCCCAGCGACCCCAGAGTACTCTCCTGCACTTTTCCCTATGCCCCCGCCCCTAGTGTTGTGCAACCCTGTGGGAGAGCCTCTGCCCTATTCCCCAACCATACCTCCCCCCACCCTCGAGCTGTGTCCTAATCCCCTCAACCTCCTCCCTAAGCTGTGCCAGCTGGTAGCACACTGGGCAACCACCGAACTTCCAAGCCCAGTCCAGTATCATGGCTGCCCCACACTCTGTGCACCCCACCGCCCTCCCAAAGATGCCGGCCCTACTGACGTGTGGTCCCATCCCCCTCCAAGTAGGTTTCTTTGGGTTAACCACCAGGTTCCCCACTAGTCCAAGATACACCCATACCCACTAATCCTAGATACAGTCCCATGGTAAACAGGTACCCCCGTTACTAGGTGCAGTACTAAGCAGTAAACTTATAGGGTAGGAGCACAACTCCCTAAGCTCCTCTCTCCTGGCCTTTAAACCCAACCCCCAGTGGCTAGAACTACATGAGCTGCACCTGAAGCTTTTTCCTCCAATTGCAGGGCAGGGGTACTCATGTAAAGAAGCCAAGCTGAAGGGAAGGAGGGATTAGGGCCCACTCCCGACTGCTGCAACCTCCTCTGGAGGAAGGCCCCACACAAACACCGTATTAAACAAGTCTCACTACTGCCCTAAAATCCACAGACTGAAAAAGAATGTACTGCTTATCCAGCAACTAAATTCTTTCCCCAACTGCTCAGCAAAAGAAGGTTCAGACAACCTCTGCCAGACCCCAACTGCTTCTGCAGTTAACAGACATCAAATACAATTTCCAACACACCTAAATGGCAGCTAAAAAACTATTTTAAGTCAACTACAAACACGCTCAGCAGCTAAAGGCCCTTTTTCCCTCTTCTCTAGCTGAAGACTGACTGAGATGGCAGCTAACCATCACATTCTAACAGCACTAATCCCCGTAATATGATGCCTGCACTTACAGGCCAGAGAGCAACATTTAAACATAGTCACCAATTTGTCTGATAAAATCCTATAACCCTGCCCAAACCAAATAAAAGTACAAAAATAAAGGCAGTTAGGAACAGACCTCAAATACAATTTCTAACACACAGAAATGGCAGCTAAAAAACTACTTTAAATCAACTTACAAACACACTTAGCAGCTAAAGGCCCTTTCTCCCTCTCCTCCAGCTGAAGAAAAGCCCTCACTGTTGTGATATACTCTTTCTTGTTTCCATGGAGCAGATTGCCTGCCCTCTCCTTGTAAACTGCGTTTTGTATTGTTTTATTTCTACCATTGTATGATGTTTTATTGTATCAGTTATTGTTCTGTTTTGTTCTTATATCCCTCTTCCCCCCCAGGATGTATCTGGAAATGAGCTGTTTTTCAGCTCAGTATGTCTCTCCTGACGAAACTTTTGAAATACATAAATAACTGAGCCAAGCCAAAATTTAAAGTGAAAAAATGTGTTTTTAACTATTTTTTAAAAATGGGGGGCCTGACTTGTATGTGAGGACCACTTCTAGGTGAGTATGTATGGTAAATCATGGTAGCAGCCATTTCTTAGAATCATTTTCTTTTTCAAGATTCAATGACATGGCTGCTCCTTTGACTTAATTTACGGATAGTTTACATAGTTGTATCCCTGGACTGCTGACATCTTCGTGTAAGCGGCTACTTCACAGTTTGTCCCGGTCATTTGGCTCTGTGACAACTCACTAAGGACTACTAGCTCTGATGTCAGTCAGCTCCCACGTTAGTTTATCCCCGGACAATTTGCCCTAGTAAAAATATTATAAAATAAACTCCAGGTGGGCACATTTTGCCCACCAGATGAGGCAGTGTGCTCGAGAGTTGTAGGAATGGAAGTCGGCCTGGCCCAGTGGTGCTGAGGGTTGAGGCGCTAGACACCACAGTGGCAACCCGGGTTCCGGAACGAGCTTGGCACCAGGAGTTGGCAGGGGTGACAGAGGATTGAGCATCCGGAGGACTGCTCTCTTCTCTCGGGGAGGGGGAGAGACCTGTCGTCCCGCCTATTGACTGCCCTCTGGCGATGGCCGGAGGGCATTATGGGTTGGGAGACTCATGCAGACGTCACTAAGTCGGCAGGGAGGGGGACTGGAGAAAAGTGGAAAATCGGAAGGTTGGCCCGGTGCATCTGGATTGGGTCTTTTTGGGGGGGGTGCTGAGTGAGTGCCAGTGCCCTACCTCGTTGACCCACTGCGGGGGGCAGTCCACGGGGGACTGATCGGGTCGGTGATATGGGTACGCAGGTAAGCCGGAGAGTAAGACTCTGCAAAAGGAGAGACTGTAGCCACCTGCCAGGGCTACCGGAAGGATAAAAAGTTGTATGAAAAAGAAAAAGTAGACAGACTTCCGGTTCTGCCTCCTACCTGATGCGCAGCTAATTATTGGAGCTGCGACCCCTGGGGTACTAAATAATTTAAATATTGTGGTCTCGGGTGTTCATCGGCTAGCCCCCCCCCCAAATCAGTCCAAACTGTTAACATGCTGTACGAGGAGAAATGCAGCTGAAAGGTCACGCAAAAGAGAATTTGTTTGAGTACTTGAAGCTAACCCCAGCTCCAGATTCACATGGCGTCAGACTGATGGCAAAAAAAACAAGGCCTCTGAGCAACCCACATCCCCAGCAGCACAATCAGAGGATGAGGGGGAAGAAAACTTCACAATTACTTTGAGGCAGTTATGCCAGGAGCTGCAGAAAATAAATTGTACCATGCAAAAGTTGGTGCAAACTGTACTCGAAACAAAAGCGAAGATACTGGTGGTGACTCAGTGGACGGCAGATCTGGAGAATGGCCTCACAGAGAATAATCTGGACATGCAGGAACATGAAGAAGCACTCCGATTCTTATGTAAAAGGGACAGAGACTGGCTTGAGAAACTGGATGATTTGGAGCCGAGATCACAGAGGGACAATATACGTATGTATACGGAGTCCCCGAGGATACTGAGCAGGGTGAGCGTATGGAGCCCTTTTTAGAGAGCTTCCTGAGAGAGCTGCTTGATCTGCCTAACGACCAGCCACTCAACACTGTTCAAACAACATGAAGTCTTGCTGTATTCTGACTATTGCAGTTTGGTCCTGCCTTTCAACTGCCCCGGAGAACAAAGGGTTAACTTTTCTATGCCTTGCATAGAACGTTCATCAAGAGCTCGGTTGAAGCCCCTGTCTGTTGTTGTTTAATCTGCAACCATCAGATTCTTTACCCCGCCTCACTGAACAGTCGCTCCGGAGAGTTCTCCTGCTGCTCGGTTCAAAAATCGGTTGAAGTGTCGGTTTTCGGTTGGTTTCTACCGAGTTGTTGCTTCTGCATAGTCTGTTCAAGTCTCTGTCTGTGGTACCGTGAGTACTAGATAGGTTTTTGTTCTGTTTTCTGTGTGGAACTTGTAAACTGTGGATCGGTTCGGCTGAACCAATCAATTTGAGGTAAAAACTTGTGCTTTACTTTAGAGTGTGGTTTCCGGTCCATATCGGTTCTAAAAAAAAAACAGATTTTAATTACGTTTTTTTCCAAGACCTGTGACACTGTCGGGTACCGATAGGGGAGTCTTGCCTGGCAGATTGCCGAAAAAAGGGTACATTTTTGGTTAGGTTGGCCGATCTGAGAAACCCAAGAAAAACGGGCCCTCTGGTTTCAATCATTTGGTGTGGGGGAGGTCTTTGCTAAGGCTGATCCCCACACCACCTGTGTTTATTGTCTGGGATTTGACCACCCCAATTCAGACTGCCAAATTTGCAAGAATTTTCCCAAATCTACCCTGGAAAAGAGATTATGTAGACTGAGGGAAAGGGAGGCCGAGAAGTCCGCTGACCCGGATGGCCAGCCCGGTTCGGTTCCGACCGAACCAAAGGAGTGCCCTCTCACCAGGGCAGTTCTTCTTCGAGCAAAAGGAGAGCCGATTCCGAGGAGTCGGTTCCGACAAAAAGAAAAGACAAATCGACCAGTTCGGACCCAGAATCTCATACTCCGACCGCGGATGAGATAGCCAAGGTGATTAGGCTTGTGCAATTTTTAGTTCGGTTCCGACCGAACCGGCACCATCTGGCAGGGGCTCGGTACGGTCGGTTCCCCCGGTTCCGGATTATACTTTGGAAGAATTTTATGAACCGGAGTTGGAGGAGGGAGAGTATGAGGATGATTATGGTGATGGTGAAAGTCTGGATGTGCCTATTGACCCAGACATCTCCCCAGACAGACCTCCAGGTGTTTCTCCTCCTAGGCTGTCTGAGCCCCCTTCACACTACATGTTCACAGAAAGGTGGATGATGCCTTCCAGCTTCCTGTGGAGGAAGCAGTAGAGGATCAGGAAGAGCCTGATTATGTTGAGATGATGGACATTCCAGAGTCCAGGAGACTGTTTCCCTCCACAAATCCTTTGGGAAACAGACACAAAAAATTCTTAAGTCTCCTAATTCTACACCTCCTGTGGACAGACAAATGGACAAGAAGTACACTCTCTCAGGCTCAGACACAGAGTTCCTTTTCCAGCAATGCAGCCATGTTGGGGTTGTACAGGCTGCTGACTGTGATAAGGCAAACATTCCCTTGGCATCACACCCCCCAGACAAGGACTCCAGGAAGATTGATGCCATGGCAAAGAAACAATACATGGCAGCTTATTTTGGACTCTGGCAAGCTAACTATATGGCCTATCCAGCCAGGTACCAGAAGTCCAGGTGAGACACTGTACTGGCACTGGCTAAACAGACTCCCGCCCAGCTTGCCAAGGAGCTGGAGCAGGTGGTTGCAGATGGGATTGAGGCATTGAAAGTACAGTTTCAAGCTGCTGTGGACTCCAATGATGTATCATCAAGAGTCATGGCTACATCTGTGGTTTTTCGGAGAATGGCTTGGCTCAAATGTACTAGCCTCTCACGGGATACCCAGGCTAAGGCCATGGATTTTCCTGTAATTGGTAATTCTCTGTTTGGGGCGCAGACAGAGAATTACATGAAGAAAATGGACGAATACAGGCCCACTTACAGGAGTGCTCAGGCCAAAGAAAGGCAAGCAACTCCTCAAAGGCAGCAGTCCAGGGGCAGGCCTTTCCAAAGACCTTTTTACCAAGCTCAGGCCTCCTCTTCTTCCTTTTCGAAGAGGGGGTTCTTTAGAGGGAGAGGCAGAAGGGGGATGAGCAAGCCTGCATCCACCCCTCAGCCTAAAGCACATGCCAAGCAGGCACCCTGATGGGTCTGCCTGGGTTGATTCTCCTATATCAGTAGGGGGCAGGCTGGCTTACTTTATCCAGGACTGGCTGTCTCTTACATCAGACAAGTGGGTCCTGGAAGTAGTAAGCCAGGGACTGGTTCTCGGCTTCAAAAAATTTCCCAAGATGAGAGCCAGATCTTTTCCACCTGCAAATCTCTCGGAGACCCTTGCCCTAGAGGCAGAGGTTTCTTCTCTCTTAGCTCTCAGAGATATAGAGAAAGAGTTCCCACCCTACACAGGGGCACAGGATTGTACTCCAGGTACTTCCTAACCCCCAAAAAGACAGGAGAGTGGCAACCCATCCTGGACGTAAGATATCCGAACAAACATCTTTTAAAGCCAAAGTTCAAAATGGTAACTCTGGGAATTATCATTCCCTCTCTAAGGCCAGGGGACTGGCTAGCCTCCCTGGACCTCAAAGATGCCTACTTTCACATTTCCATCAGGTGCTCCCACAGAAAGTACCTCAGGTTCGAGTTGCCCTCAGGCCACTATCAATTCAGAGCAATGCCCTTTGGCCTAACATCAGCCCCAAGGGTCTTCACAATGTGCCTGGCAGTAGTTGTTGCCTTCCTAAGAAGACAAAAGATCTCCATTTTCTTGTACTTGGACGACTGGCTCATAGTAGGTCAGTCTTCAGACCAGGTCAAGTCACATCTGCAAGTGACCCAGCAAGTGCTCACTTCCTTAGGATTCCTTCTCAACCTACCAAAGTCAGTTCTCGAACCAGTACAGCTCCTCACCTTCATAGGTGCAGAACTGGATATGGTAAAGGCAAGAGCCTTCCTTCCTTTGGAAAGGGCAAGGACCCTTATGGAACTGGCCTCTTCATTCACCCTTCAGATGTCTCGACCAGCAAGGCATTTCGTTTAGCTACTGGGCCACATGGCAGCCTCCACAGCAGTGGTCCAGGGAGCAGGATTCCAAATGAGGGACATTCAGTTCCACTTAAGAGCCTTTTGGTCCCAAAGAAAGTATTCCCTTACCAAACTAATCACAGTGACTCGAACCCTGATCCAAGCCTTGCAATGGTGGTAGGATCAAGACAATTTGAGACAAGGGGTTCCATTTGTCATTCAGTCTCATTCAGTGATACTCACCACAGATGCTTCCCTGCTGGGCTGGGGAGCCCATTTGGGGGATCTTACCACCCAAGGACTGTGGTTGCCTCGGGAATCTCTGCTTCACATCAATCTCTTGGAACTCAGAGCAGTGTTTCTGGCACTGCAAGCTTTTTCCAAATCTGTATAGAACAATGTGGTTCAGGTCAGAACAGATAGCACCACCACCTTGTGGTACATCAACAAGCCAGGAGGCACTCTGTCTACAGCCTTGTGCACAGAAGCAATGAAGTTGTGGTCCCTGGCCTATTCCCTGCAAACCTCTTTGATAGCAGTTCACCTCCCAGGGAAGGATAATGTCCTAGAAGATGCACTGAGCAGAATATCCCAGGGCCATCACGAATGGGCCCTAGATCCTCTGGTTTTGAAAGTGATTTTCTCGAGATGGGGCACTCCAGAGATCGATCTTTTTGCAGCCCCAGACAATCACCAACTTCCTCTCTTTTGTTGCAGACCCCCAGTCTTGGGCTCAGTCCCCCTGGATGCTCCGATTCTGAACTGGGAAGGGAAATTTCTGTATGCTTTTCCCCCTTTCCCTCTCCTGTTCAGGGTGTTAGTCAAGATAAGGTCACAACCATGCAAAGTGATTCTTGTTGCTCCAGACTGGGCCAGACAGCCATGGTATCCCTTGTTGCTGTCCCTAACAGTCCACCTCTACCTGTCTCGTCCCAGAAATTACAACCTGTTAACATCCTCTCGGGGTAGGATTTGATACCCGAATCTTCAGTCTCTCAATCTCAAGGCTTAGCTGTTGAAGAGTTAGAGTTTGCAGATCTGCATCTTTCCCAAGGGGTCCTGGATATCCTTAAGGCTTCTCGAAAGCCTTCCACCAGAAAGACTTACAACTCCAAATGGAAAAGATTCAGCATTTGGTGTTCTAAGAAGAATATTTCGCCAGACTCTGCTGAATTGCCTACGATTCTGGATTATATGGTCCATCTTAATGGCCTAGGCCTCAGACCAGCTACCCGAAAGGTACACTTGGCAGCTGTTTCTGCTTTCCTGTCAGTAGGCAAGTCTTCCTCTCTCTCATCCCATCCTGTTTTCTGTATGTTTTTCAAGGGATTGCTTCACACCAACCCCCCCTTAAGGGATCCTGCTCCTGCTTGGGACCTTAATGTTTGCATTGCTCAGCTTATGCAACCCCCCCTTTGAGCCTTTGTCCTCAGTAGAGCTTAAGTACTTGACTTGGCAAACTGTGTTTTTGGTAGCCATTACTTCTGCCAGACGTATCAGTGAATTGCAAGCCCTGTCAGTGGAATCTGATTTTATCTCCTTTCACTGAGATAAAGTGGTCCTTGGAAGTAACAGAAAGTTCTTATGTAAAGTGGTTTCAGATTTCCACCTCAACCAGTCTATATCTCTCCCTGTTTTCTTCACTAACCATTCCTCCTCGGGAGAGAGGAGACTACACAGTTTGGGATGTTAAAAGAGCCCTTAGCTACTACATAGAGTGTACCAAGGGTCACAGGTTTGAATCCCTCCAGCTGTTCCTCACTTATGGAGAAGTTGGTAAAGGCAAACCTGCCACTAAGAGATCTATTGCCAGGTGGATTGTTTCTTGTATACAATTCTGCTATGAAAAACTGGGTAGAACCGCACCCTCAGGCCTGAGGGCTCATTCCACAAGAGGTACAGCTACTTCCCTGGCTGCTGCCAGGGATATTCCTCTCTTAGAAATTTGTCAAGCAGCCACCTGGAAAACAGTCCATACTTTCACCAAGCATTACTCTCTGGATATCCAGACTAGGAGTGATGCTTGGTTCGGACACAGCAGTACTTCAAAGCCTATTCCTAAAGTAGGCTCTGTCCCTCCTCCATGGAGGTACTGCTTGGTAGTCTGCAGTAGTCAGAATACAACAAGATTTCATGTTGTTTGAAAAAAAAAAAAAAAGACTCACCTTGGTAATTGTGTTTCTTCTAGTGAAGTCTTGCTGTATTCTGACCTCCCCCACTACCTCTCCTCTCAGAACCTAGTTTTTGGGATGTGGGTGGGTAGGAGCAGTGTTGGCACCCTAGGGGTGTCCTTTTTACACCCTCTTTTTTGTTTGGGTGGAATGTTGTGTTTTGGACGTGTTTTTGTTTTTGGGTTTCCTGATTTGAGTCTTCCTTTGAAACCAAAAACATTATATATATTTGCCAGTTGGCTAGTAAAAATTTTACAGTTTCCACACAGAACACCTAGTGAGTTTTTGCTCGAAAAGATCTGACGGTTGCAGTTTAAACAACAGACAGGGGCTTCAACCGAGCTCGTGATGAATGTTCTATGCAAGGCATAGAAAAGTTAACCCTTTGTTCTCCAGGGCAGTTGAAAGGCAGGACCTAACTGCAATAGTCAGAATACAGCAAGACTCCACTAGAAGAAACATAATTACTAAGGTGAGTAATTTTTTCTTCGTGCACGTAGAGCCCTGGCAAAAAAACAAACAAAAAAAGATAGGCCCACAGACTACTCCCTGCTTGATTGTCTTGGAAGTTCCTGGACAGTCACACTAAAACAGCGGTACTACAGGCAGCCTGGGTCAAGAAGGCAGTGCTATCTGGGGACACTCGTCTGTATTTCGACCACAATTTTACATGGCATACACAGCAGAAAAAGAGAGTGCTGTTAGATATTGAGAAGCACTTGGCAACAAAAGGTATTAAGATGCATCTTATTGCCCCGGCCCAGTTGAAGATATTTTTGCCAAAGGGACCCACCTTCTTTTGATCGCTGGCAGAAGCATGTCCTACCATGACAGAGCTGAAAGTGCCACAGGACCTCCTTAGTAGGCCGGATTCTTCTTCAGTGGAAGCCAGGTGCAGAGACAAGGAGCAATGGCAGAACGGTAACTCACGGAAAAGGAACAATGCTGAGGCCTCTCGAAAATCGACGCGCAAGAAGACACATCAGGAGGAAGGAGAGGGAGCCTCCCCGATGCAAACTGCAGGGAAGAGTACCCCAGCCGAAACTTGAGAGGCTGAGACTGTATCCTTAACTACTGTGCTGTCTGACTCTTTGCTTTTAATAGCTGGCTTACTGACTCAAATAGAGCTGAATCTTTGCATTGCAGAGGATTATGGGGGGGGATAATCTGATGTTCATAATGGGGGGTGGGGGGCCCGGGGGCTGGAGACCTGCGATACATATCTGTATAAAGGGGATATCAGGCAGGGGCCTGAACATGCTAAACACAGGGAAAAAGTTTGATTAGGTGGGCACCTATGGTGGGGGCTTGAGAGAGGGGACTTGAAGGTCCCCCCCCCTTTTTTTTTTTCTTCACACTTCAGGTAATTTTGAGAGCACACTCTGGGCTCAAGTAGCCAACATCCAGTTCCAGGTACTGGCAGGGACAGCCAGGAATGAAGGGTGAATTTGGGGGGGGGCTGTGACACTGTCTGGTGCCTCACCTCTTACATGGACAAATGGTCACCGGATGCACTCCCTGAAGCAGCTTTTTATAAAAATTGATGAGTCATTTGGCGGTTCGCTGTCTGCCCTCTGGGATTTGAGGGGGGTGTGCGAGTTGGTGGGACAGTGCCTCCTGTCTGCCCTGATAGACGCCTACCTCGGGGGGAGGGTAGGTGGGTAGTGAATGGACTCCATTACTGTTCGTCTCGAGTGAGAAACGAGGGTAAGTGAAACGTTGTCACCAGGAGGGAGGCAGTGGACTAAAGTGGGTTTGGCAAGCAGGAGAAGCCAATCGCCCCAGAAGCGCAAGGAGTGCGCATGGCCTAGGATGAATAGGCCACACCCAGCTGGCTTAAAATCACCAGCAAAGCGGGCAGGGTGCATTAGAAATGTTGGAAGGATCATGTTTCTACAAAAAAGTTTTATGTTCTTTTCATGTTGGTTTTGCAATGTTAGGGAGACTCTGGGGCACAGCTGCAGTAAGTGGGGTGGAGTTTTGTTCCCATCATGACTGAAGAAGTAATAACATATAATGTCAGAGGATTGGGTAGCCTAATCAAAAGGAAGAGGGTCCTCGATGAGCTCAGGCAAGCTAGAGCTGAGATAGCTCTCTTACAGGAGATTCATTTAGACAAGAAAGTGCCAAGCTGAAGCCGACATGGGTGGGACAGGTAATTTCAGCCTGCTATCTGGCCCACCCCCACAGACGAGTGGTGGCTATTCTAATACACAAGAACTGCCCCTTTCAGCTAGAGAATAGTGAGATAGATGAGGGAGGTAGGTTTATCTTAGTAAAGGGCACATACAGGGGTCAACCATGTACTTTAGTGAACATATATGCACCTAATTCAGATGCAGATAACCACGCTTTCCTACAGAAGGTTCTTCTGAGAGCAATGCCCCCAACAGGGGAAGTAACAGTAGTTGGTGGGGATTTCAGTTTAGTTATAAATCCCTTACTGGATACATCGGGCTCAAAACTAGGACCACCATCTTGGACAGCTAAAACTCTGGTTAGACTCATGAGGGACCTGGGCCTGATTGACATCTGACGTCACCTGAACCCCAGGGTAAGGGATTATTCATGCTGGTCAGCCCCTTGTAATGCCTACTCTAGAATCAGTCTGATACTAATATCAGAAGAATGGGCGTACAGGGTGGGAGAGGCAAAAATTCAGGTCAGAACATTTTCTGACCACGGGTTGGTCTCTTTGAGACTTGGCTTGACCGCTGGTGTAGGGAACTCCTCTTGGAGGTTGAATGTTTCCTTCCTAAATAACCCTGATTTAAAGGAGTTGATCCAGGAGGCGGTGGAGGAATACTCTAGTAACAACCCAACTGGGGATACTTTGGCAGCCAAAGGGTGGGATGGACTGAAGGCTTTTCTGATGGGGAAGATCATACAATATGCCTCCCAACGTTAAAAGAAAAAACTGAAGGAGACTGACCTTGAAGCCAGGCTTTGGGATCTGGAGGTGGAACACAAAATAGCTCTGGACCCAGAAGTTAAAAAAGAATTGGACACCATCAGGTGGAAACTAAATTATTAGATGACAAAATTGAGGGACAGCTGAGGTACTCCCGCCAGAGGTTCTACGAGTCAGGGTCCTTGCCTGGCAAATTTGAAGAGAAGCTGCCTCGCGGAATATTCTTAAAGTAGAAACCCTGCAGATTAGGTGGGTTTCAGACCTGGAGTGTACAGCCAACCAGTTCAAAGAGTTCTATAAGACTTTATATATTCAGGAGCCCATAGATGAATATCGAGGTAAATTGGAAGGCTTTTTCAGACTGCTCAAATTGCAAAAGTTAACATGGGAGGAGAGTGATACCCTAGATTCTCCATTTAAGGACGAGGAGATCCTCATGGGTATCCAGGCTCGGGGGGGAGGGGGGAGGCCCTGGGACCTGGGACCTGGGACCAGATGGTATAGCCGCAGAGCTGTATAAATCATTTAAAGAGCTTCTGGCCCCATTGCTGGGTAAGGTGTGTAGAAAGGTGAAGCAAGAAGGGTCAGCCCCTCCAAGCTGGCAATATGCGCAGATTACGGTAATTCACAAAGATGGCAGGGATCCAACAGAGTGTGGTTCCTATCACCCATTTTCCTTACTAAATGTGGACCAGAAAATATTCACTTCTAGGGACGTGGATATGTGGTTCGGTCCACACTTGTTGGCAGATTCCTTGCCCCTTTAAATGTTGCCGGAAGGTCTTCAAGCTGGCTCCTCTCACCCACCCGGGTGGTAAAACCCTTGACTCTGCCCCGTGACGCCAGATCTTCCTTACCTATTGGAAGCTCAGGCTCCCTCCTTTGCACTCTGCATTTTAGTTCTGGATCCACACACTTCGGAATTTCCAAAATTAATTTTAAAATTTACAAGAAGTCCCACTGTTGACGTTCGTGGGAGACTGAGAGATCCCCTTCACCGGACCGTCGACTTTGGTTGAGGTTGTGGCTGCGGCCCCATCAGGTCAGCTGGCCGAGACATCTGTCAACACGGTCGAGATTTTTCTTGACCTGTTGGATGGTTTGTCACCAGGAGATGCCAACAACGCTTCTTCACTGGTTTCCCTGGTGATAACCGAGGACTTGCCTGTGCTGAAGTCCCTGGTTAAGGTCCCTGCACCAAAGGAGGGGTGGGTTTCTTCTGTTCCCTCTTTGACCCACCCTTAGAATCCCCAAAGGTCTCTGTCTCGGTCCTCGTCCAGGTCCAGCCGGTCCCACTGACGGCGGTCTCAGCACCATGGAAAGCAGCGTCGCCGCTCGTCCTCTTAGGAGGATAGGCTCCGGCGTCAGTTGCGTTGGCGCTGTGAGGACTTGATGTGGCAGCAACTTTTACTGACCAGTAACAAGCAGACTCCATCGCCTTCTCCAGCCATTAAGTGGCTGTCACCGGAGCGGCCGAAACAACTCCTCGTGGTAGTCGAGGAGCCACCACCTGTTGTTCGACCAGTACCAGCTGCTCCACCCATTGTGGTGGAACCTCTGCCTCCACAACCGAAGACTGGGGCCCCGACCAAGGATTCCCGGTCGGGTCAGGACTTGCCCCATAGATTGTCGGTCACCCTCACTCCTGATCGACCTCGGCAGGTGGAGGGTTGCTGAGGCGCTCGGCAGCTGTTCGCAGACTCCTTGGGGTCTGATGACGACTCTTCCCTGTTCTCCTGGCCGATTGACCTGGAGTCTGCAGGAGGCCAGTCGGTGGACGAGAGCCCATCCTCGTTTCTGGGTGTGCTTCGACTCATCTCAGAGACTACTGGGATGCAGCTCGAATCCGTCCAAAAACGGGCCAAGTATCCCCTTATGGAGACACTGGACCGAGGGGATTCCCCTACGGAGGCCTTTCTGGTGGCCGAGGTCATTGTTGGCCCGGCCATCATCTTGTCCCGCGCCTTCGGCCAGGATGGCTCTGAAGTACGCGGCCCCACCAGTTCACTCTCTGGTTTCTCGGAGCACCTTCAGGAACGCTCGGGATGTGGACAAACCGCCCGATAAGGAATCCAAAAAGTTGGATTACTCGGGGTGGAAGGTTCACGCTGCTTACTCCCTAGGCCTTCATCAGGCTAGCTCGGCCATTCTGATGGCACCTTTCTCACGCTCCCTTGATGAGGTGATTCCTCATCTCCCGGCTGACCTTCAGACGATGGTCAAGCAGGTGCGGGATCAGGGAAGGGCGATGGCTAAACAGCTCCAAACTTCATTGGACATTGGCAACTCTTGTGCCTGATCAGTAGCGGCCGCAGTGGCCATGCATCGTAGAGCTTGGCTGCGGATCTCCACCTTCACGACGGACACCCAGCACAAGCTGGCAGACGTTCCCTTCCTGGGCACCGACTTGTTCGGGCCTGGAGTGGAAGGCCATCTCTAGAGGATAGAGAAGTCCAATGCCACTTTGGAGTCTGTCATGTCTGCCCAGAAGGACAAAGGTCACCAAGCAGAGTGTAAGTCTTTCGCCTTCCGCTCCTGCGGTACGTCCGACCCAGCAACACCAGCATCAGGGCCAGCAGGCTCACACTTGGCACCCTAAAGCCAAGTCTGCCGCTTTGTCTAGTAGGAAGCCTGGAGGCAAGGGTCCAGGAGGTCCCTCATTGGGCCCTTCCTCCAACCCTGCCCAGTGACTGGGTGTTGCCACCAACCTCGTCACTCCTCCCCGGGTTCCCCCCATGGGGGGACGGCTCCGCCACTACTTTTTCTCCTGGTCCGCTATCACCACGGACTGCTGGGTGCAAGAAGTGGTCGGCAGGGCTCTGCCTCTGAAATTCAAGCAGTTTCCCCCTCCATTGAGCCGTCGCTCCAGGGTGGGCTACGGGTTCCGCAGCCTCTCTGTCGGCTTGTCGAGCCGACATTGCCTTGCTCCTCCAGAAGGAAGTGATCAGGAGGTGGATCAGCGAGGTGATGGATCTCCTCGGCACTCCAGTGTTTGTGTCCAGGTACTTTCTGGTCCCAAAACCGACGGAGGGGGGGGCTGGCGCCCCATTCTCGACCTGCACGACCTGAACAAGTTCCTAAGGCTTCGCACCTTCAGGATGGTCACTCTAGCTCAGATCATTCCATCCTTGGAACCAGGCGTGTGGTTCTGTTCTCTGGGTCTTCAGGTTGCGTTCTTTCACGCCCCAATCAGTCCGTCTCATCAGTGATTCCTCCACTTCCGAGCAGAGGGATCTCTCTGAGTTCCAGGCCATGCCCTTCGACCTCTCTCCAGCTCCCAGGATCTTCACTAAATGCATGGCAATGGTGACAGCATTCCTGTGGCGCTGAGAGGTCCAGGTGTACCCTTACCTGGATGACTGGCTGATTGCAGCCCCCTCCAGGTTGGAGGTGGAGCGGTCCAGGGATCTGGTCCTTCAGGTCTGCTCTCAGATTGGCCTCCTCATCAGTGAGGCCAAATCGGAACTCGTGCCATCGCAGGTGATTCAGTTCATCAGGGCAGAGCTCGACTCTTCGAGCAAGAGCCCGGCTCCCAGTGGGCAGGGCCGAGGTCCTTGCCTCCTATGTCCAGTCATTTCTGGTTGGGCAGTTGCACCCTGCCCGGGACTTCCCGCGTCTCCTGGGCCTCATGGCGGCCTGCACCAGCGTGGTCCGTTGGGCCCACTGGCATATGCGTCCCCTGCAATGGGGGCTGGCCAGCCAGTGGTCACAGCACTCCAGTCCTCTGGACCAGCCAGTGACAATGACCCAGGAGATGTGGGATGGCCTGCAGTGGTGGCTCGTCCCAGCTCACCTGCAGGAGGGTATCCCGTTCGTCCACCCTGAGCCAACGGTCAGTCTAACGATCGATGCCTCTCTGATGAGTTGGGGTGCCCATCTGGGGGAGCTCAGAGCCCATGGCCTCTGGTCCCCTTCAGGAGTCTCGATGCCACATCAACCTACTGGAGCTTTGAGCGGTTCGACTAGCCCTCACCGCCTTCGCTCAGTTTGTATGGGGTCAGGTGGTTCAGGTCCAGACGGACAACACCACGACCATGTACTATCTCAACCGTCAGGGCGGGACGCACTTCTTGCCGCTGTGCAAGGAGGCTGTCCGCATCTGGTCTCTCCTGATCAGCCTAGAGGCGGATCTCCTAGCCATCCATGTAGCAGGATCCTCCTATAGTCTGGCCGATGCCCTCAGCCGGATAGGCGCTGCTTCTTACGAGTGGTCTCGCCTGCTGGAGGTAGTAAAAGACCTGTTCTCTTGTTGGGGCTACCCTCAGGAGGACCTGTTTGCCTCCAGGGAGAATGCGAAGCTGAGGCTATTTCATGCCCACCCCCCTCAGCAGGGCTCGCTGCAGGGGGATGATTTCTCGAGGCCGTGGACCCCGGGCCTCTTCTATGCCTTCCCTCCATTTCCTGTGATCCACAAGGTACTTCTCAAGGTGAAGAGGGACATGGTGCACGTGATTCTGGTAGCCCCAGACTGGTCCCGCCAGTTCTGGTACCCAGATATCCTCAGCCTTGGCTCCAGGCTCCCGAGGTGGCTTCCAGTCCGCCCGGACCTGCTCTCAGTTGACAAGGGGAATGTTCTCCACCTGGACCTTCAATCCCTGCACCTTACGGCCGCCTGGTTCCTGAGCGGCTAGAGTTCCAGTCCTTGGGTCTTTTCGTCGAGGTCCTCAACATCGTTGAGGCGTCCCGTAAGGAGTCGAACAGAAAATGCTATGCCTTCAAATGGAAGAGATTCTCCATTTGGTGTCAGGACAAGGGGTTGGACCCTTCTTCCTGTTCCTTGGCTAGCATTCTGGACTATCTGTAGTCCCTTTCTCAGCTAGGGCTTCAGTCGACAACCCTTAAGGTGCACCTGGCAGCCATCTCTGCTTACTGGGCGTGGGCCAGCAAGCAGTCTGTGGCACAGGAGAAGGTGGTGGGGCGCTTTTTCAAAGGCCTAGACCACATATCCCCTCTGGTGCGAGAATCTCCACCTCCGTGGGATCTACTGCTGGTATTGGCTAAGCTCATGGGCAAGCCATTCGAACCGATGCACAGGTGTGACATATCTCACCTGTCATGGAAGACTGCCTTCTTGGTGGCTATCACATCAGCCAGAAGGATGGGGGACCTCCAGGTGCTTTCTATTGAGTCTCCTTATCTGGTCTTCCACAGGGACAAGGTTGTCCTTCGCCCCCAACCGAAAGTCCTTCTGAAGGTGGTGTCGGAGTTTCACCTTAACCAGGTGTTGACTCTGCTGGTGTTCTACCCCAGTCACACCTCGGAGGCCGAATATAGGCTCCATACTCTGGACCCTAGAAGAGTGCTGTCTTATTTTAAGGAACGAACGGCTGAAGTTCGGGGAGAGTTTCGCCAGTTTGTCACCTATGCTGAAGCCGCACCTGGCAGACTTGTAGCCAAGTGGACGATAGGCAGGTGGGTCACCTCCTACATAGACCTCTGCTATAGGTTGGTGGGCATGGAGCCTCCCAAAGGGTTAAGAGCTCATTCTACCCACCATACCGCTGCTTCGGTGGCTGCTTCTAGGGACGTCCCTATCCAGGAAATCTGCAGGGCTGCTACCTGGAAATCAGCACACACCTTCATTTCCCATTACCACATTGACCTAGAGTCACGCCGGGATGCTGGTTTTGGGACCTCGGTTCTCCAGTCCTTATTCCCTAAGTAGGGGGGTGCTCGCCTTGCCTCCCTCCTCCTCCTGGAGAACTACTAGGAGTCTGCCAACAAGTGTGGATTGAACAACATATCTATGTCCCTAGAAATACAGGTTACTCACCCGTAACAAGAGTTCTAGGAGTGGTATATGTTGCTCATCCACACGACCCACCCAACCTCCTCGGCTTCAACGCGCAACCTGGCTTCCAGCGGGCTAGATCTGGTGTCATGGGGCAGAGCCCAGGGTTTTACCTCCTGGGTGGGTGGGAGGAGCCAGCTTGAAGACCTTCCGGCAACATTTAAAGCGGAAAGGAACCTGCCAACAAGTGTGGATGAACAACATATACCACTCCTAGAACTCCTGTTACAGGTGAGTAACCTGTATTTCTGTGTTGGCTAAAAAGACTCTTAAGCGGTGATTGGGCAGCTGGTCCATCTGTACCAGACAGGCTTCATTAATGGGAGACTTACTCATGACAACATTAGGCAAATGCTGAACCTGATCACCCATCAACAGGTAGCCAGTAGATGTACCCTGGCCATTTTTATGGACGCTGAGAAGGCCTTTGACAGGGTGTACTGGGGATTTCTCCAAGGCACCCTGTTAGAGATGGGGTTTGGCCCTAGATTTAGGGGAGAGTGGAAACCCTGTATGCTGACCCGCAGGCAGTGATTAGGGTCAATGGGTTCACAATGGAGAGGTTCCATCTTATTAGAGGGACGAGACATGGATGTCCCTTATCCCCGTTGCCTTTTGCCCTGTGTATTGAACTGTTGGCTGTGAGGATTAGGGCCGCAAAAGACATCAAGGGCATGAGGGTGGGGAAGGAGAAAGAACACAAAATCTCCCTATATGCTGACGACTCCCTGTTCTATAGTACCTCTCCTGAAACGTCTCTCCTGGTGTTGGAGAGAGCTAGAGGAATATGGCTTGGTCTCAAGGTATAAAATTAATCATGACAAGTCAGAGGAGATGATGAGGTTTGGAGGGGCAGTCCCCAGAGAAGTGTTGAGAGTTCCCATACAAGTGGGCCAAGGCTAACACGATGAGATACTTAGGGGTTAGGGTCACCCCATGTATAGCTAACTTGTCTGAACTGAATTATGGGAAACTTTGGAGAGATCTCCACGGACATTACAAGATGGAGGCTGCTTCCGCTCTCTCTGGGAGGGAGGGGTGGAGTCTGTAAAAATGAACGTCCTGCCTTGTTTCATGTTCCTTTTTCAGGCTCTCCCTATTGGGATTCCCAGCGGCTTCTGGAAGGAGGGCCTGGGTGCCCTATCGAAGTTCATATGGCAGGGAGGCCGGAGGAGGATTAATGTGGGGCTCCTCTCTCAGCCTAGGGAAAGAGGGGGTCTTGTGTACCCAGACTTTAAGCTGTACTACATGGCTGCCCAGTTAGCTCCAGTCATCTCGTGGTTGAAACATGGAGGGCTGGCAGGGTATTGAGAGGTACCATTCTAGACAGTTCTCATTGACATCACCTCCCCACGCCCCAATTACCCACAGGACATGGCAGACAGTCAAAAACCCTTGGACCAGGCATACACTCAGGATCCTGATCAAAGCCAGACGTGTGAACCACACTCCAGAGGGAATTGGCCCCTTAACTTCCATATTGGGGGATCCAGGCTTTCTTTCCACCCAGTGAGACGCAGGTTTTGAGGTCTGGAATAGCCGAATCTTGGTTAGGTTCCGTAATTTATTGCAAGGGACAATTTAATGTGCTTTGAACAAATTCAGCAAAAACACCACTTAGAAAAGACTGATTTTTTTTTTTTTTTTTTTTTTAAGATATTTACAAATAAGGCATTATATACTAGTGAACCGCTTGGTGCCAAAGATAGCAAGGGATATGACAGGCCTGAAAGACTTTATGTACTGGTCGGCCAGATTAACTGGCCAGAGAAAAGTAATATCATTGGGGTACAGGGCCCTACAAGGGGAGGCTATTGATTACTTCTGGGCCATTAGAGACAGGTGTGAGGGGGGAAATGGGATCGGCAGTCACAGATCAAAGGTGGTGGAATGTTTGGAAGAGAGGATGACGTATGACTGCCTCCCCAGCCTGGCAGGCGTTTCACTGGAAATGCCTTGCTAGGTTCTTCCACACACCTTCTGTTACAAAACATTTTAGTGTGGGGGCTACAGATCTCTGCTGGAGGGGGTGTGGTCAAATAGGCACACATGTCGATGTATTCTGGGCATGCCGACGGATACGGGACTTCTGGTGGGGAGTGGGTCAGACCCTTATTTCTCTTTGGGGGGCCCAGATTCCATTGGCTTTTAAATCCCTTATTTTTGGGGTAGACCGTAGAAAACTAGTGGACAGTAAACAGCAATCCCTGTTCAGGCTAATGTGCTTAGCAGTGCTAAAGGAGATCACATCCAGATGGCTTACCTCAACCACACCTGATTTAGGCTCTTGGAGAAGGAGTTGAGGAGCTCAGAAGAATGGAAGGCCTGACTGCCAAACTTAGGTTGATAGAGGAGGCACATAGAGAATTGTGCCCAGTAGGGGCACAGAGGGTCTAGTGTAAACAGACCCTTGATCCTGTTCTGAACAAAAACTGGGGCTATCCATAGTCGGTGGAACTCTGAGAGTTTTGGATATCAGTAAGGGATAAATGTACCTGACAAGGACTGGCCCAACTCCTTGGCCACTAGAAGAATTATTGTAAGCTGTGCTGCCCGAAAGTGTCTCCCTTGGAAAGTTATAGGATTCCTGTTGAGTCCTTAGTTAATAGATTATTGCCCTTAGTTTTTATCTATGTTTAAATGTAAGGAGAGAAACCTGCTTAGCCTATTTCATTAGGGTTATGCCATGTAATATCTTGAGGAAGGTATATGTTACTTTCTTTTTGGAAGATACATTGGTTTCTGAGGGAGTTGTGCACCTCATTCCAAATCAGACGGGTTTAGCTTGGGAAGGTTGTAAACTTGGAGGGTAAGGGGATGTAGAGGAGTTAACTCTTGATTAAAGGAAAACTGTTTCTTTCCCTTAGAATTTGAACAAGATGGAAGCATAAAGTCTGGGTGAAAATGTTTAATGACACTGTATAAGAAAGAATTAAGTCCCAATGCACTGTATGAGATGACTTTTATGTGTGAGCTGTACATTTGATTCATGAAATAAAAACTGAGTTTAAAAAAAAACAAACAAAAAAGTGGAAGTCGTACTGTAATTGTTGGAGTGCAGTGCACTATGTAGTGGGAACAAATTGATGTGGGAGCTGATTGATGCCAGAGCTAATAGTCTGGGGTGAGTTGTCGCGGAGAAAAATGACCAGGACGAATTGACGTGTTCCCCATGTAAGCTCAGTACCTCGTTTGAATGTTCTTTTGTAGTCTTTCAGAATTTTAGGGACCTGGTATGATAATCTTCCCTTTTAAAGTTCATAATAATTCTGGGGAAATGCAATGATAATTGTGTGGGTAGGTGAAACTAGGTTTTAAAACATAGCATTTATTAGGAATGTGTTCACACATTGCCTGTATCTATTCCACACGTTATTGAAATGCCTCCTTCTGACATTGGGTAGAACTTGGGGAATGGAAGTCTCGGGATATCTGTGAGCAGGCAAAAGGGCCAAAGGGCAGAATATAGAAAGCCAAGGTCTGCAAAAGAAATGGGAAGGACTTGTCCCTCCAGACTCAGAATATGATTTCTGGGCCTTCTAGCTGCTTAGGTAAAAGCTAATGGAGGATTCAGTTTAAACTTAAAATCGGGTCTAGGGATGCCTTGTGTCTCCAGAAACGTTTTGTCGTGGTAACCGAACCATTTGCACAATTGGTGAGATGAAGTAAGGAAACATTGCTGATCAGGAGTATAATGTTTCTGTTCATTATGTCTTTCATATTTAAAAAAAAAAAAAAAAAAAATGCCGTCGAACAATCATTGTATACTTTTCTAAATGCTGTCTGTGATTATAGAAAGATGTCTGGCTGTAAGGTGAGCATAGCTAAAACAGAGCTGCTGACCCTGGTCTAGTGAATGAAACACAGCTGAAACAGAAGGTAGGACTGAAAGGAAATATAGTTTACATTTTTGGAAATGTGTACAATAGAGTGCCCTTAGGGGTAAACCCCACCCAGCATTCCAGCTGCCCACTAGCTCTGCCTTCACTTACCATAGAGAGCGCCATGCCTGTCTTGCATTGAGCCCACCTATGCCCTGCCGCACCTGGGGCTGAGCTGCTGTCCCGCCAGCTGCTACACCCTCCACTTGGACCAATCAGACCAGCCTAACATAACAGTTGGGTTATTTTGGGAGAAGGGGACTAGAGGCAAGACAGTGTAGATTGGGGGAGGGGGGTGTAGAGGTACACATACCTATGTGCCACTAAAGATGAGAACAAACAAATTAACATGTTGAGCTTTGGATTTTTCTGAACATCTTCCTGAAACAGCAAACACATTTTTATGTTGGCTCGCGCTTGCGCAGCCAACATATTGCACTAGTAGTAGAGCTGGAGGAGCGGTCACTGTAGGCGAATGCAGGGCACTCGTCAGTAGGTGCGTCCCTCATTCCCCAATGAGGCAGCTGCAGGTGCTGACACCAGGCATATATCAGGTGGACACCACGCTGCAGTCATGCAGCAGCACAATAACACGCCCTCCTGACGTGCCTGTCCTGGGGACAGCACCTGCAGCGTGCCCCAACCCACTTCTTTTGCCAACGGGGGAGCCCACTCCCCATCGGCATAATGACCCCCCCATTTAAAATTTATGCCGAGGGGTGCCCAATCCCCCTCAGCATTATGCGCCCCCCCAACAGTCTTTCTTTGCCGTGGGGGGCCAGTCTCTGTCGGCTGTAATCCCTTCCCCGTTTCTTTTGCTGGCAGGGGCCCTCCCGTTGGCATAATGTCCCCCACACTTTTGTTTGTGTGCCGGGGGTGCCCAATCCGCTCGGCTCTTATCCCCCCCTTCCAGTATGTGCCAGCGGGGTGCCCAGTCCCCCGTCGGCTGCACCCCAAAAACAGGTGGTATGCTGGGAGCCCAAACCAGCATGCAAAATCCTGAAAACAAAACTGTCCTGCAATGTCCCCCTTTTTTAATCTGTAAAGAAAACAATCCTCGAGGTCTTGGTGCCCCTCCCACAACCTCGCCCACCCACTGCACACCCTGTCTCCCCACACCCCCCTCCCCCCATACTTACCTCCAGAGTCCGGCGTGATGATCTTCCATGGACCAGGAACATGTCTGCACTCTTCAAAGCCAACCGCAAACTGAAGAAATGCCGGTAAGGTGTATGATGGCATAAATAGGGTTTTTTCAACTTTGGTGCATATCTCGGGCATTTGTGGGAATTTTGACACCAGGTATTCAACATTGGATTATTGGCACTCCTCCTCATGAATTCAGTCACTGTCATGGCGTTATTCGGTCCCGAAAGGTGATTTTGCGGTCACTACGTGGAATCACCTTTCAGGACCGATTAATGAAATGTCAGTGCCACTGTTCATGAGGGGGGCTCTCAAAAAGCTTATGTTGCAAATTTGGTCGAAAAAAATCCAAAGAATGGTTGTTTTATTTAGCCGCATGCTATAGCGTTTCCACGCACGTCAGAATTTTGTGAATTTGTAATATTTTCTTTTCACTCTAGATTTTCAGAATTGGCATTTTTCCACACCTCCTCATGAACAGTACAGCTGTCATTTAACATATCCTGGCTGAAATGTGTTTTCGCACATCCGGCACAGAATAGTGCGGTCGCTGTACGAAATCAGTTTTTAGGACATTTTGAGGAAATGACGGTGACACTGTTCATGAGCAGAGGTCCTAAATTGCCTATGTTGAAAATCTGGTGACGAAAGTCCATAAAATTACTGTGTTACAAGCGTGTGTTGCAGTTTCCACGCACCCTTGTAACTTACATTTTCATGCCAGATTTTCAACACTGGCATTTTTCACACCTTCTTATGAACAGTACAGCTGTCATTTTTTATATCCTGCCCAAAATGTGTTTTCGCACCTGTGGTGCATAATGGCCTGGTCGCTGTTGGAAATCAACTTTTGGGACAAATTAACACTATTACAATGCCACTGTTCATGAGGGGAGGTCCCAAAATGTATATTTTGAAAATGTGGTTAAAAAAAAAGAATCCTAAAAATAATTGGGTTACGGATATGTGTTGCACACTTTTTATGCAGGCTCATGACTTCACCAATTTTTAATATTTTCACTCCAGATTTTCAACGTTACCATGTTTTACACCTCCTCATGAACAATACAGTTGTCATTTTTCACATACTGCCCAAAATGTGTTTTCGTCTCTGTGTCGCCAAATGGCATAGCCGCTGTGCAAAACTACCTTTCAGCTAACAAACTGATAGTGCCGCTCTCATGAGGTGGGGTCACAAAAAGCCTATGTTGAAAATTTGGAGTGAAAATACCAACACACGCCTACGGCGTTAGGGTTTCCAACTGTAACTCCCCACCCTGTAGAGACTGACAGGCATCAGGGGTGTGACTTGGGATCATTGGTGGTAATGCTCACATCATTCCATCCCCCACCCTGCAGCCACTGACAGGCATCGAGGTCTGCCATGGAGTGTTCGGCCCTAAAGTTCACCCCATTCTCCTATATTGTGCCCACCTCAGCGTATTTCCTTATGAAATGGTGCAAGTATAAGGCCCAATTACCCCAAAGCACACCAGGACACTTGTCAGTGTCTGCAGGGTAGGGTGAGGTAGAATGGCATAAGCATTATAGCTGACAACCCAAAGGCACACCCCAATGCCTGTTGGTCTCTGCAGGGTGAGGGTGGCGATGGCTTCAGTTCAATACTTCACTGCTATTCCTGTTATGCATCTCTAACTCCTGCACTGCCAATGCCAGTGAGACAACATTTGGCATTGACAAATGCTTGTTTAAATTTGCTTTTTCTCACAGGCCTAAATATGTTACTTACAGTAACTAAAACTATGTACGTGTTTTGTTTAGCGAGAATGTCAGGATCAAAAACTCTATGTTGAGGACCTTATGTGCTGTGATGATAACCTAGTAAATATTCATGCGAAACCTAGTAAAATTAAAAAATATGTAGTTTTAAATAAAGCAGATCCCAACTATAATCTCTTGTTTTTGTCATAGCCCCAAGCGAAAATTACTTCAAAGATCATGTGCAAAGGTGTTTGCATAGTGTTAATAAATCTTGAATTCAAATCCCTGTGTCATGATTAGAGTTTCCTGAAAATTGTATGCTCTTTGGTTTTGTGGTTGTCTTTAAATCAGCATTTAACTTGCTCTACAGTGGCTGAAAACTGAGTTATTGTTGTCTCTCAGGCTTAGAGAGTGATGACATCTTTGTGGAGTACTGTAGCTTGTTGCTTCAGATTCCCAATCACAGCAGACTGTAGAGTTAATGGTTGTTACTCACCAGGTTTCTTATAAACTCAATCTGTGGTTTGTGTTTAGATAGATTAGCTTAAAATCTATCATTCTCTCCTTATAGACATTGATCATTTTGAGTTTCAGTGCTGAATTTAAGTAGTGGAAATCTTTCTCTTTTGAGAGATCTGCTAGTCTGTATCACAGCTCTCCATTCTTTCTCATCAAAACTTTTATTTTTTTCCTAACTATATAACACAGGGTTAGTCCTTCCTCTGGTGACCTTTAACGAGTTGGCCGCCTTGATCAGAATTCCCACACAAGGTGGTGTTTTACCCAATAGAGCCTTCTTCCCTAGGGTGCTAGTCTGGAATTTGACCCTGTTTCTTAATGACAGCCAGTTTGCACATTCATACAGAGTACAGGTGTGAGTGCCATGCTCAGCATCCAGGGTGAGTCTGCAGGCTTTGTTGAGCGCAGTCTGAACCCTCTTGAGCACTGTATCCATTGCTGCCCCGTAGACCTCTAGTCCATAGTCAATAGTAGATATAACGGAATTGTGGACTGAGAGGTGGAGGACACCTGGAGAGAGGTATTGCTTGTACCTGTACAGAACATCCATCTGGTATTGACATTCTTGACTAGAGTCATTATGGTGCGCAAATGTCAGGGTATCCTCTATTATGACCCCCTGATACTTGAACAAGTGGACTTGTTCCAGCGGCTCACTGCATGAGTTGGAGATGATGAGAGGGTGGTGCTTATTTTTGTTGTGGGGGCTGGACATAAGCATGGTCTTGGTCCTCTTGTAGTTTAGTAGCAACTTATGACTACAGAACCAGTGCTTGAGTTTGGAGAAGGAGTTCTGTAGCTTAGATTGTAGGGCAGCCTGAGATGTGCCGCTGCTCAGGAGCACAGCATTGTCTGCATATAATATGAGTTTGGTGTTGTGGGTTGGGGGAAGGTCATTTAAGAAGAGGCTGAAGAGTAGGGTGCCCCTAATGATACCTCTCTTGCACTGGATACTGTTTGCCCAATTTTGACACATTGATATCTCCGTATCAGGTAGTCTTGGAACCAGCAAAAGGCATTGGGTGCCACACCCATGTTTGCAGTTGGGTCAGCAACAGGGGGTGGTTGGCTGTATCGAAGGCTTTGGTGAGGTCAGTAAAGACAGACCCCACCAGTTTGCCTTTATCCAGGGCCTTATGTGCATAGTTTGTGTAGTCCAGCAGGGCAGTGGTGGTACTGTGATTTTTGTCTGAAGCCATGCTGGTTGGGACATAGTAGATTATACTTATTGAGGTAATTGATGAGTTGACCCACCACAATCTTTTCCAGTGCCTTGGACAGGGGGGAGAGGATTGAGCAGGGTCTGTAGTTGGCTACCAGAGACTTGTCGCCTCCTTCATGCACTGGAGTAACTAGGGCCTGCTTCCAAACTGCCGGGAATTGGGCAAGGGCCAGGGGCTTATTGTACAGCGTGGTAATGGGCACTATAAGAACGTCCCGGGTGAGGGATAGAAGTTTCATGTCTATCCCATCACTGCCCAGTCTGGTCTTACGTAGTACTTTCTCAATCATAGTTAGGGCCTCCTTCATCGTCGCCCTTTTAAAGTAGAAGGTCGGATGAGAACACTCGGTAGATACGTTGTTGGAATGGTTCATACCAGGTTGAAAATAGGCAGGTGGTAGCACTGGCGTAAGATCATTGAAGGCCTTATTGAAGGCTTCTGCAATAGCTAGATGGTCTGTAGTGGGGTGTTACTAATACTGAGCAGCTGAGGGTGCTTCTTGTCCTCCTTTCCAAGGATGATTTTGATATTATCCTAGAATCTTTTCCGATCACCCCAAGAATCGAAAAGCTGGGCCTTATGATAGTTGGCTTTGGTGAGCCGGATTAGCTTGGTGCAGCAGTTCCTGGCTGTTTTGTAACACTGGTAGTCATGCTTGCTACCTGTGTTTCTGGCCTTCTCCCAGAGTATGTCCCTTTCTTTCAGGTGGGAGAGGAGCTCCCCATCAATCCAGTTATTTGCCTACCCTCAAATGTTTCTTTTTGTGGGCGGGGCATAGATGTCACAGATGGAGCTAAAGCCCTTAATGAAGTAACTGAGGGCCTGATCAAGGGTAGGCACCAAGTCGATAGGAGTCCAGTCATGCAGGGCAAGTGCTGATTTGAGAGCTCCAAGTTTACCCTTCCTCAAGACCCTGCTTTCAATTTGGATGGGTGGGCTTTTGGTAAATTTATTAGACCACAGAAAGGTGATTGGGGAGTGGTCACTTAGTGTGTCAGGGCTGCTGCACTATGTTGCCACTTGCCACAAGAGTCAGGGCATTTGCTGCACCCTGTTGTGTGCCTCCACAGTTGAGGCAGTTGCACCCTGCTGCCCCTCTGCCACCTGAGTTAGATCCATTGCTGCACCCTGCTGCCCACATCCCTTGTCACAAACTGGCATGGCAGCTCTATCCTGTCCCACAGTTTGGGCTGCTGTACCCTGATGACACCCTTATCTTCTAGCTGAACAGTCGGGGCTGCTGCACCCTGCTGCCCTCTTTTCCCACCCTCACAGTCACAGCCACAGCACCCTTTTGCCCTGTTCCTGTAGAAGGGTGCAGCCGGGCACAGTGGTGGCAGGGGACAGAGGACAGCACGGTGCAGAAGCCTTGAATGTTGGGCAGGACACAGGTGGGCATCGGGGTACAGCAGCCCTGACAGTGGCACAGGGTGCACATTGTGCAGCAGGCCAGTCCTTTTGGGGCAATGGAAGTGCATAGCAGGTCTCACCAGCCCCAACTTTGGAGGCAGGGGGCATGGGACTCTAGAGTGAAACACAGCATAGCAGCCCTGACTGTGGAGACAGGAACAGAGGGCAACAGGGTGCCAAGGCCGTGATTGTAGGAGTGGGGACAGAGGGCAGTATGGTGCAGCAGCCCCCACTTTTCGGGTAGGAGATAGATGTGGCATCAGGGTACGGAAGTCCAAAATAAGGGACAGGGTGCAGTGGCCATGCCTGTTTTGGACAAGGGATGTGGCCAGCAGGGTGTGGCAAAGGATCCGACTCTGGTAACTTTGCAGGAGGGTGCAACTGCCTTATCTGTGGAAGCATGCACCAGGGTGCGGCAAATGCCCTGACTCTTGTGGCAAGTGGCAGCATGGTGCAGCAGCCCTAACTACAGAGGCATGGGGCTCTAGGGCACAACAGGCCACAGCAACCCCAACTGTGTAGACAGCAGGGTGCAGCAGCCCCTGGCTGTGGTGGCAGGGGACAGAGGACTGCATGGTGCAGAAGCCCCATATGTGGGGCAGGACTCAGGGGTGCATCATGGTGCAGCAGCCCTGACTGTGTGACGGGGAATGCGTGGTGCAGCAACCTTGCAATGGAAGTGAGAAGTAGGATGCAGCAAAAGCCCCACCTCAGGTGACCTAGGGTAGCATGGTGCAGCTGGCCTCACTGTGGTGGCAGAGAGACCTGGGACTCTAGGGCTTAGCAGAGCATAGCAGCCCTGACTGTGGAGACAGGTCAGCAGGGTGCAGCAATGTCAACTGTTTGGGCAGGGGACTAGCAGGATGCAGCAGCCCTCATTCTTTAGGCAGGGGATGGAGGCAGCAGGGTGCACAGTCCCAGACTGTGGGGAGAAGACAGTAGGCAGCAGGGTGCAGCAGTCTCAAATATGGAGTAGAAGGCAGGCGGCTTGTGGGGCAGGGGACAGGTGGCAGCAGAGTTCAGATGCCTCAGCTGTGGAGAAGACATGGTGCATCAGGATGATATATAGTGTGTCTGTTTATACACATACAAGATGTATTTTCACACAGAAACCACCAAAGAAATAACATTTGTGAGTTCAGACAGTACATGTACTGGAAATAGTAGTGTGTGACAGGCATCTGTTTGTGAATCTGACATGAATAAAAGTTCTTACATGAATGTATTTATGAAGGCTACATCAAAGACAAACAATTTCTATGAATGAACAAAATTTATATTTATTCTATATTTGTTAAACAAACCTGTGTTATATAGTTAGAAAAAATCAGAGTTTTGATGAGAAAGAATGGAGAGCTGTGATATAGACAAGCTGATCTCAGAGAACGATTTCCACCACTTAAATTCAGCACTGAAACTCAAATGATCAGCTTTTATAATATGATAGATTTTAAGCTAATCTATTTAAAAATGAACCACACAGACTGAGTTTGTAAGAAACCTGGTGAGCAAACCATTAACTCTACAGCCTGCTGTGATTGGGAATCTGAAGCAGCAAGCTAAAGTACTCCACAATGATGTCATCGCTCTCCAAGCTTGACTGAGAGAGAGAAAAATAACTCGGTTTTCAGCCACTATAAAGCAAGTTAACAAATGCTGATTTAAAGAGAACCACAAAACCAAACGGCATTAAATTTTCAGGAAACTCTAATCATGACAGAGGGACTTGAATTCAAACTTTATTAACGGTATGTAAAACCTTTTGCACATGATTTTTAATGGTACCCTATCTCAGACTCTTAGCATCCTCCCTCCGTAGTCGATGCTTTTGACCAGCACAAAATACATCAGTGTGGGGAAGCCTGCACTGCACTGTACCTGACCCGCACTCTACCTGTCCCTGTGGATAAACCAAAGGCTTTAGTCTGCAGCGCTGTCAGTCCCTCACCTTTTACCAGCATTAAATACATCTGTGTGTGGGGAAACCTGTACTGTACCTGCCCCTGTGGATAAACAGGGGGGCTTCAGTTTCCAGTGATATCAGTTCCTCACCCTTCACCTGCACTAAATATATCCTAGTGTGTGGGGAAGCCTGTACTGTACCTGTCAATTAATGGTCCTCCTTTTATGTCTGCAGATGTTTGAGTTCTATGAAAGGGTGTCAGGAGCACGTATGCATGCTGCGTATGTCCGACCAGGTGGAGTGCATCAGGTAAGGGAGCTTACACTAGAGTATCCGATTATGCCATAGTTTTTTAGACAGGCAGTTTATGACAATGGAGATCTTTGTACTGATATGTAATGCACTAAACACATTTCACTTGTGTCGTGCACTGACACTTGGTGCTGGCACAGTAAAAATCTAAAGAATGAATGAATAAATTCTTGATTGTGTGATCATCACATTGTAATGTCTACCTTTTGTGAGTATGGAACAATGACCACGCCTCCTTTTGTGATGTCACTTCAATTTGTGAATGAATCTCTGTGATGCCATCATTATGGGACAGTATTTGTTTCCCTGTTCTCACCGTTTTCTGTCTCCATTCTAATTAAAAACCAGCTCTGTATGAAGCAGTATATGCTGATTCTACCGACGATTCGCATCATCACTTGTCAGAAACATGTCATTGCCTCTCCCTGTCACCCACATAAGACGTCATGGACATCTGAGTAGGCCCCAAATGGCACCACTGGCTATGTCAGCTTGGTAGCACACTGTACCTGTCTGCTGCCTTGTGTTTCTGGAGCACTGTCAGAGAAGGATTCGATTCCAGATTGCTGCACATAATACTTTTTACCGCACTGAGCAGCAAGTACCATGTGCAAGCAGTAAGACAATGGGGCTTTGGTTGTGCTGGTTTTACCACATGCCTAGGGGCATAGTAAGGCTCGAGACCACCTTGTGTCTTACTGTGCCCCTGGGAATATGGTAAAACCAACACAGCTAATGCCCTGTTGTCTTATTGCTTAGTTAAAGCAGTAGTACTGGTAACTGTAAGCCCTTCTAAAGGGAATTCCGCTGATGGGCTGGACCCCAGACTTCTCTTCCTCTCTGCCACAGCCATAGCTACCCCAGTTGCCTAACTCCTAAACAAGTCCTTCGCCACTGCATCTGTCCCTCTGTCTTGGAAGCATGCCGTCGTTATACCCCTTCCCAAAGGAGGTGCCCCTACCTCCACCTCTAACTACAGACTGATTTCCCTCCTCCCTGCTCTTGCAAAACTGCAAGAACACCTTGTGCTTGCTCAGCTAACCTCCTGTCTTTCTGACTCTAATTTCTTCACACCCTTCCAGTCCGGCTTCAGGAAGGACCAGTCCACTGCCTCCTCCCTGCTAAGGTTCACTGACACCATCCAATCTGGAATGAATAAAGGTCTAATCACCTCTGCCATCTTCTTCGATCTGGCTAAAGCCTTCGATATGATCTCCCAACCCCTGCTACTATCATGCCTCTCTGACTCTGGCCTCTCCTCGTCTGCTACCAGTTGGTTCAGTGCCCATCTTACAGACTGAACCCAATCTGCAAGGATTGCTGATGTCACATCCCCACCCCTTCCCATGACCACTGGTGTCCCCCAAGGTTTGGTGCTTGACCCCATCCTATTCTCCATTTTCTTAAACGACCTGCCTCAAACCTGTTCCTCCTCCTCGATCCACATGTATGCAGACAATACTGTCTCCTCTGGCTCCTCTCCGGATGTGGTTGCTCTGCCCTCCAGGCTGACTTCAACAAAGTCCAGCACTGGTTCAACTCTCACCAGCTCTCCCTAAACATGAAAAAAAGCAGTCACTATGACATTCGGCACAAGTCAACATCTAGCCAGGCTCCCCTCCTTCCCTTTTTCCACACCCTCGATGGGACCGTGCTGGAGGATGTCACCTCCTTCCGGTATCTTGGAGTTTGGCTTGACCACCACCTAACCTTCTCCGTCCATGTTGACTCCATCTAGAAAAAAACTTCGCCCCAAGCTCAGGGCTCTATATCGGAACTGAAATAGTCTCCCCTTTACTGTTCGATGTGATCTCCCCCAGAAGATGATACTTCCCTCTTTCAACTACTGTGATGTCTACAGTGCTGCCCACAAGACTGTCTTACCAAGTTAGATACCCTTTTTAATGCTTTTTGTCAGTTCGCTCTTGACGCTCCTCCTCTCACCCATCACTGCAAGCTCTACCACTCCCTTGCATTCCCCTCCCTTGAAAACCGCCACTTAATACACTGCGCCAAGTTTACCTCAAAGTGCTGGCTAGGTGCCCTCCCGGTCTACCTGGCCTCCACACTATTGCCCCGGCCCGCCATCCACCCATGCCTGAGGTCCCTATTCTCCCAACTCCTTTTAATCCCTAGGCGGAAAACCACTATCGGCCAGGCCGCCTTCTCACACTGCTTCCCTCAACGTTGGAATTCACTCCCCTCACAAATTCACCACTCCTCCTCTGTCTGATTACTATCTGCAGCCCTTGCTAACTACTACTCGGTAAACTGCTCCTGCACTCAACACCTCCTTGATCACCCACGTGCACCCCTCCCCCTCCTTAACTTCCAGCAGCACCAAGTGCATTATCCTATCTGACTCAACGCCAAACTGCTGCACTTGATTTCTCGTGCTTGTGAACAGTGCGACTTAGCCAGCTCTGCACTTATTCATTCAGTGTTTCATATCCCAGCAGCTAGCCCGAACTGTTATCCACATTGTTACCATTACGGTGTCTGTTAGTGAACTAATGTTATCCATGCTTCTGTATTCTGTCTAATGTATGGAAAATATATAAGATGTATGGTAACCTTCATGTTATCCTCTCCACTGTACCCCTCCCCCCAGGTCGCACCAGGAGACGAGCAGTTGTTGCTCAGTGTGCTTTTCTTGATGAAACAATTTAAATAAATAAATAATCGGGAAGTGATTATCAAATTTATTTTTTTTTAAGACGAGAAGCATGTAGCCATAGTTCCAGTTTCAATATCTGTAATTTTTTTTTTTCTAGGGATCTTTAGTTTTTTAGATATTTACATTAATTTCCATTGTTGTGGATCCACAGAAAATATGGCTGGTGCCTAATTTGCAGCTGAACTTCCCCCTCACGTTGCATCACATCTTTTGTTCACTTCCATGGGGCCCTGTGCAACGCATTCCTGTGTCCCTGTGTAGAAACTACAAATCACGCGCATGTGCAGTTGACAGCAGTGGGTTCCAGTTCAACATGGTGGGTGGGAGAAATGTAAACAAAAACAAAGAAAAATGGAGCAAATTAGGGGGTGATAGTACAGCATAACCAAGAAATATCACCAGGTAAGTGCTCAGCAGAGCACAGGGAACAGAATGTTGCAAAAGATCCAATTTTTTTATCTAATACTGCTGCTTTAAGATACAAGTCTCGGAACTTGTTTAGCTTATCAGTAAGCAGGAAAATTCCAACCCATTTTATAAAGCCTACCACGGTGATCCCCGACAGCTTGAAGTTAGAATAGTAAATAACACCCATAACACAGTTTTAGGTGAAAGACTGTGTTCATGTCACACCACCGCGAATCGTTGGAGGAACTAGCCCCAAGCATATGAAGGCCCCCTCCCCTTTCCTTGGTGCCATTATATGTGCTTGAGTCAGCCACATCATCGACTGCCATATATGGCTTGTGATACTGAGAGTGTTACTTACACAGGCTGTCATACTGAGGAAAAAGGAGCAGCTTGACTATCTGCTCAGTTGTCATTAGAAGTATTGGCAAAGTAGTGGTGTCAAGTAAAAGACCAGAGTGACCCAGTCCTCAGCAGGAAAAGATTGATCTTAGTTCGAGAGGGCTCTTGCAGTAGGTAATTACATATAGGATTGACATCAGCAGGCGGCAGGACCCCATGGAAAAATTTCTAGCTGGCAGTGTCTGGCGAGGGACCGCCCCCACGTCAGGTGACCGGCATCAGGAGACATCGGTATAAAGGGGCGGTCCCTCACGCCCACTTTCCAGTTCGTTCCCGCCGTTGGCTTATGCCAGCACCTCGCGGAAAAGTTCCCTGCTCGTCAGTCTCCTTTGTTGGTATTTTAACTGAGTATTTTCAATTTTTTCTCATCCTTCGTCAGGTATTTGTTGGTGTTTGTCATCCCCTACACCCTCTGAGCACAAAAACAAGTGCGACTCGTGCGGCACCCAGCTCCCGCACAAGGATGGCCATTCCTTGTGCCTTTTTTTTGCCTAGGCCCCGACCATCCAGTGGAGAAGTGCCAGCACTGCCTCAGCTTTAACACGGCCACCTGAAGAAGGCGGCAGCAGTCCCTGGAAGCCCACATTTTGAAAAGAAAATGGCTCCATGGAGAAAGAACTGAAAAAGCTGACGGAGTGTTGACTTCCCTAGAGGCCATCACAGAAAAGGATAAAGAAAGCACGGGACAAGGGCTCCTCTCCCACCGCGTCTTCCTCAGGAATCGCCGTGAAAAAGGTATGGTCCACCATGGGGGACCGCACCACGACGGCCGCCTTAGGGGCTTCTAAGGTGGCGTCGGCCTGCCCGTCTTATTTATTTATTTAGATTTTGGTGACCAGGTAAACCCACTGAGACCAGAGTTCCCTTTTTTTTTTTTTTTTTTTAGTTACAATGAATACATACATTATAGCTAGCAGTCTCTGGTGAGGGATGTCTGTATAAAGGGGCGGTCCCTCATGCACGGCTTCCAGTTCTTTCCCACCGTTAGCTTATGCTAGCACCTCGCGGAAAAGTTCCCTGCTCGTCAGGCTCCTTCGTCAGTCCCTCACGCCAGCCTTCCAGTTCTTTCCCGCCATTAGCTTATGCCAGCGCCTCCGCGGAAAGTTCCCTGCTGTTCAGTCTCTGGCTCGCGCTTGGGCCGCCGGGCACCTCTGGGCTTAATGTAGGCCTGCGCTCCCCGAAGTAAAGCCCGTGGTTTCTGACCCGCACAAATCGCGTGCGGCTCCGATAAGCTGGGCGTCGGCTCCTCCAGCGCCCACGCGGAGAAGGTTGGTAAGTTGCCTGACCCTTGAGGGGTGGCGCCTGGCCCCATTCCGTCCGACCAGGCCACCCTCCATCGCGGTCTGCCTCCAGCGAAGGGTCCGTTAAGTCGGACGCCGGCCCCTCTGCACTCGCCTGGATCCCGCTGCTAAGCCGCCGTCGGTTCACCGGCGTCCGAACAACCGGATGAGCAAGCGCCGGACCCCCATGTCCGTCGTTCCGGCTCCCCTCAACCCGCTGCCCTCCAGAGACCCTGAGTCTCCTCAGTCCAACCCCAAGGATTTCTTTCCCTCCATCCCCGCTCAACGCTGAGGTTCCTGTTCCATCTCCGTCAGATCATCCACCTTCTGGTCCGACCGATCTGACGTCGGTTCCCTGGACGCCGGCTTAGACGCTGGTATTGCCGACGGCGGATGACATCCCACCCCCGATGTCGCCCCAACGCCGGGCCCTCCGCTCCCCAGGCCTTCCGCTCCAGAACCACCCGTGGGGCCTCCGGCCGGGCCGTCTACTGCGGCAACTCCTCTGGCTCCTGGGTACCCGAACCCATCGTATCCACCGCTATACCCGGGACTGCAGTATCTGGCGCCTCAGTACCTGGCGCCAACATATCTGATGCCACAGTACCCGGCTCCTCAATACCAGACACCGGGATTCCCACCATCAGGTTATGGATACGCGCCTTTTGGGTATAATCCATACCCGTATCCCCCTGTCCTCCTCCACCGCCCCCTCACCGCTGGTGGACTTGCAGGAGACTCTGGCCTCCTGGTGGGCTGAGGCCAAGGCTCAGCTCACCAGAGAGGTGGAGAGTCATCTTCAGACGCCGGTGCCGGTTCCCGTATGTCCACAGCGACACACTCCCTGCCCACCTTCGGACACCAGGGCTAACCCCTCTGGGTCCAGAGAGAGGCAGGACATGCTTCCCCGTGGGATTCCCAAGGGGTCCGTTCCTCCCCCTCGTCGAGAGAGGGAGTCTACCTCTTCATTGTCATCTTCTTCTTTGGACACCTAGGTTCCGTCCGACGATTGTTCTGAGCAAGATGACGAGCCACGCTCTCCATCCAAGCCCCGGCCAAGGACTCCTCCGAAGTCTCTTCTGGAGGATCCTTCCTTCATAGAGTTGCTATGGAAGATCCAGGAAGTACATAAGTGGCATTCCTTGGAGCCAGACCCCCAGCGTAAAAAATTTGCTGAGCATCTGGATCTGCCCGTGACAGCTCCCACTTTGGTGCCACCCTGAATCGAACCTCATGCCGACCTTATTACCACCATATGGAAACAACCGTCTGCCTTAGCCCCATTTCCCAGGAAGTAGAACAGGCTATACCAGGCTACCGAGGGTGTTGACTTTTTAGACTTCCACCCTTGAGCTGACTTGGTTGTGATTAGCGCTGCTCATGGCCGGTCAGCTCAACCCAAACACCTTAGCTCGTATCCACCTGACAAGGAATCCCACCTTCTGAACCAGTATGGCAAGAAGATTTTTGCTTCTTCCACTCTGGGTATTAGGGCTCTGAACTATGTCAGCCACATGGGGGATTACGAGAAGGCGATTCTTAGAGAGGTGGAATCTAAATTGGACTCCCTTCCGGACTCTCAGGTCAAGCAGGAAGTGGCTGACCTTGTCTGCTCTGCACATTTTGCCAGTCGGCACATTCTTCGTGCGACGTATGATACAGTGGACACTGCTGGTAGGAGCTCAGCTTTCGCTGTAGGTCTACGGTGTCACACTTGGCTCTGAGTGTCAGAGTTGGTCCTGGAAGTGCAGTCCGCCATCCAGGAAGAGCACTTCCGAGGTTCGGTGCTGTTCGGGGGTGATGTCAAGGACATCATCACTGACCTGCAGGAGAAGGGGACAGCAATAAAATCTGTGGACTCTATGTATCATCCCCATCAATCGCAGACTGAATCTGCCCAAAGTGAGACCACAGGGAAAGAGGGCCACTAAACGTCGTGCCCTCCCCCGCCCAAAAAAGCAGTGGGAGCTTCAGCTGCAGTGCTGCCCCACACCGCCTGACTACTTCCCTCTCCCACAACCTTCGGGCTTCCAGGAGGAACCGGTAGGAGGGAGGTTTTCCCTCCACCTTCCGGGCTGAGAGAGGATAACATCAGATTCATGGGTGCTCCAGCTAATCGCAGAAGGACACTCAATTGAGTTTCTGCAGAAACCACCTCGTCACCCTCCCCCAAGGTCGTCGTACTCTCAGGAACATCTTCTTCTGGTCCAGGAGGAAATTTCAGCACTTTTGCTGAAAGAGGCGATAGAACCTGTCCCTCTTTCCCTGCAAGGAACGGGTTACTATTCCCACTTCTTCCTGGTCCCGAAGAATACGGGATATGTAAGACCTATTCTAGATCTCAGTTCCCTAAACATTTTCGTGGAGTACAAGAGGTTCAGGATGCTCTCACTGCAGAGCCTTCTGCCCCTACTCTGCTCGGGTCAGTTGCTGTGCACTCTAGATATGCAGGACGCTTACCTACACATATCTATCCTCCCGTCTCACTGCAGATATCTCCGTTTTTGCTTTCCAGGGGGACCACTACCAGTTCAAGGCACTTCCATTTGGCCTGTCCTCAGCTCCTTGAGTATTTACTAAATGCCTTGCGGTGGTGGCATCCTACCTGCGTACCTGGAAGGTACAGGTTTTCCCGTACCTGGACGATTGGCTCCTGGCAGCCTCATCCAGGGAGGAACTCCTGCACTGCCTCTCCCTCACCCAGTAGGTCTTTGCCTGTCCTCTGGATATTACCATCAACCATTCCAAATCTCACTTGATCTCATCCCAGAGGCTCCAGTTTATTGGGGCGATACTGGACACGATCCTAGGCAGGGCCTTCCTGCCACCAGACAGGGCGGCCACTCTCCAGACTCAGATAAGCCTGTTGTCCGGCTGCAGGCGGGTCAGTGCAAGGTCAGTTCTTCGCCTCTTCGAGCTTATGACAGCTGCTATCCCAACAGTCCGTCGCACTCAGCTCCACATGAGGGTCTCCCAGTGGACACTTTGCTCTCAATGGGATCAGTTGGTAGACGACTTGGACCAATTGGTTCTAGTCTCCTCTCCCATGATTCGAGACTTGCAGTGGTGGATGGTTCGAGAGAACCTTCGGGGAGTTCCATTCTTCCTTCCTCCACCTCCCAGACTCTGACCACAGACGCCTCGAGCGAAGGTTGGGGAGCCCATCTCGGTCCACATCGGACCCAGGGCTCTTGGTCCAAGCTCGAACAATCCCTGCACATCAACGTGCTTGAGCTTTGGGTGGTGCTGTACGCTGTCCTGCTGCATCTTCTTCCAGGCCACCTAGCCGTCCAGACGGACAATATGTGTGTGGTATGGTACATCAACAAACAGGGTGGGACTCGGTCCTACCCTCTTTGCAGGGAAGCGATGAGAGTCTGGGATTGGGCAGCACAACACGACCTTCACCTTACGGCAATTCATGTTCTGTGGGTTGAGAACTCCTTAGCAGACAAACTAAGTCGCTCGTCTGCTCAAGCTCACAGAGTGGGAACTGGATCAGGGGTCCTATAAATGCTAGTCTATGTTGGGGAGCACCTCAGGTGGACCTGTTAAACTTCACCCCTAAGCAAAAGCTTCCGACTTCTGCTTCGGCTCATTCAAGAGTGAAGCATTTTCTGGAGAGATGCTCTTCTCTAGATTAGAGGTACAGATTCGTCTATGCCTTCCCCCGATTCCCCTGATCCCGCATGTCTTGCAGAAACTCTGCTCAGTAGGGGCAAGAATGGTTCTGATCGCTCCTTTCTGGCCCAGGCAAGTTTGGTTCTCTCTTCTGCAACAATACTCAGAGGAACCTCCTCTTCCTCTTCTGCTGTCACAAATTTTATTGACCCAGGATCAGGGGACCCTGGTCCATCCAGGTCTCAAGTCCCTTCAACTACATGCGTGGCTCCTGCAGACATAGCTCAAGCCCGCTTTGGGGTTTCTCCCCAGGTGGCTGAGATCTTGGTGGAGGCTAGGAAACCCCTCCACTAGGTCTACTTATGCCATGAAGTGGAAATGGTTCTCAATCTGGGCTGCTTCAAAAGGCTTCGAGCCTTTCACCTGCTCAGTTGGGAGACTGCTGGAGTACCTGTGCCATCTCTTCGACCTGGGTCTTAGTCACTTGTCTCTGAAGGTACACATGGCGGCCATTTCGGCCTGCCATGTCCCCTTCGCAGATAGGACATTTGCTCAACTGGAAGTCTCTAAGACTTTCCTCAGAGGTTCTTCACTTGAGACCCCTATCTGAGTTCGCTCACTCCTTGGGATTTGAACTTTGTTCTTGAAACTTACCTTGCCTCGTTTGAACTGGCGGCCTCAGCAGACATGAAGTTCCTTTCATGGAGGGCAGCTGTTCTAGTGGCCATTACCTCTGCTTGGAGGACTACTGGCTCAGGCACTGATGTGCGTCCGAACTTGATTTTCACAAGGGCGTGTAGCTCTGTGCACCAATCGTAAGTTTCTCCCAAGGTGGTAGTGGAATCTACATTGAACCAGTCCATGAATGACCACGCCTTCTTTACGCAGTACTCCAGTCAGGGGAGTATCTACTTCACACTATGGACGGTCACCAGATTCTGAGATACTACACTAACAGAACAAAGGATCTCAGAAAGACTGATCAACTTTTTGTCTCTTTTGCCCCCAAAAGAGAAGGCCATACTGTTTCCAAGCAATGCCTGTCTGAATGGTTGGCTCATTGCATCGCCTTCTGTTATGACAACTACAACAAGACCCTTCTGAGTCAAATAAGAGGTCACTCCACCAGAGGGGTTGCTGCCTCAGCGGCATGTTTCAAGAATGTGTCAGCGGCAGACATTTGTGCTGCCGCCACTTGGACTTCTGTCCATACATTTACAAAACATTACAGTTTGGATATTGCCTCTCGCCATACAGCAGGCTTCGGACTCGCTGTTCTGCAAGACCTCCTTTCTTAAGGCCTTCACAGCTAGAGGATCTACTTGAGTAGCTTTCCTCCTCCCGTGTGATTCTTCTTAGTCCAGACTGCTTGGGACTCAGTTCTATATGTAATTACCTACTGCAAGAGCCCTCTCAAAGTAAGATAGTACAGTTACACAAGAACTTACCGTAACAGTAGATCTTCGAGAGAGGCTCTTGCAGTTGGTAATACCTTCCCACCCTCCATCCCACTAAGCTTTTTCAGCTCCTTTTCCTGTGAGGGAAATATCCACTTCTCTCTCGTCCGGTCTCTTGTGGCCTGTGGCGGGAAAGAACTGGAAGGCTGGTGTGAGGGACTGCCCCTTTATACCGACGTCTCCTAACGCCGGTCACCTGACGTGGGGGCGGTCCCTTGCCAGTGACTGCTAGCTAGAAATTTTTCCGTGAGGTCCTGCCACCTGCCGACGTCAGTCCTATATGTAATTACCTACTGCAAGAGCCTCTCTTGAAGATCTGCTGTTTCCGTAAGTTCCTACGTAACTGTGCTTTCCTCAGTGAGAGCGGCATCCAGCTACAGTAGATCCTCACAGTGCAGCAAGTAAGACACCACTTGATCGCTGGAATATTTGAATTATTCTGTAGCTACTTAATTCCAACCACCACCTACCTCAACATTTTAATTACGCCTAGTCATGAGAGGGGTCCAAATCTTCTGAAAAATCCTTCACAGCAATTTCAGAGGTGCTGGTATGGCAACATAAAAGTCAACTACACCACGAAATAAGTTAAATAAATAATAGCCGTCAGTGATGCCAGACAAGCTGCAATGAAACAATAAAGGCAGCAAGGATACCAGCAGCTTTGAAATTATTGTGAAGGATTTTTTATGCATAACATTTTATTGAATTAAGAGAGATTGCTCAGTACAACGTACATTCATCTCAGTATACGCTACTTAAATAAACATGAAACAAGCTTAAATAAAAAACATTATAGCAGACTAATATTAAACAGCTATAATAATTTTTCTAGTGGCAATTCATTTTACCATCCTTTCTGCTTATATTGTGAAGGATTTATCTGAAGATTGGGACCTCCTTTCATGGCTAAGAGTAAGTGAAAAGTCTAGGTACGTGGTACCCAGAAATAAGTATTAATCACACATTCCAGTAATTATGGTGGACTTTAATCTGCCAGAAGTCGACTGGAACATCCTGGCCAGAAGTACAACTAGGAGCAGGGTCATCCTAGACTCTGCAAGGGGCATTTCTCAGGCAGCTGGTTACAAATACCACCAGAGCCAGGGCACTTCTGGATATGGTACAGTACTTATAAACGGGAACAGCATTGCAGACATGACAGTGGGTAGCCCCCTGGGTACAAGCGATTATCATACGGTGTGGGCTGACATACGGACTGGACAGAAGATAAGCCACACTAGGATGAGGGTCCTGGACTTCAGGAGAGCAGATTTTAAAGAAATGTGAGACTGCCTTGGGGAAATACCTTTGAGGGGAGATATCCAGGGGACCACAATGGAAAAGAATCTAGGGAATAATTAAGATAACGGCAAGCTGTTTAAAGGTACTAGGCAAGGGTAAGAGGAGAAAGAGGCCACTGTAGTTCTCAGAGGAGGTGGTGGTAAGGGAGGGGAAAAAAAACAGCATTCAAGAAGTATAAGGATACCCAAACAAAGAAG
The DNA here is from genome assembly GCA_016271365.2 of Neoceratodus forsteri. NCBI lineage: Eukaryota > Metazoa > Chordata > Ceratodontiformes > Ceratodontidae > Neoceratodus > Neoceratodus forsteri. The sequence continues at coordinate 241,218,054 of CM028133.1, read as the reverse complement.
GACAGGGAGGTATTTCTAGTGAAATAAAGGGAGACAGGAAGGAGGGTAAGGACAGCAAAGGCTCAAACTCAGGAAAGAATCACCGAAGGGATCAAGACTGTGGGATAAGTCTTTCTTTAGGTGAGTGAAAAGAAGGTGGTGAGGGGTGGTATAGTGAGGTTTAGAAGACCAGGAGGGGGGGTGACTGTACAGAGGAATACCATGAAAAAGCTAACATTTTAAATGCATATTTCTGCTCAGTCTTCACAGTGTAAGGGGGAGGGCAGGCTGACATGCATTAACAGGTACCGGGTAGGAGGTGTGAGGACACAAGTCCATTTAATGAAGTCTATTGGGGGTTGAAAGCCCTAAAGGAAAACAAGGTAATGGGGCCAGACAGCATCCACCCAAAGGTACTAAAGGAGCTGTCCACAGTGTTAGCTGCCCCTTTGCCAACACTGTATAGCATCTCTTTGGAAATGGGGGATGGTTCCAGAGATCTGGAGGAGGGCTGATGTGGTCCCTTTGCACAAAAGAGGCAGCAAGGAGGAGGCTAGCAATTGCAGGCCAGTTAGTTTCATGTCAGTGGTGGGGAAATTAAGAGTCCCTGATGAAGTACCTGGTGATAGATGGGCTGCAGGACAACCAGCAGCATGGCTTCACAGGGGGAGGTCGTGTCAAATAGATCTCATAGATTTCTTTGAGTAACTAGGGGGTGGATCAGGGGAAGGCAGTGGATGTGACCTGTCTGGACTTTAGTAAGGTCTTTCACACTGTACCACACATGAGGCTGTACCGCACATAGAAACACAGAAGATGTCAGCAGATAAAGACCCATTTGGCCCATTTTCCCTGCCTATTGTGCCACCACAGCCCTTGCACAATCTCTGGTCATCTCCACCCCTTGTGTTCCTTCCAAGGTCCCCTTGTATCTGTCCAATGCATGCTTGAATCCTGTGACTGTTTGGCACCTACCACCTCTGCAGGGAGGCTGTTACAGGCTTCCACCACCCTCTCTGAAGAAATATTTCCTCACATCCCCTCTGAGCCTCTCCTCCTCCAGCTTTATACCGTGACCCCTTGTCTTTGAGTCTGTCTTTTTGTGGAAAATGCTACTTTCTTGTACCTTAATACCTGTTATATATTTGTTTATTTCATATCCCCCCTTTCTTCCGGCGAGTACATGTTCAGTTATTTCCGTTTGTCCTCGTAGGGCTTTTGATGCTGTCCCTGTACCATTTTGGTTTCCTGCCTCTGTACTGCCTCCACCCTATCCCTATCACATGATGCTGATAAATAAACTTAACAGCCTGGGGGGGAGGGGAAGATGGTGAACTGGGTATCTAAGTTGTTGAGGAATAGGAGGCACAGAGTAGAGGTACATGGCAATCAGTCTGAGGATGAGAGCGTGACCATTGTAGTTCCACCAGGATTGGTGCTGGGTCCTGTCCTCTTTAGTGTCTTCAATAGTGACATTGCTGAGGAATTGGAAGGGAAGGTGTATCTCTTTGCAGATGACACAAAAATCTTCAACAGGGTGAACACGATGCAAAGGGATCTGCGGAAACTAGAGGAGTGGTCTAGGGTGTGACAGCAGGAGTTCAATACCAAAAAGTGTAAAATCTGGCACCTTGGGAGGGGAAACTCCGAGGCTATGTATAAGATAAAGAGGGTACTTGCAGTTAACAAGCAAGAGAGGAACCTTGGAATAATCATATCTTTAAACTCAGGAATCCCTCACTAGTTGTTTAAAACTGCAATCAGTCCCCTAGATAGAGCTGCCCCACAGTACAGAATTTTATGCTAATTAAGAAATCTTAGAATGAAATTTGAAACTCTGCTATGTGGTCACACTCACCTCTGCCCTTTAACGGCAGATTTGTTTCTCCACCTGAGAAGAATCATCGGCTCATAGTTATTCCCGCTTCAGAGACATGACATTTCTTTTTTTTTTTTTTTTTTTCAATAAATGTGTGGAATATTTGTTTTAGTTAGTGAACAGTAAACTGTGTTAGGGTGTTTTATTGTCTTAACTGGGTTTTACTGGGTCTCTCCGGTTCCTTTTCAGGTCCTGGGGACCAGAGATGGCTTGTTGGTATGCAGTCTCCCAGTTCGGGGGCTGCATTAAAATTAACAACTGTGTGGGTGTGCCATCCTTTGGGTGAACATTAAACTGAGGTCCCTTCTGCCAATACTAGTGGGTGTTCAGGTGGAAGTAAAAGAACCCAAGACACTTCTCGCAAAACAGTAGTGGACTTTCCGAGGTGCCCTGGCCAGTATTCCCCTTCCCACAAAACCGGTACATGCAGTTGTCCAAGGCTGTGCATGGGTGTTGATGTGTAGAATGGCTGCCACTACATGTTCAGTCATTTTTCTACCAGTCTAGCATTGCTTGTAAAGTGCTTTGGGGTGCAATGTGCATGAAAGTGCTATATAAATGCTGATGATGATTCTTCATTGTCCCTCAGAAGGTTTGCTTAACTCCGAACTGCAGACCTCAAAAAAACAGGGATTTTCCATGTGAGGGAAATTCTTAGTTTGGTGAAAAGATAGAGATTTACATGCGAGAGGTGAATGAGTATAAAAGCAACACGGAGAAGGAAAAGGCATCCACTTTCCAGAGGTGTTACAGAAGGGGAGGTAGGGGCTGGGGCTACAGTCGTGGCCAAAAATACTGGCGCCCTTGCAGTTTTTTCTAATAATGCACCATTCCTTCCAGAAAATTGTTGAAATTAAAAAATATTTTGGTATCCACATATGTATTTCTTTAGTTTGCAGTGGAATAAAACACAAAAAGCAGAAAAATTTACGAAGTCTTAGCTTATTCCACACAGAAATCCTTAAATAGCCCGGACAAAATTATTGGCACCTTTTAGAAGTAGTTAGAAATAATTAGATTTCAAACAAGTGATTCTCCTTCACTTTGGAATTGAACTCACCTGTGGTGAGTTGCAGGTGCCTGCAATATAAAAATCACTCATTCAACCAGTTTGAATAGAGAAAGGGACTCATTCTCCTGTTTTTTGTCACTGTGTGTACCACAGTGAGCATGGAGAAAAGAAAGAAAGCCAGACAATTGTCTGAGGAGGTCAGACAGAAGATTGTAGCCAAGCATGGACGATCTCAAGGCTACAAATCAATCTCCAGAGACCTTGATGTTCCTGTTTCCACCATACGTAATGTTATCATGAAGTTTAAGGCCCATGACACTGTAGCCAACCTCCCTGGACGTGGCCGAAAGATAAAACTTGATCGAAGATTGCAGTGGAGAAAGCACCTCGATCAACTGGCTAACAGATTCAGGCTGACCTTCAGACACAAGGTACAACAGTTTCAACTCACACCATCCGTCGCCAACTTGGTGAAAAGGGGGTTATATGGTAGGAGGCCCAGGAGGACCCCACTTCTGAGAGAGAGAGAGAGAGACATAAGAAAGTCTGACTGGAGTTTGCCAAAACACACCTGAACAAGCCAAAATCCTTCTGGGAGAATGTCCTGTGGACAGATGAGACCAAATTAGAGCTTTTTGATAAAGCACATCATCTCTATATTTACAGAAAACAAAATGAAGCCTTCAAAGAAAAGAACACCTTCCCTACAGTCAAACATGGAGGAGGTTCAGTGATGTTTTGGGGTTGCTGTGCTGCCTCTGGCACTGGATGCCTTGAACGTGTGCATGGCATCATGAAATCTGGAGATTACCAGGTCATTTTGGAGCGCAGTGTTGAACCTGGTGTCAGAAAGCTGGGTCTCTGTCGAAGGTCATAGGTCTTCCAGTAGGACAGTGACCCCAAACACTTCAAAAAGCACCCAGGAATGGTTCAAGACAAGACGCTGGACTGTTCTGAAGTGGCCAGCAGTGAGTCCAGATCTAAATCCCATTGAAAACCTGTGGAGAGATCTGAAAACAGCAGTTGGGAGAAGGCACCCTTCAAATCTAGGAGAACTGGAGCAGTTTGCACAAGAAGAGTGGGCCAGACTGCCAGTAGAGAGGTGCAGGAAGCTCATCCATGGCTATAGGAAGCAGTTGATTGTAGTTATTTTGACCAAAGGCTGTGCTACCAAATATTAAGTCTTGGGTGTCAATAATTTTGTCAATGCCATTTTTTTTCATTTCCTGATTTAAAAGGATATACAGTATTCTGAATCAAAAACAAAGGTTCTGTAATATTAACAGAGAAATAAAGAATTGTGGAGACCAAATACTGTTGTTAATTTCAACTTATGTTTAGAGGAAATTGTGAGTTATTTGAAAAAAGTGCAAGGGCGCCAGTATTTTTGGCCACAACTGTACTACCCCTGTGCTTATGTGACCTATGACTATGCCTCCCAGGGGGGCTTTTTCAGAGGTGGGGGCAGAGGGGGCCCAGGTGTGGAGGTACCACTCCAGCTCCCAAGGCCCAGACAAAACACATCCTGTGACGTGTGCCCAGGTTGCCCAACCATTGCCAGTGGGAGGAAGGTTAACTCACTATTTCCAGGTGTGGGAGAATATTACCACAGACAAGTGGGTTCTGGAAATAGTGAGTCATGGTCTCCCTCTGCAGTTCAGGAGATTTCCAAAGCAGCAGAGTTGCAGAGCCTTTCTTCCTCACACTCCAACAGAACAACTCCTGCTGGAGTTGGAGGTAAAAAAGATTCTACTAGCAAATACAGTGGAAGCAGTTCCCCTTCCCTAAATCGTGAGGGGGCATTACTCTAGATACTTCCTGACCCACAAGAAAAATGGGGACTGGCAACCCATTTTAGATCTCAGATCTTTAAACAAGCATTTAAAGAAGGTAATGCTCAAGATGGTAGCGCTGGGAACAGTAATTCCATCCTTGCAACAAGGACACTGGCTGGGGTCACAAGATCTGAAAGACGCCTACTTCCACATTCCTGTGAGGCCCTCTCAGAAACACCTCAGATTCAGAGTGAGGGACTGCCACTACCAGTTCACAGCCCTTATCTTTGGCCTTTCCTGAGCTCCCTGAGTTTTCACAGAGTGCCTGGCGGTTGTGGCGGCACATTGAGGAGGCAAGGGGTAGTGGTATACCCCTACCTAGACGATTGCTTGACTTCAGAAGAGTCCTTTCAAGGGGCCAAGGCATTTTTCTCTCTCACCTAATACACCCTGGAGGAGGTGGGTTTACTGATAAACCTCCAGAAGTCTCAATTAGACCCTGTACAGGTGCTGGACTTTATAAGAACAGAACTAGATACTGTTCTTGGAGAGGCATTCGTCCCTTAGGAGAGGGCAGCCAATCTGATAAGACTGGCAAAGTCCTTCAAAACGGGGCATCCAGGATCTACCAGGGATTTCTGTAGTTACTAGGACACATGACTTCTTCCACAGCAGTGGTGCCAGGAGCCAAATTTCTGATGAGAGATGTCCAGTACCACTTGGGGACCCACTGGTCTGAAAGGTGGGATCCTCTGTCAGAATTAGTGCTTATCAAGTTGCCTTTTAAGAGCACTGGAATAGGTGAAGGAGGAGGAAGACCTACAAGGAGGAGTTCCCTTCCTTCAGTAGTCACCCACAGTGGTGCTCAGTACGGATGTCTCCCTTCTGGGGTGGGGAGGCCACCTAGAGGATATCACTGCCAATGAGGTATGGACCCCACTGGAGTCTCCGGAACAAGTAAACCTCCTGGAACTCAGAGCAGTGTACTGGGCAATGAAAAATATTTCCTCCCACATCAGGGGACAGTCATTCCGGATCAGGACAGACTATACCGCCACTACGTACTGCATCAACAAGCAGGGAGGAACAAAATCTTCCAAACTGTGCATAGAAGCAGTGAAGATCTGGAGTGTGGCTTATTCTCTGCAAGTGCAGTTATCTGTAGTTCACCTGCCAGACAAGGACAATGACCTGGCAGATTTTCTAAGCAGAATCGGTCAAGGAAACCACAAATGAGCACTGAACAAGTAAGTGCTCTCCACAGTGTTCAGAAGGTAGGGCCCACCTACTTCGGAAACATACAAAATTAGTGGATGGCATCTTTTATATGCGACTATTGAGTGCTGATTAGAGTGTTTTACCAAACCAAATGGATATTGCATTTAAACAATGGCACCTTGTATGTTTACAGTTTATCAATTTATGAACAGGGAGGGAGTGGTCCCTTTTGAAATATTACAACGGACCCATGGGCTACCCTTAAGAGATTATTATCATAATGCAAAAGTAAAAGAACATATCCAACAACCAGAACATAATACTAAGCTCCCATTTCGAAAACCCCCTCTTTGAAAGGAACTCACTTAATAGGACAGTTGTAAACAATACTGGGGAACTGCATATCCTTATTCTTGACAGCTGGAATGCTGATCTGGAGTCTCGGATCCCTTTGGAGGCGTGGTATGATTCGGCACGTGCAGCAGTGAAAATTGCAAACTTAGTCCCGTGGCGTGAATTTGCATAGAAATGCAGAAATAGATATTTTAGGGCCCCAGCAATCTTAAGCAAATATTATTCAGCCCAGTACGGGCTATGTTGGAGAGGTTGCCATTGTCGGCTGGCCAATTTGACATGTTTTCTGGTCCTGCCCCCTCTTAATCCCATTTTGGTGCTCCCTCCAGAGTGAAGTGAAAGACTGTCTGGGAGACAGTGTAGAACTTACAGATGAAATGGTTCTATTAATGATTATGCCCCCGCACTCTTCCCCCATGGCATAAAACATTGTTGCCGGTCCTTGTGTTGGCAGCAAAGAAGGTGGTGACAAAGCGAAGGATGAAACCTGTGATACACACAGTGTCAGATTGGAGATCGATAGTACAATCCATTTATCAGTTAGAGCAACTGTCTGCAGGTTTGTCTGACAAAATGCTGGCCTTTACCACTAGATGGCAGAAGTGGGTGTGGCATATGGCCCAAGTTGATACTACGTACGTCCCATAATTATACTGGGGAAGCTGTGTATGCGTGGGGGGATCGTTCCAGTTGGGATTGTTAAGGAAAAGAGGCAGAATTGTAAAAACCCGGGTGCTTTCACTTGTTTAACCTAAACCCCTAAAGGTACATTGTGAAAATGTCTTACTTTCTTCCCATAACTCAAGAAACTGAGATTAAGAATTTTTCTTCTCTTTTACATGAAATGTATCAGGACAAAGCAGTGCTAAATAACAATGCTGTATCTGTGACCAATTTAATACTACTAAAATGTAATTATATCGTCTCAATAAAAATGAAATTGGTAGAAAAAAAAAAAGGTAGGGCACACCTGAGGTAGACGTGTTTGCATCCTGGGAAAACTGCCAGCTCCCCAACGTTTGTTGCAGGCCTCCATCAACAGAAACAGTCCCAGAGGATGCAGTAGCCCTCTTTTGGACAGGGAAATTTCTTTATGCATTCCCTCCTTTCCCACTTGTAGTGAGAGTAGTACTACTGAAACTCAGGAGGGCCAGAAAAAAAAATTCTGATTGCAACAGACTGGACCAGGCAAGCACGGTAGGTACTCCCTGTTCCTGCCCCTCTCCTTCAGACTTCCAGTCCTCCTTCTTTGGAGTCACAGTCTACTGACTCTGTCTCAGGGCAGGGTAACATTCCCCCATGTTTTTCATCCAGACAACTTCTCCCCCTTCAAGCGTGCTTGTCCACTGTTTTGGACTATTTGATCCACCTGCAGTCCCTGGGCCTCTAGCCTTCAACCCTGAAAGTGCATTTGGCAGAAATGTCAGCATACGTTTCAACTGGCAAGGATAAATCTCTAGCCTCACAGGATATTTTTAAGAGGTTCTTTAAAGGTCTAGTTCACCTAAACCCTTCTTTTAGGGATCCAGTCCCTCCTTGAGACCTGAATCTGTGTATTGCACAGCTGATGGAGGCTCCATTAAAGCTTATGGCAACTGCTGCTCTGAAATATGTCACCTGGAAAACCGTTTTCCTGGTGACGTGTCCCTTGGCTACGCGGGCGAGCAAATTCCAAGCCCTTTGTACAGATCCCAGTTGTATCATATTGCACAGGGATAAGGTAGAACTGAGGACTAATGGAATATTCCTCCCCAAGGTGGTGTCTGCATTTCATCTGAACTAGTTGATCACTCTTCCAGTGTTTTTGTATGGAGCACTCAGAAGCGCCACATTCTGGATGTTAAGAGTTCTGAGGTACTATTTGGATCACACAAAGGATATCAGGTCCACAAATTCTCATTTATTTGTCACCTGTGGCAAGGTAGGTCAAGGTAAAGCAGCATCCGGGAGAACCATTTCTCACTGGATAGTAGCCTGTATTCAGTTCTGTTATGGCAAAGCTTGCAAGCTTCTGCCAGAGGTGTTGAGGGCCCGTTCTACAAGAGGCACCTCTACCTCTGTAGCAGCATCCAGAGGTGTTTCCATTCAGAACATCTGTAAAACAGCTACCTGGAAGAAGTACTCTCTTTTACAAAGTACTACTGTTTAGAAATTCAGGCAAGAAGAGATGATTGGTTTGGCACTGTGGTCTTGCAGAACCTTTTCCCTAAATAGGTTCTGTACCCAGCCTCCCAAGGTACTGCTATGGAGTCTGAAGTCGTTAAACAACTAGTGAGGGATTCATATGAACATATGAAGAAGCCAGCAGAAGGCCGCCATTTGGTCTATCAAGTCTGCTCATATTGCAGGGGTCACAGCTTGAGCTAATGTCCCTGCCCTCCCTCCCCACTCCTCCCATCCTCCCTACCCATGATCCTTACCTTCCCAATATGCCTATCCCAGTCTCTCTTAAAGCTGCCCACTGTCTTCAATGAGATGACCTCTTCCAGCAGTGCATTCCAAGTGTCCACCACCCTCTCTGTGAAGAAGTGCTTCCTGATCTCCCTCCTAAACCTTCCACCCTCCATCTTAAAACTGTGCCCCCTCACGTTATGGTTGCCACTCAGCTTAAAGAGGCTCCTTATCAACCTTATTTGTCCCTTTCAAGTACTCGAAGGTCCTAGTCATGTCCCCTCTCTCTCTCTCTCTCTCCTGTCTTCCAGGGATTACATGTTCAGTGCTCTCAACCTCTACTCGTATGCCTTGCCCTGTTGACCGGCTGTCATCTTTGCAGCCCTCCTGTGGACCTTCTCCAGCAGGTTAATGTCCTTTTTGAGGTGTGGGCACCAGTACTGAACTCCATAATCTAGATGCTGCCTTACTAGTGACATGTACAAGGGCAGTATAACCTCCTGTCTCCTACTAGTGAGCCCCCTAGCTATGCATCCCAGCATCTTGTTTGCCTTTGCTGCTGCTTTCTTGCACTGTGTGGAGTGCTTCAGGTCACTAGTGATCATCACTCCCAGGTTCTTCTCCTCCTCTGATGCAGATACTCGGATTCTACCCAGGTAGTACTCTGTCCTGGGATTCTTGGCTCCAATATGCATTACTTTGCATTTCTTGGCACTGAAGCCAAGCTGCTAGATCTTGGAGCACCTCCCCAGCTTTTTCAGATCTTCCTGTAGGTCCTGTATCCCTTCAGCTGTGCCCACTCTCCCACAGAGCTTGGTGTCATTTGCGAATAGGCACATTTTGTTCCTAATGCCATCCTCAATGTCATTGATGAAGACATTGAACAATACCGGCCCCAGCACTGAGCCCTGTGGGACCCCACTGGTTTCCTCTCTGGTGCCAGATAACTCTCCCCCCACAACCACCCTCTGGGTTCTGTCCTTCAGCCAGTTTTCCACCCATCTGGCCATCTTTTCCCCAACTCCAAGATCCACCAACTTCCTGATCATCCTTTTGTGGGGCACAGAGTTAAAGGCCTTGCCAAAATCAAGATAGAGGATGTCTACCACTTGGCCCCTGTCTACTGTCTTCGTGACACAGTCAAAGAAGTCGATCAGATTTGTTTGACACAATTCCCCCGTGAACTCATACTGCCTCTTATCCGGGAGATCATGCTCCTCTGCATATTCCACTAACCTTTCCTTTAGTATGGTCTCCATGAACGTGCCCACAATGGAGGTCATACTGACTGGTCTGTAATTCCCTGGATCATCCCTGGGACCGCTTTTGTGGAGGAGCACTATATGTGCTGTTCTCCAGTCCTGCGGTATCACGCCTGACTCTAGTGAACTATTAAATAGGTCTGCCAGTGGCCCTGCCAGTTCCTCGGCCAGTTTCTTTAGTACCATTGGATGTACTGTGTCCGGGCTTAGTGATTTGCCCACCTTCAATGCCAGCAGACCCTCCCTCACTCTGTCCTCCTCTATCACTATATCTGTGTTCCCCTCCTCCCCCAACCTGCTTCTCTTTTCCCTCCTGAAAGCACTGGTCCATCCTTCTCCCTGATGAAGACAGAACAGAAGTATTCATTTAGTATCTCTGCTTTTCCCCCATTATCCTCCACCCACTCCACCCCTTTCTTAAGCCTAACAATCCCTTCATGTCCCTTTTCTCACTTATATAGTAAAAGACAGCCTTCTCCACCTTCTTAATTCCTTCAGCTATCTGCAGCTTCTTCTGTGCCTTTGCTCGCCAGACTTCCTTACTTACCTCACTAGCCAACCTTAGGCAATTTTCCCTAGCCACCTCTCTCTTGGTCTTCCTGAATTTTCTATAGGCCAACCTCTTTTCCCTTACTGCCTTGGCAACCCCAGAACTGAACCAGCTGGGCGCTTTGGCACATGTGTTCTTCCCCCTGAGCCTAATGCACTCATCTGTGGCAACCAGTACACCTTCCTTAATGGTAGGCCACTTTGGTCCACCCCCATATCTGCTGTGATGCCCACCAGGTGGCTTCTTAGCACCTCGCACATTTTCCTGAAGTCCGCCCTTCTGAAATCCAAGATTTTGGTCATAGCTTGGATGTTTTCCCTGCCCATATCCAACTGGAACCACACTGTGCAATGGTCCCTTCCACCCTGTGGCTCCCTGACCATTATTTCCTGTACATGCTCCCCATTTGTGAGCACCAGATCAAGAATTGCCTCAGCTCTTGTTGAGTCAGTGATGCCCTGAGTCAGGAACCCACTCTGCATTCCTTCCAGGATCACCTGACTCTTAGCAGATGTTGTGGATGGTATGTTCCAGTCCACTTTGGGCAAGTTGTAGTCCCCCATAATTACCACCTCTCCTTTCCCTGCAGCTTCCGATATTTGTGAGATCAATTCCCTGCCTGTCTCCTCATCTTGACTGGGTGGTCTGTAAACCACCCCAACCTCACTTTTCTCCCTCTATTGGATCTTAACTGAACCCATAATACTGCCACCTCCCCTCCCTCCAACTCCTCCCACGTGCAAGTTATACCCTCCCTGATATAAACTGCCACCCCTCCCCCCTTCCTGGCTAGCCTGTCTCTCCTGTATATCCTGGAGTTTGAAGAAAAAAATTACTCACCTGTAGTAATGCTATTTCTTCCAAAGGGATCCCTCACTGTGTTTAACAATCCCATCCCAGCCTCCCCTTCCAGAACCTGGAAAAAGGTACTCCCAAGAATCCTTTTCTTTTTAATTGCTTGAGCATTATGTGTTGCATTGTTTTGCTAGCTTGAGTAGGCGCTGCTCACCAAGCTTGAGAAATCTGGTGTTAGAGGGCAGAGGCGAGCATGACCACACAGCAGAGTTTTGAATTTCATTCTAACATTCTTTATTTAGCATAAAATTCTACACTCAAGGGCAGCTCAATCCAGGGGACTGATTGCAGTTGTGAAACCTAGTGAGGGATCCCTTCGGAATAAACATCTTTACTACAGGTGAGTAATTTTTTCTAATGACCGCAAGGTGGTAGGGCAGTGTGATAAGGCAGTAGGCAAGGCTAGCTGGATGCTGGGGTGCATAGGGAAGGGAATTTCTAGCAGGAGAAGAGGTGGTGCCTCCGTATCACTCGCTTGTTAAACCCCACCCCAAGTACTGTGTCAAATTCTGGAGGCAGCACCTCCACAAGGATATGGACAAGATGGAAGTGGTCCTGAGGAGGACTACCAAAATGGTGTGTGGGTTGCACGAGAAACCATACGAGGAGAGACTGTGGGAGCTAAACATGTACTCCCTGGAGGAGAGAAGAGCGAGAAGGGACATGATTGCGACCAGTAAGTACCTCTTAGGGGTGAACAAGGTGCATGAGAGGAGTCATTTTCACAGGTGGAGGCGTCTCAGAACACGGGGGCATGCTTTGCAGCTTGGTGGGGGGGGAGGTTAAGAGGGATGTGAGGAAATACTTCTTCACAGAAAGAGTAGTGGATGTTTGAAACAGCATGCCAGAAGAAGTGATGGGGTGAACACAGCTGACAGCTTTAAATGTGTGGGATAGACACATGGTTATAATAAGTAGAAGCAAGGGAAAGATACCTATGACCAAATAAGATCCAGGATGTAGTAGTAAGCATTGAAAATAGGGCAGACTAGATGGTTCTGCCGGTCTTTTTCTACCAATACATTCTGTGATTTTGTGATTCAGTTGTGTCCTACTTGCTAGCTGGATTTCAGGTAGCGGTATCTGCCAGTGTCGAGACAGTGACCGATTGCAATCAATGATGTCACTGGTATGAGTATCTGCAGTGGCTGGGGGTGAGGGCCACTACGTATTGAACTGGTTTTGAAAGCTAGGGAGGTAGAAAAGAAAGAAAAAGGCATTTATAGAAAGAAGACTAGGGGAGCAAGCTGATATGAAGTGGGGGAATGCCGCTGATATGAACTGGAGGAATGCCATGGATATTAACTGGGGGGATGACACGGATATTAACTGGGGGAATACCATTGATAGGAGGTTAGAAAATGTCACAGACATGAACTGGGGAATGCTGCAGATATCAACTGGGAATGTCACTGACATGAACTGGGAATGCCGCTGATGTGACGTGGGAATGCTTCTGCTCTTCCCATCCCCTTTAAAGTCGTTTTGAGTCTGTTATGTGTGGGGAGGGGGGGGCGCACAGTGCAGCATGTGTTTTATAGGGTGAGGATTGGAAGGGGCAAAGTTTATGTTACGCTTAGTCTTGACACAGTTAACCTTTTCCTTCATTTCTGGCTTCCGTTGCTGCTGCTGCTGTAGGATATGCCTCTGGGCCTGATGGATGATATCTACGAGTTTATCAAAAACTTGTCTATTCGCATTGATGAAGTGGAAGAGGTAATGAGATCTTGTTCCCCCATCGCTTCTTGTAATTTGGTGCAACACCAAACCTGTGTCTAGTGCTCTCCAGAACACAATACCCTGAACCCCCTTTCCCTATATCTAGTGCTCATGTACTGTACCTGTACTAACAGTGACACCTACTGGTAGTAAAAAGGCTGCGGCACTGCTGAGAGCTTTTCCACAGCAGTGTCCTGTCAGTGCCTGCTATGGCTCCTATACCCTGACCCCCCCCCGTAACTAGTACTCCTGTACCAGCACTCACAGTGACACCCACTGGTAGTGACAGGGCTGTGATGCTGCTGAGAGCTTCCCTACAGCAACACCATACCAGTGCCAGCTATGGTTCCTACATCTGGACCCCCTCCCCTGTGTCTAGTGCTCTTGTACCAGCACTCAGTGACATCCACTGATAATGACAGGGCTGCAACACTGAAGAGAGCCACCCCACATGCTGTATTTTTCTTATGTCCTCCCAGATCTAGAACTATTTAAAAGCCGCCCCCATCTCACTTAATTGTATAGGAATAGAAAAACGTTGTGATCCAGCAACCTGCTTTAATCATTTCCTCTCATCCCACAGATGTTGACCAACAATCGGATCTGGAAGAAGAGGACTGTGGATATCGGTGTGATATCAGCAGAAGATGCCCTAAACTATGGCTTCAGGTAGGATTGTACTGCTGGGGCTACCTTGGTCTGATGGAATTGCAGTGTCATACAGCTTAGCCTACTCCTCCTTCAGTCAGACTTCTCCTTCATATGCCTGAAATCTGACAAGGCGAAAAGTAACAGAGCTTGGGAAAGGAAATCCCTTTCATAGGCACTCAATCTTTCTCCCTAGGATTTGGTTCATGTTTCGTGCTGTGAGAGCAACTGACATGAAATCTTAGACTCTAGGCTTATATTCCATCTCAGTTTCTGTGTCTTTCTGTGTGGCCTTGGGCAAGTCGCTTAAAGAGCGAGCCAGGAGACCCTGCTTCAGATCTTAGTTCATTCTCTGGCTCCATGTGACCCTGGGCAAGTCGTATAATTAGAAAGCAAAATGGAGAACGAGACTCTGTTTCAAATCCCTGCTGGTTTCTGGCTCTTTCTGCAAGGGCTTAGGCAAGTGATGTCATTAGAGAGCTAGGCCTTTGTTTTTTTGTGTTCCTTCATTTCTTCATAGCTTCCATTAATTTCTTAATACTTCCTACCCATCTACCCTTCCTGCTAATTAATCACCTTCTATCTCAGGTCTTTCTTATCTGTTCCTGTCTGGTCACCTTCTTATTACCCCTTCATCTTCAGATGACCTGTTCCTATTAATCCCCGCGCGCTCCCCCCCTTAGTTCTTCTTGACTTCTAGTGGACTGCTTCAAACGAGGATGGGACAGGACAAGGGGGAGGGTTAATGAAGGGGAAGGGTGGAAGGGAGGGGCAGCTGCAGAATAAGGGGTGCTAGCTGCACATTCGAGCAGACTTGATAGACCTCTAGGCCTTTATCTGCTGGCAAATTTCGTATGTTCGTATGTTCTCACACATCCTATTTTCATTACTTTGCAACTTATACAGAATTTTATCTCCGGGCCTCATTGTTCTGTGTTCCTTCACCACTTCTAAGCTTCACACTTTCTGCCATTCTACCCTTCTTATAATTCTCTTCACTTATTTTTCTGTATTGCTCCATAGTTTATATAAATACTGCTTATGTTGCTCAATTTTGTTATTCACCTGAAAAAGGGACCTGTGAGGCCCCGGAAGCTTGTGTATAATTCCATCTTTGTACAAGACACTTGTTGGTCCAATAAAAAGTATCAAACCTTCCAGTGTCTCCCGTAGTTAGAGAGCAAAATGAACAGTGAGCCAGGAGACCTTGCTCTGAATCACAGCTCAGGTTCTGTCTCTTTCTGCAAGGACTTTGGCAAGTCACACTGTTAGAAAGCAGAATGAACAATGAGCTGGGAGACCCTGCTTCGAATCTAAGCCTCCGGTTCTGTGGTTGTTTAATAACTTTCTGTTTATGCACCCTTTCCACTCTGCACTCGAACTTCATCCGGACTCTGCCAAGGCAAGCTGCTTTCATCCCCTTACCTTGTTGCTTGCACATCTAGTCCCTCTCTGTACCCTTGAACTGTCTAGTCCTGCTTCAGAAGGCTGGAGTGGTGGTCCTGGTGCAGGAGGATCTGTTGCGCTTGCCGGGTGGTCCTTCATCCTCCAATGTTCCTCTTCCCTCTAAAGTCCCAGCTGCACTACCACCTGTGGTAACCCTGGTGGCAGTATAGCAGCAGGGACAGCAGCCTTCCCTCCCCCCAAGGGAGGATAGCATCCTGTGGGGCATTCAATCCTCCTTCCCCCGGGCGGCCCCCAGCAACCTGAGCTCAGATCGCCAGCATCGCGAGCGGTGGCACTACTGCTGCACTGAGAGGCCAGCCTCGCCTCTGACTCTTTCTTTGTGGCCCTGGGCAAATCAAAATTTAGAGCAAGATAGGAGACGCCACCTCGATTCCCAACTAATCCACTAGCTTTCCTTTTGTGGCTTAGGGAAGAAGACACACAGAACAAAAAGCAGTGCGAGTTAGATCATCCCACTTAAGACTCCAGTTGGATTACTCTCATCTCCCAGCTTTTGCCCTTCTATTAGAGTCTCACCTAGCCTATATTTTGTCTGCGAAGCACCCTCCCATAGTGCTGAAGACACTGTGCAGAATACAGGCTACAATGAAATACAGCAGTATGGGAGAAAAATATCTGAAACTCATAAACCGCAAGATTAACATTAGGGGGAGTCTTTTGATTGATAATTATGGCTGTGTGTTCATACTCAGATTCGGTATAGTCTATGCCGTGCAGCAGGAGAGGCTGACAGCATGGATCCCAAGTCCCTGTTAAAAATTCTAAATCACCCAGTCTGTTGAAAGGTGTTTAAATCTTCCTAGTGAGGCCTGGCATATCCTAATGGGAAGAATACAGAAAGATCAGTCACCTGCCTATTTCACACAAGCCTTGATCTCGCTCACATGAATACACATTAATGGTCCCTTTCCTGCCTTGGTTTGTAGTGCTTTGTTTTACTGTTAGTGATGGACACGGTTTGTCTCTCTTTCTTTCCAGTGGGGTGATGCTCCGAGGTTCTGGGATTAAGTGGGATCTAAGGAAGTCCCAGCCATATGACGTGTATGACCAGGTGGAGTTTGACATTCCCATCGGATCCAATGGAGACTGTTATGACCGGTAAGTGTAAAAATGGCAGCATGCTTTGACTTTGTTCGGGGTTTTGTGTACTTTTTTTTTTTTTTTTGAATATTCTGAGGCAAAACTTTCATTTGTGGAATGATGCTTCCAGGTGAGGGTTAAAGAGAAGAGGGTTGTGAATTCGATCCAGTGTCTTATGGTTAGAGCAAAGGGCTGTGAGCCAGGCAATCCGGTTCCTGTCCCAGCTCCCAGGCAGTGTGGTGTCTAATGGTTAGAGCAAGGGGGTGTGAGTCAGGAGATCCTGATTCCAGTACCAGCTGCAAGGCAAGGCAGTATGTTGTCTAATGGCTAGGGCAAAAGGCTGTGAGTCATGAGATCCTGGTTCCAATCCCAGCTGTAAAGCATTGTGGTATCTAATGCTTAGAGCAAAGGGCTGTCAGGAGGTCTTGGCTCCAGTACTGGCTCTTAGGCAGTGTGGTGTCTAATGGGTACAGCAAAGGGCTGTGAGCCAGGAAATCCTGGTTCCAATCCCAGCTCCCAGGCAGTGTGGTAGCAAAGGGCTGTGAGTCAGGAGATCCTGGTTCCAATCCCAGCTCCCAGGCAGTGTGGTAGCAAAGGGCTGTGAGTGGGGACATCTGGTTCCAATCCCAGCTGCAAGGCAGTGTGGTGTCTAATGCTTAGAGCAAAGGGCTGTGAGTCTGGAGATCCTGGTTTCAAACCCAACTCCCAGGCAGTGTGATGTCTAATGGTTAGAGCAAAGGGCTGTGAGTCTGGAGATCCTGGTTTCAAACCCAACTCCCAGGCAGTGTGGTGTCTAATGGTTAGAGCAAAGGGCTGTGAGCCAGGAGATCCTGGTTCCAATCCCAGCTGCAAGGCAGTGTGGTGTCTAATGCTTAGAGCAAAGGGCTGTGAGTCAGGAGATCCTGGTTCCAAACCCAACTCCCAGGTAGTGTGGTGTCTAATGGTTAGAGCAAAGGGCTGTGAGCCAGGCGATCCTGGCTACAGTCACAGCTGCAAGGCAGTGTGATGTCTAATGGTTGGAGCAAAGGGCTGTGAGTCAGGAGATCCTGGTTCCAAACCCAACTCCCAGGCAGTGTGGTGTCTAATGCTTAGAGCAAAGGGCTGTGAGTCTGGAGATCCTGGTTCCAAACCCAACTCCCAGGCAGTGTGGTGTCTAATGGTTAGAGCAAAGGGCTGTGAGTCTGGAGATCCTGGTTCCAAACCCAGCTCCCAGGCAGTGTGGTGTCTAATGGTTAGAGCAAAGGGCTGTGAGTCAGGAGAGCCTGGTTCCAAACCCAACTCCCAGGCAGTGTGGTGTCTAATGGTTAGAGCAAAGGGCTGTGAGTCAGGAGAGCCTGGTTCCAGTCCCAGCTCCAGGCAGCATGAAACATAGAAACATACACTTTGACGGCAGATGAGGAACGCTTGGCCCACCCAGTTTGCCCATTTCCCTACCTATTAGTTAAGCTGCAGAGCCTAGTTAACCAACAGCCTACTTCCTCCTACCCCCCCCACTAGAATTGCCTTATGTCTGTCCCATGCATTCTTGAATTCCCCCAGTTTTTGACCCCACAACCTCCTCCGGAAGGCCGTTCCATGCATCCACCACCCTCTCTGTGAAAACATACCTCTTACTTCGAGAGGCTTCCTGCAGTAGGTCTTCACATATAGGACTTTGGCCCCTGGAATCAGGACCGAACAGCAAATTAGCTAGCAGTCATTAGCGGGGACTGCCCCCCATCGTCGGGCGACACAACGTCGACGTGACTATAAAAGAGGTGGTCCCCTGCTTGCCTTCCAGTTCTTTCCTGCCATCACATGGTATCGTTTGACAAATGTAGTAGAACAGCTTTCAGTTGCCCACCATTTTGTAATAGCGAATTTTTTTCACGATTCTGTTCAGCGATCTGTTATGGTGTATGTTGTCTAGTTGGCCCAAGAAAAAGTGCTCCAAGTGCGGAGCGCAAATCCCGCACGGGGATGATCATTCCCGGTGTGTCCTCTGCCTGGGGTTTAGGCACAACTCTTCAGAGTGCACCATCTACCAGGGCTTCAACCAGGCCATGTGCACCCATCTCAAGAGGACCCTCGACGCCCACCTGCTCACCCGGAGATTGCCTGCATTGGGGAAGGAGCTCCAGGAGGTGAGGGAAAGATCAGCATTGCCAGCCCCAGAAAAGAAGAAGGATGAGCGATGCCAGGAGTGGAGCCGTCTCTCTCCCCCCCCCCCCCACCAGGGGAAGTCCAGCCAGACAGCCGACGCCAACCAGGGTGGGCCTCCACTCCGTGAGTACCCCACCACAGGGCCTTCCTCCGCTCAAGGACCGACTCTCCGGCTGAGGTTAGCAGTCGGGGGTCACCTTCGGAGGTTTCTTCAGGGTCTTCTGCTCTGAACTCTGCTTCAAAGTTGCCCCTCTGGCTCCGCCATGGGGCACCTGGCCAGTCAGTCTGACACTAGCCAGCCGGCTCTTGTCAGCCCGGCTCGCGAACAGTAAGTCGCCGGGACAGCTCCTTCGCCGACTGCATGGATGCATCCTCTCCTGTCAGACTCTGTGGTCCCGACATTGCAGAGAGCTTGCAGGTACCCTTCATCCCCTCAGGGTTCTCCCACCAGGGATGCACTACCGGTGTCCGACCTCCCCGAGGCAGCCCTCCTGTCGGATACACTTCCAGACCTGTCGTTGGGGGAATTACCTGATCTCCCCCTTTCGCCGAGCTGTCTTCTGCCAACGGATCCTCACCTTTCACCAGATTCCTTGCCGTATCTTTTCAGGGGCAGTGTGGAACCACCCCCTGTGGGACCAGCAGCTCCTCCGCCTACCCGGTCTCCGGAGCCGCTTCCCAGTGATCCTTCTGCCCCTCCTTTAGGCCCATCAGGGTACTTTCTTGGGAACCCTCTGTTTCTACAGTATCCAACACCGGAGGGCCCCACGCAGGGTTACAACCTGCTGATGCCAGGCTATCCGACGCCAGGCTATCAGGCACCAGGACAGGCATATTACCAGTATCCTTATTGGTACCAGCCTCCCACCTACCCTCCTCTTGTATGGTACCCAGGTTACCAGTCTCCTCTGCCTCCCCCTCCATCGCCACCACAGCCTGAATGTGAGGTCATTCCTGTGTGGTGGAAGGATGCTAGGTCCCAACTGCTTTTAGATTTGGGCCAGCCTCAGGTAACAGTCAGGTCCACCCTCATATCAGGGTGCCCCCACCCAGTCCGACCCCTTTAGTTGAGTCTCTGAGGGAGACTTGGGAGCACTGCCTCTTGGAGATCATAGACCCTGGACCCGACCTTTGGAGGTGTCCTTGCCCAGTAGACAGGAAACCTCTGACTTAGATGAAGGCTCGGATCTAGGGATTCAATCCTAACCTCATTCCCGGTTGAGCCTCAACCGAAAGAGTCCCTAAAGTCTTCTCCTGAGGATCCCTCCTTTGCGGAGCTCCTCAAGACCATTCCACTTGAGGACCTCGTGTCCACCATTTGGCAGCAACCTTCATTCATTCCAGCTGTATCCAAAAAGGCCAATAGGACGTACTTTCCCCCGGAAGGGGTCTCCCACCTAACTGCCCCACCTAAAGCCGATTCTGTGGTCATCACAGCTACCCATGATAGATTGGCCCAGCCGAAACATCGTAGTACCTCCCCACCAGATAAGGAGTCCAAGCAGATGGCCCAGTATGGTAGGAAAATCTACTCATCATCCGCCTGTGCTATCTGTTCCCTGAATTATGTAGCCCATATGGTGGCTTTCCAAAAATCGTCGCTCTCGGAATTGGAAAGAGACCTCCAGGAGATCCCTGACAAGCAGTTACAGAATTAACTCCTGGAGAAAGTCAGGATGAATAAATCTTCCTGCCACCGTGCCCTACACATCACATATAATTTGGTGAACTCTGTAGCTCGAGGGGTAGCTGTCGTCTAGCCAGGCTTCGTCTGGTGGGATTGGCACAGGATGTTGAGCTCTCTTTTGTATGCTTCTTTTTGGGGTCCAGTTCTGTTTGGCAGTAATGCCAATGATATCATTACGGAGCTGCAGGAGAGCGGCAAATCCCTCAAGGATGTCCAGTCCATGTACCGTTCCGGTCAAAGACAACGGCAGCAGCCATTTTGTCACCATCGGAAATGGAACAAACAGAATCAGGGCAAACAGAACAAGCGTCGTGCCCCAGGTTCTGGTGCCCAAACCTCCCCCAACCCCAGGCCAAGTCCTCCAAAGCTGCCTCTGGGGGAAAGGTGCCCCATCTCTGATTTCTCGCTCCTTCCGCTTCCCTCTGACAGTTTTGGAGGAACGGGGGGGGGGGGTTTGGCCTCCGCCTGGACAGGTGGAAGGCCATTACCACAGATGCATGGGTTCTTCAACTCATAGAAAGAGGTCACTCGATAGAGTTCCTGGAGCAACCTCCTCCCAACCCACCGGGAAGGTTGTTTTACCTGTCAGACCAGCAACAGCTGGTATTACAGAAAATACAAGCTCTGCTGCAAAAGGCAGCCATAGAGCGCGTACCTCCAGAACAGACAGGAAGGGGATTTTACTCCCATTTCTTCCTGGTTCCAAAGAAGATGAGGGATCTAAGACCCATCTCAGATCTCAGCATGCTCAGTCTCTTCGTAGAGTACAAGAGGTTTTGCATGTTGACTCTCCAGGGACTGTTACCCCTGCTCCTTCCCAGCATTAGGCTGTGCTCCTTGGATATGCAGGATGCTTAGCTTCATATCCCCATTATTCCGGCCCACCGCAGCTTCCTGAGGTTCTCCTTCCTGGACCATCATTTCCAGTTCAGAGCCCTACCATCGGGCCTTTCGTCGGCACCTCGGGTGTTTACCAAATGCCTAGCAGTGGTTGCGGTGTTCCTGCGCTGCAAGAGCATATATGTGTTCCCTTATCTGGATGACTGGTTTATTTCAGCCCCTTCCCTGGACAGTCTGAAGGATTCCATTTCCTTCACTCTGGGCCTCTTCTCCAGCCTGGGTATTTTGGTCAACCATCCCAAGTCCCAGCTGATATCCTCACAGCACCTCCAATTTAGCATAGCGGTGCTGGACACAGTCCAGAGCAAGGCCCTTCTTCTGCCCGACCAAGCGGAGACCTTAATCTTCCAAGTGACACTGGTGGCTTCATCTTGGTGGACCATGGCGCGTTCGGTCTTACGACTTCTGGGTCTGATGGCAGCCGCCATATCCACAGTCCCTTTGGCCAGACTGCATATGAGGGTTACTCAGTGGTCTCTTCGAGTCCATTGGGACAAACAGTTGGATGAAATGGACCAGAGAGTCCTTGTCTCCAGCAGCCTTCGGAAGGATCTCCTCTGGTGGCAGAACCCAGCCAAACTTTCGGTGGGGGTTCTTTTCCACCCTCCTTCTCCCTCTCAGTTTATCACCTCAGATGCCTCGAACTTGGGATGGGGAGCGCATCTAACACTTCTCATCCAGACAGACATGGCCACAGTCTGGTATCTAAACAAACAGGGACGCACCCAGTCGTACCCACTATGCAGGGAGGCAATGCTGGTGTGGTACTGGGTGATGCAGCACGGCCTATCCTTGACAGCAGTCCTCATGCCAGGTGTTCACAACATTCTGGCGGACAGTCTCAACTGATCAGTCACCAGGGCTCACGAGTGGGATCTAAAGCAGGCTGTAGTAGAAGACCTGTTTCTTCTATGGGGTCGAACAGACCTAGATCTGTTTGCTTCCCCATCCAACGCAAAACCACCCAGCTTTTGCTCGCTCGATCCTGGGCATGGCGCTATTTGGTGAGACGCACTATCTGTATCTTGGACAGGGAGATTTCTATATGCTTTCCCTTCCTTTCCTATTCTGCAGAAGCTACAAGCCGAGGGGACTCACATGATCCTCATTTTCCCCCCTGTGACCTTGGCAGATATGGTTTCCGCTGCTACAGTAGCTGGCACTGGAACCCCCAGTACCTCTTCCTCTCTCCCACGACCTTCTGTCCCAGGAGCAGGGCACCCTGGTTCATCTGAACCTCAAGTCTCTCCATCTTCATGCGTGGCACCTGTGGACTTAGCGATTTCTTGCTATGGGGTCTCCTCAGGGGTTGCTCAGGTCTTAGTGGAGGCCAGGAAACTCTCCACTAGATCCACTTATGCCATGAAGTGGAAGAGATTTTCTATCTGGGCCTCAGCGAAAGTTCTAGACCCTTTTTCTTGCTCAGCCTCCCAGGTTTTAGAGTACCCCTTGCATCTGTCAGAGTTGGGCCTCAGCTGTTCCTCCTTGAAGATCCATCTCTCTGCAGTTTCGGCTTACCACCTCCCGATGGAGGGTAAAACCCTAGCTCTGTTAGAGGTTTCCAAGACTTTCTTGAAGGGGATCCTTCATATCAAACCTCTAGTCCGGAATCCTATTCCTCCCTGGGATCTCAATTTTATGTTGGAAAAGCTTACTTTGCCCCACTTTGAACCAGCAGCAAGCTGTGATATGCGTTTTTTAGCATGGAAAATGCTCTTTTTAGTTGCTGTCACTTCAGCTTGAAGAGTTTCAGAGCTTAAGACTCTAGTTTGTAGAGAGCTTTATTTAATTTTCCACAGAGACTGGGTGGTTCTGCGGACTAATCCTTCGTTTCTTAAAGTGATTTTGGAATTGACCCTTAACCAGAGTGTTGAATTGCCGGTGTTCGTCCCAGAGCACTCCAACAGGGGGGAGTACTTCCTGCACACCCTCTGTGCACAGAATTTTGAGGTATTATGCCTCTCGGACTAAGGAGGTTCGAAAGTTGAACTAGCTTTTTTGTAGCCTTTGTCTTCCAGTGGCGAGGCTATTATGAAACGGACTTTGTCTGGGTGGCCGGCTAATTGTATCAGTTACATTTACCAGAAGTACAAGAAACCCCTTCTGGAGACATTTAAGGGCCACTCCACCAGGAGTGTGGCCACTTCTACTGCCTTTTTCAGGAATGTGTCCACCGCGGACATCTGTGCAGTGGCCACTTGGTCTTCCATCCATGCCTTCTCTAAGCATTACAGTCTGGACATTGTCTCTAGGTGTAGGGCTGACTTCGGCCTTGCAGTTCTTCAAGGTCTTCTGTCTTGAACAGACCTTTAGTTGGCAGACATTTTCCTCTTCCCGGAACCTCCTCTCCGCCTCCTTCTTTTGTGTTAGACTACTTGGTATTCAGTCCTGTATGTGAAGGCCTACTGCAGGAACCCTCTTGAAGTAAGATATAGCAGTTACATAAGAACGTACCATAACAGTAGATCTTTGAGAGGTTCCTGCAGTTGGTCTAGTTTCCAACCTACCTTTCCCTCAGCTCCTGTAGTTTTTCTTTATTCCCTGTCCAGGTCTCTGGTTCTTCCATGGCACATGGTACCAGGAGTTTGTCACTCCTCTTTTCTGCTTCCTTTATCTAGGTCTCCGGTGGAAAAGAACTGGAGGGTGGGCGGGGGACCACCCCCTTTTATAGTCCTGTCGACGTCTCGTCACCTGATGACGGGGGGCAGTCCCTGCTGATTGCTAGCTACAAGTTTGCCGTTCGGTCCTGACGCCAGAGGGCACTGTCCTATATGTGAAGACCTACTGCAGGAACCTCTCTCGAAAATCTACTGTTATGGTAAGTTCTTGCCTAACTGCTATTTCCTCATGTTGCTCCTGAGCTGTCCCCACCCCCGTCTTCAAATTGTGCCCCCTTGTTCTTGCACATTTTTTTCTGAAAGATGCTACCCTCTTAGACTTTGTTGATTCCCTTGAGGTGCTTGAAAGTTTCTATTCATGTCCCCCCTCTCCTCGAGGGTATACATATTAAGTTCCTTTAGTCTCTCTTCGTATGGCTCCTGGTGCAGACCCTGCACCATTTTAGTTACCCTCCTCCGGACTGCCTCTGTCCTGTCTATGTCCTTGCGGTTATAGTGTCTCCAGAACGGCACGCAGTACTCCAGATGAGGTCACACCAACTGTCTGTACAGAGGGATAACAACTTCCTGTTTTCTACTGGTGATACCTCTCCCTATGCATCCCAGTATCACTCCAGCCCTCCTTATTTCCTTCTCACATTGCTTGCCTACCGTTAGGTCGTCTGATATGACTACCCCCACGTTTCTTTCCATTTTGTTGTTAGTGCCCCCCAGATGTGGTGTCTGATGGTTAGAGCACTGGGCTGTGAGTCAGGAGATCCTGGTTCCAGTCCCAGCTCCCAGGCAACATGTCAGATAGCGTGAAGGGCTGTGAGTCAGGAGATCTGGTTCCAGTCCCAGCTCCAGCTCCCAGACAGTAGGGTCTCTGGTTAGAGCAAAAGGCAAGAGTCAGGAGATCCGAGTTCCAGTCCCAGCTCCCAGGTTGTGTGGTGCCTAATGGTTAGAGCAAAGGTCTGTGAGTGAGGAGATCCTTGTTTAAATCCCAACTCAAAGGCAGCATGGACTCTAATTGTTAGAGCAAAGGGCATTGAAACAGGAGATCTTACTTTGAGAGGGCTCTTGCAGTAGGTAATTACATATAGGACTGAAACTGGCAGGCATCAGGACCTCACGGAAAATTTCTAGCTAGCAGTCTCTGGTGGGGGACCACCCCACGTCAGGTGACCGACATCAAGAGATGTCAGTATAAAGGGGCAGTCCCCCACGCCCGCCTTCCAGTTCTTTTCTGCTGTTAGCTTGTGTAAGCGCCTCACGGTTAAGTTCCACTGCTTCGTCAGTCGTTCATCGCTAGTTTTACCGCCGTTTTTTTTCATTCGATTTCTTCAAATTTTCATAAGTTTGTGCAGTGTATGTAAATCCGCTACTCCTTGAGCACAGAAATAAGTCGACTATGCGGAGTAACTCCGCTGAGGATGGACACTCCCATTGCCTCTTCTGTCTGGCCCGGATCACCTCATGAAGTTCCAGCATTGCCTGAAATTCAGTGCTGCCACCCGCAGATGGGGGCAGCAGTCCCTGGAAGCCCATATACTCAAAAAGAAAATGACCTCTATGGAAAAGGAGCTTCATCAGGCCTCTTCTTCGCCCGGGGGTCACCGTAAAATGAAGGACAAGGAGAAGCACCAGAACTCCTCTTCCTCGGCCACCGCGACTTCAGCTGGAGTTGCCGTGCAGAAGTTAATGCCCCCCCCAGAGGACAGCTCCACGATGGCCGTCTTGGAGGCTTCCAAGACGGCGTCGACCCTCCCGCCTGGCTCGTGCTCAAGCCCTTCGGGAGCCTCCAGTTAAAGGAGGCTTTCACTCCTGGCAAAGCCGCTGCCGTCGCGACCTTCTGGTCTGCAGTGGCTCCAGTAAGCGGATGTCAGCTCCTCTGACGACCGCCCGGAGAAGGCTGCTAAGTCGCTTGACCCCTCGGGGCAGCGCACGGTCTCTAAGTCGCCCAACAAGGCCGCCCCTCATTCACGGCCTTTCTCGTGCGCTGGTTCCGCTAAGTTGGATGACAGCTCCTCCGATGTTCAACTGGACCCCGCAGGTAAGGCGTCCATCTGCCCCTCTGATGACCGCATAGCATTGGAACCGACGCCAGACCCTGACGTTCAGTCCGCAATCGCCGGCTCCCCGCAGCATTTGCTGCTGCTTTCCAAGGCCCCAGTGTCTCCTCGGTTAGACCCCAGGGATTTTAACCCTCCTTCCCCAGGTGATATGGAGGATGCAGGCATGCTCCCATCAGGTCTTCCTCCTGCTGGGTCGGATGACCTGACATCGGACCCTTGGACGCCAGCACCGATGCCTGCCTTGCCATCGCCGGGTGACATTCCCCTCCCAAATGCTGTACCCACGCCGGACCCAACTCCTGCTGGGCCTCCTATTCCCGGCCTGCCTGCAGGGCCATTTCCAGGGCCTTCCGCTCCGTCGGAGCCCCTGGCGCCCGGGTATACGACGTCTTATCTTACGCCACAGTACCTGATGCCGGGCTTCCCACCGTCAGGGTACGGACACTCTCCATACAGATATCCCCAATATCCGTATCCCTCTCCTCCACCGCCCCCACAGCCGCCGGTGGACCCGTGGGGGAGACTGGCTTCCTGGTGGGCTGAGACCAAGGCTTACCTCACTAAGGAAGTAGAGAGCCACCTTCCGATGCCAGACCCCCATCGTCGAGGGCAAGAGACCCCTTTCCCCACTCCTGTTACTAGCAGTCTCCCCTCCGGTTCCAAGAGTGGGAGTGGCACGTTACTCCAGGATCTTCCCAAGGGGTCCATTCCTCCCCCAAATGGGGAAGGGTCTTTGTCTCTTCCTACTTCCTCTGACTACTCTGACGGACGTTCCGACTTAGACGACAAGCCACGAACTCCAGACAAGCCCCGGCCCAGGTCTCCTCCGAAGTCACCTCCGGAGGATCCTTCCTTCATGGAGTTGCTACGAAAGATCCAGTCTTTACATCAGTGGAAATCTTTGGAGCCAGATCCACAGAAGCTGACTGCACATCTAGATCTGCCCAAGGTCACTTCTACCTTGGTTCCACTCTGGATCGAGCCTCATGCGGACCTTGTTTCCACCATCTGGAAACAACCGTCGGCCATAGCCCCCTTTGAGGAAGGCAGACAGGCTATCAGGCTCCGGAGGGCGTTGATTTTCTTACTTCACACCCCAAGGCTGACTCGGTCATGATCAGTGCCGCCCACGGCCGTACAGCCAACTCAAAGCATTTGAGCTTGTTTCCACCCAATAAGGAATCCCGCCTTCTGGACCAGTATGAGAAGGAGGGTTTCTCTTCTTCCACTCTGGGTATTGGGGCCACTAACTACATCACTCATATGGGGGATTACTGGAAGGCTATCCTTAGCGAGGTGGAAGCTAAATTGGACTCCCTTCCTGAGTCGCAGACCAAACAGGAAGCAGCAGACCTGGTCCATTCTGCACATTTGGCCAGTAGGCACATGCTGCGCGCTACTTACAATGCAGTGGACACTGCTGGAAGGAGCTTGGCATTTGCCGTAAGTTTGCGACGTCATGCCTGGCTCAGAGTGTCAGGTTTGGTCCCCGGAGTGTAGTCTGCTATCCAGGACGCGCCCTTCAGGTGTTCGGTTCTGTTCGGTGGTGATGTCAAAGATATCATCACCGGCCTGCGGGAGAAGGGCACTGCTCTCAAGGAAGTTGACTCCATGTACAGAGCCCCTCAGCCTCAGCGCCGTCCCTTTTGCAAACGTGCATGGGCCAAGGCGAAACCTCAAGGGAAGTGGGCCATCAAACGGGCCCCTCCAGATGCGAAGCCCCCCCCCCCGGCCCAAATGGGCAGCGGGAGCGCCAGCCGCGGCCCTGCCTCTCACCTTCTGACTCCTTTCCTCTCCCACTGCCTCTGGGCTTCCCAGAGGAACCGGTAGCAGGGAGGGAGGTTCTCCCTGCATCTGCCGGGTTGGGAGAGGATCACTTCCCGACATTTGGGTGCTCCAGCTGATTGAGGAAGGACACTCAATAGAGTTTCTTCAGAAACCGCCCAGAAAACCCCCTCCAAGGTCGTCCTACTCCCCAGAACACCTTCTTCTGGTTTGGGAAGAAATCTCCGCCCTTCTTCGGAAGGCGGTGATAGAACCCATCCATCCCCACCTCCAGGGGACGGGTTACTATTCCCATTTCTTCCTGGTTCCAAAGAAATCAGGCGATGTGAGGCCAATTCTAGACCTTGGCTCCCTGAACTTGTTCGTGGAGTACAAGAGGTTCAGAATGCTCTCTCTGCAGGGCCTTCTGCCCCTACTTCGGCTGGGACAGTGGCTGTGTGCTCTGGACATGCAGGATGCCTACCCTGCATATCCCTATCCGCCCGTCCCACTGCAAATACCTTTGGTTTTCTTTTCAGGGAGACCACTACCAGTTCAAGGCCCTCCCATTTGGTCTCTTCTCGGCTCCCTGAGTATTTACCAAATGCTTTTCTGTGGTAGCGGCCCCAGGGAGTTCAGGTTTTCCCATACCTGGACACCTGGCTCCTGGCGGCCCCGTCCAGGGAGGACTTCCTGCGCTCCCTTTTCCTTACCCTGCAGGTTTTCACCAGCTTAGGTATTACCGTCAACCAGGCCACATCCCATTTGATCCTGTCTCAAAGACTCCAGTTTATCAGAACGATCCTGGATACGACCTCCGGTATGGTCTTCCTGCCTTCAGACAGGGGAGCCACCCTTCTGACTCGGGCCTGCCTGTTGTCCAGCCGCAGGTGGGCCTCTGCCAGGTCAGTCCTTTGCCTCCTCGGGCTCATGGCGGCTGCCATTCTGACGGTGCCTCGTGCTTGGCTGCACATGAGAATCTCTCAGTGGATGCTTCGGTCTCGGTGGGATCAATTGGTGAACAACCTAGATTGAGAGATCCTGGTCTCTTCTCCGATGTTTTGAGACTTGCAATGGTGGATGGTTCAGGAGAACTTTTGCCCGGGAGTTCCCTTCTGTCCTTCTCTCCCTCCCAAACTCTGGCAGCAGACGCCTTGGGCGAGGATTGGGGAGTCCACTTGGGATCTCAGCGGACCCAGGGTTCTTGGTCCAGACTTGAGCAGACTCTCCACATAAACATGCTTGAGCTAAGGGCCGTGCTGTATGCCTTACAAGCTCTGCATCTGTATCTGCTTCCTGGTCATCTGGCTGTCCAGACCGACAACGTGTGTAGTGTGGTACATCAACAGGGAGGAACTCGTTCCTACCCTCTCTGCAGGGAAGCGATGCGAGTTTGGGATTGGGCAGTACTTCACAACCTTCACCTTACGGCAGTTCATGTTCCCGGGGTTGAGAACACATTGGCGGACCACCTCAGCCGGTCGTCCGCCCAAGCTCAAGAATGGGAACTGCATCAGGGATAGTAGACGATGTCTTCCTATGCTGGGGAACCCCTCAGGTAGACCTATTTGCCTCTCCTCTCAACGCAAAACTTCCTGTCTTCTGCTCGCTCACTCACTCCAGGACTCAGAGTTTTTTGGAGAGACACACTGTCTTTAGACTGGAAGGGCAGATTCATCTATGCCTTCCCCCGATCCCATTGATTCCGAGGGTCTTAAACACAAACTCTGTTCAGAAGGAGTTTGCATGATCTGCATCGCTCCATTCTGGCCCAGGCAAGTTTGGTTCTGTCTTCTGCAACAGTATTCAGAGGAACCTCCTCTTCCTCTATCGCAGCTCTTTTTGACCCAGGATCAGGGGACCCTGGTCCATCCAGGAATCAAATCCCTTCAGCTGCATGTGTGGCTCCTGCAGACATAGTTCAGACCCGGTTCAGGGTTTCACCGCAGGAGGCAGAGATTCTAGTGGACGCCAGAAAGCCTTCCACTCGTTCCACTTATGCCATGAAATGGAAAAGGTTCTCCATTTGGGCCCCTTCCAGAGCTTTCGAGCCATTTTCCTGCCCTGTCGGGAGGCTCCTGGATTACATGCATCACCTCTTCAACCTGGGTCTCAAGTCACCCCTCTTTGAAGGTTCACATGGCAGCTATTTTCACTTACCATGTTCCTTTTGGGGACAGATCCTTTGCGCAGTTGGAGGTTGCCAAGACCTTCCTTAAAGGGGTTCTTCATTTGAGACCCCCTATTCATGCACCTGCCCCTCCTTGGGACTTGAATTTCATTCTCGAGAAGCTTACTCTGCCTCCTTTTGAGCTGGCAGCATCAGCAGACCTAAAGTTCCTTTCCTGGAAGACCCTCTTCCTGGTGGCCATTACTTCCACTCGACGAATTTCCGAGCTCCAGGCCTTAATGTGCAAAATTCCGTACTTGATTTACCACAAGGAACATGTGGCTCTGTGTACTGACCCTGAGTTTCTCCCTAAGGTGGTAGCGGATTCTATGCTGAATCAATCCATGGAACTGCCTGCATTTTTTACGCAACATTCCAATCAAGGGGAGTACCTCTTACATACTTAGGATGTTCACCGAATTCTGAGATACTACACCAACAGGACGAAGGATCTCAGAAAGACTGATCAACTGTTTGTCTCTTTTGCTCGCAAAAGAGAGGGCAGTGCTGTTTCTAAACAGTGCCTTTCAAAATGGTTGGCTCATTGTATCACTTTCTGTTATGACAAGTATCATAAGACCTTGCCAGGTCAAGTCGGAGGTCACTCGACTGCTTGTTTCAAGAATGTGTCGGCGGCTGACATCTGTGCAGCAGCAACTTGGACTTCTGTCCATACCGTTACAGTTTGGACATTGCCTCTCGCCGTAGAGCTGGCTTTGAGTTGGCTCTTCTGCAAGGCCGCCTTTCCTCAGACTTTCACAGCCAGAGGATCTGTGTATGAGTAGTTTCCTCTTCCCTCGAGCTTCTCTTTGTTCCAGACTGCTTGGGACTCAGCCCTATATGTAATTACTTACTGCAAAAGCCCTCTCAAAGTAAGATACTACAGTTACGTAAGAACTTGCTGTAACAGTAGATCTTAGAGGGAAGCTGTTGCAGTAGGTAATACCTTCCCACCCTCCATCCCCCTTAGCCTTTTCAGCTCCTTTTCCAGAATTGGAAATGTCCGCTTCTCTCTTGTCTTGCCTTTGGTGGGAAAGAACAGGAAGGTGGGCGTGGGGGACTGCCCCTTTATACTGACGTCTCTTGACGTCTGTCACCTGACGGGGTGGTCCCCCGCCAAAGACTGCTAGCTAGAAGGTTTTCTGTGAGGTCCTGACACCTGCCAGCTTCAGTCCTATGTGTAGTTACCTACTGCAAGAACCTCTCTGGAAGATCTACTGTTACGGTAAGTTCTTATGCAACTGTACTATCTTCCTGTATGTATCTTCATTATTCATCACTGGTGGGTTATACGCCGGAGGTGCTTTGATCCTACAGGAGCTTACAGCTTATAAATTTTTCTAGTGGGAGGTGCTGGCGCCAGGGAAGTCACTGCCCATGAGGTCGATGCACAGCATGCTGCTCGAGCATTAGCCAGTACACGATGCTGACTTCTCCCTCACCTTAGTTCTGTTCTTCCCGCCGTTGAGAATGCACCTCATCGGAGCTGAAGAGCAGTTATTGCGCAATCCATAATTTTGAGCTGCCGAAGTTCTGTTTGTGATTACTCAACGCCGTAGACCGTTAGACAGGTGAGACCGTTCTCTTTTTATTATTACATTTCGTATTTACTACTGCACCGGGTCTTTACTGTGTTTTAATTTTATTTTGTGTGCGGTCGGTCATATCCGATCTGGGGACTAAGTCGAAGTCTTAAGGTGGGACGTGCCCCCATGCATCGATGCCCCTGTGGCAAGTCAATTTCCGTATCGGATCGCCATGATCTATGTTTATCTTGCCTAGGCCAACAACACAACATGTACAACTGTGACACGTGCTTCTCCATGGACCGCCGGGTCCTTGAAATGTGCATGTTGAAGGTAGGTCAGAAACCACATACCTTCCGAGGATGGCGTTGGTCCAGGGGCACCAAGGCAAGAACTTTGGACCCTTCTCCCAGGTCACCATCTGATACTGTACATACCAGAGGGTTGCGAGCCATTGACAGTGCCGGCCTTGCTGGTGCCTCTGGCTCTCTAGAGGGGTTGGGTGGACAGTCTACATCCTCTGGGGGATCGGTTGAGCACCCCTCTCGGTCATCGGCCTCCTTGGAGCTGTGACTGCCCCTGGTGTTGTGGTCGGAGCTTATATGCT
Organism: Neoceratodus forsteri; assembly: GCA_016271365.2. Lineage (NCBI taxonomy): Eukaryota > Metazoa > Chordata > Ceratodontiformes > Ceratodontidae > Neoceratodus > Neoceratodus forsteri. Next base: position 241,186,397 of record CM028133.1, on the reverse strand, counting down.
GGATCTGAGTTGGTGGGGCCCTCAAATCTATTGACCGACTCCGCTTGGGCTCCTGGCCCCATTTCTGGGGCCGGTGAGCAGGGCGGTGTCAAAAAGCCTGCGGCGGGCCTGCGTCTGAGTACCATGGCGGCTCCGGATCCTGTGGAGTGCTGGGTGGCCTCTCCGACAGCCCTGATCTCTTCCTCTTCAGAGGAGGAGAGCAGGTCTGACCAGAGTGGTTGCCCGGCTCTGAGGAGTCGCGGTGCCCTCCGAGGCCTAGCGGCAAATTCAGGAGGTATCTTCCTCTTCTACCTCCCTGACTGGGTCTGCCACTGGGGCTATCTTTTCCGAGACTTCCGGCGCCGTTGGTGCCGTGAACTCTCACGGCACCATCCCTAGCGCCAAGGAGAATGGTGTCGCTGATGGTGGATCTGGGTCGGGGGACAGTGCTGGATCTGTTGAGGCAGAGTCCGGCGTTGAAGCTGAGAGTGGTGCAGTTTCTGTTCCCGGATCAGGGGCTAACTCTGGGATGGCTGTGGTAGACATGCAAATGCCTGTGGCTCTTCTGCAATTTCCTCTGTAGATACCTTAGGGATAGACATGGGGCAGGTCTGTGTGAGGGGGGGAGGGCTTGAAGAGGCCTGGGGTGGCTCAGATTTTCTCCCAGGGCTGCTGGTGGCTCAGGGAGGAGCCTCAGTACCGACCCTTTCCATTTTTGCTCTCCTCAGTAGGGGGGATCTGCATCAGGTGGCATAAGGGGCCACCCGCAAGGGCCAGACAGATCCAGATCTCCTCACCATGGGGCTTTCTCCTTTGGGCACCACTTAGGCCGCACCTGTACGGTTGTGCGATCTATAGTGAGCTCTGTGCAGCCCCACCCTTCCAGAAAGGTCGCATGAATGCTCCCAAAGCCCTAGCAGGGATCCTCAATTCAATTCTAGTGGGGGGTAGGAGGAAGTAGGCTGTTGGTTATCTAGGATCTGCAGCTGGACCTCCAGTGTGATGGCTGCTTGAGTTGGTTCGATCGCGGGTAGCTCCGGTATCAACCTCGCTCAAATCAGGCTTCAGAAACCTTTTTAAAGGTCCCCTGCGGTTTTTATAAAGTCAGGGAGAAAGCAATTAACCTGAACGGTTTTGGGGCTGAAGAGACGAGAATTCAGGGGAGATGGATGCCAAAATGAAGAAGGCCACATTGAAGCACACACCACCCTCTACTCCATCCAAGGAGAAGCAGTCCAAACGATCCAAAGCGCAGGAAGAAGACTTGAGCTTAGCCACTTCTAAGCCAGAAGTGCTCAGTGAGAAGCGATTCTTAGAAGAATTAACACCCATAAAGGATACACTGCTGGTGTTAGCTTCGGAGTTAAGGGGCATGAGGGCGACTTTAGATTAGTTTACTATTCGGACCTCGGATAATGAGGCCCGCATATCCTTGTTGGACGACTGGCTGCAGTGCCAAGAGCCAGGAATGGGGCAACTGAGGCAAAGGCTTAAGAAAGCTGAAGATAAACTAGAAGATCTTGAAGGGAGATCGCGGAGGAACAATTTGGTGGTACTGGTACTGCCTGAAGGGGAAGAAGGACCAGCACCAGTAGCGTTTGCCCAGAAACTTTGCGAGAGGTTAGCAGGACCCTCTCCTAATGGCTCCACTTATATAATCGAGAGCGCACATTGCTCCCTAAGGCCTATGCCGTCTGTGGGCTCCCCTCCCAGGCCCTTCTTGTTCAAGCTGCTCAACTTTCTGGATAAGCAATACATCATTGCCAAATTAAAAGAGCTGCAAGAAATTAAATGGGAAGAAAAAGGATAAGAGTGGCACGAGACCTGCCATACATGGTCCGACAGAAGCGGTCTGCCCTCCACCCTGTGGTTTCTAAGCTCATCTCTGCAAGTATTAAATTTAGAGTCAGATATCCAGCAACGTTAGATATCCCACGAGGGGAATTGGCACTTGTTTGAAACTGTGGGTACAGCAACTGAATTTTGCAAACATAGGTTCCCAGACCTGTTTAAATGAGTTTGCAGTGCCATCTAGTGGACATTGGATGCAAATTTGAACTCATGCTGTGTGATGTGCATTACATGGACTTGTTCTATTTCTGGCTTTTATATAACTAGAAGGATATCCTGGGTTTAGATAATTAAGGTTTGCGAGCATACTGAGGCGGCTTGTGACTCTTAAATAAATATGAGGCCAGGGTCATAAAGTAATTTGGTAAATAAGGGCGAAGTATCTCTTATTTTACTCAAAGGTTGAAAGGACTGGTGGCAATTGGCATGAGGAGTGAAGTAATGATATCCTTAATGAAGGCTACTCTCTCTTTTGCTTTTTATGTAACCAAAATGTTGAAACAATAGTTTAGATGTTATTTTAAGTAGTTTTGGCTTGGAATGGGTTGGGTTTAAATTTTGTTAGTGGCAAATAGCATTGCATCTCGATATGGAAAGTTTCGATTTCAAATATTTATAGGGTTAGTTATTTGGTCTCTTTCTGTAATCTTTTGACAATAAGATTATGGAATCTTACACCTAGGCATCTATTTCGCCCGGAATCACCATTGTAAGTTCCGGGGAAGTATTCTGGGGGTCAAAAATAATTCCTAAGATGGGAGTGAGGGAGGAGGGGCGTAGAGTTAGAGAACTCTTCAGGCGGCATGGACATCGTCATGCCAGAGAAGGAGGTAGGAGTTCAGTCTTTAGGACTGGGAGCTATAAATGACGCACCACTGGATAGAACAGAGTGTGTAAGGGGAGATGGGGAAAGGAGAGTGGGGGGTTGGATTAAGGGGTTGTGGGAAGGGAGCATGGGGACCTATATGGATGTGGGTAGGGGCGGAGGAGGAGGGCGTGGGATAGGAGGGTGAGGGAGGGGGGGAAGAGGGAGTGGAGCCACTCTTTGGAACAGTAAATATGGGTGCTAGGCGCAAAGGTTGCCAATATGAGCTTCCTTAATAAAGTATTTCATTATGAAAATTATATCATGGAATGTTAAGGGCGTTAGGTCCCGGGTAAAGCGGCTTCAAATAATTAAGCACCTAGCAGTGCTGAATTGTCAAGTCGCTTTACTGCAGGAAATGCATATACTAGAAGGAGAAAATAACTTGCTAAGGAGAGGACTGATTGGGACAGTATATGCAGCAGGGAAATCCACATCCCAGTGTGGGGTTGCAATATTGTTTACCAAAGGGACTCAATTTTTAGAATTAGAGAAGATAGCTGATCCACATGGAAGATTCCTCTTCTTGGGAGGAGTTTTAGAAAACAGAGAAGTTCTGGTCGGTACTATATATGGGCCGAAAAGAGACTCCCCGGAATTTTTTGTTAACCTCTCGTTAACTCTTGCTCCCTTCAGTAGTCTCCCTATGATATTAGCAGGAGACTGGAATTTAGTTATAGATTCCAATTTGGATAGGTCCATTTCAACAGGGCAGACTCTTTCCCCAGCCCAGAGATTCCTCCGAGACTTAATGGATACGTATGGTCTGCGAGATCCCTGGCGGGTTCTGAACCTGGATGTAAGGGCTTATACCTGTTATTCTCCTGTGCATAAATCCCTCTCCCTAATTGATTTTTTTCCTGTTGGATCAAAGGGTTATGACAGGTTTATTGGGAAGTGGAATCGTCCCCAGAGTGCTTTCTGACCACTCTTCAGTTTGGTTGGATGTTAAGTTAGTTCCACATATCCATAAGGACACTATCTGGAAACTAAATTCCCAGCTTCTTAGCCATGAGGATACAGTTAAAAGGATTAAAGATCTTATACAGCAATTTATGGCCCAGAATGACGGCTCTAAGTCTGATTTTGATAAAATATGGTATGCATTAAAGTGCTTTTTACGGGGGGAATTTATTAGAATTTCGGCTACCAAAAAGCGGAAGCAGGAAGTTAAGGTTAAAGCCCTGCTAGAGGAGATCGGGAACCTAGAAAGTTCACTATCAAGTCCCCCATTAGAGGAGGAGATATTGCAGTTGGAGGACCTGAAAGGTGAATACCCAGAAATATTGAGAGAGAGCGGAATATGCCCTCTTTAAAACTCAAGCTAAATACATTGAGCAAGGAGATCGAGCTAGTCACCTCCTGGCAATGAGGTTAAGAAAGCAGGAGGAATCCCGATTGATTCCCTATGTTTATTCCCTATCAAACAATGCTGTCTTAACAACCCGTAGACAAATTGCTAAAGAATTTGAACAATATTATACGACTTGTACACCCCACCCCCAGAAAATGCTCCTTCACCCAAAGAAATCCGGGAATATTTGTTAGCCACGTCACTGCCTGCATTAGAGGTAGCCCAGCAAGAGTTCCTGGTGAGCCCTATCTCTTCTCAGGAAATTAGAGATACTTGTCAATTCCTTAGCCAGAGACAAAGCTCCGGGCCCAGATGGTTTTTCGCCCAACTTTTATAAAACTTTCGAAAAAGAATTAACCCCTATTCTCCTATGTTTATTTAACTTTATATGCCAAAAGGGAATTACGGATAAGACACTCTTAGAGGCCATTATAGTTGTACTGCCAAAGCCTGGTAAGGAGAAAAATAAGGTCATGAATTTTCGTCCCATTTCATTGATGAACTACGATATAAAAATATGTGCTAAAATATTGGCTGTACGGATTGCTAAGGTTTGGATGGGGCTACTGAGTCCTGAGCAAGTTGGTTTTGTGCAGGGTAGAGTCTCATCGGACCACATCCGTAAGTTGGTACATATTTTCTCCGCGTCCAGGGAGGCGGACAAACCAATGGCGCTGGTCTCCCTGGACGCGGAGAAAGCATTCGATAGGGTAGACTGGGTATTTCTTTTTGATACTCAAGCAGTAATGGGTTTTCCTTCCCCCTTTATTTCCTGGGTTAAATCATTTATATTCTGGACCCTGGGCAAAAGTGTATTGTAATAGAGTTTTTTCTTCGGCTTTCCCCTTAAAATCAGGTACCAGACAGGGGTGCCCACTCTCTCCACTACTATTTAATTTATATTTGGAACCGTTAATAAGACAGTTAAAAGCCTCTCCAGGAATTCAAGGGATTAAAGTAGGGAATCTTCATTTGAAGGTATCAGTTTATGCAGATGATATCTTTCTCCATATTACCAACCCCTGTGAGTCCATCCAAGCCGCCCTCCAGAAAATCCACAATTTCGGCATAGTATCAAATTATAAACTCAATACTGGCAAATCAGAGGTAATGCCTTTGAATCCCCTGCTTTCCAGAGATGATATCACCCCGCTGTCAATGATGTGGTCTACCCAACTCAAGTACCTAGGTGTAATACTCTCTACATCTGTATCCCGGATGAAAAAGCTGTACCTAGACAATCTAATTAAAGAAATTCGACTAGATTTGTATAGGTGGAGCTCCCTTGCATTTATCCCTTCAGGCGAGGATTAGTGTCATTAAGATAAATGTGTTGCCGAGGGTATTTTATCGACTCAATATGTTATATCTTTATCTTCCCCTGAGTTGGTTCCGTAGACTTCATAATGTTATCTCACTGTTTATATGGAGTGGTAAGACCCCACGTAGAGCATATAATCTGCTTCGTGCCCCTAAGCAGTGGGGGGACCTAAAACTCCCCAATTTTTTCCATTATTACCTAGCCAGCTACATGGCTAAGTATATGCGTTGGGGCTAACCCAAGGGATACAGGTAGTGCTCCCAATTTTCCTATTTGGTTGCAGTTGGAGCGAGATTTACTAGCTAAATATTCCCCAGAGAGCCTCTTATTTGTTGGCCCGGGTAGGATAGCCAGTGATTTAAAAGGTACAGTTTTATACACTTCACTAAAGGTGCACTCACAACTTTGTAGTGCCATGAAATACAATAATCAAATGGATCTGTCACAACAGGTGTTCAGTAATCCAAATTTTAAAATTGGGGGTAGAACTATAAGGGCCGGCAAGGAATGTTCGGACCTCCAGATTAAAGTTTGCGATCTGCTGCTAGATGGTATACTGAAAGAGACACCGGAAATTTTAATCTCTTTATGGCTTCCCAATAAATACTCCTTCTTTGGCATCCAACTTAGGCATGTGTTAATAAAGTGGTTTGGTTTAAAAAGATGGAATACACAGCAGCCTTCTCCCCTTCAACAGTTTCTTGACTGTATTAACCAACCGCATGCTATATTCCAGCTGGTGTCACGGATATACCTGGCACTTAACTTAGAGGTGTTGGGCCAGTCTAGTTACTGGATACGTCAGTTCCCATAAGAGAATTTTTTTTTCCTGGGAGAAATTTTGGGAGGGAGTTTATCAGTATATTAACAATGACCACCTAAGGCTAATGCAGTTTTATATTCTGCATAATATTTACTACACTCTGGCTAAGTTGCATGGAATGGGCAAGACACAGAGTAACTTGTGCTTTAAGTGTGAAGAAGCCCCCGGAACACTACTTCATACACTATGGGACTGCCCCAAAATAGCATCCCTTTGGAGTGTTATTAGGGACAGAGCGGACCCACTATTAGGGCTGCAAGACCTTTTCTCACCACAGATTTGTATTCTGGGGGATTAGTCTGCTGTTCCTTTCAAAGGGAAAAAATACTATATGGCCATTATTTCCCTGACAGTAAAACAGCTTGTTCTTTGATAATGGAAGGACCAGCATGTGATTTCTTACCTTGAATGGATTAAGGAGTAGTTATATAACCTAAGAATTGAAAAAGCAATTGCTAGTTTATGGGGTAAGCTTCCCTTGTATAAATCTAGATGGGACAAATTTCTTATGCTTTGGTCTCTCTCCTTTTCCTCCTAATGAAGCAAGTTGGAATTAGGGTAGGAGTGTAGAGAGGATAAAGTTCCAGTAGGCTGCCCTGCAACAAGTCTAAGAGGAAACATTTTGGGGCTCATGTATGATTGAGAGAGAGCACCATTGATGGATGTATTTGTGGCTCTGGGGATAGGGGTGGGAGGGGTAAGGGGTGGGAGGTGGGGGGACTGCATACTATTTGACTGGAGGGCATGTAGAGGCTCTCTCTTTGCTTTTTCTGCATTATGTGTGATACGCAAATTATTGAGTCATAACTGTATGGCATTTGTATCTTGGAGTTCTCATGCCCCTGTACCATTATATGTCTTTATACAAGATGTAGGATTAAGGTTGAAGTGTTGTACTTGATGGCAAAAGAATAAAGTTTACTTAATTTAAAAAAAAAAAAATAACTAGGATCTGCAGCTTATCTGTTTGGTAGGGAATGGGCAGACTAGGTGGGCCAAGCGGTCCTCATCTGCCATCAAATTCTACGTTTCTATGTTTCTCCTCTGGCTCGCCAGACTTCTCCTCCTTCTTTGGATCCTCTGCCTCGCCATTCTGATCTCATGGGCATTTTGGGTCCTGTGGGGTCCTTGTCTTGGGACCAGTTCAGTGCCTCAGCTGCAGCTTTTCCTTGCTACTTAAGAGCTCTGGAACAGGTCATTTTCAGACCAGAAACCCCTGCTGTGCCGCAGACTGAATCAAGCTCTTCACTTCCTCATCTTCCTCCCATGAGGAAGAAGACTCCTTGTTCCACTGGTCCTCGAATGCTGATATCACCAGCTATCAGTGGTTTTTGTTGAAGTTGTTGGAGGAGCTCCATATATCTCACTTTGCAAGTCACGATCCTGCTCATGTGACGTGTGCTGTCCTTGGGGAGTTCTCGGAGAATGTGGTTATTCCTCCATGGCCTTTTCCATTTCAGGAAGCATCTCATCATGTCTGGCAGAACCCCTTTGCCCCCTCTCCTACTCGGAGGGACAGTCAGCACAGGTATTGTGCCCCCCCAGGTTCCATGCCTCACCCCACTTCGAGGATAGAGCTACTGGATACCCCTTCTGGGCATCATAGCCCAACCCCCCACCGAGTTTGACTCAGCTGAACATAGGAAGAAGCCCTTCAAGCAAAAGAAGAAACAGAAGGACAGCTCCCCATGCATTGGTGCTCCTGTGGGGGAAACATCACCATCCAGGACCTGTATTACGTGTTGGAGCAGCTGCAGCGCTGGCTGTGACAGGGATAGGGGCAGTGCATGCTTTTTCATGGACTTCCGGACCCTAGAGATCCATGTACTAAAGTGGGGTTGCAAGCCCCCCACTTGTAAGCATCACACCAGGGACACCAAGGAAAGGTCACTTGGCTCTTCCCCTGGGCCCTTGGCAATACTATACGTACTGAAGAAGACCAGGCATCTTCATGTGCTTGGCCCGCCAAGATGTCAGAGAGCCTGGGGGAGGGTCTGGTGGACAGCCCGTCTCCCCAGGGACCGGCTAAGCACCCCTCCGGGCCTATCAGCCCATTGGGGTAACAGACCGCTCTGGTGAGGCCAAAGCTATATGCTGGGTCTACAGTGGACATCTTGGTGTTACAGCCTAGTGCTACCTCGGCTCCTGATACTTCGCTCTGTACTGGTAAGCGAGGTAGTGCCGACTGCAAGAGTAGGCCCCCTTCTGGTGCCACTTGCGGTGTTGGGAGAGGGAAGGCCTCCGGAGCCAGTCCTTCTGGAGCACTTCATATGGTCGTCATATTTTTCCCCCCGAGTAGTTGGATGACCCGGGAGAGGACTTTGGTGAAGATCTTGGGCCTGTAAAGCAGACCAGTGAGGATGGGGGTCTTCCTGGATCTTGTTCTGGGCCTAGCTCGGGGCTGGGAGTATCTGGAACAGTGGTGTCTGCGGCCGGTGCCAGGGGCGGCAGTGGGGCCCTTTCTGACACTGCTTGCAGTGCTGGTTCAGGTTCTGGTGCTGTTCCCAGTGCTGTTTGTGGCACCAAGGGATAGAGCTGGTGCCATTTGTGGCGTCGATTCTGACACTTTCTCCTGTGGAGGTGCAAGCCTAGAGCCTGGGACCAGCCCAAGGGGCAGAGTCTGCTCTAGTGAGGGGAGGATTTTGGAGTCTGGGCCTGCAGCTCAGGAGTCACACCGCTGGTTCTGACCCTTCTTTCTCCCCGGAACTGACTAACTCTGTCATTGGTGGGGATCAGGGCTGCCCTGTGGGATCTGCACGACTCCAATCTCCCCACCTGGCGCCCCCACAGTCAACATCTCGTCTAGTACGCTGTTTTGATTGCTCATTGATGGGCAGGTTTACCAGGGCTTACCCCCAGGAGAGATCTCCTGAGCATTCTTGCAGCCCTGGCAGAAGACCTGGCTTGGTCTTCCATGACCCTCCTCCTCCCCTCCCAGTCATTTTCAGCCCTTTGACCTGGGATCAGCTCAGGATGACGGCTGGTACATTTCCTTTTACCAGCTTAAATTAAATAAAATTTATTTATATTGTGCTTTTCAATAATCAAAGTGCACATACATATTAGAAACAATCAGCAATAAAAACATATATATAAATCCTAAAAACAAAAAGCAGAATAATTTATCCAGTAAAAGCTTGTTCAAACAAATATGTTTTTAATGCTGCCTTAAAGGACTCTGTGGACAGGCACTTCTTAGACAGCTTAGAGCTGTCCATGCCATCATTAGGCCTGAAGTCCCTGCACCTCTGCCTCCTGACTTCAGCTCTTCCTCCTCCTCTCCCATTTCCTCCTCCAAGTGAGAGGATATCTCTGTCCACCTCTTCTGTGTCACAGACTACAACCGGAACCAGCAGTTCCTTTTGGAGATAATGCAGGAGCTGAGTCTTAACAAGTCACAGTACTGCTACCCCGACTCTGTCATTCCTTGGAATACAGGAGAGACTCAGCAGTCATCCCTCCATTGCCTTGGCCTTTCACAGAGGCATCCTGGAATGTCTGGCTCCATCTCTCTTCAGCCTCGAGGGACATCCAGCGCAAATATGGCACTCCCATGGGGTCTTCATGGTCAGTGCCTCATCCCTCTTCTGGGAGTCTGGTGCTGCAGACCATCTCTGGGCCTAGGCACCTGGTGCTTGACCACCCCTGATTCTGATTCTGCAGAGTTTGATGTCTGGGGCAGACTATTTTTTTCGGTGGCACGCACCATGATGTGCATTTCTGCACATCAGTCAGCCTGTGACAGGATCCTGTTGACATCATTAGATCAGCTTCTAGCATCACTGCCAGATAACGAAACAACCAGGCAGGCCATACACCTTTACGTCCAGGGCCCAGAGCTGGCAAGGCACCAAGCAAGGGTGTCCTTTGACATCAGTGAGGTAGCTTCTAGGCTGGTGGGAACCACAGTCTGCATTCAATGGATGGCATGGCTTCACTTTTCTCGGCTGGCACCCCTGGCCTGGGATAGGGTGCACAGCTCACACTACCAAGGGACTCACTTTTTCTTCTGCAGGAGTTGTTGGGGTGCCCTCCTGCTCCCAGGCCACAGGAGCCTTCACCTGCCTCTGACCAGTCAAGAGTCCCGAAAGACCCATGAGGAGTCCCTGCCCTCCTGTGTTCACCACCCCCAGAGGGCTGACGGAATAGCCATTTCCCCCAGGGTGAGCCAAATCTACCCGTCTTGGGTGGAAATCTTGGTACTCTGACCCATATGTGGGAATGAACTGTGATGACTGGTTCTTGGAAGACATGAAAATTACGTACTCACTGTAATTTTGGATCTTCCAGAATATCTTCTCCATTAATTCACACGCTCGCCCACCATTCCCCGCTCAGTTGGGAGTCATGAGGCAGCTCACTCTTTTAATCCTCTTACCACTCCTTGCAGTTTTCTTGGGGACACCCCTCTTCTTGACAGGGTCCCCCACCCCCCCTGTTTTCTTTTTTTTTTTTTTAAAGGATGGCTAAGGGGATGACCCCATTTTGGGGTCCCTCTCCTTTCAATATATAAAAAAATGGGATACATAAATTTTAAAAAAGCTTGCGTTTTCTTAAGGGAATTTTCATCCCCTCCTTCCTCTTCCTTTGTTCTCTTACTTTTCAGCTTTTTTTCTGTCACCAGAGGCTCGTCACCCTTTATACGTGGGCAAGCTCAGTTACTGCTCTTCAACCCTGTTGTGCCTAGACACCCTAAAGCTGCCTTTCTTGCATGCTCAAGCTGTGCCAACAGTACTCAGCTTTCTACGAGTGCCAACAGCCGCATCCTGGAGGGGAGGACATAGCAAGGATTCCCTTGTTCCTTTTTCCATTTTCTCTCACTTTTCTTAGAGAGTGGCAAGAGGATATCTGTTTTTCTTCTGTTTCTTCTGACTTTCTCTTGTCCTTGTACTGCTTGTACAAGGTATTTCTTTTCAAAACCTTTTCTAAGGAGATTCCTCTGGTCCTCTCCTGTTAGCTACAGCCTCATACCAGGGCTGCTGCCCTTCTCCACCTTTCTGACCAGGTGACTTGTAGGCTCTTGCTCCTTTTTACCCACTACCCTTGTGCCCCTTAAGCCCATTCTTTAGTTTCCTCCAAGTTGGTAGTCAGGTTTTATTGTTTTTATCATTTTATATCCTACATCCATTTCCTATCCCTTTGGGCTAGAACTCTTAATCCCGCTCTCTTTATTTTTTTCTCTCACTAGTTTCTCCTGACAAACAGAACTAACCAGAAGGGGAAGGGATCAGATCAGTTCCAGTATAGTAGATTCTTCTTGGTGCTTTCACATTGTTTCTTGTGGATTTTACTTGGTAGAAGGTTATTTCTTTCCTTTCTTACTACTTCTAAGGGACTAGCAGGGTATTGTTTTGGGGCTGTTGGAATTTTGAAACCTATTTTGTTGGCTATAAGTGGGCTCATTTGTTTGTTTCACTGTGTAGTAGGCTGCGTTTGTGGAGACCTATTTTTTCTGATTTAAAACCTATTTGGTGTGATTTTATTGGGGCTGTTCTTTAAATTGGAGACTTGTATCTTCTAATTTCAAGCTTATTTTGATATGTTGTTGGTGAGGCTGTTTGAATTGGAGACCTGTTTCTTTTGGTAGCAAACCTGGTTTTTATGCTTTGAGTGGTATTGTGATTGCTTTTTGCTGGCGTCACTAGCTGCAAAGTTTAGTGCATAGTGGGGGAAGGGTGCTAAAGGTCTGACCAGGGGCCTCAGCTATCTGATTGTTTCTGGAAGGTACGGGCCTGTCCCACCCTCCTCGACCCTCACCCCACCTGCCCCAGGTCCGTGATTTCCTTTACACCGTGGTTCTGACATCACTTCCCCAAAAAAGCAAAGCACATGCACCTGTCAAAGCAGAAGCAGACATCTAGCAAAGGAACAGCAGCGAGTGAAGAGGTGACTGCTATCTCAGTGGAAGGGAAGTAACTGCAAAACAAGGAGCTTTCATTCTTACTTCTTTGCATTGCTATTTGCATTGTGGAAAGAAAAAGTAGGATTTTGAAGAAGGTTGTGCAATAGTTACTTGAAGTTTCTCTTTCGGTGTGGACAGGAAGGATAGGAATGTAAAAAGCAGTTGCTCAGTCTGTCTAGATGTGTATGACAAAGGAGGTAAGGGAAATTAAGAAAAGGAGATGTTTTGCACCGATAGAGGGGGGAGGGGAGACTTGGGGGAGTGTTTGGTATCCTTCATCTGGAAGGATTGGGGGGCTGGTGGGACACGACAGCAATGGGTAGGGTGGTAGGCTGCAACATCTGCTGTGCACCAGTCTTTCTAAAAATTGCCTGGAGGATGGGGGGATGTTTAGTGTGCACCACATAGAGAAACTTAGAAAGGAGATTGAGGGTCTGCAGGAGGAACTAAGACAGGCAAAGCAGACTGGAGGCGGGTTTAGCCCAATACTGGAGGGAGGGAGGGAGGAGGGGAGATGAGGGAGGGCAATTTGAGCCAACAGTGGTGAGGAGAGGGTCAGAAGAAGGGAAGTGGAGACAAAGGGGCCCAAACCAGGAAGAACAGTTGCCGGGGAAACCAGGTCAGGAGGCAAAAGACAAGTGGAAGGAGGAGACAGGGACTTGTGAGAGGAGGAGAAGTGGTGGCAACAGTCATGGAGTGGAATGGAGAGAACAGGTTACTATGATGAGAGAGGAAGCAGGTATTTGTAAAGGGTCTTCAGAAAATAGTTTTGCGCCGCTAGAGGAGAAGAAGGAGAGGAGGAAGGTGATGAAATTGGAGGAGTAATTGAAAAATGCCTGGACCAAACTGGAGCGGGGAGAAGTTCTGCTGGGGGAAATAATGTGCAGGAGGAAGAAGAGCCGGGAATGAGAGATGGAGATGAATGGAAGAAAGCAGGGAGTAAGAGGGGTGGAATCTCAGTGCTGGGGGACTCAATACTAAGAGGAGTTAGGTGGGGTAGCAAGGGGGAGAGGCATAGTCACATTTGGGTGGAGGCCATGCCAGGAATGACAGCGGAAAGGGTGGGACAATCTGTTCTGAAATATGCTAGAAGGGGTAAGGACAAGCCTCATTTAATTATACATCTTGGGATGAATGACCTGGCTGAAAAGACAGTAGATTTAGTCCAGCGGAGGTTTGAGGAACTAGGACAATTATGTGAGGGGGCAGGAAGATCAGTAACTTTTTCGGAGATACTTCCAGTGCCCAAGGCAAGCACAACAAGAAAGCTGAGAATAGAGGAATTTAACGGATGGCTAAGAACCTGGTGTCATGCTAAAGGGTATGGGCTGTTGGGGTGGGGAGGGACCTGGAAGGACAGTAGTCTCTATGCCAAGGACAGACTACACTTGAGTGAGGAGGGAAAGAAAGTGTTGAAACATAGGATGGAGGAGTGCATAGAGGAAGCTGGGAATTTAAACTAGGTGCAGGGGTGGCAAGTGGGCAAGAGACATGCAGAGACCACAGGTTGGGAAACCATATGAGCTTACCCCCCCCCCAATAACAGTGACAAAGGACAAATGGCAAGTACTATTGGTGATGCTAGTAAAGGAGGGCAGGATGGGGGGGGGAGGGTGGAAGATGGTTACCCTTAATGCTAGGAGCCTTGGGTGGAAAACTACAGAGTTACAGGTGCTCATAGCAGAGGGAGAGGTGACATTGCAGCCATCACAGAAACATGGGCCACCCAATACAATGACTGGGACCTGTCTGTACCAGGGTACAGGTTATTTCATAGGGACAGGGTGATTGGGAAAGGGGGGGTGGCACTATATGTGAAGGAAGGACTGAAGTGTGTAGGGGAGGAAGGGGAGGAGGGTAGTTCGGAGTCACTTTGGCTGCAAATCCAGGATTCCAAGATTAGGATTCTCAGAATGGGATTGGTGTACAGGCCGCCCTCTCAGACGGAGGAGTTAGACAGGGAAGTGGTGGGACAGATCAGGAGGACCTGCAAGAAGGGGAGTGTGGGGGACTTCAACATGCCAGAAGTGGACTGGAGTACCTCAATAACCAGGAATAGGAGATACTGCTGGATGCCTTCCAGGACAGCTTTCTGCTGCAAATGGTCAGTGAACCAACCAGGTTAGGAAATTCCCTTGACCTTGTGCTGGCAAATGGGGAGTTTGTGAGAGAACTTACGGTGGAAGAACCTCTGTCAGGGAGTGACCACCACTCGGTATGGCTCACATTGGATGTGGGTAAGGAAGGAGTGGAATCTGGCACAAGACTGCTGGACTTCAGGAGGGCCGATTTTGGGAGGATGGGGGAAGTGGTAAAAGGGTACCTGGCCAGAATTCGGCCTAGAGTGGGCACTAACCAGAGGTGGGAGCTCATAAAGCTGGGGATAGTGGAGGCAACCAAAACCTGCTGCAAAGCCCAGAGCAAGAAGGCTAGGGCTAAGAAACCGAGCTGGTTGAGCAAGGAGGTCATGGAAAAGGTAAGGAGGAAAAGAGCTGCCTTTAGGACGTACAAGAAAACAGGAAGGGGGAGGACAGGGAGGAGTAGCTGACAGAATCGAAGGAGGTGACATGGGCAGCTCAGGCTGGCAGAAGGCATTAAGGAGGAGGAGAAGGACTTCTTTGGGTACATCAGGAGGAAAAGGAGTTGTAAGGACCACATAGTAAGGATTAGGAAGGAGAGGGGTCGGATGGAAGCAGGCGATAAGGCAGAAGGGCTAAATGATTACTTCTGTTCGGTATTTACTAAGGAAAAGAGGGGGTGATACCCAAGGGAGGGAGGAATGGCAGAAACAGGGTGGAGGGGTTGACAGATGGGGAAATCATGGAGGGCAGAGTTCTGGAGGGTTTGAAGGCACTGAGGGTGGACAAGACACCAGGCCCAGATGGCATCCACCCCAGGGTACTGAAGGAGCTGGCAGAGGTCCTTGCGGGATCTTTGGCAGACCTATTTAATGCCTCACTATACTCTGGGTGTGTACCTCAGGATTGGAGGATGGCTCATGTGGTGCCCCTCCACAAGAGTGGCCCCAAGGATGAACCAGGGAACTACAGACCGATGAGCCTCATATCCAGCATGGGTAAGCTGATGGAGACTATCCTGAAAGAGAGGCTCGTGGGCCTCCTAGAGGCCAAAGGACTACAGGACATTAGACAGCATGGCTTCATTCGTGGCAGATCCTGCCAAACTAACCTCGTGGAGTTCTGTGACTGGGTAACTAGGCAACTGGACAGGGGCCATGCAGTGGATGTCCTGTATCTTTACTTCAGTAAGGAATGCGACTCGGGTGCCACATGGGAGGCTGGGAAGTTAGTTAGAAGGCACAGGGGCGGGTGCAAAGCTGGTAAGAATTCATACCTCGCAACCACCTGCTTCATAAATCAGGGACAAGGCTTAAAAACATCAGGGACAAAGGACCAAAATTAGGGGCACATCTTCAAAACTGGTGATATTCACTCAGGAAGCTGGTAGAATAAGGGTCTTAGTGTAAAATGCATTTTCTAAGGAAGAACAAGTCTGTAACTTTAATGCTTGACATGATTTTGTGCTTATAACCCCCATTGTTTGGTCACATGAACACAATTTTTAGGAGGGACAGAGTAAAATTTTGAGGCAAAATCAGGGACGTCCCTGAAAATCAGGGACAGTTGAGAGGTATGGGTGAGATGGGTAGGGAACTGGTTTCAGGGAAGGCAGCAGAGGGTGGTGGTGGGTGGGGAGCTCTCACACCTAAGGGTAGTAACTAGCGGTGTCCCACAGGACTCGGTGTTAGGACCAGTGTTTTCTGGGATATTCATTGCAGACATATCATTGAACATCAAGATCAGTCTCTTTGCTAATGGTACCAAGATGGGAGTGGTGGTGGATGACCTAGGGGGATGGCAGGGGTTGCAGGATGATCTGGCAAAGCTTGAAACCTGGTCAGACACCTGGCAACTGGGGTTTAAAGCCAAAAAGTGCAAGGTGCTGCATTTTGGGGTGAAGAACCCAGGGAGGAGTTACCAGCTGGGGGGGGGAGTGCAGCTAGCCCAGACAGAGGAGGAGAAGGATCTGGGGGTGCTCATTACAGGGTCAGTGAACAACTTGGCACAATGTAGGAAGGCAGCTGCAAAGGCCAACAAAATGCTGGGTTGCATTGCAAGGGGTATATCCTCGAGGAGGGAGGAGGTGATTCTGCCACTGTATAGGTCATTAGTTAGACCGCACCTGGAGTGCTGCGTGCAGTACTGGTGCCCATACCTGAAGAGGGACATTAAGTTACTGGAAGGGGTGCAGCGCAAGGTGACAAAGATGATCAAGAGGCTGGGGGACTTCTCATACGAGAGGAGGCTGAGGGAGTTGAACATGTACTCGCTGGAGGAGAGGAGGGACGGGGGGGGGACATGATTGAACCTTTAAGTACATGAAAGGAATAAACAAGACAGGGGTACACCAGGGGCCATGACATGAGACTGGAAGGAGGGAGATGCGGAGACAGTTTTTTTTACAGAAAGGGTGGTAGCTGGGTGGAATGCATTACCTGCAGAAATGGTATCCAGTAGAACAGTGGACTGCTTCAAAAGGGGGCGGGACAAGGGGAAGGGTGGAAGGGGGGGGCAGCTGCAGAATAAGGGGTGCTAGCTGCATATTCGAGCAGACTTGATAGACCTCTAGGCCTTTATGTGCTGGCAAATTTCGTATGTTCGTAGAACTGAGGAGGGTAGGGGGTCAGTGTTGGTTGCTGGCCAGCCTGCGAGCACTGTGTTGTCATATATGCCAGCACCGACGTTGGTTCTCTTGAGTTTTAGGCTGGTTGTCAGGGTCTAACCCCAGGAATCACTTCATGCTTTCATTTTATGCAGTCATCTCGGCTGAGAATGATGCCCTGGAGATGGAACCTATGAAAATTTTAGAATTTGGAGTGTAGGTTTGAACTCTGCATCCGCGCTCAACGCTGGCCATTGTTCAGATCTGTTTCTTTGCCTGAAGAGAGCAATCATCCCCAAGTGAACTCCAGTAACAGCTGGTTCTCCAGTCAGTTTGTTTAATTTGTAATTCATTTTAAAATGTTTATTTTAGTTATTTTTTCAAGTACTGTTCGTTAGCTAGGGGTGGTTTTCATTAATTGTGTTATCTCTGGTTCACGTTTGATTCCCAGGAAGCAGAAACTATCCTAGCTGGCTATCATTTTATTTTCTAAATATTTTGGATAACTAAACCAATTTTTACTTTGTTTTACAAATGGTTTAGTATTTTAATTGAAGAGTGTACAGAAAACAGAACGTTTTTATTTTACATTTCTGTCTGTACCCGAAAATTTCACCTTAATTAATTGGTTCCTGTTTTAGGGACCATAATTTGATCTTTGGCACAGTTTTTCTCATTACAAATGCTGTTCTTACTATTTGGCCTTTGTACTGCTACGTTTTTAGGAATCTTTTTTTTTGTTTGTTTTTTATTTGGGGTTCTCTCATGTTGGTGTGAGACCTTGTGGACTGTCAAAAAATTTGCCTCCAGCTCCTGGCAAGAGCAGACTGCCATAAGCTTTGTTTTGAAGTGTCTAGATCCACAACATAACATAACTTTATTAATTGTAATTCCTGTTTTTTGTGCCAAAAACTCATTAAAAAGGGTAAAAAAAAAAAAGCATGCTTTCTCAGTCTGCCTCTGTGTCACCAAAAATATTTTAAAAATACTTTGAGGGTGTTCCTTACGATGGTGGAAAGCACACATCAGAAAGGTCCACCTCCTCATTTCCAGCAATAAATAATGTAAAAGGTGACAAAAAAAGATAAAGCTGCACAGCCATCAGAAAGGCTTGGTAAAGATGGATCTTACTTCGAGAGGGTTCCTTCAGTGGGTCATTACAGTCCCTGACGGGGGACCGCCCACTCGACGTCACGTGACTGACGTCAGCGTGGTCATATATAGTGGGCCGGTCCCCACGCCCACCTCCAGTTCTTTTTCCCATCGTCGCCCCGTGTCAGTCGCATAGCAGACTTCCAGTAGCGATTGTCATGTTAGTACTTGCGTCGGATTTCCTTCGACATTTCTTTCCTTAATTCTCGCTTATGTCTTCTCCTAAGAGGAAGTGCTTATCCTGTGGCATGCAGATTCCTCATAAGATGGTCATCTGAAGTGCATTATCTGTCTGGACCCAGACCATCCTGTCTCGTCTCCTGCTCAGAGTGCCAAACATTTACCCGGCCATCAAAAAGGGGATACAGCAGACTTTGGAGGCCCACCTTCTAAAAGTCTGCCTCACTTCATTAGATAAGCAAATGGACCGCATCAGAGAGTCCACTTCCGAAAAATCTTCTCCCTCCAAGAAACACCACAAGGAGAAATTTTGAGAGCGAGAGCACTTCACGGACCAACCTCAGGCCTTGTGTCCCTTGACGAGCAAGGCCGCTTCACAGCCGCCGCCCAAGAAGACTTCGGATGGTAAGTCTGAAAAATCTTCTATGGGGCAGTCAACCGTTGGCTCCTCTGACGGCTGCACTGCTACGGCCGCTAAGTCTGCCCCCGGCTCCTCCAGGGACCGCCCAGCCACTGGTAAGATGGCTTCCCAGCCTTCGGGGACCTGCTCGGCACCAGCCGATAAGTCAGCCGGGGGCTCCTCCCCCACCTGCCTTGCTCTGTTTCGTAAGATGCCCGTCTCCGAAGGCCAGTCAGGCGTGCATCTCCCATCGGGGCCAAACGGTGCCTCACCCAACGTCCAGCAGAACCAGGAGGAGAATACTCCTTTCCCCCCTTCGTCCTCACCTATATCGTCCCCTCCTCGGGCGAAGATGGTGCGGGACCCCTTGACATCGTAGAACATTCCTCTGCGTCAATCCCGCGCTTTCCTGATGGGGACATGGGAAAGGAGACTCCTCCTCAGCTGTCTGGTCTTACAGTGAAGGCCCCTCCTCCCCCTCCAAGTGGAATTCCTTTGGACCTGACGAATGTCCCGATACCAATTCAGACACAGGAACCTCCAACGACTCTTTATCAGCCAGGGCCCAGTGGTCTGCCCCAGCCTCCGGCTGCAACGCCGGATCAGGCAGTGCCAGTCCCAACGTTTTCCGCCTGACGTTGGCTATCCTGACACTGAACCCCCCCCCCCGGCCGATTTACACAAGGGGTCCGACGTGGGTCCCCCCCTCCATCAGACCTAATGACGGGGATTTACACTAGACCCTGGATTGTCCCTCATTCCTCCCTTGGGTACCCTGGCGACCACTTCCCAGCTGGTCCTCCTCCTGAATGGAATTCCTTTGGACAGTACTACCCTGGTTACAACCCCTACACCATTTTCAGGGTCACCAGGGGTATCATTACCAACCCCCACTGGTAATGCTTCCTCCTCCTCCCCCTCAGCATCAACCTCCTCCACCACCCCCTCTGGCTATGCCGGACTTCAAGACCTTATTCCAGTCTTGGTGGAAGGGGGCACGCTTGAAGTTGGTGTCAGATCTGGAGACGAGACTCCCACTTCCACGCTGTCCAAGGTCTGCATCTGCGAGGAGCTCTTCTCCATCCACGATACACATCTCAGGGACGGCACGTCAGGACATTACCCTTCCGGACATTCGTAACCTTCCTGACGGGGATGACAGTGATGATGACAAGGATGCCGCAGAGTCGGTGGAGGATGCCTTGGAGGAACCAGAGGGTCTGAAAGGCAAGGTTTCCCCCAAGTACTCTCCCAGTGGACTCTGCCTTCTCGGATTTTCTGAGGTTCATGAAAGATTTCTTCGTCTGGGGGTCATAAGAACAGGACCCCATGAGACAGAGCCTAGCCAAACACTTGGAGTTAGAGTCTCTGTCTCTGGTCCTCATTCCTCCCTGGATCAGACCTCACCAGGGCCTCACCTCTATAGTCTGGCAGATGCCTCATTCTCTCCCAGCTGTCCCCAAAAGGGCGGACAGGAATTACCGGGCGCCGAAGGAAGCTCCTTTTCTTAAGACTCATGCCAAGGCGGACTCTTATTATTTCAGCTGCTCATCATGGCTGCTCCCAAGCACATGAGCACCTCTCCTCCAGACAGAGTCGAGGCTGATGGGCCAGTTCGGCAGAAAAGTTTATGCTTCAGCCAAATGTTTTCTCAGATCCCTCAACTATGTGGCCCACTTGGTGTTGCACCAAAAGGCTACTTTAGCCAGGTTAGAGGCCCAAGTCCAGATGATGGAACCCTTGAGCCTCAAAGAGGAGCTTGCCAAGGATCTTTGCCTCTCTCGCTTCTCCTGTAGGCATGATTTGCGGGCTACATGTGACTGTGTCGACTCTGTAGCTCGCACCTTGGCAACTGCCATCACCTTAAGATGGCATTCCTGGCTTCGCATCTCTGGCCTCGCCAACGAGGTACAGTCGGCGATTCAGGATGCCACCTTCCGGGGCTCAGTACTTTTTTGGGGGGACACCAAAGATACTATTACTGATCTTCAGGACAGAGGCCTTGCCCTCAGATCATTGAGGTCCATGTACTGATCGGGCACTCAACAGCAGCAGCCCTTTTGGAAAAAGACCTGGAGGCAGAGGAAGCAAGCTCCGGCTCGATGCCAGGGCAGACACAAGGCCACGGGTTCCGCCACTCATCCCACCTCCAAAAATCAGAGACATTCAGTGGGCCCTCTCCCTGAATGCCCTGCCACTTCCTGACTCCCTGTCCCCACTACCTCCTTAGTCATGACGAGGAGCAGGTGGGGAAGATTCGCCTGCCATGCACAGTAATGGCAGGCAATAACCTCAGACGCATGGGTCCTGCAGCTGGTGTCCGTTGGACACATTATAGAGTTTCTAGAAATCCCTCCAGAATCTCTGCCAAAAAGGTCTTCCTACTGCAGGGATTAGGCTCTTCTCTTTTGGGAAGAAATTCAAAGCCTTTTGCTCAAGGAGGCAATAGAACACGTCCCCCTCCGGCAAAGGGGCAGGGGGTTTTACTTCCATTTTTTCCTGGTTCCAGAAAAGATGAGAGACTTGAGACCCATTCTCGGTTTGAGCAATCTCAGTCTGTTCGTTGAGTACAAAAAGTTCCGGATGCTAACGCTCCAGAGCCTTCTTCCACGCCTTTTGGAGAATCATTTGTTGTGCGCTCTGGACATGCAGGATGCTTACCTGCACATTCTGATCTTCCACAGCCACCGCTGATTCCTGCAGCCCCTTTTCCAAGGGGAACACTTCCAGTTTTGGGCCCTCCACTTTGGTCCATCCTCGGCACCTCGAGTGTTTACCAAGTGCCTGGCGGTGGTAGCGGCCTTTTTGCGCCACCAGGGTATTGCGATGTTCCCTTACCTGGACGATTGGGTGATCTCAGCGCCTTCCAGGGATTCCCTATGGGAGGCTCTTTCTTTTACTCTGGACCTTTTTGGAAAACTGGGATTTACTGTCAATATTCCCAAGTCATCCATGACCCCATCCCAGAGACTACAGTTCATTTGGGTAATTTGAATATGGCCCAATGCATAGCTTTCCTTTCTCCAGACAGGATGGAGACCCTGGTCTGTCAGGCTTCTTTGGTAGCGTCATCCAGGACCATGCCGGCCCAAGAGGTCCTTCGCCGTCTTGGCCTGATGGCAGCCTCCATCACTACCGTTCCCCTAGCGAGGTTCCACATGAGAGTCACTCTGTGGTCCTTGCGGGTGCAGTGGGACCAACTCCTGGATGACCTGGACCATCCGGTCCTGGTGTCCTCAGTAGTTCAGAAAGATTTGCTTTGGTGGAGGGACCCCTGCAACCTTTCCTTGGGTCTTCCTTTCAGGAGCCCAGCTCCCTCGGCAACCCTATTTACAGATGCATCAAACGTGGGATGGGGGCATATCTAGGGGAGCACCAATCTCAAGGACTGTGGTCCAGCTTCGAAGCATCATTACACATCAGTGTTCTGGAGATGAGAGCGGTCTTGTATGCCTTATAGGCTTTCCAGACCCACCTTCCCAAGGGATCACTGCTGGTCCAAATGGACAACATGTCGGTGGTTAGATACCTCAGCAAAAAGAGGAACTCGCTCACACCCCCTGTTCAGGGAGGCAATGCAGGTGTGGAACTGGGTGGTCCAGCACAATCTGACCCATAATAATCGTGCATGTTCCAGGCGTCCAAAATGTCCTGGCAGACAGTTTCAGCAGGTCTTAGACCCTAAATCACGAATGGGAATTAAATCAGGAAGTGGCAGAGTCTCTCCTCCTAAGGTGAGGGAGTCCAGAAATCGACCTTTTCGCCTCCCAATACAGTGCAAACCTCCACAGTTTTTGCTCACACGTTCCAGGGCATGGTGTTTTCTGACATGATGTGCTGTCTCTCTCCTGGACAGGGAAATTTTTGTATGCCTTCCCTCCATTTCCCATTCTCCAGGGGGTCCTTCTCAAACTCCAGGCAGAGAAGGCGAGAATGATGCCCATTGCCCCTCTCTGACCGAGACAAATATGGTTCCCGCTTCTACAACAGCTAATGAGGGAATCACCGGTTCCAATTCCAGTGACCCAAGACCTCTTGACCCAGGATCGAAGTCGCCTTGTCCATCCGGGGCTCAGGACAATGCATCTTCATGCGTGGCTCCTTCAGACATAGCAATTTCTCGCTTTGGGTTTTCCTCTCTAGTAGCTCAGGCTATTTTAGAGGCCAGAAAACCCTCTACTCGTCCCACTTATGCCATGAAGTGGAAACGTTTTTCCATCTGGGCGACTTCCAAGAATTGGAACCCCTTTTCTTGTCCTGCCCCACAAGTCATGGAATACCTCCTTCATCTGTCAGACTTGGGTCTGTAATATTCCTCCTTGAAGGTTCACTTTTCGGCAGTTTTGGCATACCACGAGCTGGTGGATGATAAACTCGTGGCTCAGCTGGAGGTCTAAAAAACCTTTCTGAAAGGGATTATCCATCTGAAACCCCCCCATCCGCAGCCCAGCCCCACCTTGGGATTTGAACTTTGTGTTGGAGAAACTCGCTCTCCCCCCATTTGAACTGGCAGTGAGCTGCGATTTACACATCCTTTCCTGGAAGACATTATTTTTAGTTACCATTACGTCAGCTCGAGGGATTTCAGAGCTTCACACTCTGGTTTATAAAGAGCCTTATCTCATTTTCCACAAGGACCAGGCGGTCCTCAGGACAAATCCTAAGATTTTACCCAAGGTGGTGTCAGAAGCCACACTGAACTAGTCAGCAAAGCTACCAGTCTACTTTCCGTCCCCCACGAACAGAGGTGAGGCACTCCTGCACACCATGGATGTCCATCGGATCCTTAAGTGCTACACACACCGAACAAAGGATATCCATAGCTGCGATCAGCTTTTTGTTTCCTTTGCTCTCAGGTCGAAGGGCAAAGCGATTTCAAAGCAGTGCCTTTCCAATTGGTTAGGCAACTGTATTCGGTATTGTTACCAAAAGTATGACAAACCTCTGCCGGGTTCCATCAGAGGTCATTCTACTAGGGGCATGGCTACTTCCGCTGCTTTTTTGCGGAACGTCTCTTACGGCTGATATCTGCGCCACAACCACTTGGTGTTCTGTCCACATCTTTACTAAACAGTACATTCTGGACATTGCTTCTAGGAAGAGGGCAGGCTTTGGCCTAGCTATCTTGCAAGGTCTTCTGCCCTAGGCTAGGTCCATTCTTGTTCCCAGTTTTGTTGAAGTTGTGTTCGCCTCCTCCATTGTTTCTCTCGGCCTCTCTTTGGAGGGACTGCTTGGGACTCAGTCCTGTATGTAATGACCTACTGAAGGAACCTCTCTCGAGGATATACTGTGACGGTAAGTTCCTACATAATTACTTTCAGATAGCAGAGCGCCCAGAAGGGGAACCCTGAATCCAGTTATGGCAAAAGTAAAAATAAGAGGCTCAGGGCAGGCACTGGAAACAGTGTCTGCCAAAAAGAAATGTAAAGAAAGTAATGTCACTGCCAGTCCTCTTGCACAGAGGAAGGAGCAGTCAGAGGGCACAGAAAAAATGCCCTTATTAGAGGACATATAAAAAATGTGGCAGTTCTTCCAAGTGGTCCGGGCCATGGAAAATTTAAGTACGATACCTGCCCACCCCCGCCCGCTCGGGCTCTGGCTCCAAGGGGGGGAGGCACTGAAAAGGAGCAGGGAAATCCGAGCCTCCCCCCACAAAACATGGTGATTAGTGAGGTAAACACCAAGGTACAGAAGTTATTAGGGAGCAGAACAGATTTAAATGTAAAAAAAGGCAAAGGCAGTAAGGACAGAAATGGGGCTAAAAGGGGTAAGGCTATCAAAAAGTGGAGGGTGATGAGTACCAATGCCCATAGTCTGTGTAACAAGCTCCCTGAACTAGTGGCCTTGATGGAAGAGGGTTGCCTGGATATTGTGGCAGTCACAGAAACATGGTACACAGAGAACCATGACTGGGATGTCAACATACCAGGATACACAATCTACAGGAGGGACAGGGAGGGTAAAAGAGGAGGAGGATCTCTCTATGTAAAGGAAGGGATCAAAGCAACAGAACTAAAGAGTAAACGGGGAGCAGATGAGGCACTTTGGGTCACCCTGGAGACAGGAAATGGCACCACAATCCGCATGGGGGTTGTATACAGACCCCCATCTCAGGGGGAGGAAATGGACAAGGAAATGATAGAAGGCTTTCTTAGAATGGCAGAAAAAGGGGAGATATTGTTGATGGGGGACCTAAATATGCCAGATGTTAACTGGAGCACCTTTGCTGCAGGCACATCCAAGAGCAGGGTCATCCTTGATGCCCTACAGGGGGCATGCCTCAGACAGCTAGTATTGGAACCCACTCGGGAGGGAGCAATCTTAGACCTGGTACTTTCAAATGGGAATGGAGAAAGAATCTCAGATTTAGAAGTGGGTAGCCATCTGGGAACAAGCGACCACCAAACAGTGTGGTTCACGATAAACACAGCCATTCAGTCAAGCCATACAAAAGCAAGAGTACTAGACTTTAGGAGGGCCGACTTTGGGAAAATGAGAGAGTGCCTCAGAAAAGCACTAGCAAACAGGCAAGAAGGAGGGGTGGAGGAACAATGGGGAGTGATCAAAACAGCCATCACAGAGGCAACAAGCCTTCGTGTAAAGCAAATCAATAAAACACAACGAAGGTAAAAAACGCTATGGTTCACAAAAGAGGTGGCAGGGAAGGTTAAGGAGAAAAGGACAGCATTCAGGAAATATAAGGAAACACAGAAGGAGCAGGACAGAGAACTTTATCAGCAGAAAGAGGCTGGGAAGGCAGTCAGAATAGCAAAGGCCCAAACCGAGGAAAGGATAGCCAATTCTGTTAAGAAGAGGGATAAGACCTTTTATAGGTACATTAGGGAGCGAAGAAAGACCAAAGGAGGGATACTGAAGCTTAATAAGGGGAATGTGGGTAGAGGTGACAGTGAAAAGCAGGGATACTGAACAAATATTTCTGCTCAGTATTCAAAAAGGAAGAGGAGGGAGTTACCTAAACCAAACAAGAGAAACACTCTGAAGACGGGGTCGATACCAGTCCATTTACAGAAGAAATGGTTCTGAAAGAACTAATAAAATTGAAGGCGACAAAGCAATGGGTCCTGATGGAATTCACCCAAGAATTCTAAAACAACTAAGGGTAGAACTAGTGACACCGCTGACTACTCTCTTTAACAGATCATGGGAGGATGGGGTCGTACCCGAGGACTGGAGGAGGGCAGATGTGATTCCTCTTCACAAAAGTGGGAGCAGGACAGAGGCAGGAAACTACAGACCAGTTAGTTTGACCTCAGTGGTAGGGAAATGATGGAATCACTTCTGAAGGAATGAATTGTTGAGTACCTAGAGGCCAGTGGGGCACAGGACCCAAGGCAGCATGGGATTCATGATGGGAAGGTCGCGGTCAGACTAATCTAATAGATTTTGACGGGTGACCAAAGTAGTAGACCAGGGAGGGGCTGTGACATGGCTCTACCTAGATTTTAGCAAGGCATTTGATACAGTCCCCACAAAAGATTAATACACAAGATAGCCAGCCTTGAAATGGGTCCCAAGGTGGTAGCCTGGATAAAAATTGGCTGGACAACAGGACGCAAAGGGTAGTAGTAAATGGAGTATACAGTGAAAAGGAGGGTTACTAGCGGGGTACCGCAGGGTTCAGTACTGGGACCGGTCCTTTTTAATGTCTTTATAAGTGACATTGCAGAGGAACTGGAAGGAAAAGTATGTCTGTTTGCAGATGACACAAAGATCTGCAACAGGGTTGATACACAAGATGGAGTGGAAAGGATGAGAAGGGACTTGGCAAGGTTGGAGGAATGGTCAAATGTATGGCAGCTCAGATTCAATGCAAAGAAGTGCAAGGTAATGCACATGGGAAACAAAAACCCAGGGGAAGCGTACACAATGGGGGGTGAGATACTGACAACAGTAAAAATAGAAAGGGACCTGGGGGTAATTATATCAGATGACCTAAAGGTGGGCAAGCAATGTGAGAAGGCAGTAAGGATTACAATATCAGCTACTTGAGAAAAAGCTTCTGTTAAATGCAGAGAAAACTAAAGCAATGGTGTTCACAAATCAAAGCTCCACCAGCACCTCCTCTTCAATCATCCTCCCCCAGCTATGCACTATACTTGGAGAAAATCTCAAATATGTAGAAAACTTCAAATACCTAGGTGTGTGGATTGACAACAGACTCGACTTCACTCATCATTTAGAAGAACTGCTAAAATAGCTTCGCCAAAGGCTTGGCCTTCTTTGTAGATTAAAACCCCTTCCTAAACAGAGATTCAAAGATGAGGTTAGTCCAGGCCATTTTTCTATCAGTTGTTGACTATGCAGACTTCCTTTATAGTCACTGCCCCATCTCCTACCTACACAAGTCTGATACCTTATACCATAGAGCAATAAGATTCATTACAGATCTGCCATCTAATACCCATCATTGCTCTCTTTATGCTGCAGTTGGATGGGTTTCCCTTAACCTTAGAAGGAACAGAAATGCAGCCCTATGGATTTACAGAGCATTATCAAAAAAACTTCCAAACTATATTCTGGACTGCTTCACCTAGACCATTCCTAGCTCCTATGCCCTAAGAAGCAACAACATCATCCTGCTCAAATTGCCCAAATTCAACACCAGGCTAGGGAGGGCAGCAATCAGCTATTCTCTAGCTATAGCATGGGACACCCTACAAAAATCCCTAAAACTGTCCAATATTATTCCATTTGCATCCTTTAAACAGCATTGTACAGTCTTCTTCACAGAGAAATGCAGTTGCTACCGCTAGAACTAGCTTTGTCATCTCACAATCTCCTCCCAAAATTAACCATATATGGCATAAATCTTTCCAGGCAGACACCCCATCTTATGGCACCCAGTAATACCTTCACCATCCTAGTATTACATTATGCTGTGTGTTTGCCATGGCCCCTCCACTGGGATATGTATATACTGTATATACTGTAAATATTAGCTTAACTTTCCTGTAACCGATTTTTATTATGTGAATGTTACTGTACATCACTGTGTTTATAAACGTTTTTCCCCCTGTATGTATAACTGTTTTATATAAGTGTATGATGTATCAACTGTTGAACCTTGACCTTATTAGGTCCATCTTGTAAATGAGCCTTGCTCAATGATGTTCGCCTGAATAAATAAAGATTTGATGATGATGGAAGGCTGGGGGGATACTGGGATGCATAGGAAGAGGCATCAATAGTAGAAAACAGGAAGTTGTTATCCCTCTGTACAGACAGTTGGTGAGATCCCATCTGGAGTACTGTGTGCAGTTCTGGAGACCCCATCTCCGCAAAGACATAGACAGAGTGGAGGCTGTCCAGAGGAGGGCAACCAAAATGGTGCAGGGTCTGCACCAGAAGACATATGAAGAAAGACTAAAGGAGCTTAATATGTATACTCTTGAGGAAAGAAGGAGAGAGGGGACATGATAGAAACTTTCAAGTACCTCAAGGGAATTAACAAAGTCTAAGAGGGTAGCATCTTCCAGAAAAAGAGATGTGCAAGAACAAGGGGGCACAATTTGAAGATAGAGGGGGGACAGCTCAGGGGTAATGTGAGGAAGTATTTTTTCACTGAGAGGGTTGTGGATCATGGAACAGCCTCCCTGAGGAGGTCGTGGAGTCAAGAACAGTGGGGGACTTCAAGAATGCATGGGACAGGCATAATGCAGTCCTAGTGGGGGGTAAGAGGAAGTAAGCTGTTGGTTAACTAGGATCTGCAGCTTATCTGTTGGGTAGGAAAATGGGCAGACTAGGTGGGCCAAGCGGTCCTTATCTGCCGTCAAATTCTATGTTATCTGCCTGCAGAGGAGGAGGAAGAAGAATATTGTGTACAGATGGAGGAAGGTGACTCCATGGAATTAGGCAGTGTACCTGAGCAAGAATTATAACCTTCTCCAAGAAAAACTGAGGATTACTCATCGTTTTCCTCATTGTTTGACAGATGATTGATACCCTTAACACTCCCCACATGAAACGGAGGAGGAGGATGAAGAGGATGTGGATTTTATGTACATATTGGGGGTAGTTTCACCAAGAAGGATGTTACTTCCCATACATAAACTAGTTAAGTAGACCATCTCAGAAATCATGGCTATACCCACGTCAGCTGCAGCCATTGATTGAAAAAAGAAAATTGAAAGAAAAAAGAGGTGGACAAGCAGGGAGTGGAATATTTGTATGCTCCTCCTAACCATCATGGGGTAGTCCAGGCTGCTGCTTGTGAGAGAGCAAAAATCACTCTTATCTGTGCAGCCCATGAAAAGGACTCTAAAACACTGGACACTGTAGCCAAAAAGGTTTACGCGACAGCTTCTGCACTTATTAAGCAGGCAGCTTATTCAGCACATGTTGCACAGTACCAGAAAGGACTTTGGAACACAATTCTGGCTACTGGCAGAAAGTGTGGATGGTGAATTGGCACAGGACCCGATTGCCACAGCAAGATCAGCCCTGGATGCCACAAAATATAATTTCCACACTGTGGTGAACACAAGTGACACTGCTGCTAAGAGTTTTGGCTCATGCAGTGTCCTTATGAAGGTTTTCCTGGCTGAGGACTACTGTCCTTTATCAGGATACTCAAAACAAGGCCATGGATTCCTCCTTTGAGGGAAATTCATTATTTGGTGACAAAACAGAGGCCAACGTGAAAAAAGTGGAAGAATACAAAACCACTTTCAGAAGTAACAATGAGAAGGAAAAGGCCTCTGCCTCCTACATGTCATACAGAAGGGGGAGGCAGAGGCAGGGGATACTTCCCAAGAGCCTTTGTCTCTTGTGCTCCCTATGAGTACCAGTCACAAAGAGGTTACTATAGGGGAAGGAGAAAAGAAGCTTCTTGTGTAATACTGCGGCTCTAGCGTCTAAGCCCCAACCAAAACAAAACCCCTGAGAATTTTTCTGAGGTCACCCAACCATTGCTAGTGGGAAGAAGACTGTCATGCTACTTTCAGGAATTGGTAAATATTACCACATACCTACTACTGCACAGAGGTACTGGAAGTGTGGGTTGGGGGTTATGTCTGCAGTTCTAACATTTTCCAGACCTGCTGGAACTGGAGGTTAAAAAAAAAAAAAAAAAAGCTGTTTATCAAAAGCTATAAAAAAAGTCCCTGCCTCTCAGTGGGGTAGGGGCTGGGGCCTATTCTCCAGATACTTCCTAAACTACAAAAAAAAATGGGGAGTGGCAACCCATTTTAGATCTCAGGTTCCTGAACAACCATTTGAAAAAAGAAAAATTCAAGATGTCACACTAAGGAGATGGATACCATCTTTGCAGAAGGGTCATTGGCTGGGATTCCTGGATCTGAAAAAAATGCCTGTTTTCATATTCCAGTCTGGCAGTCTTCCAGCAGAAAATACCTCGGATTCAAGCTGAGGTGCTTGCGATTCTTGGTAAATCTGCAGAAGTCCCAGCTAGAGCTTGTTCAAACACTGGACTTCATAGGATCAGAGCTAAATGCCCTGCAGGGAAAAGCTTTCCTCTCTCAGGCCAGAGTTGGTTTCGATAGCAACAGCAGGTCAGTCAAGGCCCGCAAGACACTTCCTGCAGTTACTAGGGCAAATGGCCACATCCACAGTTGTGATTCTGTAGGCCAGGTTCCAAATGAGAGATCTCCAGTACCACTTAGGGGACAACTGGTCCCAAAGATAGAATTCACTTTCAAATCTAGTGCCTGTGACAGAAGCACTAGTGGAATCGTTAGTGGTGGAGGGAAGAAAACAGCCTCAGAGAGGGCATTTACTTCCTTCAGCAATCACCAACAAGTATTCTTACTACAGATGCCACACTCCTGGAATGAGGCGCCCGCCTGGAGGACCTCACAGTGAGTGGTACATGGAGCCCACAGGAATCACTAGAACACATTAACCTCCCAGAGCTCGGAGCAGTACTGCTAGCAATGCAGTCCTTCTCTTCCCAGCTACAGGGTCAGTCTGTCCAAAACAGGACAGACAACACCACAGCAATGTACTACATAAACGAGCAGGGAGGAGCAAGATCCTCAAAACTGCGTACAGAGGCAGTGAGGATCTGGGACCTGACATATTCCTTAGACACACACATATTTGCAAAAGTACTCCTAAAACACAGGAGGGAACCCACAACTGTGATCCTGATAGCTCCAGACTGGGCCACTGGGTACTTGTTTGTTTGTTTGTTTTATTTATTTAAACTGGAAAGTCCATGGGCCAAAGACCCGTTTTCATGGGCGACCAGAAATACATGACATTTATATAATATACAGCACAATATAAAATACAGACATACATAAACAAACTTTCAGTACTCAATTAGACAAAACATTTGCACTCATTTTCAGCTAATAAGTTCTCCTTTAACTTCACTCTAAAAGTCTGGAAAGAGATATCTAGACATTCAGAAATGGACTGAAGAGAACTGAAGAAAAATGGAAGACTATAAGGCAGAGATTTGGGGCCTACAGTTGTTTTCATCCTTGGTATAGCAAAGTAGTGTCATACAGATAATCAAGTAGCAACAGACCTAATATGTTTCTTAAATATTGCATTTAATGAAAATGGGTACCTTGTTATAGGTTCCTTTTTTAGCCAAGAGTCCCAACTGACGTTTATAGCGATAATCTAGGGGAAGCCATCATGCCTGCCTTAATAGGCTGCAATGATGGTACTTTGCAGGCATCTGCGTGGAGAACATGGCTGTTTGGTTCAACAGTATACTCTAACCTTAGATAGTAACCCCTCCCCAGAAGAGTAATAAAAAAAGCAGACCATAGTTTATGACTGGTAGAAGGAAACTTTGAGCAAGGAACTTCCTGGTTGATGAAACCAATAATGGATTCAGTTTATAGAGAGCTCCCAGTCTGTGGACTACTTTAATCATGTTGATAATCTGTGGTTCATAGGTCATGCCATCATCAATAATAAGGCAAAGATATTTAAATTGCTTGACCTGTTCTAATTCTGTACCCGATATTGTATGCAGAGAGAGGATAATATCCTCCTTCATTCTTTTTCTATGATTGGAAATTACCGTCGATTTTTTTCTTTTCAGTCAGCACTAGTCTGTTTTTTATGAACCAGTTCTGAGCTTCCAGAAAATCACAGGCCAGGGCTCTCTGAATTATATTGAGATCTGGGCCACTCGTGAAGATCACTGCGTCATCTGCATTAAGTAAAATTTGTGATTTAGTGCAAACCAAAGGAAGTTTGTTCAAAAAAAAGACTAAATGGGAAGGACCCAGAATTGACCCCTGAGGAACACCCAGTGAAACAGAAGCCGAGAGGGGGTATTGACCATTGATTTTAGTAACCTGTGTATGGTTGCTTAAATAACTCCCGTATCACCCAATGTCTTCAGACATACCAAGCCTTGTGAGAGATGACAATAGGCCACGGTCTGCCAGGTCAAAGGCCTCGGTGAGGTTCATGAACACAGCCCCAGCAAAATGCCCTTTATCAAGGGCCAGCTGGACTGCGCTCGTGAACCCCTCCAAGGCCTTCGAAGTACTGTGTCCCAGTCTAAAGCCGTGCTGGGCAGGCGTGAGAATATTGTATTTAGATAAATACTCAATTATTTGGACAAAAATGATTCACTCAAGTACTTTGGAAAGAGGTGCCAGTAGTGAAATAGGGCGATAGTTGTGCACATCAGTAGAATCTTCAGATTTAAGTACAGGAACAACAACAGAATCTTTCCAAATATCAGGAAAGATAGAATAACAGAGACAAATTAAAAATAGAAAATAGAGAAAAATACAGGATTCCAAAGTGATCCTGACGAGCCAGTAATCAATCTCATCTTCCCCACAGAAGGACGGGGATCCATCTTTAAGACATACTTGAAGATCTTGAAGACTTGAAGTTTCAGAAGTATTTTTACCTACAAATTGCCTCTGCCTCTATAAAATAATTCCTCTTCACCCTTCTCACTAATGATTCGCATTTATTTTTAGCAACTTTATAAACAATAAGTGAGGCCTGATTGAATGACTTCTTATAGATTTTCCAAAGCTTATCTTGGTCTCATTAACTCTGGAAGTTCAGAGGTAACCCATTGTTTATTTCCCCTGATTCTGGACCTTTTTAGAGGGACAAACCTGTCACAGACTAAAAAGGGAGCAACAGGTAGATAGCGCCTCATTCACATCTGTTGATTTCCACCCCGGACCAGTCGACTGAGGACAAGTCAATCCTAAATTCATTGACAACCCATTTTTTAGATTGTGTGAAAAAATAAAAACGGGGAATAGTTTTCTTTCTTGCTGTCCAGCAGCAATACAAAGGACTATGGACACTGACACCGTCAGATAAAACTCCAGACTGCAATCTTATTGGTATCCAAGACCATAACCCAGTCAAGTAAAGATGCTCCTGTTCTTGTCCAGCAAGTATCCAATCAGTCTGCTGCTCAGTCACACACTGTTGACCGTGTCCCAGGGCAGAATAGCATTCCTGAACCTCAGGAACCTACACCTCAAGGCGTGGTTCTTGAGGAGTTAGAATTTTCTGTGTTGGATCAAGTTCTGAAGGTACTCAGTTTCAAGGAAACCCACTACCCAAGAAATCATATTCTTGTAAGTGGAAAAGGTTTTCTTACTGGTGTGTCCTCCCAAAAATAAAACCAGTAGAGGCAGGGTTGTCTGTAATTCTGGAATGCCTGGTACACCTACTGTCATTAGGCTTACAGCCTTCAGTTTTAAAAGTGCACTTAACAGCTGTATCAGCATATATGTCAGCTAGCAAAGGAAAGTCTTTGGCCTCACAGCCCATTTCCAAAAGTTTTTTTAAAGGCCTCAGATGTTTGTACACACCAGTGAAAGAGCCTGTCCCACCTTGGGAATTCAGTATATGCCTTGCCTGGCTTATAGAGGCTCCCTTTAAGCCTATAAAAACTGCTGATCTGAAGTATGTCACATGGAAAATCATATTGCTGGTTGCAGTGACCTCTACTAGGAGGGCAAGTGAATTGCAAGCCCTCTGCACAGAACCAAATGACATAACCCCTCATTAAGGATAAGGTAGTTCTTAGAACCCGTAGAAAATTCCTACCTAAGGTGGTATCTGAATTCCTCCTGCATCAGTCAGTAACCCTCCCTGTACTCTTCCCAGAGCATTCCAGTCCAGCTGAAGAAAAGTTTCACAGCCTGAACCTAAATTGAGACAAAAGAAGTCAGGTCCCAGAGATCCAGCTTTTTGTTACCTATGGCGAGGTTGGTAATGGCAAACCAGCTACAGAGCTGGTATTAGTATTAGGACCGGTCCTCTTCAGTGTCTTTATAAGTGACATTGCAGAGGGACTGGAAGGAAAAGTATGTCTCTTTGCAGATGACACAAAGATCTGCAACAGAGTTGATGCACAAGCTGGGGTGGAAAGGATGAGAAGGGACTTGGCAAGGTTAGAGGAATGGTCAAATGTATGGCAGCTTAGATTCAATGCTAAGAAGTGCAAGGTAATGCACCTGGGAAACAAAACCAGGGAAGAATGCGCAATGGGGGTGAGATACTAACAACAACAAAAATGGAAGGGACCTAGGGGTAGTCATATCAGATGACCTAAAGGTGGGCAAGCAATGTGAGAGGGCAGCAAAGGAGGGCTTGGGGGATACTGGGATGCAGGGAGGCATCACCAGTAGAAAACAGTAAGTTATTATCCCTCTGTACAGACAGCTGGTCAGACCCCATCTGGAGTACTGCATGCAGTTCTGGAGACCCAATCTCATAAGACATAGACAGGATGGAAGCTGTCAGAGGAGGCAACTAAAATGGTGCAGGGTCTGCACTGGAAAACATATGAAGAGAGACTTAAGGAGCTTAATATGTATAGCCTCGAGGAAAAGAGGGAGAGGGGGGACATGATAGAAACTTTCAAGTACCTCAAGGGAAGCAACAAAGTCCAAGAGGGTAGCATCTTTCAAAAAAAGAGGTGTGCAAGAACAAGGGGGAACAATTTGAAGATAGAGGAGGGGCGGTAATTTCAGAGGTAATTTAAGAAAGTATTTTTTCACAGAGAGGGTTGTGGATGCATGGAACGGCCTTCCGGAGGAGGTTGTGGAGTCAATAACAATGGTGGAATTCAAGCATGCATGGGACAGTCATAAGGCAATTCTAGGGGGGTGGGGGCAGGAAGAAGTAGGCTGCTGGTTAACTAGGATCTGCAGCTTGTCCATTAGGTAGGGAAATGGGCAGACTGGGTGGGCCAAGCGGTCCTTATCTGCCGTCAAATTCTATGTTTCTATGTAGAAAGATCTGTCTCTCACCTGATAGTCTCTTGTGTTCAGTTCTGCTATGAAAAAGCTGGAAAAATGGCACCAAGAGGCTTAAGGGCACACTTCACAGCAGATACCTCTGCCTCTGTGGCATCCTAAACATGGACTATGAACAGAGACTCAAAGAATTAAATCTTTACACACTGGAGCTCAGGAGGACCAGAGGGGGGATCTATTACAGATGTTCAGAATTTCCAGGGATACACAACTAATGACAGACCGTGGGTTAATACACAATCAGAGGGACTTCTGTCTCAGAAGTCATGATTATCAGCTTATGCTGACCTTTCCTAAAAGAAATACTAGAAGATTTTACTTTGCCCAGAAGATAGTGCCCATATGGAATTATCTCCCCAGAGTGGTGGTGGAAGTGGATGGACTCCTTCAATACCTTTAAACTAAAATTAAACAAACATCTGCTAAACCCTATGGGAAATAAACCCGCTTGCGGGAGATGTACAACAATGGGCTTTTGCCTTCTGCACATCTATCCACTCCTAGTATCCTCAAGGGGCATCCCATTGTTAGACATTTGCAAAGCAGCTAGCTGGAACACAGTGTACACCTTCACAGAACACTGCTGTTTGGACATAGAGTGCAGAAGGGATGCCAGCTTTAGAACTGGTGTCTTGCAGAACCTTTTTCCTAATTAGGTTCCAAACCTAGCCTTACAAGGTACTGCTACTGAGACTGCATAAATTGTAAACATTAAGTGAGTGATTCCTGGGGTTAGAAGAAGAAATTTCTTACCATAGTAATGTTATTTTTTCTTAAAGAGCTGTTGGCGTCCAAAGCCACCGAGCGCTTGCTACAACCCTGCCCAGAAAACAGTGTTTTGATATAGGGAAGGGGCTGCAGGGCAGCATTTAGGTGTAACGTTTGCTTAAGACAGGCACTTGTACATGTTAAGGGGTGAAGGAATCACATGTACAAGACCCTGTTTTAAGCACAAGTTACACCTAAAGGCTGCCACTGTCCCTGATAGCATTGTAATGCTGTCTATAGCCCTGCAGCCCCTTCCCTGCATCAGAACACTGTTTTCTGGGCAGGGCTGCAGCATTCGCTCGGTGGTACCGGAGGAACCAGAAAGTGAGATCGTGCTTCCATTGCATGCACAAAACAGTTAAAGCTGTGGGTACTTTGGGTCCTGGGGCAGGCAGCTACTGGGCATGAGTTACCTGCCCAACATAACAGAACATTTCAGCAGCTCTTTAAAGGATCACTCACTATGTTTACACTCCTTACCATGCCTCCCCTTCCAGAACCTGAAACAGGTTCATGCAAGAATCTGTTCCCTTTCTCGTTGAGTTTGCTTCAGCATTACTATTACAGTTCCTACAATTGTAAACTTATCATTGTATATAGTATCATTTCACAAGTCTACCTCAGTATGTTTGGTGTTTTAAAAAATGCTTTAAAAAAAATTTCCAAAACTTTTTTGGTAGCCTTTTCAGCTAGTTTCACTAGTCACTGCTCCACTCTAGCTTGGAAACGGATCTGAACAACAGTCAGAGTGGAGCATGGATACAGAGTTTGAACCTTCATTCCAAATTCTAAAATTTGCATAGATTCTCGGTACGGGGGGTGGGCACCAGTCTCAGCTGAGATGACTGCATAAAGTGTAAGCATAACGAGTGATCTCTTAAGAAGAAACAACATACTTTGTATAAGGGGCAGGCCTCAGGCAGCTAGTGCTAGAGCCTACCAGGGAGGGTGCAATTTTGGACCTGGTACTTACCAGTGAGGACAGAACTGAGGAAGTCAGGGTGGTCGAACACCTGGGATACAGTGATCATCACATAGTGTGGTTCAGCATGAGTACAATGACAGAGTCGAGCCACACAAAGGTGAGGGTCCTGGATTTCAGGAGGGCATACTTTACTAAGATGAGGATATGTCTCGAGCATGCCTTGGCAGTGACGGACAAAAGGGGGTGAGGCGTGGAGGAGCAGTGGGCCCATCTGAATGGAGCCTTAATGGAGGCAAGAAACCTTTGCATTAGACAAGTAAACAAGGGCAAGAGAAAGCCACTGTGGTTCTCAAAGGTAGTGGCCAGGAAGGTAAGGGCGAAAAAGATGTTTTTTCAGGAAATACAGGGAAATGCTGCAGGAGGAGGACAGGATAGTGTATCTTTATCAATGGAGGGAGGCAGAGAAAGCAGTCAGGAGCACAAAGGCACAAACGGAGGAAAAAATAGCACAGGAGGTAAAGAAAGGAGACAAAACTTTTTGTAGGTACATTACTGAAAGGAGGACAAGTGGAACACCCTGCCAGAGGAAGTGGTGGGGGCTGAAACAATCACGGGATTTAAGAATGCATGGGATAGACATAAAGGAATTCTAGAGGTCAGGGGTAAGGGGAAACAGACTTCTAGGAAAACAAACTGAACTTATAAGCTCAAATGGGCAGACTGGGTGGGCCACAGGCCCTTATCTGCCGACACTGTCTATGTATCTATGAGGAAAACCAGGGGTGGGATAGTCAGACTTAAAGGGGAAGAAGGAGAGTGTGCGGAAGGGAACCTGGAAAAAGCATCAGTACTGAACAAATATTTTTGTTCTGTATTCACAGAAGAGGGTGGTGAGGGACCACAATTAGGTAACATGAACAGATATGGGAGGGAGATGGACATCAGTCCATTTACAGAAGAGAGAGTCCCAAAGGAACTCACAACACTGAAAGTGGACAAGGCAATGGAACCAGATGGGATACATCCTAGAATACTAAGGGAACTACAGGATGTGCTGGCAACACCACTGTCAGCACTGTTCAATGAGTCACCTGATATGGGAGTGGTTCCGGAGGACTGGAGGAGGGCAGATGTGTAGTCCCACTTCACAAAAATGGCAGTAGGGAGGAGGCTGGGAACTATAGACCAGTCAGCCTCATCTCAATAGTGGGAAGGATTATGGAATCACTACTTAAACAAAGGATTGTGGAACACCTTGAAGCCAGCGGAGTACAGGATATGAGACAGCTTGGATTCATAGCGGGAAGGTCATGTCAAACAAATCTAATTGACTTCTTTGACTGGGTGACTAAGGTCGTGGATCGGGGAGAGCGGTGGATGTCACCTACCTGGATTTCAGTAAGGCCTTCGATATCGTTCCACATAGAAGACTTGTGAACAAACTGGGCAGCCTTGGGAGTGGGTCACAAGGTGGTAAACTGGATTAGGAACTGGTTGAGTGATAGAAGACAGAGGGTCATGGTAAATGGTGCTCAGTCTGAGGAAAGGAGGGTGACCAGTGGAGTGCCATAGGAATCAGTCCTGGGTCCAGTCCTGTTTAATGTCTTCATAAGTGACATTGTGGAGGGGCTGGAGTAGTAGTAGTAGTAAAAAACTTTTATTTTTATACAGGAAAAGTACATGTCGTTTGGATAATACTGTCCAGTTTTCAAGACAGTCCTGTGCAAAATTTCCAAGTGGAGGGGAATGTGTACCTCTTTGCAGATAACAAAAAGATCTGTAACAGGGTGGACACTCCAGGAGGGGTGGAAAAATTGAGGAGGGACCTAGATAAACTGGAGGAATAGTCCAGAGTGTGGCAGCTGAGATTTAATGCGAAAAAGTGCAAAATCATGCATTTGGGGTGCAAGAATCCAGGGGAGGATTACATGATTTTGGGGCGCTGATGGTCACCAAACAGGAAAGGGATTTGGGGGTAATCGAATCTGATGACCTAAAGGTGTCCAAACAGTGTGTCAAGGCTGTGGGGGAGAGTCAGTGGGATGCTGGGGTGCATAGGGAGAGGTATCACCAGCAGAAGGAAGGAGGTGTTGATGCCACTGTACAGATCATTAGTGAGGCCTCATTTGGAATATGGTGTCCAGTTATGGAGGCTGCATCTCTGTAAGTACGTAGACAGGATGGAGGCAGTTCAAAGAAGGGCAACAAAGATGATCAAGGGTCTGCACCAAGCGTTATATAAGGAGAGACTGGGAAACCTCAATATGTATACCCTGGAGGAGAGAAGAGACGGGAGATATGCTAGAAACCTACAAATATCTAAAAGGCATAAATAGGGTACCGGAGGGTAGCATCTTTCAGGAAAGGAGATGTCCAGGAACAAGGGGGCATGTCATGAGGTTGGGAGGGAGTAGACTAAGGGGTAACATAAGGAAGTATTTCTTCACAGAAAGGGTGGTGGATGCATGGATTAGACTCCCAGTGGAGGTGGTGGGGGCAAACACAGTGGGGGGATTCAAGTATGCATGGGATAGGCATAGGGGAATCCTAGTAATAGGAACGAGAAGGTAAAGCCGGAGATCAAGTAGGGTCTGCGGCTTTTACAGTAGTCAGGGAAAAGGGTAGACTAGGTGGGCCTAGTGGTCCTTATCTGCCGTCAGTTTCTGTGTTTCTAACATTACTACGGTGAGAAATCTTTTCTTAGTGGCTGTTTTTTTTAAGCCTGTAAAATGTTTCGTTCCTCAGACATTACTCTGACTAAACAAGTTTTTCTTTTTTTTTTTTTAATAACACTACAACCCATTTCAGCTAGAGTATGCTGTCAGGCGGTCTGATTGCTCTTCCCAGGTGCAGGAAGATGCAAGGTGCGCCAGTATGTGGCTTTGTTCAATACCCTATTTCCGCTTGCTACATACTTTTTATCTGTTTTCAGTTTGAGATTTGCATACCTAGAGCAATAAATTTGTGATACATTCCATACATTTCAGAAAATAGTTTCTTTCGGTCTCAGTGCCTTTAGCCAATTCCTCCATTATCGGCACTTTCCCTTTAAATGGGGCAACTTTTTTATTTATTTATTAGGTCTAGGATTACAATACCTTTGAACCAGGACTCTTTTACAAAGGTTCCACGTCAGGTTACAATTCAAAACATAAGACATATAAGTCAGATTACAAATTCAATACATAGGATAAGGTTATAAAAGTTTAAGCTAAACAGAGTTACAAAGCATCTGAGAAACAAAATAAGTTTTGGAGGCTAGGTTACAAGGAGATAGCAGATGAGGTGCAGAGAGGATAGAGGACAAGGGAGAGGAGGAGTAGAGGGGGGCGAAGAGTTATAGAGGAGGAGCGCAGCCAGAGGCATTGTCGTAGACATAACTTGGGGAAGTGCATGCTAAGGGGTAACCAAATGCTAATAGGAGAGACAACTGCATAAGCTTAGGGAAATATTCATGGGGTCAGCTAGTGGAGGCAGTCACAGATGCTAGAGGCAGTGACAGAGAGGCGTAGCCTTGGTTTAAATACACAAAGGGTAGGAGTGGAGGAGATGTAACTGTTGGGACCATTTAGCCAGCTGGGCGCCCTGTAGGCAAAAGATCTTTGACTTTGTGAGAATACGACAACGTGGAACCTGCAGAAGCTGTGATTCAGACCCGTGGTGGCGAGGGGTTATTGCTAAGGTGCAGGCGTGCACACACACTCCAGGGGGCCCAAGGTCCATAGTTATTTTCTTTGCCAAGGTGCAGGTTAGGTACTTTATCCGATTGGTGAGTTGCAGCCATCCAATTTGTGCATAGAGGTCGCACGTATGTGTGAGGTGGTGGGATCCAGTGAGAAGTCAGCAGGCCTTATTGAGGGAGGTGGATATGCGTCTAAGAGCAGTACCGGGGGCTGAGCCATAGATGATAAGCCCATTGTCAATAATGGCGACAATAGAGCTCTGAACAGCGACATTCAGGGCTTCTGGGGTAAGATGTTGCCTATGCCGGAAGAGAAGGCCAAGGCGAGTATTTGCTGCTTTGGCTACAGAGTCAGTGTGGGCACTGTAAGTTAGATGAGGGTCTAGAGTGATCCCAAGGTACTTAAAGGCTTGAACCTGTTCCAGGGTGACTCCATGACTGATTTTGATGGATAGGGGGTGCAGCTTATGTTTGTTATGAGAGCTGCTGAATATCTTAGACTTTGTTTTCTTATTATTGAGGACCAGATTGTGATTTGAGAACCAATTTTCAGCAGATGTGAAGCCAAGCTGAAGGTTGTCTTGTTGAGGCTTAGGATCCTTGTGGGAGGCAAGAATTACAGCTTCATCTGCATAGAAGATGATTGTTTCAGAGCAAGAATTTGGAAGGGAGTTCAGGAACAAGCTGAATAATAGGGGGTCCAGAATGAATCCCTTGGGGACACCTGAGCAAACAGGTCTGGTATCGGAGAGGACATCTGCAGTTTTTACTCTTTGAGACCAGTTGTCCAAGTAGCTTTTGAACCAGGCAGTGGAGTCAGGAGAGAGCCCAGCTTTCAAAAGTTGCACAAGCAGTAGCCGGTGATACAGTGTCGAACGCCTTAGTCACATCAATAAAGACGGACCCAATTAACTGACCATTGTCCAGTGAGTTATGAAGAATGCCAATGAATTCCAGTAGGGCAGATGAGGTGCTATGTCCTTTCCTGAAGCCATGTTGTTACAAGCACAGGATATTGTATTTGTCCAGGAAATCTGTGAGCTGATCTGCTGCAATACGTTCAAGGGCCTTGGAGAGTGGTGGCAATATAGAGATCGGAAAGGTAGTTTCCATGAGTGGCTCTGTCACCACTTCTATGGACAGGGGTAACAGTGGTGGATTTCCATTTGTCAGGGAACTGGCTCAGCCTAAGTAAGAAGTTGAAAATATATGTCAGTGACTGTAACACCTCATCAAGGGTGAGGGGCAGCAGTTTAAGGTCAAGTGTATCACTGCAGATCTGGATTTGGTGATGACTTTGATAATGTATTTGCGGGCATCATACATCTTGACTAGTTTGAAATAAAAAGGCGGGTGGCTAGAGGAGGAGGAGGAGGCATTGGGGGGAGGAGAGGGAGAATCATAGACCTTGAAAAAGTCAGAAGGGAGAACACTGCTGAGATCGGTGAATGCAGTGTTGAAGGTATTTGCTATGATTTTAGGGTCAAGCGTAGTAGACCCATTTATCTTGAGCAAGGTAAGGGAAGTTTTTGGCTGCTTCCCAGAGACCTCTTTAATATTGTTCCAAAATGCCCTTCCGTTACCCCAGGTATCCGTGAGAGCGTTCTTGAAGTAGGGAGATTTCTTTTGCCAGATATGTTTGGTACAGTCATTCCATGCACGTTTATAGTTTTGGATGTCAGTTTCTTTGCCAGTGGTTCTGGCCAGATCCCAGAGGCGATCTCTAGATTTTAGTTGACATCAGAGATCGGCCGAGAGCCAGGGATTGCAAAGGGCTTTGATTTTGCACTTTTTAAAAGGAGCGTAGGAGTCACAGGCTGCATTGAAAGTGCTGATGAAGTAATCCAGCGCAGTATTTATATCTGTTGCTTTGTAGATTGGGGACCAGTCTTGGAGGTTAAGGCATGTTTTGAGGTGTGACAACTGCCCACGTGGTAGAACTCTCCTAGTGATATTAGAAGGGAGCTTGCGGAATTTGTTTGACCATTCACAGATGACGGGAATGGTTGCTAAGCGAGTCAGGGAGGACTGAGGTATTTGTGATACGAGTTGGGTGGCTAGTAAGAATCCAATCCAGGAGGGTGCTGTTGCCAGATTTGTAGTTTTTCCTGGTCGGAGAGATGACCATCTGGGTGAGACTGGCCAATGAGATGGCATCCTTTTGGACCTCTGCATCAGACGCGAGCCAGTTTAAAGTCTCCAAGCAGAATCATTTCAGTGTCAGGAGTTCGGGACCTAGTGAATTCCAAGACAGCGTTAAGGCCATTCCCTTGTTCTTTCAGGGGGATATACACTGAGGCAACTGTGAAGGATTTGTTATGGGCACCTAATAAGATTCTGATAGGGAGAATCTGCGCAGCAGTGGCTGGGAGGAGGGGTAGTGATGGGGTGTCCCAGTAGCGAATCTTGTAAGGTAAATTGCACATCCACCACCTCTTTTGGACTTCCGGTCCAGCCTGAAAACATTGTAGCCTGGAAGAGCGATAGCCAGGTTGGGGATTTTGGGTGTAAGCCAGGTTTCTACAACTGCCAGGATAATTGGATTTTCTGTGTTCCACAGCTATCTCATTCGAGTGGAAGAGATGAGACAGTCCATAAGAATCATCCTGCAGTGCCTGAACAAGATGCCTGAAGGCGAGATCAAAGTGGATGATGCAAAGATCGCACCGCCCAAGAGGGCGGAAATGAAGGTGCGTAAATGCACACAGCAGGAGAAGTGGAGGGGTATCAGGAAGGGAGAGGGGGAACAAAGAGAAAGGAAGGTGAAGACAGGACAGACTTGAGAGCAGGCTGAATTACAAAAGGACTGGGTGAGAGAGAATGAGGAGGGAGAGAAAGGGAGAGGAACTGGGAACCACAAGGGAACGCATGGAGTGGGTGAGAGAGAATGAGGAGGGGAAAAAGGAGAAGAACTGGGGACCAGATGGGAACGCATGAAGTGGGTGTGAGAAAATGAGGGGGGAGAAAGGGGAAAAGAACTGAGAACCAGATGGGAATGCATGGAGTGGGTGAGAGAGAATGAGGAAGGGGAAAAAGGGAGAGAAATTGGGAACCATAAGGGAACACATGGGGTGGCTGAGAGAGAGAGAGAATGAGGAGGGGGAGAAAACGGAGAAGAACTGGAAACCAGATGTGAATGCATGGAGTGGGTGAGAGAGAATGAGGAGGGGGAGAAATGGAAAGGAACTGGGAACCAGAAAAGAACGCATGGGGTGGGTGACAGAGAATGAGGAGAAAGGGAGAAGAACTGGAAACCAGATGGAAACACATGGAGTGGGTGAGAGAGAATAAGGAGGGGGAAAAGGGAAGACAACTGGGAACCAGAAGGGAATGCATGGGGTGGCTGAGAGAGAATGAGGAGGGGGAGAAAGAGAGAGCAACTGGAAACCAGAAGGGAACGCATGGGGTGGCTGAGAGAATGAGCAGGGGGAAAAAGGGAAAGGAACTGGGAACCAGAAGAGAACGCATGGGGTGGGTGACAGAGAATGAGGAGAAAGGGAGAGGAACTGGGAACCAGAAGGGAATGCATGGGGTGGGTGAGAAAGAATGAGGAGGAGGAGAAAGGGAAAGGAACTGGGAACCAGAGAGGATGCACAGAGTTGAGAGAGAGAGACAGAGAGGATGGGGAGAAAGTGAGAGGAACTGGAACCTATAGGGTTGGGCAAGGAGTGGGTGAGAAAGAATGAGGAAGGGTAGAAAGGGAAAGGAACTGGGAACCAGAGAGGATGCACAGAGTTGAGAGTGAGAGAAAGGAAGGGGAAAAAAGGAGAAGAACTGAGAACCAGAAGGGAACACGGGCGTGGGTGAGAAAGAATGCGGAGAGGGAGAAAAGGAGAGGAACTGGGAATCAGAGGGGACACATGGAGTGGGGGAGAGAGATAGAGTAATGAAGGGGAGAAAGCGAGAGTAACTGGGAACTAGAGAGGCGTGCATGGAGTAGGTGAGAGGAGAATGAGAAGGGGGGGAAGGGAGAGGAACTGGGAACCAGAGGGAATGCATGGAGTGGGTGAGGGAGAGAATGAGGACAGAAAGAAAGGGAAGAACTAGGAACCAGATGGGAAAGTATGGAGTGAGTAAGAAGAGAATGAGCAGGGGAGAAAGGGAGAGGAATTGGAAACCAGAGGGGAACGCATGGGTGGGGTGAGAGAATGAGGATGGGGAGAAAGGAAGAACAACTAGGAACCAGATGGGAAAGTTTGGAGTGGGTGAGAAGAGAATGAGCTGGGGAGAAAGGGAAAAGAACTGGGAACCAGATGGGGAACGCACTGAGCTGGTGAGAGGAGAATGAGGAGAGGAGGAACTGGGATGCAGAAGGGGAATGCATGGAGTGGGGGAGAGAGAGAGAGAGAGAGAATGAGCAGGGGAGAAAGGCAGAGGAATTGGAAACCAGAGAGGAACGCACGAAGTGGGGGTGAGAGAATGAGGACAGTGAGAAAGGAAGAAGAACTAGGAACCAGGTGGAAAAGTATGGAGTGGGTGAGGAGAGAATGAGCATGGGAGAAAGGGAGAGGAACTGGGCAC
The DNA here is from genome assembly GCA_016271365.2 of Neoceratodus forsteri. Lineage (NCBI taxonomy): Eukaryota > Metazoa > Chordata > Ceratodontiformes > Ceratodontidae > Neoceratodus > Neoceratodus forsteri. The sequence goes on along the minus strand of CM028133.1, from coordinate 241,141,738 downwards.
CAGAGGGAGAAAGCATGGAGCAGGTGAGAGGAGAATGAGGAGGGGTAGAGGGGAGAAACTGGGATGCAGAGGGGGGAATGCATGGAGTGGAAGAGAGAGAGAGAGGGAGATGAGGAAGGGAAAATGGAGAGGAACTGGGAATTAGATGGGAATGCACAAAGTAAGTGAGAGGAGAATGGGCAGGGGAGAAAGGGAGAGGAACTGGGAACAGAGAGAACGTACAGAGTGGATGAGAGCCTGTGGACAAATCTTACTTATTAAAATAGGTTTTTTAGAGGTTTTTTTTTTTTTGGGTGGGGTTCACATTTGGAAATTATTCCAGTTATTTGTAATTCAAATTCCTTGCCAGATCCGAGTTTTGGAAGCAAGCGGTTGATAGGCTGATGTGCCTACATATCTGTTTTCTTGAAATAGGCCTCAAGTCTGTGTGTCTTTCCCGGTTACCAGTTCTAAAATAAATAAATTGTTCTCGTCTCACTTTTGCTGTTGCAGAGCTCCATGGAAGCCCTGATTCATCACTTCAAACTGTACACTGAGGGCTACCAGGTCCCTCCAGGGGCCACTTACACTGCTGTGGAGGCTCCTAAGGTAAGTTCTTAAATAATTTTTCCATCATTTTCCCTTTGAGAAAGACAGGTTTCACAAGGAGTGACACAGTTTTTCCTTACCCTTCAAATAATTTTAAAAACAAGGTGTAAAGGGGTACTTTTGAATCCGAAAGTAACAGAGAAACAGAGAATTTGATGGTAGAGAACGACCGCTTGGCCCACCTAGTCTGCCCATTTCCCTACCTAATGGATAAGCTGCAGATCCTAGTTAACCAACAGTCTACTTCCTCCTGCCCCCCCCACTAGAATTGCCTTACATCTGTCCCATGCATTCTTGAATTCTTCCACTGTTTTTGACTCCACGACCTCCTCAGGAAGGCTGTTCCATGTATCCACAACCCTCTACATGAAAAAATACTTCCTCACATTACCTCTGAGCCGTGCCCCCATCTTCAAATTGTGCCCCCTTGTTCTTGCACATCTCTTTTTCTGAAAGATGCTACCCTCTTGGACTTTGTTGATTCCCTTGAGGTACTTAAAAGTTTCTGTCATGTCCCCCCTCTCCTTTCCTCGAGGGTATGCATATTAAGCTCCTTTAGTCTGTCTTCGTATGTCTTCTGGTTCAGACCCTACACCATTTTAGTTGCCTTCCTCTGGACAGCCTTCACCCTGTCTATGTCTGCGGAGATGGGGTCTTCAGAACTGCACACAGTGCTCCAAGTGGGGTCTCACCAACTGTCTGTACAGAGAGATAACTTCCTGTTTTCTACTGGTGATGCCTCTCCTTGTGCATCCCAGTATCCCTCCAGCCCGCCTTACTGCCTTCATTGCTTGCTCACCTTTCCGCCATGTGATATAACTACCCCCAGGTCCCTTTCCATTTTTGTTGTTGTCAGTATCTCACCTCCCCCCCCCAAAAAAAAATTGTGTACTCTTCCCCTGGGTTTTTGTTTCCCAGGTGCATTACTTTGCACTTTGCTTTGAATCTAAGCTGCCATACATTTGACCATTCCTCCAACCTTGCCAAGTCCCTTCTCATCCTTTCCACCCCACCTTGTGTATCAACCTTGTTTTAGATCTTTGTCGTCTGCAAAGAGACATACCTTTCCTTCCAGTCCCTCTGCATTGTCACTTATGAAGACATTAAAAAGGACCGGACCCACTATTGAACCCTGCAGTACTCCACTAGTAACCCCCCTTTCTTCACTGTGGACTCCATTTACTATTACCCTCTGCGTCCTGTTGTCCAGCCAGTGTTTTACCCAGGCTACCACCCTGGGACCCATTCCCAGGCTGGCTAATTTGTTTATTAATCTGTTGTGTGGGACTGTGTCAAATGCCTTGCTAAAGTCTAGGTAGGCCATGTCCACAGCCCCTCCCTGGTCTACTACTTTGGTCACCCAGTCAAAGAAATCCATTAGATTTGGCTGACATGACCTTCCTGCTGTGAATCCATGCTGCCTTGGGTCCTGTGCCCCACTGGTCTGTAGGTACTCAACAATTCTTTCCTTCAGAAGTGATTCCATCATTTTCCCTACCACTGAGATCAAACTGACAGGTCTGTAGTTTCCTGCCTGTCTTGCTCCCAGTTTTGTGAAGGGGAATCACATCTGCCCTCCTCCAGTCCTCAGGTACCACACCATCCTCCCATGATTTGTTAAAAAGGGTAGTCAGTGGTGTTACTAGTTCTCCCCTTAGTTCTTTTTAAAATTCTGGGGTGAATCCCATCAGACCCCATTGCTTTGTCCACCTTCAGTTTTCAGAGTTCTTTCAGAACCCTTTCTTCTGTGAATGGACTGGACGACCCCCAATCCAGAGTGCTTCTATTGACTGGATTAGGTACCTCTCCCTCCTCTTCTTTTGTGAATACTGAGCAGAAGTATTCGTTTAGTATCCCTGCTTTTTCACTACCCCTTTCAGCCCCCCACCCTCCTCTTTATTCAGCCTCAGTATCTTTCCCTTTGCCTTTCTTCGCTCCCTAGTGTACCTATAAGAGGTTTTATCTCCCTTCTTAACCAAGTTTGCTGTCTTTTCCTCAGTTTCAATCAATCAATCACTTTATTTTACCAGGCATAGACACCATTGAGCAAGCTCATTTTAAAGGTGGTCCTGGACAGATAACAATACAAATCAAAACAAGCAGTACAGTAAGTACAAGGCATAGAAGGAGCAGAATTTTACAGCATATATACAAATGTGGGCCTTTGCTATTCTGACTGCCTTCCCCCATTCCTTCTGCTTTAACTGGTACAGTTCTCTGTCCTGCTCTTTCTGTTTCCTTGTACTTCCGGAATGCTATGTTTTTCTCCCTGAATTTCCCCACCACTTTTTTTGAGAACCATAGTGTTTTTTTTCTTTCGTTTTGATTTATTTGCTTCACACAGTCTTGTTGCCTCTGTGATGGCAGTTTTGATGATTCCCCATTGTTGCTCCACCCCTCCTCCTTCCCTGTTTGCTAGTGTTTTTCTGAGGCACTCTCCCATTTTGACAAAATTAGCCCTTCTGAAGTCCAGTACCTTCACTTTTGTATGGCTTAACTCTACAGCTGAGTTTATCATGAACCCCACTGTTTGGTGGTCACCTTTTCCCAGATGGCTACCCACTTCTAGATCTGAGATCCTCTCTCCATCCCCATTTGAGAGTACCAGTCTAAGATTGCTCCCTCCAGAGTGGGTTCCAACACTAGCTGTCTGAGGCATGCCCCCTGTAGGGCATCGAGAATGACCCTGCTCTTGGATGTGGCTGCAGCAAAGGTGCTCCAGTTAACATCTGGCATATTCAGGTCCCCTCATCAGCAGTATCTCCCCTTTCTCTGCCATCCTTTTTTTTTTTTTCCAGTTCTTTTTCCTTCCGGTCACAGTCTGGGGGGCCTCTCTCAGGCATCCTGCCTGTTCCTGCCCTACCTGACGTTCGCCCACCTGTGCCTCCTCTCTCCCTTCTCCTCTGTCCACACCCCCGGCTTAACCCCTCCGGGGTGGGGCCGCCCCTCCTCTATGGGTGCACTTACTAGACAGACTTCTATGTGGGAGAGGACCCAGGTGGATGAATCTGGAAGGCCAGGCAGGATGGACTCGACCTTGGGCATGGGGGCAGGTGCCGTCGCCTACCCCTCAGACCGGCGTTTTCCCTGTTCTGGTGATCTCTTCCCACCTCCCTTGCATGTGCACTTCCCTGGCGCAAGGTACGTACGGCAACCTCTGCCTGCGTCAGAGCACGCTGATGTCATGCAACCGAGCATGCTGCAGTGCCCTTGGTCTCCACCAGGAGCCGCTGGCACGCTGGGCAGGTCAGTCCCTCAGTCCCGACCTCCCGGGGAGGAGGCGCCCTTTGGGCTCAGTCTCACCCACTCCTGCGTCCCCAGTGGCCCGGCAGCTCCTGAACCCGGGTCGCTGGCATGGCACGAGGTGTGGTGTCCAGCACCTCAACCCTCAATGCCACCAGGCCAGCTCTCTGCCATCCTAAGGATGCCTTCTGTCATTTCCTTGTCTATTTCCTTCCCCCGAGACAGGGTTCTGTATACAAACCCTGTGAGATTGTGGTGCCATTTCCAGTCTCCAGGGTGACCCACAGTGCCTCCTTTCCTCTCTGTTTACCCTTCAGTTCCGTTGCTTTGATCCCTTCCCTTACATAGAGAGTGCTGCTACTCTTCTTCTACTACCCTCCCTGTCCCTCCTGTAGAATGTGTACCCTGGTATGTTGACTTCCCAGACATGGTTCTCTTTGTGCTGTGTTTGTGACTGCCACTATATCCAGGCGCCCCTCTTCTATCAAGGCCACCAGTTCAGGGAGCTTTACCTAGAATACGGACATTGGTACTCATTACCCTCCATTTTTTGATGGCCTTACCCCTTTTTGCCCTATCCCTGTCCTTACTGCCTTTGTCTTTTTCTCCATTTACCCCTGCCCTTCTCCCTATCAACTTCTCTATCTTGGTGTTTACCTTACTAACTACCCTGATTTTTATTTATTTATTTGGGGGCTAGTTCCTTCCCTTTTCAGTGCCTCCCCTTGGCTAGTTTAAATGCTTGCTAGTGAAGCATTTAAACCTATCACCTAGGATACTGGTTCCCGTCCTGGACAGATGCAGACCATCGCGCCAGTATAGGCCTGCATCCCTCCAGGTGGACCTCCAGTCCCCAGTGAAGCCAAAACCCTGAGCTCTGCATCGGTTTTTCAACCACTGATTGCCCTTGCGCAGTGGTGGTGGTGGAGGCGGGGGAGGATTATTACTCCCCATGAGCCAGCCAGCCAGCCACCACCAAGGACGACATTACTGAATCACCTGTGAGAGAAGAGGGCCCAGAACAGAGTCAAGTCAAATTTATTGTTTGGCTGAAAAGCCATTACAATATTCCAAAGGAAACAGAGTATATACATATCAAGCAGATAAAAAAAAAATACATATTTCATACAAATATTCAATAACATGAGTTCATAAAAGCTTATGACAGCTATAGGGACCTACAATTTACCCAAGTGCTAATATTTTACATTTATATCAAATTCATGGTTCCACTGTGTTAACTTAGATGGTCAAACCAACAAAGTCTAATTACCATAAACTTTAAAATAAGCTACCTACAATTATTTATTATAGTATTTTTATAGCAACCTATATCTCAACAGCTATCATTCTTAACCAGTACAGTTTGAGGTATTAAGAAAACAACCTAAAAATTAATGCCATAAAGACCGACTTGCAGACTCCCAACAGGTACTAAATCTGGCCATCCGTACCTGCCCCAGTTCAGGTTCACTGCCAATCTGCAAAGATACTTCTGCATGGGGAATAATAATAGCAGTAAGGCAGTCACTATACCCGAACTAGAACAACCCTTAGTACCAGTAATACCCACACTTTTGGCAAATTTTAAAGGCAGTCTGCAACATTCATTGGCTCCGAGCATCCACATGTCATCAGTCTAGCAGGAATTATAAGCCAGCAACAATTAAAACCTTATAAGGGACACTGTGTACCCTGTATGCTTTCCTGTGTGCACACAGTTGGCTTCGTTTTCAGACACCCCTGTCCTCTAACGGGCCCTACTGTGGGCATACAAAAAAATACACCCACTTAACTTCGGGTCTCCTTCTGAACCGGGCATCAGCTCACGAAGACACTACTGTGTGTCTTATACAATACTTGTATACTTTTTGTCACAAATCTCATTAGGAATAACCTTAATGCCAGTTATACCTAGCCTTCTTGATAAACATATTGGAACTTCCAGCCATGAATAATGCTCCTTGCCTCTATTTATCGCCGGGTATGGTGGGAATTACACACCAAAATAAGTGACTAAAAAAGGAAAGTTGCAGAGTATCTCAAGGTCACAACTAGCCAGATATCCCGAAGGTACTCAATGCACCATTATAAGAAATCTTTTGAGGCTTCTGTCACTATTATTCCATGAAGTTTTGGAGATAACATCAATAGACGGAAAATTCAAAATGCATAACAGTACCTCTTGGGGAAATACTACCCCCAGCAATCAGACTTTTTATATCACAGCCCTGGTGGCTTTCTACTTTAGCTCATCAGTTTGCTTACATAGAAACATAGAATTTGACGGCATATAAGGACTGCTTGGCCCACCTAGTCTGCCCATTTTCCCTACCTAACAGATAAGCGGCAGATCCCTATTAACCAACAACTTACTTCCTCCTACCCCCCACTAGGACTGCCTTATGTCTGTCCCATGCATTCTTGAATTCCACCACTGTTCTTGACTCCACGACCTCCTCAGGGAGGCTGTTCCATGCATCCACGACACTCTCTGTGAAAAAATACTTCCTCACATTACCTCTGAGCCATCCTCTATCTTCAGATTGTGCCCCCTTGTTCTTGCACATCTCTTTTTCTGAAAGATGCCACCCTCTTGGACTTTGTTGATTCTCTTGAGGTACTTGAAAGTTTCTATCATGTCCCTCTCTGTCCCTCCTTTCCTCAAGGGTATACATATTAAGCTCCTTTAGTCTTTCTTCGTATGTCTTCTGGTGCAGACCCTGCACCATTTTAGTTGCCCTCCTCTGGACAGCCTCCACTCTGTCTGTGTCTTAGCGGAGATGGGGTCTCACAAACTGTCTGTACAGAGGGATAACAACTTCCTGTTTTCTACTATTGATGCCTCTCCCTGTGCATCACAATATCCCTCCAGCCTTCCTTACTGCCTTCTCACATTGCTTGCCCACCTTAAGGTCATCTGATATAATTACCTCCAGGCCCCTTTCCATTTTTACTGTTGTCAGTATCTCACCCCCCATTGTGTACTCTTCCCCTGGGTTTTTGTTTTCCAGGTGCATTACCTTGCACTTCTTTGCATTGAATTTGAGCTGCCATACATTTGACCATTCTTCCAACCTTGCCAAGTCCCTTCTTATCCTTTCCACTCCATCTTGTGTATCAACCCTGTTGTAGATATTTGTGTCATCTGCAAAGAGACCTACTTTTCCTTCCAGTTCCTCTGCAATGTCACTTATAAAGACATTAAAAAGGACCGGTCCCACTACAGAACCCTGCGGTACCCCGCTAGTAACCCTCCTTTCTTCACTGTGGACTCCATTTACTACTACTCTTTGCATCCTGTTGTCTAGCCAATTTTTTATCCAGGCTACCACCTTGGGACCCACTCCAAAGCAGGCTAACTTGTGTATTAATCTTTTGTGTTGGACTGTATCAAATGCCTTGCTAAAATCTAGGTAGGCCATGTCCACAGCCCCTCCCTGGTCTGCTACTTTGGTCACCCAGTCAAAGAAATCTATTAGATTCGTCTGCCATGACCTTCCCATTGTGAATCCATGCTGCCTTGGGTCCTGTGCCCCACTGGCCTCTAGGTACTCAACAGTTCTCTCCTTCAGAAGTGATTCCATCATTTTCCCCACCACTGAGGTCAACCTAACTGGTCTGTAGTTTCCTGCCTCTGTCCTGCTCCCACTTTTATGAAGGGGAATCACATCCGCCCTCCTCCAGTCCTCGGGTACCACCCCTTCCTCCCATGATTTGTTAAAGAGAGTAGTTAGCGGTGTCACTAGTTCTACCCTTAGTTCTTTTAGAATTCTTGGGTGAATCCCATCAGGCCCCATTGCTTTGTCCACCTTCAATTTTATTAGTTATTTCAGAACCCTTTCTTCCGTAAATGGACTGGTATCGACCCCTGTCTTCAGAGTGTTTCTCTTGTTTGGTTTAGGTACCTCCCCCTCCTCTTCCTTTGTGAATACTGAGCAGAAATATTCGTTCAGTATCCCTGCTTTTTCACTGTCACCCTCTACCCACATTCGCTCCCCTTTATTAAGCCTCAGTATCCCTCCTTTGGTCTTTCTTCGCTCCCTAATGTACCTATAAAAGGTCTTATCCCCCTTCTTAACAGAGTTGGCTATCCTTTCCTCGGTTTGGGCCTTTGCTGTTCTGACTGCCTTCCCAGCCTCTTTCTGCTTTAACTTTAGCTTTAGCTTTTCTCTAGTTGATAGCCTAAATGGGTAAGGAGGCAAACGTCCTGTGTACAACAGGTATCAGCCATCCATTCTCCTTCACTTGGTCCAATTTCTTCACCTCTTCTCATCACTGCAACAGGCCTAAAAAAAAAAAAAAAAAAAAAAATGGAAGTCGCACTCCTCTGAGTGCAGTAAATTTATATCTTAAAGATCTGCTTTGTATAAGCCCTCAGGCAACACTGGCATACCTTATAGATTTAAATAGGCTTTTCAGCACAAAATGCACCACCATGCCTGCAGCAAACGTTGACTTTTGCTCTCTGGTCTCCTCGCAGTTCAGCGGGATATCGACAGAGGTGAAGCCTGAACGCTGCAGATCCCAAAACAACAAACGGCCGGCTCATCCACTCCTTCACAATATTCAAAACAACAGTTTAACTGTTCTGAACACTCAGAACAGTGATTTAATCTCACCGTTTACTGCGGCTAGGTTACTATTGTTAAAACACAGAGCCAAGAAAGTGCCGACCGTTAGTACCAAACCAAGCTCCACAGGCCCACATTCCAGGGGCTAGAAACAAACGACAACGGCAGTAAAACAAGTTAAAGTTGATTTAAGACTAACTTTCATTCACCGGTTTACCACAAAATGAAAAATCAAGACATTAAAGAAAAAAGGACTTCAAACTCTACCACAAACCCAGAAGAGTCTGAGCTAGCAAGGTCCTGTACGGTATTATGTCCTGCTCCACCCTTCTGCCTCAGGTGATCTCAGCTGTAGTGATAAGGTTGAAGTACCATTGTGTAGCTGCAGGGGGAGCCTTACATCTGTGTACTGCAGTTAAGCTTCCCGTTTTATAAATAAGGAACATTGTAGTAAGCATTGCTGAACTATTGCCCAGCCCTCCTCCCCACTCTCAGCTGAACCTTCCTACACAGCCGCTGGCTTCGTCTTTCCTCCCACCACTCCCCTTGAAGTATACCACGCTTTCTCCTCCCTCAGTTCTTCCAAATCTAGCCCTGACGGTATCCACTCTAAAATGCTCCACATCACCGCAGCAGCTATTGCTGCCCCCCTGTCTCAGATACTGACCTCTCTCTATCCCAGCCTCTCCCTACAAAACAGGGTACTAAATGAGATAAAGACCGAGGTAGAAAGGTCAGTGGGGGATGCTGCAACAGAAGGTAAAAGCCATCAAAAAATGGAGAGCAATGAGTAGCAATGCCCGTAGTCTGAGTAACAAGCTTCCTGAATTAGTGGCCTTGATGGAGGAGGAACATCTGGATATCATGGCAGTCACAGAAATATGGTACACACAAAACCATGACTGGGACATAAGCATACCAGGATACACTATCTACAGGAGGGACAGGGAGGGTAAAAGAGGAGGAGGAGTATCTCTTTACATAAGGGAAGGAATCAAAGCAACAGAACAAAAGGGAAAACAGGGAGGAGAAGAAGCACTGTGGGTAAATCTGGAGACCGGCAATGGAGCCACAATCCGCACAGGGGTTGTATACAGACACCCTTCTCAGGGGGAGGAAATGGACAAGAAAATGATAGAAAGTATACTTAGAATGGCAGAAAAAGGGGAGATATTGCTGATGGGTGATCTGAATATGCCAGATGTTAACTGGAGTGCAGCTGCAGCAGCCACCTCGAAGAGTGGGGTTATTCTAGATGCCCTACAGGGGGCATGCCTTAGACAACTAGTATTGGAGCCCACTCGAGAGGGAGCAATCTTAGACCTGGTTCTCTCAAATGGAGATGAAGAGAGGATCACAGATGTAGAAGTAGATAGCCATCTGGGAACTAGTGACCATCGAACAGTATGGTTCACAATAAACACAGCAATAGAGTCAAGTCATACAAAGGCAACAGTACTGGACTTTAGGAGGGCTGACTTTGCCAAAATGGGCGCGTGCCTAAGGAATGCACTAGCAAATGGACAGGAAGGAGGGGTGGAAGAACAATGGGGAATAATAAAAACTGCCATCACAGAGGTAACAAGCCTTTGTGTGAAGCAAATAAAACGAAACGATGTAAGATACCACTATGGTTCTCAAAGGAAGTGGCAGTGAAGGTTCAAGAGGAGAAAAAGAAAGCATTCAGGAAGTACAAGGAATCACAGAAGGAGCAGGACAGAACTGTATCAGTTAAAGCAAAAGGAGGCTGGGAAGGCAGTCAGAACAGCAAAGGCCCAAACCGAGGAAAAGATAGACAACTTGGTTAAGAAGGGGGATAAAACTTTTATAGGTACATCAGGGAGCAAAGGAAGACCAAGGGAGGGATAGTGAGGCTTAATAAAGGGAGGGAGGGAGGGAGGGTGGGCAGAGGGTGACTGTGAAAAGGCAGAGATACTAAACAAATATTTTTGCTCGGTATTTACAAAGGAAGAGGGGGAAGTACCTAAAACAAGCAGTAGAAACACTCTGGATACAGAAGTTGGTACCAGCCCATTTACAGAAGAAAGGGTTCTGAAAGAACTCTTAAAACTGAAGGTGGACAAAGCAATGGGGCCTGATGGGATTCATCCCAGAATTCTAAAAGAACTAAGGGTAGAACTAGTGACACCACTGACTACCCCATTTAACAAATCATGGGAGGATGGGGTGGTACCCGAGGACTGGAGGAGGGCAGATGTGATTCCCCTTCACAAAAGTGGGAGCAAGGCAGAAGCAGGAAGCTACAGACCTGTTAGTTTAACCTCAGTGGTAGGGAAAATGATGGAATCACTTCTGAAGGAAAGAATTGTTGAGTATCTAGAGGCCAGAGGGGCACAGGACCCAAGGCAGCATGGATTCACAGCAGGAAGGTCATGCCAGGCGAATCTGATAGATTTCTTTGACTGGGTGACCAAAGTAGTAGATCAGGGAGGGGCTGTGGACATGGCCTACCTAGACTTTAGCAAGGCATTTGACACAGTCCCACACAAAAGATGAATATACAGGTTAGCCAGCCTGGGAGTGGGTCCCAAGATGACAGCCTGGGTAAAGAATTGGCTGGAGAATAGGACACAGAGAGTAATAGTAAATGTAGTCCACTCTGAAGAAAGGGGGGTTACTAGTGGGGTACCGCAGGGTTCAGTATTAGGACCGGTCCTCCTCAATGACTTTATAAGCGACATTGCAGAGGGACTGGAAGGAAAAGTATGTCTCTTTGCAGATGACACAAAGATCTGCAACAGAGTTGGTGCACAAAGTGGGGTGGAAAGGATGAGAAGGGACTTGGCAAGGTTAGAGGAATGGTCACATGTATGGCAGCTTAGATTCAATGCTAAGTGGTGCAAGGTAATGCACCTGGGAAACAAAAACCCAGGGGAAGAGTACACAATGGGGGGTGAGATACTAACAACAACAAAAATGGAAAGGGACCATGGGGTAGTCATATCAGATGACCTAAAGGTGGGCAAGCAATGTGAGAGGGCAGCAAGGAGGGCTGGGGGATACTGGGATGCATAGGGAGAGGCATCACCAGTAGAAAACAGGAAGTTATTATCCCTCTGTACAGACAGCTGGTCAGACCCCATCTGGAGTACTGCAGGCAGTTCTGGAGACCCAATCTTCTTAAAGACATAGACAGGATGGAAGGTGTCCAGAGGAGGGCAACTAAAATGGTGCGGGTCTGCAGGAAGACATATGAAGAGAGACTTAAGGAGCTTAATATGTATAGCCTCGAGGAAAGGAGGGAGAGGGGGACATGATAGAAACTTTCAAGTACCTCAAGGGAATCAACAAAGTCCAAGAGGGTAGCATCTTTCAAAAAAGAGTGTGCAAGAACAAGGGGCACAATTTGAAGATAGAGAGGGGCTCAGAGGTAATTTAAGGAAGTATTTTTTTCAGAGAGGGTTGTGGATGCATGGAACGGCCTTCCGGAGGAGCTTGTGGAATCAAAAACAGTGGTGGAATTCAAGCATGCATGGGACAGTCATAAGGCAATTCTAGGGGGTTGGGGCAGGAAGAAGTAGGCTGCTGGTTAACTAGGATCTGCAGCTTATCCATTAGGTAGGGAAATGGGCAGACTAGGTGGGCCAAGCGGTCCTTATCTACCGTCAAATTCTATAGTTCTATATCCACTGCCACTGTTCCTGTAGCCTGGAAATCGGCTAGTCATCCCCCTGCACGAAGGTGGAGACCTCTCCCTACCGGGAAACTATAGACCCATATCACTCCTCCCCTCCCTTGCCGAAGTCCAGGAATCCCTTATACTATCCAGACTGTCTTCACTTCTCACAGTGAACAACTTACTCTCCCCAGTCCAGTCTGGTTTCCGAAAACACCACTCCTCCATAACCACCATTCTAAGTGTAACCGATTCCATACTCTCAGCCATGGATAATAGTCAAATCACTGCCACTGTATTCATAGACCTGGCTAAAGTGTTTGACTCAATATCACACCTGCTGCTACTCCACAAACTCTGCACTTTCGGCATCGGTCCTCCAGCAATCGCCTGGCTCCACTCATAGCTCCACAATAGGCAACAATCAGTTCAAATTGGTGACACTCTCTCTTCTCCTCTCCTCTCCCTATCTTATCCGGTGCTCCCCAAGGATCTGTTCTGGACCCCATCCTTTTCTCTCTTCGTAAACGACCTTCCCTCCGTCTGCCTCTCCTACAGCATTCATCTGTACGTAGACGACACGGTCATTTTTGCCTCGGGCCCCCTCCCATGACAGTGTCCTCCCCCTTCTTCAAAGAGACTTCAGCAGAGTCCAATCCTGGCTTCTCGAGAACCGTCTTACTCTTAATGGCACAAAGACGGTCTCCATGGTTTTTGGCTCCAGATAGAAGCTGGCAACCTCCCAGCCCCCTTCTGCGCTTCACCTTGGATGGCTCACCACTGGAGCGAGTCTCAGCCTTCAAATACGTGGGTGTTTGGCTGGACTGTCACCTAAATTACTCCACTCACGTCAAGGCAATCTGCACTAAACTCCAACAAAACTGCAATCCTCTACACGCCACAATCCTGTTTCAGATCCCCACCGCTGTGAGCTCGTACACAAACAATCTTGCCAGTTATAGACTATGCAGACATAGTCTATGGTACAACCCCTACATCCTCCCTCCCTCCCTCCCTCTCCAGACTTGATATCCTGCTCAATGCCTTCTGCCAATTCGCCACTGCCTCTCCCTCTCTCACTCACCACTGCCTGCTCTACGCCCCACTCTCCATCGCCCCATTCTCCCACAGGCATACCATGCACTGTGCCTCCCTCTTAGCAAAATTCTGGTTTGGTCTCCTCCCCCCATACCTCGCGTCCCTGCTGAACCAGACCTCCCCAGCTACTCCCTTCGCCACAGGGATCCTCGTATCTTCCACCTCCCCTGCCCCTACACCCTTTCCAGCCAACTCACCTTCTCAAACCGCCTCCCCCTTCTCTGGAACTCTTTGCCCTCCGACCTTCGCATGGCCCATTCTTGTTCAGCTTTTACCCAGCTCCTCAGGCTCCTACCCAACCCGCATTGTCCTACATGCTCAAATGGTCCAAAGGTGCTACAGAGACACCACTCATCCCCTTCCAACTCACCAATGACACCACCCCAGTAGACCTCTCCTCACCTCTCTCACACGCCTAAATGACCAGATGTTACATCTTGATACGTGTACTGTACTGTGTAATTAATCGATTGTGATAACTGCCAGTACTTTCTGTTTCTCCTGTTACTCCCTGTATAAACTGTACCCGGATTGCACCTGGAAACGAGCCTCGGCTCAGTGTGCTTTTCCCGGTCATCAAATTTTAAATAAAATAAAAATTGCAGACTTGTGTCTACTGGCTTGTATGTCTGTGATGTGGTGACTGTTGATTTTGTCACTTTTTTTGTACCTGGTATACTCTTGTTGGTAGCTCTGTTCATTGCCAGCCTTCTCCTGTCACCTTCCCTCCCTCTGGAACCTGCTCCCCTCCTCCCTCCTCTCTCCATCTCCCCCCTTCCCCATTTCCCTTGCGTATCAGCTAAAACTCCTTCCCACCTGCTCTTGTCACCTCCCCCCAAAATCCTTCCCATTGGAGCCCCTACATTCTGGTTGTAGGGCCTCCTCCTGGGTTCTACGTCAGCCTGTATCAAGCTCCATCCTTTTCTGCATGTGCAGTGCCTTTCATTTCACCTACTCTGGTCTCTTTATTTGCACATCATAGCTGCTCACTGTATGTTTGTTCAGCTCCATTTGCTTTTTATGTGCACTTGTACTATGTTTAGTGTTGTTCCGTTTGTACTTTATAGCAAACATTAATACTAGGTATTTTTTTATAATTTATTTTATTGAGTTTTAAACTTTATAGTATCTTACATTACATCTGATTTCAAGATACACATATTTTTGCATAAATGTAGCTTATAGGTTCTTTCAAACTACCAGTTAATGTTGCTCTTATCTGTGTCTCTCTTCACCATTCATCACTAGTGGGTTATAACGCCGGAGCTAGTACCCCACGGAGAATTTTCTTTCTATAGGTGGTCGACGCAAAATAAATAAGCCCCTCGAGGTAGCGTTCCATGTGGTGCTGATGGGTTGGCCATTATCTGTCATCAATTCTACCCCAGCCCCAGTTCTTCTTCTCCCGCCGTCAAGTAAAGACAGAAGATCTCGTTTGGAGACTTTCAAATTGTGTTTTGCGGCCTAGTTCGTCGGCCTGTTCAGGTGTTTCCTCTGTTCTGTTCGCCCTGTTTGATGTCGCTTCTGGCAGGGAAGATCTTTCCTTTTCCTTGAAAGTGGTGTCAAGTACTGTTTTTGTATTTATTTATCGAATGGTTATGTCTCGTCCAGAGGGCAAAAAAACATAGAAAGCGGGGCGGTCTCCTATGCGTCTGTGCCCCTGTGGCCGCCTCTATTCCATGACAGACCAGCATGACCGCTGTCTTTCTTGCCACGGCCCGGACCACAACATGGACAACTGCGATGCTTGTTTTCCATGGACCGCTGAGTTGTCAAAAAGCGTTTAAAGTTGGATGTGCTCTGCCGACTTTTGGAGGACGAGCAAGCAGTCGGCAGGCCAAGGCACAGATTCCTGGCCCTTCCTCCGGGTCCCCTCCCGGTCCTATATGGCCCATGGAGGAGGGAGTCCCTGCCTCTGTTACCCTTGCCGCTGCAGGGGTTTCTTCCACGGTGCTGGAGGCCCAGTCTGGCACTCTCGGGACAGTTGGGAGGCACCACTTTGGCAGTCACCTCTTCGGAGGTGAAGGCTACCTCGGCATCATGTTCCGGGCCCTCCAGGTGTGGACTGGCACCGTTCTCCTCCTGATCCTGGTGCCGTTCGCGGCACCGCGGGCTTGGAGAGCGGCATCGCGGTCAACGCTGGGCCATCTCTCGGTACCGCTGATGCTTCTGGTGTCATTCGTGGTGACAGGGAAGGTGCTTTGGTAGTTTCTGGGCCTGGTTCTGGCGCTGTGCGCAGCATCAGGACTGGAGCCGGCGCCACCCCTGACTCCGGCCTCCAGTCAGCTTCCAGGGTGCTGTGCAGTGCCAAGTTTCGGGTCCATATCCGACTCTGGTGCCGCTTGCAGCACCGTGTGTGTGTGCTTGGCTTTGGAGTCGCTCACAGCGCCACGCTCGGGGTCGTGCTCGACTCCTGTGCCACAAGTGGCACCAAGGTAAGGTGTCGGCATCGAGCTGGGTCGCTTGCTCCGGTGCCATTTGCAGCACTGGGCTGGAAGGTGCTCCCACTCGTGGTCCAGGAACTGGGGGGACTCGGGGAGTTGTCTGGCATCGGACCTTGGAGTTTGCCTTCTCAGAGGCGGACTGTGTATCTGATCTGGATTGGCTCCCAGGTTCTTCGGAATCATCGGATCTCTCCATTTCCAGCACCTCGGCCCCCACTCAGCCTCCCTCTGGGGGTCAGTCGTCACTGGTAGGCCCTAGGGTCAGTGGTACTGACCAGCCAGCAGTGGTCCCCGTGGCCACTGCCGTGCAACCTGGGGCCACTAGCACTTCTGCTCCTCCAGTTGGGGCACCCCCTTCCCTGGTGTGTTTGGACAGTCCAAATTTGGGGCAGCCCGAGGCATGCCAGGAAGGGGAGGGTACTGCTCCCTGGGTGGTCTCCTTGGAGACCCACAGGACTTGCCAGCTGCCTAGGCTGGTGGCTATGAGGACAAGTTCCCTCTCCGATTATGAAAGGTTGAGGGGTAGGGGTGTGGCACGGCGCACCCTCACTGGAGCCCAGACGGGTTCTGGGAGGAGTCACAGCACAGACCCTCACCCTTCCCTGGATGAGTCCTCAGTGGGACTTTAACTTCTGAGGTCGAGGGCCGTCTTTCTGGACTCTCACGGTCCCGGTTATCTCACGGGGGGATTTCTTCCTTTGGGCACAGCTCTGACCATTCTGATCCGGTTGAATGGCTGTTAGCTGCTGGGGCCTTCGGATCTCCCTCCCTGCGGAGGGTTTCCTGTTGGCCCCCCTGCCCTGACAGAGACCGTTGTCCTGTTGCTAGGAGCTTGTCCCCCGAGCCTCTGTCTCCATGCTCGGCTATCCCAGGTATTCCCGGTCCTAGGGGACCTCTTACCTAGGAGCAGTTCAGAGGTTACGTTGCACATTTCCCCACCTACCTCCATGCTCTGGACCAGCAGGTGTTCCACCATGCTCCCATGCAGCCGGACCCTGAACCTCAGCGCTCACCTTCATCTTCTTCCTTCTCCACAGAGGGAGAGGGACAATCTGTCCACATCTCCCCAGCGTCTGATCTCTCTTCTTATCAGCACTTCCTCACAAGGATGTTGGACAAACTCCATCTTACCCCAATCCTGGTTAGCAATCCCGAGCATGTGACGCGAGCCTTTCTAGGCGAGTACAGTGCAGCTCACCTGGTGGTTCCTGCCTGGCCTCTTCCTTTCCAGGAAGCATCACATCTGCTCTGGCTACGTCCCTTCTCCACCTTTCCAGCCCCAAGGGACCTACGCCAGTGATATTGCCCCCCCCCCCCCGTCTCCAGGTTCTCTGCATCATCCCTCTTCAGGTTTTGACCTCCTGACACCCCTCTGGGCCTGTCGCCTCACCATGACTGTCCCCAGACTCGCCTCTGCAGACTACAATTTCTGGGGGAGAAGAGTTTTCTACTGGGCACGGATCTCCCTCTACATTGCAGCACATCAGGCCTACTTTGCAGCCTACGATAGGCTCTTGTGGTCCAGACTAGGCTAGATCCTAGCCTTAATGCCTGATACAAAGGAAACCAGGCAAGCCATTGCCCTCTCTGCGCAGGGCCTGGAGCTAGCAAGGCACCAAGCAAGGGCATCTTATGATACCAGTGAGGTGGCATCCAGAGTGGTAGGGACAGCAATCTGCCTTAGGCGGACGGCATGGCTTCGCCTATCCCGGTTATCACCCCTGGCCCAACATAGGGTGATCCACTCCGCATGCTGTAGAACCCATCTTTTCTCCCGCAGGGTGAGATGGCGGCTTTCGAGGCACCTTCCCTCTGCCACTGGGTTCTCACCCAGACCAATCTCAAGCATCCCCAGGTCTGTAAGAGTTCTTTCCTCCTGTGTCTCACCCACTGGAGGCTAAGGGACATAGTCCCTTGGGGGTAATTCAGGGCCTTCTTCGGGGGCTCGGTACTCACCCACTAGTGATGAATGGTGAAGATTGACACAGATAAGATATGAAAATTACGTACCTAACGTAATTGCTGTTCTTTCTGTGCATCTTCACCATTCATCACTAAATCCCACCCTTCTTCTCCCTAGGGCCTCAGTCTCTGGGTTCCCTCCTCCTCCCCCCGTGTGTCTTTCTGTCATTCTCCTCACTCTCCTCTCCCTCGTGGTTTGGAGGAAGAAGACCCTGGAGACACACAGGGATGATTTTCTCCCTTAGGGGGTATTGTTGGGGTATATGGGTGAGGGGGAGGCTCTCTCCTTATCTCTTTCTTCTCCCTCAATTCTTCGTAGTGATTGGAGTGCTGGGGCTCCCGTCTGTTTTTATTTATGAACTCAAAATTTGAGTTCATTTTCATGTCACCCTCATGGCAGTTTAATTTTTCCCCTATTTGGGGAGGGAGGGGGAGGAGTTTGCGACACCCCCCATCCGGACCCCGTCTTAAGGTTGGTCTTTCTAGGCCCATGCTGCTTAAACTTTTCAGGCCTTGCCTTCTGGCAGCTGAACCTTGACAGCCCAGTTTTGAACTATCATTATTGCTAAGATCCTAAGATGCAGAACTGTTCCTGGGGATGTGGTTCTCTTCCCCCTTATCCATCCCTTCTGTTTCTCCTTCCAGAGACTGGGGCCTCCTTTCCTTTCCCCAATTTCCCATTCTGGTTTCTGTCTCCTGTCTCCTCGGTCATTTATTTCTCCTTTTAGTTCATTATTCCTTTCCTTTTGTCTATCCCTTGGGCTCTCTTGCCCTATCCCACCCTCCCTTTCCTTACACACTCTGGCATTTCAGAACTGGGGCTGAGGTGGAGTCGACGACAGATAATGGCCAACCCACGAGCGCCACGTGGAACGTTGGCCTCGAGGGTGGTGCCAGTCCTGCGTCGACTCCACCCATAGAAAAAGTCTCCCGCGGGGTCCTAGCTCCGGCGCCATAACCCACTAGTTATGAATGGTGAAGATACACAGAAAGATCAACAATCACGGTAGGTACGTAATTTTCATTTGTCTCCAATTATATTAGCTAGTACACAGTTCTTATAATAGCTAACTCAATTCCAACATCCAGAGAGAACATTCGTCTTCCTTTTTCTTATTTAATTATCCTTTACTTTTTTAAGTTTAAACTTAGAGTTACCTACCATTTAATTCAGGTCCAAAAGGAAAAAATAAAGAAAATATTTTCCTTGTCAACTATATTCTCTAGCATATGTATCTCTTTTACAAGTTTTAATAGAGAGATGGTGGTATTTCTAGCCGTCATTCCCACATTTATTCAGTGGGTTCTCCAGAGCAGTCTTCCATTAAGACATTACTCCTATACCTCCTTTCGGGCACAGTGGCCTTCCAGTGTTCATCTCTCAATGCCCGTTGTCCTAGAGCATCACCCTCTCATGGAACAAAATCATTATGGTGGTCTAGCTGATAAGTTGCCCACTTCCGCCACTGATTGTCAGTTTTTCTATTCAGTCAGCCAACCTGGCTGTAACTCGGTCCAGGGCATATATTTCCCTATTCAGAGTTGTCCAGGCCTCCTCCATTGGGATTTTGGTGGTACGCCACAATCTCGTAATTGTCTTATGGGCCACTACCACTAGCTTTGTCATCTGTCTGTATATAATTTTATTTATTTGGATACCTTCCGGTTTAACAAATGTTAAAATATAGGTTGGCTTAAAAAGATCCGGGTATTCATAGATTTCTTCCAGCTCCTTTATCACCTCCTGCCAGAAGGTTGTCAAACGTGGGCATTGCCACAAAATGTGGCTCTGGCCAGCAAAACTATTGCCACAACCCCTCCAGCATTCCCCCTTTGTTATTTCTCCAAATTTTACTAATATAGCAGGGGTTCAGAATAATCTAACCTGGAGTTTCCCAATATGCTTCCTCCAGTATGGAGAGGGTGATAACTTTGAAGGCTGGTAATGCTGATTTCATCCACCATATCATGTGTACTTCCTTCTGTAGTTCCTCCGACCATTTCAGTCTGATAGGTTATGTTGAGGTCCCCTTCCGAAGTCCCAGTGCTCCATATATTTTACTAATTAGATGTTCAGATGCCGTCCCCAATAGGTGCACTTGGATTAAATGAAGTAGGGGAAGGGGCGCTTCCACCAGGGCCGCTAAGTCTAATTCGTATTGATGAAGACTTAAGTTAAACTGGAGGTAGGTAAATGAATATTGTTGAGGTAGTCGGTATCTTGCTTGCAAGGAGACATATGGGACGAGCCCTGTCACTCCCACTAACCGAAAAACATACGTCACTCCATATTTTTGCTAATTGGCCAAGTTTAAGTTCCTCTGGCCTACCTTAAAATCTGCATCATGTGCCAGTGAACCAAAATAGTCTTTCCTGAAATGTTAAATATTCGTGGCGTAGTTTAAGCCAGTGTTTCAGGGGTTCTCTAGTAAATTTTGGATATTTTGTAAGTGGGGTACACTTTGTGGGATTACTAAATAGATATTCCTGGGGTTCAAACAGATCTCCCCATGTTAATTCTGTTTGCTTCCAATGAGCCACATATTGTGGGTTTATCCAGCATAAAACTGTTTTTAGTTGGGCCGCCCTTGCACCTCTTTTAAGGGCTGGGAGTTTCAGACCACCTCTATCCCTTGGCAGTTGCAAGATAGTGTATCAAATTCTTGGTGGTTTTCCTTTCCAAATGAAGTGGGAAATCAGCTTATCCCATATCTGGAAATAGGTATTTGCAAGAGTAAATGGGAGAGTCTGTAGGTAAAACAGTATGCGAGGGAATATATTTTGTTTAATTACTTCCACTCTACCCAATAAACTAAGGGGGGATGTGTGTCCACCGAGATAGATCTTCTGCCAGTTTTAATGTTAGGGGCTCCAGATTTAGGAATTCTGCATGAATGGGGTCCTTGGTTAGTGCTATCCCTAGATACCTCATGGCTTGTTTATGCCATTTAAATGGGTGATCTGCTTTCAGGTTGTTGGGAGGGTTATAATTCTGTGTTACAACTTCATTTTTTTGTTCATTGATTTTATATCCTGCTATTTTTCTGAATATGTGGAGCTGCTCCCAGATCTGTAGGATTAAAGTATCTGGATTGGTTATGGTCAAGAGGATATCATCAGCGAACAATGAGATCTTATGTTGGCGCCCCCCCCCCCCATGACGCTCCCTCCACCCCTTCACTAGTTCTGATGGCAATTGCCAGTGGCTCAAGGTAGAGTGCAAATAGAAGTGGGGAAAGGGGGCAGCCTTGTCGTGTCCCTCTGGCCAGCTGAAAGGTGTCTGATAGCTCTCCATCTACTTTTAGATATGCTTTAGGGGAGCTATAAATTTTTTGTAACTGTTTCGGGATACCAAAATGGGACTTGGTCTGCCATAAAAACGTCCATGCCACCCTGTCAAATGCCTTCTCTGCATCTGATCCAAATAGTACCAGCAGAATTTTTCTGGCCAGGGCATGGACTACCAATAGATGGGTGTGCCTGATGGCGTCATGGGCCTGCCAGCCTCTAATAAAGCCCACCTGATCAGGGTCTATTATGGTCGGAAGAAAACGCTCTATTCTAGCCGCCATAATGGACATGAAAAGTTTGTAGTCATAGCTGAGCATTGAGATCAGACAGTAGGAGGTGGGATATTTGGGGTCTTTCTGTGGTTTAGGTATGGCTGCCATAACCGCATAGTACCATATGGATGTAGAACTCCCGAACCGCATGATATGCGGGGTTAAGATTGAGTAGTTAGGGTTTCCGGTTTTAGGGTTTATTTTTCTAAAAAAGGTGTTTATTTTTCACCTTTCTCGAAGTTTTTCAAGTGTTAAAATTCTGTGTTTTCCGTGTAAATAAATAAGTCATTACTCATTTTCATTATTTATCAGTGTTTATTCATATAGATAGATATATATATATATATATATATATATATATATATATTTTTTTTTTTTTTAAATAGGTGTAATTCTGGTAACCCTTGTCACGCAGATATGGTCAACGTTACTAAGCATAATGAAAATAAAACATTCAGAAACTCAGTATTTTCTGCTGTTACTTTTATTACTTTTAATATGTGCTTGTCTTCTAAGAAGCTGCTATGCATTCTCTTGCAGTTTCAAAGATTATTAAAAAAGCTCTCTTACAAAAGCCGTTTTTTTTGGGTATTGTCCCCAATTAGAAAGCTTGGCTGTGAACAAATTGAAATGCAGCTTTTTTCTTGCATTTCAGCCACAGCCAAATTGTAATGCACCCCAGTGACAATGTCCCCCATTTCTATCCGTGTGTCTGAATTTTGTTTTTAAGTAATAGAACACTGCCACTGATTAAGGCAGTTGAGATGGCAAGTATCTTGACTTATTTTTATTTTACTTCCTCTGTTCTCCTTTTAACTGCTTTTGATATATTACTTAATTGTATATTTTCTTTTTGATGTTATTAGCTGTGTTTACACACTCCAAGTGGTGTGTAATCAGCATTGCTCTGCTGCCAGTAAGCACCAGGCTGTAACGCAGATCCGGTAGTGTAGACAGCTGTTGGAGTGTCATAACCGACTCCGTTGCAGTGCACAGCAATCAGTGTTTTTGTGAGTTTACGAACTGGTGCAGATGTTTTTGCTAGCATGTAAGAACACTGCTCCCACAGCACCCGGCACCATGTCCAACACAAAACAAATTTATTTGGTACTTATCGGTTTTAACCGAAATCCCAAAAAACACATCGGTGGTGTTTTATCGGTGATTATCGGTTAAAACCGGAAACCCTAGGTATAGTAGTGTTTTAAATTTCTTATAAAATTCGAAGGGGTAACCATCCGGTCGTGGGACCTTAAGTGTTTTAGCTCACTTTAGTGCCTGGTCAAGCTCCCCTGTTGTAACCGGGGTGAGTAAAGCGTCTGCTTGCTCCAGGCTGATTTGTGGGATGGGCAGCTTTTCCAGATATGCCTTGATCCGAGTAGGGGATACCCCACAATCTGCAGTATATAGGTCTTGGTAGTACTGGCCTAGGATGCGCTGTATTTCATGGGGTCTGTTGGCTGTTTTCCCTGTCTTGGGGTCAGTCATACAAGTTATACATGCTTTTGCCTTTTGCTCTCCTGACTTCCTTGTCAGGTTTCTTGCTCCTTTAGGGTCACCCTCATGAAATCTGTGTTTTAAATAGAATAGTTGTTGTTCTGTTCTCTGGTCTAATATTTTTATAAGCTTCTATTTGGTAATCCTTAGTTGGGCGTTCACCATCTGATCCCCCTGAATAGGCCAGTTTGCAAGTGTTTTAACTCCTCCTGCAAGTCCTTAAGTTTACTATCCCTTCCTTTTGTTTTGTAGAAAACTGAATAATCTCCCCCGCCCAAAACTACTTTGACAGCATGCCAGAGTTGTTGGGGTTACCTCTGAGTGGCAGTTATCCTGCACAATCCGAGGGATAGCCTTCTGAACATGTTTCCAAATTCTGGATTCCTTGGGGGCCAAAGATTTAGTCTCCATTGTGTCCTCTTTCGTGTGGCCCCCAAGTCAAGCTTTACATAGAGGGGTGCGTGGTTCGATAAAAGAGTAACGCCATGTCCCACATCTTGTAAGGAATGTAGGTGCTATATTGTAGTAAAAAAGTAATCTATGCGGGCCGCTACTCTGGAGTGTGCAGCTACATAAGTGTATTCCCAAGTCCTGGGGAAGCAGTGTCTCCAGGTGTCAAGCCTAATGAGGTGATGGTCTGCCTTACATATTTTTGAAGGGGGCTTGATCTATGTATCTGTGGTCTGGAGGTGTCCAAAGAGAGGTTAATGGTGATATTTAAGTCTCCGGAGTAATAGCTGACCATCCAACACCAACATTAAATGAGAAAAAAACTTAATGGCCAGTGTCTTTGGGGACCCCGTGGGGAAGCAGACTGATGCTGGGGTTCAGCCCGGGAATGCAGCCTACCTGTCACTGCAGCATACCTGTCCTCTGGGTCTATCACCTCCCCCTTTTTTCAAAAGGAACCCCATTTGGGAGCAGAACCGTCACCCCTCGTCTTCTCCCCTTCTGACAAGCTGCCTCTGCCACCACCACAAGGCCAAATTTCTGGAATATTTTTATGTTCGTCTGTGGACATGTGGGTTTCCTGCAATAGAATGACATCTGGTTTATCACTTTTAATAAATTGCAGGAGTGCTTAACTGGATTTTGCACCCCATCAGTATTTAAAGACATTATCAGGGAGTGCTTAGCCATAATTGCTAAAGTTCTCCTGCTGTATGTTCCCCTCCATCACTCTGCGATTTCCATATGAGATATGTGATATTGACATATGTTCACATTTTGAATCTTCTAGTACTTCGTAACTTGCATCTGAGTTAGTATTCAATCTTATCTATAACTGTATGATAAAACTCTGTATTTACAACAAAACCACTGTTTAAACTTCAAGCAACCTCAACTAAGGTTAAACTAACACAACAAAACATCATGAACGTAGGCATGGTGTTCAGTTGTTCAGTATTAAAGTCACTTTCTAATAACATGTTACCTCCATGTGCTTGAGTGAGCAACTACCAAATGGGCAAAATCAAACTGTGCAAGTACGGGTTGGTAACAACCAGCTCCACCTTACTTGCCATAAAAGTCGTCTGTAACTCCCAAGTTAGGGAGGGGTAATATTCCCCTCCTGTAATGGAGTAGTTAAATATTTGTGGCGTAGTTTAAGCCCCCCTGAGGGGGGTATATCATGGTTAGCCCATGGGTCTCCAGCACCATTGGTTCTCCAGTCTTTTGTGGTGCAAATGACCAATCCATAGAAGGTTGAAAAAATATACCACCACGAGAATTCCTGGTATTTTCCCATCTGTGGTATGGTCATCCAAATTTGTCAGCTGCTCAGGATATTGCCTCCCATAGGCAGGGAGGCTGGAGAAAGAAGTATATTATGTTTATCTCCACCTCCCGGGCTGGTTTATGGTATATAACTAGTTTTATTCCAGAGGGGTACATCTAGCTTCAGATCGTTAAAGGGGGGGGGGACTCAAACCTTCCTTTCTTGGTTGCTCTGAGGAGGTAAAGGGGAATTAATATGAAAACCTATCATATACTGCAAGTTTAGATTTAACCGAAGTGGGGATCTCCGACCTAAGGCCCAGCACGTATCAGCCTATACTTTCTTAATTCTGTATATGATACTTAACTCATCGCTTCTGGGCTCCATATCATGCACCACCAGAGCCCCCGTGACCCCACACATCCCCCAAATCCCTCCCTCCCCCACATTCACCAACACCCCTTAGTGAAGGACTGAGCCCATTAATGTGAATGTGAATCAGTTTTGGTTATTTCTCACCCCTCACATGGGTGCAGACCTTTGAAATCTCTGGAGAAGTTTCTTAACATCTTGCAGAGTGGTGAGTCCTTGCCGCTTCCTCGATTTGACTCTGTCCAACTTTCTCCCAGGTTTCTGCAGCAAGATCTTGATGTGTCTTTCGGTTTGCAGATCGCTCTGGTAATGGTAAAGTGATTCCTTTTTCCTTCAGAGCACTTATCGCCTCTTCTGGAGTCTAAAAGGTCCGTGGACCCTCAGCAAACCTTGTCAGGCGAGCTGGAAATGGGGTTGTGAACCGAGGTTGTTGCTTTAGGAGGCGCAGCACTGGCACATAGGCCCTACAATTTACTGAGACAGCGGGGGAATAATCGTTGTCAAAGTAGATTAGTTTATCTTTATATTTAACTTCCCACATACTCCACACCCTGGTGGGAATATTTTGTTTTACTGTATAGTTGAGGAATCTTAAGAAGATGGAGGTGGCCTTTGATCTGCCTATTGTAGTTTTGGCACTAAAGCCTTGTGGGCTCTCTGTGTTCAATTTGTAAGCAGGGTCTAGTTGCAGAGATTCACATAAAAGGGACTCCACAAACGCCAGCATGTGTCTGCGTTCCTCATCCTCTGGCACTCCATGTATCCTCAGATTGTTTCTGCGAGATCTGTTTTCCAGATCCTTGCATTTATCTCTCAAATGCTGCTCATCTATTAACTGTATCACAATACGTTCGAGCCTGTCTGTCCGGTCGTCCAGCTCCATAGTATGTTTCTCTGCTTCAGTTACTCTAGTGGCTAGTTTACTTATTTCTGTAGTCAGTTCAGTTCTGAAATTCCGGACCTCTGTGCAGAAGTCTTGCAGTTCTGTTAAAACTGTAACATTACTAGGCTGCTGAGTTGAGTCCTGTTTGTTGGTCGCCATGTCTGGATTGCTAGTCGCAGAGCCTGTGGTCAGGTGAGATGATCAACTGGAATCCTTCGCATACTTGGCGCAATTTGCCTTTTTTCGACCACCCATTCCAACGCTGTGACTCCTTCCTGTATGTTTATCTGTATTTTAATGCTGGATTTAATGAAGGGTCTGTTTGTAGCCTGAGTCAGTGGGAGCCATTCCTCAGCTTTGCTTCCCCGGCAGAGAAGTCACCGGAAGTACTAGGTAGGTTGTTATTATTGTTTACCATTCCCTCTGGCCTGTGTCGCACCTGGAAATGAGCCTTGGCTCAGTGTGCCTTTCCCGTTTACCAATTTTCGAATAAATAAATTCCATATTGTTCCTGAAAATAGGCATTTACTTCCTAGTGTACTTACCTGGTTACCAGAAATGAAATAAAAGCAGGAAATGTGCTTTACCTACTGCTGCTAGGTCATATCAGTCACTTGCTAGCAGCTGATCACTGGGTATTGTTGGGGAAACCTCTCTCTGTTGACACCTGTCAGTCATTGGTTGGCTGTCAGTACTGGCACTGGTTCTGTCGTATGTATTATTTGCTGTAAGTAATAACTAGAATTTTTGTTTGGATTCCTGCCTTATAGGGTGAATTTGGTGTCTATCTTATCTCAGACGGAAGCAGCCGGCCCTACCGCTGTAAAATAAAAGCACCCGGATTCGCGCACTTGGTAAGGCAGCTTTTGCAAACTTTTCTAAATCTCATAAAATTGTCCTTGCTCCCACATGCACCAGCAGTGTAAATCTAGACACCATTGTCACAGAACGATGCCTGATGGGAGAGCCTGGGACTGGAGTAACTCTTCCCCACTGTTGCTGTCTTTAAGGTCCCCCTCATGGGTCAGCAGTCAGCTTCTCAGTACCACTGTCACTCCATGACACCTCTGGGAGTTGCTGGAATTGGAGTAATGGCAGTCTCCCTACCCGCCGCTGACAGTCACTATCCACTCAGTCTGCAGTGTGGCCCTAGACATCACTGTCACTCCATGGCACCTTCTGAAAGAGGCTGGAACTGGAATAACTGCAGGTTCCCCATCAGCAGCTCTCTGTCAGTGTCCACTCATCAGTCAACAGCATCCACTGAGACATCACTGTCACTCCATGGTACTTGCTGAGGAGGCTGGAACTGGAGTAATTGCCAGCTTCTCCACTGTTGCTGTCTGAAAGGGCAGGAGCCAGCTCCTCAATACCACTGTCACTCCGTGACACCTCCTGGGAGAGGCTGGAACTGGAGCAACAGCAGTCTTCCCTCCAGCTGCTGTCAGTCAGTGCCCACTCCTCAGTCAATAGTGCCTTTAGATGACACTTTCACTCCTTGACACTTCCTGGCAGAGGAGGGAAGCCTGCAGTTAATCTAGTTCCTCATAGTCACTGCTTGTAAATGACCACTCCTGGGTTAGCAGCGTGCCCTTAGACATCACTGGCATGCAGTGACACCTGCTGTGAGAGGCTGAAATTGGAATAACTCCAGGCTTCCCACCAGCTGCTGTCTGTCATTGCCCACTTCTCAGTTAGCAGCACCTTGCCACTAACTAGACATCACTGTTACACAGTGACACCTGCTACTAGAGCCTGAAACTGAAGTAACTGTAGGCTCCCCATCAGCTGCTAGCTGTCAGTGCCCACTCCTTAGTCAGTTGCTTGCCCCCAAACATCACTGTCACTCCATGGTACTGGCTGGCTGGAATAACTGCAGGCTTCCCATAGTTCCTGCCATTGCCCACTCCTCAGTCAACAGTGTGCGTTGAGGCATCAGAGTAACTCCATGGCACCTGCTGGAAGTGGCTGGGACTGGAGTAATGGCAAGCTTCCCACCACCTGCTACCTGTTCACGCCCACTCCTCAGTTAGCAGCGTGGCCCTAGAAATCACTGTCACTCAGTGACACCTGCTGAGAGGCTGATACTGGAGTGACTGCAGACTCCCCACTAGCTACTGTCTGTCACTGCCTATCCTCAGTCAGTGTAGCCCTAGACATTACTTCTGTGATGCAGCCACAACTGCAGGGACTGGAGTAACTGCAGGCTGCCAGAGTCACTCTGTGAGCAGTGTGCCACAAGACACCACTGTTACACAGTGAAACCTGCTGGGAGAGGCTGGGACTGGAGTAACTGCAGGCTTCCCATACTTCTTTCTCTCCTCTGTTTATATGTGTTCCATAGCACAAGAGTGCAGTGTGCATATTTATGTAACACATACAAACAGAGGAGAGAAGGAAGTAAGTGCCTCAGTTGGGACTTGAACCCAGGCTGCCCTGCTTTACTCTTTCTCCAATGCACAACCTGGAGCTGCACAGATAATTACATTTCCTGTCACAAGAGTGCGGTGTGCATATTTATGGAACACATACAAACAAAGGAGAGAAAGAAGTATGTGCTTCAGCTGGGACTTGAACCTGGGCTACCCAGAATACTGTTCCGGTTGCGCTACCAGCTGCACCACCAAGGCAACTAGAACCTGGGCTGTCCCTGAGCACATTACTATTTCTGCAATGCACAACTTGGTGCTGCACAGATAATTACATTTTCAGTCACAAAGAGTGCGGTGTGCATATTTATGGAACACATACAGACAGAGAAGAGAAAGAAGAAAGTGTCTCAGCTGGGACTTGAACCCAGTCCACCTGGAATACCATTCTGGTTACGTTACCAGCTGCGCCACCAAGGCAACTGGAAACTGGGCTGTCTCCTTCTCTAGTGCACAATCGTTAACTGCCTTGGTGATGCAACTGGTAGTACAACTGGAACAGTATTCTGGGCGGCCTGAGATCAAGTCCCAGTTGAGGGACTTACTGCTTTCTCTGCTTTGTTTCTATGTGTTCCATAAATACACACACCATACTCTTGTGTTTGAAAATGTAATTATCTGTGGAGCCTCTGGCTGTGCATTGGAGAAAGAGTAATGTGCTCCTGGACGGCCCAATTTCCAGTTGCATTCTGTAAGGACCAAGTAAAGCGAAGATCAGATTTTATGCCCCACTAAAGTTTGACATCCTTAAAGGTCTCAGTTTGAGCACCTTGCTGGTTTGTTCACATTGTTAATGGATGGTCACAGCTTTAACCTTTTTTCTGTTTTGACCTTTTTGTTTGTTATATTTTAGGCTGGCTTGGACAAGATGACGCAGGGCCACATGCTGGCTGATGTTGTGGCGATCATTGGTAAGTTCCCACACCCCTGGCTTGCCTTCTGCAATATTGTAGTAGTAAAATTATTATTTTTGACAAGATAAAGAACTTCAGGTCAGATTAGATCTATTTGCAAAGGTGTCCTTTCTAGGGATGTGGATATCAATAAATCAATCAAGTCTTTATTTATCCAGGCGAATGTCAGTGAGCAGGCTCATTTACAAGATGGACCTGCGTTACACAGGCTCAAGAATAGCATTTTTATGTACAGATAATAAATTGACATAATTATACAGAAATAGAAAAAAAAATACACAGAGCAATAACAAGTATTTCAGGTATAGGGTTAACAAGGTTAGGGAGAATGGTATGAGAAGGGGAATTAAAACATTCTGAAACAGCCAGCATATTAAAACATTTTCAAACAGCACTGCATATCATTGGTCAGGACATATACAAACTTAAGAGGCATATATGGAGGAAAGGGGTACAGGACTGCAGCTGTTCTAGGAGGGATGCTACGGTAGATGGGCTGGGAACATATATGTTAGGAGTCTGAGGGTAAGAAAGGTAGTGGATTAGCAGAAAAAAGGAGGGGGGTATAGGTGGAGACAATCAAGGGGCTGGGTTAGGTGGAGATGTAGTGGGCAGGTGGGCAGTAGGCACCCTAGCATGCTAAGCGTGCTGGAAACAGCTGCATAGCTGTTCAACAGCCTTGGCATACAAGGTCTTGAAGGTGGTAAGACTAACAGGGAGACTCAGTTCCACAGATTTCTGTAGTTTGTTCCAGAGTGAGGGCAACACAAAGTCTTTGGCCTCTCTTCCAAAGCGTGTATTGACCCTAGCTACCTTCAGTAGAAGCAGAGAATAGCTTCTCAGTGCATAGTTGCCTACCACGTATAATGGCAGACAGTCGGAAATATATTCGGGTAATTTGTTGGTAATAGTTCTGTAAGTCCAGAGAGCCGCATTTCTGTTCCTTCTGTACTGAAGGGAGGTCCAACCCACAGCTGCATATAAGGAATAGTGGTGGGTGGTAGGTAGGCCAATTATGAATCTCAAGGCTCTGTGGTATAAGGTATCCAGTTTAGTAAAACAGGAGGCATTACACTGACTATAAATGAAATCTGCATAATCAATTAGGGATAGAAACATGGATTGAACTAACTGCATCTAGGCATCTTTGATCAGGAGGCGGTTTATTCTAAAGAAGAGACCAAGCCTCTGCCTCAACTTTTTCAGCAGATCCTCGACATGCTTCATGAAGGAGAGTCTGTGGTCTAGCCAGACCCCTAGGTACTTGAATTTCGTAACAAATTCCAATCTCTCTCCTAGTAAAGTGTTTATGAGTGGTAAGGAGCCAGAGATAGCAGGGTTCGCTGAATGAGTAGCCGGAGAGAAAAGCATAGCTTTTGTATTTTTTTTTTTGGCATTGAGTAAGAGTTTTTTATTCAGGAGCTGATTCTGCAACAAGTTGAATTCTGTTTGTAAATCTCCACATCCGGCTCAGGTGCAACACCGTATCATCAGCGAAAAGGTGAATATTGGCCTCCTTGATGACAACATTAATATTGTTTATATAAATGGCAAACAATAGAGGCCCAAGGATGGATCCCTGTGGAACGCCTCTTTTTAGTGGTTTGAGTGGAGAGGGCTCCCATTCGGCTTTGACCTGCTGAAGCCTATCTGTAAGGTAATTATTGAATCAGCACAGAGAGGTCGGGGTCCAGACCTATCACTGTTAAGGTGGAAAGAAGCAGGCAGTGGTCGACAGTGTCGAAGGCCTTGCTGAGGTCCAGGAACATGGCACATACAAATTTTTGTTATCCAGCTCTCGTTGCCAGTCATCAGTCACTTTGGCCAGACCCATAATGGTACTGTGCTTGGCTCTGAAACCAGACTGCATATAGTTTAGAAGGTTCTTGTTATCTAGGTAGGTTCTCAACTGAGCATTCACAGTTTTTTCCAGCAGTTTAAACAATATTGATAGGAGAGATATCATCCTGTAATTATTTAGGTCACAGGGATCCACCTGATTTAAACAGAGGAATGACGAGGGCAATTTTCCGTAGCTGTGGAAGTGTCCCCTTGGAAAAGGACAAGGTAAATCGGTGTGTGACTGGTACAGCTAGGACGTGTTATGCAATCTTTAAGAAGTAGGGGCCGAGAGAGTCAGCATCAGCGTTTTCTTGGTGTCCAGCTGTAGAAGGAGGTCTTTGACCTCTTTCAATGAAGCAGGAAGGAATGAGAAGACCGCATTCAAACAACATGAAGTCTTGCTATATTATGACATATGCAGTGAGTCCCAACCTTCGAACTGCTCCAGAGGTGAAAGAGTTAACTTTCCATGCCAGGCATGGAACTTTGAGCATGAGCTCAGTTGAAAACTCTGTCTGTTGTTCTTCAAACTCAAACTGTCAGATTCTTTACTCGCTCTCACTGAACAGTCGCTCCAGAATTTCTCCTTCTACTCGGTTCATTTTGTCGGTTAAAGTATTAATTTCTCGTTTTTAGCAATTTAAACCGCAACAGTCGGTTCAAGCTCTGTCTGTAGTATAGTAAGTACTAGATAGGTTTTATATTTCTTTCTGTGTGGAACTTGTAAATCGTATTATCGGTTTGGTTTGAACCGATCAGGTTGTTTTAAATACATTAAATCTGTCTTTTAGAGTGCGGTTCCGGTTCTTGTGGTTCTAAAAAAAAAAAAAAAAAAAATTTCATTACGATTTTTCCCGACCCGTGACACGGTTGGGGAACTGATAAGAGAGTCTTGTTGCGGATTGCCATAAATGGGCAAGTTTTGGTTAGGCTGGCACTATGTCTGAGAAACCCAAAAGAAAACCGGACCCACTGGTTTCAACACTGCAGTGTTTGTGGGGAAGCCTTTGCCAAGGCTGACCCCCACACCACCTGTGTTTATTGTCTGGGGTTTGACCACCTCAATGCAGACTGCCAGACTTGCAAGAATTTTCCTGCAGCTACCCTGGATAAGAAAGTTGGTAGGCTCAAGGAAAGAGTGGCCAAGAAGTCCGCTGATCCGGATGGCCAGCCCAGTTCGGTTGTAACCGAACCGGAGGGAGTGCCCTCTGACCAGGGTGAGGCTTCCTCGGGCAAAAGGAGAGCTGACTCGGAAGAGTCGGTTCCAGCAAAAAGGACTAGAAAAAACAGCAGCTGTGGAGCCAAAATTTCCATCTCCAACCACTGAAGAAATAGCCAAAGCGATTAAAATTGTCCATTCGCTTTCCCGGTTCTGACCGAACGGCTCCATCAAATAAAGGCGTATATGGTTCGGTCCGTTCCACTGGTTCAAGAATATGATTTAGAGGAATTTTATGAACCGGAGGAGGAAGAGGAGTATGAGGACAGTGAATGTGGATTTGAAAGTCTGGATGTGCCCATTGAACGGACATCTCCCCAGACAGACCTTCAGGAGTGTCTCCCCTAGGCTATCTGAGTCCCCTCTCATTTTATGTTTTATAAAAAGTGGCTGAAACCTCCAGCTCCCTATGGAGGAAGCTGTGGATGATCAAGAGGAGCCTGACTATGTAGAAATGATGGATATCCCAGAGTCTAGGAGACTGTCTATTCCTTTACATAAATCTTTTGGGAAACAGACAGTAAAAATTTTAAAACTCCTCCACTATACCTCCTGTGGATAAAAGAATGGACAAGAGGTACACATTGTCAGGCTATGATACGGAGTTCCTTACAACAACGCAGCCATGTTGGGGGTAGTGCAGGCTGCAGCCTGTGACAAGACAAATATTCCCTTGGCTTCACACCCCTGACAAGGACTCCAGGAGGATTGATGCCATGGCAAAGAAACAGTCATGGCAGCATCCTTGAGACTCAGACAAGTAAATTATATGGCTTATGTTGCTAGATATCAGAAATCCAGATGGGATACTGTTATGGCTCTAGCAAAACAGGTCCCTGGCCAGCTTGCCAAGGAGCTGGAGCAGGTGGCTGCTGATGGTATTGAGGCATCCAGGTGCAATTCCATGCTGCAGTGGACTCTAATGATGTGTCAAGAGTCATGGCTACATATGTAGCCACTTAGCAGAATGGCTTGGCTCAGATGTACTAGCCTGTCACAGGATACCCAGACTAAGGCCATGGATTTTTCCTGTTGTGGGTAATTCTTTGTTTGGGCAGACAGAAATTACATGAAGAAAAAATGGATGAGTATAGGACCACCTATAGGAGTGCACAGGCCAAGGAAAGCAGGCCACTCCTCCAAAAGGCAGCTTCCAGGGCAGGGGCATACCTTTTCATAGGCCTTTTACCAAGCCCAGGCCTCCTCTTCAGCTTATGCCCAGAGGGTTCTTTAGAGGAGGAGGCAGGCCAGGTGCAAGCAGACCTGCTTCCACCCCTCAGCCTAAAGTCTCTGCCAAGCAGGCACCATATGGAGTGCCGGGCCGATTCTCCACTACCTGTGGAGGCAGGCTGAAACACTTTGTCCAGGACTGAAGTCTTTAACATCAGAACAAGTGGGTCCTGGAAGTAGTAAGCCAGGGACTGGTTCTCAGCTTCAAAAAATTTCCAAAGATGAGAACCAGATCCTTTCCACCTGCAAATCCATCAGAGGCACTTGCCCTAGAAACAGAAGTTTCTATCCTCCTGGCTCTCAGAGCTGTGGAAAGGTTCCACCCTACACAAGGGCAAAGGGTTGTACTCCAGGTACTTCCTACCCCAAAAAGACAGGAGAATGGCGGCCCATCCTGGATCTCAGATACCTAAACAAGCACCTTTTAAAACCAAAATTCAAAATGGTGACTCTGGGAATTATTTTACCTTCTCTAAGGCCAGGGGACTGGCTAGCGCCCTGAACCTCAAGTGATTCCTACTTCCATGTTTCTCATCAGAAGCTCCACGAAAGTAATTCGATTGAACTGCCCTCAGGCCATTACCAGTTCAGAGCAATGCCCTGACCTCACCCTCCTCTGCTCCGAGGTATTCACAAAATGCCTGGCAGTAGCAGTTGCCCATAAGGCAAAAGATTGCCATCTTTCCTTACCTGAACGACTGGCCCATGGTAGGCCAGCTCCAGAACAAGTCAAACTACACCTCAGGTAACTCAGCAACTGCTCACATCTCTAGGTTTCCTTCTCAATCTTCCAAAGTCAGTTCTAGAGCCTGTCCAGCTTCTCACCTTCATAGGTGCAGAACTGAACACAAAAGACCCAGCGCCTTCCTTCTCTGGAAGAGCAAGGACCCTAGTCTCTGGCCTCTCTTTTCACCTGCAGGTCTCTCAACCAGCAAGGCATTTTCTGCAGCTCCTGGGGGCACATGGCTGCTTCTATAGGCAGTAGTGCAGGGGAGCAAGATTTCAGATGAGGGACATCCAGTTCCATTTGAAGACCTGTTGGTCCTCAAGAAGAGACCCTCTAATCAAATTGATCCCAGTATTTCGAACACTGATCCAAGCCCTTCAGTGGTGGCAGGACTCAGCAATCTGAGACAGAGGGTCCCTTCACCTCAGTCACTCACTAATCCTAACTACAGATGCATCCCTCTTGGCGTGGGGAGCTCACATGGGTGAACTCACTACCCGGGATTGTAGTCCCATCAGAATCTCTGCTCCACATCAATCTGTTGGAACTCAGAGCAGTTTTCTAGCACTTCAGTTTTTTCCTCTATTCTCAGAACAAAGTTGTACAGGTCAGAACAGACAACACCACTACAATGTGGTACATCAACAAGCAAGGAGGCACTTGGTCTATGGCCTTGTGCACGAAGCAATGAAGTTGTGGTTTCTGGCCTATTCCTGAACACCTCCCTTACAGCAGTTCACCTCCCAGGCAAGGACAATGTCTGGCAGATGCTCTCAGCAGGATTTCCCAGGGCCATCATGAATGGTCACTGGATCCCCAAGTACTGGAGGTAGTTTTTGCCCAGATGGGGCACCCTGTAGACGATCTTTTGCAGCCCCAGACAATCACCAACTTCCCTTTTTGCTGCAGGCCCCCAGTGTTGGGCTCAGTCCCTCTGGATGCCTTCCTTCTCAGCTGGGAAGGAGTTTCTCTATCTTTCCCCCCTTCCCTCTTCTGTTCAGGTGCTAGTCAAATCAGATCTCAGCCCTGCAAGATGATCCTAGTTATCCCAGATTGGGTAGATAGCCCTAGTACCCCCTCCTTATGTCCTTAGCAGTCCACCTTCCCACCATGTCCTTCCCAGGAATCACAACCTGTTAACTTGTGCTCAGGGAGGGTTTGGTACCGAATCTCAAATCTCTCAATCGCAAGGCCTGGCTCTTGAAGAGTTAGAGTTTGCTGACCTACTCCTCTCCCAAGGTGTATTGGATATCTTGAAGGCTTCTAGGAAGCCTTCCACCAAAGCTACTTATAATTCCAAATGGAAGAGATTTTCCATATGGTACTCTGGCAAGCATATTTCCCCAGAATCTGCTGATTTACCCACAGTCCTGGATTAAATGGTACATTTAGAAACATAGAAACATAGACTCTGACGGCAGATAAGGACCGTTAGGCCCATCTAGTCTGCCCATTTCCCTACCTACAGGATAGACCGCAGATCCTAGTTAACCAACAGCCTATTTCTTCCTACCCCCCACGAGAATTGCCTTATGTCTGTCCCATGCATTCTTGAATTCTCCCACAGTTTTAGACTCCACAACCTCCTCAGAAGGCTGTTCCATGCATCCACTACCCTCTCTGTGAAATAATACTTCACTCCACATTGCCCCTAGACACCTCCTCCCTTCTATCTTTAAATTGTGTCCCTTGTTCTTGAAAGTCTCTCTTTTCTAGAAAGATGCTACCCTCTTGGACTTTAGATTCCACTGAGGTACTTAAAAAGTTTCTATCATGTCCCCCCTCTCCTTCTTTCCTCAAGGGGTATACATATTAACTCCTTTAGTCTCTCCTCATCTGACTTCTCTTGCAGACCCTGACCATTTGAGTTGCCTCCTCTGGACTGCATCTATCCTGTCTATGTCCTTGACGATGGGGTCTCCAGAACTGGACACAGTACTGCAGATGGGGTCTCACCAACTTGTCTGTACAGAGGGACAACAACTTCCTGTTTTCTGCTGATGATGCCTCTCCTATACATCCCAGTATACCCCCAGCCCTCCCTACTGAATTCTAGCATTGCTTACTAACCTTAAGGTCATCTGATATGATTACCCCCAGGTCCCTTTCTTTTTTGTTGTTACTACCTCCCCACCCATTGTATTCTTCCCTGGGTTCTGTTTCCCAAGTGCATTACTTTGCACTTCTTTGCATTGAATCTAGCCCTATACTTCCTGACCATTCCTCCAACCTTGCCAAGTCCCTTTTCATCCTTTCCACGCCTCCTTGTGTATCAACCCTGTTGCAGATCTTTGTGTCATCTGCAAAGGCATACTTTTTCCTTTCAGTCCCTGCAAATGTCACTGATGAAGACATTAAAGGACTGGACCCAATACTGAACCCTGCGATTTGCCCACTAGTGCCTTTCTTCAGAGTGGACTCCATTTACAATTACCTTCTGTGTCCTATTGTACAGCCAGTTTTGCTACCTAGGCTACCATCCTGGGACCCACTCCCAGACTGGCTGACTTTATTAATCTTTGTGTGGGACTGTGTCAAATGCCTTGCTAAGTCTAGGTAGGCCATCACAGCCCTCCCTGAGTCTACTTTGGTCACCCAGTCAAAAGAAATCTATTAGATTAGTACGACACGACCTTCCGCTGTGAACCCATGCTGCCTTGGGTCCTGTGCTCCACTGGCCTCTAGGTACTCAACTATTCTTTCCTTCAGAAGTGACTCCACCACCTTTCCCTACCACAGAGGTCAGACTGACAGGTCTATAGTTTCCTGCCTCCATCTTGGTCCCACTTTTATGAAGGGAATCACATCCGCCTTCCTCCAGTCCTCAGGTACCACCATCCTCCCATGATTTATTAAAAAGAGTAGCCAGTGGTTTTACTAGTTCCTCCTTAATTCTTTTAGAATTCTGGGTGAATTCCATCAGGACCCATTGCTTTGTCCACCTTCAGTTTTAGGGAGTTCTTGCAGAACCCTTACTTCTAATGAAAGGACTGGGATAGACCCCTCTATCCAAAGGTGCTTCTATTAATTGGATTAGGCACTTCCCCTCCTCTTTTGTGAATACTGAGCAGAAATAGTCGTTCAGTATTCCTGCTTTTCACTGTCCCCTCTGCCCACCCACACGTTCATTCTATTCAGCCTCACTAATCCACTCCCCTTGTCTTTCTCGCTTGCTGATGTACCTATAAAAGGTTTTATCCCCTTCTTAACTGAGTTGGCTATCTTTTCCTCAGTTTGGGCCTTTGCTATTCTGACTTCCCTCCCTGCTTCCTTCTGCCTTAACTGGTACAACTCTCTGTCCTGCTCCTTCTGTGTTTCCTTATACTTCCAGAATACTATCTTTTCTTCCTGACTTTCACAGCCACCTCCTTTTGAGAACCATAGTGGCTTTTTCTTTTACTTTGAGTTGTTTATTTCAGCACACAAAGGCTTGTTGCCTCTGTGATGGCAGCCTTTGATAATCTCCCCATTGTTGCCCACACCTCCTTCTAGCCTGTTTGCTAGTGCTTTTCTGAGGCACTCTCCCATCTTTGCCAAAGTCAGCCCTCCTAAAGGTCAGTACCCTCACTTTTGTATGGCTTGACTCTGTAGCTGAGTTTAAACGTGAACCACACTGTTTGATGGTCACTTGTCCCCAGATGGCAACCCACTTCTAGATCAGAGATCCTCTCACTGCCCCCGTTTGAGTCGAGGTCTAAGATTGCTCCCTCACGATGGGTTCAAGCTAGCTGTCTAATGCCTGCCACCTGTAGGGCATCAAGAATGGCCCTGCTCTTGGATGTGGCTGCAGCAAATGTGCTCCAGTTAACATCTGGCATATTCAGGTCTCCCATCAACAGTATCTCCCCTTTCTCTACATTCTAAGATACCTTCTATCATATCTTTGTCCATTCCTTCCCCTGACATAGGGTCTGTACACAACCCCTGTCTGCGGATTGTGGTGCCCTTTCCAGTCTCCAAGGTGACCCCAGTGCCTCCTCTCCTCCCTATTTTCTCTTTTGTTCAATTGATTTTATCCTTCCTTTACATGAGAGCTACTCCTCCTCTTCTCCCTGCCTGTCTCTCCTGTAGGTTATGTACCCTGGTATGTTAACATCCCAGTCATGGTTCTCTGTGTACCATGTTTACCGTGACTCTTTCGATATCCAGGCATCCCTGCTTCCATTAAGACGCTCAGCTCAGGAGCTTGTTGCCCCAGACTATATAGACATTGTGACTCATACCCTCCATTTCCTGATGGCCTTACCCTTTGCCCCATCCTGTACTTCTTGCCTTTTCTCACTTTCTCCATTTATCCCTGCCCTTCTCCCTGTCGACACCTCTGTTGTTGGTGTTTGCACATTACACTGCGATTATTTGGAGGCTAGATTTTCCTTCTTTCCAGTGCCTCCTCCTTGGCTAGTTTAAAAGCTTGCCAGTGAAGCATTTAAACCTATCACTTAGGATCCTGGTTCCCCTCCCGGACAGATGCAGCCCACATGCCAGTATAGGCTTGCATCACTCCAGGTGGACCCCAGTCCCCAATGAAGCCAAATCCCTGAGCTTCACACCAGTTTTTCAACCACTGATTGAATCCCATGGTGCGGAACACCCTAGCCTCTCCTATGCCATAGATGGGTAGCACCTCCGAGAAGGTTACCGTGCGTGCTACTTGACCAAGGCCCCTCCCCAATTCCACAAACTATTCCTGCACTTCTCTAATCCCTTTCTTAGCCAGGTCATTTGTCCCTCGGTGGACAATGACATCCAGCTCCCTCCCCTGTGCAGCTGCTCCGGCAATCCTGAGGATTCGCTCCCTGTCCCTCCAGGCCATGGCGCCAGGCAGGCACCTTACCTCCCTCTCCCCTTCCTCCCCCAGTTCTAACTTCCTAACAATGGAGTCCCCCACCAGGAGTTGTTTTCTTCCTCTACAGGGTCCCCTGCCACCCTCCTGTGGGTCTCCTTTGTGGAGGTTCCCAGCATCTTCCTTGGTCTCCATTTGAATACTTTGGGGCTGAGACCAGCTACCCTAAAAGTACACCTGGCAGCCGTGTCTGCTTTCTTATCAGCAGGTAAACCCTCTTCTCTTTCAGCTCATCCTGTATTCTCCAAGTTTTTCAAGGGGTTGTTTCACACCAATCCTCCATTCAGGGACCCTGTCCCTGCCTGGGATCTTAATATTTGCATTGCTCAGTTTATGCAACCCCCTTTTGACCCCTTGTCTTCAGCAGAGCTTAAGTGCTTGACGTGGAAAACTGTGTTTTGATAGCCCATCACTTCTGCCAGGCGCAAAGTGAATTACAAACATTGTCAGTGGAGCCTGAGTTTTATCTCCTTTCATAGAGATAAGGTGGTCCTCAGGACTAACAGAAAGTTCTTGCCTAAAGTGGTTTCAGACTTCCACCTTAATCAATCTGTGTCTCTTCCTGTACTTCACTGACCATTCCTCCTCCTGGCGAGAGAAGATGCACAGTTTAGATGTAAAAAGAGCCCTTAGTTACTACTAGATCGTAACCAAGGTCACAGGTTTGACTCCTCCAACTGTTCCTCACTTATGGTGAGGTTGGTAAAGGAAACCTGCCACTAAAAGATCCATTGCCAGGTGGATTGTCTCTTGTATCCAATTTTGCTATGAAAAACTGGTGAGTTCCTCCTTCAGGTCTGAGGCTCACTCTACCAGAGGTACAGCTCGTCTCTGGCTGCTGCCAGGGACATCCCTATCCTGGAGATATGTCAAGCAGCTACCTGGAAAACAGTTCACACTTTTACCAAGCATTACTCCCTGGACATCCAGTTAGGAGTGATGCTCGGTTTGGCACAGCTGTGCTTCAGGACTCATTTCCTAAGTAGGTTCTGTCCCTCCTCCATGGAGGTACTGCTGTGTAGTCTGCATATGTCATAATATAGCAAGACTCATGTTGTTTAAAGAAAAATTACTCACCTTAGTAATGTTGTTTCTTCTAATGGAGTCTTGCTATATGACATCCACCTGCCCTCTCAGAACCTCTGCTTTTGGGATGTGGGTGGGCAGTGCAGTGTTGGCACTTAGTAGATGCCACCTTGTTTTCCCACCCCTTTTTGGGGTGTTTGGGTGTTAGGTTTTTCATTTTTTGGATCACCTGACTTGAGTCTTTGTTTTGGGACCAAAAATGTGCTCTTATATTTAGTAGCCAGTTGGCTAGTGTAGGCTTCGCTTCCACACAGAACCTTAGTGAGGTTTGCTCAAGTAAAGATCTGACAGTTTGAGTTTGAAGAACAACAGACAGAGTTTTCAATCGAGCTCGTGCTCAAAGTTCCATGCCTGGCATGGAAAGTTAACTCTTTCACCTCCGGAGCAGTTCGAAGGTTGGGACTCACTGCATATGTCATAATATAGCAAGACTCCATTAGAAGAAACAACATTACTAAGGTGAGTAATTTTTTCTTAGTGGTGCTAGGTTCAGGAATCTGTGCACTAACCTGAGAACGTAACATGGATGCTGGTGAATTGTCGAATGCTAGGCCTGCCATAGCAAAGTAGTTGTTAAAGGCCTGGAGAAGCTCTTTGCTATCGTTGATAGTAACATTTTCAGAGATTATTTTCGAGGGAAGTACATTTCCAGCTGTATGACCAGACAGCTCTTTGATTGTGGACCAGAATTTAGCTGGGCACCTTGAAGCAGAGTCAAGCTCAGAACGGTAGAAGTTGGCCTTCCTGAAGTGGCACCAATCCTCGGCAGTTTTTGGTTTGTGGGCTTTTTTCCAGAGTTTATCTCTTGCTTGTAATGCAGCTTTGAGTTCAGCAGAAAACCAACGGCAGGTTCTGGTCTTTACTCAGACTTTTACCAAGGGAGCATGATTATTTATGGCACAAGACACTATTTCATGAAGAATGTCATATGCCATACTGACCAATTTGGCTAGGTAAAAGTTCTGCCAGTGTACAGATGATTTTAGCTCATTGATGTAGGCAAATGGGTCAAAGTTGCGTCTGGAACTTCTGGTGGAGAACTTAGATGTGGAGAGGGGATTGGAGTCGGATCTTACACCAGCGATGAAGCAGTGATCGCTGACATCTGAGAAAAATATTCCAGTGTAGGAAAAGGACCGTGGCTTACTTGTAAGAAAGACATCCAATAGAGTGCTATTCCTGGGTTTTATTCTTGTTAGGATGCATATGAGTTGTGTGAGGCCAAGAGAGTCACAGAAGGATTTGAGGGGTAAGGAAGCCTTGGATAACGAGTCGTAATTCAGATCCCCTAGAATAATAGTTTTGAGGGTCTCGTGTCCCATAATAGTCGATAGGTGAGACAGGAGCTGGGGCCCAGCAGATGGAGGCCTGTAACACCCTATAACCCTGCTAGCCATTGAGCGGGAAGTTTCAACCTTAAGGAACAGACATTCGAAGCCATTTGCGAGAGGAGTCGTCAATGGTAGTGACCGTATATTTGTCCTTGACATAAATGGCTACCCCACCACCCCTAGTCTGCCTGTCGGCTCTGAACAACCAATCGTTAGGGATGTTAACCTCCCTGTCAGGGATAGAAGATCTGAGTCAGGATTCCAAGACTACCAGCACATCTGGTTTGGTATGAATGACCTAGGCCTGGATCGATGTAAGCTTTTTGAAGAGACTGCAAACATTAATGTGCATAAAGTTCATTCCTCTAAGCCTTGTACGGTCGGACGGAGATGACAAGGCTTCTGTAGGTCCAGGGTCAAGTTCAAGCATTGCCTGAGCACAATAGGAGGAGAAACACAATTTTCTTTAGGGCAGCCAGAGATAATCTGAAAGCTCTAATTCTTCCACAACGGCTTGGAATTACAGAATGAATGTGCTGAGCCCTGCTATTTACGCAGTGTTGTCCTAAGAATGCAGCTACTAATACACTTGCCATGTGGCACCAAGTGACATTATTACTGTGGATATAGGGGGGCATACCCTGTATGGGTAGGGAGGTGCAGGTCCCACCCCCCCAGAAGTTACCTCAAACTGATGCAAGTATGGGAGCGTGGGGTGCAACAAAAGCTATGAAATGAGTTGCTGTACAAATAGCACTGTGACAGAGGGTCTGACTCCCCCTGTGAGTTATTTCGGCCCAGGCGATACACTACATAAGGCACCAGCCATAGGAAGATGAAGAGAGGGAGCCAGGTATCAGCCCTCATGTTGACACCTTATAGTGAAAAATAGTAAGCTATGACTACGACAAAGTGTTTTTATCTGTAGATGGCATAGCTGGATTACAGACTCCTAGAGAATCACCAGACAGAACAAGACAAGTCGGTGTGTGCAGGTATTTGGGGACTTCACAGGGCTGAGCAAGATAGCAGGTGGCACCAAGCCTATATGATCTCTGAAGATGTGCGGTCTCCCTCGGTAGCTGGAAGTAGGATGCTGCCGAAGTAGGCTACACCAATGTGTTCTTACACCGCTGTATGAAATGGTAATGTGTGTGGTAAAGTAGGCTGCACCAATATGGTCTTACACCACTATATGAAATGGTAATGTGCAGCGCTGTTAGTCTATGGAGAGCATCAATGTGAGAGGCGTTTTAGATTGATAGGAAGGAATAGACCAAAGAATGAGAGGGGGTTGGGGAAGGCTATATAATAATGAGCCTAGAGGGGGATGGGTGGGTGGGTGAAAAAAATGCAGCTTTGCCGTACCTCTTTGCTGAAAGAGTCCGTGCTTGTGGTCTTGGCAGCGGCTTAGGAAGCGCCATCCGCGCGATGGCCACGTGTCCCACGGCAGATGAACTTGGAGGGATAAATCTACTGATAGTTAGTTAATAAGAACACGGTAGATGAGAACTAGTCAGTACCCTTGGGGATTTAATAGAGGTCGGGGACGTGGTGGGCTGGCGTGGCTGGCAGTAGCCTGTAGGAGTGAGCTAGAAAGCTGGGGCGGGGTTTAAGTGTATTTAGTCAGGACCGGGGTGCGTTGGGGGTGAAAATCAGGCAGCTAGGGCTCCCTTCCTGGAGGTAATCAGTCCCTGAGGGCAAGTCTGTACCTGAGCTTCTGTGAGGGGCTGGTGGCTTCAGACGTGGACTGCGGATGGCAGTCTGGCAGGTCAGGTTTGTCGGAGAAACACGGCTGTGGCTCTCAAGACTACCTGAGCTTCTGTGAGTGGCTGGTGGCTTCAGACCTGGACTGCGGATGGCAGTCTGGTAGGTCGGTTTCGTCGGAGAACCACGGCTGTGGCTCTCGGACTACCTGAGCTTCTGTGAGGGGCTGGTAGCTTCAGACCTGGACTGCGGATGGCAGTCTGGAAGGTCGGGTTCGTCAGAGATATGATATGATGCTCTATCTACATTTCCTTGCAGTTGCCTTTCCCTTTAAGATTTGCTGGAACCATTGTCAATCTGGCTGCTCCCACCCACCCAGGTGGTAACTCCCTTGGCTCCACCCCATGACACTGGAAGAAGCAGGTTCCCTCCTTATCGCTTCTGCTTTGAGTAGGCCC
The DNA here is from genome assembly GCA_016271365.2 of Neoceratodus forsteri. Taxonomy (NCBI): domain Eukaryota; kingdom Metazoa; phylum Chordata; order Ceratodontiformes; family Ceratodontidae; genus Neoceratodus; species Neoceratodus forsteri. The sequence goes on along the minus strand of CM028133.1, from coordinate 241,098,371 downwards.
TGGCACTTAAATCTATGGATTTATTTTCAGAACTCAAACTGAAACTCATTTGAGTTTCGTCTTCACTTCAATCTTTGATTGTGACCACGATGCAGGAATAAGCCTTGCCTGGAATTTGCTGGTGCCCATGCGGGCAGAAGATGTTGTGTACCAGCCTCCACGCTTCATGCATCTCCTGTCTGGGCCACGATCCGCAGGCCTTCGACTTTTGTCGGTTGTTTCACCCAACAGTCCTGGAGGACCATGCTGCCCGCCTGAAGTTGGGTCGTCTGGAGAAACGTTATCTACTGGTGAAATCAAAGGATGCCCATTGGGTGGTCTCCATGGCTGCAGGGTCCGCCGAGCAGTTGGAACAACTCAAGGACTTCGAGGAGGAGGCAGCCCAGGCCGCTGCTCAATCCTCCTGTGCCTCAGCCTTCGTTCTGCTCCAGTTGGGCTCCACTTATCCTGCCTCTTCCAAGGCGCTGTGCCAGTCCCTCCCAACCAAAGGGCAGGGCCCTTCCGAGTTGCACATTTCCCACTCACGCAAGGAGGAGTCTGAGAAGGATAAAGAGAAGACTCATCGTCAATGATCCTGGGACCAGGAGTGTTCCCGCTCACAGGAATCTTAGTTTTTCACTACTGACGAAACCGCGGCTGTGTCCACTGGCTTCACGGAAACCCTGTCGGGCCAGTCAGCTGAGACACCAGATGATGATGGGGCCGAGATATTTCTTGATCCTGTTGACCAGTTGTTGTCTGAAGAGGCCGACAACTCTTTTCAAGACCCCGGCCCTGCCAGTGACCACTGAAGGGGTGGTCCAGCCAGCTGAGTCGACACCTTTGGTCACCGACCGAGACCAGGAGGAGCTGCAAATCTCCACATCTCCCTCTGAGGCCCTCCATCGGCACCACCGACTGTCGAGGTCTGTCATCTACCTCCTCTGGGTCAAGCAGGTCCTGCTGACACCGGCGGTCTCGATCCAGGCACGCTGGGAAGCGGCGCCGCCACTATTCATCTTTGTCCTGTTTGGGCGAGGAGAGGCTCTGGCACAAATTACATCAATGCTACAAAGACCTGATGTGGCTACATTTATGACCGTGCCAAAGTCTAAGCCGGTTACCACCTCAGCCATTACCTGGCTATCGCCCGAAAGGCCAGTCAACACAGTTCCTCCCCCAGCGGAGCCGGTTCAGACTGTTTTGGCTTGACCACAGCTGGCTTCTCTACCATTGTGGTGGAGCCGCCACCCCAGCAGCCGCTGACCGGGGCTCCATCCAAGGAGTCTCGGTCGGCTAAGGGGCTTCCCCATCGGCTGTCGGTCACTCTTACACCTGACCGCCAGCTGCGGTCGAGTGGTCGTCCACTTTATGTAGAGTCTGAGGATTCCTCTTTCGCTTCTGTCTACTGGATACGGAGTCAATGGAGATCTGTCAATGGATGAAGGCCCCACTTCATTTATGGGCATTCTCTGCCTCATCTCCAAGTCCACGAGGAGGAAACTGGAGCCCATTCAAAAACAGGCTGACTACCCATTGCAGAAATTCTGGACAAAGGGTACTTTCCGGAGGTGTTCCCAGTGGCTGAGACCATTGTCAGTCCAGCCCTGGAGGTTTGGTAAAGCCCCGCCTCTTGCCCTGCACCCTCGGCCCGGATGGCCCACAATATGTGGTACCCACCGGTTCCCTTTCAGGGTTCACGGCGCATCCTTCAGCTGAGGGGTTGGTGGCTGACTCCATGTTCCAATGCTCGGGCAATGTGGGGGCTGTGGATAGACTGGCAGATAAGGAGTCCAAGAAATTGGACCACTCGGCTAAAAAGGTCTATGCTGCCTCCTCGCTTGGCCTCCACCAAGCGAGCTCGGCCATCGTGATGGCACACTTCTCCCGTGCCCTTCTGGGCTGTCTGGATAAGGCAATTCCTCATCTTCCTGCGGACCTCCAGACTACGGTCAAGCAGGTCCATGACCAGGGTCATGCTGTGGCTAAACAGCAACTTCAGATGGCCCTGGACATTGGAAATCCCTCTGCCCGCTCGGTGGCGGCTGCGGTTGCCATGCACCATAGGGCTTGACTGCGTATCTCGACCTTCATAGCAGACACCTAGCACAAGCTGGTAGATGTACAATTCTTAGGCACCAACCTATTTGGGCCCTGTGTGGAGGGTCACCTCCAGAACATTAAGAAGTCCATTGCCACCCTGAACTCTGTGACATCCGCCCAGAAGGACCCAAGGCGCTAAGCAACAGAAGCGCACGCCCTTTCAGCCCTCTACTCCTGCAGCAAAACCAGCCCAGCATTAGTCTGTACAGCAGGCTCAATCCTGGTGACCTCTGGCCGGGGGACCAAGTGGCTCCTCAGCGGATCCTCCTCCTCCTCCAAGTCTACTCAGTGACGGGATGGGGTTATCACCCTCATGCCGCCACACCTCCCTGGATCCTCCTGGGGGGCTGGCTCCGTCACTTCCTTTCCATCTGGTCCACTGTTACCATGGACAAGTGGGTTCTGGAAGTGGTCAGTCTAGAGTCTGCCTCTGGAATTCGAGCAGTACCCTCCAAGCCAAGCCCCATGGCAGGACTTGGTATCCGCAGATACTCAGTTGGCTGTTTGAGATGACATAGCCCAGCTCGGTCGTGGTCAGAGTTGTGGATCCTCTGGAATACCCAGGGTTTGTCTCCAAGTACTTCCTGCTACCAAAGTGGACAGGGGCGGCAGAATCCCCATTCTAGATCTGCACGACCTGAACAAATTCCTCCTGTCCTGCACCTTGAGGATGGTAACTCTGTCCCTGATCATACCATCTCTGGAGCAAAACATGTGGTTCTGCTCCCTCGATCTTCAGGATGCGGTCTTTCACATCCTGATCTATTCGTCCCAATGAAGAGTCCTCCACTTCTGAGCAGAGGGAACCCTTTACGAGTTCTAGACCATGTCTTTCGGCCTCTCCTCAGCCCCCTGAGGTCTTCACCAAATGCATAGCAGTGGTGGCAGCTTACCTGAGGCATTAAGGGGTTCAGGTGTACCCCCACCTGGATGGCTGGCTGATAGCAGGTCCCTCTAGGCAGGAGGTGGAATGGTCCAGGGACCTGGCCCTCCAGACCTGCATTGACCTTGGCCTCCTGGTCAGTCATTTCAGGCTGGGCACTTTCGCCCTGCCCGGGACTTCCTGCACCTTCCAGGTTACATGGCGGCCTGCACCAGTGGGTTCCGGTGGGCCCATTGGCCCTTAGCTTCTCTCCTCTCTTCGACACCTGCATTTCTCCTCCTCTGTAGTTGACTGGTATGAAAGCTGCCTGACAAATAGAACTCAAGTGGTGAAATTTAATTCCTCTGTATCCAACAGTGCCACCATTAACATCGGAGTACCTCAGGGCTCCATCCTAGGGCCCCTGCTATTCTCTCTTTATATAAATAACATTGGAGCTGCTTTAAAATCCTGCTCTGCTATTCTATATGCTGATGATCTTGTCATCTATACAAGTTCTACTAATATAGACACTATCAACACAACCCTTTCCTCTGACTTTAACAATAACCAAAATTGGCTATACGACCACAAACTGGCTGTCGGCACTAGCAAAACTAAAGCCATGCTGCTTGGATCGACCCCAAAGCTCCGGGCTTGCACAACAGCACTGATGGTACAGGACTTAGAAGGTCAATTACTGGAATGTGAGACCTCTCAAGTACCTGGGCATCCTGATAGATCAATCTCTTGATCTTGATCTTCATGTACAGTCTGTTTGCAGAGCTGTCAACTCCAAACTGGGTGTTGCATATAACACTAGTTATATGCTCATGCCATCAGCTAAAATGGCCATTGCGAGGGGGATTCTGCTTCCCACCCTAACCTATGGGGCTCCCTTATTTGGGGCTGCTCATAAAACTGACCTACTCAGATGGGACATTACGTATAACAACATATGTCGCTATGCTTCTTCTGCTCCTCGGCTTAAACACCACTGTCGGCTTTATAATGATCTTGGTTGGCTGTCTCTGTTAGCTAGTAGGAAATACTACCATGGCTCTCTTATTGATTCGATAATTCGAAATCAGACCCCTAGGTGTCTTGCAGCTATGCTTGTTCCTCAGGACACACTCCATGGTCTACGATCAGCTAATAAATCCTTTCTGAATTTGCCGAGGTGCCGCACTAGGAAAGGAGCTGTTGCATTTGAGCATGTGGTTCCACAGCTGTGGCATTACCTTCCCCTCGACAGTGGACTTTCTAGCTCCCACACATGCTTTAAGAGAAAACTGCGCCCGAATCTGCTGATTCCTGTTCCTGCTTTCACCCTACCTAATGACTGATATCTCTGGCCATACAATAGTATTTCCTCACCTCTATGTAACCCTCTTACTGCCTCAGCCTGTCCCGGCTCCCTTTTCCCTGCCCATATACAATCTTGCACTGCAGGCATCTCCCTTACACTTACATACACTCATATAATCCAATTTCATGGCTTGCTCCCCTCTTCCTCCCTTACTGACCTTTTCCTTAATGACACCCCTGCTCTCAAGGGTTATTTCTTCCTTTTGTATTACCTGTTTTTGTTTTTGTGTACCTTGTTTGGTTCATATGATATGTCACCTGATAGTTTATTGTCCAAGGCCCTCTCTATTCATTGCATAGGTAGGCACCTTTGACCTTATGAATGGTCTACTCTGTATGTCTCTGAGATATTATATTCACTTTAACTCATTGTATGTAAAGTGCTTTACTTTGTATGTTCTGATATATTGTATTCTCTTTAACTCATTGTATGTAAAGCACTTATAATTTGTTATCCTGTTAAGTTTCTGCATGTCTGTACTCTCCCGGGTCGTGCCTGAAAATAATCATTTTATGGCTAGTGCACTTACCCGGTTAACAAAAGCTAAATAAAATATGTGTACGCTGCAATGGGAGCTGGCCAACTAGTGGTCTCGGCACAAAGGTCACTTTGACCAGCTGGTCACTGTGACCCAGAGGATATGGGATGCCCTCCAGTGGTAGCCTATCCCAGAGCATCTGCAGGAAAGGATCCCTTTTGTCCACCCCACGCTGACGGTCATCCTGATGACCAGTGCCTCTCTCACGGGCTGGGGTGCCCATCTGAGGGAGCACAGAGTCCACGGGCTCTGGAATTCCCATGACTCCCGATGCCACATCAACCTGCTGGAGCTTTGAGCAGTTTGGCTGGTGCTGACTGCCTTTGCGCTGTTTGTTCGGGGCGTGTCCAGACAGACCATGACCATATACTATCTCAACAAACAAGGCTGAACGCACTCCCTGCCCCTGTGCAAGGAAGCCCTCCGCATTTGGACACATGCGCAGCCTGGAAGTGACTCTCCTAGCCATCCATGTGGCAGGAGCCTCCAATCAGCTAGCGGACGCCCTCAGCCGGGTGGGTGAGGCGTCTCACGAGTGGTCCCTCCATCCGGAGGTAGTTCACAGTCTGTTCTCCCAGTGGGGCACCCCTCAGGTGGACCTGTTCGCCTCCAGGGAGAATGCAAAGCTGAGGCTGTTTTGTGCCTTCCCCTTCAACAGGGAACACTGCAGGGGGAAGCCTTTTCAAGACCTTGGATCCCAGGTCTCTTCTGTGCCTTCCCTCCACTTCCCTTGATCCACAAGGTGTTACTCAAGGTCAGGAGGGACAAGGCACAGATGATCCTGGTGGCTCTGGACTGGCCCCACCTGTTTTGGTACCCCGATCTCCTCAGCCTCAGCATCAGGCTCCTGAGGCATCTTCACATATACCCGGACCTGCTTTCAGTCAATCGGGGGAAAGTTCTCTACCCAGACTTTCAATCCCTGCACCTGACAGCCTGGTTTCTGAGTGGCTAGAGTTCCAGGCTTTGGGTCTCTTTGAAGATGTCCTCACTGTCATGCAGGTGTCTAGAAAGGAATCGACCAGAAAATTCTTTGCCTTCAAATGGAAGAGATTCTCCATTTGGTGTCAGAGCAAGGGGTTGGACCCTTCATCCTGTCCAGTGGTGACAATTTTGGAGTATATCTGGTCTCTCTCCCAAGGGGGACTTCGGTCGATGACCCTTAAGGTGCACCTGGCAGCCATCTCTGCTTACCGGGCATGGGCTGGTCAGCAGTCAGTGGAACAAGAGAAGATGGTCTGGTGTTTTTTCAAAGGCCTTGACCACATTTCCTCTCCGGTGCGTGAACCACCACCACCATGGGACTTGTTGCTGGTTTTGGCAAAGCTCATGGGCAAGCCATTTGAACTGATGCACAGGTGTTAGTTATCTCATCTGTCGTGGAAGACCTCCTTTGTGGTGGCTATCACGTCAGCCAGAAGGATCAGTGAGCTCCAGGTGCTCTTGGTGGAGTCTCCTTATCTGGTCTTTCACAGGGACAAGGTTGTCCTGTGCCCCAACCCGAAGTTCCTCCCGAAGGCTGTGTCGGAGTTTCACCTGAATCAGGTGATGACTATTCCAGTGTTTTTCACCAATCACACCTCTGAGGCTGAACACAGGCTCCATACTGTGAACCTGAGGTGAGCGCTCACTTATTACAAAGAGCACATGGCTGGAGCTCGGGGAGAGGTTCGCCAGCTGTTTGTCACTTACGCTGAAGCCCCACCTGGCAGACCTGCAGCCAAGTGGATGATTGGCAGGTGGGTCACATCCTGCACTGATCAGTGCTATAGATTGGTGGGTAAGGAGCTTCCCAGAGGGCTAAGGGCTCATTTCACCCACCATACTGCTGTGACGGTGGCTGCTTCTAGGAATGTGCCTATCCAGGAAATCTGCAGGGCCGCTACCTAGACGTGAGCACACACTTTCATTTCCCATTACCACATTGACCTCGAGTTACGCCAGGATGCTGGTTTTGGGGCCTCAGTTCTCCAGTCTCTGTTCCCTAAGTAGGGATTGTGCACCTTGCCTCCCTCCTCCCGGAGAACTGCTAGGAGTCTGCCAGAAAGTGTGGATAGAACATCATATCTACATCACTAGAAACAGAGGTTACTCACCTGTAACAGTAGTACTAGGAGTGGTATGTGATCATCCACACAGACCCACGCGACCTGCCCTGCTTCAGCGCTCACACTCTGCTTCCAGCAGGCAAGATCTGGCATCATGGGGCAGAATCGAGAGAGTTACCACCCAGGTGGGTGGGAGACGCCAGCTTGAAGACGTTTCTGACAAGTCTTAAAGGGAAAGGCAACTGCCAGAAAGTGTGGATGAACATCGTATACCGTTCCTAGAGCTACTGTTACAGGTGATTAGCCTGTGTTTTGGAGTTACACAGGATAAAGAAATTTAAATGTAAAAATTTGCTACGACAAAACATAAAACCAGACAAAAACACGTATGATCAATTAACACAATAACATGTATTTGAAACAAGAAAAACTAAAATTAACATTTAGGGAGTAATTTATTTGAACCATAGGAATTTTTAAAGCTGATATTGCCCCTGTCTGTGGATTGGGTGACATGTCTGATCAAGGGGTTGGACCCTTCGTCCATTATTGGGGTATGTGCAGTTGTGTTTTCCTTAAAATTTGGCTACTAGTCCAATATTCTCTGGGATAATCCATGCCTCAGGGCATTTGCTCTGGGGTTCTTTTGTATGTCTGATCATGGCCTAATGCACTTCACTTGGCCATGTCAGGACCTCAGATCTCATGCAAGTTCAGAGGTCCCGGACTACAAGACCATGAAAGACCTTCTTGGGGAGACAGAAATGACAGCTACTAGAGTGACTGCATATTTCCTCTCTGCTTGTTTACTTGTGTTGCGTGCTCCCTCTGTTTCTGTCTCTGTATCTCTTCAAACAATTTCACTACTGTGAAGCATGTGCAGTTTGGCTCATCGAATGTGCACATTTCTCTGTCTTGCTTTAAACTCCGTACCTCGTCTTCATCTTCCTCTGTTTTTGCATTTTGCCTGACTCCTTTTGCAAGTCTGCTTGTGTTTCTGAGTGATCCCTGAAAAGAGGAAGTGTTGCAGGGAACTGAACTTCCTCCATGGTGGCCAGTATCACTGCTGTCATGCTGATTAACCACTTCCCTCTCTGTGCAGTGCTCAGCTTCTCATCTCCAGTCCCTGCTGGATATGTAATAAGAAAGTCTGACTTGCTTCTGCAGACATACAGCAGTACTCTGCTTCCCAGGGAGTTGCTAAATTTGGAGTCCGTGACAGTGAGCTGTAAAGCACACCAAGTTGCATGGCATGAACTGTGAAAGAACTTGAAAGTGTTTAGTTTCTCCTTTAAAGAGAAATCAAAAAGGTTTCCAGAACAGAATAAAGCACTTGTTGAGGAACAGAAGGAGATCCCTGCAGAGCTGGGAACGTCTGTCAGCTTGGACTGATTGAAATAGACTGAGGGAATGTGGGAAGAGGTGTATCCTAAAACATTTTTCAGGCTGTTTTAGTCTGTCGCAGTGTGCAGGAAAGGACAGCCTATACCAACTGCCTGCCTGTAGCAGCCAGCACACAAAGAGAAGCTGATGCTTAAGTACTGTACTGCAGTAGCATTGCCGCCCGCTACACCAGTGACCCGGTTTCAGGAGCAAACGGGAGTTGTTGGGCGTCAGCAGGGGAGCAACGATGTGTGTCCCTCGGTTGGGGGAGCACGTCTCCAGTAGTGTGCCTGACACCTAGCGGAGGCTCGGTGTTGTGGTAGACAGGAGGCTTCTGCAAGGGCAGGATGCCGGCAGATGCAGCTTCTTCACTGCAGCCCAGATATCCCAGAGACAAACAAATGGAGGGAAAACTCAGCTGCTGCGGCAGCGTGAGGGACAGCACCACCGACCAGGCACCTCAGAACCTGGATCTCATTCTGATAGAGCTTGGTCAGCCCTTCTGGCCTGCCATGAAGAGTAAGTCTTGGGGGAACTGTGAGTTAAGTACTGGGGATGGTGTGTGATTGGGCTGGGGATACCATTTGTAGGAAGGACCAGCCAAGGGAGACAAGTGGATAAGGAAGAGCCTGAAAAAAAAAAGGTACATTATTAAAACATACAACAGGTATGCAATCAATGAGTTTTAAAACAAGAAACGGTACAAGGCATGAAGGGTTGACATTGTCCCTACACTGCTGGTAAAAATTTCATTTCTAGCTGTAGGTAGATGGTGAGCAGAGCCTGCCTTCAGTTCTGATCTGTTATTGTCTAGTTGCAGCAAATCTGACCCCCCCCCCCCATACAGAGTTACTGAACTTCTGGTCTCTCTCTCTCTCCCATCTAGGTACCCAGGATATTGTGTTTGGAGAAGTGGACAGATAAGTCGAGAACAGCAGATGTTTGCCGCAGTGAACTCTTGGAGTGGGGATGAGCTCTTACTTTGTCTCCCATCACACTTGCCTGCCTGTCTTCAGCATGGCGACACTTTTTGGTTATTTTTTGCTTTTGAAACGGTGTTTTACAGTGACGGGAGAGTGCCATGTCTCTCTGTGAAATTGGACCTTATAAATAAATCTGTTGCTGAATGGAAGTTCACTCTCCCGTGCTTGAATGTTCTCCGTTGTGTTACGTTTAAGTAGTTTATGCATCAGCTTACAGATGCGGCCATTTGCGCTCCATGGTTCCCTTCAGTCCATCTAACACAGAACCCTTGCTTAAGAACAAAGCCTTCCTCTCCTGTTGAAGTGAAAATCAACAGAGTTTGTTTGCCCCATAGCGACAACCCATATTCATTCCCCTTACATGAGAAGTAGTAGAAACTGTAGGCTGCAAAAGACGTGAATGTTGACAGGGCACTGCTGTAAGGGGCTCTCCACAGGGTCACAGCCCTGTCACTGCCAGTCATTTGTAAGTGTGGGTACTGCTGCTACAAGAGCACTAGAGGCAGGGGAGGAGGTTCAGGGTATAAGAGCCATAGTGGACATTGACAGGGCACTGTTATGGGAAGCTCCCAACAGTGTCACAGCCCTGTCACTAACAGTGGGTGTCACTCTGAGTGCAGGTACAAGAGCACTAGATATAGGGGACAGATAGAAGGTATAGTAGTAAACAGCTGGCACTGACAGGACCCTGTTGTGGGGAAGCTCTCAGCAATGTCATAACTCTGTCATTACCAGTGGGTGTTACTGTGAGTGCTGGTACAAGAGCACTAGGTCCGTGTGAGGGGGTTCAGGGTACAGGAACCAGAACTGACACCCAGGGCACTGCTGTGGGGACACGATCAGCAGTGTCACGGCCCTGTCACTATCAGTGGGTGTCACTGTGAGTGCTGGTACAGTATTGCTAAATAGAGGGGAGGAGTTTGAGTATAGAAGCCATAGCTGACATTCACAGGGCACTGCAGTGAGGAAGCTCTCAGCAGTGTCATAGCCCTGTCTGTACCAGTGGGTGTCACTATGAGTGCTAATACAAGAGCACTAGTTATAGGGGAAGGTCTCAGGGTATAGGAGCCTTAGCTGACTTTGATAGGGCACTGCAGTGAGGATGCTTTCAACAGTGTCAGCCCTGTCACTACCAGTGAGTGTCACTGTGAGTGCTGGTGTAAGAGCTCTAAATACATGGGAGGGATCCAGGATACCGGAGTGATAGCTGACATTGACAAGGCTGTGCTACAAGGAAGCTCTCAGCAGTGCCATAGTCTTGCCACCATCAGCGGGTGTCACTGTGAGTGCTGTTGCATGAGCACTAGATACAGGGGAGGTGTTCTGGGGAATCTGTCGAGGCACGACAGTTCTAGATACAGGGGAGGAGTTCAGTGTATTGAGTGCTGCTACAAGAGCTCTAGATACTGAGGAGGGGCTTCAGTATATTTATTGTCGGAGTATTATAGTTGTAGACGTAAGAAGGGTTCACGGTATTGAAATTCACAAGAAGCCGCACCCCACCAGTATAAGAACAGACTGTCTGAATATTAAGTAACACATGGTTTATATTTCTTGCAGTAGTTGAAAATGTGGCACTAAACTCCAGCACTTTGGGTCTGAAATGGGACCCTTTGTCGGGTGGTGTTCGTGGTATTGAGTGGGTACGAAAGCTCTTTTTACAGGGAGGGGGATTCGGTGTATTGCATGTCAGAGTAATACAGCTCTAGACACAGGAGGGGTTCATGGTACTGAATGTTTGGGTACAACAGTTCTAGATACAAGGAGGGGGCTTCACAGTATTGAGTTTTGGGGTATTACACTTCTAAATACAGGGTCGGGTTTCAGGGTGTTGAGATTTGGGCTACTGCTGCTCTATTCATGGGGTTCATGGTGTTGAATGTTGGGGTACTACAGCTCTAGGTACTGGGGGTTCAGAATATTGATTGTTGAGTGTGCTGCAACTCTAGATTCAAGGGAGGGGGTTCACAATATTGAGTGAGGTACTGCAGCTGTAGATACAGGAGGGGGTTCAGGGAATTGACTTTTTGGGTACTGCTGCTCTAGACAGGAGGGTTCATTGTATTGGTGTTAGGGTAAAACAGCTTTAGATAGGGGGAGAGGTTCATGATATTGAGTCTTGTACTGCAGCTCTAGATAAACAGGAGGGGGATTAGGGTATTGTGTTGCTGGTAATGCATCTCTAGATATGGGGGGGCGGTTCGGGGTATTGAGTGTCAGGGTAATACAGCTGTAGACAGGAGGGGTTCATTGTACTGTGTGTTGGGATGCAACAGCTCTAGATACAGGGTGGGGGTTTACAGTATTACGAGGTACTATAGATACTGGGAAGGAGGTCATGTATTGAGTGTTGGGGTAATACAGCTCTAGATACATGGGAGACAGTTAATGATATTGCGTGCTGGGGTGCTGTAGCTCTAGATACAGGATGGGATTTAGGATATTGAGTTTTCAGTTACTACAGCTCTAAACAGAAGGGGTTCATTGTATTGCGTATTGGGGTACAACAGCTCTAGATACAGGGGATGGGGTTCAGAGTATTCAGTCGCAGGCTGATACAACTTCAGATACAGTGGAGGGGGTTCAGGGTATTGAGTATTTGGTAATAAGTGGTTCATGATACTGAGTGTAGATAACAGGGGATGGGGTTTAGAGTGTTGAGTACAACAGCTCTAGATAAAGGGGAGGGGTTTATGGTACTGAGTGTAGTGGTAAAACAGCTCTACGTTCAGAATGGGGTTCAGGGTATTGCGTATCTGGGTAATACAGCTCTAGGCACATAAAGGGGTTCATGGTACTGTGTGTGTCAGGGTACGCCTCCTTTAGATACAGGGTAGGTGATTCAGCTTACTGAGTGCTGGTACAAGAGGCCAAAATGCAGGGGAAGGAATTCAGGGGATGGAGTGTGCGGTACAAGTGCTCTAGATGGAGGGGGTTCATGTATTAAGTATTGGGTATTGCAGCTTTAGATACAGGGGAGGGGTTCATAGTATTGAGTGTTGGGGTACTACAGTTCTATACACAGAAGAAGGGCTGGTATTGTGTGTCTGGGTACAACAGCTCTAGATACGTGGGAGGGTTGTGTGTTGTGGTACTACAGCTCTACACACAGGAGAAGGGTTGGTATTGTGTGTCTGGGTACAACAGCTCTCGATATACATGGGAGGATTGTGTGTTGTGATACTATAGCTCTAGATACAGTTGGAGGATCCTGTGCTGTGGTGCTATAGCGCTAGATACAGTGGGAGGATTGTGTGTTGTGGTACTGTAGCTCTAGATACAGTCGGAGGATTGTATGTTGTGGCACTATAGCTCTAGATCTTACTTCGAGAGGAAGCTGTTGCAGCAGGTAACACAAGTAGGACTGATGCCACCTGATGGTGGTTTCCGGCAATTTTTTCTTCCAGCAGTATAAATGAGGCAACTTCTGCGAAGCGTCGCTCCCACCCTCATCACCCTGTATAAGGGAGAGTTCCCCCGATGCTCCAGTCCTTTCCCGCCGCACAGTCAAGGGTTAGTTCGCCTTTGGTTACCGCTCGCAATATCGATCACTCTCCTTCTTTCTCCACCATTTTCATAGTAGTTTTTGTTGCATCTGTGTTATCTTCCTCCAAGGGGCAAGTCAACACGTGCTCCTGTGGGTAACAAATGCCCCCTAAGGACGGCCATTCAGTGTGTCTCTTCTGCCTGGGGCCCGACCATGACACATTGTAAGACCTTCAACTCCTGAACGTGTATCAGGCGTTAGAAGTCTCTTTCCACCTATTTAGTGGAGTCTAAACTGGCTGCGATGGAACGCGCCTCGTCCTGGGGGGGATCCGACCATCCTCCCACCCACAATCACCACAAACACTGGGAGCACCAGGAGAAAGAGGGGTCCCACTCCAGGCCCAGGTCCTCAGGCTCGAAGTCTGGGTCGTCGTGACATGATTCTAGCCTAATGACCCTCAGTTCGTCCACGGGATCTACCGCAGCCAAGTCTTCAGGGACCAACCTGTGAAGGTGCATCCACCCACCAAGAAGGCTCTCTCGCCGGGCGCAGGTAAGCCCTCCTCCCCTTCTGCCTCCTCTTCCAAGGTCAACTCCCAAGAGTCGAGCAAGGCCTCCGAGTCTTCATGCAGCAGGGCCTCGTCCTTGCCGCTGAAATCTAAAGATTCAGACCGGCGCCGCCTCTAGTGGCTGACCGACGCTAGGTCGAAAAATCTTCTAAACACAAGTCCGACGTCCCAAGGCTCATGCCTCTGAGGGACGCCCATCTGGCTCAAAGGACAAGCGGACGCCGGACCGATGTCCGCCCATGGCCCCTCCGGCCACCACTTCGGTGAAGGCTATCTTGCAACTGATCAAAGTCCTCCTGATGCCGGCCACCCTGGTGCCTCCCGACATCAGTTCTGAGACCCCATTGTCACAGTCGCCGGTCCACCTGATTTCGGAGCCTGACGACGGGGGAGCTGAAGCCCATCTGACGCCCCTCCCTTAGACCTACGCCGGTGCCCATCGACATAGGCGACAAGGGTTCAGACCCGACACTGGTACCCCCTGATGATGGGGCTGGCACCGGTACAGACTCCAGTGCTCCTCTGCCTATTGTGCCTGGTTCTCCTAAATTGAACCTTTCACAGGTTAAGGAGCTCTTCTCCCACTGGTAGGGCATGGTGAAACACGATCTCCCAGCGGGGGCACCTCCTCCCACGCCCACTCCGGTTCCAGTGCCTGATGCCTCGGAGCCGTCTGACCAAGAGATAGGGAAGGAGCCAGCACCCAAAAAACATAAGGACAAGAGATGCAGGAGGACCAGGTCCAGCAGTTCCTCCAGCTCTCCCTCTCCAGACACGAGGCTTAAGAGGAAACAGCACAGATCCCCATCCTCTTCGACCTTGGACACCTATGTGGACTCAGACATCAATCCGGATTTAGGGGACACTGAGGAACACCCAAAATCCCCTCCGGATGACCCTAGCTTCATAGAGGTGATGAGGCACATCCAGGCCAACATGGGCTGGGACACTGAGGCCCTGGACCCCAAGTGACTGCAGTTGGCTAAATACCTCCGCCAAAAAGACCCTAAGCCAGTGGTCATGCCTCCCATGGTCGACACCTTATGAGGATATTACGTTCACAACCTGGAAGTGCCCTCACTTCTCCTCTGCCGTGCCCAAGAAGGCTCATCGGCTCTTCTGGACCCCTAAGGACCACCCCTTCTTGGCCGAACCACCCACTGCGGACTCAGTGGTGATTTCGGCAGCTTACGACCGTTCGCGGAGGCCCAAACACCTGAGCACTCAGCCGCCTGACAGAGAGTCAAAGCAGCTGGATTCCATGTGGCGCAAGGTATACTCTGCTGCCACCTGCAATATCAGGAGTCTCAACTTCCTGAAACACATGGTCCAATTCCAAAACGCCCTTTGGGAACAGGGATTGGACATTGTGCAAAGCATGCCCGATTGCCCTCAGCGGGCAGAGCTTGCGAAACTGCTTCAGACCAGCTCAGATGTGGGTATCCACATTCTGAGGTCAGCCTATGACTCTGCAGACACCTCTTCAAGGGCGGCCGCCACTGGCATTTGCCTCTGATGCCATGCTTGGCTTTGGGTTTCTGGGTTTGATCCAGATGTCCAGACGAACATTCTGGATGCTCCCTTCAAGGGCTTCATTCTCTTCGGCGAGGACGCGGAAAAGATCATCACCAGGCTGCAGGACTCCGGCAAGGCAATCCGAACCATGCAGTCCCTGTACCGCCCGAAACAGGGGTGACCTCGTAAGGCCCGTTTTCATGGCCGTGGGGGACATCCGCCTCAGCAGCCTCGCTTCCAGCCACACTCGCAGCGAGGCGGCTTCAGTTGCAGGGGCCGAGCCAGAGGATTCTCTGCCTCCTCCTCTAGACAGGTCAAGGCAGCCACTGCCGCTGTCCCTTCTCCTTCCACTGCCTGACTATCCAGGCAACCTTCCTTCCCTAGACACCTCATCAGGGGAGCTGGTCGGAGGTAGCTTTTCTCTCTACGCAGATGCCTGGAGTCAAGTGACCTCCGACCAGTGGGTCCTCGAGCTCGTGGAGTTCGGGCACTCAGAGTTCAACGCCATTCTGCCAGACAGACCACCACCCCATCTCATTATCCCAGGGAACACCGGGCACTGATCAGAAGGGAGATTTTATCCTTTTTGGACAAAAACGCCATTGAGCTGGTACCCCCAGCCGAGTGAGAGAGAGGGTTCTTCTCCCACTACTTCCTAGTCCCAAAGAAGTCTGGATACCTCAGGCCCATTCTGGACCTCAGCGATCTGAACCATTGGGTCTCCTACCGGAGATTCTGGATAGTCTCCCTCCCCACTCTCCAGCCCCTCATTTTAATGGTAGACTGGCTGGTGTCCCTGGACATGCAAGATGCCTACTTGCATACCCAAGTCCTTCCCTTCAGTCTCTCTTCAGCCCCCAGGTTCTTCACCAAGTGCCTGGCAGTGGTTGTTGCGGCACTGCGGAGACTGTGCCACTTCGTGTTTCCTTATCTGGATGACTGGCTCCTCCTGGCTCCTTGCAGGTCCTGCCTGTTGGAAACCATCAGGGCCTCCATTTCGCTATTTCAGCGCTTGGGGATCACAGTCAACAGGGACAAGTCTCATCTTCTCCCATCCCAGAACCTCCGGTTCATTGGAGCTCTTCTGGATACCACTCTTGGAGAAAGTGTTTCTTCCCTCCGACAGAGCAGGCCGGATTCAGGTCCTGGCATACCAAATCTCTTCAGCCTCAAGAGTCCCTGCAAGGCTCCTCTTCAGGCTGTTAGGGCACATGGCAGCTGCCATAGTTTGTCCCTCTGGCGCGACTACGCATGAGAACCATCCAGTGGTCGTTAAGAGTTCAGTGGGATCAAATGCTAGACAGCATGGATGCCTCGATCCTGATCTTTATATCAGATGACCTAAAGGTGGGCAAACAATGTGAGAAGGCAGTAAGGAAGGCTGGGGGATACTGGGATGCATAGGGAGAGGCATCAATAGTAGAAAACAGGAAGTTGTTATCCCTCTCTACAGACAGTTGGTGAGACCCCATCTGGAGTACTGTGTGCAGTTCTGGAGACCTCACCTCTGCAAAGACACAGACAGAGTGGAGGCTGTCCAGAGGAGGGCAACCAAAATGGTGCAGGGTCTGCACCAGAAGACATACGAAGAAAGACTAAAGGAGCTTAATATGTATATCCTTGAGGAAAGAAGGGAGAGAGGGGACATGATAGAAACTTTCAAGTATCTCAAGGGAATCAACAAAGTCCAAGAGGGTAGCATCTTTCAGAAAAAGAGATGTGCAAGAACAAGGGCACAGTTTGAAGATAGAGGGGGGACGGCTCAGAGGTAATGTGAGGAAGTATTTTTTCATGGAGAGGATTGTGGATGTATGGAACAGCCTCCCTGAGGAGGTCGTGGAGTCAAAAACAGTGGAGGAATTCAAGAATGCATTGAACAGACATTAGGGCAGGCCTAGTAGGGGGTAGGAGGAAGTAAGCTGTTGGTTAACTAGGATCTGCAGCTTATCTGTTAGGTAGGAAAATGGGCAGACTAGGTGGGCCAAGCGGTCCTTATCTGCCATCAAATTCTATGTTTCTGTGTTTCTAACTTGGAGTCAATCCGCTGGGAATTACGCTGGTGGATATCGTCACAAAATTTGCTGGCGGGTGTCTCCTTCCACATGGGTGCCAACCCAGATTCTGACCACAGACGTGTCATCCTTAGGATGGGGCGCCCACGTGGGGACACATCGCACTCAGGGCTCTTGGTCCCCAATAGAAGAAGATCTGCATATCAATGTTCTGGAGCTAAGAGCAGTCCTTTATGCCCTTCAAGCCCTGGTCTCGGTCCTAGTGCCAGGCCACCTGTTGGTCCAGACGGACAACACTTCGGTGATGTTCTACATCAACAGACAGGGTGGTACACACTCGTATCCCCTCTGCTGGGAAGCCATGCAGGTGTGGGATTGGACTCTGGAGCATCAGCTCATGTTAACTGCGGTACACGTTCCAGGAGAACAAAATGTGTTAGCTGACATGGGAGCTGCTTCAAGAGTCACAGATCAAATCTTCTGCTGGTGGGGGACGCCAGAGCTGGATCTCTTTGCATCACAATTCAATACAAAACTGCCCAGTTTCTGCTCTGTAGGTCCAGAGCCTGGAGCTTTTTGGCAAGACACGTTGTACCTCTCCTGGAAAGGGAGGTTTCTCTACGCATTTCCTCCCTCCCCGCTCTTGCAGAAGATTCTTCTCAAGGTGCAGTCGGAACCTTCCACCCTCATTCTGATCGCTCCGCTATGGCCTCATCAGATTTGGTTTCCTTTGCTTCAGCGCTTAGCGGCAGAGCTTCCGCTGCCCTTTCCACTCTCCTCTCATCTTCTGTCCCAGGACAGAGGGTCCCTGATCCATCCGAATCTGTTCTCTTCACCTGCATGCCTGGCTCCTCAGGACTTGGCTAAAGCCAGATTTGGTGTGTCCAATCAGGTAGTGCAAGTTCTGGTTGAGGCACGTAAGCCTGACACCAGGGCCACTTACGTTATGAAGTGGAAACGTTTCTGTATCTAGGCCACAGCCAAGAGGGTGGACCCACTGGTCTTTCCAGTTAACTCCATTTTAGAATACCTGCTTTCGCTCTTGGAGTCAGGTCTCAGTTACTCCTCCATCAAAGTACACCTGACCGCAATCTCCACTTATCACTTGCCAGTGCTGGATAAGACGGTAGCTCAGATGGAGGTTTCTAAAGCCTTCCTGTGAGGTATTCTGCATATCAGACCTCCCATTCGGGATCCCGTACCCCCCATGGGATCTCCTTTTCATCCTGGAGAAGCTTATGCTCCCCCCCTTCGAACCGGCTATGGAGACTGAACTTCGTTTCCTTTCCTGGAAAACTCTGCTTTTGGTAGCCATTACTTCGGCGGGGCGCATTTCAGAGCTTCAAACCCTCATGTGTAAAGAACTCTACCTTGTTTTTCATAAGCATAGGGTTGACCTTCACACCAACCAGAAGTTTCTATCAAAGGTGGTTTCAGAGCTCATCCTGAACCAATCCGTTCAGCTTCCGGTGTATTACCTGGAGAATTCTAATGGGGGGAAGCCCTGCTCCACTCCTTGGACGTCCACAGGGCTCTCCGATGTTACCTGGCCAGGACCAAAGGGGACAGGAAATCTGATCAACTATTTGTATACTTTGCTCAAAGGTCCTTAGGTTGCCCAGTCACCAAACAGATGCTGTCACGCTGGTTGGTTCATTGCATTACTTTTTGTTATCAGAAGAATAACAGGTCTACCCTGGGGCTGGTTAGAGCTCACTCTACCAGAGCTATCGCTGCTTCCTTTGTGGCGCTGAAGCAGGTACCTGCAGCTGATATTTGTGTTGCTGCTACCTGGAGTTCTGTTCATACCTCCGTCAGGCATTACAGCCTCAACATCATTTCCAGATGCAGAGCAGGTTTTGGCCTCGCAGTTCTGCAGGGCCTGGTTTCCTGAGGGACCCTCTCTGTTCCTGTTTATCCTGTTCCTTTCCATACTGTTCCCCCACCCAGGGATTGTTATAAGTTTATACTGCTTGGGAATCAATCCTACTTGTGTTACCTGCTGCAAGAGCTTCCTCTCGAAGTAAGATAGTACAGTTATGGAAGAACTTAGTGTAACAGTAGATCTTTGAGAGAAGCTCTTGCAGCAGATGTGTTTCCCTCCCTCCTTCCCCCAGGGATCAGGCCTTTTCCAGACTGGCCTTTCCTCCATTGTTGGGGAACATTTTGGATCATCCTTTCTGACTATTGCCTGTTACCATCTCTCTGCCTGACAGGGGGCGTACAAGAACTGGAGCACGTGGGGAACTCCTCCCTTATATAGGGCGACATCGGTGGTGGAGCTGACGTTGGCGAGGGCGTTCCCACATTGGTACTGCGAGAAGAAAATAATGCTGGGAACCGTCACCAGGTGGCGTCAGGCCTACTTGTGTTACCTGCTGCAAGAGCTTCTCTCCAAGATCTACTGGTATATTAAGTTCTTATGTAACTGTGCTATACAGTGGAAGGATTATGTGTTGTACTATAGCTCTAGATACAGTGGGAGGATTGTGTGTTGTGGTACTATAGCTCTAGATGCAGTGGGAGGATTGTGTGTTGTGGTACTATAGCTCTAGATGCAGTGGTAGGATTGTGTGTTGTGGTACTATAGCTCTAGACACAGTGGGAGGATTGTGTGTTGTACTATAGCTCATGGGAGGATTGTCTCTTGTGGTACTATAGCTCTAGATGCAGTGGGGATATTGTTTGATTTTATTAAAACATTTTTATTAGGTAACCCCCAAGAGCGTCAAATGCCCATTTTCAATGGGGACCTGAAATTAAACACACATGCAAAATAACAAGACAAACTAGAAATGCAGAATACAAAATAAAAAAACAAAAACAAAACATGTACCTCTACAAGATGAGTTAACAGAACAATGCATCCTTAGAGATTACTTAAAAGCATTGTGCAAATTGAGGTTCTGTAGAATGGCAGGGTAATGCATTCTAGAGATTTGCTGAACAGAATGAAAGACTGCTGACCAGTATGGGTCTTTACAGGTTTTAAAATATGGTGGATGGACAAAATTATTTTGAGAAGATCTAGTAAAATATTGGGAGGAATCGGTTCACAGTTCAGATGTGAATATAAATTGAACAGAGGATTTTAGACTTTTTTTTTTTTTTTTTTTTTTATTTCGTTGTTTAACCAGGTATAGCACACTAAGCTGAAAGCTTTTTTACAGGAGCGACCTGGGACATCTAAAATGAATAAGTGAAAAATAGACACTACTTTATTCAAAAAATAGCCATCCTAGCTTCATTCACTTCTACTTTGCCATTGTTGTGAGTCCAACAATGCTGGTGCTCATATTCTGCCTCCTCATCCCCTGCATCCCCAATGGCATTGTGACACATTCGACCCTGGCTTATCTTATGCAAACGTCCTGGCCTCCTCCATCATAACTGGTCTCTCCCTGATAAGGCTGGTAGTTTTCCACCCCCTCTCTTCCCCCTCCCAAGCTGTTCTTCTCCAGGAACTCACTCCTTCCAGGCAGCCAAATCCTCTTAATACTACTACTCCTGGGAGGAGACATGGAAGTCAACCCTGGCCCTACTGTCAGTCTCAGTAGCAACTTCTTTCCCTTTACTAAGGGACTCAAGATTTTTCACTTCAATATTAAGAGCCTCATACTGGAAATCGAACAAGTCAAAATATGGGTAAGTCAGAATCACCCTGACTTCCTCATCCTTACCAGAATGTGGCTGTCCCCTTGTATTGCTTCCTCTGCCATTGACATCCCAGCTTACCTCTCCCACCAACACCACTCCAAGCATGGAGGTTGGGTCCTAATCTGATGCTACATCTTCATTGTCCATGAAGAAGCCATCCCTAAATCCCATGAGCTCATCTCGGGAGTCCTGTCATTCCCCATTCGGGCGTGATAAAAATCACAGGAATTACTACTCACTTGGAATCTCCACTGTGATTTAGTAGCAGGAACCCTGCAAAAGGAACTGGCCCCCCTTCCTACTGGGGAACACATGATCTTACTTCGAGAGGGCTCTTGCAGTAAGTAATTACAAACAGGGCTGAAACCGGCAGGCACCAGGACCCCACGGAAAAATTTCTAGCTAGCAGTTTCTGGCTGGGGATCGCCCCCACGTCAGGTGACCGACGTCATGCGACGTCAGTATAAAGGAGCGGTCCCCCACACCCGTCTTATAGTTCTTTCCCGCAATTAGCTCGTGAAAGCGCCTCGCAATTAAGTTCCTACTGCTTTGTCAGTCGTCGGTTTTATTACCGAAGTTTTTTATCGTTTTCCAAAATAGTTCCTTATAGTTCCGATTCTGTTGCCGTGTATGTCATCCTGTACTCCATCCGACTTGCATAAAAACAAGTGAGACTCGTGCGGCGCCCAGCTCCCGCATAAGGGTGCCCAGCTTCCGCATAAGGACGGACATTCCCTGTGCTGCTTCTGTCTAGGCCCGGATCACCCCATGGTGAAGTGCCAGCACTGCCAGCAATTCAGTGCTGCAACCCGTAAATGGAGGCAATAGTCCTTGGAAGCCCACATTTTAAAGAAAAAGATGTCCTCCATGGAGAAGGAGCTGAAGAAGCTTCGGCAGGCCTCAACTTCCCCCGAGGGACACCGCAAGAAGAAGGAGAAGCACCGAGACTCCACCTCCATGACCACTGTGACTTTGGACGATGTCACCATGTTAAAGGTAACATCCCCTCTGGGGGACCGTCCCTCGACAGACGAATTGGAGGTTTCCAAGGCGGCGGCGTCCCTCCTGTCAGGCTCGCACTCAGGCCCATCGGGAGCCTCCAGGACAAAGGAGGCAACCACTCCCGGGAAGGCCGCCAGTGATGCCGACATCCGCTCGGACAAGGCCGCTAAGTTGCCCGACTCTTTGGGCAGCGCACAGCCTCAAAAATGCCCGCCAAGACCGCTCCTCCCTTGCAGCCTTCGTCTGACGCTGGCTTCTTTGACGCCCTCCCAGACCCTGCCAATAAGGCGGATGCAGCTCCTCCTCGAATGCATGGCTTCCGAGCCGACGCTGGACCCTGTTGACCAGTCTGCTGTCCCCGGCTCGGTACTGGTGACCAAGGCTCCAGCGTCTCCCCTGTTGGACCCCGGAGATTTTAATCCTCCTTCTCCGGGCGACACAGAGGACGCCGCTATGCTCCCATCAGGTCTCCCTCCCACTGGGCTGGATCCCCTGACACTGGACCCTCTGATGCCGGCTCTGACGCCAGCCTACCCGATGCTGGGTGACATCCCTTTACTGGACGCCGGCCCTGATGCCCGCCAGGCCACCTATACCTGGCCCTCCTGCTGGTTCCTGGGTATCTGACCCCGTCCTATCAGACGCCATCCTACCTGGGACTGCAGTATCCTGTGCCGCAGTACCCGACACTGGGCTTCCCGCCACCTGGCTACGGATACTCTCCCTACAGATATCTCCAGTATCCATATCCCCTCCACCTTCCCCGCCCCCTCAGCCACCTGTGGATTTGAAGGAGACTCTAGCTGCCTGGTAGGGCTGAGGCCAAGGCTCAGCTCACCAGAGTGGTGGAAAGCCGTCTTCCAGTGAAGGACCCGGTACCAGATCCCCTTCACTGGAGACAAAGGACTCCATCCCTCCTGCCAGACACCAGAGATGAGCCCTCCGGTGCCAGGGCCGGGGAGGATACGCTTCCCCGAGGGTTCCCCAAGGGGTCCATTCTTCCCACGCATGGGGTGGAGTCTTCTTCCCACTCTTCTTCGGAGACCTCCGACTCAGATTCCGTGGGGTGCTCCGATTCTGACGACGAGCCTCACTCTCCAGCCCGTCCCAGGCCAAGGACTTCTCCGAAGTCTCCTCTGGAAGATTCTTCCTTTCTGGAGTTGCTGCGAAAGATCAAGGAGGTCCACCAGTGGCAATCTCTGGAGTTGAATCCACAGTGGAAGAAACTCGCTGCCCATTTGGATCTGCCCGAAACAGCTCCAACATTGATTCCGCCCTGGATCGAGCCTCACGCAGACCTTGTTTCCACTATTTGGAAACAACCATCCGCGGTGGCCCCCCTTCCAAGGAAGGCAGATAGGCTATACCAGGCTCCCGAGAGTCTGGATTCATTGAATACACACCCAAAGGCCGATTCTGTTGTGATTAGCGCCGCTCATGGCAGGACGATTAACCCAAAGCACCTTAGCTCGTCTACACCAGACAAGGAATCTCATCTTCTGGACCAGTACAGGAAGAAGGTGTATGCTTCTTCCACACTGGGAATCAGGGCTCTGAATTATGTCACGCATATGGGGGATTACCAGAAGGCTATCCTGAATCTCAAACCAAGCAGGAAGTGGCTGATGTCATCCGGTCTGCTCGTTTGGCCAGTTGGCATACGTTAAGTGCCACATACGATGCAGTGGACACTGCTGGTAGGAGTTTGGCTTTCGCCATGGGCCTTCAGCATCATGCCTGGCTCTGGGTGTCAGGATTGGTCCCTGAAGTGCAATCCACTATGCAGGATGCGCCCTTCAGGGGTTCAGTGCTGTTTGGTGGGGATGTCAAAGATATCATCACCACTCTGCAAGAGAAGAGCACTGCACTTAAGTCTGTTGACTCTATGTACAAAGCCCCCTCAGGGACAGCGTCACCCCTTTCTCAGACTTCTCGACCAAAAGTGAAACCTCAGGGCAAGCGGGCCAGCAAGCGTCGGGCCCCTACAGCAGCCAAGACTCCGCCGCACAAAAAAGCATCCGGAGCCTCGGCCACCACGCCGCCTCACACCTCCTGACTCCTTTCCTGTCCCATAGCCTCTGGATTCTCCAGAGGAACTAGTAGGAGGAGGTTCTCCTTCCATCTACCGGATTAGGAGAGGATCACATCAGATGCTTGGGTGCTCCAGCTGATAGCAGAAGGGCACTCAGTCGAGTTTCTTCAGAAACCACCCAGAAGACCACCCCCAAGTCGTCTTACTTCCCGGAGCATCTTCCTCTGGTTCAGGAAGAAATCGGCGATAGTCAGTCCCCAACCACCTTTGGGGGAACGGTTACTACTACCATTTCTTCCTGGTTCCAAAGAAAACGGGAGATGTGAGGCCTATGTTAGACCTCAGCTCCCTGAACATGTTCACGGAGTACATGCATTTCAGAATGCTTTCCCTACAGAGCCTTCTGCTTCTTCTTTGGCCAGAACAGTGGCTATGCGTTTTGGATATGCAGGATGCCTACCTGCATATCCCCATCCGCCCTTCCCACTGCAAATTCCTCTGGTTTTCATTTCAGGGGGACCAGTACCAGTTCAAGGCCCTCCCATTTGGTCTTTCCTCGGCCCTCCGAGTATTCACCAAATGTCTTTCAGTGGTAGCGGCCCACCTGCATATCCAGGGGGTACTGATTTTCCCGTACTTGGACGATTGGCTCCTGGCAGCCTCATCCAGGGAGGAACTCCAGTGCTCCTTTTCCCTTACCCGGCAGGTTTTCACCAGCCTGGGTATCACCATCAACCAGGCCAAGTCCCATCTGGTCTCTTATCAAAGACTTCAGTTCATTGGGGTGATCCTGGACACGACCATTGGTAAAGCCTTTCTGCCACCGGACAGGGTGGACACCCGTCAGGTGCAAGCAAGTCTATTGTCCAGCCGCCAAAGGGTCGGCGCCTGGTCAGTCCTTCGCCTGCTCGGGCTCATGGTGGCTGCAATTCCAACAGTCCCTCGCGCTCTGCTCCATATGAGAATCTCTCAGTGAATGCTTCGGTCTCAATGGGACCAGACTTCGGACGACCTAGACCAGGAGGTTCTGGTCTCCAACCCAATGATTTGGGATGTGCATTGGTAAATGGTGCAGGAGAACCTTTGCCTGGGTGTTCTGTTCTATCTGGAACCTCCCTCCCAAACATTGACAATGGATGCCTCAGGAGAAGGCTGGGAAGCTCACCTGGGACATCACAGGACTCAAGGCTCCTGGTCCAGTCTCGAGCGCAGTCTGCATATCAATGCGCTCTAGCTCAGAGCCGTTCTGTGTGCCCTTCAAGCTCTCCACTCTTGTATTCTTCCCGGTCATCTAGCCATCCAGACGGACAGCATGTGTGTAGTCTGGTACATCAACAAGCAGGGAGGAACTCGTTCCTACCCTCTGTGCAGGGAAGCAATGAGAGTTTGGGGTTGGGCAGCTCAGCGCCTCCTTCACCTGATGGCATTTCATGTTCCAGGAGTAGACAGTACGCTGGCGGACCACCTCAGTTGGTCATCAGCCAATGCCCATGAGTGGGAGCTGGATCAAGAGGTACTAGACGAAGTCTTCCTGCATTGGGGAACCCCTCAGTTAGATCTGTTCACATCTCCTCTAAACGCAAAACTTCCCGCCTTCTGCTCACTTGCTCCAGGGCGAGGCATTTTTTGGCAGGATTCTCTCTCTCTCAATTGGAGGGACAGATTTGTCTATGCTTTCCCTCCAATTCGCTTAATCTCAGGGGTCTTACACAAACTTCAGTCAGAAGGGGCTCGAATGATGCTCATCGCTCCATTCTGGCCCAGGCAAGTTTGGTTCTTTCTTCTCCAACAGTTTTCAGAGGAACTTCCACTTTCTCTTACTCTGTCGCAGTGCTTGCTGACCCAGGACCAGGGACCCTGGTCCATTTAGGTCTCAAATCCCTTCAGTTACATGCATGGCTCCTGCAGATGTAGCCCGAACCCACTTCAGGGTTTCTTCTCTCATCGCATACATTTTAGTGGAGGCCAGAAAGCCTTCCACTAGGTCCACATACGCTATGAAGTGGAAGCGTTTCTCGATATAGGCCACTTCGAAGGATTTCGAGCCCTTCTCTTGCCCTGTTGAGAGAGTCCTGGACTACTTGCGTCACCTCTTTGACCTGGGTCTCAGCCATTCCTCTTTGAAAGTCCATATGGTGGTCATTTCGGCCTACCATGTCCTTTTTGGGGACAGGACTTTCATGCAGTTGGAGGTCTCTTAAGACTTTCCTTAGAGAGGCTCTTCATTTAAGACCCCCTATCCAAGTTCCTGTGCCACCTTGGGATCTGAACTTTGTTCTTGAGAAGCTTACTCTGCCCCCCCTTTGAGCCGGCAGCTTCAGCAGACTTGAAGTTCCTCTCTTGGAAGCCTCTCTTCCTAGTAGCCATTACTTCGGCTGGACGAATTTCCGAACTTCAGGCCCTGGTGTGCAAAATCCCTTATTTGATTTTCCACAAGGAACGTGTGGCTCTGCGGACCAACCCTAAGTTTCTCCCTAAGGTGGTAGCGGAATCTACGCTGAACCAATCCATGGAGCTACTGGCTTTCTTTATGCAACACTCCTATCAAGGGGAATACCTCTTGCATATTTTGGATGTTCATAGGATTCTGAGATACTATGCCACTAGAACTTAGGATCTCAGAAGTCGGATCAACTTTTTTTTCTCTCTTGCTCACAAAAGAGAGGGCAATGCAGTTTCCAAGCAATGCCTTTCGAAGTGGTTGGCTCATTGTATCACTTTCTGTTATGACAAGTACAACAAGACTCTGCTGGGTCAAGCCAGGATTCACTCCACCAGAGGGGTAGCCGCCTCTACTGCTTGTTTCAGGAATGTGTCAGCGGCAGATATCTGCGCAGCTGCGACCTGGACTTCTGTCCATACCTTCACGAAACATTACAGTTTGGACATTGCCTCTCGCCTTAGAGCAGGCTTCGGTTTGGCTGTTCTGCAAGGTCTTCTTTCCTAGACCCTTACAGTCGGAGGTTCTAT
Organism: Neoceratodus forsteri; assembly: GCA_016271365.2. Lineage (NCBI taxonomy): Eukaryota > Metazoa > Chordata > Ceratodontiformes > Ceratodontidae > Neoceratodus > Neoceratodus forsteri. The sequence continues at coordinate 241,071,860 of CM028133.1, read as the reverse complement.
TGGTGGTAGTTTTCCTCCTCCTGAGTGCTTTTCTTTGTTCCAGATTGCTTGGGACTCAGTCCTATATGTAATTACCTACTACAAGAGCCCTCTCGAAGTAAGATAGTACAGATCTTATTTCGAGATACAGCTCTTGCAGCAGGTTACACCATTAGGACTGAAGCTGGCAGGCGTCAGGACCCCACGGAAATCTTCTAGCTAGCAGTCTTCAGCGGGGACCACCTCCAACGTCTGTCCCGCCCCCGACATCAGACGTAGTACATAAGGAGGCGGTCCCGCCAGAATCCCCAGTTCTTTCCCGTCGTCGACTTGCATGTCTCAACCCTTAGGTCTGTTTCTAGTGCGTGACGCCTGGAAAGGTTCTTTTTCCGGATTGGAAACCTTTTTTCCTCAATCGAACGTCTGCCATCTGATGTCCTCTCCAACTTCCTTGGAGGGCCATCCATCTAAGTGTGCCTGTGGGAAGCAAATTCCCTTTAAAGACCCGCATTCGGCCTGCGTGCAGTGCCTAGGCCCGGACCACGACACCCGGGCCTGTTCCTTCTGTCAAGGATTTAATAGCCGGACCTGGATCCGTCGCTAGAAGGCCTTACAGGCTTACCTTCTTGAAGAGAGAGCGAAGGCCATGGATTCTGCCTTCAAGAGGGAATTGTCGGAGAAAGCCCGCCGGCACCTCGAAAAGCACAAGGAGAGGGTGAGATCAAAATCCCCTTCTAGGGCTTCCGACTCCCGTAGCTCCAGCTCCCGGTCCGACCGCTTGCCTTCCCGGGCCCGCTCTCAGACTCCCCCGGTCGCGGTCAAGTCATCCTCGGGTTCCTCTACTCTACAGCCTGTTAAGACCACCAGGCCTTCTTTATCTTCTTCCAAGGCCTCGCTGAGGTCAGGGGACCGCCATCACCACAAGTCCGGCTCCCGACATCTGGTCGGTCTCCTTGCCCCCTCCACCCCAGCGGAAAACCGAGGAGCCGACATCGGCCCAACCGACATCGGCCAAGCACCACCGGTCCCAGGACCCGACAACTGCCTGATGCCCGTCAGGCCTTCTCCACCGTGGACGCCGGCCGGGGGACCGGCGCCCGACCCAGTAGAGAGAGGAACCCCTATGCCACCTACCGACGTCAGCCAGGAGGCACTTACGGAGGAGGAGTTGACTCAGCCCAAAGACCAGGTGGGCGAACCCGGTCCTGTCGAACCCCCCCAAGGAACCCTCCCCTGAACCAGAGACCCCTTGGGAGCCGTCGTTGGGCCTCAGTATTTCAGATGTCAAGGAGTTATTCACCTACTGGTGGGATACCATAAAGAAGGACGTGGTTCCCACACCTCCTCCTCTTCCTTCTCCTCCACCCGTGACTCCACCGGCCCCAGCGCCCCCCCACCATCTGGGGCAGCAGGCCGAGTACCTTCCCCCTGGGAGCCTGCGAATCTCCGAGGGGCAGACCAGACAAAGGAGACCTCCGTCCAGATCTTCTTCAGGGTCACCCAGCCCCAAGAGACCCAGAAGACGCCGCCACTCGCCTTCGACGGAGGACTCTGGATCGGACTTCTCAGACGGATCCAGATCCCCTTCTCCCATCAGCGTCCCCTCTCTGGACCCACGTGAACTCCCAAGATCTCCTCCGGATGACCCATCGTTCTTGGAGATTATGAAGCATATTCAAGAGAACATGGGCTGGGATGCAGAGGAACTTGACCCTGAGAGGCTACGCCTTGCACGATATCTTCGGCAAAAGGACCCAAAGCCTGTGGTGGTGCCACCCTTGGTGGACACACATTCGAGGACATCACCAAGGCAGCATGGAAACGTCCACACTCGCTCCCGGTGATGCCGAAGAAGGCTGACCGCCTGTACAAGGCCCCTAGGGAGGACCAGTACTTGGCATCTCATCCTCTGGCCGATTCTCTGCTCATTACAACCTCACATGACCCGGTCCCAGAGCGCAACATCTGAGCACCCTGCCACTGGACCCAGAGTCCAAGCAATTGGGCGCAATGGGCAAGCACACTGCGTCTTGCCAGCTGCTAAGATGCGCCATTAGATCCCTCAGCTATCTTACCCACATGGTCCAGTTCCAGAATGCCTTGTGGGAGCAGGGACTAGACCTGGCAGAAAGATGCCAGAGGTGAGCAGAAGGAAGAGTTGCTCCAGCTCTTCCGCGGGGGGTTCAGGCGTGGGAACCGGGTGCTCGAGCCAGCGTGTGACTCCAGCGGACTCCTCGGCCAGAGTGGCAGTCTCAGGCATATGCCTCCGGAGACACTCGTGGCTTTGTGTCTCCGGATTTACCCCGGTCGTCCAGAAAAACATTCTGGACGCCTCGTTCCATGGAGAAGTTCTCTTTGATGAGTCTTCGGAGAGGGTTCTCACCAAACTTCAAGAGGCCGGGAAGGTGGTGCGGTCTGTCCAAGCCATGTACAGACCCAAGCTCGGTTCCTTTTGTAGGAATCAGAGCCGTTTTCGTGGCCGGACACAGACAACAGTCCTCTTCCGGTCCGCAACAGAGAGGCCCCTTCTCCCGAAGAGCCCAGGGGAAGTCCGTAGGCCGAGTCCAACGCCCCGCCAAGTCGGCCCAGCTTGCAGGACCCTCAGCCGCCACAGCATGACTCCTTCCCGGCCCCCGCCACTCAGGATCAATGGGACACCAAGGTCGGGGGTCGTAGTGCGGACCACCTGCCAGGGTGGCAGTCTATTACCACCGACAAGTGGGTTCTTCAATTGGTCAAACGAGGCCACTTTATAGAATTCGTGGACAAGCCACCCACAAGGGCTCCTCTGCTCTCCCGTTACTTGGGTCAACACAGATCTCTTATCAGACAAGAAGTACTCGCGCTTCTACAGAAAGGAGTGGTGGAGTACGTCCCAGAGAACCAGAGAAGAGCAGGCTACTATTCCCACTTCTTTCTGATTCCAAAGAAAACAGGGGACCTCCGTCCAATATTGAACCTCAGTGACCTCAATATGTCGGTCACCTACAAACGGTTTCGCATGGTGACCCTTCAAGAGCTTATTCCCATGCTGGAGAAGGACACCTTTCTAGCGTCACTGGACATGCAGGACGCCTACCTGCACATCCCCATTGCTCAAGCGCACAGGAGGTTCCTGCGCTTAGAGTTCCTTGGCCACCACTTTCAGTTCCGGGCACTTCCTTTTGGACTGTCATCAGCCCCCAGGGTCTTTACTAAGTGTATGGCAGTCGTGGCAGCGTCTCTAAGGAGACAGGGCCACTATGTGTTCCCGTACCTGGACGACTGGCTTCTCATGGCCGCCTCCAGAGAGGCGCTGTTGTTGGCCATCCAGAACACCCAAGCTCTTTTTCAGTCACTGGGTATTCTTATCAACTACGAGAAGTCTCTCCTGGTACCGTCCCAGAAGCTGCAGTTCATAGGCACAGTTCTGGACACCATCCAAGGGAAAGCTTTTCTTCCCAAGGACAGAGCGGAGCGCATCAGGTCCCTCATCAGGGACTCTCAGCGAAGAAGACTGTCCCCGCCAGACTGGTCCTTCGCCTGCTCGGACACATGGCTGCGGCCATTCCAACCGTCCCGATGGCAAGGCTCCACATGCGGGTAGCCCAGTGGATGCTAAAAGTGCAATGGGATCAAAGGCAAGACCACATGCAGCAGCCGGTCAGAATCACGAGGGCCTTGATTCGGGACTGGCAATGGTGGCTAGACCCAGGGACACTCTCTGTGGGTGTTCAGTTTACAGCGCCGTCCCTGGAGGTAATCCTCTCCACAAACGCCTTAGGGCTGGGGTGGGGAGCACACCTGAACGGGGTGAGGTCCCAGGGAACGTGGACCCCTCAGGAAGCTCACCTCCATATCAACATTCTGGAGATGAGGGCAGTCCTTTATGCCCTGCAGGCCTTCCAGTCAGAGATCCCGCCGAGTACCCTTCTGCTTCAGACAGACAATATGGCGGTGATGTATTACCTGAACAAACAAGGAGGCACACACTCTTACCCCCTTTGCAGGGAAGCTATGAGAGTGTGGGATTGGGTAATCCGACACGGCACGAGCCTGATTGCAGTTCACGTTCCCGGAGTGGATAACACAATCGCAGACGGCCTGAGTCGATCCCAGGCCAGAGTCCACGAGTGGGAACTTCTTCAGGAGGTAGCAGAGGATCTGTTTCTTCGATGGGGCACTCCAGAATTTGACTTGTTTGCTTCCCCATCCAACGCAAAACTGCCCAATTTTTGCTCGCTAGATCCAGGGCCTGGTGTTTTTTGGCGAGACGCGTTGTCCCTCTCCTGGGCGGACAGATTCCTCTACGCTTTCCCTCCCTTCCCGTTGATACAGAGAGTCCTTCTCAAACTTCGCAGGGAGCACGCAACAATGATCTTCGTAGTGCCTTTCTGGCCCAGACAGATCTGGTTCCCCATGCTGACACAGTTGTCCCGGGAACCTCCACTCCCGTTGCCCATCAGCTCCCATCTGCTGTCTCAAGAGGAGGGTTCGCTAGTCCACCCGGACTTGCGCTCACTGAACCTGCATGCCCGGCTCCTCGAGACATAGCCATTATGCGACATGGGGTCTCGCAAGAGGTGGCGGAAGTCCTTTCTGCCGCCAGAAAGCCGTCAACGCATGTGACGTACGCCATGAAATGGCGCCGGTTTTGCCTGTGATCTCAGGCATGCAGCCTCTCCCCTTTAGATTGCCCAGAGAAATCAGCCCTGGAATACCTGCTTTCCCTCTTCCATTCAGGCCTTGCCTACTCCTTGATTAAAGTTCACCTCTGTGCGATTTCGGCCTACCACTACCCGATAGGTCAACGCACAGTGGCACAACTCGATGCCTCTCATGATTTCTTGAGGGGGTGTTACACCTTAGGCCACCCATCAAGGATCCCGTCCGTCCCTTCTTGGGACCTACTCTTCGTCCTGGAACAGCTCACGCTGCCCCCTTTGAACCTGCCGCAGATTGCAAGCTGCGTTTTCTGTCATGGAAAACGTTATTTTTGGTTGCTGTCACGTCAGCAAGGAGAATTTCTGAGCTACACGCTCTCATGTGTAAGGAACCTTATTTAATTTTCCACCAGGACAGAGTGTCTCTGAGGACGAATCCTAAATTCTTGCCTAAGGTGGTCTCAGCCCTTACCCTTAATCAGGACATTGATCTGCCGGTGTACTTCCCTAGGTACAGCAATAGAGGAGAAGCATTGCTTCACACCCTAGATGTTCACCGCTCCTTAAGATACTACTTGACCAGGACCAAACAGCATCGCAACTCTGAGCAGCTGTTTATTTCCTTCGCTGAGAGGATGTTGGGCCAACCAGTCTCAAAACAGACCCTTTCCCACTGGATTGTCCAGTGCATTTCGTTTTGCTACAACAACAAACAGAAGCCCCTTCCGGGCACAGTCCAGGGCCACTCGACTAGGGGGATGGCTACTTCCTTCGCAGCGCTGTGGAACGTCTCCACCTCGGCCATTTGTGCCGCAGCTACTTGGAGCTCAGTGCACACCTTCATCAGGCATTACAGCCTGGACATTGCTTCACGGCAGAGAGCAGGTTTTGGCCTCGCTGTTCTAGAGTCAGGATTTTTAAGATCTCTCCGTTATGCCTCCTCCCAGAGTGTCTAGAGGCGCTATTGCTTGGGAATCAGTCCTAATGGTGTAACCTGCTGCAAGAGCTATATCTCTAAGTAAGATAGTACAGTTATATAAGAACTTACCGTAACAGTAGATCTTCGAGAACAGCTCTTACAGCAGGTACCTACCCACCCACCATTCCCCCTTGGAAGAGGTAAGGCCTAACCAGGCCTCGGCAGGAGCTTACGCTCTTTTCTTTTGATGGCGGATCCTCGGTCTCCACTTCTGATGTCATCCAGTGGCCGGAAGTCTCCAGCGGGAGAACTGGGGATTCTGGTGGGACCGCCTCCTTATGTACTATGTCTGACGTCGGGGGCGGGACCGACGTCGGAGGCGGTCCCCGCTGAAGACTACTAGCTAGAAGATTTCCGTGGGGTCCTGACACCTGCCGGCTTCAGTCCCAATGGTGTAACCTGCTGCAAGAGCTGTTCTCGAAGATCTACTATTACGGTAAGGATTCTTACGTAACTGTACTTTCGTAAGAACTTACCGTAACAGTAGATCTTTGAGAGAGGCTCTTGCAGTAAGTACTACCTTCCCCCCCTCCATCCCCCTTAGCTTTTTCAGTTCCTTTTCCAGGAAGGGAAATATCCGCTTCTCTCTAGTCTTGCCTTTGGGCCCTTGGCGAGAAAGAACTGGAAGGTGGGCGTGAGGGGGAGCGCCCCTTTATATTGACGTCGCATGACATCGGTCACTTGATGTGGGGGCGGTCCCCCGCCAGAGACTGCTAGCTAGAAATTTTTTCTTGGGGTCTTGGCGCCTGCCGGCTTCAGTCCTATATGTAATTACCTAATGGAAGAGCCTCTCTCGAAGATCTACTGTTATGGTAAGTTCTTATGTAACTGTACTGTCGTAGGGGACATCAACATAAACTGGTCGACTGGATCAGGATTTTCTCCCCAAAAAAAACTGCACCCAAAAATTAAAGTCCTCAGCTAAGTCAGCTGATCTCATGCACACCTTTTAACACTAGATCCTCCAACCACAGTACAGTAGATTGGGTGCTGGCATCCCACCCCCAGAGAATCCTGGCCGTGGATAGGCTGCCCAACATATTCAGTGACCACTGCAGCACCTCCTATGTGAAGGAAAATTAAAGCCACAAAAGTTTCCTCAAGGATAACCCTCCCAGATCCTTCAAATCATTTAACCCTCAGTTTTCTTCAGGATCTTTTCACTACCATTTGAGTCCCAACACTCTCTGCTCTCAATCTAGAGTCTCTAACCCATGTCTCCTTGTTCACAGCTGTGTGCGACAGGCATGCCCCTCTCAAAAGGTTCAGAGTTCGGGGGCACCATCTGCCTTAGACTATCTCTGACGTGATTGAACTATTCCATGTAAGAGAAGGAGCCTGTGCTAAACATAAATACACAGATCTAACCTCGGACAGGCAAGCCTTCACCTCACTATGCAACTAATGCATGAAGGTTTTATGTCAGGCCAAGGCTGCTTACTTCCAAGATAAGCTTGCATGCAATAGCTTGGACCCATGCAAGTACTGGAAAATGATCCACAGTCTCCTAAACTCCCCTCACATACTGGTGGGTCCCAATGTGCCCCTGGATTCCTGTTGTCTTCTGAGGAGCCAGATCAGGATTTCACTGAAGGCCCCAGGGTACTCATTCCCCAAACCCCTATTGGTGACCAATACAGATTTCGTCATGCTGTCAGCTTCCACTTTCAGGCAATCCAAGCCAATGAAGTACAGAAGAAGCTGTTGGCACTAAACACAGCCTCCAGCTGTGGTGCAGATGGCATTTCCCCTGAATTCCTTACCCTTGTGGGGGGCTGATAAAGTTGCTCTGATTACCCACATTTTCAATTGGTCCCACTGCACATACTTCTTTTCCCGCTGCTGGAAGCATGCCTTGGTTGTCCCACTCCACAAAGATGGCCCCACAGATGCACTGTCCAACTACCACCGCCTGATATCCCTTCTTCCCGTCCTTTTCAAAGCTCTCGAGAGGCTAGTAAGCAAGCAACTCCAACTCCTACTCCATTGCTGGCTACCTGTCACCATACCAGTCTGGCTTCTGATCCAACCACTCCACCTCAGCTTCCCTCCTTAGAGTTACTGACCATATTCACTCAAATATGGACAAGGATATGGGCACAGAGGTCATATTACTAGACATTGCCAAGATCTTTGACATTGTGGACCACTGCTTACTTCTGAATAAGCTGTCTGCCTCGGGAGTTGACTACTAAGTGACAAACTGGTTCAAATCCTACCTTTCCAACCAAACCCAGTCTGTTAAGCCAGGATCAACCTTGTCCCCCCTTCCTGCTGGTCCCACTCGGGGTTCTCTCAAGGTTCTGTTCTGGGACCTCTCCTCTTCACAGTTTTTATCAATGATCTCCCTTTGACCCTCTCAAACTATAACATCCACATTTATGCCAACTACACCATCATCTCTACATTTGGCCTTCTGCCCCTTTCACCGCACAGACCCTGCAGCATGACTTCCTAACTGTGCAAAAGTGGTTCCAAATCAACAGATTAGCCATGAACACCAGGAAAATGGTCTGTATGCTGTCCAGCTCCAGACAGTGGCTAAACTTCCTCACCCACACTTCCTCACTTCATTGAACCAACACACTCTTAAGAGTAACTGATTAGATTCTACATTCACCTACAAATAACTAGAATCCTCTTGGATCGGACTTCCGGTGACGTCACGGAGCAGCATCTAGCTTAATCGCGGAGCTCCCGAGCCAGCCAACTGCTTTCCCCTATAAAATTTAAAATTTACAGAGTTAAAATGTCCAGAAGTGGTGGGGGAGCAGCGCAGCTAATGAGCAGGGGAAGAAATAGGGCGGATGCTAAAAGTAGCTGCAAGGATTCGTCGGATCAAGAACAGGCCCACCGAGCAGACAGTCTTCACCGTGAGGCCTACAATTGACGGATTATGATACGGATGGCGAGCAGGCACCTCTCTAGATCCAGATTCGAAAGGCTTCTGCAGATAAAGGAATCAAGAAAGAAAACAAACAAGAGTTTCGTGCTATTCAGACCCAATTTACTACATTCGAGAAAGCAATGGAGCTAGCTGAAGAGAGGATATGGAGTGGAAGACACAGTAATCCAACTGCTACAAATATCAAAGGAGCTAGCACATGAATCTGAATACCTCCACGTAAAATGCCTGGATTTGGAAGGCCGTTCGAGACGTGACAATTTACGCCTATATGGGCTACCTGAGGACATTGAAACCTCACCCATGGCCCCCTTCATAGAGAAATTATTGAAAGAAGCACTCGACCTCCCGGCTTCACTGATTTTTCATATTGAAAGGGCCCATCGATCCCTACAGAAAAAGCCCACGGACCCACTGGCAAGACCACGCTCTATAGTGTTCAAGGTGAGCTCATTTAGAGCTAAAGAGGAGCTGTTATGCAGGGCATGGAGCAAAAAGGAAATTAAATACCTTGCAAATCGATTGTATTTGGACCATGACTATCCTCAGGAGATTCAAGCTCAAAAGCGAGATACTGCCAATAATTAAGATTCTGAAGGAAAAAGTAGTCCGCTTCCACACCCTTACCCAGCTAAACTGAGGTGTTTTGGGAGGATGGTATGAGGCAATATCACACAGTAGAAGAGGCGCTGGAGGATATGAAGCGGAGAAACATTCAGGTCGATGGGATTAGGAACCAAGCTGAAGGTCGGCAGGGGACTTCTTAGGCAATGCACCATTTCCTGAAGACCTCAGGAACTGTAAAGGAACACCCTCAGACTTAATGCGCCTTATCGAGAAGGTCATCAGTACTAGAACAGCAACCTGAACAAAATGTTAATGGAGAGACATTACAAGTCTACTAAATCGGACCTGATAAGGTTGAACTTTCGTTGAAGCTGATACGGGTCTTGAAGTGGGACTGTACCTAACTATTTTATGCTCAGGTCAGAGGGACCAACTGTGCTCAATTTCTTGGGAGGATCTGCTGTTTCCACATATAGAACATTGAAATGCCCTCTAATGAGTAAATAGAGGAATCCCCCTTTTCTTTCCTTCTCCTCTCCCTCTCCCCTCATTCCCTGCATTCACAGCCGATTGTAAAATGTGTATATAGAGTTGGCTGGGTAAGGGTTTACTAGCGGATTAGCTCAAGGAACAGCTTTTTCTGGTCGCTGCACCCTGTCTTTTTTTTTTTTTTCCTGGAGCCCCATACAATCGAGGCTTCGGAGGAGGTCCTCTGGAAACGGAGGGGTACAAATTCCTCCTCGTTCTCCCCCATATACGGGGAACAAAGGGGCTAGTGAGGCAATTAAGCCCCCAACCTTGGAAGTGAATATGCTTGTTCAAGTTTGTATGTATGTTCGGGTTTATTTGTTTCAACTTGTTGGGATGGTAATCCAAAATGTTATTGTAAAGTTGGCCAAAGCAGTGCACTTCAAAACAAAAGATGTGGTAACAGGTCTGATAGAGAGCTTATTAAAGGGTGATATGGGGTCTCCACTACACGAAATGCCCCCCCCCGTGGGGGTCAGGAATAATCCAATTAACCTATTTTCTAAAACAAAATGACTCAGCCATATACAATATGCACGCATTACAAATGCATGGGATAACCAATCCGTAAAGAGGGCAAAATACTTCAATCAATGAAAAGGCATAAAGTAAATATTTTATTACTTCAGGAGACCCACCTCACCCCAAGTGAGCACGAAAAATTTAAAAGTTGGGCTTCTCACTGGTGGTGGCTGCCTCTGACGGGGGAGAAGGAGGGAACTGCAATTATGTTAAGACAGGGCACTCAATTTGAACTCAGGGACCAAATCATAGATAAGGAGGGTCGATATGTTATAAAAGGCCTTCTGAAGCCAGATGTTCCTCTGGCCTCCATATATCCCTCCAGCATCAGATCTTAGATTTACAGCGAACTCCTTACTCGGTTGGCAGGATGGGCAGAGGGTAGACTGGTCTGTGGGGAGATTTCAACCTCAATATTTCAGGATCGGAATTGCACAATCCCTCCCAGAGGAGGTTGACCAAGTCGCTAGGGGGTCAGGGACTTCTTCAGGAACTGGGGTATGTTGATGTATGGAAATCACTGAATGGGGCAGTACCCCATCATACTTTTTATTCTCAGGCGCATGATACCTATTCTTGCCTAGATTTTCTCCTGACACAAAAGGAGAACGTAACACAGTTATACCAGGCCTGGCAGGGGGATTTCACCCTATCAGACCATGCTCCTGTTTTTTGTAGCCTGTCCTCACAAAGGACCCCCAAAAAGACGTTTTGGAGGCTTAATGTCTCACTGCTGAGGGATAAAGGAGCACAAGAGGCAATAATTGAGACTATCTCTCAAGCTCTCCTAGAGAATGATACCGGTGAGGTTACCATACCTACCCTTTGGGACACACTTAAGGCAATAATAAGGGGTAAACTCATAACCATAGCAGCACATAAAAAGCGACTGAGGGAATCACTTAGAACCTCCCTGGAAGTGAAAATAAATGAGCTAGAGAAGCTGCAACAGAGTACGCACTCCAGGGAGAGATCTAAGGAACTTATAAATCTTAAGAAACAGTTAAATGATATTCTGGATTATGCTGTAGAACAAAAACTAGTATTTCTTCGCCACAAATACCATGATGGGGGGCCGAGGTTCACGAAAATGGTTGCAGCTCAACTTCGGAAACAGACAGTAAGGGCGACAATCCTAAAATAAGACACCCTGATTCGAAGGCCTTAAAGCATACAGTACATGCAATAACCGACGCTTTTCGACAATACTACTCTACCCTTTATAAGCAGGGGGAAGACCCTAAAGAGGAGGATCTAATTAAATACCTGGCTGACCTAGATATTCCAATATTAACTAAGCAGCAGAGAGAGTCCTTACTGGCACCAATTTCCCTGACGGAAATTACAACCACAATTGGGCGCCTGAAATCCGGAAAGTGTCCGGGTTCCGATGGGCTACCGGGGGAATTTTATAAAACTTTTTCTGGGACCTTGGCTCCTGTCCTGGAGACGTCTTTTGCTGCTTTGACTCTCCGGAGAAGATATTCCCCTCTTGGAGGAGGCTATAATTTCAGTTATACCAAAGCAGGAAGGACTGTACCCAGTGCCCTTCTTATCGCCTCTATTTCGGTTTTAAATACGGACTACAAGATTATGGCCTAAATTTTGGCTAAGCGCCTAGTCCAATTTGTTCCATCTTTTATAAATAATGACCAATGTGGTTTCATACCAGGTCGTCAGGCTCAGGACAATGTTAGGCGATCTGTATATATAATGGAACATATCCTCCAAAACAAACTACCGGCGGTTTTCCTTGGGCTGGATGCCGAAAAGGCCTTTGATATGGTCTCGTGGCCCTTTTTGAAGGCCTCCATGTTAAAGTTTGGCCTACCAGGCCAATTTGTGGATCTAATTTTTAAATTCTATAAGGATCCGGTGGGTTACGTCAGAGCGAATGGGCATATTTCTGAAAAATTTTCCCTTTTTCGTGGGACAAGACAGGGCTGCCCAATGTCCCCCCTGCTCTTTGCATGCTATATTGAACCTTTAGCCCAAAGCATACGCCAATCCTCCGCTATTCAGGGGGTTCGTTTGGCTGGAAAAGAACATAAATTAGCATTGTTCGCTGACGATGTCCTAGTGTACTTGACGAACCCCCAGAAGTCCGTTGGGGCCCTGTTCGAAGAGATTCAGGAATTCACCAAATTATCGGGTTTTACATTAAATATGGGTAAAACAGAAGCCATGACATTTGGGTTCGTCCCTCCCCTTTCCCTCCGGAAAACCTATCCAGTTAAATGGGATGCCGAATGCATGACCTATTTAGGCATTCAAATACCTAAAAACCCTGAGGAATTACTTACTAAAAATTATGGTCCTTTAATTGAAAATATCAAAAATGATCTGAGAAGATGGGTACTCCTCCCTTCTTCCTTCTATGTTAGAACTCTCTCGATTAAGATTAATATCCTGCCGAGATTCCTATACTTATTCCAGGGTGTCCCTTGCAAGCTTACAGCTAAGGAACTTCTTTCTTGGCAAAGAATGCTAAATGTCTACCAATGGGGGGGAAAAAAGCCGAGGGTGGGTTTTTCCAAGTTAACTCTCCCAAAAGAATCAGGAGGGATAACCCTTCCCTCCCTCCAGAACTACTGGATGGCAACTCAGATGAGGCTGGCATTGCTCTGGGGCCACAAAACATATCAGGCCAACTGGAAGTTAATAGACTTGGCCCGTCCAACCCCATGTCCACTCCGGCCTGTCTTTTTACCAAGTCTCTGTTGGGTAGAGTGGTTCAGGCACTTCCCCCAGCAACGGCAGCTATATTAGAGGGTTGGCGGCTGGGGACAAAGAACAAAAATTTCTCCCAAAACCACTGGAAATATGAATGGTTTCTCTACACTTGAGAGAAGAAGGTTGGTTTAGAAAGCAGTTAAGAAGGGCCTTGAGGCCCCATGGCAGATGTTGTTAAGTGGGAGGATTATGAATTTTAACGAGGCCCAGCGGGCCTTTGCGTGGTCAGAGGGGGACAGGCTACATTACTACCAAATGAGAGCTTGCATATTATCTCATACTAAACAAATGGGTGTAAACCTAAACGTAGATGAAGACATCACCCCTTACAAGCAAATATGGGACTCCCAACATGGAGAGAGAGCAATATCTGTGATTTATAGAGCGTTGATCCTGCTCTCTTCCCATGTAATGAATCAGGTCCAGGCTAGGTGGGAACGGGAGTTGAAGTCTCCACTAACCCCCAGAGAATGGACTAAGATATGGAAGGGGACTTGGACTACAACCTCCTCCCCGGTCTGGAGGGAATTCACCTGGAAAGTAAGGGTGAGATTCTTCTGGATTTCGTCGGGCAGAGCCTTAACAGATAATAGATATGTCTCGCGTTGCTGGAGAGAATGTGGTGAGTTAAAGGCCACATATGACCATATATTCATAGGCTGTCCACGATTACAGCCATTTTGGGACCATATAGCACACTATATTAAACTAATACTTAACATCCAGAATAATCTAGAGCATCTTCACCTGATGCTGGGGATTCCCCCTGAGGAGGTAAGGGGCAAGCCGAGAAAATATTTGTGGGCCGTGTTTCTTACATCAGCCTATAAAGCCATTACAAAGAAATGGATGCAAAACACACTCCCTAACGTAAAAGACTGGAAAACACTGGTACAGAGTATTCAACATAATGAACAGATAACTCTTAATCTTCAACAGAGAACAGACACATATGTGGAATATTGGACACCCTGGGAGCTATTTCAAGAACAAATAGCTTAAGGGAGAGAATAGCCTGTCCGAACTTGACGTATAAGTTACTGGTCTACTCCTACATTTAAATTGGTCAAGGATGATAGATTTTGTAAGTCCTGTATGAAATTGTTTCAAATACCACACAGAACCCATTTACAGATGAATTTAGTAGATAACAGTCTTCAACTGACTAATGAGTTTCATCTCTGTCAACATAGATAAGTGTTATTGTTTTAAATGATTGTAATTGCACTGCTTCGTAAGCCACTCTTTTTAACGTTGTTGTTAAAGAATGCTTATTCCAGCGAGGGCTGTAAGTTCTGGCAGCCTATGTCATTGTAAGAGTTTTTATTAATTCCAATGATATCAATAAAGAGAGTATAAAAAAAGGATCCTCTTGGATCATCACCTCGACTACTCTGGGCATGTAACACATGTTAACCAATAGCTTTGCTAAACTAGGGGTCCTCTACAGGGTAAAGAGCTGCCTGCTGTGGACTACCAAGAAACAGGTGAATGAGCAGTGTTAACCCTGTTGGACTGTGCAGATATGCTCTGCCCTACCCTGTCTGTACCCACCGTTGCTCCATGTACAATGATATGGGGTGGGCCCCTACTCCTGTGAGACTTGTGCTGCACACCCCTCTGGTGGGCTCCAAAATGTGGGTCAGCAAATTGCCCAGCTACACCTCTGACCTCCTCTCTCCTTACTCTAACCTAGTCTACTCACCGGGGCCAGAGGAAGATCGCTGGCTACTTATCCCATGCTGCAGATGCAATTTTGAAAAAGCCTTCATCAGCTATAGGCTCCCTAGCATCTGGAAAAGCTTCCCTACAAAGATCACCACCTTGCTGAGCTTTCAGGTGGCCAAACCCTTGATCAAGGCTCACTACAGCTCCCCTCAGTCATTCCAAAACTGCTCCTGGACCTCCCACCCCCCTGAAAAAGAAAATTAGCAACTAGTCCTGCTCAACTCTTTGCAATCCCTGGCACTTAGGTTTGCACAATTGGTATGTAAGGTAACCTCAATACTCGGTCTCCTTAGATGGCTCCGGATCTACGCATTGTGATTGAAGTTATAACCGTAATTCACTGTGTTCTCATAACTTCCCTTTCCCCCATACTGGGGCTATGCTGTGTTTGTACCCACTTGATCTTTGTACACTTTGTTTCTCGTTGTAAAATGTATACTTTATTTCAGTAGAGATTGTATGTATTCTCTATTAATTCCTATTCTCCCCTCCTCCAGGTCGCAACTGGAAAGGAGTCTCATGGGCTTTGTGTGTCAACCTGGTAAACTATGTTTTAAGTAAATTAAACCATAGAAACATAGAAGATGACAGCAGAAGGGGACCTGTGCTCCATTGAGTCTGCCCTAGCGAGGTATCCTGGGACCTATTGTGCAACGGTGTTCTGTCCTCCTAGACACCCAGCCTGAGCCTAGCCCTTGCCAGTGCCATGTGTTTGTTCCTAATACTTCCCCACCCGTGCTTAAAGCTTAACACTGACTTTGCAGCCACCATCTCAGGAGGTGATCTATGCCAAGGTTCCACCACCCTCTCTGAATAGTAATACTTAATGATGTCCCTCTTGAACACTCCATCCTCCAGTTTCCACTCGTGCCCTCTTGTAGTAGAATCGACGTTCCTGGTAAAAAGCTGCACTTCTGGCACCTTGTTGATGCCTTTAAGGAACTTGAAGGTCTCAATCATATCTCCCCCCTCTCCCTCCTAGTCTCTAGTGAGTACAGTTTCAGAGTCCCAAGCTTCTCTTCATAGGTGATTTCCTGAAGGCCATGTATCATTTTTGTTGCCCTTCTCTGGACCACTTCCAATCTATCAATGTCCTTTCTTAGGTGAGTCCTCCAAAACTGTACACACTACTCCAGATGAGGCCTCACTAATGACTGGTAAAGTGGTAGATACCTCCCTGTCCCTGCTGTCTATCCCCCTGCCAATGCATCCTAACACCCTGCTAGCCATGCTGTAAGCCTTATTGCACTGACTTTGTTGCTTGAGGTCATCCATAATGAAGACTCCCAGATCGTGTTCCTCAGCAGAGGAGCTCAGCTGGACTCCGTTTAGCCAGTATTCTTCCTTGAGGTTGGCCCTACCCAGGTGCATCACCTTACACTTCTTAGCACTGAAGTTTAATTGCCATGTTTGTGACCACCTTTCCAACTTCTTAAGGTCCTCCTGCAGTTGTCTGACTCCCTCAGTACTATCCAATCTTTCGCTGAGTTTTGTGTCGTCCACAAACAGGGTGATGTTGCTATTTATGCCCTCGCTGATGTCACTAAGGAATACATTAAAGAGGACCGGCCCCAGGACCGACCCCTGAGGCACCCCACTAGTGACCTGCCTCTCATTAGATTTCACCCCATTTACTACCACACTGTTTTCAAACAACGTGAAGTATTGCTGTATTCTGACATATGCAGTGATCACCAACCTTTGAACTGCCCCGGGGAACAGAGAGTTAACTTTCCACGCAGGGCATGGAACACTGAGCTTGAGCTCGGTTGAAGCCTCTGTCTGCTGCTGTTTAAACTCAAACCGTCAGATTCTTTACTCCGCCTCACTGAACAGTCGCGCCGGAGATTTCTCCTTTGCTCGGTTCAAAAAAGTCGGTTAAAGTGTCGTTTTTTTCGCTCGGTTTCGACCAAATTTCTGCTACTGAACCTGTCTGTTTAAGTCTCTGTCTGTGGTACCGTGAGTACTAGATAGGTTTTGTATTAGTTTCTGTGTGGAACTTGTAAACATTGGATCAGTTCGGTTTGAACCGATCAGGTTTGTGTTGAAAAAAAAAAAAAAAAAAAACTTCTGTCTTTATTAGAGTGTGGTAACCAGTCCATATCGGTTCTAAAAAAAACGGATTTCATTCGTTTTTTCCAAGACCATGCACACGGTCAGAAACGGTAGAGTCTCTTGCCTGGCAGATTGCTGAAAAAAGGATAAGTTGTGGTTAGGATTGGCCATGTCTGAGAAACCCAAGAAAAAAAAATGGGCCCACTGGGTTTCAACACTGTAGTGTGTGTGTGGGGAAGCCTTTGCCAAGGCTGATCCCCACACCACCTGTGTTTATTGTCTGGGGTTTGACCACCTCAATTCAGACTGCCAAATTTGTAAAAGTTTTCCCAAAGCTACCCTGGATAAGAGAGTAGGTAGACTGAGGAAAAGGGAGGCCGAGAAGTCCACTGACCCGGATGGCCAGCCCGGTTCGGTTCCGACCGAATCAGAAGGAGTGCCCTCTGACCAGGGCGCAACTTCTTCGGGCCAAAGGAGAACCGATTCTGAGGAGTCAGTTCCGGTTAAAAGAAAGAAAAGGGAAAAGTCATCCGGTTCGGATCCACAAGTTCTTCCTCCGACCGCTGATGAAATAGCCAAAGCGATAAGGATAGTTCAGTCGCTAACTCCGGTTCCGGCCGAACCAGCACCATCTGTCAGGAGCTCGGTTCGGTCGGTTCCCCTGGTTCCTGATTATACTTTAGAAGAATCTTATGAACCGGAGGAGGAGGGAGAGTATGAAGATGATGATGGTGATTATGAAAGTCTGGATGTGCCTATTGACCCGGACATCTCCCCAGACAGACCTTCAGGTTTTTCTTCTCCTAGGCTTTCTGAGTCCCCTTCCCACTTTATGTTTTACAAGAAAGTGTCTGAAACCCTCCAGCTTCCTATGGAAGAAGCAGTAGAGGATCAGGAGGAACCTGATTTTGTTGAGATGATGGACATCCCAGAGTCCAGGAGATTGTCTGTTCCCCTCCATAAATCTTTTGGGAAACAGACATTTAAAATTCTAAAACTCCTAATTCCATACCTCCTGTGGACAGAAGAATGGACAAGAGGTATACCCTTTCAGGCTCGGACACGGAGTTCCTTTCCCAGCAATGCAGCCATGTTGGGGTAGTGCAGGCTGCTGCCTGTGATAAGGCAAATATTCCCTTGGCTTCACACCCCCCAGATAAGGACTCCAGGAGGATTGATGCCATGGCAAAGAAACAGTACATGGCAGCATCTTTGGGACTCAGGCAGGCTAACTATATGGCATACACAGCTAGATACCAGAAGTCCAGGTTGGACACTGTGCTGGCTCTAGCTAAACAGGCCCCTGACCAGCTTGCCAAGGAGCTGGAGCGGGCGGCTGCGGATGGGATTGAGGCATCCAAGGTGCAATTTCGTGCTGCTGTGGACTCCAGTGATGTTTCATCGAGAGTTATGGCTAAATCTGTGGCCCTTCAGAGGATGGCTTGGCTCAGATGTACTAGCCTATCACAAGATACCCAGGCTAAGGTCATGGATTTTCCTGTCATTAGTAATTCTCTGTTTGGGGAGCAGACAGAGAACTACATGAAGAAGATGGACGAGTATAGGACCACCTACAGGAGTGCTCAGGCCAAAGAAAGGCAAGCCACTCCTCAGAGGCAGCATTTCAGGGGCAGGGGCAGGCCCTTTCAAAGGCCTTTTTGCCAAGCCCAGGCCTCCTCTTCTGCTTATGCTCTGAGGGGGTTCTTTAGAGGGAGAGGCAGACTGGGTATGAGCAGGCCTGCTTCCACCCCTCAGCCTAAAGCCCCTGCCAAGCAGACACCCTGATGGGTCTTCCCGGGCCGATTCTCCAATACCTGTAGGGGGCAGGCTGGCTTACTTTATCCAGGACTGGAAGTCTTTAACATCAGACAAGTGGGTCCTAGAAGCAGTAAGCCAGGGACTGGTTATCAGCTTCAAAAAATTTCCCAAGATGAGAACCAGATTCTTTCCACCTGCAAATCCATCAGAGACCCTTGCCCTAGAGGCAGAGGTTTCTTCCCCCTTGGCTCTCAGAGCCATAGAAAGGGTTCCTACCCTACACAGGGGCCAAGGATTGTATTCCAGGTACTTCCTAACCCCAAAAAGACAGGAGAATGGTGGCCCATCCTGGATCTGAGATATCTAAACAAGCACCTTTTGAAGCCAAAATTCAAAATGGTGACTCTGAGAATGATTCTGCCCTCTCTAAGGCCAGGGGACTGGCTAGCCTTCCTGGACCTCAAAGATGTCTATTTTCACATTCCCATCAGGTGCTCCCACAGAAAGTACCTCAGGTTCGAGTTGCCCTCAGGCCACTATCAATTCAGAGCAATGCCCTTTGGCCTAACATCAGCCCCAAGGGTGTTCACAAAGTGCCTGGCAGTAGTGGTTGCTTTCCTAAGGAGAAAAAAGATCTCCATCTTTCCATACTTGGATGACTGGCTCATAGTGGGTCAGTCTCCAGACCAAGTCAAGTCACATCTTCAGATAACTCAGTAACTGCTTGCTTCCTTAGGATTCCTCCTGAACCTTCCAAAGTCAGTTCTCGAGCCAGTACAGCTCCTCACCTTTATAGGGGCAGAGCTGGATACAGTAAGAGCAAAGGTCTTCCTTCCCCTGGACAGGGCAAGGACCCCAATAGAACTGGCCTCTTCTTTCACCCTTCAGGTGTCTCGACCAGCAAGGCACTTCTTGCAGCTCCTGGGCCACATGGCAGCCTCTACAGCAGTGGTCCAGGGGGCAAGGTTCCAGATGAGGGACATTCAGTTCCACTTAAGAGCCTTCTGGTCCCAAAGAAAGGATTCCCTTACTAAACTAGTCCCAGTGACTTGAACCCTGATCCAGGCTTTGCAATGGTGGTAGGATCAGGACAATTTAAGACAGGGAGTTCCTTTTGTCACTCAGTCTCATTCACTAATCCTCACCACAGACGCCTCTCTCTTGGGCTGGGGAGTCCACTTAGGGGATGTTATCACTCAAGGGCTGTGGTCACCTCAAGAATCTCTGCTTCACATCAATCTCTTGGAACTCAGAGCAGTACTTCTGGCACTGCAAGCTTTTTCCAAGTCTTTACAGAACAAGGTGGTCCAGATCAGAACAGACAATACCACCACAATGTGGTACATCAACAAGCAAGGAGGCACTCGGTCTACGGCCTTATGCACAGAAGCAATGAAGTTGAGGTCTCTGGCCTATTCCCAGCAAACCTCTCTGATAGCAGTTCACCTCCCAGGGAAGGACAATGTCTTAGCAGATGCTCTCAGCAGGATATCTCAGGGCCACCACGAATGGTCCCTAGATCCCCTAATTCTGAAAGTGATTTTCTCCAGATGGGGCATTCCACAGATAGATCTTTTTGCAGCCTCAGACAATCACCAACTTCCTCTCTTTTGTTGCAGACCCCTAGTCTTGAGCACAGTCCCCCTGGATGCTCTGGTTCTGAATTGGGAAGGGAAGTTCCTGTATGCTTTTCCCCCCTTCCCTCTCCTGTTCAAGGTGCTAGTCAAGATCAGGTCTCAACCATGCAAAGTGATTCTGATCGCTTCAGACTGGGCTAGACAGCCCTGGTATCCATTGTTGCTGTTCTTAGCAGTCCACCTTTCCCTGTCTCTTCCCAGGAATTACAACCTGTTGACATCCTCTCAGGGAAGGATTTTGTATCCGAATCTCAAATCTCTCAATCTCAAGGCCTGGCTCTTGAAAAGAGTTTGCTGATCTGCACCTCTCTCAAGGTGTTCTTGATATTCTTAAGGCTTCTTGAAAGCCTTCCACCAGAAAGACTTACAACTCCAAATGGAAAAGGTTCATTATTTGGTGCTCTGATACGCATATTTCTCCAAAATCTGCTGGGTTGCCTACAGTCCTGGACTATGTGGTTCATCTCAATGGCTTGGGACTTAGACCAGCTACACTTGAAGTACATCTGGCAGCTGTTTCTGCCTTTTTGTCAGTAGGCAAGCCCTCTCCTCTATCAGCCCATCCTGTAATTTGTAAATTCTTCAAGGGATTGCTGTATACCAATCCTCCCTTTAGGGACCCTGCTCCTGCTTGGGACCTTAATGTTTGCATTGCTCAGCTTATGCAACCCCCCTTTGAGCCTTTATCCTCTGCGGAGCTTAAGTACTTGACTTGGAAAACTGTGTTTTTGGTAGCCATTACCTCTGCCAGGCGCATTAGTGAATTGCAAGCCTTGTCAGTGGAGCCTGATTTCATCTCTTTCCATAGAGATAAAGTAGTCCTAAGAACTAACAGGAAGCTTTTGCCTAAGGTGGTTTCAGATTTCCACCTTAATCAGTCTGTGTCTCTCCCTGTTTTCTTCACTGACCATTCCTCCTCTGGGGAGAGGAGGTTGCACAGCCTGGATGTAAAAAGAGCTCTTAGCTACTACATAGAGCGCACCAAGGGTCACAGGTTTGAGTCCCTCCAGTTGTTCCTCACTTATGAAGAGGTCAGTAAGGGCAAACCTGCCACTAAAAGATCTATTGCCAGGTGGATTGTCTCTTGTACACAATTCTGCTGTGAGAAATTGGGTAGAACCCCTCCCTCAGGCCTGAGGGCTCACTCTACTAGAGGTACAGCTGCTTCCCTGGCTGCTGCCAGGGATATTCCTATCTTAGAAATCTGTCAAGCAGCCACCTGGAAAACATCCATACATTCACCAAGCACTACTCTCTGGATATCCAGGCTAGGAGTGATGCTCGGTTTGGCACAGCAGTGCTTCAGAGCCTTTTCCCAAAGTAGGTTCTGTCCCTCCTCCTTGGAGGTACTGCTTGGTAGTCTGCATATGTGAGAATACAGCAAGACTTCATGTTGTTTGAAGAAAAAATTACTCACCTTAGTAATGTTGTTTCTTCTAATGGAGTCTTGCTGTATTCTGACCTCCCCCTCTGCCTCCCCTGTCAGAACCTGGTTTTTGGGATGTGGGTGGGCAGGAGCAGTGTTGGCACCTAGAGGTGCCCCTTTCTCACCTTCCTTTATTCTGGGTGTGTGTTGTGTTTTGTTCTTTGGGTTTCCTGACTTGAGTCTTTGCTTTGAAACAAAAAAACCCGTTTTTAACAAATTTAGTTGCCAGTTGGCTAGTGTGAGTTTTACAGTTTCCACACAGAACGCCTAGTGAGTATAGCTCGTAAAGATCTGACGGTTGGAGTTTAAACAACAGCAGACAAAGGCTTCAACTAAGCTCGAGCTCAGCGTTCCATGCCCTGCATGGAAAGTTAACTCTTTGTTCTCCGGGGCAGTTCAAAGGTTGGTGATAACTGCATATGTCAGAATACAGCAAGACTCCATTAGAAGAAACAACATTACTAAGGTGAGTAATTTTTTCTTCTGTCCCTCAGCCAACTCCATACCTACTTTACTATCTGTTCTGCTACCTGAAGGTCTTCTAGTTTTTTTAAGAGGCGTCTATGTGGGACTGTCAAATGCCTTACAGAAGTCAAAATAAAGTAAGTCCACTGCATGACCCTTGTCCAACTACTTGGTCACTTTGTCAAAGAACGCAATAAGGTTCATTTGACATGACCTTCCCATCACAGACCCATGTTGTTTGTAGTTCTGGAGGTGATCTACTTCGAGGTATTCCACTAGATCTTGCTTGATAAGGGCCTCCATAAGTTTACCCACTACTGATGTGAGGCTGACTGTCCTATAGTTACCTGTATCTTCCCTGTCTCCACTCTTGTGCAGTGGTAACACGTCAGCCACCCTTCAGTCACTTGGGACTACCTCTGACTCCAGTGACCTGTTAAATAGGTGCGCAAGAGGCACTGTCAGCTCTTCTGCAAGCTCTCTGAGCACTCTAGGGTGTAAACCATCAGGGCCAGGGGCCTTGTCAGGTCTGATGTCTCAAAGGCCTTTCTTGACCCTGTCTGTGGTGAACTCCTGAGTGCACATTCTCTGAACCCCTCTGGTCTCAACTTTGATATCACCGTCTGGCAATGGGCCCTGATTCTCCCTCATGAATACCAAGCAAAAGTGTTCATTTAGGGCCCCAACTTTTTGTCCGCTGTCCTCTGGAGCCTCATCCCCCACTTTTAACCTTACAATTCCTCCCCTTCTTCCTTTTTTCACTGATATAGCAGAGAAATGTTTTTTCCCCAATTTGACTCTATGAGCAATTTGCAGTTGTTTTGCTGCCTAGGCCTCCCTCAATATTTTGATTGATTTCTTTAGTTATAAAAAGCGCCTTTCTAAAATCAAGGCACTTGTACATTAAAATAAAACAAGCAATCACAGTTAAAACCATCATGACACCAATATTTAAGTAAAATTTCAACAATAAATATAAAAATCAAATCAAAGGCAGCTGAAATAAATGGAAATATACTGCACTAACCATTTTCCTGGCTGCTTTTCTTTTCTGAGTGTAACCCTCCCACTCCCTTCCCCCTTTATGTTGCCTGAACCATTTGTATGCATTTTGTTTGTCCCTGATTGCCTCTCTCACTGGATGGGAGAACTACAGTGGTCTTTTAAACCTATTTTTCTTTGTTATAGTCCTGATGCAGAGTCTTGCTGCCTCTAGAACGGTATCCCTAACATCTTTCCTTATTTCCTCCACATCTGACTTGCCTCTGATGTTTGTGAACTTGTCCCTCACTGTCTGCCTCAATCTACCAAAATCAGCTTTCTGAAAGCACAGCACCTCTGTGCTTGAGGTGGTTTTAGTGGCGCCTGTGGTTATTTCAAACCAGACTGTATTGTGATCGCTATTTGCCAAGGGTTCTTCCACCCTCGCGGATCTAATTTCTTCAGAGTTTGTGAGGGTCAGATCCAAGACGGCATCCCCCCTGGCGGGGTCCTTCACTAGTTGAGACAGCAGGCAGTCCTGGAATGTGACCAGTAAAGCCTGACTTCTGGAGCTCTTGGTTGCTGGGATATTCCAGTCCACAACTGGCAGGTTAAGGTCCCCAATCACCACTATGTCACCTTTACCGGCCATCTTTTCTAACTCCTCAGCTGATTGTTCGTCTTTCCCCTCTCCCTGCCCTGGGGGTCTGTATATTACACCCATGTGCAATTTCTTTCCTGCATTGGTGGTTAAGTGGATCCAGAGTGCCCCCCCCAGCCTTGGTGCTTTCATCCTCCGTTGCTTCGATGCCCTCCCTCACATAGAAGGTAACCCCCCCGCCTCTCCCCACCCTTCTAAACAGTGTGTAGCCTAGGATGGCCAGGTCCCATTCATTGTCTGTGGCCTAGTTTTCAGTAATAGCTACCAGATCAACCTTTGTGTCTACCACTAGAGCCTGGAGGTCACAGATCTTGTTGCCAAGGCTGCTAGCATTGAGGCAGACTCCTTGCCATGAGCTAGCATCATGAGTCTTGTTGGGCGATTTTGTTTCCCTTTTTCCTACCGGTTGTTCCTTGTGTCATTTTTCTGATGCTGGCCCTTTGTTGTATGCTTTGTTTGCCCTAATGTGATTGGTGCACTTACATTCGCTCTCAGTTTTCCTGTTGGGGGACAGTTTGGCACGGCACACTATCTGTTTCCATGCCTTAGCCTCCCCTCCATCACACAATGATTGGTAAGTCTTAAACCTGACATTGCAAAGTAACTAGAATGGTACAAGGTTTTAACTCTGTTTAGGGATGTTGCAGAAGCCGATGCGTAGAAAGGCAGACCATAGTCTACCAGTGACAGCAGAAGAGACTGTATCAGTGTTTTCCTTGAATAAAATGACAAACCATTTTTTAAATGGTAGAGTTGGCCCAGGTGGATATGAACTGATTTTGTCAGGGTGTCGATGTGGGCTTGGAATGTAAGAGATTACAGTAGATCCAAGATGCTTAAAATTTTCAACCAGTTCTGTTTCCTTGCCTGTTAGATCTGTAATAATGTTTGTGAACTGCATGTGTCTTAAGTTTTTGCTGCAAACCAAAATACATTAATTTAGTTTTCATCGAATTCAGCAGCAAGCAAGTGTCCAATAGCCATTTCTGAACTGTACTAAATCTGTTTGAAGGTGTTTACTAATCACATCTGATCCAGGGCCCGTTCTATAAGGAGTGATATCATCAGCGTACATAACACCTCATTCTGAACCCTGGATACTACTTGGGAGATCATTCAAAAAGATACCTAAATAGAAATTGACCCAGAATAGAATCCTAGGGGACCCCTATTACAATGTTATCAAAGGAGAGATAGTGGAGGTACGTAAAACTGACTGTTTTCTACCTGATTGGCAGTTTTGAAACCAACCAACAGCTGTAACTGACAGACCAAGATCCTGTAGCCTTGAAAGCAGGTGCATATGTAAGGGGTGCTAGAGAGCTGTGCTATAGAACAGACATACTTCACATCGGCTCTTCCTCTTTACAACTCCAACAATCTAATGTACTATTTAATTTAAAAGACTTCTGAGCTCTGAGCACATAACTCGACTCAACACTTTTGTGCATCTTTGGGTCATTTTTTGGAAGCATGGGGCGTCCTAAGAAAACTAGAGGAGTGAATCAGAAATCCAGAGGTACCACGCCACAGTCCCCAAGTGAAGCGCCAAACACCTCCAAGTCTTCCACTACACAGCAGATGGGCAAGTGCCTGCCTTGGGACTCGGTCCTTAAAGCGTTTCAGGAAATGGACGGTAAAACTGAGCGCATCTTAGAGTGGGTTCTCAAGATGCTAAAATTGAAGTGGCGACCAACTCAACCAAGGAACTGAATGATCGAACTCAGGAAACTGTCAGTGGTCTCCAAGCTTACCCAAGAAAACTCCTATCTACAGACCTGCTTGGTGACCCTCGAAAATGGAACCTGAGCCATGAATATATGCCTGATTGGTCTCTCCAAAGGAGCAGAAGGGGAGAATATTCTGCACTACCTGCTTACCTGGCTGATGGCAACTCTGCAACTCTCGGACCCCTGGAATGAAGCACACCTCTGACGGGCCTTCTGCATCAACCCTCACAACCTGCAGAGCAGTCTTTCACAGCCATGCATCACCATGCTTCAGGGGCCAGACATCCATTAAAGCATGAAGGACAAGATGCCCATCTTTTTCCAGATTGGGCATATGCCATGTGGAACAGGAGGAAGCAGTTCGATGCTGTTGGGCAGCAGCTCCGAGGTCTGGGAGTGGTGCATTCACTGCTGGCACCAGCATGACTCCGTGTACAATACGGTAGAAAGACATTTTAGTTTGGGGATCCTAAAGAGGCCAGCAAATGGACCCTTAAAACTGTGGCCGAATTTCAGAGAACCTCGGAACATCAGGAGTCTGAAGACTCAGATGCCTGAGAAGCAGGACTGCAAGATCTTACTTCGAGAGGTCTCTTGCAGTAGGTAATTACATATAGGACTGACGCCGGTCGGCGGCAGGACCCTACGGAAAAATTTATAGCTAGCAGTCCCTGGCGAGGGACCGCCCCACATCAGGTGACCAGCGTCATGCGACGTCAGTATAAAGGGGCGGTCCTGGATGCCCGCCTTCCAGTTCTTTCCGACCGTTAGCTCGTGCAGCACCTTGCGGTAAAGTTCGAGCTTAGCAAAGCCCTGTTCTTTCGTCAGTTTTACGAAGTTTTGGGTATTTTCTTCTCATCGTCAGGTCCAAGCGTGGGTGTATGTCGTCTCTACACCTTCCAAAAACAAGTCGCGACTCGTATGTAGGCAACTGCCACACAAGATGACCATTCTCTCTGCCTTTTGCTTAGGCCCGACCACCCAGTCGACAAGTGCCCGCATTGCCTGCACTTCAACACGGCTACCCGCAGACGATACCAACAGTCCCTGGAAGCCCATCTGCTAAAGAAAAAGATGTCTTCAGTGGAAAAAGAATTGAAGAAGCTCAGGCAGGCGTCGACTTCTCCAGAAGGACATCGTAAAAAGCAGGACAAAGAAAGGCACCGGGAGAAGGCCTCCTTGCCCACGACTCCGGCCGGAGTTGCGGCCCAGGTAATATCCCCTCTGGGGGACCGTCCGACGGCAGCCTCCAAGGTTTTGGAGGAGGCGTCGGCCCACCCGTGGGGCTCGCTTGGGCCTTGCGGGCGCCTCCGGGCAAAAGGAGGCCTCCGCCCCCAGTACCGCCGCAGGCTTGCGGCGGCCTACTGGTGCGGGCTCCTCCCATAAGCCAGACATCATCTCCTCCGGCGTCCGCGGGAGAAGGTTGATAAGGCGCCCGACCCTTTGGGGTGGCGCGCGGCCTCATCCCCTCAGACCGGGCTGCTTCCTCCCTCAGCCCGCCTCCGACGAGGGACCCGTAAGTCGGACGCCGAGAACCAGCCCCTAAGCCATGCGTCGGCCCCGGCGTCGGCAGGGTGAAGAACCTACAACACACCCTCCACCCAGTCATACCCGGTTCCCGCAGCCCCGCTGCCGTCCGAAACCTGAGTCACCCCAGCCTGACCCGAGGACTTTTCTCCACCATCCCGGGCGATATGGGGGATATTCCACCCCGTCAGACCCTCCTCTAGGAACCGGATCTAGCGCCAGCTCCCGGACACTGGCTCCGACACCAGTGGGATATTCCCCTTCCGTCGGGCCCAACCCCCGGACCTGTCAATGATGACCGCCTGTGGGGCCTCCTTCGGGCGTCTGCTCCAGCAGCTCCTCTGGCGCTGGTACCCGCCATCTTATCTGGCGCCGTCATACCGGGTCCGCGGTATCCAGCGCTGCAGTACCTGGCGGCTGGTTCGCCCGGCCTTGCCGCCCAGTACCAGCGCCGCCAGCCACCCGACACCCGGTTTTCCCGCAGCGGGTTTGGATACTCGCCTTCGGATAAAATCCGTATACTTATCCTCCTCCTCCACCTCCACCGCCCCACCAGCCGCGGTGGATCTGCAGAATTCTGGCTTCCTGGTGGGCTGAGGCCAAGGCTCAGCTCACCAGGAAATGAAGAGACACTTACAGTGACAGTGCCGCCCCAGCCCCGTCGCCCGAGACTGCACACTCCTCACCGCCTCCGGATCCCAGAGCCCTTCCCTCTGGATCCCGAGGGGGCAGGACAGCGTCCAGGATCCCCCTAAGGAACCGTTCCTCCCCTAGGCGTGTCAGGGAGTCTTATTCTGCTTCTGATTCTTCTTCTTTTTTTTCGCTCTCGGATTCTTCCGACGGATGCTCCGAGAGAGACAACGAGCCTCGCTCTCCGTCCAAGCCCCGGCCGAGGACCCTTCCAAAGTCTCCTCCGGAGGACCACCCGTTCCGCAGGGTTGCTCAGGAAGATCCAGGAAGTACATCAGTGGCGTTCTCTGGAACCAGATCCTCAGCGGGTCAAACTCACCGAACATCTGGACCTGCCCCTTACGGCTCCTACTTTAGTACCACCCTGGATCGAGCCTCACGCCCACCTTGTTTCCACTATTTGGAAAGAACCGTCGGCTTTAGCCCCGCTTCCTAGGAAGTCCAACAGGCTATACCAGGCTCCAGAGGGTGTAGACTTTTTGGATTCTCACCCTCGTGCAGACTCTGTCGTGATTAGTGCCGCTCACGGCTAGTCAGCACATCCCAAACATCTAAGCTCGTCTCCTCCGGATAAGGAATCTCGCCTCCTGGACCAGTATGGAAGAAAAATATACACGTCTTCCACACTGAGAATTCGGGCCCTGAATTATGTAGCTTATATGGGGGATTACCAGAAGGCCATCCTTACCCAGGCGGAATCCAAGATTGACTCCTTACTTGACTCCCAAGTCAAGCAGGAGTTAGCTGACTTAGTCCGTTCTGCTTGTTCGGCCAGTCGTCACATCCTGCGGACGACATGCGATGCAGTGGACACTGCCGGGCGGAGCTCCGCGTTTGCCATAAGTCTTTGGCGTCATGCCTGGCTCCACATGTCAGGTTTGGTCCCGGAGGTGCAGTCAGCAATCCAGGAAGCACCTTTCAGGGGTTCAGTGCTTTTCGGCGGATGATGTCAAGGACTTCATCACCGACTTGCAGGAGAAGGGGACGGCTCTGAAATCCGTGGATTCCATGTACCGTCCTCATCCCCCACAGCGCCGTCCTTTTCACAGATGCAGTCTGACAAGTGAAACCCCAAGAAGTCGGGCCACTAAATGCTGGCCTCCGCAGCTGCCAGGCCCCACCACCCAAAAGCAGTGGGTGCCCCAGCTGCGGCACTGCCCCACACCACCTGACTCCTCCCCTCTCCCACCGCCTCCGGACACACTGGAGGAACTGGTAGGAGGGAGGTTCTCCCTCCACCTTCCGGGTTGGGAGAGGATAACGGATTCATGGGTGCTTCAGATCATAGCGGAGGGGCACTCCATAGAGTTTCTACAGAAACCACCCCGCCACCCCCCTCTGAAGTCATCCTATGCAAGGGACCATCTTCCTTTGGTCTGGGAAGAAATATCCGCCCTTCTCATGAAGCAGGCCATAGAACCCATTCCCCCTCACCTTCAAGGGATGGGTTACTATTCTCATTTCTTCCTGGTCCCAAAGAAGACAGGAGATCTTAGACCCATTCTCGATCTCAGCTCCTTGAACCTTTACGTGGAATACAAAAGGTTCAGGATGTTCTCCCTACAAACCCTTCTGCCCCTTCTTTGGTCGGGTCAATGGCTTTGTGCGCTGGATATGCAGGACGCATATCTGCACATCCTCATTCGTCCCTCGCATCGCAAGTACCTCCGGTTTGCTTTCCAGGGGGACCATTACCAATTCGGGCACTCCGTTTGGTCTTTCCTCGCACCCAAGTTTTTACCAAATGCCTGGCAGTGGTGGAGGCCCACCCTGCGTACTATGGGGTTCAGGTGTTCCCTCACCTAGACGACTGGCTCCTGGCGGCCTCGTCCAGAGGGGCTCCTGCATTTTCTCTCCTCACCCAGCAGGTCTTCACTTGCCTGGGTATTGCCATCAACCATTCCAAGTCTCATCTGGATCCCTCCCAGGACTACAGTTTATCAGGCTATCCTCGATCGACAGTGAGCAAGGCCTTCCTTCCTCCGGACAGGACGCCTCTCTTCAATCACAGATTTCCCTGCTATCAGAGCATGGGAAGGTTCCGGCGGTCGGTTCTCCATCTCTTGGGGGCTCATGGCGGCCATCATCCGACAGTTCCCCGCGCGCGGCTCCACATGAGGATATCTCAGTGGACTCTCCGCTCCCAGGGGGATCAACTCATAGATGACCTAGATCATCTGGTTATGATCTCCTCGCCGATGACAAGAGACTTGCAATGGTGGATGGTTCGAGAGAACCTGTTTCGAGGGGTCCCCTTTTGTCATTCTCCCCCCTCCCAGACTCTGACCACAGACGCATCAGGCGAAGGTTGGGGAGCCCATCTCGGTCCTCACCGAACCCAGGGTTTATGGTCCAGATTGGAGCTAGCTCTCCACAGCAATGTGCTCGAGCTTCGAGCAGTACTATATGCTCTCCAAGCCCTTCACCAATACATTCTTCCTGGTCACCTAGCTGTCCGGGCAACATGTGCGTGGTGTGGTACATCAACAAGCAGGGAGGAACTCGATCCTACCCACTGTGCAGGGAAGCAATGAGGGTTTGGGACTGGGCAACGCTTCACAACCTTCACCTCACGGCGATCCATGTTCCAGGAGTTGACAATACCCTGGCAGACAAGCTAAGCCACTCCTCTGCTCTACTACACGAGTGGGAGATGAACCAAAAGGTTCTAGATGACATCTTCCAGCTTTGGGGGACTCCACAGGTAGACTTGTTCGCCTCTTTCCAAAACGCAAAACTTCCCACCTTTTGCTCGCTCGCTCCAGAGCGAGGTGCTTTCTGGAGTG
Source organism: Neoceratodus forsteri (assembly GCA_016271365.2). Taxonomy (NCBI): domain Eukaryota; kingdom Metazoa; phylum Chordata; order Ceratodontiformes; family Ceratodontidae; genus Neoceratodus; species Neoceratodus forsteri. The sequence goes on along the minus strand of CM028133.1, from coordinate 241,041,560 downwards.
ACGCTCTGTCTCTAAACTGGAAGGGCAGATTCGTCTATGCTTTTCTCCCAATTCCTCTGGTCCCTCGTGTATTGCAGAAACTAACAGAAGGAGCAAGAATGATTCTGATCGCTCCTTTCTGGCCCAGGTAAATCTGGTTCTGTCTTCTACAACAATACTCAGAGGTTCCTCCTCTTCCTCTTCGTTTATCTCGAGGATTGCTGACCCAGGATCAGGGGACCCTGGTCCATCCGGGCCTCAAGTCACTACAACTTCATGCATGGCTCCTGCAGACCTAGCCCAATCTCACTTTGGTGTCTCTCCAAAAGTGGCAGAGATTGTGGTGGAGGCTAGAAAACCCTCCACTAGGTCCACTTATGCCATGAAATGGAAGAGATTTTCCATTTGGGCCGCTTCTAGGAATGTGGAGCCTTTCTCCTATTCAGTGGCCGTTCTGCTTGAATATTTACATCATCACTTCGACCAGGGTCTCAGTCATTCCTCCTTGAAAGTGCACATGGCTGGTATTTCGGCTTACCATGTTCCTTTCGCTGATAAAGCCTTTGCCCAGTTAGAGGTGTCTAAGACTTTTCGTAGAGGGGTCCTTCATCTGAGGCCCCTCATCCGGACTCCTGCTCCCCCTTGGGACTTGAACTTTGTTCTCGAGAAACTTACTCCCCCTCCCTTCGAACCTGCGACATCCACAGATCTGAAGTTTCTTTCATGGAAGACGCTCTTCTTGGTGGCCATTACTTCCGCTCGAAGAATTTCCAAGCTCCAGGCCCCTATGTGTAAAATTCCCTATTTGATTTTTCACAAAGAACAAGTGGCTCTTTGCACGAACCCTAAGTTTCTGCCTAAAGTGGTAGCGGAGTCTACCTTAAATCAGTTTATAGAGTTACCTGCCTTTTTCACGCAGTACTCCAATCAAGGAGAATATTTACTCCATACTATGGATGTTCACCGGATTCTGAGATACTACACCGATAGGACTAAGGATCTCAGAAAAATTGATCAGTTGTTCGTCTCTTTAGCTCACAAAAGGGAAGGCAGTGCTGTTTCCAAGCAATGCCTATCAAAGTGGTTGGCTCATTGCATCACTTTTTGTTATGACAAGTACAACAAGACCCTTCCAGGTCAAGTCAAAGGTCACTCCACTCGTGGAGTAGTGGCCTCTGTGGCTTGTTTCAAGAATGTGTCTGTGGCAGACATATGCGTTGCCGCCACCTGGACATCCGTCTATACCTTTACGAAACATTACAGTTTGGACATTGCCTCTCGCTGTAGAGCAGGCTTCGGGCTAGCTGTTTTGCAAGGCCTCCTCTCTTGAGGCCTGCAAGGCTACTTCTACTTTCAGGAGTAGTTTCCTCCTCCCGGTGCCTTTTGTTTGTTCCAGACTGCTTGGGATTCAGTCCTATATGTAATTACCTACTGCAGAGCCCTCTCAAAGTAAGATAGTACAGTGCGTAGAGCCTCGTAACAGTAGATCTCTGAGAGGGCTCTTGCACCGTAGGTAATACCTTCCCGCCCTCCATCCCTCTAGGCTTTTTCAGCTCCTTTTCCATTGAAGGAAATATCTGCTTCTCTCTCATCCGGGCCTTCCGGGCCTGTGGCGGGAAAGAACTGCAAGGCAGGCGTCCGGGACCACCCCTTTATATTGACATCGCATGACGCCGGTCAACTGACGTGGGGGCGGTCCGTCGCCAGGGACTGCTAGCTAGAAATTTTTCCGTGGGGTCCTGCCACCGGCCGGCATCAGTCCTATATGTAATTACCTACTGCAAGAGCCTCTCTCGAAGATCTACTGTTACAGTAAGTTCTTACGTAAATGTACTTTCTCACCTTGTGGCATTTGGAGGGGCTGAAATTGACACTGGTTGGGACTGCACTTGAATTTGAGCATTCATCAACTACCCTGAGGTTTGGCAGCTAATGTCACTTACATTAGGCTCCTACATTTATAAAAGTTTGCAGCTGGCCCAGTGGCGTAGAGGGTTGAGGCGTTGGCAGCTTACCTCGACCCACGCCAGCAACCCAGGTTCGGAAATGGACTCGGGGTGCCGGGGGTCAGCAGGGGAGGAGATGGATCGAGCGTCCGGAGGACTGCTCTCCTCTCCTGGGGGTGGGTTAGGGGAGTGCATCGCTCTGAAGTGACCTCCGGTGGAGACCAGGGGGGGTAACACAGTAGCACGTAAGGAGGGAACACTACCAGAAAAACAGAAACTGGCTCCGCACTCGACTGGATGATGGCTGCCTGGTGCTCCGATGCCATCACTGTCCCGGGAGCCTCCATCCCTTAGCAGTACCCCAGGGCCACGTAATGCACTTGCCTGCCCCACAGGTGCCTCTCCCCTTGGAGGAGGGGGGCCCATCCAGTGAAGGGTTACATCCGGGTTACTCAGGGGTTGACTGCGTATGTGAGGGATGGGGCACAGGAACAGGATGGATTGGAGGTGCCTTGGCATTAGCCTGAAGGAGTGCCCAAGTACGGTAGCATGGAGGGGGGAAAAGAGATCACACAAAAAAAATAAAAGTTTGCAAGGTTAAAATGTGTTCAATAATGAAACAAACGGTGAACAAAGTTAAAATGTTTGCAGTTACAAAATGTTTTCCAGCTCTTAGTTCAAAATGTTGGCACCACGTGGTACACGTTTTGAGAAGAGAATGTGCTTACCACGCAGTTGTATTACAGGGATGCTAAAGTGGGAATTCCTGATAGCTGTGGGGGTCCTAACCCTTTACCCCCCTGCCTGTAATGCAGGCTATCTTAATGGTTCAGTGACCTACAAAATGCATATAATGGTAGTTGCGTTTTTCAATAATTGTGTCTGCATTTTTGTTTAGGGTTGAAGTAGATAAAGTTGGATGGAGAGTTGTGGGAGGAGGAACTAAACATGTGTAGTACACAAATATGTGCTAAGTACAAAGCTTTATTGCAGGTTGTGGACACAGAAACTTTCCTGGTTACATAAAAAATTTTCTTTTAATTCTCTCTACGTTGTTGGATCCACACACCTTGCTAGGCTCAGCCTATGTGAAATGCATCCAAGGATTGTATTCCTTGTAGAAAATTTAAGATTCCCCCTTATGTGGTATCAGTACTGTATATTAACAGATCCTGATGCTAAAACGAGACGTATATTACTGTGCAATGTAATGTATAATGTGATATATATATATATATATTTATATATATATATATATATATATATATATATATATATATATATATACACTGATGCATTATGCTTTGTAGCATGTTTTATTGAAAAATCAATAAAGATGTTAAAAAGGAAAAAAAAAAAAAGTGAGTATGGTGCACTGTGACCGGGAGCTCCTGCCACACTTGAGGACTGACCTTTTCTTAAATCTGTTGCAATAGTTCTATTTCTTAACCTAATCTATCCTTTACAGTTGCTAGTCCATAAGGTTGGCCACCTATGGACACCCCCTTCTCTTTCTTGACTATGCTGTAGTGTCCTCTTTAATTTTCCTTTTCCTTCTCAGGTCCTCGTATAGCGAGGTTATTGTGGTGACCTCCGAGAGTATGTAAAACAACAGGTTGTGTTTATCGTTGTTGGATTTAGTATGTAAAAGCACTACTATGTTATAAAATACCGTGATGTATATACCTTATGTTTATGAAACTTGTAAATGTTGAAAATACCATGGCACTAGGTGTTTTTGCATTATGGAAGTATGTGTGATGATGTGTTTCTTTGAAACCTGGCTTATTGTCAATGCCCTTTGGGGTAACCCTTGATCTAACTTCGAGAGGGCTCTTGCAGTAGGTAATTACAAATAGGACTGAAGCCAGCAGGCGTCAGGACCCCACGGAAAAATTTCTAGCTAGCAGTCTCTGGCGGGGGACCGCACCACGTCAGGTGACGAAAATCAGTGACATCCGAATAAAGGCGGTCCCCCCATGCCCACCTTCAGTTCTTTCCGTTAGCTTGTGCAGCACCACAGGTTAAGTTCACTGCCCATGATCATTGTCTGTAGTTTTTACCCTATTTTCTACTTTTTCAATAATTCATCAGCCTTATCTACAGCTGCAGGTATGTGCGTCCCGACTCCCTCCGAGCACAAAAACAAGTGCAATTCTTGCAGCGCCTAGCTCCCACATAAGGACTGACATTCCCAGTGCCTTTTTTGTCTAGGCCCCGATCATCCCATCAAGAAGTGCCAGCTCTGCCAGCAGTTTAACGCAGTCACCTGAAAGCAGAGGCAGCAGTCCCTGGAGGCCCACGTTCTTAAACAAAAATGACCTCCATGGAAAAGGAACTGAAAAACTTGGCGAGGGCTTCGACTTCTCTGGAGGGCCACCACCAGAAGAAAGGCCGGGGCTCCTCATCAGTCGCCGCGGTCTCTGCTGGGGTCACGGTGCTGCAAGTAATGCCTCCTCGGAAGGCAGCTCCATGGTTGCCATCTTGGAGGCTTCCAAGACGGCGTCAACCCTCCAGTCGGGCTCTCACTCGGGGCCTTCGCGAGCCTCCCGGTCTAAGGAAGCAGCCGCTCCCAGTAAGGTTGCCGCTGTGCAGCCTTCTGGTTCGATCGGCCCTGATAAGTCGGACGTTGGCTCCTCTGCCTCGCCCCGAGGCAAGGCCGTTAAGAGCGCCCGATCCTCGAGGCAGCGCCTGACCTCAGGTGCCCGCCAAGGCACGCCCTCGCCCGCGGCCTTCATCAGGCACTAGGTCGAGATATGATGTCGCCTTATGGATATCTTCAGTATCCGTATCCCCCTCCTCCTCCTCCTCCACTGCCCCCTCAGCCACTGGTGGACTTGAAGGAGACTCTGGCTTCATGATGTGTTGAGGCCAAGGCTCAGCTCACCAGGGCGGTAGCTATCCATCTTTCGACGCCGGTCCCAGTTCCGGATCCCCTACGTTGGAGACGAGGGACCCCCCTCCCCACCTCCGGATACCAGAGGCGAGCCCTCCGGTTCCGGGGCAGGGCAGGATATGCTTCCCCGAGGGCTTCCAAAGGGGTCCATTCCTCCCCTTGTGCCGGGAGGAGGAGTCTTCTTCCTCTTCATCCTTCTCAGAGACCTCGGATGACTCCGATGGTCGTTCCGACCCAGACGACAAGCCCCGCACTCCAGACAAGCCAGGGACCAGGACTCCTCCAAAGTCTCCTCCAGGGGATCCTTCCTTGACGGAGTTGCTGCGAAAAATACAGGCAGTTCATCAGTGGCATTCCTTGGAGCCGGATCCACAGCATAAGAAACTCATGCATCTGGATCTGCCCGAGACTGCTCCTACCCTGGTGCCACCCTGGATTGAGCCTCATGCCAACCTTGTTTCCACCATTTGGAAGCAACCGTCGACATTAACCCTCCTTCCTAGGAAGTTGGACAGGCTCCGGAGGGAGTTGACTCTTTAAATTCGCACCCTCGAGCTGATTCGGTTGTGATTAGCGCCGCTCATGGCCGGACGGCTAACCCCAAGCACTTGAGCTCATCACCACCCGACAAGGAATCCTGCCTTCTGGACCAGTACGGGAAGAAGATCTTTGCTTCTTCCACGCTGGGTATTAGGGCCCTGAATTACGTTGGTCATATGGGTGATTACCAGAAGGCGATCGTTAGTGAGGTGGAGGCTAATTTGGACTCCCTTCCTGAGTCTCAGACGAAGCAGGAAGTGGCGGATCTAGTCTGGTCTGTGCGTTCGGCCAGTCGGCACATGCTTCATGCCGCGTACGATGCAGTGAACGCTGTGGTTGGAGCTCGGCTTTTGCCGTGGGTTTGTGGCGTCATGCCTGGTTCCGGGTGTCAGGTTTGGTCCCAGAGGTGCAGTCTGCTATTCAGGACGCACCCTTCAAGGGTTCAATGCTGTTCGGTGGCGATGTCAAAGAAAACTTACCTATTTAGCCTAGCTTACCTCGATTTTTTTTAAGAATGTTTTAATGATTGATTTTATTATATTGTTTTAATTTAATGTATTTGATTCATTTATTGTAAAAGCGCCTTGGCTTTGGAAAGGCGCTTTTTAAAAATAAAGTTGGATTGGATTGGGTGGATCACCGATCTGCAGGAGAAGGGTACTGCAGTTAAGTCGGTTGACTGCATGTACAGACCCCATCAGACTCAGCATCGTCCCTTTCGCTGACATTCTCGGCAAAAGGTGAAACCTCAGGGAAAGCGGGCCAACAAACGGGCCCCTCCGGCTGCCAAGCCCCCCCTGACCCAAAAAGGCAGTGGGGGCTTCTGCGGCAACCCTGCCTCACACCTCCTGACACCTTTCCTCTCCCTGGGCCTTCCGGAGGAACTGGTAGGAGGGAGATTCTCCCTCCATCTACCGGGTTGGAAGAGGATTACTTCAGACACTTGAGTGCTCCAGCTGATCGCAGAAGGACACTCAGTAGGGTTTCTTCGGAAACCTCCTCGAACCCCCCCCGCAGGTCACCTTACTCCCCAGAACATCATCTTCTGGTTCAGGAAGAAATATCCTCTCTTCTTCTGAAGGAGGCGATAGAGCCCGTCCCTCCCCGTCTTTGGGGGACGGGCTACTACTCCCATTCCTTCTTGGTCCCAAAGAAGTCAGGAGATGTGAGGCAGATTCTCAACTCTTGTTCAAGATGCTGTCTCTTCAGAGTCTTCTGCCCCTTCTTTAGCCGAGACAGTGGCTGTGCGCTCTGGATATGCAGGATGCTTACCTGCATATCCCTATTCACCCTTCCCACCACAAATACCTGCATTTTGCGTTCCGGGGACCACTACCAGTTCAAGACCCTCACATTTGGTCTTTCCTCAGCGCCCCGAGTATTAACCAAATGCCTTTTGGTGGTAGCGGCCTACCTGCATACCCAGGGGGTGCAGGTTTTCTCGTACCTGGACGACTGGCTCCTGGCGGCCTTGTCCAGGGAGGAACTCCTGCAGTTCATTTCCCTTACCCTGCAGGTTTTTAGCTGCCTGGGGGTTTCCGTCAACCAGGCCAAGTCCCACCTGATCCCATCCCAGAGGCTCCAGTTTATTGAGGCGATCCTGGACACAACCTCTGACGTGGCATTCCTGCCACTGGACAGGGCGGCCTCACTCCAGGCTCAGGCCAGCCTGTTGTCCAGCCACAGGTGGGTCAGCACCAGGTCAGTCCTTTGCCTCCTCGGGCTCATGGCGGCTGCTATTCCGACAGTCCCTCGCGCTCGGCTCCACATGAGAATCTCTCAGTGGACGCTTCGGTCTCAGTGGGATCAGCTAGTGGACGACCTAGACCAACTAGCTCTGGTCTCCAGTCCTATGGCTCAGGACTTGCAATGGTGGATGGTTCAGGAGAACCTTTGCCCGGGAGTTCCTTTCTGTCTTTCTCCCCCCTCCCAGACGCTGACTACAGAAACCTCAGGCTAGGGTTGGGAAGCCCATCTTGGGCCTCACAGGACCCAGGGCTCCTGGTCCAAGCTCGAAAAATCTGTCCACATCAATGTGCTTGAGCTTCGAGCCGTGCTTTATGCTATTCAAGCTCTGAATCTTCATCTGCTTCCCGGTCATCTGGCTGTACAGACAGACAAGATGTGTGTAGTCTGGTACATCAACAATGGGGTAATTTGTTCCTACCCTCTCTGCAGGGAGGCAATGCGGGTTTGGGAATGGGCAGCACAGCACAACCTTCACCTCACGGCCATTCATGTCCCGGGGTCTAGAACACATTGGCAGACCACCTCAGTCGGTCGTCTGCTCACGCTGACGAGTGGGAACTAGATCGGGGGTAGCAGACGATATCTTCCTATGCTGGGGAACACCACAGGTAGACCTGTTTGAGTCTCCTCTCAATGCAAAACTTCCCGCCTTCTGCTTGCTCGCTCCAGGGTGTGGCATTTTTTTGGAGAGACGCTCTGTCTCTAGACTGGAAGGGAAGATTCGTCTATGCCTCCTCCCCCCCGATCCCCTTGATTCCGAGGGTCTTACAGAAACTCAGCTCGGAAGGAGCTGGCATGATCCTCATTGCTCCATTCCGCCCAGGCAAGTTTGGTTCCCTCTTCTGCAACAGTATTCAGAGGAACCTCCTCTTTCTCTGTTGCAACTTTTGCTGACCCAGGATCAGGGGACCCTGGTCCATCCAGGCCTCAAGCCCCATCATTTGCACGCGTGGCTCCTGCAGACGTAGCTCAAGCTCATTTCGGGGTTTACCCATTGGTAGCTGAGATTCTGGTGGAGGCCAGAAAGCCCTCCACTAGATCTCCCTATGCCATGAAGTGGAAACAGTTCTCTGTTTGGGCCACTTCCAAAGATTTCGAGCCTTTCTCTTGCTCTGTTGGGCAGCTGTTGGATTACTTGTGCCATCTCTTTGATCTGGGTCTCTGTCATTCCTCTCTGAAGGTTCACATGGTGGCCATCTCGGCTTACCATGTTCCTTTTGGGGACAGGACTTTTGCGAAGTTGGAAGTCTCCAAGACTTTTCTTAGAGGGGTCCTCCACTTGAGACCCCCTATTTGTTTTCCTGCCCCTCCTTTGGATTTGAATTTTATCCTTGAGAAGCTTACTCTGCCTCCTTTTGAGCCGGCAGCCTCAGCAGACCTAAAGTTCCTTTCATGGAAGACTCTCTTCCTTGTGACCATTACTTCTGTTCGAAGGATTTCCGAGCTCCAGGTCCTCATGTGCAAAATCCCATATTTGATTTTCCACAAGGAACGTGTGGCTGTGCATACCAACCCTAAGTTTCTCCCCAAGGTGGTAGCGGAATCTACGCTGAATCAATCCATGGAGCTGCCCGCTTTCTTTACGCAGCACTCCAATCAAGGGGAGCACCTCTTGCGTACTTTGGATGTTCACCGAATCCTGAGATACTACACAACTAAGATGAAGGATCTCAGAAAGATTGATCAACTGTTTGTCTCTTTTGCTCATAAAAGATAAGGTAATGCTGTTTCTAAGCAATGCCTATCTAAATGGTTGGCTCATTGTATCACTTTCTGTTACAAGTACGAGAAGACCCTGCCAGGTCAGGTCAGAGGGCACTCCACCAGAGGGGTCGCTGTCTCCGCTGCTTGTTTCAAGAATGTGTCAGCGGCAGACATCTGTGCAGCCGCTACTTGGACTTCTGTCCATACCTTTATGAAACACTACAGTTTGTACATTTCCTCTCACTGTAGAGCGGACTTCGGGTTGGCTGTTCTGCAGGGTCTTCTTTCATAAGACCTCAGCAGCCAGAGGGTCTACTTTTGGGTAGTTTTTCTCCTCTCGTTTGCTTCTGCTTGTTCCAGACTGCTTGGGACTCAGTCCTATTTGTAATTACCTACTGCAAGAGCCCTCTCGAAGTAAGATAGTACAGTTACATAAGAATTTACCGTAACAGTAGATCTTCGAGAGGGGCTCTTGCAGTAGGTAATAACTTCCCACCCTCCATCCCACTAAGCTTTTTCAGCTCCTTTTCTAGTAAGGGAAACATCCGCTTCTCTCTCATCTCACCTTTTTAGATTTTTGGTGAGAAAGAACTGGAAGGCAGGTGTGGGGAACCACCCTTTTATACTGACGTCACCTGACATGGGGACGGTCCCCCGCCAGAGACTGCTAGCTAGAAATTTTTCTGTGGGGTCCTGACGCCTGCCGGCTTCAGTCCTATTTGTAATTACCTACTGCAAGAGCCTCTCTTTCGAAGATCTACTGTTATGGTAAGTTCTTACGTAACTGTACTTTTCAGTGCTTTTGCACTGAGGGTCTTTGTTTTTAGTTTTTTTTTTTTTATTTGGAATCGCCTATAAGACTTGTCACCTGCTAACACCATCCACCAAATTGGCAATTGCCAAGGGTATTCTGCTTGCAGCACTGACATATGGTGTCTCCACTTTTGCTAATGCCCATAAGACTGCTCTCCATAAATGGGATGTCGCGTATAACAACATATGTCGGTATGCCTCCTCTTCCCATCGCTTCACGCACCATTGCACACTGTATAGCGACCTAGACTGGCTCTCCCCAACTGCCTACTGACTATACTCCCTAGGGACCCTCACAGACTCTGTAATCCATAATCAAACCCCCTCCTCCCTTGCAGCTCTACTTGTACCATGAACCATGCTCGCCAAACAAATTTCTACTTACCGTACCCAGGTGTCTGACTTCAAAAGGCTCTGGAGCATTTCACTGCACCACCCTGGCCACCTGGAACTCCCTCCTTCCTGCCCTGAGGCAGGCTAACTCCCACCCAACCTTCAAAAAAGAACTATATCACCACCTATCCCGGGACCGCTGCACATGCTTTGATCCCACTTAATGCCTCACAGCTAACCATCCTATTTCGCTCAAGACACTGCTGCACTTCTAAACAAGCTTTGCTATAAAATGTCTTTATAGCTGCCACTTAGCCCAGTTTCAGTTGTTATTTGCATGTACTAATGTCACTTTTGTCATCTTTGCATAGCTATATGTATTATCTCAAGTACTGTCTGACTTGATCTGTATTCTAACCTACCTGTACTATATACTATGTATTGTATAATCTCATCTCATTTTATGTATGTATTTTCCCGGGTCGTGCCTGAAAATAGTCAACTTTGGCTAGCGTACCTAACCTTGTTAACACAAACTAAATAAAATAAATAAATTTGAGCCCCCCACTACCCAAGCAAACAAGGCTCACATAGGGGTGGAGACTGAATCTTAACTTCTAAGATAGATCAGAGATCAGTATCAGTAGGTGCAGGCTACGTGCAGAGAAAGGACATACATAGTCTGTTGCTGCAAACTGATGTACTGAAGAAGGAATATGGCACTGCAGGAGCTTATTTCCTGTATTTTGAATAAACATCACACAGAGATTGTGTGTTTAACCTGAAGTTCAGTGTCTGGTCCATCTGTTATCCCACAACCCGTCCACAGACTTTTTTTTTTTGTGAGTATATTTTTATTGGTATATAAATATACATAAATCCAGTTACAGTACAAGTTATGAATATACATATATTAGTAAATATACTGGAATAAGTTATATCTATAAATTATTAAATGCTTGTTCTTGGGTGTAATAAATAATTTCTGACGATCCAATATCATGAATCAATGACAGTAAATTATAACTAATGTAATGTAGTCCTATAAAGTGTCACTTAACAACTATGAGTAAAGGAAAGAAGAAAAAAACATAATGAAAATAAGAATATAAGGAAAGAATAGAATAAGGAATTTAAAAGGGAGCGGTGTGTAGTCCAGTTTCCTTAAGCATATTTAGTATTTCATTTCTGCCTAGATTAGGATGTCAGGGGATCTAAGACCCATAGTAATGTTATTAAGACCTATACATTTATTCTGTCCCAAGCAGAACATCAGATAAAGTGTACCATTTCTTGGTAAACTTGGCTGATTGATCACTTAAAGGATATCTAAACATCATTTTGACAACAAACTGTTCGAAAATCTGACTCCGTAGGTGACTAAAGGAAAGGCTGCTGTATTCATTAATGCTAAAACTACATTTACATAATTTACCTAAATGTGGTTCCAGAGCATTTGAAAATGGTAAAATCAGCCTTCCAATTTCAGAAAAACTGTCTTACCTGCTTCCTAAAATGGCCGACAAATGTGTTATGTGATGTCATCATTGAAGTCAAAGTCAGAGAGATATATGACTCTCTATAATGCTAACTAGTTCTTTTTTCTCTTTGTGTAGAATTGTTTCGCCCAAATGGTCAAAACCATGTGCATTATTTTGTATAATGCACGTTAGGCTATGGTTCTGTTCATTTTAACGTGCTGAAAATGTGTTTTAATCCAACCTACTTTCTCTGTGGCAAACCGCAGTGCAGTACAAATCTTGAATAACCTGGTGGTCTAGTGGTTATGGTGGGTCCAGGATGTTACAGTGGGGGTGCTGGGGTGGTGTACATGCTTAATTATGCACTGTTTAACATTTTTTATTAAACCTTAATATTTTCTATTATTCTTTTCTAGTATGCTTTTGACAGAACCTACAAATGTAATCCATAGTTTGAAAGCAAACATTTGTACTATCAATAAAGCAGACTTCTTCAACAAAGTGAAATGCAGCAGTAGCAGCAGCAAGCAAGTACATTACTATGTGGGGGGGGGTGCAGCCACACCCTTCACCACCCCCTAGAGCCACCACTTTTTTGTAGCAAAGTTCTTGTGCAGTCCAGTGTTACAGTTCATATTTTCTTGAAACTTAAATATATACTTGTCTTCTTTTTCCATGGGAAATAATAAGAATCAGCATTATATAGTGGTTTTCATACACATTGTATCCCAAAATGCTTTACAAGCAATACTAGACTGGTAGTAAAGTGACTGAATCTGTAGTGGCAGCCATTTCATATATTAATATCCACACACAGCCTTGGACTATTGCATGAACTGATTTTATGGGAAGGGGAATGTTGGCCAGGACAACGGGGTCAGGTAGTGATCAAGGTGCTGGCAGCGCCACATCTTATTTCTCATAGTAATCTGCTCATATTTCTCTCCTTTTATCTTCCCCCTTCCCTGAATATACTGTAGCAGTGCCTTGGAAGAGTGGCCTTCTCAGTGCCCCTCTGGTATTCATTCTTCACTATTACTCCTCACAACGAAAACTGGTGAGCTCATCATCCCTCTGCATCATGAATGCAAGCAATAGAGTCCCCATTTTATTTTGACATGTAAATATAAACATATCTTTCCAGTAAGTTAGGCTCATAGCAGCAGGGAACAAGAGGAATGATGGGCTTTCCTATCCTTAAAAGATCTAGGCTACCTTTGATTAGGCACTATTAAATGATGGGTGTGCACATCATTATGCACGTCATTTAATGGTGCCTAATCATACGTGGCTTAGATCTTATACTAAGGTTCATACTAAGGTTAGAAGAAAGAGCTAGTAGGCCAAAGCCCATAATGCTCCTATGCTAGGCCATAGAGTAGAATGTTAAGTCATACCCAGACATAATTAGCATGTCGAAACGATGTTTAGAAATCTCTTTAGTATTACTTATTACTACATCAGATGGAAGTCTATTCCAAGGCCCAATAGTTCTTACAGAAAAGAAAAACTTACGATTATTATGTTTTAAAGATTTACCAGTTAACTGGAGGACATGACCTCTAGTATTATGTATTGATGACTTAAAAGAAAATCCTAACTCAGTCATGATATAGGGGTCATGAATAATGTCATATAGGAGGAGAAGGTCACCTCTAATGCGTCTGATAGTAAGAGGCATTAGTTTCAATGTATCCAACCTAAACTCATAAGATGAGGATTCGAGACCAGATATTTTTTTAGTGTATTTTCACTGAACCCTTTCAAGAGAGTAGCTACAGTATCTGATTTTTCTTATATGGATAGGAAAACCTGTTTTTCCACTTGTGCCATACTGCTATCAGCCTGGCTTACCAGAAGATCATGTTTATTATTAATATGTAAATATAACACAGGAGACTGTACTGAACACATTCATGATGCGGAAGGGTTGTGAACTCACCAGTTTTTGGTGTGGGGAGCAGGTGAGAAGAATGAATGCCAGAGAGGGACTGAAGAGGCCATTCCAGCAGGGTACAGCTATATTCAGGTTAGCTGAAGACATGAAGGACGACGCTGAGCAGATCACTGTGATATTTGAAATATGGGGCTGCCAGCATCGTAATCACTATCTGACTGTGGATGAGAGTAGCCAGTGATGACAAATACTCAGAGTTGCAGGCTGCACCTAAACTGTTCCTTGAATTCAGTGTAGGGAGATTACCCTCGGGTGGGGGGAGGGGGTGACATTTCTTAGGACAGTATCCAGGGGTTGTGTATAGCTCATTCAAGATTTGGAAGGTGGTAGCCAGCCAACTCGCATTGTGGAGTATACACAGCAAGCATTGGAGAAGAATTACTGGGAACATGCTGGGTTCTGCAGATCACAGGGTAAAGGAGTAGACTGACAATGGAAGTCAGGTAGATTTGCTCAAGGTATTAGTATGCCTCTCCTGCTAATAATATAGAAACATAGAAGTTGACGGCAGATAAGGACCGCAAGGCCCATCCAGTCTGCCCATTTCTTTTTCTACCTTATAAATGTGCCATCGGCCTTGGCTCTGTCAGTGACCTATCTATTCATAGTCATTTGTATTGCTCCCTTATGCCTATCCCATGCCTGTTTGAAGCCCTGCACTGTATTCATAGCCACCACTTCTTGTGGTAAGCCATTCCATGCATCTACCACCCTTTCTGTGAAAAAATTTCCTCACATTCCTCTTAATTGGCCTCCCTCTAATCTCATGCTGTTCCTCTTGTCCTGCTATTTTTCTTATATTTAAACATGTTAGACTCTTTCACCTTGTTTATGCCCTTAAGGTGTTTAAATGTCTCGATCATATCACCTCTCTCCCTCCTTTGCTCAAGGGTATACATATTGAGCTCCGTTAATCTGTCCTCATATGTCTTCTGATGCAGTCCCTGCACCATTTGGTGCCCTTCTCTGGACTGCCTCAATTTGGATTAATGTCCTTGTGAAGGTGGCCTCAATACTGCACATGAGTACTCCAGATAGGGCCTAACCAATGTCTTGTACAGAGGGATTATTACCTCCCTCTTACGACTTGTGATACCCCTACTAATACACCTAACACCCCCTAGCTTTACCTACTGCTTTAGATGTCTGCTTGGATGATTTTAGGTCATCAGTGATGATGATGCCCAAGTCTCTTTCTTCCTTTGTGACTGCTAGCAACTCCCTCCCAGCCTATAAGTGGCTTCAGGGTTTCTCTTCCCTATGTGCATGATTTTGCACTTCTTTGCATTAAATCCCAGTTGCCACTCTTCTGACCATTCTGCTAGTTTATCAGATCTCTTCTCATTCTGCCCACCCATCTGGATCATCTACTCTGTTGCAGATCTTGGTGTCATCTGCAAACAGACAAGCCTTACCCTCTAGTCCATCTGCGAGGTCACTAATGAAGATGTTGAATAGGACTGGCCCCAGGACTGATCCCTGAGGTACCCACTTGTGACTTGCATCTCTTCTGACTGTATACCATTTACCACCACTCTCTGTTTTCTGCCAGTCAACCAGTTTGCCACCCAGTTGACCAACTTCTGACCCACCCCGAGCCTACCTAGCATATTTATCAATCTTCTATGTGGAACAGTGTCAAAAGCTTTGCTGAAGTCAAGGTAGGCGACATCAACTGCTCCCCCTTGGTCCACCACTCTGGTTACCCAGTCAAAGAAATCTATGAGATTAGTTTGACAGGACCTTCCTTTTGTAAACCCATGCTGTCTTGGATCCTGTGCCCCTATGGATTCCAGGTGTTGCACTATCCTTTCCTTAAGGAGTGCCTCCATAATCTTGCCCACTACTGAGGTAAGACTGACCGGTCTGTAGTTCCCCGCCTCCTCCTGCTACCACTCTTGTGGAGTGGGATCACATGAGCCCTTCTCCAGTCTTCTGGGACCTCTCCTGTGCTCAGAGACTCACTAAACAATTCTGCTAATGGCTCTGCTAGTTCCTCCTTTAGCTCCTTAAGTACCCTGGGATGTATGCCATCAGGTCCCATTGCCTTATCCACCCTGAGCTTACAAGCTCTTGTAGGACCCTTTCTTTTTGAAGGAAGTAGTGCTAACCTCCTCCCCTGTGTCCATGATGCTGAGCTGTGGGCCCTGCCCTATCTTCTCTTCAGTAAATACTGAGCAAAAGTATCTATTTAGGATAGATGCCTTTACAGGGTCCTCCTCCTCACATGCTCCCTTTTCTCCATTAAGCTTAGCAATACCCCCTCTGGACTTTCTCCTTTCACTAATGTATCTATAGAAAGTCTTGTCACCTTCTTTTACTGTTTGTGCTAGTGTTTCCTCAGTTTGGGACTTTGCCTGCCTTACTGCCTTACCTGCTTCCCTTAGGGCAGTTTGGTATGCCTCCCTATCTTCATCCCGCTGTGTTCCCTTATATTTTCTGAAGGCCAGCCTTTTGGCTCTGACCTTTTCTGCTACTGTATTTGAGAACCAAAGTGGTTTCCTTCTTCTTTTGCACTTCCTTTTCTGTCTAACACAATGGGATGTTGCTTCAAGTATTGTATCCTTAATGCTTGCCCACTTTGCCTGTACCTCCTCACCTGTGTTTCTTTTTGCCAGGGCTAGCTTAACTCTGTTGGCCATCTTATCAAAGTCAGCTCCTCTGAAGTCCCATATTTTGCCTTGGAATGGGATGATTTAGATGTAGTAGCCAAATTGAACCATACCATGTGATGGTCACTGGCCCCCAGGTGACCTTCTACCTGGAGATCTGTGATCCCTTCTTTGTTAGTCAGTACTAGATCTAGGATAGCCCTGTCTCTTGTGGGTTGCTGTACCAGTTGTTTGAGGCCCTCCCCCTGCAGGGAATCCACTATGAGTCTAGTTCTGGCAGATGTTCCTGCTGGTATTGACCAATCTGTATCTGGCATGTTGAAGTCTCCCATTATCAGAACCTCCCTTTAGCTGTCATGTTTTGTATATCTTCTAACAGTAATGTGTCTATGTCCTCCCTCTGGTCTGGGGCCTGTAGACAACCCCAGTTCTTATGGCTGTCCCATTTCCTGTTTCCAGGGTGACCCACAGTTCTTCTGGCTCCTTATGTGTATTCTGAATTTCTGTAGCTTTGATATTTTCATTAACATACAGGGCCACTCCTCCCCCCCTTTTTGCACCTCGGTCTCTTCTGAACAATACATAGCCAGGTACTGAAGTCTCCCAAGTGTGGTTACTGGTAAACCACGTCTCACTAATTGCTACTATGTCCAGTTTAGCCTCTGACATTATTGCCTGCAGGTCTGGGATCTTATTTCCCAGGCTGTGAGCATTTGTGTACATGATTTTCCATTGGCCAGATTTTGGTGTGTTAGTTGCTGGGTGAAGTTTGGCATTACCCCTGTGCATCATGTGGGGAGACAAACCTTTTTCTTACCTGGTGATGCAAATGAGCGGCAAACATGCTGAATTCCTGTTTGACCACTAGCTGAGGGGAGGTGTTCTTCCCATTCGCGTGTGGGGTGCTGCACCCTCTCCCCATTTGCTAGTTTAAATATTCTGCAAAGGCGTCAAACTTCTGCCCCAATGCACTGACTCCCTCTTTAGTCAGATGCAGTCCATCAAATTAAAGAACTTTCGCTCCCAGAACTGTTGCCAGTTCCTACAAACCGTGTCCTTTTCCTGGCACCAGTCCTTGAGCCACGTGTTTAGCTCCCTATCTCCCCTTCTCTGACCTTCCGTCCATCTGCTCCTTCTCCCAGACTGGCAGGATCTCAGAGAAGGAGATGCAGAGAAATAGATGATAGTTTGTCACCCAGCCTAGTCAGGTGTTCCTTGGTCTCCACAACAGACCGGCTGGCGAGATCATTAGTCCCTATGTGTACTAGGACATCAATGTTTTCTCCTGCTTTGTGAACAATTTTAGCAATGCGGTCAGTGTCTCTCCATGCTGATGTACCTGGGAGACATCTGACCATCACCCTGCTGGAGATGGTATCAACTCCCGAATCATGGAGTCTCCTATGATCAGTAGTTTTGGATTTCCTTTGTGCTTGTTTAGTTTTGGTTCCTGATTTGGGTGAGTATTGTTGTGCTAGCTCCTGTGCCGCAGTGTCCTGCTCTGCAGTGTCTTCTGCCTCTTTATTTGATTTCAGAGATAGAGGCAGATACCTGTTTGTAGTGTTTATATGGTTTTCGGAGGTAATGTGTTGGAGAGCAGAGAGTGATGGGGCACCTGATTTACTCCTCCTAACCACCTGCCAACCTCCTGGACCAACTACCCTCTGCGGTCGAGGTTTTTCTCGGTTTAGATAATATCGTTACCTATTCTAAGTGCAGCCCTTATGAGGGCATGAACAGCAGTTTTTCTGATGGGTCATGATGTTTATTGCTTGGCCCTCCAGGAAGACCTAGTTGTTGGTTAATGAGGTGGGGAAAAAAAAAACACAACAGGTAACTGTACATACTACCTTCACTGTGCAGAAGGGTGGTGATCCACTCATTATTTACTATGGGAGCAGAAGTCAAACATTGAGAATGTGGACTGGAGAGTGATTTGGGAGGCATTTTTTATCAGTGCCAGCTGATGATGCATATCGGTATAGGTGTGCACAACTCTCTGAGGTACAAGATTGCAATCTGACGTGTGATCATTTTCTTCATGAGACTGCAAGCTTATATGCGGCCCCAGGCTGTACTAAGGACAGGGTATGGATGGTGGGGTGTTCAACAGAAGGCAGGTTAGGTGCAGGGGGTTCACATGAAAATAGAAACCTTATTTGTGGATCAACTAGAGAGCATGAGCTTTGGAACTGAACAAGACCGGTACTTTGCTCTGTGACCCTGAGTAAGTCACTAAACTTCCTTGTGCTCCCAGGCCACCCCTGTAAACAAGCTTTCAGCTTAGTATGTCTCTCCTGGATAACAAAAAAAATTCACTGTATCATATAACCACTACTAGATCATCGGGTATTTGAAGTGTTGTACTGTAATGCAGTTTGCCAAAGAAAAAGTCAGCTGGATTGCAAAACATTTTCTGCAAGTTAAAGTAAACAAAATCATAGCCTAACATATGTACTGATCAAAATAATCCACGAGTTAATACATGGTGTGCCTCATTCTGGTACAACAATTCAAAATAAAGAGGGAAAGAAAAACGAGTCAGCACTGTAGAAATATATGTGGATCTCTGGCTGTGGCTCTGGCTCTGATGATGTCATCATGACTAATCACTTAACACACTTGGCAGACATCTTAGGGAGAAGCCAAGGCTGTTTTTTGAAAGTGAAAGGCTGCTGTTTACATTTTTTAAAAGCGATGAAACTGTATTTGTTATTTACATAAATGCAGTTTTAGCATAAATGTAAACAGCAGCCTTTTCTTTAACTCGACATGAAGCCAGATTTTGAAGTTTGCAGTTTTAAAAAACTGCTTGTTTAGGTACTCTTTAAAGTTAATGCTAATTTCTATGTTGTAAGAATTTCTATTAGAGCATTTTTCCACTCTTGAACTGTTGGAACCGTGACTTCTAGCTAATGTTTCAGTAAAGCATGCCTCACTGAAACTCCTAACAGCAATAATGTTCGTCTCTGTTCATATGACCAATGAATAGCTCTGTTAAAATGTCCTAGGATACAACTGTGTGTGCATGGATATGTTCTGTAATCATAGGTTGACCTTCAAATAAACTTGTTACTGATGTCCATAGAGGCTTCACCAGGGGGCAATCCCAGAACATATGCAACAATGTGCATTGTTCTTCTCCACATTTGTGACAAGTTGGAGTGCTAGTTAGATTCATTTTAAACCTTTGATACGGGGTGTAATATAAATTATGCATAGTTCTAAACTGGATTAATCTTAAGTCCACTGAACCAAATACTTGAAATGGAATGGTCCATATCTTAACCCTGTTCCAGTCCTCTGTAGGTGTTCCTAATGTATGAGACCACCATCTAATAGTTTCTGTGGCTGAACCCCTTATTACTTCTATTAATAGCCCATATATAAAAGATATGATGGTCGACTTTTTAATACAAGCCGAGAATATTCTGATATTGTCATTTAAAGGAGTAGAGAGGTCTATCTGATTCTGAACTGCATTTATAACATTTAAATAAACTACTTTATCATATCGGGGACAGTCAAATTTATTTGTTATGTCTTCATAAGACAAAATAGTGTTATTATGTAGGATATCTCTAACTGTAATAATTCCTTTTTGTTTTCAGATCTCATTCTGGAGATGGGTGCCATTCTGTGTAAAGTTTGGATTTCCCCAGATAGGTTGAGTTCTGGTCTGGTTTAAATCTAGTTTTAGAAGATTACTAATCTGCCTCAGTTGTCTTACTGAGTCTGAAATAATCATGTTTTTGCATGATGTCAGTGGTTTAGCATATATTAAAGCACTGAAAGATAGGCCTTGTTTTCCTATAATCTCTTCCTCTATACCAATAGTTCTTAGACTTTGTAACAATGAGCCTCCCCAAATCCATGGAAAAGATTTTGAGCCTCCCCCAAAAACTGAAATAATCTTGGGCCTCCCCAAAGAAAAATAACACACTGTACTTTGTGCAGTACACCATGAATACATTGAAACCCCTTTGAGTACTTGGCTCACATTCAGTTCTTTCATTCAGTTCTTTGTTTTATACTGATGTGGAACCTTTGAAAAAGAGCTTCTGCGCTCAAAGGTGTTATCTGAATAACAAATAAATAAAATAAACAAATATTATTCAGCTTATTGTAACACCCCCTTCCCCCACAGGCCAACCTACTTGCTCCGCTATTTTCATTCTTGAACCATTGTTACCCCTTGTTGCAGTACCTTCACGGGTCAGACTACTTTCTCTGTTTCCTCTCTGAATGAAATAACCTTCCTACATACTTTTCCTCTGCCCCTCCTTCCCTGCTCCTAAGCAACTTTTCTGGGATTACTTTGCTCCTTCCTGCTATTGTTCTTAGCACTTCTGTGCTCAACCCTTGTATTTGGGCTGTTCTGCCATCAGTCTACAAATTGATCAATTACCAGCACTCATTATTAGTGTATTATTCATATTTGTTTGCACCATTGTTCATTGTGTATTTCTTGATTGTTTTGCAGTTACCTTTTGAAATGTATTCACTACCTACCCTTCCCCCGGGTACACCTGAAATGAGCCTTGGCTCATTCACCTTCCCTTGTCACCTATTAGTAAATAAGTACATAAAATTCACCTACTATTCTCTTTCAGTTTGCTTCATCTCATCACATAAAATACATAAAACTCAAAATTTAAATACAGTACTTTTTCAGACTTGCTTGAGCCTCCCCTGGAACAGGTTGGGGCCTCCCCAGGGAGGCTGGCCTCACCATTTGAGAACCCCCTGCTCTATACCCACCCATTCTGGAGTGTATGTCTGTGTTGACTCAGTGTGATTCCAATTCACCAGTTGAGCCATCCTTGCAGCTAAGTAGTATACATAAAATCAGGGGCCTTAAGACCTCCATTAATTTTGGATCTGCACATCTTGGTATATGACATTCTATGCCTTTTGTATGCCCAAGTATATTGTGCTACCATTGAAGTAATAGATTGCAACCATTTCTTGGTCAAACAACATGGAATCATCATAAATACATATAATAAACAAGGCAATAGATTCATTTTGACAGATTCTAGCCTTCCCCATAGACCTAGAGGCAGTTTGTTCCATTTAACAAGATCTTTGGCAATCCTTAGTTTAGTAGAATTTAAATTTTTAGTTACTGTCTTGTGTATAGTACTATATATCTTAAGTCCTAAGTAATCTATATAATTAGTTGCTCTAGTCAGTCCTTCAGAGAGGATTATTTCCTTCTGACAAAGTCTATTGAGAGGAAGGAAGTTTGTCTTATTAGTGTTCAATTTATACCCTGAAAGTTCTCTAAATGAATCAATAACTTGCAAAATAGCTGGTATAGACTGGGCCAGTTTAGAAATCGTAAGTAATATATCATCTGCAAATGCAGAGATTAAAGGTTCTTTTTGGCATACCTGTATGCCTTGAATTTGGTTAACTACTAAAAGTTTTCTTATTAATGGATCTAATGTAAGATTAAATAAGAGTGGTGATGGTGGACATCCTTTTCTTGTTCCCCTTGATATTTCAAAGTAAGGCGAGATCATTCCATTGGTTACCACAGCAGAGCTGGAATTTTGGTATAGCAAGCCCACCCATTTAATGAAGTTCTTAGTTTGATACAGATTGTTGTGGATTGCTTCCTACTCTGGTTTGCCTATTTTTCTGCTTCTTATTTATTTTTTTACTTTATTTATTTGTATTTCAGACGACACCTTTGAGCTGAGGCTCTTTTACAAAGGTTCCATGTCAAGGCAATAAGATACAAACATAATATGATCATTACAATGGAACTTACAAAACAAAAAGACAAGTAAGGTTACAATAATAGCAACCAAAGGCATTGTCAAGGAATTGTGTTGCAAGTTAATTATACAGCACAAGTCATAGGTGGCTCAGTGAAGCTTTGTTAGAGTGGTTAGTGGGAAAAGAGAAAGAAGTGTGGTGGTGAGGGGGTGGTATGGGAGAGAGAGAGAGGGAGGAGGGGAGAAATAGGGAGGGCATTGTGTTAGGTATGTAGTAGATGGAAAATGGCAAGGGAGGAGGAATGGGGGATGAAAAGGAAGAGGAGAAAGATTCAGATTCATTCAGATTCTTATCTCTTGTTTGCTGTCTTATTCACTGTGATAACTAAGCAAATTTGGGATAATGAAATATTGTTTGAGTTTTTCCAATTTCCGCAATATTTTCCATTTTATGCTTAATAGTATGTTTTTCCACTCAGATGCTTATTTATTTGCCTTTTTCAATTGATGATGTTTTGTTTCTTCATGGGTGTATTCATTTTTTATTTTGTGACAAATCAGTTTTTGTTCACCTTTTTGTACTATAAAAATGAACACAAGATGTGCTGAAAGTGACGGCACCTGGGTAACTGTCTCAGGTGGTTTGTTGCATGGAAAGTGTATTTTACTTGTACAAAATTTGGTGGTGGGGAAGAATTAAACAGCTTTTGTGCACATACTTGGGGTGTAGCTCTAATTATGTGCTTTGATTTCTACACACTTCCACTCTGAACCTGGGAGTGCTGGTCTGTTTGTCTTGACTGTCTTTTGGGGTTAGCTGCTCCTGGCCAGAAAACCTGAGCAGATAGGTCTGACATAGACACAACAGTGATAAAAAAACATATTTAGCATAATTTTAACCAATGTTTACATCTGCTCACAAGTCGCTCAAGGCATATTATTTTGGCACTGATGAAACAGGGTTAGAGCCACTATTTCTAGCCAATCAGTATTCACTTACTTCGTGAATACATAAATAGATTCACAGAGGGCTCTCCCATTCATCTTGCCTTAGCTATTTCAAAGCAAAGCTAGCATCAGAACATCCAATATTGCGTCTTGCTAAATATAGTGTTTGTGCCTTATCTCGAAAACCAATGTACAGGCAGTGACAAAGTATATTAAACAATGTACTGTATATAGGTATCTAAATGCAGAATGTGGGTGATTATGTAGCTCAGGACAAGGTATGATAAAGAGCGCATCTCCTCCCCATCATACTATTTATGTAGGTAGAATATATTCTGCAGCCCCAGCGAGTTTCTTATTTAAAAAACCAATGTGAGTCAACAAGACAACCTGTCCTTTGACAACAAACCACTAGGAATATCTAACATGACTTAAGCATTTATAACACCAGTGAATCCTGAGTGATTTCTATGCAGTAGTTAATATTGGAAATCAAAGTTTTTAAAGATGGTAGGGAAGTCAGCTTTTAACCCAGTTTTGGCAGCAGTAATCCCGTTGTATTCTCTGACACCTTCTGGGGCCCAGATCTTTAGCAGTGTGGGAAAGAATAAACTGCATTTCAGTCCTGCCTCACTAAGCCTTTTTTTAATTGGGAGAAAAGCATCGCGTTTCTGGATAGTTTCAGGTTTCAAGTCATTAAAAATTTTGAGTTTGCAGCCTTCATACATTATGCTGGCCTTGTTTCTTATCATTCTTTGCACATGAGTCTTTTGCTGAAAGTTTAAGAATTTAAGCACAAAGGATCGAGGCCTCTCTCCTGGGTTAGGTCTGGGCTTCAGCAATCTATGTGCTCTTCAATTACATAAAATGTAGTGTCTCCAGGTGGACCAGCAACATTAAGAAGTAGTTTGTTAGCAAATGCAGTAGTATCTATACGTTCCAAGCCCTCTTTCAGACCACAAATTCTAATATTATTCCTCCTGTTTTTATTCTCCAAGTCTTCCAGTTTTTTTCCAGCTTAAGAAGTTTTCGACTGTCACTAATCCTTTTCTTCTGCTCTTTAACTGCACTATCTTCTAAATTGCTGATTCTGGCCTCCACATCATTAATCCGCATAGTATGTGCTGATATTTCTTGCTTAACCTCTCTTAAATCTACATACATTTCATTTAGTTTGTTTCATGCTGGATATTTCAGACATCAGATGATCAAAATGAACTACTGTTAGCGGAGAGGAAGAGGCTAATTTTTTAGCTGTGCTACTGCTCTGTTCATCTGAACCACTGTCACTGTCAGAGAGAGGCAACGACCGTTTTATAGGATTGATTTTAGCTTGCATTCCGATCAGGTTGTCTGTTGTTTCTGGGTTTAAGGTGTATTGATCCATTTGATCTAGGTAAGGAGATATGTATACATTTTGGTAAGTGTTGTACCTTGAGCGAGTTGTTATTCAGGACATGTTAAATCCCTCAGTGTCTGTACAGGACTTCTCGACGTTGCGTTCTGGATGGGTCAGTACTTTCTACCGGTGCTTAAGGCGTTGCCCATTTGTGAGGGAAAATAATATTGAGTTAAGCGTAAAAATAAGAAATTCTGATTGAGATATTTGTATACATGGTCAGTATTATGGTAAGGTATTAGACTTCACTATTAGTTGTTCTAAAAGAGGAAAATAAATTGCGGTATTATTTGACAGTGGAGGGCCGCCGAGGAGCTCACCACTGGATGTCTGCACAGACTGCCACCATTCGATATAATCCACCCCACCTCAGACTTGGTGTTAGAAGTGGGATAACTTGCTGGAAGCATCTGGACTGATTGAAGAAGGATGTTTTCTGGTTGATATTGGCCAGATATCCCAGGTGGACCAATGCACCAGGAGTTGCCAGAGGAGAACCCGGAGAAGAAAATCTGTGGAGTTCTGGCCAGAACCATGGCTGACAGATGGAGAGAAGCTGCTGCCTGTACTGGACCTGGGAGCTCGGAGGAAGGCCAAGCCTGAAGATAATGAAGAGATGGAGTTTGAGGCAGGCTGGAGGTGCAAGCGACAACACACAGGAGGTGGAGTCCCTGACAAGGATGATCCACTGGATGAGTAGGCAATGGCTGGTGGCAGATTGACTATGCAGAGAGGTGGAACAGCAATGCCAGTTGCTCAAGAGGTCCCTGCTGGAGAGTTTGGATAAAGAGTCAGAGGAGGATTTTTCATGGGCTCAGTTTGAGGAGGACCCCCTGACTGAGCAGTATAATTCTTTGTTGCCTTTGATCCTAGGATGTTACCTGTTGGAAGTTGGAGATGTAAGTATGGAACATGAATGTGAGACCCCAGGTAAGGCTGTGTCTAGTGTTATTGTGCTGGGGTTGAAGACTCCAAGCAAGCAAGAAGAAGCCTATGAGGCTGAAGGGACTTTTTCTTGTAATGATGCAGCTAAATCTATTAACAGTATTCACTGGGGGTATACTGCAGACTAAAGATGCTAATATTGCCAAAATGTTACCATATGTTAAGATCAAAGAGGTGGTACACGTGTTTTAATTTTTTTTATGGAAAACCTACAAAGGAGGAGGTGGGTGGAAAATGGATAGGAACCTGTGTTGGGGTAACACCAAAAGAGTGTCTATCCTCAGGTGTCTCTGTCTGTAGCAAGTGAAATGAATCAAGAGACATAGTGGATTTATATAGAGGGGTTGAACCTAGGACTGGGTCCCTGCTTAAAACTGACATGTCTGGTGGGGTTGGAGCAGGTAATTACTCATCCTAGAGAAATTGTTTCTATGCTACTGGACTTTACAGACATCCAGGTTTTTTGGTTAAGAAACACTACATACTTTCCCTAAAAGGAGATAGTTCAGGAAAGATACTGTTAGTCTCTGTTGAGAAATGTGTTAATGCCTCAGGGTAAAGAATGATGATATCTACTATGTTTATGATAGAATGTTTATTGTTAATAGGGACCCTGAGACAGAGCTTCCGAAGATGGATGGGTGGAAGCTCCATCCTTTCCCTGAGACAGGAAGGTGGTAAGCAGTCTGCAGTAACTGCTTCCCTCTTAAGGTGGGGGATATGTGACAGGGAGCTCCTGCCACTCTTGAGGACCGACCTTTTCTTAAATTTGTTGCAACAGTTCTTCTATTTCTTAGCCTAATCTATCCTTTACAGTTTCTAGTCCATAAGGTTGGCCACCCCCTTCCCTTTCTTGACTATGTTATAGTGTCCTCTTTAATTTTCCTTTTCCCCTCTCAGGTCCTTGTATAGGGAGGTTATTGTCGTGACCTCCAAGCGTATGTAAAACAACAGGTTGTGTTTAGCATTGTTGGATTTAGTATGTAATAGCCAAGGCCCCTGGAATTTTGCGGTTCTGTGGTTGCGGAATTTGCATCATGCTGCAGAATATATATATATAGTGCTGCAGAATTCATTGTTTTTGGTAAATTTTCATATAAATGTACTGTTTTTCCATAGTGTTAGGCTTTCTTTCCCACCTTGTTTATCCTGAAGCCCCTCCTCTATGCTCAGCATATGATGTCATCACATCATATTTAGCCAATGATAGGACTGCATTCTGCTAGAGAAATGAATAAATCATGCTGCAGAAATCAGAAAATTCTGCCACAGAACACCAGGGGCCCTGGTAATAGCACTACAATGTTATAAAATACCGTGATGTATATACCTTATGTTTATAAAACCTGTAAATGTTGAAAGTACCATGGCACTGGGTGTTTTTGATAATGGTAAAAAGTACTAGGTGACTGTATATTATAGAAATTAAGTTAGTTATGCTATTTGAAATGCATGTAAATTGCTGTAAACTGAACAAGTCTGAAATGTCATGGTGATTTACATATATCCCATGATGCTTTGCAGTATGGAAGTATGTGTGATGTTGTGTTTCTTTGAAACTTAGCTTATTGTTAATGCCCTTTGGGGTAACCCTTGTTTCAGTGCTTTTGCACTGAGATTCTTTGTTTTTAGCTTGTTTTTTTTGTATTTGAGCCCCCACTACCCAGCAAACAAGGCCTGCATAGGGGTGGAGACTCAATCTCAACTGCTAAGTTAGATCAGAGATCCATGTCAGTAGGTGCTGGCTAAGTGCAAAGAAAGGACATACGTAGTCTGTTGCTGCAAACTGATGTACTGAAGAAGGAATATGGCACTGCAGGAGCTTATTTCCTGTATTTTGAATAAACATCACACCGAGATTGTGTGTTGAACCTGAAGTTCGGTGTCTGGTCCATCTGTTATCCCACAACCCCTCCGCATGCACCAAATCAGTAGCCTTTGATAAGTCCAGATAACATACTAGCCATGTTTGTTCTGTCCAAGGCCCAATGAAGAAAGCCTGTTACTTAAGCATGGTGGTAAAGGGTACTATGATTCTCCCTAAAGCCATGCTGGGACAGAGCCAAGACATTCCAAGAGTCCAAAAACTGTCTTAGCTGATCAAAAACTATATTTTCTAGGACCTCGGACAGCGGGACCAGTAATGAGATGGGACAGTAATTGCTGGCCTAGGTACGCTCCCCAGAATTAAAAAAAACTAGGACCATGGTGCCTACTTCCAGAGTTGGGGGATCTCGCCTGTTAGCAGTGAAAAATTAAAATGCTCAAAGGTAGGCCATCAAATCAGTAACTAATGAAAGTAACCATAAATCAGTATTGTCCACACCATTCCTAGATTTGAGGTCAATTTTCCTAATATATTCTAGCATTTTTGCTTTTTTTTTTCTACCGATAACATCTCAAACAAATCCAGGGCCAGCATTTGCATCTATAATATCATCATGATCAAAAACAGTGTCATTCAGCGATGGAACCGTCTTGACAACGTTGCAGAATGATTAGGTCCAGTGGCAGATGCCAAGCTAGTCAGTGATGTCTCCTCCCCCAGTAGATAACAACAGAACGTTTGTAGTGGAAAAGTTCCCCGTCAGCTTATTTAGAACATTCCACTTATCCTGTTGACCAATAATCATTTGGAACTGAAATTTAAAAAAAATATTTAGATTTAGTTCTCTTGACTGGTTGCTTACAGAAATATTGCAGCCTCTTATATTCCACTAGGGACTAAGCTATTTGTTGTTTCCATTATATATGACAAGCGGTATCCCTTTCTTGCATTGTCTGAATCATTTGGGGGTGTTACCATTCCTGGCAACAGTTGTTAACAAGGAACATATGCAAAGGGGCAAATCTGTTACAAACTTTAGTGAATTCCTTGACAATAAAATCCAGCATGAGGTCAACATTTGGTATTACAGATGGGCAAGACCAGTCAGTGCTGGCTATTACAACCCTAAATTCAATATCAAACTTTTTCGTAGAGACACAAAATGAATAGGAGTCATTCTCAGCTTATGGACTCCCCACATGCAAATTATAGGACAGTGGTCACTTAAACTACCTGATGTCAAGTAAGCTTTCAAAATTCTATCCAGTCTCATTTGGTTCAGGGTATTGAGTATCGAGGTACAACTGCGTTAGACACAGGAGAGGTTCATGGTGCTGAGTTTTGCAGTACAACAGCTCTAGTTACAGCAGAGTGGATTCAGGATATTAAATGTTGGGGCACTCTAGCTCTAGATACAGTGGAGGGGGTTCAGGGTATTGAGAGTTGGGGTACCACAGCTCTAGATAGGAGGGATTCATAGTACTGTCAGGGTACACCACATCTAGATACAGGGGAAGGGGTTCAGGTTATTGAGTGCTGGTACAAGAGGTCTAGATACAGGGGAAGGGATTCATAATGTGGAGTGTGGGGCTACACCTTTAGATACAGGAAGGATTCATGGTATTGAGTGTCAGGATGCTACAGCTCTAGATACAGAGGAAGGTGATCATGGTGTGAGTGTCTGCGTACACTAAATACAGAGAAGGGTGTTCATGGTATGGAAAGCTGGTGCAAGAGCAATAGTTGTAAAATCCTAGCTACCTTGTATTCACACTTTAGCACAATACACTGGGCACGTGCAAAGTCTTCAGAAAATTAGAACCTTGAGTTCTCATCCTCCAATGTTCCCATCCCACCAT
The DNA here is from genome assembly GCA_016271365.2 of Neoceratodus forsteri. Taxonomy (NCBI): domain Eukaryota; kingdom Metazoa; phylum Chordata; order Ceratodontiformes; family Ceratodontidae; genus Neoceratodus; species Neoceratodus forsteri. The sequence goes on along the minus strand of CM028133.1, from coordinate 241,012,845 downwards.
ACTTCTTATCTGTCTTTCTGCTGACAAGAGAGGTCCTGGTTTGAAGCATCCTGCCTTTGGTGGTCATTTATCTACATTTTTGGAGAGTGGCCAAGGGTTTATCCATTTGTGACAGTTTTCCCTTTGTGCTTTCTGTTGGATGTTTGGGAGTGTTGAGGAATTTTGATGGTTTGCTTGGGGCTCTTTCACCTACCTCAGTGCCAGTGTGACCATACTGTGATACCCTAGACAAGTCTTATATTTTGCCCCACGTGCAAGTTTAGGATGTTCACATCTGGTGGACACATCATTTGCTCACTTATTTGGGACCTGGCTATGACACTGACAACTGCAAGAGTTGTCAGGTCTTCCTGGTGGAATCTCTTGGCCACAGACTGCACCACTTTTGGCGTGGGTCATGCTCATTCCTGATGCCCTCAGGTACATGGGGGGCACACCCTTAGCTTTCCACAAAGTTGTCACTAGAATCCAGTCCTTCAGTTGGAGGCTGTTATTAACCATTGTCCCTGTCTGTGACACATGCCTTGTCCTGGTGGCTGAAGGTGACATATGACAGAATGGGTTTCTTTTTGTTCATCCACACCTCATGCATGTTCTGACCAGTGGTGCCTCCCTTGTGCACTGGGGGGACTCACATGGTAGAACTGTGCGAGTATGGACTGTGAACTCTTCTGGAGCAGCTGCACATCACTGCACTTCAGATGTGGTTGATTTGGTTGACTCTTCAAGACTTTGACCGAGCTGTAATAGGTTCAGACCATCTGGATAAAAACAAACAACATGGTCATTGTTGATTTCTCTGTCTACCTCCTACTTCACCAATACATTGGTTGCAAATTGAATGTGGTGTGCCCTCCTGCTTGGGTCTTTGACCTTCTGAGCTTGCAGTATTGTGCCACAGAGGACACAGAGAACCTAACATTCCTCAGATGGAGCCAGCTTTTCTTTTTGCATGTTCTATCTGAAAAATCACTAGCATTCTGGTCCTCCAGGCTCCACCTTGGACCAATTTCATGCTTTGTCAGGGAACCTGTCTCACTGCTGCAAACTGATAGCGTGCTTTGTCATGGTACCTCTCTCACTGCTGCAGACCGATAGCATGCTTTGTCATGGACATGGGACCTCTCTCACTGCCTCAAATTGATAGCATGCTTTGTAAAAGAAAGAACACAGCAACCATCACAGAGGTGTGAGGATGGCTGTTAGCTGAGAACCAACACGAGTATAAATATGGAATAAAAAGAACTTTAGAGCTATATTTCATTTGCATTATTCATTTGATGTGTGTTCATAGTGGAAAACAAATGACATGATGGAGATAAAAATGAAAGTAACCCATTTGTTGTTCTTAAGAGAAACTGAACTGTTTTGCAACTGCACCCCAGCTGAAGGAAATTTGTCTAATGCAATGAAAATGTGGTTTGATATATGAAAAGACTATTTCTAGTCAGTGGTTTGTAATGTGCATCCTGAACAGAATTCTGATGTGGAATGGCCTTAGGGTCCATGTTACCTGCCCCAACTGCTGCACAGCAATGACAATCTCCAATTTCAATATGGAGACCACATCCAAGTTTAAACCGCCAGAATGTTGCCTCTTCTCTTGCTGTGTAACCCTGAAGCCATTCTCCCTCAGGAATCTGTCTAGTCCTGTGTTACTCCACTCATGCTGTGTAACCCTCAATGCCATTCCCCCCCCCATGGCTCTGTCTATTCTTGCATTACCGCTGATTATGCTGTGTACCCTCAATGTCATGCTCCCTCAGGTACCCGTCTAGACCTATGTTACAATAGAGAATTCAGTGCACACACACACACAGAGGCAAATTTTACAAATGTAATATTTTCTGTCTGAGCTGGCCATTTACTTATCTCCAATAGGAGTGGGGGTCTTTTGGTGTTCCCTTCAGGGCCCTATTGTGAAGTTGCCCAGCTACCAGACATCAAGGTAGACCACCCATCAGCTAGAAAGTCTCCATTTTTAACTGTTGTGTGCCATGAAGCAGTAAAAAACAAAGAACCTCAGCACATAAGCACTGAGGCAATGATTACCCCAAAGGGCATTGGCCAGGAAGACAAGTTTCAAAGAAATACAAAATCACACCTACCCCCATAATGCAAAGCATCATGAGCTGTATATGCAGATCACCCAAGAATATTATGCTGGTTCAACTTTAAGCAGAAATGCATGGTGCCGAAAGGCCTCTCACACAGTCTGCAAAGGGTGCTAACAGAAAGTCACAGATGCATGTTTCAGGGCTCATCAGTGTGCCTTGTCTGTATGACACCCCAGTGGAATGAACCAGCTACCCTAAGATGGTCTATCTGGATTATGTTGTGGTGAACCCAATAAAAACAAAACAAAAAAAAAAACTAAAAAACAAAGAACCACAAGCACTGAGGCAGTGGTAGCAGTAACACTGCTACTGCTACTGCTACTGCTACCAGTGCCTCACAATGGTAGCAGCAGCAGGAGTGCTACTGCTTCATTGCGCACAATGAAGCAGTAGTACTCCTAATGAAAACACCATTTAAAGTTTGTGAATGAGCAAGCGTTGAGCTGCTAGAAAGAACCTCTTTTTTTTTTTACTTTAAAAATGTATTAGTTTTCAAGTGTTACAGTACAAAATAAATTAATCATCCACTTCAGTAAACATATATCAAATATATTTCTGTAACGTACCGACAGAAAAATAGAAAAAAAGACTTTACCAACAATTGAATAAACTCATTATTACCAGGCAACCATTTTGTGTCAGGTAAACAATGGATAGTTCAGACTTCATACGTAGTTATTGGAAGTAATGAGTTTTTAATGTAACAAGAATCAGTCTTCTAAACATGAATTAATGTATCAATTAAAAAGCCGCTATTCATTATCATCAAAACTCATGCTCCATTAACTGTGATGTTGACACAGGTCTTATTCCCTGCACCATTCTGCCGGTAAAGGTGAAAGTTCTGTTTCTTCTGTAGCTAGGATAAAAAGGGAGACCAAATGATGCTGAATTGCTGCATTTTACCATTTATGCTATGAACTATTTTTCATTATTTATTAGATCATTCAGTCTGTTACTCCATTCCTGTAAGAACTGAGATTAAGATGATTTCCAGTGACTACGAAGTAATCTTTTAGGAACTAAAGCAGTTGCCCAAATATAATCGTTCTTGTTTTCATTCAGAAATATAGCTTCTGACCCAATCCCCAGCACATAACACTCAGGAGTAAAAGGAATTTTTACCTTATGAGCATATTCACATTATTTATGGACCTAATGCCAGAGTTGTGAGATTAAGGTGGCAATTCCAAAGTATGTGCAGTAAATTAGCATACTTTTCCTGGCATCTCTAGCAAGCACCTTCAGGTAGGTAATCCATGCCCTCCAACTTGAGAGGGGAATAATAGTAGTGCAAAATGTTGAACTGAGTGGCTTTCCCTTGGACTTCTTTGCTACACCTGTATGCGTTTACCCAGGTAGTGGACCTCCCTTTTGATGTAGTGGTTTCCCCAAGCTCTCCATCCCATTTTTTCTTTTGATGCATGGGTCAGGAGAGAATGATCTGTTGAATGTAATAATTTTCAAACCAGCACCTTTCTTCATTCTAGATATTCTGCGTAACTTCTGCCATTCCATATGTTCTGAGAGAGATAGCTCAGGGCTCAAGATAGTATCTTGGAGCACCTTTCTTAGTTGTAGAACATTGCAAATTGAATCTGTGTAATTAGAATTTTTCTTTAAGATTTTCGAAGGACATGAGTCCTCTCTTTGGTTCAAGAAGATGTACTGTATATTAATAAATCCTGACAGGCTCCATCCAGGATCTTCTAAAGGGCTATTGTTATATTTCTGGTCTATATTGTCCCAAGTTGGCATTAATTGCAGAGTCAGGTCTTGCATTTGTAGAATCAATTTAACTTTTTTATAGAAAGAATGGCATTAGTCATACATAAATTATCTTGAAGATTTGTGTGTGAAGGGGTAAAAAGATATTAATAGTTTATCTGGAGCTACTAGTTACTTTTCTACCTTTAACTAAAAAGAGGAAATACTGTAATCTGAGAAACCCCCAAGTATAAAATCGTCTGTTTGAATAGGATGGCTAGATGGAATTTCTCCCTGTGCAGAAGTCCAAAACCCTCTTCTGACAATGGGAGCTTTCAGTATAAGGACAATCTAGGTCAGTGGTCATCAATCTTTTTTGGTCCAGGGACCCCTTGGCAAAATATGAGCAATGTCGGGGACCCCCTACCAAAACTAAGTATATATAGTTATGCATTTAGTACTGCGTTAGCGCTAGTTTTGAAGCCATGTATTTTCATGATTACAAGAGTCCGTGAGTCCTTAAGTCCATGAGTCGAGAGCAGGCAAGAACAGTAGATGGCTCAATGGCAAAGCTATGTAGAGGGAAATGGGACTTAGGCAGTGAAAGGATAAATGAAATTTATTTCACATGCGAGCTGTTCAATCCAAGGAGTGCCCAAGGAGTGCAGAGACTGGTCTGGTGCTGTGAAGCGAGCAAGCGGGCAGCATGGAGCTGTAATTGGCAACAAGGAAAGGGGCGACTGCATAACCGGATAGACATGGCAAGTACTTTAACATAAAACAAGTGGCAAGCAATGACTGTAATTAGCCCACATATTTACGAACCAATTAGCAACAGAATAGGGCGGCTCAAGGGGAAATCTCAGCAGTAACTGCAGTTCCTTCCTTAAGCTTCACATTCAACGAGGCAATGCATTGCTAACACATCACAAACGAGTGATCAAAGGACAAGTCAAGCAATTTAAGACAATAACTTAAGCTGTTGGATTACTACTTAGTAATTATACATAAAGGCTTACTCGCTGTTGTGAAAGAATGTTTTGAGTGCGTTTAACTAGGGATTACAGCACAGCTCACTCATTTACGCTTGGTTGCTAGTTTGGGAATTTTCACAGCACTACCATTAAGCAGTAAAGCTTCACAGACCCCCTGGTGGATGATTGTGGACCCCATTTGGGCCACAGACCCCCGGCTGAGAACCACTGATCTAGGTGGTGAGTCACCCATAAAAATCTCCTCACAATATTATGTAATATAATAAAAAGGTTCCTCTCTATTCTAATAGGGATGTTCTGAAACAAATAAAATGGGGGCTGTCATCATAGAAACATAGACTTTGATGGCAGATAAGGAATTCCTGGCCCACCCAGTCTGACCATTTTCCTACCTACTGGATAAGCTGCAGATCCTAGTTAACCAACAGCCTATTTCCCCCTTCCTACCAGAATTGCCTGATGTCTGTCCCAATGCATTCTTAAATTCCCCCACTGTTCTTGACCCCACAACCTCCTCAGGAATGGCTGTTCCATGTGACCACCACCGTCTCTGTGAAAAAATACTTCCTCACATTGCCCCTGAGCCTTCCTCCCCTCTATCTTCAAATTGTACCTCCTTGTTCCTGCACATCTCTTTTTCTGAAATATACTACCCTCTTGGACATTGTTGATTCCTTCGTGGTACTTGAAGGTCTCTATCATGTCCACCCTCTCCCTCCTTTCCTCTAGTGTATACATATTAAGTGCCTTTAGACCCTCCTCACATGGCCTGTGGTGCAGATTCTGCACCATTTTAGTTGCTCTCCTCTGGACTGCCTCCATCCTGTCTCTGTTCTTGAGGAGATGGGGTCTCCAGAACTGCACACCATACTCCAGATGGGATCTTACCAACTGGCTGTAAAGAGGGATAACAACTTCCTGTTTTCTGCTAGTGATGCCTCTCTCTATGCATCCCAGTATCGCCCCAGCCCTCCTTACTGCCTTCTCATAAAGCACATTTTCTGGAGCTGGAAGGACACTACTTTCTTCAACTGCAAGCTGTGTGAGAAATTCTATATTGCACTTGATATCTGCAACAAACTTGCACTTTTGCTTAATTCTGTGGGAGGTGAAACTAACCACCCTTGGTAATTGCTTTTTATTCACATTTATTTAGTGTTTAACCAAGAAGGGGCTTGTAAACTCTGTTTATCTTGTTAGTAACTTCAGAAAGATTTAAATACTGCATTTGGGTAGGTCCTTGGAGGTAGCTAGATTGTCTACTAGGATTTGCTGACAGTTAAACTATTTTTAAATGAATTACAGTTGGCTGAGGAGTTGAAAAAGAAACTTGCAAATTCTGCTTATCTTGGAAGTAACCTCATAAGTGTTTGAATACTGCATTCTGGTTGTCCCTTGGGGGTAGCTGGATTGACTACTAGGATTTTGGGACAGAAACTATTTTTAAATAATTTACTGGTGCGTAGGAGTTTGTGATAGTTAAACTCTTTAACAGAGTTACTGGGGTTAAGGAGTGGTCACAGAAAAACCTGCAGTGTGAATTGAAACACAGACAGCCTTAGGGGGCAGGACATTGTTTTCAGACCAAACAGGTTGTATTGGAACAGGAAGGGTTACATATAACCATTGGCAACAAATTGCCCTGGGTGGAGATATCCAGACTAGATCAGATTACTATAAGTACTGCTGGCTGCAATTTTCAAAGACACAAAGCACATTTTCTGGAGCTGGAAGGACACTACTTTCTTCAACTGCGAGCTGTGTGAGAAATTCTATATTGCACTTGATATCTGCAACAAACGTGCACTTTGCTTAATTCTGTGGGAGGTGAAACTAACCACCCTTGTAATTGCTTTTTATTCACATTTATTTAGTGTTTAACCAAGAAGGGCTTGTAAACTCTGTTTATTTTGTTAGTAATTTCAGAAGGATTTAAATACTGCATTTGGGTAGGTCCTTGGAGGTAGCTAGATTGTCTACTAGGATTTGCTGACAGTTAAACTATTTTTAAATGAATTACAGTTGGCTGAGGAGTTGAAAAAGAAACTTGCAAACTCTGCTTATCTTGGAAGTAACCTCATAAGTGTTTGAATACTGCATTCTGGTTGTCCCTTGGGGTAGCTGGATTGACTACTAGGATTTTGGGACAGAAACTATTTTTAAATAATTTACTGGTGCATAGGAGTTTGTGATAGTTAAACTCTTTTAACAGAGTTACTGGGGTTAAGGAGTGGTCACAGAAAAACCTGCAGTGTGAAACAGGAAAGACAGTCTTTCAAGCAACAGAGGGTGGTGGATCTAGGTTTACGTTTGTTTGTTACAATTCTTAAGATTTTCAGTGCAAGAAGAGTTTAAAGCACAGCTGACTTATTTTGGAGCTGACAGCTCTCGGAGCACAAACCACCAGGCCTGTTTTGGGGCTGGGAAGGTTTACCTGTGTCTGACTTGGATGTGTGGATTTTTCTCTGTTTGATTAGCAGGGTATTTCTCTATCAAATTGTTGTGTAGGGCATCTTGCTGACAGGAAGGCACTCATTGCAGCAGTGGGTCAGAGCTTTTAGCTGATTGTTTTGCGAGGGCACAGTTTAGGCCCAACCCCTTCCCGAGGGCACAGTCTTTCTGGAGGCTGAGATGCTGCCCTATTTGCAGACAATTCTCTGTCCTAAGGGAGGAAGTTGCCCATCTTCAGGCCACACTGGACAGTAGTACAGGGACCTTCCCCCAGTAGGAAGGGAAACTCCCCCATCCAGGGAGCACCACAGCCACCACCACTACCTCAGAGATTGCAAAGAAAACACAGCAGTTGGACCACAGTGGGCTCAGGAAGGGTGAGGATGGTGGAACAGAGGCACACCCAGTCAGTTGTTCCACTCCACAATCCATACACCATTCTGGGGGAGCATAGCTCCCCTATGGATGCACCCACAGAGGAGACTAAGGAGGCTGAGGACAACTGTCACAAGGAGGCCCACAGGAAGGAGGCAGAGGACACCACAAGGAAAGGAAGCAGCTCCTGGTGGGGACTCAATGTGGGGATAGAACTGGGAGGAGCTGGGAAAACTGAAGTAAGGTGCCTGCCTGGTGCCATGGCTTGGAGGGACAGGAAGCGCATCCTCAGGATCACGACAACAGCTGCAAGGGATTCTGAGCTGGACGTAATTGTCCACCTAGGGACAAATGACTTGGCTCATCATGAGGTTAGAGCAGTGCAGGAGGACATTGCAGAGTTGGGGAGGGCCTAAGACAAGTAGCACACACAGTATCCTTCTCAGAGGTGCTGCCTGTCAAAGGCATGGGTGAGGCGAGGGTAATTGGCACCATGCAGTTTAATGAATGGTTGAAAAAATGGTGCGGAGCACAGGGGTTTGGCTTCATTGGGGATTGGGGTTCCACCTGGAGGGACACCAGCCTATACTGGCAGGATGGTCTGCATCTGTCCAGGAAGGGAACAAGTCTTTTGAGCAATCTGTTTAAGTGCTTCATTGGCAAGCTTTTAAACTAGTCAAAGGGGGAGGCACTGACAAGCAGCAGAAAAATCCCAGCCTCTCCCTACAAAACAGGGTACTAAATGAGAAAAAGACCAAGGTAGAACGGTCAGTGGGGGATGCTGCAACAGAAGGTAAAGCCATCAAAAAATGGAGAGCAATGAGTACCAATGCCCATAGTCTAGGTAACAAGCTTCCTGAATTAGTGGCCTTGATGGAGGAGGAACATCTGGATATCGTGGCAGTCACAGAAACATGGTACACACAAAACCATGACTGGGACGTAAACATACCAGGATACACTATCTACAGGAGGGACAGGGAGGGTAAAAGAGGAGGAGGAGGAGTTCTTTACATAAGGGAAGGAATAAAAGCAACAGAACAAAAGGGTAAACAGGGAGGAGAAGAAGCACTGTGGGTAAATTTGGAGACAGGCAATGGCACCACAATCCACACAGGGGTTGTATACAGACCCCCTTCTCAGGGGGAGGAAATGGACAAGGAAATGATAGAAAGTATACTTAGAATGGCAGAAAAAGGGGAGATATTGCTAATGGGTGATCTGAATATGCCAGATGTTAACTGGAGTGCAGTTGCAGCTGCCACTTCGAAGAGTGCAGTTATTCTAGATGCCCTACAGGGGGCATGCCTTAGACAACTAGTACTGGAGCCCACTCGAGAGGGAGCAATATTAGACTTGATACTCTCAAATGGAGATGGAGAGAGGATCACAGATGTAGAAGTGGGTAGCCATCTGGGAACTAGCGACCATCGAACAATATGGTTCACAGTAAACACAGTAATAGAGTCAAGCCATGCAAAGACAAAAGTACTGGACTTTAGGAGGGCTGACTTTGCCATAATGGGTGAGTGCCTAAGGAATGCACTAGCAAATGGGCAGGAAGGAGGGGTGGAAGAACAATGAGGAATAATAAAAACTGCCATCACAGAGGTAACGAGCCTTTGTGTGAAGCAAATAAAACAAGACGATGTAAGAAACCACTATGGTTCACAAAGGAAGTGGCAGTGAAGGTTCAAGAGAAAAAGAAAGCATTCAGGAAGTACAAGGAATCGCAGAGGGAGCAGGACAGAGAACTGTATCAGTTAAAGCAAAAGGAGGCTGGGAAGGCAGTCAGAACAGCAAAGGCCCAAACCGAGGAAAAGATAGCCAACTCAGTTAAGAAGGGGAAAAACCTTTATAGGTACATCAGGGAGCGAAGGAAGACCAAGGGAGGATAGTGAGGCTTAATAAAGGGGAGGAGGGTGGGCAGAGGGAGACTGTGAAAAGGCAGAGATACTAAACAAATATTTTGCTCAGTATTTACAAAGGAAGAGGGGAGGCATAAAACAAATAGTAGTAACACTCTGGATACAGAAGTTGATACGGCCCATTTACAGAAGAAAGGGTTCTGAAAGAACTCTTAAAACTGAAGGTGGACAAAGCAATGGGGCCTGATGGGATTCATCCCAGAATTCTAAAAGAACTAAGGGTAGAACTAGTGACACCACTGACTACCCTTTTTAACAAATCATGGGAGGATGGGGTGGTACCTGAGGAATGGAGGAGGGCAGATGTGATTCCCCTTCACAAAAGTGGGAGCAAGGCAGAAGCAGGAAACTATAGGGGCCAGATATTCAAAACTTTGCCCCGGGGCAAAATTAGCACTGCCCAGCGGGCAAACTTAGCACAGAGCACGCTATATTCAAAAGGAATAGCCCAGGGCAAACAGCTTCCGAATATGGCATGGTAATGAGGCCATGCAAACTGGGTTGGGAGTGCAGGGCAAAAATAGCCCTGGAATAAGACAGCACTGAATAAAGCAACCAGGAAGTGCAACCCACAACAACAACACAGTACACAGCAACATGAGGGCAGGTACAGAGCGAACTACGTGGCCAATGTGTGTGCCAGCAAATGCATGGACTCAGTACAGCTGCAGGAAGCAGCAGATGTGAAAGAACAGTGATCAAAACTGTATATATCCCCATACCGTTAGCGCGCGCTAACAACATTAAGCGCGACATTAGCGCGAGCTAAGCAGTTAGCCGGAGCAAACACGTTTGCCGGGCTAAAATGTGCCATATTCAAAGTGCCATGCAAAATGAGCCTACTTCACGTAGTCTCTGGGCAAACAACCGGATTAGTATCTCATTATACCCTGATTTGCATGCAGTTTGCCCAGCGCTACTGCAGAGTCCCACAGAGCCACCTGTAGGTCAGTCTGGAAGTACAGGGCTGACCAGGTCCAACCGCAGCTCCACCTGTAGGTCAGTCTGGCAGTGCATGATGATAGCTGCAGGCTACATGTAAACAGTACAGCATAGCATATTATACCCCAGGGACAGCACACCATAGGCACAGGTGGTGGTGGTGCTACATGCAACTGTCACATTGTAGGGCATGCTACAGTGCACAGCAGAAACTACAGTAGCAAGGGGGTCAGTAGTGCGTGGACACAGCAATGCCTATGGTGTGGTAGGGCAGTGATGATGACTGCACTATACACAGTGAGCCCAACCTGTGGATGTTTTCTGACACTGGACATTACTGTTACGCTGTTGTGTGACCCACAGATGCTGCACCTGTGGCATGGATGCTCACAGTGACATGTACATTCCTGGCTTTGTGTGCTATGGCAGTTGTACAGCTGTGAGGTATGTGGCGGGGGCATATATTATCCAAAAGGCACCACTGGTGTTGGGGTATTCCCAATACTGACCCATGTACACTGCATGATGTGTCCCAGCCTTGTGGCCACACCTGATCTGTAGCACAGCCTCGCCACCCATATGCTCCCCTCAACATCCTCCATGCCCACAGTGCTGCATGTGTGTGCTGGCATCTGTTGGTGTCCACGGAACTGTGGTCCACAGGTGTGTGCTGTATGGCCACACTGCCTTGCTGTTCGCTGGTGGCAGGGTCACCACTTACTGCCTGGCATGGCTGGGACTGGTGACAGATGATGGCATCATTGTGATGCCATCAGTTAGCAGCATGCTTCCTCTATGTTTGGCTTTATCTATGTGTCATATTTATTTGTTAGGGTCGCGCAAAACCCGCGCTAAACCCGCGTAAACACCGCGCCAAAGCCATAATGTCGCATAAGCTGATTGCCAGGATTAAGACCAGCTTTTCCTGGGGATGTGCACCGGCTAAGTCACGCGAAACTACTTAGCGCGCTAGTCGCTGGAATATAGCATTGGCGCCTGTATTCATGTCAGTTTGCCCCTTGCATACATTATAATTTTGCCCGGTGCTAATGCAGTTTGCCCGCGCTATTTGGCCTTTTGAATATGGCAGACCCGCGCTAATCCCGCGCTAAACCTGCGCAAATGGTTTTTGCCCAGCGCAAAGTTTTGAATATCTGGCCCTAGACCTGTTAGTTTAACCTCAGTGATAGGAAAAATGATGGAATCACTTCTAAAAGAATTCAAGCATGCATGGGATAGTCACAAGGCAATTCTGGGGGGTGGGGGTAGGAAGAAGTAGGCTGCTGGTTAACTAGGATCTGCAGCTTATCCAGTAGGTAGGGAAATGGGCAGACTGGGTGGGCCAAGCGGTCCTTATCTGCCGTCAAATTCTATGTTTCTATGTTTGCCTACTTTTAGGTCATCTGATATAACTATTTATTTATTTGTTTAATTATTCAACAGACTTTAGGATTACACCCTTTAAGTCATGGACTCATTTACAAAGGCTCCATGTCAGAAAGAACAAATACAAACACTTAATACATACAGACATAGAATGGCAGCTAAAGGTTACAGTTTTTTTAGTTATACAATATTGCAGAATCAAGATCAACTATACATTGCATTGAACGTGTTACCGAGAGCTGTATTTTACAGTTTTCAAGAGAAGAGTAAGTTTGCTGATGGAGGGAGTGACAGGTTTGCTATTTACAGCAAAGTAGAGAATCAGACAGATAGCTTGTGAGTGCAGCCAAAGGAGGCATTGTTAATAGGTAATGTTTGGTAGCCCTATCGGGACTACCCCCAGGTCTCTTTCTGTTTTAGTTGTTGTTAGTACCACACCCCCCATTGTGTACTCTTCCCCTTGGTTTTTGTTCCCGAGGTGCATTACTTTGCACTTAGTGTGCTAATTATGCCACAGATGGAGATATTTACAGTAATTTCTGCAGATTACTACTGGTATTATTAAGAAGGAGTTTAATGTTAAGATAATTTATTCTTTTTATTTCTTTTGAGACAGCAATACCTATGTAGGTCAAACTATTATTACACTAGAAATCATCATTGAACTTACCCAAGGATGTCTATGATTTCTTGCAAGGATTCACAGGCATGTTCTGGATTTTCCTCCAATTTATTTTCAATCCTGAAATCTAAGAGAGCATATCAAGAATTTTTTTAGCTCGATTATGGAAGTGGCTGGGTTGGAACGAGTGACCAGAACATCATCAGTGTAGATGAATACTTAGTTGTTTATTTTTCCAAACTTTATTCTCTTGAAATTAACACAGATAATTTCCTAATAAAAGGCTCCATAGCTACTGTAAATAAGTAAATAAGGAAAAAGAGGGCATCCTTGTCTAAAGCCTCTTCCCAAGGAAAATTGCTCTGAGATACAACTGTTTATAATAACTAGCAGTGGGAGCTTTATACAAAGCTTTCCCCTGCAACATGAAGTTTTCACCATTCTAGGGAGTCAAAGGCCTTGATAACATCAAGTGCTATCACTACTGCTGGGGTTTTAAGCTTATTTGCAGACCAGATAATATTTAAAAGTCTAACATTATCTGACCCACTTTGACCAGAAGTAAATCCTACCTGCGCCTTTCCTAATAGATTAAGAATATACCTGTTAATCCTATTCACCAAGACCTTTGACAGAACGTTAAAATCTTTGTTCAAGAGCAAAATAGGTGTATAGTTTTTACAAAGTGACACATCTTTATCTTCTTTTAAAGGGAAACTGTTGGCTGGTTACTGAAGTCCGACTTCCCATGGCATATATATCCCTGTAGCTATCTTTCAGGCTACTGTAGTGAACTATGACCCCTGATTTTCATATTATCCTAATTTCAGTTTTTGTTTTTTTATATTATCCTCTAAGTCAGGTGACCCGCTCCTGGCATGGCCACTCAATGCTCTGGCACATTCACTTGTCAACATGGCACCAGAGTTCAGCAAAACCTGTGCATGGACTGAGTTTACAAATTCCAGGCAGTAGCTGGTAAACACTGTGTTTGCTAACAGGTGTCCCAAGCCCACTCTTGTGGGGCAGAGATTCCCTGGGCTACAGTGAATCCCCTTGTGATCAGGGTCAAGGATACCCCATCTCTGTCCTTTTTGTACGCTCACTGTTTTACAACTGAACATATGCCAGAGGATCCTTCGTCCATCCGGACCTACACTCCCTGAACCTACATGCTTGGCTCCTAGAGGCATAGCCATGATGCGACACGGGGTCTCGTAAGAGGTAGCAGACATTCTGGCTGCTGCTAGGAAACCGGCCACCCATGTGACCTACACCATGAAGTGGCACAGGTTTTATATATGGGTTCAAGCACGTGGTTTTTCACCTTTGGATTGTCCAGAGAAGCTGGTCTTGGATTACCTGCTGTCCCTTTTCCAGACAGGCTTGGCTTACTCCTCGATTAAGGTACACCTCTGTGCCATCTCAGCCTATCATGTTCCTATAGGCCAACACACTATAACTCAGTTGGACATAACACGAGCTTTCTTGAGGGGTGTCCTCCACCTTAGGCTCCCGATTAAGGATCCGATTCACCTTGGGATCTACCCTTTGTCCTGAAGCAGCTTATGTTGCCACCCTTTGAACCAGAGCAGATTGCAAGCTATGCCCTCTTACTTGGAAGATATTGTTTTTAGTTGCTGTCACCTTGGCCAGAAGAATTTCTGAACTCCATGCACTTATGTGCAAAGAACCTTATTTGGTGTTCCACCAAGACAGGGTATCCTTATGGACTAATCCTACATTTCTGCCTAAGGTGGTCTCAGCTCTCACCCTTAACCAGGATATCAATCTACCAGTGTACTTTCCTAGGTACTCTAATTGAGGAGAAGCCCTCCTGTACACTTTAGATGTGCATAGGTGTCTCAGATACTACCTGACCAGAACCAAACTCCACTGAAAATCGGACCAGCTTTTTGTCTCCTTGGCCCAAAGGATGATGGGAGCTCCTGTTTTGAAACAGTCACTATCCAGGTGGCTCATTCAGTATATCACGTTCTTTTCCAGAAGCGCAACAAACCCTTACCAGGCATGGTTAAGGGTCATTCCATCAGAGGGGTGACTACCTCCTTTGCAGCTTTAAAGAACGTGTTCACCTCAGCTATTTGCGCTGCGGTTACTTGGAGCTCCGTACACACTTTCATCTGGCATTAGAGCCTGGACATTGCATCGAGGTGAAGAGCAGGTTTTGGTCTAGCAGTCCTTCAGGGATTTCTGTTCTAGGCTGGTTTTCATTCAAGGATTTCTACCTTCCCTTCTCCTAATGGTGTGGGATTTCCAGAATTGCTAGGGAATCAGTCCTAATGGTGTAACCTGCTGCAAGAGCTGTTTCTCGAAGTAAGATATTACAGTTATGTAAGAACTTTCCATAACAGTAGATCTTTGAGAACAGCTCTTGCAGCAGGTACTTTCCCTCCCACCATCCCCGCTGGAGGTAGATTCTAGTTCCAACATCCTTCTCCTAGGATCAGGTGTTTCAGCATCTCTCTGACTGTCATTTGATGGTGGCTCCTCAGTCTCCTCTTCTGATGTCATCCAGCGGCTGGGAGTCTCCGGCCGGAGAACTGGGGATTCTGGGGGACTGCCCCCTTATGTACTATGCCTGATGTCGGGGGTGGGACCGACATTGGGGGAGGTCCCCACTGAATATTGCTAGATAGAAAATTTCCGTGGGGTCCTGGTGCCTGCTGGCTTCAGTTCTAATGGTGTAACCTGCTGCAAGAGCTGTTCTCAAAGATCTACTGTTATGGTAAGTTCTTACGTAACTGCTTTTTGCCTTGCAGAATTGCTGTGACTGCACTATACTACACAGTGTGAGTCATTCCTCTGCCCTACTTTGATGCCATTGGAAGGCAGCAGCTGAACAGCAAAGGCAAGTGCAGCAGGGCTAAAGCAGGGCTCAAAAAAAAATCCAAATTATGGAAGGCAGAGTAAACCTTGGCCAAAAATAAATGCATACACACTTTCAGATCTAGTACTGCATATAATGACTACAAGATGTGACTTTTTGGACCTTCATGAAAGGTGCTCTATCAGGGGCCTAATAAGTGTTAATTCTTGATAGTGGTGGAAGTGTTGGCCCTGGTAAAATTATCATTTTAATGTGGAATACAACATAGACGAGTCTGAATATAGGTTAAGGAACAGCCTGTCAGAGAGAAAACACCAGGGGCCAGATATTCAAAACTTTGCACCTGGCACAAATCGATTGCGTCATGATTGCACCGTATTTGTGCCAGACTGCTATATCCAAAAGGACAAACAGTGCTGGTGCAATGTGATAGCACCAACGCTATGAGATAATGTATGCGAGGCACAAAGTGAGGGGTGGGGACATGCATACAGGTGCAATAGTATATTCAAAAGTATAGCACTGCACAATATGCATTAGTGGAACATGTAGCATGGCACAAATTACTGCCCATGAAAAGGTGGTCTTAATGCTGGGCAAACCCAGGATGAGGTGGACACAGCAGCAACAGGGAACAAGGCTGTATGCATCCAATGAGGAGGCAGTGTGGGCAGACGGCCACCCTGGGCCACTCCATTTGCACAGGCACACAAACTGTGGAATGCAATGCCCCAACAGTGCTGTGAAGTGCACACTCATGTAAACTATTTGTACTATAGGGTAATTTATTGTAATGTGTACCTTATGTAATATTTGTGTACTGAGTGCTGTTGTGCATTGTATGTCTTTATTGTACACCATTGCGTCTCAGCCACACAGTTAGTGTCTTTGGGTAATTATTGACACTGGGCCTTGGCCCATTGTGCTTACCTGGTGAATAAGGTGATAAAAAACAATGACCAGAACACATACATGGCAGAGATATGGTGCACACAGATGGCACTGCTCGTGTCACCATCATCTGGCACTGGCCCTAACCTTGCCAGGCATTAGTGGGTACCCCAGTTTCCAGTGGACACCATGGCAGTGCATCCATGCAGCACACACCTCCAGTTCCCCTATTGGGGTACACCAACACAGTCCAGCAGACACATGCTGCACTGGGGAATGGAGGGTGTTCAAGGGAGGGTGTACAGGTGGCCAGGCTGCACCACATAGAAGGTACTGCCACACTGCTGGAGCCATCCACGCTGCACATGGACAACTGATGGGACTGTTCCTTACAGCAGTGTGCCAGCATGATGGTATGTGTGGGCCCCCCTGGGGCACAAACCCTACACTTGTATGGGATCCCACACACACAGCCAGCCATGCATATGGTAGAGTGGGGATCCCATGCTACTATGAAGCACATGAGGGTCACAAGACAGTATGACTGTGGTGTCCACTATAAGACCACACCTTCCAACTGTGCTTGTCACTGTGTGGATAGCACCAGTCACTGTTGCCTGACACACTGTAGGAATTGCTGTGTACCTCACAGTATTGCCTACTATGGTACTGTACTGTCTGATAAACACTGTAGCAGGAACAGAGTAGACACACCAGAGGGTGTAGACAGAATGAGAAGTGACCTGCAGAAACTTGAAGAATGGTCAGGGGTGTGGCAGTTGAAATTCAATGCAAAGAAGTGCGAGATAATGCATGTGGGGCACAAAAACCCTGGCACAATATATCAGTTGGGGGGTGAGGATATAGCATGCACCAAGCAGGAAAGGGATCTTGGGGTTGTCATCTCTGATGACCTCAAGGTAGGGAAACAGTGTGACAAGGCAGCAGGTAAAGCAAATAGGATGCTGGGATGTATAGGCAAGGGCATCACCAGCAGGAAAAGGGAGGTCATAATTCCGCTATACAAGACACTAGTGAGGCCCCACCTGGAGTACAGTGTACAGTTCTGGAGACCATACCTACGTAAGGACATAGGGTAGAGAAGGTTCAGAGGAGGGCAACAAAGATGGTGCATGGATTGCATCACAAGTCCTATGAAGACAGGTTGAAGAAACTGAACATGTACTCCCTGGAGGAAGGAGGAGAGAGGGGATATGATAAGAGACATACAAGTATCTTACAGGGAGGAACAGGGTGCAAGAAAACACTATTTTAAGCGAAAAGATGTTCCAGAACTAGAGGCATGGGATGAAGTTGGAGAGGAGGACGATTCAGAGGAAACATGAGAAAGAATTTCTTCACAGAACGGGTGGTGGACAAGTGAAACACCCTGCCAGAGGAAGTGGTGGGGGCTGAAACAATCATGGGATTTAAGAATGCCTGGGATAAACATAAAGGAATTCTGGATGACAGGGGTAAGGGGCAACAGACTTCTAGGAAAACAAACTGAACTTACAAGCTCAAATGGGCAGACTGGGTGGGCCATAGGCCCTTATCTGCTGACACTGTCTATGTATCTATGTAACAATGATTTGCCTCTGGCATGCAGCACAACCACCTGTTTCTGTAGTGCTACTCCCCTGGGCCACATTAGTCTTTGCATCTTTGTCCATACCAAGACTTTAGCTAATGTTCTATGAGCTGTGAGCATACAATCCAACCTGTAATACCAGTTGGATCTATGAGCACAGAAAGAAATGTGGCTACTGATCTGTAATTCAAGTCGGACCTACAGGTGGAGCTGTGTGCACCATGTTATAGTGCCGTGCAATCCACATGCAAAACAGGCTGTAAAAAGATGCTAATGTGGCTGTTTGCCCATGGATTGCCTGAGTAAGCTCATTTGCACTGCAGTTTTGAATATAGCAAACTTTAGTGCCGGGCAAACAGGATTGTGCCAGGCAAACGTGTCAGCACCTCACAAATGTTAGTGCTGCACAATGCTGTAATGTTCCATTACATGGTTCTGCAGTATTTGGCCTGCACTGTTGTTTGCTGCTGTTGTGCTCCACTGCTATGCTAGTACATATGTTGCCTGCATTGTTCAGCCTTACCTCACTCCACCTCTGTGTGCACGGGGCTGCTGTTGCAGTTGCACTGCTCTTGGTTGCTACATTCAGTGCGGTCTTATTTGCTGGGTTGTTGTTGCACTGCACTCTCAGCCCTGTTTGCATGCCTTCATTTGCACAATATATTCAATTCATTTATCCCCGGTGCTGTTCCTTTGAATATGGAGCAGAAATGGTTCTGGGCTAATTTTGCCTGCCATGCAGTACTAATTTTGTCCCGGGGCAAGGTTTTGAATATCTGGTCTTAGTTTGACTGGGTTGGATACTACATAGAAAACTCATAGTAAGGTTTCAAAACAGTATTAACTCTCCCACCCCTTTTACAGGAAGGTAGAAGGTAGGACTATGCTGATCCAAATTCTGTAATTTATTGATGCCAGAAATTTTGTCCGTAGTCCCTCTTTAAAATAAGCCAAAAACTTTACTTATTAATTAATAAATGCAGTAAGTAACTTAAAGACAGATTATTTTAGATATTGGGTACAGGATATGAAAAAAGTGGAAATATACAATAAAAACCTACACTTTAAAATTCTGAGTTTTAAAGTTCTACCTCAAGACCTTGGTTACTGAATTTGAAGTGCAAAAAGTCCTTAAAAAGAGAGCTGAAGATTTTTACTCTTGGTCCAGGAGAATTCTTGAAAATAAAATGTCTGCTATCTCAGCAGGGCAGGGTCCCAAGTGCAGTCTCTTTCACCAAAGACAAAAGGCTCTGCCAAAGTCTTGCACCACTGTTTTTATGGGGTTTCTCAAAGGCAAGTCCAGTGATACTGACTTGCCCTGTGGGTGGCTAGCATTCTGTCTCCATTGCTACACAACCAGTTAGGTGTTACTATTTTATTACAAAAAACAAATGTTCATCTTTGAATAGGAGAGAAAAAAAAGCTCAGAGGCCAGCCAGTTCAAACCAGAATTTTTAGGAGAAGACCCAGCCTCCTTCCCCTTGAAATGACTGTAATCAAGCTAAATGCTGTACAGCAATTTATCAACCAATCAATATCAAACAATATTTTATTTATATAGCACCCATCTCCATTCGGACTCTGGATGCTGCACAATAAGAACAGATTCAAAACATTTAAAATACAACAACAATAAAATGTTTACTGATAACATAAACCTCTTCTCTGCTTAAAAAATGCTGACCTCTTTACATTAAATTCAGTTAAAAGCCTGAGCAAAGAAATATGATTTGAGGCCCTTTTTAAAGGCTTCCACCGAGGGGGGCCTCCCTCAGATAACCAGGCAAGGAGTTCCACAGGGTATGCGCGGCCATCACAAATGCCTAAATGCTAGTCCATTCAGCTGTAATTAGATTAACTCAGGCAGACCTGCAGGGAAAAAAGGGATCCAGACAGCATGACATCACTAGAAGCTGTAGGCTATTCAGACACAAGTGGATTCCTGGCCTTCCAGCCCCTTTTGTTTCCTTTAAAATTGTCTAATCAAGCTCTGTAGTCCCTGACTAGCAGCTGACAGTTTCTCTGCCCAGTAACAAGAAATTACATCATTTTAGGGCCCATGTCTTCTCTGTACCCAGGTTCTCTTGCAAGTTAGACTGGGCCCCCATGGACATTGCTGATGCATTATATCCATAAAATAACATGAAATATGATTAAAACAATAAAGTACAGTTTTATCGCACCACAACAAGCACTGAGCTGAGCACAGAAAAGTACTTTTTGCTGAAAACCGAGCATTGTAACCTGGTTACATTAATGTTTGAAATGTGAAGCTGTGACTCTGGGCATACGCATCAATGAACTTGGTCCTTGCATGAGTTTTGCTGAGGACCGGTACCATGTTGAATGATGACTATGCTGGGGCATTGGAAGGACGCACTTGAAGCAGGTCACTTGAATTAGTGAATAATGTAAAAAAATATATATGAAATTAGGATAATGTGGAAATCAGGGCCATAGTTCACTATAGTAGCTTGAAAGATAGTTACATGGACATATTTGCCATCAGAAGTCAGATATGAGTAAACAGCTGATAGTGTCCCTTTAATAGTAATGAAATGTAAGCCTGATTCCTCGAGTCAGGGAGAGCCCTTGAGACCAGGGTATCAGAAAGTACCTCTGCTTAGTATTTCTGTGATACTGGATTTATGCTGGCAGCATAACAAAGGTTAGAGCAGTGATACTCAGTCCTGACAGTCTCAGGAGCCACATGAGCAGTCAAGTTAGCCAAGGAGCCACAACATACACTTCCTGGTAAATTTTGGCAAACACACTCCAGTGTAAAAGAAAATATTTCAATTACTAATTATTTCTTTCATTTAATTTATTTAATTTACTAAACATTAGTTAACATTTGCACAGTTTGACAGGGTGCAGTTTGCAAGAAAATTTGCAATAAACTTTGAAAATAATGCTTGTTTGTGTACAATACAGTGATATTATAGTGCGTCCTGGTTGGTTAATATTGTGTAGTGTCGGAACTATTTGCATCACTTACTGGGAAGAGCCGCAGGTGATAAGCTGAAGAGTCACATGAGGCTCTAGCGCCATGGTCTGAGGATCACTGGGTTAGAGTAATGAGTTGTGAATAAGCTTGGTACATCCAGCAGACCTGGATTTGAGCCCCATGACCTTCACTTCAATACTGTGCGACACTGAGCAAATCACTTAACCTTCCCAGTGCTCCCAGGTCACCATTGAAAACAGGCACTTGTGCCTAGTGGGCCCTAAATGAATAAAATAAAATTCACCTGAAAATCTGTCTGGGCCTGGTATTTTGTTGGCTGGGAGCTCCTTTACTGCTTCTAGAAATTCTTCTTGGGGAAATAGGCTTGCTTAAATTTTCTCCATCAAGTTCATCACATTTGGGCAGCCTCAATTATGGGGGAAAAAGGCTCTAAATTTAGTTGAGAGATATTGACTACACTTTGGTAAAGGTCCAGGAAAAAGCTTCTGAATTGTTTGTTAATTTCCTCATTAGGTACTACGATGTGACCCTTAGTATTCTGGATGCCTGCTATTATGTTCTGTCCAAAGCTTTTCTTTAGTAGTTTTCCTGCCTTCTGCCAAGATTGCCAAAATGCCTATTTAGTTCTAAACAAGCCACATTCCACCTTTGCTGAAAATTGGCTGTTTATTTCATAATTTAACTTAGTAATGTTATTAAGGAGTTGTGGTTTCCCATGAGGGTTTTTTTTTTAAGTCCTGCTCTAACTGGTGGAGCTCTCCTTCCCTCTTGATGAGATCCTTAGTTTCTTGCTTTTTAGAAGCTGAGAACCTAATAAATTCTCCCCCACATAAAAACTGTAAAAGAGTCCCATAAGCAAGGTAAGGAGATGTCTCTACTGTTATTTATATAAAAAAAAAATTCCTTAACTTCTTTATTCATCCAGTCTTTGAACTTTTTTAGTAGAGAAACATTCAATTGTCATCTGAAATAGTTATCCATTTTTTCTCTCTCAGGTCATCACAACCCTCATCAAAGCATGGTCTGATAGAGTTACGTCTTTGACAATATTTGAGGCAAGGCTTTTAGTGAGCATGTTCCAGTCTGTCCCCCTGTATGAACTGTGCCTGGCAGAGAAAAGGGTGTAGTCTCTGCTTTGTGGATTTACCAGATGCCAGATAGCTATTAGATTCAGATCATTCTGAAGTTTTTCTAATGCCTTTTGAGAAGTGGTTTCTCTAGGTTAGTAACATAGAAACATAGACTTTGACGGCAGATAAGGACCGCTAGGCCCATCTAGTCTGCCCATTTCTCTACCTACAGGATAGGCCGCAGATCCTAGTTAACCAACAGCCTATATCTTCCTGTCCCCCACAAGAATTGCCTTACGTCTGTCCCATGCATTCTTGAATTCTCCCACAGTTTTAGACCCCACAACTTCCTCAGGAAGGCTGTTCCATGCATCCACCACCCTCTCTGTGAAATAATACTTCCTCACATTGTCCCTGAACTGCCCTCCTATCTTTAAATTGTGTCCCCTTGTTCTTGCAAGTCTCTTTTTCTGAAAGATGCTACCCTCTTGGACTTTGTTGATTCCCTTGAGGTACTTGAAAGTTTCTATCATGTCCCCCCTCTCCCTTCTTTCCTCAAGGGTATACATATTAAGCTCCTTTAGTCTCTCCTCATACGGCCTCTTTTGCAGACCCTGCACCATCTTAGTTGCCCTCCTCTGGACTGCCTCTATCCTGTCTATGTCCTTGCAGAGATGGGGTCTCCAGAACTGGACACAGTATTCCAGATGGGGTCTCACCAACTGTCTGTACAGAGGGATAACAACTTCCTGTTTTCTGCTGCTGATGCCTCTCCCTATACATCCCAGTATACCCCGGCCCTCCCTACTGCTTTCTCATTGCTTGCTAACCTTAAGGTCATCTGATATGATTACCCCCAGGTCCCTTTCCTGTTTTGTTGTTGTTACTACCTCCCCACCCATTGTGTATTCTTCCCTGGGTTCTTGTTTCCCAGGTGCATTATTTGCACTTTTTGCATTGAATCCTAGCTGCCATCGTCTGACCATTCCTCCAACCTTGCCATGTCCTTTTCATCCTTTCCGCCCTCCTTGTGTATCAACCCTGTTGCAGATCTTTGTGTCATCTGCAAAAGGCATACTTTCCTTCAGTCCGTCTGCAATGTCACTGATGAAGACATTAAAAGGACTGGACCCAACTCTGAACCTGCGGTGCCCACTAGTAACCGCCCTTTCTTCAAGTGGACTCCATTTACAATTACCTTCTGTGTCCTGTTGTCAGCCAATGTTTTGCAGGCTGCCACCCTGGGACCCATACCAGGCTGGTTAATTTGACTAATAATCTTTTGTGTGGGACTGTGTCAAATGCCTTGCTAAAGTCTAGGTAGGCCATGTCCACAGCCCCTCCCTGGTCTACTACTTTGGTTACCAGTCAAAGAAATCTATTAGATTCGTCTGACATGACCTTCCACTGTGAACCCATGCTGCCTTGGATCCTGTGCTCCACTGACCTCTAGGTACTCAAATATTCTTTCCTTCAGAGTGACTCCATCACTTTCCCTACCACAGAGGTCAGACTGACAGGTCTGTAGTTTCCTGCCTCTGTCTTGGTCCCACTTTTGTGAAGGGAATCACATCCGCCTTCCTCCAGTCCTCGGTACCACACCATCCTCCCATGATTTATTAAAAGAGTAGCCAGTGGTTTCACTAGTTCCTTCCTTAATTCTTTTAGAATTCTGGGGTGAATTCCATCAGGACCCATTGCTTTGTCCACCTTCAGTTTTAGGAGTTCTTGCAGAACCCTTTCTTCTGTGAAAGGACTGGGATCGACCCCCTATCAAAAGTGCTTGTTAATTGGATTAGGCACTTCCCCTCCTCTTTGTGAATACTGAGCAGAAATATTCATTCAGTATTCCTGCTTCTTACTGTCCCCTCTGCCCACCCACCGCTCATTCTATTCAGCCTCACTATCCCTCCCTTTGTCTTTCACGCTAGCTGATGTACCTATAAAGGTTTTATCCCCTTCTTAACTGAGTTGGCTATCTTTTCCTCAGTTTGGGCCTTTGCTATTCTGACTTCCCTCCCTGCTTCTTTCTGCCTTAACTGGTACAGCTCTCTGTCCTGCTCCTTCTGTGTTCCTTATACTTCGGAATGCTATCTTTTCTTCCTGACTTTCACAGCCACCTCTCTTGAGAACCATAGTGCTTTTTCTTTCATTTTGATTTGTTTATTTGCTTCACACAAAGGCTTGTTGCGTCTGTGATGGCAGTTTTGATAATTCCCATTGTTGCTCCACACCTCCTTCTAGCCTGTTTGCTAGTGCTTTTCTGAGGCACTCCCCATCTTGCCAAAGTCAGCCTCCTAAAGTCCAGTACCCTCACTTTTTGTATGGCTTGACTCTGTAGCTGAGTTTACGTGAACCACACTGTTTGATGGTCACTTGTCCCCAGATGGCAACCCACTTCTAGATCTGAAATCCTCTCACTGCCCCGTTTGAGAGTCGAGGTCTAAGATTGCTCCCTCACAGGTGGGTTCCAAACTAGCTGTCTAATGCCTGCCACCTGTAGGGCATCAAGAATGGCCCTGCTCTTGGATGTGGCTGCAGCAAATGTGCTCCAGTTAACATCTGGCATATTCAGGTCTCCCATCAACAGTATCTTCCCTTTCTCTGCCATTCTAAGAATACCTTCCATCATATCCTTGTCCATTCCTTCCCCCTGACATGGGGGTCTGTACACAACCCCTGTGCGGATTGTGGTGCCCTTTCCAGTCTCCAAGGTGATCCACAGTGCCTCCTCTCCTCCCTGTTTACTCTTTTGTTCAGTTGCTTTTATCCTTCCTTTACATGAGAGCTTCTCTCCCCTCTTCTCCCCTGCCTGTCTCTCCTGTAGGTTATATACCCTGGTATGTTACATCCAGTCATGGTTCTCTGTGTACCATGTTTCTGTGACTGCTACGATATCCAGGCATCCCTCTTCCATTAAGGCCACCAGCTCAGGGAGCTTGTTGCCCAGACTACAGGCATTGGTACTCATTACCCTCCATTTCCTGATGGCCTTACCCCTTTGCCCCATCCCTGTCCTTCTTGCCTTTGTCACTTTCTCCATTTACCACTGCCCTTCTCCCTATCGACACCTCCATGTTGGCGTTTGCTGCACTTACTACGTGATTGTTTGGGGGCTAGGATTTTCCTGCTCCTTTCCAGTGCCTCCCCTTGGCTAGTTTAAAAGCTTGCCAATGAAGCATTTAAACCTATCACCTAGGATCCTGGTTCCCCTCCCGGACAGATGCAGCCCATCATGCCAGTATAGGCTTGCATCACTCCAGGTGGATCCCAGTCCCCAATGAAGCCAAATCCCTGAGCTCCACACCAGTTTTTCAACCACTGATTGAATCACATGGTATGGAACACCCTAGCCTCTCCTATGCCATAGATGGGTAGCACCTCCGAGAAGGTTACCCGTCGTGCTACTTGACTAAGGCCCTCCCAATTCCACAAACTCTTCCTGCACTTCTCTAATCCTTTCTTAGCCAGGTCATTTTGTCCCTAGGTGGACAATGACATCTAGCTCCCTCCCTGTGCAGCTGCTCATGCAATCCTAGGTTTGCTCCCTGTCCCTCAAGCCATGGCGCCAGGCAGGCACCTTACCTCCCTCTCCCTTCCTTGCCCAGTTCTACCTTCCTAACAATGGAGTCCCCCACCAGGGTTGTTTCCTTCCCCTGCCACCCTCCTGTGGGTCTCCTTTGTAGAATTCCCAACATCCTCCTTGGTCTCCACTATAGGTGCCTCCATAGAGGAACCACACTTTACAGAATGGCATGGGAATTGTGGAGAGGTACAACTGGAGGGATGTGCCTCTGTTCCACCACCCTCACCCTCCCTGAGCCCACTGTGGTCCAACCGCTCCTCTTTCTTGGCAACCTCTGAGGCAACGGCAGTGGCACTGGTGGTCCCTGGATGGAAGAGGAGGTCCCATAAATCCTCGCATTCTATTCAACAGCTCAGTCACACCATACAGCAAGTGGGAAAGTGAAAGTTTTGCAAACACCGTAATAACTGGATTTTGGGTTATTACGGTGTTTGATAGTAACCATAATTTGGTTGATAAATAGGGTCACCAGTAATTATAAACTGATTAAAGAGTTACAAGTTATCAAACACCAATCAAGTTTTAAAAAAATTGAAATTCCAACAAGTAAACTTTGTATATAGTCAAATTCAAACTAAGTAAATGTTAAAGAGATAAAGGCAGCTAATCCTTAGTCTCCTACTTGATTAAAGGGAAATAGTGACAGCTTACTTATTGTTCCAACAGCAGTCTCCACCACTAGTTAGTAACGCAGTTTAGTGGATTACATAGAACAGCATTGCCTAACAAATGATAGCCTGGGTACCATGGGAACCCATAACATGCCACTATCATCATTTGCTTAGCACTGCTCAGTAGCACACTTATTCTTTCCATCCAGAGAACCCCCCCCACCACCACCACCACCTGAGGGCAGCATCAGGTCACAAGGACCCTGCCAAAGATAATTGGGTACCTCCTCCTCCTACTCTCATTCCTCCTACCCTCCAATCTCCGTCCTCTCACCAGCTGTACATTCCCTGCTACCCCCCAAATGCCCCACCCGGATCCCTCCCATCCCACACAGATCCCCCCAACCCACTCCCCTGTGTCCCAGTACCATTAACCCAAGCCAGGACCATGCCCTTCCATATGGCCAGCAAATATATAGATCTCTGGTGCTCTCATTTGTCTCCCAACTCCATACTAAACCTCAGGTGATAAAAAACCCAGTTACCTTCTTCCTCCTTCTCCTCACCCTCCTCATAATGGGCTACATTGAACCAAACCTGAACCCTACATATCCTCTAAGCCAGCCAACTTCCTCAAGGGACTAAAAAGGTTTTCACATGAATATCAGAAGCCTCCTATCAAAACTGGACCTCATTTTATGCTGGGTAAAGCAACACTCCCCAGACATACTATACATTACAGAAACATGACTCTCATCCAAGTACTCTGACTCCTCCCTAATAATCCCTGGATACTTCTATTTTTCACCAAGACTGGCAAGTGCAGAGGAGGTGTCACACTCTGCACCTGCCACTCACTCTCGTGCTCCATCACCAAGCATGATTCCTGCCCTGCTTCCTATTAACTAATCCTCACCCAACTGTCTCTCCCATCTACCCTACTCATTTACATTGGAGTCATTTATGCCTCCCCTCAGATCACCCCAGATTCACTTGTCTCTTGCCTGTCAACTCTACTACCCCAATCTACCAATGGTGAGCTACTTCTATTAGGAAACTATCACTTGGACTGACTCTCCCCTTTTTCCAAGACCTCCCTCACCAAAATTTAAGCTCTCAATCTAACCCATCCTAATCCAAATGATCAAGGAACCCGCATGATACAACCTCCATTGGGTGGGAAATTTCCCCTCCTCCCCCCTCCCCATTATAGCAGGGGTACCACAAGGGTACATACTTGACCCCATCCTGTTCTCAGCCTTCATAAATTACCTCCCTTTGGTGTGTTCCAGCGTATGGATACATATGTATGTAGATGATACCATTCTTTTTGTCTCTGGGCCAACCATCTCAGATGTCTACACCTCACTACTATAAAATCTACTAATGATGCAATCTTGGTTTCTTAAAAAAAACAATTAAAAATGAACACCACAAAGACCATTTCAATGATCTTCAGTTCTTCCAAAAAACTGGCAAGGTTACCTTCTCCCCAGCTATCACTACCTAAGATGGTTTCTTTCTAGACTATGTCTCGGCTTACAAATACCTAGGGGTCTGGCTTAATCCCCACATAAATTTCTCTACTCATATAGATGCCATCACCTTTAAGCTATGACCAAAACTGGACATCCTGTACCGCAGTAAGGACTCCCTCCCTCTCTCCAGCCACCGCAAATTTGTCTCAAAGACAATTACCCCAATTTTTGACTATGCTGATGCCATTTATAGCTCACCCCCAGCCTCCTTGCCATCCCACCTTGACACCCTGCTAAATTACTTCTGTTGTTTGGCTTCTACCCCCACCCATCCCACTGCAAGAACTCATCACTGCCACCTTTGCTCCTCCCTAGGCCTTACACTGCTGCTGCATAAGAGCATTATCTGCTCCCTCTCTCCCATAGCCAAATACTGGTTCATCCTACTTCCACCCTACCTATCAGAAATACAGTCCCAAGTAGCAATCTCACCTTAAAACCTACGTGACAAAGACACCTTACTTTCTTCCTCCCGAGCCCTTCATCATCTACTGGTAAAGCCATGTTCTCCTACAGACTCCCAGCTCTATGGAACCTCCAGCCAGCCCAGCTTTGTAACTTTCCTTCCTACTCCTCCTTCAAGCAGCACTTATGCAGACTCCCCTCCTCTTGCTGATGTACCCAACATCCCACTTGCTAACAGCATAATACTCAATGAAATGGATGTAGGCCATTGTGATCCTGACTAACGGCTACAATGTCAATGTGTGCTTTGATTCTGCTTGCATTGTGATGACACTGTAAGACGCCTGCAACCAGCCAAGTTTGTATGTTGTGGATAACTGTATTTTGTGTTGTACTGTACCATGTGTTCTTTATTGTTACCCCATCTCAGGGTTGCACCTGGAAATGAGCCTCGACTCATTGTGCCTTTCCCAGTAACCAAATTTTAAATAAATAAAAAGGTAGACCAATGCAATATTACAAATGACCATAAATAGGAAAAATGTTACTATATACAGTTGGAAATAAAACTAGCTCACCAACAGACAATTACTCAACACTGGAACACAAGAACTGGATTCCAAGTAGTTCACAGTGACTGCGCAAGTTAGAGAGTCAGATCCATAAAGGACTAACCAGTGCTTCCCAATGAGGAGTCTACTCCCTTTCCAGTTAACATTGTTGCAGTGCAGACTTCAGCAAGCTTTGTGATGTTTTGAGCATTTAAAGTATAAAGGAGTTTAATTATAATTACAAGATTAAGTTCTGTGACTATAATCACTAGGTTACTTTAGCATTCCAAATAATGTAAAATAAAGCATTAAAAAAAGAAAATATTTTATCCTTGGTGAGACTACATTGTCATGAATCAGCTGTTGTCATTTTTATTTGGGTTCATTTGCTAAATCATTTAGAATAAGAAAATGACCTCACAACATTGATGTTTTGTAGTTACATGGTTTATTTATTTATTTTTATTGACCGGGTAAGTGCACTAGTCAAATCCTGCCTATTTTCAGGCATGACCCGGGGGAGGGGGATACAGATGAATGCCAACTGACCTTGAACCAGATTAAGCTGTCGGTGGTATTTTTAGTGAATGAGGGAAATTTGGCCAGGACACCGGGGAAATTCCCCTACTCTTTTCGATAAGTGCCATGGGATCTTTAACATCCACCTGAACTACCACCAATCCAGGCAGATGGGACCTCAGTTTAACGTCTCATCCAAAAGACGGCACCTCAGAAGTGCAGCACCCCTCTCATGCTGCACTACAGTGTCAGTACTGGGATATTAACCCAAGTGCCAGATGTGGGAACTGAACCCACAGCCCTCTGATCTCCCGGCCTCAGAGGTGAGTGTGCTACCTACTGAGCCACTGACACTGGTCAAAGTTTATAGTTCAGACAAGCATCACAAACTTATTTAGCATTCGGCCCAAGGCACAATTCCTGTTGGATATATGTGGGATACACCCAGTTTGTTATAGAAATTGCTCTGGTCTCTGTATCTCCTTTGGAGTCTGGTACTGGACAATGCCAGTCAAGTCAAGGAAGCCAACTGTGATATAGTTGAAATCTGTGCCCAGTTTGTTATAATTTCAGCATATTGCACAGTGCCAAATCTTTTATCATTTTATTTTATCTGAAAGCTTGTGACTAGAAGGGGCACACTAAGCCACAGCTCATTTCCAGTTGGGACCCAGGGGAAAGGGAAGGGGAACATATATACAGATGCAAACTGGCTTATAGAACCAGATTCAGTTGTTGGTGGTATTTCTAGTAAATGGGGAGATATTTGGCCAGGACACCGGGGAAATTCCTATTTGGCTGGCAGGGGGCACTTTCCCACTGTAGCAGAGATGGCAGATTCCAGTATTCAGAACAGTGTGGAAGTTGGAGGTTGTGTTTTACACGGAGAAATGGAGACTGCTTAAGAGACTGTTTGGATGCGCCCAGAGGGTGGCCAGTGCAATAACTGGTTCAGAGAAGAGGCCTCTGTATTTGCTGTTGACACCTCAAAGGAAGCTAGTACAACGCATGAGGTTGAAATGGCTTCCCAAAATGTTGCTATGGAAGTGACCAAGCAAGAACACCAGTTACAGCCGAAACTTTTTTTTCAGGAACAACTGAATTCCATTGAAAGAGACCTTTAGGCAGCTAAATTGCAGTTGGATGAAGAATGGAAAAGAAAATGACTAATGGAACACCCATCAGGAAATACACAGTCCAACCTAAAGGTGTTTATTTTTGGAGCTGGGGAATCATGTTCTAACATTGCCACTGGGAAGGAAGCTGCACAGGAGATGATTCTCATGGTCCATGAACCATGAAGTGCAACCTGGATGCTGGAGCAAGCATTGCTGGGCATCTAATGGTGAGAGGAGGAAAACAGCCAATGGGTAGTCGATCCAGATTTTCGGGAGTTATCTTCAGTGTCAGCACAACACAAAATTAGGATGCCAGAGGAGGAGAGCACAGCCAAAGAAGTCAGGAGAGATGGAGAAACTCCTGGTCCTGTGACTGAAGATTCAGGTAGCATTTCATATTCTCCATATGGGTCTCAGTCAGACATTCTTTTTGATGCAACACAGGGAGAGACTGGAGCGAAAAATCAAGAAGAGATGAGGGAAGGGGGAGAGGGGGACTTGCAATAAAAACAGCAGGAGCTAAATAAAAAAAACAAACTCATACACTGGGTTATTTAAAAAAAAAACAGTAGAACTTGCCGAACACCATAATGCCACATGTTTATGGTACCTGGGGGATATCGACCAGACCCTGGACAGAATTAGTTTGGTGCGAATATTATTGAAACAATCTATGGGTTTTATGCCAGTTGAGGTGTATGCCCTGATCCATGCACCAGGGGAACACTCATTTGATGTAAGTTTTTGAAACCCAGAGCTCCTCGAGAGGTTCTGGGTGAAACCTACGCATTTAAAAACAAATCCCCTCTGGACACCTTCTCAGGTACTACCTTTAACTAAACAGTCTTTTCAAGTTATAACTGTTTTATTTCATAACAAGAGTGTGAACATTTCAGACATTTTGTACTGGTTGGATAAACATCGACAAGTTCAAGGCACTTCCAGAACCTATTCTAGATAGGGAAGGATTCTGGAATTGGGGATGGAAAATTAAAGTTAAACTATTTCAATCAGATTTTGGTTTCACTGAACTACCCAATTGCTTTTATATTGTTAGAGAAAAGGGGTTCATTTTGCCCACAAAATTTATAAATGTGGCTCCATAAGACATATCAGCTCTGCTTGTGACACAGTGAAGTGCACCCAATGTGGGGAGCTGGGACACTCGGGGTTCCACTCTGATAATTCACCTAAATGTAACCCTTGCGAAGAAGGTGGTCATAATTTTAATGAATGCCCTTGGGCTGCACATAACACTGAGGATGCAGATTATGAGGTTCATGATTTCTATATCCTCAGAGCTGCAAAAGCTGCAGCAGAATCATCTGGAGGAAGATATACCTCTGGGCCCCAGTCTCAGAAGAGACAAGAGCCTACTAACCCGAATCAGATGCACAGAGGATAGACAGCACATCCACTGTGGCCATCAGCATCTGATAGCACTTTTCCACATTCCCCATGGCCGGGGACCTCTTCAGGGACTTGTGCCACATAACAGAAATCCAGAAAGGAGAATTTGGAGTCTCCATCGATGCCCCCCTCCCCCTCCCTCAGCTCAACCTGTAAAACAATCCAACTTCCAAATGGTACAAAACAAAAGGAAGGGCTCCCCCAGATCTGCAGAGACTGTTCCCCTTCTAACATTCTATAAATAGAAAACAGATATGAGGTTCTACAAATGACGGAAAGTGAGGAGGATCAGGACTTGGACACAACCTCTAAATACTCCTCTTAAATGGATATTACATCAGAAACTGACATGACTGGGGATCTTGAGAACAAACTCACAAAGAAAAGGAGAATAAGGCCTAGGGTTTGGATCAGAAAAAGTGGCAGGAAAATAAACAGACCTACTTAATGATCAAATGCCAGTGTTTTACAGATTTTCAATAAACACAGGAATTCAAGTCCATGTGTCATGATTAGTGTTTCCTGAAAATATCATGCTGTTTGGTTTTGTGGTTTTCTTTAAATCAGCATTGGGTAATGTGCTCTGCAATAACTGAAAACAGTGAAGATGTTTCTGTCCCCATCATTGAGTGATGACATCATTCCTGTCCAGCTTGTTGTTGCAGCAGTGAAGTCCGTAATTGCCTATAGTAGCTGTTGCTGTTCCCAGTCAGAGCAATCTGTTAAGCTAATTGTCTTTACTCCAAGTGTGTTACTAACGCATCTGGTTTGTGTTTAGATATATTGCTTCATTCTGTTCTCATAAAGAGTTTATTTGTGTTTCAGTGGGTACCTGAAGTGGTATAAATGAATGTTTGTGAGAAATCTCCTGCGTGTGTCACAGTTGAGTTCTTTCACATCAAAACTTTGCATTGTTTTTGGCTATATAAACACAAGGCTGTTTAATGGATAAAAAAATAAATCTAAAGTTTATGTCATAGAAGTAGTGTGTCCTTGATGTAGCCTGCATACATAGGTTCATGTGAGAACTATATTGTTGTTATGTCAGATTGACAGACAGGTGTCTGACACACTTTGCTATTTCAGGAATATACATTCTAACACACTAGATGCCAGCAGAGTAGGCCTATTGGTCTGTCAAGTCTGCTTGTGCTTTAGCACCCTGGTTGGGTACCGTAGCCCTCTATCTGTCTTCTTCCACTGTTACTCCATCCCCCAGTCCTGTCCATTCCCCCCTTCCCGGGCAAACCAGCCTTGTACTATATTAACTCACAAAATGCATTTCTCTGAGGGATTCTGTGTGGAAATACATCATGTATATGTATAACTAGACATACTGTATGTCGTTCTGATGACCCTGCCTCTTGCCCCTCAGTTAAGGCTACTGTACTCTGCTTCCCTCTGCCCCCTCCCCAGTCAGGGCCAGTGCTACCTGTTGCCCTCTGTTCCACTCTCCACAGACAGGACTGCTGTGCTCTGCTAAGTCCTAGAGTCCCAGAGCCTCTGTCTCCACAGTTGGGGCTGCTGCACCATGCTGCTCAAGGCCACCAAAAGTGGGGCTTTTGCTGCACCCTGCTACCCACTTCCACTACCCCCAAATGGGCAAGGCTGCTGCATTATGTGCACTCTGTCTCATAGTCAGGGCTGCTGTACCCTGATGCCACCCTTTGTCTTGCCACATGGTCGAGGCATCTGCGCCATGCTGTCTTCTGTTTCTGGCACCACATCCAAGGCTGCTGCAACCTGCAACCATGTTGACACAGTCAAGGCTGCAGTGGCCTGCTGTGCCCTAGAGCCCCATGCCTCCACATGTAGGACTGCTGCATCCTGCTACCCTCTGTCCCTACCCTATAACACAAGATGAACGTGCTTGTTGTTGTTTTCTGTCGAGCAGCTTGGATAAAGTACCAAAGGATCTGACTTTGGTGGCAGGGAGCAGCATGGTGCAACAACCCTAACTGTGGAAGCAAGAGGCTCTATGGTGCAGCAGGGCACAGTGGTGGTAGGGGGCAGAGGACAGCTTGGTGCAGAAGTTTTGATGGGCAGGACACAGTGGGGCATCAGGGTACAGAAGCCCTTACTGTGAGAAAAGGTGTACACGTTGCAGCTGCCTCACCCATTTGGGGCAGTGCAGGGTGCAGCAAAATCCCCACCTTTTGTTTGCCTTGTGCATCATGGTGCAGCAGCCCCAACTGTGGAACAGAAGTCCTGGGACTGTAGGGCTCAGCAGTCCTGTCCATGGAGATTGGAACAGGGGGCAACAGGGGACACTGGCCTTGCCTGTGGGGGGGAGGCAGGAGGAAGCAGGGTGAAGCAACCTTAACTTAGGGACACAAGACAGGGGCATCAGGATGATATATAGAATGTCTAGTTACACACATACATTATGTATTTCCACACAGAATCCTTCAGAGAACTGAATTTTGTGAGTTCATACAGTACATTTTTCTGAAATAGCAAAATGTGGCAGACACCTGTTTGTCAATCTGACATAACAACACTATTGTTCCCACATGAATATACAGGTATGCTTGGAGGCTACATGAGACACACTACTTCTATGACTTAACAAATTTTAGATTTATTTTATACCCATTAAACAAAAAAAATGTTTATAGAGCCAAGAAACAATGCAGAGTTTTGATGTGAAAGAACTCAGCTGTGATACAGACAGGAGATTTC
This sequence comes from Neoceratodus forsteri, assembly GCA_016271365.2. Classification (NCBI taxonomy): domain Eukaryota; kingdom Metazoa; phylum Chordata; order Ceratodontiformes; family Ceratodontidae; genus Neoceratodus; species Neoceratodus forsteri. The sequence goes on along the minus strand of CM028133.1, from coordinate 240,978,531 downwards.
TTACATTCATTCATTTATACCACTTCAGTTACCCACTGAAGCATAAATAACCAACTCTTTATGAGAACAGAGTAATACAATCTATGTAGACACAAGCCAGACGGATTAGTAACACACATGGAGTAAAGACAATTAGCCCTACAGATTGCTCTCACTGGGAAGAGCAACAGCTACTACAGGCAATTACGGACATCATTGCTGCAGCAACAGGTTGGACAGGAATGATGTCATCACTCATAGATGGGGAAATAAATATCTTCAGTTTCTTCACTATTTTCAGTTATTGCAGAGCACATTATCAGATGCTGATTTAAAGAAAACCACAAAACCAAACAACATTTTTTCTGGAAACACTAATCGTGACACAGGAACGTGAATTCCTGTGTTTATTATAAATCTGTAAAACATTGCCATTTGATCTTTAATTCGCTAGGTATAATGTGGACGGTTGCTATGAGTTAAAAATAGCCAGTCTAAATACCAGCAGTATTAGATATGAAGTCAAAAGGCTAGCCACATTTGATTTGTTTGCTAACCCTGATTTTGACATTGTTTTTTTACAGGACACCCGCTTATACTCGATACAAGAGTTCATCACGGCATCTGATGCATGGGTTTGGGGCACAAGTTAATGGTCAGGGGGGAAGGTCTGCGCTGTGAGTTGGGAATTTGTTTTACAGATCCGAATGTAAAAACCACACATATGGTGGATATTTTTCCTGGGGGGGGGGCACTGTTATTGGATGCTAAGGTACAGGGAATTGACTTTTGGTCAATAAATATATATGCACCCCAAGGAAAGGTGGACAGAACTGCACTGTTAAAAGCTATTTAGTCATATTTATAACAGGTAAAAATGTGCTTTTGGGGGGAGATTTTAACATTAACAGATCCACACACAATCGGGATTCAGAACAAACAAAATCTATTGTGATGATTTTTTTTTCCATATACATTTTTTCTCTTACCGTTCCCCAGGGTCATGGCATACACATGCATATGTGTGTGTGGAGGCACACTCACATGCCAAGGTTCTGTGACCCCTTCGACCCCACCCCGACTTACGTCACCGCTACTACCACCTGTGCATCCATCGGACCTCCACTTGATGGGTGCAAGACTTTGGAGGAGTGGGCGTCCACTCCTGGAGGGAAAATCCCACTTCAACCCTCCCCTCAGCAGGCTCCCCAGTGACCTGAGGTCATTCCTGAACCCAGGTCTCTAGCATGGTGTGAGGTGTGGTGTCCTGTGCCTCAACCCTCTGTGCCACCGGCTTGGCTGTGATGCAATTTTTTAAAAATATTTTCATTGAATAAACTGGTTTATGTGATGCCTTTTTCCGAAAAAGGTATACCTTCTCCCCATACTTTTTTCAGGGACAAAGATCATCCAGAATTGATTACTGGTTCCTAATGCCAACTTTGGAATTTCGGGACCTGGTAGTGACCTTTTTAGCAACTTCTGACCATGGTGTACTTAGTTTAGTGCTTTTAAATTATCAAAGCACTTCTAAGGGCCCAGGGTACTGGAAGTTGAACTTATCCCTCCTGGAAGACCCAGACATAATGCAAGGTTTCTGCAATGTTATAGAATGAGAAAATTATTGTTTTTCCTTTATGACTCAAAACAGGAGTGGTGGGAAGACAGCAAGAAAGATTTTAAAAACATTCTTTCAAACTGAAGGACAACTCTTGGGTCAATTAAAATGGCAAAAGTACCAAGAGCTTCAAAACAGACTACTTATACATCAAGAAAACCTAATTAAGGGTGAGCAGGTGGATTCAGAAGAGTTCAGTATAATAAAAACTGCATTAGTAAAACTTCAATATGACCCGGATGAAATCCCTAGAGAGGGAACAGAGATTCAGTACTCAGGGCAGATAGGCCTACACCGATCCTTTTGAATGTTGTATGTCTTTAAGAAATAAAAAAGAAAGAAAACGCCTAAAAACACATAAGGGCAACATTCTACATACTAGAATGGAAATACTGACTGAAACTGAAAGACATATTGGCAAACTATTTTCAGCTGATCCAGTTCGAACTGATGGTCAGGTAACCGAATGGCTGGAATCATGTGAATTAAAATATCTTGCGGAACAGTTTTTTTTTATTTGTTTATTGATCCCCATTACAGTTCAGGAACATCAGAGGGTCATTTCTAACTTACCAACAGGAAAGGCCCTGGGGAAAAATGGGCTCCTAATGAGATCTGTAACATTGTAATACAAAAACTAGCTGCGTAACTAGAGGATTTTTTTTAAAATTTATTTTATTTTAGTCTTTGGTAACTGGGTAAGGCCTACTAGGCACAAGTGCCTGTTTTCAGGGGTGACTTGGGAGCACTGGGTGATTAAGTGACTTGCTCAGAGTCACACAGTATGCAAGTGGAGGTTGTGAGAATCAAACTCAGGTCTAGTCTGCTGGATGTACCAAGCTCATTCACACCTCATTCCTCTAACCTCTAGGCTATACTGCTAGCCAGAGCTGTTTAATGACAGTTTAAATCAAGACAGGTTACCGGCAACTATGTATATGGGTTTACTAATCCTGTTCCAGAAATCAGGGGAAAATGAAAATTTAAATAACTGGAGATCAATAACCTTATTAAACGCAGACTACAAAATCCTTCCTAAAATCTTAAGTCAATCAATCAATCAATCTATCAATCAATCAAAAACTTTATTTAACCAGGCATATCACCATTGAACAAGCTTATTTTCAAAGTGGTCCTGGAAAGAACAGGTACATACAATAATAGGAGTCATACATAACAGAGGAAGCATACAAGTCATTTCATATAACAAGACAGACAGTGCGTATAAACAACAATATGACATAAACGGGCTGAGTATAATGCCAGCCAGTGAAATAAAACCTACATGTCTTCTGGAGAGCACCATATGTAAAGGGGCAGACAACAGCCCCATTCCAGAGGTCCAACAGCCCCCTAAAAGGTACTGAAAAAAAAGGTAAAATGAAACATAGAATGACCCTAAAGAGGAGGGATTAAAGAGAGAAGTTGGAAAGGCAAAGAGGAAGGAAAAAAGGGTTGAAAAGGGGTACTAACTGGAGAATTTACTACAAGTCATGAGCAATAATTAGGGTGAAAAGTGCTACAATGTCATAGACAAGTATAAGAATAATGGGTCCAGAAGCAACAGGCAAATAGCGTGGGGTCATCTGTAGCAGTTGCATGTTTCCCTCAGGTAACATACTAACAGAGCTTTAAAGGTGATGGAACCAAGAATAGTGGTAATCTTTAGCGTTCTTTGCATAGCGTTCCATAGGGAAGGGAGAGAATAGTTAACTGCAGCCAATCCATGATGAGTTTTTATCCTGGGTACAATAAGGTTGGTTAAGTAATAAGCTGGCTCCAACTTTAGAAGATATTATATATCAAGCTCAGTTTTGTTCTGTTCCTCGTAGAACTATTACAGATGGGTTGATCCTGTTAAGAGAAATAATGGAGAGAGGTAATTCAGAAGAAATGCAGGGAATACTAATTAGTTTGGATCAGGCCAAAGCCTTCCATAGAGTAGCACATTCTTATATATAGGCTTGTATGGATAAATGGGACTTTCCAGCATCCTTCATTGGTTGGATTAAAACATGTCATAGTCGGCTGTGGTAGTTCCTTACATTAATGTATGACTAAGAAGAGTAGGCAGAATCACCAGGGGATGCAGCGGGGAAGGGGCTTACTTAGCCCCTTCATATATATATATGTATATATGTATAAACGTTAGAACCTTTTTTGACAAAAAGTAATCAGACCGAGACAATTAGCAGTATATTTCGTAGTAGTGAGGTAGAGGAAATAAAGACAATTGCTTATGCTGATGATGTTTGGGCAGCTTTTCCCTGGGGTGGTGCTACAGAGGCTGCGATGATAGATTACACAAGGGAATCAGGCTCAGAATTGAAATCTGAACAACAGTAAGTGAAACATAGAAACATAGACTTTGACCGGCAGATAAGGACCGCTAGGTATCCAAGTGTTTACTTACTGGGTCAGTTTTTACTGAGAAAACTCATATAATGGATATCTCAATTGTAGATGATGTTGACAAAATTGTAGGGGTCTGTTTTGGTCCAGGTAATATGGATTTTTTAACTGGAATTTTCTTCATAAAGAAGCACAAGCAAAAGTCCATAGATGGAATAGATGGCAGATGTCGAAGAAAAAGAATCATTTATATGGTCAAACCATTTTTGCTTAGCATGTTTCTTCATTTATGTTTAGTTTTTCCTCCACACAAACAATTAGATACAACTCTTTAAAGCATATTTTTTTTAGGCAATTTGGGGTAGTAGATTGCATCCAATCAAGGGGGACATGACATACCTGGATATAACTGAAGGGCGATTGTGGATGGTAAATCCAATAGTATTTTTCTTTTGTATGTTTTTTAAGTCAAATCTCTGACCAGTTTTACAGAATAAACAAAATATTTGGTGCTCCAGGTACAAGACGTCACATTTCCCTGGATACAGAGGTGGGAATTGGATAAGGCCATTCCAAAACAAAAGTCATTGCAGGGTTTACCTAGTTATTTTCATTCCTGGTTTAGGAAACTTAAATTATGGGGTATCCAAAAACAGACATTACTTCAATTGGGTACATTACGTCTCATCATTTCCTTGACACCCCTGATTTTGGTACTAATTCCCACTCAAAAGTAACACAAATTGGGTCCATGTTAACCTTAAATAGAACCCCATCGTATATGTGGGATACCATTTTGCTCAGTGTCCACAGAAAATTGAATGTAAAAGGAAATTTAAAACACAAAGAAATGGGGGAAAGAATGTGTCCAGTAAGTAACATGTGCAGAGTATATCCAAAATTGAGACTTTGGAATATTTGTTTTTTGAATGTCCATACATCGTACTTTTTTGGTCATTTATTTTCAATATATGGAAACACTTGCCTCTGTTGTTTATAAATGCAGATGTTTTACTGTTAGGAGTCTTACCTAGGACATGGCAAAAGAACAATCAGGGATTGATGCATCTAATTTTAGGGTGCTTGAAATACCACATTTGGCAGGTACGGTGTTCATGGTCTTTACAAAAACAATATATTACACTGGAACAACTTTTCTGAAATATATATATATATATATATATATATATATATATATATAATGTTATTCATATATAATGTTATTCATTCTTTAAAAGAGAAGGAAAAGCAGATGGTACCTTCGGCAGTATACAAGAGATGGTGGAGGCACATGTACTGGCTAGATACAGGCTAATTTTATGTTACTTAATTTGCTAAATGTATTTAGAGAAGTCCATCAGTACTAGGGCTGTGCGAATACCTTTTCTCGAATATTCAGCCGAATATTCAGTATTTGGGGCCAGCATGACCGAATATTCAGCTAAATATTTATATTTGGCAAAGTAATATAACTCTCCCCTTCCCCCCACCTTTAGAAAGCACCCAAAACCCAGCACAGCCCCACCCACCTGCACGGCCGGCCACCAGGGTTTCATTATTAAGTTAAAAGTTAAAGTCTTCCCCATGGTCTATCTGTTCTCCTCCCACCCCATAGCCAGAAGCAGCCCCCGCCTCCCCTCACACCCTGCCTGCACCAAAAACAATATATAAATGTAAGCAAAAGGCAGCCAACACAGCCCACCCTCTTCAATGTCCGGCTGCCTTCTTGTGAATGAAACTGCACTTGCTTGCACTTATGTAGAGAATACGCTGAAGTGATCAGCTCGTTTTCTAGATAAGTGCAAGCAAGTATGGTTTCATTCGCAAGAAGGCTGCTGGATGTTGAGGGGGGTGGGCTGCGCTGCCTGCCTTTTGCTTACCTTTATATATTGTTTTAGGTGCATGACGGGTGCAGGGGGAGGTGGGGGCTGCTGCTGGCTACTGGGGGGAGGGAGAATGGACAGATCACAGGGAGGACTTTAACTTTTAATTTAGTAATGAATCCCTGGCAGGCAGGCGTGGAAGGAGGTGGGGTTGTGCCAGTCACCGCCAAAAGAATTTGCTGCCTTTTATTTTTTTAACATAGTAAAAGTGGTTGGGGAACTTGGGGAGGGAGGGGGCTTTGGGTGCTGTCTGAGGGGGAAGGTGGGTTATATCATTCCCCAAATGTGGACAAATAGTGAGACAGTCATTATGTGGACCCCCGAATTATGAATAGCTCATTATTCGTGGTATTCAGGAAATAATATTTGTCATTTGCGTAGCCCTAATAAGTACCAGATTGGTGGTAGGAAAAGGTGACTTTGCAAGATCATCCTATGTAGAGGATTACACTTTCACATGGTCAAGAGTTAATAATATTATTTTTAGTTATTGTTACTTTCATGTGCATAATTTATGTTCGTAGTACTATTTTGTTTTGAGGTGAATGTAAATAGAACATTTCACTATATTTTTGATTTGGAGGGTAGTATACTATAGTACCTATTATCTTTTATATGGTTGGATGTTAGATTCCCAAATATGTCTATGTATATTTCACAGTCAGGGACAGTATGTGATAATACTTATTTAACTAATGCTTTTTTGTTTTAGACTGCAGTGATATACTGTATTTTAATATATGGTTTGTGAAATTAATACTATCGTAAAGCATACCATTTTATTTCGGTAATACTATCACTCCTGAAGTGATAATACCACACTTCAAGAGTGATAATACTGTTGTTCACCGTAAATGTCAATCAACTATTGATGCTCACAACACAGCTGCTCATTGGCCGCTCTCTTTCTATGGGTGGCCAAAATGCTTTTCACAACATGACAGTCATCTCTCGCTTAACGAAAGCGCATACTCTCCACAATAGGTCCCTTTTTTTTTTTTATTTTCACACAGACTTATCTGGCTTATCCTGCGCTCCCCCCCACCACAAAAAGAAGACAAGGTACGACAGAAAAACTGTTTTTTTACTGTCCCATGTGTGCGAGCAGGCAGGGTAGAAAGAAACAGAGGAAGGCAGTGTCCTGTGTGTGCACAAGCGGGAGAGAATGAGATGAACTGAGACAGTGCGGCAGTCAGCCAGGACTAATGGAATCATTCATGTCAGCAGCCAACTGCCCACAAAAAAAAGTTGGATCCATATATGAAAAAAAACAATAGATAGTTTAGGGTGTATTACCAGTCAGAATACCATCTCGGGATTCAGGACATGTAGGAACCTCTTGAGCTTCACTCTCGAGGTTCTTACATGTCTTGAACCTCTCGATGGTATTACTGACTGGTAATACACCTTAAACTATCCATTATTCTCTTTGTATTAAAATTGTCTTCTAGTCTGAATAAAACATTCCCTACTCTTAGGGGCGGGGGAGGGATACTAGATGTATGAACCAATACTTAATTTTGCTTTAGTTTGGTATAGGTTTGTTTTGTTTTATGTTACTTCAGAATAGGTTTAGAATTTTACTTTATAGTGGGGCACAATATGCATTAATACTTGTTTGCTTTAAGGTTTATTTCCTTTTCTTTTGAATAAGAAACGGTGTATAGTATTATAATGTTGTTGGAGTATGTAAAAAAAAAATTCCCCCAATCTTGGGGTAGTAGGGAGGAAGGGAACAGGATTTATAACATATTCACTTTTGAACATTTTCTTTGGCATTTTATATTAATTTATAGTGCAGTTAACCTGCTTGTATTATAACCTGCTTTTTTGAAATACCGCATTTCACCATTTTGAAATTGCCCCCGATTAGTAGCCACCCCCGTTTAGAAGCTGCAGGCAAAAAAAAGATTGTTAATAAAAGCCACCCATGATTTAAAGCCGTGGCATCTAAATGGTGCAATCGGTAGATTATATCCTACAGGAACTGAAGGCATTTAGCACACAGATATCCAGCAAATTTGATGCCATCATTCACAAAACCGACCTTGAGCACAGAGAGGCAGATGCAGGTAAGCAAATCTTAGAGAAAGATGTCAGAATCATGAGCAAAATGCTGAGCCTACATTCCACTTTTAAAAAATATGTGCAGGCTTACCAACTTGAATCTTGAATTCCCTACCCGGCTCAACTCATGGTGCAAGTTTCATGTCAGACTGGTCTCTTTTAGATTTCAGTACAACAATTATTGCTGGCTCCACCTATGATTTGCTGCATACTTACAGGACAATTTTTTACCCATTGATGATCAGAATGATTTTCAGATGATAGAGTAAAAGTTAGTACTGTAAACTTGGTGTCTCAAATGTCAGCTTATAAATTAAGGCAGCCCCCGATTAGAAGCTGCCCTTATTTAGAAGCTGCAACTAAAAATAAAAAAATGTAATAGAAGCCACGGCTTCTAAACAATGAAATACGGTATAAATAAAAAATTCCCCTACTCTTATCAAGAAGTGCCATCGGATCATTAACGTCCCCCTGAACAACCACCAGAACAGGCAGACGGAACCTCAGTTTAATGTCTCATCCACAAGGCGGCACTGCAGGAGTGCAGCATCCCCCTCATGATGCACTAGAGTGTCAGTGCTGGGATTTATTCCACGTTCCTGGTGTGGGGTTAGAACCCACAACCTTCTGATCTTTCAGCCTCAAAGGTGAGTGTGCTACCTGCTAGGCCACTGACACTGAAATAATAATGGGAGATCTTAGTAACTGGTCTGCAGAACTTATAATATTACCATGTGGGAGTAAATGCACAGCACTCAGAAATCTGTAATCATCTGTTATTAGAAACTCCAAAGTTATACCATTAAATATGCCAACCCATTAAAATCTTAGCTTGTGAAATCTGACCATTAAAAACCTGTAAACTGAGTGGACGTGGCTAGCTGTCTGGCTGTTGAGGCGTGCTTTCGCAAGCTCCTGAAAAGCATCCCTAATTAATTGGCTTAATCTGGTTCAAGGTCAGTTGGCATTCATCTGTATCCTCCCGGTTGTGCCTGAAAATAGGCAAAATTTGTCTAGTGCACTTACCTGGTCAAGAAAAACTAACTAACTAAACTAATTGAGAATAAATATATATTTTCAGGTTCATTGAACTGCATACAAATCACCAGGAAGGTTCTTTTTTTTTAACCAGGAGAGACACACTAAGCTGAAGCTTGTTTACAGGTGTGATCTGGGAGCACAAAGAAGTTAAGTGACTTGCTCAGGGTCACACAGTATGCAAGTGGGAGCTGTGGGATTCAAACCCAAGTCTCCAGGTTTGCAGCTCAGAGCCTTAAACCACTACACTATACTGCATCCTGTGTTGTGTGCTGCTGAACTGTTTTGGAAAATTTCAAGAGATGGGACAGAAAAGTATGGAGCAGAAAAACAATTTTTTCACCCCACATGGTGGGACCTCCAAAGCTCCATCTACTGCTACAGGCCCTAATCAGACAGACTCTGGTATGGATGACTCCTGACCCACAACATTGGAATCCCTGCAATTGGCTGTGCTTAGTCTAATCAAGATGGTACAACAAATGGACAAAAAATGGACTCGTACCATGACAGAATGGACGTGGTGGAACAAAAAATGGATGGTCTGTTGAGCACGGTGCTGGCAGCAGAGAAGTTTTCCGAATGGGCTCAGACCACTGCAGCAACATGTGTCAAAGAGCAGGCGCTTCTGCAGTCACGCCTGGAACACCTTGAAAATCTATCTAGGGCAGCAAACATGAGACTAATTGGCCTCCCGGAAGGTGTTGAGGGGGGTGTACCTGTTTACCTTTCTCCTTAAGACACCTATGTCTGGGACCTACAGGATTCCTTGGTGCGTGCATACAGGGTCAGTCTCCAGAGAGCAAATGGCCAGTTGGGGGGAGCGAGAACTGTCATGCTAATAACGGCCTGCACTATATTCAGAGATCGTATCAGAGCTACCATTAGAACTGTACATTGTTTGGTCTGATGATGCATTCTGAGAATCAGTAGAGGAGACTGAATGTTTAGGTTTGCAGTTTTAGGTATTTGAAAAGAGTAAACAATGTATCTTCCTGTGCTTTGTTAGTCTTCGAGCACTTTCCAAGCCACATCCAAAATGATACAGTGTATGTGGGTCTTTGGTTCTCCTTGAATGACAAGAGTTGCAGGTTACTTAATAGAGTAACTGATACCTCATTTTCGTAGAGAAAACCTTATATCGACAAATTGTTTTCAGTTTCTCCACTATTTCTGCAGAAAAACCTTGAAAAAGGGATATTCTTTCCCCCCTCCCTCCATGTCAGTTCCGTCCTCTCCCTTGCCAGATGTAATATTTCTTCCTTCACAGAATATCTTAAAAAATAAGCAACAATCTGACAGGGTTTGGCACCTTTCTGAGGCTTGAGGGCTAATGATTGATGCACCCATTCTATTTCTAATGGCCACTGCTACTGCTGTGGAAATAGTTCAGAAAAACAGTGTTGTAGAAACACAATCGTTATTCTCCACCCCACCCCCTCCAGTAGCCCCACTATTCCAACACTGTGTCTCCTTCCCTGGTTTTCAAGGTCGACTAGTTTAGCCAATGTCAGCTGGCTGCCTGTCATAATAATCAGAAGTGTCCTGTAATTGAATACCGTTTTCTTCTACAGCAGACACTTGGTTTTCTGTTACCTCGATCTGTTGTCTATTGTCAGCTAACTCCTGGGGTAGTTTTGCTATGGGTGCTTTAAGGTTAGTAATGTCCAATTTTATGTCTGCTAACATCTCCTTAGGGTTGATGATCAGGCTTTTTCTGCTGCAGTACAGAGCTGTCAGAAGATGAGCATGTCTCACTGAACTATGGTTTTGGGCCGGCTGCTTTTACCCCCGCTGGCAACAATCCATTGTAAAGTAAAGAGAAACTATTTCACTGCAAAAAAATAATAAAACACTGCCAGATCATCATGAAACTTCACAATTAGTTTCCTCAAATTTTTTAATATAACAAATACAGCTGAAATTGTTGCTTTTCTAAACAAAATGCAGGTATTTTGAAGGGTTTATGGAGAGTGCTTGTCAGAGCCTGTCAGTTAGGTGTGTTCATCCTGGGCGTTGTGCAAACGCTCCCTTGCTAAAAAGAACCCTTTATGGACAATAGATTCTGGGGTTTGATAGAGTGCTGTGAGCAGGGCGCTGGGACCATTGGTATTTTTCTGCTGCCATTGCCTGTTTCTTTGTTTCTAAAAGCTTGTAGAGCAGACAAACAATAATAATTCTATTCATGAGAAATGGATACACCGTTGAGTGGAGGGATTCATTTACAATAGTTTTCAGTAGCAGCAAGATCTGGTTACTGTTTGGAGAAGCTACAAGTTATACATTAAAACTTGAGTACAAATATAGAATTTTGTCACAATTACAATATTTTACATTCCGCTAATCCCTCTCATACGGAGAGGCACTCATTACCCAATTGTTACACAGCAACGGATTACAGTTGCCTTCCACGTATGTCTCACATGGATAGATGAAAGTTTATCATGTTAAGCATATGACTTAGATTAGTACAGAGTATAGTCACCTATACAGTGGGGTCTCTGAGCTTGCTTAGATACAGCAGGGCCTAGGCTGCTAGCAGTGTAGAATGTGCCATCTTTACATCTGGCCAAACATGGTCTTCTGGGGGGTGTTACCAAGCACAGGTCAATAGGCATGTTGTTCCAAGCCAGAGGGCCAGCATAGAAGATGCAGCTGCAACCACTCTGGTGTTCATTTGAGGGACAAAATATTCCTGTTCTGCCATAGGTCTAAGGCCCTCCAGGACTGGTCTGGGCTCTTCCAGGGCTGGGATGTAGTAAGGCACCTTACCTGTGGGATATTTTACATGAGGCACTGCAAGGATATGCTGGGTTGACTAGTTCAGTACAAAATTTGACATCAGTGGTACTATACTCCTGAGAGACTGGATAAAATGGCCAGATTATGGTCAAAAGTTTTTGGAGATGTAAACATGAGAAGAACTCCTAATTCCAAATATGGGACTGCTCAAAATTCAGAGATATCTGGATAATGATCTGCAGTGTTTGCGTAATTTTTTGCAACAACATGCCGTTGGATCCTGTGATATTTGTCATTTTTGGATATTAGTGTCACTGGTGGGGGTGCCACAGGGACACCGGTTCTGGGTCCAGTCCTTTTCAATATGTTCATTAGTGACATGGGAAAAGGAATTCAGAGCAAGATGTGGAGAGGTCAAGCACAGGGTGACAGAGATGATCCTTGGGCTGGGGTACAAACATTGATGGCTATGCACATAGGGGCAGGAAGTGTGTGCCTGAGATGCACATCCTGCCCACGCAGCTATGCACCTGTAGACAGGTGTGCACAAGCGGCATTCACTGCTGCTGGCCACCTATCTGCAGCCTGCCCCCCAGCACACAGGTCCATGCAGGACAGGTGTGGGCGAAGTTGTGGACCCAACAGTGAATCCCTTATGCAGCAGGGCGTCTGTTGGCAACTTGCCCCATGGATGTCCAATGGCTGGCAGCAGAGGAGGTGAGTTGTGGGCTATGCCACTGGCCATCCTGTGATGCAGCATAGAGCTATGCCATGATGGGGGCAGGGAAAGATCTCAATCACATGCCCATAGGGGCCAGTGGTGGTGGCGGGCTGGTGGTGCCATGAGTGGGGGGGGTGAAGTGGGCAGCAACATTCAGTGCCCATGTGTGGGTGTGTGTTGGGTGGTGGGGTGCATGGTAGGGGTCCCAAAGTGCAGTGAACTGTGCCCAGTGGCTCCGGCAGCCATGGAGGGGTCTGGCAGCAGCAGTAGTCCCTGTAGGTGGGTGGGGGGGCTATCCACCTTAACCAGGCAGTGACCTGATGTGTGCACAGGGCACATTGGGGGTTTATGGCACTATTCTCCCTGGTATAACCAGCACCACTGTATGCACTCCCACAGCCAGCACTATGGCCTTAGTGCATGGCGTATAGTGCTGGTCCACATCTCGCCCACCCCCAGCATGTTGCTTGTTGCATGGCTGGGGGATCGGATGCATCTGTGCTGTGTACCCCCTGTGGTGTATCCCGCATGGGGTGCAATGAGTGCAGAGTGGCTACGTGCCTCAGATGCATGGCATATAGCCACTCCACCCCTACTTGTATGGGGTCCATATGAACAAAGACTAGGGAAGCTCAACATTTATTGCCTGGAGGATAGGGAGCAAGGGGGATATGATTGAGACCTTTAAATACTTAAAGGGCATGAATAGGGTGGTACTAAGGGCATGTTTAGATTAAATGGGGGGAAGGACACAAGGGGACACAGTCTGAAACTGAAGGGTGGAAGATTAGGAAAGGAAATGAGGGGGCACTACTTCACAAAAAGGGTGGTAGTGAGGTGAATGCACTACCAAAGGAGGTAATGATATTGAAATCTGTGGGGAGTTTTAAGATGGAGCATGACAGGGTCAAAGGTAAGGTCAAAACTGGAGGAAGTTGGGAGGGGAGTTGGCAGAAGGGGGCCATAAGTCAGATGGTTGGGCAAGGGGTGGGGGGGAAGCTGCAGCAGAGTAGACTGGGAGCTGTGCACTCAAGCAGACTCGATAGACCACATGACCTGTATCTGCTGGCATTTTTCTGTGTTTGTATGTTCGTATGTGTCTCTTCACAGGTGATACTAAGCTCTGTGGTAGGGCAGACAACAAAGAGGGGATTAAGGAGATGCAGAGGGACCCTCCAAGGCTACAGTGGTGGTCCCAAAGTTTTGCAGTTGAAATCCAATGCCAAAAAGTGTAAGGCAATGTACTCAGGGAACAAGAACCCTAGGACAGAGAACTGGATTGGAGGAGGAGTTAAGCTGGTCACTATGTCTGAGGAAAGAAACCTAGGAGTCATCATAAGTGACTCCCTTAAACAATCCAGCCAATATAACAAGGCCTACAGTAGGACAAACAGGGTGCTGGGGTGCATCAGAATGGGTGCTGACAGCAGCAGAAAGGAAGTATTACTACATCTCTATAGATCACTGGTGAAGCCCCACCTGGACTACATGCCCTATTCTGGGGTTCTCACCAGAGGAAAGATAAGAACTGTCTGGAGATGGTGCAATATAGGGTAACCAAAATAATTCAGGAACAGCAGGGCTGATCTTATGAGGATTGGCCTAAGGCACTGAACATTTTCTTGACATATTCTAGATGAGAGAGGAGAGACCTTCAGGTTCATGAAAGGAATGAACAAGGTGAACTGTGAGAAACTATTTAGCATAAGTAGTGAATTACAAACACCGGGGCATGAGTGGAAACTGGCTGGTGGGAGGTTCAGGAGGGACATGATAAAGTTTTATTTTACAGAGAGGGTGGCTGAGCTGTGGAACAGTCTGCCAGCTGATGTAATGGGTGCCAGAACCATTAATGGTTTAAAGCACAGCTGGGACAGAGTGGAGAGCTAAGTAGTTACTCAGGGCAAGAGCAGTAAAATGGGGAGTATGGGGGGGAGTGTATGCTAAAACTCTGTAAAGACAAAAGGTCTCGAGGAACGAGAGGGTGTTATGAGCAGACTGCATAGATCAATGGTCTTTGTCTGCCATCTTTGTGCACTGGCAAAGCTGTCTCGCTTATACCAACTAAATAGAAATCAGTAGCTATGGATCCCTGCTGCAGCAACTTGTCTTAAAACAATTTTACTAGCTAGATGGAAAGACCCCAAATTTGGATGATTGGCCAACATTTATGAAGAAGTTGGCTAACAACGAAAGCCTAATTATTCTACTCATAACGGATTCAAACCATTTGAATCTATGTGGGAACCTTTCCTGGCACTGTTACGAAGACGTTTAAACAGACTCGGATGTATAATCATTACACAGTCATCACTAGAATCCAGATCTGTTTCCTGAAGAAAGCAGAAGGAACAAGAAAGAGCGTGCAAGACCTAGCACCATCATATTGCTGTTTTAATATTCAGCTAGGGTTTCAACCCTAACCATTTAAATAGTGTTGTTTGTAATAACTGATTCATTGAATTGTTAGTGTGCAGTGGAATGCTCTTCTAGGCCTAATGAGGCCTTAAAATGGGATAGGAACTTTGTGCTACCAGACAGCTGTTTGTAATGTTCATGTATGGGCTGTGCCTGAAAAAAGACAGTTCTGTCTAGTGCACCCATCCGGTTAACAAAAATGAAATAACTGTATTTACAGTAATGGAATTCATGCCTCCAAATGATCCATATTTAAGGTAGCTGTACCTCAGTAATCACTGATGTGAAAAGCTGTGCTTTGTATTGTTGTTCTCTTGATGGTCAGCAGTCTCTACAGTTCTTTTCATGGAACCAGTAATGTGGAGTTTTCACTATGTCATGGTTTGTGTAAAGAATGCTAAGCATTAGCTCTTGCTCTGTCTTAGCAGTGCTCAGTGTGCTGTGCATGAACTGTGACATATTCAAAGCTTCAAATTCCTGTTTCCATTATAGAGTGAGGGCATGTTCCAGATCAGTTGGAGTGCACCTTTCCTCTGCGTGTGAGACACTCATTCTGTGAATTCTAAAAATGGGCACATTTGGTGAAAGTTTTTAAAAAATCTAAAATATTATTGAATGAGCTTGATCGATAATATATTAATACTGCCACTGAGACCACTCTTATTGTTGTTAGAGTGATCTCGCTTGCATACTTAGGGTATCAGAACTGCTCATCTTTGGGTTGTCATTCTCAGACCCTAAGAAAGCAAATGAGACCACTCTGACAACTCTGAGATTCTCAGTGCTGCTATTAACAGACTTTGCAGGAACTGTGCTGAACGCTGTTCATAAAAAAACAGGGTATACAGTTTTAGGTTCAGTTACATAAGGCTCATTTTGTGGCATGAATATTATTTATATAAAATAACAATTCCCTGTCCTCCTTAAACAGAACATGCTTTCCTGAACCCTTAAAGGAGGCGGTCGTTCGACCACTCCTAAAAAAACCTTCATTGAATCCGGACTGTCCAGCTAACTACAGACCTGTCTCTAACCTGCCCTTTTTGGGCAAGGTTATTGAAAAGGTGGTTGCACTGCAACTGGATGACCATCTTACAAATCACAATGTCTATGATACTCTTCAATCGGGATCTAGGAAAAGACATAGTACTGAGACTGCTCTTGTCCGGGTTCTAAATGATCTCCTGATAGCGAGAGATCGAAAGGCTTGTACTATTTTAGTCCTTCTTGATCTCTCTGCAGCATTTGACACTGTGGACCATGGTGTGCTTTTGGAATGCCTGCGGTCTTATTGTGGACTGTCTGGTACGGTTCTGCAATGGTTTCAATCTTTTCTCACAGGGTGGAGACAGAGGGTTATCACTGGAATTTATTCCTCTGACGCTGTCTCTTTTGCCTTGTGGGGTTCGAAGGGTTCCATTTGGCACCGTGTTGTTCGCTGTCTATATGCTGCCATTGGGAGACATTATTAGGCAATATGGCTTGGGTTTTCACTGCTGTGCAGATGATACCAGCTATATTTGTCCTTTAGTCCCGGACAGGAAGATACAGTCTCTATACTTAACAACTGTCTATCCGAGATCAATGATTGGATGAGTGCCAGCTGGCTAAGGTTAAACCGGATAAGACTGAGGTGTTGGTGGTGGACCCAGGTCGCCTTGAGGTGGGTTGTGGGCTGGTCTCCCTTGGGCGTATGGATCGATGGTGCCCAGCTCTCGACCTCAGACCGGGTGCGTAACCTAGGCATTATTATTGACGACAGTCTGACCCTGAAATTTCAGGTGTCTTCTGCTGTCAAATCTTCCTTTTACCATCTGAGGAATATTGCTCGGGTGAAACACCTTGTTTCTCCGGCCGACCTTCCGACATTGGTCCATGCTTTTGTTACTTCTCGCCTTGATTACTGCAATGCCCTGTACCTAGGGCTGCCGGGGGTTGATATCCGCCGCTTGCAGCTAGTGCAGAACGCAGCAGCCAGGCTTTTGACTGGGGCCGTCTATGAGGTCACATTCGCCTGTGCTCGTGAACTGCACACTGGCTGCGGTTCAATCAGCGGATCACCTTCAAGGTCAGGTTACTGACCTATAAAGCCCTCTACGAACAGGGACTCCCGGTATCTTCAAGATCTGCTTGTTCCTACTGTCCCTCTCGCTCGCTCCGCTCCACGGCGAGGATTGCTAGAGGTTCCCAGGTTCATTTAAAACATCGAGAACACGGGCATTTCTTATGCTGCCCTACCCTGTGGAATTCTCTACCTCGTCGGATACAAAGTTGCCTGACCGTCGAGAGCTTTAAGTCAGAATTAAAAACTTATTTATTTCAAATGGCATATGGGGAGTGATTTACTGTATTTTATTGTAATTACATTGTTATTGTTGCTGTTTGTGTCATATGTATGTATGTATTTTAATTGTTTTATTTGTACAGCGCTTTGATATTGAAAAGCGCTTAAAAATAAATTTTACTTACTTACTTACTTACTAAGCAATATGGCATGACCAGGGGTTAGACTGACAGTCTGAAAAATCACGCTCTAGGGGTATAATGTAGTTTGAGGTCTAGCCAAGTGCCACATTGTCCCTAGAAGGTCATTGACTGTTGTGTTAATCTAACTCCTGGGAGAATGTTTTCCTCGTTAAAGAGCTAGTGTACTGCCTAAAACTAATATTAGTTTTTTAAAATCAGCCAACCATTACTTTTTATATTTGAGGTACTTTTTCTTTTCCCTTTGTTTAATTAGAAGATTGTTTGCCTGATGTTAGCTGTGATGTGTGGGTCAGCACTCTGCCTGGCAGCTGACATATCTATCTCTATCCCCCCAACTACATTATCAGCATTGTGACCTCATTGACTGCGACATCACTGTTGCTTAGGAACAGCCACTGGGTGGCTGCCAGGTTAGTTACATGTGATGTCACTGTCAGTGAGATCTCAATGCTGATGATGTAGTGAGGGAGATAGAGATAGATATGTCAGCTGCTAGGCTAAGAGCTGTTTCACACCTCCACCACAATGTTATCACATAGAAGACATTCTAGTGAGAAAAAGGAGAAAGGAAAATACCTCAGAAAAAAAAAATGTTGCAACTGACTACTTCTTATAATTTTTATTATTTTACTGTCTGTCTTTTATGGCTCCACTAGCTCTTTAAGAGGGGAGACTGTTTCAATAGTTCGTGCAGCAGCTGTTTCAGAATGCAGGTTCTGAATCAGAATGCATCATGCCAGTCATTCAGTAGTGCTAGAGAATAGAATGCTGACAGGAAGAATTCATGTGTCATGGTGATCAGGCTGTACATGGCAGTGTAACAGAGACCAATGTAAGGGTCTCAGAATGCTGGAAGCCAATCATATTGCAGTATTTCTGAAACCCTTTTCATAATTGTTTAAAATATGTATTTTTTTAATTTTATTATAAGAAATAAACAGTTGGGAAGCCTAAAGAGATTATATACAACAGACTACTATGTAATAGACTTTACAATTAGGTATAAATAAACTATAACCTTAAACATTAATTTTGTACCATATATATGCAGCATTATCACAGACTAATAAAACCAAACTCTGTGAAAGTTTTGCCACACAGTATTAAATATAAATCTCCCCTGTCTTGCATTCGTGAGGAGTTCAGTAATTTTCTCCCTTGTTCGATAAGAAGTGGAACAAGAAAAAAAATCATAGAAGAAATAAAACAGAAATGAAAAGTAGTGATGAAAGGGGAGAAGAAGAAAAGAAGGAAAGATTATCAAAAGGGACATTCTGTTATTGGAAGAACACTCAAAGACTTCCAGTCAATCAAAGATTTCATCATACCAGAGGAGAGGATATTACGTTGTAAAGTCAAAACCAGCAAATATGGGAATGTCAATCTAAAAATAGACTCTGAAAAAAGGCTACCCCCCCAAAAAAAAATAGAAGAGGATTGGAATTTTTTTCAAAATGCTGAAATCGGTGTAAAAAATGGTAACTAAAGCAAAATTATACTATTATAAAACAAAAATAACAGGGACAATGGATCCAAAGAAATTTTGGCAACAGATTAAACAGTTACAAAACACAGTAGTCTCAAAAATTCAGATAAACTTAAATGATGGGAATGAAGTGGTTACAGATCAAAAAAAGGTGGCAGAAACGCTAAATAGGTATTTTGTAGAGCTTCCAGATTTAGGAGTAGTAAATCTAAATATTGGATTTTCAGATCCTCCAGTATCAAACCCAGTGCCCACAACAAAAGGTTTCACAAACAATAGGAACCAATGGTTTAGATTTAAAAAGTTGACACTAAACAAGGTTAAAAAGAAACTTAGCAAACAAAGCGGGAGGCCCAGATAATATAGGGCCCAAAGTTGGGAGTAGAAGAACTAGCTCACATAATAACTTATATATTTAATGAAAGTATTAGTACAGGTATATTCCCAGAGGTCTGGAAAGTGGGGGAAATTGTCTCCATTTTCAAAGGGGATTCTGTTAGCTCAACAAATATAGGCCAATCACCCTATTATCAACATTGTCCAAGGTTTTAGAGAAATTTATACATAGACAACTGTATCAATATCTGGAGGATTGGGAAGTGTTAACCAAAAGTCAAGATGGATTTAGAGCTAGGAGGTCCATGGACACGGCCCTAATGGATTTTAACAATCATACAGTAACATCTTTTAAACAACGATATTAAGACAGGGGCCATGTTCGTGGATCCCAGCAAAGCATTTGATTTGGTCAACCATCCTATTTTGCTTCAGAGATTGTTCAGTATGGGGGCACATGACGAACTCTTACTATGGTTTAGATCATACCTGACAAAATCATCAGCAACATGTATTCCTGGGTACAGCAGACTCTACTTTAGGGAATATAGTAAGGGGTGTACCTCAGAGATCGATCCTGGGACCACTCCTCTTTAATGTATCTGTTAATGGGATTCCAGAGGTCATAAGGAGCTGATAAGTCCGACTGTACACGGGCAACACAGTATTGGTGTCATCCGCATGCAGCTGGGGAGAACTAGAGCAGAATCTTCAGCAGGATGTTACGAGGATGGATAAGTGGCTCCAGGGTTCAAATTTGGCAATGAATTTAAAGAAAACTCAATGTATGATGTTTCAAAACAGTATAAAGGGAAATACTGATAGTCTGAATTTGAGCTTTTTAAATGGGAATAAAATTACAAATGTAGAACAATATAGATACTTGGGCATACTAGTGGATAAGCGATTATCCTTTGTTAAACATATACATGGAATTGTAAAGACAGAAACTCAGAAACTTGGAGGACTTCAAAGTCTTTCAAATTGTCTGACTCTAGAAACACGTAGTAAGATTGTGAGACAATTAATTCTCCCAGTAATGTCTTATGGAGAACTAATATATAGAAATGCTCCAAAAACTGTAATGACGAAAGTTGATCAAGCCTATTATAGAATGGCTTGTTTTTTAATAATAGCTGACATGGTATACCGTATACACCACTGTCTGGTTTATCAAGAATTAGGGTGGTTAAACCCTGACAGTAATAGAACGTTAAATTGGTCTACCTGGTGCTAAAAATTGCTGAACTACAAAAAAAGAGCACCAACCGAGGAGTTTAGTCTCCTCAAGAACTCAAGTTAACATAAAGTACTTATTCAGACAGAAGAAGATATTCACTTGCCCAAGAACCTATAAGAAATATAGAGATATAATGTTGCAGACCTGTTTGGCTAGGACATGGAATTCTATTCCTGAAAATATTAAAGCTAAAACTTCCGTGAAGAAATTTCAGGCAGCCTTGAAAAAGTTCTTAAAAACTGTATGTAATTCCTGTCTGAACTAGCTGTTGTTTCTGTGAGCTTTGTACTTGTTTGTCTGGAAGTCTTACATGTTTATATGTTTTTATGAAATATGTAAAGTTGTTCCTGGGAGTTTTGCATATGATTGTCGGTAGGTCCTACATGTTTTATGAAATATGTAAAGTTTGTTGTAAGATTACCACTTTGACTAAAGTTGTAAATGTTTTATGTGGAATTATGACATGGCTTACTTATTTAAAATAGGGGTTAATTCCTCTAAAGTTTGTATCCTGTATAAAAATAAACTTTTATCACATCACATCACATCACATCACATCACATATCATGGAACTGTAGGATGAAAAAAGACATTTCTTTGGTGGTCTACACTGGTTAAAAATTATGTCGACTTTAAAGGCATGTACTATAGGACTTTTTTTTATATCACAGGGATTACTAGGGACAAGGAATATTTGCTATCTGTGATTTCAGTGGTAGCTAAAAATATCATTTTTAGATGGATAGAAAATAAAGTGTGCTCAACGAATGAGTAGAAGCAAGACCTACTGGAAGCACTGAAGCTAGAGAAAAGAGAACATACTTATTCCCCAGTAGATGATTTTTATCTTTTCCCATACAGCCACTGCAGGGCTGAGGACTAGTTTGGTTACTTAACTTCATTTTTTGCACGGTATGCATAGATAGCTATTAAAAAGATTGATGCACCAGTATACGGTGTAAATGTGCATCTAAATGACATTTTGTTTTATTGCATCATTTTAATGATGCAGTGTATGTGAGAGAAGAAATGCAGGGTAAATAATTTATCTGGCCAGGATCTATGTTCTAAATGAGAATGAACAGTTTATTCTCACTGTCAATTTATCCACACACTCCACAGTAAGCTACTCTCGCTTCTCTGAAGCAGGTGTTGTATCACAGATGCCAACATCATGTGGACCAATCAGAAAGCTCTACACTCCTCGCATTAAATAACTAGTTTAAACAGCAGCACAACACTGATAAATTAGCCAAATAAATCCACAGGTTTCATTTAAAATCATGAATGTAAATCAATCAAATGATACTTAAAAAACAAACTACATTGCATAAATCAGATATGCAACAATGGCAGTGTTTATGGTAACACTTTACTAAACATGTCCTTAACTACACTGTAGTTACAGTGTAACTACACTGTAACTGCAGTGCAGTTGAACTGTAATTACATGTAACAAATATGTAACTACAGTGTAATTACTCATAAACTAGTATGCACTCACTCACTCATGGCTATTCTTCGCTGTGATGCTCGTGAGGTCATCCGAGGTCACCGCAACTCGTGTGGTACAACACTGTGTTGTTACATATTACCTATTGCTGTTCAGGAAGAATATTTATAAACTGTGGGTGATGAATGGTTTGGCATAAAGGCATCAGAAAAGACTGATGAGTTTAGGAACAATCTGAGAGCTGTAAAACAGAGAGTGACTATGGACCCAAAATGATTTTATAAGAAGAATGACAGAGATGGGTTCTGTAGGTACTTTAATGTATGGACACGTAAAAGAAGAAAAAATTACTCACCTTAGTAATTATGTTTCTTCTAATGGAGTCTTGCTGTATTCTGACTATTGCAGCAATTAGCCCCAGCCTTTAAACTGCCCCGGAGAACAAAGGGTTAATCTTTCTATGCAGAGCTCTGTTGAGGTCTCTGTCTGTTTCCCTTTGAGATCCAACCATTAGATTCTTATGAGCAAAAACTCACTAAGTATCCTATGTGGAAATTGTAAATTTTTTCTAGCCAACTGGTAACAGGAGTTTTGAATTTCCAGGAAGACTCAAGTCAGGAAACCCAAAACCAAAAAACCAATCCAAATAATAATAATAATAATAAAAAAACACCCAAACAACAAATGGGGATGTAAAAGAAGCACCCCTGAGGTGCAACACTGCACCTGCCCACCTACTTCCCAAAAACGGGTTCTGAGGAGGCGGGGGGGAGATCAGAATACAGCAAGACTCCATTAGAAGAAACATAATTACTAAGGTGAGTAATTTTTTCTTCAAACAAAATGAAGTCTTGCTGTATTCTGACTATTGCAGACTACCAAGCAATACCTCCATGGAGGAGGGACAGAACCTACTTTGGGAATAGGCTCTGAAGTACTGCTGTGCCAAACCAAGTGTTACACGAGGTCCCTGCACCCTAATTGGTACCCTCAGAGGTACACCGTAGACAGCTAATGCTTAAGCATAGGTTATACTAATATATAGGGCTAAGGGTATCTACCGTATAAGAGTAGATGTCAGGATATGAATGCATATTGTTGTAATCCACTTTGCTTGCTAATACACATATATTTTACCATGTATTTTCTGTCTATTTCTTACTTGTCAGATGCCAAGACACCTGTCCTTGAAGTAATTATAATATGTAAGATGGCATTGCCATCGTTGGTGATTTGTACTACTACACTTAGACTCTGTATAAGAACTCTTTTGTTCTCAAACTGGTGACTTTACAGAATTGTATAATGTTATCTTGGACCGTGGAGCCACCTCTAATTTAATGTGTTTGTGATTACTTGCATTCCCAATATCATCAAGAATCTGAAAGTGAGGTTTAGACCTCTCAACACGAGCATCACTCCTAGCCTGGATATCCAGAGAGTAATGCTTGGTAAAGGTATGGACTGTTTTACAGGTGGCTGCTTGACAAATTTTTAAAAGAGGAATATCCCTGGCAGCAGCCATGGAAGCAGCTGTACCTCTAGTAGAGTGAGTCTCAGGCCTGAGGGTGGAATCTTTCCTAGTTTCTCATAGCAGAATTGTATACAAGACACAATCCGCTTGGCAATAGTTCTCTTGGTGGCAGGTTTGCCCTTTCCCACTTCTCCATAAGTGAGGAACAACTGGAGGGAATCAAACCTATGACCCTTGGTACGCTCTATGTAGTAGCTAAGGGCCCTTTTAACATCTAAACTGTGTAGCCTCCTCTCTCCTGAAGAGGAATGATCAGTGAAGAAAGCAGGAAGAGACATAGACTGATTCAGGTGGAAATCTGAAACCACTTTGGGCAAGAACCTTCTATTGGTTCTAAGGACCACTTTATCCCTATGTAAGGAGATAAAATCAGGTTCCACTGACAGGGCTTGCAGTTCACTGATATGTCTGGCAGAGGTAATGGCTACTAAAAACACAGTTTTGCAAGTCAAGTACTTAAGCTGTACTGAGAACATAGGCTCAAAGGGAGGTTGCATCAGTTGAGCAATGCAAATATTCAAGTCCCAGGCAGGGGCAGGATCCCTAAATGGAGGATTGGTATGAAGCAATCCCTTGAAAAATTTACAGAACTTAACCGAGACTTTAACCGACTTTCGAACAGAGCTGAAGGAGAAATCTCCGGAGCGACTGTTCAATGAGGCAGAGTAAAGAATCTGATGGTTGGATTTCCAAGGGAAACAGACAGAGACCTCAAAAGAGCTTGAGCTCAGCATTCTATGATCTGCATAGAAAGTTTAACCCTTTGTTCTCCGGGGCAGTTTAAAGGCTGGGTCTAACTGCTGCAATAGTCAGAATACAGCAAGACTCCATGTTGTTTGAATATTGTAAGTCAAATTACATATTCATGAGCCTAGCAGTGCTCCTTATAGTACTGGATTGGTCATTACTGCCTTAGAAATAACTGATCCAGGAGGGCATGGCCAGCAGATGAGCTATGACCATCGTTTCTGGGGAGCTTTGCAGTTAATAGCATACTTTTGAAAAATATGACTTTTTACAGACTGCAAACTGCACTATAAAGACCAGAACTTGAGACAGTACAGTATCTGGAATCAGGGGACACTAAACTTATAGAAATAGGACTTAAAGCGGCAAAGATATGATGAGAGGAAATAAGGTGGGAGCAAATGCATAGGAAGCCCAACCCAAAATGCTGAAAGCAAGTGGCAACAAAGATCCAATGCATGGGACGACTGACAGAGACCCCATCCACCTCTCAAATGTGGCTCTGCTCCAAGTGATCCAGGTTCTGGATCAGAAAATGGAGGATTTCTCCTCCCAATGGAAGCAACTTGATGTTAAGGCGGGCACTTTAGCAGAGAACATGAAATGGTAAATTACTAGGCTGCAGTATAGCCTAGAGGTTAGAGGAATGAGGTGTGAACGAGCTTGATACATCCAGCAGACCAGACCTGAGTTTGATTCTCACAACCTCCACTTGCATACTGTGTGACTCTAAGCAAGTCACTTAACTGCCCAGTGCTCCCAGGTCGCCCCTGAAAACAGGCACATGTGTCTAGTGGGCCTTACCCGGTTACCAACGACTAAAATAAATAAAAAAAATAAACTGGACAAGTCTTGGTGGTTGCATTGGTGTTAACCAAAGAAAATAACCTCCTGAGAAGACAGCTAGCAAATCTTGAAAATGCCACTGAGGTCACACATGTCCATAACCGTGGAGGGGATGGAGAGAGAAAGGACTAGGATCTTCCTGAAAGACTGGCTGTCAGGGCTACTGCACCTCAAGGAAGATATTGGGCTTCTGAAGGGTTATAGCATTTAACCACATAGAGGGAGAAGCTGTGCAGCAGCTGGGGATCCCATTTCTTGCACCCTGCTCATACCTCCCAACTGTCCCTGATTTTCAGGGATGTCCCTGATTTTGACTCAAAATGTTACTATGTCCCTCCTAAAATTTGTGTTTCCGTGGCTAAACATTGGGGATGTCAAACATTAAAGTTACAGACATGTTCTTCTTTAGAAAACGCATTTTGTACTAAGCCCCATATTCTACTAGCTTTCTGGGTGGATATCTTTAATTCTAAAGAAGTGTCCCTGATTTTGGTCCTTTGTCCCTGATTTTTTTATGCCTTGTCCCTGATTTATGAGGCAGGAGGTTGAGAGGTATGACCCTGCTGATAGTCCTGTGTGCCTCTTTGTAGAGGGACTTAATGCTAAGACAAAACAAGAACTTAAATCCACTAACATGGGATGACTCTCACATACACATCTTCTAGGATCTTACATAAAATACAAAATCACACATGCCCCCACAGTGCAAAGCATCATGGGCTACATATGCAAATCACCACAGAATGGTATTTTCTTGAAACTTGGCTTCCCAGCCAAATGCCCTTTGGGGTAACCCTTTCCTCAGTGTTTACGCACAGAGGTTCTTTGTCTTCTAGGATCTTAACTGTTCAACCTGGAGGGAGAAAAAGGATTTTGTGCCATTAAGGCCCATCTCTATGCACTGGGTGTTCACCACATTCTTGTGATGCTTGCAGTCCTGACAATTATGTATGTAGGTATGATTTTTCAATTCTCAGATTCATTGGAGGCTTCTAAATGACTGGAAAAAAGGAGAGACAGTTGTCCACTCACAAAGAGGACTCAGGCTCTGATGGGGTCAGAAATATATGAAAAACCAATTAAATAAACTTACGGAGGTTGAGGAAAGTTAAGAGCTATAAGGGGAGGTTCATGTTTCAGACCTTAATACATTAGGTCAGAGTCCCATAATGCTTAAAAGTTTTATTGTACTGCAATGTTGATACGTTATAAATTTAAATACAGTACCACCGTACACTAATATTTTGCAAGGTGGCACCAAGTGGTGGAATTGCTAACCTACCCTTGCAGCCTACCCCTCCTCCTTCCCTCTGAGCCTGCTTTAGGTGACTCTTTACCATTATGAGGTGCTAAGAACATCTGTGCATGTTAAACTTTTGCTGTGTGAGGTTTGGACTGTTTTTTGCCAGTTCTAAGCATATGGACGCGGAATACTGTCCTTTGCAGTTTTTAATGCGCAATCGAGGTATTGTGGACACTGTTTTCTTTCATAAGATTTTTCTAACACAGTTCTATATGTTTTGGACTGATTACTGGCTTTATGTTTAAGAACAGAAGGTTCTGCTTTTTTTTTCAGTCGAGCTCAGCTGTTTAAGTTGCATTATTTGTTTTACATCATCGTGTTCAATCTTTTGCTTAGTTCAGCTCTGTAAGAACAATGTCAACAACTGAAGTAACTGTAGGTCACTTATAACAAGGGACAGATGTATTTTCTTTTTTCTAAACCCAGTGATACTCAGGTATTCATAACTTCTGCAGTGTTCCTTTAAGACTGAACTGCCTGGAGAGAATTTGGAATGATATGCAAATGATGGAATCTTTGCGCATGCTATTTTCAAAAGCTGCCTTAAACTAACTGCCTAGGTTCTAAACCCTCAGATTTTACTCTCTGCCTGTCAAGACCAGAAGTTCAGAGATACTCTTCTCATCTACTTTTCATTTGCTGCTTTTTGCTATTCTTTAATATGAGCTAAACCATTGTTTTTGCATTTAAAATATTTTTTTCTCTGTTTCTCCTGGTTGGGTATAACCGGTGGGGAACTGATGTTTATTCTGTATTTATTGGAGTTCCCTGACTAAAGAACATCATTAGTTTATTCAAATTTATTTTAAAATATTTATTTAGTGAACTGCTAATTATGGTTCTTGGACTGCTAGCTCTGGTTCATTTTTCTGCTCGGTTCCTGGTTCCGAGCAGTTCAGGAACCGACTGCAAGCACTAAATAAGCTTTAAAAATCTTTTTATTTAGCAGTTGTTAACTTGGGGGAATTTTTACCCACAGAATATCTGAAAAACCTAAAAGAAGAACTGGAGAACCTGGTTTTAAACCTTGTACTGATTGGGCGAGATTTTTGCCAAGGCAGACAAACATAATTTATGTGTTGTCTGCCAAGGCTATGAACATTTAAAAGTAAATTGTGATATTTGCAAAACTTTTCCAGATAAAACTATTGAGAAATGCCTTGAAAGGCTCAAGAAAAAGCTTTCTACTCCTAAGGGTCCCTCAATATCTGACCAGCCGACACCCCCTGTTTCTGTGGGTGAAATCACAACAATAACAACAGCTGTAACTGCCACCCCTGAGACGGGTATACAAGCAGTCCAAAAGAGTCTTGCTGAAGTGGCTGACTCTCTGGTTCCCTCTAAAAAGTCTAAGAAAACAAAGCACACAGAACCCCCTGCTAAGCAGTGTTTAGGGACTTCTGTGCCTGCAATAAAAATGTCAACTGCTGATGAGATTGCACAGGACTTTGGGGTTATTCAGGCTTTACAGGGGCTGACTGCTCCTCTGCCTTAGACTCCTGCCAAGCAGAGTGGCTCTTCTTCTCAAGCTTCCCTTTTTGAACGAGAGGAGTATGTTGATATTGATGTGGAGAATGACGGGGACCCCAATTAACCGGAGGTTCCCCTGAACAAGGCTTTGGTTATCCTCCTAGGGCATCAGAGGATTTTTCCTCACACTTACTTTTGTAAGAAGGATGGCGGATGCTTTAGACATCCCCACAAGTGAAGTGACTGAGGATGAAGAAGAAGTTGAGTACATGGAAATGATGGGGCTGACACCCACTAAAAAGCTTCTTCTTCTGTTAACAAGTTCTTTAAGAAGGATGCCTTAAAGATTTTGCAAACACCCAATACTACCCCCCTCTGGATAAGAGGTTGGGTAAAATGTATCAGTTGGAAAGACAGGGTGCTGAATTCATGTTATCATATGCTGACCACCAAGGGGTGGTGCAAGTGGTAGCCTGTGACAAGGCAAGGGTTCCACTAGCCTCTCACCCCCTAGACAAAGACTAGGAAGATTGATAGTATGGCCAAGAAACGTTACCCTTCAGCCTCCTTGGCCATCAGGCAGGCAAACTTCCAGGCCTATGCTGCTCAATACCAAAAATATCTTTGGCAGTCGGTTCTTGCCATGGCAGACAAGGCACAGTCTCCCCTTTCAGCTGATTTAGCTGAAACAGCTAGGTTTGGTTTGGAAGCAGCGAAATATCAGCTCCAAATGGCTGCTGATTTATTTATTTATTTTCTTTATTTATTTACAAGATTAACCAGGCAGGCATACTGAGCGGGGGACCACTCGTTTCCAGATGTGACCTGGGGAAATTACAAGGGGTGCATCAGGACAGATGTTTACAAAGTTTTAACATAGGTGCAGAGTATATACAAGGCAGAGAACATTTAGGTACACAGGTATTTACAAAATTGTAACATAGGTGCAGAGTATATACAAGGCAGAGAACATTTAAGTACACAATATTTACAAAATGTTAACATAGGTGCAGAGTATATACATGGCAGAGAACATTTAGGTACACAGGCAGTGTGAGAAACATGCAACTAGGCACACGAAAGCAAAGCAAGTCAGCAAGACTTAGAAACATTACCGACCCTATGATGCAGCAGGTGAGAATAAACGGTGCATCACTAAACAGGGGCACATGGGGCTTATAGCTCAAGATTGCTGGTAGTAGTTGCATGTGTCAGAGAAATGTACGTGGAGAAGCGGGTTTAGGAGTCTTGGGTTAGAAGTGAGTCTGATGTCTGCAGGTAGATCATTCCAAAGTTTGGGCAAGCGATATTTGAAGGCTGATTGTCCCTTGGATGTATGCATGAATGGGACTTGGAGAAGCCTGGAGTCGGAGCTTCTGAGTGAGTAGGCCGGGGAAGGTTGGACTGATAATGCAGAGCTGAGGTAAGGGGTGAGGGATTGGGACCAGAATTTAGCTATGACTCTGGAGCCGTGGATCAGTCTGCGGGATGCGAGTGAGTGTAGGGCTAGGGAGCTGTATAGTTCACAGTGATGGGTCATTGGGGGGCAGTCCAGGATGAAGTGACAGAAGGAATGGAAGAGGGTGTCCAGGCTGGCCAGGTTTGGATGAGGGTGCAGTGCCATAAACTGTGTCACCATAGTCAAGTATTGGGAGAATCGTCTTTTGCACTATTTCCCTCCAGACCATGGTGGTCATGCACCCTTTGTTGCAATATAGTGCACCAAGTTTGGGGTGCAGTTTTTTGTGTAGCGAGTCAATGTGAATGGAGAAATCTAGGTGTTGGTCAAGCCATACTCCCAGGTATATAAATGAGGTGCAAGACTCCAGGGGGGACCCGTCCAGGGTATGGAAGGCGGGAAGAGCAGCTAGGCGGGAGAGTCGAGGTTGCATGCCGAAGGTTAGGGAGACCGTTTTCTTTGCAATTAGGAATAGTTGGTTGGACCCGAACCATTTCTGTACAGCATCGAAGTCCTGTTGGAGAGCAGCGGACACGACACCAGTGGAGGGGCCAGAGGCATACAGTACGGTGTCATCCACGTACATTTGTATGGCTGAGTTTGTGCAGGCCAGCAGGAGGTCATTTAGAAATATAGAAAATAGTAGTGGGCCCAGGACTGAGCCTTGGGGGAACCCCAGGGTGACTGGGAGGGGTGGAGGTATTTGGGAGCTGATTTTCACCAATTGGTGTCTGCCAGTCAGGTAGGCCTGAAACCAACTAGTGGCAAGGCTGGAGAGGCCTGCATCATTAAGTTTTGCTAGTAGCTTGGGGTGGGAGACAGTGCCAAAGGCCTTGGCCAGGTCTATAAATAGCCGAGGTGATATGCCCCTTGTCCATTCCTGAGGAGATGTCATTGGTGAGTCTTAGGAGGGCAGTGATAGTGGAGTGAGACTTGCGGAACCCTGACTGATAAGGGGTGAAAAAAGAGGTATAGTCAAGGTATTGGGTGAGTTGGGCAAGGGCAAGGTGTTCCTGAAGTTTGTCCAGTATTGGGAGTAAGGAGATTGGGCGGTAATTTCCAGGTGCAGAGGGATCGCCACCCTTTGGGAGATGGATGACAACCGCCTGCTTCCAAGCGCCTGGGATTTTAGCCAGGGAGAAAGAGAGGTTAAGGAAGCCGGCTAGTGGGGCGGCAATTGCGGGGGCTGAAAAGTGGAGGTTTTTAGCGTCCAGGCCTAAGGGGCATTTGCCTTTGTTGGGGTCGAGAGCATGTAGTGCATGTAGTACTTTGGCCGGGGTGACTGGACGGAAGGAGAAAGTAGTGGCGGGGGGGAGTTCTGGGATTTCAATGATGAGCTAGGTGTGGATGGGGTGAGTGGGTGGTTGGGTAGGAGAGACTTGGCGCAGCTGGTAAAGAAGGTATTGAAGGCAGTGGCAACTTCACTAGGGTCCGAGATGATGTTGCCATGGATGGATAGGGTTGGGGTTGGTGGCTGGACTGGAGGAGTGAGTAGGGATTTGATGGTTTTCCAAAAGTTTGAAGGGTGGCTAAGGCTGGAGCAAAGAGCTGACTTGAAGTAATTCTTTTTGGCCTGCTGTATAGATTTAGTGCAGGAGTTGCGGAGGGTATGGTATCTTTGTAGAGATTCTTGGGAGCTGGATAGCTTATGTTTTTTCCAGGTCTGGTCCCTGGATCGGCATCTGCTAATGATGTCGGCGGTGACCCAAGGGAGATGGGAGCCCTTTACTCTTGTGCATCTTAGAGGGGTGTGGTAGTCCCAGACAGCAAGAAATTTATTTCTGAACATATCAAAGGTGTAGTTGATGGTGGGTGCCTTCTGTATGAAGGACAAGTCAACGTGAGCAAGGTCATTTAGGAGGGAAGGTAGACATAAGGATTTATAGGATCTCGTGAGGAGTGTCCTGGGGAGGGGTTCAGCAGGTCTGTGCACTTTCTTGACCATGTATGCCATGTGGTGATCGCTCAGGGAGTCGGGGAGGAGACTGGCTTTAATAATCCTGTGAGGGTGGGATGTGAGGGTCCAGTCCAAGACGGAGTGGTTTAGTGTGTTAGGGTTTAATCGGGTGGGTTGGTCAATTAGTTGGGAGAGGTTTAGAGTGTTTACTTTGGTCCGTAGCTTAGATCAGTCGTTCGCTAGTCAATTGAAATTAAAGTTGCTGAGGATGTGGAGCTTGCCAGCTGTGGCAGCAGACTTTAATGTGGCTAGGTGGTCTAAGACGCCGGGCAAGGGGGTAGCAGGAGTGCAGTAAGTCCCCGTAACATACACTGGGAAGGAATGAGGGAGAGCGAGCTTAACCATCAAGGATTCAATTTGTGGTGCCGGTCTGGGGATCTGGACCGGGGTGAACTGGATCCTGGTGGAGATGAACATGGCAATGCCGCCTCATTTCTTCTTGCCCAAACGGTCCTGCCTGATCAGTGAGTAGCTAGGAATGGCTACTGCTGAATCAGCATGGTGTGGTTTCAGCCATGTCTCAGATATAATGAAGATGTCCGGGCGTAGGGTTAGGGCAGTGAGTAGTATCTCAAGTACTTTGTTCAGGATGCTGCAGATGTTGAGGTGCAGTAAGCAGAGGCCCTTGGGGAGAGTTGGAGGGGGAGTGGGAGGCGTTGGACCTGGGTTGGTTTCAACATCCCCTGCCAGGAGGAGAAGCAGTGTGAGATAGTGTATGGAAATATTTCATGTAGATTTGGGCTTTTGTTTGGAGTGGGTTCCTTGTGGGGTGGGAGGGGTGGCAGAAGTAGCCAAGTTGCATAGGACAGATAGCCCTGGAGAAAAGGAGGGAGGGAGGATGGTGGCACCAAGCGCCCAAGTAAGGGTGGCCATATGTGGCTGTAGCTGTGGGGTGGTGGTAGATGGGGGGGGGACAGGGGACTGGGCAGGGTGTAATAGAGGTGGTGGTTCGGTTCTCGCAATGGCTGGTTGCTGAGGGGAGAGAAGCTAGAGGAAACACCAGGAAGAAAAGCGGGAGTTGATAAAGGAGCATTTTTCCACTTGATTGCAGCAACAAGCTGGGACTGGGTGTGGCGGCCACAAGTGGTGGGATCGTATAAGCTGCTAATGCGAAAGTGGACTGACTGGTTCTAGCGAGTCACCTGACAACCCCTATATTGCTGACAGCCGACCAAAGGTGGTGGTGGTGGGGGCGGCGGGACAAAATTACATGCCATCTCCTGCAATGCTGGCAGCTGTGGGCTGCGTTGCGCTCCGTACCTTGTGTGCTCCGGGGGGTGCTCTGGCTGGTGAATCCGGTGGGAGGGCAGTCAGCAGGAGGTCCTCATGACCCTCGAAGTGTTCCTGGGGAGGGCAAAGCTGCCAGGTGGATGGCAAACACTGTGGCTCAGAGAAGGTTTGCTTGGCTAAGGGCCATAAGCCTTACCCAGGATACACAAACCAAAGCATTGGATTTCCCATTGGAGAAAAACTCCCTCTTTGGGGAAAAGACAGACTTACATGAAAAAGGTGGATGAATACAAGGCCACCTTCAGAAGCAATTCTACAGAAGACAAAGCTTAGCCATCCACCAGACCCAATTGAAGGGGAGGCAGTGGCAGATCTTTTCAAAGCAGGCCCTTTTTCCAGGCCATGGCTACGCCTTAGTACCAGAAGGATCCACAGCAGGGATAATTTCAGGGACAGGGGTAGGAGGGGTTCCAGGTGTGGTTCCCAATCCAAGGCCCAGCCTCAAGCAAAGCAGACACCCTGATGTGTCTGTACAGGCCGCCTCCCTACTGCCTGTAGGAGGCAAACTGGCTCACTATTTTCATGCTTGGCAAAAAATCACCACAGACAGGTGGATCCTGGAAGTAGTGAGCCAGGGATTGTCTCTAAACTTCAAATTCCTTCTACCTTTAAGAACCCAAGTTTTCAAGCCATCCACAAATGCAGAGAGAAAACTCCTGGAAGCAGGGGTTCAAAAACTGCTTCTGTCACAAGCAGTTTAACCAGTACCAGTCCAATTAAAAGGAAAGGGATTTTACTCAAGATACTTCCTTACCACAAAGAAAAATGGGAAGTGGTGGTCCATCTTAGACCTCAGGGTCTTAAACAGATATCTAACAAAACCAAACTTCAGAATGGTAACCCTGGCACTAATTTTGCCAACCCTCCAGAAAGGAGACTGATTGGTTTCACTGGACCTAAAAGATACCTATTTCCACATCCCCATAAGGGAGTCTCACAGAAAATACCTCAGGTTCAGACTCTCTTCAAGTCATTACCAGTTCCCAGCCTTGCTATTTGGTCTCACTTCAGCACCAAGGTTGTTCACGAAGTGTTTGGCAGTGGTAGTGGCACACCTTTGAAAGCAAGGTGTCACAGTCTTCCCGTATCTAGATGTCTGACTGGTGGTGAGAGAATCACCTCAGCACGTGAGGGAGCAGCTGCAATTGACCCAAAGGCTCTTGGAGTCTCTAGGATTCCTGATAAACCTGAAAAAGTCGGTCCTTTAGCCTGCTCATGTATTGCAGTTTATAGGAGCCGAGTTAAATATCCTGCAGGGCATACCTGCCTCTGGACAGAGCAAAAAGCATCTTACAAATAGCAGGTTCATTCAGCCTGAACAAACCAAAAACTGCAAGACAGTTCCTACAGCTTCTGGGCCACATGGCAGCAGCCACAGGCACAGTGTTGGGATCCAGATTCCAAATGAGGGACATCCAGTTTCACCTCAGGACTCACTGGTGCCAAAGAAGAGACCCTCTTTCAAAGTTCATTCCAGTGACAAGAACTTTGTTACAGGCCCATGAATGGTGGAAAGAGGAAACCAACCTGAGAGGAGGGGTTCCTTTTCAACAGGAGCCCCCATCGGTAGTTCTCACAACAGATGCGTCACTATTGGGGTGGGGTGCCCACCTGGGAGACTGCACCACCCAAGGCACATTGTCAAGTGCACAGTCACTCCTGCACATCAATCTGCTTGAACTCAGAGCAGTATTATTGGCACTAAAGACTTTCATGACACTGCTACAGGGAAAGGTGGTACAGATCTGAACAGACAATGCCACCACTATGTACTACATAAACAAGCAGGGAGGGACAAGGCCAAACCGTCTCTGCACAGAAACCATAAAAATATGGAGTCTGGCATACTCCTTGGGAGTGTCACTACAGGCAATTCACCTGCCTGGCAAGGACAATACTTTGGCAGACACCTTGAGTTGGATCAACCAGGCCCATCACAAATGGACTCTGAACAGGCAAGTGGTGGAAGTGATTATTAGGAGGTGGGGCACTCCAGATCCAGACTTGTTCGCATCCCAACAGAACCACCACCTGCCACAATATTGTTGCAGACCACCAGATCAAGGAACAGTCTCCCTGTATGCTCTAGTTCTGGATTGGTCAGGGAAACATCTGTATGCTTTTCCTCCCTTCCCCCTGGTGTACAGGGTATTGCTCAAGTTCAGGCACTAGTCAGCATCCATGATCTTGATAGCACCAGATTAGCCCAGGCAGCCATGGTACTCTGTACTGCTCTCCAGGTCTGTGGCTGAGCTGATACACTTTCCCAGAAGGCACAACCTGTTAACCTCCAATCAGGGGAGGCTTCTATACCTGAACCTCAGATCCCTCTGGCTCGAGGCCTGGCTCTTGAGGACCTAGAATATGAAGGACTAAACCTTTCTGAAGGTGTCCTGGACATTTTGAGGGGTTACAGGAAGCCCTCCACAAAGAAAATCTATGCTGCAAAATTGAAAAGGTTTTCTATTTGGTGTTCCACCCAAACAATTGTGTCAACACAGGCTGGGGTCCCAGCCATGCTGGATTATCTTACCTATTTGCATTTATTTGGGCCTACAGCCCAGTATCCTGAAAGTACACCTTGCTGCAGCATCTGCTCACATTTCAGCCAGGCAAAGGATTTCTCTTGCTTCAGACCCTTTCTTCAAAAGGTTCTTTAAGGACCTTTCCCATTTTCAGCCCCCCCTCACATGGAGCCACTGCCGGCATGGGGTCTCAATGTATGTATAGTCAAGTTCATGGGGGCTCCTTTTGAGCCCATGTCTTCAGCTCATCTAAAATATGTCACATGGAAAACAGTTTTCCTAGTGGAAATGACTTCTGCCAGAAGAATAAGCGAGCTCCAGGCTTTCTGCATCGAACAGGACTATATTTCCTTCCACAAGAACAAAGTGGTTCTGAGAATGAACAGGAAATTTCTCTCTAAAGTGGTTTCTGATTTCCACATGAACCAAACCATTACCATACCTGTCTTTTTCACTGAGCACTCTACTTCTGGTGAAAGGAGGCTCCACACTCTGACTGTCAAGAGAGCTCTTAGCTACTGCATGATAGCCACTAAGGACCATAGGCAGGGCAGAAAACAGCTGTGCCTGACTTATGGGGATGTGGGAAAGGGTAACACAGCATCAAAAAGGTCCATGTCTCACTGGATAGTACAGAGTATCCAGTTTTGTTACTCTAAGGCAGGAAGGGAACTCCCAGCAGGCTTGAGGGCCCATTCCACAAGAGGCACAGCTGCTACCATAGCAGCTGACAGGGATGTTCCATTAGTGGACATCTGTAAAGCAGCTACCTGGAAAACAGTACACACTTTCACAAAGCATTACTGTTTAGACATCCTGTCCAGGAGTGATCCTAGGTTTGGCACAGCAATCCTGCAGAGTCTGTTCCCAAAGTAGGTTCTGTGCCCACCTCCAAAGGTACTGCATCTTAGTCTGCAGAAGTTATGAATACCTGAGTATTACTGGGGTTAGAAGAAAAAATTACCGTAGTAATCTTGTTTCTTCCCAGTGATACTCCGGTGTTCAGAACTTCCCACCCTGCCTTCCCTTCAAGAACTAGTAGCCTCTGCATTCCTGGGAATGTTTTTGTGACCTAATATATAGGTGCCACAATCAGGCACTATGGTTGTTATTTGGGTTCATTTTTGCTGTTTTTCCCCCTTCAGGTGATTCTGATATTCGGGGGTAATGTTATACATAATGTATGGTAGAGCGCTGTTAACCTTAGGAAATCATCATTTCCTAAGTTTGTTAACCTATCAATGTGACATAGAAATGTTGTTAACCTATCGATGCTACGTCACATCGATAGGTTAGCAATGGTGATCGGTCTGCACGTGAGTGCGCCTTTTTTTTAGACTGGGAACCGACGGATGAACGCAGTGGTTAGGGAAGGACTGAACAGCCACCGCAGTGACTATATCTCAAAAAGTAAGCAGCCGTTTTCCTTTTTACGTGGGACCATACACTATAAAAAATAATGTATGGTCCCTCTATCGGCAACCAGTCACTATTAACCATCTCAAGGTTGCCATGGCAACATAAACCTCTCGAGCTTAGCTCTTGAGGGTTTTACCGTCCACCCTAGCAACCTCTAGAGCAGTTAACAGACCCGGTTACGATAGAGGACCATACATTATCCTCTATGTTATGACCTCCAGTTTTGTTTTATTTTTCCCCTTTTGGGGGCATTAGGGTGTTGTTCCATTATTACATGTCTAATTATGAAGGGTTTTTACATATAGATGTTTAGTTTTTTTGTGTCTATCTCTCCAGGCTCCAAGGAAATCTGAAGGTTTAGAACCTAGGCATTTAGTTTAAGGCAGCATTTGAAAATAGCACCCGTAAAGATTCCATCATTTGCATATCATTCAAAATTCTTTCTGGGCAGTTCAGTCTTAAAGGGACACTGCAGAAGTTCTGAATACCTGAGTATCACTGGGAAGAAACACAATTACTATGGTATTTTTTTCTTCCTGATTACAGAACAGGAGGGATGATTAACCCTAAGTATGGGTGAACGATGTTTGTGTTAAGTATGATATATCCCTGCTCTTGGCCACAATGGTCAGCTTTAGTTACTACAAATGTCGGATTTAATTTTTTACATTTTAGTAAGTTTTATTTAAATTGAGATTTGGGTATATGCTGTAACCCCCCACGTTCTGTAACAAAAGGCAAGGGTGCAGTTTTTCTTTTTTTCTTTATTCACTACTATTAAAATGCTGTATTGGGCCTTTCAAAGCTTACCAATTATATTCTGCCTGCCTGTAGGCATTTTCTATGTAATGTTCTCTTACATAATGTAATATAATATAAGTAAAAAAAAAAAAGAAACACAATTCAGCTGGCAACTGATGCAATGTGGCACACATCTTAAAAGTCAGACATTCTTTTTTTTTAATAATTTATATTTTACTGAATTTTGAAAGAATAACACTATCAAATAACAATGTGATAATGCATAAACAGTTAATATTACAGGAGAAAGGCAATAAAACAATACAGCATAATTATATGTTACAAGAGTCGTGTCCTTTTTTTTTTTTTTTGGTAATTCTTTGGTAACCAGGAAAGACCCAATAGGCACAAGTGCTTGCTTTCAGGGCAACCTGTAAGCACTAGAGAGGTTAAGAGACTTACTCAGAGTCACACAGTATGTGAGTGGAGGCTGTGGGAATCAAACCCGGGTCTGCTGGATATACACATCTCATTCACAGCTTGTTACTTTAACCTCTAGGCTATACTACATTAAATGCAGTTGACATTAAAGATTCAAAAACGGGTAACATGTTTAGAAATTTCTATAAAGCTGTGTCTGACCTGGGTATCTTACAAAACCTAGACTTTCAAAAGCGGCCCCAGGCTGTATAGAACTTATCTACGCACTTATGTTGAAAGATCTTTCAGTCTGTCATTAAGTGAGGGTGCACTGGTTTGCTTCCAGTTTTTTGAAATGTTGTATTTTGCAGTTATTAAGGCAGCATTTAGCCAAAATGTCTGGTTTACCAATAAGTTATGTGCTTCGGATAAATATCCAACATATTCGTCATAGAGGAGTGAGTTATGTCATAGCTCTGTACTTCGCGGGCAAGCAAAACCTCTTTCCAGAATCTTTAAAGTTTTGTACAGGTCTAGAATATATGGGTTGTAGAGCCTCTGTCTACCAAATGTAAAACTTTCTTGTGGCACACTGCTTGCGCCACAGCACTCAAATGCAAAAAGTAAAACAACAGTAAAACAAAAGTTGTTAATGTGGTTAGACTTGTAATTGCAATAACAACCTTGGAGCAGGCCATTGCCTTGGATTGATGACCAGCTGGAGGGACATGGCCCCCATTCCTCCTTGGGTCACCCATCCCCTTAACCAGTCAGTCATCTCTCAGAAATGAGCAGATTCTTAGTCATCATTTTGTAAGTAATAAGAATGAAAAACAGATGGGATGGGGAAACACCTGTGTGACTGATTTAATGGAAAACGTGTTTCTTGTTTGCTGATCCCACTGTCCTCCCAGTGCTGTATACAGGGACAGAGGACTGTATTTAACCCAGAGAGAACATTGGGACCAGTAAACAATTAACTGGAGTTTATAAAAGCTTTAAAATACACTGCAGGA
Source organism: Neoceratodus forsteri (assembly GCA_016271365.2). NCBI lineage: Eukaryota > Metazoa > Chordata > Ceratodontiformes > Ceratodontidae > Neoceratodus > Neoceratodus forsteri. The sequence continues at coordinate 240,939,984 of CM028133.1, read as the reverse complement.
TAGTAAAACTCCCAGTGCTGCATCCTGCTCCGACGTCAGCTGGATTTCTTGTTGCAGCACATGTCAGCTTTGGATTTGGCACAGTCAGCCAGATACTATGTACTGGGTATCCACCTCTGACAGTGACACCATTAAAGTGACCATCAGTACAGCAACTATAGCTCCAGGTTGCTGTACGGATGGTTGCTGGACCCAGGCACTGTATTCGGGGGATATGCTCCCCCTTCCCTAATCAGCTCCAACTTGGAGTTGATTATATTTAGTGGGGGGGTGCGGGGAGCACAGCTCCCCATGTGGGGTGTTCGCGGGGGCAAAGTCCCCCAAAGAAAACATGTTGCTGTGTAAGAAACCATATGCTGACCGCAAAAAGTGGTCGACATGACGGTTTCGCTGTCTGGTCGTGTGACAAATGTTTTGTCGATGACCAGTCATAGATCCCCATCTACTGTAGTGCAGCAAACAGTAAGTCCATTTTTTTTTACATGCAAAGTGTTGAGTTGGGACCAGCCTTACAGTTAGGTATGGGGTTCTTAGTTCTGACTGTTTGCCCTTTAACATTCTCTTCCTCTCCAAAACACACTGAAGGCGGCTTATGGAATTTAAGCAACAAGGAGGTGTGTCTGAAGAAACCATGAAATCTACACAAGTTGGAATTCGATGAGTCTCCATACATGAGCAAATCGTAGTTGGCAGATTCACCAGTACATGGATATAACCAAGTTGTTGTGCGAATTTGGCCACTCGATCAATGAAAGCAAAAAATAAACACCTGTTAGCAGAAACAAGCAGCCCCCCCAACACAAAACCTAGGCAATACTCCAATGTGCGAGCTGCACTGTGTTCATGAGGGTGCCCTTGCCTGATGAAGCATTTATTTTTTTTTTATTTATTTAGTTTTTGTTGACCGGGTAAGTGCACTAGACAAATCCTGCCTATTTTCAGGCACAACCCGGGGTTGAGGGATACAGATGAATGCCAACTGACCTTTGAACCTGATTATGTTGTTGGTGGTATTTTTAATGAATGAGAGAAATTTGGCCAGGACACCGGGGAAATTCCCCTACTCTGCTGGTGCTCTGTGGCCAGTAGAGGGCTGTGAGTGTTCTGTTGTAAGGCAGAAGCATTGCAGCGCTCCATGGAGTTGGTCGTTGTTGTGGAGGCTCCCATTTTTGAAGCTACGCTGGATGTACTGGAGGAAGCTGATGTCACCCCTGAAATTAGGGCATCGGAGTCAAAGATGTTGAATGAAGCTCAAGAGGGGATCGGTGAGCTGCCAATTCGGGAGATTTTTAATGCGTTTGACAGTTCAATTTCCGTAGTGGAATCTACCTGTTTGCAGCGAGATATGGGATCTTCTGGGTCAGTAGCGGCTGTTGCTCTACCGGAAGATTTTCACAGTACCACGCTTCCGGATTCAGTGTCGGATGACACTGCAATTACGGAGACAATGGAAGCCGAAGTCCAACAACCTTTCACCTCTCAAGTTCTGAGACAACAATTTGGTTTATAGGCGGCTAACCCTGCCGGATTCAGAGACTGGTCGGCGGATAATTCTCTTTCTCAAGCTGGATGGATATGGAACTCTGCAGGGACTTGGATTCCTGATCCTGACTGGGTGGACACTCTCACAATTCCTACTAAGCATGCCACCTCCCTGAGCTCAGGTATTAAGACTGATTCTTCTTTTATAAATAATAATACTGGTGCACACCTGTTGTTGGAGGATTCTGAGGCTATCTTCAGCCCCAGTACTTCTTCGGGGACCAGAAGGACCTTCCGAATCAAACACAGGTATTCCTGACGGAAAAAGCCCTAAGCCTTCTAAACACATTCCTATGGCTGACTTGTTCAAAAATAAACTGGAACAAGCTCCCAGGAGGAATGCAGTCAGATTACGGTATAGAGGTGGTCTGGGCTCTCATCCTGACAGATATTATGTTGCTAACACCTTACCTAGAGGCGCTATGTCTTTTTTACCTTCTGATTTATTCACTTTAATACATGTTTCTGGGGAGGATTCTTTTGATTTTAGTTTCTGACTTAATCATAGCCTGGAATTATTTTGGGAGAAGTATTCTATCCTAAAAAGCACTCCTCTGTGGGTTCCTTTTTTAGCCATTCCTCTTACTAGACCGCAAATTCGGTATGTTTCTATCATGTTCAGGAATGAGGGGGTAAATTGGTTACAAAATTGTTGTGATATTCTTGGACCCCCTGCTGCTTTATTAGATCTAGAAGGTATATGGATGGGAGGCTGGAAATTTAAAGTGAAATTATTTCAAGTAAACCTGGATATCATTCATCTGCCCAACAGTTTTTTTCTAGGTAAAGATAGAGGAGTATGTTTTTATAGTGGACAACCTAGAGCATGTTATAAATGTGGTTCCCGAACTCACATTAGTAGTGCATGTGATATGCTAAAATGCTCATTATGTGGGGGATATGGGCATTCTATGAATTTATGTGAGAATATCTTCCAGTGTAACTTATCTGTTGATAAAGGGTATGCTTTCCATCAGTGCCCCTGGGCTAAGAGGAATAGGACTGAAGGGTGGAATCATGATGAGCTAGTGCTTCAGGCTCAAGAAAAGCAGCAAAATCATTTACCCACTGAATCCTCATCTTTGTCTACTACACCACACCCTGTTGTACTAGAACCAGCCCCATCTGTTAATGACACTGGGCCTACTAAAATCCCAGATCATGTTCCTGTGACCGCTCCTGATTTAGGCCCTTCTACTGATACTACTCCTAATACTGTTTCTAACAGACCCGCTATGCCATCCCCTATTTTTTTAACTATTAAAGGGAGAAGATTTACTAGATCTTCACTAAAAATCCCCACTCCTTGTCCTATTCCCACCATGAATATATTCTCTCCCCTGCAGGATGACTTTGGGGACGCAGACTTGGAATCAAATGCTTCTCATAGATTCGAGCTAGTTACTGAGGATGAAGAAAGCAGATCCACAGAATTATCTAAAGACAGAAAGGGAGAGAAAGGAAAAAAAAGGAAGGCTAGCAATAGTTTAAAAGGAAGGCCATGATAAAGGTGTTTTATGACTACTTTAAAGCTATTATCATTTAATGTCTGCAGTTTAAAAAACATAAAAAACAGATCTCTCTACTGTCCTTTTTTGAGTCTCTTTCAGTGGACATTATTTTTGTTCAAGAGACTCAACTCACCTCACTCACAGAGGTGGAACTTATTAAAAAGCGATGGCATTGGGGGCCTTCATTCTGGACTTTTGGTTTAGAACCTGCAGATGGTATTGGCATTCTTTTTAAATCCACTCATTTTCACATTTCGCGCCTTATTGATGTTAGTCTAGGCAGAGCCTTAATTCTTGATGGTTCCCTTAGAGATTTTTCTTTTCGTATTATTAATGTTTATGCCCCTCAAACCAAATCTGCTAGAATCGCATTATTTGAGGAAATTAGGCCTTTTTTATTTTCTAAACTCCATATTATTTGGGGAGGTGATTTTAATTGCTCTTTGAATACCACACTGACAGGAGTCACCCCAAAAAAATGTACTGCAATTCCAATGCTTTGTCACAAAATCTTTCTGGGGCCAGTATGAAGGATGCTTACCGTACTCTACACCCTATGGGTACGGGAGCTACCTACCATAGATTTATATATGCTACACTTATTGATATGTTTTTTGTTTCTCCACATCTGATTCCCATTTCTTGTAAATCTCAACCCTCGGAATTTTCCGATCATAATATTCTTTTTTGCTCCCTTAGTTTACATTCTCTTCCTCCTAAGATTTTCTCCCCATATAACCGATGGAGACTGAATTTGTCTCTTCTTGATAATCCTTCCCTTTATTCACAAATTGAAGGTTTTTTTGCTAGTAGAGATTCTGTTTCATGTGCCTATGCCTCCTCATTGAGTTGGTGGCTAGATACTAAGAGGGAGCTTAAGAAGCTTTTAATCTCCTTTGGTAAAACTCAGGCTAATTCTAACTATTTAAAATATCTCCTCTTAAGGAATCAGTTATATAAATTAATGTCTTTTCCTCCTAGTAATAGTAACAATTTTCATTCTCAAATTTTGGCAATCAAAAAACAGATGAAAACCTTCCAATATGACAGAGCTAAATCTTTAGAATTGGAATTTAATTTTGGTACTAGGAAATCACCAGCTTCGGATCCTTTCGAAGCCAGCAAATCAAGGTCAGATAATACCCTTATGTCCCAGCTTGCTTTACCTAATAGTACTTTAGTATCCAAGGGCCTAGAGATGTTAGCAATAGTCCAGAAATATGTTAGTGATGCTTTCCATGACAGGTCTGACCAGTCTTTTTCTGAGATCTGGGGATTCACTGCACCGTTACCTCAGGTTCCTGTTTCTTAGGTATCTACATTAATAAGGCCTATTTCTCCCCAGGAAGTGGAGGTTGCTATATCTCAATTAAGTAAGGGTACATCGCCGGGATTGGATGGTATTCCCAATGATTTTTATAAAATATTTTCATCACACATGCTTTATTTTCTCCCCAAAGTCTTTATTTTTTTATTATTTTCCTCTTCTTCCCATTTAGGAGATAATACTTCTCTACTTTGTTTTTTACATAAATTGGGAGATAAAACTTTACTGTCAAATTGGAGACCACTAAGCTTATTAAATAATGATTATAACATTTTTGCTAAAATTCTTAACAATAGGTTATTATTGGTAGCAGAGTCCCTTATACACCTGGCTTAGACTTGTGCCATACCCAACAGGCATATTCGACATAACTTATACCTTTTACGAGACTTATTTGAACTCAGTTGAGGCAATAAAATTTCGGGTTATGTTGTTGCCTTAGACCAGGCTAAAGCCTTTGATAAGGTTAGGCATGCTTATTTGTTTTTTACACTTATGCAGTAGGGGTTTCTGAAACCTTTTGTATTTTGGATATATGCCCTATATAAAGGAGCTACTATGGACCTATGGTTAATGGCCTTTTTGGAACAGATATTCCTCTTACTGTTGGAGTCAGACAGGGATGTCCCATAAGTCCGCTACTTTACTCTTTTGTTTTAGACCCAGTAATTAGACAAATTCTATGGGACACTACTATTGTAGGCTTGGCCCCTTCTCCTGCAATACCTTATGAGAAAGTTACCGCTTATGCGGATGATGTCACTTTACTATTACAAGACGTCCCTTCTCTAACCAATGCACTACAGATTTTTTATCATTTTGGAAATTTATCAGGAGCCCAGCTTAATTTAGAGAAAAGTTTTATTTTTTCATTACACCCTTCACTTTCAGTTCCTTTAGATCTTAGGGGCATTCCGGTTGTCTCCTCCCCTAATAACATTTTAGGTATTTGGTTTGGGGCTGGGGATTTGGCATCATATAATTGGGAAAAACAGTTGTATATTGGGGAATTTAAGATTCACTGTTGGAAGGGTTGGAAATTTGGGAAGAAAAAAAGGGCAATAATCATTAAACAATTTTTGCTACTGGTTTTTTTTATATCTAAGTTATGTTTTTCCACCTCCACTGCATCTGGAAACAAGACTATTTAGTCTTTTTTTTCAGATGCTTTGGGTTAATAGACTGAACCCTGTACGTAGGGACATTACTTATTTTCCACTTCAAAAGGGAGGTTTAGATATGGTTAACCCTATTGTTTTTTACCATTCCCTGTTTTTGTTTGGCTCCTTTTCTTATTTATGGTCTCCAGTCTCCATGTCTTGGCAGTTATGGTCACAATTTCTATGGTCCAGGTATTTGGATAAATGGTCCTTATTACCTCCCAAGATTCTGTTGACTGACTCTTTACCATCCTAAGGGATTTCCACTTTAAAAAAACTACAACAGTGGAAAATCTCTTTTCCACATCTACTCACTCTCTCCAGAAAATCCTTGTACAACTTTATTGCTTTTGAGGTTCAAAAAAGTGTTCTTTTATTTCCAGAATGTGTCCCCTCTAAAATGCTGTTCTCTCTTAGGAAGGTGACAGATTTTAGGATTCCCCCTCATATTTGGGATACTGTCTGGCTCTCTATGCAAGGGCGGTTAGGGGTCAGAGGTAATTTAAAATATAAACTCATTGCGGAGAGGTTCTGCTTAAGGCCCACCTGTATAAACTGTGAGGAAACTATGGTTCATTTTTTCGTCACTTGTCCCTTTAGTCAAAATTTTTGGCAGGACGCTGCCATACATTGGAATTTGCCTTTTTTAACCCATATCTCATATCAAACCATAGGTCTTGGTGATTACACAGGGATTTGGTGCCTGTATCATAAAAGTACTTTGAATGTTTTTTTTTCCTTTGTACAATATTTTTTATGGCAGGTCAATTTATTTTACAGCAACAAACAGTGTTATTTAGTACTATGTTCTTACAGAATGAGAATGGTTTAGCTTCTGTTAAAACTAGAGATATTGTTAAATTTTCTAAAGCTAAAGTAGATTCTTTTTGGCACAATTTTATTTATGATTTTTTGGTGGTATTGTATGTTTTTTACATTTATGTATCCTGTATAATATTGTAACCTGATTATTTATGTTTGCCTTTGTGATGTTGTGTTTCTTTTCAATAAAACTTTCCCTACTCTTTTCAATAAGTGCCATGGGATCTTTAACATCCATCTGAACTACCACCAATCCAGGCAGATGGGACCTCGGTTTAACAACTCATCTGAAAGACGGCACCTCAGAAGTGCAGCACCCCTCTCATGCTGCACTACAGTGTCAGTACTGGGATATTAACCCAAATGCCAGATGTGGGAACTGAACCCACAGCCCTCTGATCTCCCGGCCTCAGAGGTGAGTGTGCTATCTACTGAGCCACTGACACTACACAAGTACACTACGCATACTTTGCCATCCTTGCAGACTCCATATAACCGATGTTTAGGTAACACCTCATCTCCGTTGCCAGTCCCATGAACCCTGTGGTTAGCAGTGGCAGCTGTCAGATTTTTTTCTACTTGCTGCTGTGAGCTGCAGACTATCACCCCAGACTCTGATGCAGCTTTATGATTCGAAGGGACACAGACATTTGACCAACCCTTCAGGGTCCTTTTGAGTTGACAGAAAAATGGTTTGGAATGTGAGGAGAGCTAAATACTACATGGTTTCTGAGCTTGTGCTCTAAATCTGGGACTCTGTTCTGAGACAGTAAAACGTTTTGTGAACAGGGGAGGATAGTGGATGTTGCTTCTCTGGACTTTAGCAAGACATTTGACACTGCCGTACAGGAGACTGATAAAAGAAATTGAGCGGCCTAGGGCTGGGATCCAAAGTGGTGAACTGAGTTAGAAACTGGTTAATAGGTGACAGATGGTGGTGGTGGTTAAAAACACTCATTCTAATGATGGGAAAGTGACCCACAGTGTGCTGCAGGGCTCAGTACTGGGACTGGTCCTCTTCAGTGTTTTCATAAGTGACATTACAGACAAACTGGGAGGGAAGGTATGCCTTTTTGCAGACGACACCAAAATCTGTAATAGGGTGGACACTCAGGAGGGGTGGAGAGAATGTGTAGGGATTTTGAAAACTTGTGTGGTCAAGAGTATGGCAAATGGAGTTCTGTGTTAACAAGTGCAAAATCATACTCCTAGGTCATAGGAACCCAAGACCTGAGTTTAGGATGGTGCAGGAGGTTCTGACAGTCACTTATCAGGAAAAGGATCTAGGGGTCATCATATCTGATTACCTCTAACTGGCAGGGCAGTGTGACAAAGCAGTGGGTAGGGCCATAGGGATGCTGGGATGCATAGGGAGAGGTATCTCCAGCAGGAGAGTGGAGGTGGTGTTACCATTATATTGCTCACTGGTGAGACCCCACCTGGAGCATTGTGTCCAGTTCTGGAGGCTGCATCTCAAAAAGGACAAAGACAAGGTGGAGGCAATCCAGAGGAGGGCAACTAAAATGGTGCAGGGGCTGTCAGAAGCCCTAGGAAGAGAGGCTGAGGGGAATCTTTACATGCTACCCCATTCCCTCTCTCTCTCTCGCTCTCTCTCTCTCTCTCTCTCTCAGGAACATGATAGTGACCTACAAGTACCTCACAGAGCTGAACAGGTGCAGGAGGGGAAATCTCTTTAAAATGAGGACAAGAACCAGGACCAGACATGATGTGATGAAGCTGGAGTGGGGGAAGCTTAAGAGGGATGTGAGGAAGTACTACTTCACTGAAAAGGTAGTAGACTCCTGGAACAGACTGCCAGTGGAAGTGGTGGAGGCAGAAACAGTGGGGGTCTTCAAGCATGTGTGGGATAGACATAGGAGTACATTAGTAAATAGACAGGGAGGAGGGAGGGTCGCTGGAGAGCAGTTAGGGTCTGCAGAGGCAGACTAGGGCAGACTGGGTGGGCCCAGTGGTCTTTTTCTGCCAACAAAGTCTATGTTTCTACGTGAGCAGGACTGTCTATGGCAGTTTATTTGTTTATTTATTTACAGTAGTTTTTGTTAACTGGGTAAGCACACTAGACAAAACAGATGCCTATTTTCAGGTGCGACCTGGGAGGTTACAAGGATATAAGGAAACAGATTACAAAACAGAGCTCAGGTAGATAAATATACAGATATTTCACAGATGAGACAGGAGAGGCAAAAAAAAAAAAAGAAGCATACAATAGCATACAATACACAGGAGCAGGTAACTTTATATACAGACATTACAAACTGTGAGCAGAGAGGCAACTTTCAAATACCATTTCAAATATCAAAGAGTGCAAGCACAAGGAACACTGTGGACAGGTAGGGCTAGTAAGGTAGCCAAGCACAGAGTCCAGGTAGGTGCCCCTCAAAGAGAACCAGTGGTATCTGGTGTATCATTAGTTTAGGAGGGCCACTGGCATCATTAAGTGTAACTGCAGGCTGAGGAGAGCAGCAAGTGATCCCAGAGGGAGTTACAGAAACAGGTATGGGAGGGTGTAGTGCGAACAAAGGCAGGAAGGGAGTTCCATAATTTTGAAGCACAAGACGCAAATGCTCTGTCACCCATTTGGGTGCAGGTATTGGGGACCTGGAATATCGCAGGACCATGTGACCTTAAGGAGTAGGAGGAGGCGACATGTTTGAGGAGCTCTGCCAGAATACGAGGAGTGGCCATTCTTACCACCTTGTCAGTAAAACAACCTAGGACAAAGCTACAATGCTGGCCTGGTGGAAGCCAAGCAAGCTTACTGTAAAGGTCACAGTGCTGGGTGAGATGTGGGGGCTGCAAGGGCAAAGTGGCATATATTATTGTAGGCTGTCACAAATGCGCTCCGCAGGTCAGACCCTCTGCTCCCACAGTGCCAGCCTCGAAGTGCAATAGTGTGAACAGGAGACAAACAGGGTAACCATCCTGTCTGTTTTGGGTCTGAATCACCTACCAGCCTCGAGTCCTGGGGGTCAAATGTGAACCTTATGCTACTGCACCCAGTTAACAGGCTCAGATATATATTCTCTTTGGGGAAATGCAATACAATCCTTCGCCCAGTGACACCCAGCCAGGTTCCCCCAAATGTACCCTTACGACTCAATATGAGACCTAGGTATGTTCTTACCTTAAGCAAGATAGTAACACACCCTTTTTGAGCTCATAACAGCTGTCAGAATTAAGCACTTTTCCAGCATTCACATGCAAAAGAAACTGAAAAGGAGGAGGGTGGCTAGTTGGCCAGCATGGCAGATGTCTACTAGTTTGCTCCTTGAGACACCAACTCTTAATTTGCTTAAAAGGCTGTTTTATGAACATTAAAACTCCAGAAAGTTGCCTATATAATTCTCTTCAGAGTCATGGCATCAAGCAAACAGAAAAGTAAGCAAGGAAAATTGCCCTTTGAAGCTCAGCAGCTGTCTAAAGAGAGCGCTGCAGTGGAATCTGTGACCAGACAGCAGGCCTCAAAATTCAAGCATACGAGAGAGCGGCATGAGTTGACTATGGAGGACCTTACAAAATCCTTGGCTGGCATACCCTCAACTTTACTGCAGATACAAAACGAAATGAAGGCAGGTTTTGTAATATTTCTGCCCAACTCACCCATTTGCAAGGTGTTGTCACCGGACTCTCGGAAATGGCAGCCATACACTCCAACCAAATTGCAGAACTTGAATACAGGGTGCGTGAAATGGAAGACTCCCTGACGGCGGTTGCTGAGTAAAGGAGTGAACTTAAAACCTCCCTGTCCGAATTAATAATGAGAGTGGGTGATCAAGAGAACAGCTCCCATAGGTCAAACTTGCACATCATAGGGCTCCCGAAAGCACAGAGGGTTGTAACCCTAATTAAGAAATACACCGCTGGTTGGTAAAGCACTTAGATCTTCCAGAGGAGTGTGAACATTTTGAGACAGAGAGGGCGCATCAGGTGGGCCAGCCTCCTAAGCCTGGTGAAAGACCGCACCATTGTTTAACTACTTGTGATACACAGACAAGGAGGTAGTACTGGAAAAAGCCAAGAAATCTGGCCCCATCGCCCTCGGAAACAAGAAGGTATTGGTCTACCAAGACTACAGTAGGAATTTGCAGAGCCAGCATCAGAAATTCAACCAGATAAAAAGCAGGCTTCACCAGATGGGCTGGTCATTTCTCTTCATGTATCCTGCTCGCCTGCGCATCGACAGACCAGGCCAAGTACCATGGATCTTCAGTTGCCCTAATACAGTGGAAAAATGGGTTAATGAGGAGGAGTCCAGGAGAAAGGGAGCACAGCCTAATCCAACATGAGCACAACTTGTTGCAGGTAAGTACTTTATGTAACTTTTACTCTTCCTGTGGCTCTCATGTCCTCAACGCCACTTGATACCTTTTTTGGGTTTCTCTGAGGCTCCTCAGTGTTAATTCTGCAATTACTGTGTAACCCCCTACAAATGGGGGGTTCCCAAAAAGTCTTCTTTGAGCTTGCCTAAATGCTCACTGCCAGGCTGGTGTCCTGCGTTTTAGCAGTTTAAATGTGATTGCCAGAGAGTGCCTGTATAGCCTTTGTGCACTGTCTCTTTAAGAGCTGCCTGGATTGCAGTCATAAGTAATCTGAGAGGGGAGCTCTGTTGAAAGATGTAACTATTTGCTGAAAATCATTTAGAGTGATAATGATAATGTAGTTTGTCTAACCTGCCTTCTTTGCAGCAAGAATTGTTTTGTTTATCCCCACCATTTGGCATGGAACTGTGAATTGGACCAATCAGTTCTGGTGGGACCTAAAATGGAGCCGGACTACAGGAGTTGTCTGGAGTCAAAATTGGCAGGAATTGTAGTTTGGAGCTTTTTGTGCCTTTTTGTACCTGAAGGGGGAGCCTTTGTTGTGACTGACAGGAGGATCAGCCAACCGAACCTTTTGGATCTTGGGGAATTTCCCAGGCTGCTGCAGCTAGTTTCAGTTTTTGAGCTAAGAAGTGAAGAAGTACCAGCTCAAGTGATTTTGAGCAGCAGTTCTGTGTAGTTTTGCATGGGAGAACTGTGAAAAGGGCTGAGTTTTGGCCTGCCTGTCTGCCTGCTGTCCCTGAGAGGGAAAACAGAGTTTATTCGGACTGAATCCGAGTTGTGAGGACTATTTAAGCCACTGGACTGTGACCAAGCTTTAACCTGAAGAAGACCAAAGATTTGCTGAATGCGATCGGCCTCTCAGGATTTCCAGCTGCTTTTGAATCCCCGGTTTGTGCAGAGACTTTACGATCTTGACCGGAGAGTGGTTTTCCTGGTACAGTAGAATTTCCTTACATGTAAATGTGCTGTGTATTGAAAGTGGGTCGTGATTTGGTTCCCCACTGTGTGAACTGTGTTCTGCTTGCTGGTACCGTAGAATCCTTTACATATAAATGTGCTGTGTATTGAAAGTGGGTCGTGATTTGGTTCCCCACTGTGTGAACTGTGTTCTGCTTGCTGGAAGCTTTATCCATCCTAAACGGACTGAATCCGCGTTCATCTCCATTCTGCCTGAACCATGCCACATTGGTCCTGCCAGACTACTCCACTGCACAGAGAAAGCCACAGATGAGAGATCTGCCTGGGGATCAGCCCCCTGCTCCACGCTTGAACAGGAACGATGCCTCAGTGAATTGTGTGGGCCCTGCTTCTCCTGGCACTCCAGATTAATCACCTGCTGTCTCGATTTTCATCCAGCCTGCATCCAGTCTTGGGTATCGTAAGTTATCATCAGGGTAGCTCCCTGCAACAATAGCCTAATCTAAAAGTGTGTCATCTGATTGTCTTGTTTTCTTTTCATGAACTGAGCCCTTCGACTTCGGATTACAAATAGTGTGTGTTGTGCATGTTGTTTTCTTCTATCACAGGGCCCCAACCAGCTGCAATGTTCCTGGCTAGCCCACCATTCTCCATCTGGGTACCCAGAGTGTGTGACTGTTTATGGACCCTGAAGTACATCCATAACTGTTTGATTGATAGAGCCTTTAAACAAATTAACCTGATTACGCCCCTTCCTTGTTCAAGCCCCTTAAATAAATCAGATCTAACTCTTTTTTGCATTTACCCTGACTGTGGTTCCAGATTGTGAAAGTACTGTACTGCTGTTATTTGCTGTCTATAACCTTGTTTTACAGGGGGTCCCCGAGGCTTGGCCAGAGGAAAGCACTGGTGGTAAGTGCAAACAGTGTGGGTACTTGTGTGGTGTATCAGGGGTATTGTGAAAGTGATTAATGTGTATTGTTCCGGCCACTAGTAAGTAAAGAGGGGGGGATTACAGTGTCCTGGAGGGCTGTGCCCAGGTTAGCTTGACCACTACCAACCCTGACCTCCAGGTGGAGGCACCTGTTTCAGAACTCAGGCCCCTTAACGTGCTACTAGCCAAGCAGGCAGGGGTAATAGCCCTTGGGATAGCGTCACCTAGGTGTTACAACTGTTATTCTTGTTTTGCTGAGGGAGCTCCCTTTAAATTAAAGGTCCAGAGCGAGTGTACTGCTGATCTTTGCAGACCGCCCGACCGTGTCTAGGGACATGGGTAACAGTGGGGCGGTCATGCACTTCACTGGAGTGCGCACCATACTCTGCAGCTGATACGAGGTACTTTGACTGTTTTGCAGGGCTTAATCCGAAGACATCCTTAACCTGATTGAACTTTTTTGCCTCATATTAAGTCCCTGGACTCTGACAATCTGAGGGTCAACTATGTGTCTTAGACATATTATTATAGTTACTAGGTTCTGGTTATGGACTCGGTTCAATGCATGTTGCAGTTTTTTATAATACGGCATGCTTGAATTGGTGTCCCACCAATTAAATGTTGAATTTATGGTGAATAATCACTCAACCTTCTGCCTGTTGTTTGCAGTGGGGATTCTAGTGGGCTCTGTCTTCTCCGTCGGGGGGGGGGGCTATTCACCTGTTTATTGGTTTTGGGGAGGGAGTGAGGGGAGAAGGCTGGAGGGCTGATGGACTGCGTTGGTGACTTAGTGTGGATTGTTCCAAGGGCTGGCCCTCTGATGCCTTTAACTGCTGGTTCAGGCACCCTTGATGAGCTGATTTTTGGCACTATTTGGCACTTCCACACAGTCTACAGCAGGGGGTGTGGCTAGGTAGGAGTCATTACAATGGGGGCAATGTTGGGGGGCGGGATGGGGACTGTTGGGTTTGGTTATACATGTTTACTTTGGAAAAATGGTTCTAGATGTGCAGTTCTTTATTACTGTTGTCACTGGATGTTCTTTCAACGTAGAAAAACATGGGGGATGATATCAAATGTGTGACCTGGAATATCAATGGTCTCAAATCCATCTTAATGCGTAGGAAAGTCCTGGCTGAGGTTCGTAGAATGAAAGGGCAAATACTACTCTTGCAGGAAACTCACTTTTCTGCCCTCGAGGTCCAGAAAACTGCCAGCTTCATGGGGGGGGCTGGGAGTCATTCACCTTCTCCTCGAAGGTTCGGGGTGCATCAATATGGTTTCCCCGTGGAATGCAGGACAATATTCTAGGGAAATTGGTGGACCATGCAGCCAGATATGCCCTCACTAGGGTGACCATACCAGGAAGGGGAACTTTCTTGTTTGGATCCGTTTACTACAGTTTTTTCTCTCTCGTACACCACTCATATGCCAGAATCGACAGAATTCTGGTATCGCAATCACTGTTTTTTTTTTATTCTTTATTTTAAAAGTCTTTATGATTGTGCAGCAAAACTGTATTAGACTTAAAACAAAAGAAGACATAACAGCCTTGCATCATGAGTATACAGAGATTTGACATTAGGTCTAAGGACATAGGATTATAATTCCAGACAACATGCAAGACTAACAGGATACAATAAAAGGAGTGAATATTGAACTAGTTATCCTGTAGGTCTATGTCGCTCTCACCACAGAATTAATAGTTATACATCAGTAAAGCCAGGGTAGAAGTTCACTTGCAGAATTATATTCGAGTGGTGGGCTGAATGACTAAAACATCAAAGGGCAGGATATATAGAAGATTGCCTGATCTCAGCTAAGTTATAATTAAACCCTTTAGACTATTGCAGAACTCAGTCTGCACTAAAGGTACAGGATAGACAGCAAGTAAAATTATTACGGCCACAAACTGAGTGGTGAACATAATCACCATACTAAGTTAATCCCTATTATGTCAGCCTAAGCAGAGATAAGGTTAGGTCTATTAACTGGAGCAGCAAAACATTTGACTTGTACAGGAACCAAATCTTATGTGGTACGTACAGCGGCATGCACTCTAAAGGTGGTCCAAAATGGAAGGAGGTACTGAACAATAACCCATCTTTAAAAACAGGGCATAATGTCTTGAAAAATATTTAAACTTGAGCCTTAGTCATTAAGGACTTTTAGTAGTGTGATCTAGTCCTGATCCCAGCAACCAACACAGAAGTAAATCCAGTAAGGAGAAACAGTACATCACCCCTCTTCGTCTGATGTAGGATCTAGAGGATTCAGACTCGCCGTGAGTTTTTTAACGAATTGAGCAGCTGCAGTCGGATCGAGAAAAACATATGTTTTCGAGTCGTGCTTTACTTGGAGCCGTGCTGGGAAGTTTAATCTGGCTTCTATGCCATGTCGCAAAAGGTCTTTTTTGACATTCTGCAGCTCTTTCTTCCTGCTTTGTGTCTGGGATGAGAGGTCTGGAAAAAAACCCAGGTGGCTGCCCTCCCAAACAATCTCTCCTCGGGCTCTAGCCGCCTGCAAAAGTAAGATCCTTGCCTCCAGCGCCGATAGAGTGGCAATCGCCATCAGTGGTCTCAGCTGTGTGTTCCCTCTCGGTCTGCTTCTCTGAGGAATGGCAAACACCCTCACTATGTGAATTCCAGAGTCGGACGGCAACAGGTTCAAGTCACGGAAGATTAATCAGTTGACTGCAGGTAGAAGTTCAGCAGCTGTAGCGTATCTATGGGGGAACCCACGATGCGGACATTGGCTTGTCGTTGGGCATTATCAAGGTTCTCCACCTTAACTTTCAATAGGGATAAGTCCCGAACATAGGCTGCATTGCAGTTAGCCTGGTGAGTTTGTGACTCTTGTAGGTTTTTTAGAGCAGAACTGTTTTTCTGTATACGGCGATCATTATCTGTGAGTTTCGACTCCACAGCTGTCAGTCGCCTATTTATATCTTCCCCCGTCTCTTGTATCTTAGATAATATTGCCAAAATTTGGGTGGTGGGGAGTTCTGAAGCTGAGGACGTCACCATCACTGTGGGCCCTGGTCTAGTTATGGACGTAGTAGGGGTCAAGAACAGCTCTAGGTTATGCAATGCTTTCTTGCCATCCCTTTTAGGTCCCATCTTCTCGCCAATACTTTCCTGCAGATTTTTAGCTGGTTTATAGTCAGCGAAATTAAGAAGAAATGGGTTGTTCAGCATTTTAAATTAAAAGTGACTAGGAGCTATTCTAAAGTGCTGCCGCCATCTTGCTGCTCCACAGCACGCCTCCATCACGGTCACTGTTGATGGAGGTGGGAGAGGCAACCTATCTACCGATCTTGGTATTGGACCATGCACCACACTGTATCAGCTTGAGGGGGTCCTAGGTCACCCAGGCATTGGAGACTTGACCCGCTTCTCCTAAAGGATCAGGGGTATATAAACTTTATGAATGAGCGCATACAGGAATATCAATCATTCAATGGTAGGGGGGACACCTCACATAGGGCTAGGTGGGAGGCCTTAAAGGCTTTTATCAGGGGCCAAACTATTTCTTATGTGTCCTTTTGGAGGGGGACTGAGGGGAAGGAATTAGGTTTTTTGAGAGCCAAAATAGAGACCTGCGAGAATGCTCGTAAGTCAAACCCATCTAGAGCTTTGTACAATATTATTCAGAAAATGAAGTGGAAATATAACACCCTAAGCTGCTTTCAACTGGAAAGGTCCATTTTGTTGGCAAACGTGGGGGCATACTTCGATGGTGACCGTGCTGGGAAGCTTTTAGCATGGCAGATAAAGCAAAGGGAGGCAGAGAGAACAGTGGGACAGATCTGCAACAGCTGTGGGGAGCTAGTGCAAAGTACTGCGGAGATAGGATGGGCATTCAGAGAATTTTATAATGCCCTTTATGCCTCTGAGTGCCAACTGGAGCAAAGTGACTATGATTCCTTTTTCTCAGGTATCCCCCTTCAAAAACTGAATGAGGAAGCGGTGGAGCAATTGGGCGCCCCCTTAGCTAGGCAGAAAATACTGTCTGCACTCAAATCTCTTAGGGGAGGGAAAGCACCTGGCCTGGATGGGCTCCCCATTAACTTTTTTAAGATCTTTAAAGTTCCCCTTTTAGAACTTTTATTTGTCATGTTAACTGAGAGTTTGGAGGCTGGTGAGCTGCCCCCCTTCCACATGGACTGCAATAATCACAGTACTACCAAAGCCGGGCAAGGACCCGATAAAATGCTCCTCCTACAGGCCCATCTCTCTCTTGACTGCTAACTATAAGATCCTAGCCAAAGCCCTGTCCTTACAATTGTACTCCCTCCTGCCAAATTTGATACATCAAGACCAATTCGGTTTTGTGCAGGGAAGGATGGGGAAGCATAACATGAGGCACACTCTAAACATTATATTTTGATGGGGCAGACTAAACATAGATATGGTGCCACTGTGGTGGTGTTGAATGCTGCAAAAGTGTTTGACTGTGTGGAGTGGGGGTATCTATTCAAAACTCTTGGTAGACTGGGGCTGGGTCCGGTCTTCTGTGACTTGGTTCGCACATTGTATAGATCTCCGCAGGCGCAAGTGGCACTTAATGGCACTCTGACTACACCTTTCACTCAGCTTATTTCTTCCTACCACCACAAGAATTGCCTTATGTCTGTTCCATGCATTCTTGAATTTCCCCCAGTTTTAGATCCCACAATCTTCTCAGGAAGGCGGTTCCATGCATCCACCACCCTCTCTGTGAAAAAATACTTCCTCACATTGCCCCTGAGCCGTCCCCCCTCTATCTTCAAATTGTGTCCCCTTGTCTTGCACATCTCTTTTTCAGAAAGATGCTACACTCTTGGACTTTGTTGATTCCACTGAGGTGCTTAAAAGTTTCTATCATGTCCCCCCTCTCCTGCCTTTCCTCAAGGGTATACATATTAAACTCCTTTAGTCTCTCCTCATATGGCTTCTCTTGCAGACCCTGCTCCATTTTAGTTGCCCTCCTCTGGACTACCTCCATCCTGTCTATGTCCTTGCGGAGATGGGGTCTCCAGAACTGGACGCAGTACTTCAAATGGGGTCTCACCAACTGTCTGTACAGAGGGATAACAACTTCCTGTTTTCTGCTGGTGATGCCTCTCTCTGTGCATCCCAGTACCCCCAAGCCCTCCTTACTGGCTTCTCACATTGCTTGCCAACCTTAAGGTCATCTGATATGATTACCCCCAGGTCCCTTTCCATTTTTATTGTTGCTACTACCTCCCCCCTCCTTCACTGTGTACTCTTCATCTGTTTTTTTGTTTCCCAGGTGCATTATTTTGCACTTCTTTGCACTGAATTCAAGCTCCCATACTTCTGACCATTTCTCCAACCTTGCCAAGTCCCTTCTCATCTTTCCATGCCCCCCTGTGTATCAACCCTGTTGCAGATCTTTGTGTCTTCTGCAAAAAGGAATATTTTTCCTTCCAGTCCCTCTGTAATGTAACTTATAACGACATTAAAAAGGACTGGACCCAGTACTGAACCCTGCGGCACCCCACTAGTAACCCCCTTTCTTCAGAGTGGACTCCATTTACTATTACTGTACCTTCTGTGTCCTGTTGTCCAGCCAATGTTTTACTCAGCCTACCACCCTGGGACTCACTCCCAGGCTGGCTAATTTGTTTATTAATCTTCTGTGTGGGACTGTGTCAGATGCCTTGCTAAAGTCTAGGTAGGCCATGTCCACAGCCCTTTGTCACCCAGTCAAATAAATCTATTAGATTTGTCTGACATGACCTTCCCACTGTGAATCCATGCTGCCTTGGGTCCTGTGCCCCACTGGCCTCTAGGTACTCAGGTAGGGAGTGGGGGATCCATCCTGGTGACTTCATTTTAATTTTGCAGTTCCGGCACGGGTGTGGTAACACCCTCAGTGCTGCTCATGGTTCATTGGTTGCCTCCCCCTTTGAGGAAGAACTTTTCAGACCACAGATGGGTCAGAAGTCCTTCTCAATTTTTTATCGAATTATTCAGGGGCACCAAAAGTGCTCTCAGAAATCCAGTAGGCACTCCTGGAGTGCTGACTTGCTCTTTCCTCTTGATCGCTATACCTGGAAACTAGCCTACTCCCACTATTTAAACTGTTCATATAGCAATAAGCTACATCATATCCAATTAAACGTCTTACACAAGGCCTATATGACCCCTATCATACTGCATGCCTTGGATAGCTCAAAATCTGAGCTTTGTCCTAAATGTGGAATTGAGGCAGCTGACTTTATTCATTTAGCCCTGACGTGCCCTAGGGTTGCTCCTTTTTGGCATTCCTTCCATGACATAATGAGTCGGGTGCTTGGCTATACCCCTCAAAGTCCCCGCTTGAGCTATTGCTAGAGACAGATCCCGTCCACCCTAAGCTGAAGACTAATAATCCCCTCTGATCGTTGGCTCTTATTTTATTTATTTCATTTTTGTTAACCGGGTAAGGTGTCATAGCCACAAAATGTGACTATTTTCAGATACGTCCCAGGAGGTTACAATACAAAATTGGCAGACAAAACAAATAACAGGTATAGTTCAGAGGTAATCAACCATACAAGGAATATCTACACAATGATCTGTGACATAAACAGTATTGCTAATATGATAGAGATAATGGCAGGTACATACACAATAGTGCAAAACATAATAAGCATACAATCATAGTGCAGGAGAGTTTTAACACATAATCCATAGTAAGTGCTACATATGACAGTAACACAGTTGGGGCAGTGTGGCATGTGCTGTTGCATACAGTTGGAAATAAAATCCATGAACTTTATTTGAATCTTCATGCTGGTCTTTTGGAGTGTTAATCTTACTTTGAATACATATAACAGTAACAAGCGGTCGGAGCAAAACTGAACATTTTGAGAGCTGAGGAAGGGGATGTCAAGGGGGTTTAAAACAGGAACATAGGGCATGTTTGACGTGGAGAGTGTGATACATCTTTTTAAAAGCAATATGACTAGGTGCAGAGCGAATATCAAGATATAGGAAATTCCAATATTTTGGGGCCAGGCAGGAGAAGGCTGAGGTTCCTTTTAGGGTTCTGCACCTAGGGGTGTATAGTAGAGAGAGTCCAATAGAGTGGAGGCCATTGGTGGGGACAGAGGCACCAGCATGCCTGCAAGAGAGGTAGGTAGATTATTTCTGATGATGTTGTCCAGCAGAGCACCAAGAGCAAGGAGTCGATTGGCAGATGGAGAAGGCCATCTAAGGTCTGCATATAGCAAGCAATGGTACTTCAAATGTGGGGAAGATGAGGCATAATGACAGATACTATTGTACCCACATCCCACTTACTTATGGTGGTTTTCAAAGCATTTATGTAGGTGACAGCACCACATGCAAGGGATGGAAGTAGGATGCCCCTAGAAATTGCCAGTCTAGCTGAGGGGCTAAGCATCCGACTAGTCCTGTAAGCTATTCCAAGTTTAGAATTTACTGACTTGCAGGTGTTGATAACGTGTTGCTCAAAGTTGAGAGTTTCATCAAGCAGGACACCTAAATACTGAACGAGGTCACTTTCGTAAAGGGGAGGGAGGCATTTGCACAGGAAATATTGAAAAGGTTGCAGTTTGTTCTAAGTTTGGTTGCAGATCCAAAGAGCATGCCCTGAGTTTTACTTATGTTTAGGACGAGCCTTTTGTTGTGGATCCATTCTTGCATTATGAGAAATGCAGATGTTAGTCGACTATTTATTTCTTCTATGTTTGCAGAGGAGGTGTAGAGTGCCAGATCATCTGCATACAAGATTGTTGAGCACCAAGGGGTGTTAGAAGATGTGTCATTTATAAAACTGGAGGAGAGAAGAGGCCCCAAGATGGAGCCTTGAATAACACCAACATTGATAGGCGCAGAGTCTGACACCACAGAGCTAAATTTTACCTGCTGTCATCTATTGCTTAAGTAGCTCTGGAACCAGTTTGTAGCTTGCTCTGAGAAACCAGTGAAGCTAAGGCAATCAAGCAGAAGAGGGTGATCTACAAGATCAAATGCCTTTGAGAGGTCAATGAACACTGCATCATCCACTAGACCAGGCTCTTACCTGAAGAAGACTGAAAATTTTGCTGAATGCGATTGGCCTGTCAGAATTTCCAGCCACCTCTGAACTCCCAGTTTGTGCAGAGACTCTGTAATTGCGACTGAATAGCAATTTGCCTGGTATAGTGGAATTTCTTACATGTAAATGTGTTGTGTGCAGTTAGTGGGTCGTGAGTTGGTTCCCCACTGCGTGTTGAACTGTGTTCTGCTTGCTGGAGGTGGCATCCAGCTCCAACGGACTAAATCCATGTTGCATCTCCCTTTGGCCTGGGCCTTGCCACACTGGCCCAGTCAGAATACCCGTTACACAGAGAAAGCCATCAACAAGAGATCTGCCTGGGGATCAGCCCCTGCAGTCTCGATTTCATCCTGCCTGTGTCCTGGATTGGGTATCATGAGTACACATTAGGGTAGCTCCCTGCAACAACAGCTAAATCTAAAGTGTTATCATCTGATTGCCTTGTTGTATTTTCCTTCATGAACTGAGCCCTCTGGTTCCAGATTACAAATAGTGTGTGTTGTGCATGTTGCTTTCTTCCATCACAGGTCCTCAACCAGCTGCAATGCAGGCCTACCCCGGGCAACGTTTCTGGCTAGCCCACCTCCTCCCCACCTGGGTACCCAGAGTGTGTGACTGTGTAGGGACTCTGAAGTGCATGCAGAACTGTCTGACTGATATAGCCTTTAAGCAAATCAACCTGATTATGCCCCTCCCTTGTTCAAGTACTCTAAATAAATTAGATCCAACTCTTTTTGCATTTAACCTGACTGTGGTTCCAGTTTGTGCCAAAAGTACTGTACTGTTGCTGTGTTTAACCTTGTTTTACAGGGGGTCTCCAGGGTCGAGCTAGAGGAACCAGCCCCGGTGGTAAGTGCAAACAGTGTGGGTAATTGCCTGATGAATAAGGGTCATTGTGAAAGTGATTATTGTGTATTGTTCAGGCCACTAGAAAAGGAAGAGGGGGGTTACAGTGTCCCGGAGGGCTGTGCCCAGGTTAGCTTGACCACTAACAACCCTGACCTCTGGGTGGAGGCACTCGTTTCAATACCCAGGCCCCTTAACCTGCTGCTAGCCAAGCAGGCAGGGGTAGTAGCCCTTGGGATAGTGCCACCTAGGGGTTACAAACAAAATAATTGGGAAATTACAGAACAAAGAAAGACACCTGCAATATACTTAAAAGTTCTTGCTTAGCTAGATGTTACCAGAAGTGCCTGCTTTGAGTCCAGAGACAAGTCTCACTGCTACGGAATCCAGAGATAAAAAGAGCAACCTTTCCTTCAGATGCTTGACCATTCCAAAATCCATCTCCCCAACCCCTTGGTGAGGTCACAGTTAGATCCTCCAATTACTTAAATTCTTAGCATAACTATCCAAAAGGATATATGTTACTACTGGAAAAATCAGCAGTTAGCAATTTTTAAAATATGACAGTCTTTTATTAAAAGCATTTCCTTTGATGTCTCTCTGCTGGTTTCCTGTTTTGCAAGAATGATTTCAGGTTTATGACTTCTAACAAGGTTCTGTCACCAAGTTGTCTCTTCCTGCAGGATCATAACATTCATAATACTGAGTTTCAGCTTTGAAAGCAATATTTTACGATGTCTTATCACCTGGCATTTAGCAGGAAGCCTCTGATAAGGCAGGACAGGAAACCTTTAATTAGTTTCCCCCAGCCAGCTTTTATGACAGCCTGCTGCTTCGGCACACTGTCATCTCTGAGGTCAAAGGTCAAGCCTCTTACACTGGCTGACTGGTGTGCCAGGCAGACAGTCACAGGCACATACACATTTATTTATAATACAAATATTATACATATAAAAATAAGCAGGTGGCAGAGCATCACAGTGGCCACGTTCCATTTTGAGAGGTGAGTTTTAGCAGCATGAGCAAATGTGATGAGTCCACAGCAGAGCATGGGAAGAAACACCCCACTCTCCAGGGCACTACATTCAGTGGGGGTGAGACTGTGTTTTGCTCTGTAAGACAAGCCCAACTTACTATGCACAGCTCTACATACAAGGTGAATATGCTGGGAGAGGTCAAGCTGAGGGTCAAGGATAACTCCCAAGTATTTGACCGAGTTGGTGACCATCATGGGGGAACCATCAGCGCCGATGATATGCAAGGGCACAGGGGATACTTTTAACTTAACCTGGGAATCGAAGAGCATGGTCTGAGTTTTTCTGAAATTGAGGACAAGCCTACTTTCTTTTAGCCAGGATTGTATATTGCTAAAGTCAGCATTAAGATGCTGGTTGTTGACACAAATGTCACGGCAGTGCATAAGGATGATCAGGTAATCTGCGTATAAGGTGGCACTGCAGTGGGATGGTACAGTGGCAAGAGTGTTTACAAACAGAAATAACAGGATGGGCCCCAGAACAGAGCTCTGGGGAACTCCAGATTTGACTGGGGTGAGCTTGGAAAGGGCCTTGTTAAATTTTGTAAGTGGCTGGCATCCTTGGAGGTAATTAGAAAATCACCCAAGGATGGGGGTGAAAAAGTCAAGGGACTGGAGTTGTGAACACAGAAGTGCATGATCAACCAGGTCAAAGATCTTGGAAAGGTGAACGAAAATGGCACAAGTCAGTTTGCCTTGATCCATGGCAATCCTAACCTCAGAGGTAACCTTAGCAAGGGCAGTTGAGGTGCTGTAGCCCTTACGAAAGCCATGTTGAGCTGGGGTAAGCAACTCATGTGACTGGGTATATTCGGAAAGTTAGGAAGCAACAACTTTTTCAAGGAGTTTGCTGACAGCTGATAAGATGGCAATGGGCTAGTAGATTTCAAAAATTTTAGGGTCACCTTATTTGAGAACCGGGACCACCCTTGACACCTTTTAAAGGTCAGGGATAACCCCAGAGGAGAGCAACAAGTTAAAGATATGGGAGATGAGTAAGGCAATGAAGGGGGGCACCAAGGTGTAGGAGTTTGGATTCCAGGTTATCATGCCCAGCACTAGAGTGAGGGGAGAGACCAGAGAGCAGTCTCCACGTCTCCCACCTGGACACAGCCTTGAAATAAAATGAGGGGCTAGGGACAGAGTCTAACTGGGAGCAGTGAGACACACCTTGCTTACCAGGATCCGGATGAGGAAATAGAGAAGTATATGCAGACAGGTCAGAGAAACGAGAATTAAGGGCATTAGCAATTGTGAGCAGATTGTTACAATTTATACCACCCAGGGGTCAATCTTAACTTTTTTTTTGCACTAGCCAGCCGGGCTAGTGAACCAGAGATTGCACTAGCCCACAGAAGTTTGCAGTAGCCCGCAGTCAGTATGGTTAGCAGTGGTTTGTTAAACGAAAGGCAAATAAAATCACACTTGTCCTGCCAACAGTCTGGACATCTACCAACTGATTTTGCACTGTGCCTTTAACTGCAAACCGCACATACACTATCTCAGCTTCTATGACTGAAGAGTCAGTGGATCTGTCACTGATGACTGAAATGAACTTTGTTCCCTTAATGTTTTCTCATAGCTCCATGTGTTCAACCTTGGCTGCTTAGTGGATAAGGTTGCAGCCATATTTGTCCTTCTGATAAGCTGAACTGATATTTAGCTCTTGCATATCAATCAAGGCTGCACATCCACACAGTCTGTGAAAGGACATCCTTTCTTAGCAATTGCATGGTGTGTGCAAAACAGTTTATCCAGATGGTTAAGCGTTGCTTCATTCATGTTCTTCAGCATTCCCTCTGCATTACTTGCCCCTGGAGTAGCAGAGCTGGCATCCTTCTTTTCCTTTGTCCTAGCATGAGCTTCACTGATTTTATGGGACAAGACAGACTTAAGCTGGAAGTTATCTGTACCGAAATGAAAATTATTATTATTGCCCGTCTTACCCAATTGTATTTCATGTTTGATACACAAATGGCAGAATATCAGATCTTTTGCACCATCATACCCCAACCAATCATATTTTTCTAGCCAACATTGCTGGAACTGATGGCTTTGCTTTGTGTTTTCATACTTGTGACACTTGGACAGCTAGTTCTGATTACTCTATGATTTTTGTAATATAAAAAAATGTAGTGTGATTGTCATGAGAAATCCTGTGCTCCTGGGATGGACCCCCCCAGGTATCACTTCAAAGGACAGGATATACTAAACAGCAGATCTCTGTAATGTGATTAATTTCCATAGACTCACATTTTATGGTCTTCTTGTTGAGCTGTGCTTCTTCGAAGGCCAGGAACTAAAATATCCATTTTATGACGTCTTCAGAGGGAAGTCCAGTTAATTTCGCCTGGTGTTACAAAGCATATTACACCTCAGTGAGATCTAGCACAGTTAGTCATAGAAAGTCCTTTAATGTCTTTGAAAAAGCAGGAAAACACACTAGGTCAAAGAGGAGCAGAAAACCACTCCAGATTAAAGAGTCATATTGGAAATGAGTTTTTGCTTATGTCATCTTATTTAAAATACCTCCTGAGTGATAAGACACCCTGGTTGTATAATTTTTAATAAACAGAGGAGGAGCTGGGTGACATCGTAGAGGAGGCAGGTTCAAAGACAGTTTAACTATGCTGTGGCTGACCTTAAGGGACACTCTTGTTTGGACTCTCTGAAGCAGCAATATCTATTTCAAGCACTGTTAGAAGATATACATTAGATAGACAAATCTAATTGTTTGGTGGTAGAAATTTGTTTGCACTTTTTTAAACCTTGTTCTTTTAAGTGATTGTATGTATTGAGATATATTGTTCTGTAGTTACATTTTACATTGTTATCTATTTTAAAGTAAACCTCTATTTTAAAGAGACTGTTTGGTGTGCCTTCGAAATTCTTTATTTGACAAGTGAAGCATATGTGGTTAAAATTGACACTGTGCATAAGCTTAATGGTATACCAAACTGGGAAAAGGTAAGAGTTTATCTGAGGTCTTTCATAAAGTTTATAAGGGTTCATTTTGTACAGCTGGTTAGGTGTCCGTAGGCGAAAGATATCTGGCATTCCCCAAAGAGCAGAATTATCTGAGACTGTACATTGGGTACATTAGCAAGAGGTTCACAGTTTGAATCCCTCCAGAACTTGAGACCAAAGGTGATTCGAACCCACAAAACAGACAGGAGGGTTACCCTGTTCTGTTCCTGTTCACAATACTGTGCTCTGAGGTTGGCACTGTGACAGCAGAGGGCCTGACCTGCTGAGTGGGTTTGTGACAGATTGGTTGGCAGCGGTGTGCATAATTTTTGTATTATAAGCTTTTATTGTTCAGTGTATCAGCTTGATACTGTACAGCTCACTTGCCAAGAAAGGGCAGTTATTTATTTTTTAAAAGGAACCTGAACTATATCACTTGGCTTACAGTCCAGTTCCCACCTGTTTTATTTTTTTTTAAAGTGCAAGTTACAGTAGCCGCAGTTAGGGAAGAAGATGGCTTCCAACTACAGCGGGCACACTGTAGACTACTTGAGGCAGTTGCGCAGGGACAGAGGAGTCCTGTATGAGGTGAGAGCCACCAAGTAGAACCTTGTGGATGCCCTGATGGTAGCAGATACCCAGAGCATCGAGTCATTGACTGTGACTGTAAAAGACCAAACTTTGAGTGTGGAGAGGCTAGCGGCCAGTGCAGTGTCCAGATCCAGTGAGGATGACAGCAGGGCCAGTGCCAGCAAAGGGCCACAGCAGCAGCAGGGAAAGGTCACCAGTATTCTGGAGCCAGAAGTACTCAGGCTGCAGATTGAGTTGCGCAGAATGGAGCTGGAGTTCCAGGAGAAGAGGGAGCGAGAACAGTGAGAGGTGGAACGAGAGAGTTGAGGCAGAACAAGAACAGTGAGAGGCAGAATGAGAGAGACGAGAGGCACAGCGGCAACAGCGGGAGGCTGAGAGCTTGAGGAGTGTGAGTGCCAGCGAGCTGCAGAGGAGAAGAGGGAGTGAGAACTGTGAGAACTGTGAGAGGTGGACCGTGAACAGTGAGAGGTGGACGGAGAAGAGCGAGAGCGCCAGAGGCAACATGAACTGGAGAAGCTACGACTCCAACCACCAGAGCAGGTAAGTGGCTTGGGTTTAACTGGGACTACAGGACTGGGTTACAAATTAAATTCCAAACTGATAACTGAATTTAAAGTGGGAGAGGATATGGATGCTTTTTTAAATTCCTTTGAAAAAGTTTGTATTCAGGCTAAAATTTCTAGAGAGTCCTGGAACTTCCAGCTATCCCCGCTACTTACTGGGAAAGCTTGGGATGCATTGGGTCAAATGGACAATGAGGACAGTAACAATTACAACAAACTTAAAGCTGCACTGTTAAAAACATTTGAATTAACTGCTGAATCATACAGAGCTAAATTCCGTAAGCTCAGGAGAAGCCCTGACATGAGCTACAAGGAGCTAGACACGAAACAACGTCAGTTTTTAAAATGTTGGTGGGAAGGAATTGAAGCAAACTCTATAGATAAAATTGAAAATGTGATTCTGTTAGAACAGTTTTTCTGGGCATGTCCAGCAGAGCTGAAAACCTGGCTGGAGGACTGAGATCCTAAAACAGTGCAAGAGGCTGCTGAACTCTCAGACCGCTATGCCAAGAGCAGACCTGCTCTGAGAGCAAATGGGGTGGGTGTGGCAGTGCAGAAAGGGAAAAGCACACCTTCAGGGCAGATAAAACCCTCCCTGCCTCCACCGAAACCAGATAGCCCCAGGTTTCAGAGAAAATATTTCTCTGGAGACCACGTGATGCAGGCAGCTGGGTGCTAGTTCTCGCTACTCACTCCAGCCACCCACTCATTTAATTATATTATTTCATCAATTGGAGCTCCAAAAATCAGCTGCAACACTACTCAGCAAGCATCTGAGGTAATTCCCTACCTCTTACTGATTGGATTTCTCTAATGGAGATTGAGATGAAGAAAACTTTACCAAAACGCACACCATTTGCAATGCCAGAGAAATGCCATAAAAAGCCTAGAGCCTCTAGCAACGTGGACACCGAGGGGAGCCTTAACGTGCCGTCAGAAATGGAGCCACTTATATTAGCAAGCTTCCTAACTGAATTCAGGCCATTTAAAGAGGAGCTGAAATCTCTTACCTCAGAGATAAAATCAATCTGGTATGATCTCGAAGATATCTCTTGCCGAACAACTGACACGGAAAGCTGGGTCATATCCCTCAAAAAGCACATAAGTAGAATTGACCCAGAACTTACAGCGACCAGACAAAAAATTGCTAAACTGGAGCTCAAAATAGAGGACCTTGAGTGACGGAGCCATAGAAAAAATGCAGTACTCATAGGTTTACCAGAATCTCAGGAAGGTCAAGATGCCATACTATTCATGCAGAAATTCATGGAAAAAATAGCAGGTCCCTTACCGTTCGGCACGAAGTATGTGATTGAGAGAGGCCGACCCCCCCCCAGTGGGTTCCCCTCCGAGACCGTTCATCTTTCATTTCCTTAATTATTTAGAATGCCGACATGTTCTCTCCAAGGTCTGGGATCTCCAAGAAATCCATTGGGAAAGAATCAAAGTAAGAATCGCACATGATCTACCGGCTACTGTACGACAATGCCGTTCTGCTTTCCACCCTCTGGTAGCCAAGTTGATCGCAGCGGGAATTAGTTTCCTCATGAGTTACCCTGCAAAATTACAAGTTTTAATAGCAGGGATATGGCACAGCTATGAAGACCCTGATCTGCTCAATCAAATTTGAAAATTTCCCTCCCTGATCTCTTTCGGGATGCCCGAGTTACGCGGTTGGGATCTGCCCACTCTTTTCTCTGAATCCTGAGAATAAGCGTAGATAACCTGTTATGTTTGTGCCATAGATGTCTATATCTCTGGGACTGTGCCTTCAAGCAGTGGTTACCCAGAAGAATATAGGGAAAAAGGTAACCCGCTCATATCTCGGGAAGTGTATAGTGTAAAAGGCAGGAAAGTTTCTCGATCTTACGGTCCCAGCACCTATTCACCGAGATAAATTGCAGGGGAGGAAGAAGTAGGCTTCTGAGAGCTGGATGTGGAGTAAAGGGATCACCGATTCGGAATCCGTTTTCTAAAGAATCCAGATATATCCCCAGTCCACCTCCTCACTGTGTCTCGAGTGATACTGTTTCACCGTGCATAATTCCATTTCCATCTGATGCCACTGATGTGTGCAGTTTCCTAAAACGTCCACCAGAGGTCGCTGTAATACTACTGTATAAACATAAGCATTAACTTCCCCAGCTGGTTTCTCTGGGCAAAGATTGACATTCAAACTGTTCGATGTGGTCAATGATCCTTGTTAGGATACTACAAGCGCACCTCTTAAGGTGCTTAATGCATCGTGCAGTACACAAGGATTTAACCAGGTTTAGTCCCAGAAAAAAGGTCTGTCTCGTTTCAGTACTTGGTTAATATGTGCTGTTTACTCAGTTCATCCTAGTTTAAGGCTCTAGCTCTCAATGTGGTTGATGTTTATATGTTTATCTCATTATATGTACCACCTCAGGACATATCCCGAGTTCTATCTGTCTCTAAAGAACAGAGTTCATTCTTAGTGACTAAGTTTGTAACCTAATTTGATTTGAATGGGAAGAGATCGGTTAGAGGATTCCATAGATATTCCATTTAAGTTGTCTGCTGAACAGAGAGACATAGGGGGAGTTAATTAGATGCAATTTAGGTAATAATCAAAGAGAGTACCCTTTGTTTTTGATAACAAGCACAACATATACTCCCTCGTTGTGATTAGCATATTTTTACTTAGAGTTATAAAGACCTCTACGTATGGTTGTTGTTCTATTTCCATTTCTTCAGGAAGCAATTTGCGGTGGTTGGAGGGAGGGAGCTATGATGATGGTGAACTGTGGAATGCAGTCCGCAACAGTAGTGGGTTTTGGGAGGGCTGGGTTATCGCCTTTCAATAAAACTGTTGCATTATCCGATAGGGGTAATTGGGGGGGTAGTAAGAATCAGGAAATTATACAGGGGTCATTTGAAGGGAGGGGGTTTCAACACAGAATCATGGGAAGGAATGATCATGACAAGTTTCTGGCTTAAGGGGGAACTTAAATACATACTCCTTTACTTTAACAGAGATGGCTAGCACTTTTAAAATTGCCACTTGGAATGCAAAGGGCCTCAGGCAACAATTGAAACAATATAAAATATTGAAGCAGTTAACGTTACTATCCATAGATGTCGGCGTTTATACAGGTCACATCTTCTAGACTGGGAGGCTAATCGAATCAGAAGACAACAAATAGGGTATGTTTTATCAGCAGGAGGTACTACCCAAAGTAGTGGGTCCTAATACTGATATCTAAAAAACTCCTTCTCACTCATCCAACTAATCAAGGTTCACAGGGTAGATTTGTTTTTATTCACTGTACTTATATACTGTCGAACTCTTGTTGGGATCTGTTTATGGACCCAATATAGATTCTCCGGATTTCTTCACGCAGCTGATTAACGTATTAACCCCCTTTGTATCTTTGCCAATAATCCTCAGTGGAGACATGAATACTGTTTTTGATTCCTCACTGGATCGCTTCTGCGGATCTCATAGGGGCCTTTCACCAGCTCAGCGAGCATTCTAGGAGTTGGTAGACAATTTTGGTTTATGTGATGTATGGCGTATATTTCACCCTACTGAAAAAAGCTACACTTTCATCTCCCCCATTCACAAAACCGCACCCCGAATCAACTATTTGTTGTTATCACAAAATTTCTTGGTTGGAATCCTGAATGTCTCCATCCAACCTGGCCCACCCTCCGATCATTCAGCAGTTATCTGCCATTTATCTCTGGTTTCTCCTTCCAAAAGGAATGTGCATTGGAAAATTAATAATCAGCTGCTGAAGGAACCTGCGATGATTTCCACGCTCAGCAAACACATGGAGCAATTCATTAAGGATCATCTAGGCACAGCATCAAGACCAGATATCATATGATGTGCTTTTAAGGCCTATATTAGGGGTATATTGATTAGCTTATCATCACAGAGGAAAAAAAGAAAGGACCAGGAGCTTCTTACCCTACTTAATCAGATTAGGGCTATTGAAACAAATTTGACACCAGATTCTGCAGAGGATATTAGACAAAAATTGGCCAGATTGAGGGATGCATATCTAGAGATTTTGAGGGAAAAGGCAGAATATGCTATCCTGAGAACGAAAGCAACATACGCAGACCAGGGGGAAAAGGCAGGACATTTACTAGCGCTCAGAATTAAACAGCAGGAATCATTTAAATATATCCCATCCATCCGTTCTCTAGTGAGTGGCACATTGAAAACATCCCCAACTAACATCATTATCTGAATTTCGAGATTATTATATCAAACTTTATGCTTCCATGCCAAACTCACCCTCAGATCAGGAATTAGATTCTTATTTAAATGCATCCCAACTGCCCTCTCTCCTGGAGATAAAACAATAATCACTTATAGCCCCATATCTTATGTGGAAGTAGCTAAAACAATTCAATCCCTACCCTCTGATAAAACACGGGCCCGGACGGCTACTCTACGAACTTTTATAAGAAATTACAAAACAGTTAATCCTTGTTGTTACCTCTATTCCAACAAATTTTATCAGGAGTATTCATAGATGGCACTCTATTTGAAGCCTTAATAGTTCCTATCATTAAACGGATAGAAACCAAGTTAACTACTAGGTACCATCCAATATCTTTATTAAACCAAGATATTAAAATCATCCAAATTAATAGCAGAATGCATTAATGTAATTTTACGGATCTTATCAGTCCAACAAGTAGGCTTTATGAAAGAAGCGATAATCGGTGAGACCATCTCCGGACACTTCATGTTCTCTCAGCATCCAGGGATGCCCATTTTCTGGCGGTATTAGTCTCGCTCGATGCTGAGAAAGCATTTGATAGAGTGGACTGGAACTTCTGTCCTGTACTCTCAAGACCTATAAATTCCCCACCGAATTCCAAAACTGGATAAAAGCGTTATACCAGGCCCCTTCGGCGCGGATTTTCTGCCAATGGTGTGATATCCAATCTTTTCCCCCCTACAGTCTGGAACTAGACAGGGATGCCCTCTCTCCCCTATACTTTTTAACTTGTATTTAAAACCCCTGATCCGTAGATTAACGAATTGTGACCAGATCCAAGGTATACCTATTGCATCCCAAATAATTAAGGTCTCAGCATATGCTGATGACATACTCCTACAACTATCTTATCCTGATACCTCCATTCCCTAAACGATATCACTTATCAGAAAATATAGCCACCTATCTAATCATAAGCTCAACATAGACAAAATGCTGGTCTTTCCCCTTAACATAAGGTAATCAGAAGGTCCATTACTGACTTGGGTTTGTCATGGAAGCAAGATTCCTTAAAATACCTGGGTATCATAATCTCCAGGAACCCAGCCTTTTCAAAAACTAAATTTGGATCCCACGTGAAATCATCCATCAAGATCTGGATAGATGGTCCAAACTTCCTCTCTCCATATGGGCAAAAGTCAATCTAGTTAAGATGAATGTATTTCAGCTTTTTACCCCTTGCAGTTGCTCAACATTTGGCTACCTCTTTCTTGGTTCAATAATGTTCACAGACTAATCACAAAATTTGTCTGGTCTAATAAACAACCAAGATTGGCATACTTTAAGTTAGCAGCCCCAAGGAGAGAGGGGATTACGCCTCCTTATTTAACTTTCTATCACTGGGCTAGCCATGCTGTTAAATATCTTAGATGGTTGTCCCCCAAAGAAGAGGTCTTTAATTCCCCTTCCTCACCCCGATGGCTTAAAATTGAACTATCTCTTATTCACGACAGTGGTCTTAATCCGGCTGCACTTCTTCATGTTAAGGCCGGGGTCCTGCCTGCAAATTTAATACTAACCCCCATTGCTATATCTGTTAAAAATCACTCACAATTATGCAGTTTCCTTAAATTTAACCACACTCAGGACCCAGCACAGCCCATATGGGGAAACCCAAACTTAAAGATAGACAATAAAATACATGTAGCTAACTGGATACCTCATATGAATGAATCACGTCTTCTCTCAATTATCAGAAGAAAACTCCTGGCTTTCCTCTGCAGAGATTTTAGCACCTACAATCTGACCACAAATTATAGTTTAAAGATTTTCCAACTAAAACATCTCATTTTAAAGGTTTTTGGAACAACTCCTCCTTTATTGGATAAACCATCCTTTCACAGTGTAATAAACCTCAAGTCCGGCCTCCAACAGTCAGTATCTAGTTGCTATAAAATGTTGTATAGCTGGGCTTACCCTACTTGTTTCACTCCATCGGACTACTGGGTGACCTTTTTCCCCACTAGAGAATTAGATTGGACTGAATTATGGCATAATTGCCATAAATACATTACACAGGACAGACTACCCTTTACCCAATTCCACATATTACATAACTTATACTACTCTCCTCAGAAACTATTCAGATTTGGTCTTCGACCATCTCCTATTTGTACTAGATGTAAGAAAGAAGAAGATCTCTGTACCACATCTTCTAGAATTGTCCTAAAATTACTCCGCTTTGGAATACTATTCAGCAAAATATTGACCCCTTATTGGGTTTGCATGACCTATTTACTCGAAATTTGCCTACTAGGGGAATATATGGAGATTCTTGTATTAACAGAAGATACCACATGGCCCTTATCTCCATGTCCATTAAGAGATCAGTTCTACGTCACTGGAAGGACAGTGACAATATCGCATATGCAGAATGGCTCAATGAACTCCTCGCAAATCTCAGGACAGAAAAAACAATAGCGAGTCTCAACAATAAGCCTGAGAAATATGCAAAAATATGGGACCCCCTGCACACATTGTACTCCCTTTGAAGTTCATACCCCTAGATATATAATTTCATTGTTCAAATAGACTCCAGGCAGATTTCTGTGTTGAATAAGTAGAAGGAGGGGGGGTTTAATTGGGAGGTGGGCTGAGGGTGGGGAGCAGGTGGAGGGAGGGTGGAGGACAGATCCTTGATACTGTACATATCATGTCAACTGTGCATTGTGTTTCTGGACCTGTTCTTATTATTGTAAAAAATCAATAAACTTTAATTTGAAAAAAAAAAAGAAAAGATTTCTCTGAGAAAAGAAATGACTGTTGGTTGTGTAAAGAAACTGGGCATATTGCCAGACAGTGTCCCAAAAGAATGAGCCATACACAGAATAGTACTAGGAAAGAAGTGGGTTGATTGTGTGTCACTGGAAGCATGCCTGTGGACATGAGAGAACTCATGCACCCAGTCATGGTGAATGGTGTACAGATGCAAAGGTTAAGGGACACAGGGGCATCCCTGACTTTGGAAAAAGGGGATCTGGTACAGCTTGGTCAGCTTATACCCAATAAATATGTCACTGTACAAGACTTTACTGGTGGGAGAAAACATTGACCCTCGCTAGTGTTCTTCTAGACTGAGATGAAACAGGGGGAACTGTGCAACAGGTGGCTGTAGCCAAAGATTAGCAAGTGGACATCATCCCGCAAGCAGTCTCCAACAGGGGATGGTGTGTGCAGTTACCCATAGCCAAGTGGCCAGGGAAAATTGTAGTTCCCTGACCCACAGAAGCCATTGTGGAAACCACTGAAGGCTGGTCCCCAGTCTATGTCTTCTGCTGTGAGACTAAGGAAAAGGGGTAGAAATTTCCCAGTAGCAGTTAACCACATATGGAGGTTACTCTGAAGGAAGTGTGACCCATTATCAGAGGGTTAGGGAGGACAGTGATCCTGGTGCCCTAACGCTAGTGCTAGGGCTATAGTTTAGAGACTGAAGGACCTGTCCCATGCCTTGGGAATGTGTGAGGAGTTTGCGCTGCTCGAGTGACACTAGTTAGAGAAGCTGAGGGCTTGGACAGACTGTGCGGAGCACAAGGGGCGTGACAGTAAACATAAGGTTTATTTGGAAAATGGACTGATGTATACTCAGGCTGTGCAGACAGAGGGAGGGTACTAGGCAGGCAGCTTGTCATTTCCCCAGGGGTATCGTGAGCAGTTGCTCAAGACTGCCCTGTCTGGTCATCTGGGAATTGTGTGCACTATGCAGCGGTTGGCCCAGAATTTCTACTAGCCAACTTCACCCAGCAGGTGAAGGAGTATTGCAGGTCTTGTCACCAGTGCCAATAGGTAAGGCAGGCAGGAAAACCCAAACTACCCTGATTCCATTGCCCATAGTGGAGAAGCCATTCCAGAGGGTGGGAATGAATATTGTGGGGCCTTTAAATACCCCCAGCTCCTCAGGGAAGAGATTCATCCTGATTGTGGTGGGTTATGCCACCCAGTACCTAGAAGCAGTCGCCCTATCCTTACTGAGGACAGACAAAGTGGCAGATGCCTTACTAGGGATTTTCTCCCATGTTGGGTTTCCGCAGGAGGTTATCACCGATTGAGGGGGTTCCTTCATGTTGGACCTGATGAAATGTTTGTGGGAGAATTGTGGGGTGGTGCCGACATGCGCAACACCATATCATCCACAAGCCAATGGGCTTGTGGAAAGATTTAATGGTACCCTGAAGTCAATGCTCTGGGCCTTTGCTGAACAGCATGGGAGGACTGGGAGAAATACCTTCCCCACCTGTTGTTTGCATACAGGGAGGTGCCCCAAGAGTCGACAGGACTTTCCCTCTGAACTCCTATAGGACGCCAGTGCGTGGGCCCTTAGACTTGATCCAGGAGGACTGGGAAGGCAAGCACCACCCAGGGAGCTCCCATAGTGGATTACGTCCTTAGGTTTGGGAAAGGCTGAAAAAGCTTATGGGGACAGCCCAGAGCAACCTGGCAGCTGCCCAACAGAAACAAAAAGTGTGGTACGATGGCAGAGCCAGAGCTCACTCGTACATGATGGGTCAAGAAGTCATGGTCCATTATTCTGGTCTGGAAAGACAAGCTGCAGGTGAGTGGGCAGGACTGTACAAAGTAGATAGGAAGGTAAATGATATGAACTATATTATACAGCTACCTGACCAAAGACAGACAGAAAGGATGTACCATGTCAATATGATGAAGCCATATGCTAATAGGGCTGACATGGTGTTTGCAGTGCATAGTCTTGGGGAGGGGACGGATGAAGGAGATCCTCTTCTGGACTTGCTGGAAAAAAGCAAGTGGGAATCTTCTGTGGAGACAGTAAAATTGTCTCTCCAGCTGGCCCCAGACAAGATCCAGGAAGTAAGGGAAGTTTTAGCAGACTTTACCCCATTGTTTAGCACCAAGCCTGGACTAACCCCCTTAGCGATGCACGATGTGGAGACAGGGACACAGATGCCCATACGGCGGACAGCATATCGAGTGTCAGAGGCTGTCCAAAAGGACATTAGGAGGGAAGTGGAGGAGATGCTGGATTTAGGGGTAATCCAGAGATCCCACAGCCCCTGGGCCTCACCCATAGTCCTTGTGCCCAAGCCAGACAGCTCTACTCTTTTCTGTGTGGACTATCTTGGACTAAATGCAGTCACGAAGTCATACGTCCACCCGATGCCCCAGATGGATGAACTCCTGGACAAGTTGGGAGGGGCGACCTACCTTATGACCACTGACCTGACCAAGGGGTATTGGCAGGTAGAATTAACAGACAAAGCTAGGGAGAGGTCGGCCTTTATCACTCCGATAGGCTTATTTGAATTTAAAGTAATGCCTTTCAGAATGAAGAACGCCCCCGCCACTTTCCAAAGGTTGGTGAACCAGGTGTTAAATGGTGCTGAGGAGTATGCCATGGCATACTTGGATGACATGGCCATCCTTAGTGCCAGCTGGGAGGAACACCTGTACCACCTTAGGAAAGTACTGGGCAGGATACAGAGGACCAGGCTCACTGTCAAAACTGAGAAGTGCCAGGTGGCCATGGAGAAGTGGCACACCTCAGGCATGTGGTAGGCCAGGTACAGCTCCGTCCTAACCAAATAAAAATAGAGGTGATCCAGGCATGGCCCAGACCAGAAATGCAGAAGCAGGTCAGGAGTTTTCTCAGGACAGCAGGGTACTACAGAAAATGTGTACCCAATTACAGTGCCCTGGCTGCTCCCTATCTGACCTGGTAAAGAAAAGGATGCCAAGAAAATTACCTGGGACCAGCCTGTGAAGAAGCCTTTGCCAGATTGAAGGAGGCACTGTGCAGTGCTCCTGTTTGAGAAGTCCTGACTATAGCAGACCCTTTATCGTTCAGACTGACACCTCAGACATGGGTATTGGGGCAGTACTGAGTCAGGCATCCAACCAATGGAAGATCACCCGGTAGTGTACCTGAGTAAAAGTTACTTCCCAGGAGGGCGTACTCTACTGTGGAAAAGAATGTCTTGCCATAGTGTGGGCCCTAAAAAGTTGGAGCCATACTTGCATGGGCAGCATTTTGTGGTTCAAACTGACCACAACCCCTGGTTTGTCTGACGCAAATGGGAAAAACTAATGGTAGATTGTTAAGATGGAGTCTTGCTTTGCAAGGGTATGACATGACAATCTTACATAAGGCTGGAGTACAATCAGAACTCAGATGCCTTGTCTCATGTCTATGAGGTGAACTGATTTGGGAAGCTCATCCCATGCAGGGATAGAGACCCCAAATCTAGTCTAAATGGGAGGACTGTGACACTTGGACAGCTGGTTCTGATTACTCTATGATTTTGTAATATAAAAATGTGGTGTGATTGTCTGTCATGAGAAATCCTGTGCTCCTTGGATGACCCCCAAGGTATCACTTAAAGGACACAATATGCTAAACAGCAGATCTCTGTAATGTGATTAACTTCAAAGACTCATATTTTATGGCCTTGTTGTTGAGCTGTGCTTCTTTGAAGGCCAGGAACTAAAATATCCATTTATAGCGTCTTCAGAGGAAGCCCAGTTAATTTCATCTGGTGTTACAAAGCATATTACACCTCAGTGAGATCTGGCACAGTTAGTCATAGAAAGTCCTTTGATGTCTTTGAAAAAGCAGAAAAACACACTAGATCAAAGAGGAGCAGAAAACCACTCCAGATCAAAGAGTCATATTGGAAATTAGTTTTTGCTTATGTCATTTTATTTAAAATATCTCCTGAGTAATAAGACATCCTGGTTGTATAACTTTTAATAAACAGAGAAGGAGCTGGGTGACATCATAGAGGAAGCAGGTTCAAAGACAGTTTTTTAACTATGCTGTGGCTGACCTTTAGAGACATTCTTGTTTGGGCTCTCTGAAGCAACAACATCTACTTCAAGCACTGTTAGAAGATATACATTAGATAGACCAGTCTAATTGTCTAGTGGTAGGAATTTGTTTGCACTTTTTTAAACCTCGTTCTTTTAAGTGGTTGTATGCATTGTGATATATTGTTCTGTAGTTACATTTTACATTGTTATCTATTTTAAAGTAAACCTCTATTTTAAAGAGACTGTTAGTGTGCCTTCGAAATTCTTTCTTTGACAAGTGCAGCATATATGGTTAAAGTTAACACTGTGCATAAGCTTAGCGGTATACCAAACTGGGAAAGGTAAGAGTTTATCTGAGGTCTTTCATAGAGTTTTAGGGTTCATTTTGTACACCTGGTTAGGTGCCTGTAGGTGAAAGATATCTGGCATTCCCCGAAGAACAGAATCATCTGAGCCTGTACATTGGGTATGCTAGCAAGAGGTTCACAGTTTGAATCCCTCTAGAACTTGAGACCAAAGGTAATTCAAATCCACAAAACAGACAGAAAGATTACCCTGTTCTGTT
The DNA here is from genome assembly GCA_016271365.2 of Neoceratodus forsteri. Taxonomy (NCBI): domain Eukaryota; kingdom Metazoa; phylum Chordata; order Ceratodontiformes; family Ceratodontidae; genus Neoceratodus; species Neoceratodus forsteri. The sequence goes on along the minus strand of CM028133.1, from coordinate 240,901,765 downwards.
GCTGTTCACAATACTGCGATCGGAGGTTGGCACTGTGGGAGCAGAGAGCCTGATCTGCTGAGTGGGGTTGTGACAGTACTCATGATCTTTTATTTGTTTGTCTTCGTCAGCATGCTTTCTATTAATGTCAGCTGGGTTACTGACTTATTTAATACATTTTCACATTTTCAGATTTGTTGTTAATAAAGTTGTGTTGTAAAAATTGTGTGTGTGTCTTTTTCTTCCCTTTTTCCCTCTGTCACAGATCCCAGAAATGCTTGACTGTCCCAGTTCTATTAAAAAATGTTCACAAAAAAAAAAGTAAGGATAAATTCAACAGCATCGACCTATACTGTTATTTATTTATTTTTATTTTTTGGCAACCTGATGACTCCCATTGGGCACAAGACCATTTACAGGGGTGGCCCAGGAACACAGGAGGTTAAGTGATTTGCTTAGGGTCACACAGTATGCAAGTGGAGGCTGTGGGAATTTAAACCCAGATCTGCTGGATGTACATAGCCCATTAACAACCTGTTGTACTATCTGTTAAACACTCTCCAGTTTTCATTTCCATGACAACCATGTATGATATGCTTTGACCACCTTTTTGATAATTGAACTATCAGTACTTGTGATATCCTCAATACTACATTGTTTTCCCATTACCTCATCACCTACTGCTGTTTCTTTTTAAATGTCTAAGACGTCACATTCCACAATTTCAGACACATCATTCCATGCTATTTATTCCAGTGGCCTGTAAAGGTGTAGCTAATATCATGGAATGTTCAGGTTGGTAGTATAAAAAATAAGAGCAGCAGCTGCTGAGGACTTAGGAGAGAAATAATCAATGCAGTGACAAAGGCAATACAAATGTGAAAACTAATTTGAAAAAGTGGGTCTAAAACATATGAGAATATAGGAAAAACAAAAAGGAACCCATTACAGCATATAAAGGTGTAAAAATGTTTCTATCATGGCATAAACGACCATACTTAAACTTCAGAGTTGAAAAGATTAGGTTGATTTACTGCTGAAGGTCTTAATAGCCATGCTTTACACCTCCCTAGACAGACTGGTTTTGAAAATAAAAGCCTGTGAGTCGTAACATCAGAATTTTTTGTAACCTGGGCATGCATGTAACAATGAATGATTTGATACAATCAGGTTTAATGCTATCTGTGCACTCAAAATGGCCCAAAAACAGGACTACATTTAATCAAAATGGGATGACCAGATAAGGACCCTGAAAACCAAATTATCTAGTCTACAGCTGGACAGGTGGCAACCCTGGAACTGTGCTGCTCCTGGACACAGTTACAAATCTGCCTGCCATGAGTACTGAGCTAAACAAGGACAAGAAAAGTAGAAAGGATCTTTACCAGCAAAAATAAAAGCAGTAGTTAGTATAAAATGAAACAGTTTGTAAATGCACTACACACAGACATCTATTTTTTCATTTCACTAATGCTAAAGCAGCACATAGTTAAACCTCCATGAAAAGGACCCGGCTTTCAATTAAATAAGTTATATTTACATATTTATGTATTTATTTGTTCGTTTATTTATTTGATACCGGGTTGAGAATGGAACTGCAGCTTTCCACAGGAGAATTGCACTAGCCCAGCCAGGCAAGTAACAGAGATTCTGCACTAGCCTTGGCAATCTGCACTAGTACCCGGCTAGTAAATGAATGTTGAGTCGACCCCTGTACCACCTATAGTCATCTCTGAGATATCCACTTTAGAGGATCTACTAACTATGTTTTGATATTTCGCCAAAATTCCTAGGGTCTCTGGCTGTGGATAGCAAGTCAGATTTGCAGAAATTGCTCTTTGTTGACCTAGTAGCTTTTTGCACACATTTCTGAGATGTCTGTATTCCTGGTAAATAGATAAGTCATGCGAGGCCTTGAAACTAGCCCAGCATTTATCCCTAGACTTCATAAGAGGCGAGTAAGCTACCATGGAGCCATTTGGTAACAGTACCCTTACTCTCCTCTTTATAAGAGGGCATGCTTGCCTTGCAGGCAGTAAAGATGGCAAGAAAATTGTTTAGGGCAGTGGAAGTGTCAGGAGATTCCAGTACTGGGTACCAATTTGTGTGTCCCAGATCTGTATGGAAGGATTTCAAGTTAAAGTTGGAGAAATCCCTCATAAGGAGGATTTTATGTGGAATCCTTGGTGGGGAGACCTTCCAGACACAGAAGATAGGGGTGTGAGCCGAGATAGAGTCCAGAAATGTACCAGAGAAGGCCACCCTCTCTGGTTGGTTGGACATCAGCCAATCAAGGAGAGTACTCCCTCCCCCCCCCCATTGTGGAAAGCCTGGTAGGCTCCCAGATAAGTTGAGAGAGGGACAGCCCAGATAGCAGCGGCTCATATTGTCTAGCATTTCCCCCTAACCAATTGAGGTTAAGGTCACCTAGTAGCAACAACTTGTTCTCATGGACCACAGGTGTTTTGGAGTCAAGGAGATATGTTAAGCCTTGCACACCATCCTTGGGAGGATTATATATGCAGACTAAATGCAGTTTTTTTGTATTGCCCAGCAGAAGAAGCACATGAAGAAACTCACATGAGGGCAAGGAGGGCAGCTGGTGGGGTAGAGAGCATACATTTAGGTGATTTTTGTAATAGATCAGTATCCCACCCCCTCATTTTTTACCAGCATGGTCAAGCCTGATTTGGTTGAAATCTGGGAGAGCACATGCAGAGTTGGGAGTAGTGGACTTCAACCATGTTTCAGTAACACCAAGGATGTCAGGCTTGTAGTGACCAACCCAAGCAGCTAGGTTTGGCCTTAGGCTATGAATGTTTAGGTGTGCTACTTTCAAGCCTTTTGTGGATAGTCAGCTGGGGGGGCTGGAGAAGTTAGAGGAGACATGCGGAGATGGGGGACCAGGGTTAAGCTCTATGTCCCCTGCTAGGACAAGCAGTAACAATGGAAGCAATATGAGGCATGATAGGGAGTGATGACTCCTGGGGGTTCTAGTTTTGCATGGGTAACGTTTGACCAACTTTGTGGTGAACATTACAGACTTGGAAGTCATTCACCAGATAGGCCAGAGTTGAGGGTCTGCAGTGGCAAGGAGGTTAGAAAAAGTAAAATCATGCTCTGGGGGCTGCTCAGGACATCCACTGGGGCCCACCTGGAGGGGTCAGTAATCAACAGTGGTAATATCAAAAGTAGGGATATAATAATGCACATCAGGCGCATCGCGAGCAGCATAGGGGAGCGCTGGCCTATGTATACACAGCTCAATGACGGTATGATTAGGAATACACCTCGGCAGCTGTTTGGAGTCGAGTAATTGCAGGGGACAAGTTAAGTTCAAACCTACAGGTGCAAGACTGGCAGAAGCAACAGAGAATGGGATAGGTAATAATGGAACATCCTAGGCAAGCCTCAGTTTCAAGCTATTTGTGCGCAGCTTACAGTTAGAAGTAATAGTAGGATACCCCTGCTTGTGCACTAGACCACTAAGTAGCAGCACAAAACCACGCAGTTCCAAGAAAAAAAGGAAGAAAAAAAAAACAGTACCAAAGCCCATCCCACACTGTCTTTTCCTGGCAGTGAACAGATTTAGGTCTGAAGGATTTCTGTCTGCCAGCTTATCAAAAGAGGATCCCCTTCACTACAGGTTACAAAAGAGGTAGACTACTGCTGGAAAGGCCAAGTATATAAACCAAGTATATATATATCCAAAATCCAGGAAAGACTAGTCTACTGCCAACTCAGAGACTACTTGGAAACTAACAAACTGCTAGAACATATACAGCATGGATTCAGAAGAAGCCATGGGATGGACACAGCCCTCATCAGGCTCTTAACTGACATAATCACTGCCTTGGACTAGAGCACCCCCACCAGAGCTGTCTTTATAGACCGGATCAAGGCCTTTGACCTAGTAGATCATGACCTTCTTCTAAGCAAACTAGGTAACCTTGAGCTAGATAAGCACTCCCTAGCCTGGTTTGGCGGCTACCTGATGGAGCGTTCCCAACAGGTCAAATGGAGAGGCGCTATATCCGAATCACTCAATCTCAAGGAAGGGGTACCCCAAGTATGCATACTGGGCCCTCTCCTATTCAAGCTATTTGTCAACGACCTGAACAAACACTGCGGAGGATGCTCACTGGTCCAGTATGCAGGTGACGCTGTGATCTCGATCCTCAAGTAACATTGCGGATATTGGGGCCCACCTCAATTGGACTTTGCATCACTAGAAACCTGGCTGGCAGAAAACAGGCTAATCATCAATGCCACAAAACAAAGGCCATGGTCTTTGGCTCCAGAACACTTGGGAAGGACAGAACCTCTCTACTCTTAATAGTCTCCTCTCAGGGTACCTCTATTAAGGTTGTGAAATCCTAAAGTATCTGGGTCTGAAACTGGACCAAGACCTTACTCTGAAGCCTCATGTTGATCAGGTAACAAAACTCTGCACCACACACTGGGCCTGCTCTCACGCCTGAATGCTCAGCTAGTCCCCGAGACCAGGATCCAATACCAACAGCGTCCTGCTACCAGCCTTGCTCTATGCTGCCTCTGTCATTCAGGACCTGGGAAAACAGGAGCTCACTAGAATGCAGGTACCTATACAATAAGGTGGCCCACTTTGCCACATCATTTCACAAAGGAGACATCACTGCGGAGGCACTGGCTTCCTTAGATGGCCGTCTCTTACAAATCGACTGCAGTACCCATTGTTATGTAATGCATATAATTTGCTCAACAACCCCCAGACAGTCTGACTGGGCTGCTGGTCCCTAAGAGTATGGACCGACAGCTCTGAACCACTAGGAGATCTCCTTGAAATACCCAGGGCTCGCACTGCAGTGGGCAACAAATCCTTTGCCAGTGCATCCCCAGTGCTATGGAATAAGCTCCCACAACAACTGCAGGATGCAGCCTCCTTGGGAATCTTCCAGTCCAGGTTGCAGGCACACCATTTAAGGAATAACACTTGTACATGTGCAAGAACACTGAGCAAGAGAGACTAGTTCACAAACCTAGGATGGCCCAGGCCAGTCCAGTCCTCTGCCAGGTGGAGTCACAGTGTCCATTGCCCTGATTGCCTACTAAGTCCACTACTCATACTAATTACTCTTATTCCTAACGTATGAATGCTTAAACCATACCATGTCCTAAAGACCTGACCTTGGCACTGTGATTACCAGATTGTAACCTGAAATGGTCAAATGCTTGCTCTGTACCTTCTGTATATGAAATGTTCTTCTGTGTAACTAACTCCAGGTCACCCTGAAAAAGGGACCTTTGGGGGTCAGCAAGCTTACCTGGTTATCAAATTGAATAAATAAATAAAATAAACCAGTTATCTGCAATAACAGAAGCTGAAAAGTAATCTAGTAGGATTTTGACAATTACATAAAACACAGTTGTTTGCAATAACAGAAGCTGAAAAGTAAGCTAGTAAGATTTATGAGTGCAGACACGCAAACTCGGGTACAGCTGGAAGCCCCGCCTTTTCCCTTCACTTACCAAGCACTGACTGTTCAGGGCATTTAACAAGGGAGGCTGGGGGGTAGGTGAGACTTTTTCAGCCAGCAGAAGTGCACACTGTATTCTGCTCACATGGCAGTGGAGCAGAATGTTAACAAAACAAAGATTTTGTCCAGCAGAAGGTTAAAAATAAAGATAAAGATTAAAGTCTATCCTACAGCAGGCTGTGCTAGAGGGGAGGAGGAGGTCCCAGAGAACCAGTCCACACCTCCTACCCCGATGTCCTCTGTCCAAGTAATATAATAATCTTGTCCAAGGGTCCAGGAGTCAAATGATAAAGATAATCAAATCCACAGGAAATGATGAACTACTGGGGATCAGTAAACTGTTGTTACTGTAGCTCAAAGCGCAGAATGTGTTCAATTCCTGAAGGTGATGAACACTTGCCTGGGGCATATGCAGGATGCAAAACTCCTTTGTCAGTGTCTTCCCTTTGTTCGCCAAAAAGGTTGTGAATAGATCTCAAAGACAAGCACAGATCCTTTAGGAATGGGTTAGACAGAAATGTGGATTCAGTGCAGGACTCCACAACTTGAGCTGGGAACTGAAGGAATACTCATTTGTGGAATTCCGACACTGTATATGTGCGAAGAGCAGAATTTGGAGCTCCAGAGGTGGATTGAGGAGTAGCGTGGTGTAATTTGTAACGTGGAGTACTTTGGGTGAGCAGCGAGGAGTGAGGAGTGGTTTGCCAACAACAAATTCGGAAGAGATTTAGGCGGTCTGTAGGGAGAAAGCCTTTCCTGGTCCTGACCTCGAACCAGTGGTGCGTTGTGGTGCCGCTGCTGTAGGGCAGCTGTATTTGCAGCTCTTCGTTTCCACTGCTCGGTAGCTGGTGGGCAGCCGTAGCGGGGAGCGGGCCTGGAAAGAGGTATCAGGAGCTAGGCGAGGACCCTCCTGAAGCCGTCTATAGGTGGAATCCGGTGCTATTGGAGCGTTGGAAGCGCTGTTGCTTGCCTACTGACAACTATTTAGTAGAGTGGAGGAACTGAACCTTTGGTTCCTGGGTGCCATGGACTGACTTTGCTTTGCCTCCTGGACTCTGGTCTGGTCTGATCGTGAGTTTTTTACAGTTTGCTTAATCTGAGATTTTTTATTTGGGGCTTGCCGTTTTCAAATGAAGGTGAGAGCTCATCTGAAAACTGGAATATTGTTATCAGCCTCTGGAGAGACAAGCTCTTGGACATATCTTTTAATAATAAGCAATCTGCAATATGTCATTCTTCTGAACTGTTTCACCCGTGAGAGGGTGAACTTTTTACTGGCTGACATTCTGGTGAAATTGTGACTGTCAGGACTCTCAGATTTTAGCCTTTTTAATTTTATAGATTATTATTTGTTTTATATTGAGAGTAATATTAATTATAATTAATTAATTTAGTGTATATTATTTTACCTCTCTTCCCCAGTGGTGAGAGGACTGGGTGGGGAATTTAATTAGTGGTTTTGGTTTTATTTGGTTGTATTTTATGTTTGGGTTTGGAGGGTGAGAGCCTCTTTTGTTAAATCATTATATAGGGCTTGGCATTTATTTAGCTTTAAGGGGTGGGTTAATTTTGTAATTAGGATTGTTTATTTGTGTTACCTATTAGAGTAGTAAATATGTGCTGGGAAAGCACAAGGACAGTCGGGTATCATTTCCCCTCCAGACTCAGAGACCTTCATCCTTTTTCCTGTCCTCCCCTATCAACAGAAGTTTATAGACGGTGTAGGGCTTTGGGGATTATTGGAAGAAGGAGGAGGACGAGGGCTGGGTCTGGACAGGGAATGGAAGGGAGTGGGCGGATAGGGATAGTGGGGACAAGGAGATGCCCTGGGGCAAAATGGGTCCAGGAAAGGGGTCCTCCCTGCCTGGTTCCCATACCCAAGGGTTCTGATTGTAGTCAGCAGGTAACATGGTCATCCTCGGATGCTCATCCTACTTGGGCGGTGTTATGCAACGCCAGGTCTATTAAAAACAAGAAGGCTATTATAGCTGATTTTGTTGGGACATCTGACCTGGCGTGCATCTCTGAGACCTGGCTGGATGAAAATGCTGGACCAGTTTGGCGTGGCAGTTCCAGTCAGGTACTCAGTGATACACTGCCGAGGTTGGATATAGGGGCGGGGTGTTGCTATCTGTTTTAGATCAGAACTGGGCCTAGTGGAGGTACCAGTGGAATTACCAAATCCTTTGAATGTATCATGGCCGAGGGTGTGGGGTGCAGGATACTTCTGGGTGTACCGTCTACCAGGTGACGAGAATGTTTTCCTGCGGAAATCGCCGAACCCGTTGGCGATCCCCTGACATTGGGGTCCCCCAGATGGTTGGTTCTGGGGGATTTCAATGCCTGAGTCAACGATGAACTCTCGCAATTTGGTCAGGACTTCCTCCAGTTAATGATTTCACTGGGCTTCACACAGGTTATTTCCTCCTCGACCCATATTGGTGGTCATTCACTGGATTTGGTGTTCCTTCTTGGGATGGAGATATCCGACTTGGTGGTGGAACCAGTCAGATGGTTGGACCATCACTCCATTGGGTTCAGTTTTGAGGCCACCCCTTGTAGGCCGGCCCCTATGGAGATGGTCGGTATAAGCCTCAAGGGTGTTTACCTGATGGCGGTACTGGACCATCGGGCATACCGGGAGATTGCGTGGATCCAGGAGAGCTGGTACTTGCCTATAATAAAGGCGGTGGCAGGGGCCCTGATTCCATTGCTCCTGTTCGTGTTTGTTCTCTCACTCTTCGACCCAAGTCTCCTTGGTTTGATGAGACTTTGAGGAGTTGAGGAGAGTTGGGCCGAAGGCTGGAGAGGTGCTGGCAGAGGTCAGGTCTGGATTGTGACAGACTTAGTTTGATGGATCACTACGTGATCTATCAATCAACAATCTCTCATAAGAAGGCAGAATTCCTGTCCAGAGAGTTGCTGCTGCACAGAATAGACCAGCTCAGCTCTTCCAGACTGTGGACAGATTGTGCAATCAATCTGTCTTCAGCCCAGAAGAGCTTTTCTCAAGAACGGTGTGAGGTTTGCTGTATTCTTTTCAGATAAGGTTGCCACAATCAGATCGGATATCCATCTGACCCTCTCTAATGGGAGCGGTGATGGTCGGCAGGAGATGTCGGACACCCAGTTTGTGTGGTCTGACTTCGGCCTCCCCACAATCGATGAAATTGTGATGATCACACAATTATTGCGTCCGACCAACTGTGGTCTGGATCTGGGCCCCACACGTCTCTTAGTGGGTTGTGTGGATAAAATTGGCCCCGTCCTTGCTAAGATAGTCTGGAGGTCCTTGGAGAGGGGGGGGAATTTTCCAAATCCTCTAAAGGAGGCTGTGGTTCAGCCCCTTCTTAAGAAATCCTCCTTGGACCCGGACTGTCTGGCAAACTACAGGCCTGTCTCTAACTTACCCTTTGTGGGTAAAGTTATTGACAAGGTGGTCGCATCGCAGTTGGATGATCATTTAACCAGCCACAATGTCTATGATTCTCTCCAGTCCAGATTTAGGAAAAGACGTAGTACCGAGACAGCTCTGGTAGGGTACTAAATGACCTCCTAATAGCGAGAGATCGAAGGACTCGTTCCATCTTGGTCCTTCTTGATCTCTCTGCAGTGTTTGACACGGTGGACCATGGTGTGCTATTGGAACGCTTGCGGTCTATCTGTGGGCCCTCTGGTACAGTCCTCAGTTGGTTTCGATCTTACCTCGGTGGGGCGCAGAGAGTGGTGTCCAGGATTTTTCCTCAGCATCATTCTCCCTATCCTGTGTGGGTACCGCAGAGTTCCATTTTAGCACCCATGTTGTTTGCAGTGTATATGCTGCCGTTAGGAGCGATTATTAGGCAGTACGGTCTGAGTTTTCACTGCTATGCAGATGATACTCAGCTGTACATGTCCTTTGTGCCCGGCCAAGATGCTGCCTTTTCGGTCTTTAACAACTGTCTTGCTGAAATCCAGGACTGGATGAATGTGAGTTGGCTGAGGTTGAACCCTGACAAAACTGAGGTGTTGGTTGTGGGCCAGGGTTGCCAGGAGATGGGTTTATTGGTTGGATCACCCTCGGGTCTATGGCTTAGGGGTGTCCAGCTAACTACCTCAGACCGGGTGCGGAATCTGGGCGTTGTGTTTGATGACTGCTTGACATTTAAATCTCAGGTGTCAGCAGCTGTCAAAACCTCTTTTTACCATCTGAGGAACATCGCCTGGGTGAAGCACCTGGTTCCTCCAGACGATCTTCCTATTCTGGTCCACGCCTTCGTTACCTCCCGCCTTGACTATTGCAACGCCCTTTACCTGGGGCTACCGGGGGTTGAGATTCGCCGCCTGCAGCTAGTGCAGAATGCGGCAGCCAAGCTGCTGACTGGCTTTTCTAGGTCCAGTCATATAGCATGCCTGTGCTCCGCGGACTGCACTGGTTGCCAGTTTGCTGGTGAATCACCTTCAAGGTCGGTTTGCTGACCTATAAGGCTCTACGACCAGGGACCTGTTTACTTGAAAGATCTCCCTTTGTCCCTACTGTCCCCCACCTCTCTCGATCCACTGGCGAGGATTGCTAGAGATTCCCAGGGTTCGTTTAAAAACTTCAGGGCCAGATCTTTTAGTTTATGGCCCCAACCTGTAGAATTCTCTACCTCGTCAGTCGAATAACCCGACTGTCCAAAGTTTTAAAGAATCTTTAAAACCTATCTCTTTAGCAAAGCATATAATGATTTGAATACTGTTGTTTAGTTTAATTTTAAAATGGTCTTAATTATTGTTTTATTTTAATTGTACAGGCACCTTGGTTTTAGAAAGGCGCCTTATATAAATAAATAAAGATTGAGATTGAGATTGAACCCAGAGCTGGTAAAACTTACTTGTTGGATTTAGTCTTGCTTGTGATGGCTTCCAAAAAAGTTGATTTATAATGAGAATGACAATACCTGGTGGTGATGTTTTGCAGTTTCTTAGTCCAGAAAACTTTCATAGATGTCATGTCCAAGCATAGGTGCCGGAACAGGGGGGCCACTAAGGCCATGGCCCTACCACTTTCATAAGTGGCCCTATCAGTTTTTGCAATCACGTTAATGTATTTAATAGGGGAGAATTTACCTCTTACATATTTGGCCCTACCACTTTTCAAACCATTCCGGCACCATTGTGTCCAAGAACTGTCTAGTTATTCCAAGCAGAAACACATGAAAATCCACAAAACTAAACTGACAGAGACAAACACAAACAGCCAGCCACACAGACCAAGGAGGCAGAGCAACATAAGTTTAGATGTGAAACAGTTCTAATCAGAAAGTACACTGTCATTCACAAGGTGTAATGTAGAAGAAAGGAGAATTTAGGACCAGTAAAACCCAGAATGAGTTCTGTCTTATATAAATAAATAAAGATTGAGATTGAGATTGAACCCAGAGCTGGTAAAACTTACTTGCTGGATTTAGTTTTGCTTGTGATGGCTTCCAAAAAAGTTGATTTATAATGAGAATGACAATACCTGGTGGTGATGTTTTGCAGTTTCTTAGTCCAGAAAACTTTCATAGATGTCATGTCCAAGAACTGTCTAGTTATTCCAAGCAGAAACACATGAAAATCCACAAAACTAAACTGACAGAGGACAAACACAAACAGCCAGCCACACAGACCAAGGAGGCAGAGCAACATAAGTTTAGGTGTGAAACAGTTCTAATCAGAAAGTACACTGTCATTCACAAGGTGTAATGTAGAAGAAAGGAGAATTTAGGACCAGTAAAACCCAGAATGAGTTCTGTCTTGTGGGGAGTGAAGTGATTTGTTGCATACTAAGTTTGATGATGTGATTCCACTGTAGTGGAATAGTGGATGTCGAAAGTAGTATGCATCAGTTCTGCTTCCACGTTCCCATCATTCTTTCCCAGACATGTTACACCATGGAGTTGTAAGAAAAAAAAAAAATACTATTTCAAAATAAATACATAAACCAATACTCAGGGAGGATGGGGAAAATAAACTGCATTCATGCATATTGGAATTTCTAATTATATTAAAAGTGCAGAAAAACCATGATATATGTTCTCTACATTTTTTCTGCAGTTAGTGCTGTTTCTCCCCCTTGCCCCAAGCAGCCCACCAGATGCCAGCCAACCCAACCCTTCTCACCCTGATTTACCTCTAGGGCTTATCTTCACGCAGCAGCAGCGTGGTCTGGGTGTTCATCACGCTGTAGGGCTACCGGGTGGCTGGATGTCAGCAGCCACCATTTTCCATTTTCTTGGCCCCTCAAGGAGTGAGCAGTCAGCAGTCATCACTCCTCCCTGTCTGAACAGTGCCAGCTGCCTTGCTCCCAGCCGATGCTAGGGTCCCAGCACGTGCCAGGCATTGTAACCCCTCCTTCCTGGAGAGGGGAGCAGTCCTCTAGATGCTCTGTCTTCTCCCACCCCTGGCCGACCCTTGACAGACCCAGTTTGCTGGCACGGTGTGAGGTGTGGCAGCCAGTGCCTTAACCCTCAATACCACTGGGCTGGACCTGTTCCCTTTAAAAGTTAACAAAAAAAAAAAAAAGAAACTCTGAAGACCTTGTTCCATTTAAAAGTGTAAAAAGAAAAATTCCAATAAAAAAGAAATTATAAAATAGGAATAAAAAAAAAAGTCTCATTGGTTAAAACATATCATGTGACTGTGCTTTAAATCTCTATAAATGCACAGTCATCCTGGTCCTAAACCACATCACACAATGAGCAGATCAGTCCTCCTACAACCATAACATTCTTCCATCAGTCCCCCTACAACCAGAACTGACCTTCCACCACAAACATGGATGTTATCTTTACACTGTGAACCCTTACTGGGCCCTAAAAATAAAACTACCTTATATAAAAAATAAAACAAATTAGTTAAATGTTATTTCCTTGATCATCATACTCTCCTAACACACATAAACAAATTAGAAATATTGGCTTAGATATTCAAAGGAAGTGCGCCCTGCACAACTGAGTTGCACTGGTGCAGCCCCAAAAATGCGCCCTTGGGCCATATTCAAAAGGAAGGGATGTGCAGTGCAATTCTGGATGCACCACAGTGCAAAGATAATGTATGTGGCAGATCTGGAGGGGGTGTTCCCATGAATGTTCCATGCATCCCTATGTTCAGCCCAAACGGGAGGCATAGCTGTGGCACATCTCCCAAGATGGTCAGCACAAAGTTAAGCAGAAATACAAAGTGGCCTAACTGCAAGTCACCTACAGGCAGCCAGCTGAAGTAATAGGAGCAAGATGGATGGGACTGTGTTTCTCATGGCAGAGGTAATGAGGGGTGTGAGCAGGTGGGTGGAACAGCAATGTGGCCGTGGAAGGGCCCGTAGGCAGTATGCCCAGAGACAGTACCATGCCCGTGTCACCTTTAAACAGCATAGTGACATTGGGATTGTGGGCCAGTACAGACTCAACAGGGCCATCCTGAATCAGCTCTGTGAGCTGTGCCATGATGAACTGCAGGCACCCACCGGAAGGGGTCATGCCATGTCAGTGGAGACCAAGGTGACGGCAGCAATGTGCTTGCTCACCACGGCACCTTCCAGAAACCAGTGGGTGACACCACTAGTATCACACAGTCGGCCATGTCCTGCCTCCTAACACAGTTCCTCAATGCTCTGCTGCCACATGCTTTGGAGTTCATCAAATTCCCAAGCACACAGGTAGAGCGTACAGAAACCATGCAGGAATTCCACACGTTGACACGCATGCTAGGTGTGATGTGGCCATTGACTGCACCCATGTGGCAATATGCACACCACCTGGCCCAGACGGTGCCACATACATGAACAGGAACGGGTACTATTCCATTAACTGCCAGGTGGTGTGCAATACCACAAGGTGCATCATCAATGTCTATGCTGCACACCCTGGGAGTACACACGATGCCTTAATCTGGCACCAGTCTGTTCTGTGCCACTGATTTGAGGGTGGGGACATCCTCACAGGTCACCTACTGGGTGGGTTGTGCAGGAGCCCATGACTACACCATGAACACTGTGGTGCAGCACACAGCCACTGGTAGTGCATGAGGAAGGGGAGAAGAGTAAAGGGACAGTGCGATGGGCAAAAGTCATGTTGAATTATCGAATCAAAAGACCTACCAGACTGGTACACACAGATACAGAGAGATTGGTGTGGAGGGCTACAGGTGATCGATGAGCACGGTGGCTGGACGGGACAATGGCATAGTGCCCACGCAAGCAAAGATGGGGCCCACAGGCCTGAAGAGGGTCGGACTGGCCATGGTTGGTCAGACTCCAGGCAGGACACATATCGGGGTTCTGCAATGGAGGAAGGGCCTGTGCATGTGGGGTGGTGGGATTAGCAACCAGATGGACAGGTAGGAGTAGCATGAGATAGGCAAGATGTGGTGGTGGTCGTAACAGGCCATCGCACACCTGAGTGCAACTAACACATGTGCCTGTCCCCTAGGTGACAGTGCACCCCCCTCCGACCATGGCTACTCATCCCCATACAGCGACCCAGCAGTGGGGCCAGGAGAGATATAATGAGCACACACCACAACATGCAACATGATAGAGTGTGTGTTTGGCATACTAAAAATATGAGCCTGTCGCCTAGATAGGTCCAGTGGTGCCTACAATACAGCCCTTAAAAGTCTGTGGCATATTCCTGGCCTGTTGCATGCTACACAACATGGCCATTAACTGTGGAATACCTGTTCAGGTGGAGGAGGGTGACAATTCAGATGAGGAGTAACCCCAGGAAGAGGGTAGACAGTCATCCAGGGAGAGGAGGGACCTAAGGCTGGCAGCCTGAGCCAGGAAGTACAGGGACACCATTGTGGAGGAGCATTTTGGAAACCACAGGTGAGTGACCCAGAATGAACTAATTGGGCAGCAATGACACACATACACACACACACACACACACACACACACACACACACACACTGAGACAGGATGTGGGTGTTTGGAGGACACACACACACACACATAGGCAGACACTGCACAACAGCTGCAGGGTGCACTGCAGAGCTCACACTATCATGCATATGCATCCACAACAGTGCCACCAAGGATAGGTAAAGGCACAGTGGCATTGCAGAGACTGGCATGGATCAGAGGGTACGTGCCGGCACACAAGCGTGGCAGACAGTGCTGCACTCATCACGCCCATGCCAGACAGTACAACACCACTGCCCTCACACATGGCTTGTACAACACAGAGATAGCACAGGCAAGTGTGACACCAGGGCATGCATGTATCACACCATGCCATCTTGGCCCCAGCCAGCCTGGTGCGTGGTAGACAACGGCAGCAGGGTACACGAACCCTGGCAACTGCATCCAGCAGGACTCACTGTGAGCCAGTACAGCCACCACAGCCATGTTGGTGGCCATTCCCTGACTGGTAGGCAGCCACAGGTAGGTCACCAGCTACAGGGAGTGTCGACACTTCTCTGGAAGGGGCTGACTCCTGAGAATGTGACTGAGTCCTCATGGGTGTGTCCCTCCAGGAAAACAAACTGGATCCAGGGGTGCCAGGGATGGCGTTTGCAGTGGGCAGCATCAGCCCAATTGGGGTTACCTGATGCCATGCCCTGGGGATGCTCGTGTTACTGTGTAGTGTGCGGCAGGACACACTTTGACCACAAGACGCTGGGAATGCAAAGTCCACTGCAATGTTCTCTACAATCTAATCCAATGATGTAGTCATGGTCTCCTGCAGTTGGCACATCTCATCAAGCAGCTGGGCACATCCCATGGCCTCCTACCCCACTAGCTGCCCAACCTGCACACACAGACCATGGAGCTCCTCCTTAAACACTGCCGGGCCGCAGTGGTTTCCCACAGAGGCAGGTGTGCTCATTGAGTCTGTCAGCGGGTGGTGTTTCAGGGCTGGTCACAGACCGGGTGGGAGGGGCCTGGCCTGCTGTGCCACATCCCCATCTGGGAATGCTGCACAGGAAGCCACTGTTCAGGTGGGGACTGGGCATGGGCGTGCATAGCAGGCCCAGGGTGGGCTGGACAGTGTCCTCTGCTGGCCATTGCAGCACCCTGCTGGACAGTGGTGGCAGTGCCATGCCCTTCAGCTGCACCCTGTCCCTGTCCACCCAGCCACTGAAGCAGCTGGTGGGGGGTGCACTGTGGGAGCATGTGTGGGCACAGAACCACCAGCACTGCCTGTTGCCACCTGTGTGTATCATATCATTGGGAGGTGGGGACTGCCTGTGCATCCCTCAATGAGGGTAATGTCATCATCATCTTCCACTGAGGCTGGTGCAAGCACGATGAGGTCCTTCTGCATGAGAATGCTGGACAAAGGTCATCAGCACACAACCCCAGTATGTCTAACAGCTCAGTTGCTGGGTGAAGGCCACCAGCACTGGCCACAGCACCAGAGGACTTGGAAGGCACTGCAACAACCAACGCTACAGCCACAGGGCTAGCCCCAGCTGGTAAGGCACTCCTGAGGTGTGATGGAGCTGAAAGACAGAAAAGAAACATGGTTAGTGACACATGCCTGTATGGAAGGTGGACAGCTAGATGAGTGGATGTGTACATGTAGATCACAGGTGTGCCTGTGATGCCACACATGCCCAGACTACCATTGTGGCCTGTGTACTGCCAACGCACTGGTGGTGTGAGACACACATGTGTGCAGGTGTGCACACACATGGCAATGTGTGGTACGGAGCCACAATGCCACAGCCTTGCCACAGAAACCTCAGCCATATTGTGGACCACCTGACCACTGTGGCCAGATGGTGCATGGGCCCTCTGTTGATGGCCATGTGGCACCACAACCAACATGGTGTCTCCCAAGGGAAAGCATGGCCACCGTCAGCCTGTGTTGTAGGGCCACATCCTGGCTGAATATTGCAGATTTGCTCTGGGTGCATCTCAAACTGTGCCACACATCTGAAATGCGCTGAGCATCGCGCATGGTGTATTTCGATGCATGAACAATGTAGTACCACAGTTGACACGGGCAGCAGAGCATGCTCGATGTACCAGGCCATGTATCGTGCATCCCTCAGTGCTGCGCATGTGCCCTCTATGACTCATGTCTGCAGACATGTGCATGTATTTGGCTGCCAGTCCTACATTGTCCCTGGCTTGCACATCCCCCTGTGCTGCACCATTGGCCAACATGGTGCATGTTTGCGGATATGCACCATGTGGTTGGCTACAAGTGTGGCATTGACTGCCCTCACCAAGATGGTGCTTACATGCGGATGCGCATTTGCAGGTCACTGTGCTGTGACCCCATTCTCCCACTAGGCCTTTCAGTTCTATGTCAGCCTATTGTGCAACAGGCATGGCATAGCCACAGATTGCTTAGAATGTCTGCTGTACAGTGCCACACACTGCTAAGCTGTTTGGGGAAAGCATGGCACGTGCTACTGGAGGTAGGTCTAGGGCCCTCAATTGGTCCGAGGTTGAGGTGGCCAACATGGTGGCACTTGTTGGCCCCCTGGAGGGACAGTTGTTTGGGGCTGAAGAGCTCCAGGTGGCATGGTCCCAGGTCTGGGCATGTGTTGCCCAACAGTTGGAGAGGAGGACTGGTGTGCAAAGGGACCAGGGAGCAGTGCAGGCATTGTTATGGGGATGTGAGGAGGAGGGATCCTGACAGGCTCCGGATGCTGCAGGACCAGGCCCACAGGAGGCAGTTCCATGCCCAGGTATGTATGTGCTGAATGCATGCTTTCTTTGCATGCCTTTGGGGTTTGGGGTATGCAGCAGGTGCGTGTATCCCTGCACACATGGTCAACATGGCCCTGGTTGCAGGCCAGGTTGTTGTTACCATGCATGTCATGGTTTCCCTGTGTGGATCGGTGTTCCACTGTGCAATGCCGTGGCACTGTGGCCCCACATTGTGGGGTGCTCCCTCAGACGGGCACATAGCATGCTGCACCGTGCTGTATTGCAACACTATTTGGGGAGGTGGGGGGGGGGTTATGTTCACATATGGTGCTAACAGCGCTCTTCCATTGTGTTTCCCTTGCAGGTTGGGAGGAGCAGTGGCAGGCCTGGGCAGGGGCTGAGCAGTGGTCCCAGGTGGTGGGTGCAGGAGCACTGGCACATGTTCCTGGATGTGTGGCAGGTAAATGTGAGACATGTGCTGCATCTGAGTTACATGGGGTAAGGGGGTATGGGGGGGTTGTTGCATTGCCCACAGTGGGCCATTGCCTGCTTCCTGTGTGTGTCCATGTGGTGGTGGTCACGTACACATGAATCTTTGTGTCAGCAGTGTGTGGTTGTCCCGTTGTGCCCATGGTGCCTGTGTGCTAGTCCCCAGTTGCCATGTCTAGTCCCGGCTGTAGACGCCCACCGGTGCTCACAAAGGGTCACCTCAGGGCCTGTGTGGATGGTGTACACGTGGGACAGGGTCCCATGCTGTGGGGGGCATGGACACATGTCCCTTGGTGGCATACTCTGCCTGTCCACTGTGCCACATCCCATTCATTGTGTGACTCTGTGTCCTGGCATATTCCGGTGTGTGCTGTGCATAGTGTGTTCACAGCCGTCTGCTTGGGGCCAGCCAGCATCAGGCATGCATGACCAGCCCGTTGGAGGGGGGCAATGCCTATGTGGGCAGTGGCACTGAGTACATGTTCTCTGTTTCCCCAACACAGGACATCAAACTGTTGCACGTGGTGGATGGTGGTCTGGTGTTCTGGTTGGCGGTGGCATAGTCCATCTACAGTGAATGGTGGTTTCCATCTACTGGAGGCAGGGGGTCCAGCTGAGGGTGTCAAGGAGGCAGATGGTGGAGACAAGGCACCTTGTTGAGGAGGTCCAGCATCTGTGCCGTGTGATGGAGGGCCTGGTGGTGCATGACTGGGGACAACAGGCCACAATGGACATCTGCCTGTAAATAGCCCCAGTGTTCCTATCCCCACATCCCATTCCCCATTGTAAATAGTTCTCCCCCTGCATTCCCTGTTCCACCTTCCACCCTTCCCCACATTGTTACAAATTTATATTTTAATAGTTGTTGTTACTGGTTTCGTTGTTATTTCTGCATTTTGTTTTGTCGTCGTTGTTGTGGTTGTTGTTTGGATTCTTTTTTCTGTTCATTATTAATTATTAAATATTTTTACTGCTAGATGTGTGTTTGTGTGTGTTCCTCACATTAAATTTGTTCCAGTCACCTGTTGTTGTGCATGGTTGACCGACTGCCCCTTCTGTACCACTGCCCATTTGTGTCTGTGCCTTGGCACAACTATGTTCCATCTCCACCTTGTGTACCACACTCTGTTTGTCATGCTATCTCCTGGGCCACCTCTAGGGTGTCCATCAGTACTGCTCATGTTGTCACTTGCACGTAGCCCAAGTTTTGGTGCTGTGCATGCCTCTGCTGTTTTCCTGGTTCCCTGCTGCTGTGCTGCACTGTTTACAGTACTGTGTCCCTGTGGGCATATGCCACATGTGCGGCATACTGCCGCCAGCCTGTGTACTAGTCTGCCTTCTGGACCACTGTGCCTGTACTGTGGCTACTGTGACTGCCCTGCTTGGTTCCTCTGCACTGTCATCACGTTGCATGGCTGGTCCATACTGTCCATTGGGCCTCTGCTGCCAGGGTGCTCTGTCCCTGCCCTCTGCTGTGCCATGCAGAGTGTGCACCTTTGTCCCTTAGGTGTGTGGTGTCTTTGTGGTGACTCATACTATGCCCATGGGGTCTGGTTCTGTTTCCATTGTGTACTGTGTCAGTGCCTTCCTCCACCCCTTTGGTCTTGGGTTGCTACCTTCACTACTGTGGCTGTTGTATCTCTCTCATGTGCCACTGCATATCCTTCCCCGTTGTTCCAGTTTCCCAGGCCAGGTTGCTCCTTTTGCTATCTTCAGTCCTGCCCAGTTGCTTTGGCGCATTTCAAGATGCGCAGGCACATGTCTGGTTGTGCTATGGTGCATCTTTGCAATATTTATCATGGGTACACTGGTACATCTGTCCTGTGCATCTTCTGAACATAGCAATTTTGTGCTCCGTCACATCTCAGTTTTGCGGAGCAGCCACTTGCGCCCTTTCCAGGCGTAGTTTGAATACCTAGGCCATTAAGTATTGTTTATAGTTTTCCTTACAACTGTTTCTTTGCTGACAATGAAAAATCCTCCTTCTGTTTTTACCTGCTCATCGGGGAAATCTCTTCTGCTTGCTCAGACAGTGAGATATAGGGAATACATAGTGGGTTGCAGTGGAATAGCACATTTATCTCCACTAGTAAGAAGTTTTGCCACTTGTCAGTTATGGATCTTATCACAAACTAGTGGAGATAAATGTGTTATTCCATTGCAATACATTTTGTATTCCTATTTACTGCAAAGTACTAGTTAATCTATTGCTGAAATATTCTATTTATGCCCTAATAGGGACTACTTTTTCAGTTTTTAAAAGTTTTAGAGTTCATGTATTGTACACTTGTTTGAAAATAGTAAAAGTTTTAATCCCTATCAGAGTGACTCAGACTAATTCTTTTTATGATGGTGGCTCATTTTATAACTGTGATAAGCCACTCCAGTGTGTGCATTAAAGTTTTAATGCACTTCACAAGGCGAGACACTCTGCCTTCAGCCTTGTGCCTTAGCATGCCCCTGGGGCATGCATTAAAATCCTTTGATGCACACCCTGTCATGGCTTATTACCTACGTAAACTCTCAAGTGTGTGGTAATGTTAAATAAATGTACAGTCATGTGACCAGTTTTTACTAATCACATTGCTTGCTTGAGCCAAATTGCTTCATAAGGGAGATTTTTCTGTTTTTTCCCCTTCTGGCTGTGCTGGCCCCCTTCTGCCCTGAGGTCCCCCAAACTCCTCACCTGCCATCTCTGGGGCTTATCTGGGGACCTCATCTGTTCCTTCATAGCTTCCCCCCATTGCAGGGTCATTGGAAGTCCCCAAAGTCCTCTTTATATGCCTCATGCAGTTTTGGTGGGGCTGGTGCTCAGTAGGCAGTGAGGGATCTAAGGGGCTCTGTAGGCATCAACCTGCAGCAGCTTGCAGTGTTGCCTTTAGGTTTTCTCCCATCCCTAGGAAGCTCTGCAGAGCTGACGGCTTGATGTATGCATGCTCTGTGTGCTTATGCCTTCCACCGAGGAGAGTCCCCTATCCTATCTGCTGCTCCTGCCAACATCACCACCAGGGGTCACCAAAGTGGTGATACTGTGGTTTAGCTCACTTCCCTCCCCGGAGGAGGAAAGTGTCCACCCCCTGCCAGCCTGCTCTGTAAGAGATTCAAGCAAGATCAAAAAAGGAAGTGACAGTCATGGGATTCAAACCTATGCCTCCATGTACACAGCTCTACGCCCTAATCCTTAGCCACACCATTTTTACATTCAGCTACAAGATGCTAAGGAACATTTTGGGAGAGTAGCACACTGGAGGTGTGCCTTCCTTGCAATCCACTGCTCAGTTGAGCAGGTGTGGCGGCTCATGCACCAATGGGTGTGGAGCGTAGTTGACAGCAGTGGTCTTCGCCTCAAAGAAAACCACTGCTGTCATACAGAGCAACGCCACACGCCACCCTCGCATCACGCCGCCTGCTACGTCACCTAAAGCTTTGGTGCCAGCTGGGAGCCCACCCCAGCATGGCAAATGTCCTACAAGTAGTATGCCGACGGGTGCCCAATCCCCGTCGGCTCCTCGTCCCCCCAGCCATCTTCTGCCATGCTGGGAGCCACCCCAGCATGGCAAACATCCCAGCGTTGTCAGCCGGCCGGGTGCCCAGTCCCCGTCGGCTCCACGGCCCCAATCATCTTCTGCCATGCTGGGAGCCCACCCAGTGTGGCGGCGTCGCGTTGTCAATTGTAAAAAAAAAAAAAAACTGTATAATTAAAACCGTCCCCACGTAGTCTCCGCCCCCTCCCACAACCCGCACCCACCCACTGCAAGACTCTACCTTCCCCACACCCCTCACCTATATACTTACCTCCGGAGCTCAGTGCGACGCATCTTCGTGGACCGGGAACACGCCTGCACTCTTCAAAGCTGACCGCGAACTGAGGAAATGCAGGTAAGCTGTATAATGGGCTAGATAGGGGGTTTTGAACTTTAGTGCATATCTCCAGGCATTTTTAGATTTTGCAAATTTTCAACATGGGGTTTTTGGGACCCCTTCTCATGAATGATGTCACTGTAATGGCATTATTCGGGCCTGAAGGGTGATTTCTGATCAGTGGGCAGTCACTGTGCGAAATCACCCTTTGAGCCCAAATAACACCATGACAGTGAATCATTCATGAGAAGGGGTCCCAAAAACCCCATGTTGAAAATTTGGTGCAAAAATTCCAAAAAATGACTGTTTTACGAGCGTGCATTGCGCAGTTCCTACGCAGGCTTGTAAGTTCGTGAATTTTCAATATTTTCACTCCAGATTTTCAACATTGCCATTTTACCACACCTCCTTATGAGCAGTACAGCTGTCATTTTCACATCCTGCCCAAAACATGTTTCTGCCCATGAAGCGATAATGGCGCAGTCGGTTACTAAATCAATGTATGGGATGCATTAAGAAAATCATGGTGACACTGTTCATTAGCAGAAGTCTTAAAATGGCTATGTTGAAAATTTGGTGAAAAAATTCCTAAAATGACTGTTTTACTTGTGCTGCAGGTTATGCAGTCTTATGCACGTCAGTAGGGTTTTGGTAATTTCAATATTTTACTCTAGATTTTCAACATTGCCATTTTACCACACCTTCTTATGAGCAGTACAGCTGTCATTTTTACATCCTGCCCAAAATGTGTTTCCGTCCATGTAGCGCACAATGGCGCAGTCGGTGTGCGAACTCAGTGTATGGGACACATTAAGAAAATCACAGTGACACTGATAATGAGCAGAAGTCTTAAAATGGCTGTGTTGAAAATTTGGTGAAAAAATTCCTTAAAATGACTGTTTTACGAGTCTGAGTTGCGCAGTTCCTATGCACGCTCGTAAGTTTGTGAATTTTCAATATTTTCACTCCAGATTTTCAACATTTCCATTTTACCACACCTCCTCATGAGCAGTACAGCTGTCATTTTACACATCCTGCCCAAAACGTGTTTCCGCCCATGTAGCGCACAATGGCACAGTCACTGTGCGAACTCAGTGTATGGGACACAGTAAGAAAATCACAGTGTCACTGTTCATGAGCAGAGATCTTAAAATGGCTGTGTTGAAAATTTGGTAACAAAATTCCTAAAAATGACTGTTTTACGAGTGTTCATTGCGCAGTTCCTATGCACGCTCGAAAGTTTGCGAATTTTCAATATTTTCACTCCAGATTTTGAACATTGCCATTTTACCACAGCTCCTTATGAGCAGTGCAGCTGTCATTTTTCACATCTTGCCCAAAACGTGTTTCCGCCATGTAGCGCACAATGGCACAGTCGCTGTGCGAACTCAGTGTATGGGACACAGTAAGAAAATCACAGTGTCACTGTTCATGAGCAGAGATCTTAAAATTGCTATGTTGTTGAAAATTTGGTGACAAAATTCCTAAAACTAACTGTTTTACTAGCGCGGCGTTATGCAGTTCTTACGCATCACTGTAAGTTTGCGAATTTTCAATATTTTCGACTCAGATTTTCAACATTGCCATTTTACCACTCCTCCTTATGAGCAGTACAGCTGTCATTTTCACATCCTGCCCAAAACGCGTTCCTCCCATGTAGTGCACACAATGGCGCAGTCGGTGTGCAAAATCAATGTATGGGACACAGTAAGACAATCACAGTGACACTATTCATTAGCAGAGGTTTTAAATGCCAATGTTGAAAATTTGGTGAAAAATTTCCTAACAATGACTGTTTTACGTAGCGTTGCTGTACAGTTCCTGCCACGCCTAGGTTTGCGAATTTTCAATATTTCCACTCCAGATTTTCAACATTGCCATTTTACCACACTTCCTTATGAGCAGTACAGCTGTCATTTTTCACATCCTGCCAAAACGGGTTTCCACCTATGTAGCGCACAATGGGGGTAACAAAAGGTCATGCTGAAAATGTATTGTGCAAATACCAGCAATTGCACAGGGCATTGGGGTAAAGCACCATATGTGCCAAACACCACTGCAAATACCTGCAAGAACATTCGCATTGACAAATGCTTGTTCTTTAGCTGAATGTTTAGAGCTTCAGACTTCAGGACTCAGGGTCCCAGGCTTGATTCCTAATGCAGGGGGCAGATATAGTAGGACCCTACTCCACCCCTCTCCTCCTTTCCTGCCTCCTCTTTGCAGCTCAGTTTAGGACACAGTCGGCGTATATAGTAATTACTCATTACTTTTAATACACACATAACTGTGTTGTAATTATCCATTACAATTTGCCATCTGTAATCGGAGCTGTCAATAAAATGCATGGCTCTCAACATGAGTGGCACAAACTTGGCAAGAGTCAGGCAAGCTCCCACACTTTCTCCCTCATTCCCACTGGTCAGACAGGCAGTGGCAGACTCTACACCCTCCTTTCATAGTCAGGCAATATCCTTCTCCCAACTGATGCAAGTCTCCCCAACTGGAGAGGCATCGCGTGACAGGTGACAGCTTTATTTAGTCAGTAGAACCAACAACTATAAAATACAAACTGGGGTGTAATCCAGCATTTGATAAACACCTCATGTGTGATGCTTTATAAACCTCCTTGAATTTTGCTCTCAGATTTTAAGTGGCAGCACACAACTCAGACTTGTATAAAATTCTGGTTACATCCACCTACCCATGTATTATTCTCCTCTATGTTTTTGTCTGTTTAAAAAGGCAAGCAGAAGGTAAAGTCTCTTTCAGTGTATGCAAGCATTCTGGCCAGCCAGGGGCTGCAGACCAGGAAGGGCCTGTGTTTCCTGTGTGGGTTTGAATTGAGCAAGAGAGCTGTTGTCTTTAGACACACATTCCTCTTCCTCCTCCCTCCTTAATTGCTCTGCAGTTCCTCTCTTGTAAAGGAGGGAGAGCAAGCAACAAACCTACAATTGATCTTTATAACAACTTGCAAAGTTGCTGAGAAGTGCAGATCCGGCAAACTTAAATAAAGTTGCCATCAGAAAGCAAGATGTATTCATTATGCATCATCATGAACATCATCATCTTCCTCATCCAGGCCAGAACAGTAGGTGAGAATGCTTTGTAGAGAAATTTTGTATATTATTGTTTTAAATCTAATTACAGATTGTAAATAATAGCCAGTACTTTCATTTAAACTCCTCCTTCCCTAAGTTTAGTAGTTTTTAAAAAATCTTATTTTTTTTGTTGTCCTCATGAAACTTTGCAAAAAAAAAAGGGAACCAATAGAAAAAAATTAGTTTGTTTTGTATGGTTGGTTGGCGAGAATTCTAAGATGAATGAAAATGAGGGACAGAGCCAAAATGTAGGATATGAGGTTTAAAACACAAATTGAAACTTGTGATCAGATGTAGAAAAAATATTTCCCCAAACAGAATGGAAAAGGCCTCTCTTTCATGACGAAATTAGGGCTGAGTGTTTTAGAATCCTGTTCTGCAAGGAGAAAGTATCCTGCAAAAATTGTTTAAACTGAACTAGAAATAGTCTGTTCTTCACAGAGAAATTAGAGTTCAAAGTTAATAACCATCGGGTTCTTAAAGGACTGAACTGAGAAAAATTATCCCCTAACAGGACTAGAATAAAATAACTCTCCTTCAAGTTTTGAAACACTTTAATATCTGGTAAGAAAAATGACCATGTGATGGTGTTTGTTTGTCAGCGTTCAGTTTTAATTTATTGATTGTATGTGTTCAAAGTTTAGTGATATACTGTAATATTTATTACTGCGTGGTTTAATTTTTACTCATGGCATCACTTTGTCTCATCCTTTCATGCTCTGTCTGGGGCCGTCATGCAAATTAAATGCTAAACCTGAGTTAGGCTTTCCTGGTGGGAATAACTTTAAATAAATATTCTGTGTTCCATCCATGATATATTTCACATATTCCATGTACCATCCACGATATATTTCATGTTTTGCATTATCGATCTGAGCTGGGACGTGCTTCCAATCTGTTTTACATTACAAAAGTTTCTTTGGATCCATCAGCTCAAGGGGGTAGGCAGCATACTCACTGTACACATTTCTGAGCAGCTTTTGTAAAGAAACTGTCAAAAACCATATGCTTTTTTGGTAAGCATCATCATTGTAATCTGGACCATTTGATTTAGTTTAGGCCATTGCATAGTGTCTTTGTGAAAATGTATGTTATCTACAACACAGATAAACAGTATGTGTACCGCCTGTTTAGCCATACGATGAGCCACTTGATAATAATCTGACTTCTTTTTGTAACAGGTGTGGGGTGGGGAGGGTTGAGGAGATAGCAGCTGGAGAGAGTGACTGCAAACCTGAGAATTTGTAGCCACGCTCCTGCATTTATCAGGATAAAGGGATGGTTTATGGAAAATTATCTATGCCCTCTCCAATAAGGCTAAAACTAATCATTGTGACTGATGTTTGTCTACAAGTTTTCACATGTGTTTTTGTATTGATACATTTTTATGTTAAATGTTAAATTGTATAAAGCTATACTCTTTGTTTAAAAGGACACTCTTGTCGATGAGCACTTGGCTTAAGTGGCTGTTACATGTCCTGCTTATCATCAATTAATAAACATATTATTATTACCAATAGACTCTCATATGTAATAATATAAATTAATACCAATCATGTAAGATCTCTGATCCTACTGTGTGCGATGGTTTCTCTTGTGAAATTATTATATGGATTGTTTGTTTTGGTTGACAATGAAAGGAGGACCAGGAAACATTTTTCTGTTGTTTTATTTTTTTTTTATTTTTTTGTGGACTCACCTCATCTTGTTCACCTCTCCCCCATTCCCTGGGACCACGGTCACCTCTGCCAATGTTCACCCCAGATTGTCCCCCGGGCCAGGGCCACTGGGAGGGTCCCCGTGTACCCCTCTGAATGGTGCCGCACTGTGTAGCCTGGCGACTGTGTGGATCCTTGGGCTCAGCTTCATGGGGGGGTTCAGCTACTGGCCTTGGCATCCATTTTGTCCCCCTGTGATGGGAGGTGCGGAATGCAATGACATAGGGGCACACATGCCCATGTCTGGCACACTGCCTTAAACTACCAAGCCTCATCTGTACTGCCCCCAGCCTCTGCTAGGAGTTGGTCGCAGACCGAGTGCTCCCCCTCCCTCCCCACGGAGAAGGAGAGCAATCTGTCAGATGCTCAATCCTCCTCAACCTGGCTGGCCGTCTGACTCCCTGAGCTCACATCTGAACTTGGGTTGTCAGCATCACAAGCAGAAATCCAACTGCTGCACCAGCGGACCAGCCCCATTTTTATGTTTTCAAACTCATTCGGGGGGGTTGGGAGGACGGAGTACAGGAAGTTCTAAGCCAGGTTTATTAAACCAGGTAATTTTGTTGTTTGTTTTTTTAGTGAAAGAGGTCATTAGGCCAGGATACTATGGAAAATTCTACTATTTTCGAGATGTGCTATAATATCTTTAACACCCACCTGAACAACCACCAGAATCTGCAGACAGCACCTTGGTTTACTGTCTCATCTGCAAGAGGCATATAACTCTAAGATATGCAATATTGTATTATATGGGATATGAACTAGTCTGACTGAAAATATATCATTTTATTTTCATATGTGAGAGGGTGGGACCACAAGTCACGAGTGGTGCTGTCTAACAAATTTTCAGGCACACAAAGCAGATCCACCAGATGGCACATGTGGTATCCCCAGCACCAAAATATTTATTTATTTATTTATTTATTTATTGAAGGTCTAGGAATTACAAACCTTTGAGTCAGAGACTCATTTGCAAAGGCTCCACGTCGTACATAAATGGGTTAGAACACAGTATAACATGGAATACACAATATAGACACAATTCAAGTATAGAGAATGACAGTAACCTTTAGAAAGAAAGATACAATATACACAGACATGGAACATCAGCAATTGTGAAGCAATAAAATATACATTTATCTTGTATGTGGGGGCTATCACCAGAGAGGTTGAATGCATTTTTCTTTTTATTCATCTTCTCGCTGGTGTTATATAATAAAGCAACATCTTTTTTTCTGTCATGTGGAATTACACCATCTATAACACATAATTAGGATAGATAATATTTAATCATTTTTCTGTCATGTGGAATAGTTGTATCATGTATGGTACACCACTAAGATATATACTATTTAATAATTTTTCTGTCATGTGGAATTATTTACACCATGTATGGTACAACTCCAAGACAGATAATATTTCATCATTTTTCTGTCATGTGGAATTATTATACCATGTATGATGCAACTCTAGGATAGGTAAAGTTTTGTAATTTTTCTATTATGTGGAATAATTGCACCATGTATGGTATGATGCTAGGACAGATACTTTTTTATTGTTTTTCTGTTATGTGGCATTATTATACATGTGCATGATACCTTAGGATAGATAATATTTAATAATTTTTCTATCATGTCAAATTACTACACTGTGTATGGTACGACTCTAGCATAACTAATATTTATACAGTGTATGGTGCAATACTATGGTAGAAAATATTTCAAATGCTTTTATCATAAAAAACACAGTATTATACTTTATAAGTTTTTATTTAGTGTTTGTTACCCAGGTTACTAGGCAAATATTTAATATATAAATATTATAATATTTATAATATATAAATATTTAATATATGAATAGACTATAGTTAGGTATGACCTGAAGGGTACAGCACGATAAAGACATCGCAAGATAAACAGGAATATCAACACATTTCAGTCATTTCAAACATATTACAAAGAGGTACAACTAATACGGCAAAATAAAATACTATGTTAAAGTATAAAAATATATACAACTGATGGAATATAGAAATATTGAATTTCATATACTGAAGATAGCATATGGTGGTTTATAGTTCATGGATATAATTAGTTGCAGGAACCGTAACAATTCAGGAGTAAATGTTTCCTTCAGGCAGTTTTGAATGCCTGATGCACAGAGCTACAGCAGATAGAGAGAGAGAGAGAGAGAGAGAGCGCAAGCGTGGCATTTAGGGACTGATAGCAGTGACTAACTGTGTTACTTTACATTTTACAATTTTTGGTCAAGAAAGACACAGTAAGGAGAGACTTGTTTCCAGGTGCATTCCTCACGGTCACACAGCATGAAAGTTGTGGCTGCAAGATTGAAACCCTAATCTCTAGGTTTGCAACTCAGTGCTCTTAACCACTATGCTATTCTGTCTATCTGGTACCTTAGGGTGCAGGAACATGGTGATGTTGTTAATTATGCAGCTAACAGGGGGATTGGTGATGCAGTACCTTGTCTATAAGGCATCCTAGGTTGAAGGTACACATACACATGGGGAGAGCCAGTCCAGGCCAGGGAAAGGGTGCAGTGATGTGTATGACAAGTTGCTGCCAGTGTAAAATGGTATATGTTGCTGCAAGTGAAATCCCACCTTCTTGGATGAGCTTTGGAAATGTTTCAATAGATCAATGCCCCATAATTTAGTTAAGGTGGCAAAATACCTTGGGCTCATGTCATGTGAGCTTCAGGGGTCAGGTTATGCCTTATCCTGTATGGAAATCCCAGCCTTGAACGAACTGTCCTGCATATTTTAGATATGTGCAAGGAGATCTCAACCAAAGGGTCAGGCTTAGTTCCCAACTGTTCAAAAGCGGAAACAAAAACAAGAGGAGAACCATCTAGGGTGATGCTCTGTAATGTGGTGGGACAGGGTCAAAGGCTGCAGATGACCCAAACAGCATGGCCTGTGTCTTATTACTGTATATTCAGGACTAAATTCATTTTGAAACGGCCATTGCTTGACAGATCCAAAGTCCAAGAAAAGGTCTGTTTAGGTTGTTGATACAGCTGGAGCTGTACAGGAGGACTAGGTTGTCTACATAGAGCAAAGAAGTACAAGAGCACATACAGAGCAATGGGCTATTAATGCAAAGGGAGAAAAGTAATGTACCTACAGGAATATTTTTAATGTACTTTATTTTTATTCATGAGAGACAGCTGCACCATTGAGCCAGTGATTTATTTACAATGGTTTGCAATGGATCATCACCAGATGTGTCCTGGGAGCACAGGGCAGTTAAGTGACTTGCTCAGAGCTGACCCACTGGTACAGAGATATCATTCATTATGTCTATGACCCAGGTTCAGGAACAAGCCCAGATCACTAGTGGACCAACCAGGAGAGGTGGGACAAGCATCTCAC
Organism: Neoceratodus forsteri; assembly: GCA_016271365.2. NCBI lineage: Eukaryota > Metazoa > Chordata > Ceratodontiformes > Ceratodontidae > Neoceratodus > Neoceratodus forsteri. The sequence continues at coordinate 240,872,096 of CM028133.1, read as the reverse complement.
TTAGAGGAGGGTGGGAGATCGAGTTCCACTGTATTGATGCCACCTGGCTGGTGCACAGGAGCTGATGAACTGGATAGAGACGCTGACATACCCTGGTGAGAGTGCACGCAGCTATATATGCCAGCATCAGAGAATTTCTCGGCATCCTAGAAGAGAGGAGAAAATGGAAACCACCAAGGGCAGCAGGAAGACATCAGTTCCTCACCACAGGCCCCACTCCGCTGACCGTGGCACTCTATTCCTGGATCAATGACTGAGTCTCTGGTCAGGGGTAGCACCCTCTCCCCTAATGGCCCTGCCCTGGGGGGCAAGCCAGGGTGTACCTCGGGAAAAAAGGTAAGTCCTGGAGAAGGTGGGTGATTGGGCTGGGTGAGGGGGCAGGACAAGGGAGCAGGACCGATGGGGGGTGACTGGCAGCAAGGGGGAAAAGCATACTAAATAAAAAAACAAAATCGACTTGCTCAGGGTTACACAGTATGCAAGTGGAGGTTGTGGGACTCTGGCCAGGTCTGCTGGATGAACCAAGCTCAGCCACAGCTTGTTACTCTAACCTCTTAGGAATAGTACATTCCAGTATGGATCCCTGCTGGATGACAACTATAGGTGGGAGCTACACACAAGCAAGCAAGTTATTTCTTTGCTATGCAAAAACAACAGAGCCATGAAACAATAAATATTTATATACATTTAAATATTTTAAGAAAATGCAGTTGCCAGCAAAAATTGATAAAAATGGTAATAACATACCTGCTCTTAAATTAGCTTTTCAAAGGCCCTCATTTATTGTGATATTTATAGATATGTATAGATATGTATAGTTATGTATAGGTTTAGGTATTGTCAAACTGTGGGCCAGATATTCAGAAATGCACCAAAGGTCGGCGCAAGTCTGGCGCAGCACAAATCCAATGCGCCATGGCGCAACGAGTGCCATATTCGGAGGTTGTGAATGTTAAAATGTGCCAGTGCAACACAGTTGAATATGGCACAGATGCACCATGGTGCAACCAGACCTGCGCCATGGCGCAACCAGACATGCGTCATGGTGCACAAAGAGAAGCCCCAGGCAATGGTGGGAGCACAGCAGCAGAGTAAAAGAGGGGGGCACAGCAGAGGAATAGACCCGGGGACAGTGCCAGAAATGCACAGTGGCAGGCCACAGGTGGCCACCACCAGCAGGGTACACACAGGCAACAAGACACCCCCACCCCGGAACACAACAGTGGCACAGAAAGCAGGCAACAGGTGGCACCAATGACCAACAGAGAGCCACCAATGGAGTCCTCCCCGACAGCATGCTGTGTCCCCACCCACCCAGACCTCACCAAGCCACACCCAGGACCATGTTGCCAAGCAGACACACACACCACACATCCCGGACAGCCACCCCATGGCCACCCTAAGGCACAGCCACTGACCGAGGGGCAGGACACCACCACTGTGGGGCACACCACAGCACACAGCAGTGCACTGCAGATGCATGACCCACACACAGACACATGTACACCACACAGATAGACACCACGCCACTGCAGCATGGCTCCTCACGCCAGCTGCAAAGCAGACACCGATACCGGCAGGTAGGTCAAAATATTTGTAATGTGGACAACTATTTACTAGTGCAAGGGGTGGGAAGGGGACATGGAACTGGGACTGCACAGTGGGAAGGGGGATGGATGGGGGAGGGACAGCAGAGGAAGCAGGGAAAGGCTGGTGCTGGAACTAAGGGCGGCCACGCGATGCTGCCGCCTGGCAGCTCCGTCACCACCAGTCTGCCAGGAAGAGCTGGCACATCTGCTGGACATCCAGGTCCTGACTCTGATATAAGACGCTTGCACCAGAGGTAAGCATTTTAATGCTTGCTGCTCATCTGTGTGCCTAACCTGTACTAAATTAATTAAACCTCTGTGCTGCCTATGAGTTAGGGACTGACCTGTGAGCCGGCTGAAAGCTGGGAGACAGGCTCTGGTCCCACACTAGCTGTGTGGTTACAGAAGGGGAACTCTTATTTGTAGTTTTAAACCATTTCTGTTTGATAGCAGCCCTTTTTAGGGCTGTGGACAGGGCAAATTGCAGGAAACCTGCAGGAGTGTATTACTAGGGACAGCAGAATTATAGTTCTGGTTGCTAGGAGTGGGATACCCGAAATTAGTCATGTGCTGTGAATTCCGGGTCTCGACTCTGATATAAGATGCTCGCGCCACAGGTGGAGGCGAGTGAGTGTGAGCAAGCACATGGTTTTACGCTGGAGATGTAGCGCAGAGACACGCGTGTGTCACGCGTGTCCAGCAGGAACCGCGGAACCGGAATCTGGTTATAAAGTAATGAAACTGGTAGGATTACCATTGGCTTATTGGGACAGTCACCGTGTTAAACAAAAAAAAAAAGGGAATATAAAATGGATAATACCATAGAGAATTCTTTATCGTTTATGTTACATACAGGACACAGTTTAATTATCTGTGCACTTTGTAAACATGCACCTTGTATTATGCCAAATGCTGATGGGTGTTCTCAGACACTAGACTGTCCAAATTGTTTTGATTTAAGCTAATTGAAAAATGAAATTGCGAGTTTATCCACAGAACTGAAAGCTATTAAAGAACTAAGAGCCCTAGAATGCTTTGTGGATAATATGGTGCATGGACTCCAATCCCCCTGATTCTAATGAAGTAGCTGCACCTCCGATTGAGCAAATAATAACAGACAGCACACATTCTTTTGTAGTTACGCCCTTGTCTGTCCCCCTCACGAAATTGAAATCAATCAAAGTCTAATACCGCATGATCAAAATCAGCAAGATGTTTACCCCACTATTACTTCTAATAAATGTCCTAGAGAAGGAAATTATGAACTTGAGGATGGTTGGGTAGGTATACCCCCAAATTTTTTTTAAAAAAGGGAGAAGAGCAGTTGGTATTCCAAACAATGAATCACAGCATTTATCTGTAATATAAATCAATAACAGATTTAGCGCATTGCTTCCACCCCCTCCTGTCGTCACTACTGTTGACGAGGTTTCTGACCCTACACTACCTACCCTGATTATTGGGGATTCCATTATAAAACATGCTAGTACTATGTTCCATAACAGTAACTTGAAAATACATTGTTTCCCAGGAGCAAAAATAAAAGATATTACCACAAAAATGTATGATTTAATTTTACAACCATCAAATGTTATTTTTCATGTAGGGACAAACAACATTGGATATGATCATGAAAATGATATTTGTTTTGATATTATTGAACTTGGAATGTATACAGCATCTAAGAATCATAAAGTTTACATTTCTAATATTCTTCCTGTCCCATGTGCAAAAGTGGGAGAAAAAAATCACACCATTGAACGTATCAACGCTAGATTGTCTAATTGGTGTAGGAAGGAAAACATCCAGTTTATCAACTGTTGGGAAGCCTTTGTTAATAATAAGGATTTGTTTGCCAAGGATGGGCTACATCTGAATAGAAATGGCATAAGTGAATTATGTAGATACTTTCAACTTTCAGTAAAATCTCTACATTTAAACTACTAGCCTCCACCTCGACTTCTCATGACAACGCCCACCGGGTGGCTCTCCACCTAGCCCTCCCCCACCACCTCTTCCCGGTACACCGTACCTATGTCTAAACTGGCCAGTGCCAGCTGTTTCATGGTATGCCTATTAGATTGCTCAATTTTTGATACCAACTTGTGTAACACCTGTTCTCAATTACTTGTACCCTGTAACCTAAATGTATTTTGTCTGACCTCAGTGTGACATGGCGCCTCTGATGAACGCCTATTTTTAGCAAACCTGTGCTATGTAACCTAAAACTCTATGTATGTCTTTAATGTGATGAGGTACCTTTGGAAACGAGCCTCTGGCTCAAAGGTTGTAAACTGATTTCACAAATAAATAAATAAATAAAAATAGAAGGGGGGGGGTTATAATGTTAAAAGCTATCAACAAAGTAGAATAAAAAAAGAACATTGTTAAATTAGGCTTTCAATTGTTTAATGCACAAAGTTTAGTTTCAAAGTTTGATGAATTAATTGCAAGGGTAGTATCTGAAACTCCAGATGTTGTCGGTATTACTGAAACATGGTGGCCTAATGACCCTGCATGGGCCACCTCTATTCCAGGTTACTCATTATTACATTTAGGTAGAGAAAATTGCAGAGGAGGAGGAATTGCTTTATTTGTTAATTCGGATCTAAATGCAACTGAAATTTCTAGTAAAATCAAAATTAAAAAAAATATTGTGGAGTCATTATGGGTAAGGATAGGGATAGGTCATAAAAATGTTATTTTAGGGATTTGTTAGAGAGCATCAAACTCTGTTAAACAGGTTCTAAATGAAATTATGTCTGAGATGGCAGTAGCAGCAGATTTGGGGGACATCATATTAATGGGTGATCTGAACCTAAGTGATATTGACTGGGTAAATAAAAAAGCAACTCACACCTCATCAAAAGATTTTTTTTAAATCTGCAGTGAATTAGATCTATTTCAATCTGTTGTTTTACCTACCAGAGGTCTAAACATACTTGATGTGGTATTGGGTAGTGAACCTTTAAAAATATCAGATTGTTGTATTTCTACTCCATTGGGTAATAGTGGCGATAATGAGATGTTACTTTCACTCTTCAGTTTCCTTATTCACTTTCTGATGATATCACATAGATACATAGATACATAGACAGTGTCGGCAGATAAGGGCTTATGGCCCACCCAATCTGCCCATTTGAGCTTGTAAGTTCAGTTTGTTTTCCTATAGGTCTGTTGCCCCTTACCCCTGCCCTCCAGAATTCCTTTATGTCTATCCCATGCATTCTTAAATCCTGTGATTGTAGACTGTAGTCTATTTATATAATAAAGTAGATAATGAGGCATTAATAGAACACCTATCCAATATTAAATGGAGTGAATTGTTAATATCTGAGGATATTAATGAAATATAGTCTGTCTTTAAGGAAATAATTTTAGAGCCACAAAAGTTTATTCCCAAAGTAAGAAAAAAAAAGTAAATAATTGTCCAAAGTGGTTATCCACTAAAATAATTAAGATGATTAAAAGAAAATTAATTATGTAAAATATATAAAGATAGTAAATGTAATAGATTATTATCCTCCCTTAAAAGGTTGCAAAGAAATTGTAAAGAGAGATAAAACGATCAAAAAGAACTTTGAAAGAAATATAGCTTATCAGGCACAAAAGGAAATAACAAAATAGTATATAGCTATATAAATTCACTAAAGAAACAGGATAGTAAAGTGGGCCCTTGAAAATAAATGGAATTGACATTAGTGATGAAATAAAAATGGCTGATGAACTTAATACCTATTTTTGTAAATCATTTGATAAATTAACATCAGATAATGAGGTTGAGATTGGTAATATAAGAAAACCCATGGTGATAACTCTGGAAAGTATAAAAAAGAGACAATAGATTATACTAAAAAGGGTTCACCACCAGGCCCGGATGGCATATCAGGAGACATGTTATTATTAATGAAGGACCAATTAAGTCTACATTTAAAGATAATATATGACAGAAGTTAAAAATCTGGTTTTGTGCCAACTGATTGGAAAGAAGCATATATTACTCCCCTATTTAAAAAGGGTGATAGGAGTCTGGTGGAAAATTACCGTCCTATCAGCCTAACTTCAATAATATGTAAGATACTTAAACGAATAATTAAGGATGAACTGTCTCCGAGTATATCGTCTATGGATACCACTCAGCATGGATTTACTAAAGGAAGATCAATTGTCACAAATCTGGTCAGTTTTTATGACTATGTAAGTGACAAACTCGATAAAGGAATATCATGTGATGTGGTTTTGTTGGATTTTAAAAAGGCTTTTGATACAGTACCACATTGGGCTCTTATTCAAAAGTATTGGTACTAAAAATCAACCCGTTATTTGTTAATTGGATTAAATATTGGCTTAAGAGTAAAAGACAATGTGTGTCTATTGATGGTTTTAGATCCTCTTGGAATCCTGTTTTGAGTGGTGTGCCCCAATGTTCGGTACTTGCACCAATTATAGTTTGGTGCTTTATTTCGGATTTATCTTGCAGCCTTGAAAATAACATCATGAAGTATGCTGATGACTGCAAAATTGTAAACATTGCAAGACATTCTAGTGATTGTGCTGTTATTCAAAAGGACTTGGACATACTGGAAAAATAGTCATTACATTGGAATTTAAGATTCAATATCTCAAAATGTACAGTTTTGCATTTTGGAACAAAGAATATCAAACATCGGTATTATTTGTAAAATGAGCCAATTATAGGTAAAAAGAATAAAAAGATCTTGGTGTTATGATAGATTTAAATCTTAATTTTGACATTCAAATTACTAATAGTATAAATAAAGCAAATAAAATTTGGTGGTCAATTAAAAGGAATATTGTATCCAGGGATTCTGAAGTCCTTTTCCTCTCTTCATTACATTTGTCGTCCACATTTGGATTCGCATTCCAACTTTGGTCCCCTATTTGCGTAAAGACTATACAGACTTCCTCTATAGTCACTGCCCCATTTCCTACCTTCAAAAGTTGGATACCTTATATCATAGAGCAATAAGGTTCATTACAGATCTGCCATGTAATACCCACCATTGTTCTCTCTATGACGCAATTGGATGGGTTTCCCTTCATGTCTGGAGGAGCAGAAATGCAGCTCTATGGATCTATAGAGCTTTATCAAAAACTCCCAAGCTATATCCTGGACTGCTTCAACCAGAACACTCCTAGCTCCTATGCCCTAAGAAGCAACAATAGCATCCTGCTCAAATTGCCCAAATTCAACACCAGACTAGGGAGGGCAGCAATCAGCTATTCTCTAGCTATAGCATGGAACACCCTACAAAAATCCCTAAAACTGTCCATTATCATTCCATTTACATCCTTTAAGCAGCACTGTACAGCCTTCTTCACAGAGAAATGCAGTTGCTACCACTAGAGATAGAATAGTCATCTCACAAAACTATATTCCAATCACATATTGCATATTCCTTCCAGTCAGACACCCCAGTATATGGCACCCAATATTCCTTCACCATCCTTGTACTCATTATGTGTGTGACTGTCATGACCCTCACTGGGATATATATACCGTACATATTGTACATATTAGTTTAACCTTCTCTTAACCGAGTTTCAACATGTGAATTCACTGCATCTTATTGTGTTATAAACATCATTTTTTTTCTGTATGTATAACTGTCTTATAAGTATGTGATGTAATTGCTGTGTATCAACTCGAACCTTGACCTTATCAGGTCCATCTTGTAAACAACTTCTAATTAAAAAACAAAGACCAAAAAAGGATAGATCAGTATTTGCCACAAAATATAATCATAAAATGGCACAAATCAGGCAAATAATTAATAAACATTGGTATCTAGTAGCCATGGATAACCTAAATATAAGATCATTACAATCCAAACCTATTATAGTAGCAAAAAAGTAAAAATTTAAAAGACAAACTAGTACATTCACAATTCAAGCAGGAAGATACAAATAAAACACAATTTTACTAGGTCCTTTACAACCAGGGATGAATAGGTGTGGTAAGTGTGCAGTTTGCAACAATACAAGTAAAAAATCAATTTTCAAACATCCACACTTTAATGAGGAATACCAAATTAAAGATATATTGACTGCAATACAGAAGGGGTGATTTATGTATTGCAGTGTCCTATAGACAAATTATATATGGGACAAACCAAAAGGGCATTGAAACTAAGAGTAGGTAAACACAAAAGTGATATTAGGAATAAGAACGAAAAATCACCAGTAGCAATGCATTTTAGTGAGGCAGGTCATACAGGAGCCTCTCTCAGGTTTTGGGGATTGGAAATTGTAAAAAAACCATTAAGGGGTGGAAATTATAAAAAATTAATGGATAAAATTGAAATGAAATGGATTTTTAGCTTAAAAACATTGGATCCTAAAATAGGGATGAATATGGAACAGAATTGGCAAGCCTGTATTTAAATGGTAATATTAAGATTCAATATATAAAAAATCCAAAAGTAACAATTAATATGGGTCTAAGAATGGTTGTGCTGTACTCTATTGTACATTTAATTAGTAATTAAGAGAGTTGTTGAGCAAAATAATAATGTGTACAATGTTGGTATGTTTCAAAATGTATATAAAATGTTTCTGAAATAATGGTATTCATAGCACATAATGTTGTTTGTATAAAATGAGAATAAAAGATATAAGTAAAGTGATCAGTATGCATGGGCAGTATGGAGGAGTAAATCTCAACAAGTAAATTCAAGGAATGTAAAAGTTTATCATTGTGAGAAAAAAAGATGGTGTGCTTTAAGTAATACAAGTACATAATTTGTATATTTGTACATTACATCCCCATTGAATATAAAGAATTGCATCAGTATTTAAAATAAATCACATTTGAAGCAGTATAAATAAACATTCATCAGTGTTTCAATAATGAAATTAGCGCAAACAAACTGCCAAATTCAAGACAGCTTGAGGACGCACATGCCCGCTAGTCGGGCATGTGTTTAGTTGCTTATCAACGCTCTCGCGATTAGTGAGAGTTTCGAGTAGTGAGGACGTCACTCCCGCGGGAAACTCAAGCTGTTTGAAGAGGCATAGGGTCCTTGGAGAGTCAGAACGCCAGAGAGTGAATCGGCGTCTAAACGCCATTACGGGTGCAAAATATCTAGCACATACAAAGGTATCAGAAGGAACCTTTGGATACAGCATTGAGCGCTAGAGAACGCGATTTGTATTTGGCACAAGGCTGAGAGGGTGAGCTCCAAATTAATAAATAAATGCAAACGGAATTAATATACTGTGAAAAGACATTAAGCCTTAAAAAGACAAAAGGATTGAATGTTAAATATTTGATTATTACAGATTGGGAATATAACCATAATCTTTTAGTAAAGAATTCAAAAAGGAATTGAACAACAAGAAGGATAAAAGACTCTCCAAGGTACGCTAGTAAAAAAGGTGTTTAAGTTATTATACTTTGGTTACGTTTTGGCGTGGTTAAAAGTTTGTGGCTATTATGAGTAAAGGAAGCCTTTACAAGGCTTCATAAAGAATTACATTTAACAAGGAATTGTGATTGTAAGTATTATGGATTATGATAAGTGTACAGATGAAATAAGGAAAACAATTAATTAAAAGTAATGTTTAAAAAATATTTTTTGGTAGCGGAAGAATTATTTTAAAGAAGTTTATTAACCAGCGGTGTTGAAAATTGCATGAAATAAGGTAGATATCTGCTATGTTAAGATTCAGATGAAATTTTAACTGAAAAAGTAAGGAGAAAATAAATCTAAAATGCATTTATATATTTTTTGTGAAATAGATATATAAAAGAGCCCGTGATCAAGCTCATAGAAGCGAAACGTAGGGGTGTTGTTGTACAATAAAGAATGAGTTTAAGATATGAATAAGACTCCGGATTTTGTTGTGGTACAGAAGCCCATCTTGTAAATGAGCCTTGCTCAATGATGATCGCCTGAATAAATAAAGATTTGATTGATTGATTGATTGAAAGACATCAATAGGATCGAAAGGGCACAAAGAAGAATTACAAAATCATTCTTTTCAAATAAACACCTCTCCTACGAAAGTAGATTACATATACTAAATGTAATGTCTTTAGAACAAAGGCGCCTTAGGGGTGACCAGCTATTTACCTGGGATATCATTAATTATGTCAACTTATTGTTTGTGGCTTAGAATACAAGCAATTACTTGTCAGTCCTAGAGGTCATCCACTTCAATTAGGGAAACAAAAATGTATAACGAAGAAAAGAGCTTCTTATTTTTCACAAAGGGTGGTGAAACCCTGGAACAATCTACCTTTGAATATAGTCATTAGTACTAACAAAAATACTTTTAAAAACAGGCTTGATAGAAAACTTGTTATTTAATACAAGTACCTCAAGCAATATGTAACTTTAGGGGCTTTATGGGTCTATGGGCCTACTGCACCGTATGTATCCTAGTATGACTCCTAGTATGGACTACTTCCATGGTCATGGATGTTATTAGGACAATCTGGTGCAGCAGCCGACAGTAGAGGGGCAGCCTCGACCTCCACCAGATACCTATGACAAGGGACAGGACAGGTGATCAGTGCAAGGTTCCAAGGTACCATGCCTACTGTGCGCAATGGACAGTGGGCACACACACCCCTGGAGTGGCACCCAGGCCACTCACGGGGGGTGGGCCAACGCCCACCAGCAACCCAGCACACCATGACAGTGCACAGAGGTGGGCACCGCTGCCCAATGGCCGCCTGACTGCGCAGCGACAGTCACATGGCACAGGGCACCAACAGCACCACAGCAATACCAGTGGCAGCCGGGTGCACACTCACCCCATGAACAGCTGATACACATGTGCGATGACCGCCCCACAGTGGCATGCACCACGCATAGTGTGTAACACACAGCTGCCATGGCACATGTCACAGGTGGCCATGGCAGCACCCACTCCCCTGCCAACCACCCTGTAATGTACACAGGACCAAAACAATGCCTATCTGTCCACTGCAGCCCTGCTGGTGCCTGTCCCGCTGCTGCACCGCCATCGCTGGGTCCTGCTGTGGCCTGCTGGGCTGTCCCTGGTGCTCCTGCCACTCTCACCCTGCGGTGGTCTTCAGGTCCTGGGAATGGAACAAAGACAGGTACACATCAGAGAACACCCACATCATGTGCCCACCACCCCCCCATATGCACAGCGTGTGCCCCTGCCTGACATGTCCCGCAAGGCTGTATCGCAACGCATACTACGACTGGCAATGCCACACCACAGTGCACATGATGACAGTGTACCCCTCTGCAGGGCATGCCAAGCAGCCAAGCCATCACCACAGTACAGCAGTAGGGCACACATGCAGAATATGGGATGACTTACCTGGCCGTGGCATGGCCCCTCAGCAGACGCATGCCTGTAGCTGTCTCAGGCACTCCGGGTCCCACCACATGAGGTTGCCATACCGGTGGTGGCATTGCTCCCCAGTTTTGGCCACCCCAGTGTTTTGCACCAGGCTGTCAGTGATGCCCTGCCAGACATCAGTCTGTGGCTGTTGCAGGGGCACCTGTCCAAACAGCGCTGGTGCATGTGGCTGCACACAGGCCACCAGATTCACCAATTCAGTATCAGACCAGTTACTGGCCCAGCGAACTTTCCACTGCATCATTATACTGACAGTGATGTGTGGGGACAAAATGGCGGCCAGAGGCGCACATGTGCACATGTGCAGGATGCGTGCCTTGTGGAGGCATGCGTTGTGTCTACCAATTGTGCAATGCCGGAGATGTGTGACATGGGTGTGGCCTGACAGGCACATGGTGGTGTAGATGCAGGGGTCAGAGGGTCACAGTGGGGGCAGGGGTCAACCCAGTGCACTGTGCACTGATGCGCAATAACAGCCATGGTGCTGTCAAGCCATGGTCCCTAATGCGTGGGCACATAGTGCACAATAGGTGGTAACTACCACCTGATGCATGCACACTGCAGTCCTGCACCGCGCATGCCTGGACAATGCACCTCGACTTGCTCCAGAGCAATTCCGTATGCACAGAGCAAGTACGCGATATTCAGCTGCCACATGCAAATGAGCCTCATAAGCCAATGCGCAGTACACTGGTGAAATTAGCATGTCATTACCATTGTGCCACTGCTCATTTACATGCATTGTGCCATAAAAGCACCAGGACCAGCACAAATCATGGACGGTATTGCAACCATCTGAGGTAAGTTGCATGCTGCTGAGCCCAGCCAGCACAGCAGGGTGGATGGAGTAGGCTGCTGCTGACACTGACGCACATGTCCATGTCCACAGGTAGCACTATGTCAGAACATGAAGAGAGTGAGGAGCGTGGGCCTGCTCGCAAATGCAGGCCCAACTTTACTAAGGTTGAGGCAGATGCCCTGTTTGAGGCCTTCCTCAACAGGGAGCCACTGCTGAATGGTGCCATGGGCACACCACAGGCCAAGGCTGCAGCCTGGGAGGAGGTGGCAGTGTGTGTCAACCAGCAGGGCAGCCACCAGCAGTCTGTGTAGGAGTGCTGGAAGAAGGTGGGCTCCGATAAGCGCCGCATGAAGGAGAAGTTGTTGGCCATACGTGCAGCCTGGACAGCCACCGGCGGGGGGGGCCTGCTGATGTGCCACAGCTCACGGTGCAGGAGGAGCTGGTGGCAGCCACCATGTACTGCAGCACTGTTGAGGGTGTGCCGGGTGGAGGTTTTCAGACAGGTGGAAGCCCATCACTGCATGGTACATATGTTGGGCACGCACAGCAAGCAGTGGCCGGGGGGGTGGAGGATGGGGAGGATGGGGGTCTTGCATCACTGACACTTCTGTTTTCTCTTTCAGCACCAGCATGTCTGCATGTGGAGGATGGGGTACCAGCAGCAGCCGTGGAGGCAGACCCAACTCCAGAGGACCAGCCATCCACCTCCACAGGCATCCAGGGGCCTGATCGGCTGCAGCACACCACCGCTGTCCAGCCGGATGTCCTGGGCATGGGGTCGGACGAGGCCCTGGCTGTGTTCCTGCCAGATGCCAGCCATGGTGTCCTCTGCATGGAGACACAGATTGGGGCAGGGTCCAACACCGATGACGACCTGACCATGATCCTGGACAGCATGGGTGGTGTTGTGGGGGAGACACCCATACCAGGTACCATCACAGGCAGTGAGTCCAGTGGCGTACCAGTAGTGAGACAGCTGCCTGCCATCACTGCAGGTGCTGCTGTGTGCACCGCCATGGCAGTGCCATGTGGTGGTGGTGGTGGTGGTGCAGCTGTGCAGGTGCTGGGCAGCGTACAGGGGCTGGAAGGGCAGCAGCAGCAGGCAGCAGGGGTCATAGGGCAGCCGGATGCGGGGTCCACTGCCAGGGCACCTGATAGGGACCTACCCCATGGTGCAGTGTTCACCTGAGCGGGGGGCTGTGCAGTGTGGCCGTACACCACCGGAGGGTTGGCGCCCCACCTAGATTCCACTGGGTGCCAACCCATTGGCAGAGCACACCCGTTTGCTGCAGGTCTCCATGGAGCAACAGGTACTACTGGTAGCTGGGGTGCATGCACTACACGCGGAGGTGTGCCAGGCAGCTGAGCAGTGTGAGAGAGGCACTGCACAGCTCCTGGAGGCTATACAGTGCTTGCAGGAGGACATGACCACATCCCAAGATCGCATAGCCAATGCAATCATGGAAGGCCTTGCACTGCTGGCTGCCACATGGCATGGCCGGCCACCTGGAACACCACATAGTGCACTGTCCACCCCACGATCCCAGTGTCGAGTGACACCCTCCCTGTCAATGCCGGGCTCTGCTGTTGGCATACCAGGCACGCCTAGGGAGGGCCTGTTTGGGTGCCTACACACGCCTGGGAAGACCCGGTCATGGTCCCGCAGTATAACCCCTGGGAGGCTGTTGCAAACACCCCCCTGTGACTGATGTACAGCCTGTGGCTGCTGATTGGCTCTGGCATGGTCGCCTCTGTGGCTGTGGTGGCCATGGTTCCATGCGGCGGACCTGATGTGTGTGCTGCACTGGCTGCAATCTGCTGCTGCTGCCCTGTGCATGCATGGGGGTGTGTGTGTGTGTGCATACCACAGGTGTGGCACCTGTATGTCGCGTGGCACGCTGCCTGTGTGCATGCCTGCCTGGCCACTGGCCCATGTGGCGTGAGCATGACGAGAGCAGATCTGCACCAGTTGTGCCTCTGCACCGATGCACTGCATCTGATCCCCACCACACAACAGCACCTGGGCACACGTGTGTGTGTTTGTGTGTGTGTGTTGCTGTTCACTGCTGTGTGCAGTTGTGTGTGGCTGTGTGGCACCGTCATGCCTCTGTGTGTGCTTGCCCATTGCCATGCACGCCCCTGCCTGAGTGCTGTGCCTGTGTGTGTGGCCAGTGTGTGGGTGTGGTGCCAGCTACCTGCATGCACTGTAGTGCTCCTGTGCGATGGTGTCCCTGTGCTAGCGTGTCATCCTTTGCAGCTGAGGATCCCCCCTCCGGGGGGGGCTGTCCACCACCCTCCAGCCCATTGCCCTCATTGTCCCCGCTACTGTCCCCTTCATCAGCCTCGACAGCTATCCCATGGTCAATGACCATGTTGTGCAGTATGCAGCAGGAATAGGTGACAAGCTTTCGAGGGGCTGTACTGTAGGGCACTGCCAGACCTGTCTAGGCAATGGAACTGCGCCTTCAGCATCCCAAATACACACTCAAGGATGTTCTGCATGCTGGTGTGTGCCTCATTGTACCATTCTTCTGCTGGGGATGATGGGCACCTATAGGGGGTGATCAGCCAGGGCCTGAGTGGATAGCCACTGTCACCTGTGTGGATATTGACATTGTTAGCCCTGTGTCCTCTGTTACTGTACCACTTGCCTATCCCTGGCACCCTCACCAGTGCACCCACCTTGCCCTACCCCATCCCATGCCCTGCTCTGTCTGACACCCCTTGCCCATCCCATACTCACCCACTAGGTGGCCCGTGGGGATGTTCCCATGCTCGAACCTGTGGCACAGTGCAGAGCTGTGCCAGATGAATGCATCATGTGCACTCCCAGGATGTGTGGCACAGACATTGGTAATGCGCCCCTTGGCATCACACACCACCTGGCAGGTCACGCTTGGGAACCCCTTGCTGTTCACATAGGCCACATCCTCAAGGCCAGGTGACATGCAGATGCCCATGTGGGTGCAGTCAGTGGCCCCAAGCATGCCAGGCATGCGTGCTACCCTGTGGAAGTCCGGCATGGTTAATGTGTGCTCCACCTTTGTGCTGGGGAAATGGATGTATTCCCAAGTATGTGGCAGCAGGGCGTTGAGGAACTGTGTGAGGAGGCAGGACGTGGCTGACTGGGCTATGCCTGTAGTGTCCCCTGTTGGTCTCTGGAAGGTGCTGTGGTGAGCAGACACATGACAGCTGTCATCTTTGTCTCCACAAACATTGCTTGGCTCTGTCTTGTGGGTGCCTGCATCTCCTCACTACACAGCTCACAGAGCTGCCTCATAATAGCCCTGTTCAGGTGATACCAGCCCACAATCTCCATATTGGTGTAATTCTCAAAGGTGGTGTGGGCACAGTACCACCTGTTCCGGGCGTACCGCCAATGAGCCATTCCATGGCCACGTCACTGTTCCTCCTGCCTCCTCACACCCCTCATTATGGCCTCCATTAGGAAGGGTGCACTGGCCATGGCCCCTGATGTCTTGTCTCCCCCTGGTGTTGTCTGCTGTGGGCTGTTTGCCACCCTGGTGCACTGCATGGCACTTTGTCTGCCTCTACCTCTCACTGTCTCAGTCCCTGGCTCACTCTCCACTGCCACCTCTGTCCCACACCCCTGTGGCTGCCTGTGCCAGTCACTCTGTCCCTAACTGGCTCTGCCTCTTTTACTGTCTCTCCTCCTTCTCTTGTCACTCTCTCTCTCTCTCTCTCTCTCTCTCCCCTCTCCCCTGGTGCAAGTGCTGTCTGTGTGCTTGCGCCCTGTATTTATAGGCTCAAGTCTGCTCGGCGTATCCAGGGTTTGCTCCACACTTGTACCATGGTTCCATGGTTGAATATCGCACTGCGCCGCATATTCATGGGCACACCCCCTGCTCTTGCACCTGCATTCATTATGGTTGCGTATTGGTGCAATGGGACTTGTGCCATGCAATGACTCCTACTGAATATCGCTGCCTGGCGCAAGTCTGCACTTGTGCCTGTGCAACTCTGTTGTTTTAGCGCAACTGCTTTGAATATCCTGGCCTGTGTAGCCAACCAGGGGTTGCAAAGCACAAACCGTAGCCGAGTGCCTTTGATCACGTGAAAACTGTGGTAAGATCTGCCTTACCACACCTAGCATGGGTAACTTACTGCTTTTGTAAAATGGCTTGTTTAGGAAAAAAAAAGTTTTTGTTTTTATAGTGTATTTTAAACATTTTCATGTTTCGTACATATACTAAACTAAGATACTCACACTTGAAATATGATGATCCCTCTTTTGTAATTGACAGTTGAATGTGTTTGAAAAGTGTCTTTCTCGATGTAAGTCATTGTTTTTTATGAAACACTGTTATGTTTCTGTACTTTTTATCTTATGTAACCATCTGCTTATACAGGACAACTTTGTAAAACGGGGCCTTGCAGTCCTAAAAGTTCATCTCCTGTTAAAACATAAACATTTTATCTATCTATCTGTCTATCTGTCTGTCTGTCTATCTATCTAACAGTATCTGTCTGTCTGTCTATCTATATATCTATCTAAAATGTCTAGAAGAGGCATTTTAAATTTAACTGAATTCAGCCTTGCAATAAGGCTAATCTTATTGCATGGTTAAATGATTGCAGTTCAACAAATCACATTCTTCTTTTTCTCATGGCCGTTTTCCTATAAAGTCTGATATACACATATGGGGCGGGGATTATTCAGCATGGGGTATAGCTGAGTGCCTTAAAGGGAAGGTGTCATATTCCCAATAGGAGTTTTTCAGCTGTTACAACAGACATCAAGTAATCATCATGTTAGGTTAGATTTAAGAAATGTGTTCAGTAAAACAGATGCAATTATGAAACTTAATCTCAAAACCCAGCCTTTGCATTGTCTGAGATCTATATTACTGCTGTGTGGTATGCACATAATCCGCACTCACTTCGCTGTTTTGTGCTGCTGGGGCACTCACAGAGGGCTTTTGTTTTTACATTTCTAAATTTAAAAGAGCTGAGTTGCTTTGCCATGTTTTGACTTACCAATTGGGAATCCCACCCCCATGGCAAAGAACACTGTGCATGGGGTTTGGTATTATCTGACAGCAGACACCCCCCGTGCCTTTTAAAGTGGCAGCAGGCATTGGCCACCATTTAGTTTGTTCAGCAGTAGTTTAATTCTGGAAAAAAACATCAATATATCTGTTTTTCTTTTCATTTTATTTTATTACAGAACTGAGATATAGGATTTTGAAGTTTTAGTTCTCATTACCATGCCATACGCGCCATGAACAAAATAAATACCTTGGTATAGTGCTGTGCTGTTTGCCACTAGAAATATGGTAGCACCATCCCAATACATTCACAGTATGAGTCTAACATGTACATTCAACAGGCAACCTCAGCGGAAGAAATGTTTTAAATTCTGAGTGGCAGCCATATTCCTTGGGATTGCAGAGATGCTCAGTTTGGAGAGCCTTGAAATGGGAGTGTTTGGCTTTCTGAATATAATTTTACATGTGTTCCTGAGCTGCATGTAGCCTTGCCAGTCAATGGGTAGTCTGCTTTGTTTGAAGGTACTCAAGCCCGGTCACGAGAGAACATGAGCTTCCTGAGATCTTTAGAAAGCCAGGGAGCTTTGATTCCTTTTGATCTGCAACTCTTCGTAATAATATTGGGCCATGTCCACACAGCACTAAGCGGATATATGCTACAATGACATGGGCCAGGGCTGCATAGGTTCACAGGAGATAGCACTGCCTGAAATAGGATGGCAATAGGGCTGCTGTAGGCCATATTCAGACCAAGCGTGCAAATTAGCTCATTGGGCACACAAGGTGCTGTGGGGCCATCTATGTGCCCATTATGGGCTCAATTGTATACGGTCCAGTAGACCCCCTAGCACCCATGCTGGGTAATAGACAGAGGAGTCCCTGGTAGTGTAGTGGACCCCTTCCCCTGATCACCCCCATAGTGTTAAACATACATGATCCCTAGGTCTAGTGGACCTCCTTCCTGATCATCCCTAATGTTAAACATGAATGATGCCCGGTAGTCTAGTGGACCCACCTCACCCTAATCACCCTGGAGCCCTGTATAATTAAAATCCTTTGTAGGCTACCACAATCCCACCAAACACCAAAGCCCCCCCCCATGCATGTGCCACACCCCACTCATACACTCATTGAGGACACCCTTCACACCACCCTCACTCCTGTCATCGAATCAGTAATAATGTAGATATCAGCGCCGGCATAGCATCTGCCCACCTTCAGGACTGGCCACCATCTGACATCCATAGAGTGTGATTGTGAGTACTGCACTTATTCATGAATGCTTTCTGTTTCTGTCAGATGGCAGTCAGCCTAGGAGGTGAGTGAAAGCTTTGCTGGCCAATGATCTGCTACATTATTACCAGTGAGTGGTAACTGGGTGAGGGGTGAAGTGTGGGGGTCCTCAGTGGGTGGGTGGGTGGAGAGTGCCACATACATGGAGGGCTTTGGCACCCATTGAGGAGGGGAGTGCTAGCCCACCAAGGATTTTAATTATACTGGAGACCCAGAGCAATTGGGGAGAAAGGGGTCCACTAGACTGCCAGGGATTATTCATGTTTAACACTACATAAACTGGAGGTAGCATTTTAGATGTTTTATATTGAACTTCAGCAATAGTTTAGCATTTGAAAATCAAGGTCAATACCTTTTGGGATCATCTTGTGCCTGACCTGATTTGTGGGTTTGAAGCTGGTATTAGCCAGTAAAATAGTATTACATGATATTTAAATGAATGCTGCTGTTTGATTAGCCATGACCCCCCACCCAATGAAGGGGCAGAGCACCTAGAACTGCTTGGGATTTGGCTTGGTCTGTCTGCAGTAATATGTCTCGCGTGGTTCAATAAAGTATATTTTATATTGCAGTGTATCAGTTGCAGTGGATATTTCTTTGTTTTTTTTGGGCTGCAGTATTGGTTCCCTGACTTCAGAGGGTGAAGGCATGGAATTAGCATTGCTGTAAGATGGCTTTTTCAGTTGTGGTACACAGTGCCACTCTGAGGGCTGTTTAGAGTCACTGAAACCATTTCAATATATTGTCACACTGTCATGCATCAGGGTCGCCCTCATTTGCATAGGCACAAGGGTAAGTTTAGCGCAATCACGCTGCTGAGTTTGGGCAGCACTCTGGGGGACACTGAATATGGTCCCGCCCAGAGTGCTGGGGCAAACCCAGGTTAGCGCAGACACAAACTTCCTAGCAGCCACACTAACCTTTTGAATAAGGGGCCCTTGAGGTCTAACAGTGTACAGTGGAGCAAGTAAGAGCAAACTGCTTGTGTAGAGAGGAGCACCATCTCAACTTGATGAAAAGAACCTGGATTCTATTCTTAAGGTTTGACAAAAAAAAAACTGTTTTCTTCCTATTCCACTGGATTCCGGTCAGTATAAGCCATTTGTCTTCTCTGGCTTCACTGCGCACAGCTAGGGCTGGTGTGGACTTGACTTCACCACAACACCATTCATGTTCACAAAATGGCTGCCTCCATGTTACTACATACAAGGATTTTTTTTGTTTTTTACTTATTGTAAGTGGCAAGCAAATGGAATTCATCATTTGATCCATGTCACTTCAGCTTGTCCGTTATTTAACTATGAAAGAAAACATTTCTAGCAGACTTCTTAGCTATCTCTCAAGAATCTTAAACTTGTAGATGGACTCATGAATTCCCACTCAGACAAGGTTTTATAAAAACTAGTTGGTTTCTTTAAAGCCACTGAAAGGAAATAAAAATGGATGTAAATCATAATGGGTTTACTGTTGATGTTGTATGTTATGCATTCCATTACTGGGTTTATTCTTTCTGCCCAATACCTTGACATGCACTGTAGTGTACATTTATGACTTTGTTTTTCATCTGGGCCAGGATTCACAAAAGAGGGCAAAGTGCAGTACAAACATTTGCGTTGTACCTTGCCATTGCCCAGGAGGAAAAAGTGCTATTCACAATGGGATAATCCACTGCACTACCCTGCTATGAATAGCTACAGGCAGGGGCAGGGGCAGCACTAACCCAAGGAAAACACTGGGAACCTCAGTAGCGCTGCCCCCAACAGCCAGCCAGGTGAATGGGCTGCTGGCAGTAGCACTCAGGCACCAATGAGCAATGAGCCCATTGGGCATGCAAGGCACTAGTGGCCATTAGCAGGCCCATTATGGGCTTATTTGCATGCCAATAATGTGGCAGTGCGCACCACCCCCTACCAGCCCAAGCTCCATGCAGCCGCATTCCCCCATAGTCAAGTTATTCCCCCTCCACCATGATCGCAGATCTGAGGTGATAAACAATCAATCCCATAGTGTATGTCCCATCCCAGTGTTTGATTGCCCAATCTAATATAGAAAAATGTACATCCAAAGCACAGAGCCCCCCTCCATTGCCCGATCGCTGCCCAATTATAAAAAAAAGATGTATATCTAAACAGTAGAGCCCCTCTCTATTGCCCAATTCCTGCCCAATTATAAAAAAAAAGTATATCCAAACAGTAGAGCCCCCCATTGCCAGATTGCTGCCCGATTATTAAACAAAAAGGATATACAAACTGTAGAACCTCCACCCGTCCATTGCTCGATCGCCCACCGATATGCAAGGTATGTGATTTCCATAGTGTAGTGATCCCCAAAGCCTACACCCCTCCGGTAATAACATCCCACCCAAACCTGGCGGTCGGTGAGCACACACCCTCCACAACTCCATGGCTGCCCAGGCCGACTGAACTGTTAACAACAGCTTACAGTATACACTAGAAGCCAATTGGTTGATAAATCAATGGGCATGTATGTGCTATTTAGCAGTCTGTAGTCGGTCGGCAGTGGAATGTGAGCAGCTGTGCTGCTGGCAGACAGGCAACTGGCAGGAGGCGAGGTGGGATGTTATTACTGGAGTGGGTAGGGGTTGGGGGGCCACTCCTTTATGGAAATATCGCCACGTGCATATCGTGTGGTGATTGGGACGGGGGCAGGGGCTCTACAGTTTGATACCTTTTTTAATAATAGGGCAGGATCGGGCCATAGCAAGCTCTACAGTGTGGATATACATTTTTATAATTGGGCAGTGATCAGGCAGTGGAGGAGTTCTACACTTTGGATATACATTTTTTAAATCGGGCAGCGATCAGGCGATGGAAGGAGCTCTAAGTTTGGATATACATACACCGGTCAGGAGCCTACAGGCCTTATTGTTGGAGAGTTGATTTGGAGAGGCAATGTTGTCAGCTGCGGCATAGATGGGCAGGCCATAGTCCACGAGGGACAAGATGGAGGAGATGATGGTCAGCCTAAGGGCAACCTGAGGCAGGAAGTCCCTGTGCCACTATAGCAGGGCAATCTGAGAGTTAATGGCAGCTGACAGGGCATTAATGTGGGTGTGGATGGAGGGGGCAGTATCGAACGTGATGCCTAGGTACTCGTATGTGGTCACTTGTTCTAGTGGGTGCAGAGTGCTGGGGATAATCAAAAGGGGGCTATTTTTAACTTTATTTTGGTGGTGGGAGAAGAACATTGATTTGGTTTTCTTTAGGTTAATGACCAGTCTGCAGTCGCTGAACCACCTTTCGGCTTGGTTGTAAGCTTGCTGGAGGGATAATTGGAAGGAGGTGGGATTGGGATGTGAGGCAATGAGAACTGCATCGTCGGCATAGAGGAGCATTTTAATGGTACATGAGCTGGGGAGGGTGTTGAGGTAGAGACTAAAAAGTATTGGACCCAGAATGGAGCCCTGAGGGACCCCAGAGCGAACGGAAAGAGTGCTGGAAAGGGAGCCGCTGATCTTGATATGATGGGATCTAGCAGAAAGGTAGCTAGAGAACCAGGAAATGGGACCGCCAGAGAAGCCAAGTTGTTGGAGAGAGTCGGTAGAAGGGGATGACAGACAGTGTCAAAGGCCTTGAGAGGTCAATGAACACTGCTCCTGCAAGGCTGCCGAGCCGAGAGCAGCATGCAGGTGTTGGGAGAATTCCAGGAGAGCGTGGTTGTACTGTGTCTTGGGTGGAAACCGTTGCTGCTCTGGGCACATAATGTCATACTTGGTTAGGTATTCAGAGCGCTGGATCATCACCACTTTTTCAAGGGCTTTAGAGAGTGGGGGAGGATGGAGATCGGCCAGTAATTGTTGGGGGTGGACCGGTCCCCGCTCTTATGTATGGGTGTGATTTCAGCAGCTTTCCAAGCACTTGGGAACTGACCCAGGTGTAGAGACCAGTTTAGAAGGTCAGTCAGGGGGACTAGGACTTCATCCAAGTCCATACGGAGGATCCTGGAGTCGAGGGGGTCACTGCTGGGGTTATTGCTGCTTAAGACTTTTAGCAGGTGCAGCCTGGCTTCTTGGGGGGATAGGTACACAAGTAGAATGGTGGGCAATGCAGGACTGGAGGGAAAGAGGTAGGGATTGGGTCAAAGAACTGCTGGGGAGGACCGAGTTTAGGTCAGAAGGCAGTGTTAAGGCAATCGGCTACAAGGAGTGGATCTGTGGTGGGGTGCCATTGATGGAGAGCTGAGATGATGGGGGGAGCGGGACTTCCCATTTAGCTCTTTCATATTATCCCAGAAGGTCCGGGCTGAATCCCAAGTGGAAGCGAGGGTGGTCTGGTAGTGCTCTGCCTTGGCCCGCCTAATGGCCCAAGTGCACTTATTGCATTCTGCGTTGTAGGCCGGTCTATCAGACATCTTTCCAGATTCTACAGCAATGTGCCAGAGATTATCTCTGTTTTTGAGTCTCTGGAGGAGGGGTGGGGTGATCCATGGGGCACTGCATTTTTTGGAGCGGATCCTGGTGAGGGGGGAAAAAAGGTCACAGCCTTACAGAAGGCATTTGTGAAGTGGTCAAGAGCTGGGTCAATGTTAGGGGTGCATTGGATAGGGGACCAGTCTAGCTGGGCTAGGTATTGTTTTAATTTTCTGAGGCCGCCGGGGCATAAGCAGCGGCATAGAGTGGCCTGGGACATTGGCTTCAGAGTGGAGGATGACCAGAGACAGAGGACTGGGGAGTGATCGCTAAGAGAGTTGGGGAAGACAGTGACATCCCAGATTGTGTAGGGGCGGTTAGATATAACAACATCTAGGAGAGTGCTGGTGCCAGTAGAGTGGTTGAATCTGGTGGGCTGGATGACTAACTGGGACATATCCAGGGCAGCAAAGGAGTCCCTTATATGGGAGGCAGTGGAGGCAAGCCAGTTAACATTGAGATCACCTAGGATGACTGCTCCACTTTGTGAGGAGAGATGTGAGGTGGTCAATGAGGACTGGACCGCTTGGTTTTGATTCCTTGGAGGTATGTAGGAGACCGTGAGGAAAGAGGGCCTCTGTCGGGGTCAGGTGTGCTTTTAAAGTGAGGGCTTGGGCTCCATAATCAAGTTTAGCAGCTGGGAGTGCCTGACCTATAAGGGGGTCCCTGCGAAGTAGTACGCAACCACCACCACGCTTGCCTACTTGGTCTTCCTGTAGATGGTATATCCAGGAGGGTGATAACAGAGTCAGGGTGGTTTGGAGAGCCAAGTCTCTACCAGTGCAGTTATGTCAGGTTGATGTTGAATGACCCAGCACTGGAGGCAGCAGATTTCTTTAGGAGACTGCAAATGTTTAAGGATGCAAAGCAGAGGCCAGTTGCAGTACAGGGTTAGAAAGGCTGAAAGCCATGGGTCCTGGGTTTGGGTGTACATTACCAGATAATAATAATAACAGTGTAATTATTTTGGTTAGTGGCCAGTGGCAATGGAGACCCTTGGGTCGACACCCAGCTGAGGACTTTACAATCAGGGTGCATGGGATAGGTAAAGTGCGAAGGGTGGGAATGGCAGGGGAGAGCTGGGTCCAGGTCGGGACTTGGAGGGTGGAGGGAGTGGGGGTGTTGGCAGGGTGGGGGTGTTGGGGGGTCATGGATGTGTCAAGGGTGGGGGAAGGCCGAGTCACTGTGAGGTAGTCTGGGGATGAGGTGCCTAGTGTGGAGGAAAGGTGTTCCGGTAGGTGTGAGGTCTGTACCAAGAGGGTAAAGGAGAGCAGACTTAGTAATGGAGTGTAGGTACCCATAGCAGCTGAGCAGTAAAGGAAGAGTGTCCAGGAGTAGTAGAGAGTAAGGAGATGTCGAGCAGCTTGGCACGGTTGGGGGAAAACCCTTCTAGTGGGCGAAGAGTATAAGCTGCAATTGGGAAAAATCAGTATCAATCAGTAGAAGAGGGAGGGGGCAAAGACTGGATAAGTGTGCTTATAACTGAGCCCTCTGGTGGCTAAAAGATATAATCTGCTAATGGAAAAGTCAGCACAAGTGAGAAATCAAGAACATGTCAAGCAGAGGTCAGTCCTAGCATTAATTTCTTGGCAGCAGTTCCTAGAAGACTTCTGGATTGCTGCACATAGGGTGAGAAACACTGACAAACAGGAGTAAGTGAGATTCCTCCAGGGGTAGAAGCCAAAATTCAGAGTTCCAACCTGTACCTTGCTTGGAGGGTGAGCGTCGGGCAACTTCTCCTTTGTCTGCTTATCAAACTGCAGAATGCAGTTTGTTTGAGAGGAAACAGCCCTGAAAGGGCACAGTAGTCCCCTTGCTTGGAGGGTGAGCACCGGGCAACTTCTCCTTTGTCTGCTTATCAAACTGCAGAATGCAGTTTGTTTGAGAGAAACAGCCCCAAAAGGGCACAGTAGCCCCTTGCTTGGAGGGTGAGTGTCGGCAACTTCTCCTTAGTATGCTTACCAAACTACAGGATTCAACAGTTTCCTTTTGCTAACTGTATCTGTAGAGAGGTCTGGATAAACATTAAAATGGTTATCTTGATACTGTAATCCATGCTCGGTTCTAGTCTTTTGTAAAATCGCTCCTTTTCCTGATATCTGTGTGGTTTCAAATATATGGGTCTAGGGACGTTTACTGTGATTTTGAGAAGCGTGGCCCTGCCCTATGTGCTCTGTCTAGAGCAATTTTTGCTAGGGATACTCTCTTCCCACTGCAACTGTAATCAATTTCTTGAAGAAAAGCACGGGGTCCCCATTACCCTCCAGACCTTCTGGTATATTGCAAATGTGGAGATTGCCCCACCTAGAGCGATCCTCCATTTCAGCCACCTTTTGTAAAAAAGAATTTGCAAACTGCTTATCATGTAGACTGTGTCTTTAAAATTGGGCCTTTGATGTCTTCAATTTGGTACACTCGCCTCCTCCAACTCCTGTGTACGAACTGTTAAACCTTCCAGTTTTGTTGCTAGTGAGCAGACCGACTCCGAGACCACTTTTATAGGAATGTTTATATCCATTAAGGCCTTTAACATTTCATCTCTCAAAGATGTTACTGCTTGCATTAAACCATTGGAGCCTGCCCCTTCAGCTGTAAAGGCTTTTGATTGTTGTGAAGCCACTACCAAATTTACTGGGTTCACATTCGAGGGCTCGTGTAAGGGCTCATTTATTTCTTATAGATTGAGAGCCAACACAGTCCTTAAAAGAAGGTCTTCAGTTGCTGTCATTTCCTGTAAATAACAGGGCCCCCCCCCATTCCCTTGGCTACTGCCTTTTCCATAGAGCACGGTAAGCCTGATACTTCCATTTCTAGCTGCGTGATAACCAGATTTGCTGTTTCTACTGAACAATCAGAGAGATTGTTTTTACCGCGAGCACAAAATTGTTCACCTGCTTTTTGCTTACAGTATTATTTTCTCAGCCTGGGAGGTATTGGAACTGGATGTTTCAATGTGGGTGAAGTGACCTCAACCCTGGGCCTGAACAGGTCTGTACCCAGAAAGGGACATCTGCCAGCTTGTGCTGGGTATCTGACATGAAGGTAGAGATCTGCAGCCAAGCCCTGCGTGCATGGCCACTGTGGCTTCCACAGATCTGGCACAAGAGTCACCAATGTCCATGGCAGTCTGGGGCTGTTGCTTAGCCACCGCCAGCCCTGATCCCGGACCTGCTTGACCATGGTCTGTAGGTTTGCTGGGAGATGAAGCACCTTGTCAAGCGTGCCCAAAAGGGCATGGGAGAAGTGGGCCATTAAAAGGGCCGAAGGCCGAGAGAAGAGGCAGCACAGACCTTTTTGGCCATGTGGTCCCATTTTTTGGACTCCGTGTCAGGAGGCTCATCAGCATCACCCACGCCGCCCATGTACCGGAACACAGAGTCTACCACCAGACCCTCAGCTAAGGAGGTGTTCTGTGAATCATGAAAGGGAACCGGACTGTATACTTGCACGCCATCCGGGCTGGGGTACAGGCAAGAGGCTGGATGCTGCCACGCAGCTCCAAGGCAGGGCTGAATGACCTCCGAACTGGGAAGGCTTCCCCAGGAGTCACCCCAGTCGAGGATCTCGTGAGTGGGTAACAAACCCGCTTCTGAACTGACCCATCGGAGACCCATGGACTCTGAGATCAGGTGGAAAGACCCATAAAGAAGTGGGACCTTGATCAGCCAACAAAGCCTCAGCAGACTCCATGTCCATGGGGCCGGGGAGTGCAGGAGGAACCATTAATGGCGTCGATCACCAGAATCCCATGACCCCATGTGGTTAGTAGGGTAACAGTGACCGACAAGCCGATTATAGAAGTTCAGATGCCAGGTGGGCTAGTTGGAGAGCCGGACTTTGGCTGTTTGGGAAGCAGTACCAACAAAACTGGCGGAGAGGCTAGGGGAGTCTGAGCCAGGACTGGATGGGTTGGTTCCTGCTGAGGCAGGGAAGGCTTCAGCCTTTGTGGCGAAAGTCATGTAATGGTCGGGGTCAGGGCTGGAACGGACTTCACCCGGGTGAACAAAAGCTGTTGCCACATTAAATCCTCAAGCGCCAACAAAATGTACACTGGAGCCTCTCCTTGCCCAAAGAGGACGAGGAATACCTGTGATGCCGCTTGCCCGAATGGCGGGAGCGCATGCGTCTATGTCGATGCAGGCTGCTCGACTCAGGACTGCGGGACCGTGACCTTGACTATCAGGGCCAAGAGCCGAGCCTCCTCTGGGTCTGGGAACTCCTGGGTGAGAGGCGGCGGATCAGCGGACTGGTTCGTC
The DNA here is from genome assembly GCA_016271365.2 of Neoceratodus forsteri. Lineage (NCBI taxonomy): Eukaryota > Metazoa > Chordata > Ceratodontiformes > Ceratodontidae > Neoceratodus > Neoceratodus forsteri. The sequence goes on along the minus strand of CM028133.1, from coordinate 240,845,358 downwards.
CCTCCCTGAGGGTGGGCAGCAGGACTAGATAAGGAGATAGACTTCAGGCAACAACTGGTTGATCGGCTCGAGAAAAATCTTGGCCAGAAGATGAGCCTGTATCCTGGACCAGACAATCAACCGAAGTCTGAACCTCTGGAAAAGTGTAGGAATTGGGGCCGAGAGCCCTCCTGATCCCATGACGGATGAGACCATTTTTTTGTCCCTTTTCGATTTAGATTTGGTGCGAGGGACCCTGCCCATGGTGAGAAGGACCTGACACAATTGCTTGAATGCCCTCATGAAGGATGTGCCCAAAGAGAGCAACAAAAAGGTCAAAGCCGAGGAAGCTTGTGCTGTAGCCTGGGCCACAGCTTCCTCAAATGCTGCAAGCTGTTCAGTGGACCCTGCAGCCGCGGAGACCACCTAACAGGCATCCTTAGACTTAACGGAAGAATCCTGGTCGTCCAGGCAGCCCAGTAGAAGACAGGCATGCTGATCTTTTAAGGTGGATGGGGGAAACATGTGGCACAGGCCGCAAGTCTGGGGATTGTGCTCATGACCCAGGCAGTAGACGCACATGGTGTGCGGATCTGTCCGGAGACATCTTCTGCCTGCAGGCACATTTCCAAAACCGGTGCCGACTTTCGTGTCATTCATACTAGAGAAAAGGAGTCACCTGAAGACAAAGTTTGACAAATTAGAACATTTTAATACCAAAGGACCTACTCCACACGAGAGCAATAACGAGGTAAACCTTCTTCCAGCGGAAAGGAAGATCTGATGTCACGGGCAGTGCTAGGGGAGCTACCACCCAGGTGGGTGGAAGGAGCCAGCTTAGAGACTCTCTGGCAAGCTTAAAGGGAAAGGACTCTGCCAAACATGTGGACAAAAATCATATGCATGTCCCCAAAGACTATGTTCTGGACTCCAACTTCACCTCCTCTTTTCCTGGGATGACATAGACAAGCCTGAACACAGGACAATCCTAGATCAGTTTTGGGGGAGAGAAGACTTGAAACTGTGAAAAACATTAAGCATTGTCAGAAATAAAATGCTACTGAACCAGAACCAAACAGATGTAACTAGTAAACCAAATTAAAAACTGAGGACTGTAGAACAGATCCAGGAGCAATTGATATCTGAAGGAAAGACAGATCTAATGGTTGGCAGGAGCTGAGCATGAGGCACCAATGGATCAGTCCTTCTTCCAACAGTATAGGAAGCTCAGAAACGAGTGCAAAAATGCCATCAGGGCAGCAAAAAATGAATATTGTAAATCTGCCCTGGTTAGGTCTGTAAGGACCCATGAAGGTTCTGGAGGAACATAAAAAACTTGGCGGCTCCTCCAACTTGGGAGTTTCTGACATGATCATTGGAAGGTCAAGTTGTAATAATCCACTCACGATTGCTAATGCTTTAAATTCCCACTTTTCTGATTTGTCCGCGCTTACCTCCTCTTTCCCTGCCGTAGGGGATATTAGAGGCCCCTCGGCCGCTGTCCCTCAGGAGGCTCACCCCTCTCACTCATTATTTTCTCTCAGGGCTGTGTCTGTCAAGGAGATGCAGAGACTTCTCTCTGGCCTCTCCCCACACTCCAGCGCTGGCCATGATAACATGGAACCCACGTTTCTGAACCTGGGTGTTCCCTACATTGCCATCCCAGTGGCACATATCTTCAATCTGTCCCTTGCCACTGGTGTTATCCCTGGTATTTGGAAAGTAGCAAAGATTGTCCCTGTTCCAAAGCAAGGTAACCCCAAAGTCCTGGACAACTATCGTCCAATTGCCATCCAGCCGGCCATTAGTAAACTCCTAGAGAAAACAGTGGCTGAACAGCTTACAGAGTATATTCAGACTCATCGCTGCTGTCCCTGCACAGCATGGATATCGAAAAGGGTATGGCACGATCACTGCCCTTGTCTGTCTCTTCCAGCATCAGGGCTGCCATGGACCAGGGCGAATCTCTAGGGCCATATTCATTGACTAATCCAAGTCCTTTGACCATGCATTACTCTGCTCACAGATGCAGTCCTTAGGCCTGTCCCCCCCACCCGAGTTGGCTGAGAAATTACCTCCAGGGCAGAACACAGCAGACTAAATTCAACAAGGTCCCTCTGACCCCACTCTGGTGACCTCTAGTGTCCCACAGGGATCAGTTTTAGGCCTTTCTTTTCTTTCCTGACACCTCCTGCTGCTGCTTCCAACTGTAGTGCCACCCTTATGCAGAGATGATCCAGTCATCCTTGCAATTCCCGAGACACTGGGGACTTAACCTTCAGCGAGTAAGGCCTTTAAGAATATTCAAGCCTGGGTAACATCTCACAAGCTGGTCCTCATCTGAAAACTCAGGCCATGCTCTTTGGGCCAGCAGCCAAGATCAAGGCCTCACATGTCACTATGTGTCAGTGGTGTGGATGGTTCTCCCCTCCTAACCAGTTTCAATAAAATACCTTGGGGTTACACTTGGCCCCCAACTCGACCTGGGGAGTCACATCCTAAATGTCTGTAGAACCATAAACTGCAAACTGGGTCTTGCCTATAGGGCAAAGAAAAACTTAACGTCTGCAGCTCGCTTGGCACTGGCCAGAGGTGTGCTGCTCCCTTCACTAAGCTATGGCCTTCTCTTGTTCACTGGCACCTCCAAGGTCCACCTTGCCAGGTGGAAACGACCTATAAAATTACTCACCTTAGTAATGTTGTTTCTTCTAATGGAGTCTTGCTGTATTCTGACTATTGCAGTTAGGTCCTGCCTTTCAACTGCCCCGGAGATCAAAGAGTTAACTTTCCATGGCCAGCATGGAACGCTCAGCGTGAGCTCGGTTGAAGCCCTGTCTGCTGCTGTTTAAACTCCAACCATCAGATCTTTACGAGCAATACTCACTAGAAGTTCTGTGGAAACTGTAAACTCACACTAGCCAACTGGCAACTAAATTTATTAAAAAGTTTTGGTTTCAAAGCAAAGACTCAAGTCAGAAACCCAAAAACAAAACACACACCCAAAGTAAAGAAGGGTACCCTATAGGGCGCCAACACTGCTCCTGCCCACCCACATCCCAAAAATAGGTTCTGAGAGGAGGCTGGGGGGTCAGAATAATTCACAGCAAGACTCCATTAGAAGAAACAACATTACTAAGGTGAGTAATTTTTTTCAAACAACATGAAGTCTTACTGTATTCTGACTATTGCAGATTACCAAGCAGTACCTCCATGGAGGAGCAACAGAACCTACTTTGGGAAAAGGCTTGAAGTACTGTTGTGTTAAACCGAGCATCACTCCTAGCCTGGATATCCAGAGAGTAATGCTTGTGAATGTACTGACTGTTTCTCAGGTGGCTGCTTGACAAATTTCTAGGATAGGAATATCCCAGGAGCAGCCAGGAAGCAGCTGTACCTCTAGTAGAGTGAGCCCTCAGGCCTGAGGGTGGGGTTCACCAGTTTTTCATAACAGAATTGAATACAAGAGACAATCCACCTGGCAATAGATCTTAGTGGCAGGTTTTCCCTTACCGACCTATCCATATGTGAGGAACTGGAGGGACTCAAACCTGTGACCCTTGGTGCACTCTATGTAGTCGCTGAGGGCCCTTTTAACATCCAAGCTGTGCAGCCTCCTCTCTCCCAAGCAGGAATGGTCAGTGAAGAAAATAGGGAGAGACAAAGACTGATTAAGGCAGAAATCTGAAACCACCTTAGGCAAAAACTTCCTGTTAGTTCTTAGGACCACTTTATCTCTGTGGAAAGAGATGAAATCAGGCTCCGTTGACAGGGCTTGCAATTCACTGATATGCCCGGCAGAGGTAATGGCTACCAAAAACACAGTTTTCCAAGTCAAGTACTTAAGCTCTGCAGAGGACAAAGGCTCAAAGGGAGGTTGCATAAGCTGAGCAATGCAAACATTAAGGTCCCAAGCAGGAGCAGGGTCCCTAAAGGGGGGATTAGTGTGCAGCAATCCCTTGAAGAACTTACAAAACACAGGATGGGCTGACACAGGAGAGGGCTTGCCTACTAACAGGAAGGCAGAGACAGCTGCTAAATGCACTTTAAGTGTAGCTGGCCTAAGGCCTAGGCCATTGAGATGGACCATATAGTCCAGAACTGTAGGCAACCCAGCAGATTCTGGAGAAATATTCTTATTGGAACACCAAATAGTGAACCTTTTCCATTTGGAATTGTAAGTCTTTCTAGTGAAAGGCTTTTGAGAAGCCTTAAGGATATCCAGAACCCCTTGGGTAAGATGCAGATCAGCAAACTCTAACTCTTCAAGAGCCATGCCTTGAGATTGAGACCTGAGGTTCGGGTACCAAATCCTCCCCTGACAGGATGTCAATAGGTGGTAATTCCTGGGAAGAGACAAGGGAAGGTGGACTTCTAAGGACAGCAACAGGGGTACCAGGCTGTCTGGCCCAGTCTGGAGCAATCAAGATCACTCTGCATGGTTGTGACCTTATCTTGACCAACACCTTGAACAGGAGAGGGAAGGGGAAAGCATACAGAAATTTCCTTCCCAATTCAGGATCAGGGCATCCAGGGGACTGAGCCCAAGACGGGGGTCTGCAACAAAAAGAGAAAGTTGGTGACTGGGGCTGCAAAAAGATCTATCTATGGAGTGCCCCATCTCGAGAAAATCACTTTCAAAACTAGGGGATCTAGGGTCCATTCGTGATGGCCCTGGGATATCCTGCTGAGAGCATCTGCTAGGACATTGTCCTTCCCTGGGAGGTGAACTGCTATCAGAGAAGTTTGCAGGGAACAGGCCAGGGACCACAACTTCATTGCCTCTGTGCACAAGGCCGTAGACTGAGTGCCTCCTTGCTTGTTGATGTACATGGTGGTGGTGGTGTCCGCCTGATCTGGACCACCTTGTTCTGTATAGATTGGAAAAGGCTTGCAGTGCCAGAAACACTGCTCTGAGTTCCAAGAGACTGATGTGAAGCAGAGATTCTTGAGGTGACCATAGCCCTTAGGTGGTAAGATCCCCCAGGTGGGCTCCCCAGCCCAGCAGGGAGGCATCTGTGGTGAGTATCACTGAATGAGACTGAGTGACAAAAGGAACTCCTTGTCTCAAATTGTCCTGATCCTGCCACCATTGCAAAGCCTGGATCAGGGTTTGAGTCACTGGGACTAGTTTGGTAAGAGAATCCTCTCTTTGGGACCAGAAGGCTCTTAAGTGGAACTGATTGTCCATCATCTGGAATCTTGCTCCCTGGACCACTGCTGTGGAAGCTGCCATGTGGCCCAGAAGCTGAAGGAAATACCTTGCTGGTCGAGACACCTGTAGGGTGAATGAAGAGGCCAGTTCCATAAGGGTCGTTGCCCTGTCCAGGGGAAGGAAGGCTCTTGCCCTTATTGTATCCAGCTCCGCCCCAATGAAGGTGAGGAGCTGTACTGGCTCAAGAACTGACTTTGGAAGGTTGAGGAGGAATCCTAAGGAAGTGAGCACTTGCTGAGTTATTTGCAGATGTGACTTGATTTGGTCTGGAGACTGACCCACTATGAGCCAGTCGTCCAAATATGGAAAGATGGAGATCTTTTTTCTCCTTAGGAAAGCAACCACTACTGCCAGGCACTTTGTGAACACCCTTGTGGCTGATGTTAAGCCAAAGGGCATTGCTCTGAATTGATAGTGGCCTGAGGGCAACTCGAATCTGAGGTACCTTCTGTGGGAGCACCTGATGGGAATGTGAAAGTAGGCATCTTTGAGGTCCAGGGAGGCTAGCCAGTCCCCTGGCCTTAGAGGGGGCAGAATTATTCAGAGTCACCATTTTGAACTTTGGTTTTTAAAAGGTGCTTGTTCAGATATCTTAGATCCAGGATGGGCCGCCATTCTCCTGTTTTTTGGGGGTTAGGAAGTACCTGGAGTACAATCCTTTGCCCTTGTGTAGGGTAGGATCCCTTTCTATGGCTCTGAGAGGCAGGAGGGAAGAAACCTGCGCCTCTAGTGCAAGGGTCTCCGATCTGGTTCTCATCTTGGGAAATTTTTTGAAGCCGAGAACCAGTCCCTGGCTTACTACTTCCAGGACTCACTTGTCTGATGTCAGAGACTTCTAGTCCTGGACAAAGTAAGCCAGCCTGCGCCCTACAGGTATTGAGAATCGGCCGGGCAGACCCATCAGGGTGTCTGCTTGGCAGGGGCTTTAGGCTGAGGGTGGAAGCAGGCCTGCTCATTCCCCGCCTGCCTCTCCCTCTGAAGAACCCCTCTGAGCATAGGAAGAGGAGGAGGCCTGGGCTGGTAAAAGGCCTGTGAAAAGGCCTGCCCTGCCCTTGGACTGCTGCCTTGAGGAGTGATTTGCCTTTCTTTGGCCTGAGCACTCCTGTAGGTGGTCCTGTACTCGTCCATCTTTTTCATGTAGTTCTCTGTCTGCTCCCCAGAGAATTACCAATGACAGGGAAATCCATGGCCTTAGCTTTGGTATCCTGTGATAGGCTAGTACATCTGAGCCAAGCCATCCTCCGAAGGGCCACAGATGTAGCCATGACTCTAGATGAAACATCAACGGAGTCCACAGCAGCATGAAATTGCACCTTGGACGCCTCAATCCCATCCGCAGCCACCTGTTCCAGCTCCTTGGCAAGCTGGTCAGGGGCCTGTTTAGCCAGAGCCAGAACAATGTCCCATCTGGACTTCTGGTATCTAGCTGTGTAGGCCATATAATTAGCCTGCCTGAGTCCCAAAGATGCTGCCATGTACTGCTTCTTTGCCATGGCATCTATCCTCCTGGAGTCCTTATCTGGGGGGTGTGATGCCAAGGGAATATTTGCCTTATCACAGGCAGCAGCCTGCACTACCCCAACATGGCTGCATTCCTGAGAAAGGAACTCCATGTCCAAGCCTGAAAGGGTGTACCTCTTGTCCAGTCGTCTGTCCACAGGAGGTATGGAGTTAGGAGTCTTTAGAATTTTAATTGTCTGTTTCCCAAAAGATTTATGGAGGGGAACAGACAGTCTCCTGGACTCTGGGATGTCCATCATGTCAACAAAATCAGGCTCCTCCTGATCCTCTACTGCTTCTTCCACTGGAAGCTGGAGGGTTTCAGCCACTTTTTTTGTAAAACATAAAGTGGGAAGGGGACTCAGATAGCCTAGGAGGAGAAACACCTGAAGGTCTGTCTGGGGAGATGTCCGGGTCAATAGGCACATCCAGACCTTCATAATCACCATCATCCTCCTCATACTCTCCCTCCTCCGGTTCATAAAATTCTTCTGAAATGTAATCCGGAACCGGGGAACCAACCGAACCAAGCCCCTGCCAGATGGTGCCGGTTTAGCTGGAACCGGGTTAGGACTGCACTATCCTTATCGCTTGGCCATCTCATCAGCGGTTGAGAATGAATTTGTGAGATCTGAACCGGATGATTTTCTATTCTCTTCCTTTAACCGGAACAGATTCCTTGGAATCGGTCTCCTTTGCCCTGGTCAGAGGGCACTCCTTCTGGTTCGGTTGGAACCAAACCGGGCTGGCCATCCAGGTCAGCGGACTTCTCGGCCTCCTTTCCTCAGTCTACCTACTCTTATCCAGAGTAGCTCTGGGAAAACTCTTACAAATTTGGCAGTCTGAATCGAGGTGGTCAAACCCAGACAAGAACGAGGTGGTGTGGGGATCAGCCTTGCAAAGGCTTCCCCACACACACTGCAGTGTTGAAACCCAGTGGGCCCGGTTTTTTCTTGGGTTTCTCAGACATGGCCAATCCTAACCAAAACTTACCCTTTTTTTCATAATCCACCAGGCAAGATTCCGCCTCAGTTCCTGACCATGTTACAGGTCTTGGAACTGATCGGTTCAACTGAACTGATCCAAAATTTACAAGTTCCACACAGAAACTAAATGTAAAACCTATCTAGTACTCACAGTACCACAGACAGAGACTTAAACCCGACAGATTCGGTAGCAGAAATTCAGTAGAAACCGAGAGAAAAAAGTACAGTTACGGAAGAACTTACCGTAACAGTAGATCTTCGAGAGAGTTCTTGCAGTAGGTATTACATATAGGACTGATGCGGCAAGGCAGGACCCCACGGAAAATTTCTAGCTAGCAGTCCCTGGCGAGGGACCGTTCGTCAGGTGACCGCGCCATATGACGTCGGTATAAAGGGGCGTCCAGACGCCACCCTTCCAGTTCTTTTCCGCCACAGGTCCGGAAGGCCCGGACGAGAGAAAGCATATGTTTCCATTCCTGGAAAAAGAGCTGAAAAAGCTCAGGGGGATGGAGAGGAAGATATTACTACTGCAAGAGCTCTCTTTAAGATCTATTGTTACGTAAGTTCTTACGAACTGTACTATCTTACTCGAGGCTCTGCAGAGTAATTACATACAGAACTGAATCCCAAGCAGTCTGGAACAAATAAAAGGCACCGGGAGGAGGAAACTACTCCAGAAAGTAGCAAGCCTTGCAATCCTCAAGACAGGAGGCCTTGCAAAACAGCTAGTCCAAGCCTGCTCTACTCGGAGAGCAATGTCCAAACTGTAGTAGTTAGAAAGGTATGGACGGAAGTCTCAGGTATGCAGCACAGATGTTCGCCGTAGACATATTCTTGAATAAGCTGCAGAGGCTACTCCATGAGTGGCGTGATTCTCGGACTTGACCCGGAAGGGTCTTCTTTGACTTGTCATAACAGAAAGTGATGCAATGAGCCAACCACTTCGACAGGCATTGCTTGGAAACAGCATTGCCTTCCCTTTTGTGAGCAAAAGAGACCAACTGATCAGTCTTTCTGAGATCCTTTGTCCTGTTGGTGTAGTATCTCAGAATCCGGTGAACATCCATGGTATGGAGTAAATATTCCCCTTGGTTGGAGTACTGCGTGAAAAAGGCAGGTAACTCTATGGACTGATTTAAGGTAGACTCTGCTACCACTTTAGGTAGAAACTTAGGATTCGTGCGAAGAGCCACTCGTTTTTTGTGAAAAATCAAATAGGGATTTTACACATAAGGGCCTGGAGCTTGGAAATTCTTCGAGCGGAAGTAATGGCCACCAAGAAGAGCGTCTTCCACGAAAGAAACTTCAGATCTGCGGTTGCTGCAGGTTCAAAGGGAGGAAGGGTAAGTTTCTCGAGAACAAAGTTCAAGTCCCAAGGGGGAGCAGGAGTTCGGATGGGGGGCCTCAGATGAAGGACCCCTCTAAGAAAGGTCTTAGAGACCTCTAATTGAGCAAACACTTTATCTGCTAAAGGAGCATGGCAGGCTGAAATAGCAGCCATGTGCACTTTCAAGGAGGAATGACTGAGACCCAGGTCGAAGAGATGACGTAAATATTCCAGCAGAACAGCCACTGAATGGGAGAAAGGCTCCACGTTCCTAGAGGCGGCCCAAATAGAAAATCTCTTCCATTTCATGGCATAAGTGGACCTAGTGGAGGGTTTCTAGCCCACCAGAATTCTCCGCCACTTTTGGCGAGACGCAAACCAGATTGAGCTAGGTCTGCAGGAGCCATGCATGAAGTTGCAGGGACTTGAGGCCTGGATGGACCAGGGTCCCCTGATCCTGGGTCAGCAAACCTCGAGATAAAGGAAGAGGAAGAGGAGGAACCTCTGAGTATTGTTGTAGAAGAGAGAACCAGATTTGCTTGGCCAGAAAGGAGCGATCAGAATCATTCTCGCTCCTTCTGTGGTTAGTTTCTGCAATACATAAGGGACCAGAGGAACTGGAGGAAAAGCAAAGACGAATCTGCCCTTCCAGTTCAGAGACAGAGCGCCGCCCAGAGCGCCCCGCCTGGAACGAGCGAGCAAAGGTGGGAAGTTTATGCTTTGGGAAGAGGCGAACAGGTCTACTCATGGAGTCCCCCAAAGCTGAAAGATACTGCCTAGCACCCTTTGGTCCAATTCCCACTCATGTGGCAGGGCAGAGGAGCGGCTTAGCTTGTCTGCCAGGGTGTTGTCAACTCCTGGAACATGAATCGCAGTGAGGTGAAGGTTGTGTTGAGTTGCCCAGTCCCAAACCCTCATTGCTTCCCTGCACAGAGGGTAGGATCGAGTCCCTCCCTGCTTGTTGATGTACCACACCACGCACACGTTGTCCGTCTGGATGGCTAGGTGACCGGGAAGAATGTATTGGTGAAGGGCTTGGAGAGCATATAGTACTGCTCAAAGCTTGAGCACATTGATGTGGAGAGCTAGTTCCAATCTGGACCATAATCCTGGGTTCGTGAGGACCCAGATGGCTCCCAACCTTCGCCTGATGCGCCTGTGGTCAGAGTCTGGGAGGGGAGGATGACAGAAGGGAGCCCTCAAACAGGTTCTCTCGAACCATCCACCACTGCAAGTCTCGTGCCATCGGCGAGGAGATCAGAACTAGATGATCTAGGTCGTCTACAAGTTGATCCCACTGGGAGTGAAGAGTCCACTGAGAGATCCTCATGTGGAGTCGAGCTCGGGGACTGTCGGAATAGCGCCATGAGCCCCAGGAGACGGAGAACCGACCTCACCGGAACCCTCCTGCGTTCTGATAGCAGGGAAATCTGTGACTGAAGAGAGGCTGCCCTGTCCGGAGGCAGGAAGGCCTTGCTCACCGTCGTATCGAGGATAGCCCCGATGAACTGTAGTCTCTGGGAGGGATCCAGATGAGACTTGGAATGGTTGATGGTAATACCCAGGCAGTAAAAACCTGCTGGGTGAGGGAGAGAAAATGCAGGAGCTCCTCCCTGGACGAGACTGCCAGGAGCCAGTCGTCCAGGTAAGGGAACACCTGTACTCCCATCGTATGCAGGTGGGCTGCTACCACAGCCAGGCATTTGGTAAATACTCGGGGTGCCGAGGAAAGACCAAACGGGAGCGCCTGGAATTGGTAATGGTCCCCCTGAAATGCAAACCGAAGATATTTGCGGTGAGAAGGGCGAATGGGGATGTGTAGATATGCATCCTGCATATCCAGCGACAAAGCCATTGACCCGCCAAAGGAGGGCAGAAGGGTCTGCAGAGAGAGCATCCTGAACCTTTTGTATTCCACGTAAAGGTTCAAGGAGCTGAGATCGAGAATGGGTCTGAGATATCCCGTCTTCTTTGGGACCAGGAAGAAATGTGAATAGTAACCCATCCCTTGAAGATGAAGGGGAACAGGTTCTATGGCCCTCTTCGTGAGGAGGGCAGAGATTTCTTCCCGGACCAAAGGAAGATGATCCCTTGAGAGATTTCTTCCCGGACCAAAGGAAGATGATCCCTTGCGTAGGATGACTTCAGAGGTGGGTGGCGGGGTGGTTTCTGTAGAAACTCTATGGAGTGCCCTTCCGCTATAAGCTGGAGCACCCAAGAATCCGTTGTTATCCTCTCCCAACCTGGAAGGTGGAGGGAGAACCTCCCTCCTACCGGTTCCTCCGCTGTGTCCGGAGGCGGTGGGAGAGGGAAGAGTCAGGTGGTGTGAGGCAGCGCTGCAGCTGGGGCACCCACGCTTTTGGGCAGGGGCCTGGCAGCTGTGGGGCCTGACGCTTAGTGGCCTGTCTTCCTTGGGTTTCGCTGGTGGCCGACTGCGTCTGAGAAAAGAACGGCACTGCGGGTGATGGGGACGGTACATGGAATCCACGGATTTCAGAGCCGTCCCCTTCTCCTGCAAGTCGGTGATGATGTCCTTGACATCACCACCGAAAAGCACCGACCCCTGAAAGGTGCTTCCTGGATCGCGGACTGCACCTCCGGGACCAAACCTGACACGCGGAGCCAGGCATGACGCCGTAGACTCACGGCGAAAGCGGAGCTCCGCCCGGCAGTGTCCACTGCATCGTATGTCGTCCGCAGAATGTGGCGACTGGCCGAACGAGCAGAACGGACTAGATCGGCTAACTCCTGCTTGACTTGAGAGTCAGGTAAGGAGTCTATCTTAGATTCCGCTTGGGTAAGGATGGCCTTCTGTAATCCCCATATGGCCACGTAATTCAGGCTAACACAATCCCAGTGTGGAAGAGGTGTAAATTTTTCTTCCATACTGGTCCAGGAGGCGAGATTCTTATCCGGAGACGAGCTTAGATGTTTGGGGTGCGCTGACCCGGCCGTGAGTGGCGCCAATCACGACTGAATCTGCACGAGGGTGGGAGTCCGATAGTCTACACCCTCTGGAGCCTGGTATAGCCCGATAGACTTCCTAGGAAAGTGGGGCTAATGCTGACGGTTGTTTCAAATCATGGAAACAAGGTGGCTGCGGAGGCTCGATCCAGGTGGCACTAAAGTTGGGGCTGTCAGGGGCAGGTCCAGATGTTCGGCGAGTTTAAGTCGTTGAGGATCTGGTTCCAAGAAGCGCCACTGATTAACTTCCTGGATTTTTCTGAGCAACTCCGTGAAGGAAGGATCCTCCGGAGGAGACTTCGGAGGGGTCCTCGGCAGGCTTAGAGCGGGGCGAGGCTCGTGCGTCTCTCGGAGCATCCTTTGGAAGAGTCCGAGGAATGCGAGAGGAAGAAGAATCAGAAGCAGAATAATACTCCTGACACGGCTGGGGGCAGGAACGGGTTCTTGGGGGTACCCCTGGACGCATGTCCTGCCCTCTTGGGATCCAGAGGAAGGGCCCTGGAGTCTGGAGGGTGAGGGAGTGCGCCTCAGGCGGACGGGAGCTGGGGCGGCACCATCGCCAGAGCGGCTCTTCACCTCCTGGAGAGCTGAGCCTTGGCCTCAGCCCACCAGGAAGCCAGAGTCTCCTGCAGATCCACCGTGGCTTGGGGGTGGTGGAGGAGGAGGGGAAGCGTACGGGTTGTACCCATAAGGCGAGTATCCAAACCCGCCGCGGAAAACTGGCGCCAGGTATTGTGGCGTCGGGTACTGTGGCGGAGAGACCGGCATCGGGTACTGCGGCGCTGGATACTGCGGTCCCGGGTACGACAGCATCAGATAAGACGGCGGGTACCCGGGTGCCGGAGGAGCTGCAAGCAGACGGCCCGGATGGTGGCCCCACGGGCGGATCAGCATTGAGAGGCCCGAAGGGTGCAGGGCCCGACGGAAGGGGAAACTTCGCCGGCGGGCCGGCATCAGATCCGGTTCCTTGGAGGAGGGTCTGACGAGGAGGAAGATCCCCGCATCGCCGGGATGGGGTGGAGAACCCTGGGGTCAGGCTGGGTGACTCTGGTTCCAGACGGCAGCGAAGGCTGCGGGGAACTGGGCACGGCGGGCGGGGAGTCCGTCGAGTTCCGGACGTGGGCGGCTTAGGGGCTAGTTCCGCGCCTGTCCGCTCTTTACGGGTCCCCATCGGAGGTGGGCCGAGGAGGAGGAGCGCCCGTCCGGCGGGATGTGGTCGCACCGCCCCAAAGGGTCGGGCGTCTTCTCAACCCTCTCCGGCAGGAGTCGGAGGAGCCGATGTCCGACTTATGGGAGTCGCCACGCCAGCAGGCCGCAAGCTTGCGGTCAACCGGGGCGGAGGCCTCCTTGCCCGGAGGTGCCCGCAAGGCCGGAGCGCGAGCCAGAGTTGGTCGGTCACGCTCCTCCAAACCCTTGGAGGCTACCGTTGGATGGTCCCCCGGAGGGATAGTTACCTGGGTCGCGACTCCGCCAGACTCATGGAAGAGGAGGCCTTCTCCCGGTGCCTCTCCTTGTCCCGCTTTTTACGATGTCCTTCCGGAGAAGTGGACGCCTGCCTCAGCTTCTTCAACTCTTTCTCCATCGAAGACATCTTTTTCTTGAGAAGATGGGCTTCCAAGGACTGTTGGCGCCGTTTGCGGGTAGCCGCGTTGAAGCTGAGGCAATGCTGGCACTTGTCGACCGGGTGGTCGAGGCCTAGGCAGAAAAGGCAGAGGGAATGGCCGTCCTTGTGCGGCAGTTGGGTGCCGCACAAGTCACACTTGTTTTTGTGCTCAGAGGGTGTAGGGGACGACATACACTGACGATAGAAGAAAAGAATAATTTTAATTTTCGGTAAAACCTACGAAAGGGTAGGGCTGACGAAGCACAAACTTTTCCTCGAGGCGCTGCCGAGCTAATGGCGGGAAAGAACTGGAAGGCGGGCATCCGGGACCGCCCCTTTATACCCGACGTCGTATGGCGCGGTCACCTGACGGGGTGCGTCTCGCCAGGGACCGCTAGCTAGATATTTTTCCTGAGTCCTGCTGCGGCCGCATCAGTCCTGTATGTAATTACCTTCTGCAAGAGCCCTCAAGTAAGATCGACACTTTAACAGACTTTTTTGAACCGAGCAAAGGAGAAATCTCTGGAGTGACTGTTCAGTGAGGCAGAGTAAAGAATCTGATGGTTGGAGTTTAAACAGTAGACAGGGGCTTCAACCGAGCTCACGCTGAATGTTCCATGCTGGCCATGGAAAGTTAACTCTGTTCTCCGGGGCAGTTGAAAGGCAGGACCTAACTGCAATAGTCAGAATACAGCAAGACTTCATGTTGTTTGAACATCATCTGTCGCTTTGCCCTCGTTGTCCCATGTGTCACCCACCATTGTCAATTATACGACAAACTGAGCTGGCTTTCCCAGGCCAATCACTTGAAATACAGGTTGGGCTGCTTCGTAGGAAAGGTGCTCAGAATTGGCACCCCACCGGGCCTTGCGCAGCTTCTCCTGCCTGCTTTATCCTCCTCCTACTCCCTCAGGTCTCAGGGTCTGGCGGTGCTCAAAGTTCCATATAATCAAACCCTAATGGGGACAGGGACTTTGCTACATGTGCTCCGAGGCTATGGAACTCCCTTCCAGACCATGTACGTTCCTCCCCCTCCCAACTGTGTCTCCAGAATTCCCTGTGGGAGCACTTGAAACTGTCCTTGGTGTGTGGGTGTCCAAGCAGCCTAACCAGGTCTCCAAATTGGTCCCTTTCTGATCCACTGCCTCACCGCCCTTAATCTCTGTGTAGCATGTGATTGATCGGCATCTGCTTATGTATTAGCTGCCCTGGTAAATAGGGTCACCATGCAATGTAATTACCACTGAATGTGTTAGTCTGTTTATTCTGTATGCATACGATATTTAACTATTACTGCTCACTGTATACTATCTAGGTTTATCTTGCTCTCTTGTAACTCTGTAAATTGCCCTCTTGCTGTTATGTACCTTGTTTGAACTGTATTTCACTGTACCTCCTCGGTCGTACTCTGAAAATAGGCATACAGATTGTCTAGTGTACCCACCTGGTCAACAAAAGCTAAACAAATAAATGATGCTGCATACGGTTATCTACTGGACGATTCCAGGGCCAGCTTCCACAAGTATGTAACTACAGATGAATCAATCCATGCAGTCAGAACTCTGCGCCCAGCACGTGTAGAAAGGACATCATGACCACTTACGAGTGAGACTAGTTGCATAGCAACATACTGCTATACACAAACCAACTGCGCAGTAGTCTATGCAAAACTGTACAGTTCTTTTGCTATGCAGTATCAATTAATGTTCTTGCCTTCCCCCAACAAAATAAAATGTAGAAGTGAAGTATTTGGTGGGGTGCAAATGTATTAGAGTACATTCCTGGGTAAGAAAGGGAGACTCCAGACCACAGGTTCTGTTCATTTCTCATAATTAAAAAAAAAAAACACTTTTATTTATATATACTGTATATATATATGTATATATGTACACAAGACAGGACTTAAAAAAGTACACAATTTCGTTTTTTTTTTCCATTTTTTAACATATATATTGGAAAGGAAGTGAGAAACAGGGCAGAAAAATTGTTGCAGGCTGGATTTAGCTACATTATTGTGAAATGTAATTTTTAGTTTCTCCATTTAGCTACTTTTGTTGGGGCGGGTAGGAGTTCGAGTCTGTAGCCAACACTCCACTCTGCATTTCCAATGGTTCCTAATAGTTTTAGTACACTAAGAGGAAAAGCCCAAGGCATATATTTTATTAGAACAATTAAAAAAAATTAATTTGCTTTGCAAGATGACACTAAGCTCTCATGGTATGCACCACGGATGAGTATTCTGACCAAGCCTGCTCCACTGGTATATTCCACCCTTTTTCTTGTGTTCCTTACACTCCTCAGAGACCAAACAAAAAAAGTCTGTAGAAAAACACACAGGGGGTACCAACTCAAAACAAAGAATGGGGGGGGGCGCTGGGGGTCTTCCTGCTGCAATAGGGTATGGGGGATTACGAAAATCAATCTGCTCATTCCTGAAGACATGATACCAGGATGGTATTGCTCCTAATACAATAAATGTCCAACAATGTGCTCTCATACACACCTGAAAACACACCACAAACACTCCTTCAACTTGGAATCTCACCCTTCCTACCTTCCCCAAAGTGGCTCTCCCTGCCCCATACCTTCAAAAAGATTTGGCTCTGGTCTACCCTACTGAAGGGGACACATTTCTACCAGGGATGGGGAATCCTTGCACTCTATATTTCCACCTTAATTTTTCATTTTTTTTTTTTAACATTAATTAAAAATATATATGTATATATGTTACAAAAAGAAATCCCACAGGATAATCACGTTGGTACTGGACAGCCATACAAAACCTGAAGTTTATTTCAGGCAGTGTGAAAAGAGCCGGAGTGTCTACACTCTGAAATCTTTGAATCCCTAATCGTTGGAACATGAATGACAAAAGCATATGCACTGTGCTCCCAGCCTTTAAAAGCTGATCCTGATCCTTAATGCGACAGGACACAGTGAACAGAAGCTGGAAGTCTATCAACCCCTCCCCAACTCAGGAGAACATTATCAGTGTTTATGTGTGCTAACAGTCAACCTTGCAGGCAAATTGTAAAAAGGCGATGAAAAATACTCCCCACCCCCAAGAATGGAAACAAAACGTGTTGCCATACTTGCAAATCTTAAGTGTCTACCAGACAAACCTCAGTGGATGCCACCTGCCATGTACAAACCCTGGAAGTGCCCTTCCTACGTAGGACCTTAACCATCTGTTGAGGCAGTCCCTAATCTCCTGTACGTCTAGGAGCAGGCCATCCTTAGCAACAGCAAGAGGGGGCATGCAAGCTCATTACAGTTACCAACAGAAACTCCCACAAGAGCCTACTTGTTACGCGCAGATAGTGTCCAACACACTCGCCCCTTGCAAAAAAAAAAAAAAACAAGAAAAATGCTCCTCATCCAAATTCATCCCTGCAGTGTGTGTTCTCTTTCTGTAGCATCTGGCCAACTCCCCACCCTCCTCCAATACACCAACGCACAAAGTTGTAACAGACCTCTTCAACCACTGGTACAACTTCACTTCTAGAATCATGTGCGCGCCTAAAATCACCATCGGAACGGTGATGTCAACTAACAAACCCGTCCCACACTTCACAGTTCACTCACTTTCCTCCACAATACTGCGTGACAATCCCACTCTCCCAACTGGAGGGATAACTGAGGGAAATGCTGTTCTGGCTTGCCGGAATATCCACAGAACATAGTCTTTTTCTAGTTAAAGAAAAAAAAATTTTGAAAGGAAATCCGACAAGAAACTGTGCTGCTCCCTGGAGGGAGTTCATCAAGGGGAGGGCTGCACCATAAGATTGCGGAGCAGTTTCTGGCGCCCGGCTTCATAGTCGTCCTCATCCACATTGACCAGCAGCTTGATTGCCTCATGGCCAACTGCCTGCTTGAGCGAGTCTGTTATGAAGACACCCTTCAAGGCTTCCAGCAGTGAGCCATTAATGTAGTCTCGCCAGAAGGCGTCCAGGTAGGTGAGCTCAGAGAACTTTATGTCACAGATGATGGAGCCCAGGTCGCGAGACTTCAGGATAGTGTTAGCCTGGTTGAAACGCTAAACTGAGCCCAGCGGTTCCTGTTTGTTGGAGAAGACGTTGTTCTGTAGAGCGGTCTCGTGCTGCAGTAGTACTCAGCCTTACCCAAGACGGATATCTGTTTCAAAAAGGCAAGGGGGGAAGAGAAAGAGGGCATAGCAAAAAGAAAATGAAAAGAGAATGAAACAAATGAAAAAGGGAAAGAATGAAAACAGAAAAGGTAAAAACAGGAAAATATGGTGGGGGAATAAGACACACATTAACCATTTACTAGTGTATCATGATATTGAAGCATACACCCCATCCAACAATAACATCATTAGTGTCCAAGAGCACACTGCTGGCCAAGGATTGGGCACTGACAGGTGGTGGCTGTGAAGAAGCCTGCAATTACTCCAGTCCCTGCATGAGTCGCTGTGCGATCGTAGTGACCAGAACACACTGCTGACCTAGGAGTGGGCACTGGCAGGTTGCTGTGGGGAAGCCTGCAGTTACTCCAGTCCCTGCAGGAGTCACTGTGCGGCAGCACAGACAAGAAGCACACTGCTGGCCCAGGAGTGGGCACTGGCAGGCAGCAGCTGTGGGGAAGCCTGTAGTTACTCCAGTCCCCAAAGGAGTCACTGTGTGACAGCAAAGACAAGAAGCACACTGATGGCCTATAAATGGGCTCTGGCAGGCAGCTGTGGGGAATCCTGCAGTTACTCCAGTCTCCACAGAGTCAGGGTGACAGCAGTGAGCAGGAGAACACTGCTGACCCAGGAGTGGGCACTGGCAGGTTGCTGTGGGGAAGCCTGCAGTTACTCCAGTCCCCGCAAGAGTCACTATGCGGCAGCAGAGACAAGAAGCACACTGCTGGCCCAGGAGTGGGCACTGGCAGGCAGCAGCTGTGGGGAAGCCTGTAGTTACTCCAGTCCCCAAAGGAGTCACTGTGTGACAGCAGAGACAAGCAGAATACTGATGGCCTAGAAATGGGCACTGGCAGGCAGCTGTGGGGAATCCTGCAGTTACTCCAGTCTCCACAGGAGTCAGGGTGACAGCAGTGATCAGGAGAACACTGCTGACCCAGGAGTGGGCACTGGCAGGTTGCTGTGGGGAAGCCTGCAGTTACTCCAGTCCCTGCAGGAGTCACTGTGCGGCAGCAGAGACAAGAAGCACACTGCTGGCCCAGGAGTGGGCACTGGCAGGCAGCAGCTGTGGGGAAGCCTGTAGTTACCCAGTCCCAAAGGAGTCACTGTGTGACAGCAGAGACAAGCAGAATACTGATGGCCTAGAAATGGGCACTGGCAGGCAGCTGTGGGGAATCCTACAGTTACTCCAGTCTCCACAGGAGTCAGGGTGACAGCAGTGATCAGGAGAACACTGCTGACCCAGGAGGGCACTGGCTGATAGCTATGGGAAGTCTGCAGTTTCTTCAGTCCCTGCAGGAGTCAGTGTGACAGATGTAACCAGGAGAACACTGCTGCCAGAGTGGGACTGCTAGGCTGCGGCTGTGAGAAAGCCTGCAGTAAGTTGCATCAATCTCAGCCTCTTCCAACAGGAAGCACTGTGTGCCAGTGGTGTCTAGCAGCACACCACCGATCATGGAGGAGCAATGATAGGCAGGCAGCAGCTGTGGGAGCCTGCAGTCACTCCAGCCCCAGCCTCTACTAGAAGGTGTCGCTTTGACAGTGAAGTCTATAGGAAGGCTGCTTACAAAGATCACAGAAGTAAAAAAAAAAAAGGAGATGAAATCTAGTACACAGTCCCTTACCGCATGTCTGCTTTTCTTTCTGGTCCAGAGAGAGCAACTTGCTTTGTTTCTTGAGACTCGAAGAAGGTATTCTACCTCCCTGACTGGGTCGTTTGGCACAGGCTGTGCTCCTACCCGAACAGCAAATCATAGGATGTGAAAACTGCAAGAAGAAAATCCATATAAGAACACAGAAAGTATTGGTAAGGGACAGAATAGAGAGGCAGCATCCTGTAAAAGGAGGCTGGGAAACAGGGCAGGAGAGTGTTGAGAGTGGCAGTGTACAGCACCCTTTAAAAGGAGGCTGGGATACAGGGCATGACAGGGTTAACAAAGGGCAGTGCCCTGTCAAAGGAGGCTGGAAACATGGCAAGGCAAGGATACAGAGGTGCAGCGCCTGTAAAACCAGACTGGGAAACAGGACAGGCATGGATACAGAGGGTCAGTGCCCTGTAAAAGGAGGATGGGAACAGGGTGGGGTTAGAGAGGACAGAGCCCTGTAAAGGAGGCTGTGAAACAAGGCAGGGTGAGGATATAGATGGGCAGTGCCCAGTAAAGGATGCTGGGAAACAGGGACGAGGATACAGTTCCCTGTAAAAGGAGGCAAAACAGGTCACCGTGAGGGTTACAGGGGGGTGCCCTGTAAAAGGCAGCTGGGAAACAGGGCAGGGTGATATTAGAGAGACAGTGCCTGTAAAAAAGTGACAGGGAAATACTGTAGGTTGGGGTCAGAGAGGCAGGGTGCAGCATCCTGTAAATGAATGTGGCAAATAAGAACAGGCTGGGTTTCAGAGGACAGGGCCCTGTAAACGAGGCTGGAAAACAGGACAGAGGCCAGGTTACAGAGGGCAGTGCTCTATAAAGGAAAGCTGGGAAACAGGACAGGGTGGGGTTACAAGGGGCAGTGCCTGTGAAGAGGCAGGAAACAGGACAAGGCAAGGCTACGAGGGGCAATGCCCTGTAAAGGAGGCTGGCAAACTAGGCGAGGTTAGAGGGACAGTGCCCTGTAAAAGGAGGCTGTGAAACAGGGCAAGGTTATAGAGGACAGAGTCCTGTAAAATGATGCTGGGAAATGGGGCAGGGCAAGGATGCCAGGAGACAGTTCTCTGTTAAAGGAGGCTATGACACAGGGCACCGCAAGGTTACAGAGGAACAGAGCCCTGTAAAAGGAGGCTGGGAAACAGGGCAGGGTGTGATTACAGAGGAGCAGTGCCAGAAAGAGGTGGCTGACAAACAGCAGGGTGAGGTTACAGAGGGGCAGTGTCCAGTAAAAGGATGCTGGGAAACATGGCAGGGCAACGACAGAGAGGGGCAGTGCCCTGTGAAAGGATGTTGGGAAACAGGGCAGGGTGAGGATCCAGAGGGGACAGTGCCCTGTAAAAGGAGGCTGCAAACAGGGCACCACCAGGTTACATGGGCAGTGCCCTGTAATAGGAATTAGGGCAGGATGTGGTTACAGAGCAACAGTGCCCTATAAAAGTCTGGGAAATAGGACAGGGGCGGTTACACAGTGTCGGGATGCAGCGCCCTATAGACAGGGCAAGGTGGGGTTACAGAGGGATGGGTGCAGTGCCCTGTAAAAGGAGACTGGGAAATGGGGCAGGGTTATAGAGGGGCAGACAGCAGTGCCATTTAAAAAGTGTATTTTAAAGCCAAATGCCAGGATTAAATTCAACTGGCCTGAACTATAGCAAAACAAGCTGAAAACACTGGCGCAGGGCTGTGGGCATGTACACCGACGGAAAAATGGCATTAAAAATGACAGACTGGCCATATGATCCATGACGCAGAGCGCTGGAGAACTGCTCTGACATGATACTGACCTGGGTTTATGCCCTGAACCCGGGATGTCAGGACAGGAGGCTGGCTGAGAAGGTGCAGGTTCCAGGTAGACACCCCTCCAGGGGAAGGGTGCAGGTTCTGGGCAAACATCCCTCTTGGGGGGTTATGCCCTTAGCATGAGATGATAGGAAAGAAGGCTGGCAGGGAGGGTACAGGTTCCAGGTGGACATCTGGGGTTTTGTCCCAGTGGGACGCTGGGACAGAAGGTCAGCAGGGAGGCACAGGTTCCAGGTGGACACCCTTCGTGGGTGGGGGGTAGGCTTAGGTTGCAAGTGGACACACCTCCGGGGGGGGGGCTGGGCAATGAGTGGATACTTCTCCCCTGAGCCCAGGATATTGGGAAAGGAGGGTGCAGGTTCTGGTCAGAGTCCACTCCCATGGGAATGGGCTGCAAGCAGTGATGTTAGGGATGAAGACTGGCAGAGAGGGTGCAGGCTCCAAACAGACACCACTCCTGGGCGCCGGGGTCCAAATAAGGAGAGTACCAACCTGTTTTACTCACCTCATTTTAGAAATACTCACAAAATTTTTTTTTTGTACCAGTACTCACACAACATTTCTAAATGCTCCACATTCCACAGAATAGTGCTTCATACCATAACTGGTGATTCAAAAGGGCATTTTTCCAGATTTACAGCACTTTTACACATACCAATTTGTTTTACTTACTATATTTTAAAACCAGTGAGTAAATTATTCCTACCTGCCAACATTATCTGAAGCATTGCTGGCACCTGATCAATTTTTATCTGGGAAAAACTACATTGTTTTTCACAATGTACCCTCACGCCATCTCGGCCCAGACATCTGTACACATCTGAAACGCAGGTTACTCACCTGTAACGGTAATTCTAGGAGTGGTATATGTTGTTCTTCCACACGCCTTGGCAGTGTCCTTTCCCTTTAAGATGTGCTGGAAAGTCTTCAAGCTGGCTCCTCCCACCCAGGTGGTAAAACCCTTGGCTCCGCCTCATGGCGCCAGATCTTACCCACTGGAAGCAGAGATGCGTCAAGCCGGGAGGTCGGTGGGTCAGTGTGGATGAACAAAATAAACCACCCTAGAAAGTGCAGTTACACAGACTTTGCTGTAACAGTAGATCTTCTAGGAATGTCTCTTGCAGTAAGTAATTATTTCTGGGAGTTCCCGATAGGTGGTGCTCCAGCAGGGAAGTTTCTTTCAGCAGTCTCCACACCAGGGACCCACCCACACGAGCTCACTTCCTGGGCTGTATCTATAAAAGTGGGTGTTTCCTTGTAAGCTCTGTTCCCCGCTGGTTTCAGCTCGGGAAAGAGGGTAACCGAGGTACCGAAGCTTACCAATCCTACTTCATTTTTGCTGTTGCAGAATGGCAGGGGGTTGGAGGGAGGGAAGCTACTTTCTGCAAGAGATTCCTAGAAAATCTACTGTTACAGCAAAAGTCTTTGTGTAACTGCACTATCTTCCACGGAATGGTCTCTTGCAGTAAGTCATTACTTCTGGGAGATCCCCAAGCAGTTATATGGCAGTGGGGAGGCCAAATATGGCATTCTGCCGTAAGGATAAAGAGGTCATAGGACCAATAATTACCGCGAGTAGCATATCAGCATAGAATAATTTTTGTCTTCTATTTGTGTTACATTATCTTGTTTGTTAACAGGGTTATGGCGCTATAAGCCAGACCTGCTATTATTAGGTATTCATCAGATGTATTGAGAGAATGGCAGCCGGATTAGGTCGAGACAGACCAATTATATCAATAAATCAGAAGGAATTCCACCATATTGTTGGGTGAATGGTAGCTGTCAGTGAGCTGCAGTGAAAAACAATTTCAGCCAAAGGCAACTGTGTTCCAATTTGTAACAGCAGCTGAAAAATACAATGTCACTGTTTGAGAAGTGCAACAATGTAGCAAGTTAAAAATTTGTACCATGTCTGTCAAGACAGTAGAACATGTATCCATTTGGCATAAATAGGATACATAAGTAGCAGATCATGTTGCAAATTAAACAATGTATCTGTGACATAAACGTTTGTGATTTTCAGGATCAGTAGCTCCAGTCAATTCTGCATTTAAGCAACAATTGGAGTAATACAGTAATGTTGACATGTCCATCTTGTATTAGTAATCTTACTTACAAGGGGTCCCAGATATGTCAAAGCCTTTCAACCTTGTTAAGCATAAATCTGAAATGTTCATAAAGTAAGTCCATTATATGTACTGTTTGGAAAACAAGCTAAAATAATGAATATAATTGAAATCAAGTCAGTGAATCTCATTCTTGAGATTATAGTGTGTGTGTGTATATATATATATATATATATATACACACACACACACACACACACACACACACACATATATATATATATATATATATATATATATACACACACACACACACACACACACACATATACGATATAGACATATATACACACACAAACACACACTTTTTGCCAAGCACAAAAGAGAGGCGAGTTCTGAAGACATACAATCTGTGTACATGTACTCACCCTTGTTCATGTGATCTTTGTTTATGATCACGTGAAAGCTGCTTATAGCAGTAGAGCTGAAAGAATAATATACCCATACCAGGATATATTGATTGTGTCTCAGCATGAGTGTAGCAGTCTGTGGACCAGGTCAGCACAAAGGCTGAGAGGCATCCCAATTAAATGACCGTAATGGTCTATAACAGTGATACCTCCGAGAAGTGGCTAGATGTATAGAGGCTTTTGAAAAGGCCTCAGTCTGATCTTTAGTTAGCACCAAGAGGCCCAGAGGCCTAGAAGAGATTGCTTGTAGGTCGTCCAATATCAGTTGAGCCCCTGGGCCAAAAGAAGGTCATCTGAAAAGGGTAATAGCCACTTCCACTGAATATCAGGTGCTAGCCCTGAAAGTTGGAGCCATGCCTGACGGCGGATAAGGACACCAGCTGCAGAGGCTCTAGCTGAAGCATCGGTAATGTCGCATCCCTGATCTTTTTCAGGTGATGGACATAGTCTATTGATAAGGTCACCAGTCGAGGTACTTACCAGACGCTGGTACTAGCATATGTCCCATATAATTAAGTATTTTGAAATTTAGAGTGTTTGGAGCAAACACCACCTTCTTCATATATTCAAAGTGTTTTGTGCTTATATGTGTAGGCTTGTCAGTGTGGTCATGAGCAGCTGCACAACCACAGAATCAGTGGCCATATTTGTAAAATATGGATAGTCAAAGTGAAGCCTGATAGAGCCTGTGTGCTTTTCTAGGTAACTCTGTGCCCTTATGAATTAACTCCATGCTTCAGTAAACGTAGTTCTGAATGTTGGTATAAAAGGGAGAAACTATCCAATAGGTTCTTCCGAATGGTCATATATGTTGCCATATTTTCTTTGTTAGCCTAACCCCATTGTTTTTTGTATTTATAACATCATTTCGGGAATGAGGTCATCTTGTTGAGAAATTACATTTAGTGGTTGTAGTAGCCCTTCAACCCAGTAAGATGGCACATCATGAGGGGACTCGTACCTTCTTGCACTAGGAGAAGCATCATAATTTGTGTGATGTTCTGATGCCATATGATAATCTGAAAAATATTTTTCTGAATATTCATAAAGAAGCACGAGTGGTGAGCATTCTAGCTCTGTGCCTGCCTGTTTTGATGGAGGCGGAGACAGTCTGTGGTTGATGGTTATGTCACAGAGTGTGGGTATGGTCAACAGGCCATAGCAACTAACTAACACTCTACTTATTATTTCTTCAATATGAGGATGAAATTGCCACATAAGCTAGTCCTCAGTCCTATGTACATGTTGTCGGGATCAACTTGTGCCTCGTAGAGTGATCCAGTGCCTTTTTGGGGAGTTTTTCGCATCACAGACTGGTGTGAGCATCATGCATGACAGCAAATGAGGCTGGTTCGCCTCTGCATTCCATAGTATATCATTCATTATTTTGTAGTCATGCAGCCCATAAGTATCTTTTGATACAGGTTGGTAAAAGTATTCATGGTATTTCATGGTAAACATTTTATAAGGATCTTCTGTAGTTATGAACATACGAAATTTGCCAGCAGATAAAGGCCTAGAGGTCTATCAAGTCTGCTCGAATGTGCAGCTAGCACCCCTTATTCTGCAGCTGCCCCTCCCTTCCACCCTTCCCCTTCATTAACCCTCCCCCTTGTCCTGTCCCATCCTCATTTGAAGCAGTCCACTGTTCTACTGCATACCACTTCAGCAGGTAACGCATTCCACCCAGCCACCACCCTCTCTGTAAAAAAGTGTCTCCTCATCTCCCTCCTGAACCTTCCTTGCTCCAGTCTCATATCATGGCCCTGGTGGCCCTCCCTCCCTTGCTTTGAACAGCCCTCTGTACTTGCCTTTGTTTATTCCTTTCATGTATTTAAAGGTTTCAATCATGTCACCCCTGTCTCTCCTCTCCTCCAGTGAGTACATGTTCAACTCCTTCAACCTCCTCTCATATGATAAGTCCCCAGCCCTTGATCATCTGTCACTCTGCTGCACCCTCCAGTAACTTAATGTCCCTCTTCAGATACGGACACCAGTACTGCACGCAGTACTCCAGGTGTGGTCTAACTAATGACCTATACAGTGGCAGAATCACCTCCCTCCTCGAGGATATACCCTTGCAATACAACCCAGCATTTTGTTGGCCTTTGCAGCTGCCTTCCTACATTGTGCCGAGTTGTTCATTGACCCTGTAATGAGCACACCCAGATCCTTCTCCTCTGTCTGGGCTAGCTGCACTCCCGCTGGTAACCTCCTTGGGTTCTTCATCCCAAAATGCAGCACCTTGCACTTTTGGCATTAAAGCCAGTTGCCAGGTGTCTGACCAGGTTTCAAGCTTGCCAGATCATCCTGCAACCCCTGCCATCCCCTAGGTCATCCACCACCGCTACTTACCTTAGTATCATCAACAAACAGACGGATCTTGCTCTTGATGTCCCATGATATGTCTGCAATGAATATCCCAAACAACACTGGTCCCAACACCGAGCTCTGTGGAACACCACTGTCACTGCCCTTGTGTGTGAGAGCTCCCACCCACCACCACCCTCTGTTGCCTTCCCTGCAGCCAGTTTCCTACCCATCTCACCAGCTTTGCACCCGCCCTGTGCCTACTAACTTCCTTCCCAGCCTTCCATGTGGCACTGAGTCAATGCCTTACTGAAGTCCAGCTACAGGACATCCACTGCATGGCCCCTGTCCAGTTGCCTAGTTACCCAGTCATAGAACTCGACCAGGCTGGTTTGGCAGGATCTGCCACGATGAAGCCATGCTGTCTGCTGTCCTGTAGTCCTTTGGCCTCTAGGAGGGCCACCAGCCTCCTTCAGGATAGTCTCCATTAGCTTACCCACGATGGATGTGAGGCTCACTGGTCTGTAGTTTCCGGTTCATCCTTGGGGCCACTCTTGTGTTGTATTGTCTGCAGGTAGAGGTGTTCTATGAAGTAGGGGCTGCTCAGTCGATGGTGGGATCATTCTACAGACAGGGAGGGAGAGAAGCATGCCCCATCGATGGGGAAATGTGCCTTAATGATGGCAGATAAGTAAAGGCATGTCTGCTGACGGTGGAATACACTTAGTCGACGATGAAGAAGTCAGTACATGCTCCGTCGCGCTGTGGATGTGCTCAGTCGACGATGGGATAGTAAGTACATGCTCCGTCGATGATGGAAATGCTGTCGTCGACGATGAGGAGTTAGTGCATGCTCCTTCGACGGTGTTGGGCTTCCCGTTGATGATATAGCATAGGGAGCAGGTCCCGTCAACGATGCAGCACAGAGTGTATTCAGTCGATGGGGGAGGTGTTCTCATCAATGAAGATGTCTTGTGGAGCCCTCTCGTCGAAGGGGAGGTATGTCCCATTGATGGGGAAGACAGCATTATTTCCGTCGTCTACAGTGTATGTAGCCTCGTCGACGGGGGAGCTGAAGAATGATGCTCTGTCGATGAGGAATGATTCTTTCCTTGTTAAAGAGGCACCTGCCATTGATGGGGGTTGAATGCACCAATGAGATGACAGCAGGACGTCCATCGTCTATGATGATGGGAGCCTCGTCGATGGGGGAGCAGAAGGATGAAGGCCCATCGACGAGGAACGTTCCTTTCTGATGAAGCAGTGCCTGCTGGTGACGGGAGCATATTGCCAGTCAACAAGGAATGTCTTCTTGTTTCAGAGATATGACCGTTGAAAGGCAGTCAGACAGGACTTTAGGTGAAGGTGTTTCCTTCCCCGTTTTCTCTTGAAGAGGACTCAGAGTTTTTGAGCCCTTTGATCAAGTACCCTGTGTGTATGACAGGGAAATATGCATTGTAGTTCTGTTAAAGAGCACAGAAATCTGGTGCCGTGTATGAAGCCCAGGCAACCTCAGGCTATGAGTTCAATCCACTGCTGTAGAAGAGATGCTATCAGAGCTGAAGCTGGCGGGACAATGAACGGAGCTTACCAGGGACCGCCTATTTTTATACGTACAGCCCAGGAAGTGAGGTCGTGTGGGTGGTCCCTGGTGTGGAGACTGCTGGAAGAAACTTCCGTGCTGGAGTGTCACCTATCGGGAACTCCCAGAAGTAATGACTTACTGCAAGAGACCATTCCGTGGAAGGTCTGTTTCGGTGAGTAACCTGTGTTTCTAGGATGTGTATATGTTGTTCTATCCACCTTTCTGGCAGACTCCTAGCAGTTCTCTGGGAGGAGGGAGGCAAGGTGCACACCCCCTACTTAGGAAACAGATTGGAGAACTGAGGCCCCAAAACCAGCATCCCGATGTGACTTGAAGTCAATGTGGTAATGGGAAATGAAGGTGTTTGCCGACTTCCAGGTAGCAGCCCTGCAGATTTCCTGGATAGGGACGTCCCTAGAATCAGCCACCGATGCAGCGGTATGGCAGTGGAATGAGCCCTTAGCCCTACGGGAGGCTCTATACCCGCCAACCTGTAGCAGAGATCAATGCAGGAAGTGATCCACCTGCCAATCGTCTGGCTGCAGGTCTGCAGTGTGGTGGGTACAAACAGCTGGCTAACCTCTCCCGAACTTCCGCTGCACGCCTTTGTAGCAGGTGAGTGCCCGCCTTGGTCCAAAGTATGGAGTCTGTACTCTGCCTCAAGGTGCAACTGGGGTAGTACACCGCATAGTCAACACCTGATTAAGGTGAAATTCTGACACCACCTTCGAAGGAATTTCGGTGGGGCAGAACAACTTTGTCCCTCATGAAGACCAGGTAAGGAGACTCCACCAAGAGCACCTGAGCTCCCCAGTCCTTCTGGATGACGAATGGCCACCAGGAAGGCGTCTTCCATGACAGGTAGGAGATATCGCACTTGCATCGCACGAATGTCTTGCCCATGAGCTTGCCAAAACCAGCAGTAAATTCCATGGAGGTGGTGGTTCACGTACCAGACGGGATATGTGATCTAGGCCCTTGAAAAAGCACCAGACCACCTTCTCCTGCGCCACCGACTGCTGACCAGCCCGCGCCCGGTAAGCAGAGATGGCTGCCAGATGCACCTTAAGAGTCATCGACCAAAGTCCCTGCTCGGAGAGAGACCACAGGTAGTCCAAAATAATAGCCACTGGACAGGATGAGGGGGCCAACCCCTTACCCTGACATCAAATGGAAAATCTTTCCATTTGAAGGCATAGCATTTTCTGGTCGATTCTTCACGGATGCCTCAACACTCTGCAGGAGCTCGCCAGAGACCCAAAGCCTGGAACTCTAGCCGCCAGGAAACCAGGGTTGTCAGGTGCAGGGATTGAAGGTCCGGATGGAGTACCTTCCCCAATTGATGTAGAGCAGGTCCGGGCGGAGAAAAAAATTACTCACCTTAGTAATGTTGTTTCTTCTAATGGAGTCTTGCTATATTATAGACATTAGCAGTTTGATCCAGCTCTAGAACTGCCCCGGAGTGAAATGGTTGAAACCATTCCAAAATAGAATTTTGACACGAGCAACTCTATCTGTGTCATTTCAAACTTGAACTGTCAGATCTTTACGAGCCAAACTCACTAAGGTCTGTGTGGAAGCTGTAACCTACACTAGCCAAATGGCTACCTAAATAATAACCATTGATGGTCCCAACACCCAAGACTCAAGTCAGGGGACCAGAAATACTAACACCATTCTAATAATATGAAAATGGAACATAAGTATAATAAACACACACACGCACATACACACCCCCAAAGTCCCAAAGGGACAAAATGCTAACAGGACATAAGTAGTGCCCACACTAAGTTGCCCAGCCACCAAGTAGAGGTTCTGAGAGGGCAGGTTGGGGAGGTCTATAATATAGCAAGACTCTATTAGAAGAAACAACATTACTAAGGTGAGTAATTTTTCTTCAAACAACATGAAGTCTTGCTATATTATAGACATTAGCAGAATACACAGCAGTACCTCCATGGAGGAGGGCAGAACCTACTTAGAATAGGCTCTGAAGAACAGCTGTGCCAAACCCAGCATCTCTCCTGGCCTGGACATCCAGGGAGTAATGCTTGGTAAAAGTGTAAACGCTTTCAAGTAGCAGCCTGGCAAATCTTAATAAAGGGATATTCTGGCAGCAGCTAGAGACGAGCTGTACCCCTGGTAGAATGAGCCCTCAAACCGGGGGCTCTGCCCCACTTTCTATACCAAATTGGATACAAGAGACAATCCATCTGGCTATTGATCTCTAGTGGCAGGTTTGCCTTTCCCAACTTCACCATAGTTAAGGAAAAGTTGGAGGGATTCAACTCAGACCTTTGGTACGCCTATATAATAACCAAGAGCTCTCAACATCCAGGTTGTGCAACCTCCTCTCACCAAGAGGAGTGATCAATGAAAATACTGGAAGGGAGATAGATTGATTAAGATGGAAATCTGAAACCACCTTAGGCAAAACTTCCTATTATCCTAAGGACTACCTTATCCCTGTGGAAAGAAATAAAGTCAGTCTCCACTGACAAGGCTTCCAATTCACTTATCGTCTGGCGAAGTGATAGCCACCTAAAAACAGTTTTCCAAGTTAGGTACTTAAGCTCTGCAGAAGACAGAGGTTCAAAAGGTGCATTAACTGGGCAATGCAAACATTAAGGTCCCAAGCAGGGCCGGTTCTCGAAGGGAGGATTAGTATGGAGTAATCCCTAAAAACACAGGATGAGAGGAAAGAGGGGATGACTTCCTGTTGACACAAAAGCAGACACAGCTGCCAAATGAACTCTCAGGTAGCTGGTCTGAGACTCAAGGAATTAAGATGTACCTATGTAATCTAACAAAATGGGCAATTCAGCGATTCTGGGAAATATTTTTCAGCACACCAAATGGAAAACCTTTCCATTTAGAACTATAAGTAGCTCTAGTGGAAGGCTTTCTGGAAGCCTTTAGGATCTCAAGAACACGCTGAGAGAGGTGTAAATCAGCAACTCTAACTCCTCAAGAGCCAGGCCTTGAGGTTAAGGGATTTGAGGTCCGGATACAAACCCTTCCCTGGGCACAAGTCAACAGATTGTGATTCCTGGGAGGCACAGGGGAAGATGGACTGTCAGAGACAGAAGGAGTGGGTACCAGGGCTGCCTGGCCCAATCCGGGGCAATCAGAATCACCCTGCAAGGCTAAGATCTGATTTTGACTAGTACTTTGAATAGGAGAGGAAAGGGGGAAGCATGAGGAACTTCCCTCCCAATCCAGAAGGGCATCCAGGGAACTGAGCCCAGCACTGGAGGCCTGCAACAGAACAGAGGAAGTTTGTGATTGTCTGGGGCTGCAAAAGATCTATCTGAGGGATGCCTCACTTGGCAAAAACTATCCTCAGCACTTGAGGATCCAGGGACCATCTGTGATGGCCCTGGGAAATCCTGCTGAGGGCATCCGCTAGGACATTGTCCTTCCCTGGAAGATGAACTGCTATGAGGGAAGTGTTCAGGAATAGGCCAGAGACCACAACCTCATTGCCTCGGTGCACAAGGGTCAAGACCGAAGTGCCCTGCTTTGTTGATGTACCACATTGTTGTGGTGTTGTCTGTTCTGACTTGTATCACCTTGTCGTGGACAGATGCAGAAAAAGCTTGAAGAGCTAAAAAGACGGCTCTGAGTTCCAGCAAATTGATGTGGAGCAGAGATTCCTGGGGGGACCAAACTCCCTGAGTGGAAAGGTCGCCCATGTGGGCTCCCCAACCCAGAAGGGAAGCATCTGTAGTGAGAGTCAAGTCGTGAGAAGGGGAAATGAAGTGGACCCCCGCTCTTAAATTGCTCTGATCCTGCCACCACTGGAGAGCTAGGATCAAGGTTCGAGTCACTGGGACCAACTTGGAAAGGGGGTCTCTTCTCTGAGACCAAAAGGTTCTCAAGTGAAACAATGTCTCATCTGAAATCTGGCTCCCTGCACAACAGCTGTGGATGCAGCCATGTGCCCCAGGAGCTGCAGAAAGTGTCTTGCTGGTCGAGAGACCTGCAGAGTGAAGGAAGAGGCCAGAGCCACTAAATTCCTTACCCTTTCTGGGGGAAGAAAGGCTCTGGCTAGCTTTGTGTCCAATTCTGCCCCTATAAAGGTGAGTACCTGGACTGGTTCCAGAACAGACTTTGGTAGGTTTAGCAGAAAACCCAGGGAGGTGAGAAGCTGTTGGGTGACCTGCAGGTGAGATTTTACCTGTTCTGGGGACTGGCCTACAATGAGCCAGTCGTCTAGATAGGGAAAAACAGCAATCCTCTGCCTCCTTAAGTGGCCACTGCCACTGCTAGACACTTTGTGAATACCCTTGGAGCAGAGGTAAGGTCAAGGGCATTGCTCTGAACTGGTAATGACCTGAGGGCAGTTTGAATCTGAGGTACTTTCGAGGAATCTTCTGATTAGGACATGGAAAAGGCATCCTTGAGGTCCAGGGAGGCTAGCCAGTCCCCTGGCCTTAGGGAAGGTAAAATCATTGCCAGAGTTACCATTTTGAACTTTGGTTTAAAAGATGCTTGTTCAGATATCTGAGATCTAAAATGGGCTGCCATTCTCCTGTCTTTTTGGGGTAAGGAAGTATCTGAATACAGACCCCTGCCCTGATGCAGGGAGGAACCCTTTCTACTGCTCTGAGAGCTAACAGGATGAGACCTCTGTTTCCAGAGCGAGGGTCTCTGAAGCACTTAGGTAGAAAAGTCTGCTTCTCAACTTGGAAACTTTTTGAAGCTGAGAACCAGACCCTGGCTTACTACTTCCAGAACCCACTTGTCTGAGGTTAAAGAAGCCCACCTGACTGAAGTGTCAGCCTGCCCCCCACTGGTACAGGAGAATTGACCTGGGCACCCCATCAGGGTGCCTGTTTCGAGGAGCTTTAGGCTGGGGTGGGAGCAGGTCTGCCCACCCCTCGCCTGCCCCTGCCTCTGAAGAAGCCCCTCTGAGCATAGGCAGAGGAGGCCTGAGTCTGGTAGAAAGCCTGTGAAAAGGCCTACCCTGGGGCATGCCTTTGAGGAGTGGCTTGCCGCTCCTTAGCCTGGGCACTCTTGTAAGTAGTCCTATATTCATCCATCTTCTTCATGTAATTCTCTGTCTGCTCTCCAAACAGAGAATTTCCCACCACAGGAAAATCCATAGCCTTAGTCTGGGTATCCTGTGACAAACTAGTACACCTGAGCCAGGCCAACCTACTAAAAGCTACAGATGTGGCCATGACCCCAGAGGAAACATCATTAACATCCACAGCAGCATGAAACTGAACCTTAGAGGCTTCAATGCCATCAGCAGCCACCTGTTCTAGTTCACTAGCTAGCTGGCCATGGGCCTGCTTGGCCAATTGCATAACAGTATTCCATCTAGATTTCTGATACCTAGCTACATAAGCCATATAATTGCTTGCCTGAGTCCCAGAGAGGCTGCCTATACTTTTTTTTGCCATGGCATCAATCTTCCTGGAACTTTGTCAGAAGGATGTGAAGCCAAGGAATATTAGCTTTATCACAGGCAGCAGCCTGAACTACCCTAACATGACTGCATTGCTGAGAAAGGAATTCTGTATCAGGGCCTGACAATGTATACCTTCTGTCCATCTTCTTATCTACAGGAGGCACAGAATTAGGAGCTTTTAAAATTTTAATTGTTTGTTTCTAAAAGACTTATGTAAAGGAATAGACAATCTCCTAGACTCTGGAATATCCATCATTTCTACAAAATCAGGCTCCTCTTGCTTATCCACAGCCTCTTCTAAAGGAAGCTGGAGGGTTTCAGCAACTTTTTATAAAACATAAAATGAGATGGGACTCAGACAGCATAGGGGAGATTCTAAGGTCTGTCTGGGGAGATGTCCGTTCAATGGGCACACCAGACCTTCCCAGCCACATTCATACTGTTCATAATCCTCCTCCCCTCCTCTGGTTCATAAAATTCCTCAATATCATAATCCTGAACCACTGGAACCGGACGAACCGACCTTTTACCAGATAGTGGTGGTTCGGACGGACCCTGAGACAGTGACTGGACAATTTGTATGGCTTTTGTTATCTCTGCAGCAGTTGAGAAGGAATTTTGGACTCAGACCTGCTGATTTTCTTGTTTTCTTTACTGGAATTGGTTCTCAGAACCAGCTTTTCTTTTGCCCGAGGAAGTCTGGCCCTGGTCAGAGAGCATTCCTCTGGTTCGGTTGGCACCGAACCGGCTGGCCATCTGGGTCAGCGGACTTTTGGCCTCTCGCTCCTGAGCCTGACCAATCTTTTTCAGGGTGGCTGCAGGGAAATTCTTACATACCTGGCAGTCTGACTGGAGGTGGTCAACCAGACAATAAACACATGTGGTCGTGGGTCAGCCTTGGCAAAGACTTCCCCACAAACATCAGCAGTGTTGAAACCCAGTGGCCTGGTTTTTCTTTGGTTTCTCGGACATAATGCCAGCCTAACCAAAAAACTTGCCCTTTAACGGCAGTGCCAGGCAAGACACCCTTATCGGTTCTAACCGTGTCACGGGTATTGGAAAAACCCAATAAACTGCTTTTAGGAACCTATAAGAACCGGAACCGCACTCTAAAATAGTAACTTTAGTTTTAAACCCACTGATCGGTTCAAAACCGAACCGATAACTTACAAGTTCCACACAGACAAAACCTTCATTTATCACGGTTACCACAGATAGAGCTTGAACCGAACGGTTTTATGGTTAAAATAAAACTATTCTCTGTTAAATCCAACCGAGAAAACACTTTTTAAACCGAGAAATGAACCGAGCAGAAGGAGAAATCTCCGGAGCGACTGTTCACTGAGGCGGAGTAAAGAATCTGACAGTTCAAGTTTGAAATGACACAGATAGAGCTGCTCTCGTGCCAAAATTCTATTTTGGAATGGTTTTAACCATTTCACTCCGGGGCAGTTCTAGAGCTGGATCAAACTGCTAATGTCTATAATATAGCAAGACTTCATGTTGTTTGAAGATGCTTCGGGAGCCTGTTGCTGAGGCCAAGATCATCTGGATACCAGAACTGGCGTGGCCAGTCTGGGGCTACCAGGATTACCTGTGCCTTGAGGAACACCTTGTGAATCAAGGGAAGTGGAGGGAAGGCACAGAAGAGGCCTGGGGTCCACAGCCTCGAGAAGGCATCCCCCTGCAGCGAGCCCTGCTGACTGGGGTGGGCATGGAACAGCCTCAGCTTCGCATTCTCCCTGGAGGCGAACAGGTCCATCTGAGGGGTGCCCCACCAGGAGAACAGATCTTGTACTACCTCCAGATGGAAGGACCACTTGTGAGATGCCATACCCATCTGGCCGACAGCATCGGCCAGCTAATTCGAGGCTCCTGCCACATGAATGGCTAGCAGTGCCGCCCCTAAGCTGAGCAAGACGGTCCAAGTGCATACAGCTTCCTGCTAGTTGAGATAGCACATGGTCACGGTACTGTCCATCTGGACCTGGACCACTTCACCCCGAATGAACAGAGCGAATTTGGTCAGGGCTAGCCGAATCGCTCGAAGCTCCAGCAGGTTGATGTGACATCGGGATTCCTGAGGGGACCAGAGCCCGTGGCTCTGTGCTCCCCCAGATGGGCACCCCAACCCAGAGAGGCGTTGATTGTCAGGATGAAAGTCGGCTTGGGGCGGACAAAAGGGATGCCTTTCTGCAGATGAGCTGGGACGAGCTACCATTGGAGCTTTCCCACATTCAAGAGTCACAGTGACCAGCTGGTTGAGGTGACCTGAACGCTGGAGACCACTGACTAGTCAGTTCCTACTGAAGTGAACGGGAACGCACCGGCCCATTGGACCACGCTGGTACAGGCCACTATGTAGCCCAGAAGGTTTAGGAAGTCCCGGGCAGGGTGCGATTACCCAACCAGAAATGATTGGGCAAAGGAGGAGAGAACCTCTGCCCTGTCCGGCGGGATCAGAGCTCTGTGCCTCGGCAAAAGTCGAGCTTTGCCCCAATGAAATTAATCACTCCATGTAGGGTATGAGTTCGATTTGGCCTTATCTAACCAGGAGGCCAAGTTCAAAGCAAGTCTGGAGGCAGATCCCAAACCGCTCCACCTACTGCCTGGAGGGACCTGTTATGAGCCAGTCGTCCAGGAAGGGATAAACCCAGACCAGGAAAGCTGCCACCATTGCAATGCATTTGGTGAAGACCCTGGGGGCTGAGCGAGACCAAAAAGGCATGGCCTGGAACTTGTAGAGGGGTCTCGCTCTGAAGCGGAGGAACCTTGGTGGGACAGACGGATCGGGACGTGACGTGAAAGAATGTGTCCTGAAGATCCAGGAGCAAAACCACATGCCTTGCTCCAGGGATGGTACAAGCTGAGCCAGAGTTACCATCCGAAAGGTGAGAGACCTGAGAAACATGTTCAGGTCATGCAGATAGAAAATAGGGCACCACCCCCGTCCGTTTTGGTACCAGGAAGTACCTGGAAACAAACCCTGGGTCTGTCAGAGGTTCCACCACTCTGCGCACAGCCTCCTTGCGTGGGAGCTGAGCGATGTCATCTCGAAGAGCTGACTTGAGTGACCGCAGATGTCAAATCCTGTCGGGCTCGGCTTGGAGGGTACTGCTCAAATTCCAGAGGCAGACCCCGGCCGACCACTTCCAGCACCCACTTGTCCTTGGTGATAATGGACCAGGCACAAAGGAAGTGACGGAGCTGGCCCCACAAGGGAGGACCCAGAGGAGGCATGATGGGATTGAGGGTGGCACCCCACAACTGAGCAGGCTTGGAGGAGGAGCCAGTCGAGGTTCCGCCGGGTCCTTTCCCTCCAGGCTCTTACTGAAGAGGCCACCGACTCTGCCCGAGATCGCCAAGTTTGAGCCTGCTGGTCCTGCTGCTGCTGGGCTGGTTTAGACGGAGTGGAAGACCGAATGGGCTTGCGCTTTTGGTGCTTAGGGTCCTTGTCCTTCTGGGTGGATGTTAGAGTCCCAGGGTGGCAATGGACTTTACAATGCGTTGAAGGTGGCCCTCCACACTGGGCCCGAACAGGTTGGTGCCCAAAAAGGGGACATCTGCCAATTTGTGTTGGGTATCCGCCGTAAAGGTAGAGATCCTCAACCAAGCCCTATGGTGCATGGCTACTGCAGCCGCGATAGAGCGAGCACATGAATCACCAATATCCAGAGCTGTCTGGAGTTGCTGCTTCACCGCTGCCCTTCCCTGGTTCCCCGACCTATTTGACCATGGTCTGGAGGTCCGCCAAGAGGTGAGGAATCACTTCGTCCAGAGAGCCCAAAAGGGCATGGGAGAAGTGTGAAATTATCACGGCCGAGCTAGCATGATGAAGGTTGAGCGAAGAGGTAGTGTAGATTTTTTTAGCTGAATGGTTTCTTGGATTCTTTGTCCAGCGGTCTATCGATGTCCCCTGTATTGCCCAAGCCCCCAGTCCCTCAGTCGAGGAATGCTCTGAAAACTCTGAAAGGGAACCGGTTGGAACTGCATACTTGCGGGCCATCCAGGCAGAGGTTGCAGGGCAAGAGGAAGAGCACTGCCAAAGGTCCAGAGCTGGGCCAACAATGGCCTCGGCCACAGGGAAAGCCTCCATAGGAGAATACCATTTGTCCAGAATCTCTGTAAGGGGCTATAGAGCTGTTTCTGGACCGGTTCGAGCTCCATCCCTGTAGACTCGGAGATGAGCCGAAGAACGCCCATAAACAAGGTGGGTCCCTCATCCATGGAGACACCCCTCTGAAGACTCCAGTCGAAGGGACGCGAGTGCAATGAGGCATCTTCAGACCCTGAGGAGTCAGCGTAAAGCAGGTGTCCACCTGAGCTGCCCTCAACCCGCCTTTGGCAGTCGGCAGTGAAGGTGACCAACAGTCGATGGGGCAGCCCTTTGGCCAGCCGAAACTCCTTGTTTGGAGCCCTGGATTTTGACTGTTCAGTGGCGCCTCTGCCATGATTGGCAGAGAAGCCTGCTCCGGCCAAGCCGGCTGAGCCTGCAGTGGCACGGGCAGACATCGGTCATTCAGGCGACAGCCACTTGATAAATCGGGATGGAAACCAGGGTTGGTTTCAGACTGGACAAGACCAGCTGCTGCCACATTAAGTCTTCGTAGCGCTGATGCAATTTGCACGAGCCTCTCCTCGACCAAGGAGGATAAGAGGTAGCGGCATCACCGCTTCCATGATGCTGGGAACAAGATCGCTGGTGGCGAGATGTGCGCGATTCAGAGGAAGAAGACAGGACCTCTATCTCGACCGCCAGGGCCGATGGGGAACTTCAGAAGGAGTTGGGGAGCCCCGCAACTCTTCCTCGGTCAGGGTCTAGGGGTCAGTGGGTTCACCCAGCGGCTGAACCAACCCAGAGGACACCAGAAGCACCGGAGCCGAAGAGTGAGTTATCGGCCTCTTCGGACGATAAACTGTTGACCGTTCGAGAAAATCTCATTTGCATCAACTGGCGTCTCAGCCAACTGGTTTGACGGGGTTCCGGAAACCAGCGGCCGCAGCCTCAAACAAAGTCAAAACCAGAGTCTCCTGAGAATGTGACCGCTCCCGATCCCAAGAGCCTCGACATGGAGTCTATTTTTTCGACTCCTTACGAGAGTGTGAAATGTGAAATCCAGAAGGGCCCTCTCCCTTGGTGGAGAGGGACTGGCACAGCTCTGAAGGAAGCCGAACAACTGGAGCCCAACTGGAGTAGGACCCCGCGCCGCAGAGACCACCCAACGGGCATCCTTAGACTTGACCGGCAGGTAATGCTTCTCTGGTCGCCCCAGCTGGAGTCAGGCAGCGTGGTCGTCCAGAACAGACGGGTGAAAGGACCGACAGATATCATAGGCCTGCAGATCGTGGTCATGTCCTAAGTAATACACGCACATGGCGTGAAGGTCAGTACACAACACCTTCTGCCTGCAGGGGCACCGGCAAAACACAGGAACAGTCTTTTCTTCCATTGCGGTAGCGAGAGAAGGAATTGAAGACGAAACTCTGAAGAGTTTTAAGGGACATTTTGGAAGCAAATCCAAAGATTTGAGAGCCAGGGCCTACCACACGTGGGAGAGCTAATGAGGGAACCTGTACCTTCCAGTGGAAATGAAGATCTAGTGTCGTGGGGTGGAGCTGACGGTTTTACCACCCGGGTGGGTGGTAGGAGCCAGCTTGAAGGCATTCCGGCACCTCTTAAAGGGAAAGGCGATCTGCCAGAAAGTGTAGATAAACCACATCTACATCCCTAAAAATGTGATCTAAGCCTTTGAAAAAGCACCAGACTACCTTCTCCTGTGCCCCCGACTGCCGACCAGCCAAGAGGGACCACAGATAGTCCAAGACGCTGGCCACCAGACAGGACAAAGGATCAAGCCCCTTGCTCAGACACCAAAAGGAGAATCTCTTCCATTTGAAGGCACTGCATTTTCTGATCGATTCCTTTCTAGACGCCTCCACCACTGTAAGGATATCTTAGGAGAGACCCAAAGCCTGGAACTGTAGCCTCTCAGGAACCAGGCAGTCAGGTGCAGGAATTGAAGGTCAGGATGGAGTACCTTCCCCTGATTGATGGAGACCAGGTCCGGGTGTATTGGAAGACACCTCAGGAGCCTGTTGCTGAGGCCGAGGAGATCGGGGTACCAAAACCGGCACGGCCAGTCCAGAGCCACCAGGATCATCTGCGCTTTGTCCCTCCTGACCTTGAACAGCACCCTGTGGATCAAGGGAGTATAGGGAAGGCATATAAGAAGCCTGGGGTACACGGCCCCGAGAAGGCATCCGACTGCAGCAAGCCATGCTGAGGAGGGCAGGCACAAAACAGCCTCATCCTTGAGTTCTCCCTTGAGGCAAACGGGTCCAACTGAGGGGTGCCCTACTGGGAGAACAGACTGAACTTCCTCCAGATGGAAAGACCACTCATGAGACACCTTGCCTACCTGGCTGAGGGCATCCGCCAGCTCATGGGAGGCTCCTGCCATATGGATGGCTAGAGATCCACGACAAGGATCCAAATGTGAAGAGCTTCCTTGCACAGTGTCAGGGAGTGCATCCTACCCTGCTTGTTGAGGCAGTACATGGTCCTGGTGTTGTCTGTCTGGACTTGGACCACTTGACCCTGAACATACAGAGTGAAAACAGTCAGCGCCAGCCGAACTGCCCAGAGCACCAGCAGGTTGATGTGCCATCGGGACTCCTCAGGGGGTCCAGAGTCTGTGGTCCCAGTGATCCCCCAGATGGGCACCCCAGCCCATGAGAGAGGCAGTCAGGATGACCAACGACTCAGGGCAAACAAACGGGATCCCTTCCTGCAGATGCTCTGGGACTAGCCACCAGTAGAGGCATCCCACATCTTCTGGGTCACTGACCAGCTGGTGAAGTGACCTTCTTGAGAGACCCTGACTAGCTAGCTCCATTGCAGGGCGTTCATATTCCAACAGGCCCAACAGACCATGCTGGTGCAGGCTGCCATGTAACCCAGAAGGTGCATAAGTCCCAGGTAGGGCACAACTGCCCAACCTGAAATGATTAGGCAAAGGAGGAAAGAACCTCTGCCCTGTCCGCAGGAGCCGGGCTCTGGCTTGGCAACAGTCCAGCTCGCCCGATGAAGCTGATCACCTGTAAAGGCACGAGTTCCGACTTGGCTCATGGGATTGTGAGGCCAAGGGAGGTGCAGGTCTGGAGGGCCAGGTCCCTGACCACTCATTCTCCTGCCTGGAGGGACTTGCAATCAGCCAGTCCTCCAGGTAGGGGTGCACCTAGACCCCTTGGTGCTGTAGGTAAGCTGCCACCACTGCTATGCATTTGGTGAAGACCCTGGGGGCCGAGGAGAGGCCAAATGGCATGGCCCGAAACTTGTAGAAGGTTCCCTCGGCTCGAAAGCAGAGGAACAGTCAGTGGGACAGACGCATCAAGATGAGAAAGAACGCATCCTGAAGATCCAGGGAGCAAAACCATGTCTTGCTCTAGAGATGGTATGATCAGAGATAGAGTTACCATCCTGGAGGTGCTGACCTGAGACTGAGACACTTGCTCAGGTTGTGCAGATCTATAATGTGGTGCCACCCCACCCCCCCCCACCAGCTCTGGCACCAGCAGTACCTGGAGACAAACCCTGGGTGTTCCAGAGGATCTGCTACTCTGACCATGACCTCCTTGCAGAGTTGCTGGAGGATGTCGTCTCAAACAGCAGACAGAGTGTCTGTATTTACCAAGTTCTCCCATGGGGCGCGGGCGCAGCTTGG
The DNA here is from genome assembly GCA_016271365.2 of Neoceratodus forsteri. Classification (NCBI taxonomy): domain Eukaryota; kingdom Metazoa; phylum Chordata; order Ceratodontiformes; family Ceratodontidae; genus Neoceratodus; species Neoceratodus forsteri. Next base: position 240,804,626 of record CM028133.1, on the reverse strand, counting down.
AGGGTACTGCTCGGATTCCAGAGGCAGACCTCGACTGACCACTTCCAGAATCCCCCTGTCTGTGGTGACAGCAGAACAGGCAGAAAGAAAGTGGCAGAGCCAGCCCCCCACAGAAGGACCCAAGGGAGGTGTGACAGGCATGAGGGTGGCACTCCGCATCCTGTCACTGAGCAGGCTTGGAGGAGGACCCAGCTGAGAAGTGTCTGAGCTTACAGACTATCAAGGCCACTGACTTGGGCTTGGGTCGCCAAGACTGAGCCTGCTGGCCTGGCTGATGCTAGGTTGGTTTTACTGCAGGAGTGGAGGACCGATAGGGCTTTTGCTTCTGCTGCCTGCAACCCTTGGGATCCTTCTGCATGGATGTCATGGACTCCAAGGTGGCACTGGACTTCGATACACTGGAGGTGACCCTCCACACCAGGCCCAAAGAGGTCGGTGCCCAGGAATGGAACATCTGCCAGCTTGTGCAGAGTGTCTGCCATAAAGGTAGAGATCAGCAGTTGAGCCATATAGCGCATGGCAGTTGTGGCAGTCACCAAGCAGGCACAGGAATCCCCCACATCCAGAGCCATCTGAAGTTGCTGCTTGGCCACAGCCTGGCCCCGATCCTGGACCTGCTTGATCGTGGTCTGGAGGTCCACCGGTAAGTGAGGAATCACCTCATCCCAAAGAGCCCAAGAGGGCATGGGAGAAGTGTGCCATCATGACGGCCGAGCTCACCTGGCGGAGGCAGAGCGAGGCAGCACAGACTTTCAGCCACATGGTCCAATTTCTTTAACTCCTTGTCCAGCGGTTTGTCGACATCCCCGGTATTACCTGAGTGCCGAAACAGTCTGCCTCCAACCCCTCGGCCGAGGGGTGATACGTGAAACCCGAGAGGCTACCGATAGGCACCGCATATTTACAGGCCATCCAGGCAGAGGGCAGGAGGCGGGTGCTGCTGGAAGCTCCAAGGCTGGGCCGACAATGGCCTCAGCCACTGGGAAAGCCTCCGAAAGTCCACTTTGTCCAGAATCTCTGAGAGGATAGCGCCCCTGGATGGGCTCCAGTTTCATCCCTGTGGACTCCGAGATGAGGCGGAGGATGCCCATTAAGAAAATGGGCCATTCCTCCATTGAGAGATCCCCCATGGATTCCACATCGACCAGACGAGAGTGCAGTGAGGAATCCTTGGATTTGGAAGAGTCCTCTTCAACCCTATGTGGATGGTCAGGTGTGAGGGTGACCGGCAGCCGATGGGGAAGCCCCTTGGCCGGGCAAGACTCCTTAGAGTGCTGCTTGGGTGGCAGTTCCACCACAAATCGGTAGAGAGTCCAGCTTAGGACGAACCGAGACAGTCTTGACTGGCTCCTCTGGGGGAGGGACAATCTCGACTGCCCCACAGGGGGAGTCGGTGTCTGCCTGTCGTGCGACAGCCAAGTGACGGTCCGTGTGGGAGCTGGGGTCGGCTTCAGATTGGCCAGCACCAACTGTTGCTATATGAGGCCTTCGTAGAGTCAATGCAACTTGCGCCGAAGGCTCTCCTCACCTGAGGACAACGAAGATGAACAGCAGTGGCGCTGCTTTCCACGGGAGTGTCGAGGACGGCAGAAGCTGCTCTACCATTGGAGGAGGAGGACTGAGACTGCAACCTCGGCCACTGAGGTGCTGCCTGAGGATCTTGAAGGGAGCAGGGAGTGCCGCTGCTCCTCCTGGGCTGGGTCAGTGACTGGAGGGTTCTGCTTAGCAGACTGAGCAGCCCTTATCTAGGTCACAGGCAGGACCGAGTCCTGAAAAGAGAATTGTCAGCCTCTTCAGACAGCAACCAGTTGACAGGGTCAAAGAAAAATCTCAGCCACATCATCAGCCAGCATCTCATAGCCACGGGTCTCCGTAAAGCCAGTGGCCAAGGCGTCATGTCTCGACCATGGTCAAAACCTGGGAGTCCTGAGACAGAGAACATTCCTAGTCCCAGAAACGTCAATGGTGAGTCGTCTTCGTCTCCTTGTCCTTGCGAGCGTGAGCTGAGAGACCCAGAAGGACCCTGCCCCTTAGTCCAGGAGGGACTAGCACAGCTCCCTGAAGGAGCACGAAAAGTGGAGCCCAACTGTAGCGGAATGAAGGCAGAAGCTGAGGAGGGACGGGTGGCGGCCTGAACCGCTTCATCCTCGAGGCCGTAGCTGTTCCAGCTGCTCGGCAGACCACGCCTTGAGATCACAGCGGGCATCTTGGGACTTGACTGGTGGATATTTTTCAGGTGGCCCAGCGTAAAGGTGCGTGAGGCGGTCCTCAAGGATCGTTGTTTGAAACGACCGACAAATGACACAGGCCTGGGTATTGTGTTTCTGGCCCAGGCAGTAGACACACGTGGCGTGTGGGTCTGTAAGCGACATTCTGCCTGCATAGGCACCGGCAAAATCCATGCATGGGCTTGTCATCCATTGCGATCGAAGACTGGGTTGAAAACAAAAAATCGTAAGAGTTGGTTTGGAAGTAATTCTGACGCATTTAAGTGCTAGGGTCTACTCAACACAGAAGCAGTAAAGGGGGAACCTGCTTCTTCTAGTGGTAAGGAAGCTCTGGCATCGTGGGGTGGAGCCAAGGGATATACAACCCGGGTGGGTGGGAGAAGCCAGTTTGAAGACTTTCCGGCACATCTCAAAGGGAAAGGACACTGCCAAAACGTGTGGCTAGAACATATCCATGTCACTAGAATGTGGTTTTACTCACCTCACCTTCAAAATGAAGAGTACAATACTTATCCCAAAAAATCTAATCTGGAGCCCTGCCTGGGAGGTTGGGTCACGAGCTTGGGACATTAGGAAAGAAGGCCAGCAGGAAGGGTGCAGGTTCAGATAGACACCCCTCCCAGGGGCTGGCACGTGAGCCAGGACATCCTCCAATGGAAATGAGGATGGGCCCCGAGCCAGTGACATTAGAAAAGCAGGCTGGCAGGGAAGGTACATGTTTCGGGCGGACACCTCTCGGGGGTGGGAGGCGTTGGACTCAATGCCTAGGATATCAGCAAAGCAGGCAGGAAGGGTCCATGTTCCAGGCAGATGGGGTTGGTCTCAGTAATCGGGACCTAAGAAATTGGGAAAGCAGCCTAGGAAGGAGAGTGCAGGTTCCAAAGCAGACAACCCTCCCGGGGGGTTGGGCTCAGTACCCAGGACATTAGGAAAGGAGGCCGGCAGGGAGGGTGCAGGTTCTGGGAACTCACCCCTCCCAAGGTGTTGGGCTCAGTGTTGCACTGCTCTCAGAATGGCACTTGGTGGCTTATGGAAGACACCATTGGCAGCATTGGTGAGCACATCTTACCAGGAGTCCCCCCCCCCCCAAGCGACATCAGCAGGCCTGCTTAAGAAAAAGGTAGGTGGGGACAAACTTAAGGGGAAGGGATCACCACTGGAGGGCACAATAACAAAATGGCCTGCTTGCACATCTGACAAGCACTCAAATAGCAGCCATACAGATTCCAACAGCTCAGCTATCCTGTACTCCACCCTGGAATACAGGGGCAGCTGCAAATGACACCACCACCCTGGTGGGTAAACTGGTAGGCAAGAAGTCATAGCTGAAAGAGTCTGCAGCAACTAGGAGGAGAATCCAGATGGGAGATGGGGCATGGCACCGTCAAGAGACAAGCACAACGGTAATAAAACACATTGATAAATACATGCATTGTTGGCCTGTTATTTCTACATCCCCTCAAGTTTAAGCAAACAAAACTGGTACACAACCATACCAAAATGGTGATGCCAAGCCATTTGGTGCACCATGTGTTTCATTCCTGCTGGATTTGCTTTCCTCCCTACTGTGTGTGTGTCATCATGTACCATTATAGACTCTGCTCTAATAGTTTGGAAATAACATAGTAAGTACCTGGTTTTTGGGTGCCGATAGCCCCGCTGCTAACTGCATGGGATCTCGGAGTGACGTACCGCACCGACGTCTCTTCTAAGTACTTGTCAACCAGATCAGGACACACTGCAAGGAAAGCAGGAAACAGAGGTAGAGAGATATACCCAGCGACCTACAAAGTGATACATGTACTGTGCACTCATCCTAGCAGGGCCTCCTGACAGCGCCGGAGGTGCCCCAAAGGCCAGATGTTTCAAACCCCTTCCAATTCTACAGACTTTATACTCGATAGTGACTCAGTAGACGAGGCCAGAGGTTTCAACCACCTTCCCTATTTTGTTGAATTTCTACTCATAGAAACAGACTGACGGCAAATGAGGACTGCTTGGCCTACCTAGTCTGCCCATTTCCCTGCCTAACAGATAAGCTGCAGATCCTAGTTAACCAACAGCCTACTTCCTCCTACCCCCACTATAACTGCCTTATGTCGGTCCCACGTATTTTTGAATTCCCCCACTGTTTTTGACCCCACAACCTCCTCAGGAAGGCTGTTCCATGCCTCCACCACCCTCACCATGAAAAAATACTTCCTCACGCTGCCCTTCAGCCATCCTCCTCTATGTTCAAACTGTGCCCTTGTTCTTGGACTTCTTTCTAAAATATGCTACCCTCTTGGACTTTGATTCCCTTGAGGTACTTGAGGGTTTCTATCATGTCCCCCTTCCTCAAGGGTACAACATATTAAACTCTTAGTCTCTTCATATGGCTTCTTGTGCAGACCCTGCACCATTTTGGTTGCCCTCCTCTGGACTGCCTCCATCCCATGTCCTTGCAGATACAGGGTCTCCAGAACTGCACACAGTACTCTAGGATGGGGTCTCACCAACTGCCTCTCCCTGTACATCCCAGAATCCCCCAGTCCTCCTTACTGCCCTCTTACACTGCTTGCCTACCTTAAAAGGTCATCTGATAAGAGTACCCCCAGGTCCCTTTCCATTTTTGTGGTTGTTAGTACCCCCCCCCCCCAATTGTGTACTCTTCCCCTGGGTTTTTGTTTCCCAGGTGCATTACTTTGCACTTCTTTACATTGAAACTAAGCTGCCATACTCTTGACCATTGCTCCAACCTTGCAAGGCCCTTCTCATCCTTTCCACCCCTCCTTGTGCATCAACCCTGTTGCAGATCTTTGCCTTGTCTGCAAAGAAGCATACTCTTCCTTCCAGCCCCACCACGAGGTCACCTATAAACACATTAAAGAGTACCGGTCCCAGTAGTGAACCCTATGTACTCCCACTAGTAACTCCCTTTCTCCAGAGTGTGCTCCATTTACTATTACCCTCTGCATCCTGTTATCCAGCCAATTTGTTACCCAGGCTACCACCCTGGGACCCACTCTCAGGCTAGCTAACTTGTTTATTAATCTTTTGTGTGGTACTGTGTCAAATGCCTTGTTAAAGTCTAAGTAGGCCATATCCACAGCCCCTTCCCTGGTCTTCTACTTTGGTCACTCAGTCAAAGAAATCTATCAGATTCATCTTGCATGACCTTCCCGCTGTGAATCCATGCTGCCTTGGGTCCTGTGTCCCACAGGCCTCTGGATACTGAGCGGTTCTTTCTTTCAGAAGTGATTTCATCATTTTCCCTACCACCGAGGTCAAACTAACAGATCTCTAGTTTCCTGCCTCTGCCTTGCTCCCACTTTTGTGAAGGGAATCACATCCGCTTTCCTCCAGTCCTCAGGTACACAATCCTCCCATGATTTGTTAAAAGGGTAGTCAGTGGTGTCACTAGGTTTCCCTTAGTTATTTTAGACTTCTGGGTGTATCCCGTCAGGTCCCATTGCTTTGTCAATATGCTTTTATTCTTCTGTTTTTATTTATATTTGATTTTATGTGCAGCGCCTTGATTATGAGAGGTGCTATAAAAATAAAGTCTGATTTGATTTGAGTTTTAGGAGTTCTTTCAGGAGGACCCTTTCTTCTGTGAATGGACTGGTATCAACCCCTATCCAGAGTGCTTCTACTGATTGGATTAGGTACCCTCCTCCTCCTCCTCTTTGTGAATACGAGCAGAAGTATTCGCTCAGTATCCCTGCTTTTTACTGTCACCCTCTGCCCACCCACCCTCCCCTTTATAAAGCCTCACTATCCCTCCTTGGTCTTTCTTTCCTCACTAATATACCTTCAAAGGTTTTATCCCTTCTTAACAGAGTTGGCTATCTTTCCCTCAGTTTGGGCTTTTGCTATTCTAACTGCCTTCTCTGCTTCCTTATGCTTCAACTAGTACAGTTCTCTGTCCTGCTCCTTCTGTGTTTCCTTATTTTATTTATTTAGACAGCAGTTTGGAAAACCTTTGAGCCATAGGCTCATTTACAAAGGTACCTTGTCACAGTAAGACAAACGAAGATACACAGTATAACAGTATAACACAGTATAACAGTAACTTGAGACACAGATACAAACAAGCTGGTACAGGTAGGATTGATGCAAACAATACCAGAATTATGTTGTCCTTAGCAGCTTAGTAGTAAGCTTTGTCATAAGTATTGAGTACGGCTTTGACTAGTGGCAATTACAGCTTCGGGTGTTAACAAGGTGGTTCCGTAAGGACGTTTTGAAGCACGATATAGTTGGAGCTTCGGAGATGGAGGGGGGCAGTGTGTTGAACCAGGAGGGGGCCCTAAAGCTGAAGGCTCTTTGGCCGTGAGAGGTCCTAGCTCTAGGGATAACAAGAGAGGTTTTCCCAGAGGTCCGAGTATAAACTAGTGGGACAGAGCGGCGGATGGTGGTGGTCAATCCTGGTGGGGATAGCCCAAGGAGGGTCTTTTTTGTAAGGGTACAGGTCAGATATTTGAGGCACTCGTCAAGATCAAGTACCAGCGCTTTAGCGTACAGTAGACAGGTGTGTGTTAGCCTAGGTGACCCAGTAATTAACCTGCAGGCCTTATTCAGAGTAGTGTGGTCTGATCAGCAGCACCATACACCGGCAGTCCATAGTCCACTAGGGACAGGATAGAGGAGGTGACTGCGAGTCGAAGAGCCTCTGGGGGGAGGCAGTGTTTATACCGATGTAAGATGCCCAATCGGATATTAGTGGCAGTGGCTAGGGCAGCGATGTGTCCATGGAAGGAGAGGGAGGGGTCAAAATGGATCCTTAGGTATTTATAGGAGCAAACTTGTTCGAGTGGGAAAGAGGACCCAGAGTGAATGAGGAGTTTGAAGTTGCAGGACTTGTTTTGAGGATGAGTGAAGAACATGGTTTTGTTTTTAAGATTTATCACCAATCTATGTTCCTTGAACCAGCCCTCGGTTTCGAAGGACTTCTGCAGCGAGTCCTGGAGGGCAATAGGGTTACGACTTGAGGCAAAGATGACTGCATCATCAGCGAACAATAGAATGTTCCCGAGCAAGGCGTGTAAGGGTGTTAAGGTAAAGGAGAACAGTAAGGGCCCAGAATGGAGCCCTGGGAACCCCAGAAAAGATGGGACAGATGTCTGAGTAGGTCCCATTAATTTTTACATGCTGTGAGTGGTCAGACAGATAACTGGTGCACCAGGAGATAGTCTCTCTGATTTTGCTGCTGGGCCTAAGGGCATCAAGAAGGAGGGGGTAGGAGACAGTGTCAAAAGCTTTAGAGAGGTCAATGAAGACCGCACCAGCCAGAGAACCAGTGTCTAAGGAGGAGTGGAGAAAGTTGGAGAACTCTAGGAGGGCTGTGTTGGTACTGTGGCCGCTCGGAAGCCATGCTGCTCAGGACATAGGACACTGTAGGTGGAGAGGTAGTCAGAGATGTGAGAGGCCACCACTTTTTCCAAGGCCTTGGAGAGAGGAGAGAGAATGGAGATTGGCCGATAGTTTCCAGCCACAGTCCTATCACCACCTTTAAAGATAGGGGTGACAGTGGCGACTTTCCAGGCAGTTGGAACCTTCTCCAGGCAAAGAGAGCGGTTGATGAGGCACGTGATCGGGGTAAGGACTGTGTCTAAGATCAGCCGTAGGATACATGGATCCAGGGTGTCACTGCCCGTACTATTACTCTTGAGGGCAGTGACAAGGTGCGGCCTAAGTTCTTGGGCAGAAACACGGAGGAGGAGAAAATAAGGGTGAGAAAGATTTCTGCAGGCGCTGGGGAGGAGGGTCAAAAAATTTGTAGGAGGATAGGGCTAAGATCAGTGAATGAGGTGTTGAGGTGGTTGGCTATGAGGGCTGGGTCTGAGGAGATCATGCCATTAATGTTGATCTGGGAGGGTGGGGGTGTGCACTCCCATTTAACTGTTTAATGTTATCCCAGAAGGTTCTGGGGTTCCCCCATGAGGCAGTGAGTGAGGACCGATAGTGCTCAGACTTGGCCTTTCTGATGGCCCAGGTGCACATTTGAGTGACGGCATATAACTGCCTGTCACTGGGCGAGCCAGTCTCAATGCAGGTGCCATAGGTTGTCCTTATGTTTGAGTTGGTGGATCAAAGCTGGGTTACCAGGGGCATTCTGCCTTTAGAATGGCGGGTCGACATTGGGGCAAAGATATCACAGGCATTATTAAAAGTTCGGGTAAAGAAGGGAGAGCTGTGTCAATGTCAGGAGTTGCCTGTATAGGAGACCAGTCAATTTGGGATAGAAGTTCCTTAAGTTTTATAAGTCCACCAGGTATTAGACGCTGCTGCATGTGGACTGTGCTATGGGTTTGGGGACTGAGGATGACCAGTGGAATAGAATGGGGAGTGATCGCTGAGAGTGTCTGGGAGGACTTGTACACTGGGGATCTGATTAGGGCGGTTGGTGAGTACCACATCACGCAGGGTACTGGAGCTCTCTTGGGGTTAGTCCTGGTAGGGTGGGTAACTAGTTGCTAGTCTATTGCAGAAAAGGAGCTGGCGGTAGGAGGAGGAGGGGCTGAGCCAGTTGACATTTAAGTCACCCACCAGAATTTGATCAGTGGAAGGAGATAGTGAGGAAAGATATTCTGTAAGAGAGGCAATGGCTCAGCGTTTGGTCCCTGGGGGCACGTATGCAGTAGTCAGATAAAGGGTCCCTTTAAGGGTCAGGGTTAGTTTCAGCGTGAGCGCCTGGGGCCCTGGAGTCAAGGATGGGAGCAGGCAGGCTAGTATGGGCAGAGATTCCTTGACATAAATAGCGTGAGTCACCAGCCTGCCTCCTCAACACGTCAGACCCGAAGAGGGTGAAACCAGGAAGGGAGACTAGGAGTCAGGGGAGGATTTCACAGCAAAGTCTCAACCAGAGCGATGACATCAGGGTTAATTGATGTGACCAGGCATTGTAGTGAGTCAAACTTTTTAGGAGGCTACAGATATTCATGGAGACCATGCATAGGCCTGTGGTGCTAGTCGGGGAGCTCTGGGAACCGGGCCAGGGTTTGGATGAATGTTCCTAGGAGTAGTAGCATGACTAACCCTGGCTGGGGAGATGGTGAAAGATTTTCCTCGATTGACATGGGGGAGAGGAGAGGTTAAGGGAGCAGGGGTGGGCAGGGTGGTACAGGAAGGGAAGGAAGAATAAGACGGCACCCAGATGTGCCTGAGGCAAGGAGGAAGCTAGGGGAGGGCAGGGAGGACCGAGACACAGAGGTCCCAAGGGGCAAGACAGCAGGTTCAGGAGCAAGGAGGGAGGGTGCCAGGGCACAGTGCGGAGTAGCAGATGGGTAAGTGGGCAAGTGCACTGCTAGTGGGGATAGGCACAGGCAGAGCGTGGGGCAGGGCCAATACACTGTGGTGAGCAAGATCCAAGGGACGTAGTACTGTACAGGTAGGAGTGGGAGGCGCGAGGGAGCATAGGTCCCTCTAGTGGCCAGCAGATTATAACCTGCAAATGGGAAAGTGGGAGATAGGTTCTGGGCAACAGGACGTGATGTCACCGGATGTGATGTCACGGGTGGATCACTCAAATTGACAGCCGCCCGGTGGGTAGTGGTTGGGGAAGGCGTAGGGCAGGCGGCGTTATGCGTCGGCTAGCACCCCTGCAGGCGTCCAGTCGAAGAAAGAGGCTCTCTTACCTCGAAAGTAATCAGGCTGGAAATTCGGCTTCCTCAGGTGAGCTGCTTGTGTTGCTTGTTTGTCCCGGGAGTGCCTGCCGTCGGCAGTGATACTTCCTGAATGCCTTATACTTCCTGAATGCTATCTTTTCTCCCTAACCTTCCTCCACCTCTTTTGAGAACCAGAATGTTTTTCCTTCGCTTTGATTTATTTGCTTCACACAAAGGCTTGTTGTCTCTGTGATGGCAGTTTTGATGTTTCCCATTGTTGCTCCACCCTCCTTCTTGCCCGCTTGCTAGTGGTTTTCTGAGGCACTCTCCCATTTTGCCAGTCAGCCCCCCAAAAAGTCCAGTACCCTCACTTTTGTATGGCTCAACTCTATGGCTGTGTTTATGTGAACCACACTATTTGGTGGTCATTTGTTCCCAGATGGCTACCCACTTCTAAATCAGAGATCCTCTCTCCATCCCCATTGAGAGTACCAGGTCTAAGATTGCTCCCCACCAAGTGGGTTCCAACACTAGTTGTCTGAGGCATACCCCCTTGTAGGGCATCAAGTATAACCCTACTCTTGGATGTGGCTGCAGTTAACATCTGGCATATTCAGGTCCCCCATCAACAATATCTCCCCTTTTTCTGCCATCCTAAGGATGCCTTCTATCATTTCCTTGTCCATTTTCTCCCCCTGAGACGGGGATCTGTATACAACCCCTGTGCGGATTGTGGTGCCACTTCCTGTCTCCAGGGCCATTTCCTGTCACAGTGCCTCTTCTCCCTGTTTACCCTTTAGTTTCACTGCTTTGATCCCATCCCTTCCCTTACATAGAGAGCTACTGCTCCTCCTCTTCTACCCTCCCTGTCCCTCCTGTAGATTATGTACCCTGGTATGCCGACATCCCAGTCATGGTTCTCGGTGTACCATGTGTATCATGTTTCTGTTCTAATGTTATATGTTCGTGTCCCAAAAGTACCTGGTACCTCCCTGCCACTAAATGGCCTAAGCAGGACGACTTTTTCGATTGTTCACTAGAAATACCACAAACAGCTTAACCCGATTTAATATGTCAGTATGCATTTGTATCCCCAACTCCCAACCCCGCCTCAAGCTGAAAAAGGGCAGAACTCCTTTCCAAGTCAACAAAATAAATAAGTTTTACAACTAATTTAAAACTTTTTTAAATCTACGCCTCTGTTCTAATTTTCTTGTGGTGCTGGGAGATACCTGAACTTTCAAGGCTATAAGACCCTCTGCCTGTGATGTTTGGCCCTCACAACACCCCTGTGTGTGAGTATCCCCAACACTGCAACCCTGCTGTGTCTTACTGCATGCTCAGTTCTGTAATCCCCACAAAAACCCTGCTGATAAGGCCAGAGGTTCCAACACCTTATCTATTCTATATCATAAAAGGGTCTTAGAAATGGAGCTTTCTGATTGGCTGTAAACATTCTAAAAGCCTTATGCTAATCTTTTAACAACATACATATGGATCTTTATCATATGCTGAACAAGGTTTGACACTATTTAAAAAAAAAAACTATTATAATAGCAATAAGGCATTCCACAGGGTTATGTTAATGGTCAGTTAATCACCCTCTAGAAGCATGTGGCACTTGGCCATGCCTTGTGCCACATTACACACCTAGAGGGTGATTAACAGACTATTAACATAGCTCCTGGTCATGTCTTATTGCGTAAATGTTTCTACCGACTGGCGTGCTCAGATTGTTAATTTCATTTTTATTAATTTTTTAACAGAGAGTCTGCATAACATACTAGTTCAGAAAACAGTTACTACAATTTGTGTTGGGCTATTCAGTTAAATTATTATGCAATTATAAACACCATCAACACTGTCACTCCCACCCCTCCAAGCTCAAACATGATGGGGTGTGTGGAGGGTAGGAGAGCACTACAGAGATCCCCACATGGCTAGTGCCCTGTAAGGTGATGGTACAGGCCCAGCTAGTGGCAGCTGAGGCAGGCAAATGGGGCTGTTACGCTGTGTACCGCAGTATATACAGGAGAGCCCATACATATTCTATTGGGGAGGATTGGCAATTGGGCTCTACAGAGTCCTTATTTATATGAACCAGAGACTGTACTGAATTGAAGCAGTATTTTAAATACCTCCGGTAGAGCTCCTGCCGGATTGGTGAGGTACAGCAACACATCATCCACATACAAAGCAGTTCAGTGCTCCACTCCCTCTACCACCACCCCCTGAAGGTGGTGGCCTCTCTAATGGCTTGCACCAAGGGTTCAAGGCGATGTTCAGATTAAAACTCCCCGACTTCAGGACACCGAAGGTTAGTACACCAGCAAATCTCAGACCCGAGAGTACAGAGGGTCAGTAACCCAGCACAATGCATTCAAACCTAGAAACGGACAGACTGTGCGGGATTCAAACTCACAGCCCTCAGGGTACAGAGGGTCAGTACATCACACACAGAGTTCTGATCTCACTTGATTCAGACTCTCAGCCATCAAGGCAGAGGAAAAAGTGCACCAGCACACTGTGTACAGATCCCAACTCAATTGCAGTCCTGGGACTCAACCTTTGGGATACAGAGGGCTGGTACACCAGTATACTTCATTAAGATTCAAAACTCTATTGATATGCTCGGTTTCAAACTCGCAGGCTTCAGGCTATAGAGGGGAAGTAGTGAACAGACGCATTCAGTAAATCAGCCTTTTCATCCTCTTCCACACGCTTACTTTTATCTAACAGCCCCCCAAATAAATGTACCCAAGGATTCTTCCCCAAAACCCTCTCCACTACTTTTATCAGCTTTCCTTTTTCTTACCACTACTCCAGCCTCCTCCAGCTTTTTCGGACAATCTTCTTAGCTGGCCATGCTATGTTTTCCCTTGTAGTTTTGGGCTGCTACTCTTTTCTTCTTTACCATCTCTCCCACCCCTTTGGTAAAGCAGATCAGCTTTCTGTGCTTTCGTTCTTCACAACGAGTCTTGTGCATGATGCTGTCACTTCCATAAACCCCACTTTACGAAATCACATTATGCTTTCTACCCTTCTGCCACCTCCACTCCTGACCAGTTTATCTTAGCATTTCTCCATCTTGTCCCTGGGAGATAGTGAACCCCCTCACCTGATCTGAAGTACAGAACACAATCTTGGTACTCCCATTATAGAATCCCTCCTTTTAAGTCTCCCTTTTTGCTGCTGTGCCCCCCACCCGGCTCGCATGCTGTGGCCCTGGTTGCACTCCCTCCCACAGCTGGCACTGCTGCTGGGGCCCTGGTTAGAAGAGCATGCTCTCTCCTGGGAAGGAGGGTTAGCATTCATCACTCAGTGGGGTGATATGGCTGCTTGTTGCAATGCCAAGCCCCTTCCATCCCCAGCTGTTGCCACTCATTGGCCTTCCTCCTTGCCCACTACCTTCCAACCCCCACTGCAAACTCCTGGAGGTAGCTGAGGAAGAGGAGCAACAGTGGGCACCCTGACCACCACCTGACCTACAGTGCAGCTAGCGATTTACGGCCCATGCTGCAGCCAGCTCAGAGTGGAATACCACCAACCTCCTGCAGCTCTGGCAGCCCCCACGCATTCAATGTACCCTGGAGGGGTGTGGCCCCACAGGTCCTACAGATAACTAAATTCGCTTCCCAAGGTCCCTGCATCTGCCTGCTGTACATGGATACTCAAGCTCCCTGTCATGTCTAATTAGATATATCCTAGATAAGGATAGTACCCTTGTGTATATGTCACAGATACCTTTAGCTTGAGATACTCTAGATGGGGTTTTGCTAATACTTCCCCGAGTTACTTCATAACAAATCCGGTGTAAAAATCCCTACACTGCATTACCCCAGATAGTGCTGTGTTTGTACTTTCCAAAGAATTTTGTATTCATGTTACTGAGGGCAAGAATATTCAAAATATGAAAATAAATAAAACCAGAATTCTTTCCAAATGTTAACCCACAGAAAAAGTATCTGTAGCATTTCTATATTTTTTTCCCTGTTTTCTGTTTATGCTACCCAGTCTACCCCCATCTGTTGGTCCCCCAGTCCCATCACCACCTTCTCTGGGATTTTACAGCATCTTGCAAAGCTGCCATTGCTTACACCCAGTCAGGGTACCCGAAGGCCCTTCCTGTGACCGAACCCAGTGGAAGAGGGGTCTTTTGGCTGGTGGTCTGGGGCCTGTGAAGACTGGGTTCATCTTGTAGCGGTCAGTTATTTTTACTTTTTCTTCCTCCCTTGTGATGGCGGTGCAACGTGCTACAAAACAGCATGCATGCTCGAGCGCACACACTGCCAAGCCTGGCTTACTGCTCCTGCTGCAAGATCACAGGTGGCACTAGTGCAGTGGGACTGGATCCCCCTCTCCCCACCCAGAGGCAGCTAGCATCCTTGGAAACAATCCAGCCACCCAAGCCCCGCTTGCCTTCTGGCTGCCAGAGTCCATTCCTGAACCCATCTTGCCAGCATCACATGCGGCAAGCCTGTCACTGTGCAGAGGCTGGCAGGATGAAGCTCAGCTGCACTGCCAGGTCAGATTTGTCTACTTGATCTGTGCAAAGATGCCACAACGCCTAGAGGCCAGCTGAGCAGTCTGAGCTTTTAAAGAGGATATGTAGCTTGTAGCAATCCCAACTTAAAGTGAGCCCCAATTCTCTTTTGGTTTCTGTCTTCTTTGGTTTCCTGTTTCCAAAGTCTTTACCCAGCTCAGAATGAAACCCCCCTATAGTGCCATTTATAGGCACTCAAGCAGTGACACCATCTGTTTCAATCATTCATAGATTCTGTCGGCAGATAAGAACCGCTTGGCCCATCTAGTCTGCCTGAAATCCCCCCAATAGTGCTACCCAAGCCACTCACTGCTAGGGGGTCACTGTCCACCCCCCACCTTAGCCAAGATACCCATGTGTTTATCCTATGCCCTTTTAAAACCTGTGACTGCCCCTCACCACCTCAGCTAGGAGGCTGTTCCAGTCATCTACCACCCTTTCCATGAAGCTGAACTTCCTCACGTTAACCCGGATCCTACCCCCCCACCTCATATTGTGAACCCTAGTCCTAGAACATCTTTTCCTCTGGAAAATACTCTTCCTGCACCTTGTTTATTCCCTTGATATATCTGAATATCTCCATCATATCCCTCCACCTCCTCCTGTCCTCCAGGAAGTCCAGGTTTAATTATTTAAGCCTCTCCTCATAGGTCCTCACATGCAGGCCCTGCACCATCCTGGATGCTCTCCTCTGCACCGCCTGTATCCTGTCCATCTCCTGTCAAAGATGGGGCCTTCAGAACTGTACACAGTACTCGAGGTGTGGCCTCCCCACAAAAGTATAACGGGGAAGTATTATCTCCCTCTTTTGGCTGATGATGCCCCTCCCTATGCAACCAAGCATTTGGTTAGCCCTTCCACTCTGCTTTGCCAATTTCTGATAATCAAAAATAATGACTCCCAGGTCCCTCTCTTGCCTTGTGACAGCCAGTACCTCTCCCCCAAGTGTGTACGACGCCTCCTCCGGGTTCTTGTACCCCAAGTGCATAATCTTGCACATCTTTGCGTTGAGTCGTAATTGCCACCTTCTTGACCACTCCTCTAAATTTTCTAGGTCTTCATCCTTTCCACCCCTCCCTGTTTGTCCATCCTGTTGCAAATCTTTGTGTCATCGGCAAACAAGCATACCCTCCCTCCCAGTCCTTCTGTTATGTCACTAACGTAGATTTTGAGTACAGGGCCCAGCACTGACCCCTGTGGTACCCTGCTAGTCACCCTCCCTTCCCCTCCCTGGAATGTACCCCATTTACCACCATTCTGGCTCCTATCCCCAAGCCAGTTTTCCACCCATTTTATGATTTTAGGCTCCAGTCAGCAGCTCCAAGCAGATACTGCCACATGTTGGTATGATGAGGAAAACTTAACACATTAAGAAACTGCTTCATTTGTACTGTATACAGCAGTCGATGCCAGTAGCAGTATCCACATCAGGCATACTACTTAACCATCACTTGTAACGAGCTATGCTCATGTTACCTCGCAGAACCCAAAGCTGAAATCCATAATCTCTGCCTCTCAGTTACCAGCAAACATTAAGCGCACAGACATCCAGAGTGTTCTGACTGATGGATGATGCGACACTTATTTTGCCCTGACCATTTGTCACACATTTGGGGGATGAAAGGTTGAGATATATGGTATCACAGGCCACTAACTGACTAGTTCGACCACATTTACATGGAGCCAATGATTTTCAGTTTTCAAAATGGCCATTTCCACTTGGCAAAATGTTAAAGTTTGTCTCCCCAAAAAAAAGTGGAGGCAAATCAGCATGTTTTGAGGAAAATTTTGGCTTAAATGGAAAGGTCTGCCCAAAAGCTGGTGCAAAGTGTTTGTTTTTCAGAAATATTGACTCAAGTACTAGTTTTAAAAATTATATTCTGTTTATAGTCTTTTTTTTAACCAGTGTTTTCCACTGAAAATGGGAAATCATTCACCCTATTTAAGGGTGCCACTGGGGATGAACTACCTATAGAGCTGATTTTAAAGCAGCAATGTTTGCTGGCCAAAAAGAATAATCACCATATAGTTTATTAATAATGTATTTTAGCAACAAGAAAAACAAAAACTTTTTTTCACTCCTGAACTGAGATAAAAACAAACAAAAAACAACCTTCAAAACCCTTTAATTCCCAGCTCCATGGCCTCACCAACTATGAATAAACTAAATATTCTGGTGTGGTGCTGTGCTCTTTACCTACAGAAATGTATGTCAGCACCCTCCTAATACAGCTATATTATGAATCCAGCAGGTAAAGTCAAAAAGGAAGGGATTCTAGTGGCGGCCATCTTTAATGACTTGAGACATTACATTAGTATTAAAAGCACTTCTAAAAACATCTGAGAGAACTACAAATATACTGATGAGAAATCTTTCAGAAATACATGAATGCACAAAAAAAAACCTGATGAAATTATGACAACTAACAAATACTGTTGCTTTAATGACCAGAAACTGAACATAGACATACATGGAAATAGACCACAGGCATGCATATTTGAACTGTAAATGGCACACGTTTGCCATCCCATTTAAGTGTGTACTATACAGTACAAATATAAACATGAATTCTGTCTGCTGCTGACAGAAGGCAGGAATGTTTAATGCCACTGCTACAAAAGGCAACAAGATGCCTGCTGAGCAGAAGTACAGGGAAACAGAGGGTTGTGGGTAACTGACAAAGGATCCTAATATCACTACTGAAGCACCCTGGATTCCCTCAGCATTGCCATAAGAAAGTCAGGCTGACCCTCAGTTCTGAACTT